>JAMPIT010000898.1:0-2476286 GCA_026261815.1 Monarcha castaneiventris obscurior | reverse complement strand
GACCCTTCTGTCCTGCCACCTTCTGTGTAGGAGCAATTATTGGATGTGTTCAATACTAGAGGTGTGTCCTGGGTTGCAGTATATTCTATTCCCATCTTCATGAGCTGCTGGGACCAGGTGTAGTCGTGTTCCCCTGCCTTCTCCCTCCAGATTATCTCCTGTTAATAGGCCCATCAGTGCCTTGCCTCAGGAACTCACCATCCCATTGTGAGATGCTCCACCCAGGGGGGAAGGGGCACATTTAGCGCACCTGGACAGATTATCTCCTGTTAATAGGCCCATCAGTGCACAGCCTCAGGAACTCACCCTCCCCATTGTGAGATGCTCCACCCAGAGAGAAGGGGCCCCTGTGGCGCACCCGGACAAATTATCTCCTGTTAATAGCCCCATCAGTGCACAGCCTCAGGAACTCACCCTCCCATTGTGAGATGCTCCGCCCAGGGGGAAGGAAGACCCTGTTGCCCACCTGGTTAAAATCTGGAGTTTTGGAACAGACGGGGCCACTTCCACTGGTTCTTCCCAGTGGAGCAGCTCTCTTTTCCACTGAAGTCCCAGCGGAGCAGCTTCCTTCTCTACCGGATTCCCAGAAGATAACTACATCCTTCTACAGGATCACTGCTTCGACAGAGCCACAACTGCCACTCCAGAAAGACTGCAACCACCATTGAATAGGACTGCTACCACCACCCTGCCAGGCAGGGTGCCAGGTCGTACCCCGACTCTGTCAGGTTAAACCAGTGTTTTCTGTATTATTGCTTTATATATATCTTAGTAAAAGAACTGTTATTCCTATATGTCTGTGCCTGAAAGCCCCTCAATTTCAAATTTATAATAATTCTTTGAGGGAGGGGGGTTACATTACCCATTCCAGGGGGGGGCTTCTGCCTCCCTTTGATAGATACCTGTCTTTTAAACCTAGACAAAGTGATATCCAACTTTCCGCTGGTACGTTTCTGACCCAGAATGGCAATGCTTTTTCCCGGGAAGGAACACATTTTGCTCCAGTGTTAGAGATGCAGAGAAGCTGCTGCCTACTAGAAGTCAAAGGTGGTAGCAACTTTCTGTCCTGGCATATTTGGTATGGAAGCACTCCCTCAGTTTGCACGCTGGTGGAGTTTGTATGCATCTTTTCAAGGCGGCTTCCTGAAAGATTCCATTTGGTATGCGGTCGCTGCTTCTCTTAGGTAACCTTCTGAAGTTCTGGCAGTCCACTTATTTTGGACTAGGTAAGCAGCTATGCTCAGTGTTGGTGTGCAACTCATCTGGTGTCCCTTATATGACGCACTTATGACCAGCAGGGGGCTCTGGGATGCTGTCTTGGTTTGAAAGAAAGGTGTCTGCCAAGGAAGGCAGGAACTTCCCTTGGAATGGAGAATATGACCCCCTTTTCTTCCAAATTTTTGTAACTTCAAAATTTAGGGCCTTTCAGGCAAAGATATGGGAAAAGGAGTTACAGTTCTTTACCAGTATGTATGTTTGTAACAAGGGAAACAAACAACAATGGTAACAACAATTGCAAACAAGAACAGCAAACCCAATAAACCGTTTTGTCTCACTTTTTGAACCATTTCCCCTTGGTGCAGTTCCGGTCACGGCCGGCAGGGGCGCGGGTGGCTCCCGGCCGGGCAGGGCGGGTGCGGTGATTCCTGCAGGGGGCCCTGTGGCGCGAGCTCGGCTGTGTCTGCACGTGGACAATGGTGGATGCAGCCGGCAGGAAGGGATGGAAAGGGGTTTCCTTTACCAGCCCAGAGGGGCAGCTGATCCCAGTGCCCCTTCTGGATAGCAAAAGGAGCTGTACCGGGGACCTCAGAAGCAGCGAGCTGGAACGGCAGGGACGAGCAAAATCCCAGAGTGGTAAAGGAGATGTATCAGAAACTCTGCAGCTATAGCTGGAACCGCTGGGCATCCCGGGAGGCAGGGGGTGTGGGGCTACAGCGTAGCAAAATACTTGGAGCAGTAGCAGAGACACAGCGGGACTGGGCAGTGGCAGCCTGGCTCCTAGACAGGCAGGGAGAGGCTCCCTTGGATGGGGAAAGGGCTCGGGATCCTGGGGTTTCCCTTGAGGCACCAGAGCAGATGGTGAAGATCCTTTATTTTTAGTGAGGTAGGGTGTTTGTAAGGACCCAGTTCAGTGGCTGCTCTCATGAGCAAAGGCTCACCCATGGCAGGAGAAAACAGGGCAGGGCTGGGCTCTGGCAGCAGCAGGGAATTCCCCCCACACGCAGCAGCTCCACCATCCTCCTCCCAAGCCGACCTCGAGAGAGTTAAGAGCTGCGCCCTGCCCCTTCCCCCAGCCCACAGATCATGGTATGTCTGCCCCTTCAAGAGAAACTGCCACGCTGCCTTTTGCCTGGCTCAGGCTTGCCTGTGGCTGTAGGGTTTGTAGCCCCTGCGCTGGTACAGCGATGTCAGCTGAAGTGATCAAGGTTAGCTCGCCCCAACCCTTCTGGCCTGTTAGCCATTCGCAGCAGGCAGTTCTTGGCTGTTGCTGGGCAGCACCGAGGGTAAAGATGAGAGAATGGACACCGTGTGTGGTTTTAGTCCAAGTTTATTTCTTCTGCCCAGATGAAAGGGCAGAGAGAAGGTAGCTTGAAGGGAGCCGTCACGAGTGACGGTTATTTGCCCCTAGGGAATGGCTTTTAAAGGATTACAAACTGAGGTAGATATCAGGAGATGACCAATAAAGGGTGAGGAAGAAGATCCAATAGTAATATCTCAGGGGAGGAACAACTTATTACTAACAAATAACAGCCTAGATAGAGGGAATTTCAAACCATGCTAGCTTGTCAGAGCTTGTAATCATTGGTGGCTCTTGTAACCAGGGAAAGAGACTTGGTGTGAGTGACAGTCTCAAGGGGTGTGGGTTAGTCCTCAGAGTTTTCCTTTGATCTGTCCTCAGGGACAGAATCATTTGATGAGAAATTGACCCAATCTGATTTATCCACACTAGCAATGGTCTCCATAATAGCAACAAGAAACCCCTCAGCTACAATAGTAAAGTCACCTGCACTCCTCTTTCTCCATGGTTACTTCTGATGTCTCTCTTAGGTATTGGTATTGTTTCTTAGCAACAAAATGGGACAAAATTCCCTAAGAGAAAACAAAAAGGAAAAATCCTAATCTCCAACAGATGCAATCTTGGAACTTCCCAGGTGGCACAGGCTGATGCTAGGCTGAGCGGGCAGGTTGGGAAAAAGCACAGCTTCGCCTTTCAAGAGGTTCCTGCAAACTCACGTGGGTGGCAGCAGGTCTTGATGCCAGCAGCAGAGGAGAAGACAGTGGTGACGGCTGGAAACCTTTCAACAGCAGCGGGCACAGGTGGAGAAGGCAGGCAGAACTCAATTGTAGTGCCAAGAGATCCAGGGAAGACTGGCACACCACACGACAGTCCAGGTCCCAGAGTGGAAGAGCCCACCCGCCAGCCAAAACTCTCCAGCCCTAAAAACAACACTGCTGGTATGCCAGGGACCATCAGCCACCCTTTTGTGTCTTGATTGCTGGCTATTCATCCAGAAATCATCCCCTCCCCCTCCCAGCACCTACCCAATGACAATGGGAAGAAATTCACTGAGAGCGTAAACCCAACAGAAGGTAAACCCAGTCATGGGTAGGCCAGGCAGGGGACAGGGAGGGCAAGGCAAGGAAAAGCCAGGCAAGAAAGGGGCAAGCAAAGTCAAGGCAGGGAATGGGTACACAAGGAAATGCAATGAAAGGGATGGGTAGGCAAGGCAGGAAGACAGCAGGTCAGTAAGAAAAGGCAAGACAAGGCAAGGCAAGGGATAGGAAAGGCAAGGCAAATCAAAGTGGAGGAAGGCAAGGCATGGCAAGGCCTGGGCAGAAAGGAGTAAGCAGGTCAAGGCAGGGGATCTGTATGAAAGGCAGTGCAAGAGAAGAGAGGGGTAGGCAGAGCTAGCAAGTCAAGGGGTGGGTTTGAAAGGCAAGGCAAGTGAGAAATAGGCAAGTAATGAGAGTGCTAGGAGGAGAAAACAGGCTAGGCAAAGCAAGGCCAGGCCATAGGAAAAGGGACATCAAGGTGGGGGATGGGTAATTAAGGCATTACAAGGCAATGGCATGGTAGGAAGGGCAAGGGAGGGACATGGTGGTGTAACTAAGGCAATGCAAGGTTGGGGTAGGAAGGGCAAGGCAAGGCGAGGGAGGGCATGGGTATGCAACACGATGCTAAGTAAGACACAGGGCAGAGGAAGGCAAAAGATGTATTTGCCATACAAAGCACTGGAGTGGTAGGCAGTGCACAGCAGGGCAAGGCAAGGGAGTTGCAGACACTTCAAGACAAGGCAAGGCACGGCAAGGCAAGGCAAGGCAAAGGTAGGCAAGGAAAGAGAGTTGCATGCAAGGAAGGCAAGTAAGAGGAAGTGCAGGCAAAGCAAGGCAAGGCCAGAAAAAAAGGGGAAGGGAAAGTCAAGGTGAGGGATGGATATGCAACATCATTTAAGCATGGGAGGTGTAGGAAGGGAAAGGCAAGGTGGGAGTTCGGTTAAAGCAATAGTAGGTTGGGGCAGGCAAGGCAAGTCCAAGACATGGCAGGCAAGGGAAGGCAGGGCCAAGCAAGAAAGTAGTAAAGACTTGATGAGGGATAGGTATCCAAGGTAGAAATGGGCAATGCAAGAGAAGGACATGAAGGAGAAGGCAAGGCAAGGCAAGGCAGGACACCAGGGCAGTGGGGGAGTAAGGCAAGACAAGGGAGGGCTGGGAAAGACTACACCAAACTTCCACAAAGCAGAGATTTTGTAGGGAGACCAGCTTGGCGGTTACTCCCGCAGAGGTTAAGTGAAAGGAAACCAAGTACTTTATCATCATTTTGGTGGTAAGTTACATTTGATTTCTAATCAATGCAATTTATTTTGCTAGCTTTAATATAGGTACTATATATATATATACTATATATATATCTATATCTATATACATATATATATATAGTGCACTGTTTTATGTTATGCTGTAATCTACTAGTAGTCCTTTTTAGTTTTATACTGTATAGTAACTCTGATTAAGATCTCTCATCTGTTATTTCCTGTCTGTTTAATAAATAATTAATTTTATTGGTAGACCTGATCTGCCATCCTTAGAACTTGAGGGCCAGGGTGGTTTCTAAAATGTAAACTGTTGCCTAAGTCTAAGGCTCAGGCAGGGCTTGTCTGAAACTCCCACTCGTCCCATGACATTTTTGGTGTAGTTGAAGGCATGATGGCAAATGATTTTAGGAAACAGACAAAAGGCGTAGCAGATTACCTACAGAGGAACAGTATTCATATTGAAACCGATGATCCTTGGCCAGTAGATAACTGGTATGAGTGGGAAAAAATACAAGAGAAAATAGATTAAAAAAGAGGATTGCTGAAAGATAAGAAAGGAAGAGGTATTATTTGGCATTATGTTTAAAATCTGCTTGTCAATGGAGGGAACAGATAATAAAAGAAAATTATAATCTGAAAAATTAAATATAGGTAAAAAATGTAGAATTGTCTCTACAATAGCAAAACAACAAATTGAAACAACAGTTAGGAAATCAAAGGGAAAGACAGAAATCTTGGAAGAAAAATTAGAATTTACATCATTAAAAAACCCCAAGTCAAAGGATGATAAAAAAGTTCTAAAACTGATAACATCACCTGAAGATATGGATGGTGATATCTGGGAAAGTCCAGATAAAATTAGTGATGAAAGTACTGTAATATTATGGAAAGAGGAGAACCAGCCTCAAACCCTATGCATTCAGTTAATGACATCTCCACTTCTGCTACAAAAGTCACCTGTTTGCAGGCAATGCACAGACATGCTGATGGAGATATTCCAATCTCTGCAGAGGGAGATCCTAATATGTTAAGACCTCTATTGAGAGGAGCGCCAACTATGCTAAAAATTATTTGTTGGGGAGACAAAACAAAATCAAAAGAGATGTAATGTACAACGAAGCTTTACAAGATCCACAAACCCCAAGGAGATCTGTTCTTACATGGGCAGAACTCCTGCATGATATAGGAAACCATGTGAGAGAGATGGGCTGGAAACATCACAAAAGAAGCCCAAGTATGGAAATGCAGAAACCCCCTAAAAAACAGATGAGAACTGTTAAACATAACAGACCTGAGAGAAATTAATTATGGAGAACTGGTTTGGCTTTAGGAATACCCAGAAGTGTTTTCAGGAAGCAACCAAACCATGTAATAGCAGTTAATCCAGACTATGCAGAGTGTGGGGGAAACAGTGGCAGATTCAAACCCAAACCTTTTACAAAGAAAAAAACCTGCTGCCAATTCCTTTGCAACACAGCAGGAATAATCCCTAAACCTGCAGTGCTTGGTGAACTTGGGGCCTCACCTGGTATACTCCTGCATATCAATGATTTTCTGGTAATTTGGCTGTAGGAGCAAAGAGACAAGCTTTAAAATTCTTAATTGACATTTTAGCTTAAAATCTATTTGATTACCCGTAAAGAAACTGAAAAACTAAATTTAAGTTTAAAACAAAACAAAACAAAATTTAACTGGCTTTAATAGAAAAAATATTATCTGTTACACTGGCAAGGCCCATTTATGGTCCTAGGGAAAAGCTAATGACTCCACATACATTGGTAATTGAATATCATGAAGAAAAGATTGTAGGATGTGACAGACTTAAAGGAAAAACTTGGCAGTTACCAAACAGGGACGTTTGGTCCTATAGATCCACAAAACATAGTAATCTTTCTGGGAAGGATATGAAAATCGATCTCTTAAAATTGACTCTGGTGTTGCTTATTTCTACTGTAACTAATACCAAACTATACCTTATAGCCTCTGCAGACAAACGACATAAATGAAGTAATTAAAATTTTAGAATGAAGAGGCATTATATTTTAGGATGCATTCTGCTGAGAATTCTCCTGTTTGGCCCATGATAAAAGCAGGCGAGAACTGGTGTTTAACAACTGAATATTGAAGGCTTAATGCAAACATAGATCACTCACTGCAGCTGTCCCAAATATTGCAAACCTCACAGCTACACTGCAGGCATCTGCACATAAGTGGATGGCAGTTTAGGTTATAAAAGACATTTTTTATGGCCCCAATTCAGGAAGAAGATAAACCCAAACTTGCATACATGTGGGAAGGATCACAACATACCTTCAATCACCTGCCCAAGGGTATAATCACTCACCCACGATAATACACAATGCTTTGGCTGAAATCCTTTAAAAAATACAAATTCAGGTAGGAGTACAGATTTATCACTACACTGATGATGTGTTGGTAGGAAGCGAAGTGCAGTAAGATCAACAGCACAGGACATACGGAATAGACTAAATGAAGAGAGGGTAGAAATGCCTTCAACTAATTGTCAAGGTCCCTCTAAGGAGGTGAAATTCTGAGAACCTGGTGTGTAGCAGGCCAAGCTGTAATTCCATATGAAGTAATTACAAAATTAGATGCTGTATCTACTCCACTACAAAAAAGGAACTTCAAAATATCATGGGTACTTTGGGATACAGGAGAAATCATGTTCCTGGATTTTCTATAACAATACCCTTGTACACTTTAATGAAGAAAAATCAAAACTGGGAAAAGGGATTATTGTGTCTGATCCAAGATCTTAAACAAGCAGAAAAATTCAACAGCCTGTAAAAATCCAAGGACCTTTCAATCTGTTAGCTAGCATTAAGAAAGGCAGCGCTCCACCACAGGGAATTGCACAAAAACCAACAGTGCACAAATGGTGTGCACATATCTCAGGGCTCACAGATCAAATGGATGTCACTGAAGGGCCAACAAAACCTACAGAATTACAGATAGCTGTGACTCCAGACATGTTAGTTTTACAACAGCCATATAAACTATGTGTATCCAGTCCCATACTGGGTACTCCTGCATTCACTTCAGATTCTGAAGTTAAAGAAATCTATTTTACTTATACCTCAGCCAAACACATTGATAGTATATGTAAGTACAGAGCAGTTGCTCTCAAAACAAATAAATTCACTCAACAGCAATGAATATCACTGTTAAGCAGACATTCTTTATTTCAGGGCTGGGGCTGCAGCATGAGTGCTCCCAACCACTGGATGAATTAATGCAGTTTATATTTAAAAGGCTGTTACATATTCATTACAGAGAAAAAGAAACAGTAACATAAACCACACCTATTTTAAAAAGTCATTATATGAACACGAGTTAACTATTTCATGGTCTTTGCTGCCATCTGCTGTACTTTTGTAAGAACAGAATCCCTCTGGTGGTCTTTGGTGGTCATTCCATAGTCTTCATAATTTGCCCTTTAAATGAACTTTCTGAATTGGTGCATGATCAGTCTCTTATCTTGTTTTCAAACCACAAAACTTGTGTTATTTCCTTATCATCCTAGATGACTTACTTCTCAGCCTTGAAGGTTGGTTGTTGATTGGCTGCTTATTTATTTTAAGCAATATTTATCCTCTCTGCTTACAAAGACATTACCAATTTGGTTACATTTTTCCTGAATATTTATTAGTTCCTAGTTAAACATAATCTACAGATCCTGTTTTTCAACCTTGCCCTCTTTATCTTTGTTATGTGGTAGGGCAAAAGGTCTTAAAAACATTTTGTTAGTTAATTACAGATTTAGTCACATGATGAGAACTCAGCAACTATCTTTCACTCTTAACATTGAAACAAGAGTGGAAGTAGTGGAAGAAGGAATAGGAAGTACACAGGTGGGAGAGCTGGGAGCTGTATGTTGGCAATAAAGGAGAAAGCAAGGATGATGTATGTTGATTCTTATGCAGTCTGGTGCCACACAGTGGTTGTGACAGTGGGAAGCATTAGATTGGCAAGTGAATAGAAAAGAGGTTTGGCTCATTGGTTTCCCTGGAAATGTGTGGAGTTTCTCCCCTGAGTAGGGAGACCAGCTTGGCGGTTACTCCCGCAGAGGTTAAGTGAAAGGAAACCAAGTACTTTATCATCATTTTGGTGGTAAGTTACATTTGATTTCTAATCAATGCAATTTATTTTGCTAGCTTTAATATAGGTACCTCGATATTGTGCACTGTTTTATGTTAAGCTGTAATCTACTAGTATTTTTTTAAATTTTGTAGTGGGTAGAAAGTAACTCTGATAATCTTTCATCAGTTATCGCCTGTCTATTTAATAAAGAATTAATTCTATAGGTAGACCTGATCTGCCATACTTAGAACTTGAGGGCCAAGGTGATATCTAAAATGTAGACTGTTGCCTAAATCTAAGGCTAAGGCAGGGCTTGTCTGAAGCTCCCACTCATCCCGTGACATGGGCCTGGCTGGCCTCGGCCTCCTGGGGGCTGCCTCTCAGCTAATGCTGACACACTGGAGCATCAGGCTTTTTTTTTCTGCATAAAAGAACTGTCTTTCATGGCCAGGTGCCCAGGCCCAAAAGTGGGGTGCTGCCTCCTAAAATTGTGAATGTCTGAGGATTGCTCCCAAAAGAAAGCTACCAGGGGTAGCTGTAGTACCAAGGGGTCTGTCTGGCCTTAACTTCCCAGGGACCATCTCTTAACTACATTTGAGACACTGGAGCACCGGGTTTTCCTTCCTATGGACAAGCACCGTCCTTCACAGCATGCGACTGTGAAGGAAAGTGGGATTCTGCCTCCTAAAACTGTGAGCATCAGAGGACTGCTCCCAGATGAAAGCTACCAGGGCTGATGGGTCTGGATGATCTTGGCCTCCCAGGGACTGCCTCTCACACACAGTGAAATGCCAAGCTTTCCTTCCTGTGGAAAAGAACTGTCCTGTGTGGTCAGGAGCTTATGGCCAAAAGTGGGATTCTGCCTCCTAAAACTGCAAACATCCGAGGATTTGTCCCAGTGAAAAACTGCCAAAATTGACAGGTCTGGCTGGCACTGGCTTCCTAGTAGCTGCCTTGCAGCTGCCCCTGAGACACTGGTGGACATGGCTTTTCTTCCTTTGGAAAAGCGTGGTCATTTTTGGCCAGGTGCCCATTGTGCAAAGGGGGGATTCCACCTCCCAGAACTGCAAATGTCCAAGGACTCACCCCAGAAAAAACTTGCCAGGACTGGCAGTTCTGGCTGGCCTTGTCCTCCCAGGGCCACCTCTCAGCTGCCCCTGAGACACTGGAGCATTGGGCTTTCCTTCCTGCAGAAAAGAGCCATCCTTCATGGCATGCACCTGTGGAGGCAAGTGGGATTCTGCCTCCTTGAACTTCAAGTGTCTGAGGATTGTTCCCAGATGAAAGCTGCCAGGACCCACGTGTCTGGCTGGCCTTTGCTTCCTGGGGACTGCTTCTCAGCTGCCCCTGACACACTGAAGTGAAAACCTTTCTTTCCTGTGGAAAAGAGCCATCTTGCACAGCCAGGAACCCAGGCTCAGAAGTGAGCTTGCACCTCCTAAAATTCTGAATGTCCAAGGATTGCTCCCAGAAAAAAACTTCCAAGACCAACAGGTCTGGCTGGCCTTGGTCTCCTGTGGGCTGCCTCTCAGCCGACCCCAGGACACAGGGGTGCCGGGCTTTATTCCTTTAGAAAAGAACCGTCCATCATGGCTTGGAGCCTGTGGACAAAAGTGAGATTCCACCTCTTAAAATTCTGATCATCCAAGGATGGATCCTAGAAGAAAGCCACCATATCTTAGGTTAAAATGTAAGATGTAACCAGAAGTATGTATTCTATCACCATCTGTTAAAGCCAGGTGTGGCAGTGTTCTTTGTCTCTTCCTGACACATCCCTGATAACTCCCTTTGGGGGATATTTTCTGCCAATGGGCCATCCAGCCTCATTGCAAGACTCATCAAATTGCATCATAAAATTACGTATGTGAGATGCTCTGCCCAGGGGGAGGAACCAAGCATTCCTACCTGGATATAATCTGAGGTTTGGAACACTGCACTCAGCCCTTTCCTACTGGGTTCCCAGAGGACAAGTGCTACATAACCATCACTGGACCTTCAGAGGAAGACCAGACCCTTCTACAGGATCACTGCTTCAACACAGCCGTATCTGTCACCTCAAAAGAACTGCAACCACCATTTAATCAGACCGCTACCACCATCCTGCCTGACAGGGTGTCCGGTCGTGTCCTGACTCTGTCAGGTTAAGCCAGTGTTTCTGTATTATTGCCTTGTTATTATTGCCAGTAAAGAACTGTTATTCCTGTTTCTCATATCTTTGCCTGAAAGTCCTTTAATTTCAAAATTACAGTAATTTGGAGGGAAGGGGGTTACATTTTCCATTCCAAGGAAGGCTCCTGCCTTCCTTAGCAGACACCTGTCTTTAATATCAAGACCAACCACCAGGACCAATGGGTCTGGCTGGCATTGGCCTCCCAGGGTCCACCTCTCAGCTGCTGCTGAGACACTGGGGCACAGGGCTTTCTGTCCTGTGGAAAAGAGCCTTCCATTGCCCATGGCCTAAAGTGGGATCCGCTTCCAAAATCCTGTACATCCCAGGATTGTTCCCAGAAGAAAGCTGCCAGGACCAATGGGTCCAGCTGGCCTTGTTTTCTCAGAGGCCACCTCTCAGCTGCCCCTGAGGCAACAGGACACCAGGCTTTCTTTCCTGTGAAAAAGCAATGTCCTTTGCAGCCAGGTGCCCATGGCTGGACTTTGGATTCCACATCCTAAACCTGTGATGGTCTGAGGATTGCTCTCAGATGAACACTGGCAGAACCAATGGGTCTGGCTGGTCTTGGCCTCTCAGGGGGCCGCCTCAGCTGCCTACATGACACTGTGGTGCCAGAAAAAATCTCCTGTGGAAAAGAGCCATTCTTCTTGTCCAGATGCCCATGGCCAAAACTGGGATGCCAGGATGGCATCCACTGTCACCTGCCTGTGAGATACAGAGGCTGAGCTGAGATCCCATCTCATCACCAGCCCTTTCTCCAGAAGCACTCACCCCATGGCAAGTCCTTCCCTAACCCTAACAAATGACAGTCAAAAAGTAAACCATTATCCTAATTTAGCACAAAAAACCCCCACAGAGAGATGACTTGGCCAGGGGATGCTGTGGCAGAACTAAGAAGAGAAGGCAGAAAAACCTGTTTGTCAGTTCTACCTCTTACCAGCATTACAGTTCCTGGAAACAGCACAGTGGAAATGTGCCTGCAAATAATCCAGCTCCTATTGCCTGTTATACCACCCCGGATGCTCTTGAGTGAAAAGATGCTATCACTTCCATGCATACTGTAAAAGAAATGCTAGGATCTGTCATTGGAAGATAGAAAAAACCTTTTCTGAGTCATAAAGTCTTGTGGGGACAAGTAACATTCTAGCAATTTCCAGATATGAATTTACCTCAGAAAACTTTGCAAACCTCCTTGTTTCTTCCTCTCTCAGTGTGAGAGCTGGCTTCCATGTGCCATATCCAGATGAAACATTAGCTGTTTCCTTTTAAACCGATCATGCTAGTTCATCAGGATTGCTGTGTTAGCCCTGTGTAATGGATTCCATCAAATACTTCCCAGTCTGGGGTTGAGAAAGAGCAGTGAAGCACCAGGCTCCAGTGAGTAGACAAACCACAGGGATGTACCAAATGATGCACAGCCAGTTTGCTTCAGGAGAGGTAAAAGTGGGAGAAGACCAAATGGAGAAAGTACATCTGACTGCTCAAGCGAAACAAAGGGCAGGTGCCCAGGAGTGTGAGATGTGCTTGGGCTGACAGGCAGGCAGTGGGTGAGTCCCATACTGCAGAACTAATCCTCATGGCCCACTGGCCCCAAACCCAGGCAGACAGCTGGAGCAGTGCAGGCAAGTCTCCATGCTGGGGGCCACCTGCTTCACCCAAACTGCTTGTTCCTACAAACCCAGCTTTGTCTGCCACTTGCTGTTGGAATGGGCTGTTTTCTACCACGCTCCATGGAGCCAACAGGGTCACAAGTGTGACAATGCTCCTACCAAAAAGGAGAGGATGTTCTGAGCCAGGGAGACGAACAGAGATGTAAATGAGGACCAGGCTGCTGTGAATCTGTCCTGGAATTAAAGGGCAGTAATAAAATAACTGTTACCTTGTGAGTAGTGGTGACTTTGGAGAGAGTTTCTGCTCACATACACCAGGACGAAGCCTGTGGCCTGCTGACAAGAACGGCACAGCCAAAACCTGTATGTCTGGCCTGGGCAAGGCTGAGTGTCTCTTCCCAGCTGGGAGGGAGTGAACAGGGTCACATCAAAGCACTTACATTCTGGTGCCCACAGTAGGAATGGATCTCTAAATCCAAACAAGTTCCCCCTGAGTTCTGCTACAGCTTCCCTCAATATTGGGCACCTCTTTTCCAGATTCCTCCATACTCCCTAGTGCCCTTCCCTTCCCTCACATTCCCTCTGCTGCTTCCCCTACGTTAGTCTGTCCTCCAGCCCCTTTGCAGATGCTGCTGACCACCTCCCCACCACAAGATATAGTATCATCTCCTTCTCCAAAGGAAGTAAAATAACTCTTTGGTGATAAAACCTGCTCCTTTTTGTAATCAGATAAGAGTTCAACATACAGCACCAGGATTGTTCTTCATTGCTACTGTTCCTATTCCATGTGCATTAGTTGTCTGACCTTTAAGAAGGCCTCAATTTGTTTTTTTTCCCCTAACCCTTAAATGTTTATGACACTGTACAGGAAATGGTAAAGGTCTTCCCTTGGAACAATAAACATTCTTTCCTCTTACCACTTTCTCTGTTATCTGACTCACCCCTTCGGAAGTTGTTTTTCTTGATGCTGTCCTACCCTCAGTTGTACATGGCCTGAGTGGATTTCTGGCACTTCATAGTGAGGGCAGATCTCTCTGAAATCAGTGCACCTGTGAACACAACCATGGGAACCTGGGATGGGTTCCAGAAGGAATGCTCCAGAAGGAATTTCTGCATACAATACCTAGAAAAGGCTTGCCTCTCCAAGGATTTTTTCTCACAGTTAGCATGGCTCCAGCAGAGATCCACAGTGGGTTCAAAAGTACAGCAGAATATGCTTCCACAATCACTCAAGAGAACCTCCATCTTTTTGTGATGAAGGCTGCACAAACAACATGCAATGGGAGAGGTTTTATCATTCAAGAAAGAGGCCTCTGACCTCTCCTCAGCATGTCTATGCAACAGCAAATACTGGGCACTGCAGGAAGAGCTATCACTGCGTCTGGCACCAAATGCCACATAGAGAAATTATCTCATTCCTTAATGGCCTGGATATTTGCTCTCTTTTGCCTGTTTGTTGCCTGATCTGGGTTCACGTCACCATGTTTTAAAGCACACAGCAGAATCACACCAGGCTTCCAGAAGTTTCTGGTTCCTAAACGTAAGGCACTCAGCTGCAGCTGAAAGAAGAGTTAAAATACCTTCCTGTCATTGGAACCCTTGCTTTCTGCCCTCAAGTTACAAAGGCACATACAATAAATAAAGCAATAGCTAGCTGACAGTTGTGAGCCTTCCTGGAAGGGGAAACCAATTTGTTCATAGGCTTGAAATCACAGCTCATTAAACAGGCCAGGTTTGCAGTTTTGCCTGGCACTGTGCTCGCCAGGGCCCTGGAGGAGTATGCAGGTGGCTGTTTTAGCTATGGCTTTTCATTGGCACTCATCTAACAAACCCAGGGAAGAGATGGCAGGAACCTCATCCTTGCTCAGAGAAGATGCAAGGAGGACAAAGGGAGGAAGGACCGTGGGGATTCTGCTCTCACAGCATGCACGACTACCAGCCTGTCACAGTTCTCTGAGGAGGGGGAGTTGTGCTACCTTCTCTGTCTGCCAACCCCAAAGGGACTGCAGGAGGATGAGTGGAGGGCAAGTAAAATGCTTCAGGAGTATGCTCAAAGCCTTCTGTTATTTTACTGCATGCAAAGTTAAACATTTCAAATATTCCACCAAAAATCTTCCTCAAAAATAACTACTCACTATGAAACACTTCTATTTAAAAACATGTATTTTCCACTGAAACATTGTGCCTGGCTCCAAGCAAGAAGCATTTTAGGCTGTGTGGTATGGGGTTATTGTCTACTGCCATGCACTGACCTCTGTTACACCAGACTTGTCCCATTGGTGGCTTCTTCCTGAACCCGGTTGCACTTTTTAATACTTTTCTGACTGCTTGCTTACTGAGGCTGCTCTTCTGATGAAAGATGAATGTCATTCTTCACCAGCCTCTTGCTCCAGTCAAGCTCCATCAATAATTCAGCCAGGCCTCAGTAACATTAGCTCTGGGTGAATATGACACTCATGCCAGTTAACTGACTGAAAGGGCTCACAAGGTTTCTCTTTATTTTTTTAAACACTCTTCTGAACTTCTAAAAATTGAGTTAGTTCAATGAGTAAAGCTCAGAGCAGTTTGACACAGCTCAAAAGGTGCCAAGAGACTTAAGCAATGGATGTGCTAAAGCCCATCAGGCTCCATTCCCTTGCATGTCTCCACCTGCTCTGACTGACATTACATTGTACATTACCTAGGACGAAGCCTATCCCTGTTCATATACTCCTGGCTAATGAGATGCTGGAACATGACTGTAGCATGTCTAGACAAGCATCATCTTTGTGACTCTTTGCTTATGAACAGCCTTGCTTAACTAGCCTTAGGCAAAAGGCAGCTAAAACTCTGAAAAAGGTTACTCAGGTATTTTAACTGCCCACCTAGAGACACTGCAAAAGTGGTCACTGTTTAGTTCTACATGAGATCCCCCCAGTTTCCTCCTGTTGAGCATTACCCAAATTTCCAGTGTCTCTTCAACCACCAGAATCCCTGGGCCACCACATTCTGCAGCATAACAGCTCAGACACAAATTTGTGGAATAGATGATCGATCTGTAGACACAACTGCCTTACAGGTGCCAAACACCATCCCAGCAGCTCACAGGGCACACAGACCCGTGGCAGTGCTCAGCACAGGGGTGATTTTTAAGCCATGAAGCTCGGACCTGCTCACGTGGAACCAGCTATAGCTGCACAAGTCCCTGCTCCCTCTCTTGCTGCATTCATTTAATGAGTGCTTGATTCAGGCACTGATCTCTGTCTTCTCACATTGAAGGCCTGGAACAGTCTGTGGAGAACAGCGACTTGGAACCACTCAGAAACTATATATATAGGGCCCTGTGGACAGAGTATGTATGACTTGGGTGGCAAACAGTCTTTGTCTTCCTGCTCTCATCACTGGCCACTCGCTGAACTCACATATTTGGAGAGAGCTCAAATACCAGGAGTGATTAGCTGTGTGGAGGCCAACAACAGGTTTGAGGAAGCTCCTTCCCTCCTGGGCATTGTTGTACTCACCAAGGGTGGGTGAAAGGCTTGAACTTGTTACAAGGTGGCTGCTGCTCTCAGGGCTTCCCAGACTATAGTCCTGGTCTTGATTCCCACTCTAGGGGAAAGTGCCAGAGCTAGTTTTCTGTCAAGGGTGAAGAACTGAGTGAGGTTCAAGTCCCACAGGAATTTAAACAGGAGGAGCTAGAACCAGCCTCCATTACTGGTCTGCTTCTTATGAAAATACAAGAGTTGAGCAATGAAAATGCCTCATTAACCCAAACTAACTGTGTGAGAAAGACAGTCACTCAGACAATTAAGAGAAAAATAGCTGTTATCTTCTCAACACAAGAATACAGAGATCTAGATTCAGCTCTGCAGCTCAGCAATGCTTTGCAAACCCTTGTGACCACAAAGAAACTGCACCAATATTGGTGGTAGAAGGAGACACTGAGAAAGAAGTGCTAAGTCTCATCAGAAACAGGAGAAAGCAGGAGAATGCAGACCCCAGGAAACCTTTGCTGTGCGCACACAGTGGCTGGACCACCTACACTGTTTGTAGGGTCACTATTATGGCAAAGCTCAACCCCAACCCTTGCTAAAGTCGGCTTCTTCTAGTTCTCTCTTATCAAGCCAAAAAGCCTCTCAGAAGGAGTATTTTTGTCTTCTCCTGATGCCACCTAATGCCTTTCCCCAGCCACTCAGCTGGAGCTGAGTGGTTCAGCCCTCAGAGTCCCTGAGCCATTGCCATTTCTGCAGAGGAAAGGAGGGTGCAGCTCAGTGGGGCCAGGACTGACAGGAACTACCTGATAGCAGCAGGGAGATGGGCAGCTGGAAAACCACTTGGAAAACTGTACCAGAGGCAGCATTTGGACTGGAGAATAGCTTGGACAGCAGGTACTGAGTCTGAAACACAGAAGATGACAGAAGCTGAAAGAGCTATTGGGCATCTACACTACATTACAAAACATGAAATGGGATCACTCTTCAGAGGTTACTTTTGATGATAACTTGTCATCCCTGAAGATAAGTGAGAGAGGAAGTCAGACCAACTAGAGAATGCACCCAGAAGCACAGCAAACCTTCAGGATCTCCATTTTCCCCCGATCACTCTCTCCCCAAAGAACACTGACCCACACTGATGTCACCTTAACCAGAGCCGAGTGTTTAATCGAGTGCAAGGGAGTGACAGTGGCACAGTGGGTTGTGCTGGGAGGGTGATTCCCACTGCACAGGGGTACGGAATCTTCAGAACAGAAGTAAAGAAGTGGAGGCAGATTGATCTTACAGAATACAATGAAAAACAACTTATGCATCTGGATGCAGCATTGGAAATAATGATGCCTCCTAAGGACTTGCAAATACCCAGGCCTGAGGCATCTCAGCATAACTGAGACGAGAGATTTGTCAGCACAACTGACTCCCCAACATCAGTACTGAACAGCAGGCAATGGAGCTAAGGTTTGTCTTCTTTACATATATATATATATATATATATATATATAGTGCCATATAGTGCCTATCACCATATCGATAAACATTCTTTGGAACTCCTCTGAGGGCAAAAGTAAGAACAGGAGTCAGCCTGTTGGTACCTCAGCACTTCTGTTTCTAACCAATTAAAAAAAATTAACAACCAAAAAAAAAACCCACAACAAAAAAAGAAAACCCACAAGACTGATGCCAGCTTGCCTGGCTGGTGTTTAATACTGCTACTCCATAGGGTTGGAGGGAGACCTATTGTGAATGGCAACAGTTTGCACTGTGACTTCTCCTGCTGTGCTGCAGAGCAGTGCAGGAGTCACAGGAGGGCAGTGGGACACAAAGTCTCAGACCCATTACCAGTCAAAATGTCTCAGCAGCAGGGAGCTCCCGTGAGGAAAGAGCGAGCTAACTGTGCACAAAGCTCTCTCTCTGTGCTTAAGGCTGAGTCAGGGACCCTTTGGACTCTTCCCAGACCACCAGACAGAAATATGTGTCAGTTATAAATACATCATGTCAGTTGGGGGTGTGTGGGGTGTGGTTGGGATCGGAGAATTTAGAATGAGTGCAGGGAGGAGAGAAAGGAAAAAGACACCTTACGTTTCCAGCACTGGAAAGAACAGTTTTGACCTCACGCAATAAGTCACTGGACCTTTTCAATAGTCTTATCTGGCTTATGCATCATCATCTTTTAACACATCAGAGGGAATGTTGGCCGGCCAAGGGTTAAACAATCCCACACAGTGGAGAGCAAATCTGCAGTCTGCTGAGAAGGTCCCAGCCACATCACTGACGATCTCAGAATCCAACTTGAACGAAGGAAGCAGCGTCTCGGTCTCACACATCGCTCAGGGCCTGCAGAGAGCCAAAGACAAAGTGTCAGGATGGACCTGCCACAGCTCTACCAGTCCTCAGCAGAAATATGAATCACCACCTCTGCAACAGTTATGGTATTTGCCTTCATCCCTACAACACTCTAAGGCGTTTATTTCTGGAATCTGCAGTTGCAGGGGAGATGATGGAATAATGCAGAAATACGGACTATCCTTCAAGAAGCCAGACTGAACCATGCTGGAGCATCTTTTCTTTATCCTCTGGTTTGCGCTAGTAACCACAACCACATTTTATCTAAGACTTTTGGAACTCTCCAATGGGAAACACCAGTTCTGCAGGCTCTTGGGCCTGGCTTTGGTAGGGAAAGTAGGAGTGATCTGTCATCAAGGCATGGGACATTAGCCCAAAGAACAGTTCCTAAATGAACTCCAGTCTTCCCTGACTGACTCATACTCTGCTCTGTCATACAAAATGCTGTCCTGCTCCGACTTGCCCACAGAAGTCTTTGGGGCCGCAGGAAATACTCGGTCCTGTCTACTCCCACTCCTACCTCATCCTTGAGAGAGGCATTGTGGTACAGCCTGGCTTACCTTTCGTGCAAACTCTGGCAGCACGAATGCTGCCCGGTGAATATCAGAGTTGTAGTATTTCAGACTCCTCTCCTCTACTTGCTGCTGCGAGAGCTGCTGCACAGGCTCCCGGAAATTTGTGTTCTGCAAAAATAAAGTCAGGTAGCTCTGACTATTCGGGTAAGGAGCCAAAGACTGTGTGACAGGCACCTTGGTGCGTGGCAGAGAACTGAGATGAAAACAAATATGAGCAGGAAAACAAATAACTTTCTGTTCTAGTATGAGGTCAAAGGTTCTGCGCAGCCCCAGTCCCAAGAGCTGGGGTGTATGCTCTGTAACTCCTGTGACTAGCCCTTATGCACAGATGTCAGTGCATGAGGTCAGACTGCATGAGCCACGTACCAGATGAGCTGTGAGAGTGCCCAAGCATCCAAGAAACAAGGCTTTCCTCTTCAAAGGAGAATCCATGTTTGTGTAAAGTTTGGCATAGTGCATGCTGCCAGCATCCCAGATCAATCATGTACAGTAGCAGCAATGCTGGCACCCAAACCCATCTAACAGTCACATTGAAGCAGACTGGGAAAAGAGTAAACTTCAGTGGTCTGACAGAGTCAGCAGCCCACATCCTAACACCGGCTCTCACTTGGAGGCCCCTGTGAGCAGATTACCAGCCACAGGCTGATTCTTAGCAGGTGCCCACTTTGTAACAGTCAGCATCAATAAGCCAAAGCCTTAACATGCTCTGGAAATTGGTAGTGACTTCCTCCCTTCCAAGTTTGTTGTACTAGACAGAAAATTATGACCATTTCTAAAGCAACTGGTCAATTCTGCACTTCATTCAGCACTGAGCAGGCTGCATTGCAGCTCTGGGCTGGCAGAGCCAGGGCCCATCAAGAATCTCAAGGCCTCACAGCTGGGAGACTTCAGTGCCACAGCTCAAGCTCTGCAAAGGACAGCCTCAGGCAGGCTTCTAGGGAATGGAAAAGGGCGCTTGAGGTGCCTGAAACTCACCGGGTTCTTGCTGCAGAGCATGAAGCCAATCTGTCCGCTGGGGTATGTGGGGATGGTGCAATAGGCATATTCCACAACCGGGAACAGAGACTTGCAGAACTGACGCATCTCCTTAATGAGATCCAGGTGCAGCCACTGGCACTCACCTACAGGGAGAAAGGAAGTCAAGATGCAAGGTGAGAACTGCCCCTCTTCTCTGCACAGAACTGTGCCAGGTTAACAGTGTTTCCAAGTCTCAACCTGTACAGCTCATGTAGTTTCAAAGACAAGACAAGACCCTTATGCCACTTTTGCTAAGCCCAGTCCAGCAATTAATGAAGCTGACATAGATCAAAACCACTGCTTTACCTGTAAGATGACATGTTTCACTCCCTGCATCACATGTCCCCAAGAAGAATCCCCTCTGTGTTGGTATATATATACACTTGGTATGTAAAGGTCTGGCATAAGCCTCTGCCCAGGGACAGCATCCTCACCTTGGCAGCAGAGAATCCCATCTTCTCGCAGGGCTGTCTTCATCAGCTGGTAATAAGATTCTTTGAACAAACTTTCTGCAGGACCTGGGAGAAAGGTGAGTAAAGAAAAGTTTTGACCCTGGGTGAACTCCGGCCTGCACCTACCAGGGCAAAACAGTCAGGATTTTAGCTTTGCTAAATAGCAAGCCCAGGTCCTCTACCAAAGTCCTAGCAGCTGCCTCTTGTTTCACAGAGCACTCTTTAAGCAGAACTCCTGCTCCAAACTGCCTTTTGGAGATGCCTCTCTCTGTGTTGAGTAGAGAAAGACTGAAGGTGACTCAAGCACTCATTGATAGGTTCCTAAAATGAGGTACCGTATCTACATTTGGTCCCTCTCTACCTCAGCTTCACCGTTCAGAAATACAGCTGCCTCACCACAGCCATCTTGAGAGCAGGTGCTGCAACAACAGTGTGTGAGCCACTGCTTTATCAGCAGGCATATGTGCAAAGCTGCCCTTGCCAGCATGGTGCTGTATCCCCCACGGGATTGCTGGACTCAGGGAACAACTCTGCCAGAAGAAATAGTCGCTGGAGTTGAATTTTGAGGAGAGAAACATAACAGCTGGCTTGAAGGCCTGCTAATACAATTTTACAGTTTCCATCCTTCCCTTTCCCCACTAAAAGAACCAAATTGGCAGCAGTCTTTTCACTTGAAAGGATCCTGATCAAGCTGGCATAACTTCCAAGAGGTAGGCAGAAGAAAAAAAATGAAGGAGGTGTGTGGAAAGCAGTGCCCTTTTATGGCTAGAATTCTTACCCATGGGGTCAGACGAGTCTGTGATAATCACATCAAAGGCTTCTTGATTTTGTTTCATGAACTCAAAACCATCTCCTACATGCAAGGTCAGCTTAGCACTGGAATACCCCACTGCCATCCCTGGGAGGTACTTTTTAGATACCTGGATCACATCCTGCAACACAGAGAGCACAAGTGGGTCAGAGGAGGCTTACAAGAAGCTGCTTCTCAGACTACTGTGCAGTTGTGACTAAAGAACAGCACAATGAGTCATTTCCTTCCCTACCTTCAGCGCAAGTCTGACTCGCCAGTGAAATCCACAAGAGCTGCCAGCATCTTCAGCCAGCAAGCTACTCTCAGCCCTTTCTTACAGCCTCAGGATTCAGTGACACCGTTGGTCTGTCCATGCCAAACTTAATAAAAACCTGGAGCTTCAAAAGCTCCCTGAGGAGCCAAGCAAATATGATTACAGGCCAGACTGCTCAGTGCTCCTTTTCCCTACAGAACATCACTTGCATAGGTGATCTCAGCTAAATAAATTTATTTTTCTTTCTAAGTAAAACCATGCCAGCAGGTTTCTGAATGCGAGATGAGAAATATCCCCATCTCTACACTACCACCATTATATCAATCCACCTGTAAGATACAGTTTTCTCTCAAAAATCTTCAGACAGCCACTGCCCTGGGCCCAGCAATTGTACTGTACAACTCCTCACAGCTGGAAAAAACAAAAAAATGTGCTGGTGTCAGGCAGTGTTTGTTCAAAACCAGGCACATTTGCCTAGTTAGATGGCAGACAGAGCACACAGTCTCACATAGCAGTGTTTCCTGTTCTTAATAGAGCTTTGCTCTGAGAAAAACTTTCTGAGAAAGTAAAATATCAGAACAAACTGGCTGAGAGAAGGACTGGGAAAAGAGTAAACTTCAGTGGTCTGACAGTTACCGGCCCACATTCTAACACTGACTCTCACTTGGAGGCCTCTGTGAGCAGATTACCAGCCACAGGCTGATTCTTAGCAGGTGCCCACTTTGTAACAGTCAGCATCAATAAGCCAAAGCCTTAACATGCTCTGGAAATTGGTAGTGACTTCCTCCCTTCCAAGTTTGTTGTACTAGACAGAAAATTATGACCATTTCTAAAGCAACTGGCCCATCTATCACAGAAGCTGCTTATTTCCTGCTTTTGGTTGCAAGGGACTGCTCAGCAAAGCACCCATCCTCCTCGGCCAGGAGCAGTACTCTGTTTGGCAGCGAGGGAGAGGGAAAAGCAGCACCTCCACAAAGCCAGGGCACTCCTCCAGATCCCGTGCTTGGCCCACGTCTGCCTGGAAGGGCCTCAATCGTATGTGTGTGAAAGAAATCACATGGAAGAGGCATCCAGCTGCCACGTAGATGACTTGTAAGGCAAAGAGGTGGCGCTGTCATTGTCACGCCAGCAGAACCAGCAGCAAACGCCACCGGTGCTGACGAGAGACAGCAGGTGAAACCGCAACTCCCGTGGATGCTGTGAAGTCGGGCTTGCGTTGCTGGGCAGCCCGCCCACCCCGAGGCCCTGAGGCTCCTGCATGCAGCCGGGGGCCCAACGCACCTCATCGATTTCGCACTGCACCACGGACTCCACGGTCGGGTGTTTGACTACCTCTCGCAGCACTCCCCCGTCGCCGCCGCCGATGATCAGCACCTAGCAGAGAAGAGGGCAGAACACAGACTGTCAGCGGGGTCGGCTCGGGGGAACTTTCGCTGTACGGCCAAAGGAGAACGGCGTGAAAGTTCTGCGGGCCCGTGCTGCCCGACGACCGGAGATGAACTGCGAGGCCCACGAGGCTGCCGGCCCCCCTCGCCCGAGTGGCCCACGGCAGGCCCCGGCCGCGGCAGCCCTGCAGGGGCCGGGGTGGGTCTGCAGGCCCCGGCTGGGGGGACCACGCGGTGGGGCCGGGGACAACTCACCTTGCGGGGGTCGGGGTGGGTCTGCAGACCCCGGCTAGGGGGACCACGCAGTGGGGGCCGGGGACAACTCACCTTGCGGGGGTCGGGGTGGCTGCAGAGGGGCAGGTTGGCGATCATTTCCTGGTAGGAGAACTCGTCCCGCTCCGTGCACTGGATCACACCGTCCAGGACCAGGACGTTGCCGTACGTGGTGCTGGGCAGAGCGGGGAAGCGGGGTTGGAGCGGGCCTGGGGCCGCGCTCCCCCACGCCCTCTCCGCGCCGCCAAGCCCCACCGCATGCCGCTGACCGGCCCCGCCACCCACCCACCGCCCCGGGCCGCCCTCCCGCACCTGCGGAAGACGAGGATCTCCTGGTAGCGGGAGCGCTGGTGGTGCAGGAGTTCCTCCACCTGCAGCGACATGGCCTGGCCGGGCCATAGCCGGCACGTCTCGCGGAACCAACCCTCGCGGATCAGCGCCGCCGTGCCGCGCTCCATCCCGCACCGGAGCGGAGCAGCCGCTCCCGGACCACCTGCACCGCACTCCCGCCGCCGCCGCCGCCGCCTGACCCCGCCGGCGCGGGAGCCGCGCGCAGGGCCCTGCGCCGCCCCGCCCCCGCCCGTGCGCGCCGCCATTGGCCCGGGGCGGCCGTGACGGCCGAGCCACGTGGGGCCGGTGCGGGCGGAGCGGGGCCGCCCCCGCCGCCACGGGGAAAGGGCGCGCCCAACCCGCACCGCCACAGCCTTTCCTCCGAGGACACCGAGCGCTCGGCACAGCTCCGCCCCGCCTGCGGAACCACGCGCGATCAGTTTTCGGGAAAACGAAAGGTCTAATTTAGGTGTTTTAAGGGTTGGATGTAATGAGGATAGATTGTGTTGGATTTCACGAGGATGACTGGGGGAAGTATCTCTCAAGAAGAAAGGATGAGGCAGTTGGGCCTGTTCAGCCTCGAGCAGAGACGGGTGAAAGGGGACCTCATTAATGTGTGTAAATATCTAAATGGGGAATGCCAAGAAGAGGGAACCAGGGTCTGCTTAGCGGTCCCGACCACTGGGACATAAGGCAATGCGCAGAAACTGATGCACGCAAAGTTCCACTAGAACATTAGGAAGAACTTTCCTGTGTGGGTGATGGAGGGCTGGAATGGATTAACCAGAGAAGGTGTGGAGTCTTTTTCACGGGACATATTCCAGACCCATCTGGACACAATCCTGTCCCATGTGCTCTAGAATGACCCTGCTTGAGCAGGGAGATTGGACCAGATGACCTGCTGTGGTCCCTACCACCCTATGATTCTGTGGATGTCACAAAAGCAGATTCAGTTCTAGTGCTGGTGGGCCCAGGCGAGGGCTCGGCTGCCTTACAGAATGTGGTGTATGCTGTGAGGAGCAGACTTTGGGAGAAAGGCACCAAGGTTATACTAAGAGCAGTTCTCCAACCAGGTTACACAAAGATCTCCAACAACTGCTGCACAACAGTAAAATAACCTCACAGCAGGAGACTCGAGTAGTACAACTTCACAGACACAACCAAGTGAGTAAAACATGTATGTAGTTGCTAGTCACTTCCATTAGAGACATTTTTAAAACCTATGGCAACTCATAAAGGGAAAACAGAAAAAGACTAAAATTAGGATCATCCCTGAAATGTCACTTTCCTAGAAATTTTAAGTAGAGGATTTAAACCACAGAGATTTTAATATCCCCGGGGCCAGTGAGGCTTCTGCTAACGCTTACTTGTTCTTCAAGTTAAAGAAATAACAAGAACTGGTAAGGCTGACAAGGAACTGGCAGGCCCTGCAGATGCACTTGGAGACAACTGCTATTTAACTGCCTCTTTACAAAAACATTCTCCAATATTTAGCCATGTAAGCAGATTTTATAAGCAGAAAGAGACTCTGTTCTACTATTACAATGCTGCTTTGTCGGCACTGTTCGCACTAAGACACCTAAGGAGCAAAACCCCTCCTCTGTTCCTTCCACTCCCTATTTCTCAGAAACAGGGAAAAAAACCCTAAACTAAATCTCAGACCTCCTCATAGTCTTTGTAAAATAAAGCCCTGATAAAATGTCATGTTCCCTACCTCTCCACAGCAATATTACCAGCTGTCAGAGGTCTGCATTGGAATAAGCTCTGTAACCGACCCATCAAATACTGATTATACTGTTTCTGGTACTCTTTCTACAAAGACTTAAGGGTAACTCACTGTAGGTATTTAAAACTTGGAGATGTTACTTTAGCTGTAGAGATTCAGCTGCAGCCTCTTACTTTCACTCTGTAAATTTATGGTAAAACCATTGGTCTCCTATACCTCTTCTTTTTTTTCCTTAAAATACAATCTTTCCATTACAATACACAAACACTGCGAGGTAAACACGCTCTTTTTCCGTATTACCTTGCCTTGTAAGAGGTGAGCTGTGCAGTTCAATTTTTAAGCAAGGTCTATCATGGAAGACACTCTGGCCTCACTTCCTCCTCTGAACTGCTGGGGTTTGAGTCACATCTACTGCATCTCTATTATTTCTGTGCTACCTTTAGAGATGCCAAGAGGTTCCTCCCATACTCCAATGACATGCTGGGTTCTGCACTTCAGGCACTTCCAAGAAGTGATGAGTTTAGCCTAACTGTGTTTGAGGACACAGGATAAACTTTCAAAATTATAAACAAAGCAGCACTGTGAGTATAATTAGAAAAAAAAGCAATGTGAATATAACAAAAGTGACATCATTAAGATGTTTTCCCTTTTGGAAAAAAAGGATTTTAATGGTTCTAAAAACTTTCCTGTACAAAAACTGATCAATGACCAGTATTTGCTTTCCCATGGTGACAACACTTCTAACTATTGTTTCATTCAGCAGCAACTCCCACAGGTCCTGTAACAAAGATTATCTCTTTGGCCAGTGGTGTCTTGAACCCCTGCAAAAGAGTTAAACAAACACTTTAACTCTCACTCTAAATTCACTCAAGATTGAAAACTGACAATGTTACACTGATTCTATCAAGAAAGGATTGTGAGGCAGACAACTCTTCTCCCTCCAGTGCTGTGCTTAGGTAGTGTTGCTCTTCTATGACTAAGTAGCACACAAGAATAAAATTCTGTAAGCTAAACATTAAGTATCTATTCAGAATAAGAATGTTCATACACGGCAGCACTGTTATTCTTCCCAAGCTAGGCAAGTGGTTCTCTCCACTTCCACCTATCTCTGATCAAAGAAAGCAACACCCACACCCTTTAACACAAACTTTTACCTCAGCATTTCAAACCTTCCAACCAGACTTGTCTTTGATTGTAGTAATCCTAAATTGTTGGGGTTTTTTTTCTCTTTTTTTCCTTTAAACTGATGTCAGTCTGTGATGAAACCTCTTCCACTAAACATATGCTAAAGCTCCCAGAGCAGTAGAGGACAATAGCTAAGCTCTGCCCATGGTTCTGGGGCAGGGGTGTGCAAACACTCCAGCTACATGAGAGCAGGCTGACAACACACCTTTCAGCTTTCCCCGCCAGGTAGGACATGCTCCGGTTTCCAGACTGTTGAAGTTTGTTAGCTCCAGCAAATTTCTGCACAAACAAACAAAACACCACCACAGTGAGGTTCCTGCCAAATATATTCCATGAGATTCATGCGCTGCCAGATCTTTCCAACCTCATGGAAATCTGCTTGTCAACTTCCCTGTGCTGGTCACAGACTTCTCTAAGTATGCATAAAAGGACAGCACAAAACATTGTGTCTGTTCATCAGCAAGCCATGGTTTGATTGTTTATGGGTTTTTCTTCTTATCAATCTCAGACAGCAGAGTTAAGCAAAAAAACTTCTGAGGTGAGACTATTCCTAATAACAGTACTTGGAAGAGTTTTCCTAATTAAAGTACTTGGAGGAGAACATGAGCAACGTGCAAATGTGATGTGTCCTGGAACCACTGGAATACCTGTGATTTTTGAGAATAGAATTTGGTACTGGAATTTGTGGCAGTTTGCTGTGGTCCGAGTGGCACGCTTGTGATGTATAGAGGCATAGGTGTGAGCAATATATTAACAGGTGGGAAACAACAAGAGAGTCTGAGGGACTCTGAGAAAGTTCCTCCTGAATGGGAAGAGGTAATAATACAAAGCATGAACCTGTGATTGGAAGCTGCATCTCAGCAGTGGTTAGGGAACATTCTGCAGATGCAGAAAATATCATGTGCCCTCCCAGAAAGCCCCCAGCTGGGTGCATATGGTCGCCCACATTTCTGTTCCTCCTTTCATGACAAGCCCATACCTTGCCTGTGTAAGCTTGCTTGACAGGATCAAACTGTGGTGACTCTTTTGATTTGCTGCTTCCTAACAGAGAGAGGAGAGAAGCTGTCACTAAAATTTTCTATGAAGAACAATGCATTCCACAGTGCTCCTCTGATGATATGGAGGTTTCACTATAGCCTCCCACATGGTAAAATCCAGAAAAATCTTTTAAGGGCAGGAGACGTTTTTGAATAGGTGCTTTTTTACAAAGGAGTCAAATCTCCTTTGCCTCCTAGCTCCTGGGTCCAATTAAACACATAGAGAAAAGAAACAAAATCCAAATCCACAACCCACCTGGCCAATTGTTTCAGGATTTTGTTTCCAAATCAAAAAAGGGATACTAAAGTCTACATTTCTCAAGTCAATTTCTTCAGGTATTTCCCCACTATAAGGTAAGCGCATTGTAACAGTCCGTACTGCACTGGCACCCAGACTCACACAGCCTTGTCAAGGCTCAGCTGGCAACATTTTCCACAGCGTGCAGCACTGTAGCAAGGGATCAGATCTTACCTGCAAACACTTTGAAGTTGGAATTGCTGTAATCAAAGGGGGTAAACTGCCTTGGTGCTTCCGGCTCCTCTGGTTGCTGGGGGGTTTTTTGCCGTTTCTTCTCTTGTGTTGGCAACTCTGCTCCCGTCTCTGCTCCCATTTCACTTGTGTCTCTCTCCCTCTTCCTAGTAGCTTGTTCCTGCTGTGAAAGCAACCCACAGAACAGAAAAAAGGGTAAGTTGAAGAAAGGAGAATGAAACATCTCTGTGGAGTCACCAGTGTGCAGATTAACTGCCCAATGGAGCCAGGCTCCAGTGATTGCTCTTGCCTTTGGCAATAATAGCATGGGGAGAAATGTGCTTTTCCTGGGGCCTAAAATGCTATTTTTTTTTCTCCTCACAGTAGGGACTTTTATGAAAAGCCAAGTTGTCATTTCACAGGACATGGGAAGCTGAGATCTGCTGTGGCCCCACTGGCATATTTGGGGGAACCTATGCAGAACAACTGAGGAACCTTAAAGGAAGTGAGGAGCAAAGGTGCATCAGTGGAAAACATTCCCTACTGAACACATGGAGGGATGTGACGATGTGCACAGCACAATTAGCAGGGGCCTGCCTGTTGTTACAGGGGCTCAGAGTTTCATTCTGAACTGTTAAAACAGTCAAAATGAGCAACGGCTGGAAGGAGGAATTCTATGACATACCATGGCTTGCTGACGAACAGATACAATGTTTTGTGCTGCCTTTTTATACAACTTCTGTGTCTGGACACGGGCAGCTATGGAGACAAACAAGCATTACTGTAAAAAGCAGGAGTAAGTTAGCCAGGGTCTTAGAAAAAGCAAGCAAAGCAGCCTGTATCAAATCTCAAACGAAACAGAGTACAAATGTTAACAAATGATGTCATTCATCAGGAAATCCATCATCTACAGGAAGCAACCTACGTGCCTTGGGAAAAGCATGCTGGCAGACATTAAGGAAGGGAAGAATGGCTGTACCTGACTGCTGGGCTGCTGTCTTATTGGTTTCATTCTTGGACTTCTTCTGTACTGGTGCCTGACTCATCAACTTCCATCGATTGCTGATCTGCAACGAAAAAATATTACCTGGAAACACTTTCTTGAAAGTTTTATGGCAAGAAGTTGTTTATAAACTTGCTAATACATGCTGGTCTTCATTAAGAGTACCAAAGATCAAATTCAACTGTAAAAGAGATTAAGATCTGCTGCACCAGGTGAAGTAAAAGCAAATGCTTTGGAAGTTCTGAGCTACAAATAAGCCTTGAGAACAAATGCAGATACTTCAGTAGAGTTTTCAGCTTTGACAGATAGGGACTATACACCAGAATATCTCCAATCCCTGGTTCTTCAAAGGATATGAATGTCACAGAAACATGTTAAGTTTCTCAAGAAATACCCAAGGAGAAAATAAAAATCTATACTGCTGAGGCTCCTGATGGAAAATAAACTACTTATTTGTTTCTTTTGTACAACTTGGCAGGAAATTTTAGCACCAGTCTTACTTCATAAATTTTTGATGATGGGTCAAACTTTGCAGATTGAGAGACATAGGCAGAATTCTCCTCTGGAGGTAGGTACTGTAGAGAGGAAAAAAATTTGCTTTGAACACAGCATGTGACATTTAGCTCACTGCTAAAATGCTACTTGTTGTAAATCAGTGAGTTCATTTGAAGAAGTATTCTACAGATAGAACACCTTGTGGAAAAAAATAAGTTACCACAGCTATTGCCAAGAGAAATATTAAAGAAAAAAAACAACTAAAAACCCCTCCCCACAAAACCAAAACAGCCTCAACAGACCAACCATCAACTGCACACCAGAAAAATTTTTGATATTATTTTCTAATAATTTACCACTCCAAATGTTTAAGTGTTTTATTGTTCTTCTGATTCTTTACAAGAGTAGAATCAGCTCACTAACCCTAGCCATAAAGTACAGATGAAAGTGTGATGCAAATCTAGCATAAAGCATTAAAACTAGCTTAAAAAAAACTAGTGAAAGGTCTGTTTACTATGTAGAAAGACTTGTATCCAAAAGGTATTTAAATGTGTTTTGAAAACAAGTCCACACATGTGTCTTTGCAAGAAGGACAATCCCTTCACTCTAGTAAGAGAACAGCAGCTGATGCTCTATCAAGCTCTTCTGATATGCCTGGAAAACCAGCTCAGAGCATCCTCTGCACAGGGTAATTTGAGTTCCACTATTAGGAGCTTTTACCATTTTAAATGGATTTTCAAAGGACTCCATTATTAGCTGAGCTTTCCGCTGTGCAGTGGTTAAAGTCCTCTTGTTTCCTTCGTTTTCATCACATTCCTTAAAAGAAAAGAGAAAAAGGAAGAAATATTAACATGAATATTCTTTTGGTTTGGCTACTGCCATTTCATGCCATGCTGCTTCTCGCTCTGAAATCCAACTGATAGCAGTGACCCTCCAGAGACATGGAATTAACTTGCTGGCCTCCTAACCCAGTTGTCTTGGTTAGGCCATATGCCTGACAAAATTTAGTACTGTTGCCATGCATTCCCACCTTATTTCTTTCAACACTTCCACACAGTTTTATCAGATTATTAAGTCTGTTGTCTAATACTTCAATACTGACACTGTCACAAACATACTGCTTACACTGAATATGCTGACAGTAGCAGTAGCAACAAGACATGTTGACTCTGGCTGACGATCCTGAATATCCATTGTCCTCTCACTGTCTGAAAACAGACAAACATCTTCCAAAACCGGTGCAGGGTCTGCATGAAAAGGAGACAAAATTTTTATTAGATTCTTGTATATTTTACTGTTCTTTTGTGTCATGAGAGTTCCCTTAAAGTTTTTCAGAACCACTTATTTCCCCCATGTCAAATCTCCATCACTCACTGCATTATTAGCATAGCTTTTAGGTTTACTCTAAATTACCCAAGGCAGAGTTATTCTGAAAATCATCCATAGGAATCCGTGAACTGTCATGTGGTCCAAAGAGGACATTCTCCAGCTTCTGCAGAGAGATTCAAATTATAAACACCAGTAATGCACTATGAATCTATTATTTTCACATACTCCAGAAACACTAATGAAAATTCCAAATAAAGGGATTACATTCAGAGATGGAATATTCTTAGTGTAGCTGACGTGCCAGAGCACATTGCATCTGGCATAAAAAGGCTACCTGTGCAAACACCCACAAGCTAATGAGATGCTTTACTTCATACACATGACGAGGGAGAATGAGTCAGCCTTAGAAACTCATCTGAAACCTCTCTTCTTACAGCTCAGTCAATATATTTTAACATACATGAAACTGTCCAGCAGTCAGAGTGTTTGCTGATGAAACGTAAGTGCTGCTTCATAGTGGTTTGTAAAATATCAGTTTACAGCTGGTAATATTACGAGTCTAGTATAGAAAAGTACCATTAAGCTAAAGCAGAGAGGCTTGAAAAATGGATGAGATAAGCAATCTACTAGCAGGTAGAATTTTGATACATTTGTTTCCAAGTTTAAGGCTTAAGACACTAGGTAAAAATATAATGCAAACAGTACCTCAGGGTTGGGTAGAGGTGCTCTCTTCTTGACTGCCGAAGTAATCTCTGACTAGAACGGGAGAGAAAGGTAAATCACTTAAAAGCCCCATACCTTCTAGGCTGGCCACCTTATCAATGTTTTCAACACATTTATTACAAGCTAGCAGGTTAATAAAATTACTTTCTTCTTCTCCTGCAGTGTTTGCACTTGGCTGTACGTTTAAACACCTCACACAGAAAGGGCACATTCTTGCTCACAAATGTTTTTTTTCACTATGGGAGGAAAGCTGTATTAATATCAACATGCTGATGATACATTTTAACTAACGAACTTCTTACACTTAGGTTGGTTTTTTTTTTTTTTGCCTCACCATAGCTGTAAAACATTTATGAGTCCATTTACACAGCCAGCAAATTCTGCAAGTTCTTCCTCACACAGGCAAATGTGATGTGCAGTATAGACAACTGCATTCTGTTCAAGCAGTGTCTGTTTGTTTACTGCTCCAGCTTTCCAGGAAACTAAACTGTGTGTAAGCCACTACACAGCAGACAGGCAAGAAGTTGCAACAAATCTTTCTGCTCTACTACAGAACACTACATTCAGTGTTCAAAAAGCAAACTTCAGCATACACATCATCACAGGTCACCATTCAGCTCCAGGGCCTGGCTTAGGTGATGCCAGTGATTAGTCTCCTGTGTGGTACAAGCTACTCCTACCTTCACAAGAGGCATCTCCCGGGCCTGCTGAATGAGCAGATGCAATTCATTAATCTGCTGGCGAACAAGTGGTGGGACAGGGTTACAGCAAGCAATGATACCCTGGGCTTCTCTAAAGAGAGAGAAGGAAAATTCAGTGTGCTGTATTTATGGCTGGTATGTTGGGCATTCGCATTCAAAGGATGTGCAACTGGATATATCCACTGTCCTGACTGTGACAGAGCAACACAAGTCAGATTAATCTCTGTGATGAAATTCTGCACCAGGTTTGTGCAGATGAGGAGAAGCCATCAAGTCAGCTCTCCTCTCACTTAACTTTTCTGTGGTCTGTCTGTCCTCATCATTTCCTTCAGTATTACCAATGAGCCCAGCAGTGGACCTGCCTTTAAAGATGCATTTTTATTATTCTCAAGTATGGATGTTTTATGTTTTAGTTATATGTTTTAAGTCCCTTGCCCTCCCCACCCCTTTAAGAACTGCAAATAAAATCCAAATAAATTTTGGGGGAACTCATCCATCTCTTGCTCTGTAAAAGTGAAAGAATCTCAGAGGGAACATGTGACATAGAGCAACGCAAAGGAATGTGGCTTATCAGTGGAATTAAATCCAAGTGATGTATCCCAGAAGTCTGGAGCCTTCTGAAGGAGTACTGCTACTTATTTTTCTTCCAAACTGAACAACTACAGAGAAAAGCAGTACTGACAGCTGGAAGGAAGGGACCAACTGCAGAAGTAATTACACACTTGGAAGTGACTTTCTGGATATTAAAATCAAGTAAGACTCCTTCAGGATGAACAAAACTTACTTGGGCAGCTCCTCTGCGATCTTCAACAGCATATGATTTGGTAGCACGTATCTACAACACAAAGAGGTGGTGTGAAAGTAACAGAATGTTACACTTAAAATACAACTTCAAAGTAGACAACTCTGCCCCCATTACAAGGTCTGAGAAGATGAAATGAGTTAAAAAGATAAGAAACATTAACAGGACTTCTGTGTAACAAGCAGCCTGAGGTAGTACAGTAATTTCTACAGGTAACAAAGTAGTCCCATCTCAGGGGTGGAAGGGGCATAATCCAGGAGATTTACTGAAGTATTAAGCCAGTGTCTGTAACAAAAGACTTCCTACCCTGTGCTCTCATCCTCTTGACGTGCTATCTTGTCTCTCCATGCAAACAGCAGCCTAAATGCTGCCAGCTGCTGGGTGTCAAGATGTTTTTTCTGCCTCCTGTAGAGATCAAGGTAGGATTCATCTGTAAAGAGGGGCTTGATGTATTTCTGGACAAGAAAAAAAGAAGCACTCGTGAGCTTTCTGAATCTCAGACATCAGGGGACTGAATACACTCTGGTACAACATATCTTTGAGCTTTTTATCCTAAATTATTGGTAGGAGCTTATTTCTGAAAAACACACATGTCATCCATTGTTAGGGGAAACCCAGCCTCATCAAATCCAGGAGCAGCTTTACTATCTTCAAGCTTTACTACATTACACAAAGCCTACTTTCAGTAGACAGTGTTTTCCACAGGCACAATATATTTGTCTCAGAATGCAACTCTCCAGTGAGGCTTTGAACTTTGAGGAACATCCAGCAGAACCAGAAATGTAACACCTCTCTTAGAAAAGACACACCTGAATATATTATGAGGCCAAGGAATATTAGCATTCAAAAAAAGAGCAGGAAGGCATCTGAGTCCAAGGATCTTAGCTAGTGAAACAAGTGACTGCACATGACTGAGTCAAAGTTTATACAGCTGTTTTCAGACATACAAAAAGGAAAAGATGTAGAATAGGCAAAGGACTTTCTCTCATAATCACATACTCTGATCGAGGTAATCAAACCAGGTGAAGCTTTACCTTCAGGCAGATGTCCCTGCTGCGCTGCCAGACAACCTGCAGCTGTGTGGGCTGCTCATTCCCTCTCTCCCACAGTGACTCCCTCACTTTATCATAGATGTAGAGCAAGTAGTGAGTGTCATCACGGGCATACCGGATCATTTCTTCTGGCAAAGGGCTAGAAAAAAAGCCACAATTACACTAACACATTTCAGTTGTCCCACCAAACTGTCACTTTTCTCTTGCAAGGCATATTAGGGCAAACTGCGTATGAGACATGCCAAGAACTAACATGGAAATTCTTCTGTTTTCTTAGTGACGGATTGGTTGGGCAAGAGCAGTAAAATGCTGTGCACTCTCCAATTCAGATTCTTGTTCGTGGGCTGGATAGCAGAACTCCTGTGTATCTAAGTCACATGGCAGAACTGCTTGCTATGGTATTTGTAATAGCTCTCTTCTCTCTGCAGAGCCTAAAAAAGTAGACTTGAGATCTCTGTGGTGTGCAGGGTGCACCTACATAGCCAAGCTCACTGCTCCAACACTATCTGCTCATCACCAAACACAGGTGATTAAATGTTTTTGTGGGGGCACTAGAGGAGCAAATACTGTCTCCATAACACTGCAGTGGTTAAGAACTGCTCCTAAGAGAGATTTTCATTACTTCATCTTCTCCGATCTTTCCAAAAAGAACTCATTTTCTAAAAAACATGGGAAAATGTAACACTCAAAAACTTCGGGCACAGCCAGGTAAATGCTGTGCTCATTCACTTTGAGACTAACCTATAACTATGGGTTCTGCAAGTTGAAGCTCTAGCAGTGCAAACAAGGAGAAGTGCTACCTTGCAGCTCCAGCCTGTTTAGGGGTCAGTTTTTACCGTATCCTCCAGTCAGCCAGCTGGTACTTCTTGTCAGCATCTACACTGCAATACAGCTTTAGCAAGTGGTCCAAAGAATGTCTGCCAAGATTGAGGAGACGAGCGGCTTGGTGAGTATCAAACACATTCACCAAGTACAGACCAAAGTCTCTTTGCAGCCATTCCACATCTGAATCAGCACCATGAAGGACCTTGAAAAGCATAAAAATTTGGGAATGATATGAAGAACATTTCCACTCCAGGCTGGTAGTGCTGTGCTTTCATATTCATGTGTCTAGGACCAGATTTCTTTTCTCCATTTTTTACTGTTAAGTGTAGAACTACTACATGAGTCCATCTGGCAAGTAATTCACAACTAACATCAAGGAAACAGGCTCCTGAACAAATTATAGTGAAAGCAGAATCAAGTGACCAAGACAAAGTACACAGTGTGATTTTAACTAAAATAAAGCTTAAACTAAAACAACAATAATAATAATTTAAAAAAAAACCTGGTGAATTTGGCAGCTGACCTTCACAATTGCAGGGTTTGTGAAGGTCTCATTGAGGATGTTCATGTCGCTGCGCAGTTCCAGTGTATCAATAATGAAGTCTTCTGTTCGGGTGGAAATCTGCATCAGACATGTCAAGCCAAGGAAGCTCCTGTAGGAATGGTGCTAAAAACAGGGAAGAGAGATGTAAGGTAGGATTCATTACAGAAACAATACTACAAAACAAACAGCACTCCAAATGAGGGAAGAAAGAGCACAAGGAGTTCTTTGAGAAAAAGACAACTGAATGAGCAAACTTTCTCTTTGCAGTCACTAAGAGGACATAAAAAAAAAAAAGATTAATTGAAAGAAGATAAAATTCACTAAGAAGTGTGCAGCCAGCTGTGCCATTGGAAAACTTCTAATACTGACACAGTTTAATTCAGCCTTATAGATAACATCTGACAGATCAGGTGTCATGAACTGTCTTTTCATGTCAGGGAGTACAAAAGCCAGGAGAAAACCTCAAACCCCCCCTAGAAGAATATAATGGTCTCCTAGCTCCTAAAAGTACATGTGTAACTTTTAAATAGAAAAGGCAACTGGATTACCTCTAAGTCCAACGCAAATTCTGTACAAGTCATAAGCTTTTCATTTAGTTCTACCAACTCATCCAGTGTGGTGATAAAATGACAAGGTGTCTCCTCAATGGGTCTGTACATCTGGCAGAGCAAATGAATTAGGCATGGTATGTTCACTGTCAACTCCCACCCCAACCTCCACCCTCAAACCTGAAATTCTTCAAGTATGGCTGTAAATGTACTGCATCTGTAGTTTAAAATTAAAGTGGGCACCAACCTGGAGTTCAGGTTTCTTGAGAACTCCATCTGGTGGAGAAAAATGCTCCAGTTCATACTGGTAAGGGTGAGCAAACCTGTGGAAATTAGGAAGAGACAAGCACAGACTAAATTCCAGTCCTCTTTATGAGGACAGAGCACAGAGGCTTTGAGAGCTGTCGTAGTTTCCCTATTCTGTCTCTTTTTAAGCAGAGGTTTAACATAACTGCAGAGGTCTAAAGCAAATCACACACAACATAGTGTGGACACAAACACATGCAGAACTGTTATACATGATCAGCATCAGCACAATCCGACCACACAGGTTCACCCAAGGGACTCCAAGCACCTTGCTGTCAGGTTAGTTTCTTACATGTCTTGCTCAGTTTTCTGTGTCCTCTGCTGATGTATGAAGTCTGCCAAAGCAGCTGGCACATCCAAGTCCTCAGGGCGCTCCTTTCTCTGCCGTCCACTTTTTGTGAGGGCTGAACAACCAATATGGAATAACTGGACTGGGTCCCCCACATAACATGTTCTCAGCCTACTACTATCTCCCCCTCCACCCACCACAAGAGTCTACGAAGTACCAAAAATCTTAACAATTTTGTGCTGCTGCTTTTGCTGTCATTTTGTACCTCAAATAGCAACGCAGTTACTTGGCGGTTTTTAGGCAAGACACAAGGTGGTTTTGCTCAAAAGCTTGGATGGAGATTGAAAAATCTTTAGAAAAGATTTCAATCATTCCCAGTTACTGAAAGTACAACTGCATCAGTGCAGAATACAGATGAACTGGCAGCAGCAGAATGTGTTACTGAGACAGGGTGTGACCAGCAGCTTTGATAAAGCACCAGAAACAAAGGCAGGTCTCTCCACACACCTGGTGCAGCTCACTCATCTGAAAGAATATCTGTAAAGCCAACTAGACTGGTCAAGACTCCTCATACAGAAGTGGCTCTCATGTATGTTCAAGGTGGTAAAAAGCAGCAGCAGATTATCTGTTTGGAACAGATTGTTTGCTGACCTATCCTGACATTACACATACGGAAAAAACAGTGTTGCCAAGATCAGTACACCCAAATATTCAACATCTCCTGCTATTTGTTTTTACAGTCAATGATTTCTCTTCTAGACTGTGAGGACAGGTTTGTGTCAAATACTTGCAACAAATTACCCAACAAAAATAAATCCCTTACCTTCAGGCAAAGGCTTCAAAGCATTTGGTTTGATAAAAAGTTTAGGTACAAACGGAGTATTCGAATTGTCAATCTTTTCGCGAAACTTAAGCTGTGGTCGAGAAATATTCTTGGCATGAAGCAGTCGGAATGTTTCAGACTGGGCTCTCTTGTGGAATTCTCCTGCCTATTTAAAAAACCAGAGGTAAAACCCAACATGACGTATCAGACATTCAGAGTCTCTTTTCCTCAGCCTGATCCAACGTTCAGAGGAAGAGTTATACCCCACACTTAAAACTGAATCACTTTTTTCAGTGAGAAATGAAAGTGTTTGTACTCAAGGTTGTGAATTCATAAGCACAAGAAAGGCTGTTGAGCATGGGAAACTGAAATGGCAATTGAAAGCACATAGATTTCAGAATCAAGTTTGAATGAACAGGAGAAAGAAAAAAAGAGAGAGATACTTAGAATGTGTGAAAAAACATGAGAGAACATTTAACTACTCAACTCCAGTGCGATGGTTGGGAGAACAGCTCAGTTAACACAGCCAAACTGAGCATGAGGCCTCACCTTACGGTTCCAGCTGGAAATGATCATCTGTGGGGGCTGTAACCCGGCTGGCAGGACTGGCTGCTGGTTTCTGTTCACTCCTGATGCTTCATCCAATAAAATACTCTAAAATCCAGAAGAACAATGTAAAACACCTGTTAAATCACCACACTCAGACACTCTAGTCAGACTGAGTAAAAAAAGTCATGTAGGTAGGTACCTCCATAGCCATCTCCCCCAAATTCTGTGCAACACAACACAAACATGGGAAGAGTATGCTGAACATCATGGGTGGGAAGAGTTTCTTCAGGGAAGCACTCTAAAATGTACAGACGTGTTCTCAGGTTGTGAGGATTTTATGTCAAACTGTATTTAGTTTCCTCACACATCCCATACTACCTTCCCTCCCTTTGGCCCACCTGCCTTAGCTGCTGGGATCTCTGGCCTAGCATATGGAAGGGGTTTTAAAATAAAAAGGGAATACATCAGATTGAGGAAATAGTAACTAATTGTGAAAGCACTGCCACTAAAGTTCTTGCAGTGAAAAAGAAAACTTGTGGCAACTGAACACTTAATAAAAACCATATCCAGAAATAATTTGCTTACCACTCTTTCAAGAATGACATCATTGGAGTCAACCAGCATATCAAATTTATCTTCCAGCCCTGTCACTTTGCTGGAATCTTTCATGAGGCTCCGGCAGCCATGGTACTGCATCACCTGGCTCATGCTTGCAAGAGAACAGCACAGCTGTCAGCAATCTGAAAGCAGGCAATCTAAACACTAAAAATTCAGTTCTCTTTGACTTTCTACACCTCAAAGTCTGAAAATAAATCAAATTACAGATATCACCACATGAGCAGTGAACAGAAAAAGCACCTATACAGTATTAATTGTTAGAATTAGTTTCTCACAAACATGACTTTAAAAATGGACAGCCTAACATGTTCAGTATCAGGTGCTCCTCTCTGCACAGGTCTTCACGGCAATCATTATGAAAGGCCGTCTTTAAGCATGTCACTTCAGCTGCCAAGCGCTAGAAAAGCAGCTAAAATTAGATGTGTGAAATAAACCACCTTTTCACCCATGACAAGTTTGGAGTTGCCAAAGTAAGGGGCTACCTTCTGGTTTGGATTGACAGCTATTAGCAACAGCCCAGAGATGCAAAAGGGCTCTTACCAGTGGAGCAGGCGGTCACCCTGTGTGTTGCAGTACGCACGGAAGCCAGGGAAGCTGCAGTAGAAATCATACTCATCGCCAGGCTGGGGGAGTCCATTAGATGCCTTTGTTGCAGCCACCACTGTGCCGAGAGCATACTGTGCAAGAACACTCCATTATCAGCATTTTGTTCCTGGTTACCCATGATACTCTTTGATAGAAATGCACTTTGCCTGGCTGGTTGGAATTGCATGGTTCTACTGTGCAGTATTGCGGAGCTTTTCACCAGGAGTAACTTCACACAGTTTATTTACACAGCTTTAAATGATGGAAGTCTAAAAACTAGATTTATAACTCAATCTACAATTACAGACTTGACCTGAAGTTGTGTCAGGGGAGGTTTATGTTGCATATTAGGAAAAGGTTCTTCCCCCACATGGTGGTCAGGCACTGAACAGGCTCCCCAGGAAGTGGTCACGGCCCCAAGGCTGCCAGAGCTCCAGGAGTATTAGGACAACGCCCTCAAGCACAAGGTGGGATTGTTGGAATGTCTGTGCAGGGCCAGGAGCCGACCTTGATGATCCCTGTGGGAGCCTTCCAACTCAGAATATTCTACAATTCTAAAACAGCAGGAAGGCAGATAATTACCTTATTACTTAAACAAAATACCCCAAATCCCTACAACTCTTTCTATTTGGGATCTAGCAGCCATTCCCTCTCTGGAAGCAGCATCGTGCATAGGTAAAACACACGGGGGCTGCGATTTATAAGGCCAGGAGCAATTCCAATCGCGACAGGCCCCTCACGAGGGTCCCGATTCCTTGGCATTTCCCGGAAGTCCCGGTGGCTGACAGGGTCAGGGCCCGACTTAGGCCGGTAACAGGCCCCGATACCCCTCTCTGGCACCGCACTCACCGGCCCGGCCCACACCCTCCCTCTCGCACTGGGGGACACCCTAAGGGTGTCAGCCGCTCGGGCTGGGGTCCCCACGCAGCCCCCGCGAGACAGAACTACAGCTCCCGGCATGGCCCGAGCGCACACGGCACGCCGGGAGCGGTAGTGCCTCCCCCGCTCCCCCTGCCCCTCTCCGACCGTACCTTGACGAAGGCGTCGGGGCTGTCGAACCCGGGCAGGGCTGACATCGCGCTGCTTCCCCCAGTGTCCGCGGGCGTCCCGGAGCTGCCCGCCCGCCCCGCCGGGCTCCCCTCACGAGCAGCAGCCGCCATGTTGATGCGCGGCGCTGCCGCGAGAATCAGGAGCTGCTGCGAGAAGAGAGCACTGGCGACGGGAAGGGGGGAGAGGAGAACAGCGGGGATCGCAGGCGCCCCCAGCGGCAGCACGGGGCAGACAAGCCCTGTGTGGGATAGGAGGCCCTTGACAACCCCTGACGGCCACCCGGCTGGGCTTCAGTGCGGCAGACGCGGCCTTTTTCGCCCCACAAACACCCACCAGTGGGACCCATAGAATCACAGAAGATCCTGAGTGGGAAGGGACGCAGAAGGATCATCGAGTCCAGCTCTTGGCCCTGCACAGATACCCCAGCACTCCCACCTTGTGCCTGAGAGCGTTGTCCTAATGCTCCTGGAGCTCTGGCAGCCTCGGGCCCGTGACAATTCCCTGGGGAGTCTGTCCAGTTCCTGACCATCCTCTGGGTAAAGAACTTTTTTCTGATATCCAGCCTAAACCTCCCCTGACACAATTCCAGCCATTCCCTGGGGTCCTGTCCCTGGTCACCACAGAGCAAAGATCAATGCCTGTCCCTCCTCTTCCCCTCGAGAGGAAGTTGTAGACTGCAATCAGTTTCCCCTCAGTCTCCTCCACACTGAACAGATCAAAGTGCCCTCAGCAGCTCCTCTTCCCCTCCAGGCTCTTCAGCATCTTCCTGTCCCTCCTTTGGACACTCTCTAGCAGCTTAATAATCTTTCTTATATTGTGGTGCCCAGTCCCCTTGATGGCCACACCAGTGCCCAGAGAAGGGCTGGGGCAAATACACAAATTCTTGACTGCCACCTCCCTGTTTCCCAGTTTTGGAGTGCAGCACTTGCACAAGCAGCTGGGGAAGCCCAGGGAACCCTGTTCGACACTCCATGCTGTGCCTGGAACTGTGGCTGTGACCCTGAGCCCAAGGAACCTGATGTTCTTATCACACAGATAACATCTCAGCTCCTGGGAACAAAATTTTAGGGGTTATACAGTCACGTTTTTTTCATACAACTGACAGACTTCATTCAGCTCTTACCAGAAGGGAAATAAATCCAACAACCTGAACTGTTTAAAAACACAAGTCAATAGCATCAGGAATCTTAAAAAAAATTGTAATCTGCTTCCCTGGCCCTGCCTAATAAAGACTTAGGAATAAACAGGAACACAGCCAAAGTGTTTACATTTTGATGTAATTTATTGGCACAAAAATATTCAAATACAACATGGCATCTAAACATGGCTACTCTGTTGTATTTTGTGCATTGTTTTTAATATTTTTAATTCATAAATCATAACTTTATCTTCAAACCTCATGTTTAATAACCATTATTTTCTGTTTCAAGTTACAACCAGTTCTACCCCCCATCTGCCTCCTGTGCCAAACCCTAACTTTCCCTAGTTATTTCTCAACACTGCTTTTTAACCCAGTCACTGCAGGAAGCTCTCAAGTGGTATTTATTTGTACTCTGCATCCAGTTTGCAGAGTAAGCAGTGGCACAGAGGCACCCTGACTTTGCTCAGCTCAAGGTTTTCAAATCTTGGATGTGCTCAAAACCCTCATCTAGTCAGAAACACAAATCCTGAACTAGTGTAATGAGCAGACAGACAATTTCCAATTTTGGGGCAAGAATCAAGTTTGGAAACAAGGTACAGGAGGAAACAATGGTAAAATTCTACTTCTCTTTCTTTCCAGTTATGCAGCTGCCCCCAAACCTAAATGAAGCCTCCTGCACAAGCGCATTGAGCTCACTGCACCCATATCAACAGGAATGACCAGGGCAATAATTAATCTGCAAGTTACTTAGTTACATTGCAAAGTAAGTGAAAACCCGTATAGTTATTTTCAATGGATCTCCAGTTTCCCAAAGACCAAGTGGAACCATAGACATCTGTGGTAAAATCAGTCTTCACTGTCCTGGAAACCCACATCAAGTGTTGTGTTTCAGACAGCTTGTTTTTCTAACAGCAGCTATACATTGGCTTACACCAACTTTTAATATACAATAACTCTCTTCATTTACATTTAAAAATATTTGACAAAGGCTGTATTTCAGTCCAACGTTCAGTTTGTGTTTGTAGAAGAGCAAGTTTGGAGTGAAAAAGCCTCCAGAATAAAAGGCTGTGCATACTCTGGAATCTTCTGTTACCAGAAAGGACACCTAAAGAAAAAAAAGATACTGTATTAATGTTGACTTGCCTGTAGTTTCACAAAGGCAACACTGAGAAGGAGTGAGATTCCATACAGACTAGACACCATTGGCACAGGAAAAGTTGCCAGGTGATTTTTGTCATTTTTAAACATTAGCCGGAAAGGGATCTACTTCCTTAAGCATAGTTCTAAGTTATCTAATTCTCAAAATGACACAAAATCATCTTTGTTTGGTTCTTCAATGTAACTGAAAGCACTGACCACCACGTTCCTTATTTCAAACACTTAAAATGTAAAATCCCTGTCACTACTTATAATAGCAACTTTCCTAGAGGACTGTCTATGGCAACACTATGGGCTTGCAAAATCTACCAGAGCAGATGCAGTATGTGGTAAGGCTGCTATAAATAACTAACTACACAAGTGAGGTTCTCTAGCAGTTCCCTGCTGAGACTATTCCAGAAGAGTTTTGCCAGCTTAGCTGAGTGACAAACTCACCATCCAATGTAGCACTGGCACAGGTTCTCATGAGAAGTTGCTTGTTTAATGAGCAGTTCTACTTGTGTGGGTACATCGAGAGTTTCATCATGAGAGAAGTCTCGACCTTGGAAATTGAAGGATGAAAAAAAACCACAAAAGGAGTCATAAATCCTGGTCCTCATCTCTTCGAGTACATTATCTGGCAGGTGGGGAGTAATTTCTTATAAAATTTTAAAGTACAAAATTTTGTAACTAAGTGCTGCAAACTATGAAGCCAGGACAGTAGAAATTCAACTTCCACTAACAAGCTAAGACATGCAAAATATCAAGTCTTTGTAGTTACAAACACCTCTGTACTTTTCAAATCAAACTTATTTGTATCTAAATGCAGGCACAGTACTTAGGTTTTGGACAAAACCAGGAAAATGGCCTCATCCACTTAATCAGAATATGTTAAATTCAAGGATTAACACAAAATACAAACACTAAGGATAGTGCTGATCCATCAGATTTTATGTTTCTTTTATATAAACATAACTACATGCTCACCAGTGAGCTTATCTCGAACCCTGTTGATGATCTGAATTGCCTTCTTATTTAGAGCTTCTGGCTTCACCAGACCATCTCCTACTAAAAGACAGAAATAGGACACAGAATTAGGACTTCAGCTGAACAACAAAAGCATTTATACTGCGGTTAGATGTGCCCTTTCCAAATATCATTTTGAGAGCAAACCTAGATGCATTTCTTTGTTGGAGTTGACAACTCAGGCAATTATATTCCTCATATTCCTCATTTATGCTGACAAGAGACTGTATCTGTCCCATCTCATATAATTGCATTTAGATCATGATGAAATTTTCTGATCTAAGAACAGTTTCTGGATCAATACAGGAACAACAATGAAACTTACTGAAGGAATGGATGGATTCAGGCACTGTGGTCCCAGTTTTTTTATGGGCTGTCTCACCCAATTCCACACTGTCCAACATTTCTATTGAAAAAACCACAAAAACACAAAAGCATCAATGTGAAGCTGAAAAGCAGCTGAAATATTCCTCTGGAAACATTAGCAAGACTGTTAATCAACTCATTTGAAAAGCATTTGTGACATCTACCATCTTTTCTACTCACCTACTGACTGACTGGCTGAGTAGGAGTCTGTTCTTGTTCGCGAGCGCTTATTGCCCTTTGTATTTGCTGCAAGAAAACAAGGAGTTGGAAAGCATGAACCGGAGTTTCAGTGTTTCAGAGCAAATCTGTCCACAAACAATACAGGTTTGGCTGCCTTTCTCCTCCAGATTTGATGCCACCTGAAAATAATTTCAATCTCCTGATCACTGCTGTAATTTCATATTAAAATCCCTAAAACTGTGTGCACACAGAAATACCACATGCAAACTAACATTTTGATCAGATTGTTTGAAAACACACTGGATTTCAGGCTTCTGGATTTCTTGTATAAATACTCTCTTGCTGTCACTATTTTATCAGAATCACTTACTGTCCATCAATCTCCAATTCAATAAGGGATCATACACAAAGGCTTCCAGCACAGCCATGACACTGTCCTTGTGCTCACGCAGCACTTCCATCACTGTGTGACAGGTGATTCTGTAATTCCCATCAAGGCCTGTCACCTTTGGAAGAAAAAGAAGTGAATCAACCACTGCTTTGTTCACTCTGCAACTCCAACCCCAACACTCAGGGAGCAAGAAGTGGTTTTGAACTGGAGCTCACTATGCTTTGTTAAGAGAACAAGACAGACATTAATTACAAACTAAAGAAGCTCTCTTCTGCATGAAGATGATCTTTGTGAAGTACCATGCAACTGACTGTGTCTGGTTGGTATGAACAGCTATTTGAAATGTAGAAACTAAGGAAGGCCTAAGAAATTGGAGGAATTTCAGGGTAGTTTATTTCCTAACTAAAAAGTTGCTTTCCACTGAAATGTACTGCAAATATCACCGGAGGTATTTTAACTCACAGAAAATTAAGCTGAAATATTAACACCTCTGGTTCTTAAGGAGTGGTATAAAGTTTAGCCACAACAAAAAATACAGGAAAAACAGAAATGGTTGCAATTTTCCCTAGGAACAGTCCCCTCCAAATCAAAGAGGGGATGCTTACCTCCATAGCATTTGTCAGCATTCTTGTTAATCTAAATGGAATCTTCTCAGGGAACTTTTCTCTTGTCATTGCAACCTAAACACATGATGATGGAGAATAAGTAAATTAATAGCTAACTTACTCTTTAAAAGTTATTAAGTACTAGGATCTTTTTGCTACAGTCCTGAAGATTTTATTCCAAATAGGAAATCAATTCACAACTTTATGTTCCTCAGTTTTCACAAATTACTGGGAGAAGCCAGATGATTAACTTGATAAGAAACAGATAACTCAAGCATGTGCGCAGCAACACAGACTGCCTATCAGCAGCTTAAATTGCTCCAAGGAATTTCATGGAAGTGATGTTAGCACTTGCTTGTTCCACTGGTCAGCTAATCCCCAAGAGATGCCTCCGAGATGAGGTGTCTATTATTTTCATCTTGCCTGTAGGTAAAGGGAAGCTAAAAAGAGAGCCAAAGGGTTTGCCCAGGATCAGACTCCAAGGTCAGTTTGTCCTGGCTTATAGATTAATTTCTGTTCCACCAGAAAATGTGAAATATTACCAAAAATGTCATGTTGAAATACAAAGGCTTACCTCAAAACAGTCCCCAAAGTCGATATGCAGAATCTTTCCACTCAGTCTGTCTAACATCAGATTGGAAGGGTGTCTTTAGTGAAGGAGTAGGAGAGAAAACAAACCATGGTTGACAGACCATTACAAAAACCCAAAGTAAATCACAGCAGCTCCAGTCTGAAAAGATATTTATCTTCATGAACAAGAACAGCCAGTGACAGCTTGCTTGTCCAAGTTCTTCAGTCTCAGGATGAACAGGAAACCTTCCTGACAGTGCATCTGTCACATTACTTTTGTAATTACCTCTCAGGAGTTAAGAGATTGTCTCACCTTTGGAATAGAAATAACCTCCTGGACCAGAACAATCGTATTCATTGGATATGAATGTTTATGAATGTTTATTTTTCAGTTAGGATAAATTTTTCCGCTTGTTTTATACTTTTTCGTTTTTTTCAGTATAGAAAAATGTAATGCATTATGCTACACTTGAAGTAACACAAATTGTTTTACCACCAACAGAGAAGAAAATCAATCCAGACTAGCCAAAAGCAAAACTACAGTGCTGTACTCATGCTTACATCTTCTGATTTTGTTTTAATTCCATTTTCAAAGATTTATAATTTCATGTTAGAGACTGTTAAGTTCAGAAATAAGAGCTCTTGTTATTAAAACATTTAAGGGTTCAGATGTTTTTGCATCACAAATTTTAAATCTAATATACATGGTCTTCAAAAGTATTTTGGAAGTTATATTGTTAATAAAATGGATGGAGAAAGATTTCCCATTCTGTGAAAGGGCAAAATTAGAACTTGTGGTCCTTGATGTAGTTCCATGTGTATTCATTTCAAAAAGAAAGAAAGCCTTATTTGTACTCAAGATACACAAACTGCATCTCATACCTGCAGTGCTGAGAATAACAGCAGCACAATTAGGACCTGAAATACGGTAACACTACAACTCAGCAGTAACTACAATGGAAGATGTTATCACAAGAACGGATCCAAGGACTGAACTGATAGGCCTTCACAGTCTGTGCTTTTAAATAAAAGAAATCTTTATAGCTTTACTTACCTGTCCCCAAGGCCCAAAATGTACCCAACCATTGACATCACAGCTAGTGAACGGGTGTAATTTGTTCTTCTGTCAAACCATACCTACAAGTGGAGACAAAATAGAAAAAGCCAGGCAGGCATGTTACATGTTTCAGTTTATATTTTACTTTATACATTAACCATATGCATTTCACACAAAGCAGAACTGTGATATGCTTAGGTTCAGTAGTCCGTAAGTTAGGTTCAGTAATGCCCTTGAATTAGATGTCCAACTCATTAAGAGAATATATTCTGAGGCTTCTGCTTTTCTCTCCCCTGCAGAGTATATGGAGACTGACATCTCCAGTCTTGTGCTTTGCACTTCACCTGTGTTCTGAGCCTTGTAAGGCCCCTCGTGTGGGAATACATGTGTGGTTACATGTTCGGCAGTGATTCAGCTGGGGTTTAGGATGAATAAACTCCATCTCTCACTCATTCTGCAGAGAAGATAATTACACACACTACTGTTTGCCAGTACTTGTGTTGAACTCACCTCCGAGCTTGGACTTTTCAACCACAGCAGTTTGGCAAGGTCATCCCCAGCTGTGTTATTGACAGCATGTTCAAATACTTCTACTTTCTGCATCAGAGTCAAGTGGTCATAGTCTGGAGCCATCTATAATTCAGAAGTGACATTAAGCAAATTAAAAAGCCAGTAGCCTCTGGTTGTACTGTGAGAAACACAGCAATCATAATTAATTTCATCTCAAGTTTATACTTAAATTATTTGTAGACTGACTAGTATGTTTCGAACACAGTGAGATGATCACACAACAGTGAAGAATTCTTTTTAAATGGGATAGCAAATGATTTAGTATCCACAAAGTCAGTAGCCCACAGCCCTATTTTACTAAAAAACCTCAAAGGTAAGTATTTTTCAAAAACCATTATACAAATAAGTCTTCTGGGCTGGAAAACACTTTCCTTTTTGGCAGGAAGTTCCAAATTTTCTAGTAGTGTTCAGTTTCTCCAGTCTGTCTGATTTTGGCCCTGCTGCTTAGACTCAATGTTTGCAATGCCAGCAGCAGAGCACCTTGTATGAGGCACATCACAGTCATGCAAAATTCCAAACACCTATCAGCCACCAGATGGCAACAACTTGTGGTCACTATAACTGGAAAGGAGAAACAAATAAATATATGGCAAGCTGTAACTCTTATCTAATACTTTTTATTTATTGTAACAATCAGAAAAGAGGCAGAGGTAGAAGCCTTGCACCATTTTCCTTCATTAAGATATTGGTGTCCTAAAAGAATGTACCAAAACCTCTGCCGGCTTTGCACCTTACCCTCAGCATGATGCGATGCTCAATGTTGAGCAGGATCTTTTTCTTCTCTCTGTAGTCTCGGATCAGTGCATGCAGCGTGTCACAGTGGGGCACCCAGCCAATTAAGCCTGAATTTGTAGACAGCGGAATAACAGCATATCTCTGGATGCTATGGGAAAAATGGAGAATCACAGCTCAAATTGTTGCATATTGTAAATTACTAGATTTTGAGATGCTTAAACAAGTACTATTAAATCTGATTCTAGTCCAAGTTGTCTTGGCAATAGTTGCTCTGCTTGTCTTTTCAAACAGACTTCAAACATTGATTTACACAGATTGCTGCCAGATAACCTACAGACAAGCTCAAAGTTTATGTGGTTTTCACTGAAAGGCTGCTTTCAGAAGGTACATGTTATGTCACCCACGACGATCTGTTATTTGCATATGATATTTGATGTGTTCTTGCTTTAAAGATGTTGTGCAGAATTGCACTCAGTGACTCTTCACCAATCTATTCAGTAACTATAATAAAAAATCCTTGGCAAAAACCCAGTCTCAGGCTCCTAAGGCAGTGCTCAAGGTGTCTTGAAATAGGTGTTGCTTCAAAGATCATAACAATTTACAAGACAGGACTTCAATTAAATAAAACAAGCAATCTCCTCAGATACATTTCCTCCATGTTTGAATTCTATGAATGCTGTTTTTCTTTTTAATTAACTCAGTTCCAAGATTTGCCATTTCTTCACAAACCAACTGCTTCTGCCAAGGTTAACTTGTGAAGCTGCACCCTTGTAAGGAGTCACATATGCACAAGCACTTTCAGTGATTACCCAGAGCACACACCTGAGGTTTTTACGAAGAGAAGTTGGGTCATTTGCTAGCAGAGTGTTGACCAACCCAAAAAGCTGCATCACTCTTTCATCTTGGCGAAGGTCTTCGTGACCTTTCAGAAGGAATACAAACTCATGCCCATTGCTTCCTGCAAAAGAATTAGTGCACAAAAGTTTATTCTCATTGAACAAACAGACAAGTAAATACACATGCACCCAAAAACTGGAAAGTGTGGCAGTCAGACTGACTAAGAAAAACCTCACCTGAAAGGAAAGGCTGGAGAGGTTTTACCAGGTAAATATGTAGTTTGACCTAAGAGCAACAACTGTTTAAATACTGGCATAGCTAAGTGAAAACTGCTCTCTCTTACCCATTAATGTCAACTTCCTGGGCCGCTGCTTGGAGGTGATGACCTGCAGTGAGGGTGCGATGGACTGAATCCGTATGATGGGCTGGTTGGGATCATACGTTCCTGGCACCGCCAATTCCAGATCCCGGCACATTAAGAGTTTTGGTGACACATACTGTAGTTCCAAAGAAGTGAGCTACCAAAACCAAAAGAAGTATAACCCCTTAGAATTTCAGTTCAATCTCAAAGAGGCATCTGAAGAGTTCAGGCTGTCAAGGGACCTAAAACAGTTCAGGCAGTGACCAATACTTCAGGTACTTACAGGAAGTGCTGCATAAACACCAAATTTGCAGCAAACCCTATGCAGTTATTTCCAGAATACTGAATTAGTATGTTTTGAATAACCAGAAAACATAAAGCAAAGGTTGGTATTGACAACTTGCACTGTGAGACCCACAAAAGAACTGAATCTTCCCCCCTCACCTGTGGCAGCTGCTTTGAGATACGTCTGAACACGTGATAATAGAGATCCCAAGCCTGAGTTAGGTCTTTGACATTTCCTGATTTCATGTACTTCCTGCACCACTCTTGAGCTTCCATAAGATCTCTGCCATAGGCCTAGGGAGGAAAACAACAGAAAAAAGAATTTCAACAGACTGTAGTGTCACAAGTGGAGACCATTTAACACCTACAAAGAGCATCAGAGTCTCTTTTCAAATTGCACTACTAATACTTGATCTCACATTTTTATAGCAGATCAGAATTAAAGATCCAGAAATTCCTGGATCCAAGATCTGCATTGAATTTATCAAACAACACTGCTCACAAATAGACTTCATTACAGGAGGCAACTGAATGCTTAGAATCACCCTTTAACAGCAGGCTCACAAACTTGGTTAATTCTGTTATCTGTGCTAGTGCTTACTGTGAGCAAAGCAGAATAATTAACTGCAGAGCAGTCGTCATTTTCCAGTCCCTATCAGGCACCCTGCCAATACAAGACTCCAGGGCAGTCTGGACCATTATGCCCCCTTATAGTCACCAAAAGTAACACAGATCTGAAGATAAATGTCAATAATGAACACTGCAACTAACATAATGAGTCCCAAGAGATTCACGTTTTGTGTTAAATGGCAAAGATTCTTGTAACACAGCTGGGGCAGGTGGCTGTCCTGAAGAACAGCCTTTTGGCTGTTTGCTGATACCTGATTGAAGGATGTCTCCTTTAACGTCTGAGGCCCACGCTCCATCATTGCATGAAGTGGTTCCAGCACCTCAAACATTCCCTTTACATTTCTTTCCCCAAAATAGAGACGAGATGCTTCTTCCAACCCTTCATGCCACATTTCGTGCCATAGGATGGCCACACGGATTAGCTCTTCACTCACCTGTTTTAGGACAGCAAAAAAAAGCTTAAATGCCTAAAGAAATCCCTGGGACTGTGTCCTGACTTAAAAATGCAAAACTCCTTTCTTCTCTAATGTTATGAAATATTTGTTCCTGACAGCCAGAGGGAGCCACAAGTACTACCACAGTGATGGCACATTTTTTCCTGCAAGAAGCTGACCAGGCTTTTCTCACCTTATTTGTTACCTTTGACATTTTCTATACGCTTGTGTAGCTTGGCCTGAAAGCATTATTTTTCATTTATTCATAAAAATCTTTATCAAATTAATTAAATTACTCTTTCCATGCTATGCTCAGTAAGTTTTGTTTCTATTTTCCATTAAGCAGAAACACTTCTTTATGGAACAAAGATTTTTCATGTATTTCTTCTCTAAATTTATTCATAAGGAAATACAAAAACACAGTGTGTGTATATTATTTTAAAATTAAAGCATTCTCTGGAAATTACACTAATATGTAACTTCTACCAGTTGCAAAAACCCCAAATTAATTGTACTTGAACAGAATCAACAATGAATAGTCATTTTGTTTTATTATAACTGATATCCATCCATCCAACATAACACACTTAATGCCACACTGAGCACTCACCATCATTGCCTGCTGCACCAGAGTGTTGCTGTGCTCACACATGTTTTTCAAGATCTTATTTGCAGCATTGTGCCGAGCAGTGGTCGTAGATTTAGAAGCCACAGTCAAAGGATAGATCAAAGCCTGCAAGGGACAGCAACCAATAATACTTTAGAACTGCACAGAAGAGCTACACAAATTTAAATAATTGGCAAAACATCAATAAACAGCAGCCTTAGGAGGAAACAGGAGGAAGCAAGCTTGCTTCTGGAAAGTGGTGATAGGAATTTGCTACTGGAAGTCTTCTGATACAAAAGGCTTTCAAGACTTTAATCCACTGAGTAGCAAAATGACATTGAGAGTCTCTTTCAAACCGGAAGAGCAAAACAGGTTTTAGGATTTTGTGATCTTCCACACTGTGGAAAGAAATTTAGATAAAACCTGTGAGGTAGGTTCTTAGTAGTTAGTTAAAGACATTTAAGGTGATTTGCACTACCCAGCAGATGTTAAATTACATTAGACAAAGAGTTCTTCCCAGGCTGCATGGATCATTCACCTCTTTCCATTTTTATATGAACAGTGCTGAGGTGAAAGCAGCAGCAGCAACAGAAATTGTCCCCAGCCTCACTGTCATCACTTGCTCTGACTTTCTGTGCAGGCATCTGGACGTGGTGAAATGGAACACAGGAAAGGCCTTAACTGACACCTGTGAAAATTCCTCCTCTAAGCTAATGCTTACCTGGGGATGGTACCGACCAATGTCTGTGAGCAGCTGATGAATGAGACGTCCTACCAGTGGTCGAGGGGTGTCAATTCTGGCAATGAGCTGAGGGATAACCTTAGTAGGAAGGATAAGGAAAATAAACACGTCATCTCATGTGTTCTGTGCACCAGATGTCCTGCCCTCTCCTAGAGACCTCACAGCCTCTAAAGGGGACAGGGAAGCCCACCACTCATTTTTGACTTGGTCAGAGGGTAACACAAGGTTTCAAACAGAAATGTACAACAGCTCAATGAGATCACAAGTGTTCTGTGCAAAACTGTTACAGGATCCCACTATGGAAAGCTGCATCTTGAAGTATAATGCTTAAATAGGAAATTAAGTATTTTTAAATTTAATTACAAGAGTCATTCTACAAGGCAATCCTGAAACAGATTGTGAATTACATCAGAGCAGGACAGTGGTGTTTTATACTTGATCACCACTAAATCCACATCATCTTTAATTTAAGAATTTTCATTCTTTCTCATTAATATGCACTAATCTGCATATAAATACAGAAACATTTCTCATTTTTCTGTTCAAGATGCTTGTTAAATCAGTTGCAGACTGTACTGCACACTGCTCTCAGCACTCACCTACAGAGTGAGCTATGGATCATCACGGATATCATGCAGCAAATCCCCAAACTAGACCCAGAACTGGGATTTCTCTTTGTGTTATTTACCTGCAGCCAAGTGTCTATTTGGATTGCCTTGACTCCTTCTACCAAAGCCTCATTCACATCAGGCCAGTGACCATAGTCAAACCACAGAGTAAGGACTCTAAAAAAGAGAAATACTTTTGTTAGGAGCAAACAAATGAATACACAACCAAAACAAAGCCAAAAACACCAACCAACCAAAAAAAACACAACCTGCCAAAAAAACCCCAAACAAACAAACAAAAAAAACCAACCAAAAGCCAAAGACTCATTTACAAGCAACTTCTCTTCCCAAAACCCTCAGAGAGCAGGGATAATCTATCTAACAAAAATTAGCCTGGACTGAAGCATTCACTTAAACATAAAAAAAAGAGCAAAAATGTGTTCTAACTTATCTGAAACCATGTGCTCTTATCAGCTGGATTTAATTTACTATGTGCTTTATTATGTACCTTAGAGTGTCTTGTAGGTTGTTTCCTCGAGACAGAGAGATGGATCGAAAGAAACCCTGGACAGCAGGGACTGTGTACATCAAGAGGGTCTTGGATAAATCCTTTTGGAATGAAAATTGATGCATTAGTTCTATGCAAGCACATCAGCCCACATGAATCCTAAACTCAAGAAGGGGAAAGAGGAAGAAATATGTGGAAATACAGACGTAATCCCCATTGTAGCTGACTTATGCTCATTCTTGACAGTACATGTTGCTCCTAGAATTTTATGTTTTGCTTGACTACACAAAGGTCTTTCAGCCTGGCAGGGAAAACGCTGTGAAATGGTTTTATACTTCAGTTTGTTTGCAAAGCTATGGACAGAGCAAAGCAGCCTAAAAACTACCATCTTACTATAACTGGTAAATGAAAGAGATTCCTCACAGTCTTCTGTGAAGGGCTTAAATAGCAGAACTTGTTAATGCACTGTATCACCTATGACAGCCACCTCAGCCTTTGCTTTAGGTCACAGCTAATAATCATTCACATTAATTTAGCCCACAAAATTTTCCTGTGTCTAAGCAGTAAGTACCAATCTCTCAACATGAAGAGGGAGGAAGGAGGGTACCTCAGTGACTTTCTTCTGCACTGGGGATGGGATGGGGCTGTTCTCAGTGCTCTCTGCATCGCTCTCACTGTTGCTGCCCTCAGTATTAGCACTGGTGACACTGGCTCCGCTTGCGTGACGGAGTTTCTTCTTCTCATCTCTGGCTTGGTTTTGATGTTTATAGTGAAGCACTGCTTCAAAGTTCATCACTGCCCAGGCATGCCAGGCCTGCCAACAGGAGAGAACAGAAGGCAGAAGGAAGATGACTCCTTTCTGCAACAAGCACTTTCTAACTGTTAGATATAATCCAACTTTTCTGTGTCTGCAAACAATAGCAGTAAGTAAAACCCTGCCGAGAACACAATGCTTTGATTTCTCTAATTGCTTGTAATTTGAACTGTCTTATTATCTTAAATAACATCATGTTGAGTTCTTGGCCAGGAACTCCCTGTTGAATATTAAAGGAAATGAGCTTGGTACCAAAAATATAATTATGTTTGCATATACCTTAGATTTTCAAAGGCTAAAATGAAAATTAGTATGTTAGGAATCAGTGATGTGTAATGGGAAAAAATACAGGAGATGGCTGCCCCAGAGAAGATCTGGCACCAAATGTTAATTGAAATATCACAACCCTGAAATCAAGGGCTCTTTGGAGAATTAACAACAGGGCTACTTTCCTTGTTCAAGTATACTGACTGAGAACAAGTTAAATTTTACCATTTTCTTTCTCCTTCATTGCTAACTGACAGGAGAGAGTCTCAAAAGTAAGAATAGAAACTGAATTGTGGCCTAGATTTACCAACCAGATAGAATCCTAAACAAGAATCTCATGGTTGCCTCGGGCCATGTTCTCTGTTTTTTGGTTCTGTTTTGTTTTTTTTAATCCTACTGGCAGTAACAAGGCAGACAGTTATAGGAGATCTTCCAATTAACATCTTCCTTTCCTGTAATATGGGATTTGATCAAATTAATCTGGAAACTTTTCTGTAATGACCTTGTACCAGTTGCGATCATGCTCCGTTGCAGCACTGTAGTATTGCAAGACTTTGGGGATGGTGCTCTCATTGATGCCTTGCAGGTTCAGCTGCCACTCACCCAATTTCAGGAAACACCTGTTTAAGCAAAGAGATTATTGATTCAAAACCTAAAATGAAAACAAAGCCTCTGGATTAAAAGGCAAACTTGTTATCTGGAGTCTAAAAGACATTCCATGTGGTGAATCCAGTCAGGAAGCTTTCCCTGCAGGCTGGATGCAAGGTTCAAACTATCTCCATCTTGCTTGTAGTGTGGAACTAACTAGTTGAAGGTTTAATCTAAGAGGAAAGGTGGGGATCAAACTTTTTTCCTCATCTATAAGGGTTATAAAATAAATGTAAGAAAGTAACAGCAACATCGAAAGACTTCATCAGTCTGTGCTGATAAAATGCATACGCGTATGCTGGTGAGCTGCACTTGCACTGAGCACCATATGAATAAGCCTTCTGGGGAGAACACTGACAGACAATGGAAACAAAGAGGAGCGGTTCTTCCCCCAGCCAGAACCCCATTAAGTCATTCCCTCCTAGAGGAACGGAAAAACAACATATTTTTACTGCAGCAGGGTGGAGCTGTCAAGGTTTGTGCAAAACTTAATACTTTGCTCCCTCAGCAGGCTTTAAATGCCAGTTACATGGCTGTCCTTTCTGTATTCTGAGTTTTCCAGAAAGTGTTGTTTTTTCTATACAAATATTGTATGCAAATAATTACTAATTTGTTTTCCATGATAGTCACTGAAAAAAAATAAGACAATGGTGTTGCCAAGTTCCCATCCTCACAAAAGCAAACTGAGTGCATGCCTCCCTTCAAAAAAAGCAAACCTTCAATAGAAAGCACTATGCAAATTTTAAATTTAAACTGAAAAAAACCAGATCTGGTACCTACAGATCCAAAGATAAAAATGGAGAAATGGTTTTTCATGCAACAATATTATAAGAGACCATCTCATGCTGAGCACCTACTGCCCAAAGCACTGCTGTTCTGCTTGGCAGCCTGTGTACTTAATACAGATGTGCCAGGTGTGTGGGAAGTGTTTCTTTCCTAGTGACTGAATCTCCTGAAAAGCAAAGAAACAGCCATGCTGAGTGCTCTGCCTTCTGCCAGTGAGCCACAGTGCTGGAAAAATACAACTAGCCACCAGCAACAAATAAAAGATTGTTTAGGCTGATGTGTCGCAGTAACATCTACTGAACATTACATGGTAGATAAGAATGTAATACCAAAGCAGCTAAATGAGAAATCCCCTGTTCTTTTAATCAAAGCATGAGCTTCGTCTGAAATGTGTCACCTGCAGGGACCCTGCACCTCAGGAAAGCCTTTGGTTTCAGTCTAGAGCTAAAGGGTGCCCCAGGACCCTGTGCTGACCGTGCCATGAGCTTATGGAGCTCCTGCTTGTGCTGCTGGTCCTCAGTGGCAATGGCATGCTGGGCCTGCTGCTGCATGGTCTGCACGAAGTGCTGCATGTGCTGGAACGCGTCGATCTGCAAAGGGATGATGGAGTCAGTGAGGATCACAGGGCTTAAATACAACTTCTCAAGGGAGGAAGACAATGAGGAAATGAATTTTCACTGAAATAAAAATCTATGGTTTTCTTTCAAAGCTTCTCAGCCACTGACATCCCTCTAAAATCACTTTACACTTTGAATATGTCCAAATAAATGAAGAGGTTAGAGATTGTTGTCTCTGAAATTGCTAAACTGAGGGAACAAATAAGTGCATCCTCCTGATGCCAGGCACACCCTCATTGTCATACAGATAGAGAGCCAAAGGTATGACTGCCCATAACACAAGTTAACACCATGCTCTGATGTGCAAGAACTCAACTCTGCCAAAGCAACAAGGTCACCTGTACAGGGAGAAAACTTCAACAGCAGAGAATGTCCTGTTACTGCCCACGCAGTGCGAGATTCTAGATACAGAGATATCTTGTTTGCAGGTGAGCATGAACTAAGTCTGGCAATTCCAACAATCAAATGTTTATAGCTTAGAAGCTGTATCTGACCAGGACAATACCGAACAGAGAGGATCACAAATCCAGAGAAGCCTACCTTTTTTATTGTCTGACCATATGCTATGGCCAGACAATAAAAAAAAGACAATTTGAGAAAATAATGCCTGAAGGAAAACCTGCGGCTTCCTGATCTTTCCTCCTAACCTTCCAGCTTTGGCTAGGCTTGAAGTACACACCACGGGACACTGATGCTGAGTCGCTTCAACAAACTGATGTCTAGATTTCTCCTAAGGTTATTGAAGAAGTACAAATATGCATTGCTCCTTTGCCAGAGTATTACATAGGGCAGTACTGCTAAAGCAACTTGCACTACCAAATTCTGAGGGGAAAAAATATTTTTAAAATTCCTTGGAAAGAATTCTGGGGTAGGAAAACCAAAAATTAAAGATTTAAGAAAAAAGTATGCACACTTCACTGGAAAGAACTAAGAGTAAAGCTCCTGCAATCTGCAAGGTAATTTCAGTTCAGGAACTGCAGAAAATACTGTTAGAAGCCTAATTTACTTCTGTAAATCTATAGGAATGAGCTACGTTAGAGATAAGAACTACCCATGCTCAAATGCCTCATATCCCATTCAAAGGTCAGTGAGCACAGCTCAGTGGTGAGGGAAAAGGGTATTAGCCCAGGGTGAAAAAAAAGTATCATACTCTTAACATTAACGTGGTGCATTCCACAGCTGGTAACCTAGATAGAAGGGACTTGGCGGGGAGGGAGGGGAGGGTAAATAACAATCTTATAAATAGTTGTGCTAGACATCCATTAAACATAGACAAAATATATTGCCAAACAGTATCCATGCAGAATGTTATCTTTTCATTATGTACCCCTCTCATATCTAGATACACCCAACAGCCTGTTCTTCAGTTTCCATTAATATTGAAAACTGATTGCCAAAAACTGACACATGGAGCACTTAAGACTGAAAGCAATTAAGTTTTCCAGAACAACTGAATTCCTAAGTTTTTATGCAGCCTTTTTATGGGATACGGCTTCGAACGCAGTTGCTGGCAAAGGTCCTTGTTAGAAGAAGTGTAATAGGGTTTATTTATCCATTTTTATCTGTTGTTTAAGAAAAGACTGTCATGGAGCTCTGCAAGTGCTGTGTGGTTGGTTTCTTTCTAGATGCCAGCTTTTTTCCTGCTGGATTTGGCAAGTGCCAAAATGGCAGTACTGAAAACATTTTAGGTCAACAGATGAACCTTGAACTGCTCAGCTAGAAAAAATGGTCATTTCCAACCATACCAGCCTACATCAGCAGCTTACTACTAAGGATACCAAATCAAGTGAACACACACAGTTACATAAAACTACACACATCACCAGGTGTAATTATGTATTATTTATCTCTTTTGGTATCAGTTTTCCCCCACCTTCATGGGCTCCATCTATTCTTGCATGAGTTAACTTTAGACATGTTCTGCCACCCCCTTAATCTCTGTGCCTTCTCTCATTCTGCTTTCCACCACTGCACCAGTGTCCTGCACCATGTCCATCTATTTCTTGACCACAAGTCAAACATGGCAAAACATGGTTTCCTCACAGAGGCAGGCAAAGACCCCACATACTTCTGGTGTCATTTACTGAAGAAGGTAAGAAGCAATTTCACTGTTTTACAGAGCCAACAGAACCAGGCCTCAGCAACAGCTCCTTCTGCCTTTTTAATTCAAATAAAGAATAGTTAGGTCATGACAATGTTTCCACAGCAATGGCTCTGCTCCAGTGCTGGCAATCCCAAAGGCAGAAAACATAAAAAATATGTGGCAGAACTTGAGGATAAATGGAGGCTTTAATGTATATTAAAAAAAAGATAACTCATCCAGTCTGAAGCTTATTGGATTTGATTATGTAAATTCTCCCTGTGCTGCAATGTCAAAAACATTCACCCTGGGCTCTCTGGAGCCAAATTGTTCCCATGACAGAAGCCCCTGTATTTTTCAGCTCTCTTTCACTTAGAAATTTCCAATAATCTCTTTAGTAAAAATCAGTTCTGCTCAGCAACTAAGTGCAAACTGTTCAGGACACTTCTCAAACTGGTAATAAACCCCTCTTTACTCCCTTCTTTCAGCATGTAACTCTGACCACAGGTACAGTGTAGAGACCTGGCTATCAGAAGGGCGGATGAAAAATCAAATACCAAACCTACACAGGACAAAAGAGCTACTACTACTGACCATTAATCTCTGCAGCATCCTTTGGGCACCAGTTACTGGTTCATCAAAAATAATTTTTCCATGCATGAAATACAATTAGGGCCAGGTTTTCTCTGCCTTACAGAGTTTTAAAGGAAAAAAACAGCTTACAATCGGAATAACAATAAGGAAAGGAATTAGTTACTCTCTTTTAGGGGAGCAAAAGTAAAACCTCCAGCCATGCCTTTGTTCTGTGGGGAACATGAAGAGCTATCATGTATGGCATTTCACAAAACCTGAGCAGTGAAACAGAGCACTGTGTTCTCCTGTACCTTACGGGCGCTCTTCCACATGTGCTTCATGTATGCATAAGTCACTTGGGGATGGACTGTTGGCAGTGGGTGATCCAGCTGTCGAGATGGATCTACTCCCAAGAGCAGGACAAGAGTCTTATGGGCCAAAGCCTGGAGAAAGTGGCAAAGACAAAAAGCAGGTTAAAACAAGCTCATTGTTACCTCCAGCTCATATTGCTTCAGAATTGCCCAACACTAAAAAAGTACATCTGACCCTTCAGATACAACACAGACACAGCAGACTCCCTGGACTCGTAAGAATACCACATGATAAAACATATGTCTTCCTTTGGATCAGAGCATTAGATTCTCATTTCAGAAACCAGTAGAAAGTGTAAAGTCTCTGTTTAAAGTATTTGGTGATAAATTTTGTGGTGAATGTTAAAATAGAACTCTAATGTTTAACAGTAACATCACATTCTAGATGCTCTAGCAGAGAGAGCTATTATTAATAATCTCCAGTGCTGCATAAAAACTTCCACTTATAGCATGCAATAAAAAAATTGGCTCAGGGGTTCTCAGGTATAATACCATTCCCACAAAAATAACCTTGGCTACAAGCATGAACTCTATGCTGGTTACAAGTTTAGCATTTCAACAATTTCTGACTAGTTTCTTCCTCAGAGGAGAGCCCATCCCACTTGGGCAATGAAAGCATTTAGGAATGCTCAAGGTTGAAGCAGCACAGCAAAGGCAATCCGAAAACCTGCTGAAGAGGACAGAGTCTGACAATGCTCACCAGCCTCCCACTCTTGCCACACAAGCTGGCATACTTGAGCCAAGTTCTCATGTCCTCATGAGGATTTACAACAAGAGATCGGACCATCAATATTCTTTGCCAGTCTTCCACGATTCGCTGACAGCCCTGAGAGGAAAAAGAAGGGAGAACTTGTTAGTGTTTGGTCTCCAGTGTACTGCACAGAGCCTTGATTCAGAATCTGAAGGGACTTCCATCAAGATAGAGACCTCTGTGCCCATAATTCACAGCAGACTGACATTACAGAATCACACAGAATCACAGAATGAACTAGGTTAGAAAAAACCTTTAAGATCATCTAGTCCAGCCTATGACCTAACACCTCCTCATCAACTAAACCATGACACTGAGTGCCATGTCCAGTCTTTTTTTAAACATGTCCAGGGATGGTGACTCCACCACCTCCCTGGGCAGAGAATTCCAGCACACAGTCGCTCCTTCAGAGAAGAATTTTTTCCTAAAGTCTAACCTAAACTTCCCTTGGCACAGCTTAAGACTGTGTCTTAAGGAACTGATGATTTCTCTAACACTGCAGTGCATGAAGAAGGTTCAGTCCCTGACTCTCACAATCTGCAGGCAGCTTGCTGCTTGCAGTCTAATGATATCCTCTAATGGAAAAAGGAGAAAAGCTCCTAAACCTGAAATGCATCCAAAAATCAAGAAAGCTCTTACTACAATTCCAAAGTGAGTCAAAGTGCCTTCCAAAGTACGTTCTCAACCTATTTTTGGTTTAAATATCAACATGGAGATGGTAGAAAACCAAATGGTTGCAAAGATATTTTTGTTGTTGCCCTTTTCCTTGAACGTATTGCTTTTGGAGGCTGGCACCTCTACACTGGTTTTCTGCCAGAAACTGCAGCTTCAACTGCTGTGCTGCTTGTGCAAGCATTGTCTGGTTCTTGTCTGTCTGATGGGAGAGGCACAACACTGTCAGAGCAGGATGAGTCTGTATTTCAAACATTCAAGGATGCTACAGAGAAGTAGAATTGTGGAAGGGACCATAGCAACCAAATCCATGGTGCTTTATATAGTGGCCAAGTACAGCATAACAGTAAAGTTTCTATTCAGCCAGAGACTACCTAGGTTTGAGGTAAACAAAAGATTTTCCAATGGCAGCAAGGACCTTAGCACCAAAGAAGTTATTCTTTCCCTTTTTGTTTTTCCCCCAAGTTGAGGGCTGGGAAGGCAAAGCTTGTTTTCTAACGCACAAATAAACTTCTTCCAACAGGCATTTAAAAATTATTAAAAAACACCTATAAAACATTCAAGAACTGTATGTACTGCTTTCAGGACTATAAAAAGCTGTATTCAGACATTACACTTCCTGCCACTTCAGCTTCTCTACCCCACTGGAATGGTCCTGAGCTTTTCCAGACAGGAATGCAGATTGGAGACTAAAAGCTTTGTCACAGTTTCCCAAACAGCTAAAAAATATTCAGCAGGCTTTCGTAAGGTGGCAGATTATAGCAGTTCCAGTGAAGAACTCTGCACAGTGAAAAGTTCTTCCTCCAGGCAGCATCTGACCTTAGTTATGCCCTTTTTGTCTTTTACCCCCTTTTCTTGCAGAAATCACCTCTTTGAACAGTATTCCTGTATGTACTACTGCATCTGAGGATATTCACTTTCACTGTAGGGATGCTTCTTATAAGGAAATAGTGTCAAATATTTGTCTGATTAAAATTTTCAGAGGTACTTTGGGTTTTTGATGTTTAGAGTAAGAAAGGCACAAACTTCTCTTTCAATACAGGAAAATCAACATTGCTAAAGGTCTCTTCTGAAAGGTCAAGGTTAATCATAGCATCATTTAGATTGGAAAAGATCTTTACGATTATGAAGTCCAACCATAACCATAGTCCATACCAAGTCCATATAAGTCCAACCAACCATAAACCTAACACTGCCAATTGCACCACTAAGCCATGTCCCTAGGTGTTACCAATCAGCTGGAAATGTTCTTGTAAGAGGTCCAAAAGGAACAGGATAATCTTTTATTTTACAAGCATGTGAATTCTCTGACCAGTTTTCCAGAATCTGGAGAGAATTCACTTCTTAAAATGCAGCCAGCCAGGTAAAAAGTTCAAACTAGCCTGATCCAAACCAGTATTTCCAGATGCAATCCACTACTGAGATAAGCAGCCTTGGAGATGTTACTAGTGTCTCTCTTCTGTACGCATCTATTTCAAGGCTTAGTTCACCCTTTTAAAGTGTCATATCAGCAGAGACCTCAGGAACATTAACCTGAAAAAAAAAAAAGCCCAAACCAAAACCCCAGACAACCAGGAAAAGCACAGAGGAAATGGAGCATGCAGCCATATGAGTGTGGATGTTACTGGGATGAAAAGAGACATGGAAATATTTACTGAGCCACCACACTGATTCAAAAGGAAGCTCTTCATGCCAGCCCATTGGCATCTCCATCCTTGACCTTTCCATGGATGTACCTGCAGTCTTTCCCACCAGATCTGGCGGATGATCTCACGGCGTTCTGGTACAAGTTTATACTGAATAACCTCTTCCAGCTCTGACAGCATCTGGCAGGATACCATAGCCTGAAGGAAAAAATCACATTCCATCCCAATCACTACAGAACAAATCTATAATTAAGGAACAGTGTTTTGGCATCAAAATCTTAAATACATAGGCTGCTCAACAGATAAAGGACCAACTGCTATATACTGGTACCTAGACGACCTGCTGATTCAAACTCCCTAAATGTCAATTCTTACTTCTTTTGAGGGGGTGGAGCTCACTTCACTTTTAGTTTGTCCCAAAGCTGCTCCTGCAAAGCTATATGTCTCATCTGACAAAAGCCATTTAGCCTGAGGGCCTACATAGGTCTTATGTTTGAGACAAGCACTACTCTGAAGTTTTATGTACATTTTAGAGACTGTCTGAAGAAGCAATGAAGGGAATGAAGTCTGAGAGCTACACTTACCCCGTAGGCTCGACTGTAACTCTCTCCTGCCATGGCAGTCAGCTCAGCATCCAGCAGGTCTCTGGCTTTGTCAATGCACTGAAATAGAACAAGATATTGGGGCAAAGGTAGTGTGTTTCATCTAGAGTCAACTGTTGGCATTGCTGTTCAGCTGTTTCATCTCATGGACAAAGCTGACATTATTCCAACTCTCCAACAAGAACTAGGAAAGGATCTTATCAATAGAAAGATTTGACAGGAAAACAGTGTCCAGGGCATACATAGGGGGAGTCAAGGGAGCTTCATTCATCATCTGCACAGTTTGAAGTTTGTCTTCCCACAAAATCAAAGTCTGCAGTATTTCTAATCCTACTGTCATTGTAGAGATCATCATTAACAACATTTGTAGAGGAAAAGTTCACATTTTAGTGCAAGAGAGTTGGTTACGAAAAGGAGCCTCAAGAAATGAACCTCTTGATACCATACAATGAAAGAAAATAGCTTTCACTGTTTTACGTAACCCAACAGGATTTTATGAATTTTACAGGACAGCAAATCCCATTTCTCATCCTCAAACTAAGACAGGTTCTTCAAGCATGAAATAAATCCTGCTCTAGTTCTAGTCATTATATAATCTCTCACCTATAGCTTTTCCTGTTCAAAATGTTAAAGGTTAATCACAAACTCTACCCTTTTGAATGCCTGGTTAATTTTACTGTGCACATCACCCAAAAATCTATGTACGGGTTTTGACAGCACAGATTCAATTACTCCTTTATCTAAGTTGGCAAGCCAGCACAGAAGTCTGAGAAATGGGACTTGAGCTTCCTTGGAAAGTAAACAACACGTTTCACATCTACAGAGTCGCTCTGCAAATCTCCTCTGTGACAAACAAGCATTACCAATACAGCTCTGTTTAACAGACTCATTCCTTGTCTTGGTATCTCAATCTAAGATTTCAGATTTATCAATACTACCAGAAAAATCATAGTTATTGTACACGATACATATGAGCACTTCACTGAAACAGCTGTTAGAGAAAGAAGTGCACAAAAAATCCATTAGGAATCTTACAGGTGTCTCAGGCATTCCTGGCAATTTACAATCAGTGCCTTGTAGAACGGAACCTCTGCTGACATAATCCTTGTGCCCTGCCTGTCTAGAAAAGAGGCACAGAAGTAAAAAAAGCCAAAAAAAGTCTAAGGCATTCTTATGCTCTACAGCACTGGACCACTACCATCTGTACATACTTTCACTGCTACGTTTCTGGAAATACAAGGTAAGATCTATCACCCAGGTGTAAAAACATGGAAAAAACATCAGGCAATTCACAGGTTATAGCCAACTGCTTTAAAATAGCCTCTTTTTCCATTAAACTGTAGTCCAGAACATCTTAAACCAGGTTTTTGGATACCAACAAGGAAGATAATTACTTGCTGAGCCAGTGAGAAAAGGTCCTGATGCAGTGCCAGTACAGCCCTGTAGAAAGCACCATCATGGGTGTCCCTAGGGATCATGCAGGTATATTCTTCCATGCTGTCCCACTGACCTGCAGAGACACAGGTATGCTCAGTAATGCAACAGCCTTCTCTGCAATGTGAGAACAGATCAGAACTATGATGTGGTGCTTAGACATCAGTGCCTAGGCCTGAGTGCTGCGTGGTACTTCTGCATTTAAGTCAGCTCTCTGACAGCTTGTCTTTGTCAGGGACACCGTTACATATATAAACATATGCACACCTACAGACAAGAAAAACATAGGCATTTTTCTTCTAGACAAATTGTTATCCTTGTGGAAAAGGTTCCTTCTTTCTTTGTGATGAAAAAATTAAAATTCTGACACTTCCAAAACATTTGAATGAATTACTGCCATACAAAGCAAAAGACATATTCTTCTCAGCAAAGGCTGGCAGAGAGCAAGTGATTCATAAGCTTCTCTAAGAAATATCTTGCTATCGACATAAATGGACATTTGGACCACTACAGATTTATTCCACTTAAGATTGTCTACTCAGCAGACAGAACCTCTAAAATGTTCAACAGATACTGTTCTTCTTGTAAATAAGAGTCTGCCACAAATCCAAGAAAGTATTTTTATCTAATTTCCAGCCTGAGCTCTGTTCAGTGTAAAGCCAAGCAAAAAGGAGCATTTAAGCAACTTATCATCTGCTCATACCACTCTGTTACTAGAGACCACACAGGGAGACTTGATGTAAATGCAGGTCTTCCAAAGGACTTCAATATGGAATGACATTTACTTCATTTTCCAATGTAAATAATGTGGTTCCTTAATGTTGCTGTTTCCTGTATTCTGTAGTTCTGAAGTAAGTTAAAACTATCTGTACTTGCACTTCATAGGCTGTCGCACCCCAGCACAGGAGGATACGTTACCTAGACCCCAAGCAGCAGCAGCAGCCATCCTGGCCATCTTAGCTTGAGTTTCATCATTCACCTGGGTCCACTTTTCACAGCATTGCTGGTGGAGCTGCCCCCTAAGAAGAATCCACATTTCTGATCAGCAAAAAGCCTCTTCGAGGAATTCTGCCTCATTAAACAACCACTTCCCACTGATAAGACAACAACTAGCCCCATCGTTCTTTTTATTCTGAGTGAAGAATAGGATTTGACTCCTCTGGCCAACTCTTGCTAGTCGGATGACAAATATCCTATCATCAGAAAATAATTTTAAGGCAGACTATGTTTTGAAAATACACATCCAAAGAGAAGTTTGCATTTGTTCCTCAGCAGCTCTTAATGCCTACTTTAAAAGTTAGACTGATAACGCCAGTCTGTAAATACAGAAATAAAAATAATTCTCAAGAAAACAGCCAAACCACCACCAAAATAAGGATGCTTAAAATTTTTGCAAGTGTCATTAGAAGAAACATATCATCTAAATAGCTTGGGCATGGCTCCTACTGGCAAAAATTTTGAACTAACACATTAAGTCTGAAGACAAAGCAGAATGAATGTTGCTGTAACCTCATATGAGGACTTGTTATGGCAAGATCTCAGAGGGCATCTGAATCTTTCATCTCCAGCAGAGAGGAAGCATCAGGATTTTTTATATTATTTCTTTCAAATCAACTGTGAATGCTCCACTAATCAAACCAATTACCCTGGGTGTTGCAGTTCCAGAATTTCTCAGGCTGGATACTCTGTAGCAGTGAAACAGCTGCCAACTGTGAGGGAGAACAACTTGCCTTCCCTACTGTCATCCTCCCCTCTCCCAAAAAGGAAGATGAGTTAGTCAAACAGAACCAATGGGCTGCCACAGGCAAGATAGTCATTCTGACAGCTTAATGGCCCAGGAGGAAAAAAACCCAAAGCCAATGAAAAACCAAGCCAAACCTAGCAACAACAGTAAATCAGGACCTCACAGATGCTGATAAAACACTATGGGTCCTACAGGAATAACTACATGAGGAGACAAATGGCTAAGAATCTTTTGGCTGTACTCTCAAAATACCACCGCAGGGTACTGAAATAATGATGCTGCATAATATAATTCTAGATTATCTGCCTTATCCTGTCAAGCAGATTCCAGCAGCACAACCAGTCAAGTTGAACGCTACTGAGTAACAGCAGCCAAACTATGGAATCCTCAGCCTCAGGATGACATCTCCAGAATCAGCTGCAAGGCAGCAGACAGCACTTTGCAAAAGCACTTCTGAATTGTAAAAACATCTGCACAGAGTTGGAGTCCAGTTCCACAAAAGAACTTGGAAACTCTGATTGCTGTCATCACTACAGACTATCAATAGATCCATGATATCTCACTCCAACAGAACAAAATTGTCCTTCTGCTGTTCCATAGATTTGTTGCAGATACATGAATAAGTAGGAGGTTCAGAAAGGACATTTTACGCAAATACAAATCCTGCAGGAGGGAAAAATTCTTCAAATCCCTGATGAGAACTGCCTACTCGTAGAAACGCCGATTGAGGAATGCTCAGTAAGAGGATCTATTTTCCCTACTGGAAAAGCTACACCCTGTATGTCTCACCCTGGTTCAGAAACAAAAAGGGCAGAAAAATGCTGCCAGAATTAGGTTTCTCAAACAGTCCTGTTTCTAGCAGTAAAATGACTTTAGTGAAGAGGAATCTCCTTACTGTGGTGCCATCCTGTGGGTTCATGTCAGGACCCATCAGGAGAGAGCTCGTGACATGCAAAGTTCAGTAGAAAGGCGGAACCTGGACGAACCCACACCTGCCCCTGGGTAGAACTGCATGCCACAGTGAACAGGGTGCCTTCTCCAATTATCTCTTTGGAATTGAATAGCGAGAAAAAACAGAAGCCCCCAGTTAAGCAGCAAGCTGTAAGTCACCAGCAGCTCACCCTCTCACAAACACTGACTTGAATCAGTTATGTGTTGGCAACAGACATTTGACACAAAGCTTGTAATACTAAATATCCACAAAGACAAGGCTTAAGAAATGCTGAAAAAGACTAATAAGGAAAACCTCATCCTTCTACAAGGCACAGGTCTGACACTGAATAAACACAGAAATCACTCATGTTTTAATCAGAGTTTAAAAAGGAGGGTCACAATGAGCTCCTTTTATGACTGTTTCTGACAAGTTCTGCTCAGTTAATGTTTCCTCTATTTACAATGTCTTTCTCTGTTATAAATGGAGTTGACCTGATTACAAGATTGCAGATTCTCTTCCAGAGAGACCTTAACTCACCAAATGGCCAGTCCCAAAAGGCTTAGAGATGTTACTACCAATTCTGACTTCAGTGAACCAAGTGAGATGCTGCACAAATACTCAAACTATTAAGTACGCGAGAGTAAATAGGAATTCAGGCAAAAATTTTGCACCTGAATGACAGTATCCAGAGAACAGATAAACATCATTTTCCTCAGTCTTTAGGCATTCCCGCTTACCATTCACCAAGTGCTTCCAAGCAACGCATCCGTCCCAGCATCAGCTCAGGATCATCTTTGTTTGTGTCCATCTTCTTGTCATAGGCCACCAGAGCATCTTCCCATTCATGAAGCTTTTCATACCAGGTAGCTTGAATTTCCTAAGGGAAGAGGAAAAAAAGTAAAAATAAACAGCAGGATTAACACTGATCATTCTATATTAACTACCACAGCTTTTCCTAAACAATTCTGTGTCTATGCTGGTCACTTCATCATTTTTTCATTCTAAATATAATCATGGACTTCTGTGATACAGAGAAGAGCCTTGAGCTAGTGTAAAACTGGAATCCTGCATTGCTCCACCTACCCAGAAATGAACTCAGGTTTACCAGAGGGATTAATCCAACATCACCCCCCTTACTCAGTGCCACTGAAATACCAGCTCAGCAGCTGGTGCTTTTCTTTTTGGAGAGGTGAAGTGAGTGGAATAGGAAAAAGGGTAAATCTGTAACATATTCCACTTCCCATTGTTGCACATGCCTACATTCAAACAAGAAAAACAGACCTGTTTTGTAAAGCTCTCAAGTGCAGCTGTTTGAAAAAACATACCTTTAAATTAACTGTAAAAAAAGCCCAAACTTTGCATCTGTCTACTGCTAGGCAATTACTTATTACAGCAAGTAGTATGAAGTTAGGGTCCAATCACACCCTTCACAAGGGAAGGCTATGGTTTGTAATAAAGCCACTAGAAGTTAGCAAAGCAGTGATCCTTATCAGCTGAACACTTTTCTTCAGTCTTTCTAGATTTTCTCATTTTCAAACAATAAAATGTGTTAATATATTTCCATACTTTTCTCTGCCAGTGTTTTTCTCTCAGTCCTTGGAAGCTCATGTCTTGACATATGCTGCAGAGCAGACTCTTTTCCCAGACCTGTAGGCAGGGTCACTATAAACCATGCTTTGCATGGTTGCCAGGTCTTCCACTTAGCCAGTTAACTTCTCAGCTAAGTTATACTTCAATTAAGTCCCTGAAAGTAGAGCTCACAGCTCCTCTTAATTTTCTTTTCATTGCATATTCTGGCGAACTCTGTGCTTTGAACTACATTTACTGCTAGAACTATATTGCTGCTAAAGAGTGAAGTCAGAATTAGGTAATGCAGAACTTTGCTCAATCTACCCAAGGAATTATAAGAAGCTGAAAATATGTTCTGAAGTCTGTACTTCTCCCACAAAGAACTTATTTTCCAGTCTAGGTCAAAACCACACATAATATTACAGCAGAGGATTTCCACCATTTTGTGCTTATACCTGGTTCCTGCTTTCTAGTGGTTACTACTTAAAGAGGCTGGTCTACTGTGCTTCCAGGGCTGCCTTCCTTTTCCTAGTCATCCTAAAACACTGCAACAATTACCACTGCAAAATCATCTTTTTACCAGTAGAACTGTCTGGAGAGCACAGGTGGTTTGGTCCTTCAACACAAATTAAATGACTTATAAAATGAGAAGAAAGAAAAAAAGGTACATTATTCTGAGAAAGACACAGAACAAATACTTAATGGGATTATTTGATTTCAGTGAGGAGTCTAAATTGTAAGGGACTGGTTAACTTGCTATTCTAAATATTACCTGTGAACACTTTTGAGAGAGACTAGAGGCATGACTTCTATTAAATCCTTACCTGGAAGATGTTGATGCAGTTTCTCAAATCCTTCGGGCTTAGAACAGGAACTTACTCCCTCCCTTCCTAGCTTATCCTAAATAAAAGGGCTTAGGTTGTCAGGTTGCTAGTTGCTCACAGCTGCATTTAGTATCAATAGCAGCTGCAAAATTCTCCTCTAAGTCCAGTTCTTGCAGCCCTCCCTGTACCCAACATTTGCTGCAAAGCATCCACTGAATATCCCTATCAGCGGCAATGCCCTTCACTATGAACAATGAAATATTATAAGCAGGGATAGAACCTTGATGTGATTGATTGAGAAAACACACCACCACCCACCAAAAAACTAACTACAGATACCATAAAAACATAAAACATGAAGAAATGAATTATCCAGCAGGACTCACCAGCTCCCCAAAGTGCTTCATGGCATATTCCAGCACCCCAGCAGCTGCTTCTGGCTGTTGGAGTTTGTTGTTAATGCTGGAAAGGCAGGAAAAGAAAGTTGATTAAACACAGTTGGCATACTTGATAATACCAAGCTCTATAATTTAGAAATATCAATGGAACACTCTCCTTCTTGTTTAAAACTTCCACATGAACAATTAAACTACATAAGGCACAGAAAGACTATATATTTTCAAAACAACAGGTGCACACATTCTCTGTACATAGTCTCAAGACTTGTTACACAAAACAGAGATGGTATATGATTATCAATTCTAAGTAACACCCTGCATAGTGAGAAGAATTGTTGCCAATAATTTTTAAGGCATGATTTTTCAAACAGCTGCACTTGAGAGCTTTGCAGTACTAACTTTTTTCCTCCCCTTTCTCTTAAACAGACCACCATCTCCTCTACAAATCAGAGTAGAGATTTTAATGATGCAGGAACAGTTTATATCATTAAAACAGTTGACGAATGTCACCAGGAAATTACATAAGAAGTGTGCAACTCCAATTTCAGTTTCACATTTCATACAAAGCCTCTGGTACTAACCAGCACTGGCGCTTTTCTTTTGCTGGTTTTCAAGTACATGCCAGAAACTGCTGCCATCACAACCAATTCTCAGTCTGTACCAGGGAGGTACTTGCTTTGCAAGGCCAGCTGAATTTTATGAAGCACAAGCAAATAGGCTACTCTTGAACCTGATTCTCTAGTTCATAATGTACAGCTATTCCCTTAAATGATTTCTATTTCACATTGGTTTTCTTATCTTACTATCAGAAATGGGGTACTCAGTGAGCAGCACTTCTCCTAAACCCCAGTTTAATGAGGAAATTAACTTTTTATTAAGCTTCTGCTGTTTTATAAAGCTTGTTTAGGAACAGCCTCTGGTTCATTGGCCTCCTCTTTCCCTACTGACCCTGGAGAACCAGAAGTGCAAATTGTTCAAAGCAACATCACAACACCTGAGCACCAACAACACATCCTGTAGCCCGATGTTAACATTAGTTAATGTTTGGAATGGAAACAGCGTAATTAAAAATCAAAACATGGCAACAGACAGCAGTGCAAAGAGACTTTCAGTGGTCTTTGAATAGGACCATAAACACAGGCAGCTCTCAGAAATGCTCTTTTTTGCCTGCCATCATTAGAATGGCTACATGATTTCCCCCTTGTAAGAGGGTAGGGGTTCAGTAAGAGACAAGCAAATCTAAAGTATTAAAAGGAGTAATACACAGACAATAAAAGGGAAAATTTTCAAATGAATGCTACATTTCTTTTGTCTCTGGAAGCCTCCTTTCCTGACAAGTAAAGGATTAAGCTCCTAGACATACTCTGGATACCTGTGAAGGTCAAGTAAAAATTGGAAATAGAACTTCAGATTGGTTGAGCTAAAATCAGATTTAGCCAGACTAAAAATACACCATAATCACAGTTCAAGATGACTGGCACCCACCAATGGGAAGCACTTGAAACAAACCCATGGCATTTTTTTAACAAGATAGTCAAAGATCTCAGTAACTCCAGCTAGCTTCCCAAAGGGAAAGCTTGGCAGCAGCCTCATAAAAGCGATAAATGGCTGTCACATTTCATGCCCTGATAATTTTAAGAGCCATTGGCAGACACATCACTTCAGAATATCAGACAGTTAATTTCTTCCAAGTTATCTTTCTTGACAACACTTCCTGAAAAAATTGGCCATTATCTTTTATTATCTGACAATTAGCACTGCTCTACTGTCGCTTCCTGGTGCACTCAACTCCTCCTTTTGTTTCTAACTTTCTTGGCTGTCCAAAGTAGAATTAAGTGTCTCAACTATTAATGGTTAGGTTTAAGCAAAGGGAAGGAAAAGATGGGGAGGGAAAGGAGAAAGACTTTGATTTACAAGAATACACAGCAGTAATTGTTAATAATCATAAATTACTCTCTTGTAACAAATGATCTAGAACACATTGAGCAGTGACAGGTAATTTTGTGGACTAGGATAAGCCTCTTACTGGGATATCTCCTGGCAGCTGCTTCTCCCTGTGCTTAGGACCATTTCTGCGAAAGCAGTAAATGCTGTGGCTCCCCACTCCCAGCCCGTTTTGTGTACACACTATTTTAACCTGGTACATTCAAAACACACATTTAGAAAATACAACATTCTGTGCTTTCCTTCCATGAGGGCACTGCCCCACTCCCTGCAGACCTGAGGAGTGTATGCTCAGACAGAATCTTCCTAAATGTCATAACACTCTTAAATGCACTACAGAGCTGTTTTCTAGCCACTGTGCTGGAGACTGAACAGAAAGAAAAACACTGCAGAAAAGCATCCAGGCACTCAGAAAAGGCCTTGAGGGCTAATATTCCAGCCAGGCAGAGTTGCCAGGGGTTTTTAGCCACAGTGTTGCTGCTGAAAATCAGGGCAGTTTACCGGATTAGAATGAAGGGGATGGATTTCTCCTTGTATCTGGAAAAAAAATTTACAAAATCTCTTTGTATTAAAAGAGAAGGTGGAAAAACATTTTTCATGATAGAAACAATGCTGTTGGCTAACTTGCCAGACAGTAACTTAAGTTTTTGTTTACTGGCAGATGTCCTTGCAATTATTCCTAGTTCAGAATAATATTAAGTTTAATATTAAAGGAAAAGATCAATTGTTCTCCATGTCCACTGAGGGAAGAACATATTCATCAGTTCATTTTGTTAAAACGCTAGAAAAAACCCCACCACTATCTCCTACTTGAAGGCTTGGCAGGAGGGCATAAAAGAACATTTTTAGGGCATTTAGAACATTTTAGAAATTTTTAGGTGTAGGTTTGGTAGGTCACAGGTTACATCTCATCTCTCAGGAAAGGCCCAAGTATTCAGCTCTGCTGCCTGCTATGGGCTGGCAGAGCCTTCTAGTACTAATGCTCAAGGAAAGTATTTCAAAATTATGTCTTTTCAGCGCTATCTTACTTACCTAAAATATTCTGAAGCTATTTCAAGACAGAGCTGTCCCATGCTTGCAAGTGGGGCACCACAGAAATAACAAGATTTCCTAAGTCGTATCAACTAGACTTTTATATAAACTAATGCACTATTTTCAGTGCTTAATACCCACCATTTTGTTTCACATTTTATTCAATAAACAAAGTGATTGGAAAAAACAACATAACAACATGTACTTTCTGTCTAAATGAGCAAAAAACAGACGCAAAACTAATTCTTTTCAATAAAGTTTGGTATGAGTTCAGCCCACCTGGGCTCACTGCATAATTAGATTATGCAGAACAATGTAATTTAAATTTCCCCCCGTTTATTAAACAGTATCTGTACTGAAGCCAGAATAATGTGCAGTCCTGACCTATTTGGAGCACTTTATCATGGTGAGTGGGATACTAAAATGTAAACAAGCCTTCTGATAAACAACATTTTCCAACTGATATGTCACTCTATCCCTACAAGAAGTGACTACCCTTGGCAAACTCCCTAATATAAAAATCTTGGTCAAAAATCGTAAATCTTCAAATTTTATTAGTAGTGAAAGGCTACATAAACCTACTTCTTGATTATTAACATATCAAAACTGTAGGTCTTACATGTACACTGAGTTAGAATCACAAAAAAGAACAATATTTAAGATAAATATATTCCTATTGCTTGTATACTTTAAAGGTTATTTAAACAGAAACCAGACATGAACTGGGAGTCAAAACCAACTTTACTGTCTTCAGTGGGAAGCAAACTCAAATGATGGACTTTTCCCCTCCACAAACCCGAGGCATAAATGTGTAATGTTTTCTAGAAATGTCCTCTTATGCAGTCCTGGGAGCTTTCCGTCTTCCATTATCTTTGATATTGACAATATTCTCTGTCACTCAAAATATATTACATTTCAAGAACTCAGAAGCAACCAGACTCCCCATCTTCTCATAAAAAAACCACCCCTTTATTTTAATAGAACCTTTTCAGGTGGTCCCAAATTTATCTGTGAGGGAACACACACATATCCTATTGCCAGAATGCATCCCAAAACATAATAGAGAAATTTTATTTTTGCAGTACAGCAGCTTGTATGCAGAGGCTAGACAAGAAGACAAAGTCTTTTTTTTTCAGTCTCCTCAAGTTTGTTTAAAAAAATTCTCTATGTGACAGATTTTACCAGCCTCAGTCAAGCTTGTTTTTCCTTCTGAAGAAGTGCTGAGAGCTGCTGCTGGGATTGGAAGGCATTGCTACTTTGTGGAGACTTGGGGGAACAGATAATCCCCTGGCAAAAGGAATTGGCTTTGTTGGCCATTTTCCCCAATTCTATGATTTATTTGTGTTCAGGCATCCCCCAGTCCTTGACTCGAGAAACCTCAGGAAACAACCGACAGTCCCCAAAACAACTCAGAAAACCAATGCATGTCCATCATACCACTAAAAATTATTCCCATTCCAGGAACAAATATGTTTTAGAAACTGATACCAGGAAAGAACTGTTTTCAATAAAGAGTTGTGATGGTTGAGAGCTTCCAGGCCAGAGCAGCCCCTTCAGCTTCCAACAAGGACACACCACATTTCTCACAGGCATCAAAACTGGCCAAATTCCCAATCTTGAAATAAATGCTTGCAAATCAAATAAAAACATTCATCAGCTTTGAAAGAAAAATCAGTGAAAAATGTTACAATAAATTTCTTAGCCAGCCCTGCTGCTTAGGCTGCAAAAGGTTTTGTATTATCTATTTTTTATTAAACAGAAAGCAAATAAAAAAAAAAATGCTAAGCACAATATTTAGCAAAAAAAGGTGAAACACAGAACTAGTCTTTGTGATTTTTTATGCAAAGAGGGGATGTCTTAAATAAAAAAAGAAATCACAAGTGACAGCAGGAATAGCAGTGTTTGGTTTCTCATTGAGCCCTCTCCCCTGTTCCACCTGTCCCATATAACTTCAGATATTTACAACACAGTCCCGGCCATAAAGCTGTAGCAGAGTGAATGTTGGAGCATTTACGAACATCTCCAAAACCAAAGGTGAACAGTTTCACACTTCCTGGGAGGGAAAAGAAGGATTTCAGACCTCCAACCAAGTGTGGACTTCATGATGGGCCAGCTGAGAGCTGACGAGAGCCTTTGCCACCTCAGCAAGCACCAGGAATGCCAGATTCTAAGCATTTGCCAGATGCATATTAAGGGGTTTGCAATGAATGGCTACCAAATAAATAGCCACAGGGCACTGAGCTTTTCTTCTTGTCTCAGCTTCGCATACACCTGCCAGAACAGCTTCCCAGAGAAGGCAATAATTTAAACTCACTTCTAATTTAATCTGGCCCTCCAGGGACAGGAGATAACTGGCTCTAATCAAGTAATACTAATATATTTGAATTTAGTAACATCAATCAACATTATAAACATATGGCACGTACAAACTGAAACCATGTTTAGCCTCAGTTTTCCCAACCACTTCAGAACTACATCATGAATGAAGTCAAAAAGGATTTGTCTCGTGTTCTTGACCTTAGGATCTTGTCTTTTTATCTATCATGTACCACAATATTTCCACATACAAAATATAATGGAGGAAAACTAGGGTGATGGATTTCAGGCCAAATGATGCTCAATTCCTCCATCAATATTGGGAAAAGGAAAGAACAGGACCCACTCAGTAATCACGGAACTCCTTTCTTCCTAGCTATGCAAACTTTACCTCTTTACAAAATCTAACAGGATCCTGAATTCAAATCACAAGTAGAACAGTACAGAATAGCAGAACAGCTTTTGTCAGCTCCAGCTACTGATCTAACCTGGCAATGACTACCATCTGTAGCTATTGCTGCCTCAGTGACCACATTCAGTTCTCCATGAAACTGGGAAAGACCCATCTTTCAAATACTTATTAAAAAGTCAAATTCCACTAAGGCTGGTATCTCTGCCAAGGGATGTCTCTGCCCAAATTGCCTTTAATGCTTTCTCAAAAGTAATGACAGATGGGAAGACTTGTGCTCTCTTCCATTCCTGCATAATATGTCCGTTGCCACCCTCTAACACAGAACAAAGTATTCTCTTTTAAAACAGGTAAATCAAAGTACCCAGAAGAAAGATGGCTTGCATTCAGATACACAAATTAGAAGCAGAATCCAAAATAAAACCCTGTCTGTCTCATTTCCAATTACATACTCCAGTTTAGAGAAGGGATTTGGAGGCCTTTTTGCAGTGTTTTGTAACGTGTGTTCAACGGAATCTTGGATCCTTCCAAAATTTCTAGAAAGAGGGAATGTATGGACCTATAAGTGGCTCCCCTCTTCCACATCTGCCTAAGACAGGAGAGTTATGGTAAGTGGGAGCAAGAGCAGAATGGATTGAAGTCCTGTGTAACACAATAGAGGTGTTAGCAGGGTGGCTTTTTGGGGCAGAGAAGCAGAGCCTGGCCTGTCCTATTCTCTGTTCCAACTTTGACAAAAACACGTTTCTCATCACAGGAAGCCAGAGAAGAATTTGCCTCTGGGAATGACAGAAGCTCCAGCTGGAAGAGGGCTCAGACAGGATTAGAGGCAGAACAAAAAGGTCAGGCTTTCATCTGTGTGCAGTGGCACTTTCTGGTCCGAAGTATAAAAAGCAATTTTGCTATGGAAGGTTTCTGGAATGTCCATGACAAAAATTGACTGAAGCCTATGATCTGCTGTGGAGGTACCCTCAGTGCTTTAATCAAATTGTACTTGTCTATCTCTGGCAATATCTCAGCTCGCCAATCCCACAGTGTCCTTGCCAGCTGACACAACAGACCCAGTGGTTTTCTCTGGAGCACAGCACACAGGCAGTCAGTCACCCACAAGACAACTGCTTGTTTGGAGAGCTCTAATTCTGACCTCCTCCTAAAGATCCCCTGTTCCTTCTCTATGAATATTCAGGTTTATGAGACACCTGTATTCATATTCCACTCCTGCAGTGCGTTGATGCCTTCCTCTCCCAAAATCTTCGCATTCTTGTGGGTCTTTTTTTGGAGAAAAACTATTAGCCAGCCCCAGTGCAAATCATAGGCAGTAACAAAGCATCAAGCAACAAGTGTAGCAGAGCTGAGGAGGGAGAGCAACTGCATCAACAAGCAATTGTGCTTTCTATTTCTTTAAAAGCAAATGTCAGAAAGGCTTTTCTAATGGTTCCTAATCAAGCAGAAATCCTGCAGCCACTTTGGATCAGCAAAAGAAGCCAAGATGGGATAGTGTGTGTCAGCTGGGTTTGCCCTAATGTCCTTTTTAAGAGGTGCAAGATTAGCTTTCTTGTTTCCTTGGACATCAAGAAGCTTTCACAGCTTTTATACAAGGAGCAGATATATGAGGCATTTAATCCTTTATTTCATCTTATTTCTGCCCATTATCATAATCAGAAATTTTGCAGGAAGATGCAAGAACCCACATGTTAGGCAATTACAGAGCAGTGGGTCTGGGGAGAAACAACTTATCCTGAGGGATCTAGAACTAAGCCAGCAGACCTTTTGCAAAAGGCTGCACCTTTGCTGAAACGGTTGTATTTGGGGATCAAACTGCTGTAATAAAATTCTGAACTTTTATAAAGATATGAAAGAGGAGAGGAAGTTGCTATCTCAGCCAGCTGAGGCTGGACCAACACACTGAATGTCTATAAAAGTTTAAGATTTACTCTAAAATCTACTCTTTACGTAACTATGAATGTTTTGATTACCCATAGATTTTCCTCTCAAAATCCTATTAATAAACTGCCCTCCATAACACTGGAGTTAGATCACATTGCCTGTAAAAACAACCACCTTGTGTCAATTTTAGATAGACTCTCACCATTACTTAATATCCTTTCACTTGCCCACTATGAATAAACAGAGGAGTGGGTTTTTACTTATACATTCTGCAGATTTCATTCCATCCCACCCTCAGATATCCCACATCTAGAAGAACAGCACTGGATTTTACAACATTAAAAGTGCAGAGACCCCATTGTCCAGAGAGAAGAGGATTAGATGCTTAACTAATTAATTTGCTAAAACATTGTCTAAATTAAGAATACTGCAAGTATAGAGTTACCCCCTACAACTTCTGGGGAGTATATTAGTACGACTTGTAGCAGCCAGGGCTACCTTCTAGGGAGTTACCGTCCTTGAACTTCTATAAACTCACCCATTTTGAGCAGCCTTTTCACATTCTGGATCTCTAATGCTCTCATGTTATTTAACTGCCAGAACTAGTCACCAAGAGGGCTCCAATCCAACAGGCAATAATTGCTGGAAATTCTCCTCATTTCCTAGCCCTCTCCTACACCCCTTCAAGACAGAACTGAGAGAAGTCTCTCCTGCTCTCCCCAACATTTCCGGGCTGAAACCTGTTCCAATTTCACCCTGTAAACACCTGATATGAACTGGGAGGAGCCAGCAAGCTCTTCATAGTTTCAGGGGGGTGGAGGTAAGCAGAAAAATAGTATATAAGATGCTTTGAGACAGACTTCTAAAGTGCATAGACTCTGACAGGAGGGGTCTGAAAAAAAGCCACTTCTTCAGGCTCCACCTTCAGAGACTCATTTCATTGGAAGCAAGGAAGGTACAAGGCAGCTGCAGGAAATTTCATACCTACCCCAGCTGCATTCAGACTACTGCAGTCAGCTGGAAGGTTTCTGTCGCTGTAAGCAAAAATGCCAGCAAGACCCACGGTTCAGCTGGCATGGCTTTGCATTGTCACCGTGTCCGTGGTGATCTACCCAGCACTGCTGCAGAAGCCTCCCAAGAGGAGAATGATCAATGGGAATGCACAGTCGAAGATGCCAGGCTGCTGTGAGGAGATCAAGGAGCTCAAGCTACAGGTAGCCAACCTGAGCAGAATGCTGCAGGAGCTGAGCAAGAAGCAGGAAGGGGACTGGGTGAATGTGGTGATGCAGGTGATGGAGCTGGAAGGGAGCACCAAGCAGATGGAGTCCCGCCTCATCGACGCTGAGAGCAAATACTCCGAAATGAACAACCAGATAGACATCATGCAACTCCAGGCAGCTCAGACGGTCACACAAACATCAGTTGGTAAGGAGGGAGTCACCAAACTCCCAGATACACCTCTCAATGCACAACTAATGACTAGTTCCTAGTGCTAGCATGTCCCGCTAATGTGGTTAGCGAGCATGCATACTGAATCCTGCTGCTTAGGCAGTGATCCTTAGAGAACTAGTTCGAATTTGTTCATCTGTATTTTTATACCTATGTCTGTTCTCAGGGAGTGCAGAAACTGAACAGGTAACTGCATTTCTATATTTCATATTCAGTCCAATATTTCATTTTCTGAGCACTACAGTACCAATCCTAAAAGAATGGGAGCTGGCTTTGTAAGGGAATGGCTCTGGCAGTAATAACCTCTGAGTTCACAGTGCTGACAAGAGACTAGAAATTGTTAAAACAATTAGAAATGCTCTCCAGAAATTACTAAAGGTTTGTAATTGTATCTTTACAACTACCTCTGAACCAGAGTAAAAAAGATCCATTATTTTTGAATGATAATTCTTAAAACTTCAAGGCTATAGATGATTCAAGATACAAACTGTGATATAAACCTAGCCAGAACAGTTAAATTCTTCAAAATTCTCTTCCCTGAGGGAAAATTTCACTGCACATAGTGATTGCACAGGCCTGTACTAAATGTGGAATGCAGGTGCATTTTTAGATCAGCTACCTCTAAAGGCACTTCTAGAAGAAAGCATCCTCTTTGTTGACTTTTCTCTTCAAATGAAATTCACTGCAAAGAGCTTAAATCTCAGTCTCAACTGGGTTTGCCAAAAGACTTCATTTGGATTTTTTTTTAACATTAAGGAAAAGCTTCTAAATCTATTTACTTAATTCTTCCTCTAAAACAGTTCCACCTGGTTAGTTTTGACACATCCTTATTTAAAGTAGGCCTTAAAAAAAGTCACACCATTAACAAGTCACTTTGAAGCTGCAGAAAAACAGTAACACAGCAGAAACTGGCCCAGAAGGTATTTAAGACAGATGTGTCTCACCTCACCTGGTAAGAGACATTTTTGAAAACTGTCAGACAGGATAAAGCCTCGCTTCAGCTCATATATCCTCCTCAGAATAGCTGTGCATTTTACCATCTTCAAGTCAGTTCCTGCACCAGGAGGAAATGAGGCTTTCACAGACTGACTGACTGCAGCTAAAAGGCACCTTCACTGTCACAGACACCAGTGCAGAAAGGGCTGAACAAATATCCCTCATCCACAAACTTGGCCAACATGTTCACACACTCAAAACAGACACCTGGCAGCAGGCCTGGCCATCCCATTAGATAAGTCTTTATTACTGAGGGAGAGGGTCAGCAAATATACCTTCCAGCACAGACACAGAGTGGCAATGTGAAGAGAAAGCAGAGAGAGCTTTTTGCATAGCAGAGGTTAAAAAAAAAATTAAAATAAATAAATTAATAAAAATCACAAAATCTCAGTGTTACAACACCTTTTGCCAATGCATATACTCAAATGCATATTCAAAATGAAGCCATTTAAGGAAAACATTTGACTTGTGGAAAGCCATCTTTGTTACTCCTTGTATAACAAACTAAACTTTGCAGAAACCACCTTCACAGAAGAGGAGATCTTTCTGCTCAGATTCTCACTTTCTGGTTCTGATTCAAGTAGATGCTGTTTATGACTGCTCATCACTTTACCAGAGGAACTACCGAATTTCTGGTGTTTACAAGCTACCTCCTGATGAATTTTTGGGAATTCCAGATCTGGAGGTAAGGATGTTAAGTACACAATGTATATTACATGTTTTTCCAAATAGAATCAAGAAATACTTCTCTACAGAGATGAAAAGAGCACACACTAAGTTTCGCTACCTCGCACTTGCCATCAGCATCTTTACGTAAGCAAATTTCAAGGAAGGAAAAAATGTACACTTAAGAGGGAAAATAGAAAAAGGGCTCATCTAATAATTTTTTGCCATGGGTTTTAAACAAAATAGAAATTTCTTCAGGTTGTGACACTTGGAACAATGTCTTGTGTTAAGAGAACTGAGCCTTCCTAAGTCTACTGACAAGTAACCACTGCCTTTTTTTTCTATTCCAGGTGTTCTGTGACATGGAGACAGATGGAGGTGGCTGGACTATCATCCAAAGACGTAAAGTTGGTTTGACATCGTTCAATAGGGACTGGAAACAATACAGGGAAGGATTTGGCAATATTAGGGGAGATTTTTGGCTGGGAAATGAAAATATCTACCGACTTTCAAGACGCCCCACTGTTCTGAGAGTAGAGTTGGAGGTAATTAATAAGCTCTTAATTTCAGCAGCAAAAGGCTTTTTGTACAAAGTGATTCCCCAGTACCCCCGGCCCCAAGGATTTGCAGGCTTTAATTACAGAAGGAGGAAGTAGGATCAACCTAGGGATACATTCAAACACAAGACAGAAGTATGTTCTCCCCTCTGCAGTGGCACAACCTTCTGTCTGCACACAGATTGTGTCTTCAGAATGCCTGGGGTTCTAGGAAATCCGGCAGAAGCCACTGCAAACAGAGATCAAACTGCTGACCATCTCAGATTTAAAAATTCAAGAAGACATGTCCCATAAAGTTTTCAAGCCTCTGAGTATTTTCATTGTGCAGCACTTCCTTCCACCCTGGGTACAAGAATTTGCATTGTATTAACCTCAATTTCTTCAGTCTGCTAAAGGCTTGCGTTTGACTTAGACTAATTAATAGCTGGGACAATGGCTTTGAGGGATGGGTTATGTATAAACTGAAAGGTTTTACATCTAAAAGTCACTGTTCCAGAGAGGAAACAAAATTACTTGAGGCAGCATACAAGGATACTGAATGCAAGAGTTGCACATCAGGTTTCTGACATATTGTACAATACCAGTGCAGATAAGACTTGGAACTTTCATGCTTTGCTCTGGAAAGTTCCTTTGCCTTAAAAGAGCAGTTTCTGCAGTCTGAAATAGCAAAAATATACGTATATAACCATGGATGTTGGAGTCTTTTCATAACCATTCTAATAGGACTGATTTCTTCTCCTCTGTTCTGTGCAGGACTGGGAAGGTAACACACGCTATGCCCAATACCAGCAATTCACCCTGAGCAATGAAATAAACAGCTACCGGCTGTTTGTGGGGAATTACACCGGGAACACAGGGCGGGATTCCCTGCGGTACCACAACAACACGGCCTTCAGCACGAAGGACAAGGACAATGACAAGTGCGTGGATGACTGCGCCCAGTTCCGTAAAGGTAAAACACCCAATCCCCTTCCTGTCCCGAGAGAGCTGCTTAGGTCAGTTTTAGAGAGCCCAACACTCCCTCTTTCTGTGCAACTAGTAACATCTGAATGGTAAATCAAGTGAGAGGTGACAAATTCTGGAAAATACACTTATGTGGGAAATCTGGCAGTTAAAGCTCATTTACAAAGACACAGACTGTGTATTACAGACATCGGTAGTCTTAAATAACTTTGTGTGCTCTCAGCTACACAGAGTTACCCAGCCCATAATACTATCTGCCAGACTATCTCACATGCTGATGCAATATAGTGATACAGGAAGTTATTCCTTAATATCTATCAGGTTCTTAGGTTTTCTTATATTTTTGTAAGTTTTCAAGTCTTAGTGTTAGGCACCTGTAGCTCTTCTATATTCACCTCCACATTCAGCTTGATTTGTGATCTTTATTCCTACCTTATTACAAGCCTCTAATGAGGTTACTCTTGTCATTTAATTTAGTATTTTTGAGTTCAGGAACTTTTTAAACACCTTAAGATGCTCTACTGAATTACCCAGATTCATTTCCTATGCTTACCCAGATTCATTTCCTATGCTAATTCACTGAGTCAGAGTCAGAAACATGTCAAGGAAATATTCTAAGAGGAATGAGCAACTAAATGAAAAGCTATTGGACTAATCTGACTATAGAACTGTAACGCCCTTAAGTTCCTAAATATCTATGTTGCATTTTGAATTTACCTGCAACCCTAACTATTAGAGCCATAAGGCTCCAGGGATTAAATGCTGCATTCTGCTATCTATCCTCCAGAAAAAGTAGTAATCATCAATACAAATGACTCACCAGGAATCTATTAATTTGTTCCCTGACAAGGTGGATATTGGTACAACTGCTGCACAGATTCCAATCTGAACGGGGTTTATTACCGCAAAGGAGAGCACACCAAGAACATGGATGGCATCACCTGGTACGGATGGCATGGATCAACCTATTCACTCAAGAGAGTGGAGATGAAGATCCGGCCAGAGGATTTCAAACCATAGAAGGAATTGTACAGCTACATGGTGTCATCGTGCAAAAGGTGGGCAATGACCAGCCAAATAGTTTTTCATTTCATCCAATACATGCAACAGCTATGTACTGGTGATGTACACAAATGCTGCAACACCAGTCACAGCCATCCGTATTACCAGGGCTCAGGCTTATTTCCTCCTCTTCGGGCTCTTTCCAAAGGGAAAAATACTGTGTTAGAATAGGTTAGAACTGAATGCACTTACAGCACCTTCAGAAAACCTACGGGTGTGTTTTCGCTAACAGTGTGGACTACTGGGTTGCCTTAGTATTATTAACCAGATAGGCAGGGACAAAGAAAAGCAAAAGCCTCTTGACTGCCTTTCCTTCAGTGTCCGGAGCAAGCACTGCTGTGCAACTCCTTTCAGGAAGCACTCAAACCACAGAGGTTATAGACTCATTTCAAACCACAGAAATCAATCAGAAGTGTCCCTGATACACCTTTCTTTAGTGTATAATAAGTGGCTTGCTTTCCCACAGATGAAAGAACAAAGCTCAAAAGCGTTGTTTTAATTAGCATTGTCCAGATTCTCCCCTGAAGTTTTACTGCCACCTCCTGCTGCTGCCTCAAATAATCCCCACTGAAGGCTGCCCTAACAGATAGTAACACTGTAGGAGGATTTGTCCCATGTGCCCTCTGATGTTTATTTCTATCCACACAGATCACCTAAATGCTTATAAACTAGAAAAGCAACTTTCTGGGCTGTCCCCAAATTATGGTCAGATTAGAACACAAACATGCTGTTTGTCAGTAAGGCTAAGAGTGAACAGCAGGTTAGCCAAAAAAGTCCAGACCCAGCCAAAGAATTCAACTCCAACACTTAAAATGACTGTATTCATGAACGGAACATTAGTACACACCAGAGAATCCCTAAGTGCCAAAAGTTATTTCAACATAAGGGTATGTTCACTAGCACAGCAGACTGAAGAGTATCAAAATCTGTTTTGAAAGCTACCCCAGCTGGAAGTCACCTAGAGATGGGCTGTCAAAAATAGTACACTTCTCCCTTACATAACACAATGTTAAAGGTAACAGTTAAAAAAAGAACAAGACTCCTCCTATAGCCCTACCATTGTTTGAATACGTTGGAAGAGATCATTATCATTAATGTATCTATTTTTATTCACCTTGAAGAGAGTTTGAATCTAGAGTAGACTGTTCAGTCTTGTGTGAAATGGAAGATAAAGGTGTCTTGGGAATTTACATATGTTCAACTATTCATACTTCAGATTTCAACTGTATGGACCTATGGCTGGAACTATTTTAATTGTGGTCTATAAAATGGATTTTTAAAGGTTTCTAAAACTTTTTCATTTCTAATAAATCGTTTCATTTTTAAGCGTGCTTTACGTCAATTCTTTGCTCCTTAACTTGCTTTTTGATACACAAAGAAACAACTGCATGAGCAACTGAGACCAAGAAAAAAAATACACTGAATTCTGTATTTTCCTCAATGACATGAGGCAGAACAAAGGGTGAAAAAATAAAAGAGGAGAAAAAAAATTGGAAAACACAATTCCAAGGGAGTACAAGGGTTGAAAGATTCACTGCATAAAGACAAAGTTTTGCTCAACCGAAATAAACTTCTTCATCTCAAAAAACATTTCTGTGATATGGAACAGAGATCCACATTTTAAAATATGTAGTTAAGCACCAAATCCTGTGCAGATATTTCAGGCTAACATCTGTGTTGCTGACAAAGCTTTATAATATCTTCTAATTGACATGTGAGCAATGAGACCTATCTAAGCTAAATCAGCAGAATGTGATGAGAAATTTTAATTAAGAACTTCAACTTTTCTGACTTATTCATATGCAGGTGTAGAAATCTGTCTCATTTAACCTGCAGCCATTTCATGACATTCCATACTGAACTTGAAGGGTGTGAGGGGGAAATCACAACTTTTTCCTGCACTTCTTCCTACAAAACTTCCCTGGGCTTCTATCATAGTTCCAACCACACAGTAGAAGGACAGAACTCAGCAGTTAAAAGTGCGCATTTCCAGGTAGTTTAACAACATCTTGTAACAGAGAGTGAAGTCCTAAGAATTGCCTGGATTAATCCTAGTGGTATCTTAAATTGTAGCTACTGCAAGAGCAGAAATCTCACCAGTTGTGGTCCTACCTGATGAGAGACTCTAGAATAGCTGGGGTGGGACCTTTTTGAAATTCCAGCTCTTTGTAGTGAAGAGCCTTGGCATATGCTCGACATTTGGCAGCTCTTTCTCCCAGAAGGACAATGCCATTGTCATCTCTCAAAGGCAGTGGGCCCTGGGAAGGAGCACACACATCAAAAGCAGGATGAGTATTACAAACTAGTCATCAACTCAATCACACCCCTTCCACAGAGTAGCCACCAAGCCAACACTAGGAGGAGCTGCCCAACAGCATCTCTACCTTGTCGCTGTGCTCCATGAATTCCGCCAAGTTCAGTAGAGTCTGAGTGACTTCTGCAATATCCTGAGAAGTCAAGGCCAACTCAATGCTTCGGATCAGCTCATCCTGCTGGTCTTCGTTCAGTTCAGACCAGCATGAAACAAAAGCAGCATTGAAGAGGTCTCTGGGGAGGAACACAAAAGACAGTGAGAGGTGAGGATTCATGGGAAAAAGTCTGTTTGACAATGGGCTCACCTTCTTATTCAGAGAAAGAGAGCTACAAAGTACACTTATGTGCCTACCTGCAATAAACAGTGACTAGTTCTTGTAAAGCTAACTTCCATGAAACCTTCATTTAAAAAATAAAGAACAGGCTGGTATACTACAATAATAGAAATATTGTACTATCAAATGCTATCAAAGTTTCTCCAAACATACTGGTTGCAAAAAAGCATTGCAGCTTATTCCACTCAAAGGCATTTTTATTCCCCACAGTAAATACTCAAAACTATTTCATACTCTGCTGTTTTTCCAGCTTCACTTATGTACCTTATTTCTAGACTAATATGCAGAATTCCAATGAAAGGTTTTGTGCATATTATGGAGCAGCCAGCTAGGAAGGGTGGAAATGAAATCAAGCTGTTGGCTCTTTGATTTATCCCAAAGCAGGAACTATCTCTATTTATGAAACCTAAGAGCTTCTAAATATCTTTATTTTTTTCCTTATAATACCTGGCTTGCATCTGCCATTTCAAGTGAGATAAAAATCCAGAAATACTGTACCGAGCCATAGGATTATAGGCCTGAGCCAGGGCCCAACATGAGCGCAGGGATGGTGAGGAAGAATCTTTCAGCAGCTCCAAACTCAGTCTTCTTAACCATTCCAACCAGTCATCTTTGGACACTCTTCTTGCTGCTCCCCAGGCCTGCAGTACAAAGGAAGACAATTCACCTACCAAACAAAGCACTACCCAAGAGCAGAAGAAACCCATCAGCAGGCAGCATTACTTTTTTACAGCTCTAAACCACATGCTGAGAATCCATTTTCAATTTTCTGAAATCCATCACCTTCACCAGATAATCTGCAGTGTTGGAACCCAAGGCACGCCTCTGGCTGCCCTGGGAGGTCAGGAGCCCCGGCACAGGGGTCCTGGACCCTGGCAAGAAGCCCAGAATGACACCGTCTTTGATCTCAGCCCATGGGAAAAATTGCCGACACAGCGCGAAGTATTGCAAAACAAGATAAGTTAAAAATGAGTAGTGGTTTAGTATTTTACAAGGTAAAAAGTAGATTTTAGGATTTTTAATATGAGGATGAAGGGTCTAAGATGAAGGATTTTGGGCGTTGCCCTGTTCTTCCTCTTCTTCTCCTTCTCCTCCATCTTCTCTCGTAGTGTTGGCATAAAATGATTGGTAGAATGAAAAAGAGGTAGAAATTACGTGTCTAGAATAGGTGCAAATTAATTGGTATAGAATAGTAAATAAATCCGTTGTGAAGAATGGTTGGATCATGGAAAGGGCACAAAAAGGACGGGACAGCCCAGGACTCGGCAGTTCCCGCTCGAACTCAGCTGCATCAGATGTGCGGCCGGAGCTGAGAGCTGGCAGAGATAAGAATAACCTGAAACAACATCTGCAGGCTTTTCTCATCTGTTTGGGCTCAGGGTAAAGCGTCCCAGAGGTGAAGATAAGAACCAGCATTTGTGTGGAGTACCCAACTCCCGCACTGCAGTACTTAAGTCCCATGTCTAAGAAAATCTTCCCTAAATGTACTCCTGTCCTGACAGGAGTATTTAACATGAACAATCCTTTCTCTACAAAAATACATGTAGAGCTGAAGCCACTGTTGAAACATCAGCTTAAAAATACTTAATGCATTTAGAATTGCACTTTTAAGTCCAACATTCTCAAACCAATCCATCCCGTTACTGAGTGCTGCATGCATATACTGTTCAAACTAGCCAGTGCTCAGCTATTAAGTTCTGCCTTCAAGAAAATATAAAACTAAGATATAAGAGGAGCAAAAGCAAAAATATGAAAAAAGGCAGAGGCTCTGAAATAGATGTCTCTAAAAGCAAGAGATTATTCATTGTGATCTAGAAAGTCTTGTTCATACTTAACATAACAAGCAAGTGTAAAGATTACTTCACAGCCATTAACAGTCTAATAGTTCAAGGTCTCCTATCTTTAAAATTGCTCAGCACCTTTCAATTTTAAAGAGTCTCGGACAGTACTTTGACCTCAGTTTTGTACAGAATAGAAAAGCAACATAAAAGCAATATAAATAAATGTAGTTCATATGCACCAGGCAAGCTTCTTCGGTGTGACACATTACCTCCTCCCTTCAGTAGAAAATTCATGTTGTGAAGTCTTACCTTCTGCAGATTGATGGTGCTCACGTGTAATTTCTTCATGGGACCTGTTTCCACAGGACCACTGGCCAAAGTTTCTCCCTGGCTGCTTCTCAACATTCGATGCTGATAAATCAGGGGGTCCTCCTCTTCATCAGCAAGAGTGTAACCCTACAATAATTGGTTTACAGTGAAGATCACACCAACACATACAGAAGCAATTCTCTACAAGCCAAACAGATGATAAAGTCAAAACACTTGCAGCAAAATCTTACAGCAAAATCTGTGAAGCAGATAGCCATGTTTCATTGTAATGATTACACCTTATAAGCCAGAGAACTCTAAACGATATCCCTTTGCTACTCAAAGTAACTGTTAAGAAATCTTAGCTGCTTGTATAAAAAGCCCAAATAATGTACATTAAAACAAGCACTCTTGCCTATTTGACTTGCTAGTTGCTTGTTCCACACAAATTGTAAACAATTTACTAAGTTTTTAAAATGTAAGACATTCTACAGAAAATACTAAGATAACAAGGTCTCCTCAAGTCCTGAAACCATGGAAAAAATAGGATAAATCCACATTTAAGAACTACCAAGAAGAATAGTAATGACACTAGCTACAAGTCTATGTTCTTCCCTAGAACTTGCCATGATTTTTCTATAGGAAATATTTAATACCAGTAGACAAAAATTTTCCCAATGCAATCTCAAAGTGTCCTTAAAAAGCTGTACTTTAAACAGAAATAGAGCAACAACCATTCCTCGTTTTATGAATATATACTTGTCAACTTACCTTTACAATTCTGCAGATGAGAACGTCATAGCGTTGATGGTTAATTCTGTGTCGCACCAGGACTTTGTTCACCATCGGGATAAAAATTTGGTACTGTGTGAGGGAATGCACCATAAACTTGTTACGCAGTGGCACCAAGAGCAGTAAAATTCCATCACATTGTTTCATTGATAAGAAACCAATTCTGACAGTTTGATTTCAGTAACTCCCAATCCAGAAACAACTAAGAGAAGAAAGATCAGTTCACTTGAAAATCCAGTACATTACAAAACTTCAACTTTAAAGCCTTGATCTTTGGGACAGTCACATATTCTGTGAGTTTTCAAGCCAAAGAACAATATTACCTTCTTTCCCAGCTGGAACACCAGAGAGGAGAGGGTGTCCATTGCAGTTGTTCGTAGCTCAGGGCTCTGATCTAGTGTTCGTACGATGGGATGAATAATCCGTGATGCATAATCCGTGAAATCCAGGGACTCTGTCAAGCGGTCCACTGTTTCTAGAGCAGCTCTAAAGTCAGAGCAAAAAGAGGGAAGAACTTATCTCTCAGAGCGTTAAGAAGATATAAGACTGAAAAATACTTAAGTGCTCAGTCCTTCTAAGATTAATAATAGGAAAAACAGACCATCAGAACTCTGTTAATGCAGCCAGTACTTGCAGGACAGTTTGCAAATGACTAAAATACTGGCAGGTGAGAATCAAACAGTTTAAAAAAAATTTTAAAACCCCAAAGAAACAAACAAACAAACCCCCAAAAAGCTAGTAACAGTGCTGTGATGTCCAAACAAAAATAACCTCCCATGACGATTTAACACAGAAAAGCTGAGGAAGGGAATAAGTGGTATTTCATCCACTGCAGAAGTTGGGTATCACAGGTAAAACTGCAAAGAGAGAGATTGCAAAGCCACCAGCACTTACTTGCGAGCCACCACAGGGACATCTGGGGCATCAAACAGCTTTACAATGGGAGGTAGTAATAAATGAAGGTAGTCATCCAGATTAGCTCCAAAGAGCTGGATCGCATTAAGTAGCTGGAGAGAAAAATCATAGAAGAGGAAAACGTCAAGGGGTTTGAATGGATCTTAAAGATCATCTAGTCACAACCTCCCCTGCCATGGGCAGGGACACCTAGCCACTAGACCAGGTTGCTCAAGGCCATTATCAGCCTGACTCTGAACACTGCCAAGTGTTCACAACTTCCACATGCAACCTGTTCCAGTGTCTCACCACCCTCACAGTAAAGAATTTCTTCCTAATATCTAACCTGAATTGCTCCTCTTTCAATTTGTACCTGTCACTCCTTTTCCTGTCACTACTGTTCCTGACAAAGAGCATCTCTCTGGCTGCCCTGCAACTCCTTTCATATACTGGGTCTCCATACAACCTTTTCTTCTCCAGGCTGAAGAGTCCCAACTTTCTCAGCCTGTCTTCATGGGGGAAGTGCTCCACTCCTCTTACCAACTTTGTGGCCTCCTCTGGATCTGCTCCAACAGTTTCATGTCCTTCTTACATTGAGGTTACCAGAACTGTACCTAGTGCTCCACATGGGGTCTCACAAGAGTAGAGCAGAAGGGGAGAATCACGTTCTTCAACCAAAACAACCCAGCATGACTCAAAGTCATGGACGAGATCCATTTTAAACAAGTCAGTATTCAGTAAAAAGTTGCTTCAACCCTGCACTTTACACAACTATCTGCATCATTTCACACCAAGCCACTGCTGAACTGCACCCATCCCATTTGATTGTGCAACACACAAGCAAGAAGCCCTGCTGAGCATGGCACACTGGGGACACACCTGCCTGGGCAGTGCCCGAAGCAAGGCAGTTGCTGCAGCCCCACTCACCTTCACAGAAACAACGCGACCCTGACTGTTGTCATGCATGAAGACCCGTAACATGTGAGGAATGAGCTGAGGCAAGTAAAGTTTGAATTCGCCTCCTAGAGCTACCACAATCTGCTCGATAAGTAGGATAATTGTGCTCTGTATGGAGTTGTTCATAACCCAGAAGTCCTACAGAAGAAAGAAAAAAAGGGGGAAAAAAAAATCCGGCTCAGTTCGTTAGCTGAGCTGTACCAATGACAAGGAAAAAATTGTAGAACTGTAGGAGACAGTCTGCAGATAAATTCAAGATTGCAGGGAAAGACTATACCTTCTGTTTTTAAAACACTATACACTTCCAGTGTATTTATAGTTGTTGAAAACCACCTCTGGGCAACTGATTTTTTCCTAATCCTTCTACAAGTTTGGAAACATTTAGTGAAAATTATGTGAAATTACACCTACTTATGAACTCCAGACATCTGTTGCTAAAATTGTGTTTCTGAAAGTAGTAAGTGCACAAAATCCAAGCGCTGAAAAGAACTCAGTCACTACCAGAACCTGAAGCTACACTTACTTCAGTTACTACCAATAATGCGTATTGTAACTTCAAAATAAATGGTATTTCAAAATGCAGTTATTACTTCAAATATATGCAATTCTGCACTTCATATGAACTTATGAAGTAATTGATACTTTTGAGAACGTATTTGATAAGCATTGTCCACCCTTCTGTGACAGTAAAGCACTGGCTTAAAGATTGTACTCACTCTCATCAGGGTGACAATTTCATCCATATAGGGCCGAATATGGCTTCTTACAAAGGACACCAACATTCCTAGCTGCTGGAATAGGAACTGGAAGGAAAAAAATGTGTAATAATCAGTGTAGCTTATCCAAATACCAAAGCCACTGGGTAAAGAGTTTCACAGTCATTTGCAAGCTCATTTACCAAACAAATAGCATGCATAGCTCCTATGTGCTCAAAATCTAGGGCTAAGTTCTTGGCAGCTCCAGCTCAAGAGTTTGGGTTGGTGGGGTTTTGTAGGTTTTTATGGGTTTTTGGTTAATTTTTGTTGTTGTTTTTTAAGAGGGGAGTGGGGAAGAAAAGTGATTTTGGGTTCATTATTATTATTATTCCCCCCAGCTTGCATAAAAAAATTTGTGAGCTCAAAGCCTCAGACAGTAAAGCATACAAACAGGGGTTTATAAAGTGCCAGCAAATCTATAGTGTCAGAACAGACTTGAAAGCACAGACATCACAGTTACAGAGCATTGTAACTTAGATTTGAAGGATGCTTCCAAAAATTTAGCCCCTAGTCTTTTCCCCCTGCCTGAAAACCAAACTGACACACATTTTAAGATACTCTTTCTGCATGCTTTCCCATCCCAAACCTATTGGTGAAAAGTTACTGGGGAATGCAGTTAGGTCCTTGCCAGAAACGCCACATTTTTTTAAAATGATGGTTGATTGCACCATCCATCGTACACCAACAAGAATAATTTTGACTTAGACAATTTTATTTGGATACACTATGGCAGTTTTGCAATTCCTTTTACCACAATACAACCTTATACATTCAGTTGTGACAATAAATTTACTCTTTAAATTGGTATGAAATCACGTGGGCTGAATCACTTTGATGTATCTACTTTCTTTTTTCTCTAGAAAAATAGGGAAATATAAGTTATCATCTATTAAATTTCATTTCTTCATGCAGTTTTTCAAGACTACAGTGACAAAATACAACATGGAGCTCATAAAAGGAGATAAAACTTTCATGAGAACTAAATAAGAAATAATCTCAGCTTCTTTAGTTAGAGCAGTACACATACATTTACCAAATATGAACTGTGTCTATTTTTTGGAGTAGTGAGAGGATGCTTACATACAGGACAAGGACCTTCCTCTTTTAGGATTTATGTCATGCATACCCACCTCAGCTCTTCTCCCCAGTACACTTTCACCATCTTCTTTTACCTGAAAATTTTTAAAGAGAGTGTGCACAACTGCATAGCTTTCAAGCAAGTTAGATCAGTCAGGTCAAGAATCTCAGCCAACCCAGATGTGAGGTATTTTCCTTCCAATCTGAGTAGTAGTTCAGGCTGGGAGAAAACAGTTCTATAGCAGAGTTGGGATTCTGCTAAGGGAGCACCCATCACACCTATAAAACACAGCAGCAGTAACAAGTACAAACTGCCCTCCACAGCCCAGAGCGTCTGGCTGCCTGAAGAAAAGCCTTGGCAAACAGCAGCCATCTCTGGTTAGGTGAACCTTAAGCCCATCATCATCTTCACACAATTCTCATTTCCTTCTATAACTGTAACTTAAGTGGGAAGGAAAAGAAAGCACTGCTGTGGAAGCAGCACCCACGCTGGTCTAAATGTTAGCAGACTGTATCAAATTGAGCTTTCCTTTTCAGAGATGAGCCAAAGTACATGGCTGCACCAGAAATTTGAAGAATCTACCCCTATTATTTAATAATACTGTTTGCCACAGAGTATTAACACAGAGATCACTGAAAGCTCTGGAAGCTGCACAGATGTTTTCCTGAACAAGAATAGCTTGATGAAAACACAGAACCAAATACTCGCCTTCCAAGGATTATGCTCAGAAGCAGCTGTTTCAATAAAAAGTGGAAAAATTGTTTGCATTGGACATTCCAGTAAATGTTCACAGGAGGGAAAAAGCAAAGCTGAACCTCACTTCTGCAGCATGCTTGGCATCAACACATAGCATAGCAATGCCCAAAGCCAGTCACAGTCTCTTCACTCTTAAATGAAATGGATTCTTAATTTCAGACAGTGGAACAGGAAAGAGTGGTCCCTAGCACACTCACCTCTCGGATGGCACCATCACAAACCCGTATTACATTAAGGAATGTTGGCATGACCTGGGGCAGGAACTGCACACACTTCAGTCCAAGGGATTTGAAAATAAAGGTGATGGCCTGAACTACCATAGTGTGGTGTTGGGACAAGGATTGGTCTCGGAAAATTCTCATCAGTGCCACCATAGAGACAGCTGGATAGAACTCATCCAGAGGGAGGTTCCCCATGTTCACCAACATCTCACTGGTGCTGTAGTCCGCTAGGAGAAAGAAGGCAGTGTCATGAGCTAGGTATTAAATGGTCTTGAATATGGGTTCAGGAACATCTGAGTGTAAGTTGAAAATACATACATTAATGAGTTTTTAAGAAGAGGAGACAAACTGGTAACAAAACAGTCAAGATCTGTTTGTAGATCATAAAGCTATCTATCTGAAAGAAATTGAGATGCTTACAAGAATCCTGGCTGGATTTGGACTCTGAGAGGCTAACGGCTGAAGCATCTCGAGATTGATCAATCATGCCAATGTTCACTTTGTGTTTATAAGGGTCCAAGGCACCCAGCAGCCCTAACACACGAATAGCCTGAAAAGACACAAAGAACATTCACCAGAACTTCATCACTAAGGCCAAAGACAACACTTGAATCCCCATATTTGAAAAGATACTGATGATTTAAGAGGGAAAACCTGGAACTAAAGTGACTGCCTGGAAATAACAGTGCTTTCCATCCAGCTGCTGGAAGCCATTTCACTGGCTTGCACATGCACTCTTAATTCTGCTTATTGTATTTTGCTCAGCCACAACAATGATCTCTCCCTCCCTGCTTCAAAATTATGCAGGCACATTTATCTGGCAGCTCTCTCTTCCCAAAAAGCTTTTCGAAGTGGCTGTGATAGTTTCGTGTTCATACCTCTCTGCGAGTGCCCTGGTTTTGTTCAGTCTTCAGAAAGTTCAGAAGCACCTCCAGCAAAGTTGGGTACTTCCTATATGGTTCTACCACATAACCAGTGCTAGCCACAAGCTGCCCCAGTGTCCAAAGAGCCACCTACAAAGATAAAGCCCAGAGAAGATTAGTTTTGACCAGGGAATTTATTATGTCTTCTGATATATCAGTCATTCAACTTCCGTAAAGTTTCTTTGAGCATTTTAGGATCACACTGCAAACCACAGTCCATGGTTGGAAAGCCCCTAAAAAGAACATTTTTCAATAAGTAATAGTAAAGAAAGTAATAATCAACAATATCTTAGGCTGTCACAATTGCTCTCACTCAGAGGTACAATTCAAATAAGGATTTGATTCAGTGAGTCCAAGCCTTCCAATAAAAACAGCTTTGTCTTCCTTCTTGTTTCACCTCTAACAGCTCCGTACTATGTCACAACAGGCACTGCAATCCCTCACCTGTGTGCCCTAAGTGTAACTCTGCTAGAGAGACTTGAGTGGTTTAAAGGTTCATTTTAGCAGCTATGAGGGGATGTGTGGATATTTTGTTACAGCTCTGGTCACAGCAGCTGTCAAGTTTAGTACAGTTGTAAACACTTACCTGTCTTTTAGCCAGCAGGGAGGAGTCCTGGAGCATGTCCATAATTATAATGAAGAGCTCATCCACCCATTTCCTCATCTCCAGCCCACTGACCTATTGAAAGACAAAAATTCATCCTTCATCTAGCATTGCCAAAACCTTAATAAGCATGGCAAAGAGGTACCTGTGATATATCCCTACCTGTGCAAGCTCCCCTATGGTAGCCAGGACATTGTTAATCACACCTGGATTGGGATCTGGATCAGGATCTTTCAGTTTCACAATCAGTGCCTGGTGGGTGACAGTGGGACAAATTAGAATGTGTTTAAAGAGTACTCAAAACTACCTTTCCTTTTGTTTACACCTGAAATTGACCCCACAATGCATCTAGTGAGAATTTCAACAGTAAAAGAAACTTGGTGTCACAAACGTTACCCAAATCTGCAATTAAATTGGGCTAAACTGTCACCTACACACATTACTGCAGGTAACGTCTATACCAAATTGTTTTTTTCCTGCTCTGATGAAGCAAAAGAACTGCAGCTCCTGAGGGTCATGTAACCACTTGCTGTGTCATCTCATTCCAAAGTCACCAGGAAATGCAGGGATTCTACCTTAAGGATAGGCTCCATATATGGACGGATGAGGCGTGGAGCGTTAGAAACCAGGTGACCCAACATTCTGGCACTTTGCTCTTTAATCCTGCCAACACCGCTGTGTTCCAGCTCTGTAAGAATCTGCACAGGAGACAATGGAAGCAAGCAAACTGGGAAAATAAAGGTAGGTAAAAATTCTTTGCATTTCCTTCTGTCACAACTCAGCACTTGTAAAGGCTGTTCTACATTTCACTCCGTTATCATTTATTCTAATTAAGCTAAAATTAATTAGTATAAAAGGGATGGCTCCAAAAGAGGTACCATGCATTCACCTAGAAGCACCACAGAACATTCTTCCTCAACAGAGATGGAAAGCACTCTGGCACGATGACTAGGGGTGAAATAACAACTGCTATCCTTCCTTTCCCTTCCAATACATCCATAGAGCTTCAGTCCAAACATCTATCACAAGAAAGATTTACTGAAACCCACTAAGCTGGGCAATAACTATTTTCCAAAGGAGATTGATTCCCCGACTCTCCATGCGTTTACAGCTAGATAGCCCAGTTCTTTAACACCACCTTAGTCTCAATATCTACTACTCTGTTTTCCCTGCAGGTGTCCCTCCTCCTTACCTGGATTAACATCTTTCGAAGGAAAGGCATGACAAAGGCAGGGTTCATGCTGCTCAGGCGCCCCACAGTGCAGATGGCCAGCTCTCGGATTTCAAACACTTGATCATTTAGGGCCACAAAAAGAGCTTGCAAGTTTTCAGCCTGGGCAAGGTGAGCATCAAACCGCTCATCCAGAGAAGCCAACACACAGAAACGTATATCAGGGTCTGCAAGAACACATTTATTTCTCTTTAAATGAACTAAATTCCTGTTCCTCTTTTTGCCTTTGTTCACAAAACAGCCCCAAAAATTCTTCACATGAGCTTCCCCAGAGCAAGACACTATATCAGTGTTTCACACACAAAAAACAGGACAGGTCAGCCCAGAAATCTCTGTGCTGCTCAACATGCCCCAATAACCAAGTCAGTACAGTGCCAAAATCCTGCACCTGCACGTGTCACTTCTGGATGCTATGTGGCAACCTGAGTTCAACTAAAAGAATAAAAAAAATCAAGTACAAAGACTCAACAAGAAGGACCTATTCCTTCCTAAAATTGAAGGCCATGATCCAGAACATCAGCAAAACGGGTCTCAGGGTTCTACTTAGTTCAAAGGATTACCAAGGGCACAGTTGGAGCATTTTTCACCAGTGTTGTACTAATACCTCAAAAATCAAGATGTGGAAAAAGAAATTGTGAGACCTTTTCTTCTAATTTACCAAGAGTGACAGCTTAGTTTAGTGGCAAATATGTTCCAATCCTATTCTTAATATCATCACCTGCTCACATGATAAAATTAACATGTGGTAGGAGAACCCTTTTCTCTGAATCCCACACTAACCTGGGTCAGTTATTCCAACTACAAGCAGTTTGCTGAGGACATCGGCCACAACCTGCACTGCTGTCTGACTGACCACGTGGGCATGGCCACTGATCAAGTGGATGGAGGGTGTGAGCAAGCGAGAGCAAGTGCGGGCCGCTTCCATCCGGATCTCCTTGTGTTCACTGTTCAGGAAGTGATCTGCGCAATGCCGAACAAACTGAGTCAGGGAGTGGCCTGAAAAGAAGAAGACGATGGGGCGTTAAACACAGGTTTACACCTCAATTACCAGTTTTACCATGAGTTTAAAGAACATGCTCCCAGAATTTTCCTGCTACTTGCACTCCACTCCAAAGCACCAGTGTTTATATCCCATGCGCCCTAGGGAAGATATTTCATCTTACCTTCAAACTCGAAGCTACCAAGTGTACGAAGGGCAAGGGTGATGCTCCCCACATCACTGGCCTCTGGGATGTTGGTGAGGCTGGGGGAGGCCAGCTGGTGGGCAAGGCCCTTTGGCATGCCTGGATGCCGCAGAGGCTTGTGCATCAGAACAAGAGAGAGCATTTTCAGCAGCCCATCCTGGATATCCTTCTTCAGCTGTGGGATCTGACGGCTCAAGTCGTACAGCACAGCTGTTAGAGCAGGGCTGAGGGCGAGAAGCAAGCAAAAGTCATTAGAAAAGAAACAATGATATGCATATTTTACCTTTTTGTTTATTTATGCCTTTGCCAATCAGAATATAATTGTGAGCATTCACACATGACAGCAACACCTGACAGCAGAGCACAGGGTCCTTGTGTGAACTGAGGCACGAGATGACCTTCTTGCATAAACTTGGTGAGCAAAGTCCTAGGACTGCTGCACACATCACTACGTTAGCCAGTGTTGCTATAATACTGTTACAAATCTAAATGACTTCTTACACTTAACACTTTTTAAACATAAAAGCAACTAAATTCACTTCCAGGTGACAATATTAATATAATTTAAACAGCCTTGTGCTGCCTGAAAATTTTCTCCACACCTTTCCATACTAACAACTTCATTAATTCCTCCAATAAGAACTGTCAGCTCCAAAGGTGAAAGAAGCCGTGAGCAAATATTCAGAACTTCAGCTCTCCTTCCCGGCCAGTTTGATATGGCACAAGTCTGCTGGCTGTCAGATGCTTTCAAAAATTTTGCAGATTGCTGCCAAATGTGTTTGAATAATGGAAAATAAAGGAAACTTCTTTTGAACTAGTTTTTCTACAAAAAGATTTCTTTACTGAGATACGAATTCTCTTAACTCAACAGACACATTAACATTTAAAACATACCGGTCTTCTGAAGCAGCAATACTGCTTCTGAAAGATCACTTAAAAGCAATAAACTTCCTTCTCAATCTGAAAACTTTGAAGATCTCACTCTGTATGTTCAACAATGCCATCCTGTAGCTAACAGGAAAATGTATTTATGCTTACCTCAGGCCCACAGCCAGCATAGGTTCCAAAAGCTCTTTGATGTCCTGCTGGATACTGGGTCCCATGGCTCGTGCCAGCATACTAATGCAGGTGAAGACTGTGGCATCAACCTGCACAGACTTCTGCCTCCTGGAAAGGGACCACATAATTACAAGGAGCTGCTATTTTTCAAACATCTCTCCTCATCCTACTTCTGTTATCAGTCTCACAGAAATACTTCTGAATTTAATACAAGAATTTGATCCCACATTACAAAAATTATATAAAGAGCAAGTGTTTCCATTTCTTCCTCTAACTTTCACGTACTTACTTGTGGGCAAAGTCCTTTGGGGGAAGAGCTGCTTTTATGATTTCAAGGACTTTTGGCAGGTAAGCTTGAAACTCAGACCTCACGGCCACAGAAAGTAAACCCAAGGCCTGGAAGGCTGCTGTTCGCTCCTTCTCCTTCTTCACACAACTGAGAACATGATTCATGGTGTCTGGAAGATACTGATCAGCTGCCCACAAGAGAAAACAATACAGACATTAGAATTCGTTTAGTTTTATACAGTTGCATAACATTTGCAACTAAACTTTTACAAGTGTAAAACTAGAAAACAGACATAGTCATATTAAATTTGATGACATGATCAGTGGCCAATGTGCCACAATATAACAAAGATTTCAAACTACAGAAGGCTTTGTTTTTAAAAAGAAAAACCACCAGAAGAGCTATAAAACAACCCCTCTGCAACAGGTTTTATACACATATAAGAGGCAAGCATCTTGGTTTCATTGTGATTGATTGGAAATTTGGAGTAATTAACACAAAGATTGTTCCAACCACTAGGAGCGGCTTGGTGACTGGTCTCCAACTCTAATACTCTCCTAAACTTGCTTGATAAAACAAATCAAACTACTTTAAAGCTGGCAGGTATTTCCTAGCACATGCAACAGGGAAAAAGGAAAAAAACTCTAATGATATTTGGAATATACTGAGTCAGAGCAAGAGAGAATTCTCCTCTAAGTCTGACATACTGAGGAGAAAACAAAAAAAGGAGGTTTTTATGTCTTATGGTATTGATCACCCAATTCTGACAACAGGTTTCAATCCATTTTCTTCATCAGAGCAACAATTTGGCATCAGCTATCAAGTCACACTTATTCAGAAAAAAAGACTGTCCTCCCACAGAGGAATGTGCTCATCTGACAAGAACCACATTTGGTGGGCTGCACTGCTTGCACAAGTTCATCTGGACCAAAGAGAGCTGGATAACTTCCAGCCCAAATTCAGCAACATTTCTAACATCCAACCATCTGTCTTGTCACCTGTGAATGCTGAAGGACGGAAAGCTGCCAAACGCGGTAGCAGATTGAGAACTGTCATCTGGATCAAAGAATTTTTGCTGGTTCTGCACTTGAGAACCCACTGGCAGACCTGGAAGGAAATAGATTAGGCCTTGAAGGATGGCCATTGGCAGTAACGTACAAATGTTTATTACCTGTGTGCTTTTAGGCATTCTACTGACATTTGGCTTCAGAGTCCATCAAAGAAATGGATAGTTCAGACTGCTTTCAAAGGAAGTAAATCACTTGCCCCAAGAGAGACAATGACAAATTCATGATACATGTAATTACTGAGTTTTGAAGGCTCAGTTCAATACTAGGCAGTATTGCCTGCTAAGTAAGCACACAGAGGACAATTCCTCTGCAAGAACAGATGTTGAGAATGTTAGTAGACAAGTTGAAGAACAAACACTTACTTGATCAAATTTCTCTTCCATTAGATCCCTGCAGCATCGACTTTCTACCAAAGTAGACTTTGCTGGGACAGGTGAGGTTGCAAAGCCCATAATTCCTTGGTGAGCGCTGTACCCCAGGAGACCAGCCAAAGCGTTTGACTGAGAGGGCTGAAGAGACTGAAAGCTTGTGAAGGGAGTGATGTGGCGAGGCTTGGTACTGAAGCCCATCAGGTCTTTGCAGTACTTGTCATGCACAAGCTGCTGCTGAGTGATCTCTTCCATCTCCTCTCTAAGGCGCTGGACAAAGTAGAGAAGCATTAAAAAAATAAAAAGTAACTGAATAAGATACTCCCCAGTACAGTGCTACCCAAATCTCCTGAATAGCATCATGCATAATCAATATCCAAATGGCTGTAAAACATCAACTGAGTAAATTCCAGCAAAAATATTTGGGTATCTAACATGCAACGGAGTCCTCATTCCATAGAAAAATCTTTTCCCTTGTATTTAATCAAGTTAATAGCCTTTCCATCAGAGCTTAATACCTCCTCAGCCCAAACTTGTCCCTGTTATTCCTCTGACACACTTTAATGCTTGACTCTATGTTCAGATGAGTTTTCCACCCAACAACCCCACTGCAACACTGTAACTGCAGGGTTGCTATACGCTCTCAATCAGTCCCCACCTTATTTCTTTGCTTACCTCTCCCTCCATACTGCTTATTCTCACTAGCTCATTGAGGATCAGTAAGGCACCATGGATTCGGTCATCACGATTCATTCCTTTCTCTTTGGCCAAAGTCTCATCGAAGCCCTTCTCAGCCTCTTCATATGTATGCTTGGGGGAAAAGAAAAAAATCTCAGTGATAATGCAGAAACAAAGCCTGCATGGAAATGAAGTAGTACTGCCAGTCAAGATTTACTGATGTTCTGAATTTTCCAATAGTAGCCACAAACCTCAATTGAGTAATAACAGAAGTATAACACAAGAAAATTCTGATTCACCCAAAAGTTGTGGACACTGCTGCAGAGCATTTTCAACAGCACTAATCAAACAGCATGGTATCAGCTTCATCAATACCTGCAGTATTTATTTCAAGAAATCCAAGTTCACAACATTTGACTGCACTGTTCAAAATGTACTTCATATCACAAAGCTTGAATTCATGTGACAATAGCAGCAAAGCAAAGGTTCAGACAAAAGAATTCTTACCTTTCTCACTCATGTTATATCTACACTAATAAAAGCCTCTACTAGTAAGAGATGACACTAGATAACTGCATGACTGTAAAACTAGGTCAAGTTCAACAGCTGAAGATGAGGTGCAGACAGAACAATATATTCTTGAAGGAGCTAAGTCTAGTTTACTTTTACAGTAGTAGGCTAAAGGAACTACTCACTTTGGAAGCCATTATATTTTCAACCCTTTGAAGGAGAGGCAGTTTTGTACTGACAAAGGTGACACAGGTTTTTAGTTTAGCCAGCTTTTCTGAAAACTGGCACTTCATCATCTTCATTGCATTATGAGGGGCTGCTTCAAAACAAAGTTATTTTCTTACTCTGTACCACTGGGGCTTCTGCATCTCTTTTGGCTCCCGTTGCGTGGTGAGGATAAGGCAGGCTCTTAAGGCAGAGACAGCTCCCTCTCGGATGGCCTGTTTGGGATCCCACACAGCCACAAATATATTGTCAAAGAATGGCTGCACTTGTTGGAAGAAGAAGGTAGGCACGCTGATTGCCAGCTCACGCAAGACAAGAACCTGGAGGTGGGGAGGGAAACAGTAACAATCTGGAAGATGAACACACAGAGACAAATCTCTTAACTTTTACAGTGTAGTACCATTTGTTTAGACTGTTGATGTCTGTGAGCTATTTCCATTCCCACACTCCGACAATTCCTAGTGTAAGAGTGTCTCGGTCTTCATTAGTCACTGGGCTAATGAAGAAGTAACGAAGCAGCACTATGTCTGCCATGAGAGCATTACAGATTCTCAGACATGGATTGGCAGCCATTCCCATCCTGACCAAAGCTTTTCTGCAGATTTCTGTGCATATTTCCTACCACTGTTCACTAATCCCAACTATCCCATGACAACAAAAAAGGGATCACTTACAGCTGCATGTCTACGACCTTCATTCCTGTCAGCTCCCAGCCATTCCAGAGCTCGTTTCACCTCAAACTCCACATACTCAGCTGTGAAGGTGTCACCAGCCATTGCAAGCCGCCCGATAGCTTTGGAAGCCATCTCCATTACAACAGGGTCATTGGATGGCAAGAGGTTCCTCAGGTAGTTGGCAAACCTGCCGATACGGGTGGCATTACCTCCTTCAACACCAATAAGGCTTGCTGCAAAGAAAGGGAGCAATGCTGCAGTTCTCCCCAAGAGTCAGTGAGGCAGACAGTAGGTAATCCCTGGATGAGAGCTAGTATTCCCTACACATTCCTTAAAGATTCCCATTACATCCTCCTAAACTGCAAATCCACAGGGAAAAAAAAAAAAATCAAGCAATAGGAAAGGGCCACCATTCTTTTCAGCCTGAACTTTTTAAGTGAGTGGGAAAATGCATCTGGTAGCCTTATAGATTTTCCCCATTTTTAGTTTTAAAAGAGAAAAAAATAATTCACCCTGGGATGACAGACCCATTTCTAATAGAAAAGCATCCATCCACATGCAACTACTATGGCTGGTCCAACTCACAAGAAAAGCCAAAGACTGAACGGACCAAGGAAATTATCTCCTCCTGAGCCCCAGAGACAAGTCTCTCCTGGCCAGGGGAGAGGCACTTCATCAGGCACCAGCATGGCAGAAGTTTTCACTGCCAGTGCCTGGGCTGTAGCTGCTCTGTAGATAAAGAGGTCATCAGTGTCCACAGTTATCAAGCTGGCACCTTTCAACATCACTAAATTCACAGAAACAATTCAAAAGTGATACTGTCAGCTTAAGATCTGATATTATCATCAAAGATTTCTCTAAGGGATTTATGCTGCCTTCTAACATTGGGATTGGATGATTATGTCTATGAGCCTAAACCATAAACATCTCTTTGGCTATTAAAGAAGTAACTGCTACAATACAGGCCACTTGCTTGGAAGACAAAGTATTTACACAAGCTGACTTGCCCAATAGTGAGGATTCAGGCAGCTCTGCAATCTCACAGCGAACACACAGACAGAGCCACCGATGGAGAGGCTGATTGGAATCAAAGCAGAAGCTATGTGAGCCCCTCTTGGGGATGGAAGCTGCTGTTATGGAGCGAGGTAAATTTAAATAACAAGAATCAATCTCCACAGATGGAAAACAGTTGAGAAAGTCAGCCTACCCTGCTATATAAAAATGGGCAGCAGAAAGTGTTCTCAGCTGAGCTCCAGAACAAAATTTTCACATGCTCAGCGTTCACATTTGATGCTCAACTCCCAGAAGAGCTCAGGGCCCATTAAGCACCAGGTTTTCAGCCACCCTCAGCAGCTCCCATGCTGACACTTCACACAGATTTTCAGAGCCCAGCAGCTAGAACACACCCAGCATACTGAGCTGTCAGACATCAGGCCCTGAGTATAAAAGCTCATTCCTTTTGAAAATCTGTCCCTAAAGATATTTGCATGAAGAGAAAACTCACCAGAGGCATTATGTGCTTTCACTCACCTATTGCCAGAATGCCACCCTTCCTTTCATTTGCATCAGAGCTAGAGACAAGCTCAAATATGTGATGGTTCAGCTGATCGTAAAACCTGGTAGATTCTTCCTGACTCATCTGTAAAAGCAAAAAGTTCAAATCAGCTTTCAGCATTCTCTCCCTCCCTCCTGCCCCAAAACCTCCATAAAGACAATGCTTCTTACGCCACTTAAAGAAATTAAATCAACCATACACTACGAACACAAAATCGTTTCTCTTATTTGTGTACTATATGCAGAAAGTTTACTTATTCTGATACTTGACTACCTGTTTGTGTCACCAACTCGATCACCTCTCCTACATGCCAGGGGGCAAAGGTAAGCTCCCTGCTGTGCCCCATCTCCTCTCTAAGACCAGCTTCCATATTCCAAAAATCTCCATTGCCAAGGCACCCAGCCCATGCTCTACACTCACATGATACACAAGGATAAATAATCCCATTTGCAGCACTCACCTCACGCAGCTCCATGGTGACATAATGCTGCAAGTCCTTGGCAGCTTTCGCCCTTGTCTCTTCGCTGCGACTCTTCAAGCCATTGGCAAATTGTTGGAGAATGGACACAGTGCCCGACATGGTGGTAGTATGCTGGGGCTCAGGGGCATCAAGTCCTGCAAATTCTTCAGAGAGACACATTTTTTACTGCTTGAATTGAAATCTCTGAGCTTCTTTCTTAAGGCTGTCCCTCCTGACTGTTTCCAAAATACACATAAAGATGCTGTGTCAGTAGACCATAAAATTACAAGTAATGACTATATTCCTTAGGCCTTAAACTCCATGATAAAACTGTATCACCACATATCTTGACCCCCAGCCTATTTGCTCTCTAGTTCCTCAAATACCAAAATACATTGCACTAGGTCAGGTGCCCTATGGTGATCTAATCCTAAATCAAGGGTCATGCAATAGCTGAAAAACAGCTGGGTTAGCAATTACCTACTATAAGAAAGCACAATCATTTCCAGGATTATATCACTATCATATCTGACTACTCCCTGAACACTTTCATCCAAGTTTCTCCACAGAAATCTCAGTATTACACCAACACAAGGAAGACAGTGCTCAGGACCTGGCAAGTGTTACATCCTCCAGCAGATATTTAGAGACGGGAAGTCCAGTTATAGCAACACCCATCATTACAAAGGGGGTTTCCTAGCATAACACATAAACAAACTTTCTCAGGAGCCTTTCTTCACGTCAAAAGTATTTCAGATGCTTGACAACCTCCCGATATTCAGATTACATAAGACCAAACCAAGCATTGAAACTAGAACTTCAAGTGCTTCTCCCCAAATATGCCACACGCGGTCACAGACATCCAGCGGGATCATAGGTGAGGTGGCTGCTGGCAGGAGCCAGAAGAGGCTCCCCGGATCAAAGAGCAGCCAGGGGTTGCTGCTGCCCATCGCCCCAGCCCGGTGTCCGCGCCTGGGATTCCCTCGCGGCCACAGAACCCGACGGACAGGACCCGGCAGGCCCGAGGCCGGGGGGAAGCTCCGCAGGCCGGGAGTGAGGGAGGGGTGAAGCGGGGCAAGGCGGGCACGGCCGGCGGGGCCGCAGGCTCGGATAGGCCGGCCCGGGCAGGAAACGGGAGGTGAGGGGAAGGGGAGCCGATGATGATGGGAGGCACCGCCGCTCTGTCTCTCTCACTCACCACCCCCCGCCGCCGCCGCCGCCGCCGCCCCAGCCGCCGCCGGCTCTCCTACTCCGGGCCCCGCGCCCGCCCCGCCACCGTGCCTGTAGGGCCGGCGAGCCGCTGCTGGCCAATAGGCTCCCAGGAATGCCGTGATCGGCATCATCTCTGACCAATAGAAAAAGAAGAAGGGGGAAGAAGAGCTCAAAGCTCCGCCCCTTCCCAAGGAGCCGCAGGGGCAGTCGCCTTCCGACCAATCATCAAGTCAATCATGTCTGAGTGGCGGTACCTCTGACCAATAGACTGGCTGGGCTTGCTCATAGGCCCACCTTCCCGATGCTGGCTTCCGCCCTTCCGTGAGGCGCCCGGCTATGGCCGGGCTACAGCATGGGTGGACGGAGTAGAGCAACCGGCATCATCTTCTTGGGCTTCTGCGAAGTTCAGCACTGTTCCGCACGACAGCCTGGTCTCTAAACTGGGGAGACATGGATTTGACAGATGGACCACTCGGTGGATAAAGAACTAGCTGGATAGCCGCACGTGAAGAGTTGCGGTCAGCGGCTCATTGTCCACATGGAGACCAGGGACGAGTGGTGTCCCTCAGGGGTGGTACTGGGGCTGATAGTATTCAGCAACGTTGTCGGCGACGTAGACAATGGGATTGAGGCACCCTCAGCAAGTGACAGCGAGCTGTGTGGTGCTGTCACATGGTGGAGCGACGGGATGGGGACTAGAGCATCTCCTCTATAGAAGAAGAGAAGGTTGTGTGGAGATCTCAGAGCAGACTTCCGGTATCTGGAGGGGCTTACAAGGAGGCCAAGTAAGGACTCTTCACCAGGAACAAGGGAGAATGGGCTCAGACTGAAAGAGAGGAAATTTAGTTTACGTGTTAGGAAAATGTTCTTCCCTGTAAGAGTGGGGAGGTCCTGGCAGGGGCTGCTCTGGGAAGCTGTGGCTGCCCCATCCGTGAATGTGTCCAAAGCCAGGTTGGACAGGGCTTGGAGCAGCCTGGGACAGTGGAAGGTGTCCCTGCCATGGCAGAGAGTGAAACGAGATGAACTTTAAGGTCCTTCCCAGCGGAAGGCACGCCACGGGCGTAAGCCCTGTGCGCGTCTTGCGCATGCGCAAAGGGAGCAGGGCGCTGCCTTGTCGTGCCCGGTGTGTTCCGCTGAAATGTGTCCGGCTGCCCGTGACAGCAGCAAGGACGGCTGTGTCTGCGCCGGGCTTTGGGCGCTCCGTGGCGGCTATGACTGGTGTTGGCGCGTGCTGCGGGGTGACCCCTCGCCGCCGCGCGTGACGCCGTGGGCCGCTTAATTTTCCTTTTAATTTGTACAGTGGGAGGTGCCGGCGGGTGCGGAACCCTTCGCGCAAGGCCGCGGGGGTGGCGAGGCCGGGCGGGTTGGCGGTCGTGGTAGGGCGGGTAATGGCGGCGCTCTCGCCTTCCCAACGGGCCTCCATGGCGGCGGCGCCCCTCGCTTCCCTCCGGCCCCCACCGCCCCTCTAACGCCCGGCCCTTCCCCTTCTAGGTGCTGCTGCTGCGAGACGGCGGGGCGAGCATGGGACCAGCAGATCTGGTGCAGAAGATCAGTATCAGCGCCGAGAGCCCTCGCGGGAACGAGAGGAACGGCAGCGGCTCGGCGCTGGCGGGCGTTGACGGGGCCGCCCCCGGCAGATGGAGACACAAGTGTGCAGCCTATGTGCTAGCGCTCCGGCCCTGGAGCTTCAGTGCCTCGCTGACCCCTGTGGCGCTGGGCAGCGCGCTGGCGTACCGGGCCGAGGGAACACTCGACCCGGGGTTGCTGGTGGGAAGCGCCGTGACTGTCCTGGCTGTGCACGGGGCCGGCAACTTGGTGAATACCTACTATGACTTTTCCAAAGGTATCGATCACAAGAAAAGTGATGACAGGACATTGGTGGACCAGATTTTGGAGCCGCAGGATGTAGTCCGGTTTGGAGTCTTCCTCTACACTGTTGGTTGTATCTGTGCTGCTGGGCTCTACGCTGTCTCCACGCTCAAGCTGGAGCACCTGGCCCTGATTTACTTCGGAGGACTTTCCAGCTCCTTCCTTTATACCGGAGGTAAGTGCTGCATCCCGTTTGTTGTGAATCTGAATGTAGATGTGATAGAATCAGCTGAATTGTCAAAGGTTTCTAGAAGACACGTGATCTATCTAGTGCACTGCCATAAAATATTTGTGGTATCTCTTGACGTACTGGTGCATAAACTTGTATTCTTTGCAACTCAGTGTTGTGGGAAGAGTCATACTAAGATCTTCAGTTGGATAGTGGTGTTGAGGCATTATTATTTACATATATGGCTTTAGATGCTTACCAGAACTATTGCTGAATCTTTTTGTGATGTTTATTTCATATCCGTTAGCAGTGTAGCTAATGGCATATTTGCTTTCCTTTGGTGGGAATGTTGCTTTGTTTTGGAATGTTTTGTTGTTATTCTTTAGATGGAGCTTCACTGTGAATGCTGAACAGTTTGTGATTCTTGTTAATAAGACAAGGATATTTTCGTGTCTTCCTGTGTTGGATAGATACAAACATCATTACTAGAAGAACAAACAACGTAGTTTCAAACTGTCAGACTTTCAGTTATGTGGGTTTCCCTGAAAGAGTCATGTCAGTTTTGCATTTTGTTCTGAGCATTTCCTGTCTTTCTTCTGCGCCGCCCCGTATGCATGATCACTCTGAAAAGTACCTTATTTCCATAGATATCTGCAGAAACAGGTACTTCTAGATGGATATTAAAACCTGGCCCTTAGTTTCTGTTATATTGTTTGTCTGGAGAAATCCAGAAACTGCTTTTCCTTTGTTGTCTTTGAAAAAGGAGATAATATGTTTCTTGTCCATAGCTGCATGTGTATTGGTTGTTTGGCAATACTCCTGTGGGAAAGGGCTGAACAATTATGTCATCCATTCTCTTCTGTCATTTGAATTGTTTGATGATGCTTGATTTTATTCTTGTGTCTTGCCACAGGAATTGGATTTAAATACGTTGCGCTTGGTGACGTGGTGATCCTGATCACCTTTGGGCCCCTGGCTGTCATGTTTGCCCATGCAGTGCAGGTTGGTTACTTGTCTGTGTCACCCCTGCTCTACGCTGTCCCTCTCGCCCTCAGTACTGAGGCCATCCTGCACAGCAACAACACACGGGACATGGAGTCAGACCGGCAGGCAGGAATTGTCACCTTGGCCATCCTTATTGGCCCCACCTTCTCCTATATTCTCTACACCGTGCTGCTTTTCTTGCCCTACCTGATCTTCTGTGTGCTGGCCACACGCTATACCATCAGCATGGCATTGCCACTGCTCACCATCCCGATGGCATTTTCACTGGAAAGACAGTTCCGGAGTCAGAGCTTCAGCAAAATTCCTCAGCGGACAGCCAAACTCAATCTCCTGCTGGGGCTTTTCTATGTTTTTGGCATTACATTGGCACCAGCTGGTGCTCTGCCCAAACTGTGAAAAGAGCTGTAGAGTCAGGCCTCATAATTCATAATTCATGGCAATTAAGAGTGGATGTTATGAGTAAATGACCCATTATGGACAGTGAGAAGAATAGGAAGACCACCTTGCACTGTTGATAGTGAACATTATGATTTCTGGTCTTGGATAGCTTATACAGCAGACTTCAAGAAAGTGATTTGTCAGTTCTTCAGAAAGGGTGAACTGTGTGGCTTTGCTTTTAGGAACAAGGTGACATAAGGTCAAGGAAATGTTTAAAGAACCTCATCCTTCTGTCACTTATTTTTTTCACTGTCAGTTCAATGAAAGAGCCTCAAATCACACTCTTCATTCACTTGACAAGCACAATGATTGCTCTTATCACTTCTTTTCTTATCATGGTGAAGGAGTCCAGTGGCTTCCCAGTGGGAATCAGAAAACACTGCCAAATGTTTAGCATCACAATGTAGATGTCATTACTTCACTCTCTTGTAAGCATAGTTCATCTTCATCTCTTGTATGTTTTAATTTTTGTTTTGGTTTTCCTAGCCAAATTTTGAGCTTTTATTTCCAAGCCTCCTGAAATGCGCTAGATACTGATTCATGAACTATTGCTTCTGCTTGTTCCATATTTCAAAGTTATAAATCTCCGTTGGTTGTGGTGCTAAAATGGAGCACGATTAGACCACTGCACAAACCTTAAGCCAAAACCAGTAAATCTGTATTATGCTACAAAAGCTGAAGCTGTAAATGCAAACCATGCAACTGTAAAGCCCTCAATGGGTAGAAAAACAAATGGTTTCCATTTTTGTATTTGCTTAGAATTTACTCTCTGAAATGACAGTTTTTCAGTTAAGGGGGAGCTGACAAAGTGCCAGATTTCCCCAAATAGCTATGGATTAATGGATACATAGGTGGAAAACAACTGGATTTTAAAAAACTTCTTTTTTCACTTGTTTTTCTCTGTTATTTTAGAGACCCACAGCATTATAGTGAAATGTCTTATTATAAGAAGCCCAGTTCAGCAAAGAAGAAAGATACAGTGTTGGAAAAAACAAATCTGAATTATTGCATTGGCTCTGCATAAAAATTAGGACTGGAAACAGGAAGAAACCAATTTTGTTAACAAGATTTTTTCTAATGGAGTCCAGACTTTGTGTCACTGAATCACAATTAAGTGATCACTGAAGGGAAGTTCCCCACATCTTTTCCCCCCTCTATAGCTTACAGTGTTGCATTGTTTTCTCCTGCAGATCTTTCCACTTGCTGTTCATGTGGCCCTTTGGAGAACTGATTGTTTCAGCAGTTATGTAGCTGTGTGAAAAACATGCTAAACATAATGGGGGAAACATGTGCCTTCCACTGCAAAGAGGGATTTGATCCATACCATATTACTTAGTGGCAACTGAATTATCTTTTGTTTTATTTAGTACCTGTACGCAGGTTTTGGTGAAAACCTTGTTTGCAGGAGCTGTGGAAAGCTTGGAGGAATTGACACAGATGTTGAACTAGAGCTGCTGGTGCCAGGTCACAGCCTTGCTTTTGAACAAGTGTGTGTGTGAACCACTGTATGAAGGGCTTTTACACACGAGCAATAAACTAGCAATAAACTCACATGGCATTACTCTGCATCTGTCATAGGTAAATTATGCCCTCGTGATGTTCATCTGAAAGAGCCAAGTGTCCCATTAGTGGGCTGTACTGGTAGCAGTAAAGCTGAGTTGATGGTACCAGATTACATGATACAGCTGTTTAGAGACTGGTTTTATGGCTTCATGTTATCCAGTGTTACCCACCAGTTACATCTGAGCTGAAGTTAATGGGAAGGAGTCTTTGCAGGCCTGTTTAAAAAGCCACACTTTCATCTTTCATTTATTAAAATGGGCAAACGATCTCCCTAATCTGGATAGGCACAGGACAAGAAGAGATGGGCTTCAGCAATTGCTTTCTACAGCAAAATACTTCTTAGGATTAAAAACACAAGGAGAAAATGCGAAAGTTCAGCTCGGATGGAGGGGGGGATATCCAGAAGGTTTTGGAAACTGTTTTCAATGCAGATATACACAACAGAGTTTCTACTGTTGCTTCTTTGTGGACCTACAGAATGAAGAAGAGCCTGGCTCCAATATGCATTTCACATTTCTGCAAACCAAAAGCTTTTGTAGGGATAAGGGCTGAGCTGACAAATATGTTAACCTTGCAACTGGGGATATGCGAGTCTATTGGGTTAATCCTGCCCTTTGTAGCAGCTGTGTGCTTCATTTTATGATAGTTTGGTTTTGAATAGCTTTCTGTTTCAAAGAATGGTTAGTTATCTTTTCTCTACTTCTTTTACAAAAACTAGAGTACTCCATCTAAATTCCTTAAAGTAACCTGGCTTGTATCTTTGATAACTGTAATTGTAATAATGAGAAGGTCATTGGTACCGTAGAGTATGTAACTTACTGTATCTTGGCTACCCTTGCCTGGGTAGGATGTCTACTTAGGGCTGGAAAGGACCAGTGCTTTTTGTTACTGAGATGAAACAGCTCATTAGTACAAAAATCCGTGTGTGGAACACTTTCTGAGGTAGGGGGGATTCAAAGTATTTTAATAGTAAAACTGAGATGAAAATTTTGTGATTCCTTACTAGCAGGTGCTGGTTACTTCCAATTCTCTCTCTTTGAAAAACAGTATCGTTCCAGGTTCTTAAGGATATTAGTAATAACTTAGTAATTCTTCACCATGTGTTATGCTTTAGGAAACCAAACCACTCCACCATGGTTTTGAGGGAGTAATTTAACTTCTCTGTGTCTTAGAAAACATCTATTTTTGCCTACCTCACAGGGATGCTGAGCTGACATCATTGTCATAGAGAGCTTTGAAAGTAAAAAGTGCTTTATCTCTGTGTGCTTTCCAAAAAGCTTATTAGTACTAGAAAACATTTTAGATACGAACTAATGTAAAGGGTGACTTAACCAATGTAATTAGGCCAAAATAATCTTCACATATAATCACTGAGTAGTAAGAAAGGTTCATTTATTGGTTTGCTTTGTGATGAAGATGCTTGGTCTCTTCCCCTACCCCACTTTTTCCTGTCCCATGCTACTTTCCCCGAATATAAACTTTTGAAACTTCTTTCAGGTCTCTCTTGATGAGCTGTATTGCAGTGTGATGAGTGTGCACTGGTAGATGAACAGATCTGTAGCCCATCTGTTAATGTGTCCTAAAGCACTTCCTGGCCTTTCTTCTTACCCAATAAACTGTCTGAATGTTAGTCTGTTAATTATGCTGTGTTTGATTCTTTTATATTGTATATTTGCACATGGATTAAAACATGTTCACAAAAGAAAGTCTTCGTCTGCCGTGTTTATAGTGTAATTGCCTGAAAAATCATACTTTATTTTGTGCGTGTAAAAGTCCTTTTATGAATCACACAGTCCTGTCCTTCCCTATCACAAGGGAAACAGTTCTGTAGCAGTGATCATCTCCTACTAATGGCAGACTTAGAACAGTTCTGGTATATTTCTCAATGTGCAGAATTTTCTCTGATGCAGTTTTTTGTGCCATGTACTGTTCAGCACTTGTAAGGAGGTTTCAGCTGAACTTCAGTATCTTTAATAAAGATGAACTTTTTCATCCTCACCAGTGTGTTCTGCCAGTTTTCCTGTGCCATGGTCACTGCTCCATTTAACTGTGACAGCATAATGCCTTCCCCATATGTGTCATAAATGAGCCTAAAGCATGCTTTGAAATTTTCCTGCCTTGGCCACTGGTGCAGTGTGCTCCACAAACGCATCTGGAGATAGTTATAAAGGATAAAATGCAGGATAGCATGGCATCAATATCATATTTGGGCTGATCTTCCCAAATAAGGAGGCTGCAATTCTGAGCGTCGCTCTTCCATTGCTGCTGCAGCACCTTTTCTCTACGGGAACCCGTGAGCTGTGTTTGCAAGGGTCATTTTAATGTTTGGTTGTATCTCACTGGGTCTCCTCTGTTGTAAGGGTACTTGAAAGATAAATGGCTGCAGATGACTTTCTGTTGTGCAGATTATGACTGAACAGATGTTCCTGGCCTAGGCCGGTACTGGCAGAAATGGGCATTTGAAGAAAGCCAGTCAGCTCTAAAATTTTAAAGCCTATGCTGACAGCTTAATAAGTTCTTTCTGGTCAGATGCTGAGGGCTGAGCTTTCAAAAGAGCATGGGCAAGCTATGCTTGAAGGGCAGTACACTCATGCAGGGAAGAATGCAGTGTCTGCACCCTCTATGAGATGTACTTCTGTTCAGTCAATCTTGACACATCTTGAATCCCCAGTGGAAAATCTTAATACTTTTACAGTGTTTTTAGGAGCTTGGACTCTGTTGTACCCATTACTTGGGTGACTAGACTGACTCACTGCTGCTTACTCAAGGTGATGCTCCTTGGGGGAGAGTACTTGAGAGTTTGCCTTTCCAGTCTGAAACCTTAGTAACTAGGCCTTTCCCCTCACACCTTGCTTTGTCTGGTCACTGGTAGATTATTTTTATTTGAATCACTTTCAGTCACTTTATACTTGGGTTTGAGCCTGCTTAATTACACGTTTAAGGAATGAAATGCTGCTCTGGCTTCTTAAGGCTATTTTTAAGATGGAATTAAATATCCAGCCAAGATAAAATCAATGACTCTGAGCATTGCCTAAAAATGTGTAAGTTTCAATAAAGCTCAGCAGGGCTGGCTTATTGCAGCTGTATGTCTAAAGGAAACAGGCCCAGTGCTGGACAGGATTGTGCCTATGTTTTGTTGTCTGAAACAAGGTCTTTGTGCTTTTCTGACCTCAGGCCCAAAATGAACAAATCTGTCAAGAGATTTTTTACAGTGTTTTCTGATGATAACTTTCAATGCTGTCAGTGTTTACTCTTGCTACATCATGAGGAAAATCCATGTTTTAATCCAGATGTTTCAGTGGCCACAAGGATTTGTCTTAATGACAAAAACTTGAAGGACATAGTTAAGCATTCCTTTGGAGTCAGCTGAGAGAGTGTGACTTGGTCCAACATTTATCTCACTGATCTGCAGGAACAGTGGGTTATCAGCCAAGTTTATCCATTCCCTCAGAAAGAAACCTGTGTTTGTGCATCTTTTCCAGGCTTCATACATGCACTGTCCTGAGTGAGAAGTTCACACACCAGAGTTCACAGCCTCTCCACATGAAGACCCAAATGTTTTTTAAAAGCAGAACAAATCCAAACAAAGCTGTAACTCCTGACTGTCCACTGCTGAATTCTCATTGGCTTGTCAGGACCTGAGTGATTTGAAGAATTAAAAATCTATAGCACCATCATGCTACTTTATCATGAAACAACAAGGAGGAGAAGCTACTCATTAATGAGATAGCTGATCAAGATGAACATGCTGGCTGAGAGATGTGTCACAGGCGGTTTGTCAGGAAGCAAGGAAAGCAGTGAGAATCTTGCTAAAACACTGGATCTGAAATTCTGCTCTAGGAGCTTGAAAGTGTAGAGAGCTTAGAAACAGAAGAGGTTAGGGTCTGCCTCCTCCAGTCTGCCTCCTGGTTGGCACCTTTCAAATGTCTTGTCCTAGGCTAGAGTGGCACTGGGCAGGTCTGCTAGTCTGGCAGTGATTTTAGGTGCTAATTGATGTGGGAGATCCAGGCACCTGCTCTTTGTTCTAGTGCTAGATTAATGACCAGTTTGTTAACTGGGAAATGCAGAATAGCCTAGCAATTTTAATAAAGCCTAGAGTCCTCTTTAGAATGAACAGAATGGAAAGTTATTTTAGGGAGTGGTTTGGCTTGTGTGTCCTGTCACTGATGTAGCACAAAGAATAAAGATGATGCATATAGGTGTGCCATCAAGCCAAAAAACAAAGCCTGTGCCCCAAATGGGCTGGTATACTAGTAGTAAGGGAATGAACCAAATGCTTGTTTGATATAAGGGACAAATTCAGGCAATTTACATCTCATGCAGCGTTTGCAAATACATCTGCACAAATCATCGTGCTGTGGAAATTAAGCAGTTTCTCAGACTTTGACCTAATGGAAAGAGAGTCTATTAAACCATCTTCCCAGTCTCATTAGCCACTGTCCCAAGTGTTGAGGAAATTTCTTCAGGTAGAGTATAAATTACTTTCTTGTCATAGGTTGGTCCGAGACTGACAGACAGCCCTCTACGCCAATGCGCTTCTCTAAATTTTACATATTTAACCCTGAGGGTAGGCGGGATTTTCGGGCAGTCTGCCGGCCTGAGGTGAGTGCAGGGCGGAGAGGGAGGGGCCCCCGTTTCCCGGCCTGTGGGCCTGGGTTCGGGGCGCCCCTGCCCCACCCTTCTTTCCCCAGTGAGGAGGGGGGCGAAGTTCGGGGGGGCCCCGGCTTCTGTCCCGGCTCGGTGCGGGGATGGGAGGCATGGAGGGGTGGCCCCCGTCCAGCCGTGCGGTCCATGGGGCCAGAGACGGCTGCCCCTGCACCCCGCCCCGGCCTCCTGCCCCTTCTCCCAGTGAGAAGGGGAGGGGGGCGCCCGGCCCGTGAGGCTGGGAGGGGGCACTCCTGCCCCTGCCGCTTTGCCTTCTGCCCCTTGGGGATTTTTGCTGCAGCACAGACTCAGATTTATAAGAGGGGAGCTGTTCCCCTGAGCTGCGGGGGTGGCTGCTGACTCCAGGGCTGAGGTCGTCCAAGGTAAAGTCTCCAAACAGCCAGTAAACTTCACGGCGAACAAAGGAAAGACACCTTCTCTCCACACGGTGCAGCGCAGCAGCAGAGGCAGAGGGAACACCCTGAACATGGTGGCTTCAGAGCCAGGGAGAAGGAGAAGGTGGAGTCACGTGAGACAGAGCTGCTCCAGTGGCGCTGTGTGTGTGTGTCTCGCGCGGGAAGCTTAAACATTTCCCTGCCTTGCTGTGGATGAACTATTAATATTACAAACTGTTACATCTCTTTAGTTCATGTTAAATGGGGGGAATGGGCATTTTTATCACATGGCTTGTAAAGAGGGCGAAGAGTGCTGAATGCCAGGACATATATGAATGCAGGGAAAGGCTTTCAAGACCTGGTGGCAGAGGAAAACCTTACATTCAAGCCGAAGGGGAAAATGTTTCATCCTTAAAAAACCCACATAAAAGCCTGTTGTATTATCAGTTGCAAGGGCTGTGAGGGCTCATGAAAAGAGATGTGTTACACTGTAGCAGAGAATGTTTAATTGTAAGCAAATCTGAAAAAAGTGGCAGTTTGGAAAACCACGCAAGGAAAGGGAAACCCCTTTTTCCCCCTTTCCTAGGACTGTGACCCTGATTTTGGGAAAGGGGAAAAGTGGGGGGGAGCTCTGAAAGTTTGTTCTGTTGTTCTTGACCATCTGGGTGTTGATTAAACTTTTTTTCTTTCTTTCAAGTTGTGTGCCTGCTCTGCTTTCCTCCTAATAGCTTACCTCACTGCAAGGACATCGGGGGGAGGGCTAGTGCCCACAGTTAACCCTTAAACCACTACACTTCTGTATGACATGAGGCCACTATATGCCACAGTTAAGTCATATTTTAACCTGTGGGGGATAGCTCTACTTCTGTATAAACCTTAGATCCAGTCAATATAAATAAAGGAGTTTGGGAATAACATGCTAGAGATTCATGTGCTTTTCATTTGTGTGTGTGTGTGTGTTCTAGAGCTCAATAAAGCCTTAAGAGTATACTTGGTGCTGGGCCGTACCATTCTTCATCTGGTCTTTCTTCTTCCTTAAATTAGTTCTTAAGTAGAATTCAATTAGCCACCTAGAAACACAAAGCTGCCTCCCCAGTGATGTGCTGTAGGCTTTCTGTAGAGCTCCTTTCTGAATGAATCCTCTGCAGCATCCCTGCTTCTTCAAACCTTTGTAGCTGAGGTTTCCAGGAAAAGGTGGAACAACATTTGCACATGTATCGGGAGAGGAGGGTTAAAGGTAAAGGTCAAGAAGGGAGTTGGAGAGGACAGCTATATATTAATGAACTTCAGAAGCTGAAATCCTGGTTACTTTATGTCAAAAGATTTTTCTTTTTTTCCCCCTAGCTCATGTGGCAGGAATCACCTGCTATTATTCTGTGAGCAATAGGGGGCCTCTGTCCTTTCAGCCTGGATTTTAGCCTGCATTTTAAAATCCATATCCTAAATGACCTAGTTTTCAAGGTCACTGGATCCCAGGATTTTAACTTGCTCAAATGCAAGAGAAAGGATGAGCCAGGGAAGCTGAATCTAAACTACTGCAGGTTTAGTAGTGGTTCTGTCAGTATCCCTGCATAAGATGTGGATACACAGAAATTCAGGTGTTCTAGAGAAAAAATGTCTTTCTTATATGTAGGGAATTTTTGCTGTGTTACTAGTGCTGCTTTATCCAGAGATAGTCAGCATTTTCACAAGGCTGATGGTGTGGTTCTTAGACTGAAGAACCTGGGATTTAGAGAAAGGAGATGACTTGGCTCAATGTGTGAATTTCGCACCTGCCTCTGAGATTGCAAGTCCTATGCATCTGTCTATTGTCCTTGTCATTGTCTTCTGAAGAGCTATGTCCTGGGAAACCCTTACACAGGAAATTGGTCTGTTTCCAGTGTCCGTGTGTGTATAGGAATCTTCAGTTTTGAAGAATGTTCATGGCCAGAAACAGCTATGTCCTGAACTCCTATCACAGAAGAGTGTTGGGCTAGGAAGAGTTGCAAGTACAAGTACATACATGAGTGATGCATATTCCCACTAAGAGTTAACTCATCTCCAGATGGTGAAGAAACAAATCCAAGTAATTTAGGAGCCCTGCATGTCTCTTGAGGATTGAGACATAAAAAGAATATCAATCTCTCTAGCAAGCTAACTCACAGGAGGGAAAAAAAAAGGTTGTTTTCTAGAGATCCATATGTTTTTTGCGTGTGAGAGAGAATGCGGATTGCATTCTGACTTGCCTAAAAAGCATCTTCTGGAGGAAGAGTTTAAGGGAAGAAATGTTTTCCTCATTTACTAAAGTAAGGCTTTGTACTTTCTAGGGAAAATGGGATTTGATGTAGATTCTTTCTCAAGACCTCACCATTCTACTCACCATTCTCCTGCTAACACTTCTGGAAGAAAAACTGAAATCCTGTGAGTCCCTGTCTATGTATGGGGGAAGGGACAGGGAATAGTTCGAGTTGCAGGGAGATATTGTAGTAGAAATGTCTGTGCTGCAATGGGAATAGTGGAAATAGACTGTTAATCTTCATCTGCCAAACAAGAGCTTTAACAGTAAAACTGACCCAAACTCTCAGGCTATGGAGGTGCATACAGAAATGTGGCATTTGGAACTTCTGTAGCTTTAAGCAGTTTGTCTGAAGTAAGTGTCATAAAACACCTCGTGGCTGGGGCTGACATTGATGGAAAGGGCCACTATCAAATGGTGCCAATCCAGTTGTGAATGTCAGAAACTGGCTTCTGCGGCAGGAGGGCTGTTCACAATAGTAGCACAGGCATTTGTAAAATATCAGTGGCCAAGCACAGCCTGTGCTCCATCTTTTTGTCTTTGACATGAGACAGTTGTCCAAGGAGACTATGGTGTTCCATAGTTTCAGCGGGCACTGCTTCCCCTTTCCTGGGGTGACAGCCCTCTTGGACAGGAAAGGACATTTGAGTGCTGGGAGCTTTGAGCTCTGCATGTGATACCTGTCTATAAAGGATCCAAGCAGCTGTGTTCCTGTGGTAATGAATCAGGAGGAGTCATTGACAATAACAAAGCTGATGTGGGTGGGTGTCGAACTGTTGGACACGAAAGAAACACGCAGAGTCAAGCAGCAGGTCAAGACCACCAAGCAGGGCAAGGGCCAGAAGGGGCAAGAGAGCCCAAAAGCCCTGCCCTTCTTTATTCTCTGATTTTTATATCCTTCTTAAAACAACCACACATTGGTAGATGAAGGTTACATCTCTGCAATTCTACAGGATAGGTGTCGCCCTGGGTTTTTCTACTGTTCTGTGTTTTTACTTTTGTAGTAGAAGTTCTCATGCATTTTCTGTAAACATAGCTCTTGTTTTTCTAACCGGCCTAGAATGTTTTCTGAACTTCTGGATTGTTGTTCATTCCTTTCTCCAAGGAGGAGAAAGGTGATAGACTGCGTTCCTATCCTGTAAAATTGCAGAGGTGTTAACCTCATCTACCAATGTATGATTGTTTTAAGAGAGGTATAAAAGAGTGAGAATAAAGGTGGGCAGAGCCCTTTCGCTCTGCTTGGTGGTCTGACCTGCTGCTAACCTGCTGTTTCAATCTGCGTGTTCGTGTCCGACACTGCGACAGATAGGAACATAGTCAATCATCTTTCTCTGCCTTAGGAGAAAGGAATAAAAAACAATCCAGAAGTTCAAAAACAATCTAGGCCGGTTACAAAAACAAGGACTGTGTTTGTAGAAAATGCATGAGAAATTCTACTACAGAAAGTAAAAACATAGAACACTGCAAAAACCAGGGCGACATCTCACCCTTTGGTTGGTGTCCCCACCAGGTCCAACGGCCACTGCAGAGGCCAAGCGGCAAGAGAGAGAATCGTGACGTCCGCACCACTGTCAAGAAGCCCGCGGTGAGAGATCTCTGGTGGTGTAGCATCAGTGATGGACAGGGTGCACCGCATCTCAGGACGTCATTCGGTCATGACAGCAGTCCAGTGAACCTGAGGCAGCCCAGTGGAACCAAAGCAGCAGTCTCCTCATGACCTTGACTCTGTCCTGCAAACAGAAGATTTAAAAGGGACAAGTTGAGCAATGTGAGTATCTTCAGGAATTGTGACCGGGGGGGTGTGTGGAAACCATGGCATAAATGCGTCCTGTGTAGTCCGCATCAATAAGTCCCAGATGTACAATGATACCCTGAATGGTGGCACTAGACCTCCCCATGAGGAAAGCACTCATGCCACCGCCCAAGGGACCAAAAGCGTCTAGAGGGACCTTGTGCACCGCACAAGAGTCTAAGACTACTGTTGCTGCCGTGCAGACATCCACACCTGCCGAGCCACTGGTGCTGGCCGCAAGCCGGCCAAGCAGACCTCCATCGGCTCCGGATTTTGGAGAGACACTTGTGTCTGAGCACGTCTCCCCCGTGTGCTCCGCGCCCCATTTCCCGAGCGCAATGAAGACTGACCATTAACAGAAACTGCAGCCTTGCAGGCCTTTGCAGTATGGTTTGGTTTTCCACACTGAGGACAGAGAAACAAGACAGCCTACGTTTCCGCACTTTCCTTCCCAGTTTCCTGCTGGCCTGAGCACTCACCTGCTTCCGCCGCCCGCCCTGCGGCCCTGTCCAGACAGGCCACAGGGCAGCAGCCACGGCAACCACCTTACGACCGGCATCAGCTCTCTTGCCGTCGGATTTTCCACCTGCCTCTCAATAGAAGCAATGAGCCTGTTTGCAAACTGCAAGAAGGACTCACCGTTCCTCTGTGTAACATCTACAAACTGCTCTACAGGAGCAGCCATCTCAATGGTTTGAATCAACGCCGCCATGCCTGTCTCTTGGCATTGGTCCACCACAACACGGTCCATGGCAGCCCGTATTCTAGCATCATCAAAATTACCAGTACCCAGCAGGACATCTATTCCGATCCCATGTCTGGGATCCTGCTGGTCCAACATAGCATTGTATGCTAATGCCCTAGTTGCTAGCTGATTCCACTTCATTTCAAAGATGTCATATTCCTAAGGCTGAAAAAGAACATGAGCCATACTCTGAACATCGTAAGGTACTAGCAAACTACCATTAAAAACTCTAAGGAGCTGCATAACTTCACTAGACCCCAGACCATATTTTCCAGCCTGGTCCCAGAGCTCCATCAAGGATTTCCATGATAAACCCTGATAAGTATTCTGCCCATCACCGAGGACAACAGGAAAAGCCTGCAGTACTCCCGGTGAGGCTGCAGCACCTGCTGCGTCCCATCCCTTGCTTTTCACAGGGACTTCAGCTGCAGCAGGGCTCCGGGATCTGTCTGCACAAGCCTTAAGGCGACGGGCTTTAGGACGGTTGCAGACGTCCTCAACTTTCGCCTTAATATCTCCCCAGAATTTCGCCTTATCTCTGGGGCGCACTGTCAGTTTGCGTTGTGGGAGGGCCCAAAGGCTACCGGACACAGACCTGCCCTCCCGGGACCTGCCCTGGGAGGACCGCGGCTTCTCCGCCGCTCCACTGCCTGTGCTGAAAACAAACACTTCAGAATTCCTCCCCCCTGCAGCTTTGGCATGTTTGGAATGTCTGCGCGGATGAAACCTTTGAGTCCGCACTGTCGGAGTCTCCCGTGTCCGAGACCCTGGTGGCATCTGCTACCGCGGCCACAGTGGCAGACGAGCCCCTGGCAGCCACGGCCAGAGACGCAGGGTGGAGCGGGACTCGGCCACGCCCCCCCCGGCCCTGCACGGGGAGGGGCCAAGCCGCCGGGAGCGGAGGCTCCTCTGGGGCCACGGCGCGCTCCCGCGACACGGGCACAGACCTGGATGGTCGGGGGTGGGGCTGCGTGAATTGGTCGGGAGGGAGAGCGGCTGAAACTGTGCCCAGAAGCGTTCCGCTGGTGGCGCAGACACTGAGTGTAGGGGCTGCCTGCCCCGAGCAGGGGGCGGCATCCCCGGCGCCTGGAGCTGGACCCACCACCCCAGCGGAACCCTCTGTCTCTACCGCTTTAGATGCCCCAGGGCCGGGCTCGGCGTCGGAGCCCGCGGCACTCTCGTCCGAAACCAACGAATCAGCTGCTGCCTCATCGGCAGACGCCAGTTCGATTCGTATCCCCGGTGCCCCGGGAGTATAGACGGTAGAAGCGCCACACCTTGGACATTCCACTGTTACTATCACACAGGTCTTCGATCCATCCCCCCCTCCCAGCACCGGGAAGGCGCAGGGGAATGGGCATTCCTTGCTGCCCCGCCTCCCCTGCCAGCACCGCTTTCACCGGGGCTGGGGGGTGGCGAAACCGACTGCGCCCCCCTTCCGAAGCTGGGGGCGGGGGGGGGGCCGAAGCCAACCGCGCCGCCCTCCTGGAGCCACGCGGGGGGGGGCAAACCCCGCTGCGACGGCTTCCCGGGACTTTTCGAGGGCAAACTGTCCCCGGAAATCTGCCAATCATCTGAAATCGGCGGGCTAGGAAGCCAAGTGCCCTGCGGGGAGAAGCCATCCCCTGCCTTCGTGGTCTGGAGCAGGGGGGTGGGCTCAGACGCTGTCTGTGACCCGAGCGCTCCATCTCTTTCTAACTCAGACAGCTCAGAGAAATCTCCAAGCGAACTGATAGGGGTAATACCGCCTGAAGAGCTCTCCTGGCTTTGAACAACAGAATTTACCTGTCTCCAAGCCACCAGTAACCTAGCCATAGTCTGGCTATATGCCTCTGCTACCACGCCTCTCAATGCTCTTCCCACCAGGGTCCACTTTGATTTAGAAAGGACATTACAGCCATCTGGAAAGAACCCCTTTACCTTGCTCCAAAAATACAGACTCTCTAAGTCTGATGTGCATATATCAACAGTCTCACTTTCTAAAAATATTTCGAGAACTTCTAACGCCAAGGAGTTGTTGAAGGATCTCTCCTTGGAGACCTGTAGGGTTCTGGTGTGTAGGGTTTTGGACGGTTGGGACAAACGGAGACAGGAGATCTCTGGTGCTGGTCTTAGAGCATGAGATTTATTGATGAAGGCGTGGATGTAAGGGGACCTGCTAGGAGCTGCCAGACACAGCTCGAAGCAGGTCAGAGAAGCAGTGAAGAGATGCAGGGGTGCATAAGGAGCAAGAGAGCAAGGGCAAGAGTGTAAGAGCAAGAGGGCAAGGGCAAGAATGTTAGAGCAAGAGCAAGAGCAAGAGAGCAAGAGCAATAGAGTAAGAGAGCAAGAGAGTAAGAGAGCAAGAGAGTAAGAATGTAAGAGCAAGAGAGCAAGAGAGTAAGAGCAAGAGAGCAAGAGAGTAAGAGAGTAAGAGAGTAAGAGCAAGAAAGCGAGTTCCCGTTTGCAGCACAATAAATCATCTTTTGTGCTGAATATTCTAATTTCCATTAACCAATCTAGAACAAGCTACAAATCTTAAAACATTTACATACAGCCTTTAAGAATCATTGCATTACCATACGGCGTTACATTTTAAACTCTAAAAACTACGTTTTGGACCCTCTGCCAGGTTGGCAGAGTCTGCTCTGACCCTTGGACCTTTTTGCAAGCAGAGGGTATTGTTTAATCAAAGGGGGATTATCTTCAGCCGGCCACACCATTGTTTTCCAGTTTTTCAGTAACTGGGGTTGGGTAACTCAAAGCTTGTCTTCATTTCAATCTCGTTTATAATTTTCATATTCTCAGCATCTTTTGCCAGGCAGTCACATGTATGAGACTTTCCTATTTCCTGTTCTCCCACAGTGACCTCCATATTTAATAACTAATTTTTTTTTTTTTTTTTTTTTTTTTTTTAAATATTTACCTGACGTTTACCTGAGCCTGCTGGTTCCCCGTACGGGCCACCAGATGTTGCACTTTCGGACACGAAAGAAACACGCAGAATCAAGCAGCAGGTCAAGACCACCAAGCAGGGCAAGGGCCAGAAGGGACAAGAGAGCCCAAAAGCCCTGCCCTTCTTTATTCTCTGATTTTTATATCCTTCTTAAAACAACCACACATTGGTAGATGAAGGTTACATCTCTGCAATTCTACAGGATAGGAACAAAGTCTATCATCTTTCTCTGCCTTAGGAGAAAGGAATGAAAAACAATCCAGAAGTTCAAAACAATATAGGCCGGTTACAAAAACAAGGACTATGTTTATAGAAAATGCATGAGAAGTTCTACTACAGAAAGTAAAAACATAGAACACTGCAAAAACCAGGGTGACATATTCCGGCACTTCTCCAATTTGGCCCGAGCTAAGCTTGATGAGAAGCCACCAGTGCTGATCAAAGATCCTGAGAGCCAACAAATACTGGGCCCTTTTCCTTTAATAACCTGGGGGTATGCCTGTGTGTCGACACCGTCCGGCCCAAGGTGGCTTCCAGGCAAGAACATAAAGCCCAACACTGCTCCTGAAGACACAGCCGTGCCTGGAGGTGATGCAGAACAACCCAAGGACCAAAGAAGTGCAGCCTGGAGACGAAGACGACGTAAACCTCCACCACAGACACTGGCCTGCCATCCCACGACCAGAGCTGTGACCAGATAAGTGTAAACACACCACTGATGTGTTCCCATACCCCTGTGTCTTGGTTTTGAAAGACAGGTGTCAGACTAGAAAGGCAGGAGCTTCCCCTGAAATGGAAAAATGCAACCCCCTTCCCTCCGAATTATTATAAATTTGAAAATAAGGGGCTTTCAGGCAAAGATATGAGGGATAGGAATAACAGTTCTTTACTAATAAATATATATGTATACCAACACAAACGAACAACAATAGTTGTGGCAGTCACAGCAAACAGCAGCACAAACCCAGTGTGGCCTCTCTTGGCCTCAGGCACTTTTCCCCTGGGTGCAGTTCCTCCGGGGCAGCTCCCGGTGAGCAGGGCGGGTGCGATGGTTCCCCCGAGGCTGCAGGGGGCGCTCCGCAGCGAGCTCGGGGCGCACTGGCAATGGTGGCGCGGGGTCCGGGGAGGGACAGATGAAAAGCCTCACAAACCCCTGGGCGTATCTGGGAGATACTGTCCATGGTTAGATCCACCCCTCGGTCTCGTGCCCACTTATAGGTGGCATCTCTGCCTTGATGACCTGAGGCATCATGGGCCCATTGAGCTAGGAACAACTCTCCTTTATGTTGCCAGTCCAAGTCTATCTGGGACACCTCTATTTTTGCAGCCTGATCTACCTGTTTGTTTTTCTGATGTTCTTCGTTAGCCCGACTCTTGGGAACATGAGCATCTACATGGCGGACTCTCACGGGTAGGTTCTCTACCCAAGTGGCAATGCCTTTCCACTCATCAGCAGCCCAGATTGGTTTTCCTTTACGTTGCCAGTTGGCCTTCTTCCACCTTTCCAACCAACCCCACAGAGCATTGGCTACCATCCATGAGTCAGTGTAGAGGTAGAGCTTTGGCCACTTCTCTCTTTCAGCTATGTCCAGAGCTAATTGGACAGCTTTGAGTTCAGCAAATTGGCTCGATCCACCTTCTCCTTCTGTAGCTTGTGCAACTTGTCATGTGGGACTCCATACAGCAGCTTTCCATTTCTGGCTAGCCCCTACAATTCGGCAGGAACCATCAGTGAAGAGGGCGTATTGTCTTTCACTCTCCGGCAGCTCATTATATGGTGGGGCTTCTTCTGCACGGGTTACTTGCTCTTCCTCTTCTTCAGAAGATAACCCAAAAGTCTCACCTTCCGGCCAGTTTGTAATTATTTCCAAGATCCCAGGGCGATTAGGGTTTCCAATTCGGGCGTGCTGAGTGATGAGGGCAATCCATTTGCTCCAAGTTGCATCAGTAGCATGATGGGTGGAAGGAACGTTTCCCTTGAACATCCACCCCAGCACCGGCAATCGGGGTGCCAGGAGGAGTTGTGCCTCTGTGCCAATTACTTCTGAGGCAGCTTGGACTCCTTCGTAGGCGGCCAAAATCTCCTTCTCTGTGGGAGTGTAGTTGGCTTTGGACCCCCTGTAGCTCCGGCTCCAGAATCCCAGTGGTCGGCCACGAGTCTCACCAGACACCTTCTGCCAAAGGCTCCAGGACAGACCATTGTTCCCGGCTGCAGAGTAGAGCACATTCTTCACCTCGGGTCCTGTCCTGACTGGGCCAAGGGCTACTGCATGAGCGATTTCCTGCTTGATCTGGGCAAAGGCTTGCTGCTGTTCAGGGCCCCAGTGGAAATCGTTCTTCTTGCGGGTAACCATGTAGAGAGGACTCACAGTCTGGCTGTACTGAGGAATGTGCATTCTCCAAAAGCCTATGGCGCCTAGGAAAGCTTGTGTTTCCTTCTTGTTAGTCGGCGGAGACATAGCAGTGATCTTATTGATAACCTCAGTGGGAATCTGACGCCGTCCATCTTGCCATTTCACTCCCAGGAACTGGATCTCTCGAGCAGGTCCCTTGACTTTGCTCTTCTTGATGGCAAAACTGGTTTCCAGGAGAATCTGGATGATTTTCTCTCCTTTCTCGAACACTTCTGCTGCTGTGTTCCCCCACACAATGATGTCATCGATGTACTGCAGATGTTCTGGAGCCTCACCCTTTTCCAGTGCAGTCTGGATCAGTCCATGGCAGATGGTGGGGCTGTGCTTCCACCCCTGGGGCAGTTGGTTCCAGGTGTACTGCACGCCCCTCCAGGTGAAGGCAAACTGAGGCCTGCTCTCTGGTGCCAAAGGAATGGAGAAAAATGCATTAGCAATGTCAATAGTGGCATACCACTTTGCTGCCTTGGACTCCAGCTCATACTGGAGCTCCAACATGTCCGGCACAGCAGCACTCAGTGGTGGAGTCACTTCATTCAAGGCACGATAGTCCACAGTCAATCTCCATTCCCCGTCAGACTTGCGCACAGGCCAAATGGGGTTAGTGAAGGGTGAGTGGGTCTTGCTGACCACCCCTTGGCTCTCCAGCTCACGGATCATTTTGTGGATGGGGATCACAGCATCTCGATTTGTCCGATACTGCCGGTGATGCACTGTCGAGGTGGCAATTGGCACTTGTTTCTCTTCCACTTTCAGAAGCCCAACTGCAGAGGGATTCTCGGATAGTCCAGGCAGGGTGCTCAGTTGCTTAGTGCCCTCTGCCTACACAGCAGCTATTCCGAATGCTCACTTGAGTCCTTTTGGGTCTTTGTAATAGCCGTTCCGGAGGAAGTCTATGCCCAGAATACACGGGGCCTCTGGGCCAGTCACGATCGGATGCTTTTGCCACTCCTTCCCAGTCAGGCTCACCTCAGCTTCCAACAGGGTCAAATTCTGTGATCCCCCAGTCACCCCAGCAATAGAAACGGGTTCTGCCCCCATGTGTCCTAATGGCATTAAAGTACATTGTGCAGCAGTATCAACCAAGGCTTCATATTTCTGTGGCTCTGATGTGCCAGGCCATCGGATCCACACTGTCCAAAAAACCCGACTCTCCCGTGCCTCTTCCTGGCCAGAGGCAGGGCCCCTCTAGCACTGGTTATCATTTCCTCCCTGGGCATACATGCTTGAGGTTCCTTCAAGGGGATCCGACATATCATCCTCTCTTTTGTAATACCTGGCAGCTTGGTCACAGGAGGCTGAGGCTACTTTCACCCTAGCAGAGCCCCCTCGGTTAGCGTCTCTCTCCTTGAGTTCACGCACCCATGCTGCCAGGACAGAAGTGGGTTTCCTATCCCACCTGCTCATGTCTTCTCCATGGTCACACAGGAAAAACCACAGCTCATCTCGTGAGATGTACCCTCTCTCTCTAGCTGGGGGAGGTCGGGCTCTGATTTGGGGGTGTGTGACTTGCACTGGTGCCACATTGATCCTTCTCAACTCCTCCCTCACCCCCCGATCTCCTCTTTTAATTCCTCTTTGAGGTCCTTAACCACAGCAGAGACATGAGCTTTCAGTGGGCCATTGACCATACTGTCATAATTTCTGAGCTTGTTGGCGACAGAACCCACTGTTTCTTGATTGTCCTCGGCATTAATGGTTGCAATGAAGGTGGTGTATTGGGGTGGCCCTAGCTTTGCCAGGTTCCACAACATCTGCGCTGTGCACCTGACCTTGTTGGGGTCATTATCATGCTGTCCATCCCTCCCAAAGAGTACTTCTAATACTGCCACCTCTCTTAGCTGCTGGATCCCTTCCTCAAGTGTCTTCCATTGCATTCTATGGTGGTACTCCTGCATTCTCTCTTTGTTGACAAACCTTTCTCTCACACTCATTATAAGCTGCCCCCAAGAGAAAGGGGCCCACAAATATCTGGTCCACACCTGGGTCCTGGGTCAAAGATCCCAAATACCTTGCCTCACCACTATCCAGTTGCACGCCTGTACCCATAAGGTCCCAAACCCGAAGTAACCAGGCTGTATAAGCCTCACGTCCCCTCCGCACGATGTCTTTTTTTATATTACGGAGACTGTCATACGACAGGGACTCGGTGATGATTTCAGGCTCTGGCTCCCCTGCTGGTTGCGAGGGCCCTGGTTCCCCATCATCATTAACTGGGAGCACTGATTTGGCCTTGTATTTCCTCCTCTGCACAGGGGCAACTGCTGCTGGCTGTGATTGCCCTTGTGGTTCAGCTGGAGCCTGGACAGTTGTAACATCCGCAGGTTCCACTGCTGCACCATCAGACTCTCCCTCATTGGGGCAGGGAGAGGGTTTTCCACTAGCTGAGAAAATGCACTCTTTCAGCATCTGGCCCATCTCACCTATCTCCTTTACCAGTGCCCCCACTAAATCTGGGTGGTTTATTTCTGAGGTGGGCTGTTGGGCAGTATCAGGCTGTGGGACAGGATTTCTAGTCTCTGGGGCAGGATCTCTAGTCTCTGGGGCCCTGTCAGGCTCTGGGGCTGGATCTCTAGTCTCTGCAGCCCTGTCAGGCTCTGGGGCAGGATCTCTAGTCTCTGGGGCCCTGTCAGGTTCTGGGGCCGGATCTTTAGTCTCCGCAACAGGGTCTCTTGTCTCTGGGACAGGATCTCTAGTCTTTGGGGCCCTGTCAGGTTCTGTGGCAGCATCCCTAGCCCCCGGGGTAGGTATCAGGGTGGTTATCCAAGTCAATTTCCCCTTATCTCTGAGTTCTAAGTAGAATAGGCCTATCAGCAACACCATCCACTGTACAATATCATTAGCATTTAGGGAAGATCTGAATCCTTTGAAAACTGGTGGAGTGGACCCAAAGAGATGGGTTAAGGGTTGGGAGAAAGTTTCCCCGATGTCATCTCCTCACAGTAGGTCCCATTATTAAAGTAACCCCAAAAGCATACAGTCAGTGTGTGATAGCCCTGTATCCATGTGCCCACATTCCGGAGGAAGTTAAAAACCCATGAATTCCTCACCTTATCAACCCATAATGCAAACTGGATAACAGCAACAGTGGCCTTAGTCAGAGGACCCATGTTTAGAAAAGGAGCTGCAAAAGGGAGAAATATAGCCACGACCACATGCCACCTGAACCAGGGCAAACTGGACCACATAGTGCTGCCTAGCAAGGTTTCTATATTCAGCACACAGAACTGAGTTATCCAAGAACTGTTATTCCTTTTTCAGCCCTTTCTCTCAATGCCCTCAGGCCCCACATTGGGCGCCAAGATCTGTCTTGGTTTTGAAAGACAGGTGTCAGACTAGAAAGGCAGGAGCCTCCCCTGAAATGGAAAAATGCAACCCCCTTCCCTCCAAATTATTACAGATTTGAAAATAAGGGGCTTTCAGGCAAAGATATGAGGGATAGGAATAACAGTTCTTTACTAATAAATATATATGTATACCAACACAAACGAACAACAATAGTTGTGGCAGTCACAGCAAACAGCAGCACAAACCCAGTGCGGCCTCTCTTGGCCTCAGGCACTTTTCCCCTGGGTGCAGTTCCTCCGGGGCAGCTCCCGGTGAGCAGGGCGGGTGCGATGGTTCCCCCGAGGCTGCAGGGGGCGCTCCGCAGCGAGCTCGGGGCGCACTGGCAATGGTGGCGCGGGGTCCGGGGAGTGACGGATGAAAAGCCTCACAAACCCCTGGGCGTCTGGCTGGATCCTCAGGAACAGCAAGCTGGAACAGCAGGGGGCGAGCACAGATCCTGGGTGGCAGCGAGGTGCACCAAACTGCGGTGCTGTAGCAGGAAAGCCCGGCAGGTTGCAGCGTAGGAGCTACAGAGTAGTGAAAGCTCTGAACAGCGGCAGGGGGCCGAGTGGCAGTGGCCCCAGCCCCCAGATGGGACAGGGAAAGGCAGGCTTGGAAATCCTGGGGATTCGCCCATAGAAAAGCAAAACAGCTGAAGAAGCAGAAGCTTGCAGTGCTGACAAAAACGTCCACACTGAAGGCAGGTAGCTCCCCAGACTGAACTCTAAGAACACCAGGCAGCCCCCTGGGTGTCTCAACCCCCCAGGTGACAAAAGGGTGGCTCCTTGGACCCCGTCCCTGTGGCCAGGTCTTTTGTTTCTTTTAAGTACCCAATAGTTTGTCCCCTGGCAACTAGTATGGGGAAAATTCTTTTAAGAGAAAAAACAGGCTAAAATCCTAAACCCCAACACCCTGTTACCATTCCCCTTTTTTTTTTCAGCTTCCTAGTTAATAAAGAAAGGGGAATGTAAAGAGGGAGGGAATGGAAGGCTCCCCCTGAAAATTGGATATTTTTATCTCTGTTTAAAACTCTAGCAGAAACACCTGCCAACTGACACTCCATCAGGAAACCCAGCATTTGTCCCACCACTACCCTCTGGATGTTCCTGATACCACTGGCAGTGGAGGCTTGAACTGTACTGCAGCCAAAAAGAGACCCTGGCAAAGACTAACCCCTCCGCGAGAGCATCCATACCAGTGTCCAGAGAAAAAATCCCCTGAAGGATTTGAGGACTTGTTGGGATGATGGGTTGTGGGTGTTTCTGATTGTTTTTGTTGTTTTATGGATGTTTGGTTGTTTGGGGCATTTGGTTCAGGGATCTCTGGGAGAGGCCTCTTTAACTAATACAGAAAAGATGAGTTGTGGTGGGTAATTAACCTGTGGTATAAGAGACAGAGAGTGTTCTTGGTAAGATGGTCTCTGGTGCCAAAGATATATTGGTTATGATGAAGGAAGGAAGCCTCTCCCAGGATGCCTGTTCAAAGCTGGTGATGTACCCCAGTTCTGATTCCCTGGCTGGCTCTTGCTGTCAGCCACTCCCCTGTACTTAAGATCGCCTCGTCACGTGTTCGGGGTCATTTGCCTCTGAAAACCTTCACGAGTTGTAGCAATAAACTGCTCTCTGTGGAACTCTATGCAAGGACCCTTCTCAGCTCCTTGCTGTCGCATTCATATTACTGAAGTCATCCCTGTATCTGTGTGTTCATGCATCTGAGCCCACAGAACCAGAGGGGACTCGGTAATAACCAGGCTGCATAGTGAATTAAGCTCAGCCCTTGGTGAAGGAGAAAGTCTTGGTTTCTGACAGTGTTTTGCTTTGTTTTAGTTCCAGTATAGCCTTTAAAAGTCTCCATAATTTTCTTTTGCAAGCTGTTAGCATATTTAGAAAAAAGTGCGCACCTTTGTGGTTTGCAGTGAAGCAAAAAAAAAGAGAACAAAATGTCATCCCTGAGACAGCACTGGTATGTGAGAGGATTCAGACAAGATGCCTGGCTGCTCAAAAGGTCTAGTCAAGGACTTACAAAATCATCTGGGTACAATAAAGCTTACCCATATTAACAAATGAATGGGTTTGATTTATCCCCAGAGACTACAAAGGTTGAATTTTCTTTCTGCAATTCTCCATGTTCTGACACAGCCACTTCAGGTACCTGGAAGGTGACATCATTTTATCTGATTGTCAGTGATCTTTATTCCTCTGTTGGCACCAGTCTTTGCCTTGTGTCTCATTCAGAAAGGAACAGTTCCTTGAGCATGCTTTCTTTTCCAGAAACACATTCCTTCTCCTTATTCATTGGTAGAGTCTTTGCATGAAACATTCAGTGGTTGTTAACAGCACTAATAGTACTAAGAACATGCCAGGTATGATCTGGAGTATGACCTTCATGAATTACTGTGAGGTGATGCTTACACATCATTGCTGATTTTAGCTCCTGATTTTTTGGTTTGGATTTTTTTTGGTGGTGGTTGTTGTTGTTGTTTAGGGCTAGCTTTAAGCCCATTGGTAGTTCCTGTTAACTCCCTACAGAGATGGGCATAGTGTGTTTGACTTCCTCTGGGTTTTGTTCTGTATTTGTAAATACGTTTTACAAGAGGTTGGTTCCACTGTATTTACAAGCTCCTTTGTGCTGTAGCCAAACACTTCACAGTCCTTGAGAGATTATTCTGTGATTTAATATGGGTTCTCTATAAAGAAGAAAACACCTTCCCTTCCTCCATGCTTTTCTGCTAATGCTATTGCCTTTCACTGCCATAACCTTGAGAAAAAGCTGACAACACAGAGCAATACTACCCAGCCAAGGTGGGCTGCCAGGTCTGGGCTGCAGAGGTTTGTATCCAGCCCTGCTTAGACAGGAGCAGGCTCTTCCATACGAGCTAGCCCACCAGCACCCTTTGGAAAATGAACTTTATCATCCTTAGGGTTTGTGGATGTTGTGAGCTGTTGTTTTACAGTATCTGGGAGGAGGGTGTATCCCACTTTTGTTCCAGTGGCAACAAAGACAGAGTTGGTCTATCAGAGCCTGACTTCCTTGTACCGGCAAAATCTTTATTTTTTCACCTGTGATGATTTACAGGTTGTTACCTTGCAGGCAATGCTGAAGCCTGTGCTGGATCATGTTAAAAAGACTAATTGGGCACCTTCTATCCCAGCACAGTAAACTGAGATCATGATCTTTCAGGGATTAGGAATCCAGTTATCTGGAGAAACAGTTCCAGATTGAAATACACTTCTAACCTCTTATTGCTTAGTATTCCAAATCTGTACCACTTTTTTGTACTGGAAAGTCACCCAATAAAAAAGATGGGAATTACCCTTAAACATCTTCCATAAAGGTTATTATTAACTAGCAATAATTCCATCTCTGAGCCTGTTTTGAGTACTTTCTGGATCCAGATGAGCCAAAGAGAATTGATCATTTTAAAAGATTACACTTATTTACAGGCTTTCTAGGGTGAGGCAGAGAGCTTGTAGGACTTACTGCATTTCAGATGCCTAAATTTGCTTCTTCCAGGAAGCAAACACCCTATGAATTGTTTTCTTTAAGTTTTTTAAGCAGCACAGAGTTGTGGGGCTTTTTTGTTTGCAAGACAGAAAATATTAACACAACAGGCAGTGGACAATCAGCTGTTCCTTAATCTGGCCACTGCTGGTTCTCTGTAGGATACTGGTACATAGTGGTAAGTTTACCACCAAAGGAGTTAGGAATATATACAGTTTGTTTTTGTCTGGCGTTTGAGTCCAGATGTTGCTATGACTGTTGTTTTTTTATTAGTTTAATATATGTTGAAGTCTACAAATATGTGCTGGGACCCAGGTGGGACAGATGAGATGTGACCAACTTCTTGGATGATTGATAATGAGCAGGGATGGGAAAATCAATTGTGTTAATTCCTGGCTTGTCACTGGGATGGAGAATTAATGAGACAATCCCTCTAACTTAATGGTATTTGAACGTTATACAGACTGCAATGAAATGGTCTTCAGGCACTGCTTGGCATCACAATTACAGGATTATTGTAGATCTAGAGGCAGGAACACAAATCCACAAGCACAAAAACTCCTTTCACAAACAGCCACCAAGTGAAGACACAGACCAGCTAAGAGAGCTGAAAACAAGGAGACATCATCTTTGCTGCTTGTACTGTGCATTTAGGAACATATTGTAGGGGCTGTGGCACTGGTTTGCGATGATTCATATTGTGAGTGGTGCTGTGCTACTGATAAACACTGTGTCCTATGGGAATCCTTCCCTCCAGGGGTCTTACAGCACTCTGTAGGCAGCAGGGAGGCTACTTGTCTTACAGTGCAGTGATTTCTAAAAAAGCTGTTGAAAACACTTGAAAGATTTTAGTCCCCATCTTCCTCTGAGCTCAGGAAAGGCTGGCAATTATGCCCACTGAGCATGAAGGTTGTGCCAGACTAGCAACAGTGTTATGGCACAGAGGGTGAACCAGTGGTGGCAGCTTCCCTGCACTGACTGCCCAACAAGCCAGGTAGGGAAGCAGCAGATGGCCAATGGACCTATGGAGCATTTTGTGATGCTGTCAGTAACGACTTTGCAGAACTGACCACACATGTACCTACCTGGATGAGTGGGGAATGCTGGTCTTGTTCATGACTGACTGAAAAGCGGATCCATCTCCACAGCTGCCTCCTGTCTGCCAGGAGTTCATCCAGCTGAGACAGCAGCAGTGTAATTGATGGTGTATTACTGGATAAGTCATCCATAAACCTTGTGTACTCAGAACACCTGCATCCCTCTTGCTTTTCTTGCCCACCTCCCTGTCCTTGCTGGTGTACTTCATATGCCCTCCCATTCTCCAATCTACATTGAAGTATGCTGAATGCTTAAAATCCCAGAAGTTCCCAGGGCTGTCAAAAGGGGAATAAAAGGAAATGCTGTATAGAGAATGACTTGTTTAGTGTTTTCTCTCTAAAGATTTGGTGCAGGTTCTTTTCTTTCCATCTCAACATGTCAAGGTTTTAGTTGTGATGGAAAGTTTCGGAAGAGAATGATTAGAAGTTGCCCTTTCTGACAGCCAACTACAAGGATTAGAGTCAGGGGAATAGGCCAGACCTCAAATGCCCCCAGAGCTGAACTTTGCGGGTTCTTGGACTGCCTGAACTGTTTCTATATAGCTGCCTCTATAGCCTGGAGGTCCCAATTTACAAATCTAATGTTTTTAGGAAAGTTCTTACTGGACAGATCCTAGTTATGTCCTCTAGGTTGTGTTATCTTCAGGTTTTCTACAAGAATATCTAAACTTTCAGTGCCTTTCTTTGTATTAGCCAGATCCCATTGCTACCAAGAGATGTGAGGAGCATCTTTCTGCTACAGTCTCCTTGGTAAGAAAGGTTCCAGATTTTTCACAGTTTCCAGATTGCTCTAGAAAAGATTCCCAGGTTGTTTTCTCTCTTTGCAGGTTTTGAAATTATAGCTGAGTTGAATGCACTCTGAGACTTGTGTGATAGTGGTTGTTTCAGAGATAACATGCTAGACATATCCAACATGCTGCTGGGGCAATGAGCATGGCCAGGCTTTCCAAAGGTCTACAGTACATAATCTGCTATGAGTGTGGGACATACCTTTTTGAGATACAAAGGGATGATCTTTGTCAAGATTAAGATTTAAATAAATTATTCCACAGGTGCTCAGTATAATCCTAGACTCAGGCAGAGACAACCTATTCTATGACGATGTTTAAATGCTGGAAAGGAATTACCATGGTGCCATGGAGAAAAGCAGCTGAGAGCTCCCAGATTTGATTTCTACCTCATACACAGCTGAGGTAGAAATTTCTTCCATTTTTTCTCTGTATGTTGCCTACCGGGGAGGAATCGATAACACTGTAAAACTGTATTTCTAGGGTGTAATTATGTTATGCCTGGCAAGAGATGTAAGATTAATTTCTTCCAACTATCAAAACATCCAGGAGAATCGCTCTTAAGTGCCAGTATAAATGCACCTGTAATAATACATGGTTTGACTGGTTTTGATTCTCTCCACTGGAGGATAAGGGCTTGCCTGCAGTCTCTCAGCTTCACTACACCTCCCCCCAGAGCCAGAGCCTTATTTGGCTGAACTGAATGCTGACAGTGTATCAGTAAGTAAGTTGTGGTGATAATAATCCTGAATTTACCTTCAGGAAAAGCTACCTTTGCTTAATTCTTTAAGGGCTGGAGAACTTGTAGAGATTCATTATCTGGTTTCAGAGGTTCCCTTCATCCAACTCAACTCCTGTCTTAACAAGGAATGAATGTGTCATCTGCCTGGCTTCTAAGTTATGATGGGAAAGTGGAAAATTCAGGAGTAGTGGGCTGAAGCAGCACACAGTGAATTGGTGTTGCAGATATTAGGACCGGGAAGTGAAACTATTTGATGGCCCTTTACTTTTATGGGTTGTCGTAAGACGGGCCTAGAGGGAAGGGGAGCAATTAGGGACCATTCTTAGTCAAAATGTGCTGCTAGCGGGCAGCAGACTGAAGAATAAAAACGAAATGGACGATTTCATATGAACAGAAACCGACACTTCATCAATTTACAAGTTTGCTTATATACCTTAGCACGCTGGACTAGCATAAGGTCATTGGTTTACTGGTCAGCCACCCCCAAAGGGATTGGCTGAACCCAACAACACTTACCTCAAATACTTTTCTTCTTGGTACCATAACAATACCATAGTTTACGAAAAACTCCCAACTGTGTTCCCATAGCATCCATGAGGAAGCGAGGCTTTCACACAGACACTATCAGAAAACTGAGAAATCCCTCTGCACCCAAGCTTTCAGCATCCACAGTTCCCCCTTTTTGTTTAGAAAATTAAATTGGACACTAATTTAAAGTTGGCGGAGAGAATCTCCAGCAGTGCCATAGGAGATACATCCAGCGAACCTAATTCTGTATTGATTAACAATCTGACTCCAAATTCAGTCTCTGCTTGTATAATATTCTGAACCCCAATTCAGTCTCTGGTTGTAGAAGGACCAGGCTTATGGTTGACATCTTGGTCGTCATCAGAGGGATCACTCGGCTGATGATCTGCACTCTGATTCTCACGTGAAGGTTGCTGCTGAGGCTGCCTTGGAGGTTGCCTTGTCTGTTCCTGGTGCCATAGGTCAGGGCAAACACATCTTGCGGGCAGGCATCGTACCTCTGTATCTGTGGAAACGCAAGCATACCCACAACCCCAAGCAATAAGCTCATGTGGGCCCTCCCACTTATTAGTGAGTAGGTCTCGTACCCAGACTTTTGCTTGAGGCTGGTGTATCTCGCCTGAAGATTGCAGTGAGAGAAAGTGATTCAAAATGACAGCATTGTTTGAATTTGGTGGCACTGTAAGATGATTAATTGTATACAGTGTTTTCTCTAATCGGCTCTGTGGGGTTTCCACATACATTCCCCCTTTTTGTCTTTCCAGAACATGCTTCGAAGTGCCATGAGCACATTCAATAATGGCTTAACCTGTAGGAGAATGTGGGATACCAAATTTATGGTCCACACCCCACAATTGCAAAAACTGCTGCGTCTTTTGCGAGGCGCAGGCAGGGCCATTATCAGTTTTAACCCAGGAAGGCACGCCCAAGACCACAAAGGCCAGTCTCCAGTGGGCAATAACATCGCGGCCTTTCTCTCCAGTATGAGCAGACGCCCACATAGCTGAAGAGAAGGTGTCAGTCAACACGTGCACATACTTAACTCGGCCAAACTCGGGGATGTGCGTTACATCCGTTTGCCAGATTTGCGCTGGTAAAGGTGCAGCGAGTCCGTGACAGCACAAGCACTGACAATGTTCTGGGCCTTAGTTGCTGTTAAGTTGAACTGCTTTTGCAGGGTATGTGCACTTTGATGAAAAAATACATGCGATGCCTTGGCTTGTGCGATTTTGTCAGGCTGAGGCGCTACCCACGCAGGGTGGGCCAGCCTGTCAGCCCTGGCATTACCTTCTGTTATAAAACCTGGCAAATTGGTGTGGCTTCAAATGTGCAAAATGTAATATGGGTGCACTCGAGCTTGAATGGCACACCACAGGGTTTTTAACAGTGAAAACAGAGTCGCATTGTTGACTTCCTTCAGAAGTGAACAATCTAAACGTTGAGTTACGTCTGCTACATAAGCAGAATCAGTGACCAAATTCAAAGGTACCTGTGAGAACTTCTGAAAAGCTGTGGCAACAGCCTTCAATTCAACCAGCTGGGCTGAGCCTGACTCATGGCCTTCCAGCACCTGCCACTCAGACTTCTCCTTCCAGGTAACAATAGCTTTCCCGGTTCTCCCAGAGCTGTCAGTAAAGACGGTGAGTCCTTGCACTGGCACCCGACTATTTTTTGGCCGCAAGGTGAAGCTGGTCGACTTTGCCAGCTGCGGCAATTTATGACTGGGCAGATGATAAGTAATCTGTCCCGAAAAGTTTTGCAGCGCACTTTGCAAAGAAACACTATTAATAAGGCTCCACTCGAAGTGTTCCTGCTGTACCGGAAGAACAATCGTTGCAGGATCCGCTGCCATCAGCTGCAAACACCGTTGGCGGCATTTGATTATCAAACTAGCAATCAATTCAAATAATGTGGGTGCCGTCTTTTTTGGCTGGTGTGGCAGAAAGACCCATTCCAGAATATGCAAAGGGTCAGGCCACTGTTTATTCCATTGGCCAATGATACCTGTAGGATGCAAATCTGGAGTGGTAATGAAGATGGTGATGTCAATGGAGGGGTCCACGCGATAAACCTGATGGGCAGAGACAGCCTGTTGCACCTCCTCCAGCGCTCTTCACACTTCAGGAGTCAATTTCCAAGGTGAGCTCAACTCGGGGTCCCCCTTTAAAATATTAAAAAGTGGGGAGAGTTGTGCCGTAGTTAGTCCTAGACAAGGACACAACCAATTGATGACACCCAGCAACTTCTGAGCATCATTCAGAGTCTTGATAGAATCTGAAAATTGCACCTCTTGAGGCTGTATCGTTTTATCAAAAATTTTGACTCCTAAGTATTTCCAAGGAGGTTGCTGTTGAATTCTCTCTGAAGCCACTTGCAATCCATAAGAATGCAGAGCATCGAGCAGCAGAAGCTGTATCCTCTGCAGCTAGTTCCGGGTGGATGCCGCCACCAAGATATCATCCATATAGTGGTAGAAATATGCCTCAGGAAATTGCTCACGGACTCCGGACAAAACTCGAGTGACATAACATTGACAGATAGTCGGGCTGTTCTTCATGCCCTGAGGTAGAACCGTCCATTGATACCTCTTCACAGGTTCAGCATTGTTCACTGCAGGCACAGTAAAGGCAAATTTAGGCTAATCATTGGGATGCAAAGGAATTGTAAAAAAACAATCCTTCAAATCAATGATCGGAATCTCCCACCCAGTTGGGATCATGGTAGGTGAGGGCATACCAGGTTGTAATGCCCCCATACTTTCCATCACTGCGTTAACTTTCTGGAGATCCTGCAATAGCCTCCATTTTCCTGATTTCTTCTTGATCACGAAAACGGGGGTGTTCCAGGGACTAGTAGAAGGCTCAATGTGTCCCTGTTGTAATTGGTCCTGAACCAGTTCACAAAGGGCAACTAATTTCTCTTTTGGCAGGGGCCACTGAGGATCCCAGGCAGGTCTATTTACCAGTCACTGCAAAGGCAGCGTAGGATACTGGGTGCCCTTCAACACAGTGACCCCCATTAAAAATGCGTCCCGATCCGTACCCCCCAAGCTGCCAATACATCCCGGCCCCAGAGATTAAGTGAAGCTGCAGTAACATAGGGTCGAACAGTGTCTGTTTGCCCCTCTGCATTTTTTACCATTACAGGTCGTCCGCTTAAATAGCTCTGTGCAGTTCCTCGTAACCCTGTGATGGCCGATCCCACAGGGGCTAAAGGCCATGTAGGAGGCTATGGATGCTGAAAAGCTCCAGCAGAGAATTTCTTCAGCTCTCTGCAGCATTTCTGTGAGAGTTCTGTCTTTCCCATGCTGATTACTTTGACCAAGGTTACAGTATTGTAAACTTCTTGCACCTGCAGGTTGTTTTGCAGTATTGTTATGGCTATTGACCAGAAAAACATTCAGAGATGGGTGTCTTAGAACTTGACCAATCCCCTTAGGGGATGGATGGCAAAACCAATCACTTTATGCCACTTAGTACACCTTGCAAACTAACATATAGAATTTTTTGGAGAATTCATTAAAATGGCTGCTGCCACTTGACCCTGGGCCTGGTCTTCGTGTCGTTTCTCTACTTGGCCGTGGTGAGAACAGCAACAGGAGGCCACACAGAGAAGGAGATGATTGTCACATCAGCACCTGTGTCAGTCAAACCTTGGAGCTGAATGTGGGGTGGGTGGGCACTGGGCAGGATTACGGTACACGTCATCTGTGGCCTTTGGCTAGAGATGTCTGCAGTCCAGAAGATCTGTGGAAATCCTGTAGATCCAAAGCAGCCACCTCCACGACTTCGTTGTTTGGCCCTGGGGACACAAGACTTAAAAGGCACTAATTGAGCAATGCAAGTTTTTTCAGGGATAGCAACAGAGGGGCTAGGTGTGGAAACCATAGCACAAATTTGGCCTGTGAAGTCGGCATCAATAATTCCTAGGTGTACAAAGATCTCTTGAAGGGTGACACTAGATCTCCCCACAAGCAATGCACTGAATCCCTGGCCTATGGGTCCAAATGCATCCAAGGAAACTTTATGAACCTGACAGGATTCTATGACAACCGTTGCTGCGGTATGCACGTCAACCCCGGCTGATCCCTGGGTGCTGGCTCTAAGCCTGCTGAGTAGACCTGTGTTGCTACCATGCCCTCGGGGAGCATTTGTGTCTGAGCGCAACCCCCCCCATGCGCTCATCTTCACCTTTCCTGACCCAGTGAAAGGTTGACCATTGGCATGGTACGTAGATTTGCAATACTTTGCATATTGACCTGGCCTATCGCACCTCTTGCAATGAGAACTTCCTTTGCTCTTTTTTCCCTTATGTTTTGCCTGTTTTCGCTTGCTCTCAACCTTAGAACCTTTTTTCCCATGATCAGAATATGCTTGAATAGGTTGCAGAATTGCAGCCAGAGCAGAATGGCCCCCAGTCCCCACCTTAGCACAGGCTTCGATCATGTCTGTGAGTGTAGGATCACCTGGCAGGCCATCTATGACCTCCCTACACTTGTTGTTCGTGTTGTCTCTCACAAATTGTTTGCATAAAATCTGCCTTAACATATCATCTTCAACTTGCTTCTCAAGCGCTGCAGCAATTTTTTCCACAAAGGGTAAAAATGGCTTTGTCTGCCCCTGAGAAACTTTCACATATCGTGTTTTTGGAGCAGCCATGTCTATGTTCTTTACCAGGGCTCCCATTCTGACCTTTTGAGCCTGCTCAAGGAACAGAGGATGCCAGTGTTGGCAAAAATGCCAGTGTTTTGGCCAAAATCTAGCAATCTATCCTCTGGGAGAAAGTCAGGTCATGACTACCCTTCCCCCCACCAGGTTCGGGAAAAAAATTCCTCGAAGGAAAGTGAAGGAGATAAAACCTATTTATTAACAAACACACAGGAAAAGTATAATAATACTAAACAGTAAAACCCCTCACTATAATGAGAAAACCTGGGAAGAAATTAAGAGTCCTCTTGTAGGTGTGGTCCCTCCTTCTTGGAGCTGGCGTGGGAGGTGGCCTTAGGCCCCCTCCGGGCCTGAAGAGAAGTTCTCCTGATCTGTTCTGATGTTGTTGAAACAGACCAGAAGAGAAAAAAAGGAAGGAAAAAAAACCCCACCAAAGTCCTAGGAAACACGCCAGAGAAAAAGGGAAGGAAAAAAAACCCAAAAAAAACTGGCTGAAGAGACAGGCAAGGGTGCTCCCTCTCTGCTACCGCCACCGGAGAACGCAGAGGAGTCTCTATCTCTGTGTCCTTGGGAACTTGCTTTGAAAAGTTCATTTGTTTTTTCCTCCCCTCTTAAGCTCAGTTTAAAGGCACAAAATTAATGTTTTGGCATAGAGCCGTGATAGGGGATACACATCATAGAGTCACCCCAAAACAGCCAGGTAGCTTGGAGAGCGACACTAGCAAATTGACTGTTCCCCATCAGGGCATCCATCCCAACTGCATATCTAGGATCATCCTGGGGCAGCTGTATATTCTCTGCAGCAGTTTCTCCTGCCAAATTTCTCCAGTTGTTCTCAAAAACTGAAAATTGGACAGGTTGAAATAACATCTGACCTAAGTGTCTAATATCAAATAGAGCAAGCAAATCTGCATTTATCACTCTAATGATCTGCATGACTTCAGGAGACCCAAGCCCATACTGTGCCACCTTGGATTGCAAATCAGTCACCACCTTCCATGTAATAACAGAATGCCTATCAGGCTAGCCTGCATTTGGGACAGCCTTGTGCACAACATAGGCTTGGACACCCCCTTGCGAAGTTCCACTATCGCCTTGGTCTGCTAATACACCTTCTTGGGGTACTGTAGCAACCTGATTCAGCACAGGTTTTCCTCTGCTTTCAGGCATCCCCAGTTTCTGTAGTAATTCCAAGTTTCCCATCTCTAGAGCCCGCATTCTGACCATTTCCCAGAAATGTCTTGGGCATCTGGGGCGCACGGTTACCGTGCAGTCTGGAAGGGTCCAAGGGCTATTCCAAGGGCTTCCCTGCCGCTGACGTCCAGCTAACTGTAAAACAGACGTAACTCCTGCATCACTGTCAGATGAAGGTCTGTCTGATGACCCCTGCATGAACAGTGAAGGCGGGCAAGATACGGGTGCTGGATCAGAGGGTGGCGGCCCAGGGGCGGAGGGTGGCGGGGCTGGGGTGGAGGGCGGTGGCGCTGGACCGGAGGGCAGTGCCGCTGCAGGGACTGTGGACAGTTGCGCAGCTTGTGGTGGTAGTATAGCTGTCTGCTGCTGTGCTGCTTGTGGCGGTGCCGCGTGTGGCACTTTTGCGTGCTGCGTGTCTGCTGGGCGTGCAGGAGCCGACATAGTCGGGACCGCTGCAGCCGCTGCCGGAGGTGCCAGAGCTATTGGAGCTGCCGGTACTGTTGCTGGAGGTGCCGGGGCTACTGGGGCCACCGGTGCCATTACTGGAGGCACTAGGTCTTGCGGCAACTTCTCCGACAATGCCACCAAATGCTGAATCACTCTCTCCAAAGCTGCAAGCTGCTGAGTTGATACAGCAACCAGCTGTTGCAAAAAAATCAGCCACGGCCTACTGCGCCTGCGCAGTAGCTTCGAGCGGAGGCCTGACCACTGCCACCATGTTGCCTTCCGCCGCCACCATGTTGCCTTCTGCCGCTACCAGTGCCGGCAATACAGGCACCGCATTTGCTGCGGTACAGGCTGAGCTGCCGCGCCAGGCTGTGGTAATGGAGGGGCTGTAGGGACGACAGGTCCTGCCGCACCAGCTGAAGGCAGCCGCCTGGCGGCAGGGGCGGTTCCTGGAGTGAAAGGAGGAGGACGCTCCGACCCCTGCCATTCTGTGGGCAAGGGGTATTTTGGTATCACGAAATCGCATGGAGAGGGATAGGTAGGCGGCACATAATCACGGGGCAATGGGGAAGACACTGGAGCCATCTCTACAACCGCTGCTAGCCGCGTCTGCACCGGGGATGACCCGCCCCCATCGCTCTCAGCCTTTCCACTATCAGAGTACTCAGTACTCTCCGCAGCAACCCCTTCAGAACCGTCCGAAGTTGCCAGGACTCTGTCCATAGTAACCTCTTGCAATATATCGAATAAATGTCGCCAAGTATGAAGCAAACTGCCCACCGTCCTGTCTTCGTAAGCAAATTTATGGACTAATCTGTCCCCTAGCTCCTTCCACGCCCCTGTGCTAAACGCCATGTCGGGGTCTGTGGGGAAGGCATGTTCTGCTGCCCACTGTAAGAGTTAGTGTAATTCCTCATCGAGTATTGCGGCATTCCCCATCAAAGTCAAGAGATCTTTCCAAGCCGAAAAAATCATATCGTCTTTTGACTTGTTAATTTCCATCTTTCTGGGTTTTGGACCCCTTTCCCGTGTTGGGGTGGGGGGGTGGAAAAGACATGTACTTTCTCAGCTGCAGTACATGTCACGGTCACCAGATGTCGCTAGCGGGCAGCAGATCGAAGAATAAAAGCAACATGGACTATTTCATATGAACAGAAACTGACACTTTATTAATTTACAAGTTTGTTTATATACCTTAGCATGCTGGACTAGCGTAAGGTCATTGGTTTACTGGTCAGCCACCCCCTCAAAGGAATTGGCTGAACACAACAACACTTACTTCAAATATTTTTCTTCTTGGTACCATAACAATACCATAGTTTACAAAAAACTCCCAACTGTCTTCCCATAGCATCCATGAGGAAGCGAGGCTTTCACACAGACACTATCAGAAAACTGAGAAATCTCTCTGCACCCAAGCTTTCAGCATCCACAAAAATGCACTGAGAAATCTCTAAGCCCAAAAGCGTTTTCTGCTATACTATTCTTATATTCCTGCTTGGAATTCCTCACAAAGGAAGCAGCTGTCCAGAGTTGCTTTGAACATATGGCCAAGGTGATTTGGATTTAAGGAAAGCATGTTGTATCCCCTTCTGAATGTAATTGAATTCAACCCTGACAAAGCCAAATGAGGTGGCCACTGTGGCTGCCAAATGTAATTACAGAATGCTTGTTGGAGAACAGGAAATAGGAAAGTCTCATAGATGTGACTGCCTGGCAAAAGATGCTGAGAATATGAAAACTATAAGCGAGATTGAAATGAAGACAAGCTTTGAGTTACCCAACCCCAGTTACTGAACAACTGGAAAACAATGGTGTGGCCAGCTGAAGATAATCCCCCTTTGATTAAACAATGTCCTCTGCTTACCGAAAGGTCCAAGGGTCAGAGCAGACCCTGCCAACCTGGCAGAGGGTCCAAAACATAGTTTTTAGAGTTTAAAATGTAACACCATATGGTAATGCAATGATTCTTAAAGGCTGTATGTAGATGTTATAAGATTTGTAGCTTGTTCTAGATTGGTTAATGGAAATTAGAATATTCAGCACAAAAGATGATTTATTGTGCTGCAAATGGGAACTCGCTCTCTTGCTCTTGCTTTTACTCTCTTGCTCTTGCTCTTACATGCTTGCTCTTGCTCTTGCTCTTACTCTCTTCCTCTTGCTCTTACACTCTTGCCCTCTTGCTCTTACACTCTTGCCCTTGCTCTCTTGCTCCTTCTGCACCCCTGCATCTCTTCACTGCTTCTCTGACCTGCTTTGAGCTGCGTCTGGCAGCTTCTAGCAGGTCCCCTTACATCCACGCCTTCATCAATAAATCTCATGCTCTAAGACCAGCACCAGAGATCTCCTGTCTCCGTTTGTCCCAACTGTCCGAAACCCTACACACCAGAACCTTACAATTGGCGCCCAGATGTGGCTGAATGGCTGATCCAGCTTCTTCTACCTGTATGGGACTTCTACATGGATGGTAACTAACTGACCAGTTATAGCCACCTGAACAGTGTCATGAGCACGGCAGACTGTTGCTAAGCAGCGTAACCGCCTGAGCTCTATAATTTTGCCGAGGCACATCTCGAGCACAGAGAGAAGCTACCAAGTAACGATCTCCTGTAGCTCTCGGAGAAAATAGCCCGGTACTCCTCGAGCACAGGCGGCCACTGCTGTGCGGCAGCTGCCCGGAGCTCTTTAAGGAAGTCTGCCATGGAACCCCATGGGCACTGAGCACAGATGAATGCTGCTGAACACGGCTCGTACTGGAGCTCTGAGTGCAACCCCGCAAGGTCCTGAGCACGGAAAGCCATTGCCAAGCGACCCCTAACACCGGAGCTCTGAAGAGGGACCCGAACGCAGAGTCCTGAGCACGACTGGACGGCCTCATTTCGCCCCACGACAGAGCTCTAAGGATCCTGCTTCTGCGGCACCAAGGTGAGCAAACTGGTCTAATAATGGGACAAACACATTCTGCCCATGACAGAGATCTCTATAAGCAACTAAAGCGCCTGTTAAGCTCCACTCCAAGTAACTTACTAAAACGGGAGCTAAAAGACCTCTTAGAATGGACCTTAGTTAATTTCCCAAACGCGGACCGCTCTGCTGTCTTCAACAAGGATTTCTGGGACACAGTTGGAAACAAGCTCTTTAATAATATCTCCCACCGGGATCTGGCTACAGCACAGCTGGTGCCAGCTTGCAGGGTGCTAGTGGAGCTGTTTCCTGCAAAGGCACCGCCTGCAGCAACCTCCACGCCAAGCCCTGCTCCTTTCGCGACCCCGTCTCTTGCTGTCGCGAGTCGCCCACACACCACATCCCCCACACCCACGTCGAACCCCGTGGCTCCGGCACCCGCTGTCTCGCTAACCCCACCCACCCCACCGAACCCCACGGGCTCTCCCGCCGCTCCCGCCATCCCCGCCTCCGCCATCCCGGCCCCTGCCGCCCTGCCTGTCCCTGCTGCCCCTGCTCCTGTGGCTCCGGCTCCGGGTTCCACCACCGCAATAGTGTCACTGCCCCTCTATGCCCCTACTAGCCCGCTCCCCACCCCCCGCCCTCACATGCTCCTGTGCCGCTGCGTCAGCGCGGCCCCGCCCCCCCCCACAGGCTCCCTCACTGCTGCTGCCACCGCGGCCCCGCCCCTCATCCCTGCCCCCGCCCATCCCTCCGCTTCTGCCATCACCGTGGCCCCGCCCCTTGTCCCCGCCCCCACGGGCTCCCTCGCTGCTGCTGCCACTGCAGCCCTGCCCCTTGTCCCCGCCCCCACCGGTGCAACTACCCCCCCCCCCCCCCGCGCACCTCTGCGGGGACAGCCGCTTTTCCTCTGCTATCTGTGGGAGCGACTGCCCCACCAGCCGCTGCTGACACACCACCGGCGGTGATCAGCGCTCCGCTTGCATCTGTCGCTGCTGTGTCTTTGCAGCCCCCTGCCGCTCCTGGATCTGGGGGGCCGACGCCTGTCATGGCGTCCCCAGCACCCCTTGTGCATGCTACCGCAAAAACACTGCCCCTCTGCCGTAACAATCCAGTGCTATTCCCTGGTCCTGACACAGCACCATTTGCGCTGGGAGACGGAGTGTCCCAGCCACTCAAACCTCCCCGAGCTGGCAGAGCGCTGTCTGCACACATGGCTGCAGCCTCTTCCGTGCCCACCGCCGCTCCAGCTCGATCATCTGGGACTGCTGCGCCAGTGCCACTCCCACCTGCCGAACCAGCGACCACCCCACCCCAGCCTACGAGCTCCCAAAGGCTGCACGCCGCAGTCCAACCACCTACTAGCCCATCGCTCACCATGGCCCCCCTGCAGCAGACTCCCACCACCTCGACACCATCTCCCGCTGATGGGAACGCCCTGCCACCACTGCCACCCGCCGCTGCGGACCCAAGCATGGCTGCGCCGTCTCTTTCGCAACCTCCCGCTTCCCAGCGAATATATGGCACAGCTCTGCCGCCTCCTGTAAATCTGGAGGCCTCATCGTTCCCTTCCACAGCCGCAGCGGCAACCCCGGCTCCCGTTTTCACAGCTCCGCCACCCCCCGCACTCCGCGACCCTCCCGCCACCCAGCCAGCTGCCATGATGCCTCGCCACGCAACCGTGATGTTGCAATACACACATGCGCAATGGCTGCAACCTCCAATCCAGCCGTCTCACTCCGCGCTGGCTCATCTAATCGCAACAGCGCCTCTACATCACCTGACACAGCCACCAACCCTAGTCCCGGCACACCCACAGCCGCCTGCAGCCCTCTCACAGGCCCCGCCGCCGCTTCCCACCGCCGAGCCAAGCACCTGCGGGACACAGCCATACCCCTCTGAACACCCAGCCGCGTTTCCGCCTTCCGTGCCTCTCATGCAACGAGGAGGGGGAGGCTACAATATAACACCTGCTTCAACAAGTACAGAAGACTCCCAAAAATGTTCCCATTATTTTCAATTAACAGACTGGCATGAAGTCAAACGCCAAATTTGCAAAGAGGAAAATCTAGATGCTTTAGCCATGCCTGTGATATTTAGCCAACAAGCCTGGGGGCCCAGAACATGGGTAGCTATCCCAACTCATGAGATAAAAGAGCTGCGAAAAGCAATAAAATACAGCGTTATTTGCTCCCCATATTTTAAGCAACTGCTGAAAAGCATCCTAGACGGACACACATTCACACCAAATGACTGTAAAAACCTCGCTAGTGTAATTCTCACGGATTCACAATACATGTTATGGGAACTTAAATGGAAAAGACTACTTACGGGGGTACTAGCCACTTATAAACAAAGTACTGACGCAGACCTCCGTACCCTTACCATATCTAAGTTAGCTGGCGATCCTCCTGATGAACAAAATGATAATCAACTTAATCTACCCAAGATAGCTTTAGATGACATTAAAAAGATGTCTTGCAGAGCCTTTCTGCAAATTCAACCTGCAGGAAGCTTTGAAAAAGCCTATAATCTAATTAGCCAAGAGTCGTCTGAGCCATTCACTACGTTTGTGGATTGAGTAATCCAAGCAGCAGAAAGACAATGCAGCGATGATATAGCCAGACCAATAATGATACGGGACATCATTGAAAATAATGGTAATGCAGAATGTAAAAGGGTTATCAAAGCCCTGGGGAAAGAAAGACCTATGGTGCCTCAAATGATTGATGCCTGTAACCAAATTGGGAGCCCACCGCAGGTAGCAACTATCCAGGCAAATGAACTTGGAAAAGCTCTATGAGAAAAAACTGAAAGAGCTATTACAGCTCAAACGGCACACGCAGAAGCATGAGACCTAAAACTTACTGAAATCCTAGCTGCCCTGCATCTAAACTCCCAGCAACAAAGCAACACTGTGGCTGTCATGCAAGCAGCTGTTACATCAGGACCTGGCTACGTCTATAAAAAACCTAACCATCCTCTGCTACCAGCAAGCACCCAAACCTGAGCTGGCAGAACCATCAGGAGAAAGTGATCTGCCAGAAAAGGCTCAAGAAAAGAATGGAGTTTTATTGTTTGCACGAATCCATGTTACTTTTATTCCTTTGTTTTAGTTTTTGTAGTAAAGCTTTACCTGTAAGTCAACCAAAGACAAATGTCTGGGTTGCTTTGGCCAAGTCTGCAGGCTCCAATACCATTTGTCTATCTGACACAAGCCCTGACAAACCTTTTTCAACCTGTTTAGTTGGAGTACCTCTTCCAAAAGGTTTTGATAATGTTACTCTTGAAAAATATTGGCCATATGACGATCACCATGTGTCCCCTACTCCCAGCCATAGACACCAAACTTATATTGATACCTAAGAGATTTAGCTAACCAAATTACAGCAGATGACCCAACCTGGCTAAACAGTCTGTTTGATGGTTGGAGCTTTGCACCTTGGCTAAAGGAACTCTGTAAAATAGGCTTGATTATTATAATAGTAATAATTGTAGTTTTAGTAGCAATACCCTGTATACTTCAGTGTGTGCAAAAATTAACAGGTAAAACTGTATCCAATATCTTAGTTTTTCAACAGAAAGGGGGAATTGCTGGAGAACAGGAAATAGGAAAGTCTCATAGATGTGACTGCCTGGCAAAAGATGCTGAGAATATGAAAACTATAAGCGAGATTGAAATGAAGACAAGCTTTGAGTTACCCAACCCCAGTTACTGAACAACTGGAAAACAATGGTGTGGCCGGCTGAAGATAATCCCCCTTTGATTAAACAATGTCCTCTGCTTACCGAAAGGTCCAAGGGTCAGAGCAGACCCTGCCAACCTGGCAGAGGGTCCAAAACATAGTTTTTAGAGTTTAAAATGTAACACCATATGGTAATGCAATGATTCTTATAGGCTGTATGTAAATGTTTTAAGATTTGTAGCTTGTTCTAGATTGGTTAATGGAAATTAGAATATTCAGCACAAAAGATGATTTATTGTGCTGCAAATGGGAACTCGCTCTCTTGCTCTTGCTTTTACACTCTTGCTCTTCCTCTTGCTCTTACTCTCTTGCTCTTGCTCTTACACTCTTGCTCTCTTGCTCTTACACTCTTGCTCTTGCTCTTACACTCTTGCCCTTGCTCTCTTGCTCCTTCTGCACCCCTGCATCTCTTCACTGCTTCTCTGACCTGCTTTGAGCTGCGTCTGGCAGCTTCTAGCAGGTCCCCTTACACCCACGCCTTCATCAATAAATCTCATGCTCTAAGACCAGCACCAGAGATCTCCTGTCTCCGTTTGTCCCAACCGTCCGAAACCCTACACACCAAAACCTTACAATGCTCTCTGAGGAAAAAGAAAGTGAAATGCCGAGTGTTCTTAGTTTTCATTATTTCTTACAAGTTTGTGGAAAGCTGGCTCCTTAATCCCCAGGTTTGGGAATCCAGAGTGCAGGGAATATTTCTCTGCCTGTTTTGAAGAACTTAACCCCCCTGAACAATGCTGTTTTTGGCCTTTATCCATGGAGAAAACTGGGAAGAATTAAAATCTACACCAATGTGAACTAGGTGATAGAACATGATGTAGAGATGTCACAGGGTGAAGAATTTAGAAGTTTTAGATTTGTTAATGTAGTGAATCGATAAATAGTAAAAGTTCCAAGATGGAGGATACCTTGTAGTTTTTAACCTCCGTCTTTCTTCTTCTAGTCCCCCATATTTTGCAGCAAAAGTAGTTTAGGATGATTGGATGAAAAGTTCCACAGTTCCGGCCTGTGTGTCAGGGTGATTTACTAAACATTGGAGGAAAAGTAAAAATATCTGTCATTTGAAGTCTTTATTGGTTAATTTACCTTTAAGAGAGCTGTGAAATCTTGATACGGGGCTATTCTCTCACCATGTTTTACTCTGCTATGTCTTCTCTATGCTGGTTGCTGATAACACTAAAATAAACAACTATCTGAAGAAGCAATTAATGCAAGTTTGCCTCGTCTGTCTACTGAACTCCTTCCAAGGACTCTAAAATCCTCTCTCATCAGGAGAGGCTGATTTATGGCACGGCATGTGTTACCCAGGCTGTATTTTGCTTGGAGTTCCCCTGTTTTCATGAGCTCCTGCTATGCCTGCGTCACATGAACATCAGACAGGGAAATCAATGAGCAGACTGTGCTGTGTCTACATGCCCTGACATTACAGATGTGCTGCCTCACAGTGCTTAAATATGTGTTTGGATGGCCCCAAACTGGATCACTTGGGTGAGGCAAAGACAGGAATCATGAGGCTGTGAGATCCATCCATATTGATGCATGTTCTGCTTGGCTGATCCTCTGAATGTTGCTGCAACTACCAGTGAAAACTATACTGATATGCTGTGAGACAGGATTATCAGCACTGAAAGCCACCAACAGCAAAACTTAGTGCAGGTCTATGCCCACTGCATGTCCTGGGAAGAGGGGCAAGGTGTTATTGAGGGACAGAAAGACTTGCTCCATACTGAGGTTTAAGAGATAAATTACAAAAGCAACTAAGGCATTAGTCTGCAGCTTGCAGGCTCATGCTAAATTCTTTGCTCAGTAACAGGTTTTGTATATAATAGTGGATCACGTTTCCCTTTTCGTCTCAGTTCCTCGTCTGTAAAATAGGGATAATGGTTCTTGGCTTGCCAGAGCACTGTCATGACACGTCTGTTAATACTCTGAGGTACATAGACACTGTTGGGATGAAAGCCTCTGTTAGTAATTAAGATGAGAGTTTAGATGTTTTCCTGGGTGATCTCCCCACACCTGGTTCTGAGGAAGGACTTGATGACAAGAGGCTGAATCAGGACTTCATTTTTTTTTTGTTCTGCTCTTGGTTGCAGGGGAATTCTACCTCCTTCTGTTTGGGGCTTAATCACTGGAAATGCTGCAGTGCATGGTAAGTCTGTGAAGAAAAAGAGATAAAAAAGCAAAAGGATTAATATCTAATGGGCTCCTCCACTGTGTGCTCTGAAGAATCTGCTCAAACAGAAGCATCTTGGAGAAGCTGCATGTATCTCTATATTAGCTCTGACAAGGGGAACGTCTCTGTATCTCTATTACTAAGGTTCAGCAGCTGTGTTCCTGGACCCTGGACAGCACTTATTTTCTTCAGACCATGGCCTGGAGGGAATATTGAAGATACGGCATGGAAAGCTGGAAGCTTAAACTGGAAAATCTAGGTCATAGGTAATAGAGTATATTTGATAGGGTTAACTTTGTTTTATTTTCTTGGGAAAAGATTTCCTTTGATTTGTTGTTTGTTTTCTTTTGAAAAGATCTTAAATATTGTGGACTGATCATGAGCCTGTCTTGTGATGTACTGCAGGCAGGTCCACCCTTCCCATGCCAGCTCTCCTTTGGGAAGTGAGTAGGACTTAGACTAAACACTACATCTCAGCTTTGAGAGTCTACAGGACGGAAATCTGTGGTCTGCCAAGCATGGAGTTTGTGGTTGATCCATGGTCATTGAAAGATTTCCTTGAATTTAACAGTATGAATTGCTGAGGAATTGAGAATGAGTGGTGAGAGGAGGAATGGAGAGCATGGAAATAGGTCCAGGAAGAAAATCTTGTGTTAAAGAATAGTCAGTAGTCAAATTTCAGCATTCTTTTTGCTGCACAAGAGCTATACTTAGATGAGTCCTCAGTTCAGCCTTATTTGGCTGAACTGAATGCTGACAGTATATCAGTAGGTAAGTTGTGGTGATAATAGTCCTGAATTTACCTTCAGGAAAAGCTACTTTGGCTTAATTCTTTAAGGGCTGGAGAACTTGTAGAGATTCATTATCTGGTTTCAGAGGTTCCCTTCATCCAACTCGATTCCTGTCTTAAGAAGGAATTAGTGTCATCTGCCTGGCTTCTAAGTTATGATGGGAAAGTGGAAAATTGTGAATATGATGGAGTAGAAAACTTGATGTTCATCTTCATGAAGCAGATATTAAAATTCTTCAACAAAAAAGAATCTATGCTTCCAAAGTCTGAACTGACTGAGGGTTGATGAGCTGCAACAATAGGAATAAGGGGGAGGTTTATTAGCAATATCCCAGGAACTCAGAGTAGCTCAATAACACATAAATCTTTCATGAATTTTACAAAAATGAGGGATGAAATCCTAAACACTCTAGACAGATATACAGAGGGATATATTTCTTTTGCCTGCTAATATCTTGGTAAATTATTATCTCTTGAAACTAAGAAACTAACTGGTTTGGGTTTATATTATTTTCCTGCAGTCTGAGAATCTATTGAACACTGTCTCTGAGTACTATGATCTCCGTCAATAGAAGGAATGGGGAGGGAGGACATTTTAAATACTAAACAGCAGATTTGGCTGTGAAATTGTTATCCTGAAGTGGAAATGGGATAAAACAGGTAAACACGATTGCAATTTACTGTGGAATCTCTGTGATTTCAGCTTGCAGTAAATAATGTTTTTTGTACCCCTTATTCCCTGCTGATGTCCCAGTAAAATGTCTCCAGGAAGCCAAAATTGCCTCCCAGAAAGGGAGGGATTGAGGAAGAGCAGCTGGAGCATACCTAAATGTGCATTTCTCTTTGTATCTGCATTCTTATGTTGCAGTTGTCATTGCAAAGGTGTCTGAACCAGATCTCTCAGAAGTCCATGCTCAGAACTGAGTCCTCTGGTGGATGGGGTCCTGACCAGAAAGAGAGGATAGGCAATGAGGCAGGACAGGATAACTCAATGGAAACCACAGGCTGAGGGTTTAGCAGAGAACGGCCATTGAGGAAAGGAGGCTAGTTGGAGATTTGCAGGCCTAGGGAAGGTTCTGTCTCGTCCCACGTAGCTGTGTGTCTTGGTTTGAAAGACAGGTATCAGACAAGAAAGGCAGGAGCCTCCCCTGAAATGGAAAAATGCAACCCCCTTCCCTCCGAATTATTATAGATTTGAAAATAAGGGGCTTTCAGGCAAAGATATGAGGGGTAGGAATCACAGTTCTTTACTAATAAATATATATGTATAACAACACAAACAAACAACAATAGCTGTGGCAGTGACAGCAAACAGCAGCACAAACCCAGTGCAGCCTCTCTCGGCCTCGGGCACTTTTCCCTGATGCAGTTCCTCCGGGGCAGCTCCCGGTGAGCAGGGCGGGTGCGATGGTTGCCCCGCGGCTGCAGGGGGCGCTCCGCAGCGAGCTCGGGGAGCACCGGGAATGGCGGTGCGGGGTCCCGGGCAGGGATGGATGAAAAACCTCACAAACCCCTGTACCTCTGACTGGATCCTCAGGAGCAGCAGGCTGGAACAGCGGGGCGAGCGCAGATCCCGGGTGGCAGTGAGAGGTATCAAACTGCGGAGCTGCGGCAGGGAAACCCGGCAGGTCTCTCAGTCGGCAGAGCGTAGGAGCTACAGAGTAGCGAAAGCTCTGAGCGGCGGCAAGGGCCGAGTGGCACTGCCCAGCCCCCAGCGGGCAGGGAGAAGAGCAGGCTTAGAAATCCCGGGGTTTGCTCGTAGAAAGCAGCCGAAGAAGCAGAAGCTAGCTCTCGTGCTGACCAAGAGTCCACACCGAAGGCAGGCAGCTCCCAGACTGAACGCTGAGCACCCAGGCAGCCCCCGGGTGTCCCAACCCCCAGGTGACAAAAGGGTGGCTCGTTGGACCCCGCCACTGTGGCCAGGTCTTTTGTTTCTTTTAAGTACCCGATAGTTGTCCCCTGGAACTAGTATGGGGAAAAATTCTTTTAAGAGAAAAAACAGGCTAAAATCCTAAACCCCAACATTGTGTTTCATCCCCTCCTGGAAGCCTGATCCTCCTTGATCTTCATAGCTTTGCATGTGATTCCAAAAGTGTTTCAGCCTCAAAACCAGCTTCTTAGTAGTGTGTGAGGGCAAGTGGTCAAAAGTCAGCATGAAATGCAATACAGCAGCCCTGTGGCACCCACAATGGTTTGAGAACTTCCACCAAATCCTGGTCACACTGGAACTGTCCTCTCCTCATGGTGCTGTGCTTTTCACATCAATGTTACCTGCAGTTATGAAGGAAGCCAGATATGCGGGGAAAAAAATGCTTTATTCTTCTCTGACATCTTTTTATTGGCCTCTGATGCTCTATTTTAACAAGTTCTGATGGAAAGATTTGTGCTGGCAGCAGAGGAAGCCCAAGTGCTCTGCTGCTACAGATGATGAGAAATCAGTTTCCCTCAGGCTGCTCTGTCAGTGTGGTTCAACCAAATCCACAAGATCCTTTCTGCAACACTAAGAGACCAGCCCATTCTGTGTGTGACTGCTGAAAAGGCTCCAAAAGGATTAATTCCTGACAGATATATCAGGAAGCTGGGGTGGGAGATCTGTCTCATTGCAGAGAGTCACCAGGACCTGTCCGGTCTGAATATGGAGGCAGCCCTCTCTGAAGCTGCTGGGCCATGTTCCCCCATTCTCCTCTAGCCTTCTGCCTGGCTCCCCAGCTGACTGCACTGCCTGTGCCACACAGCAGCTCTTGTAGTTACTAATCTCTTTAAGGAAATACCAATAGGCAGAAAGGCTTTTTATCCTAGTGTTGTTCAATCCCAGATCCCTTGTCTTCAGTACAAAATAACTTGCATGCATTGTGAAGATTGGCTGGAGATAAGACTTCAGTTACATCACTAGATGGAGCTCACAACATAAGAAATACTTGACTTAGAAAAGCCAAATGCTGTTATTGACTAAACTGTCTGGTTTAGAAGGAACTGGTGTGAGAGAGTGGCAAATTAATGTGTGGGGAAAAGATGGAATGTGAAGTGAATGGAGTGGAGCATGGAGGGTACTAAAGGATGGGGGATGAGGAAGCACAAAGTTGAGAGCTGTTACTTTGGTATTGCAATTCAATGTCAGAGACACTGCTCTGAGGATCTGCTGTATCCCACATTTCTGTACAGTTTGGGCACCTGTCCTAAGAGTGTGTTGTGGGACTATTACTGGTAAGGAAAACTGCTACAGGACAATGACATCTTATCAAGCACAGGTGTATGTGAACACATTGTCTCTTCAAGCACATGCCCATCACAGAATAAATAGACAAACAGTCGTCTGTTACATCAGTTTATTTTGGCCTTTCTGACACTCCAGGCAAGTTGTTTCACTGACATCACTGGGAGTAACATACTTTCTTTATGAGGGAGACATCCAGATTGATTCCTTTGTGTCCACTTTCTGTAACATTCATATCATCCAATCATACTAAACAGGAGGAAAAGAAGTGTTATATTCCATTTCTGTCAGTATTAACATCAGAATCAATCAGAGAACTCATCATTTGTCAAGCCACGGAGGAAAAATAATTCCAAATGGCATTGCAACCCAGCGTGACTAGTGAGTGGGAATGGAAATGAAATTAGTGAAACATTTTAGTAACTGATTTCAAGTAACAAATCTGTTAGATAAAAAAAATCTTGCTCTCTCCAGAGACGTTTTGCAAAACGAGGAAGAGAAACTTGCTGAAAGTTATTTGTTGTGATTTGGATGGCTAGTAAACTGTGGCAGGGATCATCAGGGGCCTCATTTTCTATGGTTGCATTGCATTGAGCACATGGACTGCCCTCTGCCATTGTGAGTATGCATAAAAATACATTCAAAAAAACAAAAATGGACTACAGACAGATTAAGGTATTTCACAAATACCTTAACATGTCTCGAGTCTCAATGTTACATGTTAGGGGTTGGTATAAAGCGCTTGTGTCATGATAAATGTTTAGCAAAATGTCCCACTCACTTATTAATGGATAGATCTTTCATGCTTGGTAATTACATTGTTAAGGCACTTCCAATATAAATGATGATGAAATGTCAGTGTGAGCAGCACTAGGACAATTGTGCCAAAGCTCAGCATCCTGATGGACTCTGCCCATGCCTGGGGATATGTGACTGGAGTTGGCTTCACATTTGAATAATATTGTCTTTGCTAGGTATAAATCAAGGTGGAAACCTCGTGGACCAAAATAATTTTTGTCATGCTTGAAATGACTCAAGCAGAATCATACAAAGGATGAATTTTTTCTTTTGTGCTATCTCTCGACATCCCAGGGGCTTTAAAGCCAGCATGGGAGAGATGGTATCTCTTGCTGCCCTCTTATCTCTTTGAAGTTGGCATCTTTCTTAAGCCTTGGGCATTAACATCCTCCTCCACAGGAAGACAGTGACAGCAGCAGCATGTAGTGGCTGTAGTATCATTCTTTAGTTTCTTCAGCAGAGTATAATGACTAGCTCTGTTACCATATCACTGGCACAGAGCGTTACTAATTATGATGATTAATGGGTTTGATTTACTTAGAAATAATAATGTGCAGTAATTCTATTGACAAAGCTGAAAATCTGGAGTTCCAGCTTCAGATCCTGTCAGTACTGTTGTTACAAACCCTTTTGTGCTAGGCAAAAGTCATTCAGAGATGTTGTTTCCCATATGTTTTAGAATACAAGCTGCCTTGGGAATTTTCCTTTCCACTGATAAGCCTGCTTTGCCATAAAAAAAGCTTTTAGGAAAAACCTGCCTTTCTTTATCTTTAGCGTGCTTAAAATTTTCTGTAATGATGCTTTTATGAACAGTAAAAAATATTTATTATCTGTTGTGTGGAAGTGTTCGGGTTTAGGAGTTAGCCTGTTTTTCTCTTAAAGAATTTTCCCCATACTTGTTGCCAGGGGACAAATTACTGGGCGCTTAAGAGAAACAAAAGACATGGCCACAGGGGCAGGGTCCAACTGGCCACCTTTTTGTCACCTGGGGGTTGGGTACACCCGGGGGCTGGGTGGTGTTCTCAGCTGTCAGTCTGGGAGCTGCCTGCCATCGGTGTGGACGGTCTTCATCAAAAAGCTTCTGCTTTTTGGCTGTTTGCTTTCTACGGGAGAACCCCCAGGATTCCCAAGCCTGCCTTTCCCTGCCCCGCTGGGAGCTGGGCCACGGCCACTCTGCCCTGCCGCTGCTCGGAGCCTTTCGCTACTCTGTAGCTCGCACGCTCTGCCAACTGAGACCTGCCGAGCTTCCTGCTGCAGCTCCGCAGTTTGATACATCTCGCTGCCACCCGGGATTTGTGCTCGTCCCTCCTGTCCCAGCCTGCTGTTCCCGAGGGTCCGGCCAGGCACTGGGATCAGCTGCCCAGGGGTTTGTGAAGCTTTTCTTCCATCCCTTCCCAGGACCCCCGTGCCGCCATTACCGTGTGTTCCCCGAGCTCGCTCCGGGGCGCCCCCTGCAGCCGCGGGGGAACCATCGCACCTGCCCTGCTCACTGGGAGCCGCCAGCGCCCCTGCAGGCCGTGCGCGGAACTGCACCCAAGGGAAAGGGCCTGGCAGCCGAGAGAGGGCTGTCACTGGGTGTGTGCTGCTGTTTGCTGTCACTGCCATAGTTGTTTTTGTTTGTTTGTGTTGTTATACATATGTATATATATTAGTAAACAGCTGTTATTGCTATCCCTCATATCTTTGCCTGAAAGCCCCTTATTTTCAAATTTATAATAATTCGGAGGGAAGGGGGTTGCATTTTCCATTTCAGGGGAGGCTCCTGCCTTTCTTGTCTGACACCTATCTTTTAAACCAAGGCAGATCTTGGTGCCCAATGTGAGGCAGAGGGCATTGAGAGAAAGGGCTGGAAAGGAATAACAGTTCTTGGGTAACTCAGTTCTGTGTGCTGAATATAGAAACCTTGCTAGGCAGCACTATGTGGTCCAGTTTGCCCTGGTTCGGGTGGCATGTGGTCGTGGCTATATTTCTCCCTTTTGCAGCTCCTTTTCTAAACTTGGGTCCTCTGACTAAGGCCACTGTTGCTGTTATACAGTTTGCATTATGGGTTGATAAGGTGAGGAATTCATGGGTTTTTAACTTCCTCCGGAATGTGGGCACATGGATACAGAGCTATCACACACTAACTATATGCTTTTGGGGTTACTTTAATAATGGGACCTACTGTGAGGATATGACATTGGGGGAAATTTTCTCCCAACCCTTAACCCATCTCTTTGGGTCCACTCCACCAGTTTTCAAAGGATTCAGATCTTCCCTAAATGCTAATGATATTGTACAGTGGATGGTGTTGCTGATAGGCCTATTCTACTTAGTACTCAGAAATAAGGGGAGATTGACTTGGATAACCACCCTGATACCTACCCCGGGGGCTAGGGATGCTGCTCCAGAACGTGACCCTGCCCCGCAGCTCACCTCAGAAATGAACCACCTGGACTGGGTAAAGGAGATACGTGGGATGGGCCAGATGCTGAAGGAGTGCATTTTCTCAGCTGTTGGGAAACCCCCTCCCTGCCCCAATGAGGGAGAGTCTGATGGTGCAGCAGTGGAACCTGTGGATGTTACAACTGTCCAAGCTCCAGCTGAACCACAAGGGCAATCACAGCCAGCAGCAGTTGCCCCTGTGCAGAGGAGGAAATACAAGGCCAAATCAGTGCTCCCAGTTAATGATGATGGGGAACCAGGGCCCTCGCAACCAGCAGGGGAGCCAGAGCCTGAAATCATCACCGAGTCCCTGTCGTATGACAGTCTCCGTAATATAAAAAAAGACATCGTGCGGAGGGGACGTGAGGCTTATACAGCCTGGTTACTTCGGGTTTGGGACCTTATGGGTACAGGTGTGCAACTGGATAGTGGTGAGGCAAGGTATTTGGAATCTTTGACCCAGGACCCAGGTGTGGATCAAATATTTGTGAGAGAGCCAGGGCCCCTTTCTCTCTGGGAGCAGCTTATAATGAGTGTGAGAGAAAGGTTTGTCAACAAAGAGAGAATGCAGGAGTACCACCATAGAATGCAATGGAAGACACTTGAGGAAGGGATCCAACAGCTAAGGGAAGTGGCAGTATTAGAGGTACTCTTTGGGAGGGATGGACAGCACGATAATGACCCCGGCAAGGTCAAGTGCACAGGGCAGATGTTGTGGAACCTGGCAAAGCTAGGGCCATCCCAATACACCACCTTCATTGCAACCATTAATGCCGAGGACAACCAAGAAACAGTGGGTTCTGTCGCCAACAAACTCAGAAATTATGACAGTATGGTCAATGGCCCACTGAACGCTCATGTCTCTGCTGTGGTTAAGGACCTCAAAGAGGAATTAAAAGAGGAGATTAGGGGGGTGAGGGAGGAGTTGAGGGAGGAGTTGAGGAACATCAATGTGGCACCAGTGCGGGTCACAGGTCCCCAAATCAGAGCCTGACATCCCCCAGCTAGAGAGAGGGTACACCTCACGAGATGAGCTGTGGTTTTTCCTGTGCGACCATGGGGGAGACATGAGCAGGTGGGATAGGAAACCCACTTCTGTCCTGGCAGCATGGGTGCGTGAACTCAAGGAGAGAGACGCTAACTGAGGGGGCTCTGCTAGGGTGAAAGTAGCCTCAGCCTCCCATGACCGAGCTGCCAGGAATTACAGAAGGGAGGATGATATGTTGGATCCCCTTGAAGGAACATCAAGCATGTATGCCCAGGGAGGAAATGATAACCAGTGCTAGAGGGGCCCTGCCTCTGGCCAGGAAGAGGCATGGGAGAATCGGATTTTTTGGACAGTGTGGATCCAATGGCCTGGCACATCAGAGCCACAGAAATATGAAGCCTTGGTTGATACTGGTGCACAATGTACTTTAATGCCATTAGGACACGTGGGGGCAGAACCCGTTTCTATTGCTGGGGTGCCTGGGGGATCACAGGATTTGACCCTGTTGGAAGCTGAGGTGAGCCTGACTGGGAAGGAGTGGCAAAAGCATCCGATCGTGACTGGCCCAGAGGCCCCGTGTATTCTGGGCATAGACTTCCTCCGGAACGGCTATTGCAAAGACCCAAAAGGACTCAAGTGAGCATTCGGAATAGCTGCTGTGTAGGCAGAGGGCACTAAGCAACTGAGCACCCTGCCTGGGCTATCCGAGAATCCCTCTGCAGTTGGGCTCCTGAAAGTGGAAGAGAAACAAGTGCCAATTGCCACCTCGACAGTGCATTGCCGGCAATACCAGACAAATCGAGATGCTGTGATCCCCATTCACAAAATGATCCGTGAGCTGGAGAGCCAAGGGGTGGTCAGCAAGACCCACTCACCCTTCACTAACCCCATTTGGCCTGTGCGCAAGTCTGACAGGGAATGGAGATTGACTGTGGACTATCGTGCCTTGAATGAAGTGACTCCACCACTGAGTGCTGCTGTGCTGGACATGTTGGAGCTCCAGTATGAGCTGGAGTCCAAGGCAGCAAAGTGGTATGCCACTATTGACATTGCTAATGCATTTTTCTCCATTCTTTTGGCACCAGAGAGCAGGCCTCAGTTTGCCTTCACCTGGAGGGGCGTGCAGTACACCTGGAACCAACTGCCCCAGGGGTGGAAGCACAGCCCCACCATCTGCCATGGACTGATCCAGACTGCACTGGAAAAGGGTGAGGCTCCAGAACATCTGCAGTACATTGATGACACCATTGTGTGGGGGAACACAGCAAAGGAGGTCTTTGAGAAAGGAGAGAAAATCATCCAGATTCTCCTGGAAACCAGTTTTGCCATCAAGAAGAGCAAAGTCAAGGGACTTGCTCGAGAGATCCAGTTCCTGGGAGTGAAATGGCAAGATGGACGGCGTCAGATTCCCACTGAGGTTATCAATAAGATCACTGCTATGTCTCCGCCGACTAACAAGAAGGAAACACAAGCTTTCCTAGGCGCCATAGGCTTTTGGAGAATGCACATTCCTGAGTACAACCAGATTGTGAGTCCTCTCTACGTGGTTACCTGCAAGAAGAACGATTTCCACTGGGGCCCTGGACAGCAGCAAGCCTTCGCCCAGATCAAGCAGGAAATCGCTCATGCAGTAGCCCTTGGCCCAGTCAGGACAGGACCCGAGGTGAAGAATGTGCTCTACTCTGCAGCCGGGAACAATGGTCTGTCCTGGAGCCTTTGGCAGAAGGTGCCTGGTGAGACTCGTGGCCGACCACTGGGATTCTGGAGCCGGAGCTACAGAGGGTCCGAAGCCAACTACACTCCCACAGAGAAGGAGATTTTGGCCGCCTATGAAGGAGTCCAAGCTGCCTCAGAAGTAACTGGCACAGAGGCACAACTCCTCCTGGCACCCCGACTACCGGTGCTGGGGTGGATGTTCAAGGGAAACGTTCCTTCCACCCATCATGCTACCGACGCTACTTTGAGCAAATGGATCGCCCTCATCACTCAGTGTGCCCGAATTGGAAACCCTAATCGCCCTGGGATCTTGGAAATAATTATGAATTGGCTGGAAGGTGAGACTTTTGGGTTATCTTCTGAAGAAGAGGAAGAGCAAGTAACCCGTGCAGAAGAAGCCCCACCATATAATGAGCTGCTGGAGAGTGAAAGACAATACACCCTCTTCACTGATGGTTCCTGCTGAATTGTAGGGGCTAGCCGGAAATGGAAAGCTGCTGTATGGAGTCCCACACGACAAGTTGCACAAGCTACAGAAGGAGAAGGTGGATCGAGCCAATTTGCTGAACTCAAAGCTGTCCAACTAGCTCCGGACATAGCTGAAAGAGAGAAGTGGCCAAAGCTCTACCTCTACACTGACTCATGGATGGTAGCCAGTGCTCTGTGGGGTTGGTTGGAAAGGTGGAAGAAGGCCAACTGGCAACGTAGAGGAAAACCAATCTGGGCTGCTGATGAGTGGAACCTACCCGTGAGAGTCCGCCATGTAGATGCTCATGTTCCCAAGAGTCGGGCTAACGAAGAACATCAGAAAAACAAACAGGTAGATCAGGCTGCAAAAATAGAGGTGTCCCAGATAGACTTGGATTGGCAACATAAAGGAGAGTTGTTCCTAGTTCGATGGGCCCATGATGCCTCAGGCCATCAGGGCAGAGATGCCACCTATAAGTGGGCACGAGACTGAGGGGTGGATCTAACCATGGACAGTATCTCCCAGGTGATCCATGATTGTGACATGCGCGCTGCAATCAAGCAGGCCAAGCGAGTGAAACCCCTGTGGTATGGTGGGCGGTGGTCCAAATACAAGTATGGGGAGGCCTGGCAGATTGACTACATCACACTGCCTCAAACACGCCAAGGCAAGCGTTATGTGCTCACAATGGTAGAGGCCACCACTGGATGGCTGGAGACCTACCCTGTGCCTCATGCTACTGCCCGGAACACCATCTTGGGCCTTGAAATGCAAGTCCTTTGGAGACATGGCACCCCTGAGAGAATTGAATCTGACAATGGGACTCATTTCAAGAATAACCTTATAAACACCTGGGCTAGGGAACATGGCATTGAATGGGTGTACCACATCCCTTACCATGCACCAGCAGCTGGGAAGGTTGAGCGGTGTAATGGATTGCTTAAAACCACCTTGAAGGCACTGGCTGGGGGACCTTTCAAAAACTGGGAGATGCATTTAGCAAAAGCCACCTGGTTAGTTAACATCCGAGGCTCCACGAACCGAGCAGGCCCTGCTCAATCTGATCCCCTACAAACAACAGACGGGGATAAGGTTCCAGTGGTGCACATGAGAGGTATGCTTGGAAAAACTGTTTGGGTCAATTCTGCCTCAAGCAAAGACCAACCTATCCGTGGGGTTGTCTTCTCTCAGGGACCAGGTTGCACCTGGTGGGTGATGCAGAAGGATGGAGAGACCCGATGTGTACCTCAAGGGGACCTTGTTCTAGGGTGAACTACCCATGGCACTGTAGTTGTTCCAGTATCTGCATGTATATATGTATATAATTATGGTGATGCATGTGTGTATATGGTTAAAAAAGTTAAGTTTGATGTAACATGTTAGTATGGGAAAAATTTGGGGTGGATAATGTTGGGGTTTAGGAGTTAGCCTGTTTTTCTCTTAAAGAATTTTCCCCATACTAGTTGCCAGGGGACAAATTACTGGGCGCTTAAAAGAAACAAAAGACCTGGCCACAGGGACGGGGTCCAACTGGCCACCTTTTTGTCACCTGGGGGTTGGGTACACCCGGGGGCTGGCTGGTGTTCTCAGCTGTCTATCTGGGAGCTGCCTGCCATTGGTGTGGACTGTCTTTGTCAGCACTGCAAAGCTTCTGCTTTTTCGGCTGCTTGCTTTCTACGGGAGAACCCCCAGGATTCCCAAGCCTGCCTTTCCCTGCCCCGCTGGGAGCTGGGCCGCGGCCGCTCTGCCCCGCCACTGCTCGGAGCTTTCGCTACTCTGCAGCTCGCACGCTCTGCCAACTGAGACCTGCCGAGCTTCCTGCTGCAGCGCCGGAGTTTGATACATCTTGCCTGCCACCCGGGATCTGTGCTCGTCCCTCCTGTCCCAGCCTGCTGTTCCCGAGGGTCCGGCCGGACACTGGGATCAGCTGCCCAGGGGTTTGTGAAGCTTTTGGTCCATCCCTCCTGGGACCCCAGGCCGCCATTGCCGGTGCTCCCCGAGCTCGCTCCGGGGCGCCCCCTGCAGCCGCGGGGGAACCATCGCACCTGCCCTGCTCACCGGGAGCCGCCAGCGCCCCTGCAGGCCGTGCGCGGAACTGCACCCAAGGGAAAGGGCCTGGCAGCCGAGAGAGGGCTGTCACTGGGTGTGTGCTGCTGTTTGCTGTCACTGCCATAGTTATTGTTGTTTGTTTGCCTTGTTATACATATATATATATTAGTAAAGAACTGTTATTGCTATCCCTCATATCTTTGCCTGAAAGCCCCTTAATTTCAAATTTATAATAATTCGGAGGGAAGGGGGCTGTTGCAAAGCATAAGAATCCTGGCAGAAGGGCATCAGCCAAGTTCCATGCTAGTTACTCTTATCAGAGCCTGAGGAATGTAAGAAGTGCTAATTTGGGAAAGAAGACGTTGGAAGAAAGAATAACAAGGCAGCAAGAAAGCAGATAAAGAGGGACTGTACCATCCTGGACTAAAACCAATCAGGTCCCCTGAAGGGTGCATGCAGGACACGTGGACAATGCGGAAGGTCCAATCGGGTCAGGCGTGATCGTGTGAATGACAGTTACAGAAATGCATAAGAATGGAGAAATGTAAACAATAAACGGATTCCTGCATAATCAAATTGATTCGTTGTTCAGGGGTCCTGTACTCACGCAGGGGGTTGCATTTTCCATTTCAGGGGAGGCTCCTGCCTTTCTTGTCTGACATCTGTCTTTTAAACCAAGTCAGGAAGTAAAGGAATCTGCTGGGTTTTTCTGTAGTGGTAGGTGAGAGACAGCTCTTGGTAAAGAATATGAATGGTATCGGTTCATTTGAGGCTGGACAGGCCCTGCTGTGCTGTGTTTTCTGGCTCCCAGGCTACCTGGGACTGCCTAGTGCAGGTTTGCCTGTCTCCTAAGCTTGAAGGAGCAATATTAGAAGGAATTGCTTACACCAGGAGAATTTCATGCTATCCCTGTTGATGTGCAGTTTGGAAAAATCATTACAATTGCTTGCAGTATCAAAGTCTCTAAACGGTTTGGGCTCCAGTTGAGCTGTCTCAGAGGTGGTATACTGCCTGTATACCTCTGTGTTGGTTTAACACAGCCTGATTTTTTCGGGGGGGGGGTTGTGGGTTGGAGCCACAGAGGTGGCTTCTGTGAGAAGCTGCTAGAAACTTCTACTGTGTCCGACAGAGCCAATCTCTGATGGTTCTGAAGATGGATATGCTGCTGGCCCAATTAGAGAAGTTGGCAACACCTCTGTGATGACATATTTAAGAAGGAAATCAAAACCACGTGCAACTTTTTTTTCCAAGGAGTGGCAAGGCGCCGCGGCTGGGACCATCCCGGTGCCAGGTGTGACCATGCAGCCACTGCGGCTGCGTGGGTGCCGCAATCTCGGCATGGCACGGCCCACGGCGAACTTTGCCTGCCTGTCCGTCTCTAGCCAGCCATGCCATGGGCAGAAGGGCAGGGGCAGCGGTGGCTTCCCCTTCTTGGCGCCCCACATGAAGAGAGGCATTGAATGGTGCTCGTGCCATGGTGGCCACAAGTGCCCACACGGTGGCAGCGGGGGCCATGTGGCCTGCAGCAAAAACATGGTGAGCGACTCCCTGACGTGGAACCTAGATGAGATCAACTTCTCAGCGCTGCGAAATTCTGCAGAAATCTTTGAACTAGTGGAATTTGTTGGCAATGGTACTTATGAGCAGCAATTGTTTTCCTCCTAGTTGGAGAAAGAGGAAGAAGTGAGGACATGTGGAGGAAACCAGCATGGTGACACCAAGGTCAGTAGAAAGAAAGAGGGGGAGGAAGTGTTCCAAATGTTGGAGTCGAGATTTCTCTGCAAGCTGTGGTGAGGACTATAATAAACAAACTGTCTCCCTGTAAATCATGAAGTCCATGGGAGGATGCAGAGATCCACTTGCAGCCTGTGGGAAAAGGTGCTTACACCAGAGCAGGCTGATGCTAAAAAAAAATACCCAAACAGAGAGAAAGGGCCTTTGCTTCCAGAGATAAAGGGGGCCCTTGCTTCCAAACTAAATCAACTTATCCTTAAAGACTACACCTCATGGACTAAATGATCCACACCATGCAGTTTTAGGAAGGCTGTTTTGCACATGGGCAGGACTCATGTAACAGCAGGTCAGGTGGGACTGCTATTCGTAAAATTAGAACCCTGCTGGAGAAGCTCACGAAAAACTGTCTCCCATGGGAAGGACCCCACAGCATAGCAGCAAAAAGAGACTCCTTTCCCTGAGCAAACTGAAGAAAGAATTCGAGTGAAGAACTGACCAAAAGCCTCACACCCTGTCTCCCTGTGCTATTGGTGGGAAGGAGGTAGGGGCTGGGGGGGGGGGGGGGGGGAAGGTGTTTTAAAGACTTATTTTATTCCTCATTCTCCTTCTCTGACTCTGTTAATAATAAATTTACTTTATATCTTTAAGTTTGAGCCTGTTTTGCCCTTAGAGTGTTTTCTCCTAATCCTCAATCTCAACTCATGAACCCTTCATTACGATTTTCGTGAGTACCTGATATTTTAATCAGTATCAAACCACGACAACCGCATATCTCTCTAGGACAACCTGGCTGCTTTTCCAGTTTCTTCCCACTACCTAGGTTTGGCTGGCTGTGATTTCCATGCACCAGTTAAGTTTCTTAGGTCAGCAAGATCAGTTCTTTGCTCAGTGAGCAAGGCAGAAGAGGTCAGATACAGTGGAGCATTTTCTATGATTCAGGAATCTTTATGTCTTTGTTGATTTAATTATGTCTTCTTGTGAGCAAGTAACATTCGCCAGAGGCAAAATAATAAAAAAAATTCCACATTTCCTTTCCCAGCTGTCATTCTGAGATCCAGGGACTCTGTGCTCACAGCGGCTAAAAATAAGCTGTACTTAAACCCTAGTGACTATTGTGATCTAGTGAGTCACACAGTTGACACAGCTTTAATCTGTGTATCTCTGCTTCTCCAGGATCATATTTTGTGATCTATGCTCATGTCAATACTTTGCATCAGGGTCTGGCAAAGAAATAGCTCACATGTCCATAGCACTGTCTGTTAAGCCTTAATGATGCCAAAGCACTAACAAATTAATTGTTCTGCAATTGAGGAGAAATTAAGGCATGGAAATATTATCCACAGCTTCCCAACTGACTGTTGACAGGAATAGCAGCATGGCCCCGTAGGCATTGAATGCAGCTATCTTAAACCTTGTCTAACCTGTGCTGCACATGACATACGTGTTCGACCTTTGTTACAAAATCTCCTCATAAGCTGCTGTACAGAGCAGTTGCCCTTTAATATTGATGCACATGAAGGTCACAGTTGCTTGATCATGATCTTTGATAGGAGGGTGGTATTTTTCAGGTACACTTGAGGAAGGAAAATAGAGTTATTTAAAATATTTAGCAAGGAGTTGTCAGAAATCTGTTGTGATTTTTCCAGCCAAGCCCAAGTTTCACTGAAGCCTATAGTTAGATTTTTCTAGCTTCAACAAGAGTTATAAAGCTGTTATGGTGCCAGCTGTGGTGTGGTGAGGTGCTTAATGCATTTAAATAGATTATATTCCTCCCCACTTCCTGCCCGTTGATGGACCAGTACCAGAGGCTTGTTGAGGTGAAGGCTGTATATCAGGTGTCTGATGTCCTCTGGAAGGCACCTCCACATTTTTTTCTCTGTTTTTAGGTAAAGTCTCTGAGGCATTGACACAGAAGAAACACAGTGCAGCGGGGCCCTGGTTTAATATGAGATCTTTAAGAATGTTGTAATATCCAAGGGGATATTTCATGACAGAAAAGAGGACAATGTTGAACTCTATGTGATTACCTACTGGCTCAGCTCTTATTCAAGTACCCATTAAATCTGTCTCCCCTCAAATGAAGGAAAATCTTCACCATCCTTTCCCTCATGCTCCACTGAAAGAGTTAATAGATAGTGTTCCCGTTTATAGTCCTGCCAGGATATTTTTAATTACCTGCATTGGTTTATTACATAATGGTGGTATTTGCTCCATTAGGCTATTGGCATCTTTGCAGGAAGTAAACAAACCTACTGGCATCCATCAGGCTGAGTAATTACAGAGAGTTTGTTTATTTTTTACAGGTTTCCTGATCAATACTGGCACTAGCTCTGCAGACTGGGCTCCAAGCCTGCCTACTCATGCAGCCAGTTTATCCTGCTGCCTTAGCAGTCAGCTATTTGGGAGATGATCAGGGTTTGATCATCCTGAAAAAACAGCAGTGGGAGATAAATGCTATAGGCTCATCTCCAAGAGCCTAGGCACAGGCAGTGAATGCCCAGACTGTGCCCTGATCTCTTCCTGTAGGATTTTACAGCCTATGGAATCTAGACTTTTGTACCACAGGGAGCTGGGAGGTGCCTTTGTCTGGTTGTTTTTATTGGTATCTGTGGGTATCTATTCAGTGAAGCCTCCTGGGCTGAATGTGTTTCATGTGCATCCCCCATTATAGGAGACCAGGTCCACTCACCAAGCTCCTGCCTTTCAGGTCTATGTTAAACCTGAAAAATGAGAGCCCAAGTGTATTCCCCTTCATCTCCTCAGCTTCATATGCTCAATTATACTTGTCCAAATCAGGTGTGAAGTGCTGCCTAGCAGAAGGGGATTTTAGTAGCAATAAGGTGCAAAGTGGGAACAGCTTAATCCAAGGCATGGACACAATGTCACTCTATTTTTCAATCCTTGCAGTGCATTGCTGGGGATTTGTGCCAGCCAGCCTTCTTTAGCAGTGAAATAATTCAACTGATGCCTTGATGTGGCTACCTAAAAACAGAGGTTAGACAAAAATAAGATAATAAATGTAGGTATTTATTTGAAAGGACTTCAAAGGTACACCCTGGGCAGTCAAAAGGCTACAAAGGACTCCACCCAAAATGCACGCTGAGTCACGGGTTCTTCACACTTTTTTAAGTTTGGTCCATTTGCATATCAGGGTTAATTCTCCAATTATAACTTCAGTTAATGATGTAATTACCCCAAGTTTACCCCTCCTCTTCAAAGGCTTTCAGTTTACACATTTTGGGGGCTGGGACAATCAAGGTATCCTTGAAGAGCAAACCTAAAGAGGCTTTGTTATGTCTAACCAGCATGAGAGAACAGTAGTTAATGGGCCACACGAAACTTCAGAGTTACACACTAGGCAGTACAGGATTTGAAAAATATATAAGTTAAAACCTAAGGCATCACAATGACAGACCAAATGCATCCTTAGGAGTGGAAGAAATAGACATCATCATGGTAGAAGTGGCATGTTGTGTGTATGCATTCCTTTAATGGCTTGTTCATACAGATGCTCCAGAGTGGGCCACTGCTGGGTTGTGGAGACTAATAGAAGCAGAAGACCCTATTCAGAAGGAGATGGAAGAAGCTAGGGACAGCAGAAGGTCCTGACTCCTTTTCTACTGAGGATAGAAAGGGAAAGAAAGGACCAGACATTGAACTAAGTGGTTACCATGGTAGAAAGAAACAACTTCTGTGTGCAGAGACAGAACCTCTTCCATCTGTGTTAGAGTTTAACTGGCAGGTCTTGGACTGTGTAGCCTGACCCTCAGTTGGAATGTGTTTGTTACAGGAGAGCACAGTGTCATCACTGTTTGAGCAGAGAGATGTGGTATAGCCTAAGAACAATGATTTCCTGGAGAGAAAGGAAGATGCAGTGAGCTCTGAAAGGAGGTGGGGAGACCAAGCAAGGATGGCAAAGAAAGAGAATAATTCATATAAATGGCAGTGCTTTAATCCTCCTCTCCAAGGTGTGATGAGGCTGATGCCCTGATAAAGGAACATATCTGTGGAGATAACTACGAAAAGTCATACATTCCCTCTCTCAGAGGCTGCCTCCTTTCCTCCCCACAATGAGAGCCTATGGGAAGTGGAACGAGGCCTCATGTGCTGACTTGCTGTTGGAAAGTTCTGTGTCTTGGAAAGTTAGGGCAAAGGTTCATAAATGAATCCAGAAGGTGCAGGAACTCAGCTTGATGGCTGATTGGTATTCAGTTCTGGTGCAAAATGCTCAAGAAAAAACGTATTAATTTCTCCTTCCACAAAGAGCAGGAGTGCAACAATAATCACAGTATCAAGTCATAAAAAAATGTCCATTGAAAATAGATGTCAAGACTCTGGAGGGTTCAGCAGGGGGAGATTGTATTAAGATAAAGTAGATTATAACACTGGTGGGCATTAAAGGTTGTCATTGTATGGTAAATCACATCAGGAAGTCACAATAGCTGCTCTTTACACAGTCAGTGATAGAACACTGATACAGCACTTGATTTATTCTCTGTCCCTGTTATAGCATCACTAGCAAACATGTAGGTAGAAAGAGAAGAAGGGAGAGACTTGTGAGCTAGACTGGATTTCTGAGCTGTGGTTTTGGGGAAGTTGGGTAGGACTGGAGTGATGCCAGGCACATTCTTCCCTTCCCCTTCTGCCAGATGCTGGGGCTCTGCACGTGTCCTGCATTGCAGAAGCACGGATTGAAGCTTTCCCCAAAACACTACCTGTAGGGTAGCAGTAATAATCTGAGTAGGATCCACATGGTTCTAGAGCTGTATGTCCCAGAGGGAGCATCTTGTGCTCCCCTCACTGATGGAGATTGCCAGCTGGGCTCCTCCACTATGCAGACTGTCTCACTGCCCCCACAAAGACAGCATCCCAGCAGCAGTCGTCAGTCCCGAATATGTGCACATCCAGCCTGGACCATTTCCGGACCTAATCCGTAGCATCCCAAAAGTGTCCCAAGCACACCTGCATACCTCTCATCTGTCCAAACACTTCTGAAACTTGCCCTCTCCCTTCTCTGCCCGAAGTAAATTGCCAAAATATCTTAATTCTTTTCTTAGCAGTTACAATCCAGGAACAATGCAAGAACCTATTTAAATCTGCCAGACATCTCCTGATGGGACTTTACACATTGCATAGCTTGAGCAAAGTCCTTTCACTGTTGGAAGTACGTTGGTAAATGGGCAGGACAAGGGCTGTCTCTCTCATCCCCAGCCTATGCTTTATGTGCATCTTCCCAGGAGTGTGACCCAATTCTACCTCAGATATGGATTAAACTAATGCCAAAATCACCTTCATTCCCATTTTGCACCTGAGTGCTTTCAAACTCCTGCCTATCATAGTTCTGTATCCTTGACAGATATGCAGTAGAAAGTTACTTCGTATTCTGCCCCAGATCTAAAGTATTTACCGGATAGCCTTACCAGCAAGAGGTGGGAAAAATCACAGACAAGTCCTGTGATTTTCTTTTGTACAGACACTACTGACACCTGCAAAAAGGTGTTTTGCTAGTGCAGCTTGTGTAGCTTTTGCAGATGGTTTAACTGTAGCAGGACTGAATTCCTCCTAATCATCAGAGAAGCACTGTACCCTCCAGGAGCCTTGGCAAAGGTTGGAGCACCGTTGTCTTCCTTGCACATGGTGGCCTGCTCTGTCACCATCAGAAGTGTCCTGGACGCCCAAGCTGTTGTCCTATTAAACTTCGTGATTGACAGCAAGGTCTGTTAGAATATCAGACTGATCCTCAAGTGAGGCAAGACCATAACAGCCTTGGCTTTTTTGTGGTGCAGTTACATTAAAATCTTCCCCCAAAACACCTTTTTTTTAATCTTGCTTTTTCAGATAAAGCAAATGTTGTTTCACAGTTCTCGCTCCAAACACTGGTGTGGAAAGCTGTATGGAAGCCGTATCTCTCCATCTTTGCTAAACTTGCACAGATGTCTTGTGTATAAATGTGCTCCTACAACTAAAATGTATGTTTTTTTTCTGGTCTTAGCACCCTCCTCTCTCTAGTTCCAGGTGAAGTCAGTATGCTGGTTTCATTAGTGTTTCTGAGTATTACGATCCTGAGAAAAGAAGGCAAAGGCATATAAAGTATAATAGGCTTTTGCTGAGATGAATGTTAGCTTGTGTAGATTAACAGAGTAAGTTGTTTTACCACCTAATATGCACATTTAGAAACAATTTTGGAGTGTGAAAGCATTTAAAAGGAATGCTAATTTCAAGCTGAGGGAAGTATATTTGTTTAGAGAATAAGAAAGCCAGGACTGACCAGGTAAGAAGTGAACTGAGTTAATTCTGATTCTTCTGGTTCAGCTACATTGCTCTGTTTGTTAAAGTATTTCAGATCTTTTGCCTGTTACACTGCTTTATGAGCTCTCATGTGGTGGAGGGGGAAGAGCAGCAAGACTCAACTTTGCTAAAGGATGTCAAGGGACATAACAAGAAGACTAGAATGAAAGTTGAACAGCAGCCAAAGAGCTGGAATGAGGATAGAATAGCAGGCTGCATACTGCAAACAAGCCACCATGATGCATGATTTCAGCTAACTTCCTAAGGCATAGTTTCCCAAAGACCTGCCTGGATTCACCCAGGTGCTCAGCTGTGTTCAAAATCTGAAGCCTGTTGTGGGCACTGAGTCTGTTTGCATGTTCTGCCAAAATCATACTGCCCCTCCTGTTAGAAGCAGAAGAATGTTAGGGAAAACCTGACTCTCAGTTTGCCCTGACACTTCTTTTCCCAAATATTTAAGTAGGTGCATTTTTCTGGTACAGAGGTTTTTTGAAGTAATTTGAAGCTTCATGCACAGGCACTCAGAGGAGTCAACATGAACAGCTACATACTTCTGTGCCCTTCAGTTGAAACTTTTATGTGGCCAACAGCAAAGGAATAACTGCTTAAGCCAGTGAATTTTTATCAAAATTTTATGTCAAGTACAGATAAACTCAGTAAACAGCTCTGAATAATGACTCCACTTCTGGAAACTCTGTTTTCCATCATGGTAGGATCACAAATTGTGTATATTTATCCTTATACAACTCTGTGAAATGCGACAGTGCCAAGAAATTGCATCTGGTTTATACAAAGGAAGCTAAAGAGGTGACTTGATCGCAGTCTGTAAGTACAACAAAAAGATTTCTGATAACAGAAAATTCATTAATCTAGCAGATAGTGGCCACAGTGAGATCAGTGCCTGGAAGTGTATACAGTCTGATTCATTCTGGGAATAAAATGTAAACAAGGAGATAATTAGGTACTGGAGCAGTTTGCCTCTGATTGTAGTAGATTGTCTCTTATTAGGAGTCTTTGAATCAGGCTGGGGGATCTTCCAAAAAGTGTATGATCGCTTAGGTGACCTGACTTGCTGAAAGAAGGAATGTGGTGGTCTTTTGGCTGTAGTGGCTGGGAGCCTTGCTTTTGTTTCCACATCACCTCTACCTTCTTCTGGCATTATACAAGGTGTTATAGAGGGACTGTGGGTGATATCTGTGATAGATGAACGTTTTAGGATTGGCTCTTGCAGATTGTGTGTTGTGTGTTTTGGAGACTGTTTCATTTTAAGGTTATATTTGTAATTAGTTGATGACGTTTAAGTGTTGGTGTAAATTAGGGATTGTTGTAATATTGGTTGTAAAGGTTTGCACTAATAAAACCAGCAATCAAAGATGGGGGGGAGGAACTAGAACCTTCTTGGAAAGTTCTAAGAGGTGACAATCAAATTGAGGCCACTCCCTGTCCGATAACTGAGTGTGCTCCAAGAGAACAACTGGGCATGCTCTAAGTGGGCGGTCCTGGGGAGGAGCCAGGGTGGTCAAACTGAGCATGCTCTAAGTGGGTGGACTAGGGGAGGAGCTGGGCTGATCGGCCCCCTGACTGGTAAAAAGTATCCATGTGCTTTTGAGTGACAACCACGAGATAAATGGCGTGACACCAGCCTCATGCGTTTTTGCTTCTGGCCTGCAGTGAGGGCTATGCACCCAGCGCTGTAAAAACTGTTTTATCGACTTTGTCCTTCAAGTAAATGTTATTTCTTTCATAAATGTGAACTCATTTTTCACAATGTCCCACAATGTCCTTAAAATTAGTGGTGGGTTGGCCATCAGCATCAAAGGGATTAGGATTTAATCCTGGTTTTATTGGTGAATTTGGTTCCTCCAGCCTTGTCTATGGCATGATGGTCCTGACAGGAGAGCTGTGCTTTGTGTCCCTGTACTCTTCTGCTGGCTGGGCAGGGACTGGTCTTCACCCCTGTGAAAACCACTTCTAATCTTGCAGCTAATGAGACTCCATGCAACTGCAGTATGTCCCTAACTGGACTCTGGGTATTCATTACAGTTCTGTTTCTCTGTCATGAACTGTCCACTGCAGCTTGTTGGTGCCAGAGCGGGAGGTGCCACGACCTTCCTAAAAGCGTCTCTAAAGCGAAGCCGCTCAGCAGGACCACCACACACACACACGCGTGCACGCATGTCGCAGTGTCGGACATGAACACGCAGGTTCAAGCAGCAGGTCCAAGGCAGGAGAGCAGAGTGAAGAACCCTGCCTACCTTTATTTTCTGCTTTTTATATCTCTTTTAAAACAACCATACATTGGTAGATGAGGTTAACACCTCTGCAATTTTACAGGATAGGAACACAGTCTATCATCTCTCTCTGCCTTGGAGAAAGGAATGAAAAACAATCCAGAAGTTCAGAAAACATTCTAGGCCGGTTAGAAAAACAAGAGCTATGTTTATAGAAAATGCATGAGAACTTTTACTACAAAAGTAAAAACACAGAACAGTAGAAAAATCCAGGGTGACACACACACACACACACACACACGCAGATAGCTCCAGTATATGGGTTGATGATAAAGAGCGGGGAAGGGTCCTCGTATGGAGTTCCAGGGGAGGAGGTTTATTGCAGCCACACCTTGAAGGGGTCCAGGGACGAAGATGAAGACCCTCCAAAGAACAATGGAGGGTTTAGGGTTTTATACGGGAACGGAGGGAGCATCAGGGACCAATGATCTGAGGGCGTGGGGGCGGTACACAGGCAGAACTAGGGTACGAGAGCCAATATGAAGTTTTGAGGGAGTGGCAGTGGGGCGAGGGCCAATGGGGGGAACCTGGAGAGGAGAACCTTCTAGAGCAGGAACATACAAGGTAACAAGGGGCAGAGAGGCCAACGGGGCCAACCAGGGAAGCAGAACTGGGGTACATTAATATAGCAGGGCAGAGCTTTCTGGGGGAAGCCTCTTCTGTTCACCCTAACCTGGGGAGGAATCTTTGGTACTGGGGATTGTCTCACCAGTGGACTCTCTTTGTCCCTTGTACCACAGGCTCACTAGCCACCACATTTCTCTATGATTATTTTTATTAGAAACAGCAGAGAAGCTTTAGGTCAAAATCCTAGGGCAAGAACATAAGTTATAATCTGGAATAGAACATCTAGAAGTGGTTCTTTGAAGTTTCTTTGAGCTCTGTATGCTTTCCTGACACTGGGAAGCTGAAGAAACTGTCTAGTCTAGATTATTTCTATCTGCTTCATGTAAACTACTTTCCAGTTTTCTGAACATTGTCTTGCTCCCTCAGGGGGATTCCTACATGATTTTCATAGGAAATTTTCCTCTGAATCTTGTACCAGACCTGTATTCCTCATATGCTGGGAAGTATAGCATACCGAGCCTAAAACTGCGTGTGCAAATAAAATCATGAGGTTGTGTATTTGAGGCCTTAGTTTAATCATCTCCTGTTGTCAGAAGCTTAATGAGCTATGTTGTTAAATGGCTTTACATTGTTACTTTGTGATGGTAATGAATAAGGCCTGTGGGCAAAGAGGAGCTAAGCTTCCCAATGGTATTGATTTCTTCTGTGCTCACAAATCCGGATTGCATTGCTGACAGGGACTTGGTTTAGCACTTTAGTGACTGCCCAGAGCCTCATCCCACCCTGGGAAGGCAAATGTGACTACAAAAGTTGCTACTAATTAGGCAAAGGAAGGAGCTGAGCACATCTACCTCAGAGATAATGTATCTTGTGTGTTTTGAATCCAGCCTAAGAACTCTGTAAGGTGGCGAATTTCTCTGGAGATGTTCCCGTTGCTCAGGCCAAGGTTTCTGCTCTGTTAGACACTGAGAGAGTTGCTTCCTAGAGAGCGTGTGGTTTTCTTGGGGTGAGTCTATGATGTATATCCCCTGTCATGGCTCTATGCCAAAAAATTAATTTTGTGCCTTTAAACTGAGCTTGAGAGGGGAGGAAAAAAACCCACGAACTTTTCAAAGCAGTTCCCAATGACACAGAGATAGAGACTCCTCTGCATTCTCTGCAGCTGCGGGAGCACAGAGGGAGCACCCTTGCCTGTTTCTTCAGCCAGCTCATCCTTTCTTTTTTCCTTTTTTCCCTTTTTTCTCTGGCGTGTTTCCTGGGACTTTGTGGGTTTTTTTTCCCGGTTTTTTTTTCTCTTCTGGACTGTTTCAACAACTTCAGAACATATTGGGAGAACTTTTCTTCAGGCCCGGAGGTGGCCTAAGGCCGCCCTCCATGGCAGCTGCGAGAAGGAGGGACCACACCTACGAAAGGACTCTAATTTCTTCCCAGGTTTTCTCTCTATAGCGAGGGGTTTTACTATTTAGCATTATTATCCTTTTCCTGTGTGTTTGTTAATAAATAGGTTTTATCTCTTTCACTTTCTTTCTAGGAAAATTTTTTTTTCCCCAAACCTGGTGGGGGGAAGGGTGGTTGTAACCTGGTTTTCTCTCAGAGGATAGATTGCTAGATTTTGGCCAAAACTGGCACAGTGGTTCAGGTAGGTAAGACAGGCAGTGGAGAGGTGGAGAAACAAACCTGTGCATTGACTTGTTTGTCCATTTTTTCTCACCTTGGGTGGCCGGAGGGTGGTTATTCCAGCTCAGCTGTTGCACGTTATATTGTTAAGCTGCAGTTCATTACATGTCTGAATGCCAGGGTGTGATGTGAGGCAGTGACTAGGAACCTGAGGCTGATGAGGTGCTCATAGTAACACCCAAGCACATACCTGGTTATTGCAGGCCTCCTGAGAAGAACTAGCCATGCCAGGGACATGTCAGATCCTGCTCAGAGGGCAGAAGCTATGAGTCAGCACTTGGAAACAGAAAAACTAACAGAGAGTGTTAAGTGTTTTGGTCTTTGTTTATAGCTTATAGGAACTTGATTAAGAAGGGAATTAGAAGCCTGAAGTCCGACTTTCTGTGTTAAAATTGTTTGTGGGGTGGTATTTCGGGCATGCGTGGTCAAGTCTGAGGTTGGGAGGTTACAGAGGGCATCAAGAGAAATGTTGTCATCATTTGCATCATCAGAAAGTGCGCTAGTTGGATGGAGAAGACCACCAATGGAATCATCCCCTGGACAAATGATTGATCAGGAACGCACTGCTAAAGGAGCCAATCATACTATACATGCAAATGAAGGACTGAGAGTGAACTGACCAATCAACAACTGAGCCAGAGACTATATAATGGATGCTCTCAGTTGATGCTCGTGCTCTTGCAGTAACACAGTTACTAAGGAGCACCCAGTGTTGCGCCCGCACTGTTACTGTTGCTCTGCCTTGCTGTTTATGGTACCTGGGCTACTCCTTGTACCCGTCCCCGGTTGCTGTTCAATAAAGGATTATAATTCGAATTGGCTTCATTGAGAGGACTGTTTGCAACGGAGAGTTGGCCTCATTACTGAGTAGCAAGTTTTTGATAACTCTCATTCCTGCTGGTTCTGAGGAAAGGAGGCAGTGTCCAAGTATTTTCCTCTTCTATGGACAGTTTTGATTTAGGAGGAAGAAGCAGGAAATAACAGTAGTACGAGAGACAGGTAATGCCATTATGATGATAGAAAACTAACAGGCACATCCTGAGTGACAGAATGAGGCTGAACTGTGTCTGGAGTGTGGCAGAATGGTACCTAACTTTCCATTTGCTTCCCTTGCCTCATAGGTGGATGTGCTGTAGGGAGCTGGAACACCAGCAAGGGGGTGACAGGGCTGCGAAGGAAATTAATGTACCTGTACAGAGTGCTGCCCCTGGGAATGGCTGGCTATTAATAACAGTAATAACATATGCCAGGATGTGGAAGAAGCATCTTTTGTAAAGATGGCTGTTCACTGCCACTATCTGGGGTAGAAAAAAATTGAAAAAAACCCCAGTTTAATTATTTTATAATGCACAGTAATGCCACTTTTGTATTTTTCATTGTTTCCTTGCGTTTAATTTTGTGTGTAGGAGAGCTGTTTGTTTTTAACAGGCCATGCTGCAGATTGGCAGGTAAATCAGGGTGCTGTGTGAAGGAGGGTGCTCAGCAGACCCAGACAGCCATCACTAGAGTTAGCCAGAACAGAAACATCCCAGAAACTTGCTGCTCTGGAATCTTACCACTGAGACATGTCACAGTTAACTTGTCCTCCCTCTACTCCTGTTACACTGCAAAAGGAACAATTTGGACTGCAGCCCTAATCCCACTGGAACAATTGGGATGCACATGGCAAGGAAAGCTGAAGGTTTTTTCATACTCTTCTAGTTCTGTACTAAATACAGATGATGCAAAGAGAAAAACTTTTCCTATACATAGAAAGAAGGGGCAAGGGAAGAGAGATTCGCAGAATTCAGGCAGTTCTTGGACCAAAGTCTGTCCAAATTTTCTGCTGTTCTGCTCAAAATGAGCTGCCTGCAAGATCAAGAGGTGTCTATCCATGGGATTAAAACACGTGTGGACTCAATTAATTGCCTGATAATCCTAAGTATGTTGCAGTGCTCTCTGCTGTGGCCCTTTGGCACTACCACAGGCGAAGAGTACCCTAGCAGCATATTACAGGTATGAGATGGCAAAGAAAATGCTGAGCAACTTCTTAAGGTTTCAGGTCTCTGCTCTTCTCCCAGGCAGAAGCTGAAATGGCTCTGCTTTTTCCTACTATGCTTCACCCACCAGAACTCAAAGGGTCCCCTTACCTGTGTTATCTATGCAGTCATATGGAAGTAGCAGTAAGAGACAAACAAGAGGGAGTTTTTCCTTTTTCCTGGGGCTGAGATACAAAGCTCTATGTGGGGTTTTTTAGCTCTTTTATTGTAAATGAGATGCACAATGAAAGGAGAAAAATCAAATTTAACTATAAAGCCGTGTCTTCCTCCCCTCCGTCTCTCTGGTCTGGGAAGTGCAATCACCCCTCCTTTGACACAAGAATGAATTCAGCAGCATGCATTTTAAAATTATTATTTATTTAAAATTAAAGAAAATTACTTTCAGTTCAGTGCCAATTTCTTGCTCAGTGATAACAGCAAGGGGAGGAAATGAAACAGCAGCACTTTCAGAGGCAACATACATACATATATGTGTGTATATACATAGCTGGTAGAGGGCTTGGGGCCACTGCACTGAAGGGTTACATGCATCCCCAGACATCTGTTCCCCCTTGCTAGCACACAGCTGTTAAAAAAGCAGAGAATGGAGTGCCTTGTTTAACCCTGTAGAGCCTCTCTTACATGCTGAGTTGTACCACTGATATCTAGACCCTTTAAAATAATCTACTTTATTGAATTGTAAGACTCCAGTTTGCAGACATGGGAAGAGAAGCAAAGACAATTGAAGAAATATGCTCAAATATGAAATATGAAGAAACAGGCTGTGGAGCAATGGAAGAGCCAGGAGCAGAATTCAGTAGCCACAGCTCACCTGCATGTGCTTCACATGTTTAAAACAACTGAGAGCATTGGATATGTTCTCTGGGATCGTGCAGTTGTCTTGGTGTATCTTTGCACCTTGTGTAGTCCAGAGGAGTCTTGGCTCGCTGGTTAATGCTGCTGCTGCTGCTCCCACAGTGTGAATAGCAGTATTTCACCAAGCCAGAACTATTCTTGTTTGTCAGAGCATATTTCAGAGCAAACTTGGGTCCGAGTGCTTAATTTCTCTTGACTCATCATTTGATCTTTCTGGTTATGAGCCAGACAACCCCTTGTCCTTGCAGTGCACTGTTAAGAGGGAGAACAAGGCCATCCGGCCTTCAGTGCCTTTCCAGTGACACTGGAAATCATACTGTCTCCATACTGTCCTGTGTTCTCAGGGCAGGTAAGTACACTCTGTCTGCACGGATGGCTTAGGCAGGGAGAGGGTCTTCTGGAAGCAAGTCAAGGGCCCCAGAAGAGACACATATCAGAAATAAACCTGGGTCAGGAGGTCTGTGACCACTTCTTCACAGTCTCAGGTACTCGCTCTTTTCCTGTGCAGTCATTCCAGCTGTTCTAGCTCATGCCTACCTCTGCATTCTTGCTAAAGAGGCCCTGGCCCTCACCCCCATCTCTCTTGCACCTACTGAGTCTTATCCACCTTGTGATGTACAAATATGTTTGTTGTCTCTACTTCCAGCTTCTGAATCCTTTTGTTCATTTGATATTTGTTTTCTGCCAAATTTTCTGCTGTTCTGAGAGGTCCCAACATCTTCCATCTTTCCTGAGCTTTGGAGGCACATGCTTAACCTGTAATCAGCATGACTCAAAATGACAGCGCTGTCTATCCATGAAGTGAAAGAAATAATGTGCTTTGTTTTGCTGCTCCCTATTCAAAGATAAATTGCTTTTCTTTCCTCTAAGAGCAGAAGCTCACTTCTTTACTTTACCTCTCTCCCTGGTGCCTAATACAGATTTAGGATAAATTACATTCTCTGGTTATTTTTAAAGAGTTTGGGATGGACAGAAGTTGTGTTATTGGGGAACCTGACATATCTCTTATCATTGATCAAAGACAGACAATGTATGCTTTTGTATTCATACTGTGTCTTGGTTTGAAAGACAGGTGTCAGACAGGAAAGGCAGGAGCCTCCCCTGAAATGGAAAATGCAACCCCCTTTCCCTCCGAATTATTATAAATTTGAAGATAAGGGCTTTCAGGCAAAGATATGAAGGATAGGAATAACAGCTCTTTACTAATAAATATATATGTATAACAACACAAACAAACAACAATAGCTGTGGCAGTCACAGCAAACAGCAGCAAAAACCCAGTGCCAGCCTCGGGCACTTTTCCCTGATGCAGTTCCTCCGGGGCGGCTCCCGGTGAGCAGGGCGGGTGCGATGGTTCCCCCGCGGCTGCAGGGGGCGCTCCGCAGCGAGCGCGGGGAGCACCGGGAATGGCGGCGCGGGGTCCCGGGAAGGGATGAATGAAAAAAACCTCACAAAACCCCTGGGTGTCTGGCTGGATCCTCAGGAACAGCAGGCTGGAACAGCAGGGGCGAGCGCAGATCTCGGGTGGCAGCGAGGTGCACCGAACTCCGGCGCTGTAGCAGGAACCTGGCAGGTCACAGCGTAGGAGCTACAGAGTAGTGAAAGCTCCGAACAGCGGCAGGGGGCCGAGTGGCAGCGGCCCCAGCCCCCAGCGGGCAGGGAGAAGAGCAGGCTTAGAAATCCCGGGGTTTGCCCGCAGAAAGCAAAACAGCCGAAGAAGCAGAAGCCCGCAGTGCTGACCAAGAGTTCACACCGAAGGCAGGCAGCTCCCAGACTGAACACTGAGCACACCAGGCAGCCCCCGGGTGTCTCAACCCCCCCAGGTGACAAAAGGGTGGCCAGTCCCACCCCGCCCCTGTGGCCAGGTCTTTTGTTTCTTTTAAGTACCCAGCGGTTTGTCCCCGAGCAACTAGTATGGGTAAAATTCTTTAAGAGAAAAAACAGGCTAAAATCCTAAACCCCAACATTATCCACCCCGAATTTTTCCCATACTAACATGTTACATCAAACTTAACTTTTTTAACCATATACACACATGCATCACCATAATTATATACATATGTACATGCAGATATGATACAAGTACAATGCTATGGGCAGTTCACCCTAAAACAAGGTCCCCTTGCGGTACACATCGGGTCTCTCCATCCTTCTGCATCACCCACCAGGTGCAACCTGGTCCCTGAGAGAAGACAACCCCACGGATAGGTTGGTCTTTGCTTGAGGCAGAATTGACCCAAACAGTTTTTCCAAGCATACCTCTCATGTGCACCACTGGAACCTTATCCCCGTCTGTTGTTTGTAGGGGTTCAGATTGAGCAGGGCCTGCTCGGTTCGTGGAGCCTCGGATGTTAACTAACCAGGTGGCTTTTGCTAAATGCATCTCCCAGTTTTTGAAAGTTCCCCCAGCCAGTGCCTTCAAGGTGGTTTTAAGCAATCCATTACACCGCTCAACCTTCCCAGCTGCTGGTGCACGGTAAGGGATGTGGTACACCCATTCAATGCCATGTTCCCTAGCCCAGGTGTTTATAAGGCTGTTCTTGAAATGAGTCCCATTGTCAGATTCAATTTTCTCAGGGGTGCCATGTCTCCAAAGGACTTGCTTTTCAAGGCCCAAGATGGTGTTCCGGGCTGTAGCATGAGGCACAGGGTAGGTCTCCAGCCATCCAGTGGTGGCCTCTACCATTGTGAGCACATAACGCTTGCCTTGGCGTGTTTGAGGCAGTGTGATGTAATCGATCTGCCAGGCCTCCCCATACTTGTATTTGGACCACCGCCCACCATACCACAGGGGTTTCACTCGCTTGGCCTGCTTGATTGCAGCGCACGTCTCACAATCATGGATCACCTGGGAGATACTGTCCATGGTTAGATCCACCCCTCGGTCTCGTGCCCACTTATAGGTGGCATCTCTGCCCTGATGACCTGAGGCATCATGGGCCCATCGAGCTAGGAACAACTCTCCCTTGTGTTTCCAATCTAAGTCTATCTGGGACACCTTTATTTCTGCAGCCTGATCTACCTGTTTGTTGTTCTGATGTTCTTCATTAGCCCGGCTCTTGGGAACGTGAGCATCTACATGGCGGACTCTCACGGGTAGGTTCTATACCCGAGTGGCAATGCCTTTCCACTCATCAGCAGCCCAGATTGGTTTTCCTCTACGTTGCCAGTTAGCCTTCTTCCACCTTTCCAGCCAGCCCCACAGAGCATTGGCTACCATCCATGAGTCAGTGTAGAGGTAGAGCTTTGGCCACTTCTCTCTTTCAGCTATGTCCAGAGCTAATTGGACAGCTTTGAGTTCAGCAAACTGGCTCGATCCACCTTCTCCCTCTGTAGCTTGTGCAACTTGTCGTGTGGGACTCCATACAGCAGCTTTCCATTTCCAGCTAGCTCCTACAATTCGGCAGGAACCATCAGTGAAGAGGGCATATTGTCTTTCACTCTCCGGCAGCTCATTATATAATACAGATTTAGGAAAAATTACATTCTCTGGTTATTTTTAAAGAGTTTGGGATGGACAGAAGTTGTGTTATTGGGGAACCTGACGTATCTCTTATCATTGATCAAAGACAGACAATGTATGCTTTTGTATTCATACTGCCACTGCATAGAAGAGTGTGTGTCTGCATCTTCTACATTTCTGCCATACCTGTAGATTCCAGACACACTTAATCTCTGTGTTTGCCCCTTCTCCTTGGGTATGTTGACCTGTTGCATGTGTATTTTTCTGAACTTGGGTGTCTCTATGGGCTGTGTGTAAGGTCTTGTGTGGTTTTGTGTCCTTGTTGGTCTGGAGTACTCGTATCTTTGCGTCTGCATTATTTGGAGAAGCAGCTTGGCTCCTGCTGAGGTGTCAGCTTTAGGTCAGAGTACAAACTCCAGTGCCATAAAGTGACATGCTGCAGGTTATTTTATATTTCTTGAACTACAGGGCATCACCTTTCTTCTCTGTAGTGGAGCTAGGCTTGATTCTTGCCAATGGCAGCTCCTGAACAATAAAATGTCCTTGCCCTCAAAACCATGCAGTGAGTACTTGGAAGTGAGTAACACCTACCACAAAGCTAGTCAATGGGAAAACAATTCCTGAATACTGCTCACACTGGAAAGCCCTGCTCAGCTGTGTGAGGCACTGTAATTTGTGGCTTTGAAGCAGGACCACTTCATTTACTAAAGACCCAAAAAATACGTCTGTCATCTTGCTTTACTTCCATGGCTTTGAAGTTCTGAGAAATCCTGGGTGGATTGTCCACCCCCTGCTCACTCTGTCTCCATCTTTTTTCTTTGTTTCTCCTTCTGCATCTGCAAAGATGTCACTGTGATGAAGCTCTTGATAGATTCCCGGGTGACTCTCAGCCAGTGCTGATGGATTGCTACGCTCTTTGCTGCATGCTTCAGTTGTCTCTGCAGTTCAGTCTGCTGGATTGACAGGGTCCATAAATCATTCTTGGAAGGAAAGGTGCTCCAAGAGCTCTGGCCCCATTTGGGATGTGCTCATGGGACACAGCCTCAAATATACCACTTGCACATATACAGTGGCAGATTGGTGTGGATGGGGATCTCAGATCTGGCTGCCATATACCCCAATTTGGGTTTGAGAAGGCTGGGTTAGAGGGGTTTGCTGTTTCTCGTTCTGCTGTTTCCTTTCTGTGCGCAGAATTGAAAAAAGAAGAAGCTGTGGTCTGAAGAAATTGTAGAGGAGAAATGGGCCAGTGGCTTATGTGTCATACAGGCAGCTGTGGAACCTTTTCACAGAAGATGTGGATAGCAAGCAGGGAAAGGGACGAGTATGGATAGTGCTGCTACCTTTTGCTTAGTCCTCCCTTTGCCTTTTGTGTGGAATAGAAGGAGCTGAAAAGCGCAGTGAAGAAAGAGCCTTGGGGGAAAGAACAAGGGAATCCTAGCAAGGCAAGCAGGTGAAACTGCACATTTGACTATTCCAGAATGCAAGAGATGCTCGAGCATTGCCTGTGTCAGGAATTTGCCAAGGATATCCTTGGAAACCTCTGCAGCAGAGGTACTTCATCCTCCTGGTACACCATGGGGATGGCACAGACACCATCAATTGTCCTGTAAAGCATCCAAACATCTTCCTTGCAAATCCTGAAGTTATTTAATGGAAATTCCCTGGTTTCTTTACTTCTGCGTCTCATCAGGGTAATGACGGTCTCACATATCTCTTTAACCACCATACCAGCTGTGGTCCTGTGAACATCTGGAGTGGTCCCCAACAATTGAGGGCCACCACTTTCCACAGGGTGGCAGCAGCATGCTTTCAATTCCCATGCTGAGGGATCCCACTTGGGTGCTTCTCTGTCAAGGTTCTGGCTGGGATTAATCCTAAAAAAAAGAAATATTTCTAGAAGGGAGAGAAGGGATTTGCACATACTCCATTCAGGCAGCATACATCCCCAGATGAAGCATCCTGACAACATTAAAAGGCAGCAGGCAGAGCTACAATGAAGGATGCTCCCACTGATTTCCAATGCAGCATGAACTTGCCTTCCTTATTAACCCTACTGGTTGATTATAACCTGCACAGAAAGCCCTCAGGGCAGGAGAGATATTTAGTTTCTCAGGGCTTGAAACTGTGAAATGACAGCTGAAATTTTTATTTTTATATCTCGGTTTGAAATGATGGTGAAAATTCTCAACAAAAATACCTCATGAATATTCCATTACAGTGCCAGCAACACTTCGCAGTCATGGATTATTTATATATGAAATAACCAAAGCTTCATAAATAATAAAGTAGCAGCAATCTCTGCTATGTTTTATGTTCCCCATATCCAGTATGGGGGTGGGAAGGATGTGTCTTTGTAGCACATTTATATGCTGTCTCAGCCCCTTGCAGGCTGGGAGCAGTTGGGAGGACAGAGGCAGCAGAACAAAGTGTGCAGGTGAGGGCACTGGAGGTGTGGATGTGCACAAGGAAATGTTTCTTTTGCTCCAGTTCTTGTGGGTGCCCCTGGCTGCAGAGAATTCATGGTATAGCATGAAACATATCTGGTTTTGAGGGCAAAAGTGGGAGCATGTGCAGAGGGAGAAAGTTTTCAGCCAGGATATGTTGCTTGTGGACAAGCAGATCAAGCATTTGGCTGCCTTTGGCTTGGTGTAGCTTGATAGCAGCTGTCTGTGTGGCCATAAACATATGGGATATCTCCATAATGGACTGCTATCACTGGCAGCACATCAAGTGGTTTAAGGAAAGGAAGCCCTCATTTCTCAGACTTGGCCCTAATTGATCCATGCTCAGTGGTTTCAAATCATCCCAAAAGCTCCATGTTGGCAGAGCTAACGATCCCCTCTTGGGAAAGGCTTGGGTTGTCCTAAGTGGGCATGGGTAAAGGACAGGGCATCCCTCTAGCCAGAGCAGGACCCACTTGCACACTTCTCTCATTTAAGTAAAGTTGTGCTTTAATTCCCAGGACAAATCTCTCCCTCCCATTTCCCAGCTGAACAATGGGCATATGCTGTGCAGCTTGTTATACCAGAAAGAAGCATGATTCTGGGTAATGTATAATGGAGCTCCTCTCCTCCAGCCCAGCCCCACTGTTGAGTCAGTAATAAAGCAGAATAACACTCATTTCCTTATCACCAGGCAGCAATGTGAGCACCTGATCTTTGCAGACTTCACTGCTCTCAGGAGAAACATTCTGTCCAGATGCCTTTGCTGGGTACTCCCCAGTCATATGGGGATGAAGAGAACTGAGCCGTCTGTTCCCCGTGATCTTTTCTCCTCTCCTGAAGGTTTATGCGGAAGTCCTTCTCCCTATTGCTCCCACTAGGAAGGACTAACTGCCAAATCACTCCAGTTTGGTGGCAGCATATTTATCCCCCCACCAGCCCACCCAGCAAGAGAAAAGGGATAAATTGCTGTCATCTCTTTTTATGGGACATAAAATCAGGTGGTAACTCTGCTCATTCAGGATGAATTATTAATTCCCTTAAAATGTCTTTAAAAGAAAGGGAAATTGTCTCCCTGCCACTGTATCTCTTCCCGGCATTGCTGCAGGTGGGCTTTGGTGGAGGAGTCTGATGCTCAGCATGGAGTATGGAGAGTTCCCCACCAGGTCCCAAGACCTTCTGCAGCTCTCCAATGGCTGACACAGCACTTCTGCACTGTTCCCAGGGATGAAGATGAATCCCCCTGCTCGAGGTTTGGGAACAGGCTTAAATGTTTCTCAGTATCTTGTCAAGGCTTGTCAAGGGGGCTTGGAGTGCACCTCAGGCCTTTCTGGGCTGTATCTTTGCACATTGGAGAATTTTACCTCCTCTTTAGAGTCCTCATTGATTATCCCTATGGGAAGACCTGTTCCATGAAAGTTGTCCCCTCCACAAAAAAACCTCCTAAGTAAGCTCATGAAGGCCATGGTTCTCTGAGAAAAAAGACTGGGGTGAGCTTTTCTGAGGGAGCCTGTTTAGTTTTGCATGGCCTGGTTTTTGGTAGCAGGGGGGCCACAGAAGTGGCTTCTGTGAGAAGCTGTTAGAAGCTTCCACCATGTCCGGCAGAGCCAATCCCTGATGGCTCTGAAGATGGACATGCTGCTGGCCAAAACTGGGCCAATTAAAGATGATGGTAACACCTCTGTGATAACATATTTAAGAAGAAATCAAAACAGATGTAGTGGCACAGTTTGAATTCCAGCTAGAGAAGAGGAGGAGGTGAGAACGTGTGAGGGAAACAACACGGTGACACCAAGGGCAGTGGAGAAGGAGGGGGAGGAGGTGCTCCAGGTGCCGGAGCCGAGATTCCTCTGCAGCCCAAGGTGATGACCATGGTGGAGCAGCTGTGCCCCTGCAGCCCCTGGGGATCCACAGGGGATGCAGAGATCCACCCACAGCCCACGGGGGCAGGTGCCCGTGCCAGAGCGGGTGGATGCCTGGAGGGGCCTGTGATCCAGTGGAAGACCCGGTGGAGAGAGAGGGCCCTTGCTTCCAGGCTGGGCAGCCCGTCCTTGGAGGACTGCACCCCGTGGAAGAGTGACCCACGCCACAGCAGTTTTGGGAGGACTGTGTGCCCGTGGAAGGGATTCACGTTGCAGCAGTTTTGGCAGGACCATGCTGGAAAAGTTCTCTGTGAACTGTCTCCTGTGGGAAGGGACCTCATGGTCTCACAGGGGAACAACTTCTCTCCCTGAGCCAAGCAGAAGAAAACCTCAGGTGACAAAACTGACCAAGATCCCCACCTCTTGCCTCCCTGCACTGTTGGTGGAAAGGAGGGAGGGGTTGGGGGAAGTAAAGGTGTTTTTAAGGGCTTATTTTACCTCTCATTATCCTCCTCTGATTTTGTTAATAATAAACTCACTTTATATCTCTAAGTTGTGCCTGTTTTGCCCTCGTAGTGTTTTCTCGCAGTCCTTATCTTAACTCATGAACCCTTTGTTAAATTTTTCTCTCCTCTGCTCAGCTGCAGCAGGGGACGTTGAGTGACCAGCTTTTGTGGGTGCCTGGCATTTGGCCAGTGTCAAACCACAAGAGAACCTCAGAAGCAATTGTCTAACCATGACTGTGCCTCTGTCCTGTAGGAGCAGGGAATGTGGCTTTTCAGGGATTGTCTTCTTGCTGCTTCCTCCTCTGTATATGAGGACAAGTGATAGTTTCTGATACCTTAAATTCTAATGTCCTTGTTTTGAGTTCCTCAGTGGGAACTAACCAAAGCTTTGACTATTTTTTTCCTAAACCATCTTATATAGTAAAAAGTTTCTTGAAGAAGGAAAGGTTTCTATAATAGCCCTGGAAGAACAACTAGCAGCTTGGAAGCATGTCTGAGGCTGCTGAGTCACTGGGGAGAAATTATACGTCTCCCATGGACTAGGTTTTCTACTGAAGTTTACTTGTCTTGCCAAAAATTTTGCCCAAGACTCTTTCTCAGTATTTTTAACATTTTGCTGAAAAGTATGGGTTTTTTTCACCCACTGGAATATGGCTTTTCATTAAAAATTTCCTAGAAAATGTTAGTAATTGACAAATATGGACTTTTAATGATTCTCCATCTGGTTATTTGGAGTAATGATCAGCTTTTTATATTTACCAAACCAGAACTTTCCAGGGTAAAACATGGTTTTGTTTGTTTGTGTATTGAAAAATATTGTGATTCTGTGCAAAGTTTTGAAAGAACTGTAGATCAGCTTTTTAATTTTCCTTCTCAGCTAGCAAGGAAGAAGAAGAATGCTCCTTATACTGAGAGAAATCCTCTGTATCCACTTTCTCCATGTAACTGATTTGATACCCATCTTCTTCCAGAGGAATTATATTGGGAACCAGAAGCTGCTGGGAAGGAGAAAGATTCTGTGTCGTTATCACTTGGAGCAGGAAGAGAAAAAGAATCTATGTATATTCCAGTGGCTTTCAGGGAGGAGATACAGCACAGGTGTTTCTGGGATTGCATCATGGTTTGGTTTGTGCTGGTTATTCTTTTTGGGGAGTGGCTATTTTTTATTTGCTTTCCACTCATTTATCCTCACTTTAAATCAAATAATAGGAAAAAAATTCTTTCTGCTAAGAGCAAGGCCATGTGTCTCTGTTCCACTCAGGAGCCCGCAGAACTAGGGCAGGTCCCCTTTGCCACACAGGTAATTCAATTTACAAGGAGTTTGTAAGGAAATGGTGAATGAAACATGAACTTTTTACGTCCATGGAGAAATTATTTCTCAAGAAATCACTGCTGAAAGAAGGAGGGAAGGAAAAATGAGCAAAGCAAAGTAAACACATTAAGCTGGGCTTCTCTACTTCAGTGTTTGGAGCTGTCTCTGCTATAAATTGTGTTGATTAAGAAACTTACGTGAGCTACTAGCTGCTATCAGTTACTTTCCACTTACGGCTTTCTTTACCTGCTGGGCAGTTGATGGTCTGACAGAACTAAAACTGCAAGTCTTCTTAACCTAGAGTTCATGAGAGCTGGAAAACAGAAGAAAGTAATTTCCAATACTACTGTTTCCTACTGGAAAGACAAACAACCCACATGGCTCATATAAGTGGGCGTTTTCTAATGTCTGGAATTGGAATGGGAGAAGTCTGTAGCCTGCAATTCTTGACCCTTCCTTCAGGCGCTCTGATGAAATGATTGGCTGGTTTTGCTGATTCTTCATATAGATCTCTCTATATAGAAAAAGAAAAAATAAAGCAAAGTCTAGCTTCTTTTTTCCAAATTCAGACCTCCAGTATCAGAGCAGCCCACAGGATTTTCTTGGCTACAATCCAGTGAAATGAAAATGAACATTCAAGTTGTTGAAAAGGCTTTGAAAACCTCAGTCTAAGCCTTTAAAAGTCCATTTACTTTCTCACTGCCCTGATTTCAGGTCAGCTTGGGCTCTTGACTTCATAAACTGCATCAAAACTACCTTGAATTTCTCATCTTTTTTCCTGTGGGAGTTTTCTTTCTCTGCCTTTTTTCTCTGACACTTCATAAATCCTTTTTTCCCCCTTCTTGCACAAAACCAGGCAGAGATGCAGGGCAGAGGCAAGGTGAAGGTGTGCCTCGTTCAGGAATGTGTCCCTGGTGTGTCCTGCAGCCACATCACCTCAAGCTGTTGTCAGTTCTTGTGTACTAAACAAAATTGGCTGGATGGTAGATGGTGAAAGAAACCTGATTTTACAGGAGACAGTATAGGGAACCTGTGAGCTTTGTCTGCACAAGGCTTTTAAGTGTGACATCAATTGGCTTGGTCCCAGTGTTGCCATATGGTATGAGGGATGAGTTGAAGAACCAGTGACTTTGCTCAGAGGTTGCCCATTTCTATAGTATTTACTGTGAACTTTGCATTATTTCATTTTCTGGAGATCTGAGGAACAACACGCCACAAGCTATTTTGTTGTGCTGAGAAGTCAATTCCAGTCTATCACAGTTGCAGTGAAAAGCTTGAACGTTTGACCCAGACATGCTCATAAAAGTTTCCTGTTTTCTAAGCCAATCTCATGAGTTATAAAGCATTTGACTTAGATTTGAATTCAAGAGACTTAAAGCAGTTCTAAAAAAACCTGGCTGTCAGCAGTCCCTGTGCCTGTATGTATCCAGTGACCTTGGTGCCCAGACACTGATATCACAAAGAGACAGGGAGATCTGCGTACTTTCTAGAAACAAATCCCTCAAAGACATTTGTCAGTAGGATCCTGAACTGCTGGACATGTTTGAAAGATCAGGTGTCTACTGACTTTATGAGTGCTAGTGTTAGTGGTATTTTGGAGGATGCTTCATGAGCTGGAAAATGTGGTATAATCCTTTGTGCCTGACTGAAGCAGTGCCCTGGCAGGCTCCTGGAATATGCAGCTGGAGCACACTTAGCAGGGCTGTGCAACTTCATTCTTGACCTGGCAGGCCAGACATCTCCAGGCATTGTTACTTTAGGGCATTGTTTGTAATTTCTTGTGTTGTGACCATAGTTCAATATGGTGCGAAGGCACTAGCAGTCCTTCTGAAATCTTCTCCTTTTAGCTGAATATGTGGGTCTTAACTTTTCTCCTGGTCTTTTGTACAAAGGATTCTTGTGCTATTTTCTGCTGAAGAGACAGCTGCATTGTATTTACATGGACAAGAAGAGACTTTTTAATGTAAAAAGCTTAACATTACTTTTTTTGCAAAGAGATATTTGACATGCTAAAAAAAAAGGCAGTCTTGTTCTGGGGTGATGGTAATTTATTTTCACTTGTTAAGAGTGCAATATGAACTTGTTAATTTGATAGTGTATATGAGTGTTACCTTTCTATTTTAAGTTGTGACAAATGCATCCCCAGACATCTCACAGTTACTGCTCAACATCTTTGCATCTTGAAAAGTTGTTGTGGCAAAGGAAATTTGACTCAGGTCTGCCTGGTGTAAAATTAACCACTTTTCATACATGAGCTAAAGGAATTTGCTGAGGTCCTTTACGAGCAAGGCACAAGTATGGACTGTGTCACTGATTAATATCTCTGAATCTGCCTGTCAGGGAGCAATGAAATTCTCATGTGGAACAATACACTGGCACATGCACAGGTCTTCTGCCAGTTCATTTGCCTGGGGTGTATATCTCTCAACTGCCACATTAAAATTGTAATGCCTGTAACAAGTCCTGAAATTACAGCCATGTAATTTGACCTTCTCTGTGTTCTGTTTGAATTCATTCCCTCTGCACACGTAGCCAGGCAGCCAGAATGTAAATAAATGCTCCCCACCTGGCAGGTGCAGAAAGGTTAGATTTGCATAAAGGGGCCGGTGTAAATTTCTCCTGTTTGTTGTCACCTCTTCTCTCCAACTGGGAATTTCAAGGCAGAGCTAAATGTCAGCTGGAAATAGCACTTCAGCATCAGCAGTTAATCTCTTCCTGCAATGTCCCTTTATGCTGCTCTTTACCACACGGATCAGCCAATCTCCTCTTGTGTGAACCTCTCATTACTGGCTCTTCTGTTGTTGCTTTGCTTACAGTCTTGACTTTCCTTTTATGTTTTCTGTTTGTGAATTAAACTCTTCTCCTCTGGTAAGTCACTCTGCTGAAATGGTTGTGCTGAAACAGCCTGCTACCAGTTTCATTCCCTGAATGGTTCAATATGTCTCCGCCCGCTGTTCCTGAGCCTACATGGGTGAAGAGTCACAGAGATTCTCTTTTATGTGGTTCATCATACAGCAGTCTTGCTTAGGAACTGTTGGCTAATGGGGATGCTGCTGCTGAAAAGAAAAATGAGTGCCTCATGAGTGGATCCAGTTTTTCAAGTCTTTGATCTGGACGCTCACTCAAGGATCTGCTGCTGGTGCACTCTGCTGCACATTAGGCTCTAATGGTGGAAAACACTTCCGTCAGTGAGAGCAGGGACTCCCCACTCCTGCTTCCCCACTTCCTCTGCTTTTAAGTCCCCCTGGCTTTTAGTGCCCTGTAGGAGGCAGAGGTCTCTTTAACGACTCTTTTCTCCATTACCATCTCTTTGATATTTTTTCAAGTTTCCCTTGCTTATTCTGACTGTCCTTGGTAATCTACTCTAGCTCTGGTTATTTTTTCTTCTTCATCTTCTTCTCCCCCCTCTTTTCTTTCACAGACACACAGGTATTGGTCTACAGTAAAGCTGTGTCATAGCTCAATTCAGATCAACCCTTGTCTTTGTAATTTGAACAGCCTACATTGCTTTGTTTATACCAAACAAGGTATTGGTATAAGCATTTATAGCATTCCTTGATTTAAGCATTCCTTGATTTAGCTTGACTTAGAGACAGCTGCTCTTCTCACTGCTTCCAATGAGATTTAACCCAGCCTATAACAATGAGGCCCATATTGCCATCTCCCTTCTGCTTTGGCCATGTGCCACAGGGATCCTGTCTTCCAAGCAGCCACCTGCCCCTGTTTTTTCCAGCTGCCTCCATCTGTTCTCAGTAGAGTTCCCAACTCCTTAAGAGTTGTTTCCTGGCTGGACTAAACCAGACTCTCCTGTACCCTGGGAATAAATTGTACAATTGTTTCGGCACTTCTCCCAGAACAGTTCAGCCCCTTCATGTCGGCCTGTGGTGGGGGATGGCTTTCTGGTCTGTCTCCCCTTCAGTAATGCATTAAAAATACACTGTTTCGGGCAGCCTCTCCAGGGCTGCTATTGCTGCTTTCAGTAAGAGGAACAAGATGAAAAAAATAGATCGGTAATTTGGTTCTAAATCACTTCCCCAGCAAAGCCAGTGCTGAAGGTCACTTGTAATGAAGCTATCATACAGGTAAGGCCTTACAATCAGGCAGAGGAAAAGGAAAATGTGGCTGGAGATGAGTTCATGGCAATCTTGATTCCGTTTCACTGAGGTGCAGGTGTTTGGATTGGAGTCTGGGATATTAACAGGAAGGTCAGGACAGAGAAACTGCTTGTGTGGAGTTCCTCTGCTGTGCTAGGAAAGACCACAGAGCCCTTTGGTAGTGCTCAGCCCTGACTGCATGGAAACCTGTGAGCAGGGTCGCTCTTTGTGAGAAGGGTGAGATTGTGCCCCGCCTGCAAAGCATTTGGGCATAGATTCACATCCTCTGAGAATTGCAGGAGGGCTAGCATGGAGGTTTGAAGCTCCAGCTTGGAGACTCAAACTTTGATAGTGTATATCCCTTCCCATAGCAGTGTGTTAGTGTGCAGAAAAGGAGCTCTGACTTGCAGGAAAATGAGCAAGTAGTATTTCTTAATAAAAAAATTATAAATTGTTACAAATACGTACTTAAATTTAGAATTTATGCTGTCAGAAGAGAATTAATTTACCAAAAAAAGTAAATAAATTGTGCTGGTTTGAAAGTAAACCAGTGGGAGAAATTAACTTCACACAAATACCTTGCAAGAGATTTCAAGTTGGAGTTACAATTAATTAGAGAGATTACAATAAATGCAAGAAAATACTAGCTTAAAACAAAGTCAGAGTAGAACCTGGCCCCTTTTGGTCAAGGTGGTGTTCACAGTCCAGTTAAGTAGTGGTTGCAGTCTTGTTGAAAGCAGTGGTCCTGTGGAAGGACTGGTCCTCCTGTGGAAGCTGAGGTCCTCCTCTGGATGCCCAGTGGTGGTGGTGGTGTCGTCCCAGGCCCCGAAGTGCCCAGATTATATACAGGCAGGAATGTTCAGTACCTCTCCCAGGGTGGGGAATTTCAGGATAGAATGATGTAATCCCATGAGTCAAAGGATATTTTGGGAAGTCTTTGATGGCCTAGGTTGCTACAGCTGCCCATTGGGGCCATTGAGCCATGATGGCCCACTTGCAGAGATGACTCCCTTAGGCTGGGTGGTTATTCACGTGAAGACAAAGAAAACACTACAGCCAGCTCATAGCCTGCGGGGATGGGGTGTGCACTGGACAGCTGTTGCAAACGACCCACCATTAACAGTTCATCAGGAATAATGTGATGGGTGTAGAATACAGTTTGGTTGCGCCCATGCCAGCAGTCTTTCTCCTGTAACCACAACAATCATCTTTTAAAGGTTGACATAAAATAACATGATTTAAAATTATTGCAAAGAAACCTATTGATTGGCCCAAGTTGAATTTTTTTAGACAGGAAGTTTAGGTTCAGGAAGGTTTTTTCTGGTATATCTATCTTGTTTCAGGATGGAAATTACTGTTCGTCAAGTTTGACATTCGCTGGCTTCCATCTCAGGCTAGCACTGTTCTGGCTGTGGGCTGCCTACAGCTTTGGTGTCCTGATTAAACTTGTTGCCTTTTTTTATAATTATTTCTCCTGGGGTTTCCCAGAAAAACAGTGGAGCAGAGAGGAGTGGGAGTGAGGAAAGGAAAAACAAATAAGGTTCCCCTCCAATACACAGCCTTGAGAGTTACAGAGATGTTCAAGGGAGTGTGATGGGATGATCTGTCTTCCTGGTGGCCCTGCAGGGTGCATCATAATAACTGTTCATTGAAACCCAGAGGAGGAGGTGTGAAATTTAGTGCGAAAGTATTTCCTGTTGGTGTCCCTGGATGTAATTCCCGTTCCTTCTCACCCGCCATCACAGACTTCTTGTGATCTCTGGAGAAGCCAGATCCCCAGACCAAAGAGGGCGTTATTTTAACTTGGCACTTAGCCCTTAACTCAGAGTGATGTTTATACTGGCAGTGGTGGGAAGAGGAAGAGAAATAGTGCACTCGCTGGGTTTACAGTGCCTGCTATGTTTGTCATAGTGGAAGTTCATTGGAAAAAGACTTCAGGAAAGAGAAGCAAGAAGTAAGTATCTTTCTTCTCTGGGGAGGTCATTTGGATTGCGAGAGATTTCCACAGCTAAGTTCAGAAGGAACATTTTGAACTGCCAGGCAGGGAAATTTTATAGCATAACCATGGATTTCAGGAGGTATCCTCAACAAACAGTAGTGTATCTTTTGGGTGGAGTGCCCTTTGGGGAGGGCTTAGGCCACTGATGATGAAAAGGCATTAGTCATCCTTTATAGCATTGTTTGACAGTTGCTTAACTGTGGTGTGAGGAACTACATGAGGAACCAGGCATGTTGAACTAGACTTCTAAATATCTTTCAGGGCTTCTGGAATGAAGCCTAAAAGAAAAGTCTTGAGGATGTTTTGTCATGGGCTTTTGTTGGGGGATGTTGTCACGGTGTGTGTGCTTTGGACATCACAAAGCCAGCATCTTTAGAGAGCTTATTATCACAACTCCTTGAAAAACTAGCCACTCCCAGAGGGCTGCATGTAGAGCTGCATGTAGGACAGCGTAATGAAGAACTGCTTACTAGAGCTTTTCTACTATACCCCCTGCTGCTTTGTACAGCTCTAGACATGTGGCCTTTGTCTGGCTAGTGAAGGTGTCTGGGACTTTGAAAGCTCAGGAAGCTCGTGATGGTCATTATCAGGCTCCTACAGCAGCAGCCTCTCTTAAATATCTGTTATTTCATAAGGGGCAAAAGGGTCAATGCAGTAATCACGCAAGGGCATGGACTTTGCGCACAAGATGGAGAAGTGCAAAGACCTTTATTGCGCAGTGAAAATTTCCTAAATACTAGCACACCAACAGGATATAACATCATATAAACAGGAAAGATGTTCACCAGTGTTTCCCAATCACCTGGGGTATTGCACAGATGTTACCTATTATGGTAACAGGCAAACAATACCCTATAAGGCCACAAACTACAATTGTCACTTCCCATAGGTCCAACACTGTCCACAAACCCACAATCCTCTCTCAGCCCATCCCTGGTGACCTGGATGCACTCCCAGGGTCACCTCCGGGCCCAGGAAAGAGGCTCTCTCTGCGGCCTTCAGGGCCTATCTGTCTACCACCACACAGTGCACCCCAACAGGTCAATGCAATTGGGAAAGTGAGCTTGGACATGCAAAGTAATTTCATGGGGAAAACAGCACAGATAATTAGACTTGACAAAACCTTTTGGTGAGTGACTACACTGTTATCTCCTTTCCCAAGCATTGTATCTATACCCTGGTGAGTATCCCATGTGCATCTATAGACCCAGTGGCCCAAATACATGCACATGTCTCATGGCAATGTATGTGCAATATACACAGCTGATATGCAATATCATGCAAGAAATACTGTTCTTGGTCATAATTCTACAAAACACTGCTCATGCATGTAAGTGGTGATGCACACACATAACAGAGGTTAGGAAATCTTAGTTAATAACTCCCATGTCTTTTCTGCTTGTATTTGTAACTGCTTGTATTTTCTGCAGTTACAAAAGATGCTGGAGCCAAAAATGTTGGTTTGTTTGCTGGAATTTTCCATCAGCAGTCCTCTGTCCTAATGGCTTTTTTAATATTATTTATTTATTTGTTTGCATGTCACACCTGTGTATGACAATGCCTTTGTCAGCATCCCAAAAAAGCCCTTCAATGTAGCGGACAAATAAATAAGCCTCTGAGATCTAACTTTGCATGTTCAGATAAGCAGATGTCCTCAAAGCCTACTTCTGAGTGGTGTTGCTGGTGTTGTTCTGTGGCAAGCAGTGAAAATGGATCTTTTCCAATTTTTTTTTTAAATTTGAATTTTTCCTGCAAAGGTTTTGTATTAGAAACTCATGTCCTTGGTTGCAGGCACATTTGTTAGACAATACACCTTGACGTCATCTATCCTCAGCCAAGCTGTGGTCCGGTCATTTCCTGCCAGAACACATAATGGGGTTGGGGAGCAAAGAGCAATTGTGGGATACAAAACCAACTCTCCACAGGACTCTTTACAAAGATTTTTCACAGTAAGAAGTAAGTTACGTTCCCCTGAGCTACACAGATGTTTAAAAAGGCAGCTTGAATTTCCATGGCAACAGGCTGCGTTCTGCTGACTCTGGTAGTCTGTCACTCTCCAGATCTGTTTGTCACCCCTGGTGCTCTGAGTTTCAAGGCCAACAATGTGTGATGGACAGAGACTGTAGTGGCGTTGTGTTGGGGTCAGACATTCTGGTTGAGGGAATGTACTACAAATGCCCTGCGGGAGAGGCATAGAGGAGTTCAGATGATACTGGTGAATACTTCAGCCTGGCTCATACATCAGTTACAACAGGATCTTCATGGTTAAGCCATTATCTGGTTACTAGGAAGCTCAAAGGCATCATGTCACAGTGGGACTGTGACCTTGTCTAGCTCCTCTTATCTGAAAAGGTCCATCTTTTATGTACATCAGATTATTAAATCTGTGAGGCACTGTGGGGAAACTAAGGCAGCCCTAGGCAGTAGCTACTTTTACAGAAAACACCAGTGCCAGAGTTAGGAAGTTCTTGTTTCCTTTGTTCCCCCACCTCATCATGAGGAACTATCACCTCTCATGGAACTGGGAAAGTAGAAGGTAATTTCCTGAATCACTTCTCAGAAGAAAAAAAAACTTTCATGTGCACGTACGCAAAAGAATAGACAATAATATTATAGTGGAATAAAGGACAGTAGATATGGACAAATCAGAGGGAAGGGAATTGTGTGCTCAGAGATAAGGATGGGGTGGGCTGAGGCATTTTGTATTTCTGGGTGATTGAAACAGTGGAGGAGGGCAAGTGCATCAACAGCGGTGTGAGGCTGAGTGTAAACCCAGAGGGAAAGGACAAGTTCTGTTGTGGAGTTTATCCTGAGTTCAGTGTAAGCTCAAAGGCTGGCATGAAGTTTGTTTTCCATGACCCATGTATTTCCCATGATCTGCAGGAAAAACATGGGTAACAGCTTGCAGGAGAGTATTTACTGAAAGGGCTGTGCATAGCTGGAGGCAGAACTGGGGGAGAGGGCAGAGAGTCTCCTTAAGGGGCTCCTGTGATGATGTTGGAGACTTTTGTGAAGCTTCGTGGAAATGTCTTCTTTTGACATGTATATGAGCAGCCTGTTTTTCTGTTGTCACAGAAGCCACTCCAGCACAAGCACTACATGTGGCAAGTGGGGCTGGGAGGAGGAGCTGAAGGAGAGGGATGCTGTGATGATCTATTCCATCTTGTGGGAACATACTGGTGTGGCTGTGCTGCAAAATGAAAGGCTGGCATGCAGAGCATTAGCCTCAACTAAGGGGAAAAAACTGTATTTTCCCTCTCAGGAGACCACACATACTGTGAACAAGCTATCCAATGAAGATATCACTCCTGTGTGCAAATAGGAGAGGAGTGGGGTGGAGAGAGCTGCATCCCCTTGGATAATTAGGTTATCCTTGGTGAACTGGCATGCAGGGAGACTGAGCAGCTGGAGGCTGGCAGGCAGCATTTGCCTCTGCTGAGCAAATGTGTTTATCTCCAGAGCTCTCTGAGATGTTTATGGCTGAGGAAGGGTGTAAATCTCACTAGATTCAAGCCTGTGGATAATTTTTCCCTTTTTCTTCTGTCTCCTCTCCCCATGCCCTCCTGCCCTGTATATGAGACACTGTTCACAGGCTATAAATGGATGCAATGCTATGCTTCATGTGGAGAGACACCTTACAATCAGGTGAGGCACAGAGAGGGAGGTGAGGCACAGGGTGGGAGGCAGCTTGCCAATTCCTGCTCCTTCCCACTGTAGTCAGTCCCTGAGCCTCCTATCACACTCATCTGTGGGAAGCTCATTTCTTCCATTTCCCGTTAAAATGACTTATAGACTATAAAGCCTGGAGCAGGGCAGCTGCGTGCTCAGAATTTAAGGTGCTCTTTCTAATGGGGGAGGGTGGCAGGATGCAGGGAGGGAGTCCATGCCACTCTAATTCCACGACTCCAGTTTGGCTCTCGTAGCTTATGAGGCTATCAAAGCTCTCACTTAATTACAGCCCTAGCAATCAATCTTTCTTCCTGTTCATTATGCTTCCAGCCAGGGTTAGCAGTATGTTTATTCTTGAGGCCTCAGGAGAATTTCCAACTCATAAGAAATCACCGCCAACCCACAGTAACTGGTATGGGTTGTGTCTGTAGGACTGCATTCCTGCCACATGGCTGAAGGAAAGGTGTGGGGTGGTAAAGCTGGGGTCATCTGGCCTTGCAAGGATTTTTTCAGTTTTGCAGGATAAATGATCCTGGGCCCAGAGAGACAGATAGGGACTATGCATTGACTGACCGCGACCAGCTGAGTTGACAGAGCCCTCGAAGTGGCAGTTAGTTGTTCCAAGGCATTACAACAGGGCCAAGTCATTATGGCATTATCTCTTCATTACCCACAAAGTGCTGTTGGAGCATGGGGAGGAGCATAGGGAGAAACACAAAGAGGAGGGAAATGGCTCATTAACTGCCCAAAGGCTCTTTTTCTCAGAAGAGGCTCTGTCAGCACCCAAAAAGGACAAGTATATTAGGAATTAGGCTTGGCTCAGGGAACCTGTAACCTACATATACCCCTACACCTGCACCAACTAGCACACATGCAATGCACATCTTGGATGCTCCCATAATGCAAGAACAATCATCTTTCTGTCCATCACCGTCCACTTAAATTTAGAAACATGTGCCAAACATGTGCTCTGTATCTGCAAACCAGTTCATCTGCTCTATAGGCACTGTTTGCAACCACATCCAACTCCGTAACATCTAACAATCCCATCCTCCTACCAGAAAGCAGGCACAGCAATTGTACCAAGCTTGCTCCCTATGGACAGGGAGTTGTGTCTCCCCTGTATGCATTCCTTTGTGCTCACACTGTGCATTCCAGTGCATTCTGTCCCCCTGGTTGTGAAATCTGCTTCTATGCACATGCATAGAAGTATGTTCACAAGTATGTCCTTGCCTTTCCCTTCCTTCCAATTATTCTTTTTCCTGGTTTCCATGAGTTCTGCTAGTACACACTGTGGCTCCCGCAGGTTTGCTCCCATCATGATTCCGGGTGAGAACCAGGCCCTTGCAGCAAACACAAGTACTGGCAGAGTGTTCTGGCACCAGGGCTGGGTGACATTTATTGAATAAGACCCTTTTCTTGGGAGCCAGGAAGTTTTGCAGCTTACATATTATTCTGGATGAAATGTGGGAAACAAACTCCCAGTGGTCTCTCAGCTCACCCACCAGCTGCTGGACTCTGCCTGCAGTGACTTTGCAGCACTCCTTATCCCTGCTGCCTTTCCTTTTCGGACATGGATCAGGAAGCCATTAACTTGTTTACTCTATGCAGGCCCCAGCCTCACAGACATCTTGATGGACAATATAACAACAAAAAACATTTGACAAGATTTATGGAGCTGTTGCTGCCAACTGTGGACTGTGGAAAGTAAAAAATCTCCTTTCTTAGGTAATAAAATACAAAATGGGACCCAATTTTTCTCCAGGGTAGGAATCATTATGTTTGACAATGCTGTAAAACACATGGTGCTACAGCATAGGTGTGAGAGCCAGAGTAAACACTGCCTTTGGAAAGCTCATTCATTGCAAAGCAGGGATGTGTGAGTCATTGCAAAATAAGACAGGAAGGGTCTTGGGTGGAGAGGGTCTCCCTTCAGCCTTTCTCTTCTTTGAAAGAACTGGAAATCCCTTTACAAGCTTTGCAAAGATTTTCTGAAAGCGATTTTAAATTAATTCAACTAAATTGGAGCAAGTACTATGGGTATATACAGCAAGACTGGTCTGCTCCTTTATTAAATCAGTTTAGCTTAATTGGCTCACAGAATGTTTAACCTGATGAAGGACTTTTCACTAGTTCAATTGCACCAATTAGAAATCAGGCCTGATAAACATGAATCCTCTTTGTGCCAGAGACTCTGGGCTTTGTACAAAGACTGTCTAAGGGAGAAAATAAGTAACAGCTCTCCGATGATGGTTTTCCACTTATGTGCCTGCCTGTTTATCCTTTGGTTTGTCTATACCAATTATTTTGCTGGTCTGTGTACACTGTGCATCTCTGGTAATGTTACCATAGTGAGAAGCTAGCTACAAGATTTTGATTTAAGTTACACTGTGCTGGGGAAGACCTGCATTTCCAAAATCTATCTTAGGCAAGGGAAAGAGGAGGTATGTCCTCCTCTTTCCTCCTATGAGGCAGGAATAGAAAATGAAGGAGAGATGCTAGAGATGTAGCTGTAGGGCTCAGTCATTCCCCTGGGTGTCAAACGTGGGGAAAAAGGTGTTCACACCAGAAACACAGTGCAAAGTGCATTGTCTCTTCTCCTGTGTGGTGTGCTCACAGAGCATGTGTACTCAGCAAAGTTGTGTCAGCCCACTGGGAGAAGCATTTTTTAACTTCATGTCAACATTTGTAATTCTTAATAAAATCAGATTGCCTCAGGACTGAAAACTCTTCATTCTCTGTGTTTCAGGAAATTCAGTGTAAATGGAAAAGGCAGTGAGATCACCTTAAGCCAAGACAGGGAACTTTTGGCTTACCTTGGCTTACCTTGGCTTACCTTGGCTTACCTTGTGTCAGGAAAATTAATCCACAAACACCAGAGGTTTATGTCCAAGAAGTAGACAGAGGAGTCCTGTTACTTTATTTGAATAAAAGGAGAGGCCATGGGGCATTTCCCCTGGCGTCTCTCAAATTGTTAGAGGACGCAGCCTCCTTTTTATCCTCATTTCCTGACCTCATTTCTCTCTCTCTTTCTCCACTGGCTGAGGTACTTGAGAGGTACAGACTTCCTGAAACACCTAATACCTAAGACTCCCTTCTAATGTATAACCCCCGCTTTATTTTAATTCTTACAGAATTTATGGTTCTTCCCATTGTTTCTTTCATCTCTCAATATCCAATTTCATTTATCAGCAGATCTATAGTTTATTTGTAAAGACAAATCTCTTTCTTTCCATTCATCAATCAGTGGAATCCTTCCTATTGTTTTTTTTAATCTCTCAGTACTAGTTTTATCTACCAGCAGGCCCACAGCTTGTTTGTAAAGACAAGTCCCTCATTCCTTTCACTTTTATGAGCAGAAAAGAGAACATTCCAGTGAGTGGTTCCTTTGACTGTATTAGTGGATGCAGATGTTTACTTGATTTGGGGGACTGTAATCACTGACAGCTCCCAATAGCAAAGTAATCAAATTTGTACAATTGCTATTCTGTATTAATGGCTTTGGTTACCACCACTAGCTGGCCAAGATTCCTTTGCTCCTCAGTAGTGCACATTATTGCTAGCTTTTTCTTTTTCCAGTGGGTTCCTTCTTTGATGAGTAACTTACTTTAATGAAATACTCTTAGATTCTGCTTATCTGGTGTCAGATGTTTTGTATCCAACTAAGGCATAATTTATACCAGTATTGAACATACCATATAGCCTGTAGTACATGTCCCATTATGTCCTAATAAATCTCTAGAATGTGGACTATATGGGCTTAATTTTCACACAGTCACAAGCTAAGAACAAACTATTCGAAAGAGATAAGCATTCCCTTGATACCTCAAATACTGCTATTTGGGAATTCTGATCCATGTGGTGATGAACTGCATCTCCCCACTACAGTCTCCCCTTGCTTCTGCCCTGCTCCTTCCTCAATCCGTGCTTTGCAGATCACAGACAATTTGGTAAACATGCAACAAGACCAGTCCCCACTGGCTCTAAAACATTCTTAACATTTTCATACAGTAACTGCTGCAGAATAGGTAAGTGTGTTACATAAGGCATTCACTGACAGTCAAAGGCGGTGTGTGAAAGACAAAGCAAAGAACCCTTAAAAACAGAGGAAAAAGAGGTGAAAAGGCCATACTGAGGGCAGTAGTTTCTTGTTTGGGCAAAAACTGGTTTTAGTGAAGAATCCTTCTTTTATTTCCCCTGGTTCTCCTTATCATCTCCCACATGGTATCTCCTTCTCTGATAAGGAACCTGCTCTGGGGTTTATTCTGTACTATGCAAGCTTGTCATGTCTGTGTTTAATGAAGTTTACTTATCTTTTGAGATTCAGTGAATAATTATAAATCTCTTCAAGATGCAATCACAAGCACTTCATGGTTCATTAACAGTGGAAAATCAATTGTAATTCACCTAATCCCTCTCTCCTGACCAGCCATATACTGGTCCTGGTGCTCCTGTGCACCTTGTTTCTCCCTCATTTCAACACCGGGGAATACATTAATATATTTTTCTATGAAACAAGGTATAGTTTAGGGTAGGGGAAAGAATTGTGGAATGCAGGAAGTGGGAGCTTAGACAGCAATGTTAGATAAGCCTACCAGTGAGCTCTGTCTCCTGCTGAGGGTGCTTTGGAGATGTCAAGAGCTCCAGTGTCCTCAGTTTGGAGATGCTCACCTCTGAGAGTGTAGTGGCCCCACACTGGGAATTGCCTGACTGTATACATCTTGTTTTCCTCTTGATCTGGTCTTCAATTTGAACTCAAATTACAGTTTTCTCTGTTGAAAGCCTCCTGAGATCTGTGAACCTTTGCACTATTTGAAGAGTAAGGTCTGAAAGTTTATTTTTGTTGGGACTGAAAAAGCTGGAGATGTCAGCCCTGGCACAGGAAGCTACTCAGGGCTGTCTTTAACTTTCCAAACGGCAGGCAGCATGTGAATCCAGCTGCACAATCATCCTGAAGTAACCTTTCTAATTGAAATCTTTAACCTTTCTGCATAGTTATAGATACAAGTTTTTTACTGAATGCAGTTGTTTTAAACTAAATATGGTTGTTTTAAAAAATTTTTATAAAGGTTTAAAGATTGAAAAATAAAAGAGAAAGTGAGATAGGGAAAGAGGGATGGAAATTAATGCAGTTGAGTTGCAGTTTCCAGTAGCCCCAGGAGAGCTCTGCAATGAAAATGACATTTACATACAATTGACATTTCTCGGCTGGAGCAGTCTTCTGATTTGCAGCTGCTTGTGTGCAGAGACCATCATGAAGAAGATCATTAGTTTATCATATTCATCAAATGGGATTTAATTTTCCCCTATCCCCACATACCCCACATCTCCTTCCCAGAACTGGCACAAGCTCTGAACTCTGCCTATTCTTCACCTTTTGTAGGGGTGATCTTTGCTACACCTCCCGATTTTTCAGCTCTCTGTGGAGTTTAGTGGAAACAACAACTTGCTTTTTACTGGAAAGATAGATGGGAACAATGACTCTTGTGATTTCAGCGTCCAGTTTTGGGAGTGAGGTTTTTTGTGGTTTTCCATTTATTTGTATATTTACTGTTTGTATTTGTGTGTACAGCTCCTAGCAGAGCAAGGTTTTGTGGCTTTCAGGGTCTCCAGGCTCATAATCAGCTTCCAGCATCTTACACATGAATCCTTCATGGGTGATGTCATACATAAAACAAAAGGTTTGGCTTTCGCATTCATGGAATGACAAGTAATTAATTTAAAATATGAATGTTGTTAAGAGTTAATTAAGTTGTTAATTAATTAAGAGAATTTGTAGTTCATGTTTCTTAATGTGTAAATGTTATGTAATATTTCTAAGTTCCAAGCAAAGTTCCAGAGTTTAAAATACATTGAAAAATCCCATGATATGTTCTAAAATCATCTCCAAGTTTAGCTGTGTTCTACAGAGAGAGAACCCCCACCCATGGCTGAAGTGCTATCTTCAGAAAAGACCGTTAACCTGTCACCAAGCTCCACGGTAACCGTGAATTTTAATGAGAAAGTTCCCTCCAAAAACTCAGATGATACCACCCAGAGACTGCACCCCAGTAACCAGCAAGCCATTGGCCGAAAGGCCTCACATCCATCTCCTGAACCAGGCCCAATGAACTGAACTTTAAAAGAACTCCACCAATCATCTCCTACTTTGGAGGCGGGACAGTGGGCGGTGATGAGAGGAGCCAGGAAAATTATAAATATCAAAACACAGCGGTGAGGTTCGCTCTTTTTTCCTGCTTTTTGTGTTGCACTTTTGTGTGTGCAACACCTTGCTTGGGATTAGCCCAGGCAGAGCCCGGTCCTGGGGATCCTAGGCCTGCCTGTTAAACTGTGTTTGCTTGGGGCTAGCCCAAGCAAAGACCCAGCACTGTAGGTCTTTGTTTCGGGTTTATAGCCTTTTTGGCTGTGTCTCCAATCGCTGTCGATCCGGGTGAGGTTTTTTTTAACTAAGGAATTTGGCCGTTGTTGTTTAAAAATAAGTTTTTAAATTCTAAAAAGAGTGTGGCCTCATTCCTCACAGGTGATACTTCCTCCTGGTCACAGGTTGCTGTGGAACAGAGCAGCTTGTCTTCCAGATTGTAGAAATTTTTCCAAAGTGCATGTACTAAACTGGAGATGAATACTCCATGACACTTCATCACTTTAAATTTGCTTGATTCAATGTAGATGAGTAGAATTATGCATTTTCATCTGCATTATTCCTCTTCAATAAATATGTTGCTGCAGTAATCAATTGGCACATAATTAATAAACAGTAACTATCTTATTAAATCAGAATGAAAGCAAGTGCAATCCGGATTTGTTTAGATCTGCAGTGATGAGTTCTTTGCTTCCCCTTCAGCCATTGCTCCTCTTGAGCAAGAGCTGCTGCTGTGGCTGTCACCGGGTACAATTGATGCGCTGCCCTCTAGAGCAGTGTTGAACCGATGTTTCATGTGTGCCTCAAGCCTGCACAGCAAGTCACCATGGGCAAAACTGGATCAATGCAGGCAGCGGCTGGCAGCCACATGGCACAAGTGCTTTTATTAACCCTCTAATCCTGGAGCTTTCCTACAGGGCTGCTTCAGAGCACAGAGATTAAGGCCAGCCCTTTCTATTCATTCCTTGCCACCAACACTATGTTTTCTGTCTTTGCCCAAAGCTGTGGCTATTCCCAGCCTTTGTCCCAGTCCGTCTTCATGCCGAGTTGGTGCAGCTGCATCACATCCCTGGACTGAAGGCTCAGCTGCTTTGTGTGTGTAACTGTCCTGTCAGTGCACTGTCCTTCACTGGAACTGTCCCTGCCTGGCTGGGAGCCTTGAGAGATGGATGGATGGATGGATGGATGGATGGATGGATGGATGGATGGATGGATGGATGGATGGATGGATGGATGGATGGATGGATGGATGGATGGATGGGAGTAAACTAGAAATGCCATCAACTGGCTTTGCCAGCAGTTGGATAATGTTATTGTCCTGTTCAGTTGTACTGCAGAATAGGATGTTGAATTAGATAACACAGATTAGAGACAACATCTAAGTCACAATTGTCCTGAATTGCCATGTAACATTGATATGCAGTGATCAGTTTCAGCTGAGAAATGGTAGTACTCGGTGGTGAATGAGCTGATATTTACCTGATGTCACCCAGGGCATTGAAGCCAACACTTGAGGCACTTGAATTTGTTCCTGACTTGGCCAGTAATCTTTTCCAACACCTTTAGCAAGTAATTTAATCTCTCTGTACTTTCATTTTCTTGTCTATAAATGCCTATAATGACATACATTTTCTGCTTAAAAAGCTTCAATATCCTCTGCTGAAAAGAGTTGTGCAAGACTAGATGTTTTCTTTAATATCATCTAGTTTGATGGCTTGCTAAAAAAAAAAGACGCTACGGATGAGATGATTAGATACAAGTTTGATAAGTGTTGACAGATTGTTATTAGTAAGAGAGCCACTGGAAAGCATTGCTTGCAGATTTTGACCATTGGGGTAAATTCATTCCCATAAATGTACCATCCAAATCCTACTTGAGCACAGGTTACCTTTTGACCCTGCTTACACTGAGAGACTTGATGACTGTCATAGAACTTAATCATTTAAGAGAGAAGCTGCAGATCGGAGTGGTATGCTGGTAGATAATTGTGCTTCAGTTACACAGAGTAACAGGAAGAATTTGATGAGTGCTCTTTCTGTTGTCTTAAATGTGTCTAGAAAAGAAGGCTACTCCTGTAAAATTAAATTGCCTCTAAATTTTCCTTTAGAGCAGAGATAGACATTCATAGAATGACTGACATACTTAAATACCCTTTAGAGAAATGGCAAGCAAAATGGAAACTTCTGTCTTAAGTTTCCAGACTAGGATCCCCAGACTATTCATACCATTTTTAATTAACTGATGGTTCAATTTTTGACGTCTTTCAGGTGCAAGGTAAGTTAGTCAAGGGAACATCTCAGGTATTTTGCTATTTCTGGCCATACCAGAAGTGGGTATATTTTTCCATGTATGAGGGTAAAAAGAGAGATGACCTTCCTTCACCATAATTTGATGACACTCTGGAATATATCCCACCAAGAAGAGCAGCTTCTGGACTTATTTCTTTATTGCTTTTTACCTGCTTTCACCATTTTTAGCAGGGTGAGGTAAGTGTAACACGGTCTCACTCCCAGTGGTGACAGTTCACACCTGCTTTGCACTGTTACAACCTGGGATGTAGGAACAAGGTTGTCTTGGGGTGATTTTATGATAATACTGTATTTCCTTATCATCTGCTTTATGCCCAGAAATAGGTCCCCTAGCTTTAAGCTGGGTCCAGGAGAGGAGGGAGAGAAATCAGGCGAATTCTTCAGCATGGTTTGTGTTCAAGGAATCACACACACCCCACCACGTTCTCACCGCTGCAGAGCCAAGGGAGCACCTTCCTGCTTTTAGCCAGCCTGTTAGCTGAGGCAAGGAATTTTCCCATACCAGCACACCGAAATCCTCTGGTAACTTCTTCTTCCACTTCTGGAAGCGTTTGGCCTAGCTGTGATCCAAGAACCAGATCATTGGACCCCGTGGACCGGCAGGGAAGCTGCAGGGATGCTGCATCCCAACCTTGCACCTCGGGAGGGGCCGAGCCAGCTACAGAGGGAACTCTAAATCCACCAGCTTTCTCTGCAGAGAGGAGGTTTATTATCTGACATTACTCGTATTTTTCCTGTGCCCTGTGCCGGCATTCTGCTTGTTAAATAAATAGTTTGTTTCACTTCCATCTAAGGAAATTCCTTTCATATTGATGTGGGAGGGAGTGCTGAAAGCTGTCTTCTGTGGAGGAGATGTCCCTTCCAGGGCATTTCCCCCTAAACTTGTCTCAAACCAAGACAAAGGTGAAAAGCTTACAAAGGCAGTGCCTGGTAGAAGTTTGCTGTACATCCTAAAAGTTGCCTGCCGTGCAGGCTCCCATCCTGCTCTTCTGTGGGGAGTGGAGGCAAGGGATGGCTTGTGTTACAAGAAAGAGCTGCTCTTTGGGAATCATCTCTATTACAAAGCCATTAGATAGATGTACCTGAAATAGCAGCAGATCAATTGATTCTTAAGTAATTGATGCATTCCCCTCGCCCTGGGAACCTCACAATCTATAGCTCAGGAATTAGGTAACAGCTCAGCTGTGTTCAGCTGAGAAAACAGACATTTGTGTTCCTCATGGTGCTGCACATACTATTGGGAGCATCATCTTTCCTACTGCACAGACCTTCCTGCTTTGTGTTGGAATCCCTAGCAATTAACTTCTGTGTGAAATGCAGCACCTCCTTCTGTAATTGCTGGAGAATTCTGGTTTGAGCTGTTTAAATGGATGAATCACCAGCATACCCCTTCAAATACTGCAGCTGTCTCACCTTTTCCCCTTTTGCCTGGTACTGTCACACTCAGTGTGTTGCCTGTTGTAGTGGGTTCAGTTCGCTAACCAGGCAGAAACACCAATTTAGTGTGGTGGTTTTCAGGTCAAATTGGGCATTACCGCCCCCCCCCCCCCCACCTGGTGTCCTTTCTGTGAGATAAGCATTAGGAGGAAAGCAAAGCAGGCACAAAACTTAAAGAATATAAAGAAGTTTATTAATACACCCATAAGAAAGAAGAAAGACAACAATAGAACAAACTTCCAGAACTCCTTCTCTCCCCCACTCTTCCCCTCTCCCAAGCAGTGTCACAGTTCTAGGAAAGGGAAAAGAAAGAGTTTTCCCTCCTGCTTTACGTGGTTTTACAAACTGCCACCATTTGCAGGTTTGCTTAGAATTAAACAATCTCTGCTAAGGTGCAACACATCTCTTTTCCATGAGCCCTCTCACAGCTCCTTCAACTGTAAGACATAGGCCCTCACATGGGGTTATTACTCGTTTAAGGTTAAATCATTTTCCTTTTTGGCTTGAACATAAGGTTTTTCCTTCGCCACCAGGTTTTAAAAGCCTCTCCCTGCTTTTATATATATCCTGGCATTGGCACTCTTCAACCTTTTTACAAGCCACTCGAAAAAATGTCCACCCCCCCACGTACTTTAACATGGATTAAAGGGACAAACAGTTTGCAATATTACAGTTCATACCACGGCGAGGCAGGGAGATTTTTAAGCTCCGCGCAGGACAACGCGGCACTGCCCTTGTAGCTTCGTCCCACGTGACCCTGCTTTCTCTCTCTCTCTGGCTCTGAAAGCCGCCATGTTGCAGGGCGTTATCTCCTTCCCTCTGGCTCTGAAAGCCGCCATGTTAAAGGGTGTTACCGGGCTCCATGGTGGAGAGAGCTCTCCCACTCCCTCTGTGCTGCCGGGTGCACAATGTGCAAAAGGGGTGTCTTCCTCTGTTTGCAACAAAGTACGCTGGTGGCACTGGAGGCTCTGCGGGCTCCCCCTTCCTCAGGATACCGCGTCGGATGGCCTCAGCTGTGTGGCTGCCCATTGCTACCTGCGGCTCAGGGAATAGTTCCCCTCCCAGCAGTCCAGAGTCCGTGCTGCAGCACTGGGAAAAGGGGGCAGGAGGCAGGAGGGCAGGGGTGCCCGTCCCAGCCCCGCGTGCTGGGCAACAGGGGCCCACCCCTCCCTCTCTCCCGTCCCTGCACTAAGCTGGAACAGCAAACTGCCCAAAAATCCCGCCTTCTCACAGGGTTTAAATATGTAAAATTTAGAGAAGCGTGATTGGTCTAAAAGGCTGTCTGTCAATTTATGATCAACCCATTACACCTGTGCAGAGTGAGAGAACAAGAGATGCTCCAGATCACCACCAGTGCCATTGATATCACAATCAGATCCTTTGCAGTGTTACAGCAAATGCTTTGCAGAACTTTAAAAGGTAACAAAGGCTGGTGTATCCCTCTTTGGAGACTGATGCACAGTATCAGAAGTGGGCTTGAGCTCTGTGTGGGTTTCTGTATCTTTCAGCGGAGCATCAGGACTCTCCAAATGTGCACCCAGGAACAACTTTTCCCAGGCTATAACACTTCTGGTATCAGAGTAAGGAAAAATAAAGTTTTCTTTCAGTTTCTGATCGTAAACAATCTGCTCGTGGAAGTGGTCCTGGTATGAGAACAGATGAGCAGCATAAAACAGCAGCCCTCAATGTGGCCCACTGGGGGGTTCCTGGGAATTCCAGTGGTGTTGTCTCTGCTGCAAGGGACTGTTACATTAAACGGAAACAGGGACATTCAAAAACTTAGTCTGAGTTACTACAGCTTTCTAGTCTTCTAATATCCTGAAATACTGTTTCAAACTATCTGGGCATGCAGTGGGGATTAAGCCCTGGGCATGCACTGGACACAAATGAACCAGATTTGTAAAATTTCTAAGGCTTAAAGGAGTATTATTATTTTATTTATTATTAGCAGTCACTGCAAACACTAATAAGCAGCCTCCAAGGGGAATCTGCTAGCTGTGCATCCTGCTGGGCTTGATATTTACTGCATTCATTTCAAGTTGATGTTTTAATTAAACTGCCCCCTAATTATTTTTATTAGCTTCTAAGTAATAACTTTCCACGGAAACACTCAGATCAGCAACTAATTGGCTCCCTTCTGTTTACATACGTCTGGCTGGCTTGGACAAATGTGGCAATGCAATAGCAGGTAGGTTTGGGAAGGGACTACACTCCCTTTCATGCCCTGTGCTTCTGCTGTTTGCCTTCAGGATTAATACTGTAATTGCCTGGCTCCGTGGGGTCTCGCGTGCCCCACAGGTGCCTGGGCAGGTTCAGTATTAAGTCAGTGATAAAGAGGGAGGAAGGGGATCTGTTTGCATTCCAGCAGGATTTACTCGTCTTCACTGTCGAAGGGTGCAGAAGCAAATACCAACAGGATGGCTAACTCGGGGTTTTTCCCGGGCCGGGGGAAAGGAGGGACCAGGGAGCGGGGACCAATGGGAGAGCTCTGGAGGAGTGACCAGGCTGACAGACAACCGGGGAATTCAAACTGGGACAGGTCATCCCAGAGAGCAGTGCACCCAGGGGGAACCCGTCCAGTCACCCCAACACAATATATGTTCACTGGCCACCACAAGGATAATAAGTCACGTGCCAGGGTGAGATGGAGATGGCTATGCTGGCAAGTGCTTCACCATTTATTCATGTGCTGTGCAGGATGAGGCTACTGTATGCTCATGTTGCAGTAAGTTACTGCATCTTCTGATCACTGGCCCAATGGCAAACTATTCTGTTTCTTTGTTCATACAATTTGGACTACTTCACAGCATATAGTCAGTGGAACTCCCTGGCTGGGAGGAGGGTTAGTCCTTGGCACAGACAGTGGCATTAATAATGTATGCAGTGGCTGCTGCAAACTGTACAGGTCATCACACAAGCTCAGTAGTTCAGGGCTTGCTGTGCCTTGTACAGAGTAGGACTGGAAGGAGAAGCAACATATCCATAATTCCAGGCATCCCTCATCATGCTGCTGTTCTGCGTGCCATGGGACAGTATTTCCTGTGCTGGGAGAAGGCTGGTGTTCCCTGCAACCCACAACAACCTTTTGAGAGATGCTTAGTGGTACCAGTCACATTCCTCCCCACCACTGCCTTGTGCAGCTGGGTTAGGAAGAGCCTGAAGTGTGGACATGACATCTGATGCAGTGGTATAGCAAATGTGTCTTTGGTTGAAGGTGTGTGCTGGGCTTTGGTGCTGTGTGCTGTTGGATCACTGCCTGCAATACTAGGGGGGTATGTGTTGGTTCACACTCACTGAGTACATGCCTTGATGTGCTTGCATATAGACCTGTGTGCCCACCTGCAAAGGGCTGCATGTTCCGGCCAACTGGTCATTCAGCCACACTGCTGAGCACATGGGCATTAGATTCAGAACTCTATTGTCATGCTATATAAATGTTCTCTGCTGAACTGCATTCCCAAGATTTTGATCTATATATTTTATCTCATGCAGTTTGTCAGCTTGCTCTTTCCTTCTTGTTTTTCTGTGTTAAAACCTCTACCACAAAACCAAAAAAGCATGGTGAGAAGTGTCCCAGAGATAGCAGGTGAATGTGTATAATCCTTCATTACTTGTCACCAATGCAAAACCATCCTTAATGCCATTAGCTCCATTTGGAGATGTGTGCTAATTAGACTTTTATTACAATGTGTATTTTAAAACAATGAGAATTACAGTGCCAGCATGTGGCTAATTCAACCTCACTATGTTAATTTGGTTAAGTCAGCAACTGGTGACTTCATTTGATTGCCAGACATTGTGTATGTGTGTGTGTGGCTCTGTGTGTGTGTGTGTGTTGTAGCCTTTGATCAGGTGCCACTGCAACTACATGCCATCAGAGACGGACATGCTCCTGGAGCTCCACACATCTCTGTTACCTTTCTTTTGAGTCAAAACTCTAGAAGTGTTTTAGAAGGGACAGCCCTGGAATTACTGCCATGCACTTGTTTCTGTGGTTTCCTGTAGCTGGAATAAGAATGAGACAGGACCAAGACCACCAATTTGTCTGTCCTCAGGCCATCAGCAAACCTTGGAGCAGTGATCACTGCTGGCCAACTAGAACTGTTACCTGAAAGAGAAAGGCTTTCCCTTCATTGCTATTCCCCTGATTCACCTGGCATTGCTCCAAAGATCTCTGTTGCCAGAGGATGCTGAGTGGAACATATTCCTGGAGATAAGTGATTCTTCCCCCTTGAGGAATCTGCATTCAGCAATCCTCATCTACTCTTACTAATTTCCACGTCACAAGGCAAAATAAAGGCCTCATGTTCTACATTTCTGAACAGCAGAATTTTCCCTGCCTTATAGGAGAAACCTCGTTTTGCCATCTGTTTTCAAATGAATTGTCTGGAAGTCAGGCTTGGTTTTGGTTGAAAGACAAGACTTGCTGTTTTTCTGTGTGTAAAGGCAGCACTGTTTCACATCGTAATTGTGACAGGTTTAACTTCTGCAGCTGTACGTTCATGCTTTACATCCTATATGTGTTTTTTCTAACCTGTGGTTCTTAAATCGGGAGCTGTGGAAATGGGGGAGCAGGAAAACGAAGGCCATGTGTAGATACTACTTATGTGCATGGTATCCCTGGCCTCCTCTTTTGGATGCATTGGCAGTATCACCTTTGGCAGACTCTGCCTGGCTTCCAGGCTCAGTGTGGATTAATGCAGTGGTAACATGGGTTTTAAGCTTCTTGCATGCACATCAGTGGCTGTAATTATCAGTTTAAATTTGTTATTGGAATAGTATAAAGACCCTTGAAGGTATAAAAAACCTGAATTTGGAGATAAGGAGCTGGTTTATATTGGCTTTAATTACAAGACTGGAAGAAGAACATAATTTTTTGCCATTTGAGTAAAGTCTTTATGCACTAGAAAGGAGAAAAAGGCAGAGAGAGATACAAAGATTGATGGATGAACCAGAGGAAAGTGAGGAGGATGCATAGAAAATAGAGTGCTGAAAGGGATGGTTTCAATTCTGTATTAACAGACATTAAGTTGCTTCTTCTAAGGGCACCTTCACAATTCCAGGGAAGTACAGATATGAGCACAATGGCCCTTTGTCGCCCTGGTTTTCACAGTGTTCTATGTTTTTACTTTTGTAGTAGAAGTTCTTATGCATTTTCTGTAGACATAGCTCTTGTTTTCTAACCAGCTGAGAATGTTTACTGAACTTCTAGATTGTTGTTCATTCCTTTCTCCAAGGCGGAGAAAGGTGATAGACTGTGTTCCTATCCTGTAAAATTCTAGAGGTGTTAACCTCATCTACCAATGTATGATTATTCTAAAAGAGGTATAAAAGAGTGATAATAAAGGTGGGCAGACCCCTTTTCGCTCTGCTCGGTGGTCTGACCTGCTGCCAACGTGCTGTTTGAGTCTGCGTGTTCGTGTCCGACACTGCGACAGCCCTTCAGCATTTTGCTGGCACCTAAGGGGAGCTTGTGGGCCTTGTTTAACAACACACACAGATATCTGATGTCTGATGAGAGAACTACCAATTTCTGCATGCAGGCAAGAAAATGAATGGGATGAGCTCTGTTCCCCCTTTGTGCATTATGGGGAATTATAAGAGAGAATTAGGTTGTGAGCTGTAAAACCTGCCTGCAGAGGCACATGGCAGAACAAAGGAGCACATGGTGGCACAAAGAGGCTTGTCTCCACTGGACCATGGGGGGAAGAGGTGTCATGCGGCAGACCCCTGAGGAGTCTGCCAGGAGCTGATGGACGAGAGTCAGCGAGTGATCATCCCATAAAAGGACATTGAGAAAGTGTGTTGTTGATGTGGCAACATGGGATAGGTCACACCATATTAGGAAATACTGTGCCTTAGAAAAGTGTATAAAACCAATTCACTCCTTTGAATAAACGATTCAGATTCCCTGCCAGTCTGGGTCCGTCATTCAAACGCTGACAGTGCATCTTCAGCAGAGCAGAGCGAGACATCTTTTTCAATGGGGTCTTTTTGCCAAGGATATGAGGAAACACGAGAATTTGATCTGCTCGGTGCTCACCCTGTTAAGCTGTCCCTACTGATCCCAGTGCACAAACTATAGCCCAGAGCTGGCAGTTGAGAGCTAGGGTACATTGTTTTACTTTGAGTAAAACAGGACTCAAGCGTAAGTTTTGCACTGAAATTACTGAACATTTTGGCACCAGATTCAATAGCATGGGGGTTTCACCATAGCAGTCTCTCTAAAAGGCATATTTTAAGCAAAGCACAGGCTCTTGGCCTCTGTGCAGCAATGTCTGGCTGAAATGGTGCACACTGCCCTACGCACGTTAGATTACTACATGATTTTAGATCTGATAGAATCTCAAAATAGCCCAGACCATACCTTCTTCCTTTTTATGAAAATGCCAATGCTTATTATTCTCAAGTATCTGTGCCAGTTGATTTGAACGTGCAGTGTGAATTATATTGCAGCATCAGCTGGATCCCATGATTTCCTTCCCTCTCTCACTGTCCCTGTCTATTTTAACTCTTGGTGTGGCTGGAGGGCAGAACATGCTGAGAGCCTCATTTTAAGACAAAAACCTCACATTTTCCCTCCTTTTCCAGGGAGGCAAACAGAACTGAATTACACTGTTCAACTTCCTTACCTTTATTTAAGACAAGCTGTGCTTATTTTCTCTTTTAATCAGTTTGAGCTACTAACACCACAATATGGAAACTATGGGACTTAGTGCCTGGACAGGAGTTGATTAATGAGTGCACTGGAGCTATACACAAATTAACTTTGCCATGAACACAAACCTTCTGAGACCTTGTGTGAGTGCCAGGTATTATCTAATGCTCTGCTATCCTAGAATGATGGATGTAGAGAAGGCTCACTGGATTTTGCTGTAATGGAGAAGTGGGTATTTGGGGAGAGTTTGATCCCTTTACAGCTTTAATGTTAGCAGAACTTACTCATTTTGGCCTGTCTCTTACACTCCTTGTAAAACTCAGCTTCACTGTTAAAATGTTTTAATTGGGGAAAAATGGAGAAAGGAAAAGATTTTCTTGGTTATATAATTTTTCTTGGTTATATAATTTTCTCTTTAAACAATCAAACCATTTTCCAGCTGGCAGGATTTTTGGGGCTGCTTAATCTTGAGCCAGTCTTAATCTCGAAAAATGCAGCTTCCTGGGAGCTGTCTTGCTGTAATACCTAAAGTTTATAGAATCGGTGCAGCCAGTCTGGGACCCTCAGAGAATCATATCATCCCAGTTCCTTCAGCAGAAAAAAGCATCTTGTTTCTTTTTGTGACATTCTTCCACTCTTTGAGCTTCGCTTGATTACTGTTTTCTTTAAATTATCTCCTTAAAATTCTTACAGCCAATCTCCCAGACCTCCCAGTTGGCATATCTATCTTATGCTACTCTTCTCCTCCTTCATGAAAATTCACACAGAGCATGTGAAGTACTTCACACTTTATTTGCTAATAAAGACCATGGAGGGATGTTATAAATGAATAGAAACCACCTTACAGGAAGATGGGTTGAAAAAGATTATACAGTCATATCCTTTCTTTGATTCATAAGCTCAGCTCCCAGTCTGGCAATGGTTTAAAGTTTGATGTTTCTAAGAAACACAGGAATTAGAGCTAGAAGTAGAAGGCCCTGTGGTTTGATGGTGAAGTGGGCACCAACACTGCCACCAGCTCAGCTTCAAAACATGCAGCATCTTTCTGTATTTTTATTTTTCTGTGTGTTAAAAAACAATGTCATATTGCTTTTTTACTTCCTTCTCTCATGGTAATCCCTTCTCTCAACTATTTCTGGTATTTTATTCAGTAAAGCTGTAGCATGCAGACCTTACAAGTTGAACTACACTGGAGATGACTGGGTAATGTCTTCCTGGTTTTTTATCTTTTATTTAGGACTCCAGAGTGAAGCATCTGCTATTTTCTCTGCCATGCTCTTGTCTCTTCATTCAGTTTATTAATTAAATATTTCTTTCTTTACTTTGGTATTCCAGATTTTTAGTTGTCTCTCACATATAGAGGAACTGAGAGAAATATTTAATTCATTGCCTCCTGCATGTGCTGTTTCTTGAGGAATTCCTTCTGAAAGTGCCAGGCTTCTTTGGTCCTTTGTTGAGTAGCCATTTCTGAGGAGTTTTATATTTATTCAATCAGCCAAAGGCAATTATTTATTCAACTGGAAGATAATAAGCAGCTGGGAAGCTTTATTTGTGCTTGTTTTGTGTTGTTTTTTTTTTTTGTCTCAAATCTGCAGTTGTTAAAACCTGCTGTATGAGTATTTAACAATCATTTTTTCCCTCATGCATGCCTATTTATGAGAGGAAAAATAGACACTGATTGCATAGTGTAGCTGATTAGTTAGAGAAATGCTCTGCAAGCCTCAGCCATACTGAAGCTTTCCATACTGACCCCGTATACTATTTCTCTGCACAAAACACATATCAGAGTGGTCTATATTCTCAGTTGCCATAAATTGGCATAGCAAGTGCTGCTGATTTATGCCACCTAAAGATGTATTTAGCCCGCTAATAACGATGGATCTTGTCAAACTCCTGATGCTAGTAGCAGAGCAGATTGTAATAAGAACAAGATGGGCTGGAATCAATAGCATTTTGATTCCCTTAGGTTTACAGTCCTGTAGCAAGCACATTTTTTCCATTATTACTCAGAACTGTGGCCAACAGCCAGAGTGGTTCCACGTGCTGCACTGAACTCTCTGAGGTATTAAGCTGTGTCTCCTGGTTATTGACAATGGCATGTGAGTCTCTGGTGGGGCTGTACAAATTCACTACAGGCCTGAAAAAATGTAGAAAAGACTCCCTGAATATATTTACCTAATTCAGAAATGCAGCAGAATCAGAAGCAACAACAGAAAACAGATTCTGCCTAGTCCTAACAAAGTTTTGCCTTTCCTATATCCCTGGGGATGTAGTATTCTCATTATCCCCAAAGTGATGGCAGCAGGTACAGTGTGACTGGGTGAGGGGCGTACTCGTGTGTTGTTACAGTGGAGACAAATACGGAGCGAGCAGGTGGGAGAGATGCAATACTGCCATCCTCAACTGCTGCAGCTTGTAGACACATCTTTAAAAGATATTCCAAAGACACAATTAGGGACGAAATTAGATAATCCTGTCAAGAACATCCTGGTAGCCAAGTATATTGTATGCAAGGATCTGAAGAAGTAATATGCTTCTATCCGTGGCAGGGGCTGGGCCTGAAAACCATCTGTTCTCCTTTCTACCATTGAAACAATTTGTAAAGTTCAATTCCATAAAAATCCAAACAGAACTAAACTAAGGAGAATTATGTTGATGAAAGGGCTCTTCATGCAAAGGACTTTGGGCAGGATAAAGCGCTTGTCAAATCTGAAGTCTTGGATTGCCATAATATCACAGTGAACCTGGCTCTTGCATCTTTCATTTAGCTTTCCTAAGTAACAACAGCAGGCTGGAGGCAATGGGGGTGCAGCCACAGGAAAGTGCCATTGGATGGATGTAAGCCCAAGTACGTTGTACACATCTGGGACACCTGGGAAGCTTGTGCAGCCCAGACTGAAATTTGTGCTTCTGTTTTTGTGACTCAGAGGTTGTTTGAAGCTGGCTGAGTGTCTTGGATTGAAAGAGAGGTGTCTGTCAAGGAAGGCAGGAAACGGAAAATGCAACTCCCTTCCCTCCGAATTATTATAAATTTGAAATTAAGGGGCTTTCAGGCAAAGATATGAGGGATAGGAATAACAGTTCTTTACTAATATATATATATGTATAACAAGGCAAACAAACAACAATAACTGTGGCAGTGACAGCAAACAGCAGCACACACCCAGTGACAGCCCTCTCTCGGCTGCCAGGCCCTTTCCCTTGGGTGCAGTTCCGCGCACGGCCTGCAGGGGCGCTGGCGGCTCCCGGTGAGCAGGGCAGGTGCGATGGTTCCCCCGCGGCTGCAGGGGGCGCCCCGGAGCGAGCTCGGGGAGCACACGGCAATGGCGGCCTGGGGTCCCAGGAGGGATGGACCAAAAGCTTCACAAACCCCTGGGCAGCTGATCCTGGTGTCCGGCCGGACCCTCGGGAGCAGCAGGCTGGAACAGCAGGGGCGAGCACAAATCCCACGTGGCAGGCAAGATGTATCAAACTGCGGAGCTGCAGCAGGAAGCTCGGCAGGTCTCAGTTGGCAGAGCGTGCGAGCTGCAGAGTAGCGAAAGCTCCGAGCAGCGGCGGGGCAGAGCGGCCGCGGCCCAGCTCCCAGCGGGGCAGGGAAAGGCAGGCTTGGGAATCCTGGGGGTTCTCCCGTAGAAAGCAAACAGCCGAAAAAGCAGAAGCTTTGCAGTGCTGATGAAGACCGTCCACACCGATGGCAGGCAGCTCCCAGACTGACAGCTGAGAACACCAGCCAGCCCCCAGGTGTACCCAACCCCCAGGTGACAAAAAGGTGGCCAGTTGGACCCTGCCCCTGTGGCCAGGTCTTTTGTTTCTCTTAAGCGCCCAGTAATTTGTCCCCTGGCAACAAATATGGGGAAAATTCTTTAAGAGAAAAAGAAAACAGGGTAACTTCTAAACCCCAACACTGAGGTACTCACACTACAGGCAGACTCCAGCTGCATGGCAGGTGAAGGTAATGGGATAAATCAGTTGGTAGTACTAACTTTTACAAGATAAGGGAATGGGGAATCCTGCAATGATCAGTTGGAATCATGTCAAGCCATAGGCAGGACTGTTTCCATTTTCTGGGTTGCTTTTTCAGCAGGGGACCTGAACACTCTGAATTTGATGTAGTAACTTGACAATGTTAAATATCATTAATGACTGGTGTAAGGGAATTTGCAAATGACCATGCAGTTAGGCAGTGTTTGCAGCATAAATACCAATTAACATTGTAACTGTTGCTGTTTGTACTTAGTAGATTCTATTAGGGAATCCCACAGAGTAGGAAGGAGTGTCAAATGATGACAGGAGAAGATGGTGATAATATTAAACTGATAAGGAAAATCTTGGTCTTCCCTGTGATCCCTAAAGCAACAGGGATGCTCAAAAGTCACAAGCAGAAACCTGAAAAGCAGTATGTATGTGTCTATACATCCATCCATCTCTCCCTACCAAATTAGGCAAGATTAAGGAATTACTATGGCAGTTTCTCAAGAAATTTTCCTTAAGCTTTAGCTGCAGATGCTGCATTTTTGGACGGAGGGGCTTGGGACTCTGGATTTCACTCTGTGATTTATATGGAAATTGCCTGTAGAATGCAGCGAATACATTTATTGCAGCAGGAATCTGGAATGTCCTCCAGTGCAAAGATACTTTTGGACTCTCTCCAGAGCCCCCAGTAAAGGCCAGTGAGTCTGTCACAGTCACAAGCCACTGTGCTCTAGGAGCACCAAAATTATACACCAGCTCATCAACTTTAGCAGAATTTTCTCTGTTTGATGTATTTGTCATTTACTGGATTTTTATCACTGTCATGAAAAGAGAGAAATCAGCCAGTTAGCCAGGGCTGATTTTCACAAGGAAGTTTGGGAAAAAGCGTTTGTATTTCATTGTAGACAGAAATTGCTGATGCTGTTTCTTTCCCCTTCCCTTGGCTATAAATGAGACCTGGAGAGGGGGACTGAGAGAACAAAGAAAAAGAATTGCTAAAATGCTGTACTGATCTTTGTTCAATAAGCCTATTTCTAATGAGGAACTACAGCAGCAGCAGATGCATGGTAGATGTGCTGCTGGAGGGTTCTCATCTTAATGGTGAAAAATGGCATTTTCATAATATTTGCATCAGCATGAATGTGACGTAATCCCAGTGAAATTGTGGTGTTTATCCTGGATTTGTACCAGTATCAAAGAAAGCAAAATCTGTTGATTTATGTCAAGAACCTTCTTTACTGTAATGATTGAAACAGCCCTGTATTGCAGCTTCCCTTTCTGCAGGCTTAAAGATGCTCATCTTTTCTTTAGAACAAGGTTTGGGGATTTCATTTCTTGGCTCAATGGTAAACACTCTCTCCTTCCCATCAGAGATGGTGTCCACTTTCCTGATTGAAATTCGTGATTTTATGTTCAGTCTTAGCATATGTAGGAGTAACTCCACCACAAGTGCTGGAGGGGACATCTTTTATGGAGGCAACATCTTTTATACCTGGCCTTGTATCCCTATTTCCTGCTGGGGTCTGTCGCGGGGTTAGTCAAAACTTGACAGACAGCCCTCTGGGCCAATGCGCTTCTCGAAATTTTACATATTTAACCCCCACGGAAGGCAGGAGTTTTAGGAGACGCAGTTTCCCGGCTCAGGTGGGTGCAGGGCCGGGAGTGAAAGGGAGAGGGGTAGGCCCCGTTCCTGGAGCCTGTGGGCCCGGGGATGGGGCGCCCCTGCCTCCTGCCTCCTTCCCTTCTGCTCCCAGTGAGAAGGGGGGCAAAGTTCGGGGGGCCCCCGGCCTTCCGTTCCGGCTCGGTGCGGGGACGGCAGAGGCGGAGGGGTGGCCTCCCCTTCCCCCGGCCTGCACAGCTGGGGACAGGGCTCCTGCCTTCTGCCCCCTGGGGATTTTTTGCTGCAGCACGGACTCAGATTTTGTAAGAGGGGAGCTGTTCCCCTGAGCTGCGGGGGTGGCTGCCAGCTCCAGGGCTAAGCTCGTCCAAGATAGAGCCTTTAAACAGCCAGTAAACTTCACAGCGAACAAAGGAAAGACACCCTCTCTCCACACGGTGCAGCGCGGCAGCAGAGGCAGAGGGAACACCCTAAACATGGCGGCTTCAGAGCCAGGGAGAAGGAGAAGGTGGAGTCACGTGAGACAGAGCTGCTCCAGTGGCGCTGTGTGTGTGTGTCTTGCGCGGGAAGCTCAAACATTTCCCTGCCTTGCTGTGGATGAACTATTAATATTACAAACTGTTACGTCTCTTTAGTTCATGTTAAATGGGGGGAATGGGCATTTTTATCACATGGCTTGTAAAAAGGGTGAAGAGTGCCAAATGCCAGGATATATATGAAAGCAGGGAAAGGCTTTCAAGACCTTGTGGCAAAGGAAAGCCTACGTTCAAGCCAAAGGGGAAAATGTTTCATCCTTAAAAAACCCATGTAAAAGCCTGTTATATTATCAGTTGCAAGGGCTGTGAGGGCTCATGAAAAGAGATGTGTTACACTGTAGCAGAGAATGTTTAATTGTAAGCAAATCTGAAAAAAGTGGCAGTTTGGAAAACCATGCAAGAAAGGGGAAGCCCCTTTTTCCCCGTTTCCTAGGACTGTGACCCTGATTTTGGGAAAGGGGAAAAGTGGGGGGGAGCTCTGAAAGTTTGTTCTGTTGTTCTTAACCATCTGGGTGTTAATTAAACTTTTTTTTTCCTTTCTTTCAAGTTGTGTGCCTGCTTTGCTTTTCTTCCTAACAGCTTATCTCACTGCAAGAACATCGGGGGGAGGGCTAATGCCCACAGTTAACCCTTAAACCACTACACAAATTGGTGTTCTGCCCGGTTAACGAGCCAACCCGCTACAGGTCGGAAGGGCAGTTATATTTGAAAGAAAGAAGTTGTAAAATGAATAAACAATTAGAAGTGTGGAGAGACGGTTGGAATTTGTATGGAAGAAGCAGAAAGAAGGAGAGAGGAGAAATGCAGTGGAAAATTGAAGTGGTGGGATGGGACATTAGGTGATGTGGTGGGCATTCCTTCCAAATCACATCAGAAAAAGCCCTGTCCCAGAATTTCCACCTCAGGGACTGTTGCATTAAAAATATGTCTGGCTAATCATTCTCAAGTGAATACTGTCAGCAAAAGGCATGTTGTGGGATAAAGTCAAAAGACCTAGATCAATAGATGTGAATATCAAATGCACATAAGAGATGGAAAAACACTTTAAGCTGTGGGACTAGGACATGAGCATGGGAGAGCAGTACAAGAGAGAGAAGCACAGGAAGCACTGTGCTCTCTCAGTGTGTCAGTCCCAGATGACAGTTGTCAAGGCAGGTGACAGCCTGATAGATTGTTACCTGCACTGACACGCAAATGAGCTCTGCTTATTATGTGAGATTTTGTGTTAATGGTGTGCTGCTTTTATCCTGTTTTCCAGAATCAGAGAGCTGGTCTAGATTCTGATCTCTGTTAGATGCTGTTAGTGGTTTCCACTGAAATCAAAATGCCTCTTGCATCTCATCAGAAGCATAATTTGGTCTCACTGCAGCTGCTCCTCTCTGACTGGAGTTGGAAGGATTCTGTAGGCACAAATGCATGCAAGACCAAGGAATGCTCACAGAACCTGTGGATGGCACTCATGTGGCCTTAAGTCAGTGTAATGTAGCAGTGTGGAGAATCCATTAAATTTTCTTCTCTCCTTTGTTCTTTCTCCTCCGAGGAGTTGAGGAGAGGTTTAACTGCATTGCTGACCACTAATCCAGAATACATTATCTACTCCTCTGCTTTGTTAAATCATTCAGTTTTGCACAAGGATTAAAAAAATCTCCCTGCCAAAACATGCCTGTTAACTCAGCATGCTGGCTGACAGGCAAGAGAGAAGAGCCTTGGGAATGTCTCTCTCATTGCCAGACAGGCCAGGCAGTGAGACACCTCCTGTCCCCAGCAATTTCTGGAGCAGATCATAGGGACATCAGTGTCATGTTGATCTTGTGTCTTTTTCCCTGCCAGAGAAATTATAGCAAAGGAGGGCCTGGTGATTGTTTAGTTCTGTCCCAGTTAGGAAGTGGAGCCACATTTCATTCTTGTTTCATTATTTTAAGTTTGTTCAGCTCGTTGTTCCAGTTTGGTGTTTTGTGTGTGCGCATTTAGCCCTCTAGAAGTATCAGCAAATATTTCAGCACACCTGCAGAGTCAATTCACAATGAATAGCGCCTTATCTAGGTCTTGGCTCTCTCCTGGAAAGACCTTCTGTAGCAGGAAGGATTTAAGGTTTATACCTCACCCATTCCCCATTCAGCAAGCATCTCCAGGTACTATCCACAGCTGTGGTTCCACAAGCATTGTAAAAGATTGGTACGTTCCTGGTTCTTCTGGCAGGACAAATCTGATTTTTGCTCTCTGTTACAGATGGCTGCATTTCAGTTGGATTAGCTCATGCCTGGAGCTCAGACTTTAAGCCAGTTTACGCTTTTATGGCAGCTGATACACTGCCCAGGGGAAAAGAAGTAATACCTGATCCAGCATAAAGTCAAAGCAGGGCAGATACAGAGTGTACACTAAACCTTGGGAGGTTTAGTCCAGGACTGTCATCCCAGCTGAGATTATAGAGAATTTGAACAGAAAGGACATTGTGGAAGATACCTGGAAAGGGAGTGTCGCCCTGGTTTTCACAGTGTTCTATGTTTTTACTTTTGTAGTAGAAGTTCTCATGCATTTTCTATAAACATAGCTATTGTTTTTCTAACCAGCTGAGATTGTTTTCTGAACTTCTGGATTGTTGTTCATTCCTTTCTCCAAGGCGGAGAAAGATGATAGACTGTGTTCCTATCCTGTAAAATTCTAGAGGTGTTACCCTCATCTACCAATGTATGATTGTTTTAAAAGAGGTATAAAAGAGTGATAATAAAGGTGGGCAGTCCTTTCACTCTGCTCGGTGATCCTAACCTGCTGTTTGAATCTGCGTGTTCGTGTCCGACACTGCGACATCTGGTGGCCTGTACGGGGAACTGCAGGTATAGGTGAAATAAGCAGGTAAAAAAATTTATAGAAAATATGGGAGTCTCTAGGGAAAGATCCTTTGATGACTCCGTGGCGTTAGAGGTTCTCGAAATGTATTTAGAAGGCGAGAACATGGATATTCGCAAGATAGACTTAGAAAATTTATATTTTTGGACCAAGGAAAATGGGTTTTTCCCAGAAGGCTGTCATATCCTTGACAAATCCAAATGGCTGTCAGTTGGTAGAGCCTTGCGTTCTGCTTTCGCGGAGACTAATGACCAGGATGCGGTTAAGCTACTATTGTCCTGGAGACGGGTCAACTTTGTTCTTCAAGTCCAGAAGAGTTCTTCAGGCGGTATTACCCCTGTCAGTTTGCTCGGAGATTTCTCTGAGCTGTCTGAGTTAGAGCGGGACAGAGAATTCGGCAGGCAGACAGTGTCTGAGCCCACCCTCCCGCCCCAGTCCACGGAGACAGCGGATGGGACCCCCCCGAGGGAGCTCGGCCTGCTGGCCAGCTGGCCGCGGAGGATAGCCCAGCTCCCGGGGACGTGTTGGCCCCCCTGAGCCCCGGGGAGCGGGAGGCGCCGGCCCCGCCACCCCCCGCGTGGCGGCGACGGCGGCGCGGCGTGAAGTCCCCGGTCCCCTGTGCCTCCCCGGTGCTGGCCGGGGAAGGCGGATCGCGAGTGTGTGCCGTGGTGACTGCAGAATGACCGTGTTGTGGGATTTGTACTCGGTATCCCCCCGGAGCGGCGGGGGTGCGGGTCAAGCTGACCCCTGCCGGGGGAGCCGCCGTCCCCTCCCGGGGGCCGGCGAGTCTGGCTCCCGGCACCGGGGGGGCCGCCCCCCCGCCGGGGCCAGCATGGTCTGCGCGTGGTCTCCGCGCTGCCGCCGGGACCCTGCTGGATGCAGTTTCGTCCGCCCCCCGCTCTGAGCAGCTCGCGCGGGCGCGCCCGGTGCCCGCGGTGTCTTTGGTTGCGCAACGGGACAGCACTGCGGGGCCGCGGGAGCAGCAGCTCACGGCAGCTCGGCCCCTCCCCGCGCAGGAGCGGGGGGAGCGCCGGCGAGCTCCGGTCCATGCTGCAGCTGCGGCCGCAGGGGCGGGGGCCACGGGGGATTTGGACTGTGATCTCTCCGATAACGCCAGCTCAGTCTCATCGGTTTCGTCCGTGAGACGTTCTAAACGTACCAGACCCGCAAAGGGTGCTAATCCTGATGTGTTTGTTTTTAGTGCAGGCGGAGAAGCGGCAGGCAAGCCGCGATCATCCCAGGGCTGCAGGTCTCGGCTGGGCGAGTTTGCTTCTGGCAGCCTTTGGACTCTTCCCCAGTGTAAAGCGATGGTTCGACCTCGTGATAAGGTGAGGTTCTGGGGTGATGTGAAAGCGAAAATTGAGGCACTGCCTGGTGATCCTACTATGCTGCAGATGGCTAAAGCCTGTAAGCATGTGGGCACTGCCAGTCATAAGGTGGTTGCAGCGGCTGCTGCCCCACGGCCTGTCTGGACAGGGCCGCAGGGCAGGTGGCGGGAGCAGGCCAGTGCTCAGGCTAGCAGGAAACCAGGAAGGCAGGTGCAGAAAGGCACGGCTGCCTCGTGTTTCTGCTCTCGGTGCGGGGGGCCCAATCATATTGCCAGGGATTGTAAAGCTGCAGTTTCTGTTGCTGGTCGGCCTTGTCTGCACAGCAGAAATGGTCGTCTTAGACTCTTGCAGAGTGCACAAGGTCCCCCTGGATGCTTTCGGTCCCTTGGGCGGTGGCATGGGTGTTTTCCTCCTGGGCAGGTCTGGTGCCACCGTTCAGGATATCATTGTGCATCAGGGACTCATTGATGCAGATTATACGGGACGCATTTATGCCATGGTTTCCACACCCCCCCCCCTCCCCCCAGTTACAATTCCTGAAAAGACTTGCATTGCTCAACTTGTTCTTTTTAAGTCCTCTGTTCCCAGGACAGAATCGAGGTCACGAGAAGATGGATGCTTTGGTTCCACTGGGCCGCCTCAGGTTCATTGGACTGCTGTCTTGACCGGAAAACGTCCTGAGATGCGGTGCACCCTGTCCATCGCTGCTGCTATGCCGCCAGAGATCTCTCTCCACGGGCTTCTTGACAGTGGTGCGGGACGATGCGCTGCTGCATGAGCCAGAAGCCTGTGGTGATGACGAACTCAGAGGGACAGACGGCCATGATTAGGCCTTACGTTACTGAGACTGTTACTAACCTCTGGGGGAGGGATGTTCTGGCTGCATGGGGGGTGCGCATTGGGATGGAATTTTACTAGGGGCCACTGCGGTGAAAGGTGCAGTGTCCTACGCCTCCTATATTGCTTTCACGATGCCAGCAATTAACAATGCTGGACCTGCACAGAGATATCAATGGAGGACGCTTCCCCAGGGAATGCGGAATTCGCTGGCCATATGCCAAATATATGTGGCCAGAGCCTTATCTGGAGTTCGCAGGCAGTTTCCTGATGCTCAGTTTTATCACTATATGGATGACATATTGGTGGCTGCGTCCACCCGGGATGAGCTGCTGAGGATCCGGCCTCAGTTGCTCGATGCTCTGCATTCGCACGGGCTGCAGGTGGCTCCAGAAAAGGTTCAGCAACAACCTCCTTGGAAATATTTGGGGGTCAAAATTTTGGAACGTACAGTTCAACACCAAGAGGTGCAATTTGTGCATTCTGTGAAGACACTGAATGATGCCCAGAAATTGGTGGGTGTCATTGCTTGGTTATGTCCGTATTTGGGACTGACCACGGTGCAGTTGTCTCCTTTATTTGATTTGTTGAAGGGAGACTCTGACTTGAAGTCACCTTGCACATTGACCCCAGAGGCACGTCAGGTGCTGGAGGAGGTGCAGCGAGCTGTTTCTGCTTGACAGGTTTATCGCATTGATCCCTCCATTGATGTCACTGTTTTCATCACTACTCCAGATTTGCATCCCACAGGTATCATTGGCCAATGGAGTGACAAATGGTCCAATCCTTTGCACGTCCTGGAATGGGTCTTCTTGCCCCATCAGCCACAGAAGACGGCAACCACATTGTTTGAGCTGATCGCTCGCTTGATAGTTAAATGCTGACAACGGTGTTTGCAATTGATGGGTGCAGACCCTGCACAGATTGTACTGCCGGTACAGTGGGAAGACTTTGACTGGAGCTTTGCAAACAGTGTTTGTCTGCAAAGTGCTCTAGAGAATTTTTCAGGGCAGATTGCGTATCATCTGCCTAGCCACAACTTGCTGCAAGTGGCAAAACACACAGAGATTTCTCTGAGACCCAAACACAGTCAGGAGCCAGTGCACGGACCCACTGTCTTTACTGATGGTTCAGGCAGAACCGGGAAGGCCACTGTTACTTGGAGGGATGGATCTGAGTGGCAGGTTCTGGAAGGTCATGAGGTTGGCTCAGCCCAATTGGTTGAACTGAGGGCTGCTCTTATGGCATTTCAAAAGTTTTCCCAGCAACCTTTCAATCTGGTCACGGATTCCGCCTACGTGGCTGACATAGCAAAGCGATTGAGTTATTCAGTTTTGAAGGAGGTCAGCAATCCTGATCTGTTTCATTTGCTGAAGACCCTGTGGTGTGTCATTCAGGAACGGGTTCCTGAATCCCTACTATGTTCTGCACGTAAGGAGTCATACCAGTTTGCCAGGGTTCATAGCAGAAGGTAAGGCGAGGGCTGACAAGTTGGCTAACCCGGCGTGGGTAGCACCTCATCCTGATACGCTCACACAGGCCAAAGCCTCGCATGGGTTTTTCCATCAGAACGCACATACCCTGCAGAAGCAGTTTCAGTTGACGCCAGCTGAGGCCCGTGACACTGTCGAGTCGTGCGACGACTGTCACGCGCTTGCGGCGCCTTTGCCAGCGGGGGTAAACCCCAGGGGCCTTAGGGCCTTAGAGATTTGGCAGACCGACGTCACACAGGTTGCCAAATTTGGCCGGCTAAAGTATGTGCATGTCACGGTGGACACCTGCTCCTCTGCCATGTGGGCTTCTGCTCACACTGGAGAGAAGGGCTGCGATGTCATTGCCCACTGGAGGCCGGCCTGTGCTGTTCTAGGCATACCTTCTACTGTAAAGACGGACAATGGTCCAGCCTACGTCTTGAAAGAGGTGAGGCAGTTCCTGCAGCAGTGGGGTGTGTCACACAAGTTTGGTATTCCTCATTCTCTGACTGGTCAAGCTATTGTAGAGTGTGCTCATGGTACTCTGAAGCAGGTGCTTCAAAAACAAAGACGGGGAATGCAGGGTGAAACCCCGCACAGTCGGCTAGCAAAAGCTGTGTATACCCTCAATCACCTCACAGTACCGCAGAACTCTAACAATCCTGTCATTTTGAACCATCATCTCTCGTTACAGGCTTCGGATGAGGCACAGCAACCTCAAGCGAAGGTTCGAGTGAGAAATTTACTCACCAAACAGTGGGAAGGTCCCTATGACCTTATCGCTTCGGGGTGCAGGTATACTTGTGTATCCACGGCACTGGGTACCTGCAAAGTGTGTCCGTCCTGACCTGCGACCGCAGAGGCAGAATCCAGCCAACAGGCAGGGTAGAGACCGTGACCAGAATGAAAGTGATCAAGTGGGTGGAACATTGAGTGATGACTCAGATGCAGATGATGTGGGTGTTCACTCCGATGGTCCTTCCACAAGCAGAAATTGAACATTGTTCATTTTTCTTTTTTCTTTTTCTTTTTTAAAGGTAAAAAGGGTGAGATGTCGCCCTGGTTTTCACAGTGTTCTATGTTTTTACTTTTGTAGTAGAAGTTCTCATGCATTTTCTATAAACATAGCTATTGTTTTTCTAACCAGCTGAGATTGTTTTCTGAACTTCTGGATTGTTGTTCATTCCTTTCTCCAAGGCGGAGAAAGATGATAGACTGTGTTCCTATCCTGTAAAATTCTAGAGGTGTTAACCTCATCTACCAATGTATGATTGTTTTAAAAGAGGTATAAAAGAGTGATAATAAAGGTGGGCAGAGTCCTTTCGCTCTGCTTGGTGGTCCTAACCTGCTGTTTGAATCTGCGTGTTCGTGTCCGACACTGCGACAAGGGAGAAGGAGACTAAGTTGAAAAAAGGCAGAAAGAACTAGAGACAAAAAAGTAAGTGGGACCTAATCCTGTACTTTATTGAGTTCTCTTTAAGAAGCAATGACTGCCCCAAGTGACAGCAGTATTTATATCACGTTTTATTATTTTCACTCCACAGTTACAGACAGAATTAGGATGGAGGCTGGAAATGCTCAGTACCATACTGGACCTGAGCATTGGTGTAAGGGTGCAGCTCAAGGTCTGTGAAGAGTCAGGATCTGCAGACAGGCAGGAAATCTATTCTACTATTTATCAGTTCTGTTCCATGACCTCTTACCAAACATCAGCAAAATCTCTTCTTATCTCCAAAGAGCAGAAAGCCATTTTACAGAAGTGGAAACAGAGACAGGGAGAGAGGAAGGCTCTGTGTCCCAAATGAGGCTGTCCATTTTGGATTACTGTGTTTCCTCCTAAAATATGCACCAGGTTTCTGTGAGATCCTGAATGTTGCCAGAAGAAAGCCAGAAACGCAACCCAGGAGACCAGATTGCCTGAACAGGGGTGCAGTGTCCTACCCCAAAGCAGCTGAAGGTATGATCCCTCCACTGAAGACAGAGAGCAATCTGCGGCTGGAGTGCCAGCTGAAATAGTTAATGGAAGAAAATATTCACCTAATCTTTAGTTATTTAGAACCAGAGTTAATTTTGCAGTTTCTCTGGCAGGTTTTTGGTCATTAGGGCACTGGCAATGAGTCTTTTCAATGCAGCTATTGATTAGTCTCTGAAGGCTGATGTCACTGGGAGGTTGGAGATAGCTATGTCTCAGGGCAGAACCTGACCAAGGCAAAATTTAGCCATGCTTTTAAACTTTTTTTTTCTCCTCTCCCTTGTCTCAGAGAGATGATAAAAATAAAGACATACAAACTAAAAAAGAAAGAATAATGGCTTCATCCTGCTGAGGGACTACATTTAAAGATTTTGGCTAGTTTTCATCCTAAGTGCTGCTGACTTGAGGAAATTCTTTTGATCATCTAAGCCTTGGCTACAGTAAATTGTGAAATCCCTTTAGATTCCTTGGGATTTACAACAGATGCTGAATGAAAGATTTATCTGTGGCCCACAGGCCTCCACAGCCATTCAAAGCCCTGCTCTCCCCAGAGGCAAAGGGCAGCATCAGAGGAATCACCTTCAATCTGTCATCTATTGTGCAGAGGTCTGAGAAGGTGTAGAGATCACCTGATCCTACCCAGAGCACAAGGATAATTTCTAATGAAAGGAAGTCTTGAACAGGGATGGCACTCCTTGGGGAAAGAAGGTCTTCCCTAGAGGGTAAGGGTAGTTGTGTATAGGAAAAAGGAATTAAGTGTAGGCAACACTCTGCAAGATTTGTTTGCATTACTTTGTTTTTTCTCCTCCTGTCCACACTTTTGGCATCACACAAAGGTTTGGGAGTAGTGGGAATAGCTTATATGTTATTAATACTTGTAACAAGCAGCCAGGCTAACACAGCCTTACGAAGTCAGCTCCTTTTCATGCTCTTTCCACTTTCTGTGCCTTGACTTTTCTGTTCTGTTTGTCTGAAATGAACAGACATGAAGTGAAATGACTTATAGCCTCTCCCTGTTTCAAGCTCAAGACCTAGAGGGAGAGTAGAGCACAACTGTGTTTGGCTTGCAGTTTGTGGCTCCACTGCAGTGTAGCCCTTCCCTTTCAAGTGCTAGCATGCCCAGAATCCTTCTCTCCCATTCCAAACCTAATAGGCATTCACCACCACCCTGCTTTCCTGCTCTTGCTATCCCTATACTTTGTAAAACTCTTCTTCTGCAAGCTCCAACCTTCCAGATGTTGAATGTTCCCTGGGAATTCCAGCAGTGTACAAGACATCACGCAGGGAGCCCAGATGTGATGAATCTGTGAACTAACAGTTATGTGCTTCCTCACTCATTCCCAGAGGGACCTTGGGAACCCAGCAGGATCCTTGCTCAGCCTCCAGGGAATAAGCAAACAGGCTACAAGGAGAAAAGGACAGTGGCATTCAATTTGATGAGGCTTTTTCCCCTGGGACACAGCTGTAGCTTGCATTGCAATGGTAAGGTAGACACACAACATATCCGACCTCCCCTCAAATTACATAGTAGAGTGTTGCTGCTGTTGAGGCTTCTGCTGGTGAAGGAGGTGGGAGCTGTGCCTGGAGTCAGCCAGCAGTGGGAATCCACCACACTCTGGGATTGCAGGAAGAATACCCACCAAGTGTGTCTTCTTCTAATCCTTGCTGGTTAAGAAATTGTTCTGGCTCTAAAAGCTTCCAACTGGTACAGCTCATTCTTCCTGCTTAGTTCAATGTGTTTTCAAACACAAGCCTGAAACTTAGCAGATGGTAATTACCCTTTGACATTAATATTTAAACCACAAACACAGTTAGCACACTAATACCATCCCCAAAGGCTACTGCTCATTTAAGTTTCATCCTTATGAGACTTAATTATTGTCAGGGATGAATCCTAAAAGGCAAGAAATATTACAGCTCAAAGACTAAACATTCCCTTGATTATTAGAGCTACAGGATTTGGGCACAGAGTATGCAAAGGGCCTTGCCTATGGTGGTAACATTAATACTGCTACTAAAAGCCACTGAGTTTTTAAATCCTAATTTTAAATAGCTACTGAGATTTATTTGCAATTACAATTATACAGACATCTCAGTGTTCAGTTAGTTTAGGCAAAGAATAACTTTGCAAAACTGAGCTGTCATTACCTGTTGTACAGCTGGAGACACAGCAATGTTTTGAGGGCCTGACCCAAGGCAGCATCAGGGCTCCTTAGTCTGAGGTGGTGGGAGTAGCAAGTGTCTGATGCTTCAAGCCTGTTGCTTAACTATTCTTCATGCTATTTCTCCAAGCTAACCTCTTTATAGACCTTTTATAAGAAAGAACCCTGGGATCATACATTTTCAAATCAATTTGTGCAGGTGCAGTGAAGCTCCCTGGATATGAAGAGCTAGCCAGGCATTTCAGATGTTTTGTGGCATTCTGAAACACAATTTGTTGTGTGCAACACAATAGAAGAATCTGTTACAGAAACACTAATAATAAAGTTAGATTTTCTGCTGGTATAACTCCAGAAGCATCAAGAAACTGAGCTGTGAAGGGAGTTTAGCTAAACAGCACTGGTTTTGATCCTCAGTCAAAAAAACGAGTCTGTTCAATTACCCTCCTGTCTGAGATAACCGCTGCACCCTGGGGGAGAGAACAGTGAGCTGGAGCAGGGAGGAAGAATTCTTTGTGTGTCCCTACATTGACAGGAATCCCTGGCAGATACCACACAGCAGTGGATGCCAACTGTTCTGGAGTAGCCAGGCTGCTGTTGCCAGGGTCATCACAGGGGATATATGAACTCAATCAAGCTGTGCCCTGGAAGTCAGAGAGTGTCAGAGGACTTTCTCAATCGACAGTCAGGATTTCTTGTCCTTGGCAGGCTTCAGATGAAGACCATAATCAGAGCCAAATCAGATGCAAATTAGAGGCTGTAATAAAGAGGCTGTCCTGCTGCATTAAAGGAGTCACTGTGGTTAGATTGGTTAATTGTGGTTAGAGTGATTCATGGCTGGAGTGTATCAGGATGAGGCCACATGTACAGAGGTGACTCTCCTTCAGTTCTCCTCCAGCTGCACTTTGCTGAGGATCTCCCCATTTCTGAGTGGAAATAGATAATTAGCTAGAACCACCAATTCCACCTGGCTTAACAACAGCTGTTGCAAAATGGCTTTCTTCCAGTCTTCTGAAATGAAATAATGGATTTACAAAGGTCTGATGAGAACTGAAGCCAGGTTTAAATTTGCCTCTTTCTGTTTGGAATTGGACCTTGCACAATGTTGCACTGGGCCCAAGCTTACTCCAAAATTTTACAAATCTTTTCAAGCCTCTGGCTCAGCCTGGGGTGAATTTCAAATCTGATGCTCTAAGTATGTGAGCTCCTATTTCAAGATGTCATTACTGACATTTTGCATTGTTCAGATAAAAATCATAGCCAGAAAGGTGAATTCTGTTTTTCCTTCTGCCTCCCTCCCCCTTTTTCTCAGTTTCTATTCTGTACTGGCTACTTAGTAATGATGTTATATGTGGTAGGAAACCCAGACCTCATGGAAGGAAAGAAATTTTTTGACATGCATCCTTAGATTAATTACTAGTTTCTTTAATGTCTCAGAGCCTTTAATGAAGGGTGGTGCAGACTCTGCCACTTGTGTCCGAGGAAAGGCAAGTCTGCTGCCATCTGCTCCCTCAGCCTAACACTAATGAGTGCATTAACTTCAGAGGGAGATTCATGAACTTTCACTGCCCGAGGATGCTATGCTTGATGTTTAAAGAGTAGCCTCCAGAGACTGCTTTAGCCAACTGTGCTCCATTTCATTTAGAAAAATCCATGAGAAGGTTCCCATTATTCACAAAAAGGTGTGTGGCTTTTCCAGGGGTGATAGCTGTGATATAGCAGATTAAATCCATCATTTACATTGCTCAGGAAGCAGGGCTGGTAAGCTCACTCTGACCACTCTGCCAGACGATTTAGGAAATAAATACAGGCACAGTGGATGTGAAATCTGTGTTGCCCTGCACAAACATGATGCATGTAGGATGCTGGAGTGCCAGTGGCTATTTGCATATTGGTGAAAAATGATGACCCAAGGAGCAGTGAAACAGGGAGGGTGTAAAAGACTCACACAAATGAATATCAGAAGCAGAACTAGAGGTCAAAGGTCCTCCATACTGCCACTGCACTGCATTGATTTCACCATACCCTTCTAGTCAAGTTAGATTTGTCCTCCCTTTGAGTGTCTAACTGCTCTCTACTTAACATGCAAGTGCAGTGTTTTAAATGGGAAGACTTGACTTGTGGAAAGAGGCACTGACATTCAGTCTGTATTTATATTCACAGGCAAACAGCCTATGGACTCAGATACATGGTGACAGAGTCACTGAGGGCCCCATAGAGGATGACACCAAGAGCCTAAATGATTGGTGTGTTTACCCCATAAATTAATGGTTTAAATGCAGATTCATACAGGGGTGACTCTGTTACTTTGACTTTTGCCCATGCAGGCTGGCTGGTGGAGAGGTGAGGTGCACACTGCTGTGTCTGTTGGATGTCCAACTGGCTTTGCCTTGTGTCTCAGTTGAATACTGGCCTGAACCATTTTGTGTACATTTTTTTTTTCTCATTTTAAAACACCAAGCCTCACAATTTTCTAAGTAGATCTTTGGGGCTGTAGCCATGTGATTCCTGTTAAAGACAGCATTCACATACCACATTCTTATGCACACATCTGTCCCGAAGCATCTGAGATGCAGCTGTCAGGAACCATTCTGCCTTTTGGCTGTTGGCAATCAGGGAAGAGTGGGGAGTTTTCCTGTTGTGTTGTCTGGTGAAATGTTATGTTGTATGAAGTTTTGAGCGCCTGCTTCTTCACACAGGGAGAAGGTTGAAACTGCTCCCTGGTGCCCTATCAGTGCTGCCAAAAAGATAAGGAAGGAATTGGGGTCAGATGGGTAACTGCTAAAATGAGAACTATGCTAAGTGCTCATACCTCTTAGCAGTGGAGCATTATGCACAGTGAGTGGAATGAAATTAAAAAGTGAGAGAAAGTGAGGTTCTGTTGTTGCTGTTGCTGGAGCTGGTGTGGTCGTAGAGGGTGTGATACCAAGCACTAATGCAAAGAACTACACAGCAGAGGCAAGTTGCCCTGCACAATCTTTATTTTCTGTAACACACAACTTTCTGAGCATGGTCTACTGGCCCATTATTTGTCAACCAACCGTGTGTCAACAGATATCTGATTAGCATTTTGGTAATATTTGGGATGGTACTGACCCAGTGGTGGCTGGTGCAGGAGTCTCGACAATGACAGAGCCTAGAAAAATGAAAATGATACAGAATGGTTTTAAAGCTTGGTTTGTAAGAGACGTGGCACATTTCTGAGAGGCAGAGGTTAGTTTTTTCCCTCAGATGAGGGCGCCTAGTGGTTTAAAGAAAATTAAACATTTTCCAAGACTCACTTCTGTACGTGTGTGAGAGGTGCCCCTGGGAATACTGATGATCAGAGCAGCTCAACAAAGGGCCCAGTTCTGTCATAGCACCTGACTCTATTTGAGCAGTTAGATTTGTTGTGACATAAAATCCTGTTGATGATTCTGAGAGACACTTGTCAAGAGGTAATAAAGAATTAAAGTGGAAGAGCATTCATCTGCAATTGCCTTAGATGCTTTTAGTAATGAAAGAATGAATTTTGCATGCAAGTGAAGCTACACAGAGATTAATTTGGACTACAGCTATATATTTTTGTCAGTTCTCTGTACATTTTTCTTTTCAAAGTCTATTTTTCTGCTCACCATTTGCAAAGAGAGATTGACCATGACACAGAATAAGCATGGTAGCCTGACATGGCCTGTTTATCCTTTCATTTCAAAAGCACACCAGATAGATCTATCTCATCCTTGTTCTGCAATTTCCTCCTTTTCTTGCTTTTTTCCCTCTTCTTGAAAATTGTAATAGCAAAATTGAATGGGAGCTGAGACCTTCTTGGCATAATTGTAGCCCAGGAGTAAGCCTTCTGTACAAAGACTTGAAAAAGAAAACCTCAGAGGGAAGGAAACAGGGAGTTAAGATGGAAGTGCTGATATGACCTTAACTTGAGTGTCATCCACAGCAATGCTTTAATTTATTCAGTCAATTGCAGGGCCCTTAGGCTGGGAAAGGATAACTCTGGGATATTAAATCTGTCAGGCTGGGAAAGGATAACTCTGGGATATTAAATCTGTTCCTCTCTCCAATCTGTCACTGGTGTGTCAGAATACATTGATTCTTCTAGTCCTGCTTTTATTAACTGTCTCCTCAACATGGCCTCTCAATCTATCACACAATAACCTGCAATTGCTTGCTGAGTGCAAGACCCCTGGAAAACCTCTGGATTCTCTGCTGACCCCGTATTTTATCACTGTCAGTGCAGATGTAATGACCTGCTATTACTGTATGTCATTCATCCCCACATAACTTTGTTGCCATGGAAGACTAGACTGGAATCCTGTTTTGTCTTCTGCCCTCTCACCACCTATGTGCATCACAAAAGATGTACCATACCTGTGTTGGAAATCCTGTGGCATGGTAAAGAGTGGCCTGAGGGATCCAGATCCTTCCAGATCCCCGTTGATGGTTGGTTTAACTGCACTTGCCGTTCCTGCAGATAGCATTTCTATTTCCAGCTTGAAGCTGCATCGGGCCCTGGGGCAATCTCTGTCTGGCAAGTGGTTGCACAGGGCAGAAGAAGGTTTCATAGTTACTCACTCTGCAAATAGCTTGGAGCTGAAGGGCCAGCATTTCCCAGTTGGACTGAAGTGTCAAAGCACCTAAAGGCTGGTCTGACTATCTCTAAACTAACTCTGGGCTTAACAATATTATAAAAAGGGCTAAACTCATCCCTTCTATAGTATGGATTCAATTCCTTTTTAAAGTCTAAGGCTACTTGTAAGCATCCTGTGGATCCAATTCTATTAGTAGTTGATGTCACTGATTTTGTGGATGTCTACCTTGGTGGCCAAAGCTGGCACACATTTATGGCTCTGCACAGCTTTGCCTCAGTGATTACTTGTGGTGGCCGGTGAACATACATTACAAGGGACAGAGGTTCCTCAGTAAGACAACTCCCTAGTACCACAAGAACCAGTTTATGTTAGGATGACCAAAAAGGCTTCTCCCAGGACGCATGGTTCAGTTGTGTTGGTCTATCCCAGTTCGGATTCCTCAGTACCACCACCCAGTTTGGATTCCCCGGCTGGCTGTTGGCCTCTGCCCCTTGTCACTCCCCCAAAGCTTCCCCATTGGCCCCATTCCTTAGTCCCGCCTTCTCCCTGCCCCCAGATAAAACTCTGAGCTTCAGGATCATGTTCGTTATTTGCCTCTGCAATCTTTGGCAGTGTAGAAGCAATAAATGTTCCTGCTGGAACGCACACAAATACCTTTCTCGACTCTTTGCTACCGACTATAATACTGAACCCACCCGTGCTTCTGTGGGGGCACACGGGGCCCCACAGAGCTGGGCAGGGACAGTATTACTTACTGACCCCCAATAGCACAGTGAAGCACACAGATATGAACATTAAAGCTGGAACCACAATTTTGATCACCTGCTCTGGCCTTCTGCCTTACCCAAGCTCAAGACTCTTAAGCCAGGCTGCCTGTCTCGTCAGTTTGGACTGACTTACTAATTTTGGTTTTAGAAACTGTCAGAGCTGGAAAATCTGTGTCTTTTGTACTAGTTGAAATGAGTCTGATTAATCAGAGAAGTAAATTGCCTGGGAGCTCAGCAGAGTGTGGGAGTTCCAAGCGCTGCACACCTCTAGCATGAGTGAGAGGCTGAGAAAATCCTGCCTAAAACCCATTGCCACAATCCTTCATCTGGCTCTCATATCCCTGCAAGATTTGGAGAGAGGTATTTTAAGGTTACCATCATTGCCTTCCCAGCTGCAGCATCCAAATCCACTTGCAGCTTTGAAAATGTCAGCCTTTTGACTATATCCTGATTATGTTATCCACAGTCCCAGAGTGCTTTAGAGACTTTCCCAGTATTTCAACCACTGCAAAGCTGGGCACTGGCAGGGGGTGGCTTTGAAAACCAATTAATTTTTACCTTTACTGAGAAGCCTCTGTTGAAAAGAGAGGTACATTTTCCCTCTGTAGTCTGAGTAATCAAGACTACATCTCTTTCTTGATTTATTTGCCCATAAAATTCCAGGTGGTTTTGGCACTGTTTCTTTCCCTTGCAACATGAGCAAATATTGAGTAGCAAACCCTCACCTTAATTTTATTAATTATCTGCTAGAGCTGGAAGCCTCTGAAATAATGTTTGATTTTAATAGAGATCTCAAAAGCAAAATAAGCTCCCAGTCCCTCCACTCCTTTCAAAAGCTCTTTTTCTCCTTTTTCTTTGAATCTGGCTTTAATTCACCTTCACCTTCCAAAGACTTTCAGGCTTCTTTGTTCTCATCTGAGATGGAGAAGAATAGGTAATTGTGTTTCATTACCATGTGCAATACATTTGCAGTAAGTTTCTCACTCCTACAAATAAACAATGAAATAAAGTCCCTAATTCATCCAAGTGATTTTTCTTTTTAGTGCCTGCATGCATAGTTACTCACTGTGTCTCTCAGGTTCGAAAGGAAGAAACCATCTTGCTGTTCTGTAGATATCCCAGCAGGAATAATACAGAGTGAGAAACGGAAGTGGAAAAGAAACAGCTGACGAAGGTCTTCTAAAATTAACCTATTCAGGATGGAGACTCCTATTAGCTGAAGTTCTGGCCAAGCACCCTAAAGCACCTGAGAAGTCAAGATTTCTTTTTTCCTAGAGAGGTCTCTACTGCCTGGGATTCTTCTGAAGCTGAATCTCACTTTGATAATCTGGGCTAGCCCTGATGTGTTCTGCTACCCCTTTCTTCCCTCCCCTGCAGCAGCACAGGACCTGAGAAGAAATTGTCAAAATAAAAAGGGTCCAAATTGTTTCATTAGAAATTAAATATTCATGTCCTGGAGGATGGTGCTGAGTGTCCAGATCTTCTCTAGCTTACTGACAGAAACACCCACATACCCAACAGGCACAGAGGTGAGCTGGGGTTTCTGCTGATTTATTCCCCAAGCTGAGGAACAGTGCTCTGTATTTACAGGCATCTTTTGGGTAGGTATAGGAGGCTGTTCAAGGAGCTGCCAGGTTTCCAGATACGGCAGTTGGTGGCTATCATAGCAAATCAATCTCTTGCACATAAAATATCACTATGAACAGGGAACACATTTCTCATCTAGTCACTCGTTCTTCTGGGACAAGCTGGCTGAACAGAAGTTCCAGGAAAATTAAATACGTCTTGCAGAGGATAGATCAATGTGCTCTTTTATGGGGAAAAGCGGAGTGTGGACTGTGTGCAGGAGTAAAGGGCTGACAGCTGCTATCAAATGCTTTCCAAATCCTATTAAAAGAGTTTGCGGGGAAGGCTCCGTGAGAAGAGGGATGAGTGAACCAGGGAAAGGGAGGAAAGTAGGTTTCATTGAGCAAATTTTCTTATTATCACTCCTCAGAGCAGTGTGTGATATATATGAAGATGTCATAGACTGGTGTGTTAGTGAATTTTAAGTGGGAAGAACTGCTTTTGTAGGAAATATTTTAAGACAAGATTTCAGTCACTGTGAGCATGGAGAGCATAACCATTTGCAGACCACTTGTAACCAGTTAAATAAGCAGAGGAAGGAAAGTCAGTCAGGATGGTAATCCCAGAACTGGAAGAACTCAATTTAACATGCCATGGAAAAACCACTTAGAAGACCCCGCAGAATGTTGTCTCTCATCTTCATTCCTAAATATATTTGTTGGCTTGACTTTTTTATCTGAATTTCATTTTCCATACATTTAAAAGGGGGTATTAGCAGAGAGCCTTTGGAGACTAAATATATCGGGCATCCACCAAGTCCACAAACATCCTGATTGGAAGGGCTGAGAGCACTGGGTGCACAAATAGGTGAGTAGGAAGTGTTAACTAGATGGGTAGATATATAGAGACAAGCTGCCAGGCAAACAAATCACTCTGTCCTGCCTGGTTTGCTTCTATAGCTTATCTGAGATTCATTGTGGCAAGTAATTTTTTGATTTCTGCTCTATTTGGGAAATGAGCCTGTGGTTTGGGACCAAGACATCATCACACTGACATTTAAAGGCAGCAATGAAACTGGGTATTTGCCCGTTTGTTCTTGGTTGGAAATTCCTTCCAAACCTGGTGACTCTTCTCAAGTTAAAAGAAGAATTGCAGCAATTGTTGCAATCAACTAATAGCAGCACAGATTTCTGAAGAAGTTCATTGCAGAAGGGAACAGTACACCTCAGGTAGAAAAAAAAGGGCTAACATTTTCTTGTAGGCCCCAAATTGAATTCCTAGTCATCTCTGTGTCTCCTAATCATGTGTGACATTAAACGCTTATTCAATGAAACTCTATTCTTTGCACTAATTATTAAGGATGAAAAATTGATATTGAGCGAGGCCATTGAGCCAAGACAATTCAATAACTAGCAGGGAGTAGAGATTATTTTAATAAAATAAGTTTGCTTGAGCCAGATGGAGTTCCCAGGATGCACTGAGACAATATGACACATAAAATTGTCCTCTGGCTTGTGTGACAGCTCTAACTGTGTTATTAAAAAGCCATCAATGAGCTGGAGTGAGGTGTTGCAAGAAAGGACACAATGAGGGGGAAATTGAGTGTGTTTTAGACAAAATGTAGGTAAATTGTGAATATAAAAGGTAGCAAGGCGTGGCTGGGGATCTTGGAATACCTCTGTGATCCTCAGTGACTGAGGTCCAAGAAAACTGCTGTATTTTTGCAGGACCCCCAGGCAGATGTTATGTAACCTGCCCCTGCCCAGTAGGACAGGCGTGTCCCCACAGTGAATTTCTAGCTAAAGGACCTGTGCAGCCCACCTCACAAATTGAGAAGAAAATGCTTTGTGTTTGTGCTGGAAAAAAATCCCCAAATTAATATATTTGGGGATTTATATATATTTACCTTCTCCTCCTCATTCACTCTCCTCTTAGATTTGCTTCTTTCCCTTTCATTTCTTCATCTCATTCTTGTTCTACATGCTCTGTCTTTCACCCTCTCCATGACTAACCTGGCCCTGAGAGGTCCAGTTTGGAACCAGGACTTCTTGGAGCCAACACCTCTGTGTCATTACTTTTTTCTCTATGCTTCATGGAACCTGCGCCTTGTGCTCTCTGTCCTGGGATGCTAACAGCATTGTTACAGAAGGAAATGCCATCCCATAATAGGTCAGATGGTATATGACATCCAATTATCCAAACAGAATATAATGTAATTTCATCCATGGGCAGTGCTGAAAGGAACAAATTTCCTCTGAGTCTGATGTATGAGGCTGCCTCTGCAATCTCTGTTTACTGAGCCTCTTTCTTCATTCCCAGCTTCCCAGCAAATCTCTAAAGCTCAGAAGACACTGGAGCACAGCACGATTCACAGCTGAGGAACCAAGATAAACCAGAGACACAGCGGCTTGTTGTTTAAACCCCAGAGCAAACAGAGGCAAATTAATGGATCTATCTATATCACTCCCTTTCACTCTTCTGTTTGTCTTTTCCTTTCTTGTTTTCTCTTCTCTTTCCCTTTTCCGTTGTTCTCTTCCTTCTTTGTTTCTTGTTACAATAAACATGATTCATGGTACAATGGCTTTCAGCCTTTGGAACTTTGCTTTACATAAGGGGAATGGCTAAGGGCAATACAGCCCAGTTCAGGGAATTAAGCAGCTTGTGTTTGACCTGTTTTTCCCAGGGATGAGGTGCTGGTCAGGAAGGAGAACAGAGCTGTGCCAAGATGGGTTTGTTAAATCCCAGAGGGAACAGCTAGAAAAGGTGCTGGGCTTTTTCCAATCTTACATCTCATAGGTTATTAATATATTATCAACTTAATAACCACCCTCCAGTGAGAAAGTCTGTAGCATTCCTGACTGGCTCTGCTTTGGAACAAATGTTCAAAGGTATGGAGGCATGTACAGAAAGAGAAACACATCCAGCAAGAAGTTTAAAGTACCCAAGCAGTTTGGGTGTTTCACTGTGAATAGGAATGGTTGCCTAACTCTTTGGATGCTTTTGGGGTCTTCTTGCCTGAGTGTCTGCATCATCGGGTGCCAACAGCCCCCAGTAACTCTGGCATGTGTTGTAGTTCTGTCATGTGAATGCAGGAGCCTGTTGTGCTGCCTGAGTACTAGTACCAGTATCTGCCTGCATGGAGCTCCACATTACTGCTCCTGAGTTAGAAACACAGAATGTACATTCCCTCAGGCAGCTTTGGGAGGGTAAACAGAGACCTGGATATTATTAACATGGTACCCTGAACACTTAAAACTTCCCTCTTAGCAGAGAATGGTCCAGATGTGATCAGCAGATAATACTATCATTAATGAATCACATGCATGAGAAAAGGAGGAAAGGAGGAAAAGAGAGGGGAGTTGGTGTGAAGGAACATGTTGGGTGTTTTGCTGATCCCTGGCCTCAACTCTGCCAGTATCCCCCCCCCCACCTCCCCCCCGCCCCAGACAGCTGGGTGCTCCCCAGGGACTTCTGTGGGATTCCCCAGGCCAAAACTGGGTCGAGCTCTGACACAGCTTCTGATCTTCCTTATGAAATGCCTTTTTTCAGAATAGAATTAATGGACTAAGGCTCCTCATAGTCTTTTTGATGCCTTGTGCTCTAGGATAAGCTTTAGGTCTTTGTGAGTTGATGCATGTCACTACCAAGTTAGAACCTCTCTGATCCAAGCAGAGGAGTTGGTTTGAATGTGCACTAGGGTGTCTGAGATGAGCTGTGGGAATACCAGGATGTAACAGGGTGATGGTTTGTCTAGTCCAGGATGGTGCCACTAGAGGAGGACAGTGATGTGTACTTCAGTGGGAAACATAAACTGTGTACACTATACAGCATTCATCATATGAAGGCACGGAAGTGGAATGCTGAGGACTGTTTGCAGGACACTCTCAGTGTGAAATTGCTTTGACTAATGCCTGTGTCTTCTCTCTGGCATTCCCTAGACTGGCATTATGTCTGTGCATGCCACTAACTGGCTGATAAAGAGGCACAGATACATCTCTGCCCTGCAGCAGGTTATTGGTACGGTTATTTAATTTTGAAGGTTTCGAAGGGGGGTAAGAGTCTTCTCTTTGCAACACTGGTGAGAGATTTAAGAAATGTTGTGCAGGAGTGAAAGGGGTACCCAGCACTACCTTGCACAGGCAGGAAACATGGAAGGAAAAGTTGTGTTAACCCTTCTGGGCTGGACTGTGATGAGTCTTTAATTGTAGGATGACACACAACTTCCTGCATCATGGAATACAACAAACAGCATGTCTTCAAACTCCAGCTGTATTTTTCTAAGTCGCTGCATTCATGTTTATTTAAAAGAGCTGACTGGGAAGCTTGTTTAAAAGTACATCCAATGGAAAATGGCAGCAAATTGTGATGAAAGCAATTGTGCAGATCCCAAAGGTCTAAATTTAAGGGAAACCCCTTTCCTATGGGAACAGCATGGAGAGGATTCAGGAGAGCCAGGTCTGCCACCCCTTTTGATGTTTGCCTTTTTCTCTCCTCTTCTGCCTTTCTTCTTGCTGTTTAAGGTAAACACCAACTGGTTGCTAGAGGCATCCTTGGCCCTCTGAAGTGGTGATGCCTATTTGATCTGCCATTTGAAAGTGCATTGTAGTGGTTTAGCATGTGAATGTCTTTCCTGCTTCCTTGCTGTGTCTTTGTGACCGGTATAATTTGAGACTAATTAGTTCTCAGCTCTCAGGCCTCACAAAGGAGCATCAGCACCTGGTCGACTCAATTTGCTGAAGCCTTTATGAACTGGGAACACATTGCTCTTTCATCTTTTTGTACAAATAATTAGAATAACTTAGCCAAAGTCCCCTGGGATGCAGTTTGTGTTTAAAACACTTCCCTGCAGTGACTGGCTACTTTGGCAGCCAGTACAGAAGAGCTGGAGGGGCTGAGACCTCTTGCCTGTAGATGCTTCCAGCCTTTCATTGGTATCCCTGTGGGCTCCAATCTTTTCTAACCCAGTCCCTCTAATCCTTTCCTGTGTTTCAGAACTGTGTCTCTTCCAGAGATCAGCTGAAAAGAGAAGTGGCATACAGGCTTGGAAGAGGCAAGATGGATGACAGACTGTGTATACGAATGCAGTAGGTCCTCTCATGATTCTTCCAGCTTTGTGGTCTGGTACATGGTGCATGCCCTGGTCTGAGGGACATGTCAGACCCTTCTCTGTGTGGTTCTGGGCCACCCCAACTGCTCTGCACAAAAGAGAAGCTCAACACACGTGCTCAGTGCACTCTCTTGAGCTCTGGAGGGCCTTGGCATCTTTAAGGCCAGTGGAGTTCAACAATGAAGGTAACAACACCTCAGTAAAGTGATTCTGCATATTGCCAGGTTGAATTCCATTTATGTCCATAAAGATCAAAATCTTTGAGATAGCTTCTTTTTTCAGTGTGACATCTTGTCACAAACAGACATGAAATGTTTCACATCTATGGGATTTCAACCAGTAGCATAATTCCCTCACACATATTCCATTGCTGCATAATTTCCCTGCCTCTAATGTATGTGCACATTAAGGTTGAGTTACAGTTGCTGTGGGAACTATAACTTGGAGTTTTATGATTCAAAATGAAAAAAAGAGTGTATTTATATACTTTATTCTGCTTATGAATCAACATGGTAATATTGATGTAATGGGAGAAGAAAGAGAAACTTCTAAACAGAAAGCGTAACAGCAGGTATCGATCTGTTTATTTTCCCTTCTGTAATGTTCCTCTGATTTTCACTATAAAGAGAAAAATATAAACTATGAAGCCGATAAAAGGAAAAAAAGAAAGCAACAGATAACTGAGATATTAGATGAAGTTGTTCAGAGAGAAAATGTTTGCACTTACCAGACACAGGTCGCCATGTTGGGGTCACTGGGCCAGCCGGAGAGCCAGGGAAAAGGGCTGAGACCGACTGGTGGAGAAAACTAGGCATTTGACAACGTATCTTCTGACCTCTAAAGGAAAAGCCTCTCCCACAAGCCCTCGCGGTTGGAATGTAACCTTACCCCCAGACCCTGTGAATGTTAAACTACCTCTCCTAGCAGCCTGTGTGGCTGCTTCCTGCCTTGGTCCTCTCCCTGCCCCTTCCCTCTGTCCATTGGCTCCGTTCCTTGGCTCTGCCTCTTGTACCGCCCCTGTGCTCTCAGAACACTATGTAAAGGGCCGTCCGGCCATATGTTGGCCTCTTTGCCGCCCTCCCTTTGCTCGTCCACCTCTGTGTATGAAATAAACCAGCTCCGTGGAATTCCTGGGTGGCGTTGGGCCCTCCTTGACTCCTTGTCTCTGGTAATACTGAGCTATCCGGCATAAGGTGTGGGGTTGAACACCACCAGTGCTTCCAGCTGCGCAGGGCAAACGAGGGGTTGCAACAGCTTATACTGTACCCAAGGTGCTATTCTCACGTAGCACTTTGGGGAACAAGTAGCCCCTCTGTGAGCCCTATAACCCCCACAACCTTTCATTTCAAATTAAATATTGCCACATGCCAGGAGCCTTAGTGTAAAACCAGGCAATAACTTGAGATACTGGGACTGGCAAGTCCAGGACTTAGAGTGGGCAATTCCAATAATGCTGCTGCTTTTCAGGGGAGTTGTGATGTAGAGAAACAAAACAGACACTGAAAAGCACATGGGAATGACCTAAAATCTGTTTATGTTGTCTCTCCCACTGCCCAGGGAGAGCTCAGAGTTTGTGAATTTAAAGCAGAAAGGTTCATTCCTCACAGACTCAGGAGAAGTGGAAAATGGTTGTGCGAGGCTCAAGTAGAACACTGCGTTACACTCTTTTTGAGTGTCTCAAAAGGAGGAATCTGGTTTTGGTCTCATACTGGTATTAAGTCAGAGGGAACCTTCTTCAAGTTAATGGTGTTAGATGGAATAAATCAGGAGTAATGGGGGAGAACCATGCTGTGTAGTGCACTACACAGGGAAACACTTCCCGGCAGTGGCCAATACTACTTCTTAGTCATGAGTTAATATGATGTAGGATCTAAAGTACAGACTGTGTTTATCCAGTACCTTTCCAGCATGGCTACTTCTGATGAAGCCACAAAGTTATCTCTTTTCGATTTATCCCTAATTTAAAAGAATACAAACCTTTTCCCTTTCACAGCCAAGGACCACTCTTCACTGGTCACAGTGCCTACTGTGATTTTATTTGTTATTGATTTTTGCTGAGGTGGTGTCCAGAACAGAAGTGGAGCAACTCAAATCACTAATGAAAATTGTGACCAGCCACTTATCAGCCTGCAAAGATGATGATTAAAAATGACTGGAAAGGCAAAATCAATCAGGCCCCTTCACAAAGTTGTTTGGATGTACAAAAACAAAAAGCAAAAATTAGTAACATTAAAATCAGATTCTTTAAAAAGCTTTAGCTGGTCTCCTGTGTGACAGAAATAGCTTTGTTTCCTAAACACAGAACAGGGATTTATTTCCTCAGTAGCAATGGTTGAGGAGGAGCCACTCTAGTGTGTCAGATAAATAATGTAAGTTTCTAACATTATTTTGCATTCCAAAGTTCACAAAAGTCTTAGCGGCTTTCAGGACAGTAAACCTCTAGAGAGGTTACTGCTCTAGAGAGCAGGTTACGGATTTAACGTTTCGGATCCTGGATGGCTGCCGTGGGAGAGAGATTAACTCTGGTGCATCAGTGGATTCCTGAGAGATGTGTGTCCCTGCGTGGCTGGGCTCAGAGCCTACTGTGCTGAAGGCACTCAGAACACTTAACAGAGCTCCCTGCAGCTCCGTGCACTCATCCCAGCATCAGCCTCAGCTCCTGTTGGTGCCAAGCATGGTTTCAGTGATGTATTCACCAGGCTGCTATTTTCCTAAGAGCATAGCACATGGATATTGGTAGATGTATGCTGGGGTGGCTGAGCCAGGGGATGCAACGGCCAAGGGGTCAAAGAACTCTAAAGCAGCAGAGGCCTCTTTGTGGGCTGACTCCAAAGTTCAAGAACACCCCCTAAGTTAGGGTCACAAAGGAAAAGCCTCTCCCATCAGGCTTTGTGGTGCTATGCAGATTGGGTCTGTTTGGTTGGCTCATTGCTCAAGGCCTTCCCTTCTCCCCATTGGCTCCCATTCCCTAGTCCCGCCTTTGTACCGCCCCTGTGCCCTCAGAGCATTTGTCCCTGATGCTCTACCCCCCCCTTCCAGTATAAAACCATGGACCCGCCACTGTTTAGCATCTTTTTGTCACTGGCCACTTCCACGGCTGCTGCAATAAACCTCCGTCCGTGGAATGCCATACGGGGACCCCTCCTGACCCTTTTGTCTCTAGTAACGCATGAGCTATCCAGCTTGAGTGTGTGTGTGTTTCTGTGCATCCAGCTGCACTGGTGAAGAAGTTAGCCTGCTAGCGTGCTATACGGCACAACCGGAGCGATCCTTTGACAGGGATGCTTTTGGGAATAACGTGGTGAACTCTCCACTGACCACACACTGTGTTACATGTAACCTTGGAGAAACCTTGGGAAGCAGTGAAGAATCACTGCACACATGGTCATTAAATGACATACCTGGTGCAGCCCAATGTCTCATTCAGCACTTCCTGTCATGGTCCTCAGTGCGGAAAAACTGGTAAAAATCCATCAGATTCACTGGCATTGCAGTGACCACACTGATCTACACCATGAGACCTGGTCTCAGATGGAGTTGCGGGGAGTTGCAGACCATGAGAAATATCACTCATTCAGCTCATCCTGATGATGAGGTCTGTTGACAGAGCAAGTGGCTGCAGGGGAAGAAGTACAGCAAGATCTCTGCATCTTCTCTTTTAAGGCATGATTGAGTTTGGGAAAGGCCTTTTCTGTTCTTCCCTGTCAAACGTGCTAGTTCTGCATTTCCATTACATCAGTTATGTACACTGCAAATATTTGATTTCAGGAAACATGAAAGGAAAGGAAACTACTCCTCCCTTTCTCAGGGTGGGCTGGATGTGCATCGGAGTAAAGGAGATGGGCAGAGAGCTGGGGAAGCAGCTTTTAGGGCTTGTGGATGAAATGCCATGAATATGTATAAGACTGTAATTGGCTCCCACAGAGTAACCAAGGTGCCAGCAGGCGCAGGAGTCCTGGCTAATTATTGTAGACAATTAATAAACCAGATTCTACTAATCCCATATCAAGCTGTGCAGCTCATTACAGGACCAGTGAGTGAGATTCTCTGCAAAACCTGCTTGGGGATAGGGTGTGTTGGGGGATCCCGGCTTAGGGGCAGAGAAGGTGACAACTGGGCTGGCACTGTTGTTTGCTCAAATGGCAGCAAAATCACAGCCACAAGTAGGAGACAGCAACAGTCTGTCTGTCAGCCTTTGGATGAGATCTGGAGTCACATGAGGGAGAACTCTCACCCAGTTGCTCCTCCCTGGAAACAGGAGCTGGGTAATGGGTCTGTGGGTTTAGTAAAGCCTAACAAACCACATCTTTGTCCTGTGACCCAGCTTACATATAGACTTTTCTTTGTGGTAACATGAATCCCGTAAGTCAAAAACATAATTTGAGCCATTGTGTCCCACCCAGAGAGATATCCTCCAAACTGGACGACTAGTGGTGGTGGGATGCGACTTCCTGAAGCCCACTTGAGGCTTTCATGATAACCTGCCACTAACCACAAGTCTCCTTGAGAGGAAACACTAGTAATTTTAAGGAGGGGATGTGGCAGCTGCCCAGTTTGCTCTGTGTTGCAGGGCCTTGAATAGGTATGGACAGAGTTTGTGGGAGGACTCGTGCTGCCATCAGCCATGCTCTGTATGCTGTGGGAATGCTGGCATCTATCTCAAGACAGACTGTTTTATAAGTATTTTGAGAAGTGGTGGACCCTGATTTTCAGAGCCTAATAAAGCTCCCTTTTGCTGGGTTTAATGCACTTGTCACAGCAGCATCCATCAGAAGCAAACAGCACCTGAGAGAGTACAGCTCCCTGGTACTTGAGCACCCAAAAATGGATGCTGCTCCGAGCCGAGATTTTGAAGGCAGCACGGATCACATTACATCTAGAAGCAACTGATTTTTTTATGGAGTTCCAACAAGCTCCTCCGTTAGCTACCTGTCCCTTCGCCTTCCTCTAGCATTCAGGTACTTGGGCTTGCAGGGGTTGTAACTGCACAACTTCAGGGACTTTCAGTTTCCTGTTCCTATTTTAACTTTCTCCTTTTTCTTTCTATTAATACTTTTCCTGGAGTTTGACACAAAATGTAAGAAAGTTCCTCCTCTGCAACTTTTAATCCATTTTGCAGAAGTTCGGTAGCAGAGATTATAGGTGCCAGTCCTATGGTTTTCTAAAACTTCTGTTGTACTATTTTTAATTCCCTCACCTGTCTCCTTCACACTTTTTCTCTTTTGAGTATTCTCCTTCCTACACCCACATATCTCCCTGCTTTTTCACTTCCCTTCCTGTTCTTTTGGACAGCCTGATCATGGCAGAAGAGGCTCTGCAATACCACAGTCTTGTTTCTGGCTGCAAAGGGTTCAGTGTCCCAAAGCTTTATGCCTGGGCTTGGATTACAAGGGGGATCCTGAAAGGGATTTTGGATGCCCTACTTAGAGTCAGGGTCATGTGAGCTACACTGGATTCTTACAGACATCCAAGTAATGGCAATTCTAAAATAGAACTGCAGGGAAAAATAGGAAATAATTATAAATGAATGAATGTAGCAGACTGCTGATGGGCACTGATGGAACTTTCATCTCAGGGCCTTATTAGAGTAAACACATCCATACCACCACCAGCTCTGGCCATTCTCACTACTTTGCCATCTGTTTCAGGATAGCTGGATGAACAAAATTTCCATAATTTGCACAATGTCCTCATGCAAAACACAGTAGGAAGCCTCCTGTTAGTTTCTCATCTTATGGCTCTGCGGAGACAAAGCTGGACTTTCACTATGGGGAAGAGGCCAGACCTCTTCCCATGTAACTCTTTTTCTTTGGAGCTTCAGAACTTGAAGAAGTTTTCCAGAATTTTGTGAAACGGTCCTCATTTTTTTCCCAGGGACAATGAATTTGCAAAACATTCCACGGATTGCAGCTTCAGCAAAACAATTCTCTGCCAGCACCTGAGGCAGTCAGGGAAGCAAAATAAACAAGTAAAACCCAAGCCACACACACTGATTGAGCTTAATGCAAATAAATCACAGAAGTATTAAGTTCAGCTCTAAATCTCTCTCTCCATCTTCCTGTCTTTCAGACAGTTTCTTGCCTAAGAATATTTTATCAATCTTCCCGTCTGGCTTTATGTACTGTTTAGCTTTTTCCTGGCTGTGTATTGTCTGTCTTCTTCTCTGCTTATACTTCTCACTTTACCTTTATACTAATAACACTGTGTTGGTAAATAGGGGCACACCACCAGAAGCAACTGCAAAATATATTTCTCCAGCCCCATCTCTGAGGGGACGCTTTTCTCCATCTTGAGGCACCAGGGGGCTCTTTTACAGATACATTTTTAATTCTCAGCTACAGCCCTGCACTGGTCCCCACTTCCACACCGGAGGCAGCACAGCTGGGACTGTCTGCACACTGCCTGCAGTGGCTGCAGTCTACAGCCTTCCACATGAACACAAACCCATTGACTGTGGCATGAAGGGCTCTGGTGAAGTAATGGAGCCACAACAGGAAGAGCTGCCCTGTCAGAGCATGAAGCCACTGGCTTTGTCAAAAAGCAACCACATCTGCGTGCCTGCTCAGACACATGTGGCCCCTTTCCTTGCTCCCTCAGAGAGAACCACATCAGTTGTTGGCTTCCTCACCCACAGGTAGATCAGCCTTTCTCCCACATCAGCAGTTCAAGCAGGTTGATGTTCAGAGAAAAAAGCCTGCACAAGACAAAATACAAAGCCTGATAATAGATGGAGGGTTTCAATTGCGCTCCATTTGCTCAGGGTGTGAGAACAGCACAAGCTTTTGTTCTGTTTCATCGTCTAAGGCAGAATGCTTGTCTTGGCTCAGTGGAAGGACCTGGACATTAAAGGAATATTTAGCTGCTTAGCTTCCCAATAGCTGGTTGGAGATAACTGTGGGTGTGAGGGACAAAAGACTAATTTGCCAAGCAAGTACCATATAGAACTCCCTGCCACAGGGTGTTTGAATAGACAGGTAAGTAGTCATATGCTCCATTGCTAGGAACTGGCCAACCTTTCTGAGGTCAAAATGGAACAGGATTAATTCATAACAGCTACAAATTTTGTTCGTAATTTCCCCCCACAGTTAATTTTTTTTTTTCCACGGAGATAACATCAACAGGAAAAAATACCTGATATAAATGTGTAGAATTTGAAAGACATCTTCTCTTGCATTAATCATTAGGCTATAATTTGCCCTGCATTTGCTACATGCACACTGGAACTTTTCCCACAAATTGTTCAGGGTGATCTAGACCAGTGGAGGAAGGTTTGATCTTGAGGAATCCTTTTGCTTGCAAGCACTTTCTGGCTTAGAACTTTCCTAGGAACTTTCAGTTTTATAGAAATTTTTTGCTTTTTGGTAATTTTCTGACTTTGAATCACTTCTGCAAGCTCTCCTGTTTCTGCAATACTTGAAGAGATTGGTAACATTTTCAAAGTGGTAGTGGGTAGGCACTCATCCTTCAGTGTGTGAATAGGTTAGTTTGAATTCCTGTCCTCCTCCTTATTTTCCTTGTTCTGTTCTTCCTTCCTGGAGCAGGCATTTCTCCCACCTGATTTTCAGAAGCACTTTTTTTACTTGCTGCTACTAATATACAAAATCTTCTGATTGTCCCCACTGCGTATCTGGTGGAGAAGGAGTCAAAGTTATGCTTTGTTTAAGTACATTTTAATTGCTTCAAAAAGAAATATCTGAAACTCTAAATATTTCAGTTTAAACTAATATATTTTTGTTCCAGTCAGTGCTTCTTAAAGATTTGTGCTTCCAGTGAAGAGCTGAAATGTTCTGCTGGTAAAGTAGAGCATTTTTTGAGAAGTCTTTATGTAAATATTTGTTGCCTTCTGCTATGAAGGCATGGCGACCTGGTTCAAAGATGTCAGCACGGCAGCCCGGCCTACCCCAATGCCACTCGGTCCATAGACACACAGACACCAATGTGGTGGATGGTCAAATGGCCTTTATTATCTTATCTCATGAGGTTATATAGTCTAGGGGCTTCTCTAGTCAGGAAAGGGGAATTGTGGGATAGCCAGGGTTAGTAAGGAGTGGAAAACTACTGGGATTAGGGGGGTCGCATTCCTAGGCTGATGCTTATCAGAGGAATGGAGGGGAGGAAGATTCCATGCTGCCCCTGCTTCCCGTCACATCGCGTATTCTTCCGTCCGCCTGACCCTCGCACTTCCCCCCCTCTTATCATAAATGAATGAGGTAGTCATAGGTATAGGCACTGAAGTGAGGTACGAGGTAGTAACCTAACAAGGGAAAAGGGGTTTGGTACACCTGAGTAAATTTCGCAAGGCGAGTTAAAAAAGTCTTGCGACTGACAGTGTTTACAGTTTGGTTTACAGCATTTGTTGGTGGCCTAAAAACAGAATGTTGGCCCGTTCCAGATGGGTCTGGATAAAAGAGACTAGTTTGTTCAGCAGGCATGGTCCAAAGGTAAAAGCTAAAAGCAACATTGCCAATGGACCTATCAAGGTGGAAATTAGTGTGGTGAGCCATGGTGATTGATTGAACCAGGACTCAAACCAGCCCTGCTGGGCTTCCCTGTCTTTCTGTCTCTGAGCCAGTCTATCTTGGAGTTCTGCCATGGAGTCTCTGACAACTCCTGTGTGGTCTGCATAAAAGCAGCATTCCTCTTTCAAGGCGGCACACAAGCCTCCTTGTTGCATGAACAAGAGGTCCAGTCCTCGCCTGTTCTTCAGGACCACTTCTGAGAGTGAGGAAACTGATTTCTCTAGAAAGGAGATGGATTTCTCGATCCTCTGCAAGTCCTCATCGATGGTCATTTGTAGCTGAGACAGTCCTTGGTGTCGGGTCGCAAGAGCTGAGACACCCGTGGCCGTTCCGGCTGCTCCCAGGCCGAGCAGCATTGCAATAGTTACACCTGTTATCAGTTTTCTTTGTGGAGTCGGCCGGGTTTCTCAGAGAGGTGGTACATTTCTTCATCTGAATGGTACAGGACCCTAGGAACAATTAGAACTCGGACACAAAAGTCAGTGGAATCATTGAATTTGGCCAGAGACACACAAGGACTCACTCCAGATCGCTGACAAACCCACATCCCAGATGCAGATGGAACCACCCACTTATTTTTTCTGTTGGGCTTGACAACTTTGGTGCAGATGTTGCCTTTCTTTGCTAAGGTCGCATTGCCAAAACATCTGCCCTTGCCCGTGGCTTGACTCAGGGTGATTCCTTTGCGGGGAGTATCCCACCTGCACTGGTGAGGGGCATCGGCTGTGGAATAACTGAAGGGGATATCTAAAGCAACTCCTTCGTAGAAGGGAGGTTTAACATCATAGCAAAGCCAGCAGGAATTAGTTAGGTTCGGGTTGGATTCATTCAGGGATAGAAAGGTAGCTTCTAACATACGAAAGACTGGGTCAGAGTCAGACCCGGCTAAACGATTTATCTGGGAGGCATCTGCATGACCGATCAGGGTATCAGTGACCTTTGTGGGCAAGGCTTTGGAGCGGGTTGTGTTTTTCCCTCTCAGCACATCTTTAATAACTTTGTTTGGCCCAATTGCCTGGGATGCAGGGGGCTGAAGCTTGATAATTCGCACATTCACCCACTCTTTTGACTCTTGAATGACTACTGTCCACGTCCTGCCTGTGGCCCAGCTAGGGTGATTTGGCTGCAAAACGGTCATGTTGTAATCAGTGCACCTCCGAGATTTAGGGATTTTATAATAGTTTTGATAGTATTTTTCCTGAAGGAAGACAGGTTGTTTACAACCGGTGGGTGCCCAGGTGAACTGTAAAAATTCATCGGGCTTTTGAGGCTCCCACCCAGGTCCTGACGGTCTGGCATCTGTAACAATGGTTTCACAGCCCCAGTACCCACAATATCCCCACCCCGGATAATTGCAGTACTTCTTTCCTGGGTTTGAGGCTGGGCACCAATAGGATAGATGCATATGTGTAACATGAGGGGAATAGGGGTTTATTTTTGGTTTTCCAGGGAACAGATCGGTAATGCGGATCACAAAAGATGGGGTGTTTGGAGTGGTGGTTTCTTTGAGCACCTTGTCATTTGACAGGTGTTGCATGACCCACCTGAATGGCTGATGAGAGTAATGGTTTGGGCTGGCTTGTCCTCTGGCAACAAGCCCCAACAGCAAAATCACACAAAAACACTGTTGACGTCTGGGTCTCGCCGGTACAGAACTCTTAGGTGCTGCTTGATGGCTTGGAGGTCTGTCACTTTCTTCTGGAACAGGGGTATACGCATTACGGGGGCGTCCCACGAGCATGTCCTGCAAACAGAAACTCACAGTTTTCATTAGTCTCATTCTGCTCGTTCTGAAGGTCTGGCTTTATTGATTTCAGTGGACACCACTTGATTCTGCCTTCCTTTTTGACAGCTGCGTACCCTCGCCCTGTGAGCACCAACCTCCAGCCCCGTTCCCATTCGCCTAGCTCATTTTTAATTATAACCTTCGGGCCCTCCTCTAGTGCTCGGGTGGCCCAATGTTTTTGAGCGGGACTGTTTGTTTCATCCCCCCTACAGAATTGATTCAGTGCTAGCAAAGCGGTTGCCAGTATACGCGCCTGGTCCCCTGAGGGAATGGAATTTTCAAAGCCTTCTGCTTTTCCTAGTACTTCTAACTTGGCTTTCAGGGTCTGATTTGCTCGCTCAACAATGGCCTGCCCGGTGCTGTTATACGGGATACCTTGTACCAAGGTGATGTCCCATTTTGAGGCGAATTCTTGCACTGGTTTGGAGATGAAATTGGAACCGTTGTCAGTTTTAATCTGTTTGGGGATGCCAAGCCAGGGCATGGCCATCAGCCAGTGCTGAATTGTGGCTTTAGAGTTAGTTTTGGGGTGCTGTGTGGCCACAATTATCCCACTATAAGTGTCCACTGTCACTGCAAGCCACGCTCGAGGCTTCAGCAGTTGGCATAAAGTGAAGTCTGACTGCCAGATTTCTGAAGGCTTGAGACCTCTTGGGTTGACCCCACTGGACCATAGGGGTGACTTCTGGCAATGAGGGCAGGTGGCCACTACATGTTTTGCGTCTGCTGTCGAGATCCCGCATCTCTTTGCCAGCGCTTTGGCTCCGATGTGGAGTGATTCATGTAATTGACGAGCTTTTTGCAATGTCCACACTCCCTTTGCTGCGGTGTCTGCTTTGTCATTGCCGGTCTGGAAATAACCTTTAATTGGATTGTGGCTGTTGATGTGAATGACAGACACGGTGCCCTGTCGCGAGGAGAGTGCTTCTTCCAGCATTAGGGCTGCTGCAGATGTTGATACACCTGGTCCTGACATGGCTAGGCAGAGCCTTGCCACGAATATAGAGTCTGTTATGATGTTGAGGTGTTCCTCCTGGGAGAGTCCGCACGCCAAGACCACTGCTGCTGCTTCCAGCTTTTGCACTGACAATGTGGGATCACATGCCTTGATGCAATGCCACTGTTCTCCTGCCTGCCACACCGCCGCTGCTGTAGAAGTTGTGGAAGAAGCGTCAGTGAAGACCGTCGGTCCTGGCAGCGGGCGGTCTGTGACTTTTGGTGGCATGTCTATGTCCACAATGTCCAGTAGCTGGGTCCAAGGTGGTCTGGCGCCGTAGGAGATTTCTCCTCCGAAGCCTGTGAGAGCAAGGGCTAGGTACTCCGGTATCGTGGTTGATTCTATGATTGGCTGCTTGCGGAAGGGAAGGTGGGTTCTTGTTGGCTCAGTTCCCAGGTGTCTCAAGGCAAGTTTTCTGCCCTTCATGATGAGGTTAGCGATGCATTCGATTCCTGGGGAGAAAGCATGAGCCGGTTTTCCAAGGACTATCCACTGGATCGGCCGGGACTTTTCTGAAAGTCCTTGGGCCAGTGCACCCACTCCTCCCTTCGGTGTGAAGTGGACGTATAAATCAAGCGACATGCTTGGGTTCCACCTGGCCAGAGTGCCAGTGGACATCTGATGTTCGATGAAGTCAAGGGAGCTTGCTGCTTGCGACGTTAGTTGCTTGGGTTCCCAGGGGTGTTTTCCTTTCAGGAGGTCATATAAGGGGTCCATGACCTCGGGAGGGATCAGGATGATGTTGCGGAGCCACTGCAGAGATCCCACGAGGCACTGCACGTCATGAAGTGTCTTGATGTCTCGGCGGACCTTCACCTTGGGGGGTGTCACATAGGAATTTGTGATCCCCACTCCCAGGAAAGTCACGCAGGGTCCTTTCTTGATCTTCGCGCTCGCGATCTCGAAGCTGTTGGCTTGGAGAGTTTCCGTGATTGTGGACACTAAGTGATCTACTTGGCTTGTCGATGGTGCAGCGACGAGGATGTCGTCCATGTATTGGATGATGGTTGCAGCAGGATAGGAGTGTCGGACTGGCATCAGTGCCTTGTCCACGGTGATCTGGCATATGGTTGGGCTATCTACGAAACCTTGTGGTAACACCTTTCACTGAAAGCGAAGATTGGGTCTATTGCCATTTGGGGACACAACAGAAAAAGCAAAACGTTCCTTGTCCTCAGGGTGCAAGGGTATTGAAAAGAAACAGTCTTTGATGTCCAGCACTGCGCATGGCTGTCCTTCTGGGATGGCTGAGTTCATGGGCAGCAGTGTCTGGACTGGACCCATGGGTCGTACTGTCTTGTTTACTTCCCTCAGGTCATGGATGAGGCGGTAACTTTCTCCAGACTTTTTGGGGATTACAAATACAGGGGTGTTCCACGGGCTGACAGAGGGTTCTATGTGACCCTTTTGTAGCTCGCGGTCAACTAGTTCTAGCAAAGCTGCCATTCGAGGCTCTGACAAAGGCCACTGCTCCACGTATACGATTTCTGATGATTTCCAAGTCAATTTAATTGGCAGCAGTGGATGAATTGCAGTGGCCCTCATGATAAATTTGTCATCCTAACTCCCAGCAGGGCGAGGACATCCCTTCCTATCAAAGGTGGAGAGTTCTGTAGAATGTAAGGGTAGATTGCCACTGTCTGTTCTGGTCCCTTTTTTGTGTGAAGTGTTATAGCTATTAGCTGGGTGCTTTTCCACGCCCGGCATGGTCCTCCCACACCATTCACTGGGGGGACTTCTTTAAATTGCCAGTGCTGTGGCCAATGTGCTTGGGGAATGACTGTACAGTCTGAACCCGTGTCTGCCCAAAACTGAAGCGCTATGGCGTGGGGATCCTGACTGCCATAGAGGCGGCATGTCCCCCACACTATCAGGGGCTCCTTCCCTATTTTCATGGCCAGGGCCACCCAGGGACTCTGCCCTGGGGCGCCCCCTGCTGGCCCTGCGGCACAATCGCGGCTTGTGGCTGTGGTGGAAGCGAGCGTGCTGCTGGCGGTGCTGTGAAACTCTGCAATTGCACCGTTTGTGTGGGTGCAAGACTGGCTGTCTCCTGCGGGGGCATGGGGAATAAGGGCCCCCCACCCCACTGGGGGTTGGCATAGATGGGCCGCGTTGCATTTGCAGCGGGAGGAGGCTGAGTGCGGCCCACACGCCCCCTCCCTCTTCCGTTTCCCCGGGATCGGGACCTGCATTCCTTAGCGAAGTGTCCCTTCTTCCCGCAGCCCCAACAGGGTCCTCTCGCGCGCGCTTGAGATGGAGGCACCGCCGGGGAGGCTGTGATTTTTGGGGACAGCCCATTGCGATGTGGCCTGCCTGACCACATTGCATTGGTTAGATCACGTACGACCGCCTGAAAGGGAGTCAGCTGTTCCTCCCGAACTACGTGTTTAATCATATCGGCCAGGCTGGCTCCAACTGGAACGGAACGCAGAATTTCCTTGGTCCAGGTATTACTCTGTTGTCTTAAACAGTCCATCACAACTGGGCCTTTTGCCGCCACAGGTAGGGTAGAGGCGTCTACCGCCGCCTGTAGGCGGTCTACAAACTGCGTGAAGCTTTCACTCTCTGTTTGCTTTATGGTGGACCACAGAGAAGGCCTGGCAACCACACGGGAAGCCGCTTTTATTGCTTCCCTTGCAGCTCGGGTTGTGGCCCTGACTTCCTCAGCCCATAATTGTGCGGCTTGCTGCTGAGGTGTAATCATCTCATCATGCCTTCCTGTCAGCCTAGACAAGCTCGAGCCATGCAGTGGTTGCCCAACCCCAGAAGACTGAGCCAATAGGTTTGTGCATTGGTCTCTCCATTCCTGTTTAAAAACTATCATACCTGCCCCATCAAAAATCATGCGACCTATTTGTATAATGTCAAAGGGGACCAGGTTATCATTGCAAAAGAGACCATCTATGAGGGTGGAGACAATGGCAGAATCCATCCCTTTTTCTGAAATCGCTTTGACTATTGTCTGTATGTCTTTGGGATTTATGGGATTGTAAACCTGTTGCTGGTTTCCGTCTTGCCCAGTGACTCTCACAGGGAAGGCATGAACTGTGGGCGAGGGGACCCATTCTGCGCATGCTATTTTTATTTTTCCCCAGTCAGTAAATTTGTATTGTAGTTGCTTTCCGGCGCAAATTAGAGCTTTATTTGTTTTCGCTTTAAATTGCGTCAGCTCTACTTCTTCCGAATCCGCATCTCCGTCAGTCTCCGATAGCTCAGAGCTGGAGGAGCTGCTGTCGGACTCAAAGCCAGAAGTCGAGTGCCAGAGCACTTCCGGGATTCCGTGCTTTTTCTTGCGGCCCCGGCCTCGCTCCTCCCGCTGGGGGTGGTGCCGATCCCGCCCCCTGGGCTGACCCTGCCCCCCGCAAGGGGAGGTCTCTCCCTTAAATGGTAGCAGCATTGAGCACGGCTCTTGGCTGGGCATGCGCCCTCTACTGCTCTCCCGCGCAAGCGCGCCCGCAGCTCCCCCTTCCCACGCATGCGCAACAGCGAACACCCCCACTCTTTTTTCATTCCCGCCAGTGAGACCCTGGCCCCGCCCATCTCCTTGGTTGCCAGCGCCATTTTGAGCTGCATGGGGGGGGAGCGGCCGCCCTCGCCCCTTCCCTATCTCTTTTCTCGTTTTCCCTCGGTTCGTTTGTTAATTCTTCCCAAAAGGATCTCGCATATTGCTGCGCTTCCAACATGGATTCACTGGCCGGCAGCGGAGAGACGGATGAGGAAGCCGCGGGCGTTTGGGAAGTTTCCGCGGGGGGGGGGTGGACCCGGCGGGCTCAGCGGGAGGGTCGGGAGGTTCTCTGGGGGCCCCGGGGCATTTGGATTCGGGTTCGGGGAGGAGGGAAGCGCGCCCGGTCCCCGCAAACCCCCGCTTTCTGATGGACCGCTCTCGAGATCTGTTTGTGTCATCGCTCCCACCCCTAGCTTAGGAGTGGCTAATAAACATGCGCGCGCGGCTCTCCAAGTCTCTTGTTCCTCCATCGCTTGGCGTAAAGCCGTTTCTACTTTCCCCCATGCTTTGAGACTTCTACCGCTGCCTGAGGACTTAGTATATTCCGCTAGAACGTTAGTCTATTTCTCCCACATCTCCGGGTGCAAAATTTCTACGGGGCGTTCGATCGCCCCAAGCTCCATGAGTTTTGCAATAGCAAGATAAAAATCCTTGAGCTTACACTTAATTCCCCATTGTTTATAGAGTGAACTCACGACCTTTGCCACCGCTTCCATGGTGACCGTGGGTCCTCTTGGGAACGTCTTCCCCGCCTGAAGTCAGCTTTGCTGCTCCGGCCGCTGATTTTGTACAGGTGATCCCCGCTGCCCGAGCTTTTTCTTCTTTTTCTTCTTCTTCCTTTTTCCTCTTTTTTTCCTCGGGTTTCGGCACCACAAATGTTGCCCTCTGCTATGAAGGCATGGCGACCTGGTTCAAAGATGTCAGCACGGCAGCCCAGCCTACCCCGATGCCACTCGGTCCATAGACACACAGACACCAATGTGGTGGATGGTCAAATGGCCTTTATTATCTTATCTCATGAGGTTATATAGTCTAGGGGCTTCTGTAGTCAGGAAAGGGGAATTGTGGGATAGCCAGGGTTAGTAAGGAGTGGAAAACTACTGGGATTAGGGGGGTCGCATTCCTAGGCTGATGCTTATCAGAGGAATGGAGGGGAGGAAGATTCCATGCTGCCCCTGCTTCCCGTCACATCGCGTATTCTTCCGTCCGCCTGACCCTCGCAAATATTCTTACTTACATATCTGGATATGAATGACCAAGTTTTAAAAGCCTTGAGCACTCACAAATTATGTTACATGTAATCGGAGCTTCAGGTTTGATGCTTAGAGGTTTAAATATTGATTTGATACCTACCTTTTGGCTTGTGGATTTGAAGCTTTTGGGTTTTTATTATTGGAATGCCCTGACTTTTCCTCACTGTGACTGCTTCAAGATGTGTTCGCCTTTTGGGATCTTGCATTCATCAGAGAAATAATTTCTGAAATGCATCAGAAGACTCTGAGCGATTTGTATCTGTGATACACAGCAGGTGAGGGGACCTGAAACTTCTGCTACATGAAGGTTAGGCAGGCAGATGCTGGGGCATTTCTGCTCATGCAAATGCAGTCAAAGAGCTCAGTTAACAGCTCTCACTCCATGGTGTTGATGTGGAGCTCAGGGGACTGGTAATGGAATATGGCACTCTTTGCCTCTGCTTTACCAGTTAGTATTCTCTCTGGTGAGCAGTAAGTGAAGGCTAGTGCTGGCTGACTGTGATTTTTGGCTTCCTTGGTGTGACCTTGTGGAGTGAACTTAGTTTCTAAACGCCAGATTCAGCAGCCTTCCTTCAGTGCAATGTGTCAGAGCAAGTGCAGCTGTATGTGGTGGGAGGAGGGATGTGTAGCCTGTGGGTGGCAGAGTACAGCTTTGAAGGGTCAAGTTTAGAAATCACCAATTAACCCTTCTGAGCTCACTAACACTGCGGGCTGCGTGTGGTGAAGGCAGATGATAAGAAGAGGCAACGGTGAACAAATAAATGGCACCTAAAATGCCTCCCACCACCTGGCTGTGCAGAAGGAAGAAGGCTAGAGGAAAGCCAAGGTGGAGATACCCAGAGTGACTTATTCAAGATCTCAGAGTGGATCCTGGAGGTCCAGGACTAGAGGAACAGAGGTGCCCACCAGACTGTGATGTGCCTCAGACTGTCCCCCTTCTATAGATTGTTATTATTTATGTTTATACCATTAATAATTTGAAGGAAATCTATCTATATCAAAACTTCACTTATTATGCCTCCCCTTCTATGTTCAACTCTACTATGGTCTGTTTAGTAAAGTCTCTTTAGAGACAGCTCTGTAACTGGAGGGCAGGGAAAATGGAATTAGGTGCTCTACAGGTTGATGTGAATAAGAACAGCTGAATGATTGATTGCAGAGAGGTTTCTACAGACACTGGGGCTCCAGGAGGGGACCAGCTCTGTAGAAAGACACAAGGGAGACACAAGGCCAAAGATAAACTATGGAATAGGGATAGGAAAAAGAGTAGGAAAGGTTGAGAAGTATCTGCCACAGGAAGACCATTAAGAACAGGGAAACACTACCCCAGTTCGTTGAGCCCTGGAGGAAAACAACTGCTATATTAGTTCTGCTGCCTTCTACCTCAGAGTGGCTTGTAGTGGATAACCTCATGACCTCATCTCTCTCCCTTTCCCTATGTCCTTTGATGAGCACACTGCCACAGAGGAAGGGATGTCTTGTTCAAGGTCACACAATGAGTCAGTGGCAGAGCCAGCTGGGGACAAGCCTCAGGGCTTCCCAAGTTCCTGGCCTGCATCCACTGTGCATTCACTGGCATAGAGGCAGCTCTGCAAATCTCACATTCATTACAATACAATAAAGCTTTGCTGCATGGGTCTGGTTTTTTGGGCTTTTTTACAATGTCTCTCAGAAACCCAAGACTGATTTGCATTTTAAAACCACCAGTTCTAGCTCAGGAAAATGCTATTCAGTAGCTCTGGGAGCTCAGGAGTAAAGATTATCTCCCAGTTTTTCTCTCCCAATTTTCTTGCCTGAAATTTATTTTTGTCTAAATAGCACAATACTTATTGCTAATGCTTGTGTTGTAAATATTCATTACATCCTGAGGCTTCAAGGCTCCAGTGGGAAGGTGAGCACAGGAGGCACTGCAGTCCTCATGCTCCTACACTCCCATAGGCACAGGGTAGAGGCATCAGGGTGAGAAGGCTTGTTTGGCTAGGGTGTGAGCTGTGGGATACTAATGCAGTCTGGAAGCCTTTGGGGAACACTGGTGAAACTCCATTAAATAGTGCACTGAAGGCCTTTTCAACAAATAACTTCCATAAAACCATTAGCTTCCCTTAATTGTAAGGAAAAAGCCTCACATGCAGCAGGGATTTAGGACACACTCTGTCTCTCTTTACATCTGTTTGTTTCTCTCTGGCAAACTGCAGAAGGACCTCTCTTTCCCAGCGAGCTTCAGGACTGGGGATACTCTTCCTGCCCTCAAAACTGTAGTGTTTTACCTGTCAGCAGTGGTGATTTAGGTTTCCACATGTGAATTTATGCAAAAGAGCCCTGCTCTCATGCATGCCCGAGCAGTACAGCTCCCCACAACAGGGAGCTCGCAGGGCTGGGACATGCTTCCCTTCTCCTGTTGTGGCTGGAGGCTCCCGAGCTCACTGCTGTTCAGATGGTGCCATCTGGCTCTCAAGAAATACATGAGAAATGTTATCCAATAAAAGAGGGGGCTGGCTGGCTGTGTGCCTTCACCTCTGCTCTTTGGGGAAGCGATTGTTTCTCTATCTGGGAAATGTTTAACAGAATCTTTAACTACTAATGTTGCCTGAGTAAGAAATAATAGGCTGACAATTAGAATTCAGGCCTGAATCAGTGGTAACTAGAAGGCATTTTGCTTGGTCAGGCCAGGGCTGAGGTTTATAAAAATACACAACACATAGAAATAGATTGTAATCTGGCTTTGTTAGTTTTATGGACAGATAGTAAATGTTCCTTTCCTTGACGTTCTGTCAAGCAGGATGTTTGAATTAGGAAGGATGAGAAGAAAAGGTCTCAGTTCTATGAAAGGAAGACATAGGAAAAAAAAGCTGGGGCAAGTTTCTAAAAAGAGCATTTTCCCCCATCCCCATTCTTTTAATCTGAAAATATGCTTTATCTGCAGCTCAGCATCCTTCAAGCATTGCCCCCAGGAGCTGAGGGGGCTGAGGGTGGTGTTGGATGCACCTGCAGATTCTCCTGGGACACTTAGCTGGCAGCTGATGAACAAGAACCTCTCTGGCTTAGGGGCTATTGCCCTTTCTTGGTGGGTTTCTCCATTACTTTCTCTTCACTTTGTTAAGCTCCCTGGTGTGTTCAGTCTTATTTTGAGGCCTTTTCCACATACCCACAGTACCACATGCATGTCACCCTGTTGTGGTTTGACACTGGCCAAATGCCAGGCACCCACAAAAGCTGGTCACTCAACGTCCCCTGCCACAGCTGAGCAGAGGAGAGAAAAATTTAACAAAGGGTTCATGAGTTAAGATAAGGACTGCGAGAAAACACTATGAGGGCAAAACAGGCACAACTTAGAGATATAAAGTGAGTTTATTATTAACAAAATCAGAGGAGGATAATGAGAGGTAAAATAAGCCCTTAAAAACACCTTTACTTCCCCCAACCCCTCCCTCCTTTCCACCAACAGTGCAGGGAGGCAAGAGGTGGGGATCTTGGTCAGTTTTGTCACCTGAGGTTTTCTTCTGCTTGGCTCAGGGAGAGAAGTTGTTCCCCTGTGAGACCATGAGGTCCCTTCCCACAGGAGACAGTTCACAGAGAACTTTTCCAGCATGGGTCCACTCTCACAAGCAGCAGTCCTGCCAAAACTGCTGCAACGTGAATCCCTCCCACGGGCACACAGTCCTCCCAAAACTGCTGTGGCGTGGGTCACTCTTCCACGGGGTGCAGTCCTCCAAGGACGGGCTGCCCAGCCTGGAAGCAAGGGCCCTCTCTCTCCACCGGGTCTTCCACTGGATCACAGGCCCCTCCAGGCATCCACCCGCTCTGGCACGGGCACCTGCCCCCGTGGGCTGTGGGTGGATCTCTGCATCCCCCGTGGATCCCCAGGGGCTGCAGGGGCACAGCTGCTCCACCATGGTCATCACCTTGGGCTGCAGAGGAATCTCGGCTCCGGCACCTGGAGCACCTCCTCCCCCTCCTTCTCCACTGCCCTTGGTGTCACCGTGTTGTTTCCCTCACACGTTCTCACCTCCTCCTCTTCTCTAGCTGGAATTCAAACTGTGCCACTACATCTGTTTTGATTTCTTCTTAAATATGTTATCACAGAGGTGTTACCATCATCTTTAATTGGCCCAGTTTTGGCCAGCAGCATGTCCCTCTTCAGAGCCACCAGGGATTGGCTCTGCCAGACATGGTGGAAGCTTCTAGCAGCTTCTCAGGGAAGCCATCTCTGTGGCCCCCGTTTCCAAAAACCAGGCCGTGCAACACCAACACACACCTTTCGTTCCAGGTGCTTCTAACTCCAAGCACACAGACTTGTCCATGTACACAAGGCCTGGTAGCCCTGTGTGTACTCCAGGGCTGTGCTGACGGACTTTGCATGCACTCATCTATACACACTTTTATGAAGGCATTTCTCCATCCCAAGCCTGGCTCTCAAGCCATTGTGTTTGATGGAAACTCAGTGCTCAGCTGTTGCCCAGCCCCCTCTGCTCTGTGTCTGGCTGGTACAAACTTGAAAACCTTTCAGGCAATCAGGCAGTAATAGACCTTGTGGAAGCTGAAAGTCCCCCAGATAAAATTTACAAGGCCTAAGAGAGTCTGCCTGGCATTATTTAACGCTTTAGTAATGAGCACCTCGACAGGAAAGATTGCTTAGGTATTTTTATTCTGCATAGATGAGCAGTCAGAATTTCAGAGAGGGGCCATAAATATAAGCAAGTGGAATGGTGCCTGATCTTGCTGTGGAAGGCAGTCGTGCTGAGGCTGTGAGAACGTGAATAAAGGGGAAGGTGTTTTCCTTCAGTTTCCCAACTCCAAAAGGCATCCTTTAGCCAGGAATGGCTTTACGGACAGTAGCAATCCCTTTCCTGCCTGCCTCTGACTTTGCCTCTGTGGACAGGTGTTTGTGGAGTTGCAGCTGCTACCCAAGAGTGCAATACAGTGATGATGTCCCCTGGTGTTGTGCATGTGTTTCTACCTGCGTGGCTGAGGACAGCAGTGTACAGTGCCTTAGCCCCTGTGCTGTTTTCCTGGGCATGTGTGCCATTAATAAGAGCCATAGATAATGCTAATTCTTTGTAGATGCATTCGCATTGTTAGTGGAGTCTGCAATAAGGCACTGACACTTTTGTGTACAGTTACGTGCAAGTAATGCAGGTACAGTTGGATACAGTTTGTGTTTAGGTGTTGCTCATACAGACAGTTTCAACTTGTGTCTGAGTAAAACGTACTCAGTATTGCTGATTTAAACTAGTAATGAACTAGGTCTTCATTTTGGCTGCACACACCATGTTTGATTGAACACTTCTATGAGGCCTGAGGGAGGAAAGTGATAGCAGTTGGAAGCTGATGCTCTATGAACACAGAGGGACATGGAAGGAAATGTTAAACCTGGTATGAAGATTTCTCTTGGCCACTATCCTGGCCCTCTCATCCCCAAGTATTTGAAATGTTTTATTTCTTTCCAATGCAGAATGAAAAGAGACTGAAATCATAGAAGTTGCCATAGCTCAGGCTTGTCAGCCCCTCAGTCAGCCCTTTCCATCCAGGTGAGCATTCCATTACAGGGCTTTTTGACTGCTGTGCACACCCCTATGTGTTCATGTAGCAATACTTAATGTTGAATGTGGCAGTTGGAGTGTCTCTATATTGACAAGGAAAAGCATATTCTTCATGTACATATTGTAGGTGCTAGCACAGCAAGAGAAAATTCTAGTTCAGCTAAGGGCTAGTGTAGGTCTGCATGTGAAGGAAGGTGTTGTGGTTTTACGCTCTTGGAAAACCATGTACAAGTTTCAAAAGCTGAAGCTGTCAAGTTGATGTGTGCAGAGAGGAGATGGGAATGGTTCATCTTTGCGCAGGTGTGCCAGCAGCACTCTGTGGCTGTTTGCTCCTGTGTGCATCACACAAGCTGGGGTGCTTGTGCCCAGAGGCAAGCAGGACCAGCTCACAGGGTGTGTGTCTGTCTGCACCTGAAACGCTGTCAGAGTCAGAAACACTTCTGAGAGTTGTGTTACTGTCTGAGTGCTCAGATGCAGCACCGCAGCACCAGGTGATAACTCCCTCAGCCTGCTGGGCTCTGCTGAATGATTGATTGAGCACTGTCCCTCGCATCAGCGTGAGCTGTGCTTGCAACACCACCAAAGTTAGGAAGAGCAAATTTTCCCTTTATTGTACACTTGCAGTTTTCAACAAAATTGCTAACCCCACACTGTCACCTTCTTTGCAGACACCTTCATTACTGTCAGAAGTGTACAAAGCTGGTGGAATACATTTTTACTTCAGAAGCCTCATTAGATTTGCATTCCTTGGAGCCCCACAAGGAAGGTGATGGTCTGGCTTTGTCTGCTTCACTGCCTGTTCACTTTGGGTGATGCATCAGAAAGAGCTTTTGACACAGCCTGCCTGGAGACAGTCTCAGGTGATGGGCCTGTTTTATTGTGCTGCTTTCCATTTCTTATTGACTTGACAAATCTATCTGAAAACAGCTATTTTTCCTAAGCACCATCAACACTCAAATAAGTGAGAATATAGGGCAAAACAAACTTAGGCTACATTACAAAGGTAATGCAACCTGATTAAAAGACACTACCACCAGGTAGTTGTTCAGCAATTTACTAACATAATCCTGCTCTTGCAGGAGTCCACATTACGGTATCAGGTCACTCCAGTAAAACAGGCCAAGGATGGGGAGACTATTTTTCTCTCTGTCTCTGCCTCCAAAGCCAGAAGAGCACAAAATAAACATATGCAAGACCACTGTATCGAGCACAGTAATTAGAGACCCTCCTTCAATACTAAGCAAAGCCCCTGTACTCAGGGATGTCTTTATCATAGATGGGACTCCATCTCCTGAAAGCCAAGGCAAGGGCAAGGCAAGCTCTATGAGCAGCTGTGCAGAATGCCTTGCTCCGTGAGATGCAAGCATGAATGTATAAACGGTTTTCTCTACCACCCTAATTAATAAGTCTTGCTGCCTCCCATTTAATGACTCCTACTTAATTCAGGTATTGTGCTGCATACTTCTGTCATTTAATGCGTGTAGATGTCTCCTGTACAGAACATTTATCTAGCAGTGAGGGTACCAGCAAGTACTCATGATGAGTCCTTCCCAGAGCCCTGGCTCTAACACGGACTGGACCTGCAGCACCGGCCAGGTGCTGCAAAAGTTTCTGGTAGTTTCTGTCCCAAGACGCACCAGGTCCCGGGGTCGTGGCCGTGCCCACCCGACAGAGCCGGACTCCCATCCCCAGTCCGCAATCTGTCACACGAGGCATTCCCATCCCTCTCAAACGGCAGCCTGTAAACCAAGAGCTCCCTCCGCGGGCGGGCAGGGCAGTACCGGATGGTTCCGCATCCCGGAGGGTCCACGGGCACCCGCAGTTCCTCGCTTCGGCGGCCGCTGCGTTACCTCCCCTCTCCGCTAAGGAGTTGTGCGGGGAGGGCTGTTACCAGGGGCCGCTCCAAAGCGCCGTGTCCGCGCCGCCCTGCCCGGCGGCGACTGCTCTCCCGGCGGTACCGGGCCCTGTGCTGGGGCTGCCTTCCCACCAGGGCTGCCTGTCCGGCGCCACCGCATCGGGGCCAATGGGGCGGGGGCCGCACAGGGGCACGGTTTATAAACGCGATTTATAGCGCGGCTGCAGCGCCGCCCGCAGCCTGGCGGGGCGGCGGCAGCCCCAGAGCTGGGCACGGCACGGCACGGCACGGCACGGCACGGCACGGCACGGCACGGCACCGCACCGCACCGCACCGCACCGGCGGGCGCCGGCTGTCGCCCTTCCGCCCACGGGCGGCCGCGGCGCTCGGCGGAGCGGCATGTAAAGGCGGTGGCGGGGCCAGGTCAGGGCTACGGGACCGGTACCGCCGCACGCCGCTGCCGCCGGCGCTGCAACGAGCACCGGTACCGGGGGAGTCGGCGCTGCCCGGCATCGCTGCGAGCCCAGGGCTGCTGCCGCTTGGCGACGCGGAGGTGAGTGATGCGCTCCGCGGCCTCGGGGTCTTCGGGGGCTTGGGAGTCTGTGAGCACAGCCGTCTGTCGTGGTGCCATCTCCGCCGCCGGCCCTTAGCGCTCGGCCCTGCCCGGGTGAGTGGCCTGGGGGATCGGTCGGGCTCTCGAGTCCCGCTGTGCCCAGGGACAACACCGCTTGCAATCGCGCTTCCCCCCCCCCCTTTTTTTTTAAGCCCTCCGCTTCCATTCCACGCCCCTCCCCCCCTTCTTTTTTTTTTCTTTCCCCCTGGGAATCCAACAGCTAAACCCCTCAGTTGTGTGTTTTGCCAACTCTCCCTGGAAGCTCTGGATAGTTCATTAATATGCACAGGGTTCCCGGGAGGCTGCCTCTATAATGAGCTGATTGAGCTGCGCCTGCAGCAGGGCTGTTCTCCTGGGGGAAAAGTTGGGCGCCAGAACTGAGTAGCTTTGTGTCCCCGGCTTCACGGAGGCTTGACCGGCCTCCCTGAGGAGGAGCAGAGTCAGTGGGGTATTCGCCGTACTCAGTGGTGTCAGCAGGTTCAGTCAGGCAGGATCCTCATCTGCTATGTGTCCAAAAGATATAAAGAGCATCATGTACCTAGTACACGTAAGATAACTTTCCTGTTTTATACCAGCTGGTGCAGAAATGGACTTTTCCTGTCTAAAAACACCACACCACTTAATAAGGACATTTCATTGCTTAGCAACAGTCCCAACTCAGCTTGGCCTTGGGCTCTTGCCATTCAGGTGGTCTCTAAAGATGTGCCAGTAAAACAGCCGCTGTCCTGGAGAAGAGGACCTCTTCTGTTTTTTCCGTGGTGATGCGATGACCAAGCCAAAAGAGTGAGGCTGGTTGCTACTGCCCAAGTATTTAAGAGCACTTTAGAGACTGGGAGCTGAGTATAACTGAAAAACTCCGGGCCAGACAGAGTAAACTGGAAGTGGCCAGTCCTTCTGCTGGGATCTTGCAGCTGCCTTTCTGCTGCATCCTGTGTCGCTTGCACCTTTGTTTTGTGCACAGGCATAGCAGCATGCTGGTTAACAACCTTCACTTAGACAATTATTAGAATAGTATTTTGACAGCCGTGCAGAGTCTGCTAGGGTTTAATGTAATACACAAACAAGTTCCTTTAAAATAAGGCTGATGCATGCCCTTGTCTGCTGTGGCAAGACAGACTCTAGTTAAGTGGGGTGAGGACTTGTGCTTTGAAAGAGAAGTACTTTCACAATTCAGATGACAGAAGAAACACACAGACTTTTTGCTCACAAAGCCACATCCTGAGACACATAAAATCTGCTACCCTAGAAACTCAGGCTTTTAAAAAAATTTCCCCGTGAAAATTTGTGTAAGCTTTTGAAACTAGCTGTCTGTTCTCATCAGAACAACTTTGCTTGGGGACAATTATTTTCCCCTCTTTCTCACCAATAACCTTGTAAAGTGTTGATAAAGATATAATCCACAGCACCAGCTTCCTTTAATTGCTCTTTTAGACTGTGTATCTAGATGGAAACCTAGCAACACAACAACTTGAAGGGAGATGTTTCAATAGCTACACTTCTTTTATCACCCTGGATGCATCTTCAGAGGTTAGACTCATCAAGCTAGTCTCTTTACCCCTTAGAGCCTTATAGCTTGATTCCCTAAACCTGGAATAAAACAGAACTGATCTAGTGAAAAAGACAATGAAGATGGAATGGAAATGCTTAATATGATAACAGATTCATTCTTCCTTTCTTCCTGCTGCCCCTGTGAATACCTGCAGTATTCCCATGGGGAAGATACTCCTCTACAGAGAGAGAATACTTGTCTAATAGGAAAATGATTCAAGGGGAAACTACCCATCAGCATTTTTGTCCGTTTCACCTAGAGGTACAAGGGAAAAGCCTAAGGGGCCAATGGCCCAGAGTAGTGTGTAACAGTGTAATGTGTGAGAACCGGACTTGCATTTGGGAAGAAGCATGAGCATCATCCAATCTCCAATTGCTCACGCTGGTGATGACTGTGATTCTGTTTCTGCAATTTACAGGGCAAATTCATCCTCAGGGGTAGGAAAAAAAACCCAAACCACAACCTCAAACATGAGCTGAAGTCACTGATATTCTATCCAGATTTCCCTCACTGGCTATAGTGTAGTGCCTTTAGCTATATTGACAAACGCCCTTGTTGTGCATAGCCTCCTTACCATAGAATAGGGCACTTACAAGGAGTCAAGGTGACAATGTAATTTGGGGGTGCAAAAATGAGGGATTTCACACTAGTGAAATTGCTGTTAGTTTCCAGATGTCTGGGGAAAATGTGTTTGCTAGGTGCTAAAAATTCTCTCAATACCTAATGTGTCCTTGGCTGTGCCTCCCAAGATCTTGCACTTTTTCAGCATTAATGAATTAAATATTGCAAATGCCTTTGTCAGACCAACAGAAGAAGCAATTAAGTTACAGGAGAACTCTGACCCCTTCTGTATCTGTCATTTCTGAGCTGCAAATGAAGTGTTATTAACAACCTGTATTTTGCAGGAGTTTATGGGGTGGCTGTGATGTGTGTATATGTAATCAAATCACATGAGAGTGATAGGATGGGTGCATTTCGATTTGGCACAGGGAGAGCGTATGCACACGGTGTTAACATTTTGCATCCAAAAAAGCCACAGCACATCTGAAATCCTCTTGTGGTACCAGGGCTCTGAGATAAGTGCTGCTGACACAAAGACTTGCCTGTTGGTTACAAGTACTTAATAAGTAAGCTTGAGTGAAACGGGAGTGGGACAGAAGTTCATATCCTGGTGCATATGGAAAATCTGGATAAACTATGATTTTTATTTCTTAAGTTTGATCAGGTCCTTCTGTGAGTCCCCGGGGGTCTCTGGGTGATGGTGCTGCGGTCTCTGTGCATGCCAACATGCAGTAAATCCTGGCGTGACTCTCTTCAGTGCGAAGTATTTAGCATACAATTGGGTTAATCCTCTAATCTTATCAAGCACTGACATAAATGAGAACTGAACAGATTAGTTCATTCTAAAAAATCAAATCCCGTTATATTTCTCAATGTAGTGCAAAAGATTTCTCCCTCTACTTACCTGTCTTTTTTTTTTTTAATCCATTGTTTGTTTAGAGGTATCAGACTATAGATTTGGGCTTAGTGGTGAAAGGTACAGGTAATCGGCTCTCCTATGATGCGAGTTTATCTGCGGTTTGAACAGCTGGAGGGGATTTCAGGATCAGAGCAAGTAGTGTGGCCTGAGGGCCTGGTTACTGGGAGCTGTGAGCTTGGCAGAGGAAGGAGTTTCTACTAAGTCTGAGTGCTTCTTACCTCCTCGGCGACAGCAGTCCTATGCACTTTTTATTGCTTTTGTGCCAGTCCAGAGGAGCAGATGTCCTTTGCCTTCTTCATTTCCACACACCTCGCCGTTTCTCTCTCTAGAGAGATAAGCAGTCCTCACAAGGTGTGTGTGAAAACTGTCATTCGGCTCTGTGAATGTGTGGCCAGGGGCCCGGGAATGTGTTTTCAGACCTCGTGATGAAGTTGAGCAATGAAGTATTAGTTTCTAGAACTCCCTTAATCTCCCCGCTGTGATGCCGCAGAACAGGCTATCTCTTTAAATGATTGATTTCACACAGATTTACCTGAGTTCATTCATCTCGTTGTAGCGTTACCAGGGTGAATTTTCTCTCAGGTCTGTCCTTACCAATGCCTTTCCTAAGGGCTGGATCCTGCCTCCTCTACTCTTTCAGAGCAGTACCTCATTTCGTGAACAGCTCTGCTGCATCCAGTGATACTGTTAAAGAGGACAGTGCTGTGGTGCCTGTGACTCAGACTAATGCAAGTCAATTTAAAGGACAGATAAAGCGCAGTGTGAGTATGGATTGCAGTGTCTGGCCCTTAATGAATAATTCAGGAGTATGGAGAAGATAGTGCAAGAGTTAAGTGCTTAATCCAGCTCTAGGTGAAGTCAGCAAAAGACTTCCCATTGACCCCTGTCCGGGATATGTTTCAGCAAAGCTTAACTATGTGTGAGTTTGTAAATTGTCCCATTGGCAGTGTGCTTCAGGCATGAGCTACAACAACTGTCTGCATTAGCACCCAGCTGAATGTTATTTATGAATCTCTTGCCTGTTATACTGTCATTAACCGTCCTCTGCAGCACCTAAGGGAAGATTTCTGAGGTCTCAGTGTGGCTGTTGAGTCACACTTTTATAGTATTGAAAACCAGAAAAGATTAATAACTGGAGTGCCACACCACTAACAGAAGAAAATACAGACAGAAAAAGACTGGCAAAAAAAGCTTGAAAGGTTTAATTTTGGTTGCTTAGAGCCAGGGATGGTGCCCTCCTTCTGCAATAACAAGACAATTGCCTGTGATAGGGATCCTACCAGAACTGGACACTCAGCCTTTCACAGCTCAGGAGTCCACTTGTGCCTGCTCTGCCAGTAGCTGAGTGTGATCCGCCTTCCTGGGGATAATTGAACCCCCAGGGACTGCAACTGGTCCTGGAAGACCTGATGTGGGAATGGCAGAGTAGTTTTGCTGGTGGGAACCGGAGGATGCTCTGCAGCTGCAGCTCTTGTTTTCAACTATGTGTCTGTAGCACCTGGGAATCCTGCCCTTCCAGCTACTCCAGAGGGATTTACTTTCCCATAAAGGTTCAGTTCAGCACAGCCACTAGCAGTGCTGATTTTTTTCATGATGGCAGCAGCATCATCAACTTGGAGGGGCAGGGCATCTCCTCCTTCTGGTTGTAACACAACATATAAAACTTATAGTGTAACCTGTCCCTTTGTTCTGAGCCTCCAGATTCTGGCAGTGCCACAGGCTTTGCTCTCCCATGGGGAGACAAGCACATCCACAGCAAAGCAGGGCACCCCAGAGACAGGCTGTCTCCTGCACTGAAATTAGGGCTTCACAGATACCTCACCCTTTTTTTCCTGTTTTTGAGTTCTCTCTGCTTGCTGGGAGAAGTGGTTTGAGGAACAAGGCTGGGATACTTTCCCTGCCATCTGCCTTAAGGCAGCAGGCTTGAAAGTTGGCAGAGTTACTTCCTGATCTTTGCCAAGCTCTGTTAATACAGAACAGCTCCTCCTGAATAGGAGGCAGTTCATGTTACAGAAATAGTGGAGAAGGGGGAGAGGCCAATGTGTTTAAAGGGTTTGAAAGACACACTAGCAGTCATCTGATTCTTGAACTACTGTTGGCCTTGACTCTCTGCTGCTTTATGGGAGGAGAGTTATGGATGAGTGTCATTTTTCTGCCTGGACTTGAAGGTGTGGACGTTGTTGCTTCTGGGGCCTGGTTCTGCAGCTGCATCTCACTTGCAGTCATGTCAGTGAAGTCACTTTGGATTTGTTACTGGGAATGTTACCTGGGATCTACCTGCTAAGCTAACTACAAGGATAAGCTTATTTGGCCTTCAGGGCATCCTGTTTCATGCTGCCACAGACTTTCTTCCCATCTTACTTTTGCATAGCAGAAATCTCTTTGACTTGAACAAAGAGGAGGGTTCCTGGAGATCTCTAGTTTTACTCTGAGCTCACTTGGCTGATGTTGGGCTAGCAAGTCACAGGGTCTCTGTGTCACTGTTAAATGGAGTTGTAGGTACCACTGCTGTTCCTCAGATAGCAACTAAAGCTGAATGATGTTAGCTGTAACTTGCTTGGTCTGTATTTAGCTTCTGTGAAAGTCAGCAAAAGTAATAGCTGAATTCCATCAGAACTGAAGCTCAACTGTGGAACCTTGCTTAATTAATTTGTGAACTTGCATATAATCCTGTCTATTTCCCTAGAGGAATAAGGAATTGGATCTGATAGGTGTTTGCAAAGGGTCTATGCAGTCTCTGATATATGATGCACAAAGTACTCTTTGCTTCTAGGGGGATGTTGGCTTTTTTCTTGGCTCTGTGTTACACCCAGGAGCTGAGAATGAACTGCTTTTGAGCTGTATTAAAGTCTTTGGAGACAATTTGGAAAAAAAAAAACCGAAACAACAAACCACAAAACAACACCTAACCGTTCTACTGCTTGGGGTACTGCTGCACTTGCAGCACACTTGATTCCCTGAATCCAACAAGTTCTCTCTTTCTTCCTCCTTTTAACAAGGGAAATGAATTACTGAAGAAGATGGGGCTGCAGACTCAGATTTGAACTAGAACCCCAACGGGGCATTTTAAACATATTTGAGAAATGCCCAAAGCAACCCTGACTCCTGCTTATAAATCAAACCTGGCTAAATCCTCTGTCTTAATATTTACACTGCCATCTCTTTCCCTCCATCTCCCCCCTTGCACACCCTCCCACTTGCTTTCCAGCTAAAACTCGGGCACCAGGTTTAATCTCCAAGCCAATTTTTATAGCTGAGTTGAAATGGGAAGGTGGACAGGCCCACAAGAGCATGAAAGTGACTCAGTAACACAATGGGCTCCAGTTAAACTGGGAGTCTGGACAATACAGACATCAGCTTGTTTTGAAAGCTAAATTTATTTTGCCTGAAAGCTCAGGCTAGTTCTTGGGCCATGCTGGAAGCTGCTCCTTCCAGTGCTTCCTGACAACAGTTGCAATTTCCAACCTCTGGGCATTGCAGGCTGGGCTTCTTCAGGACCCACAGTGCATCCACCTGTCAGTGCCTTGGACTTGCCCGAGTGTCCAGTCTCTGGATGTGCTTCTTAGTGGAGTGTCTCACAATCTGATGTATATGCTGCAAGCCATTTCTTTTCACATCCAAACTGAATTTTATGTCCAGGGCCATCTGTTCTATTTTTCCCCATCCTAACTCTTGCATCTCAGCTCTGTCCCTTCACACAGGGCTCAGAGATAGGCAGCAAGTGGGCAGCTGAGCTGTGGTCTGTGGTGGTCTTTGGTCCATTTCATGCTTGTCTCTGGTACTTGTGCACAGAGCATGGCAGAAAAGCTGCAGCATCATAGGGAGTTATAAAACACCAGCCTATGACAACTGGAAACAAGATATATCAGCAGGTAAATGTTTCATCCCCTGTGGCACTGCTTAAGCCAAAGAAGCAAAGCTTCGTTTCTGTAAATCAGCTGTCTGGAACCAATTCCTTGGTGCAAGTTTCCTCACAGTAACTGCAGAGTTCATAGCATGGGTTTTTGTGTAAGAGGCACAGGAAAGCATCTGGCCTTGTTTAGATTCCAATAACAGAGCTCTACTATAACTAGCAGACAAATAGGGTTTTGATGACATTTCCTTTACAGACCTCTTGCAGTGCCTTGTATTTCTGATGTGTTGTGGGGGAGATAATTCCTTCTGGATCCAAATCTTGGCTTACGTGCAGCTAAATTCATTCCTGCATGTACACCACCTGCCTGCATGCTCATTTATTTGGTTACATTGCAGATCCTGGTACTGTTTGCCTTTCTGTTTCTCTTGGCTGATTTGGGAAGTGCCAGCAGTGACTTTTCCTCTTGTACTCAGCCAACAGCCTGGTTTCCAGAGGGCCAGACACAGTTCCACATCCACATAGGGCAGTGGAATGAGTCCCTTTGAAAATCAATTTACAAATGTCTTTGCAAAAATAGCCTGTGTTTGCTTGTGAAAGGGAATCCCAGGAGTCTTTTGAACAAGGCATGTTGTGAAAGGATAGAAGTCTCAAAGTCCAAAACATGAGAGCAATTCAGAGCAGATTATGTGCTTTGCCCCAGGAAAGCTGGAAAAACTAACAGTAGAGCCACAAATATTACCTTCATTTTTGTGTTTTAACTGCAGGACTTTGTCCTAAGAGATAGCACAAGTAGCATCTCAGCCTGTGAACATCTGTCTGAACTTGTGGGATGCAGTAAGGAGCTGGGAACAATTGCCTGAAATGCTTCGATCCTTTGCCAGGTGGCAGTTCTTGTCCCTTTGGGTTGGCTGATTGCCACTCACGAGCAGCTCCTGTGCAGCTCCTGTGGCTGTGAATCTCTGCATCTTTAGTGGTAGAAGGGGAATAAGGACAAGGGTGATGTTTGCCTCTTTCTGAAGTGCTTCAGATCACGGACCTCCAGGTCTGTGCTGGGAGGGAGGAGAAGAGAGCAGAGAGGAGGGACATTCCTATTGTCTCAGCTCAATCCTGGTGGCCTAAATCTGTATCCTAGAGACGTGGCTTCACTGGCAGCTTCTGGGAGCTGTTGCAAGCAACGTTTCCCTCTCTTGCACAGTGACTAATAGGAACTAGCTCATGGTGTTTCTTGCTTGTATTAGGAAGCAGCCTGGACTTTCTCTGAGACGAATGTGTCATTAAAGCCTGTTTGCTTATTCTGAGACCCTGGCCCCTCCTCTGCTAATGGTCTGCAGGACTGTGCTCATTGAGCTGTAGTAATATTTAATATGAATTTCTGCATGGCTGGTGCAGCTGGCAGTAAGCTTTAAGTCGTTGTAGTGGCAGGGGATCTGCCGACCTGCTGCTCAGGCACTAAAGCAGCTTGTCTTGTCTCCACATCTTCTCCTCAGGAAGTTTTCCTTCTGTTCTGAAAAACCTTGTGCTTGCCCAGGTCCTGCTCCAGAGCAGTGAGCTGTGTGACACTAGAGGCTCTTCAGCCTCTGGATATTGCACATCTGCTTCCACTGATTTCTCACTGATTCTTGGAAGATGAAATATCAGTGCTAATTAATCTAATTCCACAAGCACTGGGTTTGCATGGGAGGAGAGCAGGTAACTGCATCTGTTTGAGAGAGAGAGAGAGGTGTGGTAGGTAAGAAGGACATACCTGCTCCGATCCCATTTTTCAGGCTGCTGAAAGCCAGCCAGCTACAAGCTGCTTTGTGAGTCCCTCCTGATCCAGTAGTAAGTTTTCCATGGGTTTACTATAAAGCATGGTTTGCTGCAGTTATTCTCACTCAGTTGTAGTGATGGTCAGGATGAATTCCCCCCAAAATTCACCCTGACGTTCTCAGAAATAGGAGGCTGCGTCTGTGCCACAGATAAGCTTAGCTCAGTGCCTGGAGCTGGAATGGTGCACAAGTATTTCAGTATTCCTGCTGCTCCCTCATTTGGGAGAGGGCTACAGACTACCCACTCCTCTCTCATGCTGGTGTGTGGAAAGCTCAGTGTTACTGAAATACCATGGGAGCTGTGTCCTCACGACAGATTGCAGCCTTACAGCCTTTCTGTTCCAAATCTGGCATTTTCTGATGTCAATAAATTGTAGCAGTGAAAAATAAGACCTGTAGACCCATTAAATCTAAATGGGTAGCGCCTGGCGTGAGACACTGTGGTCTGCATGACTCGACACGTGCAGATGGGACTTTGTGCCTGTTCCTCCCCTTTCTGGAAGGTCAGAGCCCAACGAGCAGAGCTGGCTAAGTACACTCTTCAGGTGGAGCACTTGTAACATTTTCTTGTAACCTTACTGTACTTTTTATGTTGGACTGGCAAGAAGTGGAGCTGAAACAGCTGCCTGTGCTGTGGTTGGCAAGAAGGCCTGGCTGCACAGGTTGGAATTCCTGCCTTACCTCTCATATTGCTGCCCACAGAACCACAGCCAGCAAAGCCTCCTTTGCACAAACTGCTGCTTGAACTGCTGAGAGAAACAGCTCAGATGGAGGGTGAGGAAGAAGTTTTCCTCCTCATTCTCAGTGATGAACTAGCAGCTTATGTGAACACTGTGGAGAGGAGCCTTTAGGAGAGGGTGTTTTGATCAGTCCTAGAAGCAGTGTGTGCACCAGCAGGGTATTGCTGGAGACATGGATGAGGCTGCACAGCTAGCACTTGTCTATGGCCTTCCTCCCACTGCAAGGGGTGGATGTGGGGGAAGGGGTCAGAGTCTGCATGGGAGTCCTGCAGCTGAGCACAGAGTGGTATCAGTCCCGGAGGTTAACGTAAACTGGGGAGGCTGAGCACAGGGTAGAATAATAAATTAATGGTAGGCACTGCCAGCAGGATCTGGCTTTCCCTTCCAGGGTGACAGTGATGTATGAACCTGGAGTGTATCCGTGAAAGAGCAGCACACAAGCTTTGGGGATGGCAGTTTATTCCATTGGCTTGGGAATTGGTGATTCCCCTCTGTGGTCTGACATTCCTTCCTGGAGTGATACTTCTTGGGATAGTAATGCAAGGCCCTGGTTTGTGGCAGCCATCTATATTTAATGATCTGTAAAGGCTTTGCTCTGAGCATAGGTACTTAGGGGTAGGTGCTGGAGTGTGGGAATCCACATACCTTTGACAAGCTTCTTCCTTTGGGCCCCTGGCAGGTGGGATCCAGGGTGCTTTTGAAATCTCTCAAGGCACCCAAAGGCACCCAGCTGAGCCAGAAGCGATCCCTTTACTTAGCAACAGCAACTGGCTGGGGCTCAGACAAAATCTAAGTAATTTTTAGGGGTTAGGTAAGTAATGTCTGAAGCATATCAGAGCCTCAGCTTGCTTGGTGCCTGTGTGCAGAAACCTGGAAGTACCACATGCCTGAGTGACAGCTGAGTTTATCACCAGCACAAGCAACTTGAGTAGTAAACATGGTACAGGGCTGTGAGGCATGTTTCATGAGATTATAACCAAGAAAGCTGCTTCTGACACCTACAATCATTAGTTACAATAACCAGGAGCAAATTATTTTATCAGGAAATTAATTTTCTTTGACAGTGACACGCAGCATGTTAGTGAAGTGCTCTGCAGCAATCCCAGGATGTCAGGGCACTGAACGTGCATGGTTTGATGTCAGCAAATCCTTGTGACCTTTGCCTTTGAAAAGTGCCAGTTTCAGTACTTTAAAGCATGTATTTTGGGGCAATTTATTGGGTTATTTTTGCTAGCATAGATGGCGTGAATATAGCTCTCATTGGGGAGGTTGGATATCCCTCACCAACATAAAGGTTATGTTGCACAGTGATGGTTATGTTTGATGATACAGCTCAAATTATACTTGCAGAACACAGCACAGTTTGTGGTTTGTTGCACACAGTCCCCATCCTTGCCCTCAAAAAGATTTGGTATCCTGTGTGTCAAACTAGGCACCCAAAATGTCTACTTCTTCCTTCATCTCCTGAGCTCCAGCATCTGTCTGATGCAGACTACACCACACCCTCCTTCTCTTGAGATGCTGGGAGAAGATTCATTTTAGCCCTGTTTGTTCAGCCCTTAGACTCTGTCATGACAGGCAGTGTTGAAAAGCTCATGAGGAAATTAATAATTCTGCCTGTGAGTGTCACGATCCGCTTAAGACAAGCGGGGTTCGTGATGGTTCGTTAACCGAATCTCTAAGTGCAAAAGAAACACAAATGGGGAAAATATTAATTTTAATCAGCACAAGAAACTTTATTGCGTACCAACGCAGTGTAATTGCGATAGAGAGGGAGAGAGAAGGAAAGAAAGAGGGGGAGGGGAGGGTTATAGCTACCAACGGCCGGCGGAGTCCTCGTGGTCTTCCGTCTTCTTCCGTGGGGGGATCCCAACTGGGGTCTTCTTAGAGAGTCCTTTTGTACCCTTTTCGGGAGCGAGGGGCAAGCGGCCAAAACAGGTGTGAGAACAATACCCATTGTCTTTGGTTAATGGCACAGAACAGGCAGCGGGCAGCACGTCCCGCACTGTCCCCGCTGCTGTCACAGCAGGACCAACACGGCTCACTGCAAACAGGTGCACCACCGGCACGTTGTGCTTGGTTAGCTCTCCACCTCGGGCAGGCCCAGGCTCAGCGTCTCGCTTTCTGTAGATGATTGTGAGACACATGAAGGATCTTCGGACCGTCTCTTACAGTGAGCCAGGCATGAGCGGTGTGCAGGAAATGAGGCATGAGACCACACACTGAATGATGAGGGGACAACAAGGTAGCAAATAACTGCTGGATTTGGGGAGCATCATCCATTGCATGCACTGGTGGAAGCTAGAGTCCTTGCCTTGGACACTGGGCTTGTAAGAAAAACTATACTGCAGAGCATTTACAAAAGAAGGACAAATTAAGGATGCCATGCCAGCCCTGAATTTGGCATTTCTTGACTGATGAGTGCTTGACTTTGCAGCTAGTCTTTCCACACTGTTTTTGGCATGCAGTTATGAGTAGATCTAATCAGTGTTTGTCAGAGCCTGGAGTAGCAGGTGGGTGCACACAGAAGATCCTCGATGTCTTACGCTGAGAGTGCTCCAAGCAGCCTTTGTCCAGTTGGAAGGCTGGTCGAGAGATGGTAGAATCATTTAGGTTGGAAAAGTTAATTGAACCTAATCACTTAAGATCATTGATCCTTCTGTTTCCAGCTGCTCTTATCTTAGCCAGGGTGTAGAAGTTCCTGTAAGGCTGAAGAGGGGTGGAACAGTCAGCAGTGGAACACCTCAGTTAGAGATGTGGGTGCGTGTGCCTATGCTTGTTTTCATAAAGCTTGAGATCAGCTAATCCTTTTTCCTATATACAGCCCTGTTGTCTTGCTTTTTGTGGGCAAGTGGAATTATAGACTGTAGAGCTTAGATAGGTAGATAGATATTTAAAATAATTTTGTTGAACTTTTTTCCCAGCAAACACATATTTATAGCATTACACTGTAATCCCAACAGCTCTGTGTTGCTGGAGCATTCTGATGTCATTCTGATCTGCAAAGTGCCTAGAGTCTGGCAGTGTTTTTGTGCATCTTACCAAAGGATTTAAAGCAAGTGGAAAGGGAAATGCAAAGCACACAGAAAGAGACTAGATTAAAGCCTTGTTGCTGTGTTGTGCTTGCAGCTGGAAAAGTGAACCTGTTTAACTAATAATGGTGGAGCCAGCTCAGCCATCAGATCAAACCAGGGCTTTTGAGCAGCGTGTGCATCTCTGGGCTCATATCCCACTGAAACAGGCTCTGTCAGTGTTGTATTCTCAGGTGCAGGTTCTGGTTTGTGGCTGAATTAAGTCAATGTTTTGAGAAGTATTATAGGAGATTCAGGGTCAGGTGTCCATGGCCTGTTTTACTTTTCCAGGAGTGGAAGACTTGTGAAAGTCAGACCTCCAGTTAGAGGAAAATCGTATCTAATTCTCCCTATTGTTTTGCGTAACAATTCCTGAAAGGTAGTCTGCACTGGGAAAGGGACTCCATGCACTTGGTTGCAGCTGTGTTGATAAGGGAGAACAGGGACCTGAGAAAGCCCTTCTTGGCTGTGTTTTAAAATTAAACTTCTGGATTAGTCTCAGTGATTCCAGTATAGAGCAAGACTGTGCTGCTGTGTCCTGGTGTCCCTGTGGAGCTCTGCTTTAGTGTGGTACATTAATGATGCCCTCAAGTTGTTGTACGTGGCCAGAAGTGTGTGCAGCTCTGTGCCACAGAGACATGGCTTTCAGCGGGACCTGGATGCTCTTAGGATGATTTGGAAGCACAAAAACTATTTCTCTCCCTCTTATAGGAACTTCATGTAGCTAACAAAGGGGCCTAAAGCTGCCTTTGGTAGAAACTCCAGGAGATTTCAGGAATACAAATAGGAACATAAAACTGCTAGCTTTGCTCTGAAGCTCTGCCCATGGGAGAAACCAGCGTGAAGTTTAATTATTTTGTCAATGAGAATCTCCTATATTACGGAAATTGTCTTTCCCTCCCTTCTAGTCTTGCGCTTTCTTTCCTTTTTTCTTTCTAGCTTGCTGTTGCACAAGGCTCCCTTTTCCCTGTAGGAGGGAACAACCAGGTAATTGAAATGGAACACTAGTGAGGATTTTTTAATCTGAAAGTCAGCATTAATTAGTCAGGTCGGTTGTAATTAGCTTCCTCACCTGTCACTGCTTCTCTCCAACTTGCCAATGACTTTCTTCTATCCTAGATGTCACAGAAAAAGAACTGTCTTGTGGGAGCTGCTTGGGTGTTTTTCCTGGTTGAGGTGCAAGTGAGTGACAATCCCTGTGGGGCTGTTGAGGCCTGAGCTGGATCCCACCTGGAGGAAGCCTATATGCTTTGGAAATAACAGAGGGAAGCCCAAGAAATCTAAATGCCTACCCAAACCAGCTGAATCAGTGCCTCTTCTCTAAAGAAACAGACCCAGGGCTCCAAGGAGTCCTCTTATCCTCTGCCTCTTTCAACCTGGCCCAGGCTAGGCTTGCGCAGAAGTGAGGCAGAGCTTTAATGAAGGCTGCAAGATCAAGTTCTCTGTGTATATCCTGGAGTTGAAAAAGTAATTGGGCCATGATACAGTGCTGGGAGTCTCTGGATAGTATGAGAAGTGATGGAGGGAAAACAAGCCAGCCCCCAAGTAGAATTCAAACAGAAAAAATGCATTTCAATCCCCTTCTGGCTAATTTGGGGGTTTATCTCCCCCGCCAATTCCGTTTGCCATGTTTTGGGTTGGATAAGCTTTCATCCAGACCCAGGCAGGATCTGAGGAAGGCAACAAAGCCAGATGAGTCCCAAGGGTAATGCTAAGTGTGCCCATGTCTGGCTTTGGAGCTGAATCATGTGGTGAACTCTCTCCTGAAAGGAGTGCAGAGCTGTGGATGCAGGCATATGCTTAAACCTGCATGCAGAGGGAGGTTGGCACTGCTGGGGACAGCCAGGTGCTACCCACCCTGCCCTTGCCTCTGTCCCAGACCAAATCTTGATCCTTCCCTGACTCAGTTCTCACATGACTGTATATAGGGGCTTCTCCAGAAATTTCTGTGCTGGAGTTCACACCAGTGCCAGAATTGGTGCCAGTCTGCAGCTAGAGTGTAACATGTTGGTCACCAGACATTGCAAGTGCCCATGTATTAGAAATTGGGCTTTGCAGTCACCATGATAGTTGATGGAAAAGCCAGAGGGAGATGCCTGAGATCTGATCCTGATGCCTTGTGGGACTACCTAAAAACAGAGGCTACACAAAATTAAGAGAATAAGAAGCAGTTATATTTATTGAAGGGCCTTCAGGTACATTAGGGCAGTCAAAGCCCACCCAGGGGCTACAGCCAAAATGGATGACGAGTCACAGGGTTTTCATCCTTTTATAAGTTTGGTCCATTTGCATATTGGGGGTTAATCCTCCAATTACAGCTTCAGGTAATGAAGTAATTTACCCCAAGTCTGCTCCCCCCAACTCACTTCTGTGTACATTTCTCGGGGCCTGACACAGTAAGGTGTCCTTGAATTTCAGGCCTAGAGAGGAATTGTTTTGTCTGACCAAAGTGGGAGAACAGTAGCTAACAGTCTATATGGAGTTTAGAATGATACACTAAAGAATTACAGGATATGAAAAATATAAAAGCTAAAATCCTAAGGCATCAATCCCATCCTTGAGCTGAGGATTTATTTCTTGGTTAAGAAAGAAGATAGTGTGATCCCTTTTCTGCTGCCTTATTATTATGTCGCTCTCTCTCATTTCCCTTTCTTGTCACATGCAGGCTCTTCTGTCTCAGGATTAGAATCTTTTCCCTCCTTCTCCTCAGTAACTGAATAAAATGGGACATTATTATTGCTCTTTACCTCTCTTTCTAAAGAGAGAATACATATACTTGTTCAGATCTCACAGTAACTCCTTTCTGTTGAAGGAGAGCCCAGGCCAGTGGGAGAAGAGTCAGGGGTAGAGGGGAGGTAACTGCAGGTACACACCAGTCTGCCCAGGTGGGATGAGTGAGGTTTGCACCTGAGTTCCTGCAGCACCAGTCTACACTAATGTGAACTGTAGCTTGGCTGTCCCTTAGAGGCTGAAGGGTGACAGTCCCTGTCAGCTGAGCGATGGATGGGGGTCACACCAGCCAAGGGTGTAATGGGGATGCCTGGCAAAGGTGAGCAGTGTGGGGTGACCTGTGAGCTGGGGCCGACAAGGTGCTTTGTTTGGGGTCTGGCATGCGAGCAGGCTTTGGACACATCTTGTCAGCCTGATGGGATTATGGCTGAGTTTGGGAGTGTAGAGTGTGAGAGAGAAGGCAGGATTGTGGTAAGAATCCTCCAGGAGAGGATTAATTTGCAGATTCAGAGACGTGGGAAAGCCTCCTCCCTGTCATGATGCCAATAAGGCTGTGCAGACAACAACACAAGTGCACGTGGGTCTGTGCTCCCACGAAGCTGAGCAGTGCCTGCAGTCCAGTGCCTGTCCTGGGCAGCATCATTTTTATGCTCTTGGCTTTACTCCTGACCTTTCCAGAGGCTTGAAAAGAAACACCCACCCACCCCCCCCACCTTTGTTTTCCTCTTGCTGTCTCGGTCCTTCATGTGAAGGGGGCAACAACACAGCAGGGTTTTGTGAGCTGTCCTCTCTTCACCCTGTTTCTCAGCCTGCTGAGGGTTGGACGTCTGGCAGGAGAGGGACTGTGGCCATCTGCCGGCAGTGGTACCTTGGAGTGGTGGTGGTATTCGAGTGGAGGGGAGTTCATTCTCTGGCAAGAGTTCGGTTCACGTGCGGCCGTATAGCACGCTAGCAAGCTCCTCTCTTCCCCCTGCGCAGCGGTTTAGGCGCTGATATCACACACACACACTCAAGCCAGATAGCTCAGTTATTACCAGGGACAAAGAGTCAGGAGGGCTCTCCGCATGGCAAATTCCTCGGGGTTTGGTCCCCTCCGCAGAGGGGGCCAAAGACGAAGAGCAAGCAGCCTGCTCGTAAGCACACTTCCATCGTGTTACAGAGCCGGTGATCTGAGGGCGACACGGGAGCGGTACGAAAGGCGGGACTAGGGAAGGGAACCAATGAGCAGAGGGAAGGGGCGGAGCGGGGGACCAGGTCAAGCATGCAGCCGCACAGGCAGCTGGGAGATGTAGTTTTTCTTTAACTAGGGTCTGGGGTGTGTGGGGTTATAATTCATTCACAAGGCATTGTGGGAGAGACTTTTCCTTTCTTTACAGGGGTAAGAAGGATATTTCAAACACCTGAGTTTTTCCACCAGCAGGCCTTTGCTATTCTGGGGTTTTCCGGCCCCTCAGCCATCACAGCTGCTGGCTCAGTGACCCAAACAGTACCTGTTTTTGTACTGAGATGGCAGAGCAGGAGGCTTACATGTGCCCGCCTGCACAGTGTCCACAGTCTAGCTTGAGGTGGGTGAACCCACTGCCTGGGCCTAACCAGGGTGAGGGGCTGGGAGAGTCCCTGCTCTCACACTGATGGGAAGGGTGGGATGTTTTGAGACAAGATCAGTTGCAGATTAAAGGCACTGATGAACATTCCTGCTTTCCTTGGTGTGGGCCAAAGCAGGGGGCTGGAGATCGGAGGTTACGTGTTTTCCACAGGTTCTGTGATGAGGGAACACTCTGCCCAGACATGCACAGATGCTGTCCAGACCAGATTGAATCCCATGGGAGCTGCTGTGGATCCCGTGAACTCTCTGTGAGCAAAGCTACTGGCGTTGCTCAGACTGACCAGAGACAGAGAGGTTGCTGTGATTCTTGCTGCTTTGCACAATGCTCCTCTGCCAGGGAGCATTTTTGTCCCGCTGCTTTTCCTCTGAGTCCAAGTTCATGCAGCTCCTGGGCCTTCTGAGGACCTAGAGTTAAGAGGTACTGGCAATTTATATTTCTGCTGATACAAGGCCTGTTAAAATAGCAACACTGGTTAGGAGCAAAGCTCGTAAATTGTTTCTGGCCTGTGTGTAAATTGCTTTCGACTCCCAGGGTCAGGTAACAAACTGAACCTGTTTGTTCATTCATTCAGTGAGGGGGGCCTACTGGCTTTGCTGTCTGGAGCCAGAAAAGGGAGTGACACTTACAGGGTTTGGGCTTTGCTCTCAGGGACCACCACCTGTGGATCCCTAGCTTGGGAAGCCACTATGAGACACCCAGGGAAAGTCTGGGAACCTGGGAAACCCCTGCTAAGGAGAGCACCTCCCAGCGATTATCACTCTCTTTCCTGACCAAGTCTGGGCTGACTGGGGGGGTGTGCCGGTTTTGGCCAAAACCTAGCAATATATCCTCTGGGAGAAAACCAGGTTACAACCACCCTTCCCCCCACCAGATTCGGGAAAAAAATTCCTCAAAGGAAAGTGAAAGAGATAAAACCTATTTATTAACAAACACTCAAAAAAAGGATAATAATGCTAAATATATATGGATAATGCTAATATATAAAAAGGATAATAATGCTAAATAATAATGCTAAAACCCCTCGCTATAGCGAGAAAACCTGGGAAGAAATTGGAGTCGTTTTGTAGGTGTGGTCCCTCCTTCTCGGAGCTGGTGTGGGGGGTGGCCTTAGGCCCCCTCCGGGCCTGAAGAGAAGTTCTCCTGATGTGTTCTGATGTTGTTGAAACAGTCCAGAAGAGAAAAAAGAAAAAAACCCCACCAAAGTCCCAGGAAACACACCGGAGAAAAAGGGAAGGAAAAAACCCCGAGAAAGCTGGCTGAAGAGACAGGCAGGGTGCTCCCTCCGTGCTACCTCTGCCGAGGAGAACGCAGAGGAGTCTCTATCTCTGTGTCCTTGGGAACTGCTTTGAAAAGTTTGTTTGGTTTTTTTTCTCCCCTCTCAAGCTCAGTTTAAAGACACAAAATTAATGTTTTGGCATAGAGCTGTGATAGGGGATATACATCATAGAGTCACCCCAAGACAGAGGGTTTCCTCTTTCATTCCATGAAAGCAGTAACTGCTTTTTCTTCCTGGTTGTTCTGTAGGAATGGGAAAAATGCACTCCACTAACAATATCCCATAGGGTAGGCAGGTTGTTCAGCCCTTTCCCTTCCCATGCTGCCAGTGAATATCCCTTCAGGGACTAGAGCAGGGTCACAGTGAGTTCTCAGAGGGGTTGGTGTATGCAAATGTGTGTCTGCAGGTGTGGGTGTGTGCATTTCTGGCTCTGTGTGCACACATAGGCATGCTTTCTGGGAAGGATGAATTCCGCTGTAAATAGCTGGGGGAACTCTATTGTCAGTTCTAAGGAGAGGAAGATATGCTCCCTTGCATTTTGTATCTGGTAGCATGAACTATTCCTGGGTGTGAGGACCAGGTTAGCTAATTAAATGTTCCTGCTGCTGCAATGTGAGCAACATACTGTGAATCCCTGCAGTCTCCATGCCTGGTGCTCCTGGAGCCATTCAGAGCCTTCCTCTGCCACAGCACTGGGCTCTGGGACTGTCACTTGAACTTTTCCCTCTCTGGTTCCTCTTCCAGGCAGAGTGTGGGATGTGATGGCAAGGCTGTTATTTCAGTGGCTGTGGCAAATCTATGGGGTTTGGAATGAGTGATGCTTTGCCCCTGAGGGAACTGGAGTGTGCCTCCATCCCAGCTCTGCTGCTGGGACTCTATGGATTCACGGCTGTACCTGTGACACCACTGCTGGGCCTCACTGACTGCTCTTCTCTACCTCTGAACAGGTGCTGGACATGGACACAGAGGATGACCCATTGTTACAGGACGCCTGGCTAGAGGAGGAAGATGAAGAGGTAGCCTTCAGCTCCCGAAAGAGGCAAGAGAGTGCTCTGTTGTGTGGGAAAAGCCCGTGCAGAGTCAGGCCCCTGTGTGTCACACTGCCTTTGTCCAGCTTCTGGAATATTGTTGGCTGGGTGTTTACCAACCCATACTGTGCTGGCTTCATACTTTTCCTGGGCTGTGCCATCCCTGCTGTGCTTGCTGTTGTCATGTTCCTCCACTACCCAGCCCTGGATATTGACATCTCCTACAACGCTTTTGAGATCCGCAACCACGAGTCCTCGCAGCGCTTTGATGCCCTTGCCTTGGCCCTCAAATCCCAGTTTGGGTCATGGGGGAGGAGCCGCCGGGACCTGGCTGACTTTACTTCAGAAACCCTGCAGAGGCTCATCTTCAAGCAGCTCCAGCAGCTTCACCTCAATGCTTCCCATCTTGGGGTCAGTGCACGGCTCAAGCGTAGCCCCCCAGAGGGCAGGACGAGCTCCCTGCAGCCCCAGGCCCACCTGAGCCCAGGAAACCAGACTTCCCGAATCGGGAGAGGAGCCCCGCGCTGGGACTACTCTAGCACTTACATCAGTGCCAACACACAGACACATGCTCATTGGCGCATTGAGCTCATTTTTCTGGCTCGGGGGGACTCTGAGAACAACATCTTTACCACTGAACGCCTGGTCACCATCCATGAGGTTGAGCGCAAGATCATGGACCACCCTCGCTTCCGGGAGTTCTGCTGGAAGCCCCATGAAGTCTTGAAGGACCTGCCCCTGGGTTCTTACTCCTACTGCTCCCCTCCCAGCTCCCTTATGACCTACTTCTTCCCCACTGAGAGAGGAGGGAAGATTTACTATGATGGCATGGGACAAGACCTTGCTGACATCCAAGGTGAGCTGAGGGCTGTGGGCAAGGGCTGGCATGTTCAAGGAATGCCTCTCCTCAGGTTCAGGCAGTCACTGGTGTGCAGTTAAGAGGGCTGACTGCCTTGTATGGAGAGGAAGATGCTGCTGGGCTGTGCCTTGAAGAACCGTCTTTTCTGCACCAGGGCCCCTTTTCAACCCTGCAGCTCTAGTCACAGGTCACACAGACTCCCACAGGCAAGTGAGGGGGTGTCCTGCATGGTACAGATGTCTTCTGCTGACCCTTGTCCCCTCTAGATGACTGTGGTTAACTAGAGCAATGCCAGGGCTTGAACAGACTGTAGGGATGAGCTTCCCTGCACTACAGAGCAGATTAAAGAGGTCTGTGGGCTGCTCCAGCAGCTTGTGAGTCACCAACTGGAAAGGCTTCTATAAGGAGAGGAGGAGAAAGGCCGTGCCTCCTGCCAGCTCTGTACCCTGTACTGTGCACCTCTAGTAGAACAGAGGCTCTGGGTGGTGACAAAGAAGTGACTCATGAGGAGTCTGTTGGTGTGATGTAGCTGTGGGATGCACCCTCCATCTGTCACAGAACAGAAGTAGGATGTGAGTCTTTGCAATCCAGGTTTCCCTGGCCCTCCTTGCTCTCTGGAAGGCAGCAGCAGTCAGCATCGCTCTGCTGACATCATCACAGGATAACTCCCAGTTTCCCTGTGGTAGACTAGACCCTGTGCCTTGCCAAGACAATTAAGCAGGACCTAACAAAAGTGGTGCTGCTTTCTCCTGCAGGGTCCCTGGAGCTGGCCATGACCCACCCCGAATTCTACTGGTATGTGGATGAGGGCTTGTCTGCTGAGAACATGAAGAGCTCCCTGCTGCGGAGTGAGATCCTCTTCGGGGCACCACTGCCGAACTACTACTCGGTGGAGGATCGCTGGGAGGAGCAGCGCCGCAAGTTCCAGAACTTCGTCATCACCTATGTGGCCATGCTGGCCAAGCAGTCCACGAGGTGAGGGTGTGTGCAGGCAGGGCAGGTGGGAGTGCACAAGAGCAGGGAAGGGCAGAGGATGGAATAGACCTTTCAGGGTGCAAAAGGGTGCTGCCTTAAGGTTCACGCCAAGGCAGAAGTGCCTATTCCATTCTGATAGCCACATTCCATTTGGCCTCACTGGGAAGGCACCAAGCACAGAAGGCTTGGCATGCTAGCTTGGACTACTGGTCAGTCTTGAACAGTGGCCATGGCATAATGCTCCAGATGAAGGAGAGAAAACATCTCCGGTGAAGCTGGGCTCAGGCACAGAGTTGTAAATGAGGGTGGGGAGCATATGGCAGAAAACCACTCATATGTTCCCCTTTAATACCTCTTCCTACTGCAGCAACATGCCAGAGACACCAATAGAGACAATGAAAGGGGGACAAAGTTTGAATCTAATGCCTGCTTTTCCACTGAGCCCTTGTCTGGCATTGGATCTTTTTGCTTCCATCTCACAAATCCAGTTCCACTGGCTCAAACAGAGTTGCCTTCCTGCTCTGAGTTTGGCCACCACTGGTCTGATGCAGGGGATGAAATGGTTTTTACTCAAAGCCACTCAACCTGTATATCCAATTCTGCTTTTGCTTTTTGTACAGAGAGGTGGGGAGGGGAGTTTCAGGGCAGGATAATTTTCAGGAAATGCAGGCTTTTTTCACCACCAGGTCTGTATGACTTGGTTGAACAGAGTTTTGCTCAGTGCTTGTGAGAGAGAGATGATAAAATAGAGCTAAAAGGGCTAAAAGAGTATCCCAGTACCCTGGCAGCTGACAGAAGGCTTGTGCATCCCAGTCCTTCTACCTTCTTAGACTCCAGCTTTCTACTGCTCTAAGTCTCAGTAACTCCCAGAATGAAGGGATGCTGATCTTCAAGAGCAGGTTGGAATGCAGGCAGCCATGGAGCATTCTCAACAATGGGCTGGCAGAGCAGCTTGTGATTATGACAAGCCAAAAGGGAATTGAGGCCAAGGCTCAGTTCCAAAGCTTGGATCCTTGATAGCCTCCTATGGTGCAGCATTATTGTAGTCCTGGTTAAATTATGTTGGATTACTTCTGCTCTGAGCCTGCTTCCAGAGGCAGAAGCTGGTAAATCATGTGGTTTCTGATAAGCTCTCACTCTGCCTGCATCTGCTGTGCTAATCTAATAAGCAATGATTAGGATTCCAGATGGAATTGGCTTTGAAGGCTTCAGGAATCGTCTGTTAGTGACTAAGACCCACTGTGCACTGGAGGAATTTAAAAAATATTAGACCTGCTCTTTATTTTTCTCCTTCCCTGTGTGAATTTCACCTCCAGCAGCAACTTTGTTCATCCTGCTCTCACTGCTCTGTTTTCTCAGAGAATTGCCAGGTTATTAGAGCAGTGACCTCCTTTGGCTGTGGAGGAGATACTGTGCTTTAAACCACCTGGCTCTCCTCCTTTTGCACTCAATTATTCCTCTTCTTTCATATCTTCACACCCTAGCAAAGTCCAGGTGCTGTATGGAGGGACAGATTTGTTTGACTATGAAGTGAGGAGGACTTTCAACAATGACATGTTGCTGGCCTTCATCAGCAGTAGCTGCATAGCTGTCTTGGTCTACATCCTCACCTCCTGCTCAGGTAGGCTGGAGTCACGGCTACCCTGCTCTAAAAAAAATCCAAATGTGCCGTGTCTCTCTCTGTCTGTGCAAGCCTGGGGAGAGACTCTGATGCCCTGGCACCAGTGTGGCTGTGCGGCACAGCAGCATGATGACGAGCAAGCCAGTCTGATTCTCCAGAGCAGAGATTTGTGGGCAGGGTGAGGGAAAGACTCACAGGAGATCAGGAATAAGATGCAAATTCCCATCTTGCTAACACTGGCATAAATCTGATGTAATTTTTTGCACAAGCCTCATGGGAAAGAGTCTGCAAGCAGTACTCCTGCAGCTCTGAACTGTTCTCTGTCACCAACACACTCATGGGAACCAGTATCCTAACAGGACAGGTGGGAGTTGTGTGTTCTCCTGGGGGTGGCCAGAGATACTATTTTTTCCATGTTTCTTTTCTGCTGTAGTGTTCCTGTCATTCTTTGGCATTGCCAGCATTGGGCTAAGCTGCCTGGTGGCTCTGTTCCTGTACCACGTCGTATTTGGGATCCAGTATCTGGGTATACTCAATGGTGTGGCTGCCTTTGTCATCGTGGGGATTGGTAAGCTCATCTTTACTCAAAGCCTACCTGTGCTGCCTTGCCCTGCCTTCTGTCTGCAGGAGAGAAGAAGGTGATGGTGGCAAATGCAGATTGAATTTTCAGGCCCTTTTCCATTCATTACCTGTAAGTGTAATATTTGCAGATCAAATGTCAAGGGGGAAATCAGATTTCTAGCAGGTGTCACTTCTGTGACCAGAGTATTAATATCTCTGCTGTCTTTTTCCAGGGGTTGATGATGTCTTTGTTTTCATCAACACCTACCGCCAAGCCACCCACCTCAAGGACCTCCGACTGCGCATGATCCACACTATCCAGACAGCAGGGAAGGCCACCTTCTTCACCTCCCTGACCACAGCTGCAGCATATGCTGCCAACATCTTCTCTCAGGTACCCTGCACCTTTGGGATTTGGGGTTTCCATTTCTGCCAAAGGGCCTAATCAGGAACCTGCCATCACCATCTGTCCTCTCCTTCAGCACAGTGGGCTGCCAGACCTGCTTCTTACAGGGCTGTCTCTTGCCTGCTGTAAGGCAGTGGATTATCTAAGGAAATACTTCTGTGCCACTGATCAAACAGGATCCAGTGACCACCAGGCTCTGTCTCAGTGCTTTACCTACCAGGTTTGCTGATTATCATGACTGAGGTCAGCGTGTGCTGTTCTTACGTTCCACCAGACATCTCTTCCTTGCCTGCTGTCTCTCCAGCAATCCTGCCCCAGTTGATCCCAACCCCATGTTCTCTCTCTTCATGTAGATCCCAGCTGTACATGACTTTGGACTCTTCATGTCGTTGATTGTGTCCTGCTGCTGGGTAGCTGTGCTCTTCACCATGCCAGCTGCTCTTGGAATATGGACCCTTTATGTGTCCCCATTAGAGAACTCCTGCCAAGCCAGGTGAGCCCTGGAGCCTGTGGGTGGGAAGTTGTGGAATTTGCAGTCAAGGAGGTGTGCAAATTCGTTTCCTATCATCTCAGTTTATCCTCATTCCCCTCAGGCAGCTTGGCTTTGGCTCTGACAGAAGGGAAATTTAAGTTCTGCCATTTCAGATTGGAGCAAAATGGAAGAGTCAAGTCCCAGTCTCATTCTGTCTGGTGTATGCACAGGTGCCTTCCATGAGCCAGACTCTGCAATGTCAGACAATCCTCTTGGTTGAATCCTATGGAGTATTGGACCATTTGTTTCCTCGGAGCACTCAATGCATAGCTAAATCTTCAAGCAGTGGAGACACAAGCCCTGCAAGGCAGACAGATCACCATTGCTCCTGCATGTGAGCACAAGCAGGACATGGAGATTTGTGTTTGAAAGTCAGCACATTTCCTCTTCCCCTGCTCCTTAGCGCTGCAGATGACCTGGCCTGATTTTATTCAGCAGGGAGATGAACTGCTGCAACTCCCGTCACTCAGCACCCGGTGTCCATGGCTCAGCCCTTCTCTGTGTATCCAGCCTAGCCCTTGCCCTCTCACCACTTAGCAATGGAATTTGCTCATGACAGTGCCTGTCGTCTTTCCAAGTAGTTGGAGCAAATTGTTGCTGTGCTCCTTGCCACTGAAGGAGCCCACTTCACAGGGTATGTGGCTTAAAACTCTTGCCTTTGTCTCCTTTCCTGCTTCAATCCAGCTGCAGTCAGAAGTGCACCAAAAAGAATGCCTTGCACCTAGCTGAAGATCTCTTCATTGCCTCAGAGGCCACCTCCAGAGCAGGCAGAGAGACCCTTCCCTACCTTGACGATGACATCCCACTCCTCAACGTGGAGGATGAGCCTGGTATGTGTCTGCTGTGTGGTGCCTTTAGGGGGATCACATTGCCCTCTTCATCCTGCAGTTCTTCCTACCCCTGACACTGATCCTTGCCTCCATTCCCTAAATTGTAAGTTGGAGATGGTGCTGTCATGGGAGGTTGTAGGAGTCAGAATTCAGTATTTGTTGTAAGTTTCCTTTGAGATCTTCAGTGGGTATCAGTGCATGCTTTCTAACTACTTTGCTGATTCTCTTGGGTCCACCATGGTCTGCTTTCTGTCTGGAATCACTGATTGTGACATGGATGTAGCCATGAAACATCTAATGCATAATGCCAAGACAGCTCACCTTGGAGTAAAGTTTTCCCCTCTTCCCTGCCATTTGGAGCACTGCATTTGGGAAGCAGGAGAAAGAACACTGTTGTTCTCCAGCATCAGCCCCCTAGAGCAGCTCCTCCATCATGGTATGAAGAGGGCAGTGACTTGCCTGAGATCACATAAGCAATCTAGAAAAAAAGCCCAGAAATTCCCTATCTGTTGTTAGCAGGAGATAATCCTTCCAGCCCTGATCCCAAGAAAAATGTGCTCACAGGGTCATGCTCTCTTGTACTTAGCTTTTAAAACTTGCAGGAATCTCTTTTAAAATCCCCAACAGAAGTGGTCTGGGCAGTGAGTATCTTTCAGACCTAGAAGCAAACTGGAACTGGAGGTAACTGAATCAATTCCATGGCATGTGCAGAGCTCTTGCTGCAGAGAAGGCTCTGAGATGCCTTCGACAAACAGGCAGAGAAGCTCTGGCTCTGTGCTGAAAGAGTTCTCCTTAGTATGCCAGAGCCACATGTAGTGCCGATGTATGGAAATAATCCCTCCCTTCACTGCAAACAGCTGGATGTTTTCCTCCGGGGCCCCTGGGCATCAGGGAACTGTAAAGAAGCAAAGCAGCTTGTTCCAGTCAGTGACCAAGCGTGGTTTGTAGGTTGGCTGTACAGTGTGCCGGGCATGCTTCATCCCACTACAGCAAGTACCCACTTCTCACACACAGAGAAGGGGACAGTTCCCTTGGCGTCCCTGATCTGGAGAGAAGAGAATCAGGGAGGAGCCAGGCTGCCATCAGGAAGAGGTCAGCTGTGTATAATTAGCAGTAAGACATACTTAGTGTGACAGGGACAAATTCTGCTTGGCCCAGGAAGCATGCAGTGTCCCTGTCCCTTATGGACAGTGTTTGTGGGGTTTGGTAGAGGAAGGAATAGCCTGAAGCATAGATTTTGACTGAGCTATGGATTTACAAGTGTAGCTGTTGCATGGCAGTGACTTGACAAAGATGCTTCTTATAACATCCTGTGGGTCACTGCCTCTGCCAGGGTCTTACTCCATCTCTTTAGCTTGAGTGAGTTGTACAGCACCTTGCAGAAGATTTGATAAAAGAGAGCAGAGAGCTCTAAGAGACACTCAAGGTACTGAGACTGCTTTTGATTTCTCTCTATTCTAGTCTCCCTGGAAATGGGGGATGTCCCCTTGGTGTCTGTGATGCCAGAAAATCTGCAGCTCTCTGCAGAGAAGAGCAACCGAGATCACTTGATAACTCATCTGCAGGAGCTGCTGGAACACTGGGTGCTGTGGTCTGCAGTGAAGAGCAGATGGGTAATTGTGGGTAAGGAAGGAGGCGGGTATTGCATCTACATGGATTTTAGAGGGTTTGACATTTCAATCAGTCTCCAAGCCTTGATTATTAGTGATAAGAGGTGGGAAAAGGGACATGGTAAATGGTTTCTAACTCTGGAAGAGTGCTTCCAGAACAGTCAGTCCCTAAGGGACTTTTCCCTTTCTTCTCACTCAGATGTAAAGTGGCAAATCCTGATGGAATTTTTTCCAGGCATGGAGCTTATTACAAGAAAGCCCAGCTGCCAGTGTGCTTTAGTGGCTGTTCTTCTACCAGCTGAAAATACCATCTTTCCTGTTCACATGCCTACTGTCTGAGTATGTTTGAAGTGTGAAGTGCATGTAAGGTCCCACCCTTACCCAGGTTTCTCCTTGCAGGGCTCTTTCTCCTTGTTTTGCTCCTGTCCATATTCTTTGCTAGCCGCCTCCATCCAGCTAGCCGTGCTCCAATCTTGTTCCGGCCAGACACAAACATCCAGGTGCTACTGGACCTGAAATACAACCTGAGTGCTGAAGGCATCTCTTGCATTACCTGCTCAGGTGAGAATGCTGGTCCCCAAACCATGGTGGGTGCAGCCCAGCCTGGCCTAAGCCCTGGACTGGAGGAGCTGAAATGTGAGGCAGTGCACAATATTCAATGTTCAAATATCTCACTGGACATTGGATGGACCCTGTGGAAAGGAGGCCACACATTGAGAGCGGGGTGGTTGAATTGCCTGTAGGAGTGGAGTATTTAGAAAAGTATTTCCTGCTTTAGCCATGAACTGTTTATTTCCTCTGGAGCAATCCCTTCATAGACCATGAAAACTGACTACTTTTACTCATAAATGCTGGTCTCATGTCAGTGCCCAGCTGAGGGTCTGTGGCACTGTGTTGCCTGCTCAGGGTTTGGCGTTCAGCAGCAGTCTGTGGTGTGTACAGGGCTGGTAGGTCTTTTCTCATGCTGTTCACTCTTTCCTCCCTGACTAACCTCATGGGACAGGTTTGTTTCAGGAAAAGCCCCACAGTTTGCAGAACAATATCCGAACTTCCTTGGAAAAGAAGAAGAGGGGTTCAGGGTCACCTTGGGGAAGCAAAGGCAGCATAAGTGATACAGGGCAGCAAGGTGAGTGTGGCATGATGACTCTGACCACATTTGGGGCCAGGGCTTAAGGATCCACTGGGGTAGAAACTAAACCACATGCTCTCTGAATAGCTGATGGGGAATAATTCTCTTCAGAACCTGCCCCACTGAGCCCTAGGTTGGTGCTGGATGTACGGGGCATCTTCAAAATCGCCCTTTCCGTAATACCTACTGCTCTCTAGGACATGGTCCTATAACCCAGGTGGCAGTACAGTCTAGTGTCATATCCCTCTGATTTGAGTACAGGGCTAGGAACTCTAAGCTTTCACGTCCCACTCCTGTTCACAACCTTGTTGGCAGGTCACAAAGAGAGTAAATTCAGCCTGTTTGCAGGGGATTTTGAGGACAGAACAGTTATTGGGCCAGATCCCAAGACAGCATGAATTAATAAGCCATCAGGAATTACTGCAGCTCAGGATGTATTTGTGATAGCCTTTGAAAGGTGTGCTGTGCTGCCAGAAGACAGAGGCTGTGCCTGCTGTCCTAGAGCAGACAGCAGACCAGAAGAACCCTCCTTTGCTCTGCCCATATCAGTAAGATTTACTGATTGAGAAGTACCACCAAACCTCATGCCCTCTGTTTTCTTCAGAGCTTCAGGGGACTGTGTATATCTCGAAGTCCAAGAGCAAGGGAAGACCAGCCATCTACAGATTCTCACTCAATGCCAGTGTCCCTGCACCCTGGCAGATGGTGTCACCGGGAGACGGGGAGGTGCCTTCATTCCAGGTAAGTCAGTCCAGGATGTTGGACCCCTCTAGCAAGAGTGCAGCACTTAGCAGGTGAGCATGAGAGCCTCCTCCTGTCTCTCCATAGGGTCCTATGTAGCCCTGGGTGACATTTTCAGGGTACTGTAGTAGGGTAGTTAACACAGAAGGCACTGTGCTTGGTATCATCCAGGATGATACCTTGGAGTGCCACAAGACTTCACCTGTTGCTGTTGTGAGGTGACTGTCAGCAATGGGAGCAGAACTGTGGGTGTCACTAGAGCAGATGTCCCTCACTCTGGGCAGAGCATCCACCATTCAGCCTAGGCCACTGGGAATGGGGATGCTAAGGGACCCTTCACACACTGGCCATTGCTGGGAAGGGGCAGGCTGGGGGCTGGCTGGGGCTCTGCCTGCAGTGCTCATTCTGTGTGGCTGTGCCAGTGCTCAGGTAGGAGGGGAGAGTGTGATGCTAATGTGCAACGGGCTGCAACCCTGTGGAGTTAAGTGTCTGTTTTCATTAATCCGTTGCTTAGGTGTATAGAGAGCCTTTCGGTAACTTCACCAGGAAGCTGACAGCTTGTGTGTCCACAGTAGGGCTGCTTAAGCAGATGAGCCCCAGGAAGTGGATGATGACTACCTTGTCCTGTGACACCAAGAAGGGCTGGAAGTTTGACTTCAGTTTCTACGTGGCCTCCAAGGAGCAGCAGCGAACACGGTAACCTTCCAAAACCTCCTCAGGACAAGGCAGCAGAAACAGCACAGCTGAGAGGCTGATGGGAGATGCCTAATGGCCAGTGCTGGTCCTGCTCTCAATCAGTGACATCCATGGCCCTAGAATTTGCTTTGCTGCATATATGCCCCATCTCCGCAGTCACTTTGCAGGCCCATAGCATCATTAATGTGCCAAAGGCTTGAGAGACTGTGACTGGGGGCTTCATTAGGTGGCAGAAGGACATTGCTGATCTGGTTCTTGCCCTTACCCACCTGAAGTCAGGGACTGAATGGGCAGCACAGAATATGCAATGGCTAGGGATACAGGTCTGCAGATGTTTGCCTTTCCCTTCTGTCCCTGAGAATGTCTGTTTCCATGTAATACTTTGGACGCTTCATCTTCTCTACCTCTGGTCCCCCATAACAAACTTTCTTTGCTGCACAGGAAACTGTATTTTGCTCAGTCGCACAAGCCCCCTTACCACGGCCGAGTGTGTGTGGCACCTCCAGGCTGTCTGCTCAGCTCTAGCCCAGATGGACCCAACAAAGGCATCCTGTATGTTCCCAGTGACAAAGGTAAGCTGATGAGGCCCAGTTCAAACATGCCAAGCTCCAGAGAATCAGGCCTTTATTGCCATCTAATGTAACCAACCTTTATTCTCTATTTGACAACAGCACCCAAAGCAAAGCTGTCGGCCACATCTGGATTTAATCCATGCATGAACACAGGCTGCGGGAAGCCAGCGGTGCGGCCACTGGTAGACACGGGAGCCATGGTGTTTGTAGTGTTTGGCATCAGAGGCGTTAATCGCACAAGACGCCCAGACAACCACGTCATCGGAGACATGGTACACGTGGTCTGGCATGCTGGGCAGGTGTGCTTGAGGCTGGCGAGTGAGGGACAGGCTCTCTTGATGGTGTTTAGTTAATACCCACAGCCGAGGGTGGTCCAGCAGTCTGGACAGATGGAAGGGCAGAGGTGATAGCATTGTGATGAGCCAGTGCAGTTCTGTTTTAGCAAATTGAAAAAATAATAAATAAAGTCCTTACTGAAAAAAACACTTCAGACTTTTCAGAAAATCCCTCTGAGTGCAATACATAACCTTTTAATTTTGAGTCTAAATCTGGCTTTCTCAAGGATTTTAGAAACAAACCCATCTTGAGCTCAGTAAAAAATCTCACTACAAATTCAAGACCGAGGGAACTGATATTCTTCTATAATATATATCTTGTTATGAAGTATGAACAAAAAATAAAAATTGATTACTCTAGGGAAAGGTTACTAAATGTGACTTTTATAGAAACAGCTTATCTCTGGGATCTGATACCTTAACACGACAGTCTTTCTCTAGAAAGATTATGCTTAGTTTGGCTGATGCGCTTCAGTGTTCTGCTGTTCTTCCTGCCCTGTGATTTGGGGGTACTGTGCAGAATCAGCCTTTCCCTGTTTGCTCTGAAGGGGCAGTGAGAAATGCGGGCAGTGGAGCGGGCAGGAAGCTGCAGTGCCAGTTGCTGTGTGTATGTCTCACATGTGGTGCTCTTGTCATTGTGTCTCCTTGTGAAAGGGCAGCGTTATCTACGATGACAGCTTTGACCTCTTCAAAGAGATTGGCAACCTGTGCCACCTCTGCAAAGCCATTGCCAGCAACTCTGAGCTGGTGAAGCCCGGAGGGGCTCAGTGCCTGCCCTCAGGTAGGTTAGACTAACTCCTCTGCAGCCCTACCTGTGCTTGCTTGGGCTGGGGTCCTCAACAGCAAACCAGAAAGGGTGACTGCTTCTTGCTGTCTCCTTCCCAGGGCAGCTTGACCCTTCTAGAACATGTCATTGGTTGTGCTTTTTGGAACAGAAAGAAAGAAAAATGGTCTCTTTATTGCCAAAGACACTGGGTATATTCTTCGGCATTTAATCTAGAAGGATAAGAACAGAATTGTATTTGTTCTTTCCAGTCATGGATATTGCTTGAGATACAATCTTTTGATTCAGTAGATATCTTCTTAGTAGCTCCTGAATAACAATGAAATCACACCTGATCTCGTTGCAGTGAGGCTACTCACTGTCTCTGTGGCTTTGCATACCTGACCAGTGACCATCTCTCCCAACTTCAGAGGTCACAAGGTTGTGGAGCTGAGCCTAGGAAGTATATATTGGCTTCAGGCCAAAAGCCAGTTTCATGCCTGGAGCAAATCCCTGCCAGGCCAGGCAGACAGCCCTCAGCACTTGCTCTTTGTGGTGCTTCCTGATAGCTGAGGACAAACAGCAGTGGCAGTGTCCTGTCCCATGCTTATGGCACAGAGTGTCCTTTCAAGCTACAGCAGCTGAGAGCTGTGATGCCAAGCCCTCAAGGACTTTGGCAAACCAGAATGGCAAGGGGAAGCAGCTGCTCACAAATGGGGCCTGCTACTACTTTCTTGGGGCTCCCATTTTGGGTTGTTGGTTGGGGTTTTTTTCATTCCCTTGCTCCAGTGTGCTTCCTTTCCCTGTTCTGCCCTCCATCCCTTGCTCTTTCTTTCTCTTCAGGTTACAGCATCTCCTCCTTTCTGCAGATGTTGCACCCCGAGTGCAAGAATATACCTGAGCCAAACCTGCTGCCTGGACAGCTCTCTCACGGGGCAGTGGGAGTGAAGGATGGGAAGGTGCAGTGGATCTCCATGGCCTTTGAATCGGTGAGCATATGGTATCACCTAGTGACATTGCCATTCTGGTGACAGTTTCATCTTGTGACTTCTGGGGGTTTAGCTCTGCTCTTTCTATACTGGCCACTTTCATTTGCAGCCATAATTTAGTGTTTTTTAGTGTTTGTTGCAGACAGATGCCTACACTCACAAGTTGGTAGAAGTGACTGCTCACACCTCAATTAGCTCAGGCAAAAAGCTGGTGGCACATTTGCCCAAATGCCACTGCCAGTTCTGCCTGGCGCTGCCACTCAAGCTAGCTTTCCCTTGCCATGCATACATACCCTGCCCAAAGAGCAGGATACAAGTGATGTGTTTATCTTGTTACAGACAACCTACAAGGGGAAATCGTCCTTCCAGACATATGCTGACTATCTGAAATGGGAGACTTTCCTGCAGCAGCAACTCCAACTCTTCCCAGAGGGCTCTGCTCTTCGGCATGGTTTCCAGACCTGTGAGCACTGGAAGCAGATTTTCATGGAGATAATAGGCAAGTGACTGCTGTGTTTCTCTCCCTGCTCTCTGATACATCTTCACAGCACACACTGTCCTGTATGGTGGGCATGGGTTATATCTGCAGTCCCTTGCAATTGCTGTGCAAACTCCTAAAGCCTGTTCCTGCCCTAAGCAAAGTGTATTGTCAAAATTAGGCAAAACCCAAGGGAAGGGAAAGGATTCAGCCTTGCTGATGCTAAATTCAAGAAACCAATCACCTTCTTTCCACCGTCATCCTCCCCTGCTCATCTCCCCTGCTCACTCCAGTGTGAGTCCCTGCCTGCCTTGTTGCCAGCAGGAACATGGTGCTTTTCTCACCCCAGCTGTCACCTTCCAGGATTCAAATCAGCTGGCTGTTTTCTTCCAGGAGTGCAGAGTGCCCTGTATGGTCTTGTCCTCTCGCTGGTCATCTGTGTGGCTGCTGTGGCAGTGTTCACCACACACATTCTCCTCCTGCTTCCAGTTCTGCTCAGCATCTTAGGTAAAAACACCAATTCCAATGTGTCAGGCTTTCACTTTTCCTGAAATTGGTGGATTGTGGCACTGCTTAGTTTCTGGTGATTTGAACTGAATTGCCCATCTTCTGTGTAAACCCTTTTAGCTTTCCAGGAGCCAGTCCTGGAGAACAGACCAGCTAAGTGATCAGAAGAAACTCTCAACAAATGCACAGGAACCTCACTTGGAAAGTAGATTTGTGTGTCTAATTCCCAATGTGTTTTATCTACACAATCCCTTCTGTTTGTTTAAATAAGGGGTTTAGCTACACAAATGCCATCCCTACCTGTTATGTATAATAATGTGATTAAGTCCCACATGCTCTGAATAACAATTGCACTACTTTCCAAGAACCTGCACCATGGCTGCTGTTTCCAAGCAGTGGGAGATGTTAAAAGCTGAGTATTTTAGCAGTTTTTTAGTATTCGAAGCAAATTTGTAAATAGTTTCCTCTCCCTGGCTGGTGATTTGATGATATTGTGGTCTAAGTGTGTTGCTAAACTTCTCAGTTTAAAAATCAAATCTGTCATTTTGAAACCACTTATACTCCCACATACGACTCACCAACTAACAGTACTCTTGCCTTCTAAAAAGTGTGCTCAGCCTTTGTGTAACTCCAGCAAGCAAAACAACAGGCTCATTTCTTTGTGGTGCTTGTGCGCACACACAGACACTTGTCTGGGTTTGGATTCATTTAGCAAGAGTTAGTCTAGACTGGCATCAGTCTGTCAGTTTACCTGATATTTAACTAGGTGTTCCACCTGCCCCAGCAGGTCTGGTCACCTTATGGAATGGTCCCTGTGCTAAGGGAAGGTGAAGGAAGTGTTTTTCTCTGTGGCAGCCGGAGTGTGTACAGGACTCAGGCTGGCTGGCACACAGACCTGCGGGGTATGATCCCAAACTCCCCAGGGACTGGCTTGTATCAGTAGGCAGCAGTCCCAGAGTCCTTTACATTTGCCTAACAACACCTTCCTCACACAGGGGTTGTCTGCCTTGTGGTGACCATCATGTACTGGTCTGGCTGGGAGATGGGAGCTGTGGAAGCCATTTCCCTCTCCATCCTTGTTGGCTCCTCTGTTGATTACTGTGTGCACTTGGTGGAGGGCTACCTGCTGGCAGGGGAGAACCTGCCACTCCACCAGGCAGAGGTGAGCTCTGTTCTTCCTACAGCCTTGCATTTATTCCTTTTGTGCTCTCCCATGCCACTCAACTGTGATGCAGGACGCACAATAGGCAAGGGGGTATGTGTCCTGGCACCCTCAGAGCATCCCTGGGGTATGGTAGTTGCTGCTTGTCCAGCTGACTGCTCAGACTGTGAGCTTGTGTACCTGAGTACAGTAAACTCAGCTGGGTGTCCAACCCGCATGGTTGTCCCTTTCTTGCTGGCCACAGCTGTGCCAAAGCAACACCTTTTCAAGTTCAAGTGAAGACAGTCTGTGCCGGAACAGCTCTATACTAATTCTGTAACCTCTGAAAATTGCTTTGCTGGACGTCCAGCTTATCTCTGGCCTTGTTAACATCTTTTGTCTCATTGGGAAGATGGAGACTGCAAAAGCCTGGGATCTCTGTTGCCAGGTGTAGTGTCTGCCTGCAGTGCCTGTGTTGTGTAGGCCCAGCTATCAGTCTGATATGGTGGAAAGGAGGCACAAAATCCAGCAGCCTTTGCCTCTGCTGGATTTTAACCCTATGACTCTTTGCTCAGTGTGCTCAGAGACTGCACAAACTATCTGAGCTGCACTCAGGCAGCCTCTTTGTCCTGGACGGGGACTCTATGAGCTAAACCACCCTCTCAAAGCCTAAAATGTCGGTGTAGCCCCATATGCCTGTTCCGCTAACACTGCTGTCCTTTCCACCAGGATCCCACAGCGTGCCGACAGTGGAGGACAATGGAAGCAGTCCGGCACGTGGGTGTGGCAATCGTCTCGAGTGCCGTTACCACCGTGATCGCCACCATCCCACTGTTCTTTTGCATCATTGCCCCCTTCGCTAAGTTTGGGAAAATCGTGGCCCTCAACACAGGAGTCTCCATCCTGTACACGTTAACTGTGAGCACAGCCCTACTGAGCATCATGGGGCCTGGCACCTTCACCCGCAGCAGGACTTCCTGCCTCAAGGCTGTGCTGGGGGTGCTCCTGGCTGGCCTGCTGGGTCTCTGCATCTGCCTTGCCCTGCTGAAGAGCGGATTTAAGATCCCCCTCCCCAACGGGACAGCCCTGTAGACCCCAGGCCAAGAGCCACATGCTCTGTCCTCTTGCTCCCTTTCTTTTTTCTTTTCTTTTTAAAGAATATTTTTTGTAAGAAAAAAAAAGAGGAAAAGAAGTCCCTTTTTTCCAGAAGTTTTTCAACTCCAGATGCACTTTATTTTCTAATGCGTTTTGCTCTAAACTTGTATTTATTTTGGGTAGTGATGGATGGACGATGGACAGTGAGGGCTGCCCAGGGAATACCTCAGCCCATGAGTAGGAGAGGAGGAGGTTTCCTTCTCTCAGTTTTCTTTCTGCTTTTCTTTTTTTCTTTTCTTCTTTTCTTGTTCTTTTAATTTATTTTTAACAAACAGGGCTTTCTGGAACCACAAAGCTAAAAGGAGAGAATTTGGGAAGGCCATCTGATCCTTTCAAAAACCCTTCCTTCTGTCCTTCCTCTGCACTTGTCCAGGGTCAGCATTGCAATGATGACTCTTGAGGCAATGTCTGACTCCCACACCCAGCCTGTGCCTCATTATTTGAGCCTTCAAGAGCAGCAGTGAGCTTGCTGCACAGGAGCTCTTATGGGTGTCATTTTGGGATCCAAACTAGAGCTGTTGGGTGGCACCACCTGCAGTGACCTGTTTATCATTCATGGAGGGCATTGGGACACGTGGCTTTCCCCTTCTTTCTGGAGGGGGACAGTGCACCTTGTACTGGGATCTCATGTGTCTGTGAACAGCCATCAGGAAGCAGATGGTGCCCCGAGCAGCCTGCCCTCTTCTCCCTCATCTCAGTAGTGAGGTCAAGACAGTTTGAATGCCCAGTCCCCCCTGGTCACCTCACCAGTCACTGCCTCTGCTCTTCCTGGTGGAGAGAAAACAGAGAGCCCTGAGATCCCTGCAGAGCTCTTTGGTTATAACAGTCAGCTCTTAGCCTGAGGACAAGGTAACCCCTGGGGCTAGGTAGAGCCCATACCTGGTGGTAGGCACAGCATCCTCTGTAGTGGCTCAGAGACACCCTCCTGTGTGAAGACCTGAGGGCAGCAGAGCTGCAGCTACTGTCTGCTCTGAGCAGATGGTTTATATTAAAGTAAAATGAAATCGCAAACTGGTGCCATTAACAAGTACATTTTAAGCATCACTGGTTCTATCATTTTTTAAATTGAAATAGCTAAGTGTGCATTGATATACAGCACATCTGATCCTTGGCAGAAGGGGAGGGTCAGGCCCAATGGGAGATGCATTAACCACAAGGGTGCCAATAGAGTAATGTGGCCAGGAAGCAGCCTGACTCCATTTCTTTGCAGATTCCATGTCCTGGTGGCTTTGTGTTATCAGTCTGGATCAACCTCTCTTTTTAAGATGAAAATTCTGGGAAGCCCAACCTAACTGCCAGCCAAGTTGTGGGGCCTGTGCTGCTGAGCTTCTTCTACTTGGCTCAGTGCATCCCTGGTCTGATCACTGCCAGTCTTACACCTTCACATTGTGTCATCCATGTGAAACTGGATCAAATATTTGTTTCTAAAGTAGCTTCCTCAAGGTGTCCCCAAGATTCTCCAAGCTGGAGAGAGGAGTTATTTTCAGGAGGGCTATAGAGCAATCCTGCTGCAGGCAGTGAGGGTTGTGAGAATGTGAGTAGAGCAGACCTGGTTTCTCCTTGCTATTCCATAGTGCAGCTGAGTTAGCCCTTTCTGTGAAATGTTAAATGTTTCTTGGCACCTACTTCTAATCTGCACTAGCTCTTTCATAATGAACCCTGCACCCACGAATAAATGGTTCTGGAAAGGACTTTTGACTATCCTTAAGCTGTGCTGCTGTGATGGCTGCTGTGCACAGTTCAGCCACATCCTTGATCTGTAAGCCATGTTGTTCCCTATGTTTGTGCTCCACATTTAACTCTTGGTGGTGCCCTGAGCACTCCTAAGTGGCACTGACTGGAGAGGGCAAGAGTGCTGATGATATACAGCCCCATGGGACCTGTGTGGCTATGCAGGTGCTGCAGGGGCGGGCAAGATACCCCTCGTGCTGTGGCCAAGGATGCTCTTCCTGGTGGCTTAATTTGAACTTAGCAAACACTTCAAACCCCTTTTGGGTGATTAAAGCGGATGGATATTTCCAGGTCACCAGACAAGAGAATAAGGTGCTGAGGGCACCCTTAGAGGAAGGTCCTCCTTCTATAAGTATGAAGAAACCTTTAAAGGCCTCTAAGAAAAGGCACAGGTGTGCTTTGAATCCTGAAAAGTTGAAAGCCTGTGTAAGCCCCTGGTATCCTATGTTTGTGCTCACTATAAAGAGGCTACATCAACCCCCCACCTCCAGTGTGATTCTGGACACGCCATGCTGGGAACACTCATTCAGCTGCCGAGGGGAGGCAATGATTAATTTCAAAGTAGAGGGAAACTTTTTATGTCTCTTGGGTATGATCTGGCAGTGTCTGATCTGCAGACAAAAATAACAAGAGTTCTTGTCACTTGACAGGATCCTTGCTGTTTTTTGGAGCAGGTAGGGAAAAGGACAAGCTATCATTTTCCCTCCTCCTCTCCAGCCAGCCCAGGCTCCCTCATTGCAGAAGGACTAGCTGGCACTAGCAGGAGCAGGGCATCACCTTGCATTTTGTTGACCAAAGTGATACTGGGAATGCAATAGCTGGAATGATTCAGAAAGAAGAGGAGCAACCAGGATAAGTGCAAATGAATCACAAAGGCATACTGAGCAGAAGGAAGTGATATTTTCCAGGAAGGAAACTGAAGCAAGGAGAGGAGGAGGAACTTACACCAGATGTAGCAGGATGGCAGAAGAGCCAGTAGAGGATCCTAGGTGATGTTTTACGCTGCAAGGACTCTGTAACCCGAGACCCTGATTAAACACAGTCATGACACTTGGCTTAAGATCTAACTAGACATTTGTCCCATCACCACTTCACCCTGCACAGCTCTGTGGTCAGGGTGGCTCGTGCTTTCTCCACATGCAGTGGAGTGAAAGAGACTTAAAGGTGGGGCCCAGGCTTCTGCAAAATACTTACATCCTGATCTCCCCAAGCATCTGTGGAGACAACAAATGGGTAGCAGATACATACATCCCTGTCCATGTAGGCAGTGTCATCCTTGTGATTACAGAATACTCATAAAATTATAGAGGTAAGAAAAGGGATAGCTTTCTGTGAGCAAGTGTGGAGGTGGGGCTGACAGCCCTGCTGGGAATTGGTGCTCCAAGGCAGATGCTCGTAGCAATAAAAAGCAAGGCCTCACCTGTCTGGTGCTGTTCCAGGAGCAGATGTTCACCTTAAACAATTCCTCCCACATCTCTGCCTATATTCTTTCTCTGATGACTCCTCTGTTTCACAGGCCATCTCCTGGGGCCTGTTTTCTTGCTGAGCAAGGTTCAGCCTTCTCCATGGTACATGTTTGTGCCTTAAGTGCTCACAGAGTCTGGACTGAAAGTGGCTGGAGAAGTCTCAAGGAGAACTTCTTTAGGCAGGGGAAGCCAGGGAGTTAAACAGCTTCACACAAAGCTTTCTGTTTTGATGTTTCTAATTTCCATTTCAAAATGATCTTGGTGCAATTAAAAAGCATACACGAACTTTCAGTTAGCACATGGCAATGGAATGTGCCTGTTAACTGCCCACTCCTTTATTTCTAGTAAATCCTGGTTTGAGACTTAAGCTCTGAAAAGTTAGGTTAATGTTTCAGGAGGGGGTCATTCTGGAACTATACACTCTCCTGCAAAACAGAGTGGGGCTTGTGCTGCCCAGTTCTCTCCAGTGCAGGGCAGTAGCAGAGGGACACTGCTCCTTGGTGCTGAAGCTCTAAAATTCATGCACAGAGCTGGTGTGACTGCTCTTTGCCTTCAGTGGAGCTACTGCTTGAGTCCAGGGCTCCCCATGGCTGTGGACCCTCAGAGAAAGAGTCCCCACTCACAACAGCCCTGTCCACATCAGCTTTGGAGCAGGGAGGAGCAGAGTTGATACGCTGTGCAGAGATCAGCATCAGAGGAACTAAAAGATCCGTTACTCCTCCCTCACTTTGTTTCTTTATGTTGTGGTGTCTCTTGAGGTGCCGGGTTTGGGCACCTGGGGCATCAGGTTTGGCCACTGACCTCAGCAATTGCCAGGGCTGCAGATTCTGAAAGGAGTCACTGGCTGAGCTGGACTGTGTTTCTCAATTCCAGCTGGATCTGAAAATATGCCAGCAAAGGCAGCCTGAGAAACATCCCCAAGGAGAAGGACATGTTGACACTTGGAGAGCTATTGGGACCATTGATACAGTAGTTCGGAGGCAATAGTTTCCAGAGACCCTGGCTTTGCCTCCACTGGAGCAAATTGGGATGTTGCTTTATGTCACAGTGTCTAAGTCTTTTAGCTTGTCCTGCACTGAATTTCTGTAGCAGAGCAGCCGGCCCTTCTGGAAGGTTATAAAAGGCTTTTTGTTTAATCCCATGACACATATAAATCCTCCCATATACCAAGGAAGCTGTGCAGACTGATTTGCAGCCAGGCAGGACAAACTCAGTCTCTTGGTTACTTCTTCCAAAATCACACCTCACCCCAGATACCGTGTAAGCCATAGTTCATAGATATTTCAAAGGCTTTTGCTAAGTACTCTGCCCTGGGTTACCACCCGGGGTCCCAGAGCTAGACATCTTTCAATGCCTGTCTCCATTCTGAGGACAGAGGTTTTTGACTTTTTCCTCTCTGCTCCTCCTTTGCGCAGTTGATGAAGGGAGGTGGGGGGCAGTGACCAGGACCAGAGGCAGAGCAACAATCAGATAAATGGAAAGGTTAGGAGGCAGGAGCAGAACAAATAGGAGGGAGGATGGTTCAAAATACAAGGGGAGAAGAGGTGTGAGCACCCCATGGACAGAGGGAGGGAGGGCACTGCCATTCCGCCACGTTGTGTGCAGACCTTAGTGTCAGTTCTCAGAGTGATGTAGCACAATTCCCGATGTATGCGTGTCACTTTTGTAAGTTGTGTCCTACCCTCACTATTTTATTTTCAGTGTTCCTTGATTTTTGGAGACTGTTGTAAATAAAAAAATTTTGACATTCGCATGTTTGGATCCCTCACTCATCACCACATTACTGTTTGTGTACACATACTGACAGCCAGAGTGGCACTGACAGGATCTGTGTTGTGTAAGGAATGCAGTGGGGATGAGGCCACAGAACCAGTTCCTAACATGCACGGGATTGTCTGCTCCTACTACTGAAATCGAGCCTCTTGTCAGATCCAGAAGAGCTGGCAGTCTGGAAAAGGCAGTGCAGGAACCCACACAGGTCTACAGGAGGAGCTGTGCAAGAGCTGTGGACCACAGAGGAGGCACAGCTTGCCCTTCGCAGGACTGTGGGAGGGACCACCTGGCAGTGGTGAGTGCCCAGGGCTGCCAAAGTGGGAATGAGGCCACAGGAATGGGGTAGGACAGCTGCAGGCATGGACAGAGATGGGCAGGGTTTCCACAGCTCTTCAGAAAACAGCTGCTGGACTGAGGAAGGGTTTGGGACAGGGGAAGGGGCTCAGAGGAGGGATTACACAGGGTGACAGCTGCTTGGTATTCATTTCAAGCTTGCAGAGGAGGGAAGGAATTGTGTTTTCATCTGGGGAAGCCTGTCCACACAGGCTGCTGGCTCAGCCTGTGCTAATGCTGACAGTCCGCACTCCAAAACCTGCTGCCTACCATTAGGAGAGCCCCATCTCTGTTTCCAGGTGAGTGAGTCTGGTGTGAAGTCTTCACCACACACAGGGAATTCCCCTATGTCTCCTGTCAGCCTCTGGCACAGCGAGGTCTCCAGTACCTCCACACCACGATTTGGGGGCTCTGCCTGTGTTCCCTGTGCGCCTTCTCCCACAAGCTCCTTCCCACCCCAAAACCACCCCCCAGTTCTGGGGCTTTAAAAGGGAAAAGCCTCCTTCTCTCTGAAAAACTGTCAGATGCTGATGGCATCTGGTACCTGTGTCACCTGCCTGTCCCAGGGAGGCTTTCTGAGGAGCTGGAAAGGTAAACTGGCCTCGTTAGTGCCCCTTACTTCGAGGGGAAGCTGCTAAAGGGGCTGAAGTGGGTCCGGGGTAGGGGGTGGCTTTCTATCTTTTCTTAAGGGGCTGGGAACTGTGTGTTCCCGCCTTTTCACGAGCAGGCAGGTGGGCGCATGTGGTGCCGGTGCCTCATCAGGCTGCATGTAAGGCATGGCTGAGAGAAGTCGGCTGCTTCCGATGGGACACGGCTTGGTGCCAGCCCAAAGAGTGGTTCCCTGTGGCAGGGCCTGTGCCCTCAGGACCATCCCTTGGCTCTCAGTGCCAGCCCGGGTCGCTTTCCTGTCCCCTTCTCTCCCTTAGCGCCGTTCTCCGCTCCTCCACTGCAGGTGGCTTAGCACAGAAATAGGGAGCTTTTAAACCTTACCCTTGCCTGACTCAGTCACGCTGATGGGAAAATAAGTAGTATTTTGGGGATTTTTTTATTAGCTTTTACTCCTTGGTGTTTTCCTCCCCCATACTGTACTCGCCGCCACTGCCCCCGCCCTCTCTGAGACAGTGCCTAGGGGGCATTGCCCGCCATTGAGTTTGGCCCCCGGCTGGTTCCTGAGAGCCGCACACGGCTCATTATCCATTTCTGAGTAGCTCGGAAACAGCCTTCCCCCTCTGACGACTGACACAGAGGGCAGTCAAAGAGGATGACTCACCCTCTTCCGCAGTAATTTGTCACCCTGCAAGTGACACATCTTAGTGGCTCTTCCAAGAGCTCTGGCTGCTCCGTGGGGAGCTGTGCCTCTGGGATGCTCTTTTTTTATCCTCATGGCCGTTTATTCCCTTATTATGTGCACCCCGACCCCTGAGGATGGTGATGAGTAGAAGCTGGAGAGGCTGGGTGCCAGGCTTTCCTTCAGCCAGTGCAGGACCTGAAGTGAGCCCAAAGGATTGGGAACTCGGAAGGTTTGTGGATCATGTTTTTCTAAGTGCTGGCCCATGATGCCTATTTCTTGTTACCTTTTTTTTCTCTCTTTCAAGTTAGAGCACGTTTATTGAATGCAGAATGCAACAAGCAATAGGCAGGGCCAGGAAGCCTTGTAGCAGCCTGATGGGTGTTTTGCCGTGGAGAAAAGCAGTGAAGGAGCTGAATAAGGCCTGAAGTGTCTTGAAAAGATTGCCAAAGATTTTGTTTCAAATCCAGATTTGAAGCAGAGAAGCTATTTTCCCAGGTGGGGTTGTCAATGAATTAATCTGACAGTGAAGGGCAGCCTTGGCTGGGCCGGAAGGCAGCAGCTAGCAAACAGCTTGCAGTAGGATGTGGAGGAGAGTGAATTAAATTACAAATACAGAACATTTCTACTGCCTGCCTAAATCACAACCTATCTTGAGCGTTAGAGGTTCTGCTTGTGGAAATGGAGATTGAGGCAATTCCAAGGGGTGAATTTGGGCAGGAAGGAGGTATGGGTAGGTCCTGTGTGCGGACTAGCCAAGAAAAGGGGTATGTCTGAGAGGAAAGGTTGTGGTGCTCCTGCTTTGGGTAGCCCATCTGAGAGCATGTGGGCAGGGAGGATAGGTCATATCCTTTTCCAGTAGCAGATGTGTCAGTCTTGGAGTCCCCAGGGTGAGTGTGAGGACGTCCAGTCGCTGAAGGGCTGAGCTGAAATATGGCACTGAGAGCATTGTGGTTTGGCTGGTTTTGGCAGGAAGGCAAAGAGCTCATGTTCTGTGTTAGGCTCATCTTAGGCTACAGGTGTGGGCACTAATGTCTCATTTTCCTACACAAAGGAGCTCTGCAGCCTCATTGGAGTGTTATGGGTGTTGAGTGATTAAGAATCTCCCATGTGAAATGACGTGATCTGAGATGATTTCTCTAAACAGAGAGTGAAGATACATAAGGGGTGGGACCCTTTACAACCTGGGGCAGGGCAGACTCAGGGTGGGCTTTTCAAACAGCTGTGCAGAGGTGTCTTTTTGAGGGGTTTTTGTTAAACTTTAGTGACCTTTTCAGTTGAATCTCTTGGTTCTGAACGAGAATTACAAGGTGACTGCAAGGGAAGGTTGTATGTGTGTGCTAGGGCTTTTAATCCTTTCTAGCTGGTAGCCTCTGTCCTGCTGAGTTTCCTAGGGCTGTGCTGTGTTGGACAGAAGCTTATGAAGAGGCAACAGGGGACTTGTGTTTTCTCTCTTGAACTCGTTCCCAAGCCCACTGGCTAGCTTGTGCCTGTTTCTGGGAGCCTTTCCTAAGGTGAATGGGCTTCTCCTGTGCTTTTTTGCAGACTAACAGGGGAGTTGATTAAGCAGCCAGTGCTTAAGCTAATTGCCCGCAAATGCTTAAGCTAATTGCCCGCAAATGGTTGTCTGAGGCTGGACCCAAGTTTGTTGTCTTAGTGTTGAGCGCTGCCTGTCCTAATAGTCCCGTGCTATGGGCAGCCGTGAGAGCTAGGCTATGGCCCTTGGTGGCATTCAAGAATGTGATGAGTTTGCTGCCGTGGTGCTGCTCTGCTTCGCTTCACGGAGTTTGTGTTTGATGGACAAGATAGTTTTGTCACTAGAGAGTGGGCAGGGACAGTTAATCGCCTTCAGTGCCACCTGGACTCGTGGTCGTTTCCTGAATGAGATGCAGCCCCACAAATGCTGCCTGTGGGATTTTCTTTCCAGCACTTTGTTTTGAGAGGGGGAAGTTTCTCCCAAGAGAAATTCTTTCTTAAGCTGCTCAAGGGAAGGTAGTGGAGATGTGCTTCTTTGGTCATGTTTGCTGCCTGTACCTGTTCTGTGTTTAGACTCAGCCCCTGTCCTCTGGCACTGAGACCCAGCACTGCCTGAAACAGTCCGGGGGTCTGACTGAACTCTGTGAAAGCTTGACCAGCTTTTTATTTTTCTTGCAAGTGCTATTGATCTAGCTCTGGATAGTGCTCCCACTTTATACTCTTTGGGGGTGAACTGCTCCTGGTGACAGTTTTTAAGGTTGGCTACAAAGGCTGGTGGCTGATTTTTTTTTTCTTATTGTAAGTCTTGCGGTTTTCCTGAAGGTTCTAGTTTGTCAGAGACATAGGTGTGAATAAACAGCAGACCTGTCCCCTGCTCCCTATATTCATGTAACTCTTAAAGGAGCTGCTGTAAGGGAGCCAAAGGCTATTGTGAATGCTTGGAATGACCGTGACGATAAATTATATCTTGCCAGTGCTTTGTGTCTGTATGTCTTTAAGCTTCATTTTTCCTGATGTAAAAATGGAAGTGACATCTGTGTCTAATGTGTGAGGCTGTGACCTCAGTGAAATCTGCTGGTGGATGCTGCCAGAAGGCCCTCATGCATCATCTAAGGCTGCTCTACCCTTGCTCAGCTGGCTGTTGTGCAGGCACCTTCACCATGTCCCAGGGCTCTTTTCACTAGCTGGGAATATGGAAACACTGCTGTTTCCTTGGGGCCTGGCTTACACTGGCCACAGTGGGGTTTATGCGGGGGGAGGAAGCATGCTGTCAACTGCCCCACTGTGTGTTTAGGCATCTACTGTGGTGACAGATCTCAACCTCCAGTATGCAGTTATCATCTTCCAGCTGCTGTTAGAGGCTCAGGCTTGCTGGACCTTTGCTGCTCTGGAGCTTTAAGGCTGAGCAGTCTGTGCAGCTGGTAATAACCCTGAGAGAAAAGCATGACTTAGCACTGGAAAGCACAGAGGGCACCAGATCAGAGACACTCAACTAAGCATGAATCTTGTCCTCCGCAGGTTATCATTGTGTGCTACTGGAGAAGTCTGCCAGTACTCTTCCAGAAAATTTTCTCTTTGCTGTCTGTTTTGCTGAGGCCATTTCTAATAAAGCTAACTACAGAAAATCAGATTGAGCTTACTCCCAAAGCATGGAGACAAGTAAGTTTTTTTCCTCCAGCACTGCTACTCTGAGCCCATTCCTCCAAGCTGAGAAACCTGCCTTACCCACGTGACTCTGATAACAAACTCTATCTGCTCATGTGGCAGCTGAATTTTGGAGACGCTCTGGGATGGTAACTGTGCTGTGGCAGCTCCCAGCAGGGTTAACTGGGTGTGGAGGCACATGTGGGACAGAGCTGGGTGGCTTGGCAGGCAGAGCCATGCTCTGTGTGCTGTGTTTGAAGGGCATCAGTGGTTGCAGCACTGGCTAGGAGCTGGTCCAGAACCTGGCTGGGGAAGGCTGGTGGTGACCAGCTGCTAACCTCGTGTGCACTTGCAGCCTCCTGTCCCATTTATTAGCAGTTAAAACATGCTGTCTCTGCTCCAAATTGAGTTTTTAGAGCATTGACACGAACAGCTGTCCCAGTCAGCCAGATCATAACAAATGGGAGATGTGGCTGGAGTGTTATTTTGCTGCAAGGGGGCAATACATCTTATTACTAAACAGTGAAGGTCGTGATGGATGGTGATGAGTCAGAGCCAGTCACAGGGCTTTCTTGCTTGATGATCGCACTGAGAAATAAACATAAAACCAAAGATGTTTCCAGGGAGTTAGGCAAGGCCTTGCATTGTACCTGGGAAGAGACAACGCTGAGGTTCTCTGGTGTCTTATCTGCAACAGCCTTTGCATCAGGCTGTTGGTTACGCTACATCCTCTTCAGGAAGGATGTGTTAGCTAAGTAAGAAAATTTGGGGAAGAGAGAGGAGGAGTTGCTGGTCAAAAGCTTCTTCCCTGGGAACACTGCAGAGGTGTTGTCCTGTGTAATGCTGTCTGATCATAAGACAGTATGGGCCAAACTGGGCTGTTTTGATCCAGCCTGAAGCAGGGCTGTGTTATTGTGGGAATTTACAGCTGGAATTCAGGGTGAGGGAACAAGGTACTACAGGAGGCTGTGGAGGAAAATTATGATTTCTGTGGGGACAAGGTCCTCCTGAGGGCCAGGCATATCATCCTGTTGCTTCAAGTGACTTGTGTGGAGGACTGTAAGCCACAGCCTCTCTGAGCAGAAAGCTAGAGCAAATGAAAGGCTTGTTTAATGCCAGCACATAATTGGAGGAAACATGTTTGATGGAAAGGAGGTGAGTTGGTCTGATCAGCCACCTCTGCATCTGTACAGCTGCAGCAGCAAAGCTCAACCCTGTGCAGGTATATTACCTACAACTCAATCACTGCTGAGACACGGATGGGTTCTTGGATCCAGCTCTGAAGGAGCTGCAGATGGAAGAGTGTGGGCTGGCTAGTGATGGTGTGTGACTCACTGATCTCTCCAGTACCTTCACCCAAGCACCCTTCCCGGCCTGGTTCCAAGAGCAGAGAGTACAAGGACTGCTGGATTTTCTTATCAGCTCTCACCCGCCCAAAATGGGAATTTGACATGATCAGAACAGGTGGTGCTGTGATTTTACACCAGAATAAATACATTCAGAGCACAAGTGGGACATGCAGAACAGCCCTATACCAACCAGTGTCTCCTCTGTTTGGGCAGTTGTGGCAGAGGGGGCCTGGCAGCAGTGATGGCTGGTGTGGGTATGCAAGTGGCACGGGCAGTGTTGGGAAAACAATTAAAGGTCATTTACTGCCACGGTGCTGTGCTGGCTAGCATGCTGCCCAGGCACTGGGCAACACTTCACCTGCTTTGGGTGGAGGGGGCAGAAGCCCACCACAACACTGGAGGGCAGGCGAAGCACCAGCTCAGGTTCGCCTTGCCCACCGATGGCAGGGTGCGTGGAGGAGGGGGGAAAAGGTGGAGGGACTCTCTCGTGAAACAGAGAAGGGTTTATTCCAAAGAAAAGCCACAAGGAGAGCTGCTGGAATTCGGTGGATGCGGGGTTTTATACCCCTACATAATAGGTGGGGAGAACATACAATAACCAGTAAAATATCAGACATGTGGTCTTACAAAGCGGGGAGAAGGGACCAGGGTGACTGGGAGAAGATGTGGGGAGTAGAGGGTTAACATGAGCCAATCACCAACTGAGGAACATATAACATTTGGTTATATCCAGAGACATAACCAAATATGGACCATAACAGGCAGCAGGGAGGGAGCAGCCAATGGTCCCAGCATGCTTCACACAGCAGTTTGGGTGCTTACTGTGCCTTGGGAGCCCTTGTGCTGTGGATGCATCAAACCAATGAGCCTTTTGGTCTGCTTGGTCCAGCTGACCATGGCTCTGGCCATGGCTCACCGCAACAGTTTACACTACTGGCATGTCAGCAAGCAAGAATTCTTCCAGCTAGATTGGTTTCACCAAAGGACTGGGCAATAGGGCCAGTATTCATCTGGCAGCTTTTCTTTGCTCTTGCATTCAGCATCTGCCCTGCCCGTGCATGGCAGAGATCTGCTGGGGGAGAGCAGCAAAGGGGCTTGGCTATACCTGCGGAAAGGTATTCCTGGCGTTGCACTCTGCAGCAGAGGCTGTGGAATGAATGGCAGTGGAGGAGAGAGGAGCTCTCGATTGGAAGCTATGAAAGCAAACAACAAAGCACGTCTGTTTTGGTGTGTTTGTGGAGCAGGTGAAGGACAGGGAAGCTTTCAAGAATCCCAGTCCTCTTTTTCTCCAATACATTCACCTGGCTATATATTTATATTTAGTATCTATTTAGCAGAGAGGAGGGGAGGGCTGTCTGGGTAGGGCGTTTATTGAGAGAGGATGGGTTTGTAATCCTGATAGATTCAGACTAACTTAAAGAGAGCATTAAGGGAAGAGGGAAGCTTTGAGATTGCAGCTTTCTATTTTGGAAAAAAAAAAAAAGGAGCTTTCTGTGCATGCCAGCTACTGCTGGAGTGCAGGGATGGTTGGTCCCTGCACAGAGAAGCTTTCATTTATGTGCACACAAGCACTCCTGAGGGCATCTGTGCTGGTTGGGGGAATTTTTGGATTAAGTCTTAGAAAGGTCAGGAAGAGAGGGAGTGGAGCTGGCTAACCATGCCTTGTGTGTGTGCACCATGGTGGAACAAGCAGTAATGTTGCCAGCTTTGGGGCTCACTTGCCTTTCTTCAGACACAGCTGAAAGCAGACTGGCCTGATGACCTGCAAGTCGCTGCAGGAGGTATCTGGGAAAGATCTTGTGGCTTTGTCTTTCTTCCCAGGTAGAAACTGGGGCTCAGAAGCACTGCTGAGCAGTCTCTCCTTGCTGCCTGGCTGTCTTCCAGGCTGGCTCTGCTGAGCTCCCATTACCTTACTCCTGTACTGTCTTTTCCCTTAAAATCATACTGAAATTGGAAAGCCCAGTGCTGAAAGATTTGCTGAACATCAGACAGTAGCTGAAATTATTATACTTGCTTTTTTTTTCTTCTTGTCAAGGTCGTGGTGCATCTGGAGACTATTTCTTACTGTTCAGTAATGATGAGTACTGGGACCAAGAAACTCATCTGCACTAGATCCGTGCCCAGGGATTGTCTGGGCACAGGCTGCAGGTTCCTTGGGTGCATTTGCTCTTTGGGTCAGTCAAACCCTGATTTCTTTGCATTTGTGTTTTTGTCAGTAAATATCGATATTTGAAAATTGCAGTCATGTTGCCTGCTTACCATGGAGTAGAGAAATTACATGGACTTGACTACTGTGGGTGGCTGTGGATGGTGTGTAAGCAATTCCCAAGCAGCTGTCTGGGGTAGGAGGGAAATTCAGGACATGTGGTATGGCATGAGACATCAAGAATACATATTCAGCAGGAGTGAGAGACTGCAACAGAAGTTAGGTGATGAGATACTTAACTTCTGTGGACCTGTGTACATGATATTACAAGAAAATAATCTGAAGAAGTCTCTGCACTCCTGTACTAGTAGTAGATAGGAAAAGTTGTTTTCTAATACCTCCATATCGGCAAAGAAATCACAGTGTGGTCCCAGGACGCAGACTTTGACAATCATTTCCTGCAAATGCTTTGGCCAGTGAGTCTGTCGCTGAAATATTTGCTGAGAGGTGGGTTCTTAGCTCAGTCTGTGCCTGGCTGAGTCCTTGCCAAGGAGGGATGAGGATGCTGGAAGAGGTGACCTGGGCTGGTGTTGATTTCTGCACTCAGAGGAATTTAGCTTCTGAAAAATGTGGTTGGAACCAATTTTGTTCAAGAACGTGAACAGACACTCAAAGGACCTTTTTTCAATCCCCCCGTGACTTCTTCTCTAATTGTTAAGATGAATGCATAAACCCTTACACTGAAGTGTTCACAAGAGTCGGTTCACTCATTTTACTCTTTTTCTTGGCATAAAAGTTGTCTTATTAAGCAGGTTTTAATGTTTGCTCACCAAGAGACATGGATTATAAAGCTTTAGAAATAACTTGCATCTGGAAAAGCCAATTAATAAACCAAAAATTCTGATGTCACATTCTCATAAATTAACAATTTATAGATAATTTACAATGCTCATGTCATTAGGCAAATGAACTTTAAATTGATTTCAAATTAGTGGGTTAATGATTTCCCACAGGTACCTTTTCCACAGGCAGCATATGCAAGGTGTTTTTTCAGCAAAAGGGTAGGTGTGCAGGAGTACACTTGTGTCTCTGTAATTGAGGCAGTTATTGGAGTGGTGGTCACATTGAAGTGCAGTATTGATCTGCAAAAAATGTGCTGACTGTCTCCATCACTGTAGCAAAGGGGGGGGTAGGAAAGGCTCTGGGAAAGACTGCAGTCTTTGCATATTTCTTGTATCATAACTTTCTTTTGGTACACATTAACTCCAGGTGCAACATTAAGATCGCAGATTGATTTGGTCTTGTTAAATAACCTTGGAGTTCATAGTACTGTAAAAAAATACTCATCTGAAATCTTGTTATAGTTGTAGGAGAAGAATGTGTCCCCAGATCGATTAAAACTGGGGTGATGATTGCATGGAGTCTGAGACCAGCCTGAGGGGGAGGTGAAGTGGTCTTGCTGCCATCACGAGAGCCCAGGAGGCAGTCTCCAGTCTCTTGCTGCCACTCTGGTGTCAGCTCTGCCTCTGTGATTTTTTTTGCTCTTTGTTTTTCTTTTTCTGTCATTTCACTGTGCCTGCAAATGTGAATACTTTAAAGGAACAGCCTGACTGGCTTGTGTATGTTGGCACAGGAAGTGCAGCTTGGAGCCCTGAGCTACTAGCACAAGGTCAGTGATCGATAGCTCAGCTAGGTCAATGGTCAATTGCCAGGAGGTCCAGACTGGTACCACATTGGAGCAGCTCCACTGCCTTGGTTAGAATTTCCATAGCCTTCTGCTGGCATTAATAATTTGATGATCTGGGCTTTTCATGTCACATCACCCTAATGCATGAGGCATAAGAAAGTCTACTGAATTTCTCCTCTGGGAGGTGAGGAGCTATTATCCTACCCCAGGCTGAGTAACTGCAGCCGGGAGAGTGGGGGAGATGCCCAGCCAAGGTCATGGGAGGCACAAAGGGGCTTCCCTCCCATGGCTGTGGTGCAGCTTTCTACCAGCCCCACATGGCTCAGGTGTGTTTGGAGGTGGGAGGCTGTGAAGGCAGGACAGTGCTGTGCAGAGAATACTGTCCAAACTGGCACCACCCTGAGCAATACCCTGGGTATTGTTCCTTGGTGCCACAGATGGGCAGGCTGAGTGCCTGGAGGATTATGTTTTGAGTGTGATAGACAGTAATTTGTGAATTAAAAGGCCATGGAAATGGATTTTGTTGGCAGTATTTGTGGAGTGCAGTCTCCAGTCTGTGGCTGGCTGTTTACATGAGTTATTGCTTCCAAGCTTTGCAAAATTAACCTCCTCCTTGCATTAAAAAAATATTTTGGGTGTAAAGATCAGAGTATTGAAACTTTGTGAGAATATCTCCCTCCCAGCACCATGCATACCTCATTTAGATGTACCTTTCCTGTGAATGCCAGCTTATGATTCAAATCATTCAAGATAAAGCTATAATTACTGTTATAAATGAATAATTCGTGCTCGAATATAATATACCAAACTATGTATTAAAGTTAAAATGTAACAAATATAAAATGTAAATAAAAGACTGGTCCCGGGGAAAATTGTAACCTTCACAGGGGCACCGAGTTGTAAAACTAGTTTTGGGAGAATTGCCATCTTACAGGAGGGCTGATCTACATCCGAAAAGCTAGACTACAGGAACAAAAACCCATCCAGGGAGAAATCAAGGCATCTCCTGGCATTTACACCTTCAAGGAGAACTTCTCGGAAGGCTGATCAAAATCTATGGAAAATTTCTTCCTGAGTTTGGCTGATTAACAACCTGCGAAAACTCCCCTCCCAGGGGCAAGGTGCTAACGACTGGATCTGGAACCAAGATATGGAACATCACGACCCATCAGATAACATCCTCCGGTGATGGGACATTCATCAGAAGCAAGATGTGTTTTGTTTCTCCCAGCACCGTGAATAACATGCTTTATGTATAGGCTGATGGACAGAAATGAGATCATAGATCCAGACTCCAGGGGAAAACTGTATAAAAATCGGCTGCTGGGAACAGTTGCTGTGAACAGAGGGAGGTCTGATGTGATAGAGGTCAGACCTGTGTTCACCCAGTGCCAACCCCAGGCTTGGCACTGTCTCCTTTTTCGATCGTGGCTTTGCGTGTTTGTATTTTCGGACACGTAATAAATTTTATATCTGTTTTATATTTAATTGGCCTATTTCATTTATCTCAAATGGTGACCCCGACGTGATGCGATTCTGGTGTCACGGACCCCTGTCCTCGCTCAGAAGGCGCCTCCGCTGATTTTAGCAGGCTGACGAGACAAGGGACTTAGTGAAACAGTCGTATCACCGAACACAAAATTTTAACGTGCCACGTATCGAAAAGGAGGAAAAAAGGAGCTCTCAGCGAACTCATTGGAGATCAGGAGGCATCTCCGGAACCGCGGCTAGTTGATTTCGCGTATAAAATTCTACGTGCACGAAGAGCCCACGCAGGAAAAAGAACCGTAAGTATCGCGTGGTTAAGCGAGGTGTGATTGAGCGTGTGTGAGACGTGAAATTGTTCACGAAGTGAGTGCGGACCCCAAGATCGCAGTTCCTCTCTCCCGTGAGGGAAGAGGTCGGTCGTGGGGGAAGCGAAAGGCTTAAAGGAAGAGGGGGGGTGAAAAGAAACCCTTGTGGCAACACGTCAAGCCCGAGCTTCTAAAGATTCGGGGGATCGATCACAGGGGGACCAGAAAGGGAAGGGTACGTTCCTTAGGAGTTCGGGAATTAGTAAACCTTTCTGGTCTCGGACTGAAACATGTCCTGGGCATAATAACAACAAGAGAGAGAGCTGCTACCAGCGGAAAACCTCCGGAACGGTTCTCCGCGGGGCCAGTAAACTGGTAATGTATAAAAGTTGCAAACGGTACTGATTAAGAGAGCAGATACCAGCAGAAAAACACCTCCGGGACGGTTCCCCGCGGGGTTAGTAAGCTGGTAAATTGGAAAATATCCAAAATATAACTGAAGAAACCCTGCGCAGAGAAAAAAGGTAAGTTAAGCTAGCTAAAGCAAAATGGGCCAGAAAAAAAGTAAAATCCAAGAAAAACCTCAGAAAAAAATCCCTGGGAAAAATTAAGCAAAGTATTCCTAAAATCCCCCAGGATAGTCCCCTGGGGTGGTTACTAGAACACTGGGAGGATTGCCCAGATCGAAGTATAAAATCCAAAGAAAAAAATGATCCATTACTGTATTGTATCAAAATCTGGGGAGGTAAGGAGACCGGAGATCACCAAACGTGGCCCATATTTGGCACCTTTGAGAAATGGACGTGCCAAGCCTTAAATAACTATGTGGGGTCACGTAGCAAAGAGGAGAAGGAATATGCAAAAATTTGGGAGGACGCTAGAGTAAAACTTCTCCCGGTTAAAACTCATAAGAAATGTTTTTATTGCAAAACAAGGGGACATCTTAAAAAGGATTGCAAGAGGAGGTTAAGAGGTGAGAGAATTTTTCAAACAAATTAAAGGTGTCAGGGGCTCTTTACTTTAGGGTCCATAACATCAAAGAAGCCCTTGGTAGAACTAAAGTTGGGACCCTTAAAACAAGAACTAATGTTTTTTAGTAAATTCTAGAGCTGAACAGAGTACGGTTCAGCAGTTACCCTCGGGGTGCCTTAAAAGCAAAGAAAACCATGGTGGTAATTAATGCTAAGGGGGAACTGTTTAAAGTACCTGTAATTAAAGATGTTAAAATAAAATCCGAAACAAAGACATGTTCAGGTAATTTGTTATTAGAAAAAGAAGGAGATTATAATTTGTTGGGAAGAGATTTAATATTTTAAAAATTAGCTTAACTGTGCAAGAGGCACGTCTGGTGGTGAGTTTGTATAAGTTATGCATTTTAGGTTTGTCCTTTGGCTGAAGAGAGCCAGGATTATTTTGCTTTTCAGTGGGAGGATCCAAAGACAAACAAAAAACAACAATAAGGTGGATTTCACTACCTCAAAGGTTTGTGGATTCTCTAAACTTATTTGGACAGGCTTTAGAACAAGTATTAAGCCAATTTGTGCTTGTGAATGAAACTAAGTTGCTTTAATATGTGAATGATCTTTTAGTGGTTGGTCGGTCTGAGACAGAGGTGAGAAGAACTACTATAGAGTTATAAATTTCTTGGAAGATAAGAGTTTAAAGGTTTCAAGGTCGAAGTTACAGTTCGCGGAGCCTGAGGTTAAATATCTTGATAGTTGGCAAAGGGAAAGAAAAAGCTAAATTCTAAACGAGTGACAAGTATTGTGGCTTTACCCTCTCCTAGTACTAAAAGGGAAATCAAGCAAGTATTAGGGCTTGTCGGATACTGCCAGCAATGGGTTAAAAATTGTGGTGAAAAGGTAAAATTTTTATATGAGATATTAACAATGAATCAGGTTAAATGGACAGAGCAGGGTGAAGAAAGGTTCAGGGAGCTGGAGGAGGCACTCAAAAAGGCTCCAGTTTTGTTTTTTTTTTTTTTTTTAAGCTTCCCGGATGTGTTTTATTTAGAGGTGTTTCAGAGACACCAGTTCACAATTGTGCTAGAATTATTACATTACAGACCAAGATCAGACCAGATTTATAAGAAGAAGAATTAGATAAGCGTGAGAAATTGTTTGTAAATGGCTCAGCAAGAGTAATAAATGGAAAAAGAAAGTCGGGCTATGCAATAGTGAATGGTAAAAATAAGTAGGGGAGTCGGGACCGCTAGAATTGGTCAGCTTAGGCATGTGAATTGTATGTGGTTTTTACAGGGATTAAAAAGAAAAAAAGGAATGATTTTTTACTGACCCAAAGTATGCCTACGGGGTGGTACATACGTTTAAAAAGACTTAGGAGGAGAGAAAATTAATTAACACTCGGGGGTGAGGTCTAATTCATGGAGAGATAATGAAAAAAATCTCAGAAACAGTTGCAATAGCCCATGTAAAGAGACACTAATCAGAGCTACAATTCCAGACCAGAGAGAGCAATTTAGCTAACAAAGAAGCCAAAAGTGCAGCTCTAATGAAGGTAAGTACTCCTAAACTAGGGAAACCTAAACACGGGAATATCCCTCCCATCCTTCTGCAAAAGAAGTGGAGTTTTTTTTTTTCAAAAAGCTGGGGGCGAAATTAAAAGTAAGTAAGTGGAGGCTTCCAGATGAAAGGGAGCTTATATCTAAAGAATATAGTAAAAAATTTTGAAAAAGTTACATCAACAGACACACTGGGGAACTAAAGCATTAGCAGAACAATTTCTAAAATTTTTTAAATGTAAAGGAGTATATGAATTAGCAAATCAAGAGGTACAGGGATGCATAATATGTCAAAAAGTAAATTAAACAACTTCTCGAAAAGTTATATTAGGAAATTGACCAGTTACACACCGTTCTTTTGAGAAAATTTAAATACAAGAATTAAAAAAAAAAAAAAAATATATATATAGTTTGATTTCACAGAGCTCATCCCTGGATTTTGCTATTCATAAAATACAACCTGGAGACAATGTGTTAATAAAAATCGTGAACAAGAAGTTCACTAACACTGGGAAGGTTCTTTTCTCGTCCTCCTCACCAGAGATGCTGCAATACATACTGCTGAGAAAGGCTGGACACATGCTTCTCGTGTAAAGAAAGTAGCAATTCACCTAGTTGGAAAGTAACTTCTCCAAGACAAAGCTGCGCCGACCTTACAAATGAACCAGTGGGATCAGATAAGTTATATAAATGTAAATTGTACTTGTTATCCCTTTTATCACTTTAAAATGTAAATATTGTCAAAAAAATTTAGGTAATTCACTGCAGCAGGGATTACCCCCCTAAAGCATTGTGCACTAAGTGTTTTAAAGAGGAACTGGAGCTCACTAACCTTGTATTACAGCTTGCTACCAATTTAAGGATAATTAAGCTAAACTTAATAGAGTAATACCATCTATTATTAAAAAAAGGGGGTAAGGGGAGAATTGAAATCACAAGCCTAAAACTTAAATATCAAGTGCCAACGATTAAACAAAGTACCCTGCAGTGCAGATACAGTTAAGCCCTCTCAGTGAGAAACATTTTAAAAAAGATACGCTGCCCGGGTCGGTATCAGGGGTCCGGAAGAATACGCCTGCTGCCGTGAAGATGGCTTACCCCGCCGCTGGTGGCAACCCAGTGGGCGAAGGTGTCGGCAGAGGAGTACACCTATGGGGGCCCCTGTTGACCCTGAACCTGGTGTTATACCAGACGATCAGCTTATGTGCAAACTGTTTCCCCAGAAGGGACAGGGCATGCCCTTTAACCATACTGACTACTGTGAAAATGGAAAGCTAAGCAGGTACTGTGAAATTAACTATACTCGATATGAGGTTTGCAAGTTAGACAATGAAATAAGTTATTTTTCCTGGTATGCAAGACCTAAATACCAGCGGTCAAAGCTCCTGGTCCAGAATAATAAAAATCACAAAAAGGAAAAGAGAAATGTAAAAATTAAACATATATTAGAATGTAAATTGTGTAATCAGACAGTATAGGTCAGTAGACAAATAAAATCCGTGTTTTTAGGATACTTTCAAATTAACCCTAAATGTTATGATAACCCTAAATTAGACATATGTATAATAGAAAGAAAAACTTAAGACAGAATGTGAAATATGCTAGTAGTATGGTTCTTAACCATTATCTGGCTATGACAAATAGCATGAAAACAGATAATGATCAGATATGTTCACAATATGAAAAAACATTTTGCTCTTTTAAAGAACAAGGATAGAATGGACCCAAAGCATAGTATTAAACAAATGACATTAGAGATAAAAAGACAGAAATCTAAAATGAGAAAGAAGAAATTAAAAAAGAGAAATTACAAATGTTAAGCAAATAATATGATCAATTAGAAAAGCAGTATGATAAAGGGGAATTACCGGCCTCTAACCAAAATTTATTTATCGATTTTATGCAAAAAAAAACTTGCAACTAAATTAGGCTTGTCTAACTGTTAAATTTGTGAGAAATTAAAATCAGCAAAAAATGTTCTTGGAAAGGAGAAGGATTAACCCCAGAGCAATTTCTAAAATAGAATCAAGACAAAACCTTCATATCTACTCAGAGACCTGAAGGTTGGATTTTAGACCAAAAGATAATTAGAATAATTTGTGCCAGTTGCTAAGGTAAAGAATACACTGATGTGGTGAGATATACACCCTGTATCTCCACCCTTACAGTTACCTCACATAACATAAGTAAAATTTAGCAGCCTGTAAAAAAACCAGCTGAGTAAGTGGAGTCAGATAAAAAGAACAAATTGTAAATGAAACAATAATATAAACTTATGTTAGTACAAGAGTGCTGGGGCTAATCCTTTCCAATCCCCTGAAAATTTGAGAATATATTAACAAGAACCAGAGAAATTTGAAAATAAATTAGAATGCCCTAAATGGCATTTATTAGATAAGAAAAAACCAAGAAAGTAATAGAGCAGCAGAAGCTCTAGTGAAATTCGAGGAGCAAAATAAGAAACAATGGTAAAACTTTGCAAAAGCAGTATAATGAATATGAATACTTGTAAAGGTGGTTAAGAAAGTATATTCAAGCACGAATAAATGTTACCAATTAGAAAGAGGGGGGATTATTATAAATGAATAATTCGTGCTCAAATATAAAATACCAAACTATGTATTAAAGTTAAAATGTAACAAATATAAAATGTAAATAAAAGACTAGTCCCGGGGAAAATTGTAACCTTCACAGGGGCACCAAGTTGTAAAACTAGTTTTGGGAGAATTGCCATCTTACAGGAGGGCTGATCTACATCCGAAAAGCTAGACTACAGGAACAAAAACCCATCCAGGGAGAAATCAAGGCGTCTCCTGGCATTTACACCTTCAAGGAGAACTTCTCGGAAGGCTGATCAAAATCTATGGAAAATTTCTTCCTGAGTTTGGCTGATTAACAACCTGCGAAAACTCCCCTCCCAGGGGCAAGGTGCTAATGACTGGATCTGGAACCAAGATATGGAACATCACGACCCATCAGATAACATCCTCCGGTGATGGGACATTCATCAGAAGCAAGATGTGTTTTGTTTCTCCCAGCACCGTGAATAACATGCTTTATGTATAGGCTGATGGACAGAAATGAGATCATAGATCCAGACTCCAGGGGAAAACTGTATAAAAATCGGCTGCTGGGAACAGTTGCTGTGAACAGAGGGAGGTCTGATGCGATAGAGGTCAGACCTGTGTTCACCCAGTGCCAACCCCAGGCTTGGCACTGTCTCCTTTTTCGATCGTGGCTTTGCGTGTTTATTTTCGGACACGTAATAAATTTTATATCTGTTTTATATTTAATTGGCCTATTTCATTTATCTCAATTACCTTCTATCAGTGCTCTTTAGGAAGTGGAAATGTGCCCTTAAATAGTGGGCGATCCCTATAAGGATGAAATTTATACCAATTGAGAAGTTATTATATCCCTTAGCCTTGCCTGTGCTTCCAGAGGTGTTGAAAAGAACCTAGAGAGAAAGATTTATGGGAAAGCATCTTTTCACAAGATGTTATTTTGGATTGAAGGACACTGAAATTGTCATTTATTGCACAGAGCTACCTGTGTCAGCACACAATTCAGCTCGTAATTGTGTAATTAGCTAAAAATATAGCCTTCCATCTTATTAACATATATAAGAGTTTATATAAATTTTATCAAAATATTTTTTAATTCATTAGGTGTTCTCCTTGTATCTTCTGTGCCCTGGGACTAAGAAACACTCTGCACTTGTTTTTTGTGTAAATTAGACCTTGAAGATGCACATAAATCTGTAGACATGCTTCTACCATTTAAAAATGATGCCTTAAAGATGCATACAATGAAGGGAATAAGGATTTAAATCCCCATCTCTGTGGAATGCACTTTATTTTGTTTATATTTTGCAGGGAAGCAGATATAGCAGCACATCTCATGATGAGTTGGGAAAGACAAAGTGGAATGAGGGGTGGGAAACATGGGAAAGCAGGCTGATGGTGATAGTGGAGTCAAAGCAGTAGCTTGAGGGTAAAGACAGAAAACCAGGCCAGGGATAGGAGGGTGGCAAGAGAAGAGAAGGCTAGTGATAGGAAAGATGTGTGCTAATGTCTTCACAAACAATTCCATGGGTGAGGGTATGGGTCTTAATGTCTTTGAAATGAGTCTTAATGTCTCTACCAACTTCAAGCCGCAGGTTTGTTACAGAACCCAGACAGTTTGAGTCCTGAAACAGACAAATGGATCTGCACAAGCCTGACTTTCTGAACTTTGGTTCGAAATGACTTGTTTAAGAGGGGAATATGTGGCAGGTGGTTTGGGAAGACGGTAACTTCCTACTACCTCAGCCAGTGGGGAAAGGAAGAGGGCAACATGTGGCCGGGAGTTAGGATAAAAGGAGGCTGCGCCCTCCAAAACCTCGAGAGGGCGTGTGCCCCAGTTTAGAATTTATTCAAATTCTATTTGAATAAAATTGCTGGACTCCTCTGTCTCCTTTATGGACACTGGCTTTTCATTGTGTGATTTTCCACACAAGATGGGGCCTTGTCCAGGATCCTTCCACCCCACCATCTGGGTCCAGTACATGGCAAGAAGAGCTGGAGGTGAGCCTCACCCAGTTTTTAGGTCACCAGCTCCCTTTGACGCTGGCCGGCACCAGGCGATTGACTGGGTTCCCAAGACTGTCCAGGAGAAAGATGAGAGGCGGACTGGGGGGTCCATGAAGAATCCGCAGGAAAGGACCTCTGGAAATCTCACTGGTGAGTCCAATGGGAACTTCGGGGAGTAAAACATGGCAGGACGCCCAGAGGGGGCAGTAAAGGGAAGTTGAAAAAGGGTCTCAACTATGGGATGACAATCCCAAAATACCTCCAAAGGATCCTTTGGGAGAATGTTGAGATGGTTTGCACATTCTCCCAGAGGTAGTTAAGGACATGGACACCCAGAGGGGGCAATAAGGAGAGTCGAGAAAGGGTCTCAGCAACAGGGGACAGATGGTGTTGGCTGGGGAAAGGATTGGTTGAAGGGGAGCGTGGAGGAATATGGTTAAGGCAAATAGCAGCAGGAGACTATGTGGTAAGGAAAGAAAAGAGAAACAGTGAGGATTGGGATGTTCTCTGCCTTATCTTCAAAATCTGCAACCTAATACAGAGCCTCCTGCAGGTTCTTTGTATTCCCAGCTTCCAGGGGAGGGAAGACAGGGAAGTATTATTCCTATACCCCCCACTCCTACCCGGGTAATTTTGGAGCCAGGGTGGAGGACTTGGGTTTGTCCGCTTACTACTTGGGGGTTTCTCTATGGTGAGGAGTGCCAAGGAGGCCAGGTGTGAAAGTGCAGGACCAGTGGCACAGGCTGGGGACCTGTGGGGGAAGTGTGGGACCAAGTCAAGGCTGTGGGGGTGCTGTGGACTCAGCGCTGGGGAGTGCCTGACCCCGCCACCCCCGCAGGCAGGGGCAGCAGTGGACCCCGGGCCCCCATGAAGCTGGTGAGACATCCCATCTACCTGCTCATCCCTGTGGCGCTGCCAGCCACGGCTGCCCATCAAGCTGCGTCAGCACCTGGTGCTTTACAGAGCTTCTGGTGCTGGGAGAGCGGCCTAGAGGCCTGGACAAGTATGCTGAGGGGGTGTGTCTGGACACTGCAGCATGACAGGGACTGGCTTTTGGTGTACAGTGTAAGGTACAATTTGTCACCAAAGCCTGGCCTGATACAAGAAGGGATTTTGTTTGGGTCACCAAGGAGGTGAGCTGCTTTTTTAGAAAGTTCGGTGGCTGTGGGAAGGTGAGAGCCCACAAGCAGTGGGAGCAGGGGCCGGAGAGGTGGCAAAATGGGTCCTTGCAGGAGCTCATTAGAAAGGTATATGTAAGAAGGGATGGGGAAAAGGTAAAGGTAAAGGCAAGGATAATGGCACTATTTCTGCAACCCCCGACGGGGGGAAAAGTGCAGGGAGCCCCAGGACTAAAGGGAAGGGAGTGGCCACCAAGACTATTTGCTATTGGGAAGGAATCAATGTGCCATTTGTAAAAAAAGAGAACATGAGAAATGGATTTTTAAGTGTGAAAAATGAGTTTCAGTCTCCTGTTAGGAATTAAATGTTTAATAAAGGACAATAAGGGACAAAGATAATAAAGCAAAAGTCACAGCACTGGGTGCTTTGGTGCTCAGCCAAGAGCACACCTGCTACTTCGGAGATCCCCTTTACACACACATCAGTCTACCACATATTCATAAACAATTATGCATATTCAAACTTTTCTTCAAACTAGTTTGCATGTTCCAGGAACCGTTTAGCCTAGCTCCTCCTTGGGTCTGCCTTTTTAGAGCATGAGCATTTCTTGGCTGTGGTTTTAGTCTGTTTTTATTATCACCGCCAGAGTGGCTTTGGTCCGTGGTCTCTGCCGATGGTGGTTGCTGATAGTTGGCATGTCAGTAGCAGGGGTCCTCAACACATGTTGGTTGGATGTTATCCAACCAAGCAGACAGCTCACAAGCATAGCTATTTCATTTTTATGCTTAAACCTTAGGTTAAAATGACAGAAATAAAGACATCAGTTATTGTTAAAAAAGAAACTACATCTTCATAACAAAGCTACATTATACATATAGCATATATCTATAATGAAGCTACTCTTATAATATCTATTACAAAAGGTATTTTAATATCACTCATCTTAACATTTGCAGAAAGCCAATATTATAGCATCTATCTATCTATCTATCTATCTATCTATCTATCTATCTATCTATCTATCTATCTATCTATCTATCTATCACATTAAGGGTGTCAGAATCTTCTATTGTACATGAGGCTCACCCCACTGGAACCCTTCATAACATGCAGGATGGGTCTGGACTGAAAAGTGTGTTTCCTAGTAAACACGGGAGCCTCTCTGTCTAATTTGAATTTTATGCCAAAGGGTGGACAATTGTCCAAATCTTCTTTTGACAAGTGGAAACATAAGCAGGTGCATTCTATTCAACCACTACTGGTGTATGTGGGAGATGGGTTTGAAAAGCCTAAGTTCCTGTTTGTTAGGAGGGGATTTGATGACTGAGTTAGGAAGGAGGGTTAGTGTTGTGCGGTGATGGGGAGGCTAGCACAGTTGTGCTGATAAAGCTTGTTCTAAAGTGAACCCAGAAGTGTGGGTAGTCCCAAGGGAATGTGGAAAGCTGGATATGGAGCTTCTCCAAATTACTCTGAGGCAACCAGGACCAGTAGTGTCTAAAAAGCAATGCCCTCTTTCAAGGGAGGAAAGGAAGGGGTTGCAGCCTGTTGCTGAGTCCCTGCTAAAGCCAGGTCTGTTGGAGCTAGGTATGTCTCCCTATAAACTCCTATCCTGCCAGTTATCAAAACAAATTGAACCTATAGAATGGTGCAGGACCTAAGAATAATAAATGAGACTATTGAACCCAGGCACTCCACAGTCCCAGATCCTTATACCATCTTGAACCAGGTTCCCTCCTCACACTGCTACTCTTCAGTACTTGATTTAAAAGATGCTTTCTGGGGATGCCCACTTACAGACCATAGTAAACAGTATTTTGCCTTTGAGTGGGAAGAAGAGGGAGAAGAGAAAATAGTAAAGACATGGATGGTCCTTCTGCAGGGATATACAGAAGCACTGGTCTTACTTGGGCAAGATATTAGAGTTTACTCCATCCCTAGGAATTACATTATTGCAATATGTGAATGACTTGTTCCTATCAGGAGAACAGGAGGAGGTGGTAGGGGAAGCCACTATGAAATTCCTTAATTTTCTGGCTGGAGGGGGGCTTGGAGTGTCTGAAGGGAGGGCACAGGTGATGGAGAGAAAGGTTGAATATTTGGGGCATATTTTGGCTGAAGGCTTGTAGTGTGTTGGCCCAGAGGGGGTCCAGGGAATCTTGGAGGTGCCGTTGCCCAGGACTGAAGAGAAGCTGTGACAATTTTTAGGATTAATAGGACATTGCAGGACCTGGATTAAGGACTTTTTATTCTGTGGCTTTTAAAACCCAAATAGCCCCAGTGTTGTGGTATGGACACGAGAAAGAGCAAAACTTTAGCCAGACTTAGAAAGGAATTTGAATTATACGTGGATGTTAAACAGGGCTGTGCCAAAGGAATTCTAGTACTAAAATGTTTGACCCATTGACTATGGCGTGGCCCCATTATTTGATACCCCTAGGCCAAATGGGGGAAAGGTGTTTATTGATGGCTCTAACGGTAACTGAGGCTTTGTTGTCTACAGAATTGTGCAGCTTTGATGGTAACTAACAGCAGGAGGATCTCTTATTATTAAGTTTGGTATTGAGCTCTAAATGGATGACCAGCACTAGACTGTTACAGTATGAAACCTGTTTAATGGAACAGGAGGGTTTAAAACTGAGAAGTGGGGAAGGGTTTAACCCAACCTCCTGTTTAACTGGTCCTGAAGGAAGGAGACCTAAAGGAAACTCGTGACTATATTCAGGTAACAGATCTCCAGACCCGAGCTAGGGAAGATTTACAGAATACCCCTCAGCCAAATGGGGGAAAGGTATTTATTGATGGATCTTCAAGAGCAATAGGAGGAAAACAAGTTACAGGATATGCCGTAGTAAAAGGAAGGGAATTGCAAGAAGAGGGGAAGCTACCATGCACATGGTCAGCACAGACCACAGAACTGTATGCCTTAATAAAAGCCTGCAAATTGTATCAAGGAAAAGTGATTAATATATTTACAGATTCAAAGTATGCATGTGGGGTGGTACATGCATTTGGAAAACTGGGAGGAAAGAGGTTTATTAACCTCAAGGGGAAAACGTTCGCTCATGAGACCTCAATTACTCACCTGTTGGAGGCGGTGAATTTACCAAAACGGTAGAAATAATACATATTAGGGGACATCAGGCAGGGTACTCAGAGGAGACAATAGGTAATCAAATGGCCAATGGAGATGTTCAGAAAGCAGCACTTTTGCCAGAGGTCTCCGGGATCCTCCCTTTGCTCGCTGTGGCTCAACCATTGCCAGGGGGAGGGGGGAATGGTGGTGATGGTGCTGTCTTTTCCACCAGAGGAGTTGGAGATCATTAAACTGGTGAGGCAGAAGAATGAGGAGATAATTGGTTTACAAAGGACAGTAAACAGTGGATGCCAGGAGCTTTGACCCCGCAAATATGGAAACAACTCCATGGGGGCAATCATTGGAGCTCTCAAGGATTGGCAGAGACCTTCCTCAAGATGAACTGTCTTGAGTCTTTTTTTTAGTGAAATGAGCTATTGAGGGTTGCCTGGCTAAAGTTAATAGCCACACTACAAAGGAGATTGCAAGGCAGGGGAGTGACTTTGGGCTAACTGTCCTTTCTAAGGATGCCGGGTATATTTTGCTGAGACGCCCCAGGCAAGAAGATTTAAATATGTTCTAGTTAGTGGTATGCTGGCTGGCAGGGTGACCAGAGGCATTTCTGGTCACTTCAGTAACTGTTGGATCAATTATTAAAGTATTTTTGGAGCAAATAATTCCAGGATATGGGATTGTGGGGGTAGTGGACTTGGGTGGGAGAGCTCAATTTACAGGAGGATCCTTCAAGGGATTATGGCTGCTTTGGGATTTCAGTGGGATCTCCATACCCCTTGGCAACTTTAGAATTAAGGTCAAATAGAAAGGATGAGTGGAGAAATAAAGAAACACCTTTTGAAGCTGGTGACAGAAACTAAGATGCCATGGGTATGGCTTTTGCCATTAGCTTTGGCAAGAATAAGATCCAAACCCCGAGGAGATACTCAATTATTCCCCTTTGAGTTAATGTTTGGTATTCTTACCCTGTTAATTTTCAATATGGCAGGGAGGTGAAGTTGTATATTTAAACCAGTATGTGGCCAGAATACTGTGTCAATGAAACCTCTTTGACAGGAAGCCCAGTTAGCACAGATGCTGCCCTTGGACTTTGCTGTTCATAACATCCAACCAGGACCGCAGAGACAGTAGCCGGGACAGCTGAACACAGGCGGACCCATCACACTCGAGTCAAGGTCTCTAAAATCCCTGAGAATTCCAAATCCAGAGATTTGGACTTCTCAGCAGGAGGGAAAGGATGGGAGACCTCAGCTGTCAGTAACCACGGATCATCTACAAGGACCTCTAGTGATCAGTGGGCTAATATTGTTAGAAATAAATTCACTTTTGGATACAATTAAGTCCAGAAAAAGTCTTTGAAACAAAATAAAACTGTTTATTTGTAACGAAGCTAGCTGATTCAGGTGTCTGTCTCTCCCCGGAGAGGTGAACACACACACCCTTCAACAAAATGGCAATTTTTTATACCCTTTCTCGGCCGCAGGCAGTCCCTGTCCCCTTTCCACTCGGATGGATACTCAGGAACTTACACGCTCTCCCGACTGCCTACCTTTCTGTCCCCTACCCTCTCATCCTTCTTCCTGTTTTGGTCCTGTCTTCAACCCTGCTCCTCTCCCAGTTCTCAACAACCCCCAACAGACTGACCAGAACAAATCCAAACCATAGATAACAACAAATAGGGAACAGAACCAACAAATTTCATTATTTTACTGAAGAATCTTTTTGGCTGTAGCAAAATATTACTACATCTCTCAAAATACACCCTTTCCTTTTATTATCCTTTTTTGCTGAAGCCCTTGATTCAATTGTCCTGTCTGGCCAACATAAACTGATTCTTTTTGTAAAGTAGTTATAAATAAGATTTAATCAGTCTTTTATTATGTTTGTTTTAAATTCAGTCTATTTAAAATGTTCCTAAGTTGTCAGTTCACAGTGCTGTTCATAGCTCTCCTCCAACTTGCATAAAATAAATTGTATCTCCCCCTCTTGTTCCTCCCCCTTTCTATCTCTTCTCTTCAGGATCATAATCCTTAGAGCTCCCGTTCCTTGGCAGCTGGTTGTTGCATTAAGATTGACTGGCACACTAGTTATCTGCATTCCTTCTATTACACCATTAATTAATCAAATGAAACATGGGATAAGACAGGATAAAAATAATAGTCCCACAGTTGCACACAAGAATATAAAGCCCACCTTCCACCAGGCCATTCCGAGTAAGTTGTCCCACCATTTAGAGTCTATCAGGTACTGGTACTTGGGTAATTTTTCCTTTTTTGTCCCTCCTTGTGAAAACACAGCCAAGGCTCTTCTTTAGGACAATACCACCTTCTTCAGTATCCATACCTGCTTCCTACAGGTTGTGTGCAATCCAGTAACTTCGCATTCCTTGCTGACGTTCTGCAGACTTAGCAGAATAGCACACTGTAGGGATATGGAGGTGATGCATAAAGGCTGTAACACTCTGTCCAGCAATTTCCGGAGTCTTAGAACATCGAGGGGTACAAGGGTCAATCAAGACAGAGCTACGTATCATTAAGATTTCAATTCCAATTATAAAAATCAGATTCTTCATTTTTCTATTCCTCTTTTTGTCACGGTCTGGTATGACTTTTATTTCCACTGCTCAGCACCTGAGGGGTTGAAGCCCACAGTGGAGCAAAGATCTCTCTGGTGGCAAATACAGGGGTCAATCCAATCTTGCCTTTGACTGTTTACTGTTAAATTATCTTTTGAAGGTTAACTTAAAAGGGTCACTTCCCTGTACCACTGTCCAAGTTTGGGGAGGAGGTTTCACTGGTCCTTTAATTTGAGAGGCATGAGACCACCCCTTTTCTGCAGTTCTGATTGCTGTTTCAGTTGTTTAAAGTACCTGAAAGGGACCTTCCCATGCTGGTGTTAAGGTGTTGATATAAATAAAGTACGCCCAATTAATATAAAACAAATATAAAATTTATTACGTGTCCGAGAATACAAACACGCAAAGCCACGATCGAAAAAGGAGACAGTTCCAAGCCCGGGATTGGAACTGGGTGAACACAGGTCTAACCTCTATCGCATCAGACCTCCCTCTGTTCACAACCACTGCTTCCAACGGCTTATTTTTATACAGTTTTTCCCCTAGAGTCCGGATCTTGGATGTTATTTCTGTCCATCAGCATATGCATGAAGCATACTATTCACGGAGCTGGGAGGAACAAAACACATCCTGCCTCTGATGAATGCCCCATCACCGGAGGATGTTATCTGATGGGTCGTGATGTTCCGTATCTTGGTTCTAGATCCAGTCATTAGCACCTTGCACCTGGGAGGGGAGTTTTCGCAGATCTTTAATCAGTCAAGCTCAGGAAGAAATTTTCCATAGATTCTGAACAGCTTTTCCGAGAAGTCCTCCTTGAAAATGTAAATGTTAGGAGACACCTTAACTTCTCTCTTGATGGGTCTTTGTTCCTGTAGTTCAGCTTTTTGGATGTAGATCAGTTCTCCTGTAAGGGTTACAATTCTCCCAAAACCAGTTTTACAAATCAGTTCTCCTGTAAGGGTTACAATTCTCCCAAGACCAGTTTTTATTTGCTTTTTAATATTGGTTACATTTTAACTTTAATACATAGTTTGATATTTTATATTTGAGCACGAATTACCTATTTATAACAGTGTCATCTTTCCAAGATTTTATTAGAACCCAATATCCTGGTTTTATCTGGTGTATGCGAAAGTCTAGAGGTTATGTTTGGGGTAACAACCCTTTCCTTCTAAGATCCGTGAGAGAAAGTGTGATTGCCTGCCAATAATTTCTGAGATACTAGTTTCAGTAACTGGCAACCCCTCCTCCCTTCCCATATAAGGTAATCCATATAACATTTCATAGGGAGAAATTCCTGTATCCTTTCTTGGAGCAGTCCTAATCTGTAATAATGCTAGAGGTAAACATTTAATCCACAATAATCTGGTTTCAATCACTAATTCTAGTAATGTGATTCTTAAAGATAGCATTCATTCTCTCCACACGTCCGCAACTTTGAGGGTTGAAATGCCACAGGGTATGAAATTCCCAATTTATGTCTGATGAAACACATATAGTACGTAAAATCTTTGAGGTAAAATGCATTCCTTTATCTGAGTCTATTCTTTCCATTATCTCATGTTATAAATAAAAATGGGAAATTCGTGCTCAAATATGTAGTATCGAAATATGTACTAAAGTTAAGTTGTAACCAATATTAAAAACGAACAGAACTTGCCCAGAGAAAATTGTAACCTCGAAGGGGACTGATCTGCATCCCAAAAACAGAGCTACAGAGAATAATGACTCATCAAGAAAGAATTAAGCTGGCTCCTGGTATTTACATTTTCAAGGAGAACTTCCCAGCAGAACTGATTAACTGTCTACGAAAATCCCCTCCCAGCTCAGGTGTTAACGACCGGACGGGAATCAAGATATGGAACATCATGAGCCATCAGATAACATCCTCTGGTGATGGGACATTACTCAATAACAGGATACGTTTTGTCCACCTCAGTTTCATGAATGGCGTACTTCATGCATATGCTGATTGGCAAAAATAATACCCAAGATCCGGACTTTATGGGAAAAACTGTATAAAAGCAAGCCGTTGGAAGTAGTGGATGTGAACAGAGGGAGGTCTGATGCGATAGAGGTCAGATCTGTGTTCACCCAGTTCCAATCCCAGGCTTGGCGCTGTCTCCTTTTCGATTGTGGCATTGCGTGCTCGAACTCTCGGACACGTAATAAATTTCATACTTGTTTTATTTTAATTGGGCATAGTTATTATATCCCATATCTGGGAATAATTTGTTCTAATAGAATCTTATCCACATTTGAGGTAGTTGCAGTTGAGGTAGGAAAGGCTTCTACCCAGTGGATAAGGTGATCAATTATTACAATAAGGTATTTCCATCGCTGTATTTTGGGGAATTCAGTGTAATCTATTTGTATATTTTGAAAGGGTCTAAGGGCTAGGGCTCTTCCCCCACTAGGGTGTTTTCTCATTACTTTTCCATTCACCCTTTGACAGATTACACATCGTTCTATCACTTGCTCGGCTATTGTGTAGATTCCCATACAACCATAAATTCTTAAAAACTGATCACATGAAGCTTGTGTTCCCCAGTGTGCTTCCTGATGTACTATGATTAAGACTTCTCTAGTAATTGCTTTATTCACTATTTGCCTCCCATCCGGTAAAAACCACTTGCCCTCCTGATTTCTTTCATCTCCCAACTTTTGTAACCACTCTTCTTCTTTTGTAAACACCAGGAGTTTTACCTCCTCTGCCTTTCCACTGGGTACTAGTGCTAGCATCTTTATTTCCTCCTCCTCTGCAGCCTCTTTACCTAGCCTGTCAGCTAAATGATTGCCCTTTCTAAAGTTCCTCCTTTCTGGTGTCCCATTATATAAACCACTGTGATTTCTTCGGATAATCCCAGGGTTTCTAGAACTTCCAAAACCAATTGTTCATGCACTAATTCCTTCCCTCTGGAAGAAATTAGTCCACGTTCTTTCCATATTCCCCAAAAGTGTGTACTATCCCAAAAGCATATTTAGAATCAGTGTATATAGTTCCCTTTTCCCCTCTGAGTAGTTCCAGGGCTCATTTTAGTGCATATAAATCACATGTTGGAGCTGACCAGTTATTGGGTAATTTCTCTAACAGACTGCTTTGCTCACCATCCACAACAGCATAACCACTACAATGTTTCCCATTTATAAATCAAGATCATCCATCAATAAAGACTCTTCTCCCTTCTGCTAAGGGAGTTTCTTCTAGGTCCTCTCTTACCTTTGTCTGACACTTAATAATCTCCAAGCAGTCATGGTCAGGGGCTTCTACTTCTGCCTTTCCATATAAAAATTGAGAAGGATTTAAACTTTTGTCTGTAATTAATGTTAAATCCTCCTTCTCCATTAGGATAGTTTCATATTTCAGAATTCTAGAATCTGGCAGCCACCTCCCAGACTTTTGATTTTAAATTGTCCTGACTGTATCCAGAGTAGCTACAATTAAAGTACCCCCAAAAGTTAGTTTTCTGCTCTCTTCTACTAATAAGGCAGTAACAGATAAAAAAGTTTTTCTAAGGAAGGGAGTGCTAAAACAGGTGCTTGGAATAATTTCTTTTCCAGATCTTCAAATTGCTGTTGCTGATTCCTAGCCCACTCAACTTTTTCTCCTTCCTCTTGTAGTTTTTTATACAAAGACTTTACATGCTGGGTAAAATTCTCAATCCATTGAAATGGCAATATCCGAGCAAACTTAAGAATTTTCTTATTTCTCGTTTGGTTTTAGGAAGGTGCATAGCAACAATGCCAGAAATATGTTCTGGGGGTTATCCTCCCTCGCCCTTCACTTATCAGATGCCCAAGGTATTTTACTTCTTTCTCCACAAATTGTAATTTTATCTTAGAGACCCTTAGTCCATTTTCTCCCAAAAGGTTCAATAGCTTAATTGTGACATCTAGGACTTTCTCTTTCCCAGATATCAACAAATCACCCACATATTGCAACAACTTTGCCTCTGGATTTAGATTAAACTCTTCAAGCACCTGTTCTAAAATTCGTCCAAGCAGATTTGGAGACTCTGTAAATCCCTGTGGTAAAGAGGTCCATCGTAACTGTTGCTTTCTCTCAGTAGTGGGGTCTTCCCATTCAAAAGCAAATATATCTCTGCTGTTTTCTGCTAGTGGACATGTCCAGAATGCATCTTTTAAATCAATCACACTGAACCACACATGGTTATGGGGAATCTTACATAGTAAAGTATATGGATTAGGGACTACCTGGTGGCATACTCAATTCCCTGAAGTCTACATGCCCTGTCCAGTTTCCTGACAGGTAAAATGGGGGTATTATAAGGGGACATGCAAGGTTCTAACAATCCATCCTTTAAAAGTTGCTCAATTATAACTTGTAATCCCCTCCTTCCTTCCAAAGATATAAGGTATAGTTTCACATGGATGAGTTGGCTCCCTTCCTTCAATTTTATTTCCAGGGGAGAGATATTCAGCCCTTCTCTATTATCTTTAGCCACCCACACCACTGGATTTATTTCCCTCTCATCCTATATAGTCAATTTAAATAGCTTTACCACCCTTCTACCCTCTTCTGGAATTACCCCAATCCTTAACTGCACTTGTAAATCTCTCCCTAACAAATTGGTGCTGGCCTCTGGTATTATTACAAAACTAGATGTTACTTCCTTACCATTTCCCAAAACTTTACTTGTTCCATTATGGGAGCTTGGAATACCTCCCCTTTCACTCCAATTATTCTGGTTTGGTCGGTCCCTTTCCACACACCCACAGGGGACTTTAATTAAACTTGCTCTCTCAGTTCCTGAATCAACCATGAGCACATATTCTTCTTCTTGGGATCCTAATTTTAAATTTATCAAGGGCTCTTCATGGTATTTGGACCCCAAAAAAATAGAGCCCCTGCCACCCCTAGTCCTGTGCATAAGCTCCTGATTCCGTTATCCGGAAGGTTTTAACCTCCCTCTCTAGTTCTGGGCATTCTCTTTTGAAATGTCCCACTTTTCCGCAATAGAAGCATTTCTTGGGACCTGTCTGCCAAGTGGTCATCCCCTGTTCTCTTCCCTGGAGTCTCCTAATGTTAGGCTGAAGTCTTCCCTTGGCTACTCCTCTTCCTCTCCCTGGCCTTTCCAGCATGTGATTTGATGGGAAAAAGGAATTTTATACAAGAGAGGCTGAGCCCTGTTTGGATAGAAGAAACCTGGAGTCGTGTGGCACCACTACAGACAGCTCGTACTAAGGTGCCTCTCTGCAAAGTGGGTTGGAGCTCCCTCCACACCATGAGAGCATGACCACTGCTCCTGGCTTGTAACAGATACCCTCAATCATGGAATTGTTTGTAAAGACATTAGCACACATATTTCCTATTAACAGGCTGAGGAAAAGGGCTTCAGCTCCATATGCTGCTGTTCCATGTGCCTCCTTCCTTGGTACTTTGAAGGAGAAAAAAAAAGAACTCAAAAACCCCCCTTTGCCGTTAGCCTGTCAGTCTATAGTGGAACCAGACTGATAATTTTTCCCTGCATATGGAAACTGGGAAGAGTGACTTGTTTCCTCCCTGCATTAGAGACTCCCTGAGTCACAATGATCTGGCAGGCAGCAATGTTTTCTTCCAGCAGCTGCAGCAGATCACTTGGGGATAGACCTGGGAGCACCTGGCTTCAAAAGGGCTGATAACAGACTTCCTGTTTCTAGTGGTTAGAACTTCTGTTATTATCTTCAGAGACTCTGGGAGGAGACCATGGGCCTAAGCCCACAAAAGCACTAAGGCGCCCAATTAAGGAACCCAAATGGGAGTTTGACAGCCTTGCTGGGGACAGCCTGTGATTAAAAAGCCCTGCTCCTCGATGTTATCTGTAAGTATCTGTCACTTGCTAAGCTTTTCGAGAGTGGGAGATAAAACCTCTGATTAATGCCTCCAGGGAGTTTATGCAATACTGTTTTGCAAGCAATTGTCACTTAACATTAAGATAAAATACCTTGCATCTATGAACTAGAAAGCCATCCTTTTGAAGACAGCTTCTTAGCTTTCCAGGCTCTCCAGCTAAAAAGTTAAAACTGTTTCATCCGCCAGTGCTGAGCTAATCTGCTGGAACCCCTGAGCACCACGTGGTCACCTCAACAGGTCTGGTCCTGCTGCCATGGCTGGGAGACCTGGAAGAAGAGGGGGAAAAATGGAAAGGAAGCTTTGTGCTTGTGTCCATTTTACCCCTTGTTGGAGGAGACTGCTGCTTAGTTGGCACAGGCTAATGCTGGGTGGCTGGATATGTGAATGAATTGACTTTCACTGAGGATCTTGGCCATATGAAAACTCCACCCAGGCTCAAGTGTTAATACCTATGTTTTCCCTGAAGAAGTTTTTTTCCCGAAGAAGTTTTTCCCCTAAGCTAATAATTTACCAGACTGGTGATTTTTATTTGGGAAAGTAGCTGGATGGGGGAGACACCACTTCTAATGTTTTTCTTTCATGTCTAATTTATGCAAAGTCTTTTTATTAATATTGCCTTTCTTAAAAGCTTAGCTTCCAGCTTCCCTTGGTCCTCTGCCTCATCTGGTTCTTGCTGATTCAACCAAGCCGACTAATCTGGTAGCCAAAACTGGCAACATAATCCTTCCCACCATTCTTTGTGGTGGGAATCTATTAAAATGTTTTTGGGGTGGTCACTGTGTCATTGCAGGTGATCAGGGTACCACTGTGTGCCCTGTACCCCTGTCAAGGTGGTAGCAGTTCTCTGCTATGAAGAACAACAGCCTCTCATTTTTCCAGCAATCCCCAAAAGCCAGCAGTGAGCCTTGTTCAGGCTCCTTCACAGCAATGCAATCACCATTGCATGAAAGCCACGACTTCCCATGCTTTAACAGCATTGCAAATTACACTCATAAATTCAGAGTGCAGCTAATTGTTGTTTTATGGAGTAGATTTTTTTTGGGGAAAAAAAAATTAATCTGTAAACACTCTGATGCCCTGCTGAGCAGAGGGCCTATTTATCTTGGGTGAGGAATAGCCTTCCAGAGCCATGTACGGTGGATCAGACTTTTCAAGGGCACTCACATTCCCCTGATGTTGTTCTGGGCAAATGTGATCTGCAAGAGGTTTTTTTTAATGTGGGGTTTCACCTGCGGCTACAGTAATATGCCCTGTGATTACAGTGTTATTACTTTTTCTGGAGACTCACCTGGCCTGGCTGAGATCAGGGCTCCCCTGTGCTGCCCACTGCCCTTGTGAAGGGGAAGGATGCAGTTGGTTTGAAGGATTACACTCTAAGTGGATATGACTGTCAGGGGACAGAGGTATCCAGCTCATTCTGCAAGGGAAGTGAGATGCTGGGCAGACTCTGCTTTGTTTACCAAGATACTGTTGTGTGGCATTTGTCACCATTAAGAGGTGCCATGAGAAGGTTTCTGCTCTTTATCTATCTTGAGGATTGATGGGAGAGGCGGAAATGAGCTGCTCTGGAGACTTGGCCCTGAGCCCTGATCTTCAGTGGCCTCATACTGCACATGGGGAAATCAGTTGTGAAGCAACCCCCCCCCCCCAATTTGCTTGGGAGTTGTCCAGGCTTCCAACACTGGAATGACCCAAGTTAGGTTTCAGCTCCCCACATTCAGACCCTAACACTCGTAGGTCAGCCAAAACCTGCCAGTTCTTGTGGTGACCCACTCTCAGACACTGCTCCCGTATCCTGCCAGTACCATGCTCTGTGTGCAAATGTAGCCTTTTAAAAAGGCCACTTTGCTGAGCCCTTCTCTCTATTCCTAATTGGATCTTCTATATTCAATTGTCTTCATCTGTGGAAATATTATGAGGGTGAGTTTTAAGCCCTTTTTTCTTAGGATAATTTATTGTATTTTAATTTTGGTTTCAGTGTGTACTGACTTGGCAGGATATGTGATTTGTCAGGAGGCAGGGAGTGGGAGGTTTTATAAATAAAAAATCTGCATCTGTTCAATTTCTCTTCACAACCAGGTGCTGATCTTTGTTGCACCAGGACAAACCTCGAAAGCTTTTCACTAAAATTTAGGGTAGCAGCACCAATGTGTGTGTGTAGCAGAGATGAGAATCTGAGTGCATGTAAATTTTCAAGGCTGTGGCTCTTGGGGCTCTAAAGAGCCAATGTGTGTATTTTAATGCTTTACAGCAAGCACAGTTTCTGCTGAATGTGCAGAATGTAAACCTGCAATATAATAGCTGGAAAGGTTGTTTGTGGTAGGTCTTGATAAACTGCTTTGCCCCAGGAAGCTGTAAGGAGACTTTGGAAGATAATGATATGCTAATGTAGAATTCAGCAAATAACAGCTTTTTAAAGGTCCTTGTTTGGTAAGGTAAGATATCTCTAAAAACAACACTTTCACTGGTTAGACCTAAGAGAATGTCCTTACGCTGAACTGGGACACTGCCATTACAAGTAATAACTGAGCTTTGCAAATGCTCTTTTACAATCAAAATGCTTTTGTCCCTTCCTTGTAGCGCTGAGGTGAAGTACATAACGACAGGGAAGTTTTCCCTTGCAGTGCATGGAGACAGCTCTGGGAGCTGTACTGAAAGTGCTGTCTTTTGCCCAAGTCCAGCTCCAGAAAAGGACTTGGATGCTGTGAGCAGCTTTGGTGTAACTGCCAAGGTTGGCATATGTCTAGTGCTCAGTGAATGTTACTGTACAGCCTGTCTAAGATCTGATATTGTGCCAAATGGGGCCTAGTGGGAATCAGACCTTTAAGCACATAATCTGCTTTATCAGGCTCTGTCACCAGGGGGACTCCTATTGTAGCACTACTTGTTTAAAGGGGAAAAGTGAGCACAAGCATTTTGAGTGCAAGGGTTGAGCCAGGCTTTCATGTAAACAATGTGCCTTTCCCCTTCAGTGTGTGGAGGCTTGTATGGAGTGCCCACTTGGCTGACAGCCCTGGAAGAACTGTTGGTTGGAAGGTCTCCTCAGGAGGTGCAGTGCTGTCTCGCTGCTGCTGCTGGAGTCTGATCCAGCTTCAAGAGAAGCAGGAGCAAAGAGGAATGAGAGCAATAGTGAAGCACAGGGATGTTTTCCGAGTGCAGGCTTGGCTCTGCTGCTGGAGGACCTGGGGCCTGACCTCCTCTCGGAGGAGCTGAACTGGAGCACCTCAGTTCTGCTCCTGAATCAAGGGTTGATCTGCCACGGGGTGAAGGAGGCAAAGGCTTCAACTGGTGCTATGCTGTGATGGCCAGGCTATCGAGCATGTGTTAGTGTGAAAATTGTAATGCTGGCTCTTGGCAATCAGTCAGAATGACCTGAAGGGGAGAGGGATCTTCATCCACTCCAATGCCAACCATTATTTAAAGGAGTCAGTGTCTTGGTTTAGAGACAAATTTAGGAGAGAAAGTTCTGGAATTAGTGTTTTCTCTAAAATGAAGGGCTGCAGTAGTCTCCCCTTTTCTGCCCCATGAGAGAAGTGAATACTAGTGGGTGAAAGTGAAAAAAACCTGTTCATTAAAAAAACAAGGTGCCCACAAGGCACAGAAAAAGATTGAATAAATGGTAGATACTGAATTTTCAGAAGTTTATGCTTCCCCCGCCCACATACCCACAGCAGAACCAAAAGAACTCAAAATGTCTGGGGAGGAAACACAAACCGACCGACAGTGTGGCAAAAAGGGGGGGGGGGGCGCAAAATGGCAGCCGGCCCCTTACAGCAGCTCGGGCAAAACAGGTGGGAACCTGCTGAATCTCTGGGGTTGGTCTCCTCCTCACTGCAGATGAAGCTGGTGGATTTTGGTGTCTTTTCTCTGGTTGGTTCAGCTCTTCTGAGGTCTCGAGCTGGCTGGAGCAGCCTCTGCTGGTCCTGCACAGGTCCCAGATCGACTGCCTCCGCGACCGCCTGACTTCGGACTAAAAAACCAGGCTCAACAGTTCAAGAGAAAACAAAACAGAAGCCGCCGAAAGGATTGCCGGTGCAGCCTCCAGGCCAGGGGAAGGGAAGAAAAGGAATCTTCTTGCTTAAGCTTGCAAAAAGCTAATCTAGTGAAAGCAACACTTTAACGGCAGATCTGTGCCACAGCCAGCATGCTCCAGAGAGGGTCTTTGAACAAAGCCCGTGCAGGAGAGCCCAGGGCTCCCCGCCCTTCCCCCTCATTCACCTTAAAGCTAAAGCAACCATTTCTGGACATAAAGCAGATGATTAGGGAATAGAGTATCATCATAAAATCATCCCAAGACAGTCAGTATTTATTCCTGGTCTTATGTGAGCTTACTCTGTCACTGTGAGTATGCTCAGCTAAGTTTGCGTGTAGTCCCTCTTGCTGCTGTATTGGGACCCCTCGGTCTTCCCCTGCTGTACCTGTGCAGCTGAAATCTCAGCTGTAACCTATTTAAATTTCTTGGCAAAAGTTTTCAAGTAGAGCACCAGGCTTTGCAGGCAGTGTGTGGGTGAACACGAGCAAAGCCAGCAAGGTGTTCAGATTCAAGCAGGTCAAAAGTGGGAAAGAGAATTCCACAGGAAACACTGAGACGTATTTTAAGTGAATTTGTTCCAAATAGAAGCCATATCATAATTTATTTTCTTTGAAACTCAGGTTTTCTAGAACTGAACCTAAAGCATAAATCCCTTCCACCCTGCAAATAATTACTCAAACCTCAATTAAGTAAAACAATTACTTTTAGTTAGCATTTCAGCCCTGTTGCCCTCAACAACTAGTATGAATGTGAGTCAGTTATTGTAAAACACAACAACTAGTATGAATGTGAGTCAGTTATTGTAAAATCAAACGCAGTGCTGCAACCATGTAATCATGCAGCCAATCTTTCCACCGCCATTCCAGAGTCATGTTGCTTTCACATACATACCCTCAGGCATGTGGTTTGGGTGCTTTCTGAACAGGATCCCAATGCACAACGCCCGGTGAAGTTTATCTGTAGGAACAAAAGGGTCTTTTCCATCCCCTGTCACTGCAGTTGCTGCGAGTGTTACAGTGCTGCGGGGGGGGGGGGGGGGGGGTTTTAAGGAAGCCAGGGGAATGTGCCTCTGTGTGATCACAGAATTGAATTCATTCTGTGTATCTATGTGGCAAGTGTCATTTTCTTTGCACAAAAGAGAAAGTTCAAGAAATAAGAGCTTTAACTGAAGTCATCAAAAGAAATGCCTCGGGTTGTACCACTGTAAACAAATTAAGCTGAATGTCTCTCTGAACAACCGATAGCTCAAAGGCAAGTAAATAAAAACCATTCAGGATGTGACATTTCTTCAAGGGGACCTTAATGTTTTGATTTACCTTCACTAAGGAGCAGAACTTGCTCCAGCATGTTTGTGTGAGCACAGAGCATTGGCTCCAGCTAAAGGGGACTTTGCTAGAGGTGGCTGGTGAGTAGGCTCTGTGAAAATCGCTGCGGAGGTGGCGCTGCTTCTGCCTAGCTCCCTCCACCTCTGTGCATCCTTCCTGGGACCTCTCAGGGTTTGGCAGGTCCCTGTGGATGCTGTGGCATTGCACACAACTTGAAGAGCACAGCTGCGTTGCCATTATTGTGAGTCTGTGTGCAGAGAGGAGCAGCTGTGGGTGTGGCTGAACATTGCCACAAAGATGGGATTGTGCCCAGTCACGTGGTGGGAGTGAGGCAGAGATAGGCACAGGAAGTGGAGAGCTGCAAAACATGTGCTGGGAGCCTCTTGCCTGGTTTCATCCATGGCAGCACGCTGGTCACTTCATGGAAAAAGGTTTTGGCTGAGTATCTGGGAAGGCAGACATGGACAGGATTGTCAGGGCAGTGTCTGTCCGCTCCACAAGCACGGACTGGGAAGTGCAGGGAGCTGAAGAACCAAGTGCCTCTTTGACATTTCCTTGTCGTCCCTCCTCAGGCACTGAAAGTGTTGGTTTATGGCTGTGAACAGCAGGAAGCACGGGAACCATTTCTCCTTTGATGTTTAAACTACAGGCAAGAGTTCCAATTAAATTTCTCCCTTTTTTAAACTAGATGTTGGTTCAGATGTATTAGCCTCTTTATTACAGTTATTATCTGTCATTGAGGCTGGGCTACTGATGCAGAATTTGCTGACATTTTGGCAGAAAGACTTCAGAAAGCATTGTCTGCTCTTAACCTTTGGGAATGTGTGAGACTGCTGTTGGGCATTTTGCCAAAACCATGGCCATCTTCAAAGCTCTGTGAAGGATCTGCAACCCCAGCAAATTCAGCACATTCTGGAAGTTCCAGGGCATCTCTGCCTAACCCTTGGCTATGGCTTGTATGCTCTCTGTCCAGGTAGAAGATGGTGGGGCCTCTGAGAAGGATGCACAGGGAAACCCCAGACCCACTCCTGGAACTGCCTCCCAGAAAGGTAGAGATAGAGCTGAACCCAAATATTTCCTAATGGTTTAGCTTTTAATCTGTTTCATTCTGCTGGCTAGATAAAGGTTTTCTTATCTCAAGGAGAGATGTTCTTTGTCAGGGTTCTTAATCTCTAAGGCTATGCAGACCTGGAAAGACAGACAAGAAGGAGGATGTGGATAGTCAGGGAGAGATGAGGATACCGAAGATGGAGCAGTGGGAGGGAAGAGAGGAGGGGGAGAGAGGTTCGGAGAGGAAGAGGGGAGAGGGAGAGAGGTTTGGAGAGGGTAAGTTGTGTCATATTTTTCATTTGTATTACTTATCCTATTCTTCCAAGATGTTGTGATTTGAAACAGAGTCAGCAGAAATTTGGTCTCTCAGCAGAAGCATCATGAGATGGTGTGCAGGAATTTAGCCATATGATGGTTTTATTATTTTATTTTATTTTACAGTGCACCGTGGCTGGGGTTTAGCTTGGAATAGCTTTTCTGAGACACCTGCAAGGCAACAGTCGTAGCATTACCCAGAGTGTGCAGGAGCTGTGCCGGGATCAGCTGTATGGCTGTTTCAGGCCTTACAAGTATATTGCAGGGATTTTGCTTTGTGAAGAGCTGTGTAGTTAAATCCTCTTCAGCTGTTTTATGACTGGTGCTGTAAGTTTCTTTCTCTTCTGTTAGCTATGGTCCTTGTGTTACAGGAGAGGAATGCTCATAGTGTCACAGGGTGCTGAGGGCTAAGGCAGCTGCCTTTTCTGGTTATTCTGAAGGCATTTGGCTTGCAGGATGAAATGGGCTAGGCAGCCTCTTACCAGAGTGCCAACAGCAGCGACAGTGGTCTGGATCTGAACTGGAAGAGCTGATCTCCAGTTCCTGGCAGGTCCAGAGGCTGTGTGCTAGGTGGGTATGTGGGAATATACCTTTTGAGGCTCCTCAATCATGCTCACTCCTTACTGATCCAGGGTGAAGGGTAATTGAGAGCAGCACTGCTCCCCAGTGACTCTCTTAGCAGGGCATGCGTGGGACTGTGACTTCCAGCAGGAGAGGTTTGGTGCTTAAGATCTGTAGCAAGAATTAAATGCAATTTATGAGGGCATAGATTTAAATGAATCGGTTAATTTATAAAATCAACTTCTTCAGGCTACTTAGCTTTTTGATGTCTCACCAGTATTTAATTGTCTTAACTTGGTCTTAAAAGAATTATTAGGTTTTATATCTCTGTAGATCTTGATTTACTTCCCAGCTCTCAGTCTATTGGCCTGTGGCAGCACTTCTGCTTAGCTTTGATTTGTAGGGGGGGAAGTTATTTGACCAGCAAGTTTGTTCTGCATTAGTAAAGGGAACAGTTCTTAACCAAATCATATATGTTTTGTGATGTAAGTTAAGCAGAACTATGGCAATACTTACCACACTGGATGCACTGGATGTTGTTTTGATGAGTTAATTATTCTCCTTTCCCATCTTGGAATGACCTCTGTCCCTCAATATTGCATATCCGAGTCTGAGGAAAAAAACCTTTTTCAAGCATACCTGTGAAACGAACTTTTGAGCCAAAGCTAATGACAGGAGGGTGAAGTGAGGCAGGAAGGTAAATATTTTAAGTGTCAGGATTTGTGTTTTTCTGAAATGCTTAAGTATGTTTTAAAACAAAGTCTTTATTTTTGTTCTATTTGATACAAACCAGGATTTTCTGGACTTGAACCAAGAAGAAATTTCACTTTCCACGTATTTCTTGGTAAATTACTAAGCTAAAGAAAACAAAGAAATGAACTCACTAATCAAGTCCTTCCCCAGGCTGCCAAGGTTTTGGCTGAGAAAGGAGAGATTTGCCCCTTATCCTTGGGGATTCTGCTTTTTAGAGAAGAGGGTGGCCAGCAGCAGATTGGGGAAAGCATCTTGGCATACCAATGAATTTAGCTCAAAATAACAGCTGGGGTCAGTGACAGCTCTGTCTGTAGCTGATAAGTAAAAGACCAAGCTCAGAACTGCAGGTCAAAAAACAGCAGCTGTCATTACCATAGAAGCCCTGATAACATAATCCTTTAATAATACCAACATAATACCAGCAGCTGAGGGCAGGGGAGGGAGGGGGAAGCTAGGAAATCTGGCCCTGCATTTGGTGTGGATTGACATGAGAGGACAATGTGTGCCCACGTGGCTGGGGCACACTACAGGTGAAGGTGGGTCTCTCTGAGCACAGGAGGTGGCTTTACTAGGAAGGATGCATGCCTCAATGATTTTTTAATTGCTGTTGGTTTTAACTTTTTCCCCCCTCCAAAGGGAGCAGTAGGACTTGTGCTCCTATTTATGCCCTGAACTAACGCTGCAGATGCCTGCTGGGAGAGGAGGAATCCCCTTTGGAGCTGGGGGTCTTCATACTTGAAGACCTTGGGATGAGAGGGCTGTGGTGAGCCTTTGCAGAGGAGGGCCATGTCCTCAGACATTGCAGCTTTTCAGAAGTGGGGGTTTTGTGCAGAGCACTGAAAATAATGCAAAAAGTGTATCTTGGCTCTTACGGGATGTGTTGTCCCTCTGCCCCCACTTAAGAAAATATTGCCCTCCAAATTCAATTCTGTAGCCCATTATTCATGAGGTCATTACTGTTTAATTTAATCACCAAATGTCAGCTGAATCCCATTTGTTCTGCCAGCTCACTAGAGATTTACCTATTTATTTTACATTTCAAATGAATTGCTCATTATTCTGTCATTCTGGGATTTTATCCTATAATTTATTTTGTGGACCCTGACAAGCTGAAAATGAGCCCTGGTTCTCTCCTGTCTTGCATGTTAATTGTCAGGTCCATGGTTCAACTGTTTGCTTTCAGGACTGAGGAACCTGACCCAGTATTCCGGGAGGGAGGGGAGCCAGGATGTGTAATCCCACAGCTGCTGTTGGAGATTCAACTGTGACAAGAAGGAAATACTTTTTCTCTTTCCTCCTTCCCACACCTCTTGGGTCCATGTCAAAGGGCAAGTTATCCTGTGCAACTTGCCCCTGAAATACATCACGGCAGATCAGAGGTGTGTAGTGTCCCTTATGGTGTATGGGCATGGGTGCGGGTGTGTGGCTGAACTCCTGAGAGCAAAGGCTGTAAAAAGAAATGTTGGAGAGAAAGCAACATTTGGGGGTATAGATCCCAATCCTCTTTTAATGGGGTTAGGGTGAAATGGTCCTCAGTAAGGGACAGTCCTTACATCAGCTATTTCTAGCTGCAGTTTTCTCTTCTTTGCTCTTGTTTTTGGCTAGTGTTGGTGCTGGAGAAGACAGAACAGTGCTCTGTTCCGGCCAACCAGGTCCCAGGCTCCTGTGGTGCCCCTTCACCTGGATGAATTCTGGCTTTCTCTAATAGGTTCAGGGATCCTGTCAGGCCAAGCTCACATATCAGCTCCTTGTAGACAGGTTGTGCTTGTGTGTTTGATGGTATACCATGATTGCTGTATACAATCTGAGCCCCATCCAGCCTCTTTCATTTTCCTTTTGCAGTATGCACAATATTATGGAAAACCAGTCTTCTGTTGGGATTAGTTCTTTATCTGCCAATTGAGTGATCTGTGCTTTTTCTCAGTTGCCCTGTAAGCTGCTGGGACCTATGGGTCCTGCAGTTTGCCCCTTTATTATCCAGTTGAAGAGCAGCCCTTCTGTGCTGGAGAGGAGACTTGTTAAGAAAATTCACAAAAGGCCAAAGACACTGGCATGCACTAGAAAGAGAAGGAGGAGGAATTTGGAGGATATGAAGGGGGATTTCAATCTTCAGGCTCCTTTCTTGGTGGAATGTAAACTGAGTGTGGTCTCAGTTTGACTTGAGCAAATAGCTGAAAAAAGTAAAAATCCGTTGCATTTGTCTTTGATTCTTTCCCTGTCGCTGACACAAATCCCAAGCACCTCATTGATTTTCTGCTTTGCCCAACCTGAGATCAGCAGTGTGACATTGCTCCTGTTTGCTGGGCTGAGTTACTGCCTGCTGCTTCTAGTGAACTTCCCTGGCAGGTTGTTAGAGCTGGATGAAGTAAACCTGTTGTTTGGCTGTTCTTCTGAGATGTTCTCGGACATGGTATTTTCCCACCCCATGCAGCCTGGGCAATCAAGGGCATGTTTTGGAAGTCAGTGTTTACAGGACTGGAAAAAGCATTCTTGCATCTGCCTCACTGTCTCTGTGAAGTAAGCCAGTGCTCCTGTAGCCCTGCTAGGAAACCTGAGGTACTGTTAGTAGCTCAGAGTGACCACAGTCAAACTGTGCTTCCTTGCCTGCATGTCTCCACTGCTCAGTCTGTCTCTTCTGGTGTACTGATATCCAGGGCAGTGGCTAATGGATATTTTGGGGCAGGTGGCTCTGCAAAGCCAGGCTGATCCAGCTGGGGTCTTCCATGGTCCCACTGTCTCTGTGCAGATCTGTGCTGGCTGTGGGTTGGGTGAATGATGAGAACAAGCTCTCTGCCTCCTGATGTGCGCTCATGGTCTAAGCTGCTGCAAGCAAGGAGCACTTTTCAGTCCCACTCTGCAGGATCAGGGGCTGAAACAGGGCCTTTTGGACATGGCTGGGGTATGAGCAATTGCAAAAGCACCTAAAATATGTATGACTTGCTCAGGTGCTGTTGCCTGGGTTTCTTCCCTCTTCCTGTGCTCTGGTTTGACCTTCTGTGTCTTCACTGGGGAGGAAGCCTCCCAGCTGATGGGTAGGGAATTGCCTAGCTTGCACTTGCTCAGTGCAGGGAGGAATGGGGTGGTCAAGTGCTCAGTACTTGCTCTTGTGAACAATGGCTCAGAAAGCATAATTGTCTATCCAGATGTCAGGCGTGTTTATTTCTGGATACATAAGTACTCTTGACTTGGCCCTAACTGAATTTGTGTCCTAGCATTTTTCTTAATTGGGTTCTCTGATTCCTCTATGTCAGTGTTTAATTGGAGTTTAATTGGGAAAAACAGCGGTACACATCCTGCTAGAGTAAACGGATCATCTGCCTGTCTCCTCCATGCTCCTGGCAGGCTCTGGGGAGAAGCCTAGTTAAATTTTGGCCTGTCCTCCCCTTTCAAGGTTACGGTCTCCTCTGCTTCCCTCTCTGTTGCCTTCCTGATGCCAGGGAGGATTTCTGAGTCTCTGGATTGGTAGCAGTCCTCGGCAGGGTGGCTGTGCTGAGAAATGCCATGGGCTGATCAGACTCTCCCGTGGGTCCCTGCAGCTTGGCTCTTTGGGGTGTGATGGGAAGGGGTGTTAGATCATCAGTAGGCGTTTGGTGGAAGCCCTGCCTGGTTGGATCCTGGCAGAGGAAAGACTCTGGAGCACTGCTGAGCACTCCTGGCTCTGCCTTCAGCTGAGCACAGGATGATGAATAGAGGTTATTGTTGCAAATGCTCTTTCCACCCATTAACAAGCAGTTAATAGTACAGAGATGCAATAACAATCCCTCAGACTGGCTCCAGAGCTTGTATGGCCGTGTCCCTGCCAAACAGCATCTCTTTGTTTGTCCTGTGTCTGGGAGAGCAGTGAAGGGGATGAGGGAACTACGAGGAGAAGCTTGAGCTCCTCACTGTCCTTCAGAAGGTGAGTGTAACCATGACTGACAGAGGTAGGGGCTGGTGTGTCTCTAGTAGCCAGGGAATGTAGGTCTCAATCACTGACAGTGCTGCAGGCAAACACTTGTTTTCAGCTCATTTTCCCCACAGCTCAGTGTTCCCAGAGAGTTCAGGGAAGGCAGGGAGAAAACTGCTCAATTCAGTAGGCTATGCATGGGTTGGGGTGGCTGTTTGATGTTGCAGAGCTCCTTGTACCTTTTAACTGTAAAAACTCTGCTGCTTTTGAAGCTGCAAAAGCAGTCCTATTACTGAGAGTACTAAGTAGAAAATAAGAGCCCCTCCAACATCTTCCTTGCTGGTAAGACATTGCAAAAAACTTATTTTCCTTTAAAAGGAGCAAAGAGCCTTGCTTTAGTGTTGATAGGAGATGCACTTCTCTGGCGAATGGCATAAAATAAATCTATTTAAATACAGGTAATTTGGTGCAAAGGAATCGATTTTGCTATCATGGTATGTTGGATAACAGTAATTTCTTTTCTTTTCTTTTTTTTTTTCTTTTTTTTTTTTAATCAAAAGACTATGGGGCAGGTCCATAGTTTGTTCCTGTGCACAGCTGTATAGCTGTTTCCCTCCATGTTTTTGCCGACTGTTTCAGAGGGTTGTTGCTGTGTCTTTCCTGATAGGTTTTGTTTTTCTGTCCCATTTAGCATGAGAAATTCCTGGCTAGTTAGTCCAGCCCCATACTCAAGAAATGCTCATCTTGAGTGATCCCATTTCTAGAGGAGATGGAGGGTAGTATTGAAAAGGCAGTAGTAAGCCTTTAGACACCCATTAGTTCTTGGCAAAAGATGCAGGGGTTTAGACCATCTGGTAATTGCTCCACTGGTTACCTGCAGCTGAGCACTAAATATAAGGTGTCTAAGGAAAACAGATAGTTGGTCAGCTTAGACTGTCGAGCTGTAGAGTTGGCTCATTTTGTCTCAGCTCTTTCCCTCTTTATCAATAGGGTGCTGCCATGGTTTAATCCCAGCTGGCACCTAAGCACCACACAGCCACTCACTGTGGCATCATCTCCCCAGTGAGATGGGGGAAGAATCGGAAAACGTCAAACCTGTGGATTGAGATAAGAACAGTTTAATAATTGGAATAGGGCAAAATACTATAATAATTGAAGTGAACAGAGGAAAAAAAAATGCTAAGAGAGAGAGAAATAAACCCCAGGAAAACCAAGTGATGCACAATGCAGTTGCTAGATTCCCAGCCCATCTCTGGGCAGCAATCAGCCCTTCCCAGCTTGGGCAAGAGGCTTTCTCTTTTGCCTCGGTGGACACTGTCTGGAATGAGGGTGCAGAGAGCAGAGCCCTGGCAGGTGTTGAGCAATGGGGATAGTGGATAGGGATGGAGCTAACTCGAGGTTTCTCCTTTCCTTGGTGCCTGTCATTCATAGCATCAATCAGACTTTTAAGGGTAGGGGTAAGATGTGAAGGGGAGGATTGAATTATGGCAGGAAGACCACCAGATTTCTCAGTTTTTATCTGGAAACTTATGTTCAGATTTGCCTTTGTGGCCTGGGTAGTCTAATAATGAATTGATTTCTCTGTGCCTTGGCACAAATTAAAGAAAATCTGTCAATATAATGCACTTGATTTAATCAATAAAAAATGGGCTGGGGACTTCAGACTCTAATTTAATCATTGCAGCATTGCTGGTGACATTTCAAGTGACAGATTCCCCATTAACCTGGGGTACTCTGTTCAGCTTGTTTCTGCAGTACCGTCTGATCAGCTGATGTTCAGGGGGAAAGCCCCGCACTGACACTGCTGTTTGTGAGGGAGCTGAGCAGTGATGGGGAAGAGAAGAGTGAGACTCCAGATGGGGATGGTGCTGCTGCCTTAGCAGGTGCGCTGCTGGCTCCGTACTTATATCCCACTGTCGTGCTGCAAACTTAATAATGTTTGGCAGCAGTTAATTAACACTGTAACAACTGTTTTCTGCTTGGAAATTGCACAGGTACTGCAGATCAGGATGCTCTGCCCTGCTGGTGGGAGGCTGGGACCAAGATGGGACTTTGACCCCAGTCCCCAGTAACAGCAATGCTGCTATGCACCCCCAAAGCTGAGGGAAGAACTCACCTTGCTTCTGAGGAAAGGTCACTGCTTGCAGAGGGTACAGCCTGTAGCCACAAGGGAGAGTTGTCAGACACGGAAAGATAAGTGAACTGTCTCTTGCTCACATTTTTTAGAAGCACTGCCTTGTGAGACAGTGGTCTCATCTACAGATTGGTCGGAATTTAGTGTATTCCCTGTGTGTGTCCAGTGTGCTGTCTGCATGTGGGGTGGTTCTGACCTGTCCAACTGCATCTTAGTTCTGGTAGAAATGCTGTTCGGGTTGGGGTTGATTTGTACTTGGAAGTGGGAGTTAGTAGCTGTTCTGCAGTGGTGGATCTCCTGCCAAGCCAGTGAAGTCTATGGAAACCTGAGACTACAGCAAGCTCTGGAGTGTGAGGGTGTCCAGGAAACCACACTTCTCCATCTGCCATCAGAGCCAAAGTGGTTTGAGGCATTGAGATTCTCCCCACAAGGACATGTGCTGCCCTTGTTATGTCATCTGGGTAGGCAGCTGTTGCTTGCTTCACTTCATCAGTGGTATTTCCCTCTGACTTGGGGCTGCCTCTGTGAGGCTCAGTCCAGACCCTATTCTCCATGCTGTCACTGTGCACTGTTCCCTTGGCTGCTGTGGGAAGAGGTCTCTCTTCGTTGCTCCAGTGGAGCTGAAATGCTGCCAGCTCCTCCTGGGCCTGGAGCAGCAGTTGCTGGCAGTGGGTTGCTGCCAGTTCTGTCTTTCACAAGAGCCCTTTCTTCTCAGCAGGGCAGATGGAAAACACATGACCCCCTCTGCTGGCAGTCATCTCCTGTTGAAATATAATTTCAAGCCAATACAAAATTCATTCACATCATCACTGTGAAATGAACAGGCAAGGGGTTTCCTTGCTTTTCCCCATTAAGAATAAATCTGCCCTCTGAGACAGCCTGCTTACAGTCTTAAATGAGCCTCCCTGTCTGAAGCAGGATCACTACCTGCTCTGCAGGATGAGTCATGCTTGCTGAGCACCTTCTTGTCATACTGTTTTTCCTGCTTGTAGGGCTGCTGGGACTCCCTCTCTGGGACTGGCAGTATTTCAGCCCTGCTGCTGACACTGGGAGTTTTGTTTGGCTGGGGCAGGCAGATGGTGCCAGGACATAATGTTGAGACTAGCTGAAACTTCAGAAAGAATTTTTGTTGTTGTTGTTTTAGTGAAGAAGGTTATTCTGGTGATTTAATTCAGGGCTCTCAAGGCTATGGGATGGACTAATTTATGTGTTAGCTGAGGCAGAGGGAGCCAGTGGAACGAGGTCTGACATAGGAGCACTTGCATGGGAGAAGCTGTAAGACAGCAAAACACTTCTTGTCCATCTTCTCTGCACTGTGATGAGTTTGGGATTGGGATGTAGGGTTCTTTTGAGAGAAACTTCAGAATCTTTGAGTTTATTTAAAATAACTTATTCTTGAGGATTATTTTTAGCTTGCTATGGCAGTGAGATGAAAGCATCTTCCAAGCCTCTCTAAACAGGGAGTTACTTGCTTTTCCTCACTGGATCTGTTTTATAGTTGAAGGAAGAGAGTAATAGAGCCTGAAATGTAATTATATGTCTGGCAGCATGGGGCTGTTACACAGCAAGACCTTTGCTCTGTGTCTAGTGGTGACGAGCAGGGCTCAGCTGCAGAATTTCTACAACAGAAACGATGCAGCTGTTGGCTCCCCCCTTTGCCCCCCAGCTCAGGAGGCCCTGAGTAAAGAGGGTGATGCCATGCAGCCTTCCTTGGGTCAAGGCTCGGAGGTATTATGATATGGTCTGGGCTGGCACAGGCAGCTCTGTCAGTTTTACTGTTCAATGTTCACCATGACATTCAGAGCCTGCTTGGGTTGACTTTGATGGTTTCTTGTGATATGAAGGGCTTACACTCGAGACAACCAGAGATTGTCTAAATGGCCTCTTCCCTGCCTCACCTGTGCTGGATGGAGGCTCTGCAGAGCTTGGTGTGCTGCAAATTGACAGTCAGCAGCTGGCTCTGAAATCTGTGCCTGCCCAGGGCATATCCTGAGGGAGCAGCCCGGTGCTTAGCCCAGGTTTTTTGGGTGTGCTAACAAGCACTAGCCACTTTGTGCTTACACTCATATAACATTGTTGAAGGAAACCACTCCCCTTACTGAGGTGATTTTCCAGGCGCGGTCAGTAGGCATGGCCAGTCCTTATCTCCTCCTATCTTAACAGTGAGTTGAAGTTTCACAAGTCAGAAAGCTACTTATGATCTGTTTGTGCTCCTTGGCACTGCCAGGAGAGCAAGGGCCTTGTGGTCAACTGATACAGCTCAGAAAAGTTGTCTCGTCTTTGCTCTATGCTATGTTCCCCTTTAAACCAGTTCCCTGAGACTGGAAATTACCTGGTCACTGATTTTATGGGCTATACAAATTTTCCCTCCTCTGCTAGCACTCAAAGGTTCTGTCATAGCCAAGCCCAGCAGGAGGCAGAGGGTACCTGTAGGTAACTGGTGGAACTGGAAGAAATGGGGATCTAGGCATGCAACATGTGATGAGGTGATCTTCAGGTCAGAGCTAGAGGAGACAAAAGAGCAAAGGGCTCTGTTGCCTTCTGATAGGAAGACAATGTGACCTGGTTCAAGAGGCTAGCACGGCAGCCCGGCTTACCCCGTGGCTACTCGGTCCATGGAGACACAGACACCAATGTGGTGGATGGTCAAATGGCGTTTATTATCTTATCTCATAAGGTTAAATAGTCGAAAGGTTTCACTACGTCAGGAAAGGGGGACTGTGGGATAGCTAGGATTAGTAAGGAGTGGAAACCTACTGGGGTTAGGGGGGTTGCATGCCTTGGGTGATTTCTTATCATAAAGGAATGAAGGGGGAGGAAGATTCCATGTTCTGCTTCCCGTCACATCGCGAGATATTCCGTTTCGCCTGTCCCTATCTGCCACATTTCCCCCCTCCTCTTTTCATAAATGAGTGAGGTAGTCATAGATATAGGCATTGAAATGAGGTACGAGGTAGTAACTTGATAAAGGAAAAAGGGGTTTGGTACACCTGAGTAGATTTCGCAAGGCGAGTTAGAAAAGTCTTGCGACTGACAGTGTTTACAGTTTGGTTTACAGCATCTGTTGGTGGCTTAAAAACAGAATGTTGGCCCGTTCCAGACGGGTCTGGATAAAAGAGATTAGTTTGTTCAGCAGGCATGGTCCAAAGGTAAAAGCTAAAAGCAACATTGCTAATGGACCTATCAAGGTGGAAATTAGTGTGGTGAGCCATGGTGATTGATTGAACCAGGACTCAAACCAGCTTTGCTGGGCTTCCCTGTCTTTCTGTCTCTGAGCCAGTCTATCTCGGAGTTCTGCCATGGAGTCTCTGACAACTCCTGTGTGGTCTGCATAAAAGCAGCATTTCTCTTTCAAGGCAGCACACAAGCCTTCTTGTTGCATGAACAAGAGGTCCAGTCCTCGCCTGTTCTGCAAGACCACTTTTGAGAGTGAGGAAGCTGATTTCTCTAGAAAGGAGATGGATTTCTCGATCCTCTGCAAGTCCTCATTGATGGTCATTTGTAGCTGAGACAGTCCTTGGTGTCGGGTCGCAAGAGCTGAGACACCCGTGGCCGTTCCGGCTGCTCCCAGGCTGAGCAGCATTGCAATGGTTACACCTGTTATCAGTTTTCTTTTGTGGAGCCGGCCGGGTTTCTCAAAGAGGTGGTACATTTCTTCGTCTGAATGGTAGAGGACCCTAGGAACAATTAGAACTTGGACACAAAAGTCAGTGGAATCATTGAATTTGGCCAGAGACACACAAGGACTCACTCCAGATCGCTGACAAACCCACATCCCAGATGTGGATGGAACCACCCACTTATTCTTTCTGTTGGGCTTGACAACTTTGGTGCAGATGTTGCCTTTCTTTGCTAAGGTCGCATTGCCAAAACATCTGCCCTTGCCCGTGACTTGACTCAGGGTGATTCCTTTGCGGGGAGTATCCCACCTGCACTGGTGAGGGGCATCGGCTGTGGAATAACTGAAGGGGATATTTAAAGCAACTCCTTCGTAGAAGGGGGGTTTAACATCATAGCAAAGCCAGCAGGAATCAGTTAGGTTTGGGTTGGATTTTTTCAGGGATAGAAAGGTAGCTTTTAACATACGAAAGACTGGGTCAGAGTCAGACCCGGCTAAACGATTTATCTGGGAGGCATCTGCATGACTGATCAGGGTATCAGTGACCTTTGTGGGCAAGGCTTTGGAGTGGGTTGTGTTTTTCCCTCTCAGCACATCTTTAATAACTTTGTTTGGCCCAATTGCCTGGGATGCAGGGGGCTGAAGCTTGATAATTCGCACATTCACCCACTCTTTTGACTCTTGAATGACTACTGTCCACGTCCTGCCTGTGGCCCAACTAGGGTGATTTGGCTGCAAAACGGTCATGTTGTAATCAGTGCACCTCCGAGATTTAGGGATTTTATAATAGTTTTGATAGTATTTTTCCTGAAGGAAGACAGGTTGTTTACAACCGGTGGGTGCCCAGGTGAACTGTAAAAATTCATCGGGCTTTTGAGGCTCCCACCCAGGTCCTGACGGTCTGGCATCTGTAACAGTGGTTTCACAGCCCCAGTACCCACAATATCCTCACCCCGGATAATTGCAGTACTTCTTTCCTGGGTTTGAGGCTGGGCACCAATAGGATAGATGCATATGTGTAACATGAGGGGAATAGGGGTTTATTTTTGGTTTTCCAGGGAACAGATCGGTAATGCGGATCACAAAAGATGGGGTGTTTGGAGTGGTGGTTTCTTTGAGCACCTTGTCATTTGACAGGTGTTGCATGACCCACCTGAATGGCTGATGAGAGTAATGGTTTGGGCTGGCTTGTCCTCTGGCAACAAGCCCCAACAGCAAAATCACACAAAAACACTGTTGACGTCTGGGTCTCGCCGGTACAGAACTCTTAGGTGCTGCTTGACGGCTTGGAGGTCTGTCACTTTCTTCTGGAACAGGGGTGTACGCATTACGGGGGCGTCCCACGAGCATGTCCTGCAAACAGAAACTCACAGTTTTCATTAGTCTTATTCTGCTCATTTTGAAGGTCTGGCTTTATCGACTTCAGTGGACACCACTTGATTCTGCCTTCCTTTTTGACAGCTGTGTACCCTCATCCTGTGAGCACCAACCTCCAGCCCCGTTCCCATTCGCCTAGCTCATTTTTAATTACAACCTGCGGGCCCTCCTTTAATGCTCAGGTGGCCCAGTGTTTTTGAGCGGGACTGTTTGTTTCATCCCCCCTAGAGAATTGGTTCAGTGCTAGCAAAGCGGTTGCTAGTATACGTGCTTGGTCCCCTGAGGGAATGGAATTTTCAAAGCCTTCTGCTTTTGCTAGTACTTCTAACTTGGCTTTCAGGGTCTGATTTGCTCGCTCAACAATGGCCTGCCCGGTGCTATTATACGGGATACCTTGCACTAAAGTTATGCCCCATTTTGAGGCGAATTCTTGCACTGGTTTAGAGATAAAATTGGAACCGTTGTCAGTTTTAATCTGTTTGGGGATGCCAAGCCAGGCCATGGCCGTCAGCCAGTGCTGAATTGTGGCTTTAGAGTTAGTTTTGGGGTGCTGTGTGGCCACAATCATTCCGCTATAAGTGTCCACTGTCACTGCAAGCCATGCTCGAGGCTTCAGCAGTTGGCATAAAGTGAAGTCTGACTGCCAGATTTCTGAGGGCTTGAGACCTCTTGGGTTGACCCCACTAGACCATAGGGGTGACTTCTGGCAATGAGGGCAGGTGGCCACTACATGTTTTGCGTCCGCTGTCGAGATCCCACATCTCTTTGCCAGCGCTTTGGCTCCGATGTGGAGTGATTCATGTAATTGACGAGCTTTTTGCAATGTCCACACTCCCTTTGCTGCGGCATCCGCCTTGTCGTTGCCAGTCTGGAAATAACCTTTAACTGGGTTGTGGCTGTTGATGTGAATGACAGACACGGTGCCCTGTCGCGAGGAGAGTGTTTCTTCCAGCATTAGGGCTGCTGCAGATGTTGACACACCTGGTCCTGACATGGCTAGGCAGAGCCTTGCCACGAATATAGAGTCTGTTACGATGTTGAGGTGTTCCTCCTGGAAGAGTCCGCACGCCAAGACCACTGCTGCTGCTTCCAGCTGTTGCACTGACAGTGTGGGGTCACATGCTTTGATGCAATGCCATTGTTCTCCTGCCTGCCACACCGCCGCTGCGGTAGAAGTTGTGGAAGAAGCGTCAGTGAAGACCGTCGGTCCTGGCAGCGGGCGGTCTGTGACTTTTGGTGGCATGTCTATGTCCACAATGGTCAGTAGCTGAGTCCAAGGTGGTCTGGCGGCATAGGAGATTTCTCCTCCGAAGCCTGTGAGAGCAAGGGCTAGGTACTCCGGTATCGTGGTTGATTCTATGATTGGCTGCTTGCGGAAGGGAAGGTGGATTCTTGTTGGCTCAGTTCCCAGGTGTCTCAAGGCAAGTTTTCTGCCCTTCATTATGAGGTTAGCGATGCATTCGATTCCCGGGGAGAAAGCATGAGCCGGTTTTCCAAGGACTATCCATTGGATTGGCCGAGACCTCTCTGAAGGTCCTTGGGCCAGTGCACCCACTCCTCCCTTCGGTGTGAAGTGGACGTATAAATCAAGCGGCATGCTCGGGTTCCACCTGGCAAGGGTGCCAGTGGACAGCTGATGTTCGATGAAATCAAGGGAGCTTGCTGCTTCTGGTGTCAGCTGCTTGGGTTCCCAGCGGTGTTTTCCTTTCAGGAGGTCATATAAGGGGTCCATGACCTCGGGAGGAATTAGGACGATGTTGCAGAGCCACTGCAGGGATCGCACAAGGCGCTGCATGTCGTGAAGTGTCTTGATATTTCGGCAGACCTTCACCTTGGGGGGTGTCACATAGGAGTTTGTGATCCCCACTCCAGAAAAGTCACGCAGGGTCCTTTCTTGATCTTCGCGCTCGCGATATCGAAGCCGTTTGCCTGGAGAGTTTCTGTGATTGTGGACACTAAATGATCCACTTGGCTTGCTGATGGTGCAGCGACGAGGATGTCGTCCATGTATTGGATGATGGTCACAGCAGGGTAGGAGTGTCGGACTGGCATCAGTGCTTTTTCTACGGTGATCTGGCATATGGTTGGGCTATCTACGAAACCTTGTGGTAACACCTTTCACTGAAAGCGAAGATTGGGTCTATTGCCATTTGGGGACACAACAGAAAAAGCAAAACGTTCCTTGTCCTCAGGGTGCAGGGGTATCGAAAAGAAACAGTCTTTGATGTCCAGCACTGCGCATGGCTGTCCTTTTGGGATGGCTGAGTTCATGGGCAGCAGTGTCTGGACTGGACCCATGGGTCGTACTGTCTTGTTCACTTCTCTCAGGTCATGGATGAGGCGGTAACTTTCCCCAGACTTTTTGGGGATTACAAATACAGGGGTGTTCCACGGGCTGATGGAGGGTTCTATGTGACCCTTTTGTAGCTCGCGGTCAACTAATTCTAACAAAGCTGCCATTTGAGGCTCTGACAGAGGCCACTGCTCCACGTATACGATTTCTGATGATTTCCAAGTCAATTTAATTGGCAGCGGTGGATGAATTGCAGTGGCCCTCATGATAAATTTGTCATCCTGACTCCTAGCATAGCAAGGATGTCCCTTCTTATCAAAGGTGGAGAGTTCTGTAGAATGTAGGGGTAGATTGCCACTGTCTGTTCTGGTCCCTTTTTTGTGTGAAGTGTTATAGCTACTAATTGAGTGCTTTTCCACGCCCAGGACGGTCCTCCCACACCATTCACTGGGGGGACTTCTTTAAATTGCCAGTGCTGTGGCCAGTGTGCCTGGGGAATAACTGTACAGTCTGAACCCGTGTCTGCCCAAAACTGAAGCGCTATGACGTGGGGATCCTGACTGCCATAGAGGCGGCATGTCCCCCACACTATCAAGGGCTCTTTCCTTATTTTTATGGCCAGGGCCACCCAGGGGTTCTGCTCTGGGGCGCCCCCTGCTGGCCCTGCGGCACAATCGCGGCTTGTGGCTGTGGTGGAAGCGAGTGTGCTGCTGGCGGTGCTGCGAAACTCTGCAATTGTACTGTTTGTGTGGGTGCAAGACTGGCTGTCTCCTGCGGGGGCATGGGGAATAAGGGCCCCCCACCCCACTGGGGGTTGGCATAGATGGGCCGCGTTGCATTCGCAGCGGGAGGAGGCTGAGTGCGGCCCACACGCCCCCTCCCTCTTCCGTTTCCCCGGGATCGGGACTTGCATTCCTTAGCGAAGTGTCCCTTCTTCCCGCAGCCCCAACAGGGTCCTCTCACGCGCACTTGAGATGGAGGCACCGCCGGGGGAGGCTGTGATTTTTGGGGACAGCCCGTTGCGATGTGGCCTGCCTGACCACCATTAAAGCATGCCATTGCATTGGTTAGATCACGTATGGCTGCCTGAATGGGTGTCAGCTGTTCCTCCTGGACCACATGTTTGATCATATCGGCCAGGCTGGCTCCAACTGGAACAGAGCGCAAGATTTCCTTGGTCCTAGTATTGCTTTGTTGTCGCAAACAGTCCGTTACGATGGGCCCTTTTGCCGCCGCAGGCAGGGTAGAGGCGTCTACTGCCGCTTGTAGGCGGTCTACAAACTGCGTGAAGCTTTCACTCTCTGTTTGCTTTATGGTTGACCACGGTGAAGGTTTAGCTACCACACGGGATGCGGCTCGAATAGCTTCCCTGGCAGCTTGGGTTGTGGCCCTGACTTCCTCAGCTCGTAATTGTGTGGCTTGCTGCTGAGGTGTAATCATCTCATCATGTTTTCCTGTCAGCCTGGACAAGCTCGAGTCGTGCAGTGGTTGCTCTGCCCCAGAAGACTGGGCCAATAGGTTTGTGCAGTGGTCTCTCCATTCCTGTTTAAAAACAATCATTCCTGCACCATCAAAGATCATGCGACCTATTTGTATAATGTCAAAGGGGAGCAGGTTATCATTGCAAAAAAGACCGTCTATGAGAGTGGAGACAATGGCGGAATCCATCCCTTTTTCTGAAATTGCTTTGACAATCGTTTGTATATCTTTGGGGTTTATCGGGTTGTAAACTTGTTGCTGGTTTCCGTCTTGCCCAGTGACTCTCACTGGGAAGGCATGAACTGGAGCCGAGGGTACCAATTCTGCGCAAGCTATATTTATTTTTCCCCAGTCAGTGAATTTGTATTGTGGTTGCTTTCCGGCATAATTTAAAGCTTTATTCGTTTTCGCTTTAAATTGCGTCAGCTCCGCTTCTTCCGATTTCGTGTCCCCGTCAGTCTCCGTTAACTCAATAGAGCTAGCGGAGCTGCTGTCGGACTCAGAGCCGGAAGTCAACTGCCAGAGCACTTCCGGGATTCCGTGCTTTTTCTTGCGGCCCCGGCCTCGCTCCTCCCCTTGGGGGTGGTGCCGATCCCGCCCCCTGGGCTGGCCCTGCCTCCCGCAAGGGGAGGTCTCTCCCTTAAATGGTAGCAGCATTGAGCATGGCTCTTGACTGGGCATGCGCTCTCTGTCGCTCTCCCGCACACGCGGGTTTGCAGCTCCCTCTTCCCGCGCATGCACAGCAGCGAACACCCGCAGTCTTTGTTCGTTCCCGCTGCTGAAACCCTGGCCCCGCCCATCTCCTTGGTTGCCAGCGCCATTTTGATGTACATAGGGTGGGGGGGGGGGGGCCACCCACGCTTCCTCTCTGGCTATCCTCTCGGTTTCCCTGGCTTCGTTTGTTAATTCTTCCCAAAAAGATCACGCATATTGCTGCGCTTCCAGCATCGGATCGCTAACCGGCGGCGGAGAGACGGATGGAGAAACCGCGGACGTTTGGGAAGTTTCTGCGGGAGGGGGTGGACCCGGTGGGCTCGGCGGGAGGGTCGGAAAGTTTTCTGGGGGCCCCGGGGCGTTTGGATTCGGGTTCGGGGAGGAGGGAAGCGCGCCCGGTCCCCGCAAACCCCCGCTCTCAGATAGACCGCTCTCGGGGTCGGTCTGTGTTACTGCCCCTACCCCTAGCTTAGGGGTAGCTAATAAACATGCACGCGCGGCATTCCAGGTCTCTTGTTGCTCCAGCGCTTGGCGTAAAGCCGTTTCTACTTTCCCCCACGCTTTGAGACTTTTGCCACTGCCTGAGGACTTAGTATCCTCTGCTAAAATGTTGGTGCATTTCTCCCACATCTCCGGGTGCAAAATTTCTACGGGGCGTTCGATGGCCCCAAGCTCCGGGAGTTTTGCAATAGCAAGATAAAAATCCTTGAGCTTACACTTAATTCCCCATTGTTTATAAAGTGAACTCACGACCTTTGCGATCGCTTCCATGGTGACCGTGGGTCCTCTTGGGAATGTCTTCCTTGCCTGAAGTCAGCTTCGCTGCTTCGGCCGCTATCTCTTGTCCAGGTGAACCCCGCTACCCGAGCTTTTTCTTCTTTTTCTTCTTCTTCCTCTTCCCGGGTCTCGGCACCAGAATGTTGCCTTCTGATAGGAAGACAATGTGACCTGGTTCAAGAGGCTAGCACGGCAGCCCAGCTTACCCCGTGGCTACTCGGTCCATGGACACACAGACACCAATGTGGTGGATGGTCAAATGGCGTTTATTATCTTATCTCATAAGGTTAAATAGTCGAAAGGTTTCACTACGTCAGGAAAGGGGGACTGTGGGATAGCTAGGATTAGTAAAGAGTGGAAAACTACTGGGGTTAGGGGGGTTGCATGCCTTGGGTGATTTCTTATCATAAAGGAATGAAGGGGGAGGAAGATTCCATGTTCTGATTCCCGTCACATCGCGAGATATTCCGTTTCGCCTGTCCCTATCTGCCACAGGGCTCTGCTCAGCAAACTGCTGAGTAAAAGCAATGTACATTTTGCTGCCTATGGAAACTGGATAATATCCTGCGCTGTCACTGCTTGGCTGTAAAACACTCTTCTCTGACTTGGCCTGGATTATGAAGGAGGGTGATGCATGTTTTTATACTGGCTGTGCTGCTAACCTAGTAACTAGGAAGTGGGGGGTTTGTTAGGCGGGGGTTTTTGCTGGTTGGTTGGTTGGGGTTTTGTTGTTGTTAAAGGATAGAATCAGTCCAGTTTGGGCTGTACAAAGCAGCTTTTTAAAGCTGGTCCTGCTGTGTGAGTTGAAAAAGTGTTGAAATAAAAAGAAACAACAGCACCTTCATAAAGATATCTTGAAGACTTTATCCTAATCATATGGACGCATTACCATAATGAAAATGTGTTAAAGGCTTTGCTGGAAAAGCCATTAAAACAGATTAGTGCATCTATCTGCACCATAAAAAAGTCCTTTTAGTAGGACTGCCCATAATTCCAGCTGTCACAAACAAAAGACTCCTGAAATGCTCTGTGAGCAGCCATTAAAACCGGGGAAGACTCAGCCAATGATCTTGCTTTGATTGTTTTCAGTGCAAGAAGTACTTTGACCTTTGGGCTGTCATTGCTGGGGAACCTCTGCCTAGAGGAATTAATAAACCCTCATTATACCAAGATAATAGTCACCTCATTTCCCAGCCAGCTGCGGGGAGGAGGATGAGGGCAGTGCTATGAGATGTGCTGTATCATGTGGCTTTCCCTTGGTTCTCTGACCTGTCCCCACCTCCCTGAACGCAAATGTGAGCTGGTCAAAGGCTGATGTGACTCAGGGCCTGAGAGAGTGGCAAGCTCCAGCAAAGCTGGGGAAAAGGAGCTTGCAGAGATCCACACAGAATCAGGGACACTAGTCAAGGTGGGATGAGAAACTTTGGAGCTGTAACAATTAGAACATGATTTTTCACTGGAACAACATTGATGTCTAGCCACATCCCCACCTCTAACAAATACATGTGTTTTCTAAAAATAACATCCTCCCCCACCTCTGAGACTTTGGCTTAGGTGAACCTACATTTTCACATGAAAAATATGATGAGGAGAAATATCTTGCTACGTGGACCATGGTTTCTTCCTCATCCCCAATGAAATAATGGAGATAAAAGGACAGATGCACAGGGCTGAAGGAGCTGGGGAGTATGTGAGAGACCAGAGGCAGGATTATATTAGCATCAATGCATTTGAGTTTCTGTCCTAGTAACAATGCAGACACCAGTCCACAGATCCTTGTTTTGATCCTTTTGAGCTGGGAATATAAAAGGAGTGCTCTTCTATATTCAACAGATGCATCTGAAGAAGGAACAAAGGGGAGATAAAGTGCCAGATCCTTTAAGTTCTTTGACAAACTTATTTTAAGGGGGGAGGGGGAAGGAAATTAGCAGGGTTTAAAAATACAAGAAAGAGAGGGAGAGGAGGAAAATCATAATTTTAACCTGTAACTGTACTCTCTGCTCCTGTCCTTTGCTGAAGCCCCAGGTTGTGTGTCAGATAAAGATATTTGAGATGATGTCTCTCTCCATCATTTAACAGGTGTTTATGCCATCTGAAAAATATACATTGCGTTCCCAAGCAAATTGCCATGGCTTTTGATGAGTGAAGAGGGGCAACTGTGCTTAGGTTTGGGGGCATCTATGAACTTGTGATAATAGCTGCTAGTTTAGCAGTGAGACTACAGTTTTCTTCCGTGGTTTGATTGTATATATAAATTACAGTCCAGTTTTCTCCATCAAGAGTTGTTGGGGAATTCTGTTTTTGTTCATCCGTTCTTTTAATGATGGTGTAGGAGGGGGAGTAGCTTTTATAGTATATGCATCTATGGAAGTGGACACTTGTCAGCAACAAGGTTTGCAAGGGGTCAGATTGTTTTAACAGAGATGCAAATTACTGTTGTTCTTGTATTGAATCCCAGAGCGGGTGGAATCCTTCCTTCCTCAAGAGAAAATGCCAAGAGAAGTCACATCATGGCTTTACTATTACTGCAGAGCACTGAGCAGTGACTGTAAAGTGCTGCTGCATTTTATTTGCTTTCACTTATAGTCAGTTGACTGACCTGCACTCTCCAGGAGCAGCCATGGGATTAGAACTTAATGAGTCAGTGGCAGGGGGGACGGAGACAGGTGTCTCCTCTAAGCATGGGTGAAAGGCCCATTTATGTGTCTTATGAATTATGTTAAAATCGATGGGACTAGATAACATCCAAAGTACATTGGCATTTAAAAGTGCTCTGTGGCTGTTAAGTGTCACCCAGACAGGCACCTTGTAGCCCCTCTGGGGCTGGTGCATGTGTTCTGAGGGCTCAGTCCCAGTGGGCAGCTGGTGTCTTGGCACAGGTGGGAGGATGCTGCTTAGGTTTGTCCTGTTTCTGTACCAAAACAGCTTGTGCATATACAGTGATCTGCTGTGGAGTGATTCCAGAGGGACTATTCCAAGGGTAGAAGGCACTGCCACAGACATATCAAGTGCGGTTTATGCCTGTGACAGCTTCATTTGTGAAGTGTTGAGCTGTGCATTACTTCCAGGCTGCCTCTGTTTGGGGAAAAAGCACTAGATACGGGCCCTTCAGTGGCAATTCACTTTCCCAGGGCATCCTGCATAGGCTCAGAGCACCCCCATCTCATCCTTGCTAGAACCAGCCTTGTAAGGACCTGCACAGCCCAGATCTGAGAGTGGTGAATGATCCCCTTGGTACAGCTGCTTTGTAACATAAAATAAAAATAAACCATTTCTATATGTAGAAGCCTGCAAGGTAATTAATATCCTAGCCATTAAATTCCACTGCAGTATACTCAGTGTTAATAAGCTAGCTAAGAGCTCTGCTTGAAATTAATAAGTTGCAAATGACCTAAGGGCCGCTGCTTCATGCTTGCTTTTTTCCCCATGTACCCACCCAAAATTACAGAATTTAAATAGAAAGACAATTTTCATTTATGAGCTAGTATCATTATTCATAACTGGAGAGTTTTAAAGAATAAAAAGCCTTTCTGGTTAATTAGAAACTTCAGCATCTCAGGGAAACTAGGAAGGGAATAAAATCTGGGTTTGACTGAGGTGCACAAATATAAAGCACAAATCAAATGGAAGGGTAATGTAATTTCTGCAGAAATTTTTAAATGTGTGATCCTAAGGGTCCAGCTGTCTGTGCAGAGAACATGAAGCACGCCAGAGGTACAGTTGCCACATGTCCAGAGTATTTCCCCAACTCCTGACTGCTTTCAGGAGAGGAAGATGAGGGATGTGCTCCAAGGAGGAAAGGGGGAGAGGAACAGTCTGATCAGCTTCTGATCTGAAAGATCAAGTCCCTTTTGCTCATCCAGCCATGCAGCTCTGGAGCTCTCCTGGCACTGACCTGCTTGGTTTGCCTTTAGCTGAGCTGCTTGGGAGACGTGAGAGAGGTGCTCAAAAGGAACAGGTGCTCAAAACAGAACTGGGCAGCTGCCCTTGCAGTCACAAAGCTGAGATGACTGGGCCAAAATCTCCTCTCCCCTTCAAAAAGGGGGCCATGGTGGGAGAAACTTGGAATGCTTTTATGTATAACTGGCTTTTTCTCTTGCTCACAGGATGGTCAGTCTGCTTTCACCTACCAGCAGCAGAATCTCTAATAAAAACAAATTAGGACAAGAAGACCTAGAAGTATAGCAATGCTCTGCTAATTATGTGGCTTGTTTAGCAGGAGAGCTGGGCTGTGGTTTTGTTCCTGTCTTTTCTAAGAGAAGGTGGCATTGCTCAGAGATGCTGAGGAAAGGGAGAGAACAGCCTCAGAAGCTCAGGTTATTTGTATCTGTCTTGGTTTGAAAGACAGGTGTCTGCCAAGGAAGGCAGGAACTTCCCTTGGAATGGAGAATATGACCCACCCTCCCACCAAATTATTATAACTTTGAAATTAAGGGTGTTTTTAGGCAAAGATATGGGAAAAGGAGTAACAGTTCTTTACTAGTATGTATGTAACATACATACCAGTAAAGGCATACATACAAGGGAAACAAACAACAATGGTAACAACAATTGCAAACAAGAACAGCAAACCCAATAAACCGTTTTGTCTCACTTTTTGAACCATTTCCCCTTGGTGCAGTTCCGGTCACGGCCGGCAGGGGCGCGGGTGGCTCCCGGCCGGGCAGGGCGGGTGCGGTGATTCCTGCAGGGGGCGCTGTGGCGCGAGCTCGGCTGTGTCTGCACGTGGACAATGGTGGATGCAGCCGGCAGGAAGGGATGGAAAGGGGTTTCCTTTACCAGCCCAGAGGGGCAGCTGATCCCAGTGCCCCTTCTGGATAGCAAAAGGAGCTGTACTGGGGACCTCAGAAGCAGCGAGCTGGAACGGCAGGGATGAGCAAAATCCCGGAGTGGTAAAGGAGATGTATCAGAAACTCTGCAGCTATAGCTGGAACTGCTGGGCATCCCGGGAGGCAGGGGGTGTGGGGCTACAGCGTAGCAAAATACTCGGAGCAGTAGCAGAGACACAGTGGGGCTGGGCAGTGGCAGCCCGGCTCCTAGACAGGCAGGGAGAGGCTCCCTTGGATGGGGAAAGGGCTCGGGATCCTGGGGTTTCCCTTGAGGCACCAGAGCAGATGGTGAAAGTCTTTTCTTAGTAAGGTAGGGTGTTAATAAGGACCCAGTTCAGTGGTTGCTCTCATGAGCAAAAGCCCACGCCCCAGCAGAAGAAGCAGGACTGGGCTGGGCTCCAGCGGCAGCAGCAAATTACCCCCCAAGCAGCAGCTCCGACCATCTTATTCCAAAGCCGAGAGCAAGAGAGAGGTAGGAGCTGCAACCAATTCTTTCTCCCCAGCCCAGTTCTCACGGTATCTCTGCCCTTCCCAGAGAAAACCCCAGGTAAAAAGAGAGAGTAGCCAGCTGCACCCCTCCACTGAGCTGTGGCCACTTCTTTCGTCTCTCTTAAGTACTCGGTCGTTATTGTTTCTTAGCAACACCTATGGGAGAAAAATCTTTGGGGGAAAGAAACAAAAGGAAAACCCCTGACTTTCAACAGTATCCCTTATATGTGTGTGGATTGCCTCTGTGCCAAGATATCTGCGTGATTCCTGTTTTCCGGTACTTAGGCAGTTCTTTCCGCCCTCTGGAAACTGGGTGCTTCTACTGAGCCGCTGTGTTCAGAAGCATCACTAATGTGTATGATATTCCTGTAGCTCCAGATGCTCATCTTTTCTTCCATCCCTACCCTATCCCTTAGGGGCAATTAGGGAAGAGCTTGTAAATTCATAATTGCGGACCTTCTCAAACCTAGATTAATTCCTCCAGTCTATCAGATGAATACATATTTATAAGTGTTCTTAAAAATGCACTTTCCTTCACTCAGTGAGGTGTAATGAATCCATCATGTAAATACATGCTTAGGTGCAGAATGGAAAAATCCTTTAGAGTATTTTTTAGGATTAATAGAAGGATGTTCTTTGAGAAGCTTGGCTTTTTGCAAAAGTGATTAAAAAAGTGATTTAACTATATACAATTCACAACAGTAAGTTAAAAGAGCTTAAGGAATAACTCACCTATGCTGCTGAGATCAGACTCTGAAGAGTGCATCTTCCCATTATAAAACAAAATCAGTTATTGATAAAAGAAATTGTGTTTGGCATGTATGAATCTGAAATTTCTTGTTATCTAGTCCCTTTTCTGCTCTAGTAAGACTTAACCAGTTTTGCATTTCTAGTTTTCTGTGGAACATGTAGTAAAGACTTTCCGAGGATGCTGAGCTGGTAGAAGTTGTCCCAGTGCTCTGAGTAGGGACAGGAATACCTGAAGCCAGAGTCTTCTGTGTCTTTGGTAGTGCTTGAGGCATGGCAGGTAAAGCTAGGTGTGTTCAGGAGCTTGCTGACCAGCAGAGACAATTTGGTAGTGGCAGGGTGAGAGGAGGAATGTCATCTGGTGCATGGTAGCAGCTGTGGCCTGGTGTCCTAGGTTACAGTGTAAGATGTAACCAAAAGCATGTATTCTATTATCATCTTCAAAAGCTGTTAAAACAGGTGAGGCAATGTTCGTTATCTCCTACTATGACTCATCCTTGATAACTCCCTCCAGGAGCTATCTCTGTATGTCACCGCATGATTTATAGAATTACATCAGCCCATTGTGAGATGCTCTGCCCAGGGATAGGAGCCAAGCATTCCCACTTCCATATAATCTGGGGTTTGGAACAGCACGAGCAGCTCTTACCTGTGGGACTACCTGAGGATAAGAGCTACACCACTGGACCTTCAGGTGAAGACCAGACCCTTTTCTGCAGGGTCACTTCATCTGGACTGCTGCCACCACCCTGACTAGCAGGGTGTCACGTTGTTCTTGTGCAGGGTGTCAGTGTTGTAGTATTACACTTACTTTAATTTTCCTATTAAATTATAATTCTGACTTGCGATCTCCCGTTGGTTTGTTTTCAAACTAGCACACCTGGTGGGGCTGAAGGAGGATATGTGAATCTAGAGTACTTTTACTCATCTGAGCTCCACAAGTCACATACTGTGTTAGTGGGGGGAAACTGCTACTTCTCTGTGCCTTGGTTTCTCTGGTAGAAATCCGGGTCCGTGAGCTATACAGGGAATATTGGCTGTGGAATTGCTGAGTCTTACTGGGCTCTGATAAGTGCACTCTTAGCAACATTTTAGACCTCTCTGTAGTCTCCTAGTGTCTGATGTGTGCCGCTGGCCCAGTGGTTTTGTGTTGTTTCGGTCTTTGGAGAAGGTGGTACTTGAGAGGGCTGAGGCTCTAGAGGAGAGTTTGTAGTTATTGCTGCAAAAGGGGGCTTGCAGTGAGGGTTGGGGTTTTTGACTGTTCCCCTGGTCAGTCAGATTTTTCTTCCTCCATGTGAGCACTTCTGAGCTCTGCTGTGGGATATGACAGTGGATGAGTCACCTCTCTCCTAAGGCAGCTGTTGGCTCTGGTAGATGATTGGGAGCAGGCTGAGGAGAAAGCTCTGGGGAGATGTCATTGCAGCCTTCCAGGACCTAAAAAGGGCTTATCAAAAAGGAGGGAGAGGGGCTTTATACATGGGCAGATAGTGATAGGACAAGGAGGAATGCTTTTAAACTAAAATAGGAGAGATTTAGATTAGATATTAGGAAGAAGTTCTTTACTCAGAGCATGGTAAAGGCCCTGGCACAGGTTGTCCAGAGAAGTTGTGGCTACCCCATCCCTGGAAATGTTCATGACCAGGTTGAAAGGGGCCATGAGCAACCTGATCTAGTGGAAGATGTCCCTGGCCATGGCAGGGAGGTTGGAACTAGATGGTCTTTAAGGGCCCTTCCAGCCCAGGCCTTTCTATCATTTTGATTTGTGTGCCCATCATTGTCAAAGTGGTGCTGACTCATGGGTAGCCTTAGGACAGCCATGTCTGTTTTCTTCCCTTGTACTACAGTTTCTCTGTCTGCAGAAGCAGCCTTTATTACAGTTTTGGGTATTTAGTTTAGCATTTTTCTACTCGCAAATATATAGTAGTGAATCTCAGAATAACAGCAGGGCATGTCTCTGGGACATATCTGTTAATCAGGGCTGTAAGTGCTTCATTGGACTGATGCCAGAGCACTCAAGCACACTCAGAGTCAAGTTTGCCTCTCAAATCGTTCTGCTGTGAGGCAGAAGAACTGACTTTCTCCAGGTTACTGTGTGCCAGGGAAGGCAAAATGCAGTATTACAACTGGAAGTGAGCTTTCCTCATCTCAAGTTAGGAAAACTTGCAGACTCTTATCCTGCTCCTAATTAATAGAATCTATTCTACTTTCATTGCATGAAACTTAAATCCTTAGAAAGGAGAAGACAATTATTTTGGAGCATTAACAACTCTCCTAATTTAATGTTGCATGGAATAGCTGATGCAGAAAGAAATCTGAGATTTTATGGCTACAACTCTCCAGAGTCTGCCTACCCAAAGGGAAAAGACTTTTTTACCTAGAACAAGCGGAGAAATGAGTCAAGAAATAGATAAGGGGCAAAATATTTTGGTCCTATGTCTCTTTTCCCACAGATTCATTAATTGTTATGTGCCAGAAGACAGCAGCTGGTCCTTGTCATACTAGCAGAGGGAAAATTGTACCCTCAGCCCAGATATTTGCAGGTGTATCCTGTGCATGCAGTAGCCTTTGTGATGCTGAGTTACTCTGTGCCATGATGTAATTTACTACAAACCTAGAGATGCTACAGACAAAAAGTTGTGCATACCTTAGAGAAACTTGGCATATTCTAGTCCAGACTGGCTTGTGTGAGTGGTCCTTTCATGTAATCCACGAGGAATTGGGTAGGTGCTGCATGTTACCAGTTGCCACTAGCTATAGGTCCCAGAGGCTTAAAAATAAAAAAAACCTGGTGACCTACCCAAGCATGGGACTGCTGGTCAGAACAGAAATCAGTGTGCAGAGGAAGTACCTCCTTTCTTGCTGGCATACTTTTTCTCCTAAACAGTAGACCTGTCTGTTGGTTTTCTGTTTTAAACCAGCTTGATGGTGCTGTGGTTCTCCTGCAAGGCTCTGATACTCCCCCACTGAGCTCCGATACAGAGAATTACTACTAAATGCCTTTCTAAACTTTGATTGCTTGTAAGCAGTTGTGGGGCTGTGTATTTGGGATGCTAAAGCTGGGGCACTGCTAGGTGGAGGTGTTCTGGCTCTTCAGGTGTGGCCTTTCCAAGGGCCCTGTGCCTATTTTGGTGAGACTGGGGTGCAAAGCACCTGTGGAGGCTCCAACCTCTCCCCACCTTGTGCTCCTGGGAGACTGCCAAGACTGTCACTGGAGGCTGGCATGTTGCTGATGGACAAGATCAACTCCTTGGCACTGACTGCCAGCAGATCCTTCCCCTCTGATCTCTTTCTCCTGTAGTGGCCTTTTATGTTTTTCGTTAAACATTACCATTTCTAATGTTACAGCCTAAAGATATTGTTGAAAAGTTTCATGAAGTGTTACAGCTCATTATGGCTTTGATTACTGTAGTTTTTAATTTGGGGTGAGCTTTCTGGAATGTTTGTGCTTCCTTTACATAGAGCAGACTGCTTTACCATCCAATTGCAGTGGACATCACAGAGGTAGCTGAGGGGCAATGTTAATTACCCTTTGTCCTAGCTCATCTCTTGATACATTTTCTAATGTCTCAATTATCTCTTTTTACATTCTTTGCATTGTGAAGCAAATGAGTAAATTAAAAACAACCAGGAAGGTCAAGGTTTGGGGTGGGGGGAGTTGTGTGCAAAACCTCATCAACTGTGATTCTTTGCTGCTGTGTTGCTGCAGCACAGAATCCAGGGCTGGGACACAGAACTCTGCACTGGTTCACCTGATCCCTGTTCTCTTCCTGCTCTTGATGTCAGAGGAGTGATGGATTTCATGCCCTAACCTCAACCATTGACTAAACCTAGTGGTAAAGTGAGAGAGTAGAGGAGATGGAAAGAGGCACCTGGCTATAGTTCCTGTGGCCTAGTACTCACTAAAATCTCCTCCAACTCTCACAATGACTATTAATGACTAATTAATGACTCCCAGTGCCCCCAGTGCAGTACTGATTAATTTAATAGCCTTACCACTGCATATGTCCTGGGTTGCAGTGTATTCTATTACCATCCTCATGAGCTATTGAAACCAGGTGGGGCAGGGTTTCCTTGCCTCCTCCCTCCAGATTATCTTCTTGTAATGAGCCCATCAACTCCTGGCCTCATGACTCATCATCCCATTGTGAGATGCTCCACCCAGAGGGAGGAACCAAGCATTCCTAGATATAATCTGAGAGTCTGAACACCACAGACACCCCTTTCCACTGAATTCCCAGAGGACAGGAGCTACACAGCCACCACTGGACCTTCTGAGGAAGAGCAGACCCTTCTACAGGATCACTGCTTCAACAGAACCACATCCACCACTTCAGGAGGATGCAGCCACCATTTTATTGGACTGCTACTGCCACCCTAACTAACAGGGTGTCAGGTTGTATCCTGACTCTGTCAGTTTAAACCGGTGTTTTCTGGCTTTATTTTTTACATTAATTTCCCTATTAAATTGTTACTCTGATTTGGTACCTCCCACTGGTTTGTTTTCAAACAAGTACAGCATACGGTACCCATACAGAAAAGGGGAGTCTACATGGCATGCAGGTGCCCTGCTGGCACGAGGACACCCCCAGCCTGACCAGTGGCCAAGGAGTCAGGTGTGCTGTTGTACCCAAGGTTGGTGATGGGTTTGGGTGTCTGTGAATCCAGCTTTGCTGGGACAAGTTTCCTCCCTGGCAGCAAGCAGTGGGGGGATGCTGACAGCTCTTCTGCCCCAGGAGAGCAGGAAGGAGATGGCTTGCAGCCTGTGCTTATGGTGGCCTGCATGCTCCTCTGGCTCCTGTAATTTACTGAGGCCCCATGGTTTATAATAAACTGTAGTCTTGGAATGATGGATGGCACTTCTTTAATGCAAGCCTGCCTTTGGTGCTGCTACCTCAGCAGCTGCTGATTTGTTTTCTTCCCTCCCCTGCATCAGAGCCGGCTGGGATCAGGACAAGGCAGTGATTTCTCTGACCTTGATCTCAGCAGGAGCTTTCTCCCTTTCCCTACTCCACCAGCCACCTGCTCTCCCCCTTGCCTTGGGAAGAGCTAGATACAGGGCAGAGAGCACTGCATAGAGAAGCAGGAAAACCCTGGGTAAGTGGCTGGAGTCAGCTGGGTAGCGTCCCATGGGTGCCAGTGGTTTTGCTGAGGGAGGGAATGGCGAGCAGGCAGCAAACAGCACATGCCTGGCAGCTGGGCAGAGCCAGTGCAGGGACACAGAGTTTCCTTTCCAGTCAGCAGCTGAACCTCTGGAGGGGACTCTACTCTGCCCACTGTTCCAAGAGCTTCCTGCCTGCTGGGCCTGGAAGAGTTGAACTGCCTGGTCTGTCTGGCTCTGCTGTGCATCCTCCAAGAGAAAAGATGATCTCCCAGCAGCTTAGTACTGGACAGAGGCAAGAGCCAGCCTTGCCATTGGGGACAAGCTGTCCTGGCCCCCACTGGTGTGTGTCGAGGAGGCTTATTCATTGCTTGGTGGTTCTGTTTTACATGACCCACTTGCAGCTTTTTCTTGTCTGTTTTGAAACTGTGAAATGAGGTGCAGTAATCAAGGAGGGTTTTAATACCCATCCCAGCCCTGACATTTAAATTACAGATGGCATTTTCAATTAAATAAGCACTCTCAGCAGGTTTGATTTAGCTATCAGTTCTGCTTTGTTCTTTAAGTGTTTGCTTAAAAACAGTGATGAATTTAAAACTTGCTCTAAAGGGAGAAGAAATCAGTAAGGGATTAGAGCTGGCTGGAAAACGGGAAGCCCCTTCAGGGATTGCTGAGTGGGCAGGGGGAAGCCAGAGACTGAGCGGATGTTAAACTCCCCCAGCACAGATCTGTGCACAGGGTGCCCATCGTGTTGCTGCTGTCAGGTGTCATGTTGTGTGCCTACATGCATGCACATGCAGTCACAACTCGGTTGCTTCCAAATGCAGTGACAGCTGGACTTGAGCAGCCTGTGTGTTCTGTGGCTGACCAACTACCTGTGTGCATGCCTGCCTGCCTGCACCCCTTTGTTCCACACAGGCCACACTTGTCCTTTCTATCCCTTTACACATCTATGTTCCCACTTTACCAGGGCACTCCAAATCCCCTTACACTCATTAACTCTCACTGTTTATTGCTTGCTTTTTCCAAGCAAGGCTGAGGCTGATTCCACCTCTGTTTAAAAACAAACTTAACAGGACATGGTGGGAATTACTGATTGGTTCAAAATTGTTTCCCTGCTGGCTCTACCTTGCTTTCCCCATTAGTTACTGGATGTGCTGGTTGCTGATACGCTGAGCTTGGTTTGCATGTCCTTATGGGCCCTTGGAGGTGCTGTTGCTAGGGGCTGCCTGTACTGAGAAGTGCCCTGCTTCCAGGTCTCTCTCAAGAGGAAGCAGTGTCCCAGTTGTGTTGTACATCTGGGAGAAGTGCTGCTCTCCAAAGCCTGTGTTGCCTGGCCCTCTGAATTGCAGTGGTCTGTGGGCACAATGATAAGCCAGGACAAAGCTACAGGGCTGCATCTTCCAGATCACTTCCTGATCTCCATGAGTGAAACCCTGCCTGAATTTTCTTGAGATGTGTGTGTTTCCAGTCCTCCGCTCACAGTCCCTTAGGTGAGAAACATCTCCTGTTACCTCCATACCCAGGTGAAACATCTGGAGCTCTGTCCAGACCAACTTCAGGTCAAGTATCACTTGTGATACTGAAGGAAGCCTAATTCAAGTCATACAATTTGGGAATGTTCTGCCTGGGCTAGAGCTCAAAAAGGAAGTGGGATCAGGAATTGCAATGTCAATACCTGGGTTTACGTAGAAGGTCTGGATGTCACAGCTCTCTGAGGATGTAATTCAGGACAACTTGGCCATCATGTGCTTGTGGTCCTTAGCTGGTGACTTCAGTGACAAAAGTGTGTTGCAGAAATTGAAACCAAGGTCCTGGTCCTTCCTTTGGAGGGGCTGCTATGGCACTTGGAGAAGAGCTTTTCCCCTTCTGCTGAAGAGAGCACCCGCTCCCTTGTAGCTGTCATGAAGAGCCTTCTGCATTTCTTTCAAGCGTAAAACAGGGCTGGATAATTTCATCACTGCTAATAACATTTCTAGCAAGGCAAACTACTATAATGATAAGGGTAATTGAATCTCATGCTTCAGGGATAAGCTGAGCTCAGGAGGGGGATCAGGGAGGAATTAATTTCCCCCTTCCTTGTGGAAGCTGCTTTGCACAGTTGACCATTTGCATTGAAAGGCCGATGCTTTCCATGGCACCGGGGCTGGGCTGACCCTAACAGCTGGGCTCCAGAACATCCCTATTGCCTGCTGTCTGTCCTGGCTCCCTGATCTGTGGCAAATGGTGAGCCAAATTTGCCTGCAGTTGTTCCAGAATAAAGGGGAGAGGGTGATGAGGGGAGGGGAGGCGCTGCCTGCCTGAGCAACCTAGTCCCTTACAACCTGCTGGCATGTGCAGATGTACGCTGAGGGATGATGTGAGTGGACAAGGGGGCCAGGAGGAAGAGGAGCAAACTGAAGTTATCCCCTATGAGGTACGTTCCTGTGCAACTAGCTTGGTGTAGGAAAACACGTGAACAACTTTGATAGTAGTGAATTCTAATGTCCAGAGCACTGCTTTGATTTTTAACTTTGTGGGGGGGATGAGCTGACCTATAGGGACATGCAATGAAGTGAACAATATGAAGCCAGGATGAGAATACCAGCTCTACTAACATCTGTGAGCTGTGGTGAATCTAAGTCCCTTAGAAAGTTGCTTCCTACCTGTCATCAAAATAGCAAGAAGTTCTAATTCCTGCAGTCACATTACAAAAATTGTTCATAGCATTTATGGTGGAAACTTAATTTCACATACTATAATTTGAGAAAGTCCTGACTGAGCCAAAACTTACAGGAGTCTTAGGAAGCAAAATGTGTCTGCATAACTGTTTTGTTGTACTCGCAGCCCCTAATTCCATCTAGAAGTGAATGTATTTCACTGGGGTCTGAGGAGATCTCTTAATACCCTTCTCTTACCTCAAAGGGGCATTGTCATTTGATTACCTCATTTACGCTTGTTGGGAAGCTTAAAGCATTCTAGGCTGTGGGAATGAAAGGGGCTATAGAAAATAATTTCACACAGAATCAGTGTCCTGGGTTGCAGTGTATTCTATTACCATCCTCATGAGCTGTTGAAACCAGGTGGGGCAGTGTTTCCTTGCCTTCTCCCTCCGGACTAGGACTATCTTTCTGTTAACGGCCCATCAATACCTTGCCGCAGGGCTGATAGATAACTCCCTCTGCATTATCTTCTGGTAATGAGCCCATTAACCCCTTGCCTCATGACTCATCATCCCACTGTGAGATGCTCCACCCAGAGGGAGAAACCAAGCATTCCTAGATATAATCTGAGATTCTGAACACCACAGACACCCCTTTCCACTGAATTCCCAGAGGACAGGAGCTACACAGCCACCACTGGACCTTCTGAGGAAGAGCAGACCCTTCTACAGGATCACTGCTTCAACAGAACCACATCCACCACTTCAGGAGGATGCAGCCACCATTTTATTGGACTGCTACTGCCACCCTAACTAATAGGGTGTCAGGTTGTATCCTGACTCTGTCAGTTTAAACCGGTGTTTTCTGGCTTTATTTTTTACATTAATTTCCCTATTAAATTGTTACTCTGATTTGGTGCCTCCCACTGGTTTGTTTTCAAACAAGTACAGTCAGCTAGGTTGGAAAAGATCTTTGAGATCATCAAGTCCAACCTCTTTTGAGGTTCCCAATCCCCAGAGTACCACGGATATTGAAGTAGTACCATCAGATTTTTTGGCATTTGCTTGCATTCCTGCACATGCCAGGAAGAACTCTGAGTTTGCTTTTCACTGGAGTTTTGCTCTTTTATCTCTCTTTTTCCAGCCCTAGCACTCTGTACAAACACAGGTGTTGCAAGCCCTGCATGTTTTTTCTTTATGGGACACTTTTTGTTTTCTAAAGGTTCTGTTCATCCTTTTCTAGTGATTTGCAGTTACATATAGGGTAATTTCTCTCCAGGTCTCTTTCCAGGCAGGACTGTGATAGTATCAAGTGTTTAATTGGGCTATGTGGTCTCTGAGACCAGCCTCAGACTCCTGATTCCCTGTGCAGATGAGATAGGTGATGCTGTGCGTATTGACGAAGATGAGCTTTCTGTGCGAGCAGGCCAGGATGGGTTGGGATGATGAGCAAGGAAGAAAAGACCCAGAGAGGGGAGTGATCGCTGGTGCCATGATCAGGATAGGTCAGAGGGTGTGACTTGCACAGCAGGCATTGCTGCAAATGTGGCTGTGAAACAGACGCTATGTAGCATTGCTCTGGCAAGTAGGGCAGTGTCTGGAGCAGAGCCTGCTCTCTGGGACACTAAGAGTGGAGAGGAGGCACTGTGGCTTTCTGTCTGGGTCTATATATATGTCTCTATGGGTGTGCTCAGGCTGCTGTATGTTACATCCCATTATTTTTGTTTTGTTTTGTATTTGTTTTGTGCTTGCTGTGCAAGCTCTGCCTGCAAAAACAGCTCAGCAGGACTTGTTCCCAGGAAGTCTTCGTAAGGACTTGTGAAAGACCAGAGGACCAAAGTGAATTGAGGCATGAAGCGTATGTTCACAGTCAAAAGGAAGGCATCAGTTCATCTGGACAGGAATTGTTTCCAGCTTGGCTATCCCACCTTCTCATATCCGAGATCATTTATGATTAGTGATTAGACTTATGAAGGAGTGAATGCAAAGGAGGGGTTTGAAAGCAGCCTGGAAAAGCTTGGCTGGGGTCATGGCATACAAGTCATTAGGAAAATAGCAGCACTTCTGCCTCTTGGTTGGCTGTAATGCTCTCTGGAGATGCAGGTGAGCTGCCTGGCCAGGCTGCATAGTAGGGAGGACAGGAAAATGGCCATAATTCAGTTATTTAGGCAGTTCAAAGGTCTCTGCAGGCAGCTGCTCCTCATATATGTGTAGGGGAAGGTTGTAGCATTGCTGATGAGTGTCACCCATAAGGAAGGAAACTCAGAGGGTGTGGCTGAAGCCTGGTGGTTCTGGGCCCAGGGTGCTCATTGGCACTGAGCCAGGGGCTAGGCAGCACAGGATGGGCTTCCAGTGTCTATCCAGACACGTCCCTATCCAGCACTGCACTGCTATCTGACAACAGGCAGTGTGGTCTCCTTTTTTTTGCTTCATGTGGCAGACACTGTCCGGACACCCCTGGGTACTTCCTGGCTGTTTCTCTGCCTGCTGGACATAACAACCCCTTCAGAACTTTCTGCCACACAGGGGTGTGCAGAAGGATGTGCTCAGGGAGTGAGAGCTTGTGTACATTCCCATCTGCCGGAAATTGTTATTGAGGGAGGTAGACCTTGACACTGGAGATATAATGGAAATTACTTGGTAATGAGATGAAATGTCACTCATTTTGCATGCAGGCAAAAAGCACAGTAAATGAAAGGATTAGACGGAGTATGTATGAAGGGAGAGCTCTTGTCCTGATCAATAATTTAAAATTCCCAGACAAGTAGGTGTTAGGGCTTGCATGTACAAAACAGTTGAACAGACTTTCCAAAAAATTATTAAAAAGACTAGTTTATTCAGTTTAACTGGTTGCAATTGATCTGAAGGTCAGAGTTAAATGTAATTGAAACTTATGTATGTATTCATAGTTCCTTCTATTCAAAGTGCCTTAAACTCTGTCCTTAGCATGGTGGCAGGAGGGAGAATAAAATACTGAGTTAGCCCTGTCTGCTTAGAAGAATTGTCTTTGTCGTACTGAAGTCATAGGAGTTGAAATACTTTTTCTGAATATGTGCTGACTGCGACCATACTTCCATTCCAAGTGGCCTTGTGCTGTGTTGGAGGCTGTACAAAGCAGTGAGTGAGGCTTGAATGGGGAGGCAATGTGGTTCAGGAAACAGGTCTGTGGGCATGGAGGTGTGGTTGTACTCAAAGACTTCCTGTGTGTGACAGGCTTATGTCCCTGCCATCGCTGTTCTTAAATAGGGATAATGGCTCATGGAAAGTAATAAAATGTGCTAATAGTTCAGAAGCACATAGGTGTTTCATGTCTCACATTCTTGTAGCACGCACTGTCTAGATATAGGTCAGGGGTTAATGCATTCCTTGTAGTTTTTTTTCTTTTAATAAATATGATCTTCCCTTTTAGGCTTATGTGCCTGTATACAAGCCCCTTTCGTCACCATTTTTTTCATCCATACTGAATTCCAAACTCTCTGCTAAGAACAGAAGCACTGACCTTCATGATCGTCTGTGAGTAGCATCTCTTCTTTAATGAATGTGTCATACCATGGGTACTGCAGCTTCTCATTTCCTTGAGCTGAAGCACTCGGTGGCAACAAATCAGTGTAATTTCCTTTGTTTTATGTGGTTTTCCTCATAAATGCTGCTACCACTACAATCCAGAGGAATCCTTTGCTTCTTCAAATGTGCCACGTTTTCAGCACCTCCTGCCCCAGGTGGTGTAGCAAGTGAGAGTGCATCAGGAAGGATTAGTGTTCCCTGCCTGCTGTGAAAGGCTGATTTGAAGGGTCTTATCTTAGATATTCCAGTGAACAGCCCCCTGAGGTGTCATCGAGGAGCTGATTTTGCCTCTGGGGATCCCCAGACCCAGGTGTGCCAGTTAACCCCCCATAAGCAAAGTGTCAGAGCTGATAGTAAGAAAGAAGGGTCAGCTAGTGTGTGCCGGGCCAGACCCTGCCCAGACAGGGTGCCATCCTGCAGGCTTGGCCCAAGACGGGACACAGGGAGGAGTGTTTTCATATTTTTTCGGTGATTTTGGATCAGTGAGTCATCCCCCTGCCTCTGTCTGCTCCTGCCACTCTCACACCCAAATGCTGTGTTTCATGATGTTGTGCCCATGGTGTTGTTTGCTTACCAGCAAGAGTTGCCTTGGACAGATCATTATCCATCTGGCACTGCCGGGTGCCCTTGAATCTGATGTGGTCCCTGAAGGCACAGTGGGAAGCGTGGGCTGGAGCTGTGCTCTCGGCTCTGCCCAGCCCACTGATAGTGGGTGACTGAGTGCTCTGCAGTATGGGGGGCATGAGCATCTGACAAGGGTGACTGGGCATGCTGCCTGATTTCTTAAAATGTTGCCTAGAAACCAAACTCAATATTGCTGAACTCCACCAGGTCTGCAGTGCAGAACTTGCTGCACAGGGAAAGGGATTTTTTATTTTTATTATTATTTTCTACTTTTTTTTCTCTCTTACGAGAAATAACTCACTTTTCAGCTGTTGGAGAAGGTAGTAATTGATCTAGAGCTTTGCAGTTTGCCTTCCGGAATGGTTTTATTCTTAAGGTAGGAATAAAATTCTGTTAGGTCAAATACACAGCAATAAATACAAGAAGCACATTAACTTTAATATATTGGATTATTCCACTTGGTGGTGACGGGGAAAAAAACAAGATTTAATTCCCCTGACAATGCAGGCAAAGAAAATCGCTTTCCCTGCCCGTGTTTTTTTCTGTTAAGTCATTTTTGTCTGTCAATGCTGGTGCTGCAGGCTTTGGTGGGGTTTAATTTTACTTTTTTTTTTTAACCTGGTGTGAAAGTAAGAAGTATTTTCTCCAAGTAAATTGTTCACAAATTCTCTCAATGCCTTTCATTTCTAGGTTTTGCAGACTCCTTCCCTAGTGACATCTGTGGAGCTCTCGGTACTGTCAGAAAAGGCAGGATTGTCATCAGCTGGCAAGGCAGGGTGAGTTTTAGCTTCACTCTGCCGTAGGAGTGGGGCAGTAAGTTCAGCACAGGTGTTCTCCTTTTTCTAGGCATTCTGGTGTTGGTTTCTCTTCCTGCCCTGAAGCTTCTCAGATAAAACTAGGATTTGCTTTTCCATGCCAACTATTTTTGTGATGTTACCACCACCCTTCAGTGACACATCTGTTGCACCTTTCCTTGTGTCCCACACTCCAGTGCTGGCTTAGGGCCCCCATACAGTTGTGAATGTACCCAGCAGTGCATTAATGACTCCCAAGTGATATTCCTTGCAGTGCTGAAGTCTTTCCTCAAGTCCCATAGTCAGTCCTTGTGCTGAACCTTCCCTCATTTTTCTGGGAGAGCAGTGATATTAGACTCTTTTCCCACAATCCTTGCCTTTTCACAGATTTCTGTTTTATATTGGAAAAAGGACAGATGAGATGAGAAGAGGCAGGAATTACTTCCTTGCTTGTCATCATGGCAGACAGGTAGAAGATGGCTCTGCTGTGGACCAGGCAAATAGTAGAAAGACTGCAACAGGGATTTTGTCTGGGTGAGAGAGGAAACATCTCAGCATGGTGGAGGACTGTAACAAAGGATTTGCAAGGGTAAAGCCTTTCTAGACAGAAAGCTTTGAAAAAAGGCTGGATGAATCTGTGTCAGGAGAGATGTACAGGTGGGAAGGGATCTGAGTTAGACAGGAGAAGAGAACTTGGAGCAGGCAGGCTTGGGTTGTATGGCTGGAGTTTGTGTGTTGGTTCCAAAGCATCTCTTGTGTGCAAGTTGGCAGGAGAGACTGGGGAAAGGCAAGGTAGAAGCATCTGTGTGGGTAACTGAGTTTTTGTGGTGTTTTTATCTGTCTAGGCAGAGTTACCAATACACCGGCCTCCTGCACCAGCACACAGACTCCGTCTGACTGTATTTGTCTGAGAGAAGAAAGACTTCATGATAATCCTGCTGACAATTAATTGGCTTTTGTTCAGCAAGGGTGAACAAGATCTCATCTTAATCTGTTTCATTATTTCGCCTTGTATAGAACAGTCAACACAATATTAGGTTTAATTTACAAAAAAATGCAAAGTCATTACTCATATCTGGATCACGATTTTATCTGCTTCATTTTGCAGTGCTCTGTGTGTCAATATTAACGAGAGGAGCAGCACTATATGTGGTCAGGTAGAAATAGCACTTCTTGACTTCAGGACCTTTTGCAAGGATTGCAAGTAGCAGAGCTCTAATACCATCCTTCCTCTACCCTCAGCTCTTCAGAGAAGAAGCTTTGTGCTCAGGGAAACTTGGGTCTATATACCCCACTGCATTTCAGTGCTTCTGAACATGGTACATCTGCAATGTGCTCTGTGGGAGGCATGTTACTGCCAAAGCTTCCTCCGCTCCCTGTCAGTGCCCAGCCTGTGTTCCTGCTGCAGTGAGATGTGTTTCCCCACGATCCATCAGTCCAACGAGTGCTCTTATGGCTTTATTGCAGCCTCCCTGGGAGCACCGATTGCATTTAATGGGTCTGCACAGATCCCAGCTCCAGATGAGTTGCTCTGAGTGCCTGCAAGGGAGGTCAGCCAAGGCCATGTGTGATGTGTCTGGGGCTCCTGCCTGGTTGGGGAGGGCTGCAGAGCTCTGCATGCAGAGGAGGTAGGCAGAGGGGCTGTGAGTGCCTAGGCATGGCGTACCGGGAGACACAGACAGCCCTGCTGCTCTGGGTGAGACTCTTCTGAGTCCTGTGGGCTGCATTAAGGTTAGAAAATGCTCTGCAAGGAAAGGCATGTTACTAATTTGAGTGGTACTTCAATGCTTTAGGATAGTGTTCAGCAAATTGTGCTGCTTCCACTTAAATTTGAAAGGCCTTGATCTATGTTCAGACAGCTTTCACTGCTCTGATTACTCATTGCAGTTTAAAAGGCTGCCTGCATCCAAGAGAGGTGTGTTGTGTGTTGTGTCTGCTGCCCAAGAGACAACAATCCTTGTGTATGGGTGTCCTGGATGGCAGAGAGAAGCATTAGGGTCTGTGCAGCAAAGGCTGCACTGCAAACCATGCCAGCAGACACTGCAACAGGACAAGAAGAAAACACTCGCTCGAGCCTAAGCTTCAGCCAGAAGAAACAAGGTGCAGTGCTCAGAAACAGACCCAAAATGCGACATCCAGAGCCGTACAATTACATCTCTTGTGTGTCGCTTGGCATGGAGAGAGCCGGCAACCCCAACAGCTCCTGCCTGCAGCCTGAGTGCCCTCTGCTGTCACCTCCCAGGGACCAGGCTTGGGGAGGGTGACACATCCCCCCAGCTGTGCCTGGCTGGCTGTGCCTGGCTTCTCTCTTCCTGTGACATCTCTTCCTCAAGTGTCAGTATTGACCATGGTTGTCTGTGAACCTTTGCTTTACACACAGGTTGCTGTGTAAGGAGCTCAGCTCTCTCAGGCAGTCCTTGTGCTTGCCAGCTTCTGTGAGGCTTTCCAGCTGAACTCACTGTAGCTGTTCTCTGTAATTCCAGAGTGGCTCCCCAGTAGCAAAGCATCTTTGGGTCCTTATTTCCCTACTAGGTAAGGAGAGTGAGGCCAGGGGAGTCACTATCCTGAGGACATCAGAAGGAACTAACTGGATGGAGGGAGAAGCAGGGTTCAGGTTAGCTCAGTGTCAAGGTTGCTGACATGTGGACTACTTTGTCCCCTAAGGTATCTGTATGATGTGGGACAGCAGTGAAGGAGGTGTGAGAGCAGCTGCAAAGGGAGGTGTATGCCCCAGGGAATGTTTCTTTACTAGTCCAGTGCTTTCCAGTTCTTGGGAAGGTTTCTGTTCTTGACAGGCAAGGATAAGTCTCTGGTTTTCTATCCCACTACCTGTGACCTTACTGATACCTGACTCAGAGATTATCTCATTTGGATAGAGAGCATGGTGCTAATAACATGTAACACCAAGGCTGTGGGTTCAATCCTTGTATGGGCCATTTACTTAAGAGTTGGACTCAGTGATTATTTTGGGTCCCTTCCAACTGAGAATAATCTGTCAGTCTGTGAATCTCTGCTGCAGCTTTTGGGTTAATGTCTGTGCTGCAGTAGTTGATGCTCTGCTATCCTGTCTTTCAGAAAGTGCCATTCCCATATTCTGTAGATGTAGAAGGATGTAGCTGATGTAGAAGGAATTGAGCTCCTAAACTACCCTCCCTTTTACAACTAGAACAGCTGGGCTGCAAGCAACAGGGAATTGTCAGATGGATTACTTTTATTTTCTCCCTCAACTGTCCCATCCCCAGTCTTGAATTGCCTAGAGGGGGAGAAAACCCCTCAATCTGTCCACAGCTCCCCAGGTGGGTAATAATAGATGCTTCATATAGAAAAATTCAATTAGACTTGACAAGAGATGTATGATAGTGCTTCTTTGCCAGGACCCCATATTGCTCTGTTCTGTTCCTCTGCAAGAGACTTGCTGTAGAAGTTAATATGAAAAAAACTAACCAACCAACAACCCAACAAAACACAAAAAAAACCCCAAAACAAAACCAAAAAAACCCCACCCACCACCAGCCCCACCCTCCCCAAATAAACAAACCAAAACCCCAAGGGAAAAGAAAAAAACCCAGAAAACAAACTATAATGGCTTTTAACTATAATGGCATTTATATCCAGGATGAACTGTGGTGGGTTTTGTAGAAAAGAAAATTACAGTGGTATCTTGTACAACTGCAGACACCAAGTACAATCAGCTACCCAGGATATCAGGTGCGAGCTGGTAAGAGCAGGACAGGGCTGTTGTGCTGTACTAGGTCTTCTCTTGGTGCCTCTGAGTAGTATTAAAGCAGCCGGGGTAAGAGGTGCTCATGTGGTATCTTGGCAAAGAGTGAAAGGTTCCTGTCCTAAACTCTCTAGTCCCATCATCCACCTGTTCCATTCCATTGTAGGTGTTTGGAAAACACTTCTGTGTTCAGTGTAGTTCAGCACTGCTGGGGTGCCTTGTGGGCCTTGATGTGCAAAGGAACATGAGCCCTTTCTGCAGCTCTTGTTGCCATGTTTGAGACTGGGAGGGGACCCTTTTTATGTGGTTTTGGCTTTTTTTTCTCTCCACCATGAATGTTTCAGCAACACTCAATCTTTGTGTTTTAATGCTCAGATTTCTAAATACTCTGAGTCTGGGGGATGAGAATATCTGATATAATTTACTTGGGCAGACCTCTTTCTGTCTGTACAGCACATGTCTGCATTGGTCACCCATGTTCCCAGAAGCTACTGTGTAGTGTCACACAGCTGCTTGCTGGTGTTGGCAGAGCAGAAAGCAGAAGGAAGTTGCATGTGGGTGACAGAGCCCTGCAGCAGCTGGGCCTGCAGCAGCATCTAAGGCCTTTTGCCACAGTTACACTTAGTTTCTGTAATCCTATGAAATTGCATCATCTCAATTTCCATGAAGTCTGTAAGGTGTGAGAAGACATTGCCCTCCTGCACTCCGTTTGTCTCTGTTGGGTGAATTGACATTGCCTTGGAATTGGGTGTATGTGTATGGTGCAGTGTGTTCAGAATTACAGTGTTTGATCAAAATTCAAAAGGCATTTGGAACAAAATATTTATAATGTGAGCAAGACTTTCTTTCCCCCATGTAACCAAACACTCACTTGCTTTGGGACTCTAGTACTGACATGGCTGAATGTGAGGAGTAATTGCTTCTGAGGTCAACAGTGGCTTTTGTAAGCAGCTCTGTGAAGCAGAGGTGGCTATTCTCTGCAGTGAGGCTGCAGGCACTGAGTGTCTTGGAAAACACCTCTTGGAGGGGAGTGGGAAGGTCAGGACAAGCTTTACAGGATGCCCCTGACAGCCAATGTGAACATGGGGTGTGCTGGCATGAAGAAGGGAGTGCAGGGAGAAAAGGCCTCAAGCAGCTGCTTTCATTGTAGCAGAGCTGCTGGGGAGGCTGTGTGCATTTAGTGCTTCAGCCTAGACAAACTCAAAGTGGAGACCATGGTCCTACCCTGTATGTACAAGGGCCACAATATCTGAAGGCTTAATCCTGAAGTTTATCCTGACTGTAAGATGGTGACTTAGGAAAAGTTCAGTTTAACAATTGCATTGAGATGTGAAATATTGATCCCCTCACTATACTGATTCCTTAGGGACAGATGAAGGGATTGTTCCTTCTGTGGGGCAGAGAATTGGCAGTGACCTAAATATTAACTAACAGCCACATTAAAGGCTAAGGGTGAGTAAAGCAGCACTGCATGACAGTGCGGGGGCAAGGGAGGAGAAAGAAACAAATTCTGAACTGATTCTGGTGCCTCCTGGGTCAGAACTAAGGTTGAGCTCACAGCAGAGCCCAAATGACCTGGGCAGCAGGGCTGGACTCTGTAGAAACCTTCGTGTACTTCTCTGTGTCAAGAATGAATTCCCACTATTCTTGAAGTGCAGACCCATATTCTTAATGTGCAGACCCATTGCACATTAAGTGCTTCCCATGGGTCCAGGGTGCTGAGGAACAGAGCACATACCTCTTTCAGGGACACCCATGGTAGTACACAAGGTACAGTGATTCCTGCTTTTGGACCAATCTGGCTGACATGCTCCACATAATCAGAAGATGGATGCTTGAGCACAGGGGACAAATACCCAGTATACGAGAGGAAATCCACACACAGTTGTGTCACTTTATTATATTTGCTTGGACTCTGGTGTGGCTGTGGTTTGGGAGTCCCATGTGCCCGTGGCACCCAGGTGCAGCTGTGCTGGAAGCCTGAGGAAGTAGCATGCGCAGCGCCCAGGTGGGAAGCTCTTTCCTTTGGCTGCAGGCAGTAGCAGTCACTGCACATGTAAGGGGACACTTTAATGGCAACCCAGGGAGGGAAGACAGACAGATGAACACAAAAATATAAGTACCTTCTCTAGGCAAGACCAGCTCTGTTGGGTGATGCTCTTCTGAGTGGAATAACTAGCAGGGACAGTCTTAGTTCAGGGAAGCTTAAGGTTTGTTCATGATGAGGCTCACAGCCCTGAGTGATATCAAGAAGCACAAGAGGGAGAGTGAAGTGGTTATCTTGTCAGCAAGCACGTGGCAGAGACAGACGTGTACTTGCAGACGTGGTCAGCAGAGGTGGAGTGAGGCCAACAGCTTTCTGTGTCCTGCTAGCAGAGTCATACTGGATGACCAGGATGTTTGGTACATGAAGCATACAGAGGCCAGGAAGGGGTAAATTAGTTTGTTTTCATTTGTTCCTGGACCCTATCCCAAACTTATCCTAACCCATTTCCCTAAGTTGTCATCTCTTTCTCTCCCCCAGCAATGACTCTCAGATACCATCTATCTGAGGGAGCCAAACGAAGCCCCAGAGTTGGACACCAGACAGGTTTCTGTTTCCAACACTTTCCTTGATAAATGGATGCTGGAAACGGTGTAAGAGAAAAGGATACAATCGCTCTTGCTTTGCATTATCACTAAAAATTAAAACTAATAGCACTTGACAGCCAAGCTAGAGCCCCTCTGTGGTGAACAATGCTACCTGTTTATAAATGGGAGAAGCCAAGGTTCTCACTGGAGGTCATGGAAACAGTTGGGGACAGGGCTCTGGGTTTCCCTGCTATGTTTTGAGACACAGGGTCTGTGGTTTTCTTTATTCTTTTCTTCCCACTCTTTTAACTTCCAGAAAATAAAGTACCCCTTAAAATTAGGAGTGCCCAAGTCTGGGAAGCAGGCAGAAGAGATATCTGACTCAGGCTGGGTGCTAGGGATTAGAGGCTTAAGAGAGGAAGGCTGCAGGATTTTTAGGTTATCTCCTGTCTGATGGAGAACATCAGTTCAAGTGGTGAGGCTGAGTCTTGGGGTGCATTCACAAATTCATTCACATTCTTTGCATAGTCCTCTTGAGGAAGGATGGGTAGTAGCTGGGTGGTAGCTCCTGGCATCTTGCACGCATGTTCCTATGCAGAAAGGCCGTATGCTCTACAGCCAGAAGCAGCACCATGCAGAAACCATCCAAAGGCCATGGGATGCCCTGAGGGAAGTCAGCTCCAACATGCAGATCCTGCATAGCTATGGCTCCACTGTCACACTGCTGTTGGTGATGCGGACACCATACCATCCCTTCCAGAAGAGCGTGTCCTGGCCACCATGTTCAAAGTGGACAAAACGGACCCCAGGCCCATAGTTGGAAAAGGTGTGGGAAATCTTTGGGACAAGAGACAAAATAGTTGTTAGTAAGTGTCAAACCACCACAAACCTACCACTGTTCAGTGCACAGAGCCTTCAGCCCTACCGGCCTCAGTCCTGCCAGGCTGGGTAACAGTGGGGACATTTACAGTGGGAGAAGCTTTGATCCCATTGTTCCGAGGCCACTTAATCACTCCCAGTTGGACATCTTCACCTTACGGCTGCTAGTGGTGACTCAGCAAGTCTCCTGTAAGGCAGCCTCCCTTTTCCTTGTTCAGTCATAGGGTCATGGCTCCAGAGAACACATGACAGAGCCTTCTCCTTCCCTTGGAGAATTCTGCTTAAAAATATTCCTGACTCATGTAGGCTGGGTGTCACCTGCGAAGCCCATAGCTGTAACTCACCTCAGTCCAACTGGCATCATTGTCCTGTGGGATGGTGACAGTCTCACTTTTGTACTCAGCCAGCACATCCTCATTCTCAGAGAGCAGCTTCACGCACAGCTCATAGAGGCAGCCAGCATCACTGCGTCCTGCATACCTACAAGGAGATCCAAGCTGTTGGCATTACCTGTAAGAGCTCTGCAAAGGCTCTACTGTTACTGGGGCCTTGGTTTGACATGGAAATCTGCAATGGTTCTTAGCTCAGCCCACCGCCTCCCCTCATTCACCACAGGAACTTGGGCTTTGGAGTTCATGTGCTCCAACAGTTTAAAGCTTGTGGGAGCTGCCTGTGAACCCTGTCCCACATCCAGAATCCTGGCAGCTGAGATTTTAAGGCCCAGTGTATATGAAATACATGCCCTCCCTGCTCTTCCTTATCTTTCTTAACCCTCTGCCTGTCCTCGGAGCCTTCCTTAATACTTACCAGTCTCTTACCATGATTTTAGGCTGGGTTGTATCCATCAGCTCTTCCCAGTAGCCCTCAGCCCTAAGGTCAATGACTTGAGCCTTTTGACACCACCTGAAACACAAGGAGTTAATTGGTATCACAGTCTCTCCTGGGACGGGGGGAACCAAAAATTCCCTCTTTCCTGAATAAGAGAAGAAAGCAGCCTTACTCATAAGATGTAACAAAGTATTTATGGACTTCTTCACTAGGAAATTCTTTTCCAAAGTCCCCTGGGAGCTCTTCAATTTTCCAGCCATCACCTCCATTCTCTACCTCTCCCCAGTGCTCCAAGTCTTCTGCAAATGGCAGAAAAGAGACTTGTATGAGTCCTGTGGGCATGGGAAACCTGAACATCTCCCCCTGGAACCTTCCTCTGGCTCATGAAAGTTTGATATTAGACACAGCACTGATTTTATATGTAGACTATGGATATATTTGTTAAGTAAAAGTCAGGCAAAAACCTTTAGTCTGACTGAGCCTAACCACACCAAACTTAAACACTCCCCCGCAAAATGGCTGTGTATGTGTGGGTTTAAGAAACTACTCTAGGGAAAGAATTTAGGCATTCTGAACAGTGTGTTCACATTTTCAGTGTCACAGCAGAGAAGGACCCTGGGGAGAGATGCTGATTGCTTTATGTCTAAGTTTTCTAAATCAAGGAGAAAATTCTGCAATCTGACAGCAACTAAGATCTATTTTCAAAGACTAGAGGATACACAATTCTCAGTAACTGGCCATCTCTCTGACACCTTGAGGCTTGTTGTGATATCTCTCACCTTCACCACATGGGTTCTTGATGAGATTCTTCCTTTTCTTACTCAGGAAATAGAAGTTTTGCCAGTTCTCTGCATCTGACTCTGCTCTGGTGAGGCCTTCCTGCTGACACTTCAGGATCCAAAGTGCAGCTCCATCAACCAGGTTCTTCCACTGGCAGCAGACCAGGCGGCACACCAGCACCAGATCCACCGCAGGTATGGAAGCCAGGATTCGGATCAGGACTGCTTCAGGGAGGGACTCCATTCCTGGGGCAGGCTGGGTGGAGCTGTCTGAGAGGGTGGAAAGGAATGGTGAGGGTTTCCCACCCTCAGCAATGTCAGATACTGATGCAGTAGAAAAGAAGGGGAAATAAGTACATTATCTGAAGGCACAATGTTGCTTCCTAGCCTCAAGGTCTCCTGTTCCTTATTAAATTAATATCCTGAAGCAGATTAATATTTTTATTTTCTAAGTAAAAGCCCTGAATTAAATCTGCCCACAAAATGTATGTGTTTGACAACTGCAATTGTGGGCAGTTTGTTCATTTTCCAGGCTGAAATAATTCCTTCCAGAATCTATGCTGCTGCAAAAATCAGCTTCTTAATAATGATTTCCTCTGTAGAGGGAGGCACATGGGTGCTTGTTCTGCCTTTAAGAACATCCCTGATAACAAATGCTGCAAAGCAGTACTCAAGTATCAGCATTAAGCATCTTGCCAGCCACCTTTGCAGTGGTTCATTCTATATATGACAGGCTTTCCCTCAGAGGGCTGGCATTTAATCTCCTTAGTCAGGAGCCTGTTATAAAGTAAACATCGGAGCATAACTGAAAATACTCAGCTGATATTCTCCAATATTCTATTTTCTGTGGCCTCGTAACTGGAGGAATTAAGCCAGAAGTGTTTGCTCTAACTTCATGTGCTAATTCTGGACTCCAAACAGCTCTCTCCGGCCCTGAGTTCCAGGTCCAGGTGCTGCAGGACAATGGAAAGATGAGTGTGCAGATTCATAGCCCATGTCATCAGTGAGGGATGCTCTGTGACACTGCTTTTATGTCAGCTGAGTCCCGGTGCTGGGAAGCTGCTGAGATTGCAGCAAACTGCATGAATGCAGCCGGACTCCTCAGGAATGACTCATTAAGCCTGAGAGAGTACTAAGAACAGAGGTGAAATACCCTGGCATGCAACTTAACGAAATACAGCAGTGCCAACCCTGGTAAGGGAGGGAATAGGGAATCACTGCTGTAACAGCATCCTAAATCCAGACGTTCAGATACAGAGCATCATGTGTTCTCTATCTGCACTACACCCTGAAGGAGCACTGTCATTTAAAATGCCCGGGCTTTTATGGAAACAGCATTAGAGATTTCCCATTCTTCCCACAATTCCAACCCTCAACCACAGTCCCCAAGGCTAAAATGTAATTTTTAAAAAGCAGACAGGAGGAGGGATCATGCTGGTTTAATCTCGTACAGGAGTTTAAGAAGTCTCTCCTGCTCCCTGCCTGCTGATGGAGCACTGTTAGCCAAGCTTCCTCACGCACTCGGGAGAGGGATGGAGGTACCTTTCTTTTCCCACCCCGGTTAAGCATCCAAGCTGTGAACGGCTTTGCATCACGGGCGTGCCCCCGGGCAGCGCCCATCCCTTGCCGTGCTCGGAGCATACGCGTGTCCCTCCTCTCTCCCCGGAGCTGCCCAGGAGACACCCCGGAAAAGCTGCAGGGGCTTGGGGAAGGCACCGAGCGCTCTTACCTAGGCCGCTGCTGCGCGGGCGGGCGGGCTGAGAGCGGGCCGAGCTGCCCTGCTAAAGGTTCGCGTGTCTGGGGACGGCGGCCCAGGCTCCGGTGATAAAGGACCGCGGCCCCGCCCCGCCCCGCCCAAGGGCCGCAGCCCCGCACATCCGTGTCCGGAAGGCGCAGATGGGCGGAGCTAGGTGGGGCCGGGGCCGGGGCCGAGGCCGAGGCCGAGGCCGAGGCCGAGGCCGAGGCCGAGGCACGGCGGGGAGCGGGCCTGGGGCCGGCTGGTCTGTCCGTGGGTCTGTCCGTAACGAGGGGAAACCGCCTTTGCTTCCGACAGCTCGGCTCGTCGTGCCGGGGATTCCCCATCGCGCTCCTGCGGCCCGCGGTCTACCATGACAACCATCGGCGACCTCCCCGAGGACGTGCTGGTGGAGCTTCTGTCGCTGCTGCCCGTCCGGGACCTGCTCCGCACCTGCCGGCTGGTGTGCACGCAGTGGCGGTACGTGGTGGACCTGACCACCCTGTGGAAGCGGAAGTGCCAGCGCGACGGGTTTTATCGTCAGAGCTTGGACAGAAGCATTTCTGACTGGAGGATCTTCTATATGCTCTGCCACTTGAAGAGAAACTTAATCAAAAACCCCTGTGCTGAAGGTTTGTTTCATTATTTATAATAAAGGACTAAGAGTTTCTGAGTAGTCAGAATGGGTCAATGTCCTGCATGCCTCAACTACTGCTGATGGTGTGGGACTGTCCAGGTACTGGGTGGAGCTCTGCTGGATCAGATTCACAGCTCAACTCCTGCAGTAAAACTGCTCTAGGTAGATAGGTATGTATTTACCGATACTTTTTGGTTTCAGCCAGAAAAATCTGGGGTCATAAGGCCCCAGTACTGCAGGCAGTGACAATTAATTTGCACTGCAAGTACAATGTGGTAGTGAAATGATCAGGTATTGGGATTAAACATCTGAGCAACTGGAGAACTTTTGTTACCAAAGACTTGACTAACATGACTACAGTAATCCTACTTTATTGCTGCTGCTGATTTTCTGATGAGGTCCGAAATTTGCTACCTACTGTCCTAGATGCTGACAGCCACATTAAATGTAATGGCAGCATAATGACAGGAGTCACTTACAGCTGTAGGAAAAACACAGTGGATCACTGTGGATCAGAAAAACACCAGGTACCTTCCTAGAATTGTTGCTTAACGAAAGCTGAGATCCTGCTGGTAGCTGAAGTGAGGTCCTAACCCTCAGCTTGGACACCTGTGTTTGTAGAGAACTTCCAGCACTGGACAATTGATGATAACGAAGGAGATAAGTGGAAAATTGAGGATCTGCCTGGAGCTCATGGAAATGATATGCCAGACCCCACAGTACACAAATACTTTGTCACTTCATATGGGTAAGAACTGGATTCCAGTAATCCGAAACTGGGAAACCTGCTTCCTCCCATCTGTCTGAAAAAGTACTATGGTTAGAAGGCTGGTGGCAGGTTATTGAACCTTAGATCACCTGTGGGAAAAGGAACTTCATTAATCCTTTATGCCAGTTAATCTGAAGAGATGGGTACTGCTGAGAGAATTGAGAATTGGTGAGAGAATTTAGCCAGTGCTAAATTTCTCTGCCTACCAGGAACTTCCTGTAATTTTTATAGTTAGGATACTCCACACGAGATCCCTGTTTCTCTCCCAAATGTGGGAATGGTTAAGGGTCTTATTATTTTTATATTTATATTATTATTATAAGGGTCTTATAATTTAATCAACTGCACTTAGATAAGAAGGTCAAAGCTCTGTAACCTTCAGGAGTGGTAGGTGTGTCACACTAACGACTTGTAATAAAAGCTGTCACCAGAGGAAGATCAACAGCTTTTACATGCACTAGGCACTGGCTTCCTGTTACCAATATATAAGCACAGGGACCCCTCTTAATCCAGATTGTAGGTAACTATTCCTTTTATCTTGGGGTGAAGCTAATTCAGTTCACTTCCTTGTCAGGTTCTGGCTATGGATAAGGTAGGGTTTCGCCAGGTCAGCTTTGTGGGCCTTCAGGATTTGGGTGGGTATTAAAGCTGTCAGCAAAAGGACAGTGAGAGGGAGGAGATGTGTTGTGTAGAACTGTATCTCTGTGTCTGTTTCAGGCCATGCTTCAAATCTCAACTCATTACCCTGAAAAAAGAAGGCTATTGGAATGAACTTATGGATGAGAAACGGCCTCAAATTACAGTCAAGGACTGGTAAGTGGAAGCACTGAATATCAGAATTTCTGACATTGGTCTAGAGGCAAGCTAGGCTTCTGGAGTTTTTCATGCTATAAAATCAATTTTTTATTCTTTGGGAGTTGTAGTTCTTGAGTTCTAGAACTTCTCTATAGCTGTGGGGATGACATTCCTTTTCCTCTGCAGACAGGGATCCCCTTGGAGACTGCTTTTGAAAAATAAAGAAAACTGAATGCTGTATATAGAGCGCTGCTCCTTGATTCCTCCTGCCTCTCCAGGTACGCTGCCAGGTTTGACTGTGGGTGCCGCTATGAGCTCACGGTGAGGCTGCTCTCGAAGGATTACATCGTCCTGGACGAGTTCCACCCTGAGCCAGTGGTCATTGAACAGTGGAGTGATGCCAAGTGGAGAGAGGTGAGCAGCAGCCCCGGAGGCAGGAGCTTTACAGCAGTGTTGTGACACATGTGTGTTGCAAGTCTTACTTGGCCGAAAGTGCCAGTGGACTTTCTCTGCTCTTCAGCCTCCTCTACCCTGTACAGAAGGTGAGTCTTTGCTATTGGCAATGCTAAGGAAGCACTATTGTCCTGAATGAGGCAGGTGCTATTTTTAGGTGCCCAGCATTTTCTAGAGAGTATCCTGTGGGTTTCTGTGTTGTTTTAGTGCAGTCTTTTTAATTGTTTCTTGGTTTTATGTAAGATCCTGTCTAAATAATTAAGTAACAAGAGCACATTTTGGGGTTTTTTTGGACCAAAAAACTGTTTTAAAACTACTACGTGGATAGCCAAGTATTGCAGACTTTTCTTAAACTGTTACAGGTGTTTAACTGGTTTGATTTGCTGTACATTCTGCATTAGATGTTACTTATACACGCACTTAATTATCAAGCTTAATGTCAGTTTAACTCAGAGAGGATTTTGAGGAGAAGGCTGAGTGAGAAAGGCTTTCCCCCATCCCCCAAAACAAGAGTATGATGCACTTTCAACAAAAGGTTATCTGGTCTCAGGAAAAGCTCATTCTAAGACTCACTCACTGTAGTTTTCTGAGCTTCTAGGTGAGTACTGGTTTATTTAGGCAAATTAAGAGGAATGATCTTTTCTGTTCTCTCCAGATTTCTCACACCTTCCAGAATTACCCAGCAGGAGTTCGTTACATCTGGTTTCAGCACGGAGGCCAGGACACCCAGTACTGGGCAGGATGGTACGGGATCCGCGTGACAAACAGCAGCATCACCATTGGGCCCCAGACGTCATTATGAAGCACAATGTAAGGATTTGCTTTTACCTCAGGACTGTAAGCTAGTGGCCGCAGGTGCACTTTTTGCCTGTACTCTCTGGGTGTGTCCTAGCTTTGTCTTTCAACTCTTGTTCACAGCAGAACTTCTGCAGGCCCAGCCCTTTGGAAGGGCTTCTGTCTTCATCTTCCATCCTCTTCTACCATGGATGCTACTCCAATTACTGGTGCCCTTCCAGAGAAAAACTGGGACAATTAAATATGAGAGCTATCTTTTCTAGTTAATACATTCTTATGCTAACACACACAGTCGTAAAGACACTTTCTTATTTGTGGAACTTAAGAAAGATAAGGCTAAAATGTTTAATTTCAGATTACCAGTGCTATCTACAAGGACTCTGCTACAGATTGTTTTGTATGGTATTTTCTTTTTCCTGTTTCAGTTTTAAGATTCAGTTAAGATTTATGTTCTGCATCAGACCCTTCAAAGCATCAGGAAACTGTCACCCTCTGTTCCCAAGTGCTGTGTCACCGATAGTGAATTCCTTACCCTAAGTGTGTATAATCAAAATGGTACCTGCCTTCCTGTCCAAAACAGTCCTTTGGTGTTTGAATAAACAGGTAGAGAAAAAGGAGGTAAGGAGTTCCTTCAGGCAGCTGCCTAACAACACAAGTACCTTTTAATTGTGCTGGGCTTCTCCCACATCACCTTTGTGCTTTCAAAGGACTTGCTTTGTACTGAGCAGTGTAACCCAATATAAAATGTTAAAGCAATGCCCAGCCTTGATCTATAGTGTTCCTACATTTGATACCTGGAGGAAGCAGGAGGTGCTGGACAGGCTATTGTACCAAATTCTCTGACAAACAATCTCAGCTCACTATGAACTGTGTCTGCCACCCTTATATACCCAGAACCAATGCTAAGGCCATGTTCCATCTCCTCTGACAGGCAAAGGATTAACAGTGCTTTCCTTGCCTGTTCTCTCTTAGGAGTAGATACGTGGTAGGTGTCCTTGCTGGACAGATAAACTCCACATTGCTAATGCCACCTCTGGGTGTGGAAAGGGGAGAGACCAAGGTTGTACAGACTTTCATAGGAATTGGCAGAGTCCACGTACGGGCCAGAAAAGGTAGTGGAAGCTCCACAGAAAATAAAAATACTTCCTCACTGAAGAAGGGAGCCTGGTTTTGACAGAACTCAGCCCAGTTCAACTGGGGTAAAACTTAGTATTTATTGAAGACTACTTGGGACGGTCACAGTGGACAGACATTACATAAGGCCTCACTCCCCCTTAGCAGAAGTGTTGCTCTCGTGAATCGTGTGACAGCTCCTTGCTGTCTATCACTGCCTGTGTGCAATGGAGCTGCCCTGTTCTGGTGAGAACTGGACTGGTAATAAAGCACCGACTCCCCAGGGATGCACTGTAACAACACCTGTACTCTCACATGAGTCAACACGGAACAGGCTCTGGCCCCCCATTCCAAGTCAGTTCTATATACAGTGGTAAGAGCACTTGAAAGAAAGAGGCAGCAGCTGCTCTACATTCACCCAGAAGGCCAGCTGAAGAGATGGTTATCAAGATACGGTTTGTGACAGATCTTACTCCAGTGGAAGATCAGGTGAAGCTTGAAGGCAAGGAAGGTTTGAAATCAGGTGCCTTTGTGAGCTCGCTCTTCTACATAGAGCTGCATCTGGAGAGAGAAACAAGCATCAGTCTTGTTGGTATACAGGTAAGTGAATGGAAAAAAAAAGCCTGCAATAGGCTGAATAGGAAGTGCTTATACTTTCCCCCATAACCACGTTTCCTATTTTACTATGAGGAGTCTTGCCCTGCTTTGATTGCTGGCACAGACATCTGCAAGACTAAGCTACTGCTCAGCAGTATTTAAAGTTGTTACATCACAGAAAACTGCAGATCTGGTGTCAGAGCAGACAAAGTTCCAAACTGCAGCAGGTTCAGCACCTCTTGGTCAGAATGCTCTGCCCACCTTTAAGATGTCAGATGTCATGGTTTTCAGGGGAATAAGCCGGGGGTCATGCATGTGCATATCTTGCTCGTCAGCAAGGATCCACGGGAAATCCTGGGGGCAGGAACACAAGATGTTACTGGCAGAACCCAGCAGTGCTGTAAGGTGAGCTCCTCCTCAGCACTTGTTTTGGGTTAAGTTGAAAGAGAGACAGAGTAGCTGAGGGAAGGAACAGGTAATTCAGACCTTCCACAACAAAACACACACCCTTGTCCCTGACACTCAACGTAATTATCTTCAGTTACAGCATCAAACTATGAGGTCAACCCACTTCACTTACTGCAAAGGTGACATCTCACTTCTTTAAAAGATACACTCTCAGCTGTCCTGAGCTACCATGCCCAGTTCATGACACCAGCATTTAACTGCAATGCCAGAATGCTTAGGGCGTGGGTTTCCATCCTGCCTTGGAAGCCTAAAGGTGGGTCTACTACACCACAAGCTTCCATACTAAGTAGTGCAAAACACTTTCATTTTGAAACAATTTTATACTTCGCTAGCTTTATTTGTTGTGCCTTAGGACACCTAAAATAACTTGGCTCAGGAAAAAAAGTTTCTGTGTATCTAAGCAAGGATTCTTTAAAAATAATCTGTCTTCTGCACACAGTTTCCTCTAAGATAAAATGTATTTGTGCCCCCAAACCTACTTGTTACTTGAATTTTAGTCTTTCTTGCTCTTTATACAAAATCAGCCATCTACACAGTGGATGGTGGGTGAGGGCTGCTTTTTTGCTTGATTAAATTCAAGTACCTATTCTACACACCTGAGTATTTCTAAGTGTCTGAGCAAGCACTGGGCAGTGAGTATTGTTACAATCTATTTCAAGACTTGAAGTTGTCTGCAGGTGTGGCTGTGGTGAATGTGCTGTCAGCTCACCAGCATAAACCATTTCACCACATTTGAAGGACAGTTATGATGTGCCTCACGTGACACCAACCTACATGTTCAAAATGTCTCTCAGCCTTAACCTTAGAGATGCTAAAACTCTGCACTGCCCAGTCTTTGCTCTGCAGCTTCTCACACAGAATCAGGTTCCCAAGGACATCACTCACCTTTATCACCTGGATCTTTTCCATGTTTCGTGTGGCAGCCTCTCGTGTGTGAACCAGAACTGTGAAGGTGCAACCTAAGAGAAGTGTCAGGTTCCAGCTCAGGGGACAGCTCCCAGAGGATCGGCCAAGCCAAGCAGTGCCAGGCATTAGGATGTTTGAATCCGAGTGACATTTACCTGGGGGGTTGTTGTCCAGCACAGCATCACAGACGCTGATTTTCAGGATGAAGGCACGCAGTAATTGCTCGACATGGGACAGCAGGGACTCAGAACTGTGGAGGAGACAGCAGTTGTTACTGGCATGCAGCAAAGGCCTGAAGTTGCTCTCAGAATATCTCCCAGGGCTCACTGTTGGATGCCATGGGCAAGCAGGAGTGGAAACCTCACCTAATAGAAAGAAGAGGTGGCTGAGTGATCTCAAAGACAAATCTCTCCACGGGGTGGTGCTCTTTATCCAGGATTACAACCACAACTTTCTCCACATCGTTCTGCAGGAACCAAGACAGAAAAATCCCTTCCTTAATAGGAGCTTGTCTGCTGCCCAGTGTGCTTCACACACTTTGATGCAGTGGGAGTACACTCAGTTGTTGGGGCTCACAGCACAAGCCTTCATACAAAACCTGAGTTCAGATTATTCTTAGCAATCAGAAGAAATGCTTTTTAAAAGCCATTTCTTGCTGAGTGTTAAGCTGCCAGCTTGTGGCTAAGGCTGAGGGAGATGAAGTGTGCTAAACTGTATGTTCCTCTAGATCCCATTTTGGAACAAAGGAGGAAATGCACAGCCATCTCACTGCATCACTCTGGGATGGACACTGATGAAGTTAAGATACATTCAGACCGTTGCCCAAACAGAGCAGCTTTGTACAACCACAGTGTAAAACTGACCTAATTCCATTTTCTACATGTGCATTAAAATTGTCTGTAAAGAGCAAGGCGTACAAAACCTGCCAGCAGCCTCCTGGAATGTTTCACTGGGCACACCTTTCTCTCGCAAAACCTGGAGTCCAGACCTGCCTTTGCTTGCTGGCTCACAGCAAAGCATTCACTGTTTTGCCACAACAGGTGCTTAAACTGGGATGGATTGTAAAGCAGAATGGTAGGATGATGTAATTGGAAATATACAGACATGTCCTTGTGTGGTATATGATACAAGCAAGGCAGGGTTTTAACTGCCAGGAAAGGTTATGATGTTTTTAGTTTTGTTAGAAACTTTTATCAGCTAGTATATTTTATATGGCAAACTTGTATGTTGCAATTAAGATAATATTTATGTTCTCTTACTTTCTATCAAATCCACTTGCAGTACCTTTGCCCAGGTCCCTGGTCTGAGCTCACCTTCTCCAGCAGCGGCTTTACACAATGCAGTGTGTCCTGGATGTACTGGTTCAGCTCTGGGTGGCAGGACATCTGTAGCAAACACAGGGAAGAGTCAGAGCTGTGTTTGATATGAGCCAGGACAATGCTAAAAGGGAAGATTTAAACAGAAGCACCACTGTGTACAAGGCATTCAAGTCATGCTTCAAACAGTGCTGAAAAATGCTGAATTGCCCATTCAAACTAGCAATTCTTTCAGGGAAGGGTTAATCAGCAGATCACTGCACCCACACAGTTGTTGTGTATCAGGAATGTATACCCACAACAGCGTATTGGGAATAGCATATTCCAACCATCTTTACTTCCTAGGAAACATGCTTTCCTGTTACCTCACTGCACAGAGCTGGGGCAGCCTTCTACTACTGTTGTCCATGACCTGCTTGTTCCATGAGCACTTGCTGTATCCTCAGCTATGGGGCTGTTCTCTCATGACAGGAACTAAGTTCTCCTCAAAAATAAGGCTGTACATTAAACAATCACTTTCAGAGTGTAAGTTTGTTCTGGTGAGTGTTGACTGATCCTTGCTATTTTGCTTGTCCATGTGGCTGTCACCTTCCAGGAAAATCTCCTACCTGGACAGGGACATTGTATTTTTTCCTCTTCTGAAAGATCCCAATAGGGTAAACTTCTCTGACGTACAAGATGAGGTGAACAGCCACTTCCAGGAATTCTGAAAGAACATCTGCAACAACTGAAAAATAGAAGGATGCTGGAGTAGGGTGGGGGGAAGCAGAGCAATACCATAGACTCAGGGGAATTTTTTTTACAGGTATTTTTTTCTGCATAAATTTCACCTGCCTCCTCTTAGCTGCAGGAAGTTTAGGGATAGAGCAACCCTACAACAACACTCCCCCAAGCTCAGTGCCAAGGAGGAGCCTCACAAGGACACCAGTTACAGCTTAGTACAACACATTACCTTGCCCAAAGTTAAGGTCCTGCCGTGTGAGAGTGGTCATCTTCCCCAGGCCCTGGAAGTAACCACAAATGGATGGTTATCCTCTGGTTCCTGTATTATTCATCTAATCAGTTCACGGAGCCGTACACCACAAGACTCTGCGAGGCCACAGTGAGAAGTGTGAGCACCCCCCATAAGCACAGCACATCCTCAGGGATTACCAGCAGTGCACAAACCAGTGCTCACACCTCAGGATGAGAGATTATTCATAATTTAATTCCTGGCGTTTTCAGTTTCTCTTCCTTTCTGGGATAAGGAAAGTTCAGACAAATACTTTTTAGTAACACAAGAAACACTGTTTTTTTAAAGCTTCATAGTAATGCCTTTTCTAAGCCCTGTCTCCTACTATAACACAAGAACTTCTCGGGTCTTTGGGTTTATTCTAACGCCACCACGAATCATTGCTTGTCCAGGCTTGGAGCTCCATCTTCCACAGACACACCATCACACAGGTTCTCATTTGCTGTCACTGCCAACAGCTTCTGAGTTTCTCTCTGCAGTCCCAAGGAACCCAAACCCTGCAGAGCTGCGTAATTAACTCAACATGGACTTTGTCACACGGGATTATGGAATGCCTCAGGTTGGAAGGGACCCATAAGGATCACGGAGTTCAACTCCCTGCTCCTCACAGGACCACCTAAAACTAAACTATGTGACTTAGAGCATCATTCAGCTGCTCCTTGAACTCTGACAGGCTTGGGCCATGACTACATCCCTGGGGAGCCTGAAATTTGTGAGCTACAAAGGGCAGCACATTATTGTGACAAATTGAGTTTCACATGCCAACAATCAAACAGCAGACACTGGAGTTCAGCTTCCAAACAGCTTTCCCGGCATAGGAGACTCCATGCCTTACACAATTTAAGCCGCAGTGTATATAATTATCTATTAGAAACTTTAATTTGTTTCATCATTTTATCCACACTCTCTGCATGTAAGCAAATTCTAACCGCTAACAGCAGCACTGTTCATGAACTGTAGAGGTCTTTAAATGCCTCTGAAGCATCCTGGCTCCACCAGTAATTCAGGTGTCCAACAAAGACTTTTGATGCACCACAGATGTTCCAATCAGCTCTTTAGACACTGATTCAGCTGCAACAAAACATGTTTTTCAGACCTACAAAGAGTTAGTTCAACCTTCACAAAACAGGGAGCTACTCTCATCCCCATTTTTTAAATCAGTTATACCACTGTATGCAAAGACTTCCTGGAATATTAGTGATCTGCTATACTAAATAAGGTAGTTTAGCATCTCTCTAGCATCTCAGCCACAGTGACTCTCAAATTAGAACAAAATATATACAGAGGATCATAAACAACCTGTGTTTTTAGAGGCTTAGGTTCACGTTGTCACAAAGTTGGAACTAAGCACCACAGGCTCAAGGACTCTGCAGGCTGGGAGATCATGGAATCACAGAACAGTCTGGGCTGGAAGGGACCTTAAAGTTCATCTTATTACAACACCCTGCCAGAGGCAGGGCCTCCTTCCACTATCCCAGGTTGGTACAAACTCCATCCTTTGGACACTTCCAGGGATGAGGCATATAATCTAACTGTAATTCACCATCCTCCCCATGCCTATCACCAGAGCTCCCGCACTAGCCCAGAACAGCCGGCACAGGCCACCCCAGCAGCCCGGACGTGCCCTGCCTGCGCCTGGGTTCCCAGAGTCACCGCCGCTCCCTCGCCCGCTCCGGTGTCTCAATCGCCTTGCTCAGGAGAGCGGACGGGGATGGATCCCTCGAGCGCCCCGGTCCCACTCAACGCACGACACCGCTTTCCTTAGCATTCCCGAGCCTGGGAACCGCCCGTTCACCGCTGCTCCCTCCTGAAACAGGGCTTCTCGCACGGCCCGCCGCCCCCACTGCCGCCCAGGGCACCCGCCGACCGGCCCCGCCACAGCATGGCCACCTGCCGCCGTGTCTCCCCCAGTCCCCGTGTCCGCCCAATGCTCCCCCCCGCCCCGGTGTCCCCCTCCCAGTGTCCTCTCTCGCCCCGGTGTCCTCCCCGGTCCCTACCTGGCCCGCCGCCCGTCACGCCCGCCAAGCGCGGGGAGCGGTGGCGGCGCGTGCGGGTGACGTCAGGCTGGGAACGGCGAGCGCCTCCCGGCGGGCGGGAGGAGCGGGCGCGGGGCCGGTTCAGCTGCCCCCGCGGGGTCCCGGCACCCCCGCAGCTTCCCCGTCCCGGCGGGGCCGGCGGCTCAGTGCAGGAAGCGGGGCACACCGCGCCCCCAGTGGGTCTCCCGCCCCGCGACCATAACACGGGCGAACCCCGCGGGAGCGCGGAGCCCACCCCGCCGCGCAGGTGAGCGGGGCCACCGTCCCCGCCTCCCTCGGCTGCCACGCCTTTGTCTCCGGCCTTTGTCTGTCCCGTCTGTGCCCGGGGCAGGGACCGCTGCTGCCACCAGTACCCTGCGCCCTCGCACCCACCTCCTCCTTCGCGCCGGGCACCCCAGCACCACGCACCCCTGGCATACCCATGCACTCCCCCTGTGCCCTGCCCGCACACCCGCAGCCCCTCCAAGCCCCACCTCCTCCCGCACCATGCACCCCAGTCCCCCGGGATTCCCGACGTCCCCGGTTCCTCTCCACATTCCCCCACTGCCTTCCCCCTGTCTCCTCCTCCTCCTCCTCCTCCTCCTGCCCCTCCTGCTCTCGGGTTTAAACACCCCTTGCCCCCTGCAGACCTGCCTCCCCTCCGCCGCTCGCACAGCTCTGCCCTGCCCAGCCTTGCCCTGCCTGCTGGGCTCCGCCAGATCGGGACCTCCGGACAGGTAGGCAGCGCTGCTCGCGCCGTACTCACCCCGCCCCGGGGTCGGGGGTGGATGCTCCGCCGAGCTGATTCCTCTCTGCTGTCGCAGGGACTAGGGAGGAGTGGGGGACAATTTCCGACTTTCCGTCCCCCTCGGAAGAGACAAAGACATGGGGTGACGGGGATCCCTGGTCCTGCCGCCGTCGGGATGCGCGCGGAGCTCCGGTCCCGGCGGTATCGCTAAGCGGTGCGAGCGAGCACCGAGCTCGGACAGCGCCGGTGCCGGGGCACGGTGCCTTCGGCCAGAGCTATTGTCACTCGTGCTGGGGAGCGGGCTGCGGGCTTCGGGCTCTACCGCTCCCGCCGCGGTTCTACCACCCGGGTCGCCCCTGCGGCGTGTGCCTCGCAGGGATGTGCGGTACGGGCTCTGGGGCTCACGTCCCAACGTCCCACTGCCCCACTGCGGGTCACTCCTGCAAGCTCCCTCCCCAGATCGCTCTCCCCTTCCTTGGAAGCAAAGTCGCCTCGGACAGAGGCACCGTCCCTCTCGCAGGGCCTGAGCCCCTCGCGCATCCCAGGGGTATGTCCCGGCTCCGAGCCAGAGATGCTGAGGGGTGACGGAAGGTTTTTCCCACCGAGTCATTGTGTTTACAGAGCCGTGCGCTGCCATGCACCTAGCCCCTGGGTACCCGCGGCTTGTTCTGTGCTCTTCCTCTGTTGATAAAAGTGAGGTTTCATTTCTGAACGAAATCAATTTGGCATAATTTAATGGCTTATTACAGCTAGTAATTAATCACACAGAATTTAAGTGACACTTATCCAATTCACATCTGAAGTTTTCTGTCATCCGGAGGGTTTAATGGAAGTGGTTTTGTATTCCCATCTCCTCTCCCTCGAAGAAGGAGGCATTAATTCTATATGTATGGCTTAAAGTGAGAATGTCATGTAAGGAAGAATGTTGAAAGCACAGTCTAACTGTTCGGCCAGTTGGGACACATCCATGACTCTCTCCCAGTGAAGATCAGGGCAAATCAGCCCCATTCTTCCCTGTCATGCTGGCGAGTACTTTCCAGCCGGGTGAGCAATGACCTTTCCTATTGATTGTGTCCCATTTGTCACCTGGAATTGTGCATGAAACTGAAGAGTCTTCTCTGCCATGCTGACATGATGCCATGATGAATTTTGTCTTTTCTTTTATACCCCTGTTATACCTTTTTGCAACTTCTGTATTCTTGGTGCTTTTTTGCCTACATTCTTGGACTTGTTTGTTAAGCTAAGAGACTAAACATTTTAGAGGCTTCGTAGTTAGGGAGCAATATGCCCCAGACCCCAAGGTCCTCTCCAGAACACATTTTGTAAACTAAGAACCATCCAGGGGAAGGTTCCTTGGGAGGGGGGGCTCATTTGAGCCTCTCATTGGGGAATATTTGATAGATATGCTAATTAGTAAGACCTAGAATGTAAGACCAGATCTAGAAGAGAAGGACTTTGCGGGGGTGATGGGGGGGTGCATTCGACCTGTTCGTAGTGCACCTAAGGATCCTTACAATAAATACCAAGGTAAAACCCTTTTCCCCCTTCTAACCGTGTTCGCCTCTTGATTTTTAAGACCAGGAAAGGCATCAGACAGAAGCAACTATATCTTGGATGCTCATCTCAGGCGCATTGCTATTTTAATCTCATTATTGGGTAGAGTAGACTCTGAGGGCAGGTCACCTGTGATGGCTGGGTCAGCCACACCGTGAAGTCCTAGAGGGAAGCAGAGTAGAGGGTACTGCATATTCATTCATGGGCTCCTCTTCCCTTTCAATGCGGTGACTTGCTGGGCTGCTCTGTCCCTGGTGGATGTTGTGCTGGGAAGCTCTCAGGGCAGGTCGGGCTAGGCTCAGGAGAAAGGGTGGCACAGCTGTGGCTAGGGGCATGTGGTGACTTGAAGGTGCCCAGTGTGGACCAAACCCTCGGTGCTGGAGCTCAGCAGGGACTCAGGCAGCTCACTAGCCTGGGCTGCAGAAGAGGGAGTTCCCTGGGTTGTGCTGTGTGAACAGATGACCTCTGTCGTGATCAGGAGGGTAGAACACAGGCTGTCAGCCAGAGCTGATGGGTGAGGGGAGTCCCAGCTCCAGCCCTTCAACTAATGTTGAGTGAATCAAGTTTCAGGTGGTCACTGGATACAAACTGCCCCAGGGAGAGGCTGTGAAAGAACAGGGGCAGCTACAGCTACTACTAAACCCCCTGCAAGCCTGAATCCTTATGTCCTGTCTCTTGTGCCACTAATGCAATTGATATAGTACTGAATTTGGCCCTTTCTATGCTGTAGTGCTGTCTGGGGATGGCAAAAGTGAGAGAAAACAACACAGGTAAAGGAAACCAGATGTTTCAAAGGGCAAGGGGGGGATTCAGGTAGCCTAAATATCTGCAGAGAGGAAATGTCTTGCATCACAGTCATGAGGGACAAAGAAACTTTGGTGTCTGGTAAATATGAAAGGCAAGGTAGGGAGGAATAGTGATGATGGAAACAGGAAACCTAAGAAAGCAGGGCAGCTCTGGAAAGGAACACAAAAGTACTGAAGATCTGTGAGCAGGGAATTCTGCTGTTCTGTCATCCCAAGCATGTCTGGGACAGCAGCAAAAACAATTAAAATCCTTTACAAATTGAGTATGCAAGAAATGTTGGAAAGAATAAGTGTTTTGCCCTGGAGAGGAAAAGAGAAGGGTGAATATTACCTGCCTGCTTTGGGAGATGCTAGAAAGCTGGGATTGAGCCTTTGGAAATGGGAAAGTCTCTTGGCAGATTGTTTATGAAGCTTCCCAGCACTTGCCTCCAGAAACAGAAAAACAGATGGAAAGAGACCCAGCAGGGAAGTGAAATCTCATTTATCTGCACAATGCCATCCTCCTGGCTCCAGCCAGCTCTCTGCATGTCAGCTACCATAGAGCCTACCCCATCCATTCTGCTCCAGGCCTTCCCAAGCCCATCCATCACCCTATGGCTTCTTATTTACAGGGAGCCTGGCACACAAAGCTGGGTTTATTGTCTGTCATCCCTGCCACACAGGCACATACATACAACACCCATGTAGATGCCCATACACTTTGTGTATTGCTGCAGATTGGGATTGTCTGGAGTCCAGGAAATCTTTACACATCTGCCAAAGTCTGAGCTTATCAGAGCCAGAAAAAAATCTGGCCCAGCACACATACTTGAGTCCAGCTTGGTTCAGCCCTTGAGCATACTAACTGCATCAAGGATCTTGAAAGTCTCTCGGTTCAAGGGTTTTGTTCCTCTTGGCTGTGACATGAACATATTTGAAAAGTTAAAGCTAGGACTGTCAGATATCATGTTTTAAGTGAGATATGTGAATGAATGTAGATGATCTGATGTTCCCGCTTTGTCGAATACAAAACAAATACACCAGGGGCAGTTTCAGAGTCTATTTCAGAGCCAATGTGACACAACTGTATTATAGGGGAAAAACATGCATGTATTTCTGTGTACCTGCTCAGTGCATGGCTGCCTTGCAGGATTACAAGCAGAGAAATAGCAATTGTATTAGTGAGTCCAGAGAAGGAGACTTCACACAGGGAAAGTTATCCAAGATGCAAACCCAACCCCCCACTCCCCCCAATTTCTCTTACAGGTTGTAACCATCCACTACTAACCCGAAATGGATCAGAAATAGTGGCTAGAAGACAGGACTGCAACTCACTCCCCAGCCCTGAGTCTGTACTCTGGGCAGCTCTAAGGCCTTATCTTTGCTGTACAGGTGTTTTTGTGAGGGGCAGATTTGCTGCCTCAGGTGGTTTGTATCCTGAGGGTCTGTAAAGGGTAGAGGGGTGGAGCAATAAGGATGTAGGTCTGGTGTTGTGAAGAACTACAGGGGCAGCTTAACCTGGTAAATGCTTCATCTATTTCCCTTACTAATATATGAACCCTAAGAAGAGCATGAATTCTGGGCTTTGTTGTAACATGTGTGTTTGTTTATAGCAATTTAGGAAAGGCAACTCCTTACAAAGCCAGACTTCTTTCTGCCTGGTGTGTGTCTCAGGAAGATTTTATCCTTTGCAGGCTGCATCAGCAGGGTGAGAACCTTGCTGTCACCTACATCAATAAGCCCAAGGCTAGCATGGGCTTCTTTTGTGGACTTTTTCTTCTTTTCCTGCTAGAAAAGAGGGTGAAGTTTACGTTGGTGCTCAGCCATTGAGGAACCTGAGCACTGAGAACTAGGGATGCTGTTGTGTTACCTAGCTGTCTTCTGTAAGTGTGAATTCTATAGGGTAAGAAAAATTAAGGAGGTATTAAAGATAGATCAGGATATGGAAACAAGTGGTTAGGAGAAGGCTGGGAGTACTTTGCCTCTAGCACAGTAGTGTTGAATTAACCCAAAACTTGTCCATGCACTGGTTTAGCAAACAGCTCAGATCTCCCCTGACAACAGTGTAGTACAGGTATTTATTTGCATTATTAATGCAAGATTCCCAGTGGCACTAACACAGCATGTTAACCTGCCCACTCTGCCAGTGCAGAGATGAGGCAATCTGTGTCTCTACCTGCATTTTCATCCTGGTTCATGCCAACAAGACAGCTGGGCAGCTTAAATAAATGTCCCCTATGCTTTGAAGCAGACCTTCTGTTTAACTGCCCTGCAGCATTTAGCTGCCTCCCAGCTCCCACTGAAAATCAGAATGTGTCTGTCAGGTTCACCATCAAAGGGCCATGTCTGTGAGAGTGAGATTGGAGACACCCTTGCATTCTCTTTGCACTTGTTCTCTTCTCTTGGTGTTTCGCATACAGATGAAAAGGTAAGATGCTCTTTCTAGCTCTTTGAGTTGTTCTGAGTGATGTCTTAATCCAGCTGGTTTGCTCTGGTTCTTAAAGAGAAAATCATAGGAAAAAAACAAAGATTCCGTGGTCTGGGAAGAAAAGCAAATGACCCCATGCAGAGCTGTGTGTTGCTGTTTGTTCTACTGGTTTTGAAGAAGAACTTCAAATGCTTTTTTTAGTAGATTTAGTTGTTGGTCTGGTTTTCCTTTGTTCCAGGTAGTTGCCAATAAAATAGTATTTTTAGTGTTATGCCTTTGGCAAGCGAGCTTCCCAGTGCCTCCTAAATCAGTCCTCAAGGAACAGTTTATTGTCTTTTATGGCCAGTAGAAAGACCTGCTTTTTGAAAACTGCATGAAAGGAAGTCCCCTGTGCTGCCTGCCTCTTTCCAGGGAATGGCTGAACTGAAAACTCGTTCCCAGGCTATGATCAGCAACAGAGAGGAATTTTGGAAAGGCAGGATTGGATGGTGAATGCATGAGGAGGCTTTTTTCAATTAACAGGATGAAGGCATCTCTTTCTAAACTCCAGGATGCTGGGCTGCTGTGATGGCAGAGTTTTCACTGACTCAAAATTCTCCACATCTGTCTCTCAGGCTGAAAGAAAAGAGGAAAGGAAGAGCCCAGGCTACTCCTAGGGTATCTTCTGCCAACTCCACAAAAATTGCAGTCAGAATTGGCTTCAAAGGCTGTTACCTCCTGCCCTTCACAGGTGACAATGGCTGGTAAAGCAGAAAATCACCTGGAGGAGGGAGTATAAGCCCTTGTAATTAAGCAGCAAAGTGGCTCTCCTGGTGAACAGATGGAAATCAGGTGCAGCCAAGGGCTGACGTGCAGGAAAGACTGGGATGAGGTTGAGTGAAAAGCTGTGGCTGTAACTCTGTGACAGTATTTTTCAAATGTAAGCACAGGCCTGGTTTTCTGGCAGTCAATATCCCAGGGAGCTCTGTTTTTAAGCATATCTTCATGCTGCCCAGACAAAGAGGCACAGTCTGGAAAAGCTGCACTAGAAATGCTGCAAATCCCTTTCCCCATTTTGTGGGAAAGGGCAGGGGAGAATGACTGAATAACTTAATTGGAGAATGCTCTGACTTGTGCAACATTCCAAAGCCATGTCTTGTAACACATGCACAAGGATGAAAGAAGACCCTCAAAAATATGACAGTGAAGCAGAATGAATGAGAATAGTCTGCAGCCACTGTGCTGGTGGACTCAATGAAACTTGGTCTCAATGTTCTTGGGACTTAAATTACCCTCCCAGTGGCAGCCTTGCCTGGTGACCTGTGCAGGATCAAGGAAGGAAACTGGGACAAGCTAAAGAAACCTCAGACTGCCTCTCTGCCCGTTGGTCCTTAGGCCAGCATCCCCTGCTCTGCTGACAGCCTTTTTATTTCCCTGCTATGCCATGAGATATCAGCACAACATTTCTAGTGTTTTTTCTTCCTTTGATCAATTTCAGCCACCCTGAAGCAGTATGCAAGCATGTGTGGAAGTCTCTGTCTTGAGCTGCTCAGGGCTGTTGCTGGTCCTATGAGGCCACCATCTGCCCCCAGTTCTGTTCATTTTGACATCTTCGTTGCAAGGAAACCAGCTGTGAGGAGGGGCCAGTGCCCCTGGCCCAGGATGCCAACCTGGCAGCAGACAGCCCTGGCTGGGCAGCTGGTGTTGTGCCAGGCTCAGGAGCTGTGGGCAGGAGCCAGCCCCCCCAAGACCCTCAGATGGTGGCTGTGAATAGGGGGGGGGGGGCTAGTGAGGAATCAAAGGGAAGTGTCCTACTGATTAATGGCCTCATTTGCACATGAAACTGGGACCTCTCAGCCCTGCAGGCCCTGCACATGTGTCCCCGCTGCTGTAACCAGGGCTAGGAGGAGATAAGCAATGAGAGAGTAACTTGCTTCCAGCTCAGGACACCATAATGTTTCTTATCTAAGGGTCTTAGGACTGAATCTTGATGGCCTTTACAGGTCCTAAGTGTTGGTTGATTTTTTTTTTTTCTTTTTTAATTGCAGGTGGGACAGAGCACCCATGATTATGGAAACTTCTTCCACCTTCTCTTCTTTCCTTTTCCTGTGTGTGCTGGTTCTTTCTGACATCAGTCTTGCAGTCTCCCTGAACCCTGGCACAAAGCCCAAAAATGCCCCAGAGAACAACAACCACCTTCAAAACCAAGAGATGTGGCTGCAGCAGCCTAGAACTGGGCGCCATCACAGGCAAGGCTTGGCCAAGAAGGAGAGGGTCCATGCCATTCCTTCAGGAGGGCAGCTGGCTGGGGAACAGACTCTCAAGATGGGCAGCGGAGCTTCAGCTGTGGAAGAGCTGGTAGCAGAGGGACAGTCAGCAGCCCTGAAACAGAATAAGGATGTGTTCCTGGGGTTTGAATTGCCGTATCCTGAGAGGGAAAACCAGTCCTCAGGCTCTGAGAAAGGAAAGAAGCAGAACCAAGAGCATCGTCGACATAGCCGCAGGGACAGGCTCAAACACCACCGAGGTATTTGAGCTCTAAGGGAAGCTGGGGCTGTTGTGTCACTGGAAATGAGTGTCTCTTGTGTGAGGGCAAGAAGATGCAGATGTGGTGGAGCCACATGGGTGTGTGGAGGGTGTGGGGTGTGTGCCTGCTCTGGGGAGACGTCTGCCAAACAAAAGAGGCACAAGAAGAAAGGGGAACTGCAGAACCAGAGAATTTTAGTGCTGGCTGCAATTTTGTGAAAATGACCTGATTTGTCTTACAGGGGGAGTTCTGAGAGTCCCTAAGACTTGAGGGGTTGTTTTGGGGTGGCCTGCTTTGTTGGGGTTTTTTTTTTCCTTTTTAGCAAATGGCCCAATTTAGGAACAAGTATGTCTAAGCCATGCTCAATATCTCCACTGACTTCAAAAAATGACCAGAATTAGAAAGAGCAAAACCCGCTCATTTTGCTTTGAAGACCAGTTTCTTCTCACTAGGGCTTGTATTCTTCTATGTTTATATTAAACGACAAAAAAAGTTCAGATTTTGCATATGTGAAATTGCACTGATAACTTTAAAATGTTGCTTGTTTTTAACTGGGACTGCTTTCCTTTGCAGGTCAAGTTGTGAGTGTGTGTCTCTGTGGTATGAGCTCAGTGTGGTAAACCTTGAGTTCTGTTAAAGCAAGGCAATTTGTGTCAATCTACACTATGTGACAAGCTGGGTGTCACATCCTTGAGTTTCATCTATCACTCCTCCCTGCCTCAGTAAGAAGAGCTCTATTGTTTTTTCAGGGGACTGGCTAAACAGCTTGTGTTAGCAATATAGAAGAGTATGCAACGAAGCTGTTTTGAAGCAATATTTGCAGACTACAAACAGGGCTTGTTTCTTGAGGTTAACTTATGGTCTATATTTAAATAAATGCTTATTAAGAAGAGGGATGTATCTGTGAAGATAATAATTTCAAGTTAGGTAAGTCCTGACTTGAGATAAATTGAAATAACTCACTACTAAAATCAAATAAGAATGTATTCACAGGTATTTGCAACAGCTTCCTCCATTGGTTTAAAAATTGTTAAACAGGTACATTTTGTACTCTTGAGACCAGAAAAAGATGTCTTTTGCTTCTTAAGCAAGAGATAGACATATCTTCAGGAAGGTGTGATTATGTATGTCTTAAGCATGTAAAAATCAAGCTGCATATACTCTGGACCTGATTTACCACTGTAGTAGCTCATTACTCTGTTTTACAGTGGTCAGCGACTGGATGAAACATGAATTCCTTTGACTCAAATCTGTCACACAGAGAAAAGGGATGAGAAAGGTAATGCCACTGTACCTGTTGCCCTCTGCAGGGAAGACTCCTGGTGCTGGGCCAAGCTCCCTGTACAAAAAACCCAAAAGCTTTGAAGAACAGTTTCAAAATCTTAGGGCAGAGGAAGCTACAAGTCTGACTCCCACCATGCTCCTCATTGCTGTGCCGGACACAGCTGTTTCCACAGAAGAGCCTCCTGTTCTTCCAGCCACTTCACCACGGTCACAGGTAAAGAGACAGCTGGGAACTGTTCTATACCTCCAAGCCTTGCCTCTCCCTCATCTGTCCAACCGCACTGAGCTTCAAGGACCAGAGACAGTAGGAGCCCTTGGCTGAAGAGCCAGGATGTCCTAATGCTCACTGCTCACCTTTTGTTCTCACACAGAAGCAGTGGAAACTTCCCTCTTGGCTTCAGCCTCAACAAGGGAAAGCTCATTTTGAAAATGAGATGCTAGGAATCCCCAGTGGATAAGACAGGAGTGGAGGAGGGGAGGGGGGGAATCATAAAGGCTTTTTAATGTCTAAAAGCACCATGAAAATTTGCAAAGACTTCAGTGTCTCTACAGAAGTGTAATCCATTGTCTGTCTGGTTTTTTTTTGTGGTTTGCAGACCCGTCTCAGGCAAGATGGGGATGTGATGCCCACCTTAGATATGGCACTCTTTGACTGGACCGATTATGAGGATCTCAAACCAGAAATGTGGCCATCTGCTAAAAAGAAAGGTATTAAACCTCCCTGTCTTCTTTCCCAAAAGTTATCCTGTAAGGCTTGTCTACAGTTAGTATTCACAGATGTGCTGAAGGACATGAGATCATAGTGGTGGGGAAGGATGTAAGCAGCATAATGCTGATTGTGTTTTGTGCTCAGTTTCAGAATGTTTCTCATTTTGGATGCATAGTTGGAGGGCAGAGGAAAAATGATAAATGGACAGCTGAGAAATAAGGAGGAGATTAGACTATGAAGGTTTAGAGTTCAACCTCTTGAAATTTGAGGCTGTTTTTACCCTGGAACAATATACTCTCCAAAATGGAAACACTTGCATGACATTTTCTATCAGCATATTTTCTTTTTTCCCATAGAAAAACGCCGCAGTAAGAGCCTCAACAGTGGAAATGAAACCATGACAGCTGAAGGAGAGCCATGTGATCACCACCTTGACTGCCTCCCAGGTCAGGATCAGCTTGGCAGAGTCATTTCTCCAAACATGAGATCTTTGAAAATCTAGCCCAGGTTTTAAGACATATGTCCTGATTTCTACTAGTGATAGGAAGTGGTATGCAAGGGAAGGGCAGAGGCTCTCCAGGTGTGTTGTGGGACCAGATGGAGCTGTCATGGGTGCCAGTAGCCCTGCAGGTAAGGGGATACCTCAGCTGTGCTGACCCCTGGTCCTGTGTTGCAGGCTCTTGCTGTGACTTGCGTGAACACCTCTGCAAACCACACAATCGAGGCCTTAACAACAAGTGTTATGATGACTGTATGTGCACTGAAGGTGAGTCCAGCTCTTTGCTCCCTGTCTCGGTTTAAAAGACAGGTGTCTGCCAAGGAAGTTGGGAACATCCCTTGGAATGGAAAATATGACCCCCTTCCCTCCAAATTATTATAACTTTGAAATTAAGGAGCTTTCAGGCCCTGTCCATGAGAAAAGGAGTAACAGTTCTTTACCACCATGTATAACAAGGCAAACCAGCGACAACAGCAGCAACAACAAACAGAAGCAGAGACCCAGTGCCAGCCTCTCTCAGCCGCAGGCACTTTCCCCTTGGTGCAGTTCCGGTCACGGCCGGCAGGGGCGCGGGTGGCTCCCGGCCGGGCAGGGCGGGTGCGGTGATTCCTGCAGGGGGCGCTGTGGCGCGACCTCAGCAGCCTCTCCACATGGTAATGGCGACTCAGCCAGCGGGAGAGAGAAAAAAGGGGCTCCCGCTGCAAACTCATGGGAGGCAGCTTCTCTCAGTGCCCCTCTGGATGGCAAAATGCAGACTGCAGCAGGAACTTCGGAGCAGCAGGCTGGAACAGCAGAGGCAAGCAGACCCCCCTAGAGCGGTGAATCGAACTATAGCACTAAGCCCCAAGCTGTGGAAAAAGCAGAAGCAGTGGGGGGTCCTGGTGGATGCTGGGTGTTGGGCTAAAGTGTAGCAAAAACCCTGAAGCAGTGGCAAGAAACTGCAGGGGCTGGAGGGGGGATTGCTCCTTTGCACAGCGCACTGGTGAGGAGTGGGCCTGGCCGGGGTCCCAGCACAGCATACCACTGGCTCTGGGCTCCCAAGCAGCAGAGGAGGAGAGAAGCAAGCCGGCAAGCCCTAGTCACAGTGCTGAGGAAAAAAAAACAAACCAAGAGGGAAGAAAAGAGAAAGGCAAAAACCACAGGGTGACAGGATATCCGGTCAGACCCACTGTGCCGCGTGGCCACTGAGCCAATCACCTCCACCAGAAGGAAGTGCAGCCCCTGGTCCTTAACCCCCGCAGGATCTCGGGCTGCCCCTCACCCATTGTGATATTCCTGGAGCCAGGGGAGGCAGTGACCATTCTGGACACAAAACAAAAACAAACATGGTTATGGGATATAAACCATCCCCAAGGCACTCCCTGACTTTATAGCTGGCAGTGTTGACTTGGAATAGTGGTTTGTATGTGAAAGCGGGGGCCAAGCTCTGCTGTTCTTAGCCTTTCTCTGCCACTGACTCACAATGTGACTATTGAGTCTTCTAGGATATCTTGTTTTCGCTCTTGAAAACATAGATCCTGATGTCTACCAGCCTATCAGAAGAAGCCACAATATATTAACATTTCGGTGGTGCTTTCAAGTATCACAGGCTATGAAAACACTGTTTTGTACGACCTTGTGCCTAACATGACTTTCCCAAGTTCATTTCAACTGAGCTTGTAGCAATTTAGTAGATGTGGGAAAGACTCGGGCTTTTGTTTCTTAAAACATTTCTGAAGAATGCACAGCAGCCCTTACTAGGAGGTTCATTACGAAGGTGTTAAAAGCCACTCTTCTAGTCTGAACATGTTCAGAATCAGCTCCAAGCACTGAGTCTCATCTGCCAGAACAAAACTGTTTGCCAGGTTTTAAGACCTGCATTAGGTACCCAGTGATTTGACCAGGCTGTTCACCTATTTTTTACCCAGTTAAAGGGGCAGCTTTCCTGGAGTTGCCATGTTAAATGATAGTCTTCAACTTGGGTGTCTTGTGTAACACCTCAAGGTCCTAATCAGAGATGACCTTCTGATAGATTAGCCTAAAATAGTGTTTCTGCAGTCCCTAATGAGGTTGCCCCAGGCCCTGCTTTACCCTTAAGCTAGTTATTAAGTTGATAGCAAATGTGCGTCCTGTGTAGCATGAAAAAGACCCCCAGAGATGGAAGATCCAGGTAAGATAGACAAGAGGCTTAGATAAGAGCAGAGCTCTGATCTTGCATGCTCTCCCTCTAGGAGGCCAGATTGCCCTGGGGTGATTGGTAATGAGGGGCACGAACCCAACTTTTTAAGGTAGATGATGTCATTGTAGCCCAGGGACATGATTCCAAAAGACTGCTCTGTGACCTATGACATCATCTGGGTCTCCAGTGTACAGCCAAGGACAGTTTTGGGCTGTCTCATTACAAAAGCTATAAATCCTCAGCCTCCCCTGCTCTGGTGATGCTGGCACTGTTGCTATCTGCTGCCTGCTCTGGAAGTTAAAAGAGCTGCAGTTTCTAGAATGATCAAATCAGCTCCTTACAACCAATGACAAGATCCTGCACTACTGAAAAGCAGAGTTTTCATGAGAATTATTTACCCATAGGCTGTACCCTGTCTGGCCCAACTAGCTATGCATTCTGGTGTAACAAAGTCAGACAAGAAACACCATAAATCAACCTATTGGTACCAGAAACCAACTAGTTACCAGGACCAGAGGCTCCCATTGCCTTCCACTGCCATGGGAGAATATGTGGCTTTTACAACTAAAAGGCCTTTTTTTCCTTCATATTCACCAATGCTCTATTAGCTAGCTTCCTTCAGACCCTGCACATTGAGCATCTAAAACAGAGAAATTAAAGGAAGTAAGCAGTGGGCTTTGGATCAGACCTCCCAGTAATAACACTTCAACGTCTCTTCCCTTCTCTCTTGATGCTTCAGGGAAATAAATAACAAGGGGAGGTCCCTAGTCATCACTGCTGCACATTAAATCTATAGTAATTTCCCAATAGAGAGACCACTTAGACAGTGATGGGAAGTAATAGGGGGAAACCAAGCAAGGCTTCCATAAAATCACTGGAAACAATTGGAATAATTCATTGGTATTTCAAGAAGCCAGTGAAACCTGCCTGAACCAATGAATCCCAAACCAGAACAGTGAGCCAAACAAAATGCCGATGCCCAGAGAGCAATATGCCCTGTCTGTGTGAGGCATTTCTCTGCCACTGTATTTGACACAGCACTGGGACTGTCCCCAGTGCAGCAGGATCTGAGGCAGAGAGATAGTTGGTGTTACTGCTGTAGTGAGCCCTGGTCCCTCCTCACTTCTACATGTCTTTTCCATAGGCCTACGCTGTTATGCCAAATTCCACCGGAACCGAAGAGTGACCCGGAGGAAAGGGCGCTGTGTGGAGCCTGAATCAGCCAATGGAGAGCAGGGATCTTTTATTAATGTTTAGGAGGGTGGGACTCCTGCCTGGATGGTCAGGAGCTGAGGTCAAACTGTTTATACCTAGCAATGGAAATTAGAGGAAAAAGTTGAGCAAATGATGGAAGCTGCAGGCTCTGAACGTGCCAGGTCCCAGCTAGACTGAAACTCATGTTCATTATAAATAGAGTGGCATCAGCCTTTCCTATAGCAGGACTGCACTCCCCCTCCCTTCCCTCAGCACATTCCTGCCATTGAATTGAGTCCCCTTCTCCCAGTTAGTAAGCAATGGTCATGGCTTGATCATGACATGATTCTGATGGTCCTGCCAGGGACAGGCTCTGCAGTTTCATCTCCTCCTCTCAAGAGAGGCAAGATGTGCAAGATCCTTCAGGGCAAAGGGGATATGAACTTAAACTTTGCCCCTTAATTAGTGTTTGAGAGTAAAGGTAGGTAGATCCTCCTTAAGGACTGGAAGTTCCTAGAGGAGAGAAAATTTGTAGCGTCCATGTGGAATCGAAGATGGGAAATGGATCAGCAGGAAGCTGCCTGCCTAGGTGAGAGAGGACCCTCTGGAAGACCTCTTGCTCTCTCCCTTTTTCACTGCTACAGACATATTCCCTAGCTGTTACACACTACCACTTCCTACCCGTCATCTTTGGTATGATTCCTTCCTTTCTTGCTTTCAGAGAAACGCCTGGTTTCTGTAAGGATGTGGCAAGACATCCCAGCCTGTAGCTCTCACTCATTTAGCTATCCTGCCAGGTCCATTATTTTTAATGATTATTTTTAGGATCTTTCTGGGGAAGTGATAGTTTTCCTAGTGAGCCAAAAATAAAATTTTTGGTAACAGGAGATAGGGACAGGCTGTTCCATTGTAGTAAATCCTGTGACATGTTGCATGTGTGTTTCCATGATATGTAAATAAAGATATGATGGATATCCTTTGTGCAACTCTTGTGCTTTTTTGACTGCACCCAGGGATGGGGAAGAGCCAGAAAAGTCTATAAGGAATGGCCAGCAGGTAACACTGATGACTTGAGGTGATCACACAGAACAATTGTGCCACTGGTAGAAAAATTTCTCTGCTCAAGGTTGCCTGTATTCTCACTCAAATTGCAGATAACAGTTTCTGCCTGGTGTAGCCAGCCAGATGTTTCAAACTTCTTCATATTAATACTTAATTACTGGCTTCAGTGATACATTGGAGCAATGAAGGCTACCTGTGTTAACCTGGAGTAGCGGTAGCCGGTGAAGATGTTCTTTGCTATTGCTAACATCCCAATACCCTGACTTTTTTGGGGAGGCATCTATGAAGCTTTTGATATCCAAGAGCCTGGAAAAGTATAGTACTTTCTGTAGGAACAGAAATATTAATTGTGGTGCTGTGGGCACAATCCTCTTTACACAGCTTCCCTAAACCCCGTGTTCCATTTAGTTAGTCAAACCTCCATTTTGCAATCCTGTTTATGCTGTGGTGCCATTTTGCAGTGTATTCACTCAAAGACTGTGAGCTTTATACTTTACATTTCCAATATAATGAGGACCCAGTCATGGCCACAGAGAGATGCTGTGAATACAGTGTCACTTCTGACCTGCACGCACCTGCACTGCTAAAAGAGGAATTTGTATGGGAGCATTTAGGCAAAACCTACCACAGGGCTGGATGCAGCTGTTTAGGTTTCTGTTTACAGCATGACAGTCTTAGCCCAAAAGACAGAAGTAAAGAAAGGTGTTTTGCCTTCAGCTCGATGCCACAGCAGCAAGGATTCAATTTGTTAACCCAGGGAGAGCAATGTAGTCCCTCCTTCAGCCCAGATGCAGAATAGTGGGTGGTGCTGCCAGTGCCATTGTCAGTGGAAGCATAAAGGGAAAAAAGGCTCCTAATTGATCACATTCAATTGCAGAGCTCTCAGCCTCTGGTCTGTGTGACATTGATGAGAACCACATGCACAGGCACTATCAAAAGCAGCTTTGATATCACACTGCTTTTTAGTGTAGGAGCCAAGATCTGGGGGGAACAGAGCAACTGAAAGCAAGCAGGAAATTTTGCAGGGGTCTTTATCCTTGGTGATACAGGTATTCCTTGCCCCTTACACTACATATGGGATCCTTGTAGGATCATGGACAGTGTTTGAGGCAAGACTTTGTTGCAAATCCTGTGAAATACAAGCAAGTCTGAATTTTGTCAGAGCTTTTAGACTCTAGAAAGAGACTTACTCCTTCAGCTCATGCTTTTTCAGCCTTCGGTCTGCTATTAACTCTGAATATAAAGAACAGATTATTCTTAATTGGTGGGATTAGTTAAATTAGTTAAGGTCAGTGAAAATTCAGTTAACTATTATCAGTCAAGTCAGGGATTATTGGATTGATTAGTCACATTGCAGTTTCAGAAAGAGAGCCAGTGACCAAGTGTCATTCCTGCTTAGTCAAGCTGAGGTGTTGCAGAGGTGGAGCAGAAAAGGTGAGCAGTGGTACAGGCCCATTGCTGCATAGCAACAGCAGCATGAAAAGAATCAGCCTGAATTATGGATCAGCCAGATCAACTACTGACTTCACAATTGCAGTGCAAAGGAGAGCTGTGAGTAAATAATGTGGAAAGGTGTGGAATGCAAGAGCAGCCTGTCATATAAAACCCCAGGGCAACATTTGTACAACAAGTCCAACCCACTTGTGAGCACAGCAAAGCTTTTTAGTACTGCTCTGTGCTGTCTCAAGGGCATGACAGCAGCTGCAGAGCATCACCATCATTGGGTTACTCTTAGCAGCTTTCCCCTTCCTTCCCAGTATCTCGTAGTCACAGTGCAGCCAGTAGTACAGACTTAAATCAGTATTCAGTCAGTGGCAAAGAGGCAGGAAGGGTATTTGCTTGCAATTCCGGCAAAAACATTTTATTGCATGCTTCCTATCGAAGGGTGCAGAGGCAAATACACAGAACATGGCTGGCTCAGGCCAGGGGAAAGGTGGGATCAGGGAGCAGGGACCAATGGGAAAGCTCTGGGGGAGTGACCAGGCTGACAGACAGCCGGGGGATTCAAACCAGGACAGGCCGTCCCAAAGAGTAATGCACCTCGGGGGGAGCTTCTCCGGTCATTCTAACAGAATATATGTTCACCGGCCACCACCAGCCAGTGACAGTTTTGCCTTTGGGGGCATTAGGTCTGAACAAGAGAGAGATACAAATGTCAAGCAAGACTTGATTTATAGGTTCTTCTCAACTGATTGTTTAAGAAACTCAAATTAAGAATTCACACAAGCTCAGCTTCTCTGCTGCCCCCAGAGAATTTAAGTCAGAGCTCTTGCAAGATTGTCTATTGTCTTGAAAGGACTTTGGACCAGGCCCAAACCAACCATAGCGGGGTTCTGTGCAATAATTTCTGAAGTTAATTGCAGGGCATGCATGCAAGAAAGGTGAGCGACAAAATACCACCCAAAGTCCTGTTCTACAGCTACTTCTGTTAGTAACCTCCGACAGTCCAAGGGTTATGCATCACTTTAAACTGCTTCTCCAAGGGTGAGAATCATTAAACATGGAAAACAGAGAACAGCATGCTGATTTGACATAATCATTTCAGCAGCTGCCTGCTCTGCAAATGCTGTTGAATCTCAGGGATGTTGCTGGTAGTTGCCAAAATTATGACTGCAAGAGAGAGAAGGAGTGGAAGCACAAATTAAAACACTTGGGAATCATTCTGTCTCAGGTCTGTAATAGTCTGCATTCATTTTCGCTTGGAGGTGTTTTATTGAAACCCTCTCTCTTCCCTCCCTCCCCCAGTAATTACCCTGGTGTAAATCCACAGTGTGTGAAAGTGCTTCAATTTCAAACCCATGCTATACCAAATTGTTCACATCCATGCCAGTCATTTTCTGCTACATAAAGCCTGCAAGAAACATTGCTTTCATATTTTTTGTCAGAAAAAAACCCGAGGGCTGTTGTTTTATTGGAATGTTCTGAGTAAGCACATGTACTTCATAAAACCACTTCTGGTGTGTCATTTCATTTTCTGGAGTGTCAGTGAATCTTGAAGAGTAGTCTCTTAAAGTTATCTGAAAGCTATAGTTAGATTTTAGAAAATCAGAGGGGCAGCTTGTTGCTGCTGATATTGGGAAGGACTTCCAAGTACATTTGTCAAGATACCACATTAGTGTGACCCTCTTCACTCCCCAAATCACCTTGCCATAGTCTGTTTTGCAGTGCAATTGCTGGAGGAGGCTTCCCACCAGCATTTCAAAATGCCTTCAATTTCCCCTCCAATCCAAGTAATGATTTTGTTTGCTGATTTCCCATTGGGATTTAAAAGCGAGCTAGTAGAGCCAGGCAACTTCTATATGCCCTTCCTCACTACTTTTTCAGAAAGGCTCTGTGGCTAATATGTGTATTTGTGCTGAGCTGGTGCCTTCATTCCCCTCAACTCCATAGCCAGGAGCAAAACTCAAGAGACAGTGGTGTCAACTCAAGTCTTTTGTTACCTTCAGACTAAACCCATAGAGAGGGGAAGAAGGGCAGAACTGTGAGGGGTGAGCTTGTCTCCACCCCCATGGGCCAGATAGCAATTGTATTAACTTCTTTACTCTCCTATGGAATTGCTATCACCTTACCCACCAAGGGTACAGTGTCCTGAAAATGCAAAGGAAAGCATTTCTGCCTTATTAGCCTCACTTTTATGCTGTCAGGAGGGGATCCAGCTGTGTGTTAGGCTTTTACTCAGTCTGCACAAGGCAAGCCAATTGATTTTTAAAAAGCAATAGATTTTGCATAAAGCAGCTAATTGCTGGGCATTGTTTGCAGTGAGCTGAACTCACCTGGAGCATTCTTCTAGTTACAAAAATCTCCGTACCCAGTCTCCTGGGTCACCTGCTTCTCCCTGCAGGTCTTCTTTAACTTGCTGCTTATCTTCCTCTCCATGTTGTGTTGCTTTATCAAGTTTGGGAAAGGAAAGAGAGACAGTGGGTTACACAGAGAGGCAATTTTCAAGGTACAAGCAGCACAAAGTAGAAATAAAAAACAAGCAACCCCCAGATCACACAGGTGTGAGAGACATGTGTGAGAAAATGCATAATGTCTGTCATGGCTCTCATTGTTTTCATATCATTAAGACATTTCTAAGTCCTTTGAGTCCATGACGTGCAAGCCCAGGATATAGTAAGCAGGTCTGAATTAATTGCCCGATACATTGATGAACAAAATGAAGTAAAGTGTTTTTACTGTACAAGGGGAAATGCTTTGTGTTAAACAGCAGACACATCAATTCAAATTATGGCTCACGCTGCATAAATGATAGTGAGACTCTGTCTGAGTGAGAATGCTGAAGGGAGCAAAGACGCCCACATGCTGCTGCATCCAAACAGTGCTTATCATTCAACTGGGTCAGTGGAATTTGTCTTCATAACAGTTCTCCTTTGATAGATACCTGTCTTGGCAGAAGGGCATCCTAGTGCCCTTCACACACAGCACTGAGACAGCAATATGGCTATTCAGTCTATCTTTTCCCCCCCATTCCAAGTGTCATATATTTTTGTCATTTACGTTGAAATCCAGTCATTCCTTGACATTACTGGAACCAGTAATGTCAAGCTGAGGTGTTGCATTGATCCCATTTGATACCACTGCTTCTGTAAACAGAGGCAGGGCTTCCCTGTAAGACACAGTAATGTGTCCCTGCAAGATACAGTAATGGAAGTGAAGTCACAGCTCATGTGTCATGTGGCAATAGATGAGTTATATTTCAATCTTTCATTTGGAAGTGACACATTCAGAGATTCCTGAGGGGACTTTTACAGCCTTTTTGGGTTTTTTACTGCTGTTCTGAGCTATGCAGCCAGTCAGTTTTATTCTGATGCTTCCTAGCCATTTTCTAGGTAATTTCATTTTGGCATTTAATGCTTTGCCTTGGGAGATCTTGAAGTGTGCTGCATACAAGCAGTCCATAGCACTCAGGACACAGTCAAGGACAGGCTGAATAGCACTGCATTTGTGGCTTGTTTGAGAATGTCTGAAGGTAGGTTCAGCACTGCACAATTCTCACTGCTTGAACTGGAAATGAGACTGAAGGAAGACTCATGCATTTCCACATCCAACTTCTGCAATGAACTTCTGACCCAGCTCATTTCTTAGCAGGCTCATCTTTCCTGTAAGAAGGAATAATGACAAGAAAGGAACTGACCAAGTAAGACATTGCAGTCTTACACTGCAGACAGCACATATTAGGCAAGGAAGGGAGAGTTTGAGAAGTGTCATCCTGACCTCTGGGTTCTGTTATTTCATTTGTCTGACTTGGGGAGAAGGCTGCTGGTATGAACTGGACAGGAAATGGTAAGTTATAGTTGAACTGTGTGGGGTTGAATTGGTCACTTACCAACTTCTCTAGCTCTAAAATGAAATCAGCTTTCTTTCGGAATGAGAAATGAAGACTTTGTTATCTTTACCAGATTTTTAGGCAAAGAGTTCAGTCATCTAGTTCTAGGGAAAAATCCAGGGCCAAAGGAAGCAACTAAGTACCCGCCAGCCATCCTAGCTACCTGGGTCAACCCCTAAGATTGACCTTAACTTGACTTAGCTGTTGGGTGACATAGCTGAGCACAGTTAGCACCTTAAAATAGCCTTTTTATTGTGGTCTAGCAACAGTTTCTTTGCCACTCCTCACTTTTTGGTCATAGCACTGATGTATGCATAAAAACTCTCTTCCTGCAGAAAGCTGCTAAATCCTTTGCATGCATTAGCTTTCCCAGACACTGATTAGAATAAAAGTATAATGTCCAACCTTGTCTCACTACATTGCATGTGCAAGCAGTAGGAAGAGTTTGGCTGGGTGTTTGGAGCCAACAAACTGATCTGTGCATAGTAGTGGCTTTGGAAACAGAATCACAGAGTTGTTAGGGTTGGAAGCGGCCTCTGGAGATCATCTAGTCCAACTCCCTGCCGCCCCCTCCCCCTGCCAAGGCAGCGTCATCTGGATCAGGTGACACAGGAATGTGTCCAGTTGGGTTTGGAATGTCTCCAGAGAAAGAGACTCCATGCCCTTCTTGGGCAGCTCTGCCACCCTCAACGTAAATAAGTTCTTTCTCATGTTGAGCTGGAACTTCTGGTGTTTTAGTTTATGCCCATCGTCCTGTGACTGGGTACCACTGAGAAGAGTCTGGCACCCGTAGCACCCGCCTTCGAGGCATTAACGAGATCAGAAGCCGTGCGGTTCATATTAGGTAGGCAGAGCACCCGGACTGCCTCTTCCGCTGGAACACGTATGACCAGCTGCCACTCAGCGAACTCTTAACAAGAACCCCCGAGCCGCGACCCGACGCGCCCTAGAGCCGCCGGGCACCGCCCGATGTGTCCGAGAGCGCGGGCAGGGCGGGGCCGGGGGCGGTGTCCCGGCTCCCCCCGCCCCTCGCCGTCCCCGGGCCCGGCCCTGCCCCACGTGAGCGGCCCTGTCGGCGGTCTCGGGTATGCTGCCATGGAGCTGCCGGCCGTAAGCCTCAAGGTAGGGGCTTCCCCTGTCCCCGGGCGCTCGGGAGCGGGGCCGGGGGAGCGGGAGGGCGGCTGGGGGTTTCCGGGGCGTGCTGAGCCGCGGGCGCTCGGATCGGCCCTCCCTGTATCCCTCCTCTCATGTTCTCCAGCCCTCTGCCTGGTCCAGATCCTGGCTGAGGCCCTGCTCGGAGCTGCGGAGCCCTCTGAGGAGGAAAACCTGATGTTTCTACTTTTGTCATCACATTGACAAAGGCTGCACAAGTTGTGAACGCCATGAAGCCGAGTCGTGGGAGGTTTAGGCTGGATATCAGGAAAACGTTTCCCCCAGAGGGTGGTCAGGCACTGAACAGGTTCCCCAGGGCAGTGATCACAGCACCGAGCCTGTCTGAGTTCAAGGAGCGTTTGGACAACGCCCTCAAGCACAGGGTGGAATTCTTGGGGTGTCTTGTGCAGGGCCAGGAGCTGGTGATCCTGATGGGTCCCTTCCAATACAGTGTATTCTATGATTCTTGGTTAAACCCACCAGGTGATGACTCCAAAGTTTGCTCGTACTTCAGGGATATTGCTAAAGTGGCCAAGGACTGGGCAGAGACAACAACTGGCTATTAACTAATGTCCGTGGAGGTTTCCAGCTCAGCTGACCAGAGCTAAGCCAAGACAAACACTGCACAAGATCCTGAGGAGACAAAGTTTTTGGTTGTCAGGCAAAGTATCCTAGAAAGATAAGCCCGCTTACTTTGGGGTTATCATCTGATAGATAACTGCAATTCCTTCTCTGCTGGGGAGGACAGGCCCCAGTTGAGGGCACTTCGGAAATTTCAGTGAATATCTGATAACTAGAGACAGGAGATATAAGCGACTTAACCACAGTTACATTACATTTTTCACTTTTGGGAGAAGCACTTCCTTGCCGACAAGCCAGTGGATGTTAAAATCATACTTTGTTTGCTTTTGATGTTGGAGTTTGATACTGTTGTCTTCTGTGCTACCAGACAGGTGACATTTCCTCTATTTTTTTGTTTTTTGTCTTCCACATTTTCAGAGTCCTGCGATTTCTAGGTGTGTGTGTCCTTTCCCAGCTTCACTACTTTGTGATCTCATTTAATACAGTATGGTTCAGGTGCTTTCTTTGGTTAAAGTTTTGCCCAGAGAGTGAAAGCGTTACTCCTCACATCAGGTTTTTTTTGCTGGTGATTTGTTAAGCTATGAGCAGTGGCCTTGGACCAGGCTGCCTATGGGTTGGATGGGAGAATAGTATTATCTCAGCTACCATTATTAATTCAGCTTTGTACAGGACAGCTTTCATGTGGCTGGGTTAAATAAAAGATTGGTGTTCATATAGTGATGAATACCCCTCTTACTAGTTCACCAGGAAAAGCAACTTCCCTTGTTAGAGGCAAGTAAGCAAATGGGTTTTTCAAGGCCTGGCAAGTGGATTATATTACATTCTGGAAACGAGCTGATACTTTGCTCTGACAAATTTGGACTATTGTGTGATTCCCAAGGCACTAGGATGATTAAAAGATCTTGCCTTCTGCTTTGTTTTTTAACTTGGCTTGATTATTTTTTTTCCATGCTAAAACAACAGTGAAAACTAAGGACATTTAATTAAAAAGTTTGCCAACACAAAATACATGTTCTACCATGGGAAATGGAGATAGGGGAGCTGAAAAACACTGACTTTTCAATGAATGAGTCACAAAGACAACAAAACGAAAATGTTGCCTTTCTTCTCTTGTTTCAGACAACCATTCCCCAATCTCTTATTAGATAAGCGTGAGCTTGTCCTGGGCAAACTGTTTCCAGCATTAAGAAATTCCTTGTTGTTGAGTCTGCCAGTTCTGCTCTGAGCTGAAGAGCTAGGAATAGGGAGTTAATAGTTGTACCTACGTCTTCATACTGTTCCTGAGTTAGGGCCTGATTCCCTGGAAAATACCACAAAGGTGGGGAAGATTCTTGCTCAGAAAGGGCCTGAAAATAACACACTGCTGCTATTCATTGGCATGATCTGCTTACGGGTTCTGTGCAATTATAAAGATGAGCCTCGTGATAGAAGTAGCTCCAAGAAAGCTGCATGACTGAGCTGTTTGTGCCAGAATGTAGCAGTATCTTAGCCTTGGGGTCTCTCCTAAAGCTACTTGTGGAGCTATACAATTAATGTAGCAGGCTCTGCCCTGGAGTGGGTGGGGAACACGCTCCAGAAACAGGATCTACTGGCTCGGTTCTAACAGCCATGCTCAGCAAAACATGGGGGAAGCAGCACAGCCATATTTTTGCTGTGACAGCTTGACACCTATGATTATTGAAATAATCATGCAGAGCCTTGAAATACGTTTGACTTTGACCAAGTCTAGACAATGCCCTACAATCCCTGTGCCTGGAAACACACATTTTGTGCTAAGGCATTTTTAAATGCTAAGTCACAGCATCAAGGAATAATAGAGGTGTATGTATGTCATGTGGTTCAACCTCCTGCTCAAAGCAAGGCAAACTGAAAAGTTAGATCAAATAGCTCAACTCAAAAATCAGCTGAGTTTTAAAATAAGAACAGAGCCATGACAGCCCCATTGGATAGCCTGTCCCACTCCTTAAGCGCTCTCGTTATTATCACTCTGTTATAATAATGAGCAGCATCCTCACAGGTGGCCACTCAGATTCCTGTTTTGGTTTTGTGTATTCTCAGGTGAATGTCACCTATAGAGTAGATGAGCTCACTCTAAAATAAAAAAAAATAAGTAAAATAGAAATTTAGATACAAGAAGAAAATAATTGTAATTTGGAACTGTTTAATTTTTAACTTGGTTGAAATTCAACCTTGTGCTAAGTTCTGTGCTGAAACATGTTTAAAGGAGTTCTTTTTCCAAAGAGTTTCCCATCAAATGAGACCCTGGCAGACCTAGGCTCTTTTTATGCTTGGCAATTAGTTGCATCACATGCTGGGATTTGCAAAGGAGTTAGGAATTCTCCCTAGCTTTCGCCAGTTTCCAATGGGATGCTTTTAATCACATGGCCATCCTTCTTCCCAGAAGAGATGGGGACAAAGGACCCACCTTTCTTATTTTCTGCTCTCACCACTAGTTCAAGTCTTAGGAGTTATTTTCTCAAAAGAAGGAATGTATGTCTCTCTTAGCTACAGACTTAAGTCCTTGGACAGATGGAAAAATTTTAAATTCTTCTGCTGTCTTATCAGGAGACTGCCTGCAAATTAACTAATCTCACATACTAACTGTAGCTTTTCACTAAAACTATATTTTCTATGTTAAAGCATACCAACACCACCAGCCAATTCCATAGTGTGCTGCAGAACTGTCAAGTAAATTGGACTAATAACTAAAAACGGAATATCTTGGTTTTATTTCAGCAGTCACTCATAGTATCAGCCGTAGTTTACCTGACTTTATGCAGATGACTAAAAATGCTTCATAATTTAATAAATGCAATATTGATCTAGACAGCTTAAAAAAAAACAACCCACTCTGCCTAATTACGTTAACTGGTGAGTCTTGAGGGGTCTTGCAGGTAGGTGACATGCAATTAAATACTACCTAATTAAGAATTTTCCTGATGTTGTGGTAGTCTCTTGAGTAAACGCTATTTGCATGTCTCCATTCTTATCCAGGAACATCTTATATTTTACTGATTAGCAGTTTTTCCTGTGTCTGCCGTAAAATTTGGGAGAAAGGGAAGTGTGGGGGCTGGTGAAGCACTTTGTAAGCTTTCATGAACAATTAAAAAATTAATTAATAAAAATATGTCTAAGCAGTGTTTGAAGTGACAGCAAAGTCTAGTGAGTGCTCAGCAGCTGTGATGGGGCACTGCAGTGAAGGAAGAGCAGGAAGTAAGACATTTGCCTTGTGGTGTCATGGCAGAGGAGTGTGAGCCGCAGCAGCTGGGCCACCCCTATGCTTTCCTGACTGTGCTTCACTTATGTCGTGGCTTCACTCTCTTCTCCAGCAGCTAGTTTCGTTTTAAGTTAGAGCATGGAGAGATGTTTTAAGTCAAGGAATCTAGCAGGGTGTCAGTAGATCCTAATTTCTTTTTAGTGTCCTAATGCTCCTATCTGCATAAAGCTTTCCTGTATCCACTGAGTAACTTAGGCTTTTGCTATGTACTCATTTCCCAATTCTCCTTTTTTTTCCTTTTGGGGGGAGTGTGCTTCAGAGGGGCTTTGGTAATGTGGGTTTGGGTTTTTTTAGACCAAGGCCAGCATAAATGCCAATTTAGAGCCATTCTCACATCTAGGAAAAAATGGAAGCGTGCCTGTATCCCATGGATCCTCTGATATGTCCGGGCTTCAGCCTTTCTTTAGTGAGGCTGTTAACAGAGTCTGTCTTCCATATTCTTGTTTTCTCAAATGTTTAGAGAGCAGATATGAGTGATCTCCCTTTGTTGGAGTGACCATCAGGCTATAGATGTAGAAAAAGCCTGAAGTGATATATTGTTGTTCCCATTTTCTCTTTGAATAAGCATGTAGGGTATGTTTCCTTGGTTACAAAGATGGCAAGTGGTGGTAAAGAAAATCCTTGTATCACTTATTATGGTATGATCCTTTCTCTGTGGATTTGTCCCCTTGAGCACAAGATCAGGATCATTAAGGACATGTGCAAAGTACAGAATTTGTGGCAGCATTATCTTACTGCTACTCAGGGCACTGTTGGCATTTGGACCTGGTGGCTTCATTGGGAGTGAAAAGAGCTGTGTGCTCTGGCAGGATCAGGTTCACAGAGTCCTCGAAGAAGCATTCAGATCTGTTAATACTGCAGTGAGGTTGGACCACTGCTCTGAACAGACTGGAAGGAGGTAAAAGAAGGATTTGTTGAGGACTGGAGTGAAATTCTGAGAGCTGCAGGCATGGCTGTCCATGGGCTTTTTGGTGATGGGATGCCAGATTGGTCATGTATAAACTGTGCTAGCAGAGTGTAAATCAGATTGCCTGGTTTTCTGTGCAGACTCTTCTGGAATTCCAAAATCAATAACCCATTTAGAAAAGGCTAAGTGGTCCCTGAATCAGCTGTCGACAGAGATGACAAGAAGAATGAATGACCACAGTGTAGCACCACAGGAAATATTCAGCAATAGATGTGGAGAAAAATAGCTTTGTCTTTGCTGTCCCAATTGCCTCACCATCTTTCTGCACTGGTTCATGGGTCCAGGCCACTCTTCCACCCATCCCTTGGGGACAAGATGGTGTCATTTCGTGTTGATCCTCCCAGAGTTCTCCCAAGATGCTGACCTGTCTTCCTGTTTTGTTTTTTTTTCACAGGCTATCATTCTGGTACATTGGCTGCTCACGGTGTGGTGAGTGATTAGTGTCCGGCCTGGGGGAAAAGAGGGTATGCCTTCAATCTAGGAATGGGATGTTCCCTGGGAATCAGCACTCACTGTTCGTGCCTCTGTGCAAGAAGATCCTAAATCTAAGAGTGAGGTGTTGTATGGGAACAGGGATGAAAGCAAACTGTTGCAGGCTTATTGTGAATGTGAGCTGGTTTTTTTTGTCTCATTTGGCAGGGGATGCATGAATTACATGTTGCCACTCTCCTATGCCTGGGGAAATTTCAGTGTCCTTGCAGCGGGGATCTGGGCTATTGTGCAGCGAGATTCCCTTGATGCCATAACGATGGTGAGTGTAAGAGTATTGGTCTCCCCAGGCTGCTCAGAAAGAGGGTGGAGGGCAGAGTCTTTGAGCCAGTGATGATTTGCAGCTGTTCCAAGTACAGCAGTGAACAAGTCAATTCCCTCTTTGGGTGAATTTGGGTTTTTTTGAAGAGAGCATATAAATCTATGAGCTCTGTAAACCATGGTGAGAAGAATTCACTGTCAATTATTTTTATTCTCAGAGATGAGACATACTTGATTTTTGTTTTTTTTACCTGCTGTTGTGACTTGTAGTGCCAGATGAGGACTCAAAGTGTTTAATATGCTTGAGTTGGAGGAGCTTTGTAAAACCCTTTCCTGAACACTGAATAGATTGGCAAACAAAAATAAACAATTCTCGAATATATCATGAGAAGATATCTGACAGATGTGAAGAAAAGGCATGAAAAACAAGATCATTCATCCAGGAGTATCAGTCTGCCTGGGGCAGTACCAAGAGTGCTGTGTGATACTGGGGTGAAGGATGATTGTGTAAAATAGATCTCGCAGGAAACAGATGTTGACTGTTAGTGGTTAAACGCTTGTTCTGTTCATGTCCCATTCTCTCTCCTTGTTTCCAGTTCCTGACTGGCCTGCTGTTCACAGTCCTCACAGACATCATTCACATCTCTATCTTCTACCCTTCACATGACTTCCTCAGTGATGCAAAGCGTTTCAGTATAGGCATGGCCATCTTTAGCCTCCTCCTCAAACCTGTGTCCTGCTATTTGGTGTATCGAATGTATCGGGAGCGTGGAGGAGAGTACACCTTTAACATAGGTAGGATGCTTTCTCTGCTGCCATGTCAGTGTGGGCCACCTCCTCAGGTGTTAAGGGGACTGCCTTGCACTTTGGACCCTTCAGCCTGACCTCTGTGCAACTGGATTCTGCCCTCGTTTCCAGGCAGATGGGGTGCTTGCTCTCTCTTGCTCATATTTGTTCTCCCATTTTGTTGTTCTGGTGTGGTTTTGGCCTTAAATTTATATTCTTCCTCTCTCCCCTTGCAGACCTGAAGTTTTTGACAGCCACTTTGCCCACAATGGTGTTGTGAGAGGCTTTCCTCTCTTCCTCCTCCTGCATTTGTGTGTTTGTTGGAAACTTTTGGGTGTCCTTTCTTTGTCAAGCCTTTCTTTTCCTTCTGGGGGAAAGTAGAGGCAGTATTTCCTCTGGCTGGATTATGAACAAGAGGGAAATAAAGCTGGATTTCTACCTCCATGCTTTCTGTGGGCCTCAAATGTCCTATTTACCTTGATTGCTTTGGACTTTGTTCCTTACGTGGAAAATGGGACTGATGTTTACCTCATGGGAGTTTGCTTGGAGACATTTAATTTTTCTCCCAGTTGTATTTGATAATGTGGAAGGTTTGCCAGAGAGGATGGGCTGTGGCTAGATATTCTGGGTCTTGGTCAGCTTTGCCAAGCATGCTTGGTGCTAGTTCATGCCTGGGCAGCTGTCAGGGATTGATTGTTTGCCAGGGATTGTTGTTGGAGTTCATGCTGGCAAAACCTGCAGCCTGGCAGAGTACTGTTTGTCAGCCTAAGAAGGCTGTGCAGGACAAAAGATGGCGTACCTGCATTACAGTGTCTGGAGGCTGTCTCTTATTCTATTTTGGTGGTAGCAAAGATCACACTCCTGTGAAAAGAGGTGGAAACCTGCAGAGGAGGAGAAGCCATGGAAGGAAAGCATGGGTTAGGGCAACGTGTGCTCTTTGCATCTCTCTGCTAGTGCAGTGTGGATGTCATCTCTGCCAGCTACTTGTGAAGATCCAGACAGATAAGTCTTACCTGGGTCAGGAGGCATATGAGTCAGCTGCAGTGCCTTGTTTGTGCCAGTTTTTATTAGCTGCTCACTGTGCTTGTCATTGGGATTCAACATGTGTATCCCATAGAAAGCGGACGTATCATTGAGGAGTCCGTCTCTTTGCTTGGAAATTGGGAGCTCTTCTTTTCAACCACACTATCCCAAACCAAGAGTCTCCTCTCAGGCACAAGCGGGAATTCAGACACTTCTGTAGTTTCATATCCTCTCCTGAGCTGTCTTTCTTACAAGATTTTCAGTACTAAGTGTGTGTTGTTTTGTGCTGAATGTGCTTGACAAATTTCCTCTCATTTTCCTGCTATCTGGCATTTTCTTTTGAACCCAGCAGTGTTGAAATTTTCCTGGCCTTTTCTGTCTTATTTTCCTTCTACACGAAATCCCTCTTTGTTGCTTGAGTGCATCCTTGCTGTTCAGAACAAACCCCTCACAGTCTGGTGGCCATCTGTGATTCAGGTTGCTTTCTCCCCATGGCAAATGCCTGGTTCATAGATAAAGAGCTGTCCATGCACATTCTCTGCCTCCTCTTTCTCTGCTTATCCCCTGGACAGTAACTTGATTTTGCACAGACAAATTGTTCATAGTACAGTTAGGAGCACCGTTGGATTCAAATTTGGTGCCACACTGGAGGCATAGCTGCATTGTTCATGGATGTATCATGCCTTTAAATCTATGCTGTCAGCTAGCCACAGTTCCTGCAGTTTCTGTCTCTGTTCATTTTTCTATGAGCTCTCATACACTTTATCTTGCTGAAATACACTGTTACAGGAACCTGTTGTGCTGCTATGGGGTATTGTGGGTCTTGCTTTCCACACAGCCATGTGGCTATAAGAGGGCAGTTCTCAAGGAAAGAATAGGCATGTTGGAAGGATGTTTCTTACCTCCTGCCTGTTTAGTGAGGATCACAGATCACAGGTGCTGGGAGCTGGTAAAATGTGTGTTCCTGAGCTGTTGGTTTCTTTTAGGGCATTCAGTTATTGCGCTTTTACCTTTGTATCAAGCTTGTTCTCTTTCATCTCCATTCAGGTGTCACTAGTGCAGGCCAGGACCGCAGCACCTACGAGCCCATTGATCAGCCAGACCCGCCTCCACAGTGGCCTTCCTCAAGCAAGGCAGCCCAGCCGCCGTACTGAGGCACCCTGCAGCCCAGGACAGACACTGCCCTTACCCAGCCGAGCCTTCCACTCTTCTCATGGAGCAGCGCCTGCTACTGGGCAAACAGGAGAAGATCTGATATTTCTTTTGCCTCCCTAAAGGTTAGGAAGATGGGTTCTGTAGTAAGTCCAGAAGATCCTGGAGGTGTCACATTAAGCACTGTGACTCACTGTAATCCCAGTACTCTCCTTTCCTCCTTTCCCCTAAACCCCTCCTCTGTACATGTGACTGAATGCACCTTCTGCAGTCTTCCAAGTCTTTCATGGTGCTTCCTCTTTGTTGTAAGAGAACCACTCAAAGTACTCCTGGACAAGCAATCTTTAAAAGGCTTATGGGCTGCCCTAAAACAATACAGTGTAGCCTGATTTTATTCAGATATATTTCCAGGTAACATCTGGTGTTGCGATAATGAGTGACGCAGATTGCCCAGGCAGGTGCAAAGGAGAGCTGCTTCATTGCAAAAACCTGGCCTTTTTAAGCACTTAGCTGGTTATCTGTTTACATAGTTTTAAAGCACAACAAACATAATTCAACCACCACCATGATGAGAGCACGCGATGGTCACGCAGCATTTTTTTCTACCCTTAATTCAGCTGTGTCTCTTTCCCACAGTCCTTTTCTACTTAGCCGAAGTAACAGGCCTGAACCATGATTTTACAAAGGCAACAAGGCCTTCATGCAACAATCTGGGAGTTCCCAAGAGCTGTTTTGGATGGCTTTATTTAACTTCCTGTGCTCCTAGTGTCTGGTATTAGGTTTTATTAACTGATGCTTTTATGCAAGTTGAATGTCCTTCAGGATACTTAAAATGACTGTTGAATGTAGATTATAGATCCTTTGTGCCTTGAAATACTCTTTTGCCTTCAGCTGCCTGTCTTAACAGAACTTGAAATGTTACATTTTTCTAAGAAAACTATAAAACGAACACAGTCTTTCTGTGTTACAAAAAGTTACAGTGGTCACTTATGTCTCATTAGAAAATGTGGTTTTTCCTGAGGGCTTGGGACTGCAGCCAGGCAGTCTGGGAGGTTCATTATGGGGGAAGGTTTACAGGGCTCTGATGACTTTTAGCCTAAGCTTTACTCTGAGAAGTAGAGGATACTGCTTATAATTGTGTGATTGGGAAGGTGGGCTAGTAAAATGGGAATTAGGGAAAGATGGATTTATTTACACTGTTGAAGTGAGTTCCATTGGGTGTGACAAACTATAGACTCTGTTGTTATGCACGATAAATCTGTCCTGCTGTGGCTTTCAGGTAAGATTCTGAAAAAAGAAAACAAACCAAACAAAATCCCAGAAGCAAACAAACAAACAATTCCTACAGGATTTATTTACAAAAGAAAATGAGTATGTTAGCTTTGGCAGAATTCTAGTGCTAGGAAGATACGTATTTTCCTGAAGCAAGTTAATTTTCAAAGTTTCTATCTGTTATTTTACAACTGCATTTCTCTTGACAAGACCTGCTGCTGTGTTGATTCTTTGGTAACCAAGACCCCTGTTGACTTTACTCTAACCTCCAGAACCATTCCATTTGTATTTTTAAAACCAAGCAGTTTTCTCCCGATTTTGATCACTTCAAACATAAGCAGATGCTTCCTCTACTCAGTTGCACAAGCACTACAGTGGCCACAGAAGTGTGGTAGTTGGCTTTACTCTCTCAAAAGGAGTGTTGTGCATTCATTTTACAGGCTTTACACATAATAGGGCACAAGAATAGGAATCGGTCTGTTCTTGTGGTGAGATGGCAGAGAAGGAGAGTAGGCAGAAATTGCTGGGGCTTGTGAAGTTGCAGAGCCTTTATGTGAATGGGTTTTTTCAGCTCTTTAGAACTGTACAGTGACAGCAAAGATCCCTGAATAACACATTTAAATGCTCAGTTTTTGGGGTTTTTTACCTAGACCTATGTACCACTGACTGAAAATGACTGCTTTAAATGCTGTGGGTTTTGGGTATTGGCACAGTCAGTTACATCTAGGGAGGCCTTCCCAGATGTTGTACATTGGAAATACCTATCAAGCTCTCCTGCTGTGCGTTTTTCTGTGGAAAATTTGGTACATTTAGGACCTCCGGGGAGCAGGGCAAGGCAGGAGTAACACTCAGCTTACAGTGCCTCAAGGATACCTATTTTGGGCAATAAATCAGAGGTGATGCTAAAAACAGACCCCTCTCCTGGTAGAGGAGGAAGAGGGTGTTTGTACCTGGTTCGGGAGGGCGTGAGGGGATTCACGGAGCTGCTGTGCCAGAGCATAGCCTCGCTGGCTTCCCAGTGGGGTCTCCTCACCCAGACACGTGCGATGCTCCATTCGGCTGGTTTTGCTTTGTTTTTTTGAAATGCTCGGGTCCTGCTGTGCCCCGGGTTTTGGTGGTGAGCGGGCAGATCCCCAGGATTAAGCCTAGCCCGCCCACGGCAGATGCCTCCCTCAGCGCTGGCGGGTTCTGGTCCGGGGGAGGAGGGGGAAGAGGAAGACGTGGCGCCTGTCCTGAGGCGCTGCCCAGGACAGGCACGGCTCCCGCCCGAGATGAACCCCCCTCTCCCCTGCTTTAATTAGCCATGGCCCAGAGCGGCTTTCCCCGGCCATCTGTAGCCCCGGTCACCGACCTAATCGTGGGGATAAGCTGCTTACGGAGCCCCAGCTGGAGCGGGCGCGGGTGCTGAGGGGGCCGAGGCTGGTTATCGCCGCGAAGGAAGTGCCGGCTCAGACGCGTGTGGTCAGTCCCCGGGGCCCAGCAGCGTAGCCGGTGCCTCTCGGAGTGGGTAAGTGGAGTTATGGGGGTTGCTGAGCGGGGCCTGGGCCGTGGGCGAGGGGCTTCTCGCTCCCACTACCGCATCCCCGGACACCGGCCAGTGCTTGGATGGCAGCACTGGGGAGGGAAGACCACCTGTATGTGCCTCTTGATCTCACAGGCGTCATGCGACGGCAGCGATGGTTTGTTTGGTTTGTAATGCTGAGCAGTGTTTAGGAAAAACCTGCTTTTAAGGCACTTGAAGTGTGATCTCGGAGTAAACACGATCGGCCCCTCGATCATCTTAATTTTTATTGGCTTAATTGAATTTGTTTCAGGTTTAAATGCGTTAGTGTGTTGCTGCAAAGTGTGTATATAGTAAGCATGCATTTTAGTTGGACTCATAGAAACTAATATAAAATCCATTGGTCATGGATTTTGTAGTTCATAAAATGTGCACTTTGCCTTAAGTATCTCTTTGGGCCTCAGAAGAAGTTTTAAAAAAATCTTCATAAAGTCCTGTTGTGAGTGAGATTAACTCTACTGCTTAAAAGTGGTTATGTTAAAGTCCTGAGTAGCAATTTCAGAAGGCACACAAACATGATTTTGAAAGGATGCTTTTTCTTCCATGTCTCAATGAGACTGAAATTAGGAATGAGTGAGGTGAAGGACACCTCCTGAAATAACCGTGGTGATGTATTGAGAGCCTGTTACCTAGCAAAAAGAACTGAAACGGAGAGCTAAAAAAAAATTGCAAGTTATCAAAAAAAAAAAAGATTATTAGCAAGAAAATAGATTATGTCCAGATTCTTGAGCATAAGGTAGTCCAGAGCTAGGTTTTGGGTGTTCACAGAGCAAAACAACACTGATAAACATGGTGGGTTTATGTCCTTTTGTGATTTAAATGCTTTGTAACACCCTTTTGTGATACATTGCTTGTTGAATGGATATTTCTGGTATGCAAGGAGTGCTTCCATGGAACACCAGTCCACTGCATTTTGTGGTTATACTTCATGCAGTAATAGGCACCCTGAGGAAGGCAGCTGCTTTGTCTGTTCACTCTGTAGTTGCCAACTTCAACTTGTCTGGAAAAAATAATGGGATCTTTCCGTTCATGGCCCCCTCGGAGATGTATGAAAGGCAGTAACAGCAGTTCCCAGGGATAATTGCAACACTGCCTGACTGTCTCCTGCTGCTTTAGGAACTGTGTTTGCTCCCCAGATTGTGGTGATTACTGAAGGAGTTTGCATGTGAGAGGGAAAAACGAGCTGTTACAAACAGGGACAACTGAGCCTCAAATGCTGTCTTAGAAGAGAATGAGATAAACACAGCTTGGAAACAGAGTGCAATTTGACAGGAAGCTTTCTGGGATTAGAGTGTGTTTGAAAAAGACAATGGGCATTGATTTCATAGGCCGCTGCTGTCTCTTCTCAAATTGGCTAGGGGGTTTTAAGATGATAAGAGATGTGTGTGTCTTTATACAATACCATTTTCATTTTTTAAAAGAGGTGGAAAAGAATGGTGGTTAGAATGACAGTGATTGACAACTTGCTTTTAAAATCTGAGGGAATGGAAGCACAGTCCTCTCAAATTGCACTTACTTGTTAGCAGCAACTTAAGAATCTGTTCTTAGCATGAGTATTATATGTATAACCATCAGACTTAGTGGCTAGACTGCAAATTAGGTCTCCCAGCTATGCTGTAAATCTTCCAGATTAGGGGACAGCATAGCTTCTCTGGATATGTAAACATGGTTTCATCCTTTAGTGCTGACAAGAGGAAATAAGTCTGTGTAGCCTTGAACCTGTACAGGGCTGTAGCATAATATGTGAACAAATTTTCCCTTGTAAAGCAGTTAAAGAGAACTTCAAGTCAAGGCCCTACCTTTCCTACAAGCCCTGGAGAAAATATGAGTGTGGAAGAGATCTGAGTTGGATTTCCTGTAAGTGACGAGGGGTAAGCATTGTACTCCAGCTGGAATCATGTTGCTCTGACTTCTGTGAAAACTTTTTTTTTAGACCTGTTGTTGGTCGGTGTCATGTAGATCTGGATATAGAGCATCCAGGAAAAGCTGCTACACACTACCTTGTCTTGGCAGCAGGATAATTCAGCCTTGCTAGCAACAAATTCTTTCTGAGGCTGCAGGTGTATAATGCTGGAAGTCTTTGTTTTCCAGGTTTTTTGTTGAGAACTGAATCAGTCCCTTTCAATCATTCTTGCTCTGCCAGATATGATTGTCTGCTGAAAAACAGGAAGAGAATAGTGTCCATAACACTTTCAGGACTGAGGCTGGTGGATCAGAGACAAGAAATTCGCAAGGGAAGTACCCAAAGGCTTTAGCAAACTAGGCAAGATGAGATAGGAAATACACATGGTCTTTTGCTTATATTTCTTCTTCTTTTTCTTCAGAGCAAAGAAACATTCAGAAGAACATGAATTTCAATCTGTATTTGGGCACTAGAAGTTGAGTAGACATTTCTCATCCCTGGCCTGAGGCTGCAGCATTCGGTGTAAGCCCAGAGACAGCAGCACAGGGCTAGCTGTGTACCACACCTCTGTCAGATGGGAAGAGATCCCAGTCTGAGACAGACTAATCTCTCTTGCCCTTCCCAGCTGTTCCTGGACACTGCCAGCCAGTTCTCCAGTTCCTGTTTGCTGCAGAAGAATAGTCTGTGCCCTAAGCTGCAGCAGCACAGCTCTAAGTGTGTGGCTCATAGAGTCCCCATCTTGCTTTGTCAGTGCTCCCTGCTGTGAATGTCCCCCAGAGGCACTTGCACCTTGAGGCTTGTGGTTTAGAAGGGAGAAGGAGTGAGAGCATTGACTTTCTTCAACAACACCATCAGGAAGCAAAGGCTGCATAGCAGGTAGCTGCTGCATACACACTGTTCACCATCACTATTCAGAAAGAAGGAACAAGAATTGTGACTATCCGGTGGAAAACAAACAGCATCAGCCTTCTGCTGCTTCTTCGATCCTGTGAACCCTTTACTGGTCAATGCACATTTGTCATCTCATGCTGCAGATTCCCCTCAGGCATGAATTAGTGGTGGGTCCTTCTTTAAGGAGCTCAGGTGAAAGTGTGAACACTTACGACAGTTCAGCCCTGACCCTGGGGAATCTTGATCCATCTAATTTGGAGTCTTTTCAGTCTCTTTTGCAATCCTCACGGATTTTTGCTAGCTTGTACTGTTCAGTCCAGAGGCTTAAGCGAGAAAGTGCTTTGATGGGGATACGGGGCTCCCTCCCTCTGGAGCCCAAGTCTTCTCCAGTCATTGGCCATTCAGGCTTTGCTCCTGATGATTTAGGTCCCAGTATCCTGACGATGGGAGAACAGCTAGCTGCAGTAAAACCCAGTGCTGCTCAGGCAAGATTGAAATGGGGTGTCCTATTTGCTAAAGTCTGGAGCCTTAGCGCAGTGACAAGGGACTTCAGTCCTGCTGAGCCTCTCTGTGTCTCTCACAGATATGGATACATTGGCTCAAACACATGGAGAACTAAAATTTCAGGTGGCATCCAACCACAAACCATTGCTTCTGGAATGGGCTCTGGCAGGCTAGTGGATACAGAAGCAGATTCCTTCTTCAATTGTTCCCCTTTCTTCAGATGCCAGTCCCTGATAAAGCCATCTCTGGAAACTGGTAGTCTTTATGTTCACAGAAAAAGTAATTCTCCTGAAAAGGTTATTAAAGGAGAAGAGACATATAATGGGGCGTCTCCATGTGTTGAGTCTTGGAAGAAAGACCTTCCACCTAGTCTGTATCCAGAGGGTCTGCAGGTGTTACTGGAGACAGATTTGGGGGGGGCTCAGATGAATGTTGGTGTGGGCATGTGTGGGACTCCTACGGAAGTGTGTGTGAGCATCGCTTCTCCTCCTGGAGATAAAGAGTTTAGACCAGGCCAGCAGCTTAGTGTTAAAACTGTGGAAGTCAACAACTCTCGTGCTAAGTGCAGCAAAGAGTCAGAAGAGGTGTGTGACTCCAGACCACGAGCAGCCAGAAGAACGGCTGCAGCAGGCAGCAGCCAGTCCAGTCCTTTGGGTATACCAGCTGAAGAAAGTTTTAATGAACATTCTGGTGTAGATTGTATGAACATGAGCAGAGAAGGAAGGAGAAACAAATACTCCTACCAAAGCAGCTGGAGGAATTTGGAAGCTGATGGCAATCTCGAGCAGTCTGAAGAATGTTCTGTAGAGAGGAATGCCAAAGAGCCACCGTGCTGTGAAGAAGGGAGCCAGACACAGAAAACTGTGCCCAGAGAGGTGAGGTTGTGCTCACTGTGAAGCATCCCTGTTCACAGGTATTACTTGTGCTTGTTTCTGCCACTTGCTAGAGGTGCAGAGTTGAGGTACAAGTGATAGGGATGCTTGTCCTATAGTTTTATCTTGTCATTGAATGGCCAGAATCTCATCTCTTACAGTCCTGCTTCAGCCCAACATATGCAACTTTCCATCTCACATGCTTCTTCCTAAAGACCAGCTTGTCAACTTGGTTGTTTTTGGGAATGTAAACACCTGTTTATATTCTCTGATCTGCATGCCAAGGGAAAGCATTAAACTGGTTTTTACTCTGTGCATTGTTGCAGAGCCCTGAGATTTCAGGCTTTTTGTGCTTTTTCATGTCTGAAGTATGTAAGTATATTCACAGAGCAATGGTGTGGGAGCAGTGTCCAAGGCATCTGACATAATATATAACCTTGAGGCAACCCTGCTCTGGGTCTCCGTCCAAAATGATGTGTGCCACAAAGACAAATTCTTCAATAGAGTGGACCAGTGTGAGTAATTGTGAATTACTGTCTTTTGTCTTTGCAGATCTCAGAGAACAACTTCTGGTCATTGAAGGTGAATGAGCAAAGGTAAAAAGACTCTGTGTTTGAGTATGCCGGTAGTTAACAGAGGAGCACTTCTGGAAAGTGGCTAAGGAGCCATGTCCCTGGGAAGATTTGGCTTTAGGACTTAGCCTACATTAATCTGCTGTGATTGGCCGAGGGGCTGCATCCACTTTTTTTCAAGGGGTTGTCATTTAGAATGGAGCATGACCTAAAAAATAATTTCTGTATCTTTTCAATTCTATCTTATAAATTCAGCCTTGGTTGTTGCTAGCAATGAAGAAGTGTTGATACCATCAATGCTACTGTTCAGTGCAGCAAATTCCAGTGTGCTCACTGCACAGTTAGTGAAAATCAAGAGCTAGACTTATCCATTCAAATTTGTGGGTAAGATGTGAAGGAGGTTGCTACCAGTTTAGCCGCAGTGATTCCTTAATTTGGTGTGAGATTGCATGTTTTCCATTCTTTAGAGAGAATGATTTGAAATAACCTCTTTACAATGTGATGGCTGAACTCTGATTGCCACCTCCTGGCTGGTTTAACTTTCCTTTCTGTTAACTGGAACTCACCTCTGCTTTTTGTTTTTAAGTTTCCGGCACTTGTGTGACAGACAAACCCTAACAAGGTGTTTCCAAGCCTGGAGGAGACATATCCTTTGCAAGAGGGCAGCCAGGAAGCTTTACAGACACCAGCTGCTTCAGAAGGGCCTTGGTGCTCTGCAGTGGGCTGTGCACCAGAGGAGGACACAATTGGAGGTGGGCCAGCAGAGACATGCTTCAGCTCTGCTAGCTGCCAGCTTCCAGAGGGTGAGCACTGGCTAGGGACAGTGGTGCTGTGAGCTTTCTGCTGTGCACTCAGAGAAGGCACAAATCCTGTTTGGATAGGGAGGAGGAAGGGGTACCCTGCGTGAAATTCAGTGATGTAGACCCTGGTGCCAATACTCTGTCTGCAGGTTGTTCTAATCGTGTGGTTTTTTCTTCAGTGGAAGGAAGCTGTGGCAAAACAGAGCAAGAAGGAAGCTTTGCAGCCTGAGCCTTACTCCTATACCCAAAGTTCATCAGCGGGGATTTTTGGAGTAGGAAGATTAGCAACTATGACAACCTCAGCTCAGCATCAGCTTAAAACAGGATACTCAAAGGAGGTGGAGCAGGCTTGTAGGTAAGCAGTGAGTGTTCTCTTTCTGTTCTCTTGGACGAGGGGAGGTTTACAAACACAGGGAAATTTTTTTCTCAAATGATGGCAGACTTGTTTCCATGTCCTTGGATGTATTGCTGTGGATAAACACTGCAAGAATTAGTAGTTTAGTGTTAAAAACTAAACAAACCTATTTCAGAGCTTCTGTGCACCAGTGTTTGCAGTCTGATTTGAGTGTCTGACAGAAATACTCCTGTACTAATTCTTGGCTTCAGCTATCACCTGCATATGTGATACAGGCGTAAATGAGGTTGGAATGAGGCAATACTACAGTCTCTAGCAGTAGTAGTGTCTCTACTATGTGTGGAGTGAGGCAATACTACAGTCTCTAGCAGTAGTTTGACAGTAGAGGTGTCAAAAGCCTTTTGTCGAGCCTTCTGATTCTGAAGGCAGAAGAGCGAGTCGAGACAAAAAGAGAGAGGAAAGCCCTGGATTCTGTTCTGTGAGTGCCTCTTTGGACAGCTGGATGTTAAGGCATGTTTGTGGCTCTTTCAGGATGGAGGGAGAGCTGTGGACACAGCTTCGTCATCGGCAGAGAGGAGATGAGTTCTGCTGGAGAGCGGAAGCAATCAGAGACATGAGACGGCTGGCTGGTAAACACACATTCCATAGCCTTGGAACAGCTTGGAGATAATCACTGTTACGTCAGTTTTTTTGGTTTGTGTTTAGATGTTGTTTTGAGCTCTTTCAGAATGCAATCCTGCAAGTAGCTGGGCCAGTATCTGTGATGGTGAGAGGATGGCCACTCACCACGTCATACACCTTTTGCCTTATTCCTTATATGAATTAAGCTGCAGCATGTGTTGCTCCAGCAACATGAGCTGCCTTCCTTAAGTGTCCTTTCTCTGGCAGCTTGGAGTTAAGCCAGGGAATGTTTGCTGTGTGACACTAGGTTGTTTGAAGTTCTTCTGTTATTTCTCTTCCTGTCAATCTCTTCCTGCCCTGTGACACAGCAGCTTTCAGACTGTGGCGCCTGCAGAAGGAGCTGCTGAGCAAAGAGGAAGCCAGGCTTTTGGAAGCCCGCGCTCTGCTGGAAAAGAGGAAGCTACGAAACATTTTCTGGCTGTGGCATTCCCAAAGCTTGGAAATGAAACAGATTCTAACACTGACAACTCAAATCCAAAGACACTTGGTCTCCCGGTGAGTTGATGAGGTCTGTTTTTCATGTGAAAAATATGTTAGTTGTGAAAGTCCAAGAAATAACAGAGCCAACTCAGACAGTAATAGCTGTTCCATCTTAAAGCCATCTATCGTTTTGTTTAAAGAATTAATGAAGATGAAAGTAGGGGTAGAAACATGAAAAGGAACTCCTGTGGCCAGAGTTGTTAAGACTTGCCTCCCGTGCACTGCCAGAACTATTTTGTCCTGACTTTGATGTCCTGAAAGACCAAACCTGAGACCAGTCACTGTGCTGCTGTGCTCTAAGCATGACAGTGGCTTTTTACTGAAATAAACGAACAGAAGCTCAGGGGACAGCTTCAGTCTGTCTTTCCTGAACTAAACCCAGCCTCGGGAAGACACATAAGCTTGTATATAAGTGTTTTTCAACATTTTCTTTTTATATTCTCAGGTGCTTCACTACATGGAAGGAGACTGTTGAGCAGAAGGCACTTGACAGGTGCAACCTGGCTCATCTCAGAGCAGTATCACTGAGGAAGCACTTCCAGCAGTGGGTTGAGATGCTGCAGGTCAGAGGAGGTGATAAGCAGGCAGTGCTGAACCTCTTCCTCCTACAATGGAGGCGGCATTATGGTGAGCAGCTTGGGGTCTGTGCAGAATCTAAGCTTTGGAGGTGCTTAGGCTCTTTCTTCCTCTCTTGTACACTGAAAACAGCCTGAAAACAGAGGGACTCAGACGATACAGGATATGAACAAACCAGAGTGGGCTAGTTCTGGGCGTGTCAGTAAAGCTACAGGGAAATTTGTCGCTCTGCTTCATAAGACAAACAGAAACTCTTAAACCTTGCTGAAAAGAAGCAGTTTGAGGGTTGGGCTGGGCTGAGTTGGAATGCCTTGAGACAAACAATATCTTGTTCCTTTATGTAACTAGTTAAAGGAGCAGTTATAAGCTTAGTAACTGACAAGACTGTGACAAAGAGGCATGAAGATCAAACATCATGGACTGGAGAGAGACAGTTTCTGGAGAAAACAGTCTACTCTTTTGATGACTTCTGCCAAAAACTGAAGCTGCAGAGGGTATATCTGCTGTGGAAAACAAGGCTGTGTGAGCATCACAAAGCTGAGTGAGTGCAGAAGAGCCAGTCCCTAGAGCCCTGCCCCCATTAGTAGTGTCCACTTGACTTTCTGAACCTTTTGCAAGAACCCCTTTTACCCCATCTATTGTCCATCATGTCTGTGCTAGTCACCCCCTCTGGTGTTCTGTCACTTTACTGTCTCAGTGTCTTCTGTCTCAGTTCTTTCTCTCAGACTTTGGAGCAGTGTAAACTCAGAAAAACTCTGAAATTATGGCACCAAAAGTATCTCATGCTGAAGACAATCGAACAAAGTTCTAAGCAGTTGCACAGAGCTGTCTGTGAGGAACCTCTTGCCATGCTGTCTTCTGAGGACCTCTCAACATCATCTGGCTTTGACAGCAGTGCACCGGCTACTCTGACTTCTCAAAGCTCATTGGAAAAGGTGAGAAGATCTTGGTACACCCAGACTGCTCTGAGATATTAAATTGCTGGGATTTTTCAGGGGAAAATGTCTGCTTCAACATGATACTATCATCAGCAAACTGTGCATTAAATTTAGTGGTGAAGAGCACTGAATCTATGGGGTCCTGAAGCTGAAATGTAATCTGAAAGTCAATGCTCTCTGTGCCTTTTCTGGTTCATCATTTAGAGATGTGGGAGGGTGCTGAGCTAGTGAGGTTCCCTTGTACACTTGCTTTTTTTTGTGGCTGCAAGGTGGAAGGGATGAGATATAAAGAGCTTCCTCACTGAGACAGTGCATATGCCCATTTCCCCTTTTCTCAGTATAGAAATACACGTATTTCTGCATTCAGTATGGAATTTAGTAGTATAGAAATAACTTTTCCATCACTTACATGTTCGCACTCTAGAGGTGTCCTTGCTAGCCTGCAGTTCCTTTGGATGCATTCTAGGTTTGCCTGAATTCTTGATGAAAAAAAGGAGTAAATGGCATGGTCAGAACTGTTAGCTGAGTGCTTGCACTGTGAGGACACTCACCTTACAGCTTGTTCCTCCCTTCATACCTGCAGGAATGCAGTCTTAGTGACAGCAGCCGGCATGACTTCTCCTCCCTTCTGACTTCTGAGGATGTCACACACATGTTGTGTCACAGTTCTTTTCTGCAACTCCACCAGTGCACAGAGCTGCCAACTGAGCTGGGTGGGGAACTGTGCTTGCAGACCTCCTTCCCTGGATCTGGGTGAGTTGGAGACTGTTTTTTTGGGATGCTGGTGGGAGTGACCCCTTGTTTGGAATCCCTTGCTTCTGGATAATCCCTCATGTCATGTCACACCATCCTTCCAGGGGACTTCATCTTCTTTCTTTCCCTCCTCACCCGACACTTTTGTCTTGCAGAAGAAATTGGTTTGTGGGGAATCAGTTCCAGTCTTTGTTGTTGCAGAGTCCAGATAATAATTCCCAGCCTCTCACCAGTTACTCTGCATGGGAAGAGGTGAGGCTCGAAAGTTTTGTGTAAAATGTAAATATACAAGTGTTTTCTGCATAGCCACGTTTAGCAAAGAGCCTTTGGGTTTCCATATCAGCATATGGAAGGTCTGATGGCTATTTTGTCTTTTTTGTTGTCTCTCAGACAGAAGAGTTGGGAGATTGAAGCTTTTCTCAGGGTAACTCTTCCCTACCATTTGTCATCTGAGTGGAAGTGGGGCAGGTGTCAAGGATTTAAAAGGGATGTGTTAGAGCCTCATGTCTGGGTGTTCATGTGGGGTTTGTGGGTTAGCGGCAGAGCTGGGCGATCACAGAAGTCCCAGTGGCAAGGAGAGGCAGTTGAGCTGTGTGGAGTAACTGTGATATAACAGCAGTTCAAGGCCTTTTTTGGCCTTTTTGGATTACAGGGCTGCAGTTCTGACAAGGAGGTGAGGAGTTGCTGGCAGCAAGCAGAGAAACATTGCTTGCAGAGGTGCTTCATTATCTGGTCAGCTCGAGCTCGACATCATGTAAAGGCCCAGCGGTACTGCAGGCGCATTCGGCTGTCTCGGTAGGGGTCGTGCTTTCCAGAAGTTTCCTAAAGCTGTTTTGAAAGCTTTACACTTGCTTGAATAAAAAAAAGGAAAAAATTCTTCCTCTAGGTATCTTTTTGTGTCTTCAGTGGGAGTTCTGCAGCCCATTATTTTGGGGTTTTTCCAGCTTCAAAATGACTATGTCAGAACACAATAATTTCAGGTTTGATGGGATGCCTCACAAATTAGAGCAAGCCCAGCTCTGCTGATAACAAGTCCTGGTAACTTTCTATCCACTGAACTGGCCTTTCTCTGTACTGATTCCAAAGATGAAGAGCACAACAGGCTTGGCACAGCCAGGACAGAACACCCTACTCCCAACAGCTTGTCCTGTCCATCATTTCTCCTGACATTTAAAGGGGAAAGGATGTTAACAGATCAGATATGTTTCTAAAACTCCCTCATGTATATGTCTGTTGTTAAATTTTCCATTACCAGGGTGTGTATCTCTGTGAGTTGTTCCTACAGTCAGTGCAGTGACCTTTGTCCTTCTCAGAGCCTTTCTCAGCTGGCACCACTGGGTCATGGAAAATAAGAACCAAAAAGCAGCAGCAGCCCTAAAACATGGAGTTCATTGTTTCCAGATGGCTTTCGGCTTGTGGAAAAGGAGACTGGCCCAGAAAGTGGAAGTTGACCGGAGATTCAGGTGTCATGTTCACCAGATGACTGCTGATGCTCTGTGGCATTGGCATTCTTGCTGGCAAAGTGAGTTACCCCATCCCACTGCACCACTTGTGTCTGTAGAAGAGGGAAGCTCTGGGAATGGTTGGGATGGAGAAAGTCACGCTTTTGGCTGTAATTATGTGCAGTGCTCTTCTGGAAAGGCACATACTACTCCAGGAGTCAGTATAGGTGCATGTGTCACTGCATTCTTCTGGCTATCAGCAGGAGCCATGCCCTACTGTTTTGTAGTGCTTTATATTAAGGAAGATGCTCCTTTGGCACTTCTCTCTGCACTACCAAAAGAGTGTTCAAGCAGTGTATTTTAGCAGCTGAGGAGTTAAATGGAGTTCCATACAGCATTCCAAGTTTGAACACGTCTCCTCAGACCAAGCAGTCAGGTTTTGCTTCAGTGGGAACAGTGTATCTTTCGGGGTGCCTTAAACAGTCCTGATCCCTCAAGGAATTCCGTATGCTCTATGTACTTAGCTGTGCCAGGGAATAAAAACTCCCAGTTTTTAATGGAAAACTGCCTTGCAGATAAGAGTGGAAGCTATCTGTGATCTCTTGCAGGGAAGATTTAAAAGAAGGTCCGACTGCCTTGCAGACAAAAAACTACAAGGTGAATTGAGAAGTCTCTTTAGCTGGTAAAGAGAGGACAGGAAATCTTAGCAAGTTTGGTCCCATTTGATGTTTGCAGGAGATGTAGTCTTTGCTCTTGTCTGGACTCTGCAATCGGGAAACAGTCATTGGGCTGAACTCAGGAAGGTGTGCTCTCTCCCAGGGAAGTGTGTTCTGAGAGAATTGCAGCAGCGATGGGCTCGGCACAGCTGCCAGGAGAAGAAGAGGCTGGTCCTGCAGACATGGTATTACCAAACAAGGAAGCAGAAATATGCTGTTTTATTCTGGGAACGTTTTCTCCTGCACAGGTTTGTTTCTTGCTCTCAAAGCATTGCCAAGGGAAGCTCTGCGTGAAGAGCAATTTATGTAGTAGTATCCACTGTATTCAGAGCAGAGCTTGGGTTTGAAAGTGTGCATAGCTCATCTGTAAATGGAGCTTCTGTAGGAGCACTTCTCTGAGGATGTGTCTGTTTTAAGGGATCTCTTACCTATAGCCTCACACCCCACCTCATTTTTCTCTTTCAAAAATTATTTTCTTTCCAGAACTTGTATTCAGTCTTAGTTATGCAGGGTGGTATTTGTACACTAAGTGAGGGAGAGATGCAAAGAAATTTGTGTGGTTTAAAAATTGAAAGCCTCATTTTCACTTCAGTATTTGCTGAAAGGAGTAGTGGGCAGAGGTCTTATGGAGATCTGATGTTTACAAATCTGAGTCTTAGGATTCTGGGCACAGTGTGTTGATTTTATTTTAATGTGAAAAATTGAGTTCAGTTTGTTCCTGCAGCAAAGCAGTATAAAGCTTATGAAGGGAGAACCATGATACTCAACTCATCTTGGTGTTATTACAATATAGGTGAAGCTGCAGTCTGCCTTGGAGTCTTATGTTTGTTGCAGATCCTGAAAACACAAGAACCTACTTTCTTTTCTGTCTTAATTGTGTTCAATGGCTTTCTCATTGAAAACAGTTTTGTTTGTGGTTTATGTTGTGTGAGGCCAGTGTCTGCCTGAAGTGCAGAGAAGTGTCCAGCAGTAGTGAACCAGGATTGTTGAGGTGTTTCTCTGAAATAATTCAGGAGGATAAGAATGAATAAGATTATTTATGCCAAGGGTTCATTTGAGGGATGAGAAGTGCAGGTTTGGCCCTAGCAGGTTTTCTTTTGAATTGCAGGTTCAGACTGAGAGAACACAAAGATCTGCAGAGGAAAGAGCAAGTAAAAACCCATTAAAACTTTGGTGGCTATGATGTTTAGACTCTGCACTTACCCCATCCAATTGCATTTTCCTCTTTAAATCAATCGGTGTGGCTCCCTCTTGGGAATTGTATTTGGGAGAAGCCCTTAATTTTGCTCCTTCCTGTTGAGTCTGTCTCCTCCATTAGTCTTCCTTCTGAGTCTCCTTTGATGAGAGAGTGCTTCTAATTTCTCACCTGGATATGGTACAGGCTGAGCCCTGTCTCTTCTGAGGGGGTAATTTTCATGCTAGGATAACCTGCAATAGCTTCTCTTGATCTTCCAAAAAGCCTGCCAGGCACAGGATATTTACACCTCTGCCCTATGGTGCAGTGGGGTGATTTGCATAATGAAGGTCCAAATGGAACAAGGAACCAAAAGGATAAGCCAGGAGTTAAAAGCAGATTGGATTCTCTGGTTGCAGAGGAAGACTGGCCTCCTGTGCATCAGCCTGCAAGCTACAGAGACATTATTGTGGGTGCAGATTTACAGTGCTGGTAATAGTAACTCCTGAAGCTGTTGAGTTTTTGGAATAAAATTGTCTCCATAAAAACTGTAGTTGCACATCCGACACACACAGGGCCTTAGTTTGTGACAGCCAAGAAACAAAATCTGAATCTTGACAATAAGCTGCTGTCGTAAATGCTGCAAGCAGACTTAAGAAATCTGCTGGGTTCCATGCTGAAGGAGATTTTAGCAGTTTTATTCTCAACCCATAATGAAAAAGCCTTCATCAAACACCATCTTTCAGGTCAGCTGCTAGCACAGAAATAGATTGAAGACTGACTAATTAAATTTCTTTTTGAGGGATTCAGTATGTGTAGTGGCAAGGCAGGCTAGGAAAAGCATTTGTTTTATAGGCAAAGGAAAAGCATAGTATAAGATAGAATTCAGTTTGCAGAGGCCTTTGAAGAGGAGGAAATGCTAAAATGGCCAGAGGGAAGCAGACATTCTCTTGGGGTTGGAGTAGGTGAGAGGTAACAGTGCTGGGAACCTGAAGTAAAATGAGGGCAGGTTTTCAGCAGAAAGATACTGTAGCTGAAGAGTCTAAACTTGCACCTCCCAAAGATGAGGCACTGGAAAAATAAGTGGAATGGGTAACAATGCATAAATCTTGATTGAAGAAGGAATAATAGGAACAGGCTTTTTTCTTGTTGAATGCTCTTTGGCTTGCTTTGACCATTTATGTGGGACACTGTGGGGCAGGGGAGAAGGTGGAATTTGATCTGACATGGAATTGTAATTTCAGGCATCTGTGTCTTTTCTGTGCTTTTAACTGTTTTTCAGGTGCCTTGTCACTTGGGCCCAGGTCACTGTGTGTAGACTGAGGCAGCACGAAGCCCTCTCTTACTTTAAAAGAGTCAGAGAGCACCGTCTCCTTGTTGTGAGCTTTACTACCTGGAGGGCCAAACTCTTGAGAGCTGAACAAGGAGTGCCAGGAGGGAGAAACCACAAGTGGCAGGAGCCCTCTCCAGGTAAAGCCTATCACCGCTGGCGAGTGGCTGCAAGAGGACAGCAAGCCCTGCGCCTGGGATCTGTGACTACTGTCAAACAAGTAAGAGAAGATAAAGGTTCCTATGAGACAGTTATTATTAACTGTCTGTTCCCTCATGAAGACTCAGTGAGTCATGAGGCACTGAGATAGTGTGACAAGACTTGTATAAAAACCTGTTTTGTGGTGACTGCTTAGTCCCTGCTGCGAAATTCTTCACAGACTGTGCACACAACTTCATCACCATAATCTGGCACTGATTGCAACAACCGTATGGAGTACAGCAATAAGGAAGGGAGACATTTTGACCAGAGAGATGAGAGCACTCCTTCCTCTCTGCTCAAAGATGAGATGGGATAATCACTGTCCCTGCAGAGCAGAGTGAGCTGTCAGAGTTGCAGCTTTTTTCAAAAGACTCACAGCTAGCAAACTACAAAGAGGTCGATTGATTTGGAAGGGCTGAGTCAGTCCTGCTGGGATCTCATCTGTGCAGTTTCCAGCCTGGGGTCTAGCACATTAAGCTACCTGCAGGGCTGTGAGCCTGTCTCTCTAAGACTGGTTTGTGTGAGTGCTGTGTGCATTGTGTTTTGTCTTGGCTGCAGCTGTGTTATTTCTCTTTGCAGGCGTGCAACTACTGGACCAGAGCAGCTGCCTTTTCCCAGTGCTTACGGCAGCGCAGTACCCTCATAGGTGTTAGGAAAAGCAGGAAGATGTCTCTCTCTAGGTCCATGAGTAAGAAGATTTTCTCTCCTCTCTTCCTTTCACAGAGCCGTGTGGGGAGTGTGAGTGAGGAGGGAAGGGGATTAGTGTTTACCGGCTAAATGACTGGGATTCCCCTGTGGAGTAGGAGCTCATGGCAATCAAACTCAGTGGGTTTCTTCTGTGTTCAGGAGTCAAAGAACTAAGGGCTCATGGCAGCTTTGATCTCTCCCTCTCTAGCTCCAAGGTTAGCTCCTGTGTGATTCCTCTTGTTTCTTAGAAAGCAGAAGAGGCAGAGAAGAAGATACAGCACCAACTGGACTTTTTCCCAGTGCCATTCAGCGCTGGCTGGTGATCTACAGGAACCAAAACAGGGCTGAAAGACTGCTGGAGAGACATGATGTGGTAGGACCCTCTCATGCACATGCAAGGATCCAGGAGAACACAGCAGAGGTGGACTTGGAGGAGTGGGATAAGAAGTGGCTTGGGTAAGTGGAGTGGAGGGCTCTGGGCTTCCTCTTGCTGATACCGTCGGGGAAGGGCTCCCTTGTATGACTGGTAAAGCTTATTTGCCTCCTTTGCCTGCAGGAGGAAATATCTGAGGTGGTGGCCTCACACAGTGGTACTGCACCGATGCCAGCATGACAGGAGACTGCTCTGTCTGGCAAGGGGATGGCATCAGTGGAGGGAAGCCAGCAGGGTGGTGATACTGGCTCAGGTGTTGGTGAGTGGCCGGTGCCACTGGGGTGGCAGTGATGGGTGTTACTGGGCAAGCCTGGTCACCTGTAGCCTCACATACATCCTGGGAGATGAGAGCTGGGGGTTTAACAAGTACCATTGTGCACCAGAAATCCTGGTTTGCTGCTGTGGCTAGTTTTTCCATTGTTCTTTCTGAAATGCCAGCTTGACAGACTGGCATATCCACAGATTTAGTTGTGCTTTGCCCTTACAGATGGGAAGCTGAAACAGGATTTGTCTAGATTTTCTGTAGACTGTGCAAAAAGTTCACAGGAATTATTACGATCTTTGTTCTCATCTGTGTTCCTGATACATCCCCTTGGTGTCCACAGCTTACCAAGAGCTGTCATTTGGCTTCCCCTTCTGCTTACACTCATGTTCTGCCTGGTTCCTGGGCATTAGCTGTGTGAGATGTGCTCTAGCCTGCCCAGGTAACAAGATGATGCCTGTAAAATGTGGGCATCTCCATAGTCACTGAGGAGCTGTGCTGGAGCACAATGGGACACTGTCCTCTCCCCAGGGTACTGGGACTTAATTAGCCACACTAAGAGACAGTAGTTCAGCATGACCTCTGTTATTAGTCAGCTCTGTTTGTTACCAATGCAAAGTCATTTAAGAGGGACCTGGGAAAGCAACTGGAAGAAGGTGGGACTGGAGGGAAGGGAGGTAATTTGCCTGCCAGAGCCCAATTAATCTGTGAGCTGCCTCTTTTGCTGGCAGGACCAGGAGCAGCTGATAGCAAAGGCCTGGAGGGTGTGGAGACGAAGATATTTGCAAAGCTGCGTGGTGCAGAAACTTTTGGAGGAGGAAGCCAGGAGCCTCCTGTCTCAGGTAAGCACTTATGACTGCTTCAATTCAGTGGACCTCAGTGGTACAAAAAGCACCCCAGATGGACAACTGGTGTTCCCTGTATCTCTCTCCCTGCACAATGCACTTGCTTAGGGAGAATTAGGGAGAAGTTGAATACATCAAGGAATGTGACTTGCCAGTAAAAAAAGGAAAAAAGTGTCCAGCTTTACATGGGTTCATCTATGGGTGTTTTTCAAAGCTTTGTGTCAGGAGTCAGTTTCCCTGACACATGCCCCCTTCCCTGCTGTTATTAGTGATGTTAATCCCCTAATCCCCTGCCTCTCGAGACCCCACTCAGGGAAGAAACAGGCCCCACATTGGTGCAGGAGGACTGCTGATTTGCACTCAGGGGCAAGCAAATCACTATGGATTTGAGCAAGCAAAGCCTTAGAACTCATACCCAGTTTGCTCCTCCGCCTGCCTCTGGAAGATTCATGCAGGATTAGGTCCTCCTTTAAGGAGACAGGAGCAGGTACTGAAATTAGAGGGCAGAGGGAGCATTGGTCTTTATTTTCTCACATTGATTTGTACTCTGCGTGCCCCATATTGGCTCCAGGAGAGACAGGGAAGGGTTTTGAGTGAAGGGTGAGGCAGCTGGCAGAGACAATGCTAAAAGGAAAGCTGTGTTTACAGGTTCTGTGAGAATGGCTGCAGCCCCTCAAGGGCAACTCGAGTGTTTCATTTGTCCACTTTCTTCTTTCAGGCCTTCGGAAGGTGGCGGCAGCTCACAGCATTCCAGTGCAAGGACAAAGGATCCTGCTGAATGGAGTAGGCCTGCCTTGCAGCTGCTGCTCATTTCAGGACACGTGGCAGATACGGCTCCTGTCACAACAAAGAGCTGGCTGGTCCTGTGCCATCAAGAAAGAGAACTCTGCTCTTATGATAAAAGCAGTGCTGCAGGCCAGAAGGATGACAGCCAAAGAACAACCAGGAAGAGATGGTATCCAGTGAAAGGTCCTCTTTAAAGGACTTGTATCCTACCTCCTTAGCAGCACAAATGGAGAAGTTACTCCCAGTTGTTGTGAGGTTGCATTCTCTTCTCTTCTGGACCCTGCTTTTGCTGGAGTTCTGATTAAAGGTCAAAAAAACATCTTATAGGCTTTCCTTTTACTCAGTGTTTTTTCCCTGGACAGGAGCTTGGTGTCAAGGGGGGAGTATGCAAATACAGTCTTAGAGATGAGCAGCAGTCTTAGAGATGGGTGCTAGGTCCTGGTGATTCCAAGGTCTGGATTGGGTAGGTGCAAACACAGGTCTTTATTTTTAGATTTGGCTTTTTACCCTGGGGGAGCAGATTTCCACATGGCTCCCACCTCCTCCCCCTGTCTAGGTCCATCAGCTCTTCATTAAGCCCATTCAGTGGGTGGCCAACCTCCTGACTGCTTCCTGCTGGTTCATTTCTGTGCTGAATGGGCAAGGGATGAAGAAACCTGCTGGGAACAGCTGAGCACCAAAAGCTTTGCTGAGGCAAGACAGGCGTGTCTGATCCCCAGCCTTCCCATTACTTGCCTTGTGATTGATGCCCTGTAATTACCCTGGATATATGAGCCTGGTGTCAGACAGCTGTAACAAGAGGGTCTGAAGAATCTGGAAAAGGCTTTTCTTCCTTGCTTGTTTGAAAGGGATGCTCACAGCATGGTGGGGATCTTGAAATCCCACTGGGAATTGCCCCGAGGTCGTTTTCCTAGCCTGTGGCAGCTTCACAGGATTGTTAAGTACACAAAGCAGCCTCAGGAGCTTCCCCAACCCCTTATTCTAATGCCACAAGGCCTAAGGCTGTTAAGAGTCATTAGGTCAGGAAAGATAGCTTATCTTTCCTGATCTAAGGTTATCTTTCCCTACAGGCACTGAAAAGGATACCACAACTCCTGTGACCTTGGAAAACTGAGCCACATGGTGTAGGTGGTTATTTTTGGTAAATTCTAGAATTTAAGCTTTCTCTGCTCTACCATGGAGCTTCGGCCATACTCTGGGGCATGCATTGAAAGTGAAGGCAGAACGGCCCCAGAAACAATCGATTTTCTTAAAGTTTTCCCTTGTGCCAGGTGATTAATTAGCAAACAACATGAGTCTCTGCTAGAGCATGGCCTAGTACAAGAGACATTTGTATACGTGTATTTTATTGTACATAATCTAGGAAATAGTGTGATTCCTACTTAAGTCTTATCCAGAATGGAAATTCACATAGTCCTGTTAAAAAGAAAACAGAAAATACAATACAAGGAGAAAAGTTAGGAATAAAATTTGAACCTTCTTCTGGAGTGAGTGCAAAAGAGCCTGATGATCAGCTACGAGGAAATACATTTTAGGAGTGCAATATAAAAGCAATTTGACCTTCTTTTCCAGGTTGGTAACTGCTGAAATAATCCCCTTGTACAGGTACAGCTGACAGGAGTGTTTCTGTCCCCATGCCAGCATTTCTGGCATGGGAAAGTTACCAGAATCTTGTGTCTTCCTGTTACTGTAATTGGCATAACCATGATTAGCAGCTCTTCATCCTGCAGCCCTGGCCTCAGCTCAAAGGTTCAGGTAGTTCTGGCTATTGTTCAGTGAGAACAGTCAGGGAGCCTTTGTGTTGGGGACAGAAGAGCACATAGTGTGGGTAGATCAGAGCACCAGCGTGGTCACTGGGTTTAGGAGTGTGATCAGCACAGGAGCTGCTGCTTTCCCCAAAGTCAGTAGAAGGAGGAGGAAGGAAGAGAGCAGAAGAATTTTCACTGCTGAACTGGAGAGTTCAATAGCTCAAAAGTATCCTCCACAACCTGCCAGAGGCAGTTTTCTAGTGGGAAGTCATTGTCCACCAGGTTGACCAAGTAATAGTTGTCATGGATGTACTGGATGATCATGCGAGAGGGTGACTCCTCTTCATACAGCTTGGCCCATTGCTCGATCCACAGTGCAAAGGCCTCATCCTGCCACGGGAACAAAAAAAAGTTGGCAGTTGTGTAACATCTTCATGTTACTTAATTTAGGATACCCAGTGTTACACGTGACTGGCCCTAATGTGGCTTCTTTCTTCTCAGTAAAAATGGCAATTGAGCTAGGAGCCTTGTGCTTTCCAGTTTACAGTACAATGGGTGGCTCAATGCTGCCCCTGTGTGTGTAACGGGAGGAAGAGCCACTGTCTAGCACTCTTGAGACCTGGTACAGTGACAGTAGTGGCTCTCGATCCCCATTACTGGGTGATTTGTGCCTGGGAACAGCTCTTGCTGGAGGTGAGGGACCAAGAGGAGCAAGACCTGTACCTCTGCAAGCCAATATAGCAACACCCCTCAACTGTGAGGAGTGTCAGAGACTAAAACCAAACCAGATACACTCTGAGCTTCCAGGGCATCACAGCAATGTATCCAGCAGAAGGGAGGACTCACCTTCCAGGAGAGGAAGCTTACAGGATCCACCACAGTGGGCTGGATGATCTCTCTTCCTGGGAAGATGCCCCAGGTGACGGCATTGGGTTGCAGATCTGGAGCATTGGTGATATTCTGCCCCTGCCAAAGGAAGAAAAACCCTTGTGAAGCAACTGCTGGAGGAGGGACTGAGTGAGTTGGAAAAAGTGTATTTAACCTCTCCTTGTTAAGGGACCAGACAGCTGCTGCACACCACAGCTGACTTGCTTTACTTTCCCTTCCCTTCATCAGCCCTCATGTCTGAATATTTGGTATTTGTCTTTCTCCTAAGGTGGTGAAAGGAAAGTGTCCTGCAAATAATGGCCTACCTTGACATTGACAATGTGGTAGTTCACTCGCAACTCATACTTCTTCAGCACTTTGAGCAGTGCTGTGACAATTTCACTGGAGGTGAAGAACTCTAGGTATGCCTGCAGGGAGGGATGGAGAAGGAAGAAGAGAATCAGAGCCTTAAATCACGGCAGAACTGAGACAAATACAGGTAAAGAACGACAGTTGTAGAGTCTGGGCTGCCTTGTATGTTCATCCCCAGAAACACGTACTACAGAGGCTCGAGCGAAGAGCAGAGCAAATTAGTAAGCAAGCTAGGGAAAAAAATCATTGGGGAGAGCAGAGGGAACAGCCCAGGAACAGTGCACTCAAGAAAGCTACATGCTTCCTGTTTTGCATCCACACAAGCAGACAAGCTGGAATGAACTCCAGTGTAACCACAACTGCTGCACAAGGAAGCAGTCTGTGCCAGAATGCTTGGGAGAAGCCTGAGCTTAACCTTTATTTTACAGCAGTGTCTTGCCAAGGTAGCCCAACCTGGTGAATGCAGAACTCAGAGGTGTCAGCTGGGCTGTCCCAAGCACCACTCCCTGTCCTCATCTTTTGTTCACAATTCTCCCCATGTGCTTATACAACCAAACTCTGTACTTGCTCTGTGCTTGGCTGCTCCCAACAACTGCTCCCCCTCCCCCCATTTCCTGGCTATTGTGTGAGATGATGGATTTCCCTCACCTCAGGGGAATTTTTTCCTTTGAAAACATAACTGCATTTGCCATCTGCTGGTCTCTGGCTTTACGGGTTTGAATCCCTTTTGAACAAGGATGCTTTGTTTTCCAGTATGAGCTACTTCCCTGGCATTTACCTTGATGGGATATTCCTATCACAGCCATTAGTGGCAAGGCTCTAGGGCCTGAAATGCCTGACAGGGGAAACAGGCATGGCAGGCACAACTGCTTGCAGGCCAGGGAAGGAATGTGACAGTTGTCTGAACAGCACACACAGTGCGTGGGCTGGGGGCAACTGTGGAGAACTCTGCCTTACAGAAAGCCAGAGGAAATTTTTAAATACCCCTTTATCACCATGAGATGCTCGGTGGTAGAGATACTACCTCACTGATTTCCCATTTTATGAAAAATGTGGGTGCTTTGTACATCACTGAATCAGATGCAAGCAGCAGGCATATGTGTATATATAAAATGTCAGCCCTGCTCTAGAAATAAGTTACCAATAATTACTTGCTGAGTATAAAACCATGAAACTCTACAGATGTTCAATAGATGTTTTGAGGTGGGGAAAACCAGCTGTGAAGTCAGCCATAGAGATGGCATTGTGGCTCTTAAGACACCAAAGGAGCTTTGCCTCATCTCATCAAGAACGCATTAAGATAAGGAGCAGGCAGAAAGATTATGTGGATGTAAGCCTGGGACCTCCCAACCTAACAAAGACCAAACTGGGTCATAACTTTCTACTGCCTAGCCCAGAGTAATACAGTACCTTTTGGAAAACATAACCTCCACTGGGCCCCCATCCTACAATGGGGTCTGTGGATGGTTTGCCATTGATGTTTGGCTGGGAGTTAATGGTCAGGATTCCTCGTCTGTTGACCTTCTCCAGTTGGTCCTTTAGAAGGTTGGTTTCAGTAGCAAGAGGGTCATCATTCCAAGGCATACACGTAACCTACCATGAGGAGAAAGGATGGCTCACAATGGATGTAACAACCCTTTGATTACCATCTGGATGTTGAAGTAACTCAGGAGTGCCTTAATGGTCTCAAATACACCTGCTTCAGGAGAGAATTCCCATGTTTGGTTCAAGGGTTAGGATATGCTCAACTCTTAAGAATGACTGCTGAAGTCAATTGATACTGGTCCTGTCATACTGTAGCACCTTTCCTTTTATGCTGAGCCCTAGGTCTGGCTCCTGGACCCCCTTCCACCAGTGTACCAGCAAATCCTTTTGGATAGAGAAATGCCAATTCTTCTTTAGAAGAACAGTGTGGTACCAGGAGCAAGAGGAAATGTGCACTACTGTTTGTGCCACACTGACCATCCCTTACTGGCCTCTCACTCACCTTGTAACCATTCCTGTTGGGTTCTCCGGTGATGTAACACGTGAACACCTCAAAGACACTTTCCTCACAAGTAAGTTCTTCTCCCCACATCTTCAGAAGCTCCTCCCGGGGAGACTTGCTCTTCAGGTAGAAGAGGTAATAGTCCTTCAGTTCCCCAAAAGCTGGAGAGGAGGAGTTACCCCTGTAAGGGGAGAAGAACTGAAGTCAGAATTGAAGTCACCGAGGAAGATGAGCTGATTTGGTAATGCAGGAAGACAGCCAACCAGGAAGAGAAGTACACAACAAAACCCATCTAGACACCAAAAGTCTCAACATCTTGGCACCATTTGCCTCACCTCACTCAAATCCAAGCAACGGGGAACAACCTTGTTACGAAGCCACCTGAACTGTGCCCAGGATACCAGGCTTTCCTACTGCAGCTCTGCCTTACTGCAGTAACAGTGACAGCTTACCATCGGCCATTGGGGAAGTCATCCCACTCTTGAGTTCGATAGATGTAACTCTTTGGCCTGGAGGCCCAGAAGATTGGCCGGACATCTTCCACTCTTCTCTTGGGGTGAGCGCTGACTGCCCAGGGCAGAGGCCGCCTGCATGGGACGAGCAGATGTTAACACAGTTCCTCTGCTGACTTTCCACTAAAGGCTGGAAGCCTTTCCCATGGTGCAATTTGCCCCTGGGGAGAAATAACAGGGGATGAGAAGAGTTCTGTTTGCCAAGAAGTAGGACAGGAAACTCTTCTTCCTTTATGGAAAATATTTCCTACTCAGTTCCCTCACAGGATGCTCAGTAGGGGTCTATTTAATGTTAAAGACTGACACTTGAAATTGGAAAAGGTAAGGGCAAAGCACTATGGGAAGCTACTTCAAGGAAAAAGAAAAAACAGCTGTCAGTTTTCCTTTGCTTCCTCTTATCTGTGCTGAAGCCTGTGGACTCAGAGAGGAGTCCACATTCCCCCTCTCAGCTGCAGAGAACCCTAGAAATCCACATTGGGAGCATACCCCTAAGGGGTTGTTATGGGCATCAAAAGCATGCTTCTTCCAAGTGGCAGCTCTAAGCTCTGGGTTTTTAAAGTCCCAGAATGGCTACTTTAAAACTACTTGACTAAAACAAACTCCTCCTTTGGCTGTCCTCTCTATTCCTCACAGCTTTTGTTGGAGATCTGTGGGAAGGGTAAACTACTAAATGCAAACAAGGTGATAAAAGAAAAAAAAAAGGAAAAAAGGAGAGTAGAGGTATTAACCCATCCATTGTTGGTACCTTCAGTGGATGGATGGACGGATGGATGGGAAAGTGGAACTAACAGAAGCCAACACATTCTGCTCACCTGGGGTCCTCCTTCCATATGCCCAGGCGCTTCAGGACTTCGGTTGTAGCCACTTCCCGATTGAGGGTGTAAAAGTGGAGCCCATGCACCATTCCACTGTCCAGCAGCTCCCGGCACATGGACACTGCCAGCTCCACCCCATAGTTCCGGATAGCTGCATCATTGTCCTTGATGGGTTCAATCACATCTTTGATTTCCTGAGGCACTTCCAGCTTGGAGAGCTTTACCAGCTGGCGCAGAGAGTGGTAACCCTGGATGAGGATGCAGACTGTCATTTTTCCAAGACCCTTTTTTGCCATCCCAGTAACACAGGTACTTGATCTCAATTTTGTGGCAGGAGATTTAGAACTGGGGTTCCTGGAGTCTACTCCCAGGCCCCATCTCTAGGATGGTAACACAGTCCGGGTCATGTCACTTAGGTGATTTCTCCCCACAGCCTTGCCTGAGCCCAGCATACTGACAGTGACCTCAGGACTGGCAGGCCATTGTCCTTTATATCCCTTTTTGCCATATGGGCACAAGAAACCTTTTCAGCTTATTAGCTGCCTGAGAGTTTAATTTGGCAAACCACCTACAGATTTATCACATTTGATGCCTTGTGGGACTCCCTAAAAACAGAGGCTAGACAAAATTAAGAGAATAAGAAGCAGTTATATTTATTGAAGGTCCTTCAGTGCCCTACATTAGGGCAGACAAAGCCCACCCAGGGGCTACACCCAAAATGGACGATGGGTCACGGGGTTCTCATACTTTTACAAGTTTGGTCCATTTGCATATCAGGGGTTAATTCTCCAATTACAGCTTCAAGTAACAAAGTCATTTACCCCAAGTGTGCTCCCCCCAACTCACTTCTGTGTACATTTCTCGGGGCCTGACAGAGTAAGGTGTCCTTGAGTTTCAGGCCAAGAGAGGAATTGTTTTGTCTGACCAAAATGGGAGAACAGTAGCTAACAGTCTATATGGAATTTAGAATTACACACTAAAGAATTGCAGAACTACAAATATACGAAAAATATAAAAGCTAAAATCCTAAATTCAGCACTCTCTCTTCCCTGAAATTTTGTGAAGGATATTTACAGACCTCTCTGAGGCCCTGACCCACAAACACCTAACACCCTACATCCTCATTACCTCCCCAAATCCAAATTACTGGATTTCACCTGTATAGGGAAGATGCCAGGAATAATGGGGCAGGTGATGCCAATGGCTTGACAATCCTTCATGAACTTGAGAAAAGTTTCTGGTCGGAAGAAAAGCTGTGTAATGATGAAGTCTGCTCCAGCAAAGACTTTCTCCTTCAGGTGCCTCAGGTCTGCCTCATAGCTCTCTGCTTCAGGATGACCCTTGGGGTAGCCTTTGGGGAGAAGAGGAGAAAAGATGAAAAATGTGGTCAGGACAACATGTGGAAATTAGGAAGTATCCAATCTGATTGTACCGTCACAGCCCAGGTCCAGGGAGGGACTGCTGAGCTGATTTCCCTGTCTCAGACCTTACTACACACTCTGCAATAGAAGCCGTTTACCTGCCACACAGATGTCAAAGTAATCATCAAATTCATTGCGAATATGCTTAACCAGGTCAACAGCATAGTTGAAGCCATCTACTTCTTCCTCCCATTCCTCACCAGCAGGATCTGAAAAGAGAACAAATCCACAGCTCTCTCCAACTGTTTGCTGAACTATGATCTGCTAGTTCTGTAAAAACCTCCTAATATCAAAAGGAAGACAGAGATGAACTCCCAAATCTGCAGTTTTACCTATGAACTGGTTTTGTCTACCCTTGAGCTGAAGGGACTGCTACGAAACACAGTGTCAGCATTTAATTCCTGCAGAAGGAGCCCCTAAATCTTACTTCTCCGTTTTCACCCTGGAATTGAACACAACAGCAGCACAGGCTCCACACTACACGTCACAGGACAGAAGGATTCACCTCCACGGAGTGCCATGATGTTCTTCAGCCCAAGCCGCTTGGCCTTCTGCAGATGCCCTGTGATATCATCCTTGGTCTGGTTGCAGCATGTCATGTGCAGGATGGTCTCCAGGCCACAGTAGTTGACTGCAGTGTTGGCAATGATCATGGAAGAGGTTTCCTTGTCAGATCCTGGGTCCCCTGCAGGGTGCCACGTCACATCAATGAAAAGGGGACCACCTGCTCCCATGCGGTCAAACCTGCGGGATTTAGAGCTGTGTTAGCCTACACCAGGTAGCCAAATCCCCTCCCTATGCCTGGAATATCTTGCTTACTGCTAGAATGCCAGCAGCAGGCAGAGAGAGCTTGGATTATAACAACAGGCTAGACCACAAAAGCTTTGCACTAAGAGTTTAGCAAGTGGCTGATGTAAATAAGGAAAGCCGTCCTTTAAGGCTCTATGGGGAAGAGCTTACAATCTCTTTGAAGAAGAGGCAACTGAGGCATTCTCTGTACAACAAACTTTCTCCCTTCATGCTCTAATAGACTGATACAGCTTCTGACAGACAGCAATGCAAGTCCCATTCCTTTTGATAGGGTATATGCTGCAGCCCCCTGTTGCCAGCTCAAACTGTAGAGGCCACAAATACAAAAAGATGAACCAGAACTCTGTTGTGTTCCTATGTGTGCCTAAAAGAGGAGACAAGGGCTTCCCTAACTTGTCTCTCTTCTCCTCCAAGGTGGAACAGGCCCTTCTGTTCAACATACGGCATTGACATACAGCAATTACAAAAAGAATTATGAAATACCCTCTTCTCCTCCAGGTAAGTACACGGTGGCTCCTGGGGCTCCAGAATAACTCCTAGCTCTGCTGAGACCTATCAGCTTTCATTAAGTATGCAGACGGGGACACCTCTGTCAGAGGCTAAAACTGTAATACTGACATACAAACCGTAGTGGCTGGATGAATATTGAAAGGAAGTGGGAATCTGTTTCAGTGATTTTGGCACACTGTCCATCAAGGAATGTTTTCTGCTTTTACTAGGTACTTTTCTGCCCTGGCATTGTGCTTCAGACACAGAACGTGACATTGGGGTTACTCCATCTTCCCAGGGCATGGGAGAGGGGAAACAGCCTGGCCCCTCAGTAATCCCACCGTGACACTTAACTCTTCAGGGCCTCCAAGGAAGACAAGTTACCTGGTGTCCATTACCCTCCTCAGCAGGAAAGCACAGCCCCATTACCTGCTTCGTCACCTGAAAGGGGAGACAGAGCATGGGGCAGAGCCTGCCTCATTAACTATTTCCCTGCCCTCCACCACAGATACTTTCCCTCTCCCCTCTCCTACCCTGCAGCGCTCACCTGGAGATGAGATTGACAGCAGCATTGGCTGTGCGTGGAGGGAAGAACTCCAGGGAGAACCACTTGTCTCCAGCATCCTGCCGGCGGCGCATCTTGTCCCGCAGCCGCTCGTGTCGGTCAGCATCAAGGACAGGGGTAGAGCAGCGCGAGTTGTCCTTGGAGCTCTCACTTCCACTGCTGCTGCCGCCATCAGACCTGGAGCTGGAACTGGCACTGCAGGTATGCTGGGTCTCATTAACCATGGTGAGAGCTCTGGAGAGTGGAGCAGAAGGAGTATGGTCGGTACATGGGTCTCTGCAAGGAGCAGGTACTGCTGGGTGGGCAGCAGATGATAAAAGAAGCCTATGCCAAGACCCAACATTCCTCACCATCAAGGAGTCCCTTTTGCCAGCTTTCACTGTAAGCTGTAGTGGGGCATCTGGCAAAAACCAATAAAAAGCATATGTTTAGATAGTGCTGAGAGAAGTAACACAGCATTTGGCTTCATGCCACTTTGATGCAGCTCCTCTGTTTGGTGGGTCAAATTTGCCTCTCAGAAGAGTCAGGTCAACATCACTTCTGCCCTGATTACAACTCAGCAAGCCAGGATGCCCATGTGAATTAAGTGATGGCCTCTGTCATCTTGTGGCCTTGGGCTGGGCATGCCAGCAGAAAGGTTTTTTTGTCTACTGCAGCTGCTTCTTGGACTGTACCCATCTTCAGAGTTTCCATTCTGTTCCCAAAAGGCAGCACTGCTTTACAGTGTAGGTCAGAAAGTGAGTGCTAATGGGGTAGGTACTCAAGAATGCACAAACTACTGCTACCTCAGAAACAAAGTACAGAATCCCCTCTGACCAGGCCATCCCCACAAACTATTCTTTGTTTTTTTTGCTGGCATCACGGCTCCCTTTCCAAACATTAGCCTTCTCCACAAACAACTGTCCCCTGTGCTAGTCCCATTGCACACACTCAACTAACTCTACCAGATACACTGTTCCCTTTGTCACCAATTGTGGCTGCTTGGAAACAAGGCCAGGAGAGACCATCCTCGTCTCACTGACTTGCAACAAGGTCAGCTATGCTTGCTTGGCTTTACAGGAAGCAAAACAGCACTGCAAGTCAGTGGTAAAAGTAGGTTTAGGATACCCAATTCCACTCGGCTCAACAAAATGTCCCATCCTGTGCCTTTAAAATGAGGTAGGGATTACAGACAGTTACGGAAGAGCTACCACAAAATTTGGATCCATGTTATTTGCTTTAGTACCTGCCAAAACTTAAAATTGTCACTGGGAAGCAGCATGTTGTCCAAGCATTACATAACTTTGGAGCTTGTTTTGGAGGAAGCAGTTGTGTGAGCCAGCACACACTCTCAGTCCTTATCATAAACTCTGTGGGTTTAGTTCAGCCAAGAAGACTTTGAACTCTTCTTCTACTGTTTACGCTTCAGTTGCCAATCAAGCAAAAGCCTTTGGGAGAAAGTCTGCTTTTACCACCTGAGGAACCTCTCCAGCTGGCAGGAAATGTGAGAAAGAAGCACAGGCCTTCTGCTGCCACGAGGAACTGGGAGCCTTAGATCTCTTGTGTACCAACATAGCTGCTGTGGTAAAAATCAGCAGCACAGACCCACTGAGAAGTGAAGCAAAACCAGCTGGGCACACAGTCACAGCCCCGACCAAGCTCAGAAGACTTTGCCTAACATCCACATGCACTAATCTGGGAGAATTATCCCCAAGCATGTGTTGGTGATCAAGCTAGCGGCTCACAATCACTCGCTGTCAACTCCCAATATCTCATTCTTAGCAAGCATGGCACAGCACTGTAGGCAAATCAAAGGAGCTTTGTTTTCTGACTTGAGATTTAACACCCATCACATAGAAAAAAGGCTCATGTCTTTATGTCTCTACAAAATGAGAGTTGCTCTTGAGGAAAGGCCCTTATCTTACTGGGCATCAAGTCATGAAGACAGGAGAAAGGCCCACTTAGATTTTTGCCTACAGGCAGCATTTGGAACAATTTCCTTACCATGATATGCATCACAGATTTGCTGGCAGATACTTCTAGTTATTACAAAGAGAAAAAAGATAAGCCTAAACAACAAGAAGAGCAGCAAAGTAAGACAATTTTTAATACCTGTCAACACTCCTGCTCGTCTTTGCCACATTGCAGAGCTCAAAGATCCGTGGCTCAGCACACTGCTGATGCTCAGCATGGATCTACCTGTTGTGTCTTAATGATGCTGGTGGGATTCACACTCCTTCCAGCCCTGAGCTGACACCAACACACCCAGCGTGGAGTCTGCATCCCCCTAAGCTCAGTTTTACCTTCAAGACTAAACTCGGCTGCACCAGATGCACGCTTCACACAAGGTGCACACGCTGCACGGAGCTGCTCCAGGGCCACGGCATCAGGCTGACAGCCGGGCCGGCAGCTCAGGGGGCCGCGGCTGCATCCACCGCGGGAACGGCTAATGGAGCAGCGGCTCGGCCATAGGGGCAGCCAGGGGGAAGGGCTGGAGAGAGCCTGCCACCCCCGCGGGCCGCCGGGTGAGAAGGGGAGCAGCAGCACCTGCGGACCCTGGTCGGGGCCAGGCAGGTCACTGCAGCGCGATCGCCCCTTCACCTCAGCTGACCCCGCCGAGAGCACGGCCCGGCCCGCAGCAGCCGGCAGACAGACCCCCCGCGGGGAATCCCCGGCGCTGGGGCAGCGATAGGACCCCCGTTCCCGGGTCCCGCTCACCTGCGACCGGCACCGAGCGCTGCGCGGGCCGCCCGCCCGCCGCAACTTAAGGGCGGCTGCGGCCGGGCGGGTCACGTGGGGCCCCGCCGCTGCCCTCACCCAACATGGCGCCGCGGGTCGGGGCTGCAGCGGCAGGACGGGGAGAGGCCTCGGGGGCGCGGCTAGAGCGGGCCGACGAGGCGGGACCGGCGGGGCCGGGGCGGGGCTGTGGGAACGCTGCCGGGCGAAGGACGGGGGCGCGGCCAGATGGGACGGCGCGGGCGCGGCAGGGCGGGGGCGCGGTCGGGCCTGTTATGTGAGCGTGGCCATGTGCAGGCGAGGCCAATTGGGGCCACCGGGGCTTCGGGGGCGGGGCCGGGGCCGGTCCGAGCCACGGGGACGCGACTGTGCTGTGGGGGCGTGGCTAGGTGTGGCGGGGCCGGCGCGCGGGGTGACGCGCGGGGTGACGCGCGGCGGGCGGGGCCGTGCCGTGCCGGCGGCGGAAGATGGCGCGGTGCGGGCCCGGGTTGTGCTGCTGCTGCTGCTGCGGCGAGCGGGAGAGCCGCACCCCCGAGGAGCTGGTACGGCCGCCGCCCCGCGCAGCCCCAGCCCCCCCCGCCCCGGACTCGTGCGTGCTGGTGGAGCCCCTTCACCCCGGGTCTCGGCCCGGCCCCACCCGCCTCTGGGGAACGCCTAAGGGCGGGCGGCTGAGGCGGGCGGTGAGCGGTGCTGTAGCGCTGGGCCGGCACCTCAGGGCCTAGTGTCGGCACCTCAGGGACGCTGCTTTCAGCCGGCGGCTCCGGGTTCAGCCTCTCATCCGATGCTCGGCCTGGCGCCATAGCCCGTTCCTGCTCGTTTTGCTGCTGGGCCTGGCACTTCATAGCCAGTGTTGGCGCCCCGCGCTGTCCCTACCCCGGCCCGTATTCTTTGTCTGGGCCTCGTACCCCAGCCCTTGAAGCCGCTGCCCCTCACAGCTGTAAGGGGGAGTGGTGCTGGCAGGGGATCTCTTTAACTCCAGCACTGCAGAGTGCTCTCTTCAAAATTGTTGTCCTGTGCTCCCCTGTAACCCGTTGCTGTGATGGAAACGGGGTGTGGGTTAGGACTTTGCTGTCAGGAGCTCCTATATAGACGTGTTGTGTGTTCTGGCTGAGGGACGAGCTGTAAGGTCAGACCCTGTAGCCTTACCCCAAAGTGAGTGGTGATCTGGTAATCCACACTCTCAATTTATAAGCAGCAATGGTATAGGACTTCTGTAATTTTGAGTTGGCTAGCAGTGTTCATGAACAGCTGTAGATGCATTCATTCCCTTAACGATTTTCCTTTCCTGCATTTGTTTGTTTTGCAGACGATCCTAGGAGAAACTCATGAAGAGGAGGATGAGATCCTTCCACGCAAAGACTATGAGGTGGGGAATTAACTAATAGCAGCTTCTGATATTAATGTGAAAAGAACTGCAGACAGGTTTTGATCCATTTGAGTTTGTAACAGAGCAGATAATCGAAATGGATCATTAGGTTGCCTTGGCATCAACAGAAATACCAAGGGTTGCTGTGCTTGCAAAGAACTATTCCTCATCTTTGTATGTTTCTGGGATAACGCTGTGTTAGTTGGTTGAATGTCTGTTCTCAAGTCAGGCTCTTGTTGAGAAAATTCGTTTTCAGAGTCTGGTGCATTTTTCCACTTCTTCAATGTGAGATTTACAGGCTCTGGTGGCCTTGTTTCCTGGTGACTGTAGAAAGCATCTGTAGCTACTTGGTCACAGTTGCCTTTCTGCTGTCTGTGTTGTTATGCTGGCTCACAGCAGATCTTCCCATATATCAGATTCTCCTGCTTACAGGAGATTTTTGCTTTTTGCATCTCAGTATGGTGGCCCTGAAGTATTTGGAGCAGTTGGTGTCAGTATGGGTGTCGCCAGCCCAGTCTGTTACTGCTTGGCTTGAAAAGGTGAAGGTGTGGATAGAACTAGTGGAGTTTTGTGAGTGTGACTGGGAAGCTATTGCTGTTAACTCCCTATTGTGATGAACTGAAGAATTGATGCTGTTCATCTGGAGAGGAGTTCCTAGCTAGTGTTCTGTTGTAGTGAGAGGGTGAATATAAAGATCCGGTTTTATCCCCTGCACTGTCAAAGTGGAGACAGTTAAAGAAGTCTAAAACTGTACAATGTGACTTCTTTTTTTTAAAGATGTATAAAAATCAGTTGTGCTTCTGTTTGTTTCATTGTCTCTCTCAGCTTGGGCAGTGAAATTGTTCTTTCACTTTGTGATTTTCAGGGTCTGACTGATGGAAATACTTAAATTAAGTTGTTTCCAGGAGTATTTTCTCCTACTGTTGTCTGCAAAATCTACTGGGGGGTTAGTAATGACTTCTGTAGTCTTTAACAAGGTCTTCTAGGCATAATTTTTTTTCACAACCTGTTGCAGCTGATTCTCCTAAATTGACCTTTTGGCATTTCAGAGCTTGGATTACGATCGCTGTATCAATGACCCATACTTGGAAATTTTGGAGAGCATGGACAACAAGGTAGGACCTTGTTCTTTCATTAGCTAAAACAGTGGAAATTGTCCAGAGAAATTGTGGATTGAAAGTATTCAAAGCCTTTTTGGATGTGGCTTTGACCAACCTGGAAGGAGAAGGTGTTCCTGTCCATGGCAGGGGGGCGAAATGAGATGAGCTTTAAGGTCCCTTCCAACCCAGATTCTAATTCTGTGATTCTAAATATGCTCCACTGCAGGAAGTTTTATGGGTTTTTTCTTCTTTATGACAGAAATTCCATGTGTTCTCCTGGTTTCTCTATTACAAAAAAAAAAAAAAAAAGTGGAGATTATAGCTCCCAGCATCTCTTGTGATTCTCAGGTTTACAGTGAGCAAGATGTTCTGTCTTTCAGTTCCCTATTTTCAGTTTGCTGTTGTCACCACCTTCTGCTGATTTATCCCTCTGGCTATAATTGAGCTGTGGCGCCTAAACCCACCTTCCAGAAAATCCCTGTTTCTGTGTTGCTTTTATTTTACTTTTTTTTTTTAACTTTTTTTTTTTTTTTAATCATCTTTCCAAACAGAAAGCCCAGCGATACGAAGCAGTGAAGTGGATGCTGGTTTTTGCTATTGGAGTCTGCACAGGACTGGTAAGGATCATGCTGTTTGGGGAATGGGGAAAATTCAGGAGACTAAGCAGGAATAATTTAGAAGTCAATGGCTAAGGAGTAAAGAAGAGGAAACATTCTCTTTCAAGATGATGAGAGCTTAGTAGCTGGAGTTGTCTTTTGGGAATTATAGTGTGTTGTTATAGACCATTTTTCAGGGAGCCTTTTTTTTTCTTTCAGAATTTGCTGTGTTTTCTTTGTAAAGTAGTCTGGCAAATATTTTAATTTTGCATACGGGACACCTTGTCCAAAGCAAACACTTAATAAGAAAGCATGTCAGTTTATGGCTGAACTGTGAAAATTAGCTCAGCTGACTGTATGCCTCAATTAAACACCAGTTTTCTTCTGTAGCCTTAAGTATGTTGAGGGTGTTAAAAATGCTGCCAGATTAGTACTTTAATGGGTACTAATCAGATGCAGAAATGCATCGCTTCAGGAATAATTCCAGGATGGATCTGTCCCGGTGAGAGAGAGGGAAGAAATCAGAGTTTCCAAAGCTGCTTTACTCTGAATGATGCTTTTTTTGTCTTCATCTTCTGTTCTCCCCTGTGTACATATTTTTGGTAGGACTAACTAGAGGGTGGTCCTTATTATTTGTATGTAGTAATTATTGATGGCAATTCTGTCTTCTTTTTCCCAGGTGGGCCTCTTTGTGGATTTCTTTGTGCAGCTCTTTACCCAGCTCAAGTTTCAGGTGGTACAAAGCTGTATCTTTTACCTTGGGCCTTGTTAGACTCAAGTGACCTTTTCCATTCTGTTCCCATATTTTGCTCAGAACAGCTGACTCTCACACTTCTGCCTTTGGTCATGTTGTTCATGATTAAGCAAGTTTTCAACTTGCTTATGTAATTCAGCCCTTGAAACCAAGAAATGTTTCCAGTATTGGGTACATAATCAGAGACTGAAAAAATTAGTGGTTTCCCTTCCTCATAATTCAGTGTTGAGCTTTGAAAAGGAAGCCTGGCTTCCTGATAGGTTGTGTTAGGTGCTCTGGCTGGATTAGGAAGCACTGGCTTGGCTCTTGATGCCAGTTGGAGGCCCAGGTATTACTAAGTAATTGTCTTGGTGTGGGGAACGTTGTTTTCCTTGACCATCCCTACAGCGGTGGAGGAATGCACTGAGAAAGGCTGCCTTGCACTGTCCTTGCTGGAGCTGCTGGGGTTCAACCTGACCTTTGTTTTTCTTGCCAGTCTTCTGGTCCTGATCCAAGTAAGACTTTGGTCCATTGCTGCTCCTTACACAACCTTCCTTTCCTCTCATACAGGTCCTTGATATGAAATATCCTTGCTAGTAGCACTTTCTGCCCCAAAAACATCAAATTAGCTTCACAGTGCTGTTTGATTTAGCTAAGCAGGGTCTCTTGGTCCCTTGCTTTCTAATGAGATGTTGTTGGTCAGGTGTGAAATCAGTGCGCCATAGTGTCAGTGTTTCTCTTCCACAGCCTGTAGCAGCTGGGTCAGGAATTCCTGAAATTAAGTGCTACCTCAATGGGGTGAAGGTTCCAGGGGTTGTGCGTCTGCGGACAGTGGTGTGCAAAGCTATGGGAGTGCTCTTCAGTGTGGCAGGAGGTAAGGAGGGCTCTGGTGTGTTGATCTTTTTAGGGGAAGGAGTCACTGAAGGGGAAAAAATGCTGTCTCTGCTTACACAGGGCACAGAAGGCCGTGTCTTTCCAGTAAAATCATTTTGGTGGTTTGGAGCAGAGCTATGAGCCCTGAATGCATTTATAGAGTAGAGAATAAACAGAAGGATAGGACTATCAGGGAAAAAGGTGGTTTTCTGAGTGGGCTAGTCAGATGTGACTCTTTGTGGCACAAGAGAGAGACCTGAGAATGTTCCAGGACACATTGTCAGGAGCAGCCCGAAGGCAGCAGGGCAGAATAACCTGGATAGTTCAGAGTCCTTGTAACAGTTGTTTTTCAATTATTCCACCCACTTGGAGTGCAAAATCTGTGCAAGTCTTCAGAAACATTTGGGGTTGTTGAGGGAGCAGGGTGTCAGCACCTCCCTGTGAGCAGCTACAGGCTTGGCACAGAGAGCTGTGCCGTGGCATCGAGTGGTGAGCTGATCTCTTCTGGCATTGTCAGCAAGGGAGGGTGGCAGTGGGGAAAGTGCATTGCCTCATGAGCCCTGTTTTTCCAGGTCTTTTTGTCGGGAAAGAGGGTCCAATGATTCACAGTGGAGCTGTCGTGGGTGCGGGCTTGCCACAGGTTAGTGCTGGCCTGAGTCACTGTCCTGGTCACGCCACTGCTTTGTAAGAGTAAGTTTCCATCTCCTGTGTTTCTAAATATTTACTTTGTTTGTAGTTCCAGAGCATCTCTTTGAGGAAGATCCAATTTAACTTTCCCTATTTCCGCAGTGACAGGTACTGTACCCAGGATGTGGAGGAGGGGAGAGGAGGATGAGTGAGCAGACTTCCTTGCGAGAATGGTGGTGGGCTGGGGTGAACCAGTCAGTTGTTTTATCCGTTTCTTTCTAGAGTCCTGCAGTTTCATTCTGCAGCAAGACAACACCTGGATGTCACTCTTCCAAGCTCCTCTAGTCTCCATGTTCATAGATGTTTTCTTGTGCTGCTCAGCAGATCTCTACCCATTCAAACCTTTAATGTGGATGGTTGAATGGCTTCATTGATGGGAACAAGCTCAGTTACTCACCCCTTATGATTAGGGTATACTACAGAGAAGGCTAGTTCACCTGAATGTGAACAAATTCTTGTCTTTTCCTATCTGTAATTCTTTCAAGTGTTGTTGGAGTCCATGGTTTGGGATGGTTCCTCACACACTGGGCAGTTGTGTAGTACCAGAATTTTGGTCTGTGTTCGTGCCCTACAGAAAGAGCACAATGCTGCAGCTTAATGAACAAATGGTGGTGTCTGCCATGGCCAGCTTTGCTCCCAGCTTTCACTCCTGAATCCCTGGGATATATCCATAAATGGGGATGATCTCTTACTTTTCAGAACCTAAGCATCTCCAGAGCTCTAATTTGCTAAACTGAGATAGTTTTTCTCTTCATTTCAGGGATAAAAGGGATTTTGTGTCTGCTGGAGCAGCTGCAGGGGTTGCAGCTGCCTTTGGAGCCCCAATTGGAGGCACTCTTTTTAGTTTGGAAGAAGGTTCCTCCTTCTGGAACCAGGGACTTACGTGGAAAGTGGTGAGTGATGGCTCTGACGCTGTGTGTCTCTTCCTTGAAAAGAGGGCTTCCCTTGGGAGGGCTTGTCCATTGAGGGTGTTCAGATTATCCTATCTCTTCCTGAGCTCTCTTGGCAGGAGGGAGGTTGCCTGCTCTATCAGTGCTCCAGAACTACTACAGATAAAGGGCAGAGATGAGCCTGGTATTATCTGGAGCTGTGGGACAGCTCTAGGCAGCAGATTTAGTGTACCTGGGAGAGAGGGCTTTTGTGCTTGGGCTCTCTGCAGTCTGATCCCATCCACAGTCAATACCTTTTCCCAGGCATAAGTCTCAAGGAAGAACTGACTGTGCCAGTCTTAATTTTGGGAACCTTTGCTTCCCCCCCCCTTTTTTTTTCCTACTTCCACAGCTTTTCTCTTCCATGGCTGCCACCTTCACCCTAAATTTTTTCCGCTCTGGGATTCAGTTTGGAAGCTGGGGGTCTTTCCAGCTCCCTGGGCTACTGAACTTTGGGGAGTTTAAGGTAAGATTTATTGTTATTTCCCCACTCTCCAGTCTCTTGTTAGTCCTGTGTTTCTGTCTGTTAGTTTGGAGGTTTCTTTCGCCACATGCTTGTATTTCAGTGGAAGGCGCTTGGTGCAATACGTTGATATCCTCAGACAGAATTGTTGCCCTTTGGTCTTAGCTACTCTAAATCTCCAGCTGTGGAGACAGAAGTGTTGATGGAAATTGTAGCAACTACTGTAATGCTTTTTTTTACACTTTTCTGTACAGTGCTCTGAATCTGATAAGAAATGCCACCTCTGGACAGCTGTGGACTTGGGCTTCTTCATTCTGATGGGGATTGTAGGAGGCCTTCTTGGAGCCACCTTTAACTGCCTGAACAAGAGACTTGCCAAGTACCGCATGCGCAATGTGCATCCTAAGCCAAAGCTGGTCAGGTATATGTGCTCTCTTGAGTTTGTGCTGGGACTCTGCTCCCAAAGCAAAAATATCAGTCTAGAAGACCCAGTGAGTAGGACTGGAGGAAATCCCAGACTGGTTATTTTCAAAATCAGAAAATGAAGCCTCCACAGTGAAGTGGAGTGAACACCAGAAACCAAATGTTACAGTCCCTGTAATTTTTTGATGACTCCAGTGGTACAGAGAGAATTGCAATCCCTCTTATAAGGGCAGTGCCTTTATCATAAAGGCTGAACAAACCTGAGCTTTGTCTCCATGCAGGATTTTTTTGTGTCCTTGTCCAAACTGATGTGGAAGGAATAGCTGATCTCACTTTTTTTTAAAATTACATTGGTTAATTAAATCCACAGTATCTGTGCTATTTAGAGAGGGAGCTGCTGTGTTGTTCTGAAAGTAGCTGTTCGTTTGCTCTAGACAGCTCCTAAACACAAAGCCCAGGTTTAAAAAGAAAAAGAAAAGTATTTTAGCAGTTAGAAAAGAGATTGAGGGACTGCGCATCACCCTGCCCAGTCCTATCTACCCTTTTACCCTGTAAGGATGTACAGAACATTGTTTCCATGTGAACAGCCTCATTACTGAACCCTGGGGCTTTTCATGTGTGACTGCTGTGTGTTCTCTGGGCAGAAATAGCTTCTTTTTGGGACAAGCAATTAAAAAGGGGAGCTAAGGCAATCCCTGGGAACCAAGTAATAATTCAACTTCATATGTAGCGTCCCTTGTTCTGATGCTAAGCTATGGTGACTGCTGCTTCTCACAGCCTTATCAAAGTCGTGGTGCAGAGCTGGGACTAGGTTACAGTGCTGAGTGTGGCATCGGTGTATGGTTTCTGTTGTGTCTTTCAGAGTCTTGGAGAGCTTGCTTGTGTCGTTAACCACCACCGTCGTGGTCTTTGTAGCCTCCATGGTTCTGGGGGAATGCCGGCAGATGTCTTCCAGCAGGCACAGTGGCAATGACACTCTGAGCCTGCAGGTGAGGGATTCTTATGTGAAGATTATGTTCTTTGTCATATTGTTCACCCTGCAGAGTAGCACAGGCATGTAATGAGCTTTTGACAGTGTGCAGTACATAACAGAACTGCAGTGAGAGCCTGTGGAGGGTAGCAGGAGCTTAGGTTAATAATGAAAGCTACATTGTGCTTTTATACAAAGCAACTCAGGCTCTGAGTCAAGAAGCCCATTGATGTTGTAGGCTCTATCTCTGCTATTGATGTTTGGTCTGAACTTCCCAAAGCATGGCTAACAGTAACAGAAGTGTTATTCCCATTCTGCCCAAAGGCTAATGTAGGAGACTGTCAATTTTAACCTGTTATGTCTTTTGTGTCCTGCATTAGGATATATCAGAGGATGTAAATTCAAGCATCAAAACTTTTTTTTGCCCAAATGAAACGTACAATGACATGGCTACACTCTTCTTCAACCCTCAGGAGTCAGCTATCCTGCAGCTCTTCCACCAGGACGGTGAGTAGTTAGGAGACCGCCTCATCCCATGCTTAAGCTTCAGAGCTTCATCTACCTGGAACAGCCTTGTCATAAGCACCACAAGGCTAGGAGCATCTTCAGGCCTTCATGGCTCTGGAGGACTGCTAGTACAACTGGTGAAAGTCTCCTTGATGGGAAGGCCTGTTTTTCCTCTCATTTCACTTACTCATTGTCTGCGTGTATGTTTGGACTGGGAGACTCAGTAGCTGTTGGGAGATGAGCCTGCTGTGAGCTGAGGGGTGGATGGTGCAAGACTCTATCTTGGACAGACCTGTGCCCCTTTAGTCATGATTCTTCTTGTGTTGCAGGTACTTTCAGCCCAGTCACCCTGTCCCTGTTCTTCCTTCTCTATTTCTTACTCTCCTGCTGGACATATGGGATTTCTGTGCCCAGTGGTCTGTTTGTACCGTCACTGCTTTGTGGGGCTGCCTTCGGACGCCTGGTCGCCAACCTCCTCAAAAGGTGCATCGAGTGTGCGTGTGAGGGATGTGCTGCAGGTGCACCATGAGCTCTCAGGCAGGTTTTTCTAATCTGAAGGCTCTCTGCTTTGCTCTAGTTACATTGGCCTGGATCATATCTACTCAGGAACCTTTGCACTGATTGGGGCGGCAGCATTTCTGGGAGGAGTGGTCCGCATGACCATCAGCCTGACTGTTATCCTCATCGAGTCCACCAATGAGATCACCTATGGACTCCCCATAATGATCACTCTCATGGTGAGTGCAGGGCCTTAGCTCTGGCTTTCTGCAGACTGCTTGAACATGTGCTGGCCCTGAATCTTTGTTACTCCAGGGCTGTGATAAGCCAAGGAGTCTTGTACTTGGAGCAACAACTCAGTAGACCTTCTGTTTGCTGTGCAGGTTGCCAAGTGGACAGGAGACTTTTTTAACAAAGGCATCTATGACATCCATGTGAACTTGCGAGGAGTGCCTCTTCTGGAGTGGGAAACAGGGGTGGAAATGGATAAGTAAGGCTGCTTCTCTTGGCCAGGCTGTGGGTTAGGGTTTGTGGTGGGGGTTCTTGCTCAGAAGTGCTTTAATGCAGGGGGATGATGTTTCATCTCCAACAAACCTGGTTGCTTTGAGGAGCAACTACAAGGGCTGCTGTGAAAGGAGTTGTGCACTAGGCCTGCAGCAGGAAAGAGATGCTGAAGCCCTTTCTGAGGGGGTGGATGGATGGAAATCTGCAGGGTGGATTTGGGAGGTTCATCAAGAACTCTGTGAAATATTCCATCTGACTTTGCTTCTTGTGGAATGTCATCTTCTTCCCACCTGTTGTCTCTTCACAGCGGTGTTTAAAAACTTTATTTTAAGTTAGAACATTCTACCTTTCCTCTAGTGCATCACTGATACAATGTTCTGTTATAGAAAAAAAATCAATTGTGCCATCGCTGCTAATACCACAATGAAGGTGAGCACACAGGTGCAAGAAACTGGCAGAACTTAACTGCAGCAGACTCCTTCAGGATCTTGTTTAGGGACTGGTTTGTTTCCATGTTTGTTCATCACCAGCCTTCTGTCACTGACATGATGCATGCAGCAATCTTGGATTTCTGTTTCTTCAGACTACGGGCCAGTGACATCATGGAACCCAACTTGACATACGTGTACCCGCACACCCGGATTCAGTCCCTTGTTAGCATCCTGCGCACAACTGTCCATCATGCCTTCCCTGTGGTGACAGAGAATCGGGGCAATGAGAGGGAGTTCATGAAGGGCAATCAACTAATAAGTAACAACATCAAATTCAAGGTAAAGAGTTGCTTGTTTGATAGGTTGAAGAGTAGAGGGCTTTGTTTTGCATATGAAATGGCCTTGCTTTAGTTATTTAGGCTTTTGGACAGAATTCAGGTCAGAGATAAGCACCTACTGCAAAATTTTTAAGAACTCCATTTCATTCCATGCAGAGTGGGCTGCATTCCTAGAGGCAAAAGTTAAGATGACAAAGTAATTTGTTTAGGATAGACATGGAAAAGTTTGGAATTGTTACTGAATTGCAGTCCTATTGGCTATTCTTACAAGTCCTGCAGCAGCAGTGGCTAATGAGCATGTTACGTGGTGGCACAAAGCTATGATCAAGTAGTTCATAGTCACTCTTGGATAACTGTTGACTTGCTTAGTGAGTATCTGAAAATTGTTGTATCCAGAAATCCAGCATCCTCACCCGAGCTGGAGAGCAACGCAAGCGTAGCCAGTCCATGAAATCCTACCCTTCGAGTGAGCTGCGTAACATGTGTGATGAGCACATAGCAACAGAGGAGCCTCCTGAAAAGGAGGATCTGCTGCAACAAATGCTGGAGAGAAGGTGAGATCCTGGTAGGCACAAACCTATGGAAACAGGGTTTTTCCATGTGTTGAGATGTGTTGTAAAGAATGCTTCATACAGTCTCTGTCATTCCATATGTCAGCGGAAACAGTGCTGGTGTCCATGTTTTAGAAGTGATTTGTCAGGTGTCAGGAGCCAGTGCTCTGGCTCACACCTGTGACTGAGTCCCAGGCAAGTGGGTTGATTATGTCCAACCTCTTAAATTTCCTTCAAACACCTACACAAATATATTTCCTGGAGAGGATGGAGTACCTGGGAAGATCTCTGCAGAAATCGATGTCCTCTTGTCTGCAAAAATGTGAGAGCTCTGGAAAGCTCACTTATCGTAGCTAATGACCTGGTGCCACGATACTGATCCCACCTTTCTGGTAAATGGGCTGACTCACCAGGCTTGTGTTGCTGTTGCTTCCAAGCAGAAGGCCAGTCTAGTGAATCATTTTCTAAGTTAGTGATTGTGACTTTCATGAATGGCATCCTGACCCTGACATTTTGCCAGATGCTTTAGCATTTATTAGAATCTGAATAATTTGGCACTGAAAATTGCTTTAATAGCAAGTGATTTGAAATTGAGTTAGGAGACTGTCCTGTTCTGCTGCTCTGACCACATAATGGCTCTTGACCCCTTTCTCCTATTTTGTTTTGTGAAGACTTGCTTGTCCCTATCAAGAGTCCCTGAAATGTTCGAGAGAAGGTTGCAAAGAGCTGAAATAGCTGCTCTTTTGGGAGTTGGGGTATGTGAAGCTTGTAACACATGGTGTTAAATCCATCACAGATACACTCCTTACCCCAACCTGTACCCTGACCAGTCTCCAAGTGAGGAGTGGACTATGGAGGAACGCTTCAGACCCTTGACCTTCCATGGCTTGATCTTGCGCTCACAGCTGGTCACCCTTCTTGACCGGGGAGTTTGCTACTCCGAGAGCCAGTCGGTGAGTCGTCCAGTTCAGGAATTGCAGCAGAGACATCCCTGCCTTCTCAGCTGAGGAGGTTTGGAACAATATTCATGGGCTGTCAAAAAGAATTTACCTATTTTTACACTTTAAGGAATGCATGTGTGTTTTAAAAGTTTCAGACAGGTGATGTGAGTTCTCCCTTGCAGCTCTCAGAGTAAAGGAAGTTGAATTTCTGTTTAAGTATCCCCAGGAAAAGGACAGCCACTGTTTAAAAAGTAATCCAACAGACCCATTTGTTTTATAACAATGTCATCCTGTCAGAACTGGAGAATAGAGGGCAGATATTAAATGCAGATAAGAGCACCCAGCTGTATATACTGTGTGTTCTACTGCTGTGTGTTGAGGTCTTACAAGAACAACATCAGCTGTGTCACTGAGATCAGTGAGAGTATCTGAGGCCCAGCTCCCACAAAGCTGATTGCCTGCTGCCCTCCAGTGTCAAGTGTAGATTTGTTAGAGGTTGGGGAGCAGGTCCATTCTCTGTCAGCTAAAGGCCTCCATAGGTTTGGGTAACAGCATCTCTGCAGAAGGTGGTTGTGTGGGTGTGGGAGGAAGAAGATTTGGGGGAGCAATTGCAGGGCATGGTTTCCTGTGCTGCCCCTGTGTTGTCCGGAATGGTGACACATGGGTTCAGTGGGGTTTGTTTTAATTGCAGAGTGCAAGTCAGCCCCGTCTGTCCCATGCAGAGATGTCAGAGGATTATCCCCGCTATCCAGATATCCATGATCTGGACCTCACATTGCTGAACCCTCGTATGATAGTGGTAAGATATGCACTGCAGTGTGACAGTGTCTCCTGATATATATTTACGACTGTCCAAAGCCTTTAAAAACATTAAGAGCATGCTTAATACACCCTTTTGTGCAGGGACCAATAGCCTGTGTTCCTCAAGCACTCAGCCTTCTCTGCATGTGGAAATCCCCTGCTATGAGGTAACAGTGTCTGTTGTTGCTGTACTTCCAGAATAATGTGTTGCCTGTCCAGTTTAACTTCCCGACAAACAAAACCAAAACAATGTCATACTTGTGCAGAAATAGAAGATGATCACAGTCAAATACCCTGACTAGGCATCAGTGCCATGGAGGACTTGTAGGAATTGCTTGTTGGTGATTCCAAGAGACAGTGAAAATGCCTCTTGTAAATAACATAATTGTTTTTCTTTCTTAGGATGTCACCCCATACATGAACCCATCACCCTTTACTGTCTCTCCAAATACTCATGTGTCACAAGTCTTCAACCTGTTCAGGACAATGGGACTCAGACATTTACCGGTTGTGAATGCAGTTGGAGAGGTGAGTCCTTGTCTTGTCTTAGCTAAGCAAGGAGGCTACAGTGTTTGTACAATATTTTCCATCTCTGGGTCAATTAAGATCTCTTCTAACATCAAACAGAAATGCTTTACAGAGATCAGAATGTGATATTTTTAGGGCCCCGAAGGCTTGTTGATTACTGTGACTTTGTTGCCATCTTTTGTGTCCCAGCCTGCTTCCTCTTTACCTGCAAAGAGCAGGATGTGCATCTCTCCTGTCTCAGGTGTGAGGCCTGTAGAAGCTGTCCCGTTCTTACATCTGTTGAGGAGCCTTGAGCTCATCAAAGGCCACTAATTTGCCTTTCCTTTCACAGCTTTATTCAAGACCAAGAGCAAAATTTCCTGTACATTGGGGCAAGAGATTTGTCTGTAGGAAGGGAATTATATTCTGTTCCTACTCACAGGAGCAGCAAAGCAAAGGACTGTTTAAATGGTTTGTGCTTGACTCACTGTCCTTGTCTCTTTGCCACGTACAGTGCTCAGGAGCAGTCGGTAGATGTCAGCAACCTCCTATAACCACAATGAGAAACTGTTTCCTTTAAACCTGACCTGGTCTGTGTGAGGCAGCACTGCTTTTTCTGCCTCCGGGTTCCCCGTAGTTATTCCACAGAGCCTGTAAGTTGCAAACAAGAGATGTTGGCTTGTTCCATTTTAGTACAAGATACTCTTGCAGTACTAGAGAACAGCCTAGTTCTAAACTCTTTCAGTGTGTAAAATCAGTGAAGTGTTTCATTAGCTGAAATGTGTAGTTTGACTGCTGCACAGCAGGCTGGAGAGGGTCCCTTTTGTCCCCTGCCAGTGTGCAGTCACCTCTTAGCTAGTCTTGACCATTTCTCTGTTTTGGCCTTTAGAGCTTCCTTGAATGTATCTGATAGGAGCTATCTGAAGTCATGCCATGTGGAATGCCAGAAATGTCTTGAATGAAGCCATAAAAGACATCTTTGTTATTTCCAATTGCAGTTTTCACTTCCCAAAGGATTTAGTTACATCCTTATGCCATCTGACACGGAAAGGATTTCCCTTCCTAGGCAGGGGGTCCTGCTGGTTCCACCACAGCAATGATTAAGCTGCTAGTTTGGGTAGTTAAATCAGCATTCTTGCCTGGAGAGTTAAGTGTTGGGAGAGGGAGGGGCATTGTTTCTGTGATTTTGAACTTGAATCCACTCTAACTCAGCACTGGTCAAAAACTGCTTTCAGGTTTCCTCCTTTTGGGGGCTTGAAAAGAATGACCACTCTGTTGCGGATGTCTCTTAGTGGCACACCTCTGATACCGACTTGTGTTTTTTCTTCCTCTTTTCTTCCTGTTTAAGGTTGTTGGGATAATCACTCGGCACAACCTGACCCATGAATTCCTACAGGCAAGACTGAGACAACACTATCAGACCATTTGATGCCCCTGCCCCACTGTCAATGTGACTTCCTCCCTCCTCCAAGCCTGCACACACGCTCGCATTCTGCTTGGACCCCACAAGGCCCAAGACTTGCCGTTTGGCTTCTCACATGCATATCAAGCCTGGGGAACTGGAAATCTTGCTAGCCAGAGAATTAGAGGAGCTGCCTGAGCCCAGAGTTCTTGATTGGACTCAGGCACTTGGTTTGACAACTCTTGATCCAGGTGTTTCTTCCCCTGTCCCCCAGTTATCTTTGTCCATCAGATGTTGTCCTGACACTGTGTGTTCTGCCATTTTGTTTTGGGGTTTTCTTAAGAGTTGGAAAAAAGAACCATCTCCACTGTGTCCTGGGCAAAGAACTGCAGCATCTTTCCTTTCCTCCTGTATGATTGCCTTTTCCTCTTTCTCCCTTGTTTCTGCAACTGTTGCCTTATTTGTGTGAGAAAGGGGTCGCTGTCATGGCTGAGAGGAGATATGGAAGTTTGCAGATATCAAATAGCTGCTCTGGAGGATTTTTTTTTGCAAAAGCAGTATTAAATATCCAGCGTTTTGGAAATATACCTCTCTTTGCAAGTGTTCCCCTTTGCTCATGTTTTTTCACTTCATTTGAAGTCTTAATTTGTTCTTAATTTCTCTCCTTTCATGAGGAAATGTTTCTGCTGTGATGTTTTTGACAGCAGATGACTTTGAGAGCAGCACAGCAGATTTGGAGTTCAAAATGGTTACATTTCAGTTACTGTTTGCGTTTATGAATATGTTTTGTCTGCTGCAGGTGATAAGTGGGGCTGTCTGTGCTCTAAAAATGCTTTGGATAATGTTTGCAACTGCAACAATCTGTGAGGGTAAAATCAGCACTTAGGAGCCAGTTGCAGCCAGTTCAGTGCTTTAGCAGGTACCATCCTGGCCAGCACCTGTATTGTTCCAGCAGGCACCTGCCCTCCTGAGTTCTCTGTGCAGATAACCCTCAGTGGGAAGCTAGTGCTGTGCCTCAGGGACTGCAGAACCGATTGGCTTGATAAAGCACAGAGCGTTCTCTCAGCCAAGAGACTGGGCCAAGTTACATGGGGAGTGTATTCCAGAAAAACTTCTGCACAGCCTCTGAGCCCTCCAGTTAACCTGTTGTCTGCCTTAAGGAGCTAGCTAGGTGGGAGATGGAGCGGAAGGAAGGCAGACTTTGTTGATTTGCTGTATTTCCTTAGAGCATAGGAGTTGGCATCAGCTACTACTTTTGATTTGCGAGTTCTTTCCCTGTTAAGTAGAGTAAGGGTGTTTGTTCTGTCTGGATAGTCTCTGCAGGTGATGTTTAAAATGCCTGTGCTCCCTGAGCTCTGGTCTTACACTGAGCTGTCCCAGGAAACTTACAGCACCCATTTGCACTCCCTGAAGGTGGACTCTAGGTTTGAAACATGCATATGTTAGGCTACCTTTCATTCAGAGGATTTGTGCTCCTGGGTAGTTACAAATCACAGGAATCCTGTTTTTGTGGGATTTCACATCATTCAAATGTGGAATTGGTAATCCTGTACTGTTAGAGCACCTGTCAAGAATGTCCTGTGTCTCTCCATGACAAATATTTTTCCTCTTGATCATGTTGAGTGAGTGTGTGTGGAAGGGAAGGTTCCTTCTCTTCCTGCACATGAATAGGGCTCCTTTGGTCGTTTGCCTTGAGCTGGTCCTGTTTTATTTCTGTACACAAACAGTAGGATACTTTGCTGGAGGATGTCTTTGTCATTGCTGCTGAGGCTGGAGTTGGGCAATCTAGACAAGTCAGGCTGGAGAATCTTGTCAAGGTTTTTCTGGGCACTTCCCCATGAGAAGTCGCCTTCAACCTGTTGGCAGCACTGTCTGCTCTGCCTGGGCACCTTATTCAAATGTTTCAGCTGGAAAACACACCCTCTCATTCTTTCAGTAAAGAAGTTTTCAATGAGGATGGTGGGTGACCTGGTCAGCTGCTTTAAAGGGAAATCTCAGCATGCAGTTACTGTTCTGTAGACTGCAGAAAAGGAATTACAAGTTCACCTGATATTTGGAGATGCAGCATTTCCCTTCTGATGAGGACTGATGCCAAGGTACTTCTGTTGAATCAGTCTTGTTCTCACACTTTACTTACTTAATTCCTTTCTTACAACACACTTAACTGCTTCTACTCTGGCTCTAGTTGCTTAGTGATTTACCAAGAAACTCACTCTAACATAGGTGGCTGTAACATTTTAACAGAGCACCACTAAGGGAAAAATCCAGAACTGGATTAGTTCTGATGGCAAGGTTAGGGGGTTAGGCTGGGGCCTTCTCCCTTGCCTCGTGGTTTCCTGTGCAGTGTTATTTATGCCGTTTTGAATTATTAATTCCTGTGAGCCATTCCAATGGTAGCAACTCACCTTTCCATGTGTTTTTTTTTTGCACTGTTTTTTGTTATGAAGTGATGTAAGCTAATTCCATGGTGTGTGTATATAAATTGTATTTTTTTTTAATTTGTATGGATATATTTTTATTTGAACTATGGCACTTGGGAAGTATTCATGTAACTGTAACATGTCTGAGAGTAAAATGTTTGTGTGTCTCCTTCAGCACTTTCAAGACCTTTTGATGTTTCTAGTATTGTTTTATTTTTGCCCTTTATGAGAATAAAACTAGTAGAACATGGCAACATCCAAGAGCATGATTTGAGGTAGTTGGGTAGTTGCTATTTATGAGCTGTCTGGATCTAACAGTTTGTGCAGAAGGTGCTCTTAGACTAGGCAGAGAGGAATGCTTGTGATCCTTTAGGTCGTGACCACTGTAGTTCTACATTCTCTCACAACAGCTGTTTCAAAGGAGAGAATTGCCATGTTTGATAAGGAGCTAAATTGTACACATTGTGCTGCTTTTCTTACCTGAGAACTCACCTTCCTCCCAGTAAATTAATGAAAGAGGTTTAGAGTACAGTGTGGCACCTCTTGTTTTATAGTTGACTTCTCCAGGGTGTGAAAGATACTAATTTCATCTTTGATGTTTATTTAGTTTGTATCTATCTTTCCTATTGTCCTGCTGTCTGCCTTACAGAAAAAAAATTTATGACAATTTTTGAGTTTTCATCACATGCTTACAAGCCAAAAATTTAAGTACAGTCTTTGAGCACTGAGGAAATACCTGACCCAAAAAGCTCACTGCCTTTCCATGTTTCTGTGGATCAGGGGGCTGTGTTGTACAGGATGCATGTAGTAACTCTCTGAGGCACTCTTAACACAGAGTTAGCCAGCAACTTGTCTGGCTCCTGCCCTCTGACTCTCCCTTGGTGGTTATGTAATGCCAGGGAAAGCTTGAAGTAGGTAAAACCATTTCTTGGGAGAGAATCGCAGAAAGTCTGTTTTGGGAAGCTAAACAAGTGCCACAGTGATCTTAACTAACCAAGGAATAGGAAGGATACCTGGCAAGGGTAGGAAGGAGTCATCAGGAGAAAGGACTGGGGAGCTCTGCTTCAGCTCTGTTCTGCCTTTGGTCATAAATGCAGCAACACAGGAAGGAATGGGAGAGGTTTATAGACTCATTGAATCCAACCACGTGTCGTCATCCCTGTAACGACACACTGGGGCTCTAGCAGAAAAATTTAGTGGTGTTCAGTAAGATTATTATTATTTTTTAAATTTTTGCTTTGCTAGCAGGATACAAGCTGCCTCTTCAGTGTTTGTGCATTCCCATACAGGTGTGTACATTCCCATACAGGCATGTGCATTCCCGGGTGTGGATCGTGCAACATGCACGGGGAAGGAACAGAGGATGGCTGCCCAGAGCTTTGGCTGTGCGGGGATGTAAGGAGAGAGTGAAGCTGCTCTTCTTGTCCAGGGTGCTGAAGGGCTTTCCAGCGGCGGTGGGATACACTCAGTCTCCTCTGCATCCACTGTTTGTTCAAATGCAATGTGTGAAAAGGCTTACTGGGAGCTGGGATGAGATGTCAGTGAGCTCTACCGCTGTCTGGGAAGGGAGGGGAGTTGGTCAGTGAGGTCTGGACATTGAGATCACGGTTTAAAAGTGAGTAGATGTTCCTTTCTTCGGGCTGTATCAATTGCTGTATGGATTATGTATGGTTTAACGTACATCTAACTGATCCTTTAAGCATTTTGGAGCAGAGACTGAAACCCATATATGCCCGTTTCAGTAGAAAACGATACTGTGTTGAAAATTCATGACTAATATAAGACATGACAACCTTGTGACCTTTGTTGACTCCCCCAGCAGCTCTTTGATGCCTATGCTAGAGAACATCTCTCTGGGATGGCCAAATTAACACACCAGTTTTATCTTTCTTTTCTATCCTCCCCATTTCCAGCATAGCAGGCCTGACTCTAGCTGCCTTCCCACCACCTTCTGTTTTCATAAACTTCCCTTCCTCCCCACTCTGCTTTTTCTGTACAGGATTGTGCTGGTTTTCCAAGAGAGCAGTCAGGAGATGGTAACAGAGGGGGAAGATCTTACAAATCTTCCTTCCTTCCCACATAAAAGTGTGGGACACGCTTATCAAGCAGATGTCGATCAGCAAAGGCCTTTAGGGGCCAAGATTCAGGGTAAGTAAGTCAAGCAAGCTGGCTGTGGCCAGATTGGGATGTGAACTGGCACAGCTCCACATCTCCCTGCAGCAGCGGAGGGTGTGTGCCCTATACTTCACACATGATTTCCTAGAGAAACCAAGCAGTGCTGACAGCTCCTCTTGATATTATTGCCTGCCAACTTGGATTTCAGTGGAAGCATTTTGTTTAGTGGGAAGCTGGATAGGGATAGTGCAGTGTCTGAGGGGCAAAGAAACCATCAAATCTAACTTGCAAGTATACCCCACGCCAAGCAGACCCCTGTCCCAAAGAAGGCTCATGCCTTACAGAGTGCATGAAGCAAGCCAGTGGAATTACTGTGTTTCAGAGTCCAAAGGAAAGCAAGCTGCTGAATTATGCAGTGCCAGTCATGGGTACTGCCAAACGCTGTTAGGAAGTTGGAATGAAGTCTGGCAGGGTAGAAGGTGGCAAATGTCATTATAGCTGTGTGGAGGGTGTTAGCCTGGTCCTTCTCTGGTCCCACTGGGATATTTCTTCATTTATGTGATGGCTTTTCCCAAGATTGTTCCCTGCTCTCTCTGATCCAGCTCTCACAGCAGCAGTGGCAGCTTTTCCTATCATTGGGGGTGATGTTCTTTGCTTGTAGAGCTGATTAGTGTTGAGTTTCTCCCATTCAGCTTTTTGCAGTGCTTGCTCCTGAGTGCAGTACTATTCTGACCTGGCTGTGAGATTTCCCTGAGGGTGCTTTACTGCTTAGTGTGTGTATGGGAGTAGCAGTAAAAATCCAGTCAGAGATGCCTTTTTCCTCGACTGCTTACCCTCAATTAAGTTCTCCCAGGCTGTGTGGTCTATTAACATACTGTCTTCAAGCCAATACAGACTTGTTCCACCAGAAACTGGCTTGCTGCTAATACTAGACCCACCTGGCTTTCGGTCAGGCAGCATTGCCTCTTCTCGCCATTTTTGGCACATTCCACTGAACTAATCAGTGTTTTGTGCCTTGAGGGGCTGACAGGGAGGGACAGTTTACAGTGTCTGTGCACGTTGTTCTTTACTGGGTAAAATTCAGCTCCAGCAAGAGCTATTGTTAGAGTATGTGGATTGTTTTACTTTCAGCAGCACAGGGGAAGTTAGGCTGTTGCCTGTTGCTGGTGTGGAGGCATCCACCTGCATGTTCCCATTGTGCTGCAGTGGATGTGTTTGGAAAGCCTTTTTAGAAGACAAAGCTCCATTGTCACCACGAGGGCTCCCCAAAGGGTGACTTCACACCCCCTTGATCTGTGAAATTGAGTAAATGCAAAGTCACTGTAGCGTTCACTGCAGAGATGTCTCATGGATGCTGCTGGGAATCTTAACCTGGGAATTTATTCTCCTGTCAGGGATACCTGTGTGGACACTATTCCACAAAGTATTTTATCTGTAGCTGGTGCTGCTGGAAGGAGAGGATATGTATCACACTGTCTGTGGTCTCCTGTTGGAGTGGAGCAAAATTATTCCCTCAGATTAGATTTCTGCCCTTCTTTCCTAGGAAAGAATCACAAGGCCCGGTGTGGAGCACACAGATACCTCTTGGAGGCCATGTCAGCAGTGCAGGGAGTGACTGGGAGGGTGGCTTGTCAGAAATGTGATGTGTGACATGAGCCCTAATCAAGTGTTGCAGTAGCCTTAGCTGTGACTGGCCCTGTACAGGAGGGGTGTGCACTTGAATTTACCCATGCCCTGGAGCTGTGGTCCCTGAGAGCTCTTGTCAGCAGCTCTGGAACACCTGTCTTCCAATACCTTATCCTCACCAGGTAGTATTTCTGTTCCCATATTTGCATGAGCAAAGTCAGAATTGGACTGTTTCAGCTGAGTCTGTCCTGTTGCTGCCTTCTTAAGCCCTGAACAAGCTTTCCTGGGTACTCAGGTACATGGGAATGAGACTGGGAATGCACTGAGATTCTGGGAATGAGACTCATGAGGTGCTCAAAATAACACAGTTCCTAGCAGTACATGCAGTCAATCACAGGACTGTTGTGTTGAGCTGAGCTTGATGCCATTGCCAGGGCTCACATGGGGATCCAAGCTCTTTGTTCCTTGGGATGCTGACTGAATGTGATTTTGGCAAGATTAACTTCTTTGTTGGGGTGCTAGAATATGTTTTGGGTCAAATTCAGCTCCTAGTCGTGAAATCTAGCAACTAAGGTTAAGTAAACCTTAATCAGGCTTCCAGTGTTCCCATTAGCCATGTTAGAACAGCTTTGTGAGGGGCCATTCCCAGAAAGTGATAAATGTTCTGTACAAGCTGCTTTGTAGTTGAGTGATCCCACCTGCCCATGGAGAGTATCATGATGGTATTCAAACCCTTTGAGGAGCCTTCAAGAAATTCTCAGAATCAGCATCTCAGCCATATGCAGAGTGAGACAAGACACAGTTAATGATGTATCTTTCCGTTGATGCTTGCAACCTTTATTTGGTCACTGCTAGAAAGCATATACAATGAATTCCCTTTCCTCCCTCTGGTTATCTTGAAACTTGTGGAGTGTTATGATTTTTCTTATTTCTTTTCGTGTAAATTTTGCTTACATGAGGCATTTATGGCAATTCCCATGACCAAATAATCTAAACCAGCAAAAGGACTCTCTTATTACTGAAACCCTGTCTATAGGAAGACTCATGATGGTCTTTCAATGTTAAGCAAGTTTTTTTTTTCTTGCTAATCTGTTAGCATTTCTTAGTGCAGAGGAAAAGCCTCTGGTGAAAAACTCATTTTCATTTTTATCAAGTTCATGGTTTTTCTGTCTCATGTAAGTAAGATCCAGGCTTGTGAGTACCAGAGTATCAGTAAAACTTAAGATTTTGACTTTAGGAAAATACAAGAAAATTTAATGCAACAGACAGGAGAGAGGTCCAGCACAGATGTCTAAAGTGTTAGTTTTATTTAAAGATGATCTTTTGGTGCTAGCGTAAGAAATGTTCTTTAAAAAACATCAAATAAATAAATAAATAAATAAATAAAAATAGGAATAACTTTCTGTTGAGGAGCTTAGAAAGCATCTGGCTTTCATCTTGGGAGGAAGGGGTACTGTAAAGCATTCTTCAGAGCAGGGGATAGGGAGGTTGATCCTAATTTCTCCGGGAACCTGCAAACCAAACGTGAAATAAATGTTACTAGAATCTGTTTCTGTCTTGGTACGTGTCACCATTGTCAGCAGTGCTTTTAAAAATTCAGTACTACCTAAAATACTAGGCTTAAATTAATTCCATACTCAAACTGTGTCTTCTTAAAGACTTAAATGAGAAGCTGCTCCTCTCCTGTCCCGTGGCACAGACATGGTCTGTGTTATTCAGTGAAATGGCTTAGACAAGACTCACCGTTGCAACCCATCCCACTCAGGGAGCCAATCCGATCAATCCTCCTCCCAAAACAGCCAGAATCTCTCATCATCCTGGGCATCTGCAGCCCCCTCAGTCTCTTGAGGAAGGGATCCCTGTAGGACAGAGGGGTGTTGGGTACAAGCCTGTGTTCAGCCTTCTGGTCGTCACTGTCATCGAGTTCCGACAGGATCTCCTCCTGGGTTTTGGGTTCTTGCAGGTCAGGATTGGGCTCCAGGGCTTCGATCATTGCAAACTTATCCTCCAGTCTTTCCAGCAGAGCCTATAGGAGAAGGATTAAATTTAATAAATCTCCTTGTTTTGTGGTCATTTGCTAACTCTTCCAGTCATTCTGTTCTGCATTCATTGATGATCCCATAGCCCGCCCTAGAGGGACTGACAGGTTGGATCCCAGCCTTACTGGTGGTCGTTGGGCTCTGTCCTCTGCATTATATCCCTGTTCACAGTAATTCCATGTATGGGAAGATACAGCTTCAGCTAGTGAACTGAATGCAGCTGCTTGCCACCATGTGTATCTTACTGACAAGGTTAGAAGATACCTTGGCAGAGAAGAAAATGCAATATGTGGGTTGCACAGGGAGATACCACTCAGCCCACCAGTGGTACACAGTCTGAGAGAACCTCTAGCCACGTAGTCCACTCCCACATTCTCAGAAGTCACTGCTTTGTCCCCCCTGGCAATTTCAGTGGACATCACTTGGAGAAGCTCTTGGTGTTTTCACTAATCTCTGCCCCAGGGGTTACAGGATTGCTACTCCTTAAAGTAACTGAAAATACCTGTATGGTAAATTTACACCTGCTGTGTGATTGCTTCATGGGTACCATTTTTTCATAATTTGTAAAGCTTTGTGTAGCTGGGTTCAGATAACCTCCTCAAGGGCAGCTCAACCAATTAGAGGAATGTAATTGCCCATCTGTAGAATTTGAATAGAGAGGAATGAGCATTATGGCTTGCCTGAGAGTGAGTGCATTTGGAAGCCACTCTTTCTGGCTGCTGGAAACATCCCAGAGGCAGTTTGAGCTTCAAGTGTCCTTACCAGCTCAGGGAGTTTGTTCTTAGGGCCTGAGAAAAGCTTTGAGAAGCTGGTCACTGGTACCAGCCCAAGGAAAGGTTTGAGCTTTTAGATTCCATCAGAGTCTCAAGCTTGTACTGTGCTGTAACAATGGATTTTCTCTATTATTTGTTAAAATTCTTAGCTGGTAATTTTATTGCTCTGGAAGCTTTTCTGGATGAGCCACACTAAATGATTATGTTATTCCTCTAGTACTATTTCTAGAAGTTTGTCTTTGAGTGCTCCTCTTTACCACCTCATTGCTCATCCATATGCAACCAGATCTCTCAGATTCACAAAGCTAGAGCCATATGGCTGCCCTGCATCACTGTTGTGCCATTTAGTGAGATAGATGGGACCCCATGTCAAAGTTTTCTATTTGTTTTCATGGAACTACTCTGATGATTTTTTCCTTCCCTGGAACTTTGCTCCCAGGAAGGCATATATTTAAAAGAACAAGAACCAAAACCCCAAAGAAGACATCCTACAACATCACAATTTTGGTTCCCACTACTGCCTAGGAGCTTGGGTGAACCCAACATGGGAGGATATTGCCCCACAGAGCTTCTCTGAACCGCTTTGAAGAGCTGAGGCTTTGTCCCCCGGCATGTGATGGCTGATGCGGTTATTGCGGTCCGATCATGCAAAAGGAAGGCAAAGCACCACCTCACACTCTGCTAAGCACCCCACAAGTTTAACCTTGCAAAATGAGAGTACTCACCTCCATGCTGGCCAGTTCTTTGGCAGGGCTGAGGCTGTAGATGGGGTTGGCTCTGCTGGACTGAAGCTGGATGAGCAGCAGCAAGAGGAAGCCATAGAAAAATGAGCCCTTAGTGTCCATGGCGCTGACCTCACTGGGAATAGGGAAGTTCAAGCTGTTTCTTCTGAGATGACCCTTCAAGTCTCTCTCTTCCTTCTCCTGTTGTCTCTCTTCTGAAGCTTGTCCTTTATACTCTTTGGGTGATCCCTGCTTCCTAGGTTATCAGTGGGTTTATCTTGGGCACATTCCAGTCCCATTGTAGGCATGCAGCTCTGTCAAGGGAAGATTCCCTTTATTAGCTGTCATTAGGCAGCAGCTGCTATTGCTGAGGAATGTATGTCACAAGTCAGTGATTTCATGTCACTCCCCCTCCTCTAGATACCAGGCGCTGTGATTACATAGTCCAGTTGGAAATTCTTAGCAATTCTCTTTCAAGAGACCCCTATGGTCAGATTTACAGAGATGGGAAACAATCCTGAAACTGCTCTAAACTTTGCTCAGTTAGAAGATTTCCATAAGGAAATTGCCTTTTAGAGGGGAAACAACAGGCTTTCAGATGAGTATTTGATGAAGAGTCAAGAATGAAGATAAATCGACTTTTAGGACACCTAAAGTATTGTGCATGCTTTCCCTCTATATATGGAATATGCGCGGCCACCACATACCACGGAGCGTGCTGAAAATCCCAGATTTGGGCCACTTCTCTTTTCCCATTACAATTGAGGTGATTTCACCATTGAGGCTTTGTATTTGTGTGTTACCTACAAAAGCAGCACCTCGATCTGCACCTCAGTGCAGACTGACTGTGGGGACAGCAAGTGCCTCCAGTCCTCTGCGACAATCGGCTTCGGCATCACTGGAAAACACCAGTGTTTATTAACAGCCAAATGTTTAAATAGTGGGATTTCTTTAAGCATCGGTGGTAAGGCTTGACCCTGCATCAATAAAATTTTAAAAACAGGCAGCCAGATTCAGCAATAATCTTCTTTCACCTTCATACAAGAAAGAAACTTGCTTGATGAGAACTTAAATAGATGGCTTTTGGTATTATTCAGAAAGGTATCAGAACCTGTCCCAAAGGAAGAATGGATGAATTTGTGTATATGTGTGTTTTGTGAGGAGTTAAAAATCTTTAATTTAATATATTAAAAACAAAAAGTATTTATTTGTTTAAGTGCTGAATGTCTTAAAATTAGCTAGAAACTGTCTATTCTTAAATGAGAAATTACAAAAGTACAGAATTGCTTCAAATTCCTCTTCCATTGGTGTCTTTGTGCATATAGTACAACTAAAAATTAATCTTTTTACAGAAATGCGAGAGTTCTAAATCATGAAGCAATGGCTTTTCTTGCATTTTCCTAATGTTTCTTGTTACTTTAAATTGAAACAGCAGCAAATGTATGAGTAAGTTGAATGTCAGTCTAGTAATAATTTGTTGACTCTTCATATGAACATAGATTTTGAAAGAATCACCTGAGTACACTTTAAAAATAATAACAGAATGATAAAGTATTTCCCATGTGAAATTTAAGAATTTATTCTTATTTAAGAATATCTTATCTTAGAATTTATTCTTATTTAAAAATATCTAACATGGTGTTTATGTACAAATGTGCACATACTGTTCACATGATCAGCTACCAAAATTATACTAGAACTGACATTCTCAAGGTTGTAAAGTCATGTTCAAATGCTACTTTTTCCTAATACAGCCTGAAGTCAGCCCAACTCTATGTATGTTCTGATGAAGCCCTTTATTATAAGAAATCTCTCAATTTTTCCTCAATGCTTTATTTTTTCAGAACATGGAGGCAATACTAGTTTTTTGTATTATTGTGTGCTCCAACACTTTCTTATTTTGTGCTGTTAAAAAAGAGCTAAGATCCTGATAGCTTCTTTTTTTTAATTAACACTCTATACTGGAGTGTATGTATAATTCATTAATTAGTAACAAGTATTCTTTCCTGCTGTTCTTGGTGTGTGTATGTTTGTGCCAAGGTGTAACTTTGTTTTTTAAACTGCAAAAGTGGAAGAAGATAAACCAGAATTATTAATTAATTTTGACTGTTCAATTTAAGATAATTGGAATCTGTTATTGTTGTATTTTTTGTTTCTTTCCTTTCACATCCCCCCATGCACTAAGTATTCTCTAGTGCTCTCTCTGTACAAAAACATTTTGTAGCTTGCTCTGAGTTTTCCTTTGTGTCTGTTTTTTTTTTTTTTTTTGTACAGCAGCCCCTGGGGCACAAACCCAGCAGCAAGAAATTGAGGGACACAATGTTAATCTCAGATGTGAAATATTTTGCTTTGAGTGACCTGTCCCTGTGAAACAATCTAATTTTCCAGGTTTTAGTCATTAAGTCAGACCCTGAGATATTCCGTTTTTTACTGGTTTGTTCCTTTTCATCTTCTGTGTTCCATGGCAGATAAATGAGACGCAGCAGCATGACTTCAGCCTCGACAGTACTTTTCTAAGACAGGGAGCTTTTGTGCTCTTTTTTGTGTAAAATGTAGTGAAGTGTAGAGATGGGATAAAATGGCTGCCTGTCACAGTAGCTGCTGTATTTTCACAGCCAAATTCTGCCCTCAATTATCCATCTTGCAGTTCTGCTAAAGCAAATGGGGTGTGAAATGTCAGAACTCAGCTCATCATTGTTAAAGTTATAAAACTCGTTTGTTTATCTCAGTGTCATCACCCTGGTAAATTAATATGAACTTTAGGCTTTATAGCCCTGCAGTGGAGAGTCAAGATCTAGACATTGCTCATGCTCAGCTGGGCATTTCCCTAGTAAAATGTCTGCCTTAACAGGGCAGCAGGTTCTTCTAAAAAGCTTACTGTGACTGGTTTTAGGGCTGGGAATCTGGCACATTTTCTCTGCATCCTAGGGTATGGGATGGGAGGTGTGGGGACACAAGGCTCCATTAGAGCAGCTCTGGTTGCTCAGATCAGAGAGGGAGAGCACCGAGGGTGCTGCTGGCAGCCTGTGTGTGGATCCTGTGATGAGGAGGATGGACAGAGCTCAGCTGAGTTCACATTGCCCCTTCCCCAGCAAGATATATCCTTGTTTTTCAGTCCTGTAAGGCTAAGGACTGTAAACCTGGGGGCTGGTGCCATGTGGGTTCCATCTGCTGATGGATAGACTTGCCCTAAGTGCTGCCCTGACCTGCTGCACATCTTTCCAGTCATGTCCATTCTCCTACTGCCCTTCTGTGCTGAAGAGTGTGAGCTGGTTGTACAGAGCCTCCTGTTCTGAGGAAGAGGCTGGATTTGTATTTCTTTCACCTCCCAGTGACAAAACCTGTGACAAAACTGTGCCACACCCCACCCAGGCTCACTTTCTCTGCACTTTAGTTAGATTGAGAAGGAAATGAAGAGATCAGGCCATCAGACAAAAATCAAAACAGAAATGTAAAAATGTATGGAGTGGCCATACTGCAATTAAGTGGTGCCTCACTTTTTCCAAGGGGAGAAATTAATTTTCATCCTAAACACGGATTGTTTCTCCTCGTGATCGGGATATATTATCTCTGTGTTGCGGCTGCCCCTTCCTTTCCTGGACTTTCCAGGCTCAGTGTAGGCTGCAGGGAGCCCCAGGCAGGCGGGGGGAGCCCGGCGGGGCCGGCGCTCGGCGTGCGGGGTCATTGGCGTCTGTCCCGGGTGCTGAAGCCCTCGCGGCCCTTCGCCTGCACCGGCAGCCGCTGCCAGGTGTATGTTCAAAGCGATGAAGCCCCTCTGTCCTTAGAGGTTCCCCCATGCCAGTCTGCCGTGCCAAGCCTGGCACTGATACCAGCGGCTTAGCCCATGGCACAGGGGCGTGTGTAGGACACTACCTGGAGTTAACCCCGAGTCCCAGTGCCCACCTCCGGGGAGGATTCTCTGGTAGCAGCAGTGAAGCCATCGGGAAAGGCATCCCGGCTCACTCCCACGGTCCCAGAGCTGGCAGCGGTGCCTGGCGGTGCCACTTCAGTACAGCGTGGAGGGTTACTGACGTAGTCCTGGAAGGATGCAACCACCATCCCTCCTGGTGCTGCGACCCTCCAGCAAAAGGCTTGTCCAGAACGGGTGGGATGTTCTGGCCAGGGTCAGGACCGAGCCCTTAGAGCAGAGGGAGAGGAGCGCTCTGGAGGGGATTTCTGTATCCTTTGACCATTTGCTAAACCGTGACCAAAAAAAAAAAAACCACTTAAAGAAGGCAATGTAGGCTTTGTAAAAAGTTTATTGCTTCGTACGCCACTGCCGTGGCGAGTCCGAGGGCAGCCTGGTGGTGTGGCTGCTGAACGCTGGCCTGGAGACTCAGGAAGCTCTTGGGAGCCGGTCGCGACTTCAGCTTCTACATCTGCTCCAGAAACCTATGAAAGAAGAACAGAGAGCTGCGGAGGAAGCCGCTCCGAGGCTTTCAGCCGGGGGACAGCGGCAGCTCCCGGCGGCTGCCTCGGCCTGCCCTGCTCCGGCAACTACGGGCTTTGTGCTGGTCGCATCCCAGCCGCGTCTGCGCGCCGGTCCTCTCCATCCTTGTCCCAAAGCAGCAGAAGTGCCTCCATCTGAGGGAGGACAGGAGACTCCTCCACTGGCTCTACCCCTCCGCTGGCTGGGGAGGCCTAGGGCCAGGACCGGAGTCCCCGCCCGGCCGCTCTCCGCCCCTGGGGAGCTCCCACTCGGTAGCCGCCGTCCTCAGCCCCGGCCACCGGCTCGTCTCCCGGGCTCGGTTCCCCTTCCTCTTCCCGCAGCTGCCGCAGCGACTCCAGGAAGTCCTGGAGAGGGGAGGAGAGGCGAGATAGGGAGCCCCGCTCCTGTCGCTTCGCCCCGGCGGGACGGGTTCGGGTGGCCGCCCTGGGAGACCCGGCCCCGGTATCTGCAGGGACCGCAGCTCAGCACTGAGCTCCTCACAGGCCGCCTGCTCTCCTGCCCACGGCATGACGAGCTGCAGCAGCGAGGCTCCGCAGCAGAGAGCCGGGAGCTGCATCCTATCCCTATCCCTATCCCTATCCCTATCCCTATCCCTATCCCTATCCCTATCCCTATCCCTATCCCTATCCCTATCCCTATCCGTATCATCATCTCGATACTGTACTTCCTTGCCCTTGGATGCCTCTACTTATATCCCCACTCTGCCCCCCGGAGGGAGCTCAGCTGCCTCTTGCCAGATCCCTGCAGGAGCCGAAGTGTTGCACTGTGCCTTCTGGCTTCGATAAGGGAACTGGTTGCAACTGCCCCCACAGGCCATCCTCCAGGAACTGGGGGTCTTCTGAGTGCAGCAACTGCTCCAGAGGAAGAGAACTGCTCTTAGTCATCTCCCCTCCTGGCAGCGCCTGTTTTCCCAGTGATTTCCTCTCCCTCCGCTCTCCATCACTGTTTGGTAGGAGTCGATGCAGTGAAAGAACCTTGCACTTTCAGCCTGTTTGCTGTGTCTCAGACATACAGGAGCTGAGAGCTGGGTTGATTTCCCCTCCAAGGGGCGGAGGGATGGATCATTTCTCTGTGGGGGACACAAGTAGGAGGAATTGAAAATGTTCATCTGTCTGCAGCTGCTCTTGGGATAACAGCTTTTTTTTCTCTGTATACAAATTTTTGTGCTATGTGAGTAGACCATGTCCTGAGACTTGGGTTTAGGAGATTTTCCTTCTTTGGAAGTTCCTCTGATGATGGTTCTCTGGCATTGTCACCAAACCTTTACCTTTGTAACCATTCCCTCTGTAAGAGGCAGAGCAGTAGATAGGGTCCTTTCATTCACTGCCTGGGTAACATTAAAGCAATTTCACTAAGCCTCTGCCTTCTGCCCTCTTCATTTGCTTAGAATGGAAGAAAACCAGCAATATCCCACTGGTGTGGGACAGTGATTTTTGCATCCAGCTGTTTTAAAAGCTGGCAAGTGGGTTTGTTTAAAGCAGCACAGCAAAGAAGAACCTGGCAGTGAAGGGGGATGTGTGTTTTGAAAGCATGGTACCTGAATGAAGGAAGATCATGTCAGATGAGAGGCTTTTTGTTGATAGAGAATGAAAGCAGGTCTGGGTGAGGATGTGCATTATCCTCAATTTTGTGTGGACGGGACACAAAGAAGACAGACGGGAGTGGAAAGGGATAACACAGTGAGACTGAACAGGATCTGTGTGATGATCAAGGGGAATAAATACAACTGGGCCTCTGTTAATAAGCTAGCCAGAAGTGAGTCTTGGATGAGACCAAATCTTGATTGCTGCCTAACATCACTTAAAATCAGGTACCCCAAAAGCACACATATTTAAGAAAGATATCTGTATGTTTCTGTCCATGTAGGAGTACTTTTATTGGAGGCTTTTCTCTTCAGAAACTTCTGTAACCCTGGTCTATAAATTCATGCACTTGCTGCTTAGCAAAGATGGAAATGGCACAGAGATGAGCTTCCCCCATCTGACTGGCATCCTCACTTCAAAGCTTAGCTTTGATTATTTAAATGCTAATAGAACTCAGCAAATTACCTAAAGTACAAACACACCTGGTTTCAGTCCTGAGGATCTAATTATAGAGCCTTTTATGTGAAATAAATTGTTCTTGCTTTCAGAAAAGTGCCTTTTTAAAATGTTCCCACAAAGTGCCAGGTGATGGGATGGCACATTACCGGCTCGACCTCTCTAATTGCAGCTCTTACCTGTTTCTTACTCATCTTCTGTAGGATTCTGTTCACAAGTGCTCACAGCTCAGACTTCAACCTCCTCTGACCTCTGTTATTTTTCTGCAAATAAACTTCAGTAGCGCTTGTCCTTCACTGGGTTTTCAGTGAAATTTCAACATTAAGAAGCCTTTATGTCTGTGAGAACATCCTTGGTCTAGAGTTACTAGAGTTGGGAACAAGCTTTAGACTCAGAATTATTAGAAAGGAGGCTGTAACCTTCCCATTAGCACCATCTGTCATGAGATACTGGCTCTACATCTTTTGACACCCTGATGTCCATGGGCTGTGTGGATTAATCTTTCCACCACATGGACTGCACCTGGGCCACCCTGTGGTAGCACACCTGAAGAGGGACTCTAAGAAAGCTGGATGCTTTCTGTTAAGCTCCCCCAAGCAGGGGGGAGCAGGTGTGCTTCTTCTTAGCCTAAGCAGATAGTTGGTTTTAAGCCATATATAGACTAGCTATTGGTACGGAATTATGCTGGAAGATGAAAGAATGATGACACTGCTAGTGCCATAAATCAGCCTCTCTTGCTGGGAGAGGCCCTTTAAAGTTCTTAAAGTCCTTACAAGGAGCTTGATAGACGGACGAGGCAAACTCGCAGTAACTGCTTCTTCAGATAGTTGTTTATTCTAGTGTTATCAGCTTAGAAAGACACAGTAGAACAGAACATGACAAGAGAAGGCGAGAAAAAGGCTGCTTATCAAGATTCCAAAGCCTTTTTATAGGTAAATTATCCAATTAAAAATTGAAACGACAGATATTTTTACTTTTCATCCAATGCTCAGTAAATCACTCCGACACGCAGGCCGGAACTGCGGCATTTTTCATCCAATCATCCTAAACTACCTTTGCTGCAGAATATGGAGGACTAGAAGAAAAAGGAAGGAGATAAAAACTACAAGGGTTCCTCCATCTTGGAACTTTTACTATTTATCTATTTACTACATTAATAAACCTAAAACTTCTAAATTCTTCACCCTGTGACATCCTTACATCATATTCTATCACCTAGTTCACATCTGTGTAGATTTCAGCTCCTCCCAGATGGTAGGGAGTTTTCTCCATGGATAAAGGTCAAAAACCATGCTGTCCAGGGGGGTTTTTCTCTCCAAAACAGGCAGAGAAATATTCCCTGTACTCTGGATTCCCACAGAATGACACAGTTTTCATTCTGGACTTTAATTCTTTATTTGATTGGTGGAAATCTTAATTTTCTTGTGATTTTTTTCTTAGGAAAGGCAATACAGAGTGTAATAAATTCATTATGGACTAATCCATCATTGGAGAGCTTGTACTCAGGGCTGTCTATGTAAATGGCAGCAAGTATCTGTTCAGGACATTTTCACAGTTGCTGCTGCTTTGTTATTAAAGTTAGCTTAAACAGATTAACTAGCAAACAACGTAAGACCTAACCAAAAATGTTAAAAAATAAGCCGTCAGTTTTCAGGATATGTTTTTCAATTTTCTTCTCAGTGCTTTGAAATACCTGGATCTGCCTATGGAAGAGTAGGGTGCCTTCGAATTTCCTTCAAAGAAGGGTAGCATTGTTTTGGGGTTAGGTTTGGTTTTGTTTTGTTTGGTTGGGGGTTTTTTGTTTCTTTTTTTTTTTTTTTTTAATAAGATGAGGTATACTACTAAGAGAAATTTGTTTTCCTGTCAGTGGCAGATCTAAATGCAGAGTCACTGCTTTCTAGAGATGTCTGCTAAGAGAGCTGCCCTTTGTTCAAATTGTGGGTCAGAGACTTGAGGCTTTATATCATGGTTTCCGTTTACCAGACAGCAGCCCTCTGAAATGCTCCTGAATTCTAGTGTCTAACTGCAAATTAAGGCTCTGTTTCAGGAATGAAATATGAACAAATCACGCAGCAAACCTTGAAGCAAATTCGTTACATTATGGAAAACAGTTTACTACCTGTGGCATAATGAGACTTATTTATACATTCAGTAAACAAACAGTACAAATGTAGTTTTCTGTAATTAATTTTCAGATAGATGTTCACAAATAAGTACTCTGATACAAACAGGCAGTACAGCAAAGGTGTGTTCTGTTGGCCAAGTATGTCAGGAGAGAGGTGGCTGCATTTGCTCAGTACATCATGTAGTAGATGGATTGGTGAGGCCGATATGAAAAAGAGCTGAATATCTCACTGAAAGGCAAGAGGTGCTTTGAAACCCCAAAGTCAGTCCTGTCAATAAAGAAGAGGAATAAGTAGTAGAGAAGTGTACAGGATTTCACACATGGAAGTTAACTGATTTCTTACTGTTCTAGTGGCAGATTTAGCTTCACTGTTCTGCTTAGAGTTTGTTTGGATTGAAACAAGTATCCCTGGGGAGCTGGTGGAAAACCTCTCTGGTCTTCTAAGACAAGATGAAATGCTTACAGCTGAGAGGAAGGAGGAAAAGCAGGTAAAGCAGAGGTGTGGCATTCACAGATTTTAAGTCTATATCTGAAGACAGTGTATTCTGAGGAAGGTAAAATAGTAAATTGTGTTTGTGATAGGAGGGTAAAAGTTACTTTAAGGCACCATTTCCTTGAAGTTGAATTAACTCTGGTCTTTTGCATATTTCTACAAGTTATACATGAATACATAGACCAGCAGCCTCTGGCTTTCTCTTACCATGGTGAAGAGTCAGCATCCCAGTCCACTCAGTGACCCAATTCTGTCTAGCCTGACACCAAAACAGCCCCTGGAGAGGCCCTTTTTGCTTCTGCCTTGGTTTCTACGGGATAAACTCAGGAGGTCGCTGAAGAATCTCCGGATTGCACCGTCACCCATGGATGTGCTCTCGGGCTGGTTCCTGGTGTTTTGGATCCACTGGAGTTCAGTGTCTTGCTGATCAAAGACACCTGCTGGGATCAGGTCATCTTGCTCATGGTCCCTCTCTTCTGAGACCAGGGCATGCTCCAGGTCCTCATCTAACAATTTAGACAGACTCTGGAAAAAGGGAAGAGTAGAAGGTGGAAAAGGAATAGAGGAGAAAGAGGGGTTTTGGGAACTCTCATTGTTTCCATATAAGCCATATTCAGTGCTGAGTTTGAGGACATATTTCTGAGCTGCCAGACTGCCAGTTAAGTCTTTCCTGGAACTGGACATATGGGATAAATTATGAAACAACTGAAAAAGGCCTAATAAACTCTGAATAAGGAACAAGAAAAAAATAGTTGATATCTAAGAGAATTAGTGCAATGGCAGGAGACATGCTGAAATTGGTTCTGAAGGATTATGTTATACATTTCTTTACACACTGGGAAGTTACTTGATATGTGGCAATGCCAGCTCCCTAGTGTAGTAAATGAAATGTGTTTTATAATGACTTGGAATTCCTGCACAAACAAATACACATAGGTACAGATACACACTTTCTCTTTTTCTTATATTTACACCTGGTAGTCACAAGCAGGGGCTGCATTGCAGCACAGCTGAGCTGAGGAGGAGATCCTGCAGGTACAACCCCTTAATTCCTTTTTCAGCTAAAACCAGGGGCTTCAGGGAGGAGCATGCAGGTGACTGCTCTAGGGCTTTAGATCACAGTCCTTCTAGAATAATTTCTTTTACTCCAAAAGCTTATTGCTTCACTCAGTCACAGGATGACCCTAAATGTACAGTCCCCTAACTGAGCCCACCAGAAAACCCCCCAAAGTTTTCCTTTCAATTGCCTCATGTGATTAGAAATTAAAATCCAGCGATCAATTACTTTCGTTTCCTCCATTTAATAAATGTCTCTGCCCATCTCAGCATTCCTGCTGTTATGATGTCTCTTTAAGCTGGGGTTGGAAGAAACAGATCTCATCTGACGTGTCTAATTCCTAAAGAAGCATCAGCTTCTTTCAGCTCTATTGAGCAGCCAGTCACTTACCTGTAAGGTGGAAATGGATCTGGCCTCTGCCTGGTTTTGACTGACAATAAGCAGCAGAAGGAATCCAGGGCAAAAAAGGAGTTTCAGGTTCATGTTTGGTGTCTCTGATTCCTTTTCCCTTAAGTCTCTCCAGTTCAATGTTGCTCTGTGTCTCCAGCTATCAGCATTTATATCTTTCTCCAACCCCTCCCAAGTCTACCTTTTGAGTTCCTGCTAGTGCAAGGATTGGTTTGAGGTTTTGATCTGTTTTCATCGACCTAGGAGGAGGAGGCAGAGGAGGAGGAGGAGGGAGGAAATAATTCTCTTTTCTGATGGTGAATTAAAGGAGTGTTTTCTGCTTAGGCAATGCAGCATCATTCTGCTGTCTTGGTGCCACTGATGTACATGAGTAAGAACAGCTCAGTGTTCTGTGGGCTGACTGCTAAACCTTTCTTTTTCATCCAGAGAAAAATAATTTTGAGAGAACTATAAAGTGAGACAGGAAGTGAATGGTATCCATGACACATTCACATGGCTCCTTTGTCACTGTGAAGCACCAAACCAGAGGGATGGGCTAAGAAAACATGCTGTGTAAGAAATGAGTGTTATTGCATAAGAATATGATATTATAACAATAATATAACTTATTAATATGATGTTATTGACTTAAGAGATGAAAGAGTGTGATTTGGAGAAGAAGGGAAAACCAAGTATGAAAAATATGACAAGTTACAATAGTTACCAGCCTGAATGACTGAGTGTGGCCAAAACCAGGCTGACATGCACAGACAACTTCTACAAGGCTTAAGTTGAGGAAGAAATTCCTCTCTCCCTGGATGGAGCTTAAAATAGTTCCTTTATGCGATCTTTCTCAATCTATTGTGCACAATTTATATTAAATCTGCAATCAGTCTGAAAGGAAGAACAGGCTTGAAATTTGGCTTCGCTGGAAAATTGAAATGTTCCTGAGTATGCAATAATACATCTTGCCCTTTCAAGGCCTTTTTGCACACATGTGATGCACAGAGTTGAAGGCCTTCAAGCTGGATCTACATGGAGGAAATAGAAATTAAGGACCATCTGGCATTTTTCGTATGATATTTGAGTTACTGAAAGCTTGCAAACCAGTTTTCAGGATCAACTTGTTGGTCCTGGAAGCTTGGAAAGAATAATTCTGTGATGTGCCAGCAGGTTTAATGTTTTCAATGTTTTTTTCATGTGCAGATCAGTTTAAGGCATAATTTTAGGTGTCTCTAGAAATGGGTGTTGTAAGGAGACATAGACATCCCTCTGTGATGGAAAGGGAAGTCTGATGCTATTATATTGTTGGGATTTTTTTTTGTTGATGTTGGTGAAAACCACGTTTGATATGAATCTTATTAGCAAATGAAATCATCATCCCAGAGGTTTGAGGGTACTCAACCCAGTACAGTACAACCCAGAGGTACTTTGCAGGGTAACAACACAGTAAGAAAAGGTCAAGGCCATTTCAGGTTCATCTTTTCTCCTCTGCAAAAGCCCAGGATTGTTTTGTTGCTTTGATTGGCTTGTCACATGTCTGCATAATGTGGATAATAAATCTTCTGGACCTTGAGATCTCTGAAGTTGTTTTGGGGTTCTGCTGAATTGTCTCTCTGGTTACTGTTGGACATTCATACACTAGCACAGTCCTCATCTATGACTATGCTGGTAAAAGAATAATTAAGGCTGGACAGGACTTCTAGAGGTCTGTGGTGCAATCTTGTGCTAAAGCAGAGCCAACTTAGATGAAATTTCTCAATGCCTTGTCAAGCTGAATTTTGAAAACCTTCAAGAAACAATGATTTACTAATATCTACTTGGAATTTTTCCTGTTGCCATTTGTGTCATTGCCTCTCATCCTGATGGATTGCAGCTGAATGCTGTCCATAAGCACAACAAAAGGATGTTCCATCGCCCCAAACAATGACATTCCATGTGAGTGTGTTTCAGAGAGTGCTGCATAACCCAGAGAGCAAGGAAAGCTTCAGTCCAGGTAGCCCACAGCTGGGTTCAGGTCAGATTTGGTGCAGTGGCAAAAAGTAGTTAGAAACAGAAAGCCATCCAGCAAATAACTCTGCTTTACATTCCAGATCTTCTCAGGTCTCAGACTAGCATCAAACTCAGTGTCTGAATATTCACAGAGATCTGTCATTGAGGTGGTGCAGCTAAGATGCAGACTTCAGCACAGTTGTCAGCCTATAAGAAGGGAGGAACCCCTGAGGACAGTAGAAAACATTTTGGAGGTAGGAAATGGCTTTGTGTCCCTTTTTGAAGTGTTCCTTTGTATGGCAAATCCTTCATATAGGGTGGAAGGAAGTATCAAGAAGGTAGCAGGTTGATGTGCGTTGCTTATCTCCGACAATAAATTGTTTCCCAGCTTCCTGAGATATTTCTCCTGTATCATCAGAAATCTGATTAAAGAGTGGGATTAGGGCAAACTATTCCTCTGCAGGTATCTCTGCCTCATCCCATGAGGAAGTCGAGCTCTAAAACTGATAGCACATCAACTAGGCTTAGGTAGGTATCATTAGAGCACAGCTGCATAAACTCATCTTCCTTCTTCCTTGCTCTGTGACCCCTTTAGCCTCCCTCTCTTTCCCAGCTGCTCTGGCCAACATTCCCTGGCTGGCTTAAAGGGCAGTGACGTGTCTGCAGCGCTTTCATCACAGCTGAATCGCTTAGTCCATGAGGGAAGCTGGCACCAGCAGCCCCTCACTGAGATATTAACATTTAGCTGTGGTCTCCAAGCAGTTGCCTGGTGTACCCCTCCCCTGCCCTCTCCCGAGGGGGCTGGAGCTGGACTGTGCAGGTTCAGTGTATGGTGTCACCATGAGCCCAGGCCTGGCCAGTCAGTACCCAGGTGCAAGAGCTCTCTGTGCTCTTCTGGCACTTCCCTGCCTTTGCCTTTGATGATGGGCTGACAGCAGGGCCCAGCTGCAGGAGGGGATATAGGGGATCTGCAGCAGCAATTCTCCATCCTGAGAAGGGTCTGAGCACAGAGACTGAGCTCACTCACCCGGGGTACAGCTGGCATGTATTGGCTGCATCTGCTCTGGCACAATCCAGAGGAGAGTTTGGTCCCTGCCTTAGGGATGCCTGGGACTGGGAGGAACTGGGATTTCCTGATGTCTGAGATAGCCCATCCATGGGGAATAAACCAAGCCTTCACTATCAGGTAACTCAGAAGGAGCTTCCCTTGTGGGCTGGTCATCCCATAGGCCCACTACACACTGTCCTGTCTCCTCTCCCTGTCCCACAGTACCTACTGTGGGACAGTAAAGGCCAGTAAAGGGACCGAGTCAGTGCTGGCACTACTCTGCTCTGGGGTCCTGAGGATGTATTTGCCTTTGATCTGTTCTGTACTCACTAATTAACACTCACTGATGTCTTTGAATGGATGAAGAGGGGATGTCTTCCTCTCTAGCCCTTTGGCATGAGAAGGGGCCAAGGCCCCCTGAGGACAAGGAGGGCAGCAGGCTGGCATTTAGTAGCAGGTTGTAGGTGGTTCTGGAGCATTGGATTTTGATGGCAAAAATTTTAGTTTTAGGTTTTTAAGGCACATTTATCACATTCCTCTGATGCTAATGAAGCCCAACAAGGAAGCTGCAGTGAGGGAGGGGAGAGCCTAACATGGATCCTAAAATGGATCCTCAAACAAACAGGAAACAAGCTGAGGAATTCAGAGCAATGGCACCAGACCCTGGTGAGAGGCAGAGACCTAAAGAAGTACTCATGTTCCATAAATCCTCACCTGAAACTCTTTTTTTTGGCTAAGCTTCATCTCTAGAAAAATTAACAGCATGTGTTCATCTTGTATTGGAAAGGTGGGAATGTCTACATGGGTAAATAGATACTCACACTCCAGCTGAAACATGGATTAGCTATGGTTCTAAGCCATGTAGGTCTTCTTAGTCCTGTGGCAGCCATTCTTGCTTCCCCATGATCTTTAAGTTGGATCTTAGAAATTCATGGGCTAATCTTGCACTAAACTGCTCAAAATCCAAGTTTTTCATTCTCTGTGTTTTATGAGACACCTTTGGTGTTTGAACTGAGGTCTAATTTGTCTACATGTTATTGCCTTACTGTAGAAAGGCTGGACTTTCAGTGGGAGCAGCTGCACGCAGGAAAGTTGTGGTGTTAGTCTGCACTTCCTAACCTCTGACAGGAGAGAGGTAGAGAACCCTTTGTGGGCAGCATGGATATGACATATCCCCAAGTTGTTTTGAGCTGGGACATTTACTCAGCCCAACTAGAAGGTCCCTCCTGTGAGATCCCATCTGGGCTCTTCACTTGGTTACTGAGGTGTGTGGTGACCTCTCCTGGCGAGTGGAGAACATGCCTCAAGTTCGAGAGCAACTTCTGCTTAAAACGGGGAAAACAGACCAGACGCTGAGAGGTTTCAATAAAATGATTACTTCATAATCAAAAACATGGTACATGCACTATAACAAGGGGCTGAGTGGCTCTTTTTCAGGGTTTAGCCATGGAAGTGTGTGTGAGTGGTCATGTCTTGGGAAGACCCATGGTATGTGTGTGATATATGAATGGTTGTGTTGATATTTAGAAGTTTGGGTGTCATATGAATGGTTGAGTTTAGTTCAACACTAGATATTTTGATCTGGACTCTCATAATGGATTTTGCAGAATGAAAGTTTGTGTAAGAAGAGATGGGTGTAGGGAGGACATTTCTTAAGCAATTTGTCTGGGATGACACTTTCCAGGTTTTTCTTTGCAACTCAGCTCATCCTGGCATAGCTGGGAATAGTGTCACCACTGCCCATTGATCAAGGTTTTCTTGCCAAGCAGCCAAATCAAGGGGCAAGAGGTCACACTATCCCATTGTGCTATTTATTGCCGCATGCCATTTGTCAGTGTGGAACATGCAGAAGGAGAAGCCATTTCTAGAAATGGCTAAACAGCTACAGGAATGAAATGGCACCTGTCCTAGAAGTTGCAGTGGTTGTTTACTTCCCTTCTCCCTCTTCTAACAGACTGGTCATGAACCTAAAAATAACCTAACTAACTAAAAATGTGATCATTGCATAAAGCCTGTCCTCCACAAAACCCTCAGCAGATTTTGTTCAGCCTGTGAGAGTGGCACTCTCAACCTCAATTTTGTATTCCCCAGAACAGGATCCCAATTGTCCATTAGTTTTGACATATCTCAGATTTGTGTACTTTGCCTAACTAGAGAGTGGTGTAGGTTGGTCCCTGTGTTTTGAGAACAGGGAGGTAAACTACTCTGATTTTTGTTTGGGATTCATGGATGTATTCATGTATTCTTCTTTTTCCTGCTAACATTTTATGGTCCTTTTCATCAATGCTTCTCATCAGTTCAGGTACAACTGCACACTTGTATGTACCCACACTTGCTTATTGTGATTAGAAGGCAAATCCTTCATGTCAAACATTGCAAGCAGTTGGTTGTGCCAGGGCAGCCATTCTGGAATTCTGCAGTGGATGCATATTAGGTTGCATGTGAGCAGAGAGCACCTTCTTGCCTTGGGTGGGTGAGCTGCAGTGGGAAGGATGCAGCTTCATCCAGAGCTCAGAAAAGCCGCTCTCTCTCAGCAACTCAGTGTGGCTGTGGTGGCTCTTATCATCCACTGTTCTTGATTTGACAACCCTTCTTTATTTTCCCAGAAAATACTCACTGTGTTTGCCAAGCTTCTGGAAATAGCTGCAGCCTTTTGTGGTGGAGGGTGGCATGGCTGTGGGCCAGAGGGGCAGGATATTTTAGCTGTTGCTTCTCAGCACAGCGTGATGGGCGAGCAGCCTTTCAAAAACTAACACTCCTAAAGCTGTGATATGGTGCTCAGGCTACAGGGCTGGAGGCTGTGTTCATGCTTGAGATAAAGTCCACTGTCAGCACCACATTCACACCTCCCCTGTCACACTAGGCACCCCATGGTCCTGCCATTCCCACCAGTCACTTGCTGCAAAGCCTCAGCATGAGGGGATCAGGCCCTGTGCTGCTGTCACCAGGGGCTGTACAGTTCCATTTGCCCTTGTGGTGACATTGAGCTGGTTAGAGGGAATACTGTGGGGTGGACGAGATTTGTCACCAAGGACTGTCACCCAGAACTTTGGACTCAACCATTTTCCCTTGGGATGCACTGTCTGGATAAAAGAGGAATGGGTGGAGTAGTGTATGCCAGGTGTGAGCTGGGGGATGTACAGTGCCATGGCTGCTTCCCCGTGTGGGTGCAAACACCAGATGCATTCTCTGAAACAACAGAAATCGGGGGCAGGCAGTTACACTTGCCTGTAGATACTGAGAAAAGCAGTGATTCCTCCCAAGATTCTTACAGTCTCACTCTGTAAAAGTTAATTTGGAGTAAATTGTTTAGTGTCTATGGGCTGGCAGAGTTTTCTGGAATTACAGAAATTCATTTAATTAATTTACAGGGAGAAAAGACACTTGTGTTAGGCAACTGAATGCCACTAGAAAATGGAAGCTTTTGGGGCTGTGCCAATGGGCAAAAGAATCATTCCTGTAATCAAGATAGTTTAATCACTGCAAAACCCAAAGTTTAAACCAGTCCTTCAGGATGAGAATGGGTTCAAAGGCTTCCACCTACAGGTATGGTGTCAGCTTCAGCTCACAAAAGTGCTTCTTTGTAATGGCAAGGAGTGTCATTCCCACACTTTCAGTGGACTTATATGGATGGGGAAATGAACAGAATTTTTAGCCGAAGTTCTCTGTGGACCAAGTCATTGGAGAATTAAGGTTGCTACTTAAGTTAATATGACTATTAACCATATTGGGAAGCCAAGAAACTGGTTGCTGTCGATCAGCTGCACAGGTACAGCTGCACTTCTCTCTCCCTCTCTCGAGGTGTTTCAGTCCAAACCTTGAAAGATTCTCAACCGATATGGGACTAAACTCTCTACTGTTATAAATGTTACAGCTGTATTGCTGCAGGGAAGACTTTGGCTCTTTGCACAAATAAAACTATTGGCATACAGTTCCCAGTGAGCACAGTCAGCTTCATGTGTGCCAGTCAGTCAGTAGCATTTTTACAGTTTGCTTGTACTCAGTGGAGCAGTCAGGCTTGAGTAGCAGCTGCACATGGAGGGGTTGTTCAGTGTGTCTGTGTGTGCCTGATAGGCTGTAGGAAATATTGGACTCACTTTCCTCCATGGCATGTTAAAAGGGGGCCCCAGATGCCACCCTTAAGCCAGAACTTAAACCACATAACATTGCTGTGCCCCTCTGCAGTGAGTAGAATGTCCAAGAGTAAGTTTGATCTGTGTCTCTCTGAACTTCCTGATCATGGGAACAATTTATTCTGTGTATCCATTCACTCTATCCCTCAAGACTGGGTTCTATCTGCTCTGCTTTTAAAGTTGCATGGGAAAGCTACGCAAGAATAAGCAGTAATGGAAAGGTGGGGTAAGAATAGAGCCACACAATCTGCTTTTTATAGAAAATAGTGCTTCAATGCTTTCTGGAACATGGGAGAACCCTCCAAAGGGCCTTCATTTGAGCACTCAAAACCCATCTTTGAAAAAACTTCTATGTGAACAGTTGCCTATGTCTTAAATGTCTAAACTGTGTTTAGTTAAAACCAATTCATCACAGCAGATAGAGGGCCACAGAACCTCAGAGGCAGAAAATGGTTTTAGTAGCCCTTTTCCACTGGAGATTCTTCACATAATTTCTGTGTTGTTTAACCAAGAGGATTTGTTTTACCCTGTCACCTCCCCGAGGATAACAGTACATGTTTTGCGTAGTGTTGAAGTGTGAAGACCACTGTGAGCCATGACATCGTATCTCAGGCCAGAGCAGATCAGGAAATGACCAAGAAGGCCTATAATATTGGCCATGGGAAGAATGAACATTCTTTAGCCTAGATAGGTCAGATGCACCTGACAAGTCTAATAGAACAAGGAGATCTTTCACACTTTAGCACATGATATTTTAGTGCAGAGAAATGGTTTGTGACAGGTGGAGGTGAATCAGGGTGCAAATCCTCTAGAAGACACGCTAATAAATCAGAGCTGCTCTCACACAGTAAGAGGTAAAAGGAATATGGGCCTGAATAGCTAGACTGCTCCAAATCTGACCTTCATTTAACTTCAGGAGGCTTAAAATTAATTCTGGGTCCCAACTTCCAATCACAGCTAGAACAGTAATTCCCTCCAGATATATCAAAATGACCAGTGAGAAAAGACAGATATATTAATGACTATGACTTTTTTGTGGGGTTGGAAGGGAAGGAAGCTAGTAATAGGAAAAAAACAGCAAACTACATTTTCTAGAAAATTCAGTGGTGTTTTGCAAAAACAAATAATTATAAATATAGGTTCATAAACTAAATAGTTTCAACTATTTTTAACTGATGTAAACCATAAGATTAGTTAGTTTAAAAAATATTTTTTAAAAAGGGAGTCAGGGAGGTTTATAAGCTAAATTATCTGTGAGGTCTTACTGAGTGGGTTACAAAGCTGAGGGCTGGTTTCGGTCCAAGGTTCCGTGTGTTGATCACTGAAGTCAGAGCCAAGATGAACCATTGGGTTCATGGGCTGGGTCATTTGGACTCATTTTGCCCACAGCACAGGAAACCTTTGTTAAAGTTCAAACAGAGCTGACTCGCAGATAAGTCTCATGGTCTCTTGCTGCTGGTTTAGTAGGTAGTCTGTTCTCTAAATTGCTAGAGAACATTTCACTCTGTTCATATCTCACCTTGTATCAAGTACTGAGAGCAGGAAGACTTAACGTAAGACTTAGCTGCTTTAGGTCTTTTATTATGTAATTGTATGGGGGACAGGATTGACCACTGGTTTAAGTATTGCTTTGAGAAGTGGAAATGTGCATGACTTTGATGATCTGGCCTGCAGTCTAAGCAACTGTTTGTATTTCTGCCCTGCAAAAATGTGTGTGTGATGCACCCCTGTGGTATGAAGTGAGGTTCTTGTCTGTGCATCTTTATAGTTGTGGAGGCAAGAATGAATGAGAGCTTTTGCAGGTACTCAGTAATTGCCTCATGACCAGAAAGTTTCTACTGTAAGAGACAGTCTGCATTTAAAACTTTTATACTTCCCCACTGTAACACTGTGTGGCTTTCCAGAGCTATTTTTCGCACATCCCTAATCATTATACCCCTGTACTTTAAACCTCAGAACAGATCTCTGCTTGTGCAGGTCTGAGAGCTTGACCTGGTACTCCTTAGCTTTGCTTCAAAGCAAGTACCTTCACTGAGAAAAGGAAACGTCCCTACCCTCCAGGCTGAGGTTTTCTAGGCCCGGTGCCCACCAATTTGTTCCCTAGTGATCCTGCCAGCCTGAGGCTGTGAAGCACAAGTGTTGCTGAGCCATGTGTGGAAGGCAGAAAGCTCAGAAGGCAGGAATTCCTGGAGCAGCAAGAGGAGGGAGGCATGACAGGAAGAGGAGGCTGATACTTTGCTGAAGAGCCCCTCACAAATAGTGCAAGAATACCATTTCTCTGTCCTGGATCCAGATTCCCTTATCCGGGAGCGCCGGGCGGTGGGTCCTGTCAACACGTCTGCCTCGTGTCCTGCTCCGCACTCAGCGCCTGCAGATACAGAGTGGCTTGAACAAGTTCCAGTGCTCCATCCCTGATCTTCCCAGGACCCTTCCATGCAGCACCCTCAGGCAGCCAGGTGACATCACTGCCAAATGCCTTGTAGGCACTTCCTGTGTCACATTCCCGACTGGAGAGCCTCTTGCCAAGTCCTTGTCATTCTACACAGTCTTTTTAGGAACAAATGGTCTAATTTTAACCTGCCTGCCACAAACACCTTCCTGAAATAAGTTCTCACTCTCTCCTGCCTTGTAGTTGAGAGTTTAAAAACAAAATCCCTCATCCTTAGGGTCCAAAGCTAAGGCCTGTAAGCCCAAGGAGGGAGCAAGAGCCTGTGCCAGAAACTGCTGTCACTGTTAGACCCATACTGAGCTGTGAGGATAGGAATGTTCCACGGAGGCGCACTCAGGTGATGTACATCACAAAGTTGCTTGGATATGATCCAATCTGAATGAGTTGTTCTCTATTTCAAGGACATTGCAATAGAAAGAACTTGTTTTCTGGACTGGCTGCAGCCAGACATGACATTGAAAAGTGCAATAAATGGGCTTAGCATCCTCTGTGGTGTGTCTAGAACAGTTGCTCTAATCACCCTCCTTTCTTTCTTTTTGGGGGTCTAACTAGGTGAGCACTGGTCTAATCAATAAACTGATTCTGATCCCACAGTGATGTCAGTTCCTGTCTGGCTATGCTGTCCTTGAAGGGCACATGCAGCAGTGACCTGCTTTGAGAACAAGTAAAAAAACACAGGAGAAACGGGAATTACTGTGAGATGAGGACAAAGAGCACAAACTCCACAAAATCACTGGGGACTTATGCTCCTGCCTTTTGCTGTTCCCATGGAGGTGAATATGTATCTTGTATCGAAGGATCAATGCATGCCTGAACTACTGTTTTTAATTAGCAGAGTGAAAAAAGCCACATTTTTAAAGAACCCTCTAAACAGGAAAGGAAAATGTGTTTTCAGGCAGCTGCTGTCTTTATGTCGCCCTCTCAGGAGTGACACACAGATCCCTTATGTTCCTTTAGACCTGGTAATTAAGCAACTCCTTGTACCTGCAGGTCAGTTGATCAGGTAATGGACTCCCTGTGGTCTCCAGTGCACTACGTCTTAAAGGATAAATAGAAAAAGGCAAAAAGTCCTTGGGGATGTCACCAGATCCCGGCCTGACTTGTCCATGGGGCCTTTTCTGAGCAGAACTGCAAGCAAGGAGCAGCAGCCCCGAGGCTGATCCCCAGGGCTTTTGCCAGCGTCACTGTGAGGTGGCCCAGTCCCTCCCTCCAGGGTGGGAGGCTGTTAGTCACGGCAGCTGCCCAGCTTGCCCCCATTCAGCTGAGGACTAAAACAGTGTTGGCTCACATAAGGTGAGTGAAAAGTGGTTGGTGTTACTGGATACTCTGAAGGTCAAACTCCTGCCTCCAGCTGGGCTTCAGTGGATGAGAACAAACATGGCAGTAGGGCTTCATGTGCTGAGCATCCCAGCAGGAGCTGGAAGCACACCAGCATGGTGGTGGGAGGACAGAAGGGACTTGGAGGATAGAACTTCTCTATTCTGGTTGAGCACCTGAATTACTCCAACTCCTGCACAGGCTGGCATAGCACTTGTTCTCTTCTCTAGCAGGATCATACAGGATCTTTGAAATGTCACTGGCAAGAACTTTGTCAAACGGATTGATTTCAATGATCTAGTTTTGTTTCCAGCTTCCCACTCTCCTCTCATTTTGACACATCTTTATTAGCCAACTTCTGAACTTCTTGAGAAGCACTGCAGAGCCCACAGGTTAGGTAACTTACTAGTGGGTTTGGAAATAAGGACCAGCTAGAAGCTGACAAATACTCCAGAACATGCATGTGCTGTTTTCTATTTCATCTTATCAATCTGCCTCTCTTTTTCCCTGCTCTCTGATTTCGAGGGCACATAGCCATTTATGCCTTGTCATCAAAGACTTGTTTTGGCCTTTTAGCTTCTCTGCCCTTCTCCATCTCGAGAGGAAAATGCTGTGATAGCTCCTTCAGTGATGTTCCCTCCTTCTCCTCCTTCTCCTCCTTCTCCTCCTTCTCCTCCTTCTCCTCCTTCTCCTCCTTCTCCTCCTTCTCCTCCTTCTCCTTCTCCTTCTCCTTCTCCTTCTCCTTCTCCTTCTCCTTCTCCTTCTCCTTCTCCTTCTCCTTCTCCTTCTCCTTCTCCTTCTCCTTCTCCTTCTCCTCCTCCTCCTCCTCCGGCTGTCGCTGTGTGTGTGTGTGACCGCAGTCCCGGTTCTCCCGGGATCCCGAAGGATGCTGGCAAGGCTGGGAATGCTGCCGTGTTCGGGCCCGCAGCGACACCTGGCGGCCGCTGTGGGAAGTGCTAGTTGTTGTCGCGGGAGGATCCCGCTGTGAGGTTTGCACGTCTGGTGAGAGGACCCAGACAATTCATTTTCGAGGCTTTGCGTCCCATGTGTCCCAGCAGTATGATTGATGCAGAAGGCTAAAATAGCCCGTATGATCTTTATGGAAATGAAGTGTAACCTTTGATTGATACTGGGGAAGATTGTCTTTTTATGTCAGACTCAGAACAGGGCACTTTTATCCCTGGGGGATTTCTCTAGTTGAAGGTATATCTCTGTGCCTTTGGCTAGGTTGAAATCCCCCTTAATAAATTGGAGACTTTTAGTTAGCCTGATCCAGAGCAAGATTTTCAGTCCAGAAAATGTTTCATGGTGCCAAAGTCAGTCTCAGAGTTAAGCCAGGCAACCTGTTACAGCCTTAACCTTCATCCAGTCCAAGCCTTGTTGTATGTTAGGCATAAACAGCACAAAAATCTTTGGAAACCAAGCCACCATATCAAAGCATCAGCCACATGCATTGCAAGGAACACATCACTTCCTTCTTCCCTGAGGAAGGGAAAGGGACTGCTCGGAGTTTAACCAAAGCATGTTTTGTTAATAAACACTAATTGCCATCTATCAAGCACACACATTTTTTCTAATTTAAAAATTCACACTGAAGCCTCTGAAGAGATGAAGATCAGAACAAGCTCAATTTTCCATGCAAATAATTTTCTTCTGATCTTGACCCAGGATTTTCATAACAATTAGAGACAGCGTGGGACTGCTGTGCCTCTGAGCTGCCACAGTACCCAGCTGTCCCTCTCCCCATGGGGTTCCTTTCATGCCTGGCTCTGAAGGATGATGTGCACCTGAGACATTTTTCTTCACTGAGCTGAAAGTTGTGGCTCTTCAACCACATTTATTTCTGTCTCTCCTTTTCCTGTTGTTTGTTTTTTTTATTTTCCACATTTGATCCTGCTTGCTGGGTACTGGCAGGAACCAGATGAAAAGATTATAGCCTCTCAGTGTCAATATTGGACATCAATCTAGATTTATATATGTTTGAGTACATGGGATTGTGTATTTAAATCTATGTGAGCATACCTGTGCAGGTTCCAAACAGCTCCAGTAATATCATCATCAGACATCTTAAAAACACATCTACACCCCCTGGATTCAAGAGACTGACTTTAAAAAGAGGAATTTTTGGTTTGGTTTGTTTGTGTGTTTTGGAAGTGGCTTTCCAGGATGCAGCTTGCTCTAATGTGATTTACCTTTGTTTTCTTTGGTATGAAAGTATTGGAGCAACTTCCAACCTACCTTAATGGAAAAATCTGAGTCACATTCTTGCAGACACCTTTTAACAGAAATGAAGTTGTATTTGCACCCATGTAAATATTCCATATAGGCAAGTTCTGAGATGTGGGGAGGTGGGAGGGAAGGCTGTGTTTGAGATGACCAAAGTATCTTACTAGGTTGTTTTATTAAGTTGTAAGCCTGGAGTGATTGTTGTGGCCATTGATGCAAAGTCCTGCATGAATTGAACCACTGAATTTGCTTGAAATAATTCTTGCTTGAACTGGTGAATATATTTTTGGAACAACACCTGATCTTGATTCATAAAACACCAATGCTAGAATTAGTTCTGTGTTTCATTCTTTCTCATGTAGAAATATGCATGTTACATTTATCATGAGGACTTCAGCTTACAGTTTTTATTTACTTACGTACAAAACCAAACAGTTCCTCAGTTGACCTTCAGAGATACTACTTCAGGCTAAGCTTGGAGCCATATACACAGTTACATATGTGAACTGACTTAAAGAAAAACAGCTCTTGTCTTTGACTCCGCAAGGAGTCAGCTTATACGCGCTCTTTCAGTTGTTCTTATAGTAGTCAATCAAATGACAAAGAGATACTCCAACCAGCTTCCTTTGAAACTCATAAAGCTACTTTATTTTAGGAAAAAAGAAATTATTAAAAAGCAAGACCAATTGCAGCTTTTCAAGCCTGACTTCCTCTTAAGTTCACACTTTCGTTTGTGTTGCCTTTTGCAACCATTAAGGACTGCCTTGCCTCCTTTAGAAAGGACTTTAATCTGCTAAATCTCTCTTATGCTCTACATGAACCTGTCAGTTGGCAGAAGAGACAGGCCAAATCCTGTCCCCCACACTTGTGCTCCTGTTTCCACTTCCTGGAATTGCTAGAAGAAGGCAGCAGGCAGGATAGGATTCATGAGATGTGCAGCTCTCTTGTAAATGAATTGAACTCTGCACAGAGTTACTAATTGCCAACATGCAAAAGTAATTGTTTGCTTTGATTTCTCTGAGTCATATGTAGAAGAGGAATTTACTGCTCATCAATGCAGAGACTCTTCCTTCATCAAGGAAAGAAAAGCAAATTTCAGTTTCACGGGAGAAGTAGCTTGTCTTTCTCATATCTTCCATAGAGCTGGACTGCATCTTTGCCTCACCACCAATCCCCCTGGAGACTGATAATGGAAAAAATACACATATGGAGAGGAGATTCCACTGTAGTGGAGAGGAGCTGGAAAGACAAAGTGCTACAGAAACTTACTAGAAGCAATTCAGTGTTGTTCTCACTTCATTTGTATCTGTGAAATAACTATCAAAATGTTACTACCTTCTCCATCAGGGTTTTGCTACTCCCTCTCCTACCATCTAAAGTTACATGTTTTCCAAGTGATGGTTCACTGGGGAGCTGTAAAGGCCAAGTTGAAATAAGCAGCTTGCTGTAATGTGTCAGGGTCTCAAAGTGCCCTCACTATTCTGGACTTTGATGGCTGCATTCTGTGTCACCTGCAGGCATAAATCTAGAATGGCTTTAGTGAAGTGAAAGAGTCACACTGCTGTACATCTTTTACCTACAAGTCATGCTCCTGATGGAACCCCACCTGTGCTTTTGTAGCTTCTTGTTTTGAGACACCTTCCTAAATTTCGACTGGTGTTTTAGGTTCCCACATTAACACACTAGCTAAAAATAGCAATGGTGGCTAGAAGCAAGAAGAGAATGTTATTTAAAGGAGCTGTGTGTGCCTGGGTCAGTCCAGTCACTTCTTGTACTGTCACATCTCAGCTACAAAACCTGGAAGAAGCTCATTTTTCCACATTGTTTTGGTACCACGTGACCTGTGTTCTAAATTGGCACCTTTGTCATCTTCCCCCAAAGCAGGTATGCCCAGAGAAGGGAGGTTCTCCTGGAGGCTTAGTTGGGAGCTGTTGTGAAAGCCATTCCTCTGCTTTTGGCTCACTCCATGGGTGACACTCTCAGGGCTCCAGTCTGGTCTGGAACTCCTTCGAGTGTGAGTGTCCAGGCTCAGCTCATCCCAGGACATGGCAGGGCTCTGTGCAGATGGAGCTGCTCCCACACCAGCCTGTTGACAGAGAGAGACACACATTAGAGCTGTGTTTGCACAAAGCAGAGCCCTCTGCTTCCAGGGCAAAGATGCAATTTCTACATGTCCCAGTCTGTAGTGAATGCCTTGTTGTCTAGGAAGGCTCCCCCAGCCAGATGTTCACCTCCTTACTTGTTGGACAGAACCCTGGCTACTTTCCATCTTTTTTTTCTTGGAGATTGTCGGATTCCAGTGACACACCAGGCTGTCATTTTGAACACTGTAGTTCTTGTTTCCAAGAAGCCAATAGGTTTTCATTTTCCCTTTGCCCTGAACAAGAAAAGGAGAGAGCAGAAAACAGCTGTTTTCATAGGATATGAAGCAGAGCAGGGATCACTCTAGCCAGAGCTAATCCCTCTCCTGCATTTGTTATCTCTCCTTCTCTCATAAGTGGCTGCTGATTAGGGAAAGAATTTTAATTTACGTGCAGTTTGGGTGCTAATAATCTTTTCCATTCAGAGGTTACTGCCTTGCTGGTCACTGGCAGTGTTGCTAAACATTTAAAATCAGCCTTAAACCCATGTGTCTTTCATTGAATCCTAACACTTTGAGCCATACTCATGTGGTTCCATACAGGTGCAGACATAGCAGCCATGTTTCAAAGCACACAGAACATTTTTTCATCAGCTTTGAGGGGTAATGTGTAGCCACTTCCAACTGAATTAGCAAAAGAACCTTGGGGACATGGTTAAAAGTTGACTTGCTCTTCACAGAAGAGCAATGGCCAGATCTATCACCTCTTCGCTATCCCATTAAATGCCTTTATTGTTGTAAAGTTACAGAAAAACTGTTACCTTGACTTCAATTTCTCCTCTCAGTTCAATTTCATATGCATCATCTGTGAGAAGGGCTTCATATGTAGCAGAACTGATGTGGATCTTCTGCGCTAGGATGCAGAGCAGAGCAGGAATTAATAATTCCCTGAATCCCTGAGACTACACACCAGCCCTCCTGCATTTATCAGCCCAGTGTTTCCACCTCCTCTTTTGGCATTGAGGTATGTGACTCTACATGCCCATGCCAATCCACAAGGATTTCTCTTGCCTACTTGGTGCATGTGCAGGGATAGTGGGGATGGCAGGTCCAGCATGTGCTGCTTCCTTAGATAGATGGTAATTAGTTCTCTGACTTGGGATGGTCCCAGAGAATGCTCCTCCTCTAGAGACCTTATTTCACACTTGACTGTGCCTGATGTGAGGCGGTGTTTGGGGTTTTCCTTGTGCTGCAGTGCCTTAAAGGTGCAGAGTGCAGGTATGAGTCTGGCTGGATGCCTGGATCCTGCCCGAGGCACTTACGCAGGCTGGTGGATTCCATGCGGGAAGCTGTGTTTACCGTGTCCCCAAAGAGACAGTAACGAGGCATTTTGTACCCCACAACTCCAGCTACGCAGGGTCCTGAGAAAACACAAGACAGACAGACCCCAAAAAGAAGCAAATGGTAAGAAGTAGTAAGAAGTAAGTGCAGGGCAGCGTCAAATGCCAGCACCTTTGCGAGTCACTCTGTATCCTCAGAGTGTCCTGGGAGTTGAGTGTACTCTGTGCATCTGGGGCCTGACTGCACAGTATTTACTTAGTGAGAGAAGTCACGATTTGATTAGCTGTACCTAATTGATGCTGATATCACCAATACTAAATTGCTTCTCAGGCCTTTCTGCACTGATACAGGCAAAAGTCATTTCACCCCCCTGTTCCTGCTGGAACCAGAAGAAATACTTATCCTAATGTGTGGGCAGAGGCAGCGGCTCTGCAGAAATGCAGAATTCCTTTCTCCTCACACAATTGGACTGTGTCCTATTCTGTTTTTCTCCTGCCTTCACTTCAGCCCATGTACCTGTGTGTATCCCAGCTCGCAGCTCCAGTCTGCCCATTGGCATGTGAGGGATCACAACCTGCCGCACTGCTGCCACCAGATCCAGGGACATTTTGGCAATCTCGTCAGCATGTTTGGTGCCATTCCTCTCTGGCAGGCCACTCACTACCATGTAGGCATCCCCAATGGTTTCCACCTGATAGGAAGGGGCATGTGTTACTAAGTGGCAGGCACTGAGCTTTCCTTTGGAAAGAAAATCAGAATAAAATCTATTTTAGCTGTCCAGCACTTGCCAAACTGTGGTGTAGTCCCTGTACAATGGCAGGTCTTGTACTTAATGGATTTTGGCCTCCTGGCCTGGGGTAGTTGATATTCACCAGAAAACAGAGTAAGAAAAATTTCAGCAGCTTCCAGATTCCTTTCCTGTGGGTTTGTACTCACCTTGTACACATCATAAGACTCAATCCTGGTATCAAAGCAGACATACAGATTGTTGAGCATCTCAACCACTTGCAAGGGAGTACAAGAGGCAGCAATGCTTGTGAATCCCACGATGTCCGAGAAAAAGATAGTCACCTGTTACAGGGAGAAGGAGAGCATGAAGCCAAGGTCTCCAGGCAACAGTGGTGAAGCCTTTGGAAAGTTTGGGGATTTGTGAAAATCTGAGCACAACACCCTAAGGCACAGGCTGCATGTAGAACCAGTCTTGCACAGCTCAGTAGATGCAATTCTAAATTAACAAGCTCTGGATCTGAATTGTTTTCTACTACTTTGACAGATAAAATTATTCTTATCCCCAAAGTTTATCACCTGCACTTCTGTGAATACCTCATGCTAATGGGAGACTGAAGGTCAAATGCTTTGAATCTTGTGAGCAGTGATCAACAGACTTCTTATAGAAGTAGGGTCTCATTTTCCTTTAAAAGTGATTTAAACTGTGATAAAGATAAAACTAGGTACCCAAAAAAACTGTGAAATAAAATCTCAAATGCTGTCTCTGCTCTTGTTGAATTAGAAAATATTAACTGGATTTTGATTTTCTTCAAATGATGTTTGTTATGATCAAGTAATTTACAGAAAAAACACTTTAAAAAAAATCAAACTTTTAAAAGAAAGAATAGAATTGAGGAAGAGAAATGTGTGTTACAGCTGTTGGCAAAGAATTGTTTCTTCTCTGTGCTGTCTGAATTGTGGCAGTGTTTAAACTCAAATCGTCCTTGCTAATACCAATTAATCTTGAAGAGCCACCTTTTCACGCTCTGCCTTAGTTCAGCACTTTTGATGTCATGACTATTGTGGATTATAATTAATTGTGCAATTACAGATTGTTGTTTTGATAATGACACCTACAGATTAAATGCAGACATTTTTTACTGTGTTTCACTGCTGAAAGTAAGGGGGTGTCCAAGGAAAAACAGAGAATAGAATTGCAATTACTGTAGCATGAGGATTTGGGCTCAGGGCTATGCAGCACAGCTGCTAAATTCAATACTGACAGCAGCAATTCTTTTATTCTTCCTATTTTACAAGGAGGAGACTCATTTCTTTCTCCAATGAACTAATGATCCAATGGCTGGCTGTTGTGGGTAGGCTCTTAAAGACAGTATAGGACATTTGACATCTAAAGCTATGTGTCTGAAAATCTCAGCTCTTCTTCTTTCCCCATCAGCCTAAGTGCTCCATAGAACATTGCACAGCTCTTTCCAAAACCCACCGGGAATATTTGGATTTCTATCCACACTCAACTCTGGGTGCAAACCCAGGATCTTCAAAACCATGACAAGGTAGGTGCTATTTTAGGTGAATACTTTTCTATCCTTGGTGGCAACATCCTTTCCATTTGCTAACCTGATCATAGTTTTCTGCCTCAACTTTTTGGCATTTCCTTAGCTGCTTGGCCACAGACTTTGGCAACATCTGGTGCAAGAGGTCCTCAGCTAGGCGCCTCTCCCTTTTTAAGTCCTCTGTCTTTTCCTTGAGGTGCCCAGCATAGTTGCGTATCCAATCTGTCATTTGCTTGAAGGACATCAGTACAATGGGGTAAATGAGACAGGCAACCACCGACAGAGTGATCTTAAGGCTTACTGCGGACAGGATTTCCTTAGATTTCTTGTGCAGCTTTTCCTGTCCCTCCTGCAGCAGGCAGCTCTGTGCATAGTGCAGTCCCCTAACTAAGGCTTCCATGGACACAAAGTCACCTGAGCCCAGGAATGGGGTAAGGAAAGAGATTCCTTCATAATGAGTAAAATGAAGTGACAGATTGACATTATCTGTCCAGCACTTATGTGCAGTCTCTGAGGAGAAGAGAGCATAGCTCAGAGTGGCAAAATGTTGATGCAGTGTGGTTTGAAGGCTCATAGGTTCTGGCACTGATTGAGCTTTGAGGACAGCTTCTCTGATTTGGAGGATGAGTTTAAAAGCTACTGTGTCTGCCCAGTCAGGATTGTGTCTCATGGCTTTGAGGTCCTTGTGGGGACTACTGAAATGCTTGAGCAGTTCAGAGATCACTCTGGACAGCACCTGCCTGGCTTCAATAACCCCCGAGATATTCAATTTGTGTCTCAAGTCAGTTATGTAAAACCTACAAATGGAGATTTTCTCCTCCTTGCACTGGCAATTCTCACAGTACAGTTCTGCTTCACTTGCTGTACAGAGGGAGTTTAAATTCCCCAAGAGCTGAGAATGGAATGATCTATTTCTTGTGTCTGCTGCTGGGAACAGCCAGCTGTGCCTTTCTTCCTGCAGGAGAGAGATGAGGTGAGCGGACCAAAGGTTTTCACAGGAGGCAAGTTCCTGAAGGGCTTTGCCTGTGTTTTTCCATATTTCCAGGCTGTTACTCAAATCAAAAGAAATGGCCCCGAGGAGGCTGCAGAGGGAGACCATGCATGCCATCAAAATCCTTTGAACTGTTTTGCTACCACCAGCATTGGAGGAGGGAAAACATCTAAAAAAAATTAAAAAAAAAAAAATTAAAAAAACAACAGTGGTATTGTCTGATCCTGGGAGTGTTTCGTCCAGCTCCTGAAACCACAACTGGATCTAGCAGTGATATTTAACAATTCCCATGCATTCTGAAACAAAGCACAAGGAGCATGCATTATCTGGATGCTTTTAAAAGACATATTTTATTATATTTTGTTCCACCTGACATTATTTTAAAAGAAAAGCTGTATTTAAGAGACTGCTTCCTTGACACACTCTGATCTGCAAAAGCAGATGAATGATACAGTTTTTCTGTGAGAATAAAAGCTAATAAAACCATTTGCTGTAGCTTTTATTCTCCAAATCTTAAGGAAGGCCATGAAAAGATGGGTTACTTATTCCCCCAGTGATTCCAGTGATCACAAACTGAAACTGTTGAATTTTTTTAAGCAAACTTCGAGAATTTGTTCTCAATAGGCATTTCCAGATGATTAATAATTTCTGTTGATATGTTTAAATGATCTCAGATGTTTTTTGCAGTATTGTCTAAATATTTCAGAAGGAAAATTAATCACATTTCTGTTTTACTTCAGTTTTTACCAAAGCATGTGTGCATCCAATTTTTACTGTTTGAGCTTCATGATTACCTGTCTCTCTTTCATGCTGCACATAGTGGACATATATGCTCCATACAGCAAAGTGACCTCTAATGATTTTAATTTTCAAAACTATTATTCCATCATTTACAATCTTACATTAACGATACTGATGAAAAACCTCAGGATGTTGTGCTGGAGCTGATGACTACTGAATAACTGGGCAATCCTTATTTCCACTGATACAGAACGAAGTTCTGCATAGTAAAGCTAATTGAAAAAAGCCCTCCTCAGATCCCCTGTACTTTCAGATATAGGAAATCACACTTTTAGTCAGACAAATAAAACCTAATAAAGCCTATTATTTCTCAGCAGAGGCTGATATTAAGCAAAATAAATTCTTGCTGGGCAGGATGGTGGTCAATGGTTGTAAAGTAGAAGAAAAGTGATAAAAATACAGTCCCTGAAGATGATAAAACAGCCATGTTTTCTCTTCTTACTTTAATACAATTTATGTTTAATAATATATTTACTTTCAGTCCAAAGGTTAACATCTGAAAAATATCAAACTAAAAGGAACTGCAAGGCTAGAAAATGCATCTCTGAGCATTTCTGTTCTCACAACAGACTTCCAACCTTTTCCTTACTCCATCTACTGCTTACCTTTGGGTCACTTGCCCTCCATTTATAATCATTCCTTTTACTCTTGGAAACACCTAATATGTGCTTGGGAGAGAAGAAAAACACAACAAAAATCCACCTTGATTTTATACTGCCTATCTTCTATTATAATGAAAGAATTATAAAGAGGGACTTTAATTGAGTACCGAGCTTAAAGTGGTGATTCTGCTTTGCTTTGCCAGAAATCCCTGCTTGTGCCAGTGTGGCCGCTCCGAGCTCTTCACCTGAATGACTTAAAAACGAGCAGCGGGGCCATGGAGGAGACCGGTCTGCCCTCAGAGCTTCATCTTGCCCTTCCCCTTGCTGGCTCCGAGGTCACAGGTGGTAAAACCTCTCTGTAAAAGCATTTTGCCGTGCTTCCACACTCACCTGCAGGGACCTGCTGGCTCTTGTGCTGCCTTTCCTCCGGGCATCGCTGGCTCCGAGGAGTCCCACTCGCAGTCTCAGGGTCCTGCTACCTGCCTCCAGCCCTGCGGTGCCTTCCTGTACCCGCCTCCCCGAGCCCCCCGGGGGTGTTTTGTGATGCTCTGATCCCACTGCCTACCCTCCGCGGCTGGCAGGCTCCAGCCTGAGGCAGGGGACAGGGAAAAATATCCTGCCTTATCCCCAAATACAGGCTCTGGGCTTGCCAACAGTCAGGAGGGAGAGACAGAGACACATGTTTTGTTTTCATGTTACAAAACATACTGTTTATTTCACTAGTTTGGTTTTATACTTGTGTTGTTAAAAGCATAATTTCCCGGTTCTTTGTGATCAAAGGTGTCATGATTATGACTTTATTCAAACTGCTTTCATTCTTGTCATCTCTCATCCGGTTCTCATTGGATTAGTTGGTTGCCATAACCTACAAAAATGTAAAAAAAAATGAAAAATCATCATGAGATGCAGGAATTTGTGAACAGTATGTGTTGCATCCAAGTAGTAGGATTTTAATAATCAAAATAAAATTTTTGCTTCTCCGTCAAAGTTTATATTAAATTGAAAGATATTTGACATTCCAGACTTGAGCTGCATGTGCTGCCTTTTAGGATACAATTGCAACAATCAGTTATTGATGAATGCAAATTTGAGTAAACACTTCTGAAATACACAGTAAATCTTTATGGCTACAAATAAAGCTCTAGGATAAAGGGAGAATGCATCCCTATTATTAAAACTTATTTAAATAAGTGAAAAAAGTTTGGATATCTATTTCAGAGGAGGATACTTTCAGTTGGTAAGGGCTGAATCAAGAGTGATACAGCTCTCTTAGCAGGTAGCAGAAATCCCAGTGAGAGAACCCCAGCACAGCCAAGTGTCTGTGTTCTGCAGCAGCGCCTCCCAGCGCCTCACCTGCTCGATCCAGCTGTTGTAGGCAGAGACCCGAGTGAAGACAGAAGGTTTCTGATAGTAGTTGCAGCCAAGAGAAGAGCCGAAGCTGACGATGCCGTGCACTTCCCACCTGCCATCAGCTCCTTGGCAGTTCAGTGGGCCCCCAGAGTCCCCCTGGGAGGAAGAGGAACTCAGTTAATGGCAGTCATAGTGTGAATACCTCCTCTGTGGGGTTTTTAACCTTTCCTTCCCATCAGGCCTGTTTGTCTAAACCCAAGCCCTGAGAGTGGACTCACATTACAACTAGAGATGATTCCATCCCCACCAGCACAAACCATGGTGGGTTTCACTGTTTGTCCCCACCAGGAAGGTTTGGAGCAGGTTGCATAATCCACCACCAGCAGAAGGCCTTGCTGCAGGTCATCAGGAAGGGGTCCATTTGCTGAGAGAGAACAGAAACACAGAGTCATGGTACCACCTGGCACTGAAGGGAGAATAAAACTGCTCTGCTAAATTTCTCCTGGAATCTGGGTACCATCACTCCAGGCAAAACAGTCCATCGGGGCTATATTAAAGGAGGAGCTGTGTATATGTTATAGGTATGAATGTCCCTTAGTTCCATTCTTTCATATACACCTTAATTTAATAAAACTTTGCATTCCATTTAAAAATGCATCGTTGTTAGAGAGATAAAGGGCTGCTCTTTTTTCAGGAGTTTGCAATTTATTTATCCCTTGAGGAATTGCCTCCTGAGCCAAGCTGACACCTCTGCTGAACTCTCTGAGATTTTCTTTACTTCACATCTATTCCCTTATGTGTCTTCAGATATTCAGCAGGTGTGTTGGGATTAACAAATACATGTGTCTGCACACTATCAACATTTGCATTACAATAGCTCCTAAAAGCTCAGTAAAGGCCCCTCAGGTGCATTACCAGCTCTATTACAAGGAAAATAAACTTGAAAGGGAAAAATCATAATGTGTGAGTGAAGTAGGGCCTAATATAATAAACTACCTCACTACACTGAGTTTTGAGGGGATCTTGAGCACCATCAATAGTCTTTGCTGCCAACCTCAGAGGAGAAGGCACTTCTGAAAGTTTTTTTTTGTTCCATGGTTTTGCAAATGCCCAAGTACTCACTCTGCAGTCTTCCCCAGCCAGTCACATAGCAGGCAGTGTTGGAGGACAGGATGCTTTGGGCAGGGGGCAGGCAGGCCAGCTGAATCTGGTCACTTAAGGTGATGTGCTCAGAGAGTTTGATCAAAGCAATGTCGTACCTGTGGAACATGCACATGTTGGAGAGTGGGGGAGAGAAAGAGAAGGTAAAAAGGTTTGCAAAATGGATTAAGACACAGTAGCCTGAGTACTCAGCAGTTACACAGCACTTGGCCTATTCGAAAGAGAAGCAAGGGAGCAAAGGCCAGTGCATAAGCAGTAAAGATTCCTGCACCCCAAAGAAGTGGGGAAATTCTTGGACTGGAAGGCTATTCCCTGCAGAACTGGCTGCTGTCCTGTTGGCAGAAAATTGTCTTTTACAGGTTTTTTCACCAAAACCAAGCATATGTTAGGACTCACTCCAAGGACCTGGAACTGAGGAGATTTCTTTGTTACTGCCCTTAGCCAGCAGCAGGATATAGGGGTCCTTCAGCCACACTGATATTAATGATCAATAATTCTGTGTCTGTGCCGCTGGTAGGAGGGCTTACAAGAGTGTTGTATAAAAGGTTTTATTTCCCTTTCATTGTACAAAAGATATCATTGCACGGAACAGCTTCCAACCCAAGCATGAACATGCAAAATTGCTTCTGGAAACATTATTAATCAATAAGAAATGAATATTGTTAACTGCTTTGTATTCTCTTGAGGAGGAAGGTACAAACTGGACACTGTAACAGGAGGCTCTAAACATGAATTTAATTGCCATAAGTCTAGGTGTGTGGGATTCAGACTGTTTGATTTTTACCCTCCATCTAAAAACTGAAAAAATACCTGCCACCAGCTTACCCATTTGCAACATCCTGTGGATCCCAGTTCTCATTAACAATTATCTTTTCTGGAGAAAGTGCAATTGATCCTTCTTCCTCAGCTGCTAGGTTGTATTTTCCAAGAAACACTCGATATGTCCGAGAAGAACTGGGCAAGAAAAGGATGAACACTCAGTTATGCAGCTGCTGCTCAGGCATCTGCATCTTTGGCTCCTGAGAGATTCAGTAAGAATATCCTTGACTGTAATATCTCATCATAGGCATGGTGTGTCTGGAGCTGAGCCAGTGATTTGCTAAGGGCAAAGATTGTGTTCTAGGCTTCATAATAATTTCATCTCTGAGCCATCCTCTCAACTCCTGCTCAAGGTTTCATTAACAAACTCAAGGTGCCTCCAATCTTTGCAGGATTCAGCTTGTATTCTTCAATGCAGTAACAATTTGGACTTTTTTTGACAGCCATAAACAGCTTCGCTAATAAACAACTGTGTGATAGGTATAATGTGTAGGATTTATAATAGTAACATGCGACCAATCCTTCATGTTTCATATTATGGTATTTGCTACAACTCAGTGTTAGAATAACACTATGCTACCAGTGCAAAATGGGGTTGTATTTGTGGAAACAGTTTTGATGATGAAACATCATAGCTGTACCTGATCATTTCTTTGTTACACTGCCACATAATATGAAGAGTTTACTGAAAATGATTGGTATGTTCAAAATATTTGTGATTATTTCTTCAGGGAGTAGATCGATTAGTTAATTTGTGGATCTCACACATGTATTACAGAAACAGGCAACATAGCTGAATTTTAATAGCAACTTGAAAACATAAGGATGTTCATGGTTTGTTTATGGAAAATGAAGAGTATATAATTCAGGTAACTGGGGATTTTTCCCCCTTTTACATTAAGAAAATTGAGAGATGTCATTCTCCTGACTTACAATCACAAGATATGATGCGAAACTCAGAGCTTTCAACTGGGAAAGGCAGAACTGGCATTGATACTGGTTTTCATTCATCTGTCATGTGCTGCTTCATGGGTCAGATTTAGCTTCATTACTTACCTGATGCAGTGGGCAGCTGTCAGTACCCAGTTGGTGGCAATGAGGGTTCCTCCACAGGTATGACGCCACTTGCCATTGGAATTGTATTGAAGGGAGGCCTGGGATCAAGGAACCAAGTAAGGCTCAGGCTTTTGCTTACTCATTTTTCATTGTTGTGCTTTGTTCCTGCACCCAGAACACAGCTTACTGATGGTGGAAGACTTTGAAGTAACAAGTTTCCAACTCCTTGCCACAGAAAAGCTTTCTCTCCTTCCCTATCATCCAAAGCTTGATTTTTAAAATATATCTTGCTTAAATAGCCCAAGTCCACTTGACTTAAAATGGGAGCCTGCATTACCAGCAAAATGCAGCACATTCAGAGCTTTCTTAAAAAGACTGGAAACTTTAGGATTGATCAGATCAGTAGAGTCAAAACCTAAGACATGTCAGGCAAGACGCATCAAATGGAATGTAAGAGGTGGTTTTGTTCAGTTGTGCTGTGCAGAGATAGCACAGCCCCAGTTATTCCAGGGAAAGCACAGAATGACCAACCTGCCAGGGCCAGCTGTATGGTCTTGCATTTTCCCCTCCAACAACTCTGGATACAAGAGGTGGGTAGGCAGGAACCCCGCAGCCAAAGGCTAGAAGACATACAAATAGGATGTGTGTTTCGAAAGTAGGTTAAAAAATATATGCCTAAGATGTGGAATAGCACAGCACCCAGTTACTCTTTCTAGAGACCCCTGTAATGAACTTCCTATGCTGTGTTTTTTTCTGCTTTGATGCAGAATGTTTGGTTTGTCTGAAAAAGAAAAGTTGTTTTTAGATTTAATTAACTTTTTATTTTAAAACTAAAGCAGAAGTTGGACATGTACCTGCAGGTGCCAGAGTCAACACAGCGAAGAGGACTCCAAGCATGCTGCCAGGTCCTGGGTGCTACAGGCTCAACTCCACGAGCCATTTTATATGGTGTCCTTTATCTCTGGGACACATGACTTAAAATGCAGAGCTATTCCAATACCGATGGAAAACTTGTGTCATTGTGTGATAATTTTTTATATACACAAGTTGCTAAAAATCCCCATTTAAGTGGACCTTGGATCCAGGCTATATAAACAACTTGGGTAAAAAGAATTCCAAATTAGTTGCTTATTATCTGTAGCAGCTGTTTGCATTTCCATTGCCTTGAAAAGTTCATCACAGAGGTGTTCACAGAAGGAAAATGTTAAATGAATTATTCTAACACTTGGTGGTATGTCAGCAGCAAGTGTCTGATATATTCAGACAGTGATAGATTCAGATGTGTTTGTTGGGTTGGATTAGTTGATCTCTAGAGGCTCCCTTCCCACCTTAGTTAGTGTACAATTCTATGACTGCTTGGAATTTTATTTTGGTCTGGGGTCTGCTTTTGTTTTGTTTTGGTTTGGTTTTGTGTGTAACTGAATGGCATCTACTGCATTGTACTGACTGAAAACCTGTATCTTCTTTCCCAGATCAAGCTGCATGTGTTTTAGTGTGCCAGACTTCTTCAATAAACCAGACTGTAATCACTTTGAAGTGGAACATACTTCAAGCCATACAAAGAACCAGCTGTCCATGATGAAGCAGAAATCCTGGTATGGTGTGGTGAATCAGACTCCATTTGTTTCCTATTTCCCTTTGTTAGATCAGCAGCACAGCCCTGAAGAGAACAGGGTTCCTGCAGCATTGCAAATGAGCCTCTGCACACCCCAGAGCAGTGCTGACCTGTGCTATAACATACTGTGAGCTTGTTAATGAAAAAGAGCAAAGCACTTTCATTCACAGGACAAAGCAGGCATTTACACCCCTCCAGAGCTGTTGCCACAAAAGGAAGTGTCTTAATTCATTAGTGACATTTGAGATCAGTGACTAGATATCAACACTTACCCTGTCTCTTTTTCCTTTTTATCTTCTACTACAGAAACCTACTATCCTCTGTCACCTTTCCATCCACCAACCACTGAAAAACTCTGGCTGGTTATTTGAAAAACAAGCATCTCTATCCCCTAAGTCAGGACCTACATAGCGAACAAACTTATTAGAATGAAAATAAATATCATAATGCCAGTTTTGTAACTAGAGCTGTGTTGTACACAGAGACCAAACTAGGGGTTCAAAAATGCTGAAATAAATCTAATGTTTAATGTCAGGATTAACAAGCAGCAAAATCCCTGATTTCCAGAGCTTCCATTCAGCAGTAGGTACTGTTTTGGATGAAAGATGCCTGGAGCACACATGTGGAAGGCAGAAATACAGAATGCTTTGCTGTTTTGTCTGCTTCTCAAGAACGTATTTTCCTACCCAGACAATAGCACTTGGGAAAGCTGCATTTTGAATTGCAAATTAGATCAACCAAACCCTGTTCTGGCATCTTATTATCTGACAAAGGCAGAAACCAGGATTAACAGTGCAGAATTGAGATTCTAATTTTTTTTTTAATTAATTTGTTGGCTCTTTTCTTAGTGTCTGAATTTACAAGCTAAACAACATGTTATGCTGCTCAGTTTAACTTCCATGTCGCTATAATTTTCACTGAATTCCAACTACAAATAAACATTTCAGATGGTTAGTTACTATTTTAACTTTCCTCGTTTGTTGTGTGCTTGTAAACATGGAATTTTGTCTAATTATTTAAGCATTTCTGCATTTCACAAATACAACCTTCTGTTCTCTTGCATACTGTAAATAGGGAAACCCTGTTTCTTTTTCTCCTTCTTCATGGAGGAATTCTGGAACACTTCTTTTGTTATGGATAAACTGCTCATAGGAATCATAATATATTTAATGTAAAACCCTCTCAAAGCTGTTTTGGTTTTTGTTCTCTTCATGCTTTATGTGATGATAGCTAATCAATCTTTTCCAGGCCTAAACAGTCTTCCTTGGACTCCGTGGGTGTCATGCTGCTGGCAATTCTGCCAGGGAACATCAAATGGCTCAGCCTCCAGCTGATACCACGGTGGCTTGAAAATAGCCCCCTGGAAGCTCTTATCATCTTCATGCCAGATGTTTCACAGAAACTAAGCAGCTTGTGGAACTTCAGTGAGAAAGAGAAGGAGCTTCTGGTACATTCTGTTAAAGCAGAATAGCAAGTATCTCCTTAAATACACAGTGTACCTGTGTACAATTTATAATGGACTCTGTTGTTTCCCTGTCTTTATTCCCTTGAAGGGCAGTAACTCTGCTATACCAATTAGTAAACGGAATCATCTGCAGAAAAGTTACAGACACTAAAATCTGCTTTTCTGAGGGATGTTTTTCATCAGAAACCAGACAGTAACCCCTCTGAAAATCTGAAGTTAAATCCTGACCCAGTTTTACCTTGAGACCACCAAGGAAAATTCATTACTTGCTGGATGGCTGTTAAATCTGCTGCTTGATGATTCCCTGGGATCGTTTTTGTGTTCTTCAAAGTAAAGCTTGGCCTTCACTCCTCAGGATAGAACAAGGTTATACTGAGCAAGGAAACAGAGATGAGCATTACCCTGTGTGTTTCTGTCCCTTGTTGTGCCTTCCAGATTGTCTGTTCCTGGCTTATATTCATTTATATATTATTTTCCACACTGTATTTGCAGTCAATACTGGCCACAGATATAACACAAGGCTCTGCTTGTCTAAACTGGGTGGGGAGCAAAGGCAGGAGAGAACAGAGACAAAACCAACAAAAAACCCAACCACACTTCAGCAATCAGATTAGACTGAAAGATATTTATTTAGAAACAACAGCTTTGGTACTTTAAAACCAATCAACCTGTAAGTCACTAGAAAGTGGGATGTCTTGCCCCATAGCCAAAACAAATCAATGCACAAAGTCTCAACAGGCTTAGAATAGGAAACCTGTAGACCAGCATTTCCAAGTGTATATCCAGAAAACAATTTCATTAAATTGATTTTGCACTCTACAGTTATAAAGGCTGAAAAACCTGTTACGAGAACTTAGATATCTACAATTTAATTGACTGTTACTGAAGTGAAGGAAAAATTAACATACTTCCCCTCCCCCCAAGCAATAAATAAAAACTGTATACCAGAAAGGAAGTTACACTAAAGTTTTCTAGTTAACTCTCAGAAAGAAATCATCCTCCTTTATTTTTCTGTAGAATTGAAAGAAACCAAATCAAAATATCAAAGGACTTAGTATATCTTCAAATATTTTCACCAAATGGATTAGTCTTAGGGAACTGAACAGCTGACAGGGAAAGGAAACATCTGTTACACAAGCTTCTGGGATAAACTACTGAATCACCACACCTTCCAAGTCTCAGATTCCTGTCATAGCAAGGCACAAAAGGATTGCTTTCAAATGCTCCTTGTTCTCAGCTGCAAAATTGTCAGGTGTCTTGTGCAAATGGAGGCTGAAAGCAGGACTAAGTTCACTTGGATGCAGGGATGTTCCCATTCAGTTAATGGAACAGGGTGTTTTTTCAACACCGTCTATCTTGCTTACTGCTCCAGATTCTGAGCTTCAGCTGGCTTCCACTTCTTCCCTGTTTCTGGAATCAAGTTCTGCATCACCCTCGTTTGAGTAGATCCAACTAAGACGAGGCAGCAGAGTTGTTTGCTCTGCAGTGCCCAGGAGGACAAGGTGTCAGGTCAGCCCTGGGCTGTGGCTGTAAAGCTTCTGGGCACTTCAGCGAGCAGAGTCAGGGACAGTCACCTGTAGCAATGGGTAACAAGTCACTTGGTAAAAGGCAGAAGGCAAGTCTTGGAGATGACAAAGGCAACTGGATAGACAACAGTGAAAGGACATAATTACGTCATTCCAAGGACACATGTCAGGCGCATGCCAGGGCACAGCTGTTACACAATAACTGACATCACCTCCTAAACCCTTCCTCCCTTTGCACTGAGGTTTCTTCTGATCATGATCAGAGGCTTGTAACTGCAGTTGTCTGATATACATTTCTATCCTACATCTTCCTAGGTTAGTCTAGCTACAAGCACCTCCCACTCGTTCTTTTATTGGATCACAGGTATTCAGACCTGCTTGGGATCAGGCTTGATCTCCAGTGCTCAACATGACAAAACCAGTGAATTGACAGGGAAATTTCCAACTCACTTTAAACACCCCTTACATACCAACTGTCAAGTGTAGTTCAATACCTTCTGTTCAGCCTTAGCTATCCAAAACAGAATTTGTTTTTATAATTTTGAATAACAGGGCAATCTAAAGCTAGAACTTTTCCTCTGACAGCTCTATTTAACTATCATCTCCTTTTTTTTAAACATAACCTACATTTAACTCTGTTCAGCCCTCAGGAGGGAAGCCTCTGAACAGCACAACTAGCTCACAAAGCAAATCCAGTCTAGTCTTGCATTTCCACTTCATATCAACACACAATCAGAAAAGTTCCAGTACTAAGACCAGAACTCACCATCTACTGTCTATTCTGTGCTAAGCTTTTACAGCAAATAAGTTTTCCAAGGCAACTCAAAACAACTTGAAATTCTTTACACCCAGGTAAGACGCATGAGAGCTTGAAGCCAGAACCTTCAACTCACAGTAAAAAGCACTCAGTACTTTTCTTAACACAGCTTTGTATTTTGTCTGACTGGGAGAAACACCAATTCAGCATCTTCCCAAAGTGATGGTGGTAAGTGTGGTTTGATAGAGGACTGCACAGTGTCTATAATATGAACATGTACCACTAGTCCCAGTAAGTCAGCACCTTCACCTCAGAACACCAGCCCACCTTTGGGTGTTCCTGTGTGACATGTCACACGTTCAGAGCAGGCAGGCAGGTGTGCAGGTCTCCATACAGCAGCTCTTGTACAGACAAGTACAGCAGCTCTCTCACATGCTTTCTGGTACTGGATAACAAGAAACATCATCTCATGACACAACTGCAACTTCTGGCCTAGAAACAAGCAATGTCCTACACTGATGTGTGAAAAAAGGACAGAAAGCTGTGTCTGCCTCCACCTGCAGCCTCACAAATGTCTAAGGACAGATGATGAGTTTATCTTTTGTAAAATGATTGTGAGCCCTACTGCTCCAGTCCCTGCCCTAATCCTCCTTGCAAGAAGAGGTCACAGATTGCTTGCTGCAAGAGAGATTGAAAATCATCACAGTCCAAGACAGAGCCTGCCCAGGCACAGCTGACACAACATAAGGCTGACAACACTCAGTGGACAACAGCCGAAAGCAGAAGCCTTATACCTTACTCCTGAAGAGTGGCTTGGCTCCTGGCCCACAATATTCATTGTAGATGAGTTTGAACAGAAACAAGTGAAACAAAGTAATTAAGGAGGCCACACTGAACCAGAACAGGAAGGGTAAGCCTGGGTATTGCTTGGCCATGTGTTCCTCATGAGCCAGAATAGCTTTTAGGTGGAGTGTGTGTCTCAGGTCCTGCAAGTGGACCAAATCTGTTGATATATAAAGCAGCGGTGTGATGGGTTGAGTCACCATGACGGGGAAGGTGTGACCTCGTGCCTCTGAGGTCAGCTCCACGGGCTCATTCATACAGCCTGCCTCGCACGCATACAGTCTGACAGGCTTGTCCTGGAATTTCACAGACACATGCAAGAAGGGCTTTCCTTCAGCATCCAGGAGAACAGCTAAATTGATCAAGTCCTTATTGTAATGGATCCCACGTAAGGAATAGCTGTTATGAAGTACGTCAGGGTCAGCCTGAAACTGAAGATGGTTTTCTGTGAACTGCAGACCCCCGAAACTAAGCACCATTCCCTGCATGAGTCCATGGACTCCAGCTGTCACAAGACCCTTGCATCCCCGTTTCTGGAGAGTCAGCTTCCACAGGTCTGAGAGCTGCAGGATCTGGGTGACACTGGTCAGCTTTGGTGGCCACAGGTTCTCGGCATGCATAGTTGCGTGGCCACTGAAGCAGTGGTCAGCATAGTTCAGGCTGGCTTCAATCTTCTCCCTGTCCTCACCACTGATGAGCGGGTCTAGCAGGGGGGCTGGCACAGTTGACAGCACGTAGTAGAGGGTCATGTTGACAGTCTCACTGGATGGGGTATGTGCATCTGTAATCTTTCTCATTTCAATCCCTGTAGCAAAAGAAAACAACTAATAGTCAGAGATAACTAGGAGGAAAAGAAGATCAAATGTGCATGTTGATGTTCAATATGCAGGTGTTCTTTATAACATCTAAGAAACCTTTGTCCATAAAACACCAAAGTGAAATGTTGTCTTGTGTTTCTCTAAGAAGATGCTCTCTCTGCTACTTGGGAGTTTGGAAGCTGAGCTCTCACTAAAGACAAAGCTAATTTAATATACAGATGCCTTACAGGGCTGTCATGACTCTGTAAGAATGATGTGTCAAATCTTTTTAAAAAATAACAAGTTCTACATTATTTGGGCAGCTACTCTTTTATGTAAGACATTAAAATCTTAAGAAAAAGCATCTTTGTACGACGGCCCTTAACTTCCATGCAGAATCTGTCTTTTATGCTACCACTAAAGGTCAACTTTATTTTCAACTGACATGCACAGCAAAACAGTGAAGTTCCTGAAGCCAAGAAAAGCAGCACACACAGAATCATGATTATAAAAGTTCTTTCCTATTTTCTATATTTTCTATGTCATTTCTATGACATTTTCTATATAATTTCCTATACGTAGTGAGGTGTACTCCACTCTGTAAGGCAAGCTGGGTTCCAAACCAGGAACACTGTTTTACTATCCCACAACCCATCAGGAAGACCAGGACCTCTGGAGACCTTACAGCAACCAGGACACTGAGCTTTCAGCCACCCTCTAAAGCGACCCCGTGGAAGTTGAGCATCACTTTACTTACCTGAAATGAGCAAGTCAGACCACGTCTGCTGGTGCTCCTGGAAAAGATCTTCCACCCCCATCTGCATCACATCCAGCATCTCTTTCTTGGCTGCTTCCCTCAGCTTGCTGAAGGTCTCCTCCAGCCTGGAGACCTCGATGGGTTCCGAGGTGTACACCACGGACAGCACGGTTTCGTCAAAGTGCGATTTGGGCGCAACCTGCACCCGGCTCACGAGTTTCTTGGCAGCCACCACCACCAGCACCGTCTTGGGGCTGCCGGCCAGCACCAGGCGGCCGGAGGAGAGCAGGAACTGCCGCTCCTCCACCTTCTCCAGGCTGGTGGCGAAGCGCCCGCCCAGCGCGGACGCGGCGGCGGGGGCCGAGGCCTCGAAGGCGGCCACCCGCTCGGTGGGGTTGGCGATGCGGATGCGTTGCAGGTAGAGATGCGGCCGGCTCCGGTGAGCCACCACCTCCTCCCGCACCGTCACGCAGTCCCCGGCGCTGGCCCCGGGCCCCGTCTGGACGCACCGCACCCTCCGCACGGCCCCGTCCCGCAGCGCCGCGAGCGCCGCCCGCGCCTCGCCGCGCCCGCCCAGCGCCCTCAGCCGCACCAGCGCCGGGTACTCGGTGGCGAGTGCCGGGCCCCCGCTGGCCGCCGCGGGCCGCACCCACAGCCGCCCGGCGGACACGTCCAGCAGCAGGAACCCGTTGCCCACCAGCGCCAGCGCCGGGGGCCCGCCGGCCCCGGCCACCTCCTCAGGCAGCGGCAGCGCATCGCCGCGCTGGGTCTGCGCCCGCCAAGCGCCCGCGGCCGCCTGAACACAGAGGGCAGCGGGTCCCCGGGGCTCGGCCCCGCGCCCCGCGCCCCGCGCCCGCGGCGCGCCCAGGTACCAGTAGGCGACGAGCAGCAGCACCAGCAGTAGCAGCAGGCGCCGCGCCCAGCTGCTGGACAGCAGCCCCGGCAGCCCCTTCAGTCGCTGCTGCAGCCACATGGGCGGCGGCGGGGGAGCCCCGGCCCGGCCCTGCCCGGCTCCGGCCCCGCCGCGCCGCACCGGCCCTAAGCCGCCATCACCGCCGCGCCCTGCGGCAGCTCCGCCGCGATTGGAGGCGCTTTGCAGCGCTTTGCGACAGCCGCGCTCTCCGCTCCCGAGGGCGGGCTTGGCGGGGAGACGCGGCTCGGCCCCCTTGGATCCCCCGGGACCCCCGGCTTCTATCCCTCCCGGCTTCCAGCCCCTCCGGCTCCAGATTTCCCCTTGCTCGGGGCCCCGCCGGCTCCGGGCCCCTCCCGTTACACGGGACCCCTCTCGGCTCCGAGCCTCCTCAGCTCCGGGACCCCCGACTTCCAACCGCGCTCTCCCCCGGCACCGGCATCCCCAGCCTCCAAACCCGCTGGCTCCGGGATCCCCCGGCTTCCAACCCCCTGCCTCCTGGCCCGCCCGGCCCCTGCCCCGCTCCCTCTGCTGTATCCGCGGGTGTCCTCGAGCAGCTCCAGCCCCGGGCTGAGGTTCTGTGTCTCCTGCCCGGGTCACTGCACGGATCGAAAAGGCCTGGAGAGGTTTTCCGTAATTCCCGTGGCAGTTTACTGCCTTACCACAACAGAGACTATGCGGGAAAGGAAGTTCTATCAAACGGTGTTCCACTGTGTAGTAAATAGAGGGACAAACTTTCTCACGTGTCCTAGATGTACAGAGGAAAGCTTTGTATCCAGAGCAGTGCTCGAAAGACAGAACAAGAAACACAGTTTCAAGCAAGTCAGGCAGAAACACTGTGAGTTAAAGTGAACCGTTAAATTCTCGACCAGGTTGAGGCAATGAACCAGCTCAGTGAAGGGAAACAGAGGAAACACGTTTTTAATTTATTCCATGAGCTGTTTGATTTGGGGGAGGCACTGGGATCCCAAAATGGTGGGTGAGACCCCATTCCTTGCAGGTTTCAATGGGCCTGGTGGTGTCTCAGCTTTGAGATTGCTGTAAGAACGGAGCTCTGACCTTTCCAGTTTTTAGGAAGTTGCTGCTCTGCCTGGAGCACGTGTTGCACGTACACACTGGAACATCTGCATTGGCAGCTGGCTCCGTTTAAAAAGACAGGCAGCCGGCTGCAGCCAGCGCACAGAGCAGTGCAAGCACACAAACGGGAAAATGTGCTTGCTGGGTTGCCGCAGCTGCAGAATACAAAGCTGTCAAACAGAGACAGCCTGGGTATAGTAGCATAAACAATGGGGCATTCATGATTTCGAGTGTGCAAAACTGCATTCATTTTAGACTGGAGAGATTTAACTTCATTAAAATGAGAAACTTGCAATTTTAAAAATACACGTTGAGTCCCAGCTCTCAGTCTGAGGTCTAAAGATGAAGGACTGGACATCTTTGCTGTGGCTTCTGTCTTAAACTGTTGAAGCTGCTACAGATTTATCATGGGCTTTGTCTGGGCCTGCAAAGAAATCTAAGTGAAAGTATGTTTTTTTTTTTTTTTTTTTTTTTTTTTTTTTTTTTATTTAGGGAAACTGGCAGCTTTGCAAAAGGAGGTTTCCTGAAATCACCATCTTAGAGAGAACTAGTATTTCCTTGGGTTGTTGCCTGGAATGTTCATCACTTGAGCATGAGGACTGTTCTGTTTACCTGGTAATTATGAGGGAATTCCTGCTTTGGGAAGAGGGAATGGAAGGAAAAGTGCTTTGAATACATGCAAGAATATTCTCAGTGAAAAAACAGTAATGGGAGTTCTTTGGGATGGTGCTGTTATGAATCCTGGAGGTACAGTGTGGCCCTTCTAATGTGCTTGATTTTTTTATCCTCTAAGATAATGCCTTCTTCGTTGTTGTTCTGTTTTGTTTTTGAAATCTGAATCCTGTTATATCTGTGATTTCTGTTAATTTAAAGAGGTGGTTTACTGACAGGCCTCACATAAGATATGTCGTAGCTCCTTATCTGGTGTCCTGCAGGCTCAAAAGGGTTTTCCTACATCTAAACCTTACATTCACCGCACTGTAGAAGTGACCGTAAAGAAAATGTTTATTTTAAGAAGTAGAACTTTCTAAGACGGGATTATTTTACCTCTTCTCAAAGGCAGAATGAAATAGAAAAAGATGCCTGGGTAAGTGATCAGGGCTACAGCAAGAAAACCCAGCACAAGGCCACAGAGATTAATGTAAAACCTAAAGATGTGTATATGGCCAGAGAAAACCAGTTAGTACAGGAAACAAAAACACTGCAGGTTTTGTGTTCACAAAGGAAATATAGGAGGTGACAGGTAGGAAGAAGGTATGAAGAAGAATAAGACTTCCAGTTTCTAAAGCTGTACATAACATTATAATCAATTTCTGGTTTGCTTTTTATACATAAATACGTAAGTGTCCCATAAGTGTCTCCCAGCTGCAGCCCAGCAGTAGCTGAAGCTGGCCAGAGACTGATTCCTCTCCTCCTGCACCGGCATTTGCTCAATGCCTATTTGCCCCTCTGGACATCCACTGACCGGTGTCCCAGGGCCGCGGGTGCTCCGCACGCTGCCCGGCCCCCGCAGTCAAGCCCCGCTGGACCCCGCACCCCAGGCAAAGCCGCTGCAGCTCCGGGATCAAACCCACGAGCTCCTCGACTAAGTGTTGCCTCTCTTTCCACGCGGTCCCAGTGCGTCCTGCCTCGTCGCCCAGCCCTGCCCCGGCTGCCCGCCCGCCTCTTGCGGGGGCCGCGGCGGCCCGGGAGGAGGAGCCACCGCCTCCCCGCTTCCTCCGCCCGTCTCCGCCGGGCGGGTGTGGTGCGTGGCACAGCTCCGGCAGCCCCGGAGTCGCCCGGTCCGTCCCGCAGGCATCGCCCCCGGTCACTGTCAGCTCCCGGAGCGGGGTCCGGGTGGGGAAGTCGCCTCCACGGTGCCTCCGGCGATGCTGCTGCTCTGGGGGGTGCTGGCCCTGCTCGGGGCGGGGGGTGGCCGTGCCTCCCAGCAGGAAGGTAAGGGAGGGCTGCTCGGGGCACGGGGGGGATCAGCAGCACGGGGAGCCGGCGGCCAGGCTGATGAATGGGACAGCCGCCGTGGGTGCCACTGCTGGCCTCGGCGTCCTGGTCTCGCTCCCAAGAATTGCCCGACCCAAGCCCACGGCAGAGTGTGAGCCCCTGGGCGACACCTCGAACCTCGGGCAGCTCACAGCTCGGAGTTTCGTGAGACAACATCATTTCATCCCAGTGAAGGACTCTCGGTCCCGTGGGTTGCATCCTACCTCGGTCTGCCCCTCCCTGCTTTTGAACTTAGGCGGTTCAAGAATTAGGTAACGGGAGCGCATTTGATCCCAAACTGGCCACATTGTGACTCAAGATCAGGGATGCTCCTAAAACAGCATCAGTCTGTCCCCCCGTAAACACTTGGTAGAAGCTCTGGAGTAGTTGGTAGAACAGCAGAGGATTAGGACAGCTACAGAATGTCAGCAGCACTGACGAAGTGGTTCACACACTGTCACTCTGCCAAGAAGTTTGGATAATTATCTCTGTCTTCAGAGAAGTGGCAATTAGGAGGAGATTTAATCTTGTTACCTAGAATATTTCCTTTCACAGCGTGATTCTGCTATAACTACCTTTATTATATATGTTCATAATCCAGTTAGTGTGCATCTATGGGGGTGTTGGGAGTTCTTTGGCTATAGTGGCATAATTAAAACAAAGAATCTCTGTACTGTCCTGCCTTCCTTGCACATCCCAAATCTTCATGATTTTAGTAAGATTTAAGAATGCCCTAGAGATATAAAACTGAAGGCTGGGAAAGAGAATGAGGTAAATTGGTTAGGAAGAGGGATTTGGAATTAACTGCTTTCTGAACCCATCACTTTTGGCATGATTTGAAGAAAAAATACCTCATCTTTCCTGTGCCTCAGCTTCCCCGGAGTAATGCAAGAGTAATGATACCTGTCTTCTCTCCTGGATGTTCTTTTAGATCTCTGCAAAAGCTCTCAGCATAGTTATCTGTAGTTGATAGAATTTTTTAAAAATCCTCTGTAAACATAATACAGAGAATATATTATCCACTGTTAAATTGTGCACTGTATTTTTTTCTATTTGATCCCCATATTAATGGTACTTTCTTAGACACTATCTTGAATTGAAATGGCACAGTAAGATTTCCCAAATCACAGCCTAGGGATAAATTCATTCGTTGTCCTAAAATCAAGCTGCAGCTGTGCTTTCCCTGTAGACTTAGGGCAGAAGTAAATAACTTTAATTTTTTTTGTTACCAAACTCATCTGGTCTCTGATTTTTATTCTCTATAAAAACTCAGAAGTTTACTGAATCATTTAATTATGATCTTGGTATCAGGATTCCTGTGCTTTGTTCTTACAGGATCCTTTTCATCTATAGAGCTCTAAAACCTTCAGAAATATGGTAAATGTTCTCTTTTATCATTCTACAGATGGAGAAACAAGGATAGCAGGATTGGCTTCTTGTCCTGCTCCCCTGGTTCTGAGTCCAGTGTTTGCTTTGTTAACCACCTTGTGTTTGTATTTTGCAGCCATGCCATTATTAAATGTATTTATACAATTCCTAATTGTCAGTGTGGCCCAGGGAGCCTTTGGGCCCAGCTTAGCAGAACAGGCTGCATTTCTACATATGGAAATTGACTGTGGGATATGGGAAACAGGGAAGCATCAATATATTCAGGATGTTTTGAAAAGTTTGCATGTAATACTGAAAGTAAGAGGGTTTACTGCTCTCTCCCTGGAAGTACCTATCAGCTGCATCAGTGTTCAGCAAAATTTTTGGGAAAGAGAAGAAAGGGTTAAAGCAGAAGGAGTGGAGGCACCGTAGCTCAGCACAAACCTCCAGCGCTGGGCTGGAGGAATGTCTCTTGGGATGGAAAGCTCTTGCTACTGCAGAGAGTTCTTAGAACAGAAACTGAGCTTAGTATCTCTCAGCATCCTACCCCACAGGGAATCTGTAACTTGGAATTCTGCTGGGGACGAGAGTGGTCTTTGTGCTGGCTTTCATGCTACTCTGAGTTCACAAACTGCATGGAGAGACCTTTTCTGTCTTAGAAATAGGACACCACTTCCTGTTCTGTGTGAGCCTTTAGCGCTCATCCTGTCCAGCAAACTTTTGGCAGTCAAGTCATAAACAGTGTGTGGCTTTCTTGGGGTGGCAGAATGAAAATGAATTAGTGATTTATTTAATGTGAGATGCCTCAGATTTTGTGCTGAAATAATTGCATAGCAGTTATGATCCTTCCTTTCTTTCCTTCTCTTATCATTATCATATGGTTTCTCCCCTCAGGAACTAGAATTTGAGGGTTGTCTTTACATTCCTCTCCGGCAAACCCATGTTTGTCCCCCTCTTCCTCTGCAGTATGATCCTCACCTTCTCAGAGTTCGTGAGCTCAGAGCTCTCTCATAAAGCTGATGTGGCTTTCTGTGTGCCATCATATGGCTACAAAAATAGATTTAACATGTTCCCTGAGGACACACATATTTTACTCATTTGTTTGCTCCCTCTAACTGGGCTGGACACAAGGCACTGGAGTGTGCTGGAGGAGCTAGATTAGGAATGCACTTCATATGTCTAAAAATCTGCCCTTAAAAACTGCACCTATATGGGATTCATATTGCTTTATTTATCACTTTGTGCACGTCTAATAAATAAAATTAGACCTGACCTATTGACTGTTCTCAATTTCTCCTCTCTTTTTTATTCTGATGCAGGTAAAGGATTTAGGAAATTTCTTTGGGAATATCTTCTTTTTTCCTAACTTGGAGTCTTACACTTATTTTTTTACTTTTGCTGCCTTTTCAGGTCCATCTATAATTCCAGCTTCAAGATTCTTCCTCTCTAAAACCAGACAGAATATCAGTTTGGGTACATGAGGGAGATACATCTGGTACATCCATTGAAAAAAATAATTGTTCCAAAAAATGCCTGCTGAGGCCAAGAAAATGTGCTTTCAGTTTTTCCTGGTATTTTCTGATGTTTAAATCGGATGGCCAGGATTTGCATTTAAGCACTGTTGCCAGAGCCTATACAAATTCCTACTTCAGCAAAACTCTTGAGGTGAAGTATAACATTTCATCATTGCAATGAGGAAACCAGAACTTCCACGTAAAAATCATATTCCAGGGTACCACAGAGAAGCTTCTGAAAGAGAGCTTCAGAATGTAGTTTTATGATTTTAAAGCAACTGGAAATGAAAAGCAAGTTTGGGTGGAGAATGCAAATGAAAATTATAGCACAATTAAATTCACATTGAATATCTATGAAAAACTGGAAAATGTCTCAGGAATGCAGTAGAAAATTGAAGCAGCCATGGGGAGGGATAATAACATTTAGTCAATTTTTGGTTTTCCCTACATCCAGTTAATGCTGAGTGACAAAAAGCAGCTCCGTGGGGAACAGAAAGTCAAAACTGCATTAGATGGATGACTTCCAAATGGGCATTTTGTAGTAGTTCTATTTTTTTATCTTCAAGTTTAATGTCCTTTGTACTCTGTGTGAGAGAAGAGAATTGTAGCTTTCGCTAGCAGGGCAAAAAAAACCACTTAATACATTTTATTTTCTTTTTTTAGCTCAGAACTCAGGCAATGGAATTGTATCTTTACATAATCTCTCATTTTATAACCACAATCAAGTTAGGTGTGGAACAACAGTTTGTGGAAACAACACAAGCTGAGTATCTCTTGTGCTTTCACCTGTGTGCAGAAAACCTGCTGGTTCTGACTGTTGCCACCAAGCAGACTGAAGGATTTCAACGCTTCAGAAGATCAGCCCAATTCTTCAACTACAAAGTGCAGGTGATGTCTAGCAGCTTCCATGGTGGTTGGTCAATGGGAATTTCAAATTGTGGAATGGATAAGACATGGCCCCACAGTGATTAAATAAAAGCTCAAGAGAGGACACATCTGCTCAACTGGCTGAAAAGTACTGTGACTGGGTCATTTCTGCAGTATGCTGAGTGCTGGCTTGGGATGAGATCCATAACTCCTGCTCAAGGGAGCCTCATGGCGCTTTTCCATTGCACTGCCAAGACACACAGTACAGAGCGTGCTCCTGTCCCTGTGGCTAGGAGTGCTTTGTCACTGTGCTGTATGTTACACTGACTGTTCAGCCCAGAGAGTGGAACAAAGGCTGCCTAGTCCATTTGTCCTGGGGCTGTTATTTTTGCTGTGATTTGCACTGGGAGTTATCAGGACCAGTAAGTTTGTGAGTTCTGGTCCTTTCCTGTGAGCCTTGCGGGGAAAGTGCCCTGTTGAAGTGACCATGTGCCTGTAACTGTGTAGGTGCTGGGGCTGGATGAGGAGTGGCAGGGTGGAGATGACCAGCAGCCAGCTGGAGGTGGGCAGAAGGTCCGTCTCCTGAGGTCAGCTCTGAAGCAGTATGTGGATAAGGAGGACTTGATCATCCTTTTCATAGAAAGGTAATGGTTGGGAAGCGTTTGCCATGAACTGAATCTTAAGGCTGTTTGGACAGGTTCTCACTGAGAAGAAATGAACTGTGAAATCGATTTGTTTTGAAAAGTGTGTCCAGATCTGGTTTTTTCCCCCTGAACTCTCTGTAGTTTCCTGGGAGTCACTCAGAGTTGCATCAATGGCAGTTAGGAAGGTCTGATCGGAAAAGGCTGATGCCAATTCCTGCATGAAGTTGATAATGTTGTACCTGATTCTGCCACTGTGGAATTTGGCTGCCTCTATCTGCAGAGAATGAGCAGACAATTCCTAACCAGGCAGGCCTTTCTTACCAGAGTTACTTGTTTTATAAGGTGAAGTAGGACTGCAGCACATCCTGAGAGCCAAGAATTAGTCTGCCAGAGAAAAGTGAAAAGGATGGTTTGGAGTCTCAGTGTCTTTTCATACGAATAAGACTATACTTTAATTTGTTGCATTACAAAAAATATAATACTGTTAAACAGAACTAAAAGAGAGGGATTCCCAAAGAATTAGCTGTTTCCAGAAACTTTTCTCACTGACGTGTTTTTCTGACTCCATTCCTTTGGTCCTTTTTTGTCTGTCTCTTTCTCTAGCTATGATGTGCTCTTTGCTTCGGGCCCCACAGAACTCCTTAAGAAGTTCAAACAAGCCAAGAGCAAGGTGGTTTTCTCAGCAGAGAATTACATCTATCCTGACAGAAAGGTGGAAGCCAAGTATCCTCGGGTGCGAGATGGAAAGCGCTTCCTGGGTTCTGGAGGTGAGACACAGAGATAGCTTTCAGCTGAGAACCTCTTTCTTCTCATATTTGACCTGTGGGAGAAGTGGCAAAGCAAACTGAAAATTGATGAGTCTCTGCAGCAACACAGGGTATAGTGAGATTTCATGTGAGACATGAAAGTACGTGTATATAGGAGTACTTCAATTTTTTGATCATCTGGGTTGAAACATCTCCTCATACTTATTCCCACAGGCTTCATAGGTTATGCTCCAAACCTGAAGAAGCTTGTGGAGGAGTGGAAAGGACAGGACAATGACAGTGACCAGCTCTTCTATACAAGTATCTTCTTGGATCCAGAAAAAAGAGTAGGTGTATCTAGATTCTGAGTTTCTGAAAATTTGCATTCTAGCCAGTACCTCCATTTTCTGTTGTTAGCAGTTTTTATATTTAAGCATAAAATGTGAATGGGAAGAGAGATGTCTGAAAATTAGTCTTACTGGAGGCTCATACCAGTATCTGTAGGTGCTGGTGTTTAAAGTCATTGAGTGTGGCGGAACTAACCAGCCTCCTCTCAGGGGATGTGAAACTGCAGAGTGCGGTGCTGACTTAGAGATATCCAACCTAGCACTGAAGTACATTTTAGGAAAATGTACTTCATTCACTGAAGTACAATTTAGGAAAATGCCATGTAACATCGTACAGAAGCCTGGAATGGACCCTGGAAGCAGCATTGCCATTCCAGCACTGTGTGATGCACTGGCCAGACCATCTAGCCCATGGGTCATCCTGGTTCTGCTGTCCCTGCCCAGTTGTGCATTACGGATGCCAGTCTATCCCTGGGGACAGACCAAATGCATGGGAACTGAGAATTCAAACTGTAATAGCAATTCACAAATCAAGAGGAAACATTTGAAATAGGGAACTGCTATCAGACTAATTAGAGAGAGACTTGCAACTTTTTACCAGCAAGGCTGGTAGAAAATTTAGAGCAGCTGGACTTTTTTAGTTCCCCAAATCTGAACATGGCCTGTGATATTTTAATATGAACAGTTTCTTTAATGTTCTCATCTGCAGCTCTGGCCCTGTGCCACACAAGGGCTGAGTAATTCCCCTGACTTGGCACAGACAGCAGATGTTAGCACCCTGCTGTCCTTTCCAGTAATCAGTCTTAATAGATGTCTGCAGGGACACAGAACTGTTAAGCCAGAGCTGCATTTTAGTCCGACGCAGTCAGAGTGTGACTTGCAGCAGGGGACAAAAACAAAGATTGCACAAGCTGATCTTGCATCTTACTGTCCTCTGGTTTGACACTGGTACCTGGGGCAATGCTTGGGGTCATGCTTGCCCTGTGGACAGAAGGCAAGAAAATTTTCACAGCAGATGGTTTTGCTATCTGGCATTCCTGTGTATTATATGTATTGTGGGGTTTATATGACTGTGTGTAAGTCTACTTCATTCATATGATGCAGATTTATTGATATACCCACAACAGCTTTAAAAGGGGGGAGAGGGGGTTTGCATAGTTTTGCCTAATAGAATACATTTAAATTGTTCTAGAAAATGGTGAATTGTTCCAGATTTGAATGAAAATTATGATTATCTGTGAATGTTTTAGGCTTCAGAGCTTGGAGAGTTTGGAAATGACTATAGGATGGGATATATCTTCACTGCGCATAGAATCTGTTGCATGTAAAGAATTGGTGCCTTTTGTGTTCTAATTAAGGTTATTTATCTAATTCTTTTAAAGGAAAGTATCAACATCAGTCTAGACCACAGAAGCCGGATCTTCCAAAACCTAAATGGAGCATTAGGTGAGATGGAAGAAGGAAGCTCATTTCTCCTTGGAATGCAACTTGCATGCTGACACCAGAAATAAAGTTATGGCAGAAGGGACTGTATTTCAGAAATGGCTGTTCCCACAGAATAAGCTTTAGTAAAAGTCTCTGCTGGAGTTCTGGGATTTGTTTGCAATTCCACTGTGACCAACTAGGTTCTGATTGCAATTCCTTCTCCACTTCAGGGAATGCAGGTCAGGTTTTTCATCTTACACCTCCTTGCCACTTTGATCTCCAGGCATGTCGGATTGCATTAGCCTTGGGGATTGGAACTGGGAGGGACTTCCAATGCAAGTAATAACACACAGCCCTGCCTAGGGCTTGCCTGTCTTTCCGCTTCAAAGCCATGCTGGAATGCCATGGGGAGGTGAGAAGCGGCCAGATATGCCTGTGAACACTCACTGACTGTACCAGGCTTCTGACCTGACCTGCTGATTGATTTTGCTAGTCCTGGCAAGAGTGATTCACTTACTCTCCTGACAATACTGCCTTAATGTTTTCAGTCTTGCACCATTCCATCTTCATTCTAGTCAGGTAAAAAGTGATAATGGCAGTGTAGTTTTTGGCTCCTGTGCTCATTATATCAATGATAGACTGCAGCTTGTATCTGTGCTAGTCTTTTTTCCAAAGGATTTTGTATGGTTATGTTGAGGCAACATCTTGGATGATCTCTGCCAGGAGGATGGACTTGTGTGAGGGGTGACAAAGAGAGATGTCCGGTGCATAGAACAGTTAGGTGAGAAGGGCTTGAATCCTCCCGTCAGTAGCTGTCCCTGTCATCAGCAGCTGTTCCTCACTGCAGTTTGTCAATGCCAGTTTTGAAAGAATCTTTCAGTATGGCTTCTGCCAATTCCCAGTCATTGTCCAGACATCCTTCTGTTACCTCACAGGATCATTTTGAGTACATTTTTTTCTCCTTTACAGATTTGGTCTGTAGCCCTTAAACTACTTGTGCACAGTTATCCATTGTCCACACTTTCATCTTTCAGCAGTTTTTCAGTATAAATAAGGCATTGTGCTTCTAATTATCAATAAAAGCCTTAACATAATGACAATGTCATTTCCAGATGAGATAGTACTGAAGTTTGAAAACTCACGAGTGAGAGCAAGAAACTTGTTATATGACACTCTGCCTGTGGTGATCCATGGAAATGGACCCACCAAGGTAAGTGGACTGTCCTGAGAGAAAGATTTGGTCTGTGGTTGTTACAAAGTGACCCTTTAGGCTCAATGGATCAGGTTACTGCCTTCACATATATTGACTTAAGCCGTGTGCTTACATTTGAGAAACAATAAGCAGTCCAGGCCCATAGCAGCAAGATGGATCTGGTTCAAAGAACCACATGTAGCTGGACCCTCAGGCTGTCAAGCTTTTCAGATTCTTTAGTTGACAAAGAAAGTAATTGAAGTTGAAATGTGATCCCACAGTGGGGGGGCACAAAAAGAAACTCCCCTGCCCTGTAATGCATAATGTGGCAAATTGCCTTTTGCAGCTGCAGCTGAACTACCTGGGAAACTACATTCCTCAAATATGGACATTTGAGACTGGCTGCACAGTGTGTGATGAAGGTCTGCGAAGCCTCACGGGGTTTAAGGTAAGGCTGATGTGTCTATTCAAAGCTCTCAAAACAAGTCTTATAATGGGATATTATGTGTCTGATGTGAAACACAACTGATCACTTCTCTCTCCTCTTGTCCCTGAACGTAGGATGAGGCATTGCCAATGATTCTGATCGGCATTTTCATCGAGCAGCCCACCCCATTCCTCTCCCAGTTTTTCTTGCGGCTTCGTAACCTTCATTACCCAAAGCAACGAATCCAGCTCTTTATTCACAACCATGTAAGTGAAGTTGGCTTGTGATGGTCTTAGCAAATGTTGGGAAAATGTACACCTCCTCCTCTGCTCTAGGCACTTTTGCAACCTTGGGCTAGACTTCCAGGCTGTGTAATCACAGTACTTATCTGCAATGGCATCCATATGATTGCATACTTATCTGCAATGACACCCATCCACCTGTAAACGTGCGGAAGTGGGCTTAAGAGCTGTTGCCTGTCTACTCATTTTCAGGAACAGGAGGCTGAGTGGCCTGGATGAGTCCATCTTACCTGTTTTCCCTTACTTTTGGAATAGGAGGAACATCACTTGATGGAGGTGGACTCTTTTGTAGAAGAGCATGGCAAAGAGTACCTCACTGTCAAAGTGATCGGACCAGAGGATGAGGTGGAGAATGCTGAGGCACGTAACTTGGGCATGTAAGTGAAGAGGCTATACATGATAACCAGCAGAGACAGCCCATGTCCAAACTAAGACATCTGTTTTTCCTGAGGATCAGCCCTGTCAAGTGACTGCTCTTCTTTTTTCAGTCACCCTTTCAGTTTTTCTAGCACTAACTCTGATGCCCTAATATACTGGGAAAAAATCAGCTTCCATAACAGCTCACTTTGTTCAGTTTCAGAAACTAAGTTCTCACTCGTCCTTTGTTCTGACAGAAGGATAACCCTGTATCTCCCACCCTCATCTGTATACCCAGCCACAGAGCACAAAGAATATGCACCTATATCTCTGAAGAGGAGGAGTGTTGTAGCAAATCTAAGGACTAGTGAGAGAGTATCTTCCTGTCTGTGATTAGGAGGTTTGGGCTCTGGTGTGGATTTGGGCCACCTGTAAATGGGAATCTCTTCAGTTTGAGCTGAGGAAAGTTTGCTAAAGATGATTTTGGCTGTGTCTCAGTATCTGCTATTGGATACTGAATCTGATGTGCTTGTACTATGCTGGCCCTCTGGGTTGTTACATTAAACCAAACTTTTCTGGGCACCTGAAGACCTTTAGACTACAAGGTGAAGGATTTCTTGGTGCTCTGTCCTTTGTCTTCCCCTGGTTTAGGATGTGACTTTTTATTTTCTCTGGCTGTAGGGATTTGTGCAGGAAGGATCCCGACTGTGACTATTACTTTAGCCTGGATGCTGAGGTAGTTCTGAAGAACACAGAAACTCTGAGGATCCTGATTGAACAAAACAAGTGAGTTCTTTGGTCTGAGCAATGCTTACTGGTCATCTCACATGAGGAATTCAGTGCACATCCCTGAGATGTGTGGGGAACCAGGAGAGCTGTGCCAGAGATGGGATGTTAGCCAAAAACCTCTTATATGTTGTTTTGTTTTTTTTTTACTGTAGTTGTAATCCCTGGATTTTAGGCAGGGGATGTAAATCATCCTTAGCTTTGTTTTTATGTAGTCACTAGAACAAATCTGATTGTAACAGACCTGGTGCAGGGTGCAGTTAGAGAGGAGATTTGGACCATATTTACCCTTTCTTATGTGGCCTTTCATTCCAACAGAGTTAGCAAAACAGCAACTCTGTAAGTGAGGGAGGAAATATCTCTTACAGTACTGTAGTTTGTAAATATTTTCATTTTCTTCCTGTAGTAACATCCTGTCCTGCAATTCCTTTTTCTTTCATGTTTCCAGGATGGTGATTGCCCCCCTGGTAAGCCGTCATGAGAAGCTGTGGTCCAATTTCTGGGGAGCGCTGAGCCCTGATGGATACTATGCCCGCTCGGAAGATTACGTGGATATTGTTCAAAGGCGGAGAGTGTGAGTATGCAAAGAGAGCTTTTCACTGATATAATCCCTCAAATGCAAAGCTTGCTGCAGCACATTATCATCAAATTAATGGCAAAGAATCAGAGAGTGCAAATGTCTTTGTGTATAGGAAAGGAAAAGAAGTCTCTGCTCCCATTTGGAAGCTGCTTTATGTTCTCCCCTGAGCAGAGACAATAACATACTTGGGGCAGATTTTCTTGTGACCAGAGCAAGGGTTTGAGAGTGCTGACCGCTGAAATAATCTCATTTTACTCATGTCATGATTTCCCACCTGGGGATTATAGTTAGTGTGAGTCTTAAAATCCCATAAAGTGCTGTCTAATCTCTGTCAGATAAATCTTCATAAAATACCAGGTGATCCTTGAATGGAAGACTCCCAAAATAGAATTGTCGATTCATTCATATTCTTGAGGGACCCTCTTTTTTATAGGCCATTGTACATGCAATAAACTCTGGAAACCAGCTTATGCACTTTTGGCTGGTTCAGTTTCTTTAAATCACTGGAAAAAATATGTTGATCCCTCTGGGAAGAGAGTCAAGCCATTAATTACGTCCCTTGCAAAAATACACAGTAGCAATTAATTGCGTTCACAGTGGACTAGCATTTGTGCAGCTTAAAAGCTCTGCGCAATATAAGTGATTTTTTTCTGGAATGACAATCTCTATTGGTATGGTTTCTCCCTGCTGTTCTGAGTTGCCTCATTTAGGCAAGCCTGGCTGATGCTGCAGTGCTGCCTGTCATCCTGTCAAGTCCAGCAGTATCTGTCTTAGTGGTATTTCAAGTCTCACTTTTCTTCCCATGTGTTTCAGTGGGCTTTGGAATGTTCCCTACATCAGCAGTGTTTACATGGTTAAAGCCAAGGCACTGCGCTTGGAGCTTGACCAGGGAGATCTCTTCCACAGTGGCAAGCTGGATGCTGACATGGCTTTCTGCCACAACGTTCGGAATCAGGTCAGTCGAGGAGAGAGGCTGGCAGGGGAGAGCTGCATGCAAGGGTGAAGTGTACAGGATTAAGTAGTTTCAAGGCATTCAGTTCTGGCAGGGCAGGGATAGGGTGAACTGGTACTAGTCAGTACAGTGCAGACTTTGGAACAGCATGGGATTTCTGTCTTGCTGTGAAACCATGCATAGCCATGGACCACTAAACACGGATAACATTTTTGTTATTATTGGACCTTTTCAGGACTGCTCTAAATGGGATTGACAGGGTAAGAAGGAAGACCTTAATCTCACAGCTGCTGCTCTCCTCTGCTTCCAGTCCTGGCTGACAGGACACAGAATTACTGTCTCTGCCTAAAACCTTTCAAAATTTCTCATATCCAGGGTGGAAATAAAACTGAAAACCCACAGGAGCAAGAATGAGTAAATAAACAGCTTGGAGAACTGCCCAGTGCTTGGTTTCCTGGTGGCTCTCAGAAATATGAGGCCTTTAGTATTTCTCTCTGTCCTGCAGGGAGTGTTTATGTACCTGACAAACCAGCATCAGTTCGGACACATCCTGTCCCTGGAGAATTACCAGACAAGTCACCTCCACAATGACCTCTGGCAAATATTCAGCAATCCTGAGGTGAGATAACCTGCATACTCAGCAGGCACAGCAATGTGGGAAGATCTGATATTAGTTTCACCACCACGGGAAGTCCAGGCTTTGTAGTAATGGTGTCTCACAGGTGGGATGAAGAGCACAGGCACAGAATTTAAAGAGAGCGTGTTTTTGGGATTCATAACATATGGATCTGCAAAGCCTGTAAAATATTGCTTGCACGAGTGCCCGGCCTTTTATTACCCCTTTAAGTAGGGGCCCCACAGAAATTACTGGTTTGCTTATCTTCTAATTGCAGGACTGGAGAGAAAAGTACATCCATGAAAACTACACAGCAGCTCTGAAAGGGAAATTGGTAGAAATGGTAAGAAAACTTCACTCTTATCCATCAGAATGGGAGATGAGCATCAAGACAATGCTTTATCATCATTATTGTAATTCTCAGGAATAAGCAGTACAGCACAGGAAACACGACCTTGAAAGTACTTATAGAGCCAAATCATTCTCCTACAAGTACATCTCCAGCTCTCTTAAGTGGAAGTGGGGCACATAAAAAAGAAGACAAATTTCTATCCTCAATATTTTAGTTTCTTTCCACTTAGACTACACTCAGTTTAGTCTTCTTTTGCCTCAAGCACCTGTCCTTGTTTCTGCTGTTCTCACCTGTCTGCTATCTACAGCCCTGCCCAGATGTTTACTGGTTCCCCATATTCACTGACACTGCCTGCGATGAGCTGGTGGAAGAAATGGAACATTATGGCCAGTGGTCCACAGGGGACAACACAGTAAGTAAAAGCAGGAGCCCTTCGAGTTCTGGGACACACCATTTTCTGTGCATATCTGGTGGTAGCAGTGCCTCCTGTGGGAAGGCATTAGATCCCGAATAAACCAGAAAAGTAGAGACTGTACTTTTTTTTTTGCTCCTGATTAACTCTTGATTTTTCCCCAAGTCCTCTTTAGTGTCCTCTGAAGTTCCAGTGTTCCAGCCTCTCTGATGGTAATATTGTTTCCCTGAGGGTTTAATTATTGTTTGAAATGAGCTTTCCATCCTGCAGATTCTGATAAACAAACAGTATTTATTTGTAGTTACCAGAAACAAGTACTGTTCATTCCTGAGCTCCAGGGTTCCCATCCTTATGGGTATTTCTGTTGATTCTATTTCAGGACAGCAGAATACAAGGAGGATATGAGAACGTGCCAACTATTGACATACACATGAACCAAATTGGCTTTGAAAGAGAATGGTATAAATTTCTTCTGGACTATATTGCACCCATCACAGAGAAACTGTACCCAGGATACTACACCAAGGTATGTCCACCTTAACATCAAAACTCATGGTCAGCTCAGCACCTCCTCCAGCTGCAGCTTTGTGACAAGACTGCCAGAATCCTCCAGCAATACACACACTATTTCCCAGTACAGAGGAACTGACCCTGCAGTGTGACATAAGTATGTGCATTAGGAAATATGCAATTTCTCAATAACATTCTTCTGCCTGATTGTTGACTTTCTCCTTTAGCAGTGGGATGCAATTTCAGCGTTACACCCTGCTCTGCAGCTCAGAAGCCAGAGACTACCATAGTCCTCTAACAGTGTAATTTGTTTTTCTCTCTCAGACCCAGTTTGAACTGGCCTTTGTGGTTCGCTACAAACCTGACGAGCAGCCATCCCTAATGCCCCACCATGACGCGTCCACCTTTACCATCAACATTGCCTTGAACAGAGTTGGCATTGACTATGAGGTGAGTGTGTGCCAGGGGGTCAGGAGTGCAGCACAGCCCCTTGGAGCAGCTGAAAACCCTTCCCCGATCCACATGGGGCATCTTTGCAGTAAGGATTACAATTAATGACTGGCTTAGGCTAGGAAAGAGATTTTTGAATGCATCAGAACATAGGAGATTCCCCAAGCACTTTCTCACATTTTCAGAAGCACTGTCAGAAGGCAGGGACCACTTCCCTGAGGTCCTTTTTCCAAGCTGATACGTCTATTGTGTTCCCACCAGGGAGGAGGCTGCCGGTTCCTGCGCTACAACTGTTCCATTCGAGCTCCACGGAAAGGGTGGACCCTTATGCATCCAGGACGCCTGACCCACTACCATGAAGGTCTTCCAACCACCAAAGGAACCCGCTACATCGCAGTGTCCTTTCTTGACCCCTAGAGTCATGCTTCCCAGGAAGGACCTTTCCCTGGCCCTGCTCACTGCTGACTTTGAGTGGAAAGAGGGAATGCTGCTGAGAGTTTCTAAGGCATTGTTCAAAGCTATTTGGATATTGATTTTTATATGATTTTTAATATGGTTTTTAATGATATTCTAAGACTCCACTACTGGAAGATCTCCCTCTCTGATACTGCAGGTAATATCTAGGAATATTGTTGTAGAAGTCCAAAGGAGATATTGTGCCTTCATTTTTGATTCTGCTCCTCATCTTTTCTTGAAAGTTTCTTGAAAGTGCCATTTACTTGAACCTTCATCACTGATTGATTTGCTTTAAAAAATGCTTTTTTGGACTGGAAATCCAGCTTTTTGGAGGCAAGTTACAAGCTGGAAGCCTGTTGTCATCCACAGCATATATGGGACTGGATGTTAGACAATAATTCCTGGACATTATTCCAAATATAAACCTATCAGGGAGCTGACTCCACGAGTCATAACAGTTAAATGTCACACCAGATGAAACTGAATAGTAAGAGCCTGAAGATCATCTGATTCCTTACCTCTTTGCTGTCCTTGCAAGCAAATCACAAAGTTCAAAGCAGCAGCAGTGACAACATAGGTGCTTCTGATTAGCTAAAGGAAGGTCCTCTGATGATGTTTTACCTCTGGGATTAGACTGAAGAGATAAAAGCCCCCTCCTACCTTCTGTTTCTCCAGCTAAGAGCAGCAGACATACCCACACAAATTCAGGCCATGTCAATATGTAGAGTAAATCTAAGAAAGGTAAGGCTGGGAAGAACTACATCAGTCAAGAAGGTTTCATTCTTCAATTCAAGAATTGTCTCTGTTCTATACCATGTTACAATTGTCAAAAGCTCTGATCAATCTCTGGGTAACAACCCAAAGGTCCCAGTGGTCTTTGGTGGCCTCACTCCAATTGTCAGAGATTGTTTTGATAATTTTGTTTGATGGCCCATTCACATTAGATGGAAAGAGCTGTTCTCTGGTTCTTAGAGGAAATAATTATTCAGTGTTTCTATTATTTGAGATTGAAAACCAAAACACTCCATTGCAGAAACTTCTCCAGTGGGGTCAAGGCTGATAGAAATGAGTGGCTGGGAAATGCTGAGAGACCGTGGTGAACTAGTAGGTGTAAAAATATGTCTAGACTAGACCTGTGGTTAGAGAGGTGTCAGGAAAATTAATCCCCAAATAACAGAGGTTTATGTCCAAAAAGGAGACAGATGATTCCTGTAGCTTTATTCATGAATAAAGGGAGAGGTCATGGGCATTACCCATGGGGTCTCCAAATTGTTAGAGGACGCAGCCTCCTTTTCATCCTAATTTCCCAGCCGCATTTCTCTCTCTCTTTCCCTATTGGCTGAGGTACTTGAGAGGTTCAGACTTCCTGAATCGCCTAATACAGACGCCCTTCTAATGTGTACACCCACCCCCCACTCTTCTTTTTCCTTGTGTCTCTGTTCTTTTTCTCTAAATCCAGGGATTTAACATGGCCTTGGGTGAGTAACAGTCTGGGTCAATTAGTGGAATTCCTATGGAATTTATGGTTCCTCCCATTGCTTCTTTCACCTCTCACTATCTGGCTTTATCTACCAGCAGACCCAGTTTGTTTGTAAAGACACTTCCTTCTCATTCCTTTCAGAGGGAAGGGGATGAAACCTTTTCTGCCTGTGCTTGTGAGATACCTGCTCTGCTTATCAGACACCATTATGCCAGACTAGCATGCTTCACAAGCAGTAAATTCATATAGTGATTGTCCTTAGGGAAAAAAAAATTACCTGCCTTTTAGTTATCTGTCTCCAGCTTCTGCTGCCTGATTGTCAGGGTAGAGCCTCTTCTTCTGGGATGTGTCACTCTAATGGGGGCAGAATAGCGTTAGACATGTAATTTCTGGCAGGAGCAGCACACAACTGGAATTGCCTGAGAAAGGGGACATTCAGCGTTCCTCATTGCTTTCCTTGAGCTTTTTTAGGTCTACTTCGAGGCCACACACTCACCCGTGCCCAGGAGACACAAATCCAGGCAGGGGCAATAATTTGAGAAGTAAAACTCTACTAAATCCTGGTACGTGAAATCCAGAACTATCTATTACCAAATGAAGGGCTTGATAAGCCAGTCGTCGAGATGTCCAAAATGTGTATTATGTATTTATTCAGCAGTCGTTTTTTTTTTCCTTATTTCGTTGTATGTTTCCTCGGGCCGGTTCGGTGGTGGGCGTTAACGAGCTGTACGGTTTGAGCGTGGGGAACTCGCATTAAAGCCTTTCCCGTGACACGGTCCGTGGGTTCGAGGGGGGTCCGGGTCACCATCGTCGCCCACCATGAGACCCCGGACCTACAGCTCCCAACGTGCCCCGCGCGCGGCGCGCGGTGATGACGCATGACACTTGGCACCTCCCGGGCGACGACGCCCCCGGGTGACATGGCGGCCGTGCGGGAGCGGCGGTGAAGGTGAGCCCCGGGCGGGGCCGGGCCGGGTCGAGCCGAGGGGACCTGACAGCTGCTCTAGACTGGGCCAGTTTCTGTGGGAGTCGCCTCCGGAGCAGCAGGGATAGGGACAGGGACGGGTGAGTGCCGGACCCGCTGGGGCAGGGTCCTGAGGGGGTGCGAGGCGGGCACGAGGAGGACGCTTCCCGCCCTTTTCGCCCGCCCCTGAGGGCTGAGGGAGAGGCGGCGGCGTCTGTCCCGAGCGTCAGGCCAACGCATCCTCTGGAGACCGGTATGGCGGGGGACCAGAGCCCAGAGCATCTCTGGAGCACACTGGGATGGCGGGAGAACAGAGCCTGGGGCGTTCTCCGGGCACTGGGATTGCGGGGGAGCAGAGCCCTTGATGGAGCTCGGTAGCCTGTGGCCCTCATCCGCGGTCGCTCTGCCACAGGGGCGGAGACTGGCTGGATTCGGCGTCGCTGAAGGAGCTGCGGCACGGAGTGCGGCTGGGGCGAGGGAGAAGGCAGGGAAAACTGCTGCTATTTGTCTTCGAGAGGGCCTCAAGCTGGTCATGCCTGACTTGTGAAAACGTAACTCATCCTGAAAGTAAGTGGAGGATGGGGAGAAGTGATCATTGTGAGTGATCACTGTTTATTCGAAGGGAAAAAGAAAGAGTTTTGGGTTTTTTCCCTGATACATGAGTTGTATAAAGTGGAGCAATTTCTTTGTGAAAGAAAGAAGATAGTTTTTAAAATGCATAGTTTTCTAGTTCTTGTAAATATGCTCGGTTGGATCACAGAATCACAGAATGATTTGGGTTGGAAGGGACCTTAAAGATTATCCAGTTCCACCCCCTCCCATGGGCAGGGACACCTTCTCCCAGACCGGGTGGATCAAGTCATGTCCAACCTGGCCTTGAACACTTCCAGGGATGGGGCAGCCACAGCTTCTCTGTGAAACCTGTTCCAGGGCCTCCCCCGCCTCACAGGGAAGAATTTTTTCCCAATATACCATCTAACCCTGCCCTCTGTAAGTGGAAAGCCGTTCCCCCTTGTTCTGTCACTACACCCCCTTGGATAGCTGTTGACACTTGGTGACACTGGTCTTTACTGGATTTTTCCCTGTAGCGCAATGTCCCTGTTGTTTACTCGTTCCAACTCAATAGTTGCAGTGAAGAAGGATAAAAGACACATGGCTGAGGTAAATGCTTCTCCACTTAAACATTTTGTCACTGCAAAGAAGAAAATCAATGGTATCTTTGAACAGTTGGCTGCATACATCAACGAGAGCTCCTCGTTCCTGGAAGGTAAGCGGAGTTCTTGAACTATGAGTGTGTAAAAGTGCTCCGCCCACATACGATTTCCCCAAAAACATGCACCATACCCCCTCAATGAGTTAAATGGCACTGCTAAATCTGTGTCTGTTTATACATGTGTGTCCATTTATGCATTCACGCTTGTAAGAAAAACTGAAAATTATTTTGTTGAATTTGGGTGGAGTTCAGGCTCATATTTTGAAGATGAGAAGTTCATGCATGTTAAGAAACTGAGCTAGTTAGGGAGCTATGCTTGGTTTTTATGTTTGGGAGTTTTTTAATTAATTACACAACCCCAATCGTTTTTTTTTTTTTGCCTATAATCCTTTCAATATTCTTACCTGAACACATCATTGCTACTGACATGTAACATACGCCAGTAATTGGCTTTAACAGCTTAAGGTACAGATTTTATCTCCAGGGGTGCTGAACTGTTTGCAGTGTTGGCTGTTCTGTTCAAGGCAGTCCCAAGAATGGGAATGGTTATTAGATACACAAAAGAGGCCAGTTGATAAATGTTGTTGTAGAATTGCTTCGGGGTGTCATTGCCTTTGTCAGGATCACCCATGTGAGCTGTGGGACACAGATAAATGTTCAGTTCTATTATCATCATAGAGAGAGGTTTCACCCAGGACTGATGCAGATGGCTTCTGGCATTCAGAGACATGATCTGTTTTGATTTTAGAAACACACAAGAATGTAGAGCTTGATCCTGTCACCACAGAAGAGCAGGTACTGGAAGTCAAAGGCTACCTCTCAAAAGTCAGTGGTATTAGTGAAGTGTTGGCAAGACGACACATGAAAGTTGCTTTTTTTGGGAGGTGAGTCACGTGCTTATGTTGCCTATGCTCCCCACTCAGTAAAGCTTTTGAGTATTGTAGCCAGTAAACAATATTTATAGAAACACTAGTGCTTTAGCTTCTGCTTGTAATGTGCATGTCCCTGATACAGGTGCTCTTGTAAATTGGAAACAAATATTGTATCATGTAATTCTTCAATTTGAAGAATTCTTAAAATAGGGAAATAGAAAAGTCTTTTTGCAGGCTGCCTCTGGGACCTAAATTGTTAATGGCTCTGATACAGCTTGGCTTTAGAGAACTTGCATTTGTAATATCAAAATGAGCACACCTGGCTCTTGGAAGACTGAAACACCATCCTTAATCTGACTGCAGGACAAGCAATGGGAAGAGCACTGTGATAAATGCCATGCTGTGGGACAAAGTTCTTCCTTCAGGAATTGGACACACTACTAATTGCTTCTTGCGTGTCGAAGGGACAGACGGACATGAGGCTTTCCTGCTGACTGAAGGCTCAGAGGAAAAGAAGAGTGTTAAGGTACAATTTCCGTAAGCATAAGGTTAAGGATAAGAGCTCTTCAGAGATGTCAGAAAAGGGAAGAAACAAGAAAATTAAATTTCACAGTTAAGGATTTTAATCATTAAAGGAGCAGAGATGAAGAATGAGTCTTTGTTAGATGTAGGAAGTAAGGAATGAAGCAAATTGCAGGATGGGGACTTGTTCATTTTATGAAAGAGACAATATTTGTTATTTATATATTAAAGAGACGTATTTGTTAGTGATGGCAGGGTGCAATGACTGAGGAAGTTCTGAGCTTTGTATGACTGACAGAATCACAGACTTCCTGATAATTCCTCAGTAGCCTTTCCTGACAAGAAAAATGTCTCAAACTCTCACCAGCAGTTGCCTTTTTACTAGGACACTCAAGAAGGTTTTATGTGGAAAACCTTCCAGAGAGGAAATAGTGTGGACTTGGGCTTTATCTTAAATTGTCTGTGAACAACCCTGAAGGGAGGATAATTGTGTTAGTGGGTCTTGGCATACAGGAAATGTTATTTCCATCTTTTCATAGACAGTAAACCAGCTGGCTCATGCCCTTCATCAAGATGAAGATCTGAATGCTGGCAGCCTAGTCAGTGTAATGTGGCCCAATTCCAAATGTTCTCTCTTAAAGGATGACCTCGTGCTGATGGACAGGTGAGAAATAGCTTTCTTTCCTTTCCTGCTTATCACAGACTAATTACAAACCTCAAGAGAATTGACCCTGTTCTAATCTAAGACAGTGACCAAAGTCCCTTGCTGTAATTAACAGTGTGATTTTCTTGGTCATTACTTCCTTTTAGCCTATACTCTGTCACCTCGGAGCAGTGTAGCTCAGACATGGGAAGTTAATTATCTGAAATGCTCTTAATAACTTTTTAAATTCTGTTTTTGCTGTATTTACAGCACAGCAATATCTCATTTCTCTTTATTGGTAGCCCTGGAATTGATGTAACCACAGAGCTGGACAGCTGGATTGACAAATTCTGTCTCGATGCTGATGTATTTGTCCTGGTGGCAAATTCTGAGTCAACATTGATGCAAACTGTATGTGCAAGTCCACTTGTTCAATGAATTTGGCTAAATGTTAAAAATATTTGATATATTAATCTAAAGAGGTATTGTTTCATTTTCCTTAGGAGAAGCAGTTCTTTCACAAGGTGAATGAACGTCTGTCTCGACCCAATATATTTATTTTAAATAACCGTTGGGATGCCTCTGCCTCTGAACCAGAATACATGGAAGAGGTTTGTGATGTGTTTAAACTACTTCTCTTTGCATGGATATTATGGGGTCTGTTTTGACTCTGGTCCTTGGGGATACAATCAGTGCTATGTGTGATTGTTTTACAGGTTGGATTTTTATCACCTTATTGTGGGGGCTAGAGGGAGTATAGACTAGTGATCAGGACATGACTCTTGAAATTTCTGAGCAGGGAATCAAGAGTCTCACAGGGGCCCTTTGAAGTTAGATCACTTTAGATAACCTCTGGAAAATTCCATAAAATAGGACTTTTTTTTTATGCTTTTTTGGTAGCCTAGACCAGCAGAGGGCATCTGGGTGCCTGGTCTAACCTTTAAAAGATGGATAAAGTAGATTTAACTGCGTGTTTAGTTTATCCTGGTTATCCCTCAGGTGCGCCGGCAGCACATGGAGCGGTGTACCAGTTTCCTGGTGGATGAGCTGGGTGTGGTGGATCGAGCCCAGGCAGGGGATCGAATTTTCTTTGTGTCTGCAAAAGAAGTGCTGAATGCCAGGATTCAGAGGGCTCAAGGGATGCCAGAAGGAGGTGAGGAAAGCTAGCAGAAACTTTCCATTTACTTACAGAGAAGAAAATAGAGAATATCTTGTTTTAAAAAATGTATAAAATTGGGGTAGACCCAATTATTAATAAGGCAATCGCAATGGAAGGGTCATTTAGCAGCACTTTTGCATTGGCTTCAGTGTAAAGCAGGAGCATTCCTGATGTCCAACATCTGATTGCTTTCTCAAAGTTTAAGTGGTTGTTTTGTGCATTCCTTCTCTCAGGTGGAGCATTGGCAGATGGATTTCAAGTAAGAATGCTTGAATTTCAAAGCTTCGAGAGAAGGTTTGAGGTGAGCATTATGTGTGTTGACCTTCTGGTTAGATTTTACTCCTGAAAGACTGGCACTTGTGGGGACCCATTTTGGAAACAGATCATAGAGGAAGGAGAAGTTGTGTTAGTATGGTCCTACCTGCTGCTAATCTTGGGCTGCCTTTTGTATACAGGAATGTATCTCACAGTCAGCAGTAAAAACAAAATTTGAGCAGCATACGGTGAGAGCGAAGCAGATTGCGGAAGATGTTCGTCTCATCATGGACTCTGTGCATGTTGCTGCCCAGGAACAGCGGTGAGAACTGATGCTTGGCGCTTGCATAACTGAAGTTTGTATTCTGGGAGAGCTGTAAGGGAACAGGAGCATTTGAAAGGCAAAGCAGAATACAGTGTGTTTGAGAGCAGAAAGGACACCCACTGGTGGTCTTACTTCTAGTGAATTATGGAAGTATTGAGAAAAGGACCTTTTTTATTGTCCTGTGCCGTGATTGTGTGATGTGTTGCAGATACTGATATGTTTTGTTACTGGGCAGGAAAATCTGTCTTACTTCTGGAATTCAAATACATTTATAGATCAAAAATGCATTTATCTGGCATATTGATGAACAGGGTTTTTTTTCACCAGAGTTTACTGTCTGGAAATGCGAGAGGAGCGACAGGATCGTCTAGGTTTTATTGACAAACAACTGGAGCTCCTTACTCAGGACTACAAGCGGAAAATCAAACAAATCACAGAAGAGGTGGAGAGGCAGGTAAGGAGGAGTGTCTGTGGCAAAGTGGATTGTCTGAAACAGCTACCAGCATGGTGGGGAAAACGTGCAGTGCTGACAAAGCCTTGAAGTACTAGAAATGTGGGAGTTACAGATGGTAAGAGGAGAAATGCTTTCAGAAGCTCTTTTCTGTGCTGTTTGTCTAGGTGTCAAATGCAATGGCTGAAGAAATCAGACGGCTCTCAGTGTTGGTAGATGAATACCAAGCAGACTTCCATCCATCTCAAGTAGTTCTTAAAGTGTACAAGAGTGTAAGTGATGTTTGCTTAAGAAATTTAAGAGACCTGTTTTGGCTCTGAGTAATGCCAGCTCATTGAGATGTTTAACAATCTTCCAACTAGGATATGAGCTAAAGCCTTAGTTTTTTAATAATCTCAGCTAAATTGATACACATTATCTATCACATCATATAGATTAAGCAGAACTTTTCCTGAACTAAAGAGTCCATGTGAGATTTTTTTGATTTGCCTTTTCATTGCCTTAATTGAAAAATGGGTGGACGTATGAAATTAATGTTATAACACTGGGCAGACAGATTATGTGCTCCTGTTCTGTGAGGGTCTTTTTATCTAGCAAGCTCTAGCACCCTCAGCCTGCATCTTAGCCATGCTTATTCTAATCTTAATAACTTTTCTTTGTCAGGAGCTGCATAAACACATTGAGGAGGGCCTGGGCCGTAACATGTCAGATCGTTGCTCCAGTGCAATCACAACTTCCCTGCAGACAATGCAGCAAGAAATGATAGGTCAGTTCCACAGGCAATATTGCCCTTTCACTTCTCTTGAATTGCAATGCAAAATAACTGAGTAGATGTTCTGGGTTTCTCATTAATCCAATGGCTGTTGTGCAGCTGGCACCATCTTAGTTTCCATCTTGATGAGTAATGCTGTTGTGCAGAGGACTAGTTCTGTGTCTGAACTTGTGCAGTGATTTCCTAATGAATATGTACAGTCACAGTGTAATCCTCATGATAGAGAGGAACTGTGGCTTTGGAAATTTGAGAGATTCTCACACCAAATCTTAATGAAATACAAATGACTAGTAACTAGGTGCCTGTCTAAATATGGGATTTAATGGGACTATAGTGCCTAAAGACTTGTAGAACTGGGCTTCAGATTTTGTTTTCCAAGGTCTTGCTAATCTGTAAGCTTCACCAGCTACCTATGAGGATCTTGGAGGGTCCTTGGAAAGATTTTCTTCTGAGTTGATCTTAAGAACCAAGAATTGAGTTGTAATTGATGATGTATCTCTTACTTTGCAATATGCTTGGCTTATGAAATTTAACGTACTAAGGAAACTCACTGGAGGATGAAACAAGCCATAAGCACCCTGATTATGGAATACAATACCAGTTAATTCTTGTGAACTCAACAGACATTTTTTGCATGTTTTTGTTTTCTGTCTGTGTAGATGGTTTAAAACCCCTCCTCCCAGTCTCTGTGCGGGCCCAGATAGACATGTTAATTCCCCGGCAGTGCTTCATGCTCAGCTATGATCTGAACTGTGACAAGCTTTGTGCCGACTTCCAGGAGGACATAGAATTCCATTTCTCTCTTGGATGGACAATGCTGGTGAACAGATTTTTGGGACCAAAGAATGGTCGTCGGGCCTTGATGGGCTATAATGACCAGGTAGAATACCTCGTTGAGTGGTTGGGGTAGATATTTGTTATTACGTGGCTGCTGAAGTTCCTTTGGTGGGAAGAGCGGTAGTTTGCGTGTTCTTATTCTCTCCTTTGATTTTGTTTTGTCCCTGCTTTTCTAATTAGGTTCAGCGCCCTTTAACACCAGCAAATCCCAGTCTGCCTCCTTTGCCTCAGGGCTCTATGACCCAGGAAGAACTCATGGTGTCCATGGTGACTGGACTGGCCTCTTTAACATCCCGAACTTCAATGGGGATCATCGTGGTTGGTGGTGTGGTATGTGATCATTCTAGGCAGCATTTTTATAACTGAAGTTGGAGCACTGACATAAAAAGCACTTGCACTGCTGAATCCTGTAGATATTTGCTATTCACAGATAGTGACCTATTTTCTCCTTTGATCTTCGATTTGAGTATAAATAGTGAGCTGATTTTGCAATGCTCTGTGCGCCATTGTTGGAAGTGAGCTACAGTCTGAGATTATGATTGTGTAGTTTCTTTTTCCTTGTGCTTCTTTAGGTCTGGAAAGCTGTGGGTTGGAGACTGATTGCTCTCTCTTTTGGCCTTTATGGGCTGCTCTATGTGTATGAGCGCCTCACCTGGACCACCAAAGCGAAGGAGAGAGCTTTCAAGAGGCAATTTGTGGAGTACGCTGGGGAGAAACTGCAGCTCATCGTCAGCTACACGGGCTCGAACTGCAGCCACCAAGTCCAGCAGTGAGTTCCATGTGTTCAGCTAACACCTTATGGAAATTCTGCTGTTTGGGGTTTTTTTAAATGTTATTCCATGTTAAAAAAAGATAACTTCATGCTGAATTCCAGATTTAAAAAAATGTAATGACATGTGTTTTAAAATAATATTGCTCTTATTTGGAATATGTAGTGTTTGGGTGCTGTTAGGCATTAGTCTTAATGTGCTTCCATGTCTCAAATCAAAATGCTCTGATGTATTCTTGGGCAGAAGTGGAAAGATGAATGTCTGAGTCACAATACCATCATCCCTATATATCAGAGGGATGTACTCCTTGAATGTGCTGCTTGATCTTACTTTCCATCATATTGAACTCTTCTTGTTTTATAGAGAGCTTGCTGGAACATTTGCTCATTTGTGTCAGCAAGTGGATGTCACACGGGAGAATCTTGAGCAAGAAATTTCTGCCATGAATAAAAAAATTGAAGTTTTGGATTCACTGCAGAGCAAAGCAAAACTGCTCAGGTGAAATTTGATTATTACATACAATTGTTTTTCATGTGATTGTCCCAGGATGTTTATATGAGCTGTAGCTTAAGAGTTCATCCTGTCTTCGTCATAGCACTTCATGTGCAGATGTCAGCACTTTTCCCTACCAAGTCATGTTCCCTTTCACTAGGTACTTCCCCATGGACTGTTCACAGTAATTTAAAGCTTCTGTCTCACAAAGCACCTTTTTCTTCCTGTTTTTTATTTGTTTGGAATTAACAGTTCCTTCCCATTTATCAAAACACACAGTCTTCCACTCCTACAAACTCCTTCAGGTCCCTATAAAATTATGCAAAAAGTCTTGCCTTCACCTTTGTACCCAGTTGTCTGCTGCTTTCTTTACCCTGCAAAGGCTGTTGGGAAGACTTTCAAACATTCCTTACCTACACAGTAAGACCAATGTGAAGTTGTGTCCAAGATCTGTTTGAACCTCAAAGCTTAGGGACTGACAGCAGGCAAGCATTCTTGACCTGCAAGGAATGGCAGCAGCCTTTTGGAATGAACCTCTGGCACTCCATGCCTTGCTGTGTACTCAGTTTAGTTGTGCTTCTTTCTGACTGGCTTGAGAAGAGCTGTTTCGTTCACCTAACAAAACTTTCTGTCCTTGCAGGAACAAAGCAGGTTGGCTTGACAGCGAGCTCAACATGTTCACACATCAGTACCTGCAGCAGAGCAGATAGTGTGGGAAGAAGAGAAAAACAACAATTTCCCTTCAGTGCTCTCTTAATTACTGCAGAGAACATGGTGGGTGTTGGAATTCCCTAAAGGGAATGAGCAAGAGTCTATTGCTGTGTTTCCAGTTGCTGTGTGAACAATAGGATTCTGCTTCCTTGTTCTGTGTCCCACCTCTAAACACTAGCTGTTGATAACTCTTCTTTTTCCTTGTGAGACCACGCTACTTCAGGAGGAGTGTGTGCTTTATACATTTACAGGAGGCTTTTACTGCACTTCATTTTGCTTTAAACAAATTTAAAGCAATCAAACACATGTATATCAGGTTAAAAGTTATTCTGACACATCTTTATGGAGTTTATGTTTTACTTCATAAAGACAGAACTTTTGACTTCCAAGCCCCAGGCTGATTTATGTGTGACAAACAGCTGTTTGACTAAATAAATACAGATCCTATGCACACAGACGTGATGGTGGTTTCACAAAGCATTTATAGCCCACACAGGCCTGTCTCCTAGGTTAATATTCCATTATTCTAAAACATAACAGAGAATCACAATATTCCTTCATAGAAAGGTTTATTGCTCTCAGTATGCTTAAACCTGTGAACAAAACCCAGTTTTCTTCCAGAGCAAGAGGGACTAAGATTTTACTTTGGTAAGCTTAGTGAATTTGAAGTTAGTTTCTTTCTCTTAGGAGCTGTTTAATAACACAGTCTGTCCTGTTTCCTGTCATGGACAAATAGTTTGCAAAGACAGAACTAGTTCCTGTGAAGGAGATAGTGTTGATAATTTGGCAGCTTGTTGAGTAAGAAAACTGGGAAAGAGTAGCCAGTTGACACAATGTAAGGTACTGCATTATGAGCTCAGTAGATGGATGTGGATTTTCTTTGGAAAAGCACAGCTGTGTTCCTGGAAGCAGGCCTGTGGAATTCCATTACCACTATTTGGCCACAAGAACAGCATGTGGATTACACGATGTAAGAGATTTTGCTTCATGTAGAGTTCCCACAGGATGTTATGGTCTGGGCAGCAATAGGATTTCATGTTTCTCTTCCATTAAAAGTATCAGAACATGCTGGCAAGTACAGCTCCTCTGGGGTGGGGGCAGTTGTGGCACTCGTAGTTTATGCCAGGGCAAGAATGGGTTAAAGCAACTTAGTGTTTTTGAATACATTCTTTATTTGCAAATACATGAAATTAATTGTTGAGTTTTGCCCTGATGCAGTTTTGAATTTGGAATATAATATTTGGGAATTGTAAGGACTTGAGTCTTTTCCTGTTGGAATTGATAGAGAAGAAATTCTCACTGATTTTAGGAGGAGTAGGATTAAGTTCCTCTATTGCAAGCTTCTTTTCCTCTTTGTGAGTCAGTATTTTGCCTTGTGTTGGTTATAATCTTTCTGTTGCCTACAAAATGTCTGAGGAACCCAGAATCAGATCCTGTAGTTCTGAGATTAGTGACAACCTAAATCTTTTCAGCATCACACACACAGAATATGGGCTGTCTTTGAGCAGGTCCCAGCTGAATTCAGAACTGCTGAGAAGTGGGGTGCTTTCTTACTGACAAAGAGACTTTTCCCTTGAAAATGGCTTTAGGATTTCTCATTCAAGCTCAGGTGTGAATATATGTGCCTGTGACAAGTCCCATGTTTTTCATATCATGGAAGTTCCAGAAAGAAACTGCCTGATACTTGAGGGAGTAAAAATAGTGAAATGTCAGTAAGTACATCTTAGGTAAGGCTGTTCTGAGATTTGCAGAAAGACTTGAAGTATCTTGATCGTGTAGGAGCTGGCGGTGAGACTCTTACATCTTCAGAATGCAGAAAGGGGACAAACCTTTCCCTTCCAGTAGACAGTTTGACTCCAACTCAAACTGAAAAGCTGTTTTCATCAGAAGTTTTTTTGACCTTGATTGGGTTCTTCAGGCAGCCACCAGGATGTGAATATAGATTTGATCAAATCTGAAAATGAGCAAGAAAGAAATTCGAGTCCTTGCTTCTGGAAGTGTGTACTCTGGGCTTGTGGTGAAGTATATTGGAGTAAGTGGAATTATCTACTCTTACTCTGCTGCAGGTCATAGTTGGATAAATTTGAATCTTTAGTCTCTCAAGCTGTCACATACACAGTTATAATAAACTATGTTCTGTTCTACTGAGTTAAGATATTAAGCACATCCCTAATACACAAGGATATTGTCAATTTCAGGTCAAGGCAGAGAATGACGTACTACTGCTCAGCAGCTCATGACTACTTGAAATGCTGACCTTGCTTTTGAAGAGGTAGTGTTGGCATCTCTTCAGTGGGCCTTTAGGGGAAATCTGATAAATGAGCTGATCTTTAAGCCAGTGTCTTATCTGTGAAGGGAAAAGAGATTGATGGGTTCTTAGAACCCGGTGTCTTGCTGCTGTGTGTGTGTCTGACACTGCTCAGGCCTGGGTGCTGTTGGCATTCTCACTGCAGAGCTGAAACTTAACCTACAGAACAGGCGAAAGAACCACTTGAACTTTTTCAGAAGCAAAGCTGCTAACGTGTGGATAAGGATGTGTAACCCTTGTCCCTGGAAGCCCGAGTAATCGAGAATCAAACTTTTAACCGACAAGCTTATAAGCTGGATTCCTCTGAAACAAATTATAGCTGTACTTCTTTAACTGAGAGTGGTGGAGCACTATCACTGGGAGGTTGTTCTCTTCTGATTTTCATTAAAAATGCTGAACTCATCCTTAAAACAGGTAGTTCCAAAAACAGTCTTCCCCAAGCTCCCATTAAAGAAGGTCAGCTAAATGCACTTTTATCTTATTGCTGCTACTTACTTTTCCTGTTGCATTATGTTGATGGAGCTCTTTGAAATACTCTTACCAGTGAGTTTTCTCTCTGCTGTATTTAAGGTGATAAATTTGCATGAGTTAGTCCTGTAACAGTGCTATAAACAATGGAAACAAAAATAAAAATGAATTGGAAAAATACTTCTCCTGATGTGTCTTGCATGTTGTGATACAGTCTTCAGTGTAAGTATATCAGCTTACATCAGTATGTATAGCTTCGCTGCTTTGTGGTACTGAATTGCATGTTTGACCCTAGTGACCTTTTTCTGTTGTCCTTACTTTGAAAATTGACAAGGCGACCAATGATACTGAATTGTCTGATAGAAAGTTTTAGTTGCACTAAAATTGTCAGTATTGAATCAATGATTTCTGGAGAGTATTTTAGGAAGTAATAGCAACTACTGAGTTGGTGGCCTGAAACTGTGGTGGATCAGTATCGTCAGCTGGTAAGTTACATCAGGCGTATTAGAAAAGGGCAGATTTCCCGTGACAAGTTTTCAAAACAGCTCCTTTTGAGCTATGGGGTGCTGGGGGTACGTGGCCCTTCCGACACGGAGTGTTGGGGGCAGGGTCCTGCCAGGGCTCTGTCCCCAGCGGCTCCCCCCGCCTCCTAGAGCCCGCGGCCGGGCTGCTGGGCCCCGCGCATGCCGGGAGCCGCGGGGCGGGACCGCCTGCTCGAACGGCTGCGCCGGGGCCGCCCGGGGGAATCCCGGCAGCGGCTGGAGCGGGGCGGGCATCCCCCGGCTCCCGGAGCAGCGCGGGCATCCCCCGGCTCCCGGCGGAGCGCAGCGGAGCGGCGGGGGCGGCGCAGGTGGGCCAGGAAACGCGGGGCCGGCGCGGGGACTTAGAACGCCACAGCCCCGGAGCCGCAGGGCCTGGCGAGACTCGCGGGCTCCCCGCAGTGCGAGGAAGGGGAGGGGGTTCACCGTTCTCTGCCGGCTGCCGGACCGGCCTCTTGGAGAGGAAAGGGGAATTTTACAATGCTCGGGCTCTCTCGCCTTCATCGTGGCCATGGGAGGACCGAACCAGCGCGTCTGTGCTGAAGCAGCGCGGAGTGTTGAGCAACTTCCTCGCAGGGAGGAGAGTTCTCAGCTGCCGAGACAGCCGTTGTTTATCTCTAACTGCGTGAGGCAAAGCTCCTTTTCACAAAGGTTTCAAATTAGAGCAGTTTCGTAAACCTGAGCTCCCGGGGTTGAGCATGAAGGACTTGTAGATTATGCCAAGAATGGACCTCAACTGGTAAAACCCTTCCAGAAAGTCCCTTGACTGATGTTATTTTCAGAGTATTTGCTTTCTGATGGGCAAGGATGAGAGGATGCTCTATTTAGCTTTGTCCTGTGAAGGCTGTGAGAACTACTGGGTTTTTTTCTAATTATCTCAAATTTAGTGCCTCAAGACTGATATTTCTATTTTATGTTCTGTCGTGCATCTCTCCCTTATTTTCTGTAACAAAGAGATGTGTTTTAGTTTGTTGATTGTTAGCGCTGCTCTGGATTCCTCCCACTGCTGTTGTACCACATGTGCATTTGATTCCTCATGTCCGGTTGCCAAGGTAGCAGACACAAAAACAAATCAGATGAATTTTGCAGAAGGTTTTGGGGATCCTTTGGAACGAAAGGTCCCAGAGAAACACGTCGTTTTCTTGAGAACATAATTTATCAGTCAAAAGCAATGTGGGAGTTTGGGTTTAGGGTCTGCTGCTGTCTTATTTAAAAATCCACTTTCTGCTAATTTAGAGGAGCTTGTGATGTAAAGATGTTGAACAGTGTGACAGCCTTTCAGTCAAACTACACTTCATTCATTTTCTGTTTATTAACTCCTTTTCACCCCCCTTTTCTAATAAAAGGGCATCCCTTTGTGGGATTTAATTTAATTAATTTGTGGGATTGGGATTGCCTGAACTGTAGTCCTGAGTCATAGTTGAGCCTTTTGGAGCCTTCCTGCCTGGGGAACATGGAGGACAGTTTTGACTGTTTCTTCTGGGTGTAGCCGATACATTCATATTAATTAGTCATATTTTGAACTTACGAGCATCCTGGTGTTATCACAATATAAATGTCAATGCTTCAAAAGAACACTACAGCAAAATTGCATAAGTATGTCCTAAATAACAGCTTCTGAACGAAATGTCTCGTATTTAGCTTTTTGATGCGAATTTTTCGTGTTCACAGTTTCCTCTGTCAGTGTTTCTTGTCTCAGTTAAATCAGCGCCCAGTTTCCAAGTGCAAAATATTTGACAGTCTATCCAAGGGGAGAGAAGCGTCTAGCGGTGCTGGTTCTGAGCATAATGAGTTTTGAGACTGGCTGATTTCTCAGGAGCAATTTCAACAGCTGTAAGTAATTTTTAGGAAAAGTCCCCTGAAAGTGGTTTCACCTGTGTCTGCTTCTTCACTTAATGTGGTGAATTTATGTAGTTCACTCTTCCTCTGGTTTTACATTAAAATGTTTTTGTAGGATGGACTTAGAGCTCCTGAAGAGGCTGCGCCAGGCCAACCAGGACCTTCTGCAAAGGCTCAGAATGAAGCAGGAAGAGATCAGAAAAGGACTTCCCAGCAAGCAACTCCTTCCAGCATCTCTTTATAGCAGCACAGCTGCTGATGGATGTGTCCCCTTGCCCAGGAGAGGGGTATGTGTGGTGTCTGTGCTAGAAATTCAGGGAAGCAAATGGTCCTCATATGACAGCGGCTCTTCCTGTGGTGTGGTGTGGTGTGGTCAAGGAGACATATGGACATGAAAGAGCTCTTAGAAAGTGGAATGGGGAATATGGAGTCTGTTAGAAATGTAGCTGCCCTTTGGTGATTGTTTATCCTGTGGTCTCAATCTGTTCTCCTGGCAAAGGGTTTGGAGATCAGTTCCTGCCTAAGAAAGGTAAGTTTCTTTGTCAAAGATAGGAATCAACATTGTGGAACAAAATCCTCTTGTTTCTTCTAAGCACAAAGGCTGTAAGTTCAGTGGTTCCTCAAACTGGGGAAAGCTACATTTAGCTGGAAGTGGATCTCTTGCTTACCCTCTCCAAAACATGAGGATTTTTCTTTTTCCTCTGCAGGAATTTAAAGGAGTGAACAGACTAGAATGAGAGGTTGATTTAGTGAGTGAAATGTTCTTATGAAAGGTATTTGTAGCCTGACTGATGCTATGTATTAAGAGAGTCTCTGTCCTTACAGAAGGAAAATCAGGTCGATGCAGTGAAGTCTACAGCTGATCCTGGAATAATGGTGTCTGTGGAACCCAGAGCTGGCCCAGCCCTCAGTTCATCTCTTAAACACAGCAGCAGTGACAGAGGGGTACAGCAACAACAAGCAAAGACACAGGAAGGAGCAGGTTTCAATTCCAGATTTCCTGGGAAAGAGAAGAATGTTATGCCAGTGTCTGCAATCATTATGTGTGGCAGAGAAATCTCCAAAGTCGATGGGGATGGCCATGCTCGAGGAAGTCGAGAGAAAGAATCCTTCTTCCTGGGACAGGGAGAGAACAGAAAACAGTCCACTCTGATGCATGGTTTCCATGAGAAAAGTCATCCGGACCCATCACTGAGCAGAGTGCAAAATAAAGAGACCAGTGAGCAGCATGTGGTCATCAAAGAGCCCCGTATCCCTAAATCAGTCTTGCTGACATCTCGGTCCAAAGAGTTGAAGGTAAATGTTAAACAAATGCTTTTCTTATTTTACCAACTCAACAGAATGATGGGGAGAAAGGGCCAGGAGAATGTTACCTGCCCTGTTCCCACTGTGTAAATTGGAAGTTGGGGTCAGAACTGTTCTCAGCTATAGCAGCCAGAGGCTGTTGGCAGTTCGTTCAGGCCCTGCTTTCCTTAGCCAGTGAACTGAAAGACTGGAAATCCATAACACTTCACTGTGAGGTTCCCTGTCTCTTGCGTATGTCGTCCACATGCTGAGGGAGAACAAGCAGGTGCAGTGCTGCTGTTCCACAGTTTGTCTCCATAGGCGGAAGGGCAGGCCCTGGCTGTGATCATCCTCCAAGGAAGCACAGGTTGCCTGATCTTTGGGGATGTGTGACGCAGCTCAGCATTTTGTTTAAAGCTCTGAAAAATCCTGCCTTACGTGGGCAAGTCCCCTGCCTCCTCCTTCTGTTTTATTTATTGAGAAGATAAAGGGCTGATGAGCAAATTAGTGGTAGAGGCATAGATAGAATCCAGTCTCAAACTAAGCCAAGCTGTCCCATCTGAACAGCTGCCAGTTGTCTCCTCAGCTGTACCTTTGAATGTCCTGCCAGATGATTAGGAAGTCTTTATGAATTGTTTTCTTTCAGAAGGAAGCTCGTCATGTGACTTTTCAGCCTGACCCTGAAGAAGATGCCATACCTGTGAGCAGCTGGTCTGCCCGTCCTTTCCTGGGCTATGACTGGATTGCAGGTGAATCCTAACTCTGAAGGAAAGCTCTCAGTGTGATGTGGTGATATTAAGAGTTAAAACACAGTTTATGATCCTTTTGAGGTGTGATGGAACTGCTGTCCTAGGACCAGTGGAGCAGGTCCCAGCAAAAGGCCTGCAGCTTTGTCAGAGGCTCCTCTCTAGACCAGAGGTGACCTGCACTTACCTGCAGTGGTGAAGTAGCAGTGGTATGGGAATCCAGGCAGCAAATGGCAAAGCCAAGTGGGGTCAAAAGGGATACCAAATACATGGAATGAATGAGTGCAATAAGGGACCCAAACCACACAGTGAATCTCTGGCTTGACATGATGTTCTGCCCTTCTCATTATGGTTATTTTGTTTTGACTGTTTCTTGTGAGGCTTGCTTTGGTACTTTTCCAAATCTTGTAAATCACTGAACTTTTCTCTTTCCTTGGTGTTCTCAGGGCTCCTTGATACAAAGTCTTCAGTAACAGAAGAATCTGAGCAATACTTTGCTGAGCTGCAGGAGTTCCGACAGGCCAACAGAGAAACCTGTATTCATCAGCAGCACCTGGAGTAAGTGGGAATGGGGAAGGGCTGAAGCAGCAATGTTCAATCCCTTAATAATCCCTGTAGTAATGAGAACCATAGTCTGATTGGAGCAGGACATTGCAAGCATGGCTTTGAGGGCCTTTATTTACCTCCCAGTCATGTGTGCTTGGAAAAGGCAGTGCTGTTCATAGGGCCAGCCCCTCTGTCACTAACTGATTTTCTTGTGTGTTTCTTTAGACCCAAGGCTCTGGATTGCACAGGTCCTGAGCAAGAACTGGATTTGATAACTGGTTCCCATAAGTGTAAGATCTTATTTTTTCCTAATTCAATTTCTGTGAATAAACAACTGAGCAGTCTTTACCTGTCATCCTGAGAGAGCACCACATCGTGCAAGACAAGCAAGAATGTATTATTTTCAGCTGCAGCTTTTCAAACAGATCCAACTTCCTACTCCAAAGATGCTTGAGTCTTCTAGGGATCCTCTCTCAGTGTTATTTTAATTTGTCAGGGTTTCTTGGAATTGGATAATGTTCTGTTTTTAAATTAAAGAGGTTGAAGTTTTGTTCTTGCTTTTTAGGAACTTACTTGGGGACAGGAAATGTATAAGATATTTCAGGAAAAACAGCTCTTTTTATAGAATGCAGGTGGGGCACTGTGGTAGAACAGCTTTTTTGACTGGGTTCAGGGACCTTGTGACAAACAAGAACTACAATGAAGGTTTGTTGCTCCGTGCAGGTGTTTACTGTTATAGATTAAACCAGCGCCTCTTCACCATCCCCGTGGATTCAGAATCTGCCTGCCCTGTATGTAAGATCCCATATACCCACCAGCCCCCAGGGACACTGGAAGAGCCAATTTATGTCAGGTAAGTAAGAATTATTGCTTTGTAATATGCACAACTCAAGGAAACAATAGCAAAGAGAAAGCTGATCAGGTGAAGTAGAAAGGAGCATCATAACAGCTCTGTAGAAGGTTGCTGTTTTCAAGGCGGCGATATCTCTTGCTTAAAAACTCCTTACTGATCTTTTCTATAAGCACAAACAGTCTTGAAATCAATGAGAAATGCAGGTTTTGTCTGAATTTGGTCCAGAATCTGAATGTACATGTAAAATGTCTACTGCCGTAATCCAAAACTTGTTCACTTGGTTCACTTTGGGATTAGATCCTTGGATTCTGAGTGGGAAGGCATGCAGATTCCCTATGCCTTGGCAGCGGTGTAGTCAGTTACTTCTCTTGTGTGGTTCCAGGGTCAGCATTCCCAGATCTGCCCTTTTGCCAGCCTACAAATACAAAGCCCATCGCAGGAGGAGCTTTGAGCTGGCAGATGATCTAGCACTGCCTTCGGTAAGTTGCTGTCTTCCTGTTGATGGCACGGCCCAGGCTGGGCCTTGCTTTATAGCAAGAAGGAAAGAGAACCTGGGACTCATTCCCTTGGCAGTTTCCACTAAAATTTTTGAAATGCATCAGTGAGATAGCCAGAACATCCTTTGGTGTGTTCTGAGTTCATGCCTTTGTGTGAGTGGCATGAAGTGTATGACATATTTCCAGTGCTTTACACTGCACAAAAGAGAATGCCATGTGGAGCTGTATCCTTCTGGGGCAAATTTGGCTGACTTGTTTCAGGCATTGGCCTCTCAACACGGTGAACCGTAGCTAAGAGTGCCTGTGTTTGTTTCCACAGATGTTAAGGAGTCTGAAAGGAAAGTGTCCATAAAGTATTCACAAAATCAGTATCAGGCAAGGGTGTATTTAAAACTGCTATTGTATTGCTGGTTCTGTATTCCAGCTAGTAGTCAGTGCTGCAGGCAGTATTGCTAATCTAACCTAGCCCAGGCCTAGAGATTTCCAGGGAAGAGGTGGGAGGATGCTTAGTTTTGAGGTTTAGGGAGCTGGATGAGTCAGTTGAAACAGGTTCAGAGAGGTCGGGTGCTTGAGTTCGCAAAGCGGGAGATCAGTTTAGAAAGGTGGAAGAGGGGACAACAGTGTAGTTCTTTATTTGAGATTTCATTTATTTCCTGTTAGTCATATAAAATTCCTCAAAAAATAATAAATTAATTACTCACTTAAACCTCTCTTTGCAGAAGTTAGTTCTAAATAATAACAGGCCACAATAGATAAAAAAGGGTAAAGCATTCCCATCTTTTTTCACAGCATTGCCTGGCTGGCTGGGAAAATACGGTCCCTTCCAGCAGCCCCCTGCTCAGCAGTTTGGATCTGCGCGCCTCACTGGAAGAGAGGCCTTCTCCCTATCCTTGCCAGGTAAGAACAGCCTCCAGAGTCCCAGGAGATGCTGGGAATTGCACAGATGGAAATTGTGGCCCCATCTCTAAAGGGTGTGATGATTATTGAGGGCTGAGCAAATGAAAATGCCTGGAAGAGTATCTCCATATCACTACTGGGAAATGTTTTCCTTCTGCTGACTGGTGTGCGCAGAGACAAAACAGCAAATGGAGCTGAATAACAGGCAAAAGCCTGTTCAGCTCACCAGTCTTCATCAAAATGGGAAAAGTCACTTTGGCATTCTTTGATTAATACCCTCTTTATTTGGATTCCAGGACTCAGTGTCCAGAGTGTCAGGAGAAGCCAGATTTGATAAGTTTCTGCATCTGCCTCACTTGGCACACCTGAGGTTTAGCAGATCAAACTGGGACACCAGAGAGCAGCTCTCAATTCAGACGCCACTCCCTCAACACTCTGGACCATTGACTTGATTGCTCTGGGGATGGGATGGGCACAGCATGTGGGAACAACTCAGAAACAAAGCAGTTTGGATAAAAATAAATCTTTGGACAGATTTTCCACAGTTTTCATAGTCATGCACGTATGAGAGCAACCAATATACAGATCTGAGTTTGTACAGTCCACTATGTTCACTTTGCATTTTTTTGCCATTTACAGCTACTTCTGAGCTGCATGAGCTGTCCCAGCTAGGGCTGGATAAAGACACGTGTCCAGAATCAGTAATGCATCTGCCACCTCAACTGAGTAACCGGCAGTTTAGCATTAACTCTGCATGCCAGGGTGAGGAATTGGTCTGTGAAGGGCCTGGCTCAGTGCAGTGACTCAAATATGTTTATTTCAAAATATTTGAAACATGACATGTAATTTTCTAGTGCCTTAAACTTGAGTTCCTCAATAATTTAGTAAAAAATTATAAAATATCTTTTATTCTCAATGCAATGTGTGTAGCTACAGAGTGTATTATATCAGAGTAACTTTGAATGTGAAAAAACATGTTTAAGTAAAATGAGATTTTATTAATCAATGAGCTAGATAATGCTTTAAAATGTTTGCAAATTTTGCTTGCCTCTGATTTTCCAAGTTTTCTGGAGATAAACCAAAAAAGCGTTTTAGAATTTTTAAATTGTACCACACCAAAAATACTTCACATAGTGTGATTTGTTTGGACTTTATAGACCGATCTTATTTTCCTTGTCTGAAAACAATAAAACAGATGTTTTATTTTGCTTTGAATTTTCTGAAATAGAAATTCCTGCCTCAAATGTGTTTCTGGGAGCTAACTTGAGAGAATCAATTTGGTTTGTGTAGCTTCTTGGCATTCACTGTTATTTTTATATCAAATACATTATTTATTAAATCAAGTGCATGAATAGACTTTTTTAGACAAGGACAGGAATGTTGCTATTCTCACCGCGGCTGAGTAGAGAAATGACACAAAGTCCAGGCTCAGGGATAAATGGAAGCACTTTAATGAATTCTCAGAAGACTTTTATATGTTAGTTCGCAAAGTGTATTAAGTGGCATAAGGTAATTGGTTTTTGCCATCCACCCCCTAAGGGGATTGGTCAAGTTCTAAGACACCCATCTCTGAATGTTTTTCTAGTTAGAACCATAACAATTCTGCCAAACAACCTGCAGGTGCAAGAGGTTTACAATACTGTAATCTTGTTTAAAGTAATCTGCTTAGGAAAGACAGAACTCTCTCAAACTACTGCAAAGAGCTGAAGAAATTCTCTGCTGAGGCTTTTTCAGCATCCATACAGGAATATTGCAAGTTTATGAAATCTTAATGTAAGTCTTGGAATGAAAAATGAAAAGCATGACTTTTAGCATGACTTTACCTCTGGCTTATGTATCTGTAGGGTAAAGTAAGTGGAATTGGTCACATAATTTCCATTATTGGAAATACTAATTTTAAAATAAACTAATCCAGTGACTGTAGAAACCTAGGTGCCAAGTTTTATACCAAACAGGGCAAATTCAACATTTTTACTCCTTTGCTTTCAAACCCAAAACATAAGACATCATAAACCTTTCCTTAATTTATCCTGAAATAAATTACAGCAAGCCTGTTCCACTCTATAAACAGAGAAAAGGTAATGCTGTAGATTCAGTCAGTAACCTATGTTAGATCTCTCTAGTGGATGCAGGTTGGAACCAATGTTAAATTCAAAATGTCTCTTGATAGATGGGAGTACATTCAGTCTTTCACACTTGTGAAAACATTAGAGGTCTGGTTATGACTCTTTCTCCACTAGAAACAGATGAAAGAAGTTGATGATGCTGCCCCTGCTCACTGAAGTTTGTCTTTTTTTGTGTTGGTTCTGGCCTGTGCAGTCATGCCTTCATCTGCAAGCTCAAACAGAGTGAAAATGCTCCTGTTTATGGAGCCTCTCTTTTGAATTCATGTCCTCTCCCCCTCTCTCCACTACATAGCATCTGAAGTAGTATAAGTCCAGACCTGTACAGGTGGCCTTTCAGCCGTATGCTGTGAGGAGCATTTTGAGTGTGGATACAGGAATGTTTTGCACTGTAATAATGAGGTTTTGCACAGTGGTTTTGTCCCGCAGCAGGTTACACAATCCCGGATAACACACCCTTCCATGCGGGAGAGGGGACTGAGATGTCACCGGGCGGTATATTGTCGAGGAACACACCTACTTACTGCTTGAAAACTTGCGTTTCAGCCAGTGTTAAAAGCAGCTTCTGCACTTGGACAGTGCTGGAGCCAGTGCTGGGATCTGCATTTCCAGGGAGAATAGAGGATGGGGGTGGTGTGCGTGGATTGTCAGGATTGTGGGTTAGGAACATAGAAATGTTTTGAGGCCAAGGGTTTCCTAAGCCTCAAAATAATACAGACACTGTGTAGGCACGGAATTCTGGGATAGCTTGTCTGCTATTCCTGGAGGTAGGCTTGACCTGGATTTATATCTTTTACCATTTCTAGCACTTAGGAACAATGCTGGTTTAGTCTGGGAAGCTGTTTTTCCTGTTAATGGCTGGCTCTGTGTGCTCATGTCAGTTCTCTTCTGCCTGATGTCTTCGTGGTAAAGCTGGTGGTTTAGTTCTCCTTGCTGACTGTACTGCATGTATATAACACTGATTCATAAGATGGGAAATCCAGCTTTGCTTAATTAGACAAATTAGATGCAGTAAATGATGCATTTGTGATTGGTTTGAACAGAGCAATGTAGTTCAGCTGTTAAAACACAGCTCCCACCTATTTCTCAGTACCAGTGTTAGATGGCCTTTAGTGTTTGTTCCCCTTCTCTTATTAAGGTAGTTTTTGTGATGTCTCAGGATCAGGTGCTTCTTGCTGTCAGTATATTGTAAGAATTAATATCAAGAGTTTTGAATGAATGTAGTGCTGATTTATGCATTCTGTTTTGTTATCAGCACATCAAGCAGTGACTGTCCTCAGAACTCCTAGGTGAAACAGCTGCATATGGCTTGAACTTGCTTTTTGAATCATTTGCAAACTTTGATTTTGGGGGCTTTCATCTCTTTGGAACTTGTGTTTTCAACGCCCATAAGAATTTGTTTTCAGAGTGTCTCAAATTTGAAAACACAAGAGAAGTTCTACTCCTTTTCTTTGGAGTCAAACCCCTCAATTTCACCAAGTTCCCTGGATAATGGCTGACCAAAAGTAAGGACTTGGTTTTCTCCCTTCTGTTGGTTTCTGCAGAGCAAAACTTCCAGGAGGAGGAAAACAACACCCAAAATTGTTAGAGCTGAGATGCTCAGCTAGTGAAAGAAAGCAAGTTTTACAGTCTTTGGAAAAACTGCGTCCTGAAAATCTTCCCATTTGATTCTTTCACAAAAATTATTTAGTATTTCCCAAGTTTCTTTTGTTCGTGTCCGCAAAGGAAAGTTCATCTGGCTTCTGTTATTAGTTAAGCTTTAAAACTCAGCTTTTACATGAGGCGAACCAGAGTATCAAGAAAGGATATAAGTTGCCCAAAAGGTCTGTGGCACTGTGGGGAACTGGTGAGTCCCACTTCTGTGTTTTAACCACCTGGCCAGTCTTCCCCAAACTTTTTTATTTTCTATTTGGGATTAAAATGTATAGAATTGGAGTTCTTGGTGCTTTTTCAAATTGCTTTACCAAGAGCTTTTTCTATGGAAAATGACCATGTGTAACTATACCACCCTTCCAGAAGCTGTAGTCAGAATTACAGAAAGTACAGACATGGTGTGATCTCTCATCTAAGGTAATTTCTCTCTCCCTCCCTCTCCCTCTCTGTCTCTCCCAGCCTGTGGGCATAGTAATTCTGTGATATGGTTTTGGTTTCTTTCATGGAAGCCACAGCTTTCTTGAGTTCTCTGAGTTCTCTGTCAGCTCTTCTCATTTTTCAGTCTGACTCAAAATGTACTTTAGTTTTGAAGCTACTCTGGGGCAGTAAGAGACATTTTATACAGATTTTCTTTTTTTTACGTTAGTTATTTTATCACTTTATGTAAGGCAGTAGTACTAACTGAAGTAATGAAAACAAAAGTATATTGTTTTGTTATCCACATAAAATACATCTAAATGACGTGTAAAATGTAATTGGAAATTAAGATGTTATCTTTGTTATTAACATGGTAGCCTTTTTATTTTCCTGATGGTAACTGGTTTTAAGCCATTGCTACATTTTAACAAGTGTGCAACAAGCTTTAAACCATCTTCCGTGTTGATCACAGTGAACAAATGTACCAAGGTAAGTTGCTGAATCAAGACAGCTCTCAGATCATGTTTTCAAGAGCACCTGCAGTGTATTTAATGAATTGAAGTGGCATAATAAAATGGATTGATAAATATTTAATACTAAGAATGAGAAGTGCATGTGCCAGTAAATAAATATCAGTACCAGAATGGCATAGAGAGACAGAATTTTGCCAGTCCGTGGCATAAATTAGGTTTTATTTCTTCTTCCATGCGTGATTTCAAATACTGTGTCAGCTACAGCCAATTCAAACCCTGATGACTGGCTGTGTGATGTATCTCAGTGAGATCCCATTGCACCAGTGTTGCTCTCCCTCCTGTCTGTCCTCTTTGGGCTACGGAAAGATTTCCTGATTTCAGTATGTTGGCTTTTCTTACAATGCCTAAAATCATCACGATTCTGTGTGTTGTTACCACAGGATAATGTCACTATCCAGGATACCCAGGAACAGAGCTCTCTGATGGCTAAAATGCATAAATAGATCAAGAAAGGCAGCAAGAAAGTAATTCTAGGTTTTCTTCCTCTCTTCATTTCTTGCTTTCTTTCTTTTACCTGTGAGATTCTCTGCACTTTTCTCTCTGGGAAATGCCTTCATTTCTCTTCTCTTTTTTAATTTGTACCCCAAGGTATGCAGCATGTATCTCAACCAGCCCTGGTTTTGGTACTCCTCGGGCTCCTTGTGAAGTTTCAATCTCTGGTGTTGTTTCATCCAGCTAATGAGCAAGAATTTGGTGATTTTTTGTCAGCATACTGCAATACTCTTGATGCCTTTTCACTGGTCCTAAAAGTATGAGCCAGACACAGTTAGGTGATGAAAAGGGGTTACCTTTATAAGGATCCTTACAGTGCACAAAATGCTAGATGGAAAGCGCCAAAGATGCACACATAACATAGAGTGGATACAATTTTTATATGTTTAGCAAATTAGCATAACTGACAAGAATCCTCAACTAGAGACATAGGTGATGAGGTATTCCTCCCTGGTTCTACCCTTTTCTGAAACCCTTCACCCTCTTACATAGGAAGTAAACATTGTTTATGAAAATGTTTCTCAAACAGCTGGTTTCAGACTCAGCTCCCAGAGAGCCTAACCTTGGATCCCCAGGGCTTGGAGTCACTAGGAAATTTATTTTGTTGTTCTGTCTAAGAGAGTGGTAGCTATGAATACAATAATAGGCTACAGAGCTACAAATATGTATGAAAAGAATATAGAGAATAGATGAAGGCAAAAAAGGCAAAAATCAATTTGGCATTACTCTGAATAGTAACACTAACAAACACTGAAACACAGATTGTAGACAAGGTATTTTAGTATGTATCCATTAAAATTTCATGATCTCTTTTATCTGTCTGACAGAAATTTAGAGATTACACTTCTCTTGGTGATTTTTTTTCTCTTATACAGCTAGATATATATTAACTGAACATACCTATTTAAAAGCAGAAAAAGCCATGGTAAAAGTACAACCTGAGACTAAAATCAATTACTTCAAAATTAGAAAACATCGTGAGTACTTTTGCTTGAGCACATGTGTACCACTGCTCTGGAGTATTCCATTGTTGCTTCCTTTACTAGGCTCTCGCTGTTAGAGCACAGTGAATAGACACTGCTGAAGGGCAGTTTTGGGCACGTGGTGGAGACTTTCCCTCGTGGCTTAGTTGGGTCTCTGCAGTCTCTTGCTCCACGTATCAAGCGGCATTTGAACAACCCCTGACTTACAGGACATTCTCTGAATTAGTTAAAATAGAAAATATGAAGAAGGCTTGTCTGAGGGCATCGCTATCTTTAACATCTAAAGCAAAAAGTGATCCGGACATCAGAGACAGATACTCGTAATCAAATAAACATTATAAATAATAACAGCATGCTCACAGGGGCCTCCCCTTTTTTTTTTCTGACAGACATTGTCCTTTGATGGAAGACCAGAGAATCAGGGGTTGGTTTTTTGCTTCTATTCATTCTGTGGGGGTTTTTTTCATATTAACATAGGGGATTATTTTCTAGGAAATAGAGCCACCACGTAGAGTACAGTAACATGGGTTTGTTGTAAAATGGAGGTGCTTCTTCCAGTTACTGATAGGGCTTATTTTGGAAAACCTCTTTTGTTTTATTTGAAATCAAACACACAAAGTCTGAAATAATGCCTTCACTTGGGAATACACACAGGCTGCGATGTTCCTGTGGAACAACCTCTTCACCCTCTTTATTCATGTTGCTTTTATTACATACTTGTAATAACACTTTGTCATATAACAGCCTTTCTGAAAAGCCAGCAGCAACAATAAGCACTTTCCACTTCCTATCCTATCCTATTAAATATCTAGTTCAATCAAGAAAGAACTTAAGAAGTTCCAGGAAGAATGGCAGCTGAGAAGCCTGGTTTCACTTTGCATGTATAAGTGGATTTTTTCTTCTGAGGAGCACCCTGGAACCTTTCCCTCAGTGAGTGCCACGAGCAACTTGTCCCTTTATCCAAGTCATCTTGTTTCATGAAACTGTAAAAACTTAACGACATTGCCTTCTCAGACAAACTTATTTAAGTTATCCAATGGGTTAAAAAATTACCAATACCATTCATTAAAAAGGAACTAATATATGTATATGTAAAAAAATGCTCAGTACACTCGTTTCAGTCTTACTTTCTCTGGAAAATGGGCCAGAAAACTTTCCCTGGTGCCAGTTCTGGGAAAGCCTTTCACACACAGATTTTTGTACTCACATAAATAATGTTTGCATCAGATACTCTGACTTCAGCAGTGTAACTTAAACATTCCAGGCTCTCTCTGATGTTGGTGCCTTTGGTCCTTTGGATAGAAAAGGTTGGATAGGGCCTGATCAGAGAAAAATAACAGAGGGGAGGGAAAAAAACCAGGGCTCATCAATTGCCCTGACTACTATGTCGTTTGAAACTGCATTAATAAATTGGGAGAATTGCCTAATGGCATATTATTACAGAAGATTAAGGTGTTTTCTAGCCTATTATTTAGTTAGGAAAATCAAGAATGTAATAATCTGACATTGAAATACTCAGTTGTCTCTAGACCCATAAGGCATACCTACCCCGAGAGCTTCTACAGCTAAGAGAGCTTAGAATCTGTGCAGTACCCTAGCAGAGCGAAGAGAGGAGATTTGCTGTGTGTCACATACACCGTGTGCAGTGTGCTGAAAATTCCAGGGGAATAATATATTATAAAATGGCATTCTGGAGAAAGAAATCGAGGTAGTTAAAATTGTTGCAGCTGTGAGTTGAAGATATTTACACAGGGTCCCTGTGGAATGCTCATCTTTCGTGGTTGTGATGGCAGTGAGGTGGCTGTGGATCTTTAATAAAATAATAATTTATCTGACTTTCGATATTTTTTCATTTCGTTGTTGTTGATAAGGGTGAGAAGCAAAGAAAAAACAACTCAGAGGTGTGAGAATTCAAATTGTCATTATTTTCCTGTGTTCCTCAGAGGGTTTTCAAGGCACTTTGCCCTTTTTGAAGTGGATAACCTTCACTTTTGACAAAACTTCTAGGGCAGATAAGGAGGCTTCATGACACCTTCAACCAACTGAAATATTTCCAGGCATCAGAACAAAAACCATCTAGAGTAACCAATGAAAGTGAGTGAAATTATGAGTAGCAGTCCTAAGGATGATTATCATCAACAGGAATTAGTTTGTCTTGGGACTGGAGGAAAAGGAAGGTTTCTCAAAGGGAAGGTCTGTATTATGTTGGTGTTTTAAGTGGCAATGTGTAAAGCTTCAATCTTAGTGGAGCCACCCTGGTTGATTCTGAGTCTTCACCCACTCATCCAAACAGGAGTAAAATGACTGTACTGAAAGAATTAATGTTTCTTACTGGGAACTTTCTTGAGGCTTGGTTGCAACTCTTGAAAAAGTGACGGTGGGATGGGGCAGGGCTTGGATGTGTGCCTGGCCAACGCTTTGGGGTGGTGAAATGCTGTCTGAGGGCAGCCCAGATGACTCAGGAGCCTGTGCATAGCCAGCCGTGTGCCTTGGGTGACAACCTTGATTCTCACAACTGACTCGCACTGGGACTAGACATTGAAGCAGTTTTGTTTTGTTCTATTTTTACTTTTCTCTTTTGGGGCAGTCCTCCTCCCCCTTCCTTCTAAATTGTTTTCTCAACTCAATTGAGTCTCAAAGCCTGTCTCCTGCTTGTCTTGAACAGCTGGAATGGCTCTGGACTGAATGAACAGGCAGGGAGCATGACTTGGTGGGACCCTGGAAGAATCTCAGCTTCCAGAAGGAACAACCTGTCTGTCTCACCTGTGATGCTGGGAGCCAGGGACATTTAACACCACCTCAGATGGCTGCCCGTAGCCTGCCTCTGGGACTGTGGCTTCTGCTGCTTCTCCAGGACGTCCAAACAGCCCCACAGGTAAGGCAGGAGGACACCAGGATCCTGCAGCTCCTCAGGATGCAGGAGCCTCGCGAGGTCTGGGGGCACCTGGGGCTGCAGGGCCATCCTGCCCTTCAGCTGGGTGTTGGGATGGGTGTCGACAGAAGCAGGGTTTGTTCAACACAGGGGCATAAAGGTGGTGAGCAGAGCTCTCAGGAGATAAAGGTATAAAGCAGAGCAGCCAGGAGAGTTTGCCCTCTCTGGGATCTTTAAAGGCAGGAGCATGGGATATAAGCTATGATCTGCATCTTGTTGGCACTGCTAGAGCTGCTGCAGCTCCAGGCACACCACAGCTGGGGAGTGAGGAAAGGTTTGATAGGGGTGGGGGGCTTTTGTTTTTGTCTGTGTGCTCGGTGACAGGCACATCCCTTGCAGAGCTTGGTTCAGAGGGCTCTGCTGATGCAAGTCAGGAGGGGCAAATTGAAAGGTGTAGAGGCTAAACAATAATAGACCTTCCTCTTTACACCCCCGACCCTACTGACATTGACTTCCTCAAGAATCCACTATTATTTCTGAATCAAAAATCTCTTTAAATAGACACAGCCCACTAGCTGCACACAGCTGATTCTGTAGATGCACACCAGCTCCCCATTCCGATCGTATAAGCTCTTGTGGGTTTGCTTCCACCCCCACACTGCCACTTACCCACTCCTCCTGTGGATCACATGGCAATGAGCCCTCAGCACCTGGCATAAATCCAGGTGATTTCCCTGACTGACACTTAGAAGTACACATTAAAAAAAAAGGTCAGGCACAGAGAGAGACTCTGCACAGGTAAAGTCAAGTAGGTGAGTAATTGCACGGAGTGTTGGATCGGCAATGAGCCCTTACAGTAGATATACGAGCATATATTAGCCTAAGATACCTGTCTATACAATGTAACTGAAAAATCCAGCACATCACTTGGGCTGCCAGATTTTTGTACAAGACACCGACTCCAGTTAGATCTTTGAAAATAACCAAGTCCTGTACCCTCTTCATAGACATTTGAAAAAGATCTTGGTTCTTTTAGAAAGAGTAGGAGTTTGCTCTTGTGTCTTCAGTTGTAAATTCCCCTCCCACATTGCAAGTTTGCTTTACTTTCCCCAGGCTATCTGTCCTGCCACTGTCTACTTTCTGAAATGCAGAGAGATAAGTGTTCTATGGGTTTGGAGCCTGTAATCGTTGCTCACCAGAGGAATATTTGGGAGGACATTCAGATAAGCTTGTCCAGTGTGCTGAATGCAGACTGCTTTAAGAGGAAAGCCAGCAGAAAAAATGAAAAGGATGATATTTTTTCTCTTTGACATCACTTGACGTGGTTTGTTCACAAAATGAAAGGGAAAATTTGGTTTTCTGATACTCATTGTCAATATTCAGATTCACCGTAAAATCATCAGTTATCTGGATTAAATACACAGACTTCACTGGGATAAGCAGCTGGCTTTGCACTGACCTTCTGCATTGCCTCTCTCACAGCAATACTTGCTCTTACTGCTAGTGGAGTATGAGTGATACTGTCTAATGTGAGCAAGTCACTGCTTACTGGTCATATTTTTAAACCATGTTCCATCTTACCTTAGTTCACAGTTTGAGTTTTGTTTCTTTTTATATTCAGAGAACTCTCACTTGTTGATAATGTGTTTACTATCAAGCAAATGAAGCTTGACTACTTGAAGCTGTAGATTATCAGCTTTTTCTGTAATGTCAGAATTTGGATAGAAGCTTGACAGACAGTTAACTGTTTTGCTGCAGTATTACTCAGTTCTAGAATAGCCACTGCTGGTAGATTTTTTTTTTTTTTTTACGGTAACATGCTTTCTTCCTGACTTACAGCTCATTTGTAGCAAGCTGATTTCTTACTCTGCCTCACAATCACTTTTTCTCTATGAGTTCAAAAGATCATAAATAAATGAGTCAAACCTTGTCCTGACTGAATTGCAGAGTAGCCCACTGAATTCAGCACCACCTTTACAAATGCAATTATTTAAATTGGAATAGCAAACATTTTTGTAGAAATAAGGAAAGTGAGAAGAGCTATAAAAAGCCTGTTTTCTCGAACAAATTCTCTCAAGCAAGTGTTGAAAAACCCAAATACTTCTGACCTATATGTTTGCTTTATTTAATTGGTTCTTGATCTGCAATGCATTCAGAAAATAAAAAAAATAGTTGGCCTTCTGGGTCACTGAAAGCTCTAAACCAGTGCATCCCTGTGCATCCTGTCACAGAGGATAGGAATTGTGGTCTTTCCTTTCACAAGATGTATTCCAGCTCCTGCTAAATCCAAAACCTTTATTTGAAGAGAGAGTCAGAGAGAAGGATAAAGACCTACTGTCCACCACATCCGGATGCCTTACTCCAATATGTCTGTGATCTTCTTTGAATGTTGAAGGGGTTTTCTATAATACACATTAACAATCAGAAGTCTAAGTTCTAATGACAATAGCAGATGTTATTGGGATAAAACTGGTATTTCTTCATTGACCCCTTAGAGAATTCCGGGGACCAACCTTCCTGCTAAGAGCAGAACTTTGCGTCATTGTGTTGCTGTTACAGGTCACAGTAGGAGTCAAACAGCTTTAGGATTTAGAGGGAAAAAGATGATAAGAATGGGGGAATGGTGACTGATGCTGAGTATTGACATGAATGTTATTTATCACTGAAAGGATCTATACTAATTTTTATACTCATGAAACAGTTCTACTGAGCAGATGGTGACTTACAGACATCTTGCAGGTACTTGTGGACTAGAAGCGGTGGGGCCTTCAAGAAGGTGGTTTCTTACTCATAGACATCCTGCCATGATTTGTTAAAATGAATTCCTTTCACAGAAGAGCACATTGGGTTTGGCTCAGTAACACTACAGGTGGCAACAAAGCTGTGCTTGTAGTTGGACATTTGACAGCAGCATTTGTTGAGGAGCCATGGATGATATGTATAATGCAGGTGGTTGTAGTGCAGAGCTGCCCTCCCGTGGAAAGGGGAAAAATAAGGTTGAGTACTCTCTCCTAAGTATATCTGCATAATCTGTTTAGTATGTAGGCCTAGTTCATGCAGTGATTTATCACTGCACTACCATCAGGTCAAATTCATAATCAGAATGTGCACTGCTGTAACCAGGAGCAGAATCTAATACTAAACTCCTGATTTTCATATTCTTGGCAAGGTAAATTTTAAAAAGCTTCTCTCTCACATTTTTACACAGACACTGTTCCTTTATTTAAACCCCAAAACAGACAATTAAATAAGCTGTAAGCTTATGTGCTGCATAAGTAATTCAATAATTCAAGGGTTCCCACCCTTATTTAAAATTCAGCTTCATTTGCAGCCAGAGTTGGTTGCAGGAGAACCACGAAGAGAAAATCAGGTATTTGTGGTGATTTCCCACAGCTCTTGCAGAGAAACTAATCCAGGCTGACTTAGCTATAGCCAGGATGCTATTGTTTCTTAAATTTTCTTTATAAAACCAGTTCATTCACTAAGTAACTCACAACTGACCTTTTGTGTGGTGACTGGTCATTTCCTGTTGTTCCATTTAGGCTTGAAGTGTCTGCCTGGCCAGGGCACCCCTGCACACAGACGTGAGGAGATACCACTTCCTTTTCCTCCAGTCTAGGGCTTCCTCCTCAGAACAGGAAAACAGTCGGTGCACCTTTGTAAACGTGGTTTGAGGCAGGCTGAGCAGGCAGAAACACCTGCTCTCGCCTCTACAGTCAGCTACAAAATGTGCTTTTAGGGAAGCCCAGGGATCATAGTGCAGAGATGTGTCAGAGTTCTCAGTTCTGTTACTGGACCTCGATGAAATTTAATGGCTTCAATACATTTCAACTTCTTGTTCTTCTGTTAATTTCCTCCTTGATGCAAAGTTCCTGTTTTCTGATGGAAGTTAAATAATTTCTGTGTTTTGTGTGTATTAAACAGGAGAACGGGCCGTGAAATGAGTTAGGTAGTGAGATTCTGCACAGTGCACAAGGGCAGCAGGCATTATTATTTCAAAGTATTAGATATACTTTGACTATGTATTATATATAATACAGCAAGTATTTCCAGTGGGAAATTCATGGGCAGAAAGTGAGATGTAGAGTTTCTGAAATATTTAACTACTCTACAAGTACCGTGTGGGAAAATCTCTGGGGAATCTGCTTATCTATTCTTTACCAGAAAAAAATCACTGTTCATGCCTTCTAGTAAATACTGAAAATGAAATTCATATAACAACATTTTTAGGGGTTTCTTAAGGGAGATGCCAAATTAAAAAATCAGATTTTCTCATCAGAACACTTGTAGCACTGTAATTTCCCAGAGCATGTAGTGGTCCAGCCATACAAAAACAAAGTCTTATTATGTGCTTCTTGTTACAAGTTGTAGCTGGGTCTCATTTTCTTAGCTAATATCAGAACTATTTTATGGTGTTTTTTTAGCTGAACAAATATTGGTTATGTAGTGATGAAAGGTTATTTCTGGAAACCCTCACTCACAACAGAAGTAGGATCAGTTATTTGAATAAGGGCTTCATCGTGTGAGTATTTGCAGCATTCTTTTCCAGGCAAAAGCCTCTCGTGGGATTTGTCCCTAAATTATAAGTAAAACAATTTATTGGCGTATAATAGACACTTAGGTTGCTAAATTCAAACATTATGACTGCATAAGTAACAGAAAACTTGTATGCTGCAAACAGGAATGACCTCTGTGGATTACACCAAATCTATGTAGATATAGATGATGCTGAGTGTGGTATCACCTCTTACTCCAGTGCACACAGAGCTGGAAATCTGTTAGAGATGTAAGGGATTTTGTTCCTTTCCTTAAAAAATCCTTATTTCAAATTAACATGGAATAATTTTAGGACAGTGACTTTTATCCCTTTTTAAAATTTGCTAACTGCTGCAATGTTTCTGAAGGAAATGCAGACAATAATTTAGTTGCTTTGGGGATATTTGAATTTTCAAAAATCTCTGGGCTTTTCATTATCATCTGCAACTGCCATTGCTTGAGACAGGGATTGGGATCTGCTCTAGAACAGAATTAGTTGTTTTCTAATTGTGTCTTTTGTCTCTTTCAATTTCTAGACATCATTAACCCCACCTCATCCCTGTGATACACTTGAGAATTGGTTCTATGATGACGCTTCACAAAGCTGCTGTTACCAGTGTCCCTCAGGTATGCTTATAATTCAGTCAAATTTACATGGAGCCTTTCTCATAGAGACAGTAGGAACCCTGTGTATCTGCAGAGTTGTATTTTGTCCCTGAAGAAAAGGGCAGTTTCATGAATCACTCTCTAATGTGGCTTCAGATATGAATCTCTTCTCCACTGTCCTGCTCCTGTGTTGTCTGCATGCAAACCAGATAGCATGATAGAATTTATATGGGGTTTTAACACTTCACTTGACACTGAAGCAGCCAGGTCAAAGAATTCATTTCAAACTTGCCCATGAGTGTGAATTAGCACAGTGAAATTAGGCTAAATGAGTCTCTTCTCAGAGATAAAAAATATAAAATGAAGGTATGGAAAATCTGACATTATTCTCATAGTCACAACAGTTTAGAAAGTGTCTAACATGAGGGAGGGAAGGAACAGGCCCTTGTCAGAGGAGACAATAAGCTGTGCTAGAAGCTGGGCGTGACTCAGGCGCATGAGGTCAGCACCAGGAAATACCTTGAAAAGACAAGAGTTCTGGAAATGTCTGAAGCTGCCCCTAATTGGCCAAAAACCTCTCAGTGGGTGGGCATTTTGTGGTACTTCACCACCATCTGTATCTTCTTACAGAAATCTTTTTCGTTTTTCTTACAGGAAATTTCTGACCTGTATTTGTGTTCTGATGATACAGAGGGCTTTAGAGTTTGATTGCCAGCATTTGCATCCAGTTCCGTCAGGATTCCCACTGGGGCATCCTGTACTGCTGGCCATATCACTAGAGTCCTTCAGAAGTTGTATATGTAAACCAGAGCAAGGGATGGAGAAAATGGTCCCATAAAAGAAAAAATGGGTGGGGATGTGACTTTGGCAGTCCCAAGAAAATCTCTTTTCTTCTTCAAAACCCTACTTTGCCAAAGCTCCTGTCATGAGGGATGTCATAGTGAGGTTGGGTGAGAAGCAGAGATCTGATTTACACCAGGCTGCGAGGAGCCACCAGTATCCATCAGTTCACCTTTGCTGATTCTTTATCACTACATCCTCATGTCAGTGATGGACTCCTCCACAATAAAAGTTATGAGAATCCTTTTTCATCTTAATCATCCAATACTCCTTCAAGCAATAGCCTGTTTATATCTGCTACTAACTCAGCTTCTCTTGCACCTGTGGAGAAAGAGGAGCTTTTCTAAAAGTCCTTTTAATCAAAGGAAGAAAGAAGGAAACATGAAACCCATTTCCCTGGGAACTTAGTAATGGCAGGGCAATGGCCCTCATGGAGACTTGGTTGTCTTTTCTGTCAGCAAATGGCTTGCCATCTGCCCATTCCATAGTAGTCCGTTCCAGCTGGGATTATGTCCTGGCCCTGTACATTAACACTTGAATGGGAAAGGCAAAAATGTCCTACAGAAACCAAATGACTAAGAGAAGACTGTGGTAATGTGTCTAATAGGTAAACAAGCAGACAAGAACATTTCAGTATGGTTTTCTGCCCATTCTGGATAGGTATCTTGCATATTTTGCTCTTTTTTTCTCCAGGCTATGTTAAAAAGAAAGCATGTCCTCGGGATCCAGCTGAAGACTGCATGACATGTGGACCTGATCAATATGTGAACAATGCATCCCAAAAGCCAAGATGTGATGCCTGCGTGTCATGCTCAAAAGGTTTGCTTTTCCCCACACATACCTCACAGTTATATTCTCTCTCTTTATATTTTATTTACCCTTAATTTGTATTTTATTCATTTAGAATTTCCACAGCAAAATTATCCATCCTTGGTTACTGAGTTAGACAGCAGAATGTTACCTTGCACATAATCTGTGTTACTTCCTGTGTGACCTGGGAGTACCTAAAAATTTGCTACTCCAACACTACCCCAGTCTGGTTTCTGCTGTCTTACAAGCCATTATCTACAGGCTTCTCTAATATTCATGACTTAAATTACCATCATATGGCTTTAAACTGAAAGGGGGCAGGTTTAGATTAGATACTAGGAAGAAGCACTTCCCCTGTGAGGGTGGTGAGGCCCTGGCACAGGGTGGCCAGAGAAGCTATGGCTGCCCCTGGATCCCTGGAAGTGTTCAAGGACAGGCTGGACAGGGCTTGGAGCACTCTGGGCTAGTGGAAGGTGTCCCTGCCCATGGCAGGGGATGGAACAAGATGAGTGTTAAGCTCATCTTCAAACCAAACCAGTCTGTGATCATGAAGAGGGACAGCACCTTTTTCTGCTTCCTGAACCTTAAAACTGGTGTTGCTCAGCTTTGACCCTGCTTTACATTTCCTTTGCAAGGTGATCCTTTGTCACTGCATCTGTTTCTTGCCCACAGAACCTGACCTTGTGGAGAAGCAGCCCTGCTCCTTCAACTCCAGCCGTGTGTGTGAGTGCCGGCCAGGCCTGTTCTGCCGAACAAACGTTACGAACACCTGCACACGGTGCCAGCACCACTCTGCTTGCAAGCCCGGGTTTGGAGTCAAAATCAGGGGTAGGAATTCCTACCTGTCCAGTTTAGCTTTCCTGGTCCTGGCTGTAGGCCTGGACCTGATGCACTTTACTTGGTCAGTCCTCAGTCATTATTTTTATTCAGGCACCTCAAAAAATGATGTTACTTGTGAAGAGTGCCCTCCCGGGACCTTCTCTGATCAAAACTCCAGCACTGACATCTGCAAACCTCACACAAAGTAAGTCTGTGCTTCTTCAATGGGACTGACTAATTAATTGAAATTAATAAAGGATGAAATAGGATATGTCACTTCTGGTGCAAAGTATACAAATTCATCTTAGAAGCAAGGGAATCGCTTTGGGCTCATGTGCAGAGGTTAGAAGGCCTCTCTTTGTACCTGTTGTACAGGTCTGGGCTGGAGGAACAAGGGAAGGAGCCCCTTGCCTCATTTTTAAGGAATTGCACACCTGTGTGAGTAGCAGCTTTGCATCCAGGCCAAGAATTAATGCCACAGGGGTGAGAAGAAGGTTAATGACTTTTACACTGAAAGCAATAATTGCAGGTGGTACAAAAATAACCAAGGGGATGTTTGTCACATGGAAAACACTTGTACCTTGTACCATGGCAGTGATACTTACTCTTTTTCATTCCCAGCTGTGCCAAGTTGAACAAAGTAATGCTAAGGAAAGGAAATGCCACACATGATCAAGTTTGCCTGGACCAGTTGCCCACCTACCTCACCCCAAGCACTTTGTCCATGAGATTCAGCAATGAAACAAATAACTCTGACCTGAGGAGGTTTAAGGAGAGCCTGGTGACCTCTGCTAGTGGTGACCTTTTAAGTGTCACAACAACTGAAAACCCCAATTCAACTCCTGAGGAGAAAGCTCAGGCTGGCACTTCTCCCACCTCAGCCAAGGGGGAGATGACAACAGGAGGTAACAAAGACAGAGCATTTACTCTCTCTAGCACTTTTTATTTGGAAGTATCTTTGGTAAATGTAATTTTTATGTGGGAACTTCCTGCAAATCCCCTCTGACTTGTGAAATGATGTCTATGGTCCCATGTTTAAACACATAGATCTGCTCAGGGTTTCCCCTCTGCCTTTTCTCAGCCTGTCCTGTGTTCCCTCTCTGTGCTGTAGGTGTAGTGCTTTGGGCAGTGGTTCTCTCTGTGACAGTGCTTCTTGGGGGCATGCTGATATTTTGGAAATGGAAGGTTTGCAAGAAGCGGATCCTCGTCTTCAGAAGAAAGCGTGAGTTTTTCAAGCTGTAACACGTGATGTGCTGTTTGATCTGCCAGTATATGCCAAATGGGAACTCAAATATGGGGATATTTGTGGAGGTCATTGGGGAAGGGAATGTTCTCTACAGGCCAGACAAGAGTTTAAGGCAAGCTGCTCATGCAAGATGTTGGAGAATAAGAAAGATGGAAGCAGCTGGGAATTTATGGAGGCAGGTGGGAGGGCAACATACAAGTGGGGAAAGGGTAAATAGCTGTTTCTTCTCTCAGCACAGACACTGGTATTAAATTATACCTGAAGTTTTGAGTGAATAGTTTTTGGTTCTGGGAACAGGATTGGGCTTTGAGCATGAGAGGAAGGGTGATTTTTACTGACACTGACTCCCCATAGCTTTGCCTAGAGTTACATGTGGGGTGTGCCTGCAAAACCGCATTCCCTCTTTTATAGAAAGCAGGACATGCACATTGTAGGTTGGTTGTAGATCTGTGGCTGTGGTGAAGCTGTTGGAGCCTCCAGGTTCCATGGTGAGTTTGACTAAATGAAAGGTTTCTTTTATCAGCACATCTGCATTCGGTCATCGCACACAAATATGCACTCAAATCTCAAGGTGAGTGACTGATGGGCCAGCAGTGTCATCCTTATGGCTGAAGAATGAGTGGATAGCTTAACGTGGGATTTTATTTTATAGAATTTTAATTTAAAAAGTGGAAGTTTCTCATGTCACATGTATGTCTCTGCTGCCATGAAAGAGGCCAGTCCTGTTCCCCCTGCACAGGCAGGACACACGCTGGATGTGACCAGGTGCCACCAGATGGCACTTTGTTCCCATGGTGGCTGAAGGGCTGGGTGATGTGTCACTGCCGGGAAACGCCCGACTGATTATGGGACAGTCAAATATGGAAGACGCGTTCAGAAAAAAGCCTGCCCAGATCCCATAAGTTCAAACATTTTACCCGTTTAGTTGATCCCCTCTCAGCAATTCCACTTCCACTGACAGATTTATTCTCTGTTGTGTCAGATTCTCCTAATCACCACACAGCAGAGCTTTTTATACTCATTCGTTCAGGAATACAGTTTAAAGCCTCTTAGCAGCTTAATTTTCTCAAAATGGAATTTTTTCTCCCTCACTTGCCTTACACAATAGATATTGTTACTGTGTAGCATTACAGAGCTGATGCTCTGAAAATAAAGGTGATTACACATCAGGGCGAAATTAGACAGTAGGTCTGAGCCCACCTACCTTCATGGTGCTACAGAATGTTGTACACTCCCTCCTCACCTCTCTTCTTTCTCCAGTGTTCCCTGGGATTGTTAATGAAGCTATCCATAAAATCGCATCCCCTTAATAATCATCTGGCTGTATGATGAGCTGACCTAACTTTTTAATCCAGTAGAAAGTTATTAACATTTTTCACTTTATTTTCTTTTTGATGAGCTTGTCTTGTGCTTATCTAGACAGTTTCATCAGTTCATTTTTTCATAAGATGAGTACCAGTTGTGGTGTGGGGAGAGTGATGCAAAAGACTTTGGGGATAGCAGGATCTCACAGTCTTGGCAGCAACCTGTTGCTTGTTCACCTCAGGAGTGTCATTTTAGTGTGCCCTTAGTTTTAAGAAAACCATCATGCATGTGGGGTGGGCAGTGGAGTGGTTTAGGAAGTACATTGCTATGTGACCTTTCAGAGCTTATATTAACGTTCTTGTGATTATCTTCTGATAATGTTTTTACTTTCCATTGCAGGTTCTGATCTAGTGAACAAATGTGCAGTAAGTGTGAACAATATTCCAAAACAGATCGCTTTCCATGCCAAAGTAAATAATGTTATTTTCAAATGTCCTGTCCAAAAAGTGCCAGCCTTTTAGTTTGGACTTCCCTCTAGAATACGTAATCATTTAGGTAGGATGAGATGTATTAGGACTTGATACTTTCATGTCTTGGGCTGAGTTTAATGTGGTGTTAAATAATGTGATGCTGCTAATCTTGCTTGTGAGGGGATTTGGTTTGGTGTTAAGCCATTCATGGTGCATTCCATGAGACAAGATCTGAAATCACAGGATGAACATGCCTTTTCTTCCTTCTGGGAGAACTTCGTGTGTCAGTCACATTTCATCTTACTGCTCCAGTAACACAGATGGGATTTGTGCTTTTCTTCTGTCTCCCTCCACATCCCCTTCCCTCTGCAGGATTTGGCATGACTGTGATATGGGTTCACAGTGGGTTTGGTTTGTCATTCCTTCAGGACAAGCTCCTGGTGTTACAGTACAGTTTGCAGATGAACAGGACAAACACCAATCAATATGGCAACAGCAGAAAGCAGTTCCTCAGCTGCTGAAATCATTACAGCTCCATTTGATTTCCCCTCTGTCAGTGAAATTACAGCCACTTTCAACCTCTGAGTCTTCTCAGTTTGATAGGCTTGTTATCTTTAAATGTCCAGATCTGCTAAACCACTCTTTAGGCTGTTAATTTCTTTTTGTTTTTAAATGAGTTTGCTTTTAAATGTTGTGCATCTGCACACACACAAGATACTACTTTTTCCGGTCGCTCTGGTTGCAATCGGCTGTCATAATTTCAGCGTGTCATTGCTAATTCCTGAATTGTGAGGAGCTTCAATTCTTGCCTCTGTAGTGAGTCAGACATGAGCAAGGGTTTTAAACTGCACATTTAAAAAAATTCTTTTTCTTTACCAACCTTGTGGAAGCAGAAAAAGATCAGAACCACTAGAAAATTGTGCTGCAGGACCTTTAGCCTCTCTTATATTTTGATTCCTCTTTTAAAGAACTGTTTGTAATTATTTATTCATGTATTAGGTAGTTTGAGCTTGTTTCTTCTACCTGAGGTTCTGCTGAGGCAATTACATTTTGAAGTTAAATCGGTTCAGTCTCTGGTTTGTTCTGTTCTTCCATAGGAGCATGATAGGTCTTTGCAAAGTCTAAGAGGTAGATAAAACATATTTTCTTCAGTGGAAATGAGGCACATTCCTGAAAATGTCATCAGAAATCTGTGAATTCAGCTCAGAAACACCACTTTGAAATATGGTCTTAAGTGATGCAGGAGCCTAGTTTGAAGTTCCTATACCTGTTAGGTACTTTGGTATGTTTCACTCCCTGTGACAGTGGTACTGGGAAGTATATTCTGTTATCCTGACCGCCCCAGGAGGATTCTGTGGACCTATTGCAATGTCCAAAGTGTTTTTACACTCACCCCACTTCTGCTCGCCTGTTTGTATTCACAGAAGGTCGTACTGACCACTGAGAGTGGGCCAGAAGAGGAAGAATTAATTGACAGAACCCTTCCTTTGGAAACCAACAATAACTTGGTACCCAGCACAGAAAAAGCACAGAGTCCTCATCAGAATGTGACTGACGTGACACCAAGCAGTGGAAACGCCCCAGATTGCCCTGTGGATTCTCGAGTCAGAGACCACACAAATAACAGAATTGGTGAGTCTAGCTTTTTTTTTTTTCATTTTTTCTTGTTATTTTTTCAAGTTTTCAAACATGGCACATACTGTCATTCCAAGATTACTAGTAAACTGTGAAGTGTCCAAATCTCCTAACAAAGATTGGGCTCTATCTCCAGATCTTTGCACACAAATACCTATTCATTTGAGTATAACACTTTCTTTTTTTCATGTTTGTCTTAGTCACTATGAATTTGATAGAAAATTCCCTTCTTCCTCCTTTTCATTCTAGAAGATGTAAATTTTACAGAAAAAATTGGAATATGTCAGCTGGAAGATGATGCTGTAATACTGGATGAGAATTGTACTTTGCTATCGTTTTCTTCTCTGGTTTCATAATAATGGCTTGAAATGTGTCTCCCATGTGTTCTCATAAAGTCTTTGACCATGGCACAGGGTGGGAGATAAAGTCAAGCAAGGAGCTTATTCATGGGGGGAGAATTGCTACCTGAGACACCATCTGCATGAGACATTCTGGCAATGCTTCCAAACCCAGTTCTGAGGCTATTTGAAGGTGTTATTTTTCACATTACAAAAACTGACCTTTCCTTACTAAATTCCCTTTCTGTTTTTACTGTGAGTGATGGATTTGGATGAATGTGATGATTTGATTTATCATATCCAAATATCTCCAAGCAATTGACCTACAGTGTCTGATGTGCAGCATCCTTCTGAATTAAGTGCAGTGGTGCAAGCCATTGAAAAGGCCTTATTTATCTTTCTGTGAAGGAGTAAGACAACAAATTCGACCCAAGATTCATAAAATTTTGTAGTTTATTCTCGGCTAGAAAGAAACTAATTTCTTTGGGTCCTAAGACCCCAGAACTTCTGTACAGTGCTGATCCTTACCCATAGGTTTCTTTTACATGATGTTGTTTCTCGAAACAGCAGGAGCATAAACCTTGGATTCTTCATATCTAGATCCCAATTATTGTTTCTTCTAACAGATTCTTGTGAATATTTTCTGCCTTTTCTGCTTTGTCTTTCTCTTGTAGTCCCACCTCTGGCTCAGTGGGTTAATCCCATGGAAACTCAATCTACTTGATCTGAAATGCCAGAGTCCATGTTACATGAAAAAGAGCTATCTCTGGGGCAGCAGTGACTGTTCACCACGCTCAACACCACTTTTTTACTTCCTCAGAAAAACTCTACATCATGAAGGCCGACACTGTTATCGTGGGGTCCGTTTCAGAAGTGCCCAGTGGCAAGAACTGTGCTGTTAGAGGATGTGAAAGCAACCTTGATGCCCAGGAAAGGTTGGAAGAGGAACTGGAAATGCACTACCCAGAGCAGGAAACGGAGTCCTTTCCAGGGAATGATGTAATGGCTCCTGTGGAAGAGGAGGGAAAGGAATTTCACCACCCTACCACTGCCACTGAGAAGTGACAACCCACAGAGATAATGTGGGAAGATACAGAATCATCCAGTGTGACACTAAGGCTGAATTTATGACAAGGGAGGTAAACACGCTGTGCCTTAGATTATTGGGAAACTCCTGGAAAACACTGAAACACATTCAAACAAGGAGAGCTAGAACCTATTTCATCTAACAAATGAGAGGATCATCCAAACCATTGTCCTTCATATCTGACATCAGATATTTCTCTTTCCCTGTCTCCCAGTATCATACTGAAAACAAATTTGAACCAAAACTGCATAATTTAGAGGACATCTAGATGTCAGCTGAAGTTTCACAGTTTGCTTTCTCAGTGTGAAGGAATGGATTGAAATCTATGTCTAGTTACTTTTATTAGCTGTGAAAATTCTGGCCAGGATTCTGAGTCAAGCTTGAGACTCAGCCATGTTACTTATGTTGTTTCTATTCCAATACTTCCAATTTTGTCATATATTTTGCAACATCTGGTATTTTCTCAAGGCCTCAACTTTTGATTGAAACTAATAATAATTTTAGTTTTTCCCAGTGTAAACATAAACCTCAAGTTTGTGGACTTCATGTTTCATGAGGAATTAGGATCAAATGGTGCCACACAGGCTCTGAAAACAGAAGGCCATAAAATGAATTGAAGTCCACTATACTTTAGGCCATTCTTTCTAGGTTTTGAGGTCCTATTCATAGTTTTTGACTACATCAAGTCATTAGTAAGTGTACAAAACAGCCTCTTCTGATGGAAGCCAAACTGGCTGAACATTTGGCTATTGGATGAACTATGGGTTTAGCCCAATGTGGAGCCTGTAAAAAGAGAAATGAAGAAAAGAAACTATTTTTCTACTGAAAAAGAGGCACAGCAGTTACTTCCTATAACATTGTTAATATCTACTTGTTTTAGAATTGTTCATAATCATCAGGGTGACACCGATTTGCATATCCTTTAAAAAAAAACTTGTTTAGTGGCCAACTGGCATGTGTTATGCTATTTTTAAATCTTTCGTGCTGCTTGTTCAATAACTGTAAATGTAATAATGCTGACTATACTTTTGCACAGGACAATGGAAAATGAGCAATATGACAAAGTGTGTCTTAATAATCAAAAAAAGGAACCACAAAACCCATTGCTTGCTTTGTAGATTTGTCCTGCTCAGAGCGCATAACAGTGGTGCAGCTGCAGCAACTTCCGTCTTAGAGCATACAAAAGGAACACAATGGGAATAAAAACACCTTCTTGGGCCAGACTGGAGTTTGAGCCGAACATTTCATCTCTGACAGTTGCAGTAAGGGATTATTTAGGAAGACCATATCTGCTGTTTGCATTCTGTGGTTCTGCAGTGGCAGCTGTCATTGGATTAAGGATGTCAAAGAGTTTGACTCAGCCTTTATTATTCTCTCATAACACCATTAGTTTTTCTTCTTTCTTTTGAATTTCCAAGAAGAATCTGCCTCCATAAGCGCCTGTGACAACAGGTTACAGATATTGTGTGCTGCGTAAAGGACTTCTAGCACTTTTAAACTGGCCTCTTTATTTCAGTGAATATCACCAGTATTGTCTTACAGAAGTCAGTGAGTTGCTTTTTTTTTTTCTTTGCAACCAAGTTGCTTTTGTGATTCCTGATTGTATCTCAGCATTGATTGAACTAAGCCACCAAGATGAGTTCCCATCTTTTCATACTACTCATGTACATTTGATGATCCACTGCTCCACTGCCTTGGTCACTTTAGTTGACCTTTCCCACATCTACTTTAACTTCACTACATACTTCATTTTAGAGAACACCAATTTGTGAATCCACAAACTGAATAACCACATTTACCTGGCTGTGATTGTTCAGGGCTGTTCTGCAACGACTGTAATTGTGTATTTCCACTCTGTATATTAATTAATCTTTGTTACTGGAACAGCTTTCTAAAAGAACCATAGGCATTGCAACCTGGTGGATGTGTTATACTTGGTTGGTTTAATAATGCTGGTAATGTCTCAATTTAAAATTACGTGGATTTTAAGCCATGGTCATGCTTTTCCTGTTTGATATGTGAATGTTTCATTGTTGATAATTTCAGTACCTGTATCAGTCTCAGAAGAAATATTTTTGCAAGAAAACCGTTTGAAGCTCACGGGGCTCTTAGTGGATTAAAGTTTTTCTCAGGAGCAGGGCTAAATTTATAGTAAAGTCTGTCTATACCATCCCGGCTGCGTGTAACACACGAGTGACTGGTACGGTGAGTATTAGTGAATACTGGAATGCTGCAAAGGCAACTTCGTACTCTGGGGCGAAGGAGTTGGGACTTCAAAGATCCAGCTCAGGGTGTTCTGTGAATGGGGCTGAAGAGACCCTCCACACACGCCGAGAGCCCCGTGTAAGCAGCTCCGATGTCTGGGCCATGTGGACCGCATCCGCCGCCGCTCGGCCGTGCCCGGGGCGGTGCTCCCGGGGGCCGGACCCGTCCCGGGGCCGCGGGACCGCCCCCGCCGCGCCCCCGCACTCGGCGGCGATGGGGGTGCGCTGGGCGCTGCTCCCGGCGCTGCTCCCGGTGCCGATCCCGGCGCTGCTCCCGGTGCCGATCCCGGCGCTGCTCTCGGTGCCGATCCCGGCGCTGCTCTCGGTGCCGATCCCGGCGCTGCTCTCGGTGCCGATCCCGGCGCTGCTCCCGGTGCTGATCCCGGCGCTGACCCGCGCCGCGGCCGGGCGGGTGAGCGGGGGTGGGCGGGGCGGGGGCGCTGCTCCAGGGGTGCTGGGAGCGCTGCAAAGCGGGAGCGCAGCGGGGGAAACGCGAGTGGGCCTCGCCTGATGCTGCCGCTCTGGAGGTGCGCGGCGAGCGGGCAGCGTCTCACTGCTGTGTGTGCGGTCTACTTGTCACCTGTCCTCCCCTTGTCGCCTGTCTGTCCCTTGTTACCTGTCCCCCGTCTCCTGCCCCTTGTCACATGTCCGTCCCTTGTCACCTCTTTGCCCCTGGGCTTGCGCTGGATTCGCTGTGATCTCGCAGCAACCTCAAGTCCTGCTCTTAAGACTGCTTCAAAGCTCAGCCTGTGCCCTTTGTCTATGTCGTTGTTACTTCTTGGCTCCCCAAAGGAATGACTAATCTTTTTTCCTGGATTTTCATCGAAAATAGGTTGATTTTGCAGGCTTGTTCGAATGTTTGCAAAAACTGTGGTGAGTGTCCTGGCAAGTGCAGAGTGTAAACCCATATCTGTATTACATTGTTTACACAGGAAGAGCTTGTTGTGCTCCCTTGGTTCCCTAGAGCTCTTCCCAATTTAAATAGAAAAGCCATTTAATTTATAGCGAAGATCTGATGTGCTGCAGCTGTTACTGTTCCCCTTCATTGCAGAGGTGACTGTCCTATTCCATATCCAGCTGTACCACTGTTTGGCAACGAGGGTTTGTAACTGTGTCAGTCGAAGACCTCAATGGGATCTGTTTGCCTTTGTGTTTTCTGTACTGGTATATCGATAACACTTTTCTGTCTGATTTTAAAGTGTCCAGGATTGTGAAGATAAATATGGAAATGTTGCTGAGATGTCCAGGTCACTGTGTTCTCTTGGGACATTTATGTTATTTACATGTTTATTTAATTATAGGAATTTAGGCTGCATAAGACAAAGGTTCACTGAAATCAGATGAGGATGTCAGAATGTGTATTGAACCTGGAATTACACAATGGCACAATGGTCTTTTAAGGAGTACTGGGTGCTATAGTGAGCTGATGATATATTTAAATAATTATTTGAACTGTTTCTCACTAATTTTTAATTCGGCTCTGGTTTTAAGGTGAGAATGTTTTGAACCTGATTTACTGGACACGTTGCAGTGGATAGGGTAAAGCAGATAGAGAAGGGAGAGTCTCAGAATTGTAGCAGAACTTATTACCAGAATTTAGGTGTCAGGTTTTGTCATACTTCATGCTGATCGAGGGGCTTTGGTTCAAAAGGAATTGGCTCTCCTCTCACTCTAAACATGACTGAAACATAATGATGGAAATAATGACAGAAACTTTCAGCATCACCTTTTGCACGGTGACAAAATAAGGAAAAGCCTATATATACAGTTAGAAAAACAAATACAGCAGTTTCAGAAATACCACGTCTGCCACAGAGCTGGAAAAAAACCTGTGCCTGTTATATCAATTTTTAACAGTGATTTGTTAAAGAAAACTTACTTTATTTTTGAGGGAAACAAACTGGCAAAGCAGTAGTTCTTGAGTGACACTATTTCTTGGGTTTTTTCTCATTCATCTGAAAGTCTCTGAAAGCTCCCAGCCTCAATCCCTTTGTTAGACACAGGAACTGAACATTATTTTTGCCATTTTGTACAATTGAGTCACCAGAGTTATCAGAAATAGCCTGAAATTTTCAAATACAAGAGCTGGTGAAATGCGTATGTTTTTCCAAATACATATATAATAAAATATACCTTGTCTTCCTACAAACTTGGACTTATATAATTTTTGCATGTTGTGAACAGCTTCCATATTCTGTGCATCTCCCTGCTTTCTCATTCTGAGAAAATGTTTTCATATTCTGGTGGTGAGTGGCAATGAAGTAGAATTCCTGGCAGTAAGCAAAGAGACACTGTTTTCTCAGGGAGCGGGGATGTGGAACTGTAAATCTGTTGGTGTGTGGCTGTGAAAGGACTCCTGCTTTATGGAAGTAAAGTGCAATGTAGGATGGGAGAATAATTCAGGTAATGGACCATAATCTTTGAGAGAGATGTGCAGCACAGCAGCTTTGAAAGAAACTTCATTGTTTGAGTGAAGTTGGTATAGCCTGATACAACTCCAGCTGATTTGGGAGATGCTGTTATCTGGTAACTAAACTTCAACAGAATTATTTTTGTAAATGAGGAGTTTAAATATTTTCGACAGAATTATGTTTTTTGCTGTCTTTAGTAGGTCTGGTAGCTCAGCAAATAGTGTCTCTGTACCTCAAGTCCTTTCCATAGAAACAGATTTTACAACAGAGACCTCAGTGACTTCATTGTGGTTTCACATGTGTGAAGAACATTGTACACAGATGGAGTTCCTATTCAGACTCCTCTAATTGACAGCTTAAGTTTGAAGGCAAATGTATGAAAAGGACACCAATAGAAATGTAGACGTGAGTTAGGATTAAAATAGATGCTTAAATATCTTTGTTTAAATGGCCTTGAGTGAAAATGTATGTTATGTGAATGGATTTATATATATTCATCCATCATAATAACATGTTTTATTTTCATTATGTAAGATATTTAAATTTAATTATACATAAAGTCCTTTCAGTTGGTGTGGAGACTGCTGTTAGCCCACTCCTCTCCAGGGACAAATTAGGTCACCTGTATAGTGATCTCTGTAGTGCAAACAGGATAATGATCCAAACAATGCAGGAACTCCAGAGAGTCAGGAGTCACTGACTTTGTGTATGTAACTTCTTAGTTAACGCTTAATGCTGAGGCATTGCAAAAATCTCCCTAGTGAGTTATGAAGTCAAAGGCAAGCATAGTTTATCCATTTCTCTGTCAAAATATATTGCTTAATTTGATGTGCATAGAGCTAGACAAAATTTCGTGTTTAAGAATGTTTGTGCCTCTACTGATAGAATCACAGAATCACCAGGCTGGAAGAGACCTTCAAGATCACCAAGTCCAACCCATGCCCTAACACCACCTCAACTAAACCATGGCACTGAGTGCCACATCCATTCTTTTATTAAACACATCCAGGGATGGTGACTCCACCAGGCTACCTCCCTAGGCAGACGATTCCAGAACGTTATGACTCTTTCAGTAAAAACTTTTTCCTAACATCCAACCTAAATTTCTCTTGGCGCAGCTTAAGACACGAGGCATTTTATTTCTACTTGTACCTGTCAAATTAAATGAAGTCTTCCAAAGTCTTAATTTTGTCCATATAAATTTCTTTTAAATCAGCTGCCATTAGACACTGCTACCTAAACTGAGAAACTCTAAGGCTGTAATGCAAAATCAGGTTAGTTTCCCTTCACACAATCTGCTTGTGTGCATTGAATCTGCATTGAATCACAGTAAAAACAGAGGATAAAATAAGGACCTGTGAGAGATACAAACACTAACAAAATGCAAAGATTGTGAAATATAATCTGGCCTCTACTCATCAGTCTTTCAGCCCAAAGTAGCCAATGGATCTGGATGCTAGACAGAAATATCTTATATGGCCCAACTCAGACTTTAGGTGACATTGCTAGAAAACTGGGGTCTTGTAGCAAAGAAATCCAGAAGAGTTTTAAAACTAGAAAAAGGCCTACACTTCATCTGACAGATTTGACAGCTTTGATTAAACTAGTTTATGTTGGGAGTAGCTATTAAATGAATTGAATCCTTCCAGGGCAAACCAAACTGAGCATGCGTGTGTCTGTGTGTGCACAAATTGTAGCTGAGCCAGTCACAAGTCCCTTTTAGTTTCCCATAATGTTCTTTGAGGACAGTTGGAAAGAAATTGTCAATTGTAATTCACTGAGAGCCACAGCTCATCAGATAAAATTTCAGGGAGATTGTATTAGACAGTAGAGAGATCCTTCCAAGCACAACTTCAGAGAAACAGGTGTGAACCCAGCAACTGACAGGTTTTCCTGTGTCTGTAGCTCACAGGGAGGGATTTACAACAGACAGGGAAGAGCATGAGATAGGAACTTTTTTTTGCCAGGAAGCCTCACCAGCAGGGTAATTTGTGATGTGGTTTATTGTATTTCTCCTTTTTTTTCCCCCGTCTGCTCTTGCAGTGAAGTTTTATGTTTTGAAAAGGCTCTTAACTGCTTGTTTTAATGAAGTTGATCATAGTGACTACAAAAATGGGATGACAACATTTGATCTTTCCTCTTTTAATAAAAAAGTAACTTAAATGAAAAATAGTTTTGATGAGAGCAGAGCCCTTTTCTCCTGCATCAGATTTTAGTGTCAGCTCAAGTTTGCAAACAGGATGATTTATCATTGTCCATTCTATGATATCTAAACTCAAGAAGACTTTTCTCTGCCTTCACATTCTCAGAAAAGGTTTTTTTTGACACTGACCATTGAGTAGGTTGACAAAATCCTGTTTCTGATCACAGGTAAATAAGAGGTAGAATATTTCAATGAGCTGCATGCTGAATTCCCTTTAAGCAATTGCTGTGGGCAGGAAACATTAGTCTTTGTCAGTAATGTGAAGACACAATAGATATTCAACATGTTTTTCAGTAATGCGGAAGGATATTTTCATTACCGACCTCCCAAGAGCTTGTTCCTGTTTTGATTTCTCTTTTTAGTAATGATTCCTCTAAATGAGTGTAGATTACTCATGGAGCAATTTCTTCAGATTGCAGAAAGCTGAGCAGTGTCACATCCTTTTTGAACAGTGCCTTTCTGGTCTAGCAGGAAACTCCTATGCTTGTTCTACCTAACAGGAACCTTCTTTCAAGTGAGTGTATTTTTCCCTTTGAAAATAGTCGGCAAGTCATCAAATAATTGTTCATTGAAGTCACTGAGCTGTGCTGGTCAGTGTGAGCTGAAATTAGGCACCCTGTATTTCATAGAGTGTCTCTAATGCATGTGACCCACATATTTGTCTGCACCTTCTGCAAAGGTGCTGCTTCTCAGAAGCAGCAGTGCAATTTTTGGAGACATCATTTTCAAAACATTGAGGCCTTTCTCGCTCAGGAAGGAATCACAGAGTACCTGGAAAGATAAAAGCCTTTTTTCCTTTCCTTTGGAAAGATTGGCTGAAGTCTTTGAGCCACTTTGCAATAAATGTTTCTCCTATAAACCCACATGTAGGAATTTAGGTTTCTCTGGTGTTTTGTCAGATGTTGTTTGAGCCATGGCAGCTGAGGATAAGGCATTCAGCTCTTTGGTTTGGGAGATGCAGTTGTGACTGGGTGTGGTGCTAATCCCATAGTTTCACTGCACTCTTTTGAACATAAAACCTGGAGAAATCACTTTGTTCATGATGGTGGATCTTTGAAAAACAAAGGAACCTCAAAAGAGTCACAAGCAGCTCCTTAGCTGTGCAGTGCCCTGCAGCCTCTTGGCATCTGCTGTGCTCTGTTTCATTGGGGCTAGACCCGTGCCTTAGAAAGGAAGGTGCTTGTAATTGCACTGGTCTTTAGGTATTTGTCTCTTTTGAGTCTCTAATTCAGGATCAGAATGGACTTGTGACTCTTGACTTCCCTTTGATTTCTTCTAGGAATATTCATTACCTTATACGCCACAGTTTGCACAATGCAATGATCCCAGCACCGAATTCTATGATGAAGAACTTAATAAATGCTGCAGCCAGTGCCCTCCAGGTAGGTTATAATTCAAAGTATTACTTTACACAGCCAAATTCTCTCAATTTTCAGATGATCATAGCGTATTTTGATTACTTACACATCTAAAGTGCATCAGATTTTTGCTGTGGTAATGCATTCTTCCTTAAAGATAACAAAACACTGCGACTGCAAAACACCTGCAAAAGAGACACATTGTCCATCAGAACTGGAATTCTCCTACAAGGTTAACCTGGCTGGGGCTTACCAGGAGGTAGGTTCTGAGCTCGTGTAAGCACAGCTCTGCATGAAGTTTTCATTAAAATAATTAAAGTAATTGTAGTCAACAGTGGAGGGGGAGCAACACCTCACTAAGGGAATTACAAAAATTAGGCAACACAGACCCAAGGCCACTAATAAAAAATATATTGGAAATCAGGGCATGAAGTAAAGCTTAGTTTCTGTACTATGATAGTATCACTTAGATAAGGGGCTTTCCATTGGACAGGCCAATCTGTCATTGTTCATTAAGGGAGTTTTGTTGTCTTTTACTGTAAATCAGACACTGCATAGCACTTTCAGACTGGGGACAGGACTGCAGACACTGTCTGCTCTGAGCTTTCATGTCTTACACTCGAGGGGTAATCATTAGTGACCTGTAGTTAGCAAAAGTCACTGTCTGTGGGTTTTGGGGTTGTTTTTTGGGAGGGGGATAGTAATGTTCTTTGGAGATTTTGGTAGTAGAGTTTTTGCAACAACTTGTAACTATATTATATTAGATACAGCAAGAAAACTGCCTTTTTTCCCTCATTACATGCTGAGCAAAGAAAATTTGTCTCCATAAATGCTGAGTTTCTGTCAGATCCGGAAGTTTAAACAGGAAATCAGTATTTGCTGAAACAGCTAGAGTTTCTTGAATTAACTGAAATTATCTAGATAGATCTGTCAAACTTCCTTTTTTCATGACAGATGAAGGATGGTAATTCATAGGTAAAACTTATCTGTTGTGTTATGTAGAATTCAGTACTAAATCAGCCTAAATCATTAGGACAATGTAGGATGCAGAATGTAAAGCTTCAAATAAGTACAGGGAAAAACAAAGTATTTGGAAATAACTCATTTGGCTCACCTCTAGGGCCTATTTTTTTGAAAAACAGATTCTCCAAGCAGCTCCAAAATATTTTCAGTGTTATTCCTGCTTTCTGAGTATGGTTTCCAGGATATTTCTGTAAAGGATATGAGACATTGACTTTTATCTTCTTTGTCCTTTCACATGAAAGGGAAATGGCAACTGATGTGTTTTCCTTTCTCCAAAATCAATATATTTGAATTCATATTTACATATTCCCACCACTGTACGAAGCTCTGTTGGCGGTGAGAAGCTTTGGAGAAACTACCTTTGATAGCTTTTAACTTTGTCTGGAATTGCCAGTAGTTTCAGAAACTCCCTGCTTGGCTCTGCTAGGGCTGGCTGGAGAGGTGAGGGAGAAAGAGTGAGCTCGTGTCGTTAATGTAGTGACAACTGGTGAAGTTCTAATTCAGGTCTGTTTGTGCTGGTACTTGATTTTGCCTTCCCTACTCACTGCCTGTAATAGCAATAAGGGTCTCACCCAGGCACATTATTCTGGCATGTGCCTGACTTTGGGTGTGAAACACCTCCCTGTGTTCACCATAAAACAGCTTCTGCGAAGGTAAAATGTTTGGTTTATGTATTGTGGTAGCTGTACCTTAGTATGTGCTGAGGGGTTCTGTTCAGCATTGAGGCTGCCTTGTTTTGAATGTGGCTGGAATTCACTGAACTGAATGTAGGAAAAGGGGTCAAACATGGGTGGACATAAATCAGACTTTTCCTGTAGAGACATGCAGTCCTCCTTTACATCAACACTTTCTTGGTGATACCAGTCTGATAGTGTCAGTGAAGGAAAGGGCTTCTACAGCTACGAATCAAACTTAATTCCTAGTGATCTTTTCCAGTGAGATGCTTTCTCTGTTTTGGTTTGCATTATTTTTCTTTTAATAGGTCAATATAGGACAGGGAGCTGCAGTCACACCGTGGACACAAAGTGCAGCCCCTGCAGACCTAAAACATACACAGCGATCTGGAATCGCTCTCCACAGTGCTTTGCTTGCTCACCACCCTGCAAGAAAGGTAGGCTTGGATTAGTAAAGAGGCTTGTTCAAAGACTGGGGTTGGGTTTAACCTTGTCTTTTCTCCTAAGAAAACCAGGAGATTTTGTCAATCACTTGTATAGTCCTCATGCTTTTGGAACGTGTAAGATTTAGGGATAAGAACCAAGGAAAAGTCTTGCAGGGAGCCCTGGCCCTTTTTAAGTCCTAAAAATGAGACACCAATCTTATATTATTAAAAGCTAAGACACTACATCACCAAAATAATTCCAAATGCCATCAGTAGAATAAGTTCCTGGTTATCAAGAGATCTTAAGACCTGACTTGGACACAGGTAAATGGGTAATTACATTTCCAGCATCCTGTAATTTCTCATTTTGTCCGCTGAAGTGACAACAGCAAACATGGGTTGTGATATTACTCTCTTAATTTTATTTATTTTGCAAAGCAGCAGTCAGTGAGAGCACACTGGTTCTGTTCACTGAAGCAGCTTAACAGTACATAAAGTAGAACATTGTATGAACACCTGTACTTTGGGCTAATAGATCACCTGCATTAATTAACTCAGTCATGCTGTTCTCCATCATTTCTAATGGAAACTGGTGTGGAACATTATATACTTGATTCACTGAGAAGTAAATTTTAAGGATACAGTCTATGTTGAAAGGACCTTTAGTCTCATCTAAATAGATAATCTTACAAAGCTGGTTAATTACAATATGGAAATGTCTGTAGTAAAATCTCCAAACACTTTAAATACAGTTACATAATCTGCACAGACTGAAAATCTCAGTATGGCCCCAGGTACTGCAGGGGTGAACGCAAATGGCCACGTTTGGGGTTATGACAAAATATAACACAACTGCAGATACAGAGTTTTAAGTGTTCAGTCTACAGATGCAAATTTCTCCTTGCCTAGAGAGAGAAAACTCTTCTGAAAATGTAGACATCGGGGCATGTAACACATTTCATTTATGGTGCTATACAAGCCCAAAACTTGTGGAATGTGACCATCACCTCATGTTCACTTGAAACATTGCAGGCTGTGACTTTAAATGTTGTCAATAACATCTTGCTTTATTCTTGTTTTAAAACCAGGGCTTGTACAGAATCAAACATGCACTAGGTCCCAGGACAGAATCTGTAGCTGCCCACCCCACAAGTACTGTGTTTCCAAACTAGACGAGTACTGTGAAGTGTGTAGAGCACACAAAAAGTGCGGCAAAGGTTACCGGGTTTCCAGAAAAGGTAATTTGATTTTGAACACTCTGCTTACTGAACACTTACTCTAGCCTAATTCCCTACACCTGTGCATTCTTTTTAGGGTTTATTTTTACATTCTTAGCAAGTAGGCACTAACCAGAGTAACAGTATTCTTCAGAGGTATACCCAAAGAGACAACATGTTGCAATCTCTTACTTCATGTATCATGAAGTTCACAAGCCAACTTAATCTTTGTTTTGCTCTACTGTATCATTTATTCTGTACAAGTGACAGATTCAAAACCACTTAATCACTCCTGAAATCCTTGAGACAGGGCTTCAGGTGGAATTTACTGTACACCAATAAATAATGATGACTCCATGGTGTCCTGCAGAATTGATCTGGTTTTATTAGTTGATGGAATCTACCACTCTGATAATACATCTGTCTCAAAATTACAAATAATTTTCAAACATTCAAAACACTGAACATTTAAAAAAATTAGGAATCATTTAAGAAGATGGAGAACACAACAGTATGGTAGTCAGTCAGTCAGGGACTAGAGGAAGAGCTCAGCTCTGTCTGCAGCACCACATTTGAAACTTTTGATGGGCTTTTAGTCCTTGAAAAAGATTGGCTACTAATGGCACCAGACTAACAGCTGGTTAATCTTCTCTTTGGGTTGAGTGCTTCGAGTGAATATCTTCTGTGATAGTTATAGGCTGTGTTTTTGCACTGCCGCTGTATCACTGCTAGGATCTCCTGCAGACCTTGATTATTCATTCTTGTTTCTCACCAGATGAGTAACTGGAGTTTTCCTCTTTGTTTAAAGGGACAGACAGCACAGACACGGAATGTAAACCTTGTCCTCCTGGCACGTTTTCCTCTGAGGAATCCTACAACACCAGCTGTACACCCCATACCATGTGAGCCAGTGTTCTGTCCAACAGCGGCCTTAACCGTGCAGGGCTTTCTGTCTTTCCTGACTTCTCTTCTTGTCTCTTGCAGTTGTAAATCAGTGGTTGTTCCTGGGAACAGCAGGAATGACACTGTTTGCAGTGACTCAGGAACAGCCACAGTTCTGCCTCACACCATTTTGAACCTACTCCTGACCCAAAGTTCAGCTTCCCACAAACCTGAAATAATAACTCAACCTGTCGTGTTAAACTCTGTACCTGACCTGTCCCACATCACCGGTGAGCTTTAACTCATTTAAAGTCACTTTTGTCTGCCCGGGAACCAAGTTTATATTTAGTTCTCAGTGTCTTTCCAAGACCAGTCACCTGTACCCAAACAGAACCTCAGAAGAATTCAATTAATTCAGTGTGACACTGCTTGTAGTGAGCTGTATTTTTACCTGTGCATCTGCATTATCCCAGTCCTTGTAAATCTGAAAATATTTCTAAAAAAACCCCAAACTAGATTATACAAGGCATTTCCTGAGAATTGCTGCTATAGCTGGTAGAAAAGGTATCTTAGATAAGGTATCTGGATTGAGGCAAACCTGACCTGGTGAGCGGTCTTTGGAGTCTTCTGTCAGCCTTTCCTGAGACAGGAGGTCCTGAAAGTATTCCCAGGTGTGGATGTATTCTCTCCTGTTCACAGCCCATCCAGAAGGCAGAGATGTTTATGAGCATTCTGAGCTACTTGGCCTTGTATGTGACAAACTCTTGCTTGCCTGGAGAAATACCTTTTGTGACCAAGGCCAAAACTCTGTCCTCACTTTACAGGAGAGGAGAATTCAATTTTATGAAGTGGTAATGACTGGAATGAGACCTTGGTATCTGACAATTGGGGCATCAAATATGAATGTCAGACATACACATTACTTGTAAATTTAGCTTTTGTAGCCATGGACAGAAACTACAAAACTGCCTTTTTCTAATTAGAACCTTTGTTAGACCAACCTGCTAAATAATTTCTCCTCTTTATTTATTTTCAGGAGCTGTAGCAGGGCCACTGTTATTGATCCTGATAATGGCTATTTTGGGTTATTGCTTAGTCTCAAAAAAAAAAGGTAAGATTCATTAAATGAAAACAAGCAAATCTGTAAAAACTGGGAAGCCACCTTATTTCCCATTAACTTGAGCCTGGTGGTTGATTGAAGTTAGTGTCTTAGAAGATGCCAGCTTTCTTCAAATCTGTCTTGTTCCTCAGATTTTAGGTAATTGTCTAAACACACAAAAGCCTTGGAGTTGGACAACTGTGCAACAATTGTGCTTCTACTGAAGCTTGTTAAATATTCGGTACTTCATCATTTAAATATTAGACAATTTCAGGTGTCATAATTAAACATACTTGACTGTGGTTTATTGTCATCAATACCTCTTCTCACTGACACTATACAAGAAAAATTATAAATTCATGCGGAGGCTTCTCTTTGCTTCCTGGCTAAATTTAAGTCACAAAATTAATACAGTACAGCTTTCAATGTTTTCAAAATGTCTGTAATAAATGTACATTTGGAGTTTGTTCCAGGAGCAGGGGATCACTCAGCCTAGTTTAGGGTGCAGCTGTTACAAATGGGACAGGTTTGGGTGCTAATGAACTGTCTTTGCTCACTTGCAACCCTTGTGTACTCTGCACCAGCTACAGAAGCAGATTTGGTGAGTGTCCTCTTTTTCCATCTCTTCCATTTCTTCAAAAGTTATACAGAAATCATAAACTCTCACCTAATTACAAGTAGAAGAAAACTGCACAGCAGGAAGAAAACAGGAGTGAGAATGGGGTGGGTGGTTTGGTCCCCAAGCCAGGGTGTAGGATGTACCTTATATACCCCACATAACGTCCCACCCTCACTTTATGTGAGGCTAAAAACAGCAGTAAAACACAGGTGGGGTTTGGAAAACCAGATTTTACAGCTTTTGGTCCCTAAGTAATCAGAGTAGTGCTGTGGGTGCCTTCAGGAGATGGGTTCATTTTGTTGAACCCCTAATGAGATGCTATGAATTTTACTTACAGTCACCACTATGCAAGTGAAAATAATTATAGAATGGCTTGGGTTGGAAGGGACCTTAAAGCTCCTCTAGTTCCAATCATCAGTGTTTTCTTTAGCTGCCAAAATACTGACCAAAAAGTGGGCTTTTTTTTTTGTTTTGCATTTCTCTGCAAATGTTCTAGCCTTTTCCCCCTCCAGAAAAGCAGTGTGACAAAAAAGTGAGAGATACAGAATTGCAGAACTCCAGGAGTTCTAAACAGGAGCAACAGCATCTCTTGGAAATTTCTGGGTCGAGCAGTAGCATCCTGAATAATCCAACTGGATCTGCAGGCATCAGTGTAATAAATAAAAAGAATGATGAAAAGGAAAACCCAGAAGGATTTCAGCAGCAACATTCACCTCCAGAAGGTTCTAAACTCCACAGTGGAGACAGACACAGCTCTGTGAGTTCAGGTAGGAATGATTCTGAACGATCCAGAACCTCCTGAGATTTGACTACCACTTATGAGTCTTTTTAGCAGAAGTTTAAATGGCAGGATAAAACATGTGAGTCCGGTTCAACAGAGAGAAAATTTAGTAGCTTTTGAAAAGAAAAAGTGATTGTTTTAAGTTGCCATCCTGAGACAGTAAATAGAGTTTTCCAGTGGAGAAACAGGTATTTAGGGACTAGGGGATCAGGTGGTTGGCACTTACCTGTGAGTGGAAGTAGGAGTCAAAGGGAGCAGTAACAAAAGAACATTGTCAATAGCATTTGAAATGACAACAGATGGGCAAGGAATTGTTTGCAATCCAGGGCTCTGCATTAATTTTTGTAGCCTTTTTATTTCTGGGGTGATATGTGGATTTTACGGTACCAGAAAAACCCACTAAAATGTTACAGAACCAACTCCACCAGCTTGACTAAATTAAGTGAAGCAAAAAGATATTTCGTGTCTATTTTAACTGTAAGTCAAAGAGGTGGATAAAGAATCCAACTGTTCCGTTCTGGTTTCATTCTTCCATGTTTACTGTGTTTTGTGTTTATTTGACAGAACATTCTGGTAACGGAGGGACGCAGGTGAATGTGACGTGTATTGTTAAATTTTGCAGCCCAGACTGCAGCTCCCAGTGCCCTGAGCAGACTAGTTCAACTAGAAGGGATTATGGAAGCACTCCCTGTTATTCCCCAACAGGGGAAGAAACTCCCCTTTCAAAAGAAGAAAATGCCTTGAAAAAAGAAACTGAAATTCACAACGCAGTGGAAAATGAGGACAATTTTCTTCAAGACTTACTTCCACAAGAAAAGAAGGTTCCTCTGGGTATTCAAGATGCTGGGATGAAAACCAGTTAAATGAAATTACTGATGATATGCTGATTAACTGATAAAATTAATCAAATAATCTCTTGTCTTATAAAACAAACATCATGGTAAATGTAGCTTTCTTACAGAGATTTGAAATTTCAGATGAATATAGACACTGATGCTTTTGAGGTTTCCAGTCTCTTCTGTTCCTTTGCAGTTTAAAAGACAAAACATTCAAATTTTTTTAAATTGAATGGCCAGCTCTTCCTTTTCTTCGGTGATACTCTAAAAGGACCTTTATGAGACTTGAAAAGGAACATTTTTTGAACTTTATGCCATTAAGTTTTCTCCTGAGACTTCTTGTGGTGATAATTTGGGTTCAGGTCTGCCACATTTCAAGAACATGGCTGTGACCAGCACTTCTAAGGGACTGGAGTTAATTTATCATTCTTTCAATGCTCAGGAATCATCCGTTTGATTTGAATTTTAAAGCTTTTGCATTCAGTTTCCTATCCCCTATCTTAGTTATCTTTGGAAATATCCTCCTGGATAGTTCTTTCATTATTACAGTTTGTTTTTTCTCATTATCAGACCAAATTTCTCAAGTACATATAGGATATCAGGAAGTGAAATCTTTTACACAAGCTTTTTTTACAACTACAATTACAACTGTTATGTCTAAACAGCATTTCATGCCCTGTACATAGTTCATTTTGTTTTAGAGGGGAAAACCTAGATTGAACTTTTGTTATCTTGGAGTAGGAAGTAAGTTCCTTTTGTTGACAGCTCTAGAGTTTGTCACCTTTGTGTCCTGGCTGTGATGTAACATGTTTCCCCAATTGATCCTGATCTCATTTTTGAGGTAAACCATAAAGCCAAAATATTTTCCCTGTGTTCAGTGACTATTAGAGCAGATCCCTGTGATTATCTTTGTCAGATAGCTCACTGCCCTCAAGTGTCAGAGCATCATCTGTAATAAACGGAATTTACTGAAACCTCAGAACCTGAAAATCCTGTTCTCCTTCACTGCTTGATGACGCTGGAGCTCCAACCACTTCTTACAGAAAATTAGTGGAGGTTCTCCTTGAATTAAGTGGTTTGGAAGCCAATATTTAGGAACCCCCTTCCCATAATTATATTTTACATCTGTGATTTAACTGTCAATTGTGGTGGCTGTGTTCAACCAGAATCTGCAATCCAGAGTCTGAATCGCATGGGAGTGAAGTCATGCAGTGACACACAACTCTTACCTTATGCCATAAAAACACTGTTAGACTATGTGATCACTGTACTTCCCACTGAACTGTCCTAATCTATCTCAAGATAGACACAGTGGTTGTTTCTGAGGCCCAAGACGTAAATGGATCTTTTGGAATAACATTTATTCTATTGCTACAAAAGAGTATTCAGGTTTTGAAAATACAGATTTCAAACTTCCACAAAAGTTATGAGGTTGCTGATATTATTTCTGGAACTGAGAATTGACAAACAGGCCTGTAGTTCTACTATGAAGAAACTTTTTACAAATGTATACTAAACTTAGTCTTGAAGGTAGTTTTCAGGGGACTTTGAAAATGGGCACATTGAAACTACTACAGAACTGAAGGATTTAGTCAAGAACCTAATTTTTCACAGCACTTTGAACCTCTTGCACTGTAATATTTCTGTTATTTTTTCTCTGTCAGCTCCCATTATTGGGGCCATATTGAAGAACCAAAGGAGGATTTTTGAAGAAGTTTAAAAATGTTAAAAAGGAGGATCCTGTTACAGTACTTAATTTACTGAGTTTTCAAATTAAGGAGCTGTCACAGAGGGAAAATCCATGTTTTATGTTGGAGTAGGAAAAATGAGCTTGCATTTGCTTATAAAAAGTATAAAAAAACCAAGCCAAAACAAAAAGAGAAACGTATCTTTTTATAAATACATATATTCTCAAGTTTCCTAACCTCTATTAAACAAAATTCGGATTTCCAGCGTGGCTGTCTCACTGCACAGGTTACCTATCGCAGCTGGCCAGGCGCGCTGTGAGGTTGTTACTGAGGAGCCGCTGCTCCTGCAGCCTGCGGGGTACTGCCTGCAGGGGCCTCTGCCGCTGCTTCTCTTCAGCCTCGCTGGCCCAAGGCCCCGGGCGGGCCTCGGGCGCATTTCCGCCCCAAACCAGCCCGGTTAGAGCCCATTCCCGCGGCCGTGGGCCGTGGGCCCCTCCCTGTCTGCCCGCGGCCCGGGCCCGTCCCAGGGGCGTTACCGGGCCCAGCCCACAGGGGCGGTGCCGCCGCCCCATCGATCGCTCGGCGCTCCCGCACCCGGGCGCGCCCCCGCGACCGCCCGGCGCGCTCCCGCCGCCCCCCGCTCGCAGCGCAGGTGAGTCCGGGGATCCCGGGGGGGCTCGCGAGGGGGCCCCAGAGGGGCACAGGGTGGGACTCGGGGTACACCCGGCCCCGCTGCCCTTCCTTCCTGCGCCAGCCGCCGCTCCCTCTCTGCGGGTCGGCCTGAGGGGCCCCTCCCTGCCGCACGCCGTTCGCGGAGCCCCGCCCCGCCCCGGGGTGGGTGGGCGAGGGGCGGCCGTGGTGCGTCCGGGTCCTTGCGCCCACCGCGGGGCGCGGAGGGCAGCGCTGTCCCGGCCGCGGGGGTCTCAGCCTCGCGGTGCGGCCTGGGGGTCCCTCAGGGCCTCCCCGCCCGGCGCGGGCCGTTCGCCGCCTCACGCTCCCCGGGGCTCCCGCGGGGTCCCCCGGGGTCCGTCCCGCTCCGCCGGGCAAGGTGACCTTTCGCTTCCTCCCCGGCACGCGGTGCGAGCACACAGGTCTCTGCTGTCGATGCCTCGTGTCACCGGCGCTGTCCCGGAGGCTCCTTCCCGCCCGCTTTTGGGTACCGGGGCGCTGGAAGAGCCCCCCGCCCCTCCGGCCGCTGCACTGACACCTGTCCCGGCCCCGCGGCTCCAGGGCCTGCTCTGCCTCCCCCTGCGGAAAATTGCATCCTTTTTTCAGGGAAAAAGGAGCTCGCTTTGTGCCAGGGCCTAGTTTGGGCATTGGTTCCTACCCTGGCAGTTCTTTTTGTACTGAGTGTGTTAAGGAAATTAAAAGACTGTCATTGAAAATAAATGCCTTGTTTTTCTTCTTAGGGCAGCACTGGGAAGCACAGCAGTGCACTACAGAGTTGAAAATATAAAAGCCTTAAAACATTTGAAAGATTCCTATATGGTTAGTTATGTCCCTCGAGTTTAGGTTAAGGATGTGATGTACTTTATTTACAGTTTTTAGGGTGACTTCAGGCATGGTTCATGTACCAGAGGGTTTCAGTCACTGGGATGTTGATCTCTGCTGTGCTTAAACGTTTCTTCAGGACCTTTTGTCTGCTTTGGTTCTAAGCACCTGGAGATTCCTTTTTTTAATGACTTTTTTTTTTTAATGTCGGTGTAACAAAGATGACTGTATATGCTTTTGTTTGATCTTGAGCTTTTTCCCACTTTTATTAGAATAAAAACCTATAATGTAAGCTGGTGACCCAATAGAATAAATGCTTAGTCCTTATTTTATAGAAATATAGTATTGTTTTTGAAAATTGTTGAGAAATTTTACAAAGGCAAAAATGTTAAACATTTTGTGTGAAGTCATGTGGCTGAGTTGAATCGAACTTGCCTATACTATTTTCTGTTTCACTCTTCAAGACAGCATAGTTTCGTTTTCAGCCTTTAGAAAAAGCCTTTCATTACCTCTGTGGTTCTGGTTATTTAATTTAACTAATAGATAAATATTTTCACTACCTTTTTAAAAAAGAAATAAAAGTTTAAATGGGGCTGCCTAGAATCAAGCAAACCTCCTAATGAGAAAACTCATAAGTCTTAATATAAAATTTAAAATGTGACTCTTGAAGTTGTCAGTTCCTTCTATTGTCAGCTGTAAATAAAGGATGTATCTTGCTTTTCTGCTTTGTGGAATTCAATGGTTTAGGCAGTTATGTGGGATTGGGAGAGTTTTTTAAACACAAAATTGATCCATTTATTCCATTGTAACCTCTAGAAATGGCCTGCATACTTTTTTCCTTACTGTACCAGCTTCACCCTGCTCTTGCAGAAGCTACAAGTAGTTTTGCAGTTCAGTGGTTTAAAAGTTGAACAGGGACTTCGGGATTTTAATGCTCTGATTACCACAGAAGTTGAAGCAGAAATGGCTGGAGAAGAGTGAAATGTTCAGGAGTGTGACCAGTGGTGCTTCTCTAATGTAGCTTTTTCCCTCCAGTGCAATAATCTCTGCTGCCACTTTGAAAACCTGTGGAGTTACTGTTGATGAGCTATTTTTGGGGCTTGTATCTGATTACTTCCCACACACGTGGTCTCCCAAAAAGGGGTTTGAGTAGGGTGACTTGCTTCACAGATGTCGTGTAGGAATTCTACAAAAATACAGTAGGCTTCAGGCTTTTACTTTAGACCAGGCTGCCAAACCCAGCATGGTGAAAATACTGGCAGCAGAGGTCAAGGACGCCAGTGCAAACTTCATATCAACATGGAATTTTGGCCTTTCCTCTTCTGGAGGAGGATTGCAGATTTGTCTTGATTATTGCAACAAAATGTAGTGTTTTGGTTAGAAAAAGGATGGAAAGATGAACTTTATGTGCAAACGGGAGTGGTGTGTAATCAGATCACCAGATCTCTATATGAAGCTGATTTGACACTTAAAGGGCATAGGATAAAGCTTTTTTAAGGTAGAAATCAACCTTAGTGCTTTTACTTCTTTTTAGCTAGATCACAGCAAGAATTGAAGTGACAGTGATGTCGGCTCTGTTGAGAGTGGATATTTCAGACAATAATTTTCTTGTTTCCTTCTTTCAGACTGAGACTAATTATGGAAGAGAAATCCAGAAAATGACAGGAAAGCATTAGTTTTCCTCTTCTAGGACAGTCATGTTGGAAGGATTGGTAGCCTGGGTCCTTAACACCTACTTGGGCAAATATGTCAATAACCTGAACACAGACCAGCTTTCCGTGGCACTTCTAAAGGGTGAGGGGCTTTGTGGTATTCTCTGTACTGTTTTCATATTGTGATTTAGAAGAGTGTTATGTTTTTGTAATAATTGGAAGGTGGAATAGAAATAATCGCTCAATATTGTGTTTAATGTCTATATAAACCATTATAATACAGAGTTTGGTGCTAGAATTTTACAATAAATAGTAAATGACCTTATGTTCTTCGTTGCTTTTTATCAACACTCTTAAACCAATTTGCATAAAATTTTCAGAAGTATGCTTAGCTATTTTAACATGTTGAATTTATGTCATTTTTTTCTTGGTACTGCTCAGTAACTTTCCTGTTGAGGGACCATGGCAGAAGTGTCCTGCAGCCTCTTAGCTTTTGGTGCTCATAGTTATTCCCCTGTAATCTGGTTTGTGTCATGTTGCATCCATGAGTTTTGTACTTTGTACAGAGTCCTCAAATCAATGCTTTCTGTTCACCCTTTGCTGCTGTTATCTGCTGCTTCTGGTGAGAATGTTTTGTAATACTCCAAGGCTTTTCTGTGTGTGCTTTTCACAATACTAAGAAAATAAGTATCTCTTTTGAAAAGACAATAAGGAGAGGTTTTGTCTGTGGCTACAACAAAGTTCAGATCTAGAACCTCACGGAAGATTGCTTGTGGATGACCTAGTCGAGTAGTTTGAGCACATGACATTGGAAAATTAACAAGTGTATTAAGTAACCATTGTGATTGTAACACAACCTGAAGTGGTAGGTTGGCTGTTCTCATTAAATCCCATTTAATTTAAAAAAAACCCAAACAGTGCCAGTTGTTTTAGGCTTACAGTTGTCAAGTTGGCTTTCTTTAACATAGTTTTATTTAGCAGACCTGTCTTTTTCTTCTGCTTTGTATAGGTGCTGTTGAATTGGAAAACTTGCCTCTAAAAAAAGATGCCTTAAAGGAGCTGGAATTACCATTTGAAGTAAAGGCAGGTTTGTATTTTGCTTGTGTATGCAGGACAGATATTTTCTAAACAGGAACTATTGCATGTTTTAGAGGACCTGTGAGTCAGAGGCTTGAACAAATGAGGTAGCCTGATTTTTAGGTTATTTCTGTTTTAACTTGTTTGTTTCTTACATCACTTTTTCCTTTAGGATTTTCAAGGGTGATAAAGTAAATTTTCACAGGAATCTGATAGTGTGTCTGTTTTGTTTATTCAGGTTTCATTGGCAAAATAACACTACAGATCCCTTTTTATCGTCCACATGTGGATCCATGGGTGATATCTGTTTCAAAACTGCACTTAATTGGTGCACCAGAAAAAAGAGAAGAGTTTGATGAGGAAAGGGAAAAGTTGCAAGAGAGAGAACACAAGAAAGCCCTTCTGCTGGCACTTGAAGAAAAATGGAAGGTGAGTCACGCTTGTGTTTCATGGTGAAGAAACCTCTGTGGTGGATGGATTGTGTTTAAGTCTCCTAACAAGAGAGAGAACAAATGCACAGGAAATGGAGTTAGAATTTGATTAGTATGTGCTGACTGACACAGTGCAATTTCTGCCCTACCACCCCTCACCATTATATCATATGTCCCACATATGTAGGAGATATGTGAATATATTAAGTTAACTTGTTTATACTTTCTTTATCCCTGTTAACAGTGGTTTCAGTGTAACAAAGTATATTTTCTCCTCACCAGCTGTGACAGTGGTTAGTAATACTTACCCATGTTTCCTCTTACAGAAAGAACAACAGCAGAAAGGGGAGTCTTACTGGTACTCAGTTACTGCATCTGTAGTCACGAGAATTGTAGAAAACATCGAAGTAAGTCTTTGCTTTTGAGTGGTTGGCAGTTACACATTTGCCTTTAAAATGGAGAGTAGTTGTAGGACAGCAAAAAAAAGTACAGTGTGTTGTGAAAGTGGCTCATTTTTGGAGAGAAGGGCAGGAACTGATGGTATCTGAGGAGAACTGGGGAGTACAAAAACAGAAATGAAGAATAGGGTTTCTCTTAGGTTAAATATCTAGTGGAAATTTTTTGGAAAATTGCAGAAATTAAATATTAAATTGCTCCAGCATTAATGAAAAGTACTACTGTCTGCTATAATGATGTAAATAGTATCTTTAGTAATGTTTTTTTTCTGTCCAGTTAAAAATCCAGGATGTGCATTTGAGGTTTGAAGATGGTGTCACAAATCCCTCGCAGCCATTTGCGTTTGGCGTCTGCATCAAAAATGTGTCAATGCAAAATGCAGTGTTTGAGCCAGTAAGTGCAACTTGTGTGTACAAGAGCAGTTCAGATGGGATGCTGCATTTTATGGGTGCTAGCAAATACTCAGCAAAACATGGCATTTTAATAACCTTTTGGTTGTTGTAATAAATGGACTCTGAGCATTTCATATTTTTTATTGCATATGTAGAACTAAAAACTACATGGCACATGGTGTGTGATCTTGACTTTACTCCACTTCTTCTACTCAAGGTGGAGAAACTGATGCGGAAAAAACAGATGGATGTTGCTGATTTCAGTGTTTATTGGGATACCAGTTGTACTTTACTGGGTGACCTTCCTCCTGGGCAGCTACAGGTACATGACAGAGGTTTTGCATATGAAAGAGAGGTTGTTGTTACTCTCCTTTCTGTACTGCAGACCTGATTGGTGTAGAATTTATTAGATCTGGTCTTTTAAGAGCAACAGAAGTCTATGGTTTCATGCTTTAATGATGGGATGCATGTGCAACCCATAAAGGCTGTGCTGTGAAATAGCTTGTTTTACTTTTGAAGAGAGAACATGTTCAATAAGTTTTTTCCAATGGACTGGCCTGCTAATAAAGTACATTCTAGTACATGAAACCAGTAAATCCTAATGACACCGCAACACTATTGTGTGCTCACTTCTTAGAGAGTAATTTGCTTGTAACCCCCAGGAAGCAATGGATAGAAGTATGGAAAGTCGTGATCATAATTACATCATGGAGCCTGTCTGCACTTCTGCTCTTCTCAAGAGAAATTGTTCTAAGGAGCCTTTAAGATCCCGCCATACTCCGCGCCTGGAATGTGACATTCAGCTTGAGACGATACCCCTGAAGCTTTCCCAGGTAAATACCTACCATTTACCTGCCAGTAACTGGAACAGATATCATAAAACTGTGGCATGCTATTATTGTAGCATAACATTAATACTCTCTGAAAGATTTTGTTTGAGAGGCAGCTCAAAGGGATCTATTGAATAAGTTGTTTTAAAGTCAAGCATTCAAAATTATTTATTTATTTTACTGAAACCAATTACTGCAAAAATAATTAAATTGTTGTTTGTTTATTGTAGTAATACAAAGGGTGCATGCGGGGGGGTTTGATCTGTACAATGTACAGTAGCAGCTGATGTTATGTTGATAACCTGGCATGGAAGATTTCATTCTGTGCATTTGTAAATAAAGCTGTAAATGGAATGTCACACATGAACTACTAGCTGCTGGGAGAAGATATGTCACACTGGGGAACAAAATTGTTATAATCTTAATTCTGCACCATATGCAGGCCATTGGTTTTTTTCCTCTTCTTTTCCTGGGAAAACACTCTAGTATCACCTCACTGATCTATGTGTTGTTTCACTAAAAGATGCAGTATCAGCAGATCATGGGATTTTTAAAGGAACTGGCTAGAAAGGAGCAACAGCTTAAATTCAGGAAGTGGAAACCAAAGGTTACAGTAACAGAGAAGTAAGTACATCTCCATATGTGGTGTTGTCAATAGGGTATTACAAGCTATATTAGAAAAACTAGAATGAGACAAATACAAAAATGTACATAATAACCATGTTAGAGATTCCGTTTTCATCTTTTGTTCCCCTACCTCGTAAATCAGTTTTAAATATTCAGATGTAATTCGGACGTAAAAGTACCCTTACCTGAGGCTTTTGATCCAGTCTGTGTAACTTTAAATTTTGTTGTCTCTGCCTGATATGTGGCAGCTGGACTAAATCCTGGTGGAGTAGTGGGACCATGGGGAGCACTGTCCTACACAGTCTGTCGGACCAGCCCATCTGTGCTGGCTCCAGTGCTACTGCTTTTCCTGGCCACTGGCCCACTGCTTTTCACTGGGTTTCCTGGACCTTTCACCAGTTGGATATGCACTTGGGTTAGGTTTTTTTAAGGGAGGTACTGGTAATACAGCATTTGAAAATTGTTCCAGCTGCCGGGAATGGTGGATCTTTGCCCTGAATGCAAATCTTTCGGAGATCAGGGAGCAGAGGCAACGTTCCACCTGGGAGTTCGCGCTGCATCGGGCCCGGGATGCGGTGTCCTACACAGACTTGTACTATAGCAAGCTGAAGGGGGAACCGCTGTCTGCTGCAGACCAGGTATTTAGACTTGAGTTTCTTCTACAGTGATGATTAATCATCTTAAATTTGGTTTGTTTCATCTTTTCATGTTTAAAACCTGGGCAGGTTAAGAAACCTCTTTAGTTGTACTGCAGTCTGTTTTCACTGAACAGACTGTCTGCTGACCACAGCTGAGATTTTAATGATGAAACCTGGGCTTATGGGAGGTGTGTGTGCTGCAGGGTTCATGTGTTTTTGTTTTGCACTGCAAAAAGCTGGTTGGTTTTTGAGCTGTAACCAGTGTTCACCAAAAATAGCATTAACTGCTGTAGAGTGCCTGTGACGGTTGGTGACATGCTTTCTTAACTCATGTTCTCTGTAGATCCAAAAGGTATTTAAATACCAGAGATGTGTCTACCCATATGCTTGGGTAGATAATTGGGAAAAATTGTGGCTACTTGACAGTGTGTTTGGGGTTATTTGGGGGTTTTGTTGGGGTTTTTTATTTGTTTTGTTTTTCCAAGTTGATTTGAGGATGAAGAATTTAGTGCCCCTAATAATGGACCTCTGACCTACTTCAGAAAGAAAAAACACATGAACTATAATTAGCTGCTTTTAATCATTAGGTATATTGGGATTTTTTCTTTAAATCAGTTCAGGGCGCCATGTACCTCACCTGTATTAATTAAAGGTGAAATTCTGTTGATACTTTTAAGTTGTATGTAATCCTTACTTGTCTTATTTGGAGGTGAACTGTAGGAGTAGGCCAATGTACAGAAAATTTTTATAGTACCTGGCAAAGCCAGGTGTCATAGAGCTTGTGTTCAGCAGAGCTGTGAAATGTAATAAGGTTAATGGCAGTGGACTAGAAAAATGTCTTTTGCTTTGTTGTTTCATGATGGATTTTTTAGACTTGGGTGAAACATCAGTTCCCACAAACTGTTAATCAGTACAAAGAAGACAACATGTCTGAATAAGTGACTATGAATACGACATTGTCCTAATTTACCCAGTTCATTTCATCCACCTTCTTTACTCAAGACAGAAGCATTTTTGCTCCTGGCTAAGCAAGGCATTCTGTTAAATCAATTTATTTTCCCTGGTTTAATTTTTGTTCTGCAGATCTTGCTTCTTATTTGTAATAGGAGAATATAGTTGTGAATTTTGTACAGTCCTAAAATACTGTATTTTACAATGCAAATAAGGTTTATTTATAATTCAGGGGAATGTCAGTGTTACAATTGCCTACATGACTTTCATTAATTTTTGTGTGCTGAGGCACTTGGATATGATCATTAATGCCATCTTAGTTTTTTCTATGAGTCCCTAACTCAGTGCAGAGATACTTGACAATTTTGTGAACAAGATTCTGTACTCCTTTAATGCAGGTACTTTACCTTTTTTGTCTTTCCAGGCAGAAATGCATCGTATTGAGGATGAGCAGACTTATGAAGAATTGAAGGTTCTGTATGAGATAGTTCATAATAAATTTCATGACTTAGCTGAGGTGAGAACGTTCTCCACACAGGGTAATGTTTGCAATCTTTAAGTGATTATCTGAGGTATTGTTCTGCTGGAGAGCCTTACCAGGTATTTTCTTTGATTCAGAAGTGTGGCATTAATGCTAAAATTGTAGAAATGCTCAGTTGTGAGCACTGTTGTGTCAGTTGCACAGTGAAATCTTTTGTCTCGTCATATGATGATTTTCCCCAGCAGGATCCTTGCCAGAATTCCTAGGTCAGGTACTCTGCATCTTAGAAACAGAAAGTGGAAACCAAGGCCTGTAATGAATATTTTCCCAAAATAAACAGGTGGCAGAAGTGAGCCTCACAGAAGTGACTTGGGGAACACACTTCATTAAATACGGACTGATCTCCATAACAACAAAATATCATCTCTTGCCAATACAAATGTTAAAACATAGAGCTGTGCTTTATGGTGTGAAGTGACTTCTTTGGTTTAGCGTTTCTAGACTAAGATTTATACAGTGACATATGGCTTCGTATGTGCATAATCATATGCATGTTTATATGTTCATATGAATATGCAGCAGTTAAGTGATTATGTTTGTTACTTTGCTGCGGCTCTCCTCTAGGCGGAGTATTGATTGAGAATATCACTGTTGGAGTGCTGAGTAAATAGGAGATGAAATTGTGTTTTTGTTGTGGTGATTTTTGTACACTGGTGATACTGTTTCACTCAGCAGCAATAACATGTATGTTTTGAATGTTCCAACAGAGTGTTAAAGAGCCCTTGCCTGATTCCATTGGAGGTTCCCCTGTGGCAGAACCCACCCATGGCAGCAGCACTGGGATGCTGCAGTATCTGCAGTCGTGGTTTCCTGGCTGGGGAGGTTGGTATGGATATGCTCAGCAGACATATGAAGGTGAACCTTTTGAAGGGCTGCTGCCAGACCCAAAGGAGCAGTGGAATCCAGAAGACATACTGGGTATGGACATGTAGGGTTTGCTCCCATGGTTTGATAGCTGGTCCAGGTGTGCAAAAAGACCTCTAGGCCTGTACTGTTAAAGGATTCTGTGTCAGCTGATGTACCCAGGTAGCAGAGCCTGCCTAAAGCTGAACACCCTGGGCAGTATGTCGGTACCTGGATACCTGCTTATTTCCAAAGGGATACGTGGAATATATTTGCTTCTTCTGTTACTGTAATTTGTGGCAAAGAGCTTGGGGACTTTTCTCTGTTCGAGTGTGTGTGGGAGGTCATATGGCTGGGTGTAACAGGAATAGTACTGGATTATTGGAGTCCTTGTAAATTCAGGCTTACATTACTTTGATTGAAATAAAAGAGTTCTATGGAATATTCAGGTTTTTTAAGGAAAAAGGTATATCTGGTCTATTTCTGGTTTCTATTTTTCCCCCTGAGAGCTGGAGAAATCTTTATTTTCATATTTACAGGAACTTTCTTGTTCTTCAGTAACCCTCCAGAAACTTAATTTATTTAATGCGTTGGTTTTGGTTTCATTTTTTATTAGGTGCGGATGAATTTTTTGATCCTGCTGCAGATGCTTCCAGCATGAATACCTTTACCAAGAGAGATCATGTTTTTGCTAAATTAAATCTACAGCTGCAGGGTGGCTCTTTCACTCTATTGCATAGGAAGAAGAAGGTAGTGCGTGCTGAAGAGACTGCTTTTATGCAGCTGGAGTTTTCAGGTATTAAGCCCATTTCTGGTCTTCCTTAAAAAAGACCAGAGCTGCCTCACAATCATTGAACTATATAACAAATTTCCATGTTAAATTTTTTAGTAGAAATTAATATATATAAAGACTTCAAAATTACTTGTTTGTTGGACAGTATTTTTTTATTTGTAAAATTTAAATAAAATGTATGCTGTACTAAAAGAAACAAAATAATTTTATGTATTTATATTCCAGGTGTAAAGATCTTGGCAGAATCCCTTCCTCGCAGAAAGTCTTCCCTTCTCAAAGTTCAGCTTGGTGGTCTTTTCCTGAGGGACTTGGCAACAGAAGGGACCATATTTCCTGTTCTTGTTTTCCCGAATCCTGTAGGTGAAAAAAACCCTCTAAGTTACTATGTGGGATGCATAATTGTGTATGAAAATAATTGTACTCCAAAACTCAACTCAAAGAATTTCGTATCCCAGAAAGGGAACACGAAAGTCTTGAGGAAAAGTTTCCACCTGTTTACTTTTTTCCTCTCTTTCCAAATATCATTTGTAGAACTCTTCATATTTTACTCTGTATGCTTGTGACTTTAACCTTTCAGTTATATGTGTTGGGAAGAAGATAATTTGTTAAGCAACATTTGATTTTTGGAACAATCAACATTGCTGCTTAATCAGTGATTGTTCTTTTCCATAAAGCTCTGTGGCCCAACGAATGGTTCTATTTCACCTGCATACTGGTCCACTAAATGCAGAAATAAATTCTAGAAAAGATTTAAGTTTCTCTTCTGAGTGAACAAAATTTGAATCTAATGCCATGAGGATTTCCTGTGTATTTTGTACTTTGTACTGATAGCAATTTGCACTCCAGAGTTCAGCCTGTCTGCTGCAGGAGTGGAGAGTGTTTGCCTTCTTTCGTTTGACCGCGTCAGGGAAAAAATGCATGTAATAATCTCAGACTATACATATACTACAACAGAAAAGACTTTTATGCTTATTATCAGGTGGCTTGGTTGATTTTATCTGACCAATCTTTTTCTTTTGAATTCTTACTAGCAAAAAGAGGTTGGCTGCATGTCTTCCTTTGGACTCCAGAGTTTGTCCTCAGAAATGACTAATGAGAACACTGGTAAAGGATTTCATTTTATGTTTGATGAGATAATTCTTAAAAAACCAGACATTTCAAAACTAAGTGTCTAGAGTTTGAATTCATGCAAATGCTTTTTGCAAATGGTAAAGATAAAATCATAGAAGCTTTGTTCAGATGTTAGGGTGCGTGCAGGTTGACTTTAAAGAAAGAAATTATGTATTTCAAGACAATAGGAGTTGCACTTACTCTTTGTTTTGGTTTAAAAAGAAATTGGTAGGAGTTCAACATTAGGACCGCAATTATACAAATGTTTTTGTATATATAAACTTGTTGAATTCTGTTGATTGTAGAAGTTGAACATGTTACTTCCTTTTCTGTTACTGAAGAATTCTTAGACACTTCTACTTTCCCAGTACTACCTGTTAAAAATCCGTTATTAAATTCTTAGGGAGTCGTTTTTTGCTTTTGTCTATTTGTTTTGGGTTTTTTTACAGCTGCTTTTTGTAACTCATTTCTTTTTCAGTTGCAGATCCTGATGCCCCAGTATTTGAGATGCTTTATGAAAGAAATCCAATTCACAGCACTTTTGAGAGACGCCTGGAAGTCAGTACCAGACCTCTAAATATTATTTACAATCCACAAGCCATTAAGAAAGTAGCTGACTTCTTCTACAAGGGAAGGGTTCATTCCTCAGGTTAACCTTTAATGTGTTTTTTTTGATGGGGTTGGGGTTTTGGTGGTGGATTTACGTCTTTTCTTGGTTTTGATTTTTATTTATTTTTGTTCTTAGAAATATAAAGCACTAATCAAAGAATCTTTACTTTAAGTTCAAATTTAGCAATATTCCCAAGACTTCTCTGGAGGGTTTTGTTTCTTTGTTTTGTTCTTTGTTTAATTGAATCAGGGATTTTGCTTCGGCAGACTCCTGCAACTTCTGCTTTAAAATTGCAAGTTGCTGCTGTACCCCATGGTGGATGTTCATGCCCCCTAAATTAAAATGCATAAATAAGGAGAGGGCAGTTGTTCCTGTAGTCTGTTCTGGAAATTGATTGAGTTTTTTTGAGAGGGCAGTTAAGAGTATTTCTATAGTAATGATACAGAGGAAGTAGTATTCTGATTCCCATTGTATCTCTTCTGTTGATTAGATAAAGACTGCCCTTTGTTACATCTTCTTGAGATGCCTTGATTTTTAGATTTGAACATACTGGTTCCATAAATTTCTAAGGGCAACAAGATCTAGTACCTAAGCCTGTAACACTCTGAAGTGGCCACCTTTGCCGGTTTGGTTGTTAAAGTTCAGTTTCTGAGGAGATGAGAGGTGACAGTAAGCAACATTAGGAACATTAAAATGTTCTTGAAGTACAAATTGTTTTTCTGCTGATTATGGTAAATACCAAAAGATTCAAGTTACCTGGCATAAAGGTGGAATATGGAATATTCTCACCTTTTCTTGCAAGGTGAGAATATTCCATAAATATTCAAGTTTAAAATAACCAAACCAAGCAACCAAACAAAAAACCACTGCCTACACAGTGCACATTAATGTTTATCATAATGTTTAGTTAGAATTTCCTCTGTGGCCATATTTAGCACCCTTTCTATCTTCCTCAAATTTAATTACTCGGGCTGAAGGTCTGTGAAATAAAGACCAGAAAAAGGTTTGGGAAGTGGTTTTTTAAGTGGGATTATTTGTTTTGTGCTTAGATACTTCTTTCTTTTCTGTGCAGCAGCCTAGTGCATAGGCACAGGCAGTGGCTTTCACCTGCTGTATTTTCCCGTTCTGTATTTTACTGCTAAAATTTAAAATAAATATTTTATTTTTTCTCTTCCATTTTTTCTTCTGATTCAATAAAGGGTGAACAAAGTTATACCTAGTCAGTTTTCCCTCTCTTGTGCAGGTTTTGGTTATCAATCTGAGTTAGAGGCAAGAGTGGCTGAAGCTGCCAGAAGACAGTACAACAAGTTGAAAATGCAGACAAAAGCTGAAATCAGACAAACGATCGATCGTTTATTAGTTGGAGACTTCATTGTAAGTTTTTGCCCCCAAAATGTCTATGTAGACTTTTAGCCTTTTGCTTTAGGACTTGGAGCTCTAAAGAATGAGGTTTATTGTTGTTTGTGTGATGTTCTTTGTGAGCAGGAGGGGAGTTTTCCAGGTGGTGGTGTAGATTCCTTTTGCTGTCGGTCAGTCCAGGCTTGAGGTGCAGGGGATGTTTTCACCTGCTGAAAATGTTTCTTTGTTGACTGCAGTGGGAGTCTGTGGTTTAACAAGGTACCAAACCCGAGTGGGGCTGGAGTTTGTGACCGTCATCTCATCAGGAGAAAAAGTGGCTAATGAGATGTTTCACATGGCTTTTTTTGATTTGTTTTCTTATGGGCTATTATATCTTTCTTCTTAACTTTCAGGAAAACAGCAAAAGCTGGACCGTGTGCCTTGATATCTCTGCCCCTCAGGTGATCTTTCCTGATGATTTCAAATTTGTGGATCCTGTGTTAGTTGTTGTAGATCTGGGAAGAATATTACTCACAAATTCTCAAGGTATGATCTAGAATTATTGCAGCTTTCCTTTTCTTACTAACTTCTTTCAGAAAGTCAGAGCTTAAAAAAAAGGGTAAAAATGTACAAGGAAGTTTTGAGGGGTGTTCCTGCTTTGTAAAGTAGAAAAAAAATCCTTTTCTTAAGATAATAAAATGAAAATTAATATCAGGCAATAAAGCCAGTTGGACAAAACTTTCTGATGATAAAAATATTGTAGTTCAGTAGCTCTTACCTTTCATTTGGTTTCGAGGATCAGAAGAATTGTGTGGGCAGAGTAATGGGTTCTTTTTTTGACAACTTGGTTAAAAGTAAATCTTGTAGTAAGTGGGTTAAAAATGAGACAATAGTGTCTTTTAATAGCTTCTGTACTACATTGTGACTGACACCTCTGTGATTGTAGAAGTGTAGTAGGTTTCTTGTTGAGGAAAAAAGAAGTGACAGTGGAAGGAGACAATGACAGTACCAGATATGCTTTGTGTTAAAAAAAATAGGACTTCATATAGGATGACCAGATAATGATAGAAAACATCTGAGGAGGGAGGAGAATACTTTTTAAAATTTGTTTGTTTACTGTTTTTTTAATCCACAGAAGACTCTAAGAGGAGTGCAGGTGCCATTTCTTCAGAAGTCAATGAGTTGAGTGATGAGGAATATAAAACACCTCTTGCAACTCCTCCCAATACTCCACCGCCAGAATCCAACACCAATAGTGGCACCAAAATGTCTGAGTTTACTGGAGTAGAAATAAGTGAAGAGCAGCTACAGGCACACTTAATGAGTAAAAAAATGTATGAGAGATACACACTTTCTTTTATGGACCTTCAGATCATGGTGGGCCGAGTGAAAGACAACTGGAAGCATGTGCAGGATAGTGATGTGGGTCCAACTCATGTGGTAGAAAAATTCAATGTTCACCTGCAGCTGGAGCGCAGACTGATATACACATCTGACCCAAAATACCCAGGAGCTGTCTTATCTGGCAGTTTGCCGGACTTGAAAATTCACATCAATGAGGACAAAATCCTGGCTCTGAAGAACTGTTTGACACTGCTAAGTACATCTGAAGCTAAGTCTTCAGATGCCCTACATTTAGGGAAAGACAAGATTTTTGCAGAGGTAGACCAGTTTGGCAGTTTGCATGATTCTGTAATGAATCTAACACAGAGTGTTGTCATGCTCGAGCAACATACCCGGGAAGTTCTTGTTGAATCCCAGCTGCTTTTGGCTGAGTTCAAAGTAAACTGTATGCAGTTGGGTGTTGAGAGTAATGGGCGATACATCTCTGTGCTCAAGGTTTTTGGCACCAATGCCCATTTTGTGAAAAGGCCTTATGATGCAGAGGTGTCCTTGACTGTCCATGGCCTGTTACTGGTTGATACTATGCAAACATATGGAACAGATTTTGATCTTTTGATGGCTTCTCATAAGAACCTGAGCTTTGATGTGCCAACAGGAAGCCTTCGAGACAGCAGGGCTCAGTCCCCAGTTTCTGGACCACAAGATGCACGTCCTATTGATGTAGGTGGTTTGGCAGAGAGATGCACTACAGCCTCCAGCACCTTGCCTGGTAACAATGGAAAAGATCAAGAGTCCTTGATAAAATTGGAGTATCAGTTTGTGAGTGCAGAATGCCCATCGATGAACTTGGATAGCAGTCTGCAGGTGATCTCTGTACAGGTGAATAACCTGGATATCATCCTTAACCCAGAGACTATTGTTGAACTGATTGGGTTCCTCCAGAAATCTTTCCCCAAGGAGAAAGAAGATTCTAGTCCTCAGCCTTTAATAGCTGATTTGGAGAGAGGTTGGAGGGAACAGGAAACATTCCAGTCTACTTACGCACAGAACACAGAGGTAGCAGTCGATATTCACTGGTTAAATGTTCTTCTCCTCAGGACAGTTGGCATGACAAATGGAGAAAAATATGGCAGAAAAATTGCAACAGCCAGTATTGGTGGCACCAAAGTCAATGTCTCCATGTGTAGTAAACTGGATGTGAATGGCTCTCTTGGATGCCTTCACCTTATGGATCTGACCCAAGACAATGTAAAGAACCAGTATGTGGTGAGCATAGGGAACACAGGGAGGTATGAAAATCTCATTGGCGATGTAAATTTCTTTGAATCTTTATTTTTTAGGCTTGATGATGGAAGTAGCCTTCCAGATGCTTTAAGTTTCACTTTCACAGAAAAGTCAAAAGAGGAGTGTTCTCTCAACCTCAAAATGGCCTCCTTGCACTACAACCACTCAGCCAAATTTTTGAAAGAACTGACTTTGTCCATGGATGAGCTGGAAGAGAATTTCCGCAGCATGTTGAAAAGTGCAGCTTCAAAAGTTACTACAGTCTTGGCAACTAAAACTGCTGAATACAGTGAAATGGTTTCTTTGTTTGATACCACACCACGATCAAGAGATGTTGCCAGTGCAGAAGATAATGAAGGCGATGCATTTGGATCACAGCCCCTCAAAACTGATACTATCAAGCTTATATTAAATGTAAACATTGAATCCCCAATTGTCTCCATACCTCGAAAGCCTGGTAGCTCTGAACTGCTTGTAGGTCATCTAGGACAAATATCTATTCAGAATTTTGTACCAGGAGAAGATGAGTCTACAAGTGATAGGCTGCAAGTTGAAATTAAAGATATTAAGATGTATTCATTAAATAGTAGTCAATTTACCAACAAGAAGGAGCCTGCAAGTGAGATACCCCATGGACCACATTCTTCCTCAGGTTCTGCCAGCATTACCAGCCAGGAAGACACTCATTTTACTCGTCACGACTTCTTTGAATCATTACATAAAGGCCATGGTATGTTAATCAGAGGAGTCTTAAATTATTATAATGTGAGTAGTATATGTGTTAAAAATGTGTATTGTCTATAGGTCTGATTTTATATTCTGCTTCACCCATCCTACTGAAATACATTGGTCAGTTTTAATGGCAATGGGCTAGTTACTGTATTTATATCTTTTTTTGGTCTCCTAAGCAAAAACTGAATGGTGCCTGTTATGCAGAAATTGAGCCGAACATAATCACACAACCTTAGTCCAGCATTGCTCAGATTCTGAACAAGTTCAATAGCTGCTGTGTTATTTCTACCATACAGTATTTATGGGATAATCAGTTCACTTATTCTAATGTTTTAATTTCACTTTCTCTTAAAGCTTTCCACATTCTGAATAACACCACCATCCAGTTTAAATTGGAAAAGATACCACTAGGGAAAGATTTGGACTTAACTTTTCCTCTGTGTAATGAAGACTTTGGAATATCAAGCATTATGAAGATTGAAGGGAAATTTGTGAACCCTGTTCAGGTACAGAAATGTAGTATTTCCACTATCAATATAAAAGTATTTCCCTGCGTAAGAGGTAAGTATGTTTCAGGCCAGTATCTTCAGGTTTGACATGGTTATAGTTTAGAAATCAGATCCATATACATGTGGTTAGAAGAGACAGTCTTAAGTCATGATAATGAGCAATATTTAACCTTGTTTGGGGGCATTTTAGACATCTTCACGAATTAATACAACTTTTGCTTATCTTGAACACAGAAGGAAAAGTAAATGTGTCACTGTCCAAATAAGTTTATTTGCAGTTCTAGTTGAAGCTAAGCATTAAAATGCCATTACCTTTAAGAGATCTGTGCAGGACCAGAGGTTTTAAATAGAGGAGGCTGAAATTTCTAATGCTAAGGAGACAAGCAATGATGACTAAGTAAAATATTTGTTTCATACATTACAGTGTAAGCTCAGGTGGTGAATTATTTTTAACTAACTCTGTGTGGATGGTTTTTGCCCAGGAATAGAAGGTATCCTATTCTAGGATCCCACCCCATGTGTTCCTAAGTGGTGTCATCTTGCAGAGCTACTAGAGAAGAACTGTTTTGCTTCAGTTTTGCATTGTACCTTGTTTTGGATTTTTTTTTCTTGGATGAACTTAAAATTTGTGTGGTTTGGAATACCACTTAAGAGTTTTAAAATATATGTACTAATTCTACTAATACAGAGAGCTCCAGTGTGAGGATTGTTTCTTTTCTCTACGTTGTAGGTGGTGTTAGCAAAACATGTATATGAACAAGTCCTTCAGACTCTGGATAATTTAATTTACAGTGAAGACTTGAACAAATTTTCAACCACTTCTGTATCTCCAACTGGTCTTAGTTCTCCTTCAGCATCACTTCATAGTACAGGCACAGAATTCTCGAGTGAAAGGAAGGAAAATGGCTTATTCAGCCACTCTGGTTTTAATTCTGTTCCAAACAAGCCCTTAGCTATCAGGGAAACAAAATCCTTTACTCAGATTCAAGCAAACTTTCACATCTCAGAGCTCCAGGTTCAGTTAAGTGGTGATCTTACACTTGGGGCACAAGGTCTTGTGAGCCTTAAGTTTCAGGATTTTGATGTTGAGTTTGCCAAAGATCACCCTCAGACCTTGTCCATTCAGATTGCCTTACGTTCCCTGCTGATGGAAGATCTCCTGGAAAAGAAGCCAGACTCGAAGTATAAGAACCTCATGGTGTCCCGTGGAGCACCCAAACCATCCAATTTAGCACATAAGGAATATCTTTCACAGTCCTGTCCTTCAGTATCCAATGCAGAATATCCAGATATGCCACGGTCCCTCCCTTCCCATATGGAAGAAGCACCTAATGTCTTTCAGCTGTACCAAAGACCAGTTTGTGCCTCCCGTAAGAAGCAAAAAGAAGATGCTAATTCTGAGTATCCTCTGACTCCACCTCCTTCTCCATCAGCAGACAGATCCAAGTTGCCCTGTGGAAAAAGTAACTTTGATGATTCATTAGTTCATATCAATATATTTCTAGTGGATAGGAAACATCCTGAATTTTCTTCTCGCTATAACAAAATTAACCGTAGTGTAGATGTTGATTTTAATTGTCTAGATGTGTTAATAACTTTGCAAACTTGGGTAGTGATACTGGATTTCTTTGGGATTGGATCCACTGCTGATAACCATGCTATGAAGCCGCAGCCTGAAGATACTCAGCAGACAATCAAATCAGAAATAAATTCCTTGTCAGCTTCTCAAGCCCAAGAGCCTGTAAACACTAAGCTGGATCTAAAGGTATACTTGAGATGCAAAACAGTAATTGGATTGTCTGTCATAAAACGTCTGGTTTATAGAAACTTAAGGTGACATTTACATCAAGTGTTTTATATTCTAGTGGGGAGTTTACATAAATGCAGAAACAGATTTAAAATGTGTGTAGATGTAGTTAAAAAAAAAGGAGTTATAGAAGGAGTTATAGAAAAGCAGTACATTTGCAAAGTGCTTGGCTCCCTTGCTCTGTGACCCTCTCTTGAATGAAAAGAGCTTCCCTATTAAAGACCTAACATGCTGCAATTGGCACTGTGCTATTCTAGGTACTATGGAATTTATTTATGCAAAAAAATTCTATATTTTAAAAATATATATCCATATATGTTTATACATCTGTATGTATAAACATGTTATGTGAAAAACACATTATGCATGTATATATAATACAGTCTTTGCCCAGAGGCCCTGCAGTCTTAACTTACATGTGACAAATCTTGAAAGAGAAGAAGACAAAGGTAACAGTGCTGGGATTTGTTCTTGGCCCGATAATTCTGAATTGCTTGGGAGACCCATTAATGTGGAAACGAGGCAGTAAAAATGTTGTTCTCCTTCAGTGTCTCCCGATCAGATAATTGTTGTTTGCCATTCATGTGTTCCAGTGTAGTTATCTTGAAAAAAGCTAAACAAGATGTTCAAGCTCTGAAGTCGTGTTGTTTCATACCAATTTGTTCCTGTTTTGTTTGACCAGGTCCATTCTTTATCCTTAGTCCTGAATAAGGCAACCAGTGAGCTCGCTAAAGCCAGTGTGGCAAAACTTGCAGCTCACTTGGAAGTGATTGGTGAGTAGATTGAAGGGTTCAGGTTGTTTGCAGCTTAAAATAAGATGAGGTGTACACTGGAATTAACATTATAAATGTTTTTATTTTGGTCCTCATTGGGTTTTTGTGTGTTTTTCTTGGGCAGAATGCATGTTTTCCTCCCACTGCATCTTCCTCTGCTTTTTCTGGGTTTGTTTTAAATCCTGGCATCCCTCCCAGTTGTGTCCTTTCAGCATTTTAGCTGAGATTGGCTGTGATTTTAATACTTCACTTTCACAGAGCAGAACAATAGTTTTTATTACTGTTTTAGTAAGGGAGAAAAAAGGAGTTGCATCTAAGTTTCACAAATCAAAGTGGTGTGATCACAGGATGTATGTAAAGCCTAGAGTAATGTGTGGGTTAATACAATCTTTGTAGCAGAAAGACGTTATTTGCTTTGAACATGAGGTTTAATGTTTAATTGAATTGGCTTACTTAATTACTTGTAAGGAGGCTATCCCACTAATAGAAACTTTTGGGGTTTAGTAACTGATCTGTGTTTGAGGATCCTGATTGTCTGCCCTTTGTTTTGCAGAGGGAGATTTAGCCTTGCAGGGAAGTATTGGAAGTCTGTCCTTAAGTGATCTTACAGCTCACGGAGAATTTTACAGAGAACGTTTCACTACAAGTGGTGAAGAAGCACTCATTTTCCAAATCTTTAAGTATGAATTTAAACTTCTTGTTAATCAATATTAGCTTGGTACTCCATTAACTTCCAACCCACTCCCCAAAAAACCAAAACAAAAGTCAAACAAACCCAGAAAACCCAAGCCCACAGCTGTCAGGGCTGCGTGATTCTGCTTTGGCCTCTTGGGACTTAAGGGGGACTTAAAATATTTTCAGTCATAAACTTAAGATTTTTAACTTTGTCCTGCAATGTACAAAGAAACAGAAAAGGAAAAGTAGTTTTTTATTTCCCTTAAAAGCTGTTCTTGAAAGTATTTACATGATAGTTTGTTCCTAGCTAAAACAGTTGTTTTTTAAAAATGTTGGAAGAGGTTTTCATCTGATTAAATAGATTTTCCATTGCTCCTTAATTTTGGAATTAGGGGTTTGCTTTTGTCATAGCGTAAATTTGAAAATCTTTGTTTTGTTTAAAGCAATAGTTCTTATCCTGTGATGTTTCCTGGTTCTCCAATTAATCAAATTAGAAATTATCCAAGTAATGTTACGGAATTAATTTCAAATATGGCAGCATGCTGATTCAGAATTGAATGTACACATCCTGCAGTAGAGTACTTACCTTATAAACCATGGCTCTGATATAAAATCACCAAAGGTCTAACTGGTATGCAGAGATTAAAGGTACATTTCAAATGTAGAATTTTCCTGTTAGCTTAATTAAAACTCAGCAGCGCTTAAATGTACAAAATTTAGAAGTAGTTAATACAAACCTGATTTTTCACGTTTGCAACTGAAACAGTGTTAATTACATACTGTGAACATCAGTTAAATCTTCTATATTACTATTTTGAATGCAGCAAAATGTCTAGTGCTGCTTGTAAAATGTATTGAAGATTGGTAAATTTTACTTTGAACCCTTCTCACAGATATGGGAGGCCGGATCCACTGCTGCAGAGGGAGTGCGACATCCGTGTGACCCTGCGGATGGCCTCTGTCCAGTATGTGCACACCCAGCGCTTCCAGGCCGAGGTGGTGTCTTTCATCCAGCATTTTACTCAGCTCCAAGATGTCTTGGGGCGGCAGAGAGCAGCAATTGAAGGACAAACAGTATGTCTGGGCCTTTTTTCTATTCTTTCCCAGCCTGTTTTTTGCAGTTGAAATGCAATATATAATTTATGTTAATGCATCGTCTCAACTGAGTTGAAATGGTGGGAGGTTTTAGAGTTTTGGTGTTGGTAGAGATTTCTCAGGCTCATCTTATAGTCAAGAGACCTTAATTAGGACCATCCTGCTGCTGTTTGAAAGTGCAGAATACCAAATTTGCACATTACTTAAAACTGGGGCATCTGGATTCTGCAGGATGTGCTGGACAAAAAGGATCAAGGTGTTACCTTATTCTCCACTGTTCACCTGACTTAGGAGAGCCAAGTGAGAAGTTCTGTTCCGCTCAGGTGTATGTCTCTGATTTAGTTTGATGGCTGGTAGGCTGAGAAAATGAGAACTTCTGCATGGTAGAGTGTATCAATATAGAGATTATAAAGCATGATTGAGTATATCAAGATAGAGTATATCAGTACTCTATATATAGAGTACATATAGAGTATATAGGGCATGATAGAGTGTTTCAATAATCAGGACAGCCATAGACCACACGACCTGATGTGGGAGTACTTACTGTAGTCAATAGTCTTAATTTAATAGAAGCTTCTCATAATTGAAGGAAAGACAGTGAATACTTGGATATTAAAATGCTTCATTGTCCATCAGGTGGGAAGTTTGGATCTGATTTTGAAACATCTGTTCTAAATGATGGGGTTTTGCTTTTTGTAAATAATTTTTCTTAAGTAATTTGTTACGTGGTGAGCTGTGTCTGTTCTACCTCTTATTTCAGGGGTGAAAGGATGTGTCACTCCTGAGGGCTGCACCTGTTGCACAGGTTTTTCCTGTTTGCATCATAATACTTTTTTAATGAGCCTTTATTCTCTGCCTAAAACAAGAGTTTGAGGGGTTTTTTTTTGGTTGCTTTGTTGTTGTTTTTGTTTGGTATAAACTCCTACCATATCTTAATTTTGTAAATCAAGGGGTCATGATGCTGAGTTCAGTACTGCTCAGTGGGAAATAATCACCTGCTTTCTGCAATTTTTTGTAATTTTTTTTTTTAAATGTATTTTTGCTCTTCCCAGGTGAGAGATAAAGCCCAGCGAGCTTCCCGAGTTCTTCTTGATATTGAAGCTGGGGCTCCTGTTCTGCTTATACCTGAGAGCTCCAAGTCTAACAGTCTTGTTGTAGCTAATCTGGGAAAACTGAAAGTGAAGAACAGATTCCTGTTTGCAGGAATGCCGGGTACCTTTTCATTAAAGAACAAGGTAGGAACATTACTTCTTAATTTAGCAGCTTGTAGTTTTGGTAGTTCTTGTGCATTTTATTTCTAAATCAAAATTGTAAATGATTCTTACATTTTACTTTATATATAGACTTTATACTTCTAGTAATGAGAGTCTGTGGCAGTGTGCTAGCAAATCTTATGGATTTGCCTTGCTGCTGATTGTGCTGTGCTGCCCTTCCTGCCTTGGGCTTATTGTCTGAGGCACTGGGGCAGAGGGCAGACTGAACTGAGTGTTTTGAGAGAACGGAGGGAAGAAAGGAGGCTGAACTTGATCCAGCTGCTCTGGTGAGGAAGCAGGACCCAACTGGGTGCAGACCTGAAGGTGGGACCAGGACGGGCTTTCAGCTCACCCTGTTTGGTAACTCCAGCTCCTTACCACTCACCATTTCCATAGTATGAGTGGAAGAAAACAGGGGTCTGTGTTGGCTGAGACTTGCTCAAATGCACTGGAGAATAGAATTGGGCTTATTTTTTTTTTCTGCTCTCAGTGAAACTGAGTGTGTTTAGTTGCTTTGATGAGGTGAAACCTTGGGAAAGGTTTCCCATGCTTGCAGACGTGGCAAGGCACAGGACAGGAGTAGCTGGTGCTGCTCTTGAGCGATGCAGCCACAAAATTTGAGGTAAGGAAGATCCATCTTGGATGGCTTTCTATATCTAACCCATTCAACAAAGTAAGGAGTTGTCTGGGAACCCCCTTATCTAACCCATTCAACAAAGTAAGGAGTTGTCTGGGAACCCCCTAATTCCATTTTGAAGGGATTAGAAGTTAGATGGACTAAATTGCTGCAGTGGTTTTGTCGTGTGTCTGTTGCCTTGATGTGATTTGTATCTACCTGTGTTTTTGCTGTAAGGACATAGTGGACTGTGATGTTGGGTTGTTTCCTGTGCCGTAGTGTGTTGATGTCAGTAAAGGTTTGTAAGCAGTAGACTCCTGAATTAATGTTATAAGTTAAAGAAAGTGTGCACAATAATGTTATTTCAGCCTAAAAATACTGTGTTATGTAGCACTGTAGAAAGGTAGGTATTTGAAATGGGATTAGGTGGGGTTTGGCATTTTTTTTGTTGGTTTTGTTTTCATTTTTCCTTTGTCCTATGTTTATTTTTGAGGATCGGATTTTACAAGGCAATGCATACAAGGATCCTGTTTTATTTGAGGTATTTCACATCTTTATAGCAGTGTTCAGGTGCTCCTCATTCATTCTAAAAAAGAGAAAGTATTCTTTTGGAATTTAGCACTTTAAAAAGTTACTTCATTTGTTAAAAATTACGTTTCTGTTCTAAATATTTTGCTGAATTCTATAAGAATTGGATGTAAATTTTTTGTGGTGTGCTCTTTATGCATGTCTGCAGAGCTGCTAATTTGGATTTAATTGCAGAAATTTATAGATTTGTAGATGATATGATGATTTTTCTTTGCATGTACTTTTCAGTCTTGTCTTTACAGTATGAAGTTAAATGTTAATGTCCTCAATTTTTTTTTCTTTAAATCCCTGATCATGACTGCAATAATTTTTCCGTTTTTTTTCTAATATTTAAAATCCTGTAGGGCAAGAAAATATTAACAATTGAAACCCAAAAGGGAAGTTTATGGTAGGGATTGATGTGACATCAGAAGTTGGATACAGAAGGAAGGTGGGAAATGATAGTAATAATACAGGAGTGAGGGGCAAAGTGAGCAATCTTGGAGTAAGGGGTGAGTAGATCACTAAAGATGATTGCTACCTGCATATGGGGCATGAAGTTAATTAATTGAAATCAGGACAGACAAATCCCAAAATGGACTTTGGAGTATACAGATGGTATGTAAATCTCTTCCACCAGACATATCACTGAGTGGCTGGGGCCATTCCATCACAGAAGGCTATCAGATTGGTCACACAGGATTTTTGGGAAAAGAAATTCCTAATGTTTATGTGACTCTTTTCCTAGGGAGAGTTGTGGGTTTTTGATGCAAAACAGTTCATGGGTTTCCACTGGGTATGTGGTGGTGGGGAGATGTCTGAAATGTTTTACATCAATATAAATGAGCTTTTCTTTTTTCACCTGTGAGGAATTTAACACTAAGTGTAGGGATTTATCCAACCTTAAACTGCAGGAGAATTTTGGGACACATTTTGGTGTGACAGCTGAAGTATTTAAAGTGCATAAAATGTGCATGTGTGGAAGTGTTACTTCACATATTCTAAGATATGAAGTTGATGACATGATGTTGCAGAAATAGTGGCATATGTTATTTTCATCACCTGAAAAACAGCTTTAAATATTTAGCAGTCTTTATTCTGCAGAAATGTTTAATATCTTGACAGTCTTACCCCTCCATTTTGGTATTAATTTAATTTATATGAGAGTGTTTGTGTTTTATGCAAAACCCTCTGCTTTTGAATTAGTTTCTCATTGAAAAGATTCCACAGCTTTATGGGGAAGGTTTCTGAAGTAAACTTTTTTACAAAGAAAATGTTCTCATCTGCTGTTAAGGTTATAGGAGAAAAGTTTAGCCGTCTTTCTACAGCAGAAGATACTGGCATTCTAGTAACGTACTTAACTTTGACAGGAATTTGTCGCAGCTTGAACCTTGGTGCATTCGTTCCTTACAATTTAAATTAAAAATCTAATGTTAATTACAAAATTTCTTTCATTAGCAGGATTCAGTTCAGTTTTCCTCTCCTTTGGGGACCCCAAAACATAGTGTGAAGAAAACAAGTGCTGATGAGTCCAAAGTAGCAGTGGAAGGACTGGTCATGAAAAAATCATCAGGAACAAACATTTCTAGGCTGAAGAGTGATCCTACAGTGAGCACATCGAGTAAGCAGCAAGCGCAGCCATCGAAGCTGCCTGTTGTCCCAAACCCTGAGAGCCCAGGTATGTGAGAGCAGTAGAAACTCTATGGAGCTTCTTTTGCCTTGTGAAATAGTACAGTGACATATTGCTTATATCTTATGTGACACTGAAAAAGTGTTAGGCTCTGGGTCTGAAGATTGTAGATTGGAGAAGAAATGACTTCTGAGTTTTCAGGCTGATTTTTGCAGCTTAAAGGATTTGGGAGTTGTAGTTCATTTTCAGGAAGAACAGTCCTGCAAATTGGGTGTGTTTTCAGATGCATGTTGCTGACATACAAGGAGTGTACTTGGACTCCTAATAAAGAATTTACATTTACCTGCAAATGAACTTGCTGTCTGGTAGTTACAGATATTGATGAGCATGAATAAAAAAAAAAATTAAAAATTGAATAAAATCGAGACCAAATTAAATTTCTTTTTAAAAGTAAGCTGCATTAGTTTTGTACGGATTCTGGTTTTCTTCCTTAATGTGTTATCTCCTGTGCACTTGCAGAGGATCACATCTGCCTCTTAGACTGCATTGTGGTTGATCTGCAGGACATGGATATCTTTGCTGCTGAAAGATATCAGAGAGAGTATCCCAAGGCTGTGGAAGATACCAGTGTGGATTTGAGCTTTCCATCCTACTTGGTGAGGCAAACAGGAGGGAGCCTGCTGACAGAACCCTTCAGACTGAAGTTAAAAGTAGAGAGAAACTTGGACAAGTGAGTTCAAACAGGGTCACTTTATGCTGTCACCTACAGCAGTGTTTTAGATGCCTTTTGTTGTATCCTAAAAGTCTTGCCCTGTGTTGGAGGTCCTGGAAACGCTGAGGTTTCCCCTTTGTTGCAGGGAGCTGAGTCATGCCGTCGCAGACATTTCAATCCACGGCAACCTGTCCTCAGTGCACTGCTCTCTGGATCTGAACAAGTACAAACTGATCCGTGGGCTGCTGGAGAACAACCTTGGGGAGCCCATTGAGGAGTTCATGCGTCCCTATGACTTGCAGGATCCAAGAATTCTTGTAAGAGGACCTATGAGCAGCTGAAATTCTCTTGAAATGTCTGGGGGGTTTGCTGATTTTGTTGATGACAGTAATATTTTAAGAACAAAGAAGCTCTAGACCCGTAGTGTGAAAATGGATTAATGGTCATTTTCAAGGTAAAGGCCACAGTGTTGTGAAATGTAACATTTCCCCAGTAATGGTTAATGAAACTCTTTGGAAAAGAAGGATACCACACAAAAACTGTTTGCATTTTTCTGAAATACAGTTTAATTCAGAGATGAAAGTTAAACAGATGCTCTGAAAAAGAATGTTGGTGTTTTCCACTTTCAGACAGTTTTGAGTGGAGAAGTGTATACTTCCATGTCATTTCTCGTTGATATGGTTAATGTGAGCCTGGAACTGATGGATCCAAAGGGAATAGATGGATGCAGCTCTTTAGCCAGGTATGAATGTTCTTCTCTTATTGAATACCTTGTCCTAAATACTATGCTTATATGAGAGATACAGGACAAGAATTAAAATAATATGTGGAATTACAGTTTAATAATGCAGTGAAATGGAATTTCTTAATTATAGTCCAAACTGAGAGTTTGAGCTGCTCTGAAGATGCTCTGTTCAAACGATACCCTCTGTTTTTCCAATTGTCCTTGAAATAACAGTCCAGTAATCGGTTGACTTGCCCAAGAGAAATAGTATTTTAATTAAGAAAGTGATACGAAGGAAGGTTTAAAAAAGCAGATTTCTGCTATGTTGGCTTGTTGGGGTTTTTTTAATTCAGGAGAGTTTTTATTTGTGGAAAATATTATTACATGTAGTATAGATGTATTTTCTGTCTCTGTGACATGGGATATGATTGTAGTTGTTTTAGAAAATACCTAAATGAAAGATTTCAGCAGTGTGTCATATTTGTAAAATAAATGACTCCAAGGAATAAATAAACTCTTAAGTCTCTTCGGTGTGTTGGTTTGCTTTTTATTCTCCCAGGTTTGATTTTAAAAAATCCAAGTTGCTTTTTGAAAGCTCTTCAAACGGAACAAAGTCTGTAAATCTGGTCTCTCATTCCATGATGGCCTTTGACACTCGTTACGCTGGACAGAAGTATGCTACAGGCCCCCCAAATGTCTTCAGTTGCATCTTTCAGTCATCAAAGAACACCAGTAGCCCAGGAGCAATCCAGATTGAATTGCATTTCAGGTTGGTAATTCTGGGATTTGTTTGTTTTTAGTAATGACATAATCAGGACTATCCTGGTTTTAATACAGCTGTTATTATTGTAGATAAACTTGCTGGCCTTGTATTTCAATCTGGTGACTTTTTTGGGGTGATCAGAGGTACTTGATAGATTGAAATCTGCAGTTATTCATTCTCTGGAGGTTGTTGGATTTTTTCTTTTCACTTGTTGCAGTAAAATTTAGGTTTGAATGTCTAATGGATCAGATGAAAGTTTGAAATACTATTAAAATCAGTAGTACTTACTGATAAGTCTGGCCTATCACTTGTATGTGTGCATAAAGCCAGTTTGTAGAATTTTTAATGTAAGTTGCACAAAAGCTGTTTCCCAGCAGGTGTCACATGTGGTTTTCTGAGAGCGTCAAATACAGACAGAAATGGCACCTCTTTCAAAAACAATCTCTGTATTCTCTTCTGTGTTCTATCCTACCCTGTTTGTTTTTTCTTACCTGTTTTGATCTGGTTTAGTGTTGAAATGGGGAATATAAATATAATGTCAGTATTTACCTTATCAGCATGGTGTTTTTTTGAGGAATGTTTACTAACAAAAAAGAGGGCGAAGTGAGATGACTAGGGATGTTATTTTCACTTCTGATCAGATTTGCTAACCAGGCAGCTTTCTCACTCTCATGTAAGTGTGATGCCCTCTGAAACAGTTGCAGGAATAATGTAGAAAAAAATTGTGGATTATTTTAGTCCAGTAGAAAATTTTGAAGACATTTGTTCATAAAAACCAACCAAAGAAACTTGGCAATTAAAATAATTTTTTTTTGAAGATTTAGATGCTGCGTTACGGTTTTAGGTGCCTAAAAAATGTGTTCAGAAAGAACCCAGCATTTCAATTTGAATGAAACTAAAATGGGATTTACTAAAAAAGAAACCCTAACAAAACCCCAGATGGTTTTCACAGAGCTGTTGAGTCAGTAGGTGCCTAGATTAGACACAGTTAGTGAGTTTGCACAGTACAGCCTAATCTGGTTTATGAGTGAGAGTTTCAGGAATCTTCTTCCCAAGCGTTGTGCTTTTAAATTTCAGCCACAACAGCATGTGGTATGTTTTTAGTGATGAGAGCATCTTTGGCAGTAGATGTAAGGGCTGGCAGAACTCAGTGATAGTGTTGTACTGGCTGGTGCCTCTTGAAATATCCTGGAGAGCCAGGGAGGGTTATAGGCTTTTGCTGTTGGAAGCAGCTCAGGCTGCTCCCCACTAAGGCACCACAGTTCTTTGGAGATTTTATAGTTCACAGTGTGCTGGATTGAAAACTGTTTCATGGTATTTAAGTACTTAGATGATTTTCCAGTTAGCATGAGCAAATGTAACTGGTATTCCAGATCATGAAGCCAAGCACTTTATCCCTCCTAGCCAGACCTTCAGAATGGGATGCTGGGAGCTCAGGCAGGCTGACATTTTTTCTGAATGACAAAGCAGCTTCCTGTGCTGCAAAATGCTGTCAGGGTGTGAGAAGAAATTCATGTTGCATCTCTTACCTTGGAGCCAGGTCTGAGTTTTACACACAGAATGTTAGGTTTGATATGAACAGACATAAAATGACAATAAAGAAAAGGTTTTAAAATTTGAAATTTTGCAAATTAATATTGATAATGTAAGTGTGTTAAAGGAGCTTTTATAAATTTCCTGTTGTGTAGTTTTTCAGTTCATCTCTTGTACCATTATGGCTTAGAATTTGTGCGGTTAAGATGTGTTGAGTTTCTGTGGGTACAGCAAATTGTTGAATTTCAGACGGTTTAAATATATATGTGTGTGTGTATATATATATATATATGTATTTTAAAGGCCAGACACTCTGTAAACTACGCGTATCCCTATAAAATGCCATATAATTCTTACTAGATACTGATAGTTTTCAGCATGATTTAAATATCTACAGGTTGTAAAGTTCACCTGTGTGCTTCTCTCTTCTTAAAAGGTCTACTAAGGATTCCTCCAGTTTCACAGTTGTTCTGAACAATCTTCGTGTCTTCTTGATATTTGATTGGTTGTTACTGGTGCATGACTTTTTATATACTCCTGGAGATACCAAAAAGCGGGAAAATCCCCATTTGTCCCGGCAGCGAACCTGCATCAGTGACACAACTGTAGTTCCCAAAACTGTGAAAAGTGGAGTAGTTACCAAACGTTCCTCGCTCCCTGTGATGGCAGAAAAGCAGCTGGAAGTCAAGGTCAATGTGACAGGTAAATGTGCTCTTCTCTAGTGCTTTTGCAGGAGTTTTTCTCATTAAAAGCCATGTGCTGGTGTAAAACCAGGTCTGTTAAAGGAAATCAAGAAACCTGTTGCAAATGCTGAAAGTACCTTAATGATGTTGCCAACTGCCCTGTTTATTATTTGTCGTTTTGTTTGGTTAAGGAACTGAATTTGTGGTTGTTGAGGACATGTCCTGTTTTGATACCAACGCGATTATTCTGAAGGGAACAACTGTCCTCACTTACAAGCCCAAGTTGTTAGATCGTCCTTTCTCTGGCAGTTTGTTTGGCATTGAGGTAAGAAAAATAAATTTGCTTCTGTAAGACATCTAAAATTAGAGTTTGTGAAGATACTTTAATATAAATATATATACAAAAGGAATAGTCCACAGATGCTTTTTGAAGTTTGTTAGTTTCTCATCAAATGCTCTCATTTTACAGCAGTTTTAAGAATAGTTTTATATTGTTTCTGTTAAAACATTGTAAGACTTCACTGTAACCTCAACATATTGCTAGTTCTTGCCAAGCCTGTTCTCTCAGTTCTTAATTTTTTAAAAATAATTTGCAACTTTTAGGTGTTTTCATGCCGGTTAGGAAATGAGCAAGAGACTGCACTGTCAATTATCGATCCAGTACAGATTCATATGGAACTTATTGGGAATTCTTCCTACCCAAGTGGTTCAGGACTGCTGGATGCTTTCAATAGTGAAGATTTTCCTCCTATTCTAGAGGTAATATTAAAGGCCTGAATAAAATGGTTTGCAGTAGAGAATACTAGCAGAGACATTTTTATGCCCAAGGATTCAATAGAAGACTCTGAAATGCATAAGAAGAGAATAAGGTAGTTTTTTCCTGAAAAGGAAAAGAAACAAACATGCAGAAAATGCTCTTAGTGGTAATGAAAGAGTGATTTATGGGATATGTTACAGAGTTTAATAGTGGGGGAAAGAAGTATGCTGATTATGTAAGCATGTTAGATAGTTACTAATATCTGAAAGAAAAAGATATTTTTCTATATTTTCTGTTTCTAATTTTTAGGACATATTAGAGGGGAATTATATTTAGAGACTTTTTTAACCATTATATCAAAGTAAAACTTCTTTTCACTGTAAAGTAATGCTGTTGGTTGTTGGGAAATAATAACAAGTTTGATAATTTTATTATTGGATCTTTAAAACAGCATGGCAATCAGATTTTAACGCTAAATTTTGTCTTCTTTGGGAAAAGCTTCATTCATATCTAAAGTATATAAGAAAAATGTGTAGAAAAAGGCAAGTGAATCTTATATTTTAATTTTTCATTTAGATTCAGTTGCAGGCATTGGATATCAGACTGTCCTACAACGATGTTCAACTCTTCTTGGCAATTGCAAAGTCAATTCCCCAACAGACAAGTGCAGCTCTGCCTGACACGGCTGCCTCAAGTGCTGGGAATGCTGCTGATGCCTCCAGTTCAGCATTGGGGAATGAGGCCTCCTTAGCACATGAAACCAGAGATGGACCCAAACGTGTGCTGGATCCCGTTCTTGGTATGTATTTCACTGTTGGAGTGAAGCCCTTTTTTATATCTGTAGAAGGTTTCTACAAGGTGAAGCTAATCTGTATGCTTAGCACAAGAGATGTTGATATCGTCATGGTGTAAGACCCTTTGTTGGTTAGAACTGTTTAATGATGGCATTGTCCTGATGATATTATAAAAAATGTAAAAGCAGTGCTGAATCATGTGCTTTTTCTACAGTTGCAGCCTTAAACAAACAAACAGATGTATCTCAATTTTAGAAATGAAAACAAGTAGATAACTGTCAAGGACTTACGCTTGGTTAACTGTTAATTCCAGAGGTCCAGCTGGCTCGCCTCCAGGAGCTGGGATTCAGTATGGAAGATTGTCGTAAAGCTCTTTTGATCTGCCAAGGTAACATCAGATATTCTTAGCAGGAGTTTGCACATTGTTCATCATACCTTAATTGCAATTAAGTAAAGCCTTTAGACTGTCAGGTGGCGATGCACAAGCACTGTTTCCTTCTTTAGAATGTCTTTGGCTCTGTGTTGGCCTGTAATCTTAAACATTCTTTTTCCTGTTCTGCTACTGTGTAAAATCTACCCCCCAAGGATTCTTCCTGCCCTTTGGGATGTCATGTGTGGGGTGCTTGAGTTTATTTTTGTTTGAGAGTTCTACTTGTGCTCAGGTTGGTAAGTTTTTGTGGTGGACCAATGTCTTGCTATTTATCCATCTCTTCCTCTTGAGAGTGTGTGTTTTCATCTTTGCCTTTTAAAACCATATTTCTCTATTTCTACATGCAGTACATGAAAAGAAGACAAAGCTTTAACATAAGTGATTCTTTTCCTTTAGCACTATCATGCTTCCCACTGTATCTGTAGGCATGCATAATGTTATAGATTTTTATTACGTTTGCCAGCTTCAAAACACTTTTCTTACTCTTAGGAAATACCAATGTCTTTATAATCTTCTTATGTTTATGTTACAAAATAGAGCATATTCAGGGTACTGTTGAGAATATTTTCTTACAAGAGAGGGAATTAGTTTGCTTCTGTATGTTTTTTACTAAGTACATTTCACTGAGAAAGTAGATGATGATTGCTTGGTTGTTTGCTTTTATCTAAGGTGACTTGAAAAAAGCAGCAAGTTGGTTGTTCAAGAATGCTGAACCTCTGAAATCAGTTTCCCAGATCTCTTCTGGTCAAGATAGCCAGGGGATTGTGCCTTTCCAGTTCATCTCTGGAGTGGAAATAAAGGCAGAAAGTGTTTGCATCTGCTTTATAGATGACTGCATGGACTGTGATGTTCCCCTGGCTGAATTAACCTTTTCACGTGAGTATCTGGTTCTGCCTTGCATAAAATGTCAGTTCTGAGTGTGTTCAGCACCATGCTCTTGTTTGTCAGGACTTGTCAAATTTCAACTGACCGTGTCTTGGTGGTGGTTGTGGGGGATTTTGGGGGTTCTTTTTTCTTCTTTCTTTTTTGTTTAAGTTTTGGTTTTAAGGTTACAGTCTTTGTAGGGTTAAGATTCTGGTTTCCCCTTTTTACATTACATAACAAATGGAATCTGTCCTGAGCCTCCTAGGGAGGCTCTGTATTGTAAGGTGTGGCTGTCTGCAAATGTTATTTGAAGAAGAATATGATAGGCTTTTTATGCCATTTCAGTTTAAAAGACAAGACAAAACCTTCCATTGCTTACTTGACAGTTCACAAAATCAGGAAGCTTGATTGTTTTGCATTAGTTTAAATGTCATATGGTTTTTTCCCCCCAGGTTTGAATTTTCTCCAGCATTTGAGAACCAGCCCTGAAGGTTACGCTCATTTTACTCTGTCTGGAGATTATTACAACCGTGAGCTTTCAGGTGAAATACCTGGGGGTTGTTGTTTTCTTATTTAAGTTTAGGAAACAGCCTTTCCTACTACAGGAAATGCCTCTAAGGGAATGGGGAAAGGTTGACTTTCGGGACTCTGTGTGTGTGAGACAGTGTGATCCTAGACAAGATATCCTGATCTGAGATCAGTTGGAGGGATGTGGAAAGTAGAGATTTTGCTGATATGAAAGTAGCACTCAAGTTTTCAGACAGAATTGCATAGAAAGGTTATTTGCTAAAACGACAGTTTTATAACAAGCTGTCTCTGCATTCTCGTCTCTCTTTGACTGTTTGGTACATTCAGTTTATTACATTTTTCAGGAAGGAAAAACGTGTGAGGACAGGTGATTAGGCTGAAGACAAAGGATTAACATAAGAAGACAATCACAGTTTATATTTTAGATGTAAAAACCCAAGTTAGGCCTCAATGCAGGCCAGATAATGACAAAAGAAGTAGTGTAGTGTGGGGTTTTTAACTGAGAAACTAAATTTTTTGTTACAAAATTGGTGACAAACACTCAGGAATTATCTGTCAATAACAAGGTAATTTTTTTGTTTTTAAAAAATACTTTGTTTTTAAAAATATGTAGGGTGGTTTTTTTAAAAGCTTCTAGATCTTTATCCTTTGAGATACTGAATAATAGCCAACTTACTTTATAATTGTGTGAAAGTCATCATCAAAGCTATTGAGAGAACTTAATTCCAGCTAGCTTAAATACAGAGCTGTAATTGCCTTCTAGTGCTTTAATTGGAATTAAGATATTTCTGCAAGACCCTACATATAGGGTACGTGGTCTAAATGGGGAAGCTGGACCAAATTTGTAATAGGTATTAAATTAAATCCATAGGTTTGCAGCTTCATCTTGAACACAGATTAAAAGTAAAGGATCTAATTATTAGAGTTTCATTATTAAATATGTAAAGAGCGTTCCAGTATGGCCTCCATGAGTGTAGCAGAGGTCATGGTTTGTGTTTCTTTCAGGCTGGGAGCCATTTATTGAGCCGTGGCCGTGTTCAGTGTCTTGGCAACAACAAGCTTCAAGCCGCCTCCACCCTTCCCGCCTGAAGCTGGAAGTGAAGGCCAAACCACGCCTGGATATAAACATCACCTCTGTTCTCATAGGTATGTGGGAATATTCCCTGACAGCAGCGCTCTGCAGTCTGGTTTTCACTACTGAAAATGACAGACATCTCTAATTAAAGTGCTGTTGGCATCCTGTGGAGGGAGCGGGATCGGCTCAAGTCCCTTCATACTTCCCAGGATACTGTACCAGTTGTGTGTTTAGGCAGCCCGTGTTCTATCAGATGTTGTGAAAGTGTAGAGACATGAGCTGCATATTTTAGAGGCTGGTAGGAATTCTTTCTCTGATCATATGAATTCTATCAAATTTGTATGTTATTTGAAATTTATTTTTAATCAGAAACAGGCTTTCATCTAAAACTTCCCATACTTCACAGGGCTTAAAAATATTTTGATAAGCTCATCATTTTTCAGTACATTGGCAGATGTAGTGGGGGGCAGCTACTCATTTCAGTTCTTTGGTCTCTGAGCACCTGAGCTGTCAGTTCCCACCTCTGGAAACCAAAATATTTTGTTCATCATTAGCTCCAATTTCATGTGAGCTTCTGTATTGTGGAGCTCTAATTGTGTGCATTTCCCAGGAATATTGTTGCTCATTCAGAATTATTTGGTGGGCACAGTAAAGAAAATGTCAACAGTTGAGATTGCAGATGTAACAGAAAAGCCTTCCTTGGTCCTTTCTCCCCCAAGGAGAACCTGGGGGGTTGGCAGAAAGAGGGGAGCCTAGGTGCCAGGAGAAGAAGAAAATCAATCATTCCTAAGACTATGCTTTTTAAAACCAGTGATAACAAGTCGTGAGGCTGGTTTGTGATTAACATTGCGCCAGAGGACTCAATTAGTGTCTTGATATTTATGCAGGAATGTGCATGTGCCTCTTAAAAAGAAGCAAACCCCAAAACCCTAGGAAGTGCTTCTGACATGAAAATATTTAAGGTTAATTGCCTTGGCAGGGAGAGATCTTAGATTGATACAGGAGTAGCTTAAGAACATGAAATTCCACTGAAAGGTTTTTTTAAAAATGAAATCTTTGGAATATATTTGTTTTTTAAGACATTGCTGTGATTTTATGAGCTGTTGTTTGTCTTTAACTTATGTAAGTGACTCACAGAAAAAACAGTGAAGTAAAGCTTCTGCCATTAAAGTGGGGTAACTTGAGTGTGATGAATTTAACACGCTTTTCAATGACTTTGTTTACTGCTACCTCAGAGACATTGTCTGTGCTTACATTTTTCTAGAGCAGTACACATGTACCAAGCAGTCCTGGATAGAAGATTACTGTAAACAGGACAAAGAAGTGAATGTAATCAGCTCAGAAGACTGGTTGGGTTCTTCGGTGGATCCCCCATGTTTTGGGCAGAGTATGTTGGTCATTAATCACACTTTATTTGAAACAGTCTTGACACACATGGTCATCTGCCTAATGTATTGCAAACATAAGTATTTTGGCTTCACAGCATACAGTGATCTGTTAGAGATCTTTGGCAAAAAAAAAAAAGACAAAAAAGCTGTTTTCTGTTTAATTATGTTCAATTCTTTTAAAACAAAAAGCTTTCTGGCTGCATAGCTTTGAGTAAGAGCTTTGCATTGCTAGTTCTGCTTCCTTTCTGTCTGCCACTCTCAGTTAATGAGTGACTCTCATGCCAAGGATTAAATCAGAGTGTTGAGTTTAGGCTATGTGCAGTTCAGAGAGGATCTTTTTCTTTCTGTACCCCAAAGACCTAAATAACTGAGTTTCTGGAAAAAAAATGCTGTTTTCTTTGTGAAATAATCACCTGAGTAATAGTTCCTGACATGTGGCAGGTCTTTTTCAGCTTATTTTCTCCCAGAGTTCCTTCTGGAAGGAATTTTATCAATTCAAATGCCAGCTTAGTGCAAGCAGATGGGTTGAGACTCATAATTGCATGGTGTATATCTTCCCTTATGCATGCAGGGGAAGATCTACCTGTATTTGTGTGGGTTTTCTTACCTACTAACTTTGTCTTTCCTGTCTGCCAGGCCTTCCTCTTGTCTACCTTAGAACTAGGAGTACAGCCAGTTTGACTAACCTAGAGCATCAGATCTATGCTAGAGGTACTGTAGAGAACACAGACGCCAAAAGGTGTTTTTTTTCTTTAAAAGGCTCTTGCACAATAAATACTGTGCTGTATGTGGGACTTGCTGGTAGATTGACCTCTATATTTAAAAATAATCAAAACCCAAAAAACCCTCAAGCCAAATAACAGCTGCTTTTCTTTTAGGCTGCTAAATTTGGTATTTTGTCCTGTCATTCTCTGGGTCCTTCAGGAAAGAATGGAGAAATGTAACCCCATGTAGGAAAACTGTCTTTGTAAGGAAGGTTATGTGAATTGTTGACTGTTCAGTGTCTCTCTTCTAGAGGGAAAGTACAGTGTGATTAAAAGCAGCATAGTAATATCACAGTATTTAATTTATATTCTAAAAATATCCACCATTATGTTCAGTATACATATTTATGCCTAATTTAGCATATTTAGGTACTTAAAACTTTCAGATGCCTTCAGAAGAATAGGCTGTTTTCAGTAAGCTTTAGAAAGTAAAGCATTCCTAATAAATAATACGTTAATTTGTTTGGGTTTTTTTGACAGGATAGGTTTTGGGCAAAACCGTGCAGTATAAAGTAAGATTTTTCTTTTTTTGACATTATGGAAGACAAACAGCACACTTGATACATATATAGCCCTGTGAAAAAGTTACTGGATGGGAGAACAGAAAGCTTTCTAGAAATCTACATCTGTTGCCTGTTTGAGTGCCCCTTAGAAATATTTTCTCTGAGTTTAAAAAAAACCCAACAAAATGGAAAATTTTGGATTTATGTTTCTGAATTTTGGATTTATGGTTTTTTTTCCCCCCAAAAATCAAAAAACCAGCAAAACATCTAATATTTATTTCTTGGCTTTTAGTAGGGGTTGCAGCTAAATTGCTAAATGAATTATGAAAAAATCCCCCTGATAATGATATTCTTTTTTTTTTTTTAGGCAGTAGTTTCAAAACTCAGCTTTTACATTTCTCTTGAAAATCAGGCCATAGTCCCAAAAATTCTTTTTTATAAGTCTCCAAAGATAAACTGGCAATCGATTAAACACCAGAGTAAAAGTTCATTTAGCTTCTGATCTAATTTTGTAGAACCTGGGCTAACCAAAAAATGGTATCAAGTGAAACTGAACACTAAAAGCATATATTTGCTTTTGGCAAAAATCAGAGCTTTGACTTTCAAGCATTTCATCTTCTTGCTATTTAATTGGAAACAACTTTCTCTGTAAGCTTTAAGTCTCCATGGACAACATGAGGGTACATAGGGGTTTGTTGATTTGGAAGAAAGTTGTCTATTGTCACCGGTACGTCCTTCAAAAACTTTCCTGCCCTCCCCACATCACCCCTGCTTGCCTCTGGAAACCTTTTGGAGTGACTTCAGGTCTGGGGAAGAGATTTCTGTCTTACCTTTTCTTTAAGCAGCTGATTTATTGTGTGTGCCTTCTTTCCACTTCTCTCATACCAAAGACATGTGTGTTGAGGTAGCAGCCATTTATCTTCCTTTTTAAGTAAATTACTGGACTCGGACAGGGGTTTTTCTCTGTCCAAACACAGTAAGTATTTTCACAGATTTCATGCACTGCTGTGTGGAAGATGAGAGTAACACTTGTGCCTGTTAGAAATTTGTGCTTGGAAAAAGTCAAACATGGGAGGTGAAGTATCATCTTCTGGCATATTGCTGTTCCAACAGGTTAACAGAACCAGATTGCCTTGGTTGCTCTCGAATTATTTTCCATATTTTAGTAGGCTTTATCCTGTATTGGAAAATATTTCTACTTGTTCAGGCTTTGAGAATAAAAGTCCCATTTAAAGGGGGTACTGGCTAACCCTGTATTTGTCACATTAAATGCAGCATAAATCATAATTTTAAGTGAATGTGTCTTTAGTATTTCATGAGCATTTGGATGTATATAGAAGATTACTGATCATGCTTGGGTTTTTAATTAGATTTTCTACATGTTAGGTGTAACTGGAGGCATAGTGTTTTACAAGACTTGATAAAAACAAACAAAAGAACATGTAGATTAAGCTCGGTTCCAAGGGGGGTTGATGTAGGGGAAGAATATCTGTTTGCTTTGTACCATTCCTGTAGTTATTACTAATTGTAAAAACTTTGTAAGTAGTCTGATGTCCTGTTTCTTTGTTTTTCTTTAGTTAGAGCAGGTTGTGGTTCTCCAGTCATTGTATCTCATCCCATGTTAACATCTGATGAATGTTTCTCATGGGCATTCAGACAAGTCTGTGTTCTGTTTTGTAGCTGAAATGAAGACCCCGAAGCGCAGGCAGCCGTTTGTCCCCTTTGCTCTGAGGAATCACACCGGGTGCACTCTCTGGTTTGCCACCCTGACTACAACCCCAACCCGGTAAGGAGCTCTTGGGGGATCACTTCGGACATATTTGTCTGGCTCCTCTTCCATGTCAGCCAGACCCTGTTGTTTTCAGTGCTTCTGTTTTGCAGAGACATGTAGGCAACTCCCAGTTTTACTCAGTTAAGAGACTCTTCTTTGACACTGAAATAGTTTTATTATTAAACAGAAAAGATTTTTTTTTTCAAGAGACCCAGCGGAATGTGGAAAGCAGTCACATACATTCACGGTGTGAATGTGCTCACTGCAAGACTGAGGCAGATTAAAAAGCACTTGTAACTTGAAGTAGTCAGTTTGTAAAATGCTGTGATTCTCTTCACAGGGCTGCACTGTCTCACAGTGGGAGTCCAGGTGTTGTTCCTGAGGAAAATGGGACACTGCTGGATGATGCCCATAATGTCAGTGAATGGCAAGAGGTTATCACTGGGGAAGAGGTTCCGTTTGAGTTTGAAGCCAGAGGGAAACTCAGGCACAGGTGAAGGGACCAGGCCATGAGATGTTCTGACAGTCTCATATATGGAACACACACGTTCATAGTTGTGAGGGCACTGGCAGGTGTCACATTAGAAGTGGATTTCTTCAAAATCTCCTGCTAATGTTTAGTGTTTATTTTTAATACTCTTGTATAGAGTGAAATTATAATTTCTCTGGTAAAGCAGCTACTGTTGCTATTGGTGGCAGCTATTCCTATATCTGAGTTGGATCATTATAAGCTTTTAGAAGAACTTGGGGGCCTCAGTTACAAATCAATGTCCTTTATTTTAAAGGGCTGTTGGGGCAGTGTTGGTTGTTATCAGAGGTAAGAACTAGAACTTGTTAACAAATATGTAGCACGCTTTATTTTTTTGTGATACAGTTATGTGTCTGTGTGTTCCTTAGGGAAGGCGCAGTAATTAGACATAAAATCAGGCCCATCTATCCATGAAATGGAAAAACTCTTGAGACTTTTTAATGCTTCAGTGAGATTCTTTTGTTAGAATCCAGAGGCTGTTTGTGGTTTGAACTGTTTGGTGTTTACTCTGTATAATGCTTAATAGTAATTTAACTTGATCTAACCTGGTAGGCACACACATGATCTAAGGATTCATCAATTGCAAGTGAGAGTAAATGGCTGGGAAGAAGTGAGTCCAGTGTCTGTAGACAAAGTTGGAACATTTTTCCGGTATGCTGCACCAGATAAGAACTCCTCCTCTTCTACTGTAAGTTCTGATTTTGAGAGTTTTAAAAAAATGTCATGTAAGAGTAATGATGCCTGCAAGATTTTGATCTCAAAGCATCTGTTATATGAGGTTGTCCTCTTCCCAGTTAGCCTGAGCTGGGAGAGCTTGGAGATGCTGGGTTCCTGACTGGCAATACTGCGTAGCCAAACCACAGCCAGAGCAGCCAGCAGTTTGTTTGTACTTGGCAGGCAGAGCTTCCAATGACAGAATGAATGTATTAGTGACAGGCCATGCACTTGCGGAGACTGAGCTTTAAATCAGCCCAGCATTTCAGCAGCTACTTTTATTTCTTTTATTGCAGGAATGCTTTTCATGTATTTAATTTGCTTAAAATAAACAACACTGGCAATTTCCTGTAAGCCTAGAGATTGTTTTTGAAGTATGTGGCTCTGTAGACAAAATATACTTGTCATGAAGGGAAGATGCAGTTGTAATATTCAGCAGGCTGGCATTTGGTGGAGGCTCACTGATAAAAATGGTCTTGTGGATTTCAAGACTAGCTACTGAGACAAGCTAGTTGTTGAGCACTGGACAAATAGGAGGTTGAGACCTTCTTGATATAAAACAGAATTAAATTTGATTTGATACTGCTGACAAGAACCAGTGGTCTCTTACTTGAATTGTTTCTGATGTTTTTATATTGAAGCATAAAAAGGATCATCTCTCTGTAACTTGAATATTGAAGGAAAAGGATGCAAATTAATGAGAATTTCTGTCCAGCAACATTTCCTGTAGAATTTTTCTTGACAACAAAACCTCCTTAAGCTTCATTTCTTTGCAAAGTAGTATTGCAAACAGGCTTTGCTAATCTAGTTCTGACATGGTTCCAGGCTGCACTGAAGATCAGAAACACAACATGATGAAAGTTTATTCTTCTGTAGTAAAGTTTTGTATTAAAGCTGAGAGCAGTATCTTGAATGTTGAACTACTTTAATCTTTTTGTTTACTTTCCTCCCAGCTTGGAAGCCCAATAAGTAGAACAAATATAATACATCCACAAGTCTATGTGAGTATATATTTTCATTTTTTTGAGAGCTACTTAATTAGAATAGGGTAACTCTATGAGTGAACTGGCTTTTCCATCGTTCTAGAAGCTTTCCAATAGAAAGGAAACAAAATTTAAGCAAACAAAATGCACTTTCAAATCAGAACAAATACTTACGACTTACCATTCCTCACCAGTGTAAATGTTTGAAAAATGGGTCTTAAATTCCAATATGTGAATTCTAGCATGTAAACGCATATTAAATGTTGTTTTCAGGATCAAAGTGGCAATGGCTTTGTGTAATGTGGAAGGTGAAACACCACAGTAGAAGGGCAGCTGTGAGTGAAGAAAGCATGAATATTTTAAGAAAGCTCTACCTTCTTTTTCAGTTTTGACAGATAGGAATGATGAGAGACTGGTAATTAGACTTTAAAATACATGGATTTATTAAATAATATAATAGCAAGATGATGTGTAAAGTTCATCTCTTAGGTGTTCATCTCTTCATTTCTATTGCTCTTATTTGAACTTGCATCATTTTGAGAAAGATAACAGAGTTAGTGATACCTGGAATTGCTTTTTCATTATTTTACTGTGCTTTGGGGAGGAGGTACAGGATTATAAAGCACCATTATGAAACTATTTATACACCTTAGGAGTTGCACATGGTTGGACGCTGCAAGTTCTTCTCCAGCAGTTAGTGCTTCATAAGGGAGGTGTCCCTTTTCTAGATATATTCATTACCTGAGCTTTTTAATGCTTTTAAATATCTTCCAGTTTTCTTCATTGCCTCCAGTACGTGTAGTGTTTGAAGTTACCATGGAGGGGAGTGCCCGGAAGGTGATAACAGTGCGCTCAGCCTTGATAGTGAAGAACAAGCTGGAAACTCCAATGGAGCTGCGACTGGACAGTCCTTCTGCCCCTGACAGTAAGTGCTGTAAACTCCTGTGACCCATATTCCTGTAGCAGTCCCTATATACTATGGGGAGTTCAGCTTTCTCCCCAAGAAGATTCACCACCATCTGTAATGTTTCACACCAGAATAGACCTCCCTAGACAGGAAAAGGGTCATGTTAAGAAGAAAACAGTCAGCAAGGTGAACTAGAGCTAGCTCAGTAGGATTTTTGGTTGTTGTTCAGATAAACAGGAAAGCTGAGACTCTGTAAAGACTAAATCTTATTTCTGTATGTAGCAAAGTTGTCTTATAGCAGCAGTCTAGAAGGTTTTGGTGTTACCATGCAAAGGTTTAGAGTAGAAAGGTAATGATACGCTGATAAGGTACCCAAAATGTTTGTAGAACGAGGTTTTTTGAAACAAGCATTTTCACTAAAGAATTTAAATACCAGCAAATTTTTAGGCTGTTTCAGATTTACACACTGACATTAGTCTGCTGCCAGATTGTTAATAGACCTTCAAATAACAGGTTGGTGTTTGAAACATGAATAAAGCAGGAAGTGATTTATATTAAAATTAAATGTGTTGCCTTAAAAATTTGAGACTTGGTACTTCAAAATTTTACTGTTTTCAGTAAAGGGGCCTCTTTTGATATGTGTGATTTCTTCTCTGGTTGCAGAGCCTGTAGTCCTTCCAGCAGTTATGCCAGGAGATTCCTTTGCTATTCCATTACATCTCACATCCTGGCGTTTGCAAGCCAGGCCCAAAGGAATGGGAGTGTTCTTCTGTAAGGCTCCTATTCACTGGACTAATGTCCAGAAGGCAGCAGAGGTGTGCAGCAGCAAGAGGGAGTGTCATTCCATGGAGTCCGAAAACAGCCGGTTTTTCAGGTAATTAAAGCCTAGTTCTTTTTCTGTAAGCTCTGATAAATGAAATCCTGTGAAAGTAAGTAATAGGAAAGAAAATGCTTAGAGATGAAAGCTGCTGCAGTTTAGTGGGATGTTTTATTGGGTCTGTTGAATGGTAAGAAACCAGTGAAGTGTAGCTGCTCTGTTTCTGCAGGGCTACTTGAAGCCCCTCTGATAGTGCTGTTAAACGTCTGAGAATAAAAAGCACCCTATGAATATTTATTGTAAAAAAAGAGAAAGTTAGAAAATAAAATGTGAACTTACGTTAAATTAACTATTCTGTCTTGCTGAGGGTAATGAGGGGTTTGCCAAAAGCGTTCACAAATACTCATTCTTTATCCTCAATGTCCTATACTTGGTTCTGAGGCCAAAAATTCTCTGCATAGTGAAGACTTAATGGAATTTTGTAGTTTTCTGATATGATTGCTTTGGGGTTGCTCTGAATTTAGGAAATATTAGGATAGGGATTATGGAAGTTGTGTCAGGAAATTACCTTTGCACACTGTATAGTTACTGCTCTGTGTCAGTTTCATAGTTCATTTCCTAACACACTGTTTTTGAATGTATCACAGGGAGGAAAATAAACAAATTATTTAAAATGATAGTTTATCAACTCCATTTTTTACCTTAACTAGTGAAAAACTGAAGTGTCAAGTGGTCAGAGCAAGGATATATCTACTAGGAAAAAGGACACATTCAACATTTATGTTTAAGTACATGATTATAGTTCACTTCAATAGTTAAAAATCTCTTTTCAGTAGTAGTAAAGAACATGCTTTTGCAAGTTTATGAAAGTTGTTTTTAAAGGTGGTAATCCCTAATAGCCATTTTCTGTTAGGTCTCTGAATAGACCAGTTTTTGGGGACTAAATTAAGTCTTTGATTAAAATCAGAAAACTCCCATTGTCTTAATGTCAGACATAAATACAAAATACCTTATAATACACTGCAAAGTGATTATGTGGAGAACAACTCTCAATACTGTTTTTCTTATCAATCCTGAAGTTAGAGCATCTTTGAGGACTTAGTGCAATACAGAAAGACAGGGTTTAATTGTTGTGTCAAATTCATTGACTTCTCTTGTGTGTCGGCATTCCCAGGTTTTGTGTGGCTATAAAGAAAGAAAATTACCCAGATTACATGCCTTCCAGCATATTCTCTGATAGTGCTAAGCAGATTTTCAGGCAGCCTGGGCATACCATTTATCTCCTGCCAACGGTGGTAATCTGCAACCTGCTGCCTTGTGAGCTGGAATTCTACGTGAAGGGTTTGCCCATCAGTGGGACACTGAAGCCTGGCAAAGAGGCCGCCTTGCACACGGCTGACACAGCCCAGAACATTGAGCTCGGTAAGGCTCTCGCTCAGGGACCATATGCTGCTCCTCTCTGTACCTCCAGGGAACTTGTTTCTGCAAGGAACTATGGCACAGAATGGAAAAATGGAAAAATAGAAAGCATTTAAATGGTGGTTTTACTGGGTTGCAGGGCTTCTAATTTTTAATAACAAAGTGAACACATGGGAAAAAAACCAACCCAATATTGCCATCATTTCCCCAAATCTGTCAGCTGTCACTTAGGGTGTTCCTTGTTCAGCTCTTGTTTTCCTGAGAGTGGAAACTGGAGAGAACAGTGGTAAAGAGGGGAATAAATCACGTAAGTTCCTAATGTTTTGGGTGGTTTTGCTCTTTTCTTTCTGACAGAAATAATTGGTATTGAGAGTATGTTTGGAGTTACTCAACACTGGTTAGACCTGTAATGCCTAAAGCAATAATTAGCCCTAATCAGGGTCCGTTACAGAACTTGTTTTGCTGTTTGTGACTTAAATTGGGGCATTTCTTCTGACGTCAGAGTTTACCATACTGGGCATATTTAAAAGTTGATCAGGGTGAGCTTATGAAATATTCAGGAAGATCAAGTTACATGAAACACCAACTTCAGTGCTTATCAAAAACTCATGTTTGTGTGGGTGATGTTTTATTTTGCTCTGCTTTGTTTTGTTCCATAGGGGTATTGCTAGAAAACTTCCCAATCTGCAAAGAGCTGTTGATTCCTCCTGGGACACAGAACTACATGGTGCGGATGCGACTGTACGATGTCAATAAGCGGCTGCTAAACCTGACCATACGGATTGTGTGTCGTGCTGAAGGCTCTCTAAAAATACTAATTTCAGCTCCATATTGGTTAATCAACAAAACAGGCAAGTTTTGTTGTAATCATGAAGTGGGAAATAAGGATTTCCTGTAGTATTTTGGTTTGCTTTCCAGCCAAATAAAGCTTTTGAACACTATTTAAGAGGAATAAAGGTTGCAGGAATTTATATTTTTAATAGTGCCAGCAGCTACTGTTTGATGCATGTTACAGGAGATAACTTAGCCATTGGGTTGCTGTATTACAGATTTTCAAACATGAGCTATTGTACCTCTAAATAAATCGATATACATTAGATCACTGTTAAAATTTGTGGTTTTCAAAAACTGAAATACCTTGAGAAGGCAATGGGTCTGAATTGCAGTGAGTCTGTGTGAACTTCCATTTCCAGGTCTGCATGGGCCAGTCTCATGATCTGCAGCTGTGAGCAGCTGTTTTAAGCAGGTTAGATGAAAAAGTAGATGGAGAATTCGCACACAGTAATGGCTAATACTACAACAAAAATATTTTGGGTTGTTCCTTAATTTGAAATTTTTACCATTCTCATTTTATTTTGTACAAAGGTGATGTGTAGTTTAACACTCTTTTCTTCTGTGTTTACTTAAAGGATTGCCACTTATCTTCAGACAAGATAATGCAAAAACAGATGCAGCTGGTCAATTTGAAGAGCATGAGCTTGCTAGAAGCCTCAGCCCACTGCTGTTCTGTTATGCTGATAAAGAACAGCCAAACTTGTAAGTAAGAAGGGCAATCAGGAGGAACTTCACAAAGGTGAAAATACTAAGATGACCTCATAAATGATTAAGTTTTTTAATACTGTGTCGAGCGTATTGGATTCTTAGACATTTCCTACTGAAAGCTCCTTTGTTGGCCAATTCTGTTGTGTCTCAATTTATTCCAATTTTTTTTTTTTTAATTTCAAAGATAAAAGACACAAATGCTGTCATGATTAATCAGTCTGGAAATTGCTGAGCTTTTTACAGGACATGGCCATTGACACCTTACCGATGTGTTGAAAGGGCTTGTAGCAGAAATGCAGAATGAGTCACTCAGTAAGAGATTTATCATGGCTTCAAATGCTTTTATATCCAGACACACGTGTTCTTTTTCTATCTGGGCGTGTGTTTGATCACCAGCATCATGTTGCTACCTGGTCCTTCATTTAAATTAGTAAATCTTTGTGTTTTCTTCTTACCCTTAGTTGCACGATGAGGGTTGGAAAAGGAATCCATCCTGAAGGTATGCCTGGCTGGTGCCAGGGTTTCTCCCTGGATGGTGGGAGTGGTGTCAGAGCCCTTAAGGTGATCCAGCATGGAAACCGGCCAGGCCTCATCTATAATATTGGTAGGTGGTGATGGGGACATCTGAAAATCCTGTGGAACTCTTGGTGAGATACAATGTCAGTGGCACCAGAAACAGAGCAATTGCAGCAGAGAAACATATCTTCTTAAAGGCTTTTGAGGGTCCAGAGAAAAATCATTAAACAAAAGATAGTATTGTAGCTATTTTTATATATTTGTTGTAAATTATATTAGCTTAAAAATTAGTTTGCAGTTATTTTTAATTTTACATTTCATCATTGAGTGTTAATAACTACATTGTCAAACTGTTCTGTCTGCTTCTGTGTTTTTATTCCCCTTGTATGTTAATTCCAAGTACATTTTAAATCCCATGACATTACTCTGATTATTTTGAGTGTCTGTGTACTGTAACTGTTCAGCCATGTGCTGTGTCTGTGGCTTTTGCTTGGCAGTGCCTGCATAGGCTGATGTGCAGGAGTGCAGCTTCTGGAGTCCTTGTGCTCCTGGTGTACATAAAGTACAAGCAGGTTTTGGTTTTAAATTAAACGAGAGTCTGGAAGTTACTCCACAGTGATTTTTGAGGAATTTTTCATATATTTAAAAGTGAAATAATTATTTGCATTGATGTACTTGTGATTGGGAATTGTTATGGGTTTTTTTATCTTCAGTTATCTTCAGTATCTAAGTTATACTTGAGAAATAGAGGGTAACGTCATAAAGTTACATTTACTACTTAAAATGATTTTCCAATGCAAGGCAGTGGTATAGCACAAAGAATGCATGTCAGGAACCCAAGAAATAACTTGTGTTTTCTGAAATATATTGTGGCAGCTGTCTTTTTCTTTTGTAAATAATAGCTTTATTTTCACCGTGTTTTTATTACTAGGTATTGATGTTAAAAAAGGCAGAGGCCGTTATATTGACACCTGCATGGTCACCTTTGCTCCCCGGTACCTGTTAGACAATAAATCAAGCTACAAACTGGCCTTTGTTCAGCGGGAATTTGCCAGAGGTCGGGTAAGAAGCTTCCTGGTGGTGACTTTTTAGTACAGTGTTGTACTTAGTCACAGAAACTGCTCACCAAGAAGAGCAGGCACTGTTCTTTAAAGTATTGTTGGCTGATTGTGAGGATCTTTCTCATTATTCCAATAGCAGCATCCACTTGACAGAAGAATGGCTGCGTTTGTATCTGAGAGTTGTATAGGTTAATAGTGGATTTTTCAGTGCTGGGATTATTTACCAATTTCTGTTCCTAGGGAACATCCAATCCTGACGGCTACATCTCCACCCTCCCTGGTTCCAGTGTTGTGTTCCACTGGCCACGGAATGATTATGATCAGCTGTTGTGTGTGAGGCTGATGGATGTCCCAAACTGCATTTGGTCTGGGGGCTTTGAGGTCAACAAGAACAATTCGTTCCACATTAATATGAGGTAGCTGTGACCTATAAATTTTCTGCAGCTGCTGTGTTTTGATAGAAGCAGCTGTTTAACACTGCAGATAATGCAGATCAGAAGTTTACCTGTCTTGTACTGTGTTCTTGTTTAGAGACACCCTGGGAAAGTGTTACTTCTTAAGAGTAGAAATTACCCTTCAAGGAGCCACATACCGCATCTCGTTCAGTGACACTGACCAGTTGCCGCCACCTTTCCGCATTGACAATTTTTCTAAGGTGAAAGAACCAAACCCCATATTTTTTCCCTTTACTCTTTTTAGTAAAAAAAGTAGAAGTTCTTCTGTATTTATTAGAAGTGGGAGCTGACTAACTTGTGTCATGAAATAAACATTATTGTCTGTGTATTTGTCTGTAATAATTGTAATTTTCTGAAGTTCTAGTTAAATTGGTAGTACACAGCTGCTTCATCTTTTACAAATGATAATGCTGATGATCATATGATCAACATCATAATCAAATGATAACATTGTGGCTTTCATGAGTGCTTTAGAAGTCTTACAAGGAAGAGAAGTATTACCAATGAGAGTGATGGTATTTAATCTGTTCTAGTCTCGTAATTTAGATTAGCAGGGTTTGAGGTGCTGCCATGGGACTGCAGACATTCTGAACCACAGATGACAGATAAAAGCAAAGATGATGTTTCTCATCCCTTTAAGACCCTATTTAATTGAGACCTGAATGGAAGAATATGCATATGAAATGATTGGGGGGAAAAAAAAGAAGTGATCTGAACATGTTTCAGTCATCAACTCCTAGTAAATGAGCAAATGATAGCAAAAAGTCTGTGTGATGAACAGTTCCTGTATGAACAAACTCCTCCTTTCTGACTGTTACAGGTCCCAGTTGTGTTTAAGCAGCACGGGGTGGTGGAGCCCAGGCTGTCCACTGAGGTGAAGCCCATGACCTCTCTGGATTACGCATGGGATGAGCCGGTCCTGCCTCCCTTCATCTTGCTGACAGTGAAAGGAGCAGGCTCCTCAGAAGTTGTCTGCTGCATGAATGACTTCCAAGACAGCAAACAGCTGTACTATGAAAACTTCATCTATATTGCTGCTACATATACTTTCTCAGGGTAATTCGTTATATCTGTTGATGGAAATATTTTTAATATTCACATTAAGCTTTAATTAATTAATATCAAATTATTATTCTCTTAATGGTTGCCATTCAAGAGTTTTTCACATGGAGTTAAATTTCTGTCTACCTTGTAGCTAGCAGAAGAAATGCCAAATTCAGAAGTTGTCTGGCTATTGGTAATTTATGTATTTTACCTCATTTGGACACAGTACTTTTGCTTTAGAGGTGCGGCTTGACACTGTTTATTCTGTCACACAGTGAGAAGGATTTAGCATCTGGCATCTGCTGTGACCCTACTATGTGGTCTCGGAAGAGTCGAGATGTTTGGGATCCCCTCTGGGGACTTAATTTCCTTTGCTGTATAAAGGACACTTTACCACAAGTCACACCTATTTACAACATGCCTGTGAGATTAAGCTTGCACTAGTTTATATGCTACTGAAAACAGCTCTGGGAGATTGATACAGGACTTTGTTACTTTGCTCAATATGAGATAGAAAACTGTCTTTGTAATTCATCTGTTTTGCCTGTGAAGTTCTGAGTTCTGGTGGGAAATCAAAGCCCTGTTTAAGAATGTACTCAAGTTACCAGCTTGCCCTGGTAATTCCTAACAAGAGGGGGAAAAAGCCCCAATATAAATGTTAGTCTGATAGGCTGTATTGGAAGTGTAAACTTGCAATTTGAATTTTGGTGCAGATCTAATTCACTCTACAAAAGAAGCTGCTACTCTTGCTGTTCTCTTGGTGTTTCAGGTTACAGGAGCCAAGTATAAGACCAGTTACTTCAAATAAGGATGCTGCAAATGCAGAGCTTGTCCTTGATGTTTCTCCAAAGACTCAACGAGTTTTGCTGAAAAAGAAGGTACCAGGAGACATTTGACTTTTTTTATATACTACTGTTGCTGTGTGCTGAAGTAAAATCAAATGCTTGAGAGTAGGAGAACATTAAAAAAAAAGTTCTAACTTTTAAAGGGTAGAGAGAGACTCCAAAGTGATGGTTTATTTTGAATTGTGGTGGTGCTTCTGTATAAGACTTTCATAGGGGTAAAGGTGACAGAAAAGGGAATTGAAATAAAGCAGTAAGGAAGGTTGTAAATGCCTCCAAGACAACTGAATGTGGTAGTTGTGTGTTGGATATTCTCATGAAGTTACAAGGTAGGACATGCTTCCTTTTCGGGAGCATTGTAAGCCAAGTCATCTGTTTCTGCAGCTCTTAAGAAACAGAGACTGTTTAAATATTGCTGAGTTTAACAAACAGCTTGTAAATGCAGCTCTGCATCTACCTGCTGTTATGTATTCATTGAATATCAGAGTCAATCAGAAGTCTTTATCCAAACTAGTTCCTAATTCTAATTCAGGGCTCTGAAGTTAAATATATTCAAGTCATTCCAAAAATTTATAATTCAAAGCCTCTGATAGCAAAACAGAACAAAAATACTTGCTCTGTATTATATTTAAATGTTGAATTTTTCTGCAACAGGAGCCAGGAAAGCGATCCCAGCTCTGGAGGATGATGGACACAGGAATGCTTTGCCATGAAGGCTCTTCAGTTCCTCATAACCCCCACAAACCTTCTCCTCGCTCTGAGGACTCCAGTATGATTTTAGATATCGCAGGTCTGGCAGCTGTCACAGATAACAGGTATTGAAATACAGTTCCTCAGGAAACTGATGTGGATTTCTAAGTGTATCTTTGAAAGCATACTTAATATGATACTCTCTGAATATGGAAAGACATCGTTCTGAAGGCACGTGAAAAAGCTGGATTTTACCTGGTTTTATAAAAAAACCTCATGCTCACTTGTGTGACTTGGAAATACTTGTAAAAGCATGGCTGATGCCCTTTCAGCAGGTGATTGTAGACAGAGCACTTCAGAAGAGAGATTAGAAAAATTAGCTGGGGCAAAATAAATGTTCAGCATTAACCAGGTGCAGAGTAAAAGTGCTGAGGTGCATCCTCTGAGCACTGGGGTGTCCCCTGCAGGTATGAGCCCCTGATGCTGAGAAGGCCGGATCGGCGGCGCAGCATGACCCAGACGTGGAGCTTTCGGGATGGGAAGCTGACCTGTGGTATCCATGGACTTGTTGTCCAGGTCAGTACTGATTTTATGTTGAGCCTGTTTTGTTTGTTGCTGATGTAGATGACAGAGTCATTTGGGCTTAGTCTTGAAGTGAACCAAAAGCTTTGAGGCAAATTCAGAATACGGAGCAAAGCGAACTTGTGCAAACAGCTTATGTTTTAAGTTTATATTTGAATGTTCTTATTAATTTCAAATAATTAAAGATCTTGTGCTATTAATTAGAAATTAGAAAAGTATTTTAGTTAGTACCCTGATATTGCATTAATCATTCTGTGATCAAATTACTGCAGCTTAGTAAGTAACTACTTGGAGCATCCAAAAAAGCTCTGTATTGCTGTCTTTAGATGTTGACTCAGTAAGGATTTACATTCTCATCTGCAGGTCCAGGGTTCATCTTTTAAAAAGCTTCCTATCGTTTTTGAAAACTCCTTAGGAAGGACTTTCCAATGTCCCTTGATGATGTGATAGCTTCAGTTTTAAATGTGCTGTGGGAATACTTAATTCCCACTTAACTATCAATTACCCACCTAATTATCAATTACTTAAGTATCGATCTTGGCTGTTTCTTTTAGCTGCCAACTGATTAAACATTAATTACCAGAAACTTTAGTGATATCAAGTAAAATGCTCTGGATTGTTCTTCTTTTAATTCTGAAGAATAAGGAGAGGAAAGTAAAACACAATTTTAAATTAATATATGTAAATAGTTATCTGAAGTATTTTACTTAATTTTCTTTCCTTACTCTTTTTTCTTTCTTCAGGCAAAGGGAGGAATACAGGGTCTTCATGATGGAGCTGAAGTTGTTCTAGGTCCTGATACCTCACTTGAACTTTTGGGGCCAGTTCCACCTGAACAGCAGTTTACAAACCAAAAGATGAGGCCTGGCTCAGGAGTACTGGCTGTGAGAGTCATCCCGGATGGGCCAACTAGAGTTCTGCAGGTGACAGTCCTTCATTAACTAGAATCTAGTTCATTATTTGCTTATACTGGAAATACTCTTTTTCTGTCTTACATCTTTAAATCCTTACGAAAAACTGCCTTTATGATGACATGAAGGGAGCAGGAATATCATAAGCCAGAAATAGTTACTACAGAGGTTTTCCTTGTCCTTATTTTTTTAAAAAGATAATTTTCTAAAGTAGGACAATGTAGCTGTTATTTATATATACAAAAGGGATCATTGTAGTAATTTATTTGTTTTCAGATAACTGATTTTAACCAGCGTAGAAATGATCGTTCATTCAGTGAAGGAGAAGAACTTTCAGTTACGGAGCAAGATCTGCGGAAGTTCAAAAATCCAGATACAGAGCAGGAGTTAGAAGTAAGATATGACAACTAGTATTTGTCTTTTTTATTTTCATTTTCCTTTCTAGATTTCAGGAAGGAGATGATGGTCAGTAACTTCTCCTGATGATGACCTCATGTTATGAACTTGTAGATTTTCCTGCTATGACTTCTCATTCTTAGAATTTGGGTTAATATGCCTTAACCCTCTTGATTCTGAGACTAATTGTCAATGAGCTGCTCAGACTCTTTGGAGATGATCCTAAAAAAATAACTTCTTTGCAGAAATGTGTATTTGATATCACAGGTTTTCTCAGTGTTGGTTTGTTAGTTGTGGTTTTTTTCCCCTTCTTTTCTCAGGTGCTTGTGAAACTGGAAGGTGGAATAGGATTGTCTTTGGTCAACAAAGTCCCTGAAGAGCTTGTGTTTGCAAGCCTCACCAGAATTAATGTCCACTACACTCAGCTCTCAACCAGTCAGGTGCTAGAGCTCAGTGTGCATGATATACAGGTATTTGCCATTTTGAAACAAATTCATTTATTCATGGGTCTTCTTCAGTTTTTTGCATCATAATAGGTTTGAAAAATGTTTAAAGCTGTGTGACTGAGATTTTAATTCCTAAATATCACCAGAGTTTCAATTCTGTTTTCTGTCGACTGTGTAGGTGGACAACCAGCTTATTGGCACCACACGGCCTTTTATGCTCTTTCTGACGCCCAGGATGAGTGAGAATGAGCCCCTGGACCCTGGGCCTGCTGTACAAGTCAATGCCATGAAATTTCCCAGTAAAAATGCACTGACAGATATATACAAGGTAAACCACAATGTTTTGTGCAACATAGGTATTACTTTGCTTAAATGACCTTTCCTGTTCTTAATTTTTACTTGTAATCTGAAGTCAGTGGTTTGTGAAATACACTTTGTTGAATCAATTCTGAAGCTTAAAGGACGCAGTGTCCACCTTCTCATGTTTGTGGTGTTTAAAGCTACAGCACAGTGATGAACAGGGAAATAAGTGTGTTTAAAAATATAAAAATTCAGTCCAGACCCCAGTCTATCCATGTCTGTGACCTTATTTTTCAAGGTAGTTATTCTCTCCTGAGAACTGTAGCACAGTGAACCAGAATATCTATGTTTTGCTTTTCAGCAGTTGAGTACAATGTTATAAATTCTCTCTGATAAGCTGTTATTTTGCTGCATAAACCCTGTTCTGTGCACTGCAGCCTTTTGGAAACGTTGGTTATAAATTTATCCACCAACTGTGGTATGTATTGTGAGAGTGAAACTGAGCTGGTTGTCAAGACTTAATTTCTCACTTGGAATCTTCACACATGTATTTTAACTCTGTTTTGAAAACCAGGTGATTCCAGTGTAGGAAATGCAGCTAAGATTTTGAAGTGTTAGGATTAGGTAATAAAGCACAACGCCTTCCAGAAAATTGAAATAATCATCACTAGTTGTAGATAACTTGAAGGGAAGAAAGCTACCAAAGACATTTTGAAGGTGGGAGTCTTGCTACAAATCCACTAAAGTGAAAATATTCCACTGAAATAGAGCATGTTGTCCTTTTTAATAGCTTACATGGATTATATTTCTGGTGTTAATGCTGTAAACTGAGACTTGTTTATCTCTATAGCATCTGATGATCACTGCCCGAAAGTTCACAGTTCAAATTGAGGAGAAACTACTTCTGAAGCTATTGAGTTTCTTTGGCTATGACCAATCGGAATCAGGTGTGGTATAAAATTGCGTAGCCCAGATTTACAGTGTACAGAAGTATTGTGATCTTTGCATATAAAATAAGTAGAAAACACCAGCACGCTCTTGGCTGTTTGGAACCTCCCACTCTTGAACAGAGCTGGAAATGCCTCAGTGGCCCCTGTGAAGCTGTTCATGGGTGTTGTGCCTGTTGCAGAGCTCAGGTAATGGCACAAGTTCAGCCTGTCTCTTGAAGGAGTTCAGTATTCATTTTCAGTTCCTGCATCTGGATTCATCTAAATTAGGATAAAAGAAATTGTGTTATTAATTTAGCAAGCCACTTTGTTTAGTGATTTGTTTAGTTTGTTTATTTAACCCAGGGCTAGAAGTGGGATCAGTGTTAATTTGTTCCTTGGGCAGTTCCTCTTGCTTCACTGCAAGAAAATTTTTTCTGACCTTTGTTGTGGCATCCATACCCCTGGTTTTAATTGTAATGTAAGTTTTCTTTCATTCAATGAGGCAAGACAGATCTTTTCAATCTTCTGATATCATAGATGCTATTCTAATCCTCCTATTTTAGTGTTTATCTGTGCTTTGGAAACTATGAAATGTTTGTTTTGGAGTGGCAATTGAAAATGTCACTTCTATTATGCAGTAGCCTGTCGACTGTTACATAACAACTGTCACTGGAAAAGAACTATTTTTGGCATGATTCCAAAGAGGACCAAGCCTACAAATGATGCTCCAGAGTTCTGTCTTGCTAATCCACACTATCCTCTGAATTGTCTCTGGAAAAATAACAGTATTGCATTTCACAGAGGACTTAGAAACTTAGATCTCTAGTGATGAGCAAGAAGTAAAAATTTTGAGTTTTGCTCTTAGCCTTTTAACTAATTTGCCTTTTGTTCTGGTTTACCCTGTTGCTTTTGCTATTTTTTTTTCCTTACTTACTATACATTATTGGTAGTTTATCCACTGATGCTGATGTCATCCAAGATTCAGACAGGAATAATTTTCTCATTTACAGTCAGCATGTTTTATTGTTCATAAGTCTGAGTTCATAAGATTTGATCATCTTTTCTTTCCCGTGCTTCCTGGCACCACCGAGGTGCTCTTACAAATAACATGAGCCTGTTAATGTCAACCAAATTTGAGTCACTCTCCATGTAAATTGATTTATTGGATATTTTCCATGTAGGCATTTTGTCCATTGTGTAGTGAATAATTGAAAGCTTTCTTTGTTCATTGTGTTCTTAGTTGAGTGTGTAAGGAATTACAGAGAAAGTAGAGAGAAGAAAACAGACTGTAAGATCACAATTGCACAGTAGGAACATTGCATGGTCATATGTTATCTCCTTGTTTCTGTGTGCAGATAAAGATAAATTAGAAGTGAGATTAAATGCTCACATAACAGGTTTTAGAGATGCAGAGCAATCTGACAAAAATTCTTGAGCCTCAGAGGTCAACTTCATGTCACAAGGCATGAGTGATTTTGCTGGCTACACCAGCAGTCACACATACTTTTTATTTGTAGAGAGGATTGCTAACTCTTAACAGAGTGTGCTTTCCTAACTCCATATTTATTTATCTTTAATTGGTTCTGATTCCTGTGTTTTGTCTGGATGCAGAGGTTGAAAAGTATGATGAGAACCTCCACGAGAAGGTTGTTGAACAAGGTGGAGGACAAAAACGATACTACTTTGAAAATCTGAAAATCAGTGTGCCTCAAATCAAGTTGAGTGTCTTCACTTCCAACAAGCTCCCTTTGGATCTCAAGGTACACCAATGCATTCTCAGAGTGGGCTTCCAGTAAAGAGAAAGAAAAGGGAACAGGAGCTTTAACTTAATACTCTTTGGTTTCCATTTACTCTTACATTGTCTAAGTTACAAATAATAGAAGTTCCAGCAACTTCTGAGATTTAATTAGCATAGTTTCCAGTCTCTTCTGTAACAGTCCTTAATTTTTGTAATTTCAGTTGAAGCACAGCCAACTGGACCTAATAACTCACTGCTTTACAAAGGACCTTGGTTGCAATAACGGAAGTGTAAAGAGCTTAAAGGGAATTACAACCGTAAAATAAGAAGTTATTCAACTTAGAGAACAGAAATACAGGACAACTCTGAGCGTTTTAATCCAAAAAACATTGTTTCATTGGAATTTGAGAATTTGCATGAGCACTGTGCAATATGGTCAAAAATTAAAGTAAATTGAGATTGAATATGAACTTAAAATAGGTGGGAAGTCTGGTCTTCTTGATATGGTCATAAATCTGGCACAGTTGGTAAGTGAACCAGGGATTGCAGATTATAGCCAGAACATAGTCTCATCCAATGTTCCCAAACTGTGTGTTAGGACACACGATTCCTGGACACAATAAAGTGGCAGCAGTCAGTTGCCACTTCAAAAATGATTAATTTAACATTTCAGTCAGAAATATTTTAGTTCTTTCTGAGCTACTTTCCTCCAAGGTGGGAGAGCTGAAACAAAACCAACCAACCTAACCATGAAAAACCCTCCCTACTCTGGAGGAACTGAGCTGCTCCCTTTTCAAAAAACCAAAACTGAGACACCAACTAAGCTTTTTTTGTCCTTGATATTAAGGACATCATGATGAGCAAGCTTCTAAAGAAGTTTAGTTTTGTGTAATGAATGTCTGTCATGGAGTCTTACCAAGATGATCCAGAAGATCACCAGTCCTGCATTCTTGTATTGCTTTTACCAAACCCTTGTGCAGAGGGCAGTTCAATAGCTAGCTGAGATATTTCTTGCCTGTGATATTCCTAGCTACAATATTCCTTGGATGTGATATTCCTTAGCACTAAATAATAGCAGCATAAATAATAGTCCTGAATATGTGTTTGCACTTTAGCTTCAACACAAAAACCCTAGTAATTCCATTAGCTGAAATGCAGACTGAGGAAGCAGAGCTAGTGCCGAGTGCCTTTAAACGCCCAGCACTGTGCACTGTTCTGTTTGGATTTCCTACCACCCTTGGTATAGGATTGCACATGGATCCATCTTGGCAGCTGTCAGCAGTGTTCTCGAGAGAAAACTTGGCGTATACATTTTTCCCCATAATGTTAACAGTCCCTGCGTATTCTGTATATTGACTTTCACAGAAAGAGTTCCATTCAGTTCTGTAGCACAGGAAGGTTCAGGGTAGGAGGGAGAGAATAATCACTGTAGAGCCTTTGTGGGAGTTTTTCTAACTACCTCTAATGTTTCTGACTTGGACTTGGCTGTCTGGTAATTTGGTGTAGACAGATTATTTTTATTAGGTACCAGTATTAACAAAGTTGCCTTTTAAAATATCTGATAGTTAAACAGGAAATTACTTCCTACCCAAGTGAATAATGAGGACTACTCTGGTTGGTCATCCATTTACTGAAAAAATAAATAGTCTTTTCTTACTCTCAAACTTAACTCAGACCTGTAGCTTGCCTTAATTTCCTGCAGATGGCACAAAAACTCGTGTTCCCTATACCAGGCAGCTTTGGTGATTATTGTGTAAAGATACAACATCAGTGTGAGGCTTCTTGCCTTCTTCAGAGTGTCTGATGTCGGTGAGTGTACAGATGCCATTATCAAGACCTGAAGAAGAAGGAGACTCTTTCTGTGTTAAAAAATTAGGTTTTTTATGATTTTTTTTTGAAAATTGTTTTATTCATGTGTGTGTCTATTTAGATGTATAGCTTGTCCACCTTAAATGTGATTTTTTATGTATAAATTGTACAAGGTACAGATGGCCTATGAGCTAATTACAATCTTAGTTTTCTTTCTTACAAAATAATGGGAAAAGCTAGTTTAAAGAATTTCTGTACACCATATAATGTTAAGACATGATCCTCAGGCTTACAGGAAATTATGTATGTTATTTCAGCTCATCCTGACATTTAATCCCTTCGCAGAAGTTCAGCAGGGTGGAAAATAGCCAGTTTTGTCAAGGAAATTAATTTAGGGTTGGTTTAATTGAACAATAGAACAGTATAGCAAAGTTATATATGGAATCTTAGACACATTTTGGTTTGAAATATTCCTATCAAGTGTGGGAAACAGATTGCATTGGGAAGCTTAGTGACTCTTGAGTTATTGAAGAAATGCTGTGCTTACAAGTGATCAGTACTTACAATTAAAAGATTTGTGGGTGATTGCTCTCTGTATCCAAGTGTCCACACTGCAGTGGTAGAGAACTCCAGCAGCTTCAGAGAATTTTGGTTTGTTACCCATTTAAAGGTAAATTCACTTAGATGCTCTGAATGAGAAGCAGAGAGAAGAATTACAATGGTAATATGTTTTATTTACTCAGGCATTGAAAAGCACACTGGGATTCCCTCTGATCCGATTTGAAGATGCGGTGATTAATTTGGATCCTTTCACTCGGGTCCATCCATATGAAACTCAGGAGTTTATCATTAATGACATTCTGAAACACTTCCAGGAGGTCAGTGTGGTGGAAATTATGTCGTGGCAAAGGTTGAACTTCTCTTGGTTGAGGAGTTCTCCACTGAGGATATGCGAAGTCTTTCCTGACTATTAAGTGTTAGTGCTGTGTTGCTTCTTTGGTGTATGGAGCAGTAGTATCCCAGAAGAATTCTAAGAATACACTGCATTTTAAGATGAAACTATTGTTAATTTTACTGGTATTTGTGTGTCGATTTCTCCAGTAAACCTACTGGGTTGACAGAAGCTTCTGTTGTGGGTGGGATGGTTTTTTTTTTCCATCAACCTTGCTGCTGTTAATGTGACCCATAAGAAATACTTCATTCTTCCTCTTGATTTTACAGGAGCTGCTGAGTCAGGCAGCAAGGATTTTAGGTTCTGTGGATTTCCTTGGCAACCCTATGGGTCTACTAAATGATGTTTCAGAAGGTGTTACTGGACTTATAAAGTACGGCAATGTGGGTGGTCTTATCAGAAATGTCACTCATGGAGTATCAAACTCTGCTGCAAAGGTAAAAATTGTGATATTAAAGTCTGCCATAACAGTAAGCAAAATATAGGCAAGAAGTCAAATAGAACTATTGACCATGCTTAAATTGCTTTATTTTGTTTGTTAATTTGCTCCTGTTTGTTTTGTAAAAATGTTGTTTGAATTGTAGATTTTGTTTTTCTTAAATGCTTTTTATACATCCCAGGGATGCCAGAAACAGGAGTCAATGGACCACTCAAAACCCTATTATTGCTGTACAGATACTTGAAAGTTGAATCAACAGTTAACCAAAATGAGAAATAATTTGCTTCTACATGCAAATGAACAAAACTGTGTTAAATTATGTATATAATCTACATAGAGAGTGCACTAGAGAATGGTGGAGTATTTAAGGGGTTATTTAGTATAACAGTAGATGGTAGCTGTTATTTTTGAGACGTGATTAAGCTGATGTGAATAGCAATTATGCTGACTCTTGAGGTTTTGGGGTTTTTGTGCCACATAGCAACAAACTAAGGAATTTCTAGATTGCTTTGTATTTATCTGTAGTTTAATTCTGAAGTCTCTGCATGGTGAACATTCTTTTGTCCTTCCTGATAACAGCTGAGAGAATTCAGTTATATCAGTGAAAATAACTGTATTTAGTACCCAAGAGAGGCATGATCTGAGGAAGGAGTTAGAAATAGGAAGTGGTTTGGATCATGGTTGATGCTGTACTTGATACTGAGCAAACATATGTTCTTGAAATGTTTTATTACAAACATGTTGTGTCAGCACAACCCTTCATGGGTACAACTGCAGTAATGCTTTTTTGACACAAGGATGTGTTGCTAAGTTTGGTTTTGTGAAAATTCTTTACTTTCTATTATTTTCATTTTCCAAGCGGGTGTATTGTACGTATGTATTGTTATGGTTGATCCTTTAGCAACCTTTCCCACTTATTTGTATACTAAGAAATCTGCTTTTCCCCTTCCTTACTGGAAAAAGCTGATTCAGAAGATTCAGAGTCTGTATAATTAGAGAGAGTTCAAGACTAACATTATAAAACCTAGACCATCAGCAAGTGCAGAGCTGAGTCTGACCCAGAGAGCTGAGCCATGAGGAAAGATGACATGCACATTCTCTGTCATAATTATCTTGTTTGCAGCATTAGTCTATTTTGCACAATTTCAAGAAATTCAAACAAAATACCATGTTGATATTCCTGTCTTAATCTCCTAGTCGGTGGTTCTGTAATTCTCAGCACTGCAAATACAAGCTGATCCAGGCAGTCTGGTAGAAGACTTGCTGAGCTTCTGGAAGGCAGCTGTATCTGTCTGCAAATGAGTACTTTTGTCCATGCTTTCTCCTCGTGGTTGTAGTCTCTGGTGACCCATCCACTCCACCCAATGGAGTATGTTTCTTTAGAGTTTCCTTTCTATAAAGTGTTGTTTCCTCATCACAGTCACATCTGCAGCAACAGTCTCATAAATCATCTTTTAAAAGGCACGAGCCTTCCTCTGTTTCCCACAAGGGCAAGGTCATTCCTTGAACTTTAGAGTCATTTGTAACCAAGGGGTTTGTGAAGAAGATTTTCAAAGGCAGAAGGGCAGTTGGATGCTGAACTCCTTTCAAAATTCAACAGGAGCTGAGTGCCTGCTTCCCATTTATACCTTTGAAAATCACCCCATGTACCATTTATCTGTCTTCCCAGGTATTTTTTTTTCTTTCTCCTTGATATATAAGAAATGTTTCTGTGATGCAAGTCTCACACAGTTCCCTTTTCAAAGCTTTTTATATGGTTTATGTATTTGTCCTTTTGGAACAAGGAGAGAAATCCATAATTTAAGAAGGCTTAGTAGTACATAGTGGAGCTCCTTGATGAGTCCTCCCTCCAAAGGTTGAATCTTAATTCTGATGCATAGAAGACAATGGTAAAAAAGGCTCAAATAGTCAGGTTGAATTCTACCTTATGTGTTACACTGCTTTCACGCATTTAAATCTGCTCGAAAACTAAGCCAGGAATGTCCATATGATTAAAAAATTGTCATTTCAAGTACAGTTTGTGGTGTGTTATGTACATGGTACAGCATAGAACTTTGTCTTTTACTTTCTGTTCTACCTTGTGTGTGCCATATGAGTGTGCCTAAGATAAGTGAAGTATTGGTAAAGAAAATTATGTGGAGAGAAAAAACAATTTGAGTTTGTCAAGAGAAACAAAACTGAAACAATAGGTAATTTTCATCTTGCTGTTGGTGCTCTGGAAAGGTAGTTTTAAGTATATTTTCACTGCATAAATTTTCACCTGATTCAGCTGTGCCACAGAGGGCTCTTGTCTTTGCAGCTTATTCTGTGGATCTGTAATTAAAGGAGCCAAAACTAGAGGAGCCTGTGTCCTGCACAGGCACTGGGGGTTGGGAAAAACCTCCATTTTGGTTGTTTGAATACCTGACTTATGAAGTGTCTAAAATAAAAATCTGTCCTAGATTTTAAGATGAGTTAGTATTAAGGTGTGAGTAGATAGATAAATGAAGAGTAATACTATAATCATGGCTTTTAAAGTAACACTGCTCAACTGAATCAAGAAGTAAGCTATTGGAGTTGTATCTGGTTTTGTCATTTTATTGCTTTCCTATTTTATAGTTGTACTGATTATCCCTGTAATGGCTTTTCCATGCATTTCAGAGCACGCAGTGGGTAATGCCTTCTTTCAAGTGGAGAGCTGCAGTGTATTTAAATTGGCACAAACCCTTAGGTTAAATAAAGTTCACTACAGACAGTTTTGTAGTTTTTATCCCTTGGAGACTCGAAGTTCTGTATTTTAAAAAGTTCTTTGATCCTAAATATAGACACCTGAGGGAATTTCATTCCCTCTGAATGGAGCCTTCTATAGTTGCCATATGCGTAGAAATGTCTCACATTCTTGGCATCCACACTTTTTTTATTTCCCCTGTTAGGCATGATAGAACTAAATCCTAAATTGTTCCTGTTTCAGATGTGTTTCAATTAGAAATGAATACTGAACACTGAATTAGCAGCTGGGCAAAACTGTTCTGTAGCTTGTATTCTCCAAATGGAAAAGTAAGTGTGGTTGTATCTATTACTGGCAAATAGGTGTTGTGCTGACATAGTGAAATTCCTGGTGGTAAAGGATTGAAAATATTCACAGCTTGTCAATACTGTATTTAATGTGTCTGATTTCTTTCTACCTCTACCACGAATTCTCTTATCTTTTAGGAATTATGAGCACATAGTAGTGTCGCTGTTATGACTCTGAGGTTAGGATATAGGATGGAAATAATTGGTGTGTCCTTCCCTTCCTCTTGAGAAAAATAATTTAATGAACTTAATGAAAGAACTTAATTTTCATATTGAACTTTGAAGTTTCCAGTTTAATTAGGCTTCTTAAGGAAAGGTAAACCATCAGTCACAGCTGCATTTCCCTGTTAGGTTTTTCGGAAGCATGCAGGGTTCTGAGAGACAGGCCGCCTTCCAGAAGCAGGCACCTGAGATGCCAAAACTTCCCTAGAGGGGAGTTGCAACAAATTTCATTTGAGTGTTTGTTTTCTTTTATGGCTGATGAACCTTTCTGCCCTGGACTTTCACTTCATCTGTTTATTTCAGCTGAGCTCAGACTGATGGCAGAGGTGCTTAGGTGCTTAACAGAGATAGGAAAAGATGTGAGGTGTTCGAACCGGGTAAGAAAACTTTAAGACTAGTAAGGATGCAAATACTGCTCCAGGTGAGTGTTTGGCATGGAGGCATTTGTAGAACAGGAGCATGAAAGCAACAGAAAGGGAAATGGGAGTTTTAACCCTCCTTGTAAGATATATCAAAGCAGAATCTCAAGTGGTTGGCAGTGACAGGAAAATAAAGATAACTGAATGGAAAATAAAGAGGAAGTAATAAAGGAATTATTTAAAAACAAATCTTGGAATTATTTAAAAACAAATCTTGAACAAGCGTTTGACTCACATGAATGTTAACTTTAACAACGTTGGCAGTAAATGCAATGATAAGTGGCTGTAGCAGAGCACAGAAGGAAGGTGCAGTTTGAGCAGGCTCTACCCAAAAACAGAAAGGTTTCTAAAACAATCAAAGCTGATGGTTCCCTTTTGTTTTAAGTTTCTTAGTTCATGTAACCAACTACTCCTCTTTGATACCATTCAGAAGCGAGAACAACTGCCATTCTCCCATTTTTGGAGTCACTGCAGTTCAGCTCTAGGTTCATTAGCTCAAAATGCCAAGGAAGTAGCTGAAAATAAAATAATATCTTGGTGTCAGGGAACTTCTAACAAAAGCCTTTGTATATGAAGCCTGAGAAAGAAATATGTGATGGTGTTTTCCTCGGAAGAGTCTTAAACAGAATCATCAAGTGATGCTGTAGAAAGGTCATGGTGGTATTTGGGTTCTGAGTTGCTGAGTTTCCTACCATTCTATATTTTCATTATTTTTGTTTGATTCTCTGCTCTTCACCTTAACTCCTAAGAGCAGAATGTGTGTGGTTACTGTCAGTCTCACTGGATAAAGGTGAGGAAGGCTGGAATACATGTCATCTTTCTGGGCAATTTTACAGTTTAGAATTCGGGTTTTCCTTCAGGAAAGCTGGTATTCATCCCTTAGAAAGGATAGTTGAGGTATTGAAGTAGTGGGACTTAGCAGCATTTACCGTAATTTTTTCTGTAACAAAAGTGATTTATACAGTTTGGGTCAAATGTAGCTTTTTTCTTTGTTTTCTTCAGTGTAATCTTCCCCGGTGTAGCGTAGAGGTTCCTGCAGCCTATCCAGGTGGCATGCAGGTCATCTTCAGTTTAACTTGCATTTCATCCACAGATAAGCAGCTCATGTGCAGGTTTGCATGAGCAGTGAGAAACTGTATCAAAATGTGCCGATTATGAGATGGAAAGCAATTGAAATTCCCAGGCAGAAATGTTGAGTACTGGAGGAACATTACAGATGAGGCCGTTTCCCCATTTCCTGCCAGTTTGAAAAGACAGCAAGTTTTATGGCCAATTAGTGGCAATCAAAATGCCACTAATCAAAAAATGTAAAGTGTCAGTTTTAATGTGCAGAACATCTGGTATCTGTAATTAGTATCTTTGAAAGAGGTTTTGGGATAAAGGATCATCTTTGAGAAGTTTGAAGTATTCTTTTGTTCTTCCTGGTTTTCATTTGTACCATGGGATAAAATGTATCTGGCCAGCATCCAGGTTGAAAGTTTTCTTCTCAGATTGGGTTAAATTCAGCCTTTCTTTTACAAAGCTTCTTGCACAATGTGAACACACTTTACTCCAGTGTATTTTCATGTGGAGAAATGGGCATGGGTAGATTGAACAGAAATGGTGATACATTCTGTGGGAAGAACTGGTTTGATGTGGACTTGACATCCTAAATGTGCCCCATTCAGAAGCAAATTGGTGGCAGCTTTGAATGAGCCTTACCCAGGAGAAACTGATCAGTTGATAATGAGAGTCCTGCAACAATGCAGCAACTGCACACATGGAGATGCACAGCTGGATAGAGGAATGTACAGGTGACCATTTGACAATTGAAAAAAAGAGGGATTGGAGAGCTTTAAGCTTTACACCTGCTCTAGAGCTTCATTTCGAAGGGGTTTACCAGCTGATTTTCCTGGAAAATAAAATGCATTATTTCTGTTGTGCTGACTCACTGGAGTCAGTGAGCAAAGGAGAATTTAAAATGAGGAATGCAAAGAGTTGCCAAGTCATAAATTGTGACACTGGAAATAAGCATTTATCATAGATGAAATGAAATTTAGTTTTAACCTGCAATTTTTGAGTGGTTACATGTCAGGTGAACAGGCGCATCTATCCTGTATATCACCATTAGCATCTGAAGGAGAAAAAATGGGGTGTGGGTTTGAAATTATTTCAGTCTTGATAAATGGCTGAGTGCACCTCCCTACTGTGTATTTAAAGTTGTAGAGTTGTGTAGAAAATGTTAAATAGTACAGACTTAAACTTGAAGTTCCTTAGCTGTGTATCCCTGAGAACTGCAAATAGTGTTTCTATGGCCAGGGGAGAAGGCCAAGCTGTACCAGGAGATCCAGAGTTGTTCACTATTTACACACACACACACACACACACACACACACACGCGTGCACGATGGCAGGTCCAGTTAATGTGCTTGCATGGGGTTTCCTTCAAAATACCTAGTGGAACATGGAAAACCTGTTAGTTTTTAAATAGGAGGTTCTTTCAGATCCCAAGCATGGTCACAGGTGGTCATGGCAGAAAAAGAAACTGGTTAGAAAGAGCCTGAATGCTGCAGTTAGCGCAGATGGAAATGCTTTTGGAAATGAAAATCAACAGAGCTGGTAAAGATGTTAAAACCAAACCTAAAGTGCCCCCTCTGAATACTTTGTTGTTACCTATTAACTCAAGGCACTGGATCTCTTCAGACTTTCTCTCCGTTTTTCAGTATATTGAGGGGTTTAAGGAAGGGGGTGAAGGAGGGCAAATAATTCCATTCTCAAAAAAATAAACAAACTCGGCTTGGTAAGAGTTAAGGCTGGGGGGCGGGGAATTATCTGTTAAGAGTATTAGTTGTTTAATAAAGCACAGTTGTCCTCCAGATGAACCCGCCAGTGACTCCGCAATTGGGGTCATTCCAAGTTCATGCTGTGGACTTCTGACTGCCTTCTGTGTCTGTGAAAACAGCCGGCGGTTCCTGCAGGGATCACTCATTCAGCCCTGTAACACAAAACTATTGCCAGAGGGCACCTGCTGGTGCGGCTTCCCAGGAGGTCCCGGAGGGAAGCGACCCAGCTCCTGGGGTATGGCGGGGTGGGAACAGCGGGGCTCCCCTGGGATACCCGGCTAATCAGTCTCCTCACAGCCGACCCATCAGGGGTTCCTGTGGCCGCCAGCAGCCCTTGTCAGGATGCATTAGGAAGCTCAGTTAACGATGGGATGTGAGCTAATTAAAGCTCCTTTACTTTGGGCATATGACATAAATAGGGGTGGGGAATGCTGCAGGGTCTCAAGGAGCACGTTTGTTCAGTGGGAAAAGCTGTCGGCTCCTCGTGGTTGTCAGTAATTTGGAGAGGGTCAAAGTTTATGTTGCTCTGAAAATGAGAAGCTGATTATCGCTTTTTGCTGATTTAGTATTTTCTAAATTAAGACTCAGTTGGTGCTGTTCAGAATGCCAGGACTCGTTTCTCTCTGCACAGTTTAGCTGGATTATAAATGCTTTGGTGGCTGGGCCTGAACTGTCCTTTCTGGTTAGGACTGGATCAAAGAGTTGACTTGGGTCTGTCTTGATGTATAAAGGAAAGTGTAAACGTCTAGAGCATATAAATTTAGCTGAATTCACAAACTTTCCTGCTAAAATGCCCCAAGTAATTCTTAAGAGACTGACCAAAACCATGGCAAAAGTATTTTGGGGAACAGCTTCAGACCAATAGGCCTTTGAAACCTGACAAACAAATCTGTTGTGTTTTCAAATAAAAGCATTTTACTTTTCAGTCCCAGTATAATACACAATTGACCACAGTGATAGGAAGGGATGAAGCTGTTTGTTGTCTGTGCTTACTGGTGGCCAGTCTGTAAAACTAAATATGTACTGCTTCCACTCTATAACAGTGTGTAAACTGATGAGCAAAGAAGCGGGTCTAAAAGTTATTTTTATGGTAAGTCACAGAAATATATTACATATCAATCGTGAGACATTGCAGTAAAAGCAGGGAAACTTAGGCTGCAGAATTTATTGGACAACTTTATCTGTCCCACTGCACCCAGTCCTTGTGTATATCCAAGAATCCTGCATGGCTTTTTGATTTTTGCCCTTTCCAAAGTATAGAAGCAAGATTTGAAGATGACCCTTTAAACCACAAATCCCGACAGCATGTATATATGTCTCCTTAGCCTAGAACATGTACACTCTGAGGATTTTTCGCCTCTATAGGCAAGTGCTTAATTTTGAACTGTGTTAATTTACTGACATCAGCATAAAAATTGGCTTCCTCTAAAATACCTTTAACAGGTTGTACAGTTGTAGGAAATAAAGGTGATTTTTAATGATGTTGCTACAGGACAAGTGACCATGAAGGATTGAACTCCTTTCTAAATGACTTCTGCAAAGCAAAGATGAGAACCAAATAAACCCTGTGATTTCTGATTTAAACACAGTTCATTGTGAGGTTTGCACAGAAGTTTTAACTGATCCAGAATTAATTTCATCACTTTCTCCCTTAACATTCCATCTTGGAATGTTCTGCTTTGCTCAGTTAATAATATTTGTAAATGTACCATTCTCTGGTGCTAGAATTACAATGGAATGTTTGGACTCAGGTCATAATTGTGTATTTATCCTTTTGGGATGTCCTTAGAGAACCAGGCAGTGCCAAGAACTTAAAAAGACTTTAAAAGATGACTAAAACCTTATTTCCATGCTGTGTGCTTCATGCATCTGGCTTAGAGGGAACAAGCAGTCCAAAGTCGAGTTTCCATTTGCTTTGAATTCTTTTTGTGCCCCATAAGCCGTATTGTTTGGCACCAGCTTTGGTTCACAAACACTGTATATGGATGTTTTTGTTTTTCTTCTATTGCTTGAAACAGCAAGGGATATGTAGTCAGTGGTAAAAGGTTTTTGTGGCAAAACTTCCTTAATTATTGTGCCTTTAAAAAGAAAAACAAACACAACAAATAATCCAAAACATTAATAGATTAGTTTCTTGTACAGATAGTATTTCATCTGCATTTGCAGATCTTGTTGAATAGTTAGTATTGATTGGTGACACTGTGTAAATGTAAAACAAGAAATGATGAATCATTGATTTACTTGAGTCTGCAGAGGAGGCTGAGCCTCTGCACTTCTGAGCATGCAGAAGTGCAATAACATCTTCAATGATTGTGAAGTGCTGAGAGTGGTTAGCATGCTCATCCAAAGATAGTGTGCACAGTAGCATAATGTCCTGGGATTTGGAGGAAAATGTCGTATTTCACCCTTCTCAGGAGGATGCGTTTATGTTAGAGCAAGTAGGCTGAAGTGCAGTGGGGGATGTTTTTCTGCTTGCAGTATGTTACCAGTCAGTAGCTTCATGTCTTAAATGAACCGGTGTGGGATGAAAACCAGGGATCCAAGTGTCTTTAGAGTGTGGACCTGGAAGAAAAGATCAGTGTCCCTCTGTAGAAGGAAAATGGAGAAAGAACCATGTGCTTTGGGGACAAAAAGGGTGAGAGGAGACAGAGGGTGTCTTGTGAATGAAGGTGGCTGAATGCTCAGCTGCCTGGGGCTTTTAGGAGGGTTCTCCTTCTGTGCAGGCAAAAGGGATAAGGCAAAGCATTAAATAGTACGTACTGATGATAAGTTGAAATATTTCAAGTACCTGAAATGACAGAGCTTTTAAGCAGTAGTCTGGAAGGCTCCTATTCCCCTCTGTCTGGAGAGGCCAAATTGACAAATAAAATACCCACTTCTACGTGTGCCTTGTGCAGACTTGCTTCATCCAGAAACATTGGGAGCCTTTTGGTCTGGAAGTAGGTGACTTCTCTTAGCTGAAACTAATGTACTGTGTTGCAGTTCTGTTTCAAGTCAAGGGATGTCTGAAATGGGGAATATGCAGAGAGAAAAGACCAAGTCTTGTTTTCATCAGCAAGTAGACTAAGAACTCATTATGAAAATTAGGGTAGAGAAGAGGGAGCTGTTTTTTACAAGTCCCTTGATTAGTTTCATGTTTGTTCCACAGACTGTTGTGTTTAGTTATGCATTTACATGGTCTTGAGTAGGCTTTGAAGTTAGCAGGTCACACCTTATTAACAAAAGCTGAGGAAGACAAGGGTGGGTCGCACTTTTGGTGTCACCTTTGTTTATCTGGAGCCGATTTGCTGTGTAACCGGGCTAACAGCTCAATAAGGCACCATCTCTGCTCTTTCACGAGTCTTAAAACCTCAACCTCAGCAGCTGATATTGCACTTCCCAAAGGAGGTATCTAAAAGCAAGACATGGGGAGGGGGGGAAAGGCAAGCCTGCTTTTGTGCTTCAGCTTGTTCAAATCTCCCTTCAGAGTTTAAGCTGGACTTAAACTGCTTAAATTTCTAATGCTTGCTTCGGTTTCTGATACAGAAGTAACTACTGAGGAACTTGTTCTCAGTAAAGTGATTATAACCTACACAGACTGGGCAGGAGGTGTTGTGCAGGTGTTTGGCTGGTTGTGGGTTTTTTATGTTAGAAATCTTTAATTTTCCTATTGTATAGGTAGATACAATCCTATTAGTTGAAATAGACTTCAGAAACCATTTCAGGGACGGTATTTCTGAGGTGCACAGGAAAGTTAAAAAGAAGTATCAAGTTGTGATCCCCAGCAGGTATTTCACTCAGGTGGTATTACCTGTAATGGGTGATATGAATGGGTGTAGATGTGGTTCAGATCCGGAGTCAGGGTAACTCTGACACCACAGTCTGAATCTTAATTCAAATATGAGCCTAAACCTCATACAGAACAGAAAGGGTGAGTTGCCCCCTTGCCCAGCAGCCCTTCCCATCACTTGCTAATGCCTGTGGAACATCCCCTTGTTTTATCTTCCCTGGCATTTCACCTCTAATTGGCAAACTCTGCACAGAAGAGCAGGAGGGGACTGGTCCCAGCTGGAAATGGCTCAGGAGGGACGCACTCACTGAGGAAGCCCCTTGGTTTGGGTACAAATGGTGCAGCTGGTGACAAACGTTTGGCTCCAGTCTTCGTTAAATGAGGCCAGGAAACAAGCAGTCCTGGGGAGAGGGGACGAGGTGCCTCATCAAAAAGTAATTAAACATGAAGTTCATGTCTTGTAACTAACACGTCGTGAGTTCAGATTTTGTCACCTGAATCAGGGCAAAATGGAAACGTTTCATGGTACATTTGGTACATTAAAATCCTTAAATTGTTTTGCTTACAGCTGTAATTCAGTGCTATTTTCTAAATAACGCAAACAAAAATGTCCCTGTTTAACTTTGGGTTCATAGCTAATGGAGTTTGACTTTTAAACTGTGTGCATGGGATTTTTTCCTTTTTCCTCCTTACTAAGAAAAATGCACTATTACATTAAAATTATGTCTACACACAAACAGGATTGCTATGGATCGTTAGGTGTCAGATTCTGCATCATGGAGGACGGGAAATTTGAGGAAAGACTGGATTGTATTCACAGGAAGAGCTGGGGTAGTGGAGCTGGACAGTGTGGGTGCAGGGGGGGGAAGCTGTAAAGAGAGATTACCAATTCTCATCAATAAATTGGTTTATTCCTGCTGGCTGATTGTCCAGTTACTACTGTAACTTCCAAAATGTATTCTTGAAAAATCATTTTCAGGTCTTGTAATGAGGTTTGAATTTTGAAGACCTGTTGAGCCTTTCAGTTTTTATAGCAACTACTCTAATCATCATAAGCAAAGTATTGTTCCAGAAAAAACCTTAATCTTAAACACAGTTCATAGATAGCATCAGGTCAGTTTGTATTTCTAGGCTAATTTTTTTTTTTTTAAATAGCATCTACATTAAGTTCGCAACAAGGTCAGAAGTAACTCAGACCTTGACCACTATGTTCTGTTTAGTGTCCATATGATCAGGTCTCAAGAAAGGTCATAGGATTTCATTTTTGTCCCCGTTGTTAAAATCTACTTGTTTAGATAATGGGAGCCACTGGAGTTGTTTGTCTTTAAGCTCGAAAGGAGTGTTTCAAACTGGGACATTGTGTCATTAGTGAAAAAGAAACAAAGCCTTGGAAGAAATGGCAGAAAAACGAGGGGAACTTCATCGTGGCATTGGGCCCATAAATGAAGTGTTCATCCAGTTCTTTTTTAATCTTCAATGTATCAGGGTTTCACACTCGGTCTAAGTTGTCCTGTGGTGCACACCTGAGCCACGGAGGGGTTTTACCTCCGCCGAGGTAGCTGCTGTGGGTGCAGAGGAGATGGTTCTTGAGACATAGGCAGGTCCTTACACAATGAAGTCCTTGTCCTGGCAGAGCTGTGGTCATTCAGGACACCAGGGAGTTCAGCACCCTGAGTGTCTTTGACACTCCTGTGGCACCTGGTACGTTCCCCAGCCCCAGTCAAAGATGCAACAAAGCTTTAAATGATCTTTCCTTCCACAAGGGTGGAGAGGATGAAGTTTGTTCATTTATTGAAAGGAGATAAGAATGCTGATAGTAGCTGAGAGTGGTACAGGAGGTGTCCAACTACATTTAATCAAAAACCAGATGGTTTTTGGAAAGTACTCCAGGAAAATTCCTGCTAGGAGCCCTTTTCTATAGTAACATCCTGAATAAAAGGCAAGGTTTCAGGTTTTCTGTCTCCTTTCCTTGCCTCCCTCCTTCCACCAAGCTTCTGGTTTCTATCTGGTTACATCAGACTCTACAGGTCAGCAGATCACAGTAGATCGTTTTTATTTGGTGCTTCTTCATTGACTCGCACACAGCAATGGTTAGAGTTCTCGGAACAAATCCTGTTTGGACATAATGTTCCCTTTCATCCATGTCTCCCCACACTGTTCAAGGTAAGTGTAAGGAGTCAAAATGCTCCACACACACACTCGGGTTCCCCCCGGGCCTTTGGTTTGGTCCCTGTGGACCAGACTTGTTGGAGGTTAGGATTTTTTCTTTTTTTGTTCTTTCTCTCAGGTAATTTTCTCCCATTTGTTGCCTAAGAGATGATAATGATGATACTTAAGAGAGACAAAAGATGTGCTGGGAGGAGGAGGAGGGGGAAGGGTGCACTTGGCTACTCTCTTAACTGTGGGGACTTTCTCTTGGAAAGGGCAGAGATACCGGGAGGTGTCTCTGGGGGGTGAGGTGCTGGGCTCAGCTCCTAGCTCTCTCTCTCTCTCACTCTCAGATTGGAGGGGAGACGGCTGGGCTGCGGTTGTTGTGGGGAGAATTCGCCACCACTGTGGAGTTCTGTCTTTTACTGCTTCTCCTACCGTGAGTGGGGCTTCGCTCGTAAGAGCGGCCATTTAACTGGGACCTTATCAACACCTGATCTCACTGGAAAGGACCCTCACCATCTGCTCGGGTGCCTCAGGGGAAAAACTTGGGACCCTGAGCCCCGTCGAGGGAGCATCTCCCGGCTGTTTGTGGGAGCCCGGCTGCTACTGCCGAGCCCTGCTGTTTTTCTACCACTGCTTCGGGTTTCTTCTCCAGCCCAACACCATGTGTCCGCCCAACCCCCGCGGCTCCTGCTGCGGCTGCAGAGTTTCTGCTCTGCTTTGTTTGCCACCCTGTGTGTGCCCGCCTCTGCTATTCCAGCCTGCTGCTCCGAGGTTCCTGCAAGAGTTCATTTCATGACCCAGAGGAGCACTGAGACCGGCTCACCCCTCCTTCCCCTGTGAGTTTGCAACAGAAGCCCCTTTTTCTCTCTCCTGCCGGCTGTGCCTGCTGTTACCACGTGAGGGAAAGGCAGCCGAGCTCGCGCCACAGCGCCCCCTGCAGGAATCACCGCACCCGCCCTGCCCGGCCGGGAGCCACCCGCGCCCCTGCCGGCCGTGACCGGAACTGCACCAAGGGGAAAGTGCCTGCGGCTGAGAGAGGCTGGCACTGGGTCTCTGCTTCTGTTTGTTGTTGCTGCTGTTGTCGTTGGTTTGCCTTGTTATACATGGTGGTAAAGAACTGTTACTCCTTTTTTCATGGACAGGGCCTGAAAGCTCCTTAATTTCAAAGTTATAATAATTTGGAGGGAAGGGGGTCGTATTTTCCATTCCAAGGGAGGTTCATGTCTTCCTTGGCAGACGCCTGTCCTTTAAACCAGGACAACATTTCCCAGCATAGCTGGGAATTCTGTCATGGATCTCCCCACATCATGCTGTGAGTGTGGCCTGGCTCCTACTCCTTCTACAACACAGCCACTTCTACCCTGAGTTATTAAAAAGAATTTAATTAACTCTTAAAAATGTTTTAGTTTCATGACAGGCATATTTGCCTTGAAGCTTTGCACATATCTTTTCAGAGGAAAAGCTTTGTATGTAAATAACATTCCTTTGAGGTTTTGAGGGGTTGCGGTTGGATCATTGGCATTGCTTTTGGTACATCTTTCGCAGACTTGGTTTGTTTTGGCTTGGCCACAGTAGTTGGTGCACCTCCTTGTCACCACCGTTGTACATGTTGATGTAGTTCTGAGCTTACTGCATGGCAAAAGGATTGGAGAGATTCCGTTATGTATGAAAATGAGTTGTATAAATGTGCATTTCATAAGTAGGATCTAGGCATTTTCCACAATGAATCTACTTAGGAGAAGCAGCTTCTGTTCTTTTAATAACAGATAAAGTTCTTCTCTTGCAGTTTGCTGGGACTTTGTCAGATGGTTTGGGAAAGACCATGGATAACAGACATCAGACGGAGCGGGAATACATCCGATATCACGCTGCAACCAGTGGAGAACACCTTGTAGCTGGAATCCATGGACTTGCACATGGTAACCCTTAGCTGTAATCTTAACTCATTTCTCTGTTTAAAAGGGATGATCAGATTGCAAAGAACAGTGATTGTTACTGGTGGGTGTTTGCTGGAAGCCTGGGTAGTGGAACTATCAGAGGCTTTGTGCTTGAATTTCAGTGCTGACAGGTTGGGGTTGGGGGCATTGTGTGGTTTTCAAGTCAACAGAAATTACATTTAGTCAGGGCTTTTCACATGTAACTGGAAGTGAAAACTTTTTTTTCAGATTAAAATGAAATTGCAAAGAAAGTTCATCCAAAACATCCATTTCTTTGTAGAGGCATGAAATACTCACACAAACAGGTTTTTTTTTGAGGGCCAGACATTAAAATAAAATGTTAGTATGGCTGGGTTGTAGCTTTCTTATGTTTGCTTTTAGTTCTGGAAACCTGAGTTTCCTTGGAATCAGTACGTCAGTTTAAAGTTACAGTTCACCACTTGGGTTATTTTGTGGTTTTTTTCAGTGTACTAAGAACTAGAGACATAGACTTCTGTAAAAGGCAGTGGACCGGTTTTAATTTGGCCAGAACTTCACATCGATTTAGTTCGTGATTTATCTGTTGAAGAAGGTTAAATCAATACAAGCCAAGTTTAAAGCAAATATTTATATTTTGCATCATCTTGACTCACTTTGTTTAAATGTTACTCTCACAGTGTAACTGTCGCAGCCTGTGCAAAGCTGATTTGACTTTCACTAAAAGAGGATCTTTTCTATGCTGAGAAAAGTCTTTTTGGTTTGGTCATACAGAGACACTGTAGGTATGAAATGGATCATGCAAGGTTCCTCTCACACCAGTGTGCTGTACAGTCTGACATAAATTGATAGAAACACAGGAAATCCAACATATGTGAGTCTGTTGAAAAGTCCATTATGAAAGCACTTAACTGTGTTGTATTATCCAGTAATTAGTGTGACTGTTCTAGTCCTAAGTCTGTGGCATTTTTAAATGCTTTCCATTCAGTTTTTTGAAAAAAGAAAGGAACTGGTAATTACTACATTTCAACAGACAGGATTTAATCATAAACTATAGTTACTCAAGAGGAGAGATTTAAATACTTTGTGCTTTTTGAGTTTGGCTGTTGAGATTTGCGTGGTCTACTTGAGTTACAGACCTCAGAGGAGCCCTTGGCTGCTGGAAGCTGGGCAGGTGAGTGCTTGAGCCAGGGCACTAGAAACTGATCTTTTAATCATGGAGATGTGAAATCTCTAAAGTGTGTTCTCAGACAATGTGAACTGTTCCAAGTCTTTTAAAACCTCAGTAGGTGCTTGATTTCTCAGAGCGCTGATGTTTGCAGGAAGGGAAATGTGCACAAAAATGTCTACCAGCAGCATCACAGTTAAAGTAATTGAAACTGACTTTAAAGACACTTTAAGTGCCAGTTTAAAATAATTGCCTTTGTCCAGTGGAGAAATGCACTCTGTTGTTTTCTGTCTCAAGTTGTACCAGCTTTTGTGGTGGTAGAATTTTGTCACATCCTAAGTAACCAGTTAACCTGTGCAATAGATGAGGACTCTTGGTGTAAGTGCTGCTGGAAGTGAACCAGTATAGAAATATTTTTAAATACACATATTTAGTGATGAATTAAATCTTTTTCTGTGGGATATTGTCTGTACATATGCACGCGTATACTACATATACAAAGTATAAAGTTACTGGTTAATGTAATTGAGTTTGAAACAGTGTGTGTATTAAATTAAATACACAGTAAACCATGTAGGCAGAGAGCATCAGGTGGATGAGATTCTGTATGTTCTAGAGCCAATAATTGTGGACTTCTCTGCTGCTCTTGTCTTTGCCAGGTATCATTGGAGGATTGACAAGTGTCATAACATCTACAGTGGAAGGTGTGAAAACAGAAGGAGGGGTCAGTGGTTTCATATCCGGCCTGGGGAAGGGGCTGGTGGGCACTGTCACCAAACCCGTGGCAGGAGCGCTGGATTTCGCGTCAGAAACCGCACAGGCAGTGAGGGACACTGCGACCCTGAGCGGCCCCAGGTAAGCCACCAATTGCGATTTCTAATGAATAATACTATAAAACTGTGTATTAATGCTTGCTGCAACTTCTGAACTGATTATCTTTCTGCAGGCAAAGCAACAGTAATCAAGGTTAACATAAGTTGTTATCAGCCCATTTAATTCCATTTGCTTTTTGTTTGATAGATGGCATTTATTGATACTCTAAAAAGAGTGAAATTTGCCCAAAAAATCTTCAACATAAAACAGGAATTATTAAGCTACAGCATTAGATAAAGCAAAGGTTTTAGAAAGGCTGTATGTAGTATGGTTAAACTTCTACAACTAAATCCTCACACAGAGTTGAAATGAAGGAGTGCTCCACCTCCAGCTTCCATTTCGCTGTAGAAAAACAGCTCTTGAAAGGTTTGAAGAGTTCTGTCATCAATATAGTGTCACTATCTTCTAATTTTCATTTCGTGCAAAATTCTCAGTTATGAAAGGGGGTGGCTGTGTGCCCTTACGTGTGTGTGCCCATCCTCCTGTGTGTGAGGGGTCAGCACGTCAGGATAGACGCTTTGGCTTCTTCCTGTGGTCAGTTACTGGTGTAACGTGGGCTCAGCAAAGTAATGATGGTTTTGCTTAAAATAAATAAGTGTTCATTAACACTGACTGTGAGTGTGGCAGAGGGAAGGGACCAAGTCCTGAAAGGGCTGCTCTGAGAGAAGAGTCTTTGTGCTCTTTGTGGCCAAAAGTTTGCTTTGTATTACTACGCCAAGAAGTCCTGTTGTATGTACATGAAACCTGTGTCCTGAAGAAGTGAAAGAAAACCCTAAGAAGGCTTTATTGTTAGAAGGCTTGGAGAAAAATGTCTGAAAAATGTTGGGTTTTCTGCTCGTTTTGTCTTCACATTTGGCTTTTCCATTTCCTGTGTTTTATTACGCCGCTCTTGGATTCTGAAGGGTCTACATCAGGGTTTCAGTAAACAATAAGTTTGATGAAGTGTGAGTGAGGTGAAGGAAGCCTGAAGAATGACCTTAGGTGGGCTTTGTTCTGAAAATGGAAGTTTGTACATGTGTGTCTTACATATTTGGGACTTACCCTGATTTGTAAAATCAAGAGGTCAAGGATTGAAATTTGGTAAGTATATTTGCATGCACAAAATTAAATGAGAACTCTCAGTACGTCCCTGAGAAAACACATCCAGTGTTTCGCTTGTGCGTGTCTTAATTTTGTTACTGTACAGGTTGACTGATTTATGTAAAGGTGGGGAGAAGCACACCTGGCTGTGCTGTTAGCTGGATTTCTGGTTGAGCTATGTATCTATTGTAATTTGTTTCAAGATACAAATATTCTTAAAATTCTTTTTTTGACATGCTTCTGTGAGATACAGCCTGTACACAGTGGGTGTTACCAACAGTTGCCAAACTGGACACCAGCCAGGAGAGAGATGGCAAGAGGCTCTCCAGCCAGTCTGATCTTGGGCTTGTGTTTCCTTTGGGAAATATTTCTCTTTGCCTTGTTAACTGTCAGTTCAGAGAAGAGGTTACGACAGATGAACTGAAGTTTTTGCTTCCACTAGGTTTTGAAATCTGTTGTCACGGATGAGCACTGTGAAATGATTTTTTTTTTTTTTTTTTTTTTTTTATTTTGTCTACACACAGTCTATCGAGTTTCTGACCCAACAACCTTTTACATGAGGAAAGAAAAAAAAAAAAAGGGAAAAAAGCCCCAGCCTTTCTCAAGGTTACTCAGTTACTACAGTTCTCTAGTCTATAAAAGTCCGATCAAAACTTTTTTTAGCTAAACAAATGTACTTGAGAACATACAGGTAGTGTAAGGGGTGGGGTGGGACCAAAATGCCACCTCCATCTGTAAGCAACCTTGTATTCATGTTTTGTTTGGTGTGTGGCTTTTACGTGCTTATATAATGAAGGAGCCAAATTGTTCTTTTGGGGGTTTAAAAAGCCCCACACAACAAAGGGTTTGTCTGTTTTCTGGGCTGCCGTGTACCACTATCCCCCTGCCACTTTTGTAACTGCTCAAGTATGTGTGGTTTGGAATCAGAGGAGAACAACGTTCCAAGCCCAAGCTGCTGGCCCCAGTTGGAGTGTGCTGGGCTGTGTAGGCTCTTCCAAGCTCAGCACACAAGAGCAACCTTCCCTGATGGACGTGACTGAATGTGCATGGGAGGAGCTGATCTCCAGTGTAGTTTTGCACACCTGAAGACTGAGTTCATAAGTGTGTCAAGAGCTGTGTGACCTTACCCTGTGCATGCTCCTGATGCTGCTGCAAAGCTGACTCAGCCAGTTAATTGCAGTTGCATTTAAATAGCAGGATACCTAACTGTAAATTATAGGCCCATTGCAATTCTCTAATTACATGGTTGAATTTAAAAAAAACCTCTGAATTTCAGCTGCTTGACTTTAACCATTGGATCAGGTTTGAGTGGGATGAAGAATTTTAATTGAGGTTGTTGGCTTTCCTAAAAGACATAGTCTAATTCCAGCAAAGTTCTTGAATGCAATCAACAGTCTGCAGCATGTGTTCCTGTGTTCAGGCTACATGGACATGAGTCTCTTTCTGTCTTCAAATGTGTTGGTTTGTGTTGGAACTCCTGCAGCTGGCACATGCCATGTGTTGGGAATATGGAGCCAGACCAGCATGGCTGAGGCACAGGTGATGGCTTTAGACCTTAAGGGGGTAGTTTCAAAGGTGATTGGTTTAAAGTGCAAGAAAATACTTTTTAAATCTGACTGTAGACTGGACTTTTTAAAGGCTAATCTTACAAACTTATTATCTAATCATAAAGCTGCCCTATTACTTCTAAATTTAATACAGAAGAGAGCATAAAGCAGTTGGTGAAAGTGCAGCATACATCTAATTTATAAACAGTTAATGCCTATGATTTGATACCTTTATTGAGTGGATTTTATGTGTTCCAAGTACTCCAGTGTCACATACAACAGTTCTGATTATTTCCATATTTTTCATATACTGCCAAAAATCTTAAAGCCCAGTTCAAAACATGAAAGCTGTTATGTCTCTGGATATGCTTGGAGAGCTCTTGCCTAGAAACGTGTTTTATGTCCTGGTACAGCACAAGTAAAGAACATTTATATTTAGATGTGTGTCTAACCTAAGAAGTAGTACAGGAAACTGTCTTTATGGCTTTCTTTCAGGCTTCCGCCAGGTCAGTGCAAGTTTAAGATTATTATTGGACTGTTGCTGTAAGGGTTTGTGTTCTTTCCTGAGTCACAATGTGAAAATTAGAAGTAAGGAGATAACTCTGTGACCTCCTCAATTCTGATGAATGCTGTCCATGAACTAGACTGTTACTAGTAAAGAATAGTTTGAGATTGGAAAGCCATTAATGGTTACAGAAAATTGTTATGTAAATATTTGATTCTTTTAAATGTACTTCACGTGGAAAGCAGCAGCCTGTGCTAAATGTTCCTTTGCTCATCACTTGAAGTTGTGCAGTGAAGTTGCAAAGTTTGACACAATGTCAAAAGAAGGGTGATTATAATTTGATTTTTTTTGCCTTTTTGCATCCATCTCTGTGTTAGCTGTGATTTGCCTTGTGAGGTCTAAAGCAGTGTGGTTGAGAGCATGAGTATCAGTGACACAGAGGAGAAGTAGGAAATGTGTATATAATTGTATGGAGACCAACTCAGCCAATATACTGCCACGAGATTCTCAGGTTTTACAGATAAATGTTGCTTGAACCTTTACACTTCTGTATATGCCCCGGATTTGGTCCTGACCTTGGACTTGATCTAGCTCTGACTTTACAAGTCTTTACAATAATGTAAGTCATGTATGGGCCATGATTCTGGTCAAGGGGATGTTGTTATTCTCCTGATAAGCCCTTCCTGAGATTTTCCTAGAAGCCGGAGAAAAAGTGTATTTATCAGTCTAATCAATAAATTACTTCAGCAGCGTGATTTCCTTCATATCCTTTCTTCTTTCTCCCAGTGGAATAATAGGTCTTCATTATAATCTGTTTTCTTTGAACAGATTTGTCCATTCCTCTCCCTGTTGCACAGCTGTAGCTGTGGGCTTTTCCTCAGTGTCAGCTCAACCTCCCATGCTCAGTCACTGTCCAACTGGATTTTATGGTTTACGTTCTTCTGTCATTAGCTGATATCCAGATTGTTCCCCTGCTTTTGGGGAGGTGCTTTGAAATTCCCCATCTGCAGGTTCCCATCAGTGTGGTGTGAAAAGGGCCCGTCATCCCCCTGCTCTGGGACAAGCTGTGCTCTGCAAGCCACCCAGAATTGTCTTGGTTGGTTTTGCTGCCATATCCCATTGATGCCCTGATGCCCATTTCTTTGCTTGCTGTTTTGCCCCAAGAGGTTTTCTTTATGTTTTGTTTGATTTTACTGCTTTGCAGGTATCTCCTTGTCATTTCACGTTTGTGTTCTGGATTATTTTTCCCTAGAAATGCAATGTTGTAGGTTGAATCCCATTTAATTTCCTGTCATATTTCTGACCTCTTCAGATCCTTCAGTACTTCAGTATCCTCACTGGGGTTTTAAGTGCCTCTTAATTTGTCCTCCAAATGTAGTTTTACATGACTAGAACCTTGTAGTTAAGCAAACCTGGGTTTGTGTCTATACATTTTGCAGCACCTCAGTAGATGCTTCTTTTTCTGTGACCAATCTCACCTGCTCAGTATTCTTCTGTTATGTTTTATTTTATCACTGGTTGCTTTCTGTAGTTCATTTGAATATCCTGGCATTGTTCTTGAAGTGTCTGCTATTGCTTGTTGCATAAGTAAATGTGGATTTCCTTGTGGGAGAAGCAGTTCCCCAAATGCAGCCCTGTTTCTTTTCAGTGTGTCTGATTTAATCTCAAAACCTTAATTTCTTTCTGAAAATTCACCTCAGCTAATTTAGCTTCTAAGCTAGAAAGATACAATAATCCACCATCTAAGACCTAAAATGATTTCTAAATAAATGAAGCTGCCCTTTAGAATGAACAGAAAGTGGTTCTCTGTTCCTTTTTCTATTCAAGGAGTGCTTCCTTCTTTCATGAGACACTTCTGGCTTCTAGTTGGTTCTCTTTTCTGTAGCTCTCTGTAAGAATGTGTTAGAGTTTTTTCTTGTTTCTACTCAGATCATATTTTGCACAAGTCTCATGCTGTGCATCAAGAAACTAGTAGCACTTTTTGTCAGTCAAGTAGTGATTATGTTTGCCTGGGAGTGGAATCTGTGCATGCTCACTCTTCCTAAGGGGGAAGTCAACTTCCCCTTAAAGCTCTCTGGAAGGAATTCAAGCAGCTGAGGCTTGTGATGACTGTTCTGGAGTGCCCAAAGTCAGGAGAACTGAGGATGGAGTGCAATGCCACCCCACATTTCGCTGCACTTCTGAAGTTCAACGTACTCATACAGTGGCTAATAAAACTTAGTATTTCAAGAAATAAAAATAAAATTTTCAAAGTTTTTTCAAAATTTTTCGAAGTTTTCTGAAAAAAAAGTTTAGAAATAAAGGAAAGTGAAGTCAAGCCTGAATACCTCTGTGTGAGAATGAAATACAGGGAGGCAGCTTTTCTTCCCTTTTTTTTGTGCCCTCCTCCAGCACTGACAGGCTGGGCATCTCACAGTTTGTTCCCTTTGCCCTCCCCCCTGGAAGAAAGAGCTGAAGGACAGTTTCTTGAGACTTACAGGCTCTGTTCTTCACAATAAAACAGGATTTGCTATGCATGACTGAAGAAACGATGCATGTAGTTAGTTTTCATTAGGTTTCTTTTGTAATCCACAGGATACAGTAAAAGAAAGATGAAGCTTTAAAACATTGAGTTTGCTTAATCATATTTTATTACAGAGTCTGTAATCCTAGAGCTTCATGTATCAAAATGTCACAGTTTCTAGAACATTACACTGTCCATTCTTTGTGCCCAGTAAAAGTCCAGATGATTTGGAGAATCCAAACTGCACTGACACATCCCTCTCCCTTTCCTTTTTAGAGGGTTGAGTGGGATTGGTGCCCAAACTCTTAACACATTTTTGTGCATTACTGCAAATACCCACTGTATGTCTGAATAATGTTTCCAGGAGGCTGTTCCTAGGGATCAGCACTACTAAATACCATTTATGTTTGGAATACTCAGTTGTCTGCAGTCAGTTGTCATTGTTCCATTTGCTGAACTTGACTCAGTTTAACTGTTTGGAAGGAATGGAAGTAAAACTCACGGTATTTGGACCTAAAGAAGCAACATAACCCTACATTAATATTATATAGATGTGGTCTCTTTCACATCTGCCTATAGGAATATTTTTATGTAATAGGAGGCTTTTGGAAAAAATAAGCAATTATGGGCTTGCATTGGGCAATGTTTAATCATACAGGTCTCACACTTTGCATATGTTACCTTGATTAGTCTCTGGGGCTTACGAGCTAGACTTGGAGTAGCAGGGTCTGAGACAAGAAAACCCCCAAACAACCCCCTTACCTGTTTGTAAAAAGACACCTTTTCAAGCTCAAAGGTTTAAGTTGCTGAGGCTGTTCAGCTCCCTCACATTGTACCTCTGGCATTTCATGCACCCTACATTTAAGAAAGAAGCTGTTGATGGTTCCAACAAATTCCAACAAGGAGGGCTAAATTTTTAGTTAAGACTTGTGTAACTTTTAGCGTTTAAGCCTTTTTGCTTTGCCATGAGAAAATGTATTAAAGTGAACAAAAACCTGGCTTAAGAAAACTGTGCGGGCACTGGGTTCTCCAGTGGTGATGTCTGTTGGCATTAAACAGGGAGGCTTTGTGAGGGACTGGCTGTCTTTCTAAATCCCAGCATCTATTCTGTGAGTAAGAAGGATTTCCCACTAGAACATTAGTGTTTAACTTGACATTTGAGGCCAGAAAGAGACCCTGGATGCTTTCAGACTCTGGTCGAGGGACAGAGGCACCGGAAGGGAATGTTGTGAGAGGAGGGACAGATCATGAAAATGGAAAACATTGAAGTGAGCAATGCTGAGGAGTTACCCAAGCATAAAATGTTAAACCATCTTTTTCTTTAGATGTCCATTCATTAATAGCAATAAGTAATTTCAAAAGGATGAATGAATGCAGAGTTCTTACTGTGGTGGCCTCCACAACCCCCAAATATTTACCAGTGCCGTGATATGTTATAAGTAAGGGCGGGTGTCTTTCCATCCCTGGTGAAAGGTGCTGCATGCAGTGAGCCATGCCCAGCTCCTGTTAGACTTAAACTGCTGCCTGGGCTGGGTTCAATGCAGAAATCTGGGTTCAGATTCAGCTTGATGTTACTGTGTGCAGTAACTGGTCTGGAAAAGGTGCAAGTCAGCGAGGGAAATGCATTGCATGATGTTAGTCTGGTCAGGTAGGAAAGGAGAGCTGGCTGAAAACAGACATCGTGGGTACAGAACTTGCTCCCTTTCCAGTGCCACACTTCTGGAGGCCATTGGAAAGCTTCTTGGGATACAGACATTTGCAGTAGGTGACTAATGTCTTCCAGTTCAGTTAAATCCAAGACACTGTAATGTTGGCCTGGCGTAGTCCATCAGAAATAGAAGCCATTATGAACTTCCTCTGAAAAGAATGGAAAATCCTTTGTTGGATTTACCACTGATTTATTTTAGTACTTCAACTTTGCATGACATGAAATATTTGCTTCACAAGTGGAGTTCTTATTCTGTGTGCCCACTTCACAGTATTTAGCTGTTAACTCAAAGGAATGCAGCTGGACAGGGAGAAAGTTTTATGTCTTCTGGAAATACTTGTATTTCTAGTGCCTGCATGTTCTGTCTAATTATCTTCTGTTTCATCCAAAGCTTTAGGACACAAAGGCCGAAAAGTAAAAGGAACACTTCTTACTGTTTTGCATGTTTCCTGTTTTCTGGCCTTCATGTGATTTTTAGATCACAGCATCTCTGCTAAAGGATGCTGCTGTTTCATGTATTCTGTTTAACACTTGCCTTGGGTGGAAACAATTCCAGAGAGCCGCAGATTTAGTTAGTCTGCATTGCTGCTTCCTAGAATAGAATTGGAGAGTCTTTGGAAAAGAAAAAAAAATACATTAATGCATGACCATCTGCAGAACCTACTAAAAAGCCATTGAAGACTGGGCCATAAAGTGTTCACAGTTCCAATTCACAAATCTGCCTGCTCAGAACGAGGTGGGATAAGTTGGGAGAGTCTGCCCACCAGGAAAGAGCAAGGGCTTTATTCAAGCCAGCCATGTCTGCTGGAATGTACTGGGACAGCCTGTCAGGCTGCAGCCGGTGTCAGGCTTGGGCCCCGGCAATGAGAAACATCTCATACATTCTGTGAGTTTTCATAATCTCTTCTGGCCCTTTTTTGAGGATTTTCTGTTCATAAAAATAGCAGAAAAGATGAAACTGGTGTAGTGCAATAGGAGTGTAGGGTTTGTTTATGTTCTTATTTCTAAGGCACAAGTGACAGGAGCTGCTCACCAGTGCAGTGACTGTGTGACCTGCTGGAGAGAGACAGCTGTGCTGGTACCACAGGGGTGAAGTCTGGTACAGCAGGTCTGGAGTGGCTTCCTGGGAATGTCTTAATAATGATGAAGGTAAGCATGGATATTTTGTGTGCTGAAGAATGAGTCCACAGGCACCTTCTATTTCTTACACAACACTGAGAGTCCTTGGGGTTTTCCATGTATATATTTGCTTCTCTTGTGTGGATTTGGAATTGAGTCTTTTCATTTGCCTTCACTCCTGATGCTTTTGCTTTGAGATCACACTAGAAGTTTCTTACATCCTTAGTTTGTGATCTTGCCCTGGTTTCAGCTAGGATAGAGCTAATTTCTTCTCCGTAACTGTTACAGTGCTGTTTTGGATTTAGAATGAGAATGGTGTCAGGAGTGGGATCAAGAAGTGCCCTTTATTTACGACAGGAATAAAGCTTTGAGTAGAGAGTGTCTGAGCATACCCAGAGGTGGATTTTTTTCATCCTCAGACCATGTATAAAAATGTAAGAAATGCCCATTTTAGACAAAATGAAAATCTTCTCTCTGTACTGTATTTCCAGTCATTTTGTGTCTTACTAGAATTCCGTGCTACATCGTAAATATCGGGTTCTCTGAGGTTACTCCATGTGTTTAAAGTGGTGGAAATACTAAACTGTGTGGCTGTTTGCACTGATGGGTTTTATTTTCAAACAAAGAGATACAGCATTGCTTTAAAACTAATACCATTTCTAAGCATTGTTTTAAGCCAAGTTAGTCGAGGTTCATATTTATGTAGCAATGGCAGGCTTGCCTGAAAGCAGGAGAGCTCGAGGTGCTGCTCAGGCGCAGCCGGGCTGTTTACCTGTTACTAGAGAGACTTTCCCCTTTGTCATTAACGTGAGGTTTTGTGTTCACTCCCAGGCCAGAGCGGTAGATGGGAGCCCAGGGCCTGCTGGGATGGGGTTTTACACTTGTGCTGTCCTTTTGCCCTTCCCCTGAACTCTTTTCATTTCAGTCATGAGCAAACAGTCAGTGCCTGAACTAACAACCCTGCAATCCTCCAAAGCACGCTCCTTACAGTACCAAACAAAGGGAGGCCCGCGTGGGCCGGCCCAGGCCAAGGAATGCAGCTTCGGGGTTCTGCTCCATAAATTTAACCAGCACGACAAAAAGGAGATAATATGAGCCTTCGTGATGATCTGAAAGGGGGAGGTTTGTGTCCCATTGATTGCGGTCTGGCCCAGCGCCAGCCCCGAGCCTGACCGACAGTTGAACCATATCGTTAAGGCGTGTAATACAGCTCGAGTCTTGTACAGCAGCCAATGAGTACATATCCAGAGGGCAAAAGTTTATAAAGAGTCGAGGCTGTCCTGTTTAACCCTCTCACACTGCCTGTAATATACACTGCTGCCATTCACAAATAGGCACTTTGCTATTAAAATGTAAACCTTCTACTTTCTGTACTTGGAAAACATACATGTGTGTCTGATTTCTAATGTGCAGCAGATTTATAAAGTGATCACGGAAAATATGTAAAACTGATTTTTTTTTTTAACCAAAAAAAGAAATTCAGCCCACTTTTTTTTTCAGCACTACTTCATCCATAGTTACTTTTTTGTTCAGACATGTCTTCTGGGTTGTTCTGCAAACTCTTTCATACAGATGGAGCTATTTATTGCCTTGATGTCACCTCATTTAGCATGTGGCTGGTATTTTTATAGATAATTTTTTCACCTAATGTTGCTGTTAACATGTGGAATGCTCTTTATCAGTTTTGTAAGTACAGCCAGTTGATCTGAATTGTTCTTGCACTGCGAACTTTAAAAATCAAAACAAACCTCATGAGTAGCTTTTTGTTGGGTGAGGTTTCTGCTGGAGCACTTTGCTGTGCCTGTTGCAGCCCCAGTTATGGTAACTGAGAAATTTAAAAGGAGGTTTGGAAAGAGAAGAAACATCCCAGTCATTAGAGTTGATTGACACAGTCCTTCATGCACAGCCAGAGTCACTGTCCTGATGCTGGGCAGGACCCCTGGTTTTTTTTCCCCCAAAGTAGATTTGCTTTCCCAGAAAGGCAGGAATACAACATGGAAGCATTTCTGTTAGATTGAAGTATTTTACACTCAAAGTAAAGTCACCATGTTTGCATTTACTACAACTGGCTATTGCTTGACCAACAATGATGGGACCATTATAAACCTGACAGCCTGTCCCTGGCAGTGTCTAAAGCTGGGTGGGACAGGGCTTGGAGTAAACTGGGCTAGCAGAAGGTGTCCCTGCCCATGGCAGGGGGTGGCACAGGATGAGCTTTAAGGCCTCTTCCAGCCCAAACCAATCTGGAATTCCATGGGCACAGACATAAGAGCAATGCTCCATCTGCTATGGGCCCTGCCTGGCAGCAGACAGTATTGAATATTTTAAACCCACAGTACCCTGAGCCTGAGCAGTGTTATGACCCTGGGCACTTTGGTTTCACTAAGGCATGTTCAGCTTCTGTTCTCAGACAGGTGTTTGCAGGAAATTCCGGCTAAGAACCATCTTTTACATAAGTCAGAAGGTGAATGGTAGCATTTTTCAACACATTGGTGAGACAAGAAACTTTTTAAGGTGACAGCTGCAGATATCCCTGTAATCAGTACAGGAAAAGTCGAGGGGAAACTGGAAACTAGGATGGCAGTGTTATGTTTTGTCAACTTCTTAAGCTCAATGTTACCAAAGTGCTTGAGAAAGTGTGCGTTTTGCTGCACAGCTGTTACAGGCAGAGGTGGGGCAAGTGCCAGAGGTTGATGCCCAGGGTGCAGCTGGTGACAGTGCTTTGTCTACAGTGCAAGCTCATACACCTTGTCCAAATGCTGGATTTGTAATATGGATGTCATAATTAAGTTGTCTTAATCTCTTCTCAATTCCTTTTGAACTTGGAGCCTGATGCGGTTGTAAACCCAGGGAATAATTCTCAATTTTGTTTTGATCTGGCGTACAAAAGAAAAAGGAGGGGGGAGAAAAGCTCTATCTCCAAGAAACTGGCAGGAACAACCTCCATGATAAACAGTTGTTCCTTGAGCATGCTGTACTCTCCAAAAGGCATGTCGGGTCAGCTAAAGGTCTGCAGCATCTGAGCTGGGAGATCCCTCCAAAGAGGAGGGATTTGACTGTAAGTGGGAGGTTTTAACCCTAGGCACCATTTATTTGCATGTTTCCGCCTGAAACTAGCATTTTGGGAACACGTTTAACAAGCACAATATATTCCATGCATTTACTGGAATAAACGGTGCATATGAGCTTCCTCAGATCTGCAGTCAGCAGGGAGCTGTCTGGCTTGTGATTTTACACATTCTTGCATCTAACTGAGACATTCTGATGCCAAATCCAGCACTCAACTGACTCCACCGTGTGTGCATTTTAACACACCTTAACAGCATCTGTTGGAACCAGCGAATAAATCCCATGGCTGTGCCGGATCTCTGGGATCAGGGAGTGACCTGCCTGTTGGGAACTGCACCCCAAAGTCCAGCACAGGGTGGGAGGCAACTGCACTGACCCCTTGAAACAGAGCATCAGTAGAACCACCAGGGAACAGGAATCTAGATTGCCACATGTTTTTGTGAAATTAGGCCCAAGGCATTAAATGTTCTCACATGCTGGCACATCAAAATCCTGCTGTCTCTCCCCTTCTGCTCAGTAAATTCAGGGGATATTCTTGCTTATCACATGGGTTCAGCACATGAAACAAAGTTAAGTGCATCAGTGAGGAAAGAATTGTGGAAATAGTGGATTTTTAGTACTGTGCAGAGGTGTGATGTGCACTACAGACCCCATCACAAGTGGGACATGTTTGTTTTCATTTGCTATCCCTGTGTTCCCAAGCTATGGCTGCAGCATTGAGAATTTGTCACTGTGATGGCTGAGTTTTCAGCTCAATTTTTAAGGCGTACGTTGTTCAGCATTTGACTGGTTCTGGCACTCCCAAATGTGCTTTGCACAGTGTCCTCCCATCATGTCTGTGGCACAAGCACCGTCCTCATTCTGCATTTCATGGAAATCACGTGCGTGGGATGGTGATCCTCATGGAAGGCTGCAGGTGCAAGTCAGTCTGAAACTCAAGCAAGTGGATCAGGTATTTTAATTGTGTATTTTATGGTAGAAGATAGAGGTTATTCCTCCGTTAACTTATCAGATCATGTCACTTTTAATGTGTGAAATGCACTGAAGCCTCCTCAGACAAAGCACTCCCTGTATTTAGGAAGCAGACTTTTTCCAGAGCCAGTAATAGTTTGATTTTATTTTTTCTTGAAAATGCCAGCAGCTTTTGAATTGTGTCTTATATTACCTGCCATTTTCTTTTGTTTGAATTAAGGTTGTTTCATAATTATTTCAAGAGGATAAAAATCATTCCCAGGCTGAAAGTCAGTGTGCCAAGTTACAGCCCAGAGCAGGCTTTTGTCACTAAGTTTTATGCAAAAAAACTTTTTTTTTAATGAAAAAAAAAGAGTTTACAATGGAAACACTTAATTTTAGCTGTACCAGAACCAGCAAGTTACTGCTTAACTGGGCTGGAATAATGAGGTGGTGAGACTGGAACACACCTTTGCTGGTGACAGTTGCTGAAGTTTTGGCAGCAAGAACTGGGTGTGGCTGAAGGAAGTGATTCCTCGAGAGTTTTGGGGGTAGCCCTGGGGCTGAAGGATCCGTTGGGAGGGAGCCCATGGCCAGGAGCCCCCCAAGGTGTGGCCATGGGGCTTGGCTGGCAGGCAGATGCTGCAGCAGGTCAAGTCTATGAGGAGCCTGGTCCATTAAATACTGGTTCAAGGTGCCAGAATTCCATCTCCTTGCTCTTAGAGCTGTTGTTTGTGCAAGATTTGGGGTGTCCATGCTCAGGTTGGGTTTTTGAACAGATCTGTGGTTGCCAGTGCTGTTCTCTTACCCAGATGAGAAATGCCCCAGATACACATTTTAAATGAAATCCAGTGATTACTGTGTTGGTCATGGGGTTTTGTCCATGTTGGTTTTTCTCAGAAGTCGCTACATTTCCTAAAGTTGTATTATTATGAATTATTGAATAGTTGAATTATTATGAATAATTATTATGAATAATCATTCTGGGTGTGATTCTAAGGAAGCAGAAAGATGTAAATAATTTCTAAATCATTTTAGAAGAGGGGTGGTTTGTTTTAACAGATCAGCATCTTTGATATTCAAAGTTTGAGACCTTTTGAATTTTATTTTTTAATGTTTTTGTCGAGGTACTCAGGGTACACTTCAGGGAAATTTCTTAGGTCCAAGAGACCCTCAAAGATGAGTAGCAGTTGTTGTTCTCAAAACCACTGTGTATTTACACACCTCTGCAGGAGTCACATCTACAGACCTGATGGTGGGAACCTGATGGGGCAAACATGGAGTGAAGGAATAAGGACAGGTGATTCTGGAAAATGTGATGTCTCTTGGAGAGTTTTCTCAACCTAAGTTGGTCAATAATTATTCCCACTAATACCTGACCACTTTCTTCATCGGGCTGGTGATGTGTTGGATTACAAAATTTCTGGCTTAAAACTGGCCAGCTGAATCCCAAGGATTCTGTGAACTGCTCAGCAAATGCCAACCAGTTAAAGCAATGCACTGGTTCCATTGAGCAGAGTCAGCTGGAGTGAGAGCTCTGGTGCTCAGCTTGGAGCAGGACAGGGCTGCAGTGCCTCTCCCAGCCCTTTGTGCCTTCATCCAGCAGCACCATTCCCTGCTGTGCCGGGCAGACGTGAGGGCATTCCTGTCTTGTATTGCCTTTGTGTGCTTATTAAAAAGGAATCAGCAGATCTGCTGAGTGCCTGGGTAATGGAACCCAGATGTGGGCACTGCCGCTCGCTCCGCTTGACAAATCTGCAGCTTTTGGAATTTCACCAGGGTTGCTTATTATTTACAGAATGTAACTCGAGACAGTAGAACAAATTTTTAGATTAAAAAAAATCAAGTGGTGTGGAATGTTTTTAGCTGTGCAGACCAAACATAGCCGTTTGCCAAGGGGGTGATGGACTAAATCAATGCAGTTTAGGTCCAGCACCAATGTCACTGGGTTGGAGAACTGGTGGCCTTACCAACAAGAAGAGAATGATCTGTTATCACCAGGATCAGTGTCTGAGTGTAGAAGGCACGGTGAACACTGAACTTGTACTCTGAGGTGCTTCTTCATTTAAAACCAAAACCAAAACATAAAACCATGGCTCAGAAATTGCCAAACGTTCAGAAATCCATTTTGGTGCCCTGTGCCTTTTTAGCAGTGGTACTTTCTCTCTGACCTGCTTTGAGTCAGACGTTAGAAACTAGTGTTCCCTGTAGTTATAGTGTCTATGGGATTAAAAGGCCCTGTTCTATCCCCATTTTTAGGGTGGTCTTGCTTGCAATGCTTCAGATCCCTCTTCTCAAGGTACTACATAATATTAGAGAGGCTGGCACAGGGGAATGTTTGTCTGAAGGATGGTTCATGTAAAACCCACTGCACAGTGCAGCTGCTCTGTCCCAGTTATCCAACCTTCCTGAATGCAGGATGGAAAGTGTTGCAGCAAAACATTATTGATTGGCCACTGTTAACTAAAACCCTCCTTAGGCTGCAGACAGTTGCTCTTTGAACTTGTCAATAGGTGCCATAGAGAGGTTTAATAGCCAACAGGGGCTTTTTAGATTAGTGATCTTTTGCCATTTTCCTGCTTTTGGAAGTTAGTAAGTAGGACAAGCAGCAAGATGTAAATTATACTGGTTGGAATTCTTTAATTTCTTTGGGACTTTGTCTCAATATTTTGCATTCACGGAGGCAAACACTTTTGTTTACTGCTTTGTAAGAGTCTAATAGGTAAAAGCAGGCACATGTTTGTTCACCTCTTGTGTAGGTTTAGAAAGACAAGAATGCTGTACCTGGTGCAGTATTATATGCTTATGCATATTCCTTGTATGTAAGGAATTTAAGGGGCAGGAGAGGTGACTTGCTCCAGAACCATAGTCCTTTAATAGCACAGTTCTAACCACTGCATTCAGGATTGTCAAAAACTTGAAGGAAAACAAATTTTAAAAGGGTGCCCAGGCTTCAGGTGCTGAGGGGAAAAGTGACAAGGAAATGAGGCTCCAGAGAAAACATCTGCGGATCATGGAGCCCAGAAGGTGAGTGCTCTCTCCTGGTGGTGGGAAGCTTCAAATGCAAAAGTAGTGCTCTGTGGGACTTTATTCCTGTCCCTGGAGGCTGGAGCTCCTTGTGCAGGGTTTTTACAAAGAATCAGGATGGGAAGGGAGAGCACTAATCCAAAATGGTGCATTTGGCTGGGAAATTTGTAACAGCAGTAGCCTGGAAGAGCTGTGAAATACCATGGAGCAGCCCCAGAGTGATGCTGCTGGGAAGGGACAGGGAATGAAGCAGGGCTCGGCAGCCTGTAACACAATTCTTCAGGGGTAGGGCGTTCCAGGAGCTTGAAGGAATTCAGAGTATTATTTTTTGACAAAATACCGCTAAGGGAGGAACCGAGCCTGCAGTTCTGCAGTGCTGTGGCCAATATCAACCTCTGATGGCTGTCAGGCCACACATGTGTGTCTTTATTATTGTCATTTTTAATAGAAACACAGAAGGGTAAAGTATGTTAAACCCTGCAATGGGGACCCTAATTAATGATGATTTTTCTTCTGTCTTAATTTAACTGCATGTTCCTATTTCCATAACCATGGAGTTTTCAGTCTCCTGGTGCTGTCCATTGGTGCACACTTATTTTCTTTGGAGTAGTGAGAAAAAACAGTCAAATCAGTAAAACTACTGATAAATACATCCTCAGATCTTCAGAGAGTATACTCTGCTCAGGTTACTTCTTCCTACTAATTTAACTACTTGCCCCTTCATTGTAGACAAAATCCTTCTATTTTTATTATTGTATGGTTCTGTGTCTCATAGAAATGTATGAGTAGACACCATATCTTCCAGAGCCAAGTCTTGCAGGATCTACATGCTGTGTATGTGAAGATCTGGGATTTTTGAAGGCTTTATCACACCTCATATTTGAAAATGACTAGAACTCTGTGTGCAGGCAGGTGTCAGTGGAAGAAAAGGCTGCACCAGGTGATCTCTGTGTGTCTCTTGCTGCAGGACCCAGGCAGAGCGAGTGCGGAAGCCCCGGTGTTGCAGGGGACCCCAGGGGCTCCTGCCCCGCTACCTGGAGAGCCAAGCAGAGGGACAGGAGCAGCTCTTCAAACTGACAGACAACATCCAGGATGAGTTGTGAGTACACAGCCCACTTACACATCTACTCTGAGTACTTCTGTTTGCTGCCATCATGTCTTCACGTCTAAAACTGCTTCACACACAGACACACGTTCAGTTCTGGGCCCTCACAACAAGGACATTGAGGGGCTGGAGCATGTCCAGGAAGGAAACGGAGCTAGGGAGGGGTCTGGAGCACACCAGGAGTGTCTGAGGGAGCTGGGGGGACTCAGCCTGGGGAAAAGGAGGCTCATGGGGGATCTTCCGGCTCTCCACAACTCCCTGGCAGGAGGGTGCAGCCAGTCAGGCTCTTCTGTCACAGAACAGATGACAGGAGCAAGGGACAGAATGAGAGGAAATGGCCTGAAGTCGCACCAGGGGAGTTCTAGGTTGGATATTGGGGTAAATTTATTCATGGAAAGTCATAAAGCTGTGGCACAGCTGCCCAGGGCAGTGGTGCAGTCACCATCCCTGGAAGGATTTAAAAACCATGTGGATGTGGCCTGGGCAGTGCTGGAGGAACAGTTGGATTTGATGGTCTCAGAGGGCTTTTCCAGCCCCAATTATTCTGTGATTCTACAGGGGATGTCAGTTTGTTGGATTGGGGTCTGAAGGTAGAATTCATCACTTGCCCGATCTCCACCACGGTTACTGATCAGCTGTGTCAGGGGAGGGTGTCAGATGCTGTGTCTGTCACCCATCAGAGCATCTGCCAAGGCAGAGGGTCGAAATTGCTGATGGTGGAGCTGGCAGAGGGACATGCAGGTTCAGCAGGGTCACTTGATGTCACCAGTGTCACTGGGCATGTGCCACTCCAGATTCTGCCTCAGGAAGAGTTTGCAATCTGGCACTTACTTGTGGCCCTGTGAGTTCACACTCGGGGTATCCCATTTCCATCTCCTTTCAGGATCTTTGTGCCTATTCAGTGTGGCTCTTAGGCAGGGAGACTGGAAAGAGCAATTTGTGACCAAAAAAAAATCACCAGTGTAGCCCATAGCAGAGCAGTGGCCTTTGTCATCAAGTCCACTGTTCATTCACTGTGACTCTTGCCATTAGGAACACCATTCAACAGGAACACAGTGTTTCTTGTCATGGAAAATAAGTACAAAATTATGCCTCTGACTTTTATCCTAGTATCATAATCAGAAACACATTTAAAGACCTGATTATTTGCATATTTTCCTTCAGAGTGAAATCCATAAAAAGGGGTTTAATACCTTGCTCTACTGTTCTAACTAAATGTTTCCACATTTTTTTCCAGTTAGGCTCGCTGTTTCACTTCTGGAAAATATTGTGTAATTACTTCCTGATGTTGTTAAAAACCCCACAAATTCTCCAGAGATGTGGTTGCTTCTACTTTGTTCTACTGGGTCATGTTTCATTTAATTTTTTATTTTATTAATTTCAGATATTTTAAAATAGTGTAGCTATATGGGTTTAAAAAAAGAAGTTGTATCTTGCAGTAGTATCTGAAAAGGTTAAAAATACCCGTATTAAGAACTAGACACTGAGAAGAAAGTAACAGTTGGCAAGAGCAAAGGTAATGATGCATGACTCAAACTTAGAACAAAATGTAGAGCTTGAACTACAAATTAGCTAATGTTTCTGGGCTTCTCCATTAACTCACTGACCTCTGTTTCCATTCCTCAGAATATATACATGCCACCAGTAAAAGTCTTGTAAGGAGAATACATGCTTCATATGGTGTTCTTACAGAGCAAATGCAACCCATGGTCAGTGCCCAGGTGCTGCCCCTGGACTTGAGAGCAGCTGTCAGTGCCCCATTTCTCCCTGTGGATGTCCCGGTGTGCCCAGTGGCATTGTGACCCTGTTGGATCCGGGGCCTCCCTCAAACACTCATGTTTGATGTGCCTGTCCAGGGCATCAGGCTGTTCTTCTGCAGCTGTACTGCTGCTCTGGGTTTAAATTAAGTTTTCTATGACACTTCATAAAAAATGTCACTCTTCATCCTATTTAACTAATTTCAAAGACAGAACCTTGCCCCGAAGCATTTGAACTCCGATGGAAAACTGTGGGGCAGCTGCTGGTTTCCGGAACTCTGTTAATGTTGTCTTTTCACCTGTGTTCCTCTAAGCTGAACTCCACTTTTCTCCCAGTTTGTTTTAATTAAAGGAACACAGTTCATTTATCCCATCCTGGAGCTTCCAAGGGTAGAGCTGTGGAAAGCACATTACAGGCCCTTTTTAATGAGGCTGATTGTGCTCTTCTCAGCACTGACATGACAGTGTGGGCTGGAGTTGGTGTGTGCACCTTTCCCAGTGTGAGGGGAGCGAGGGCAGGGACACAGCGCGGAGGGAAAGGCAAGTTCAGCACAGAGCAGTGTTTTTGAGAGGACTGGGAATACATAATTACTGGAGTTATCCTTTTATACCACAAAAAGAAACCATGGCCTGACCTCTTGCCATATTTTTGGCTATTAACATACTTTTTATAGCTCTGGGTTTATTTGGCTACAGCTTAGAGTAGTTTGTGCAGTGTTATTTAACTGGTAGAGCCAAGGGTGGGTTTGGAGATGGGGAACTTCTCTGTTTACCAGAAACACCCAAGTAGTGACAAAGGTCACTGATTTCTAAGCCAGTGGCAGATTCTGCAGGATGTGAGCACAGCAGGCAGGTTTGTACGAGTAGTGGCTCAGAGGGCAGCAACTGGGAACCTGCCTGACAGCAGGTGAATCCTCCTTTACAGATGCATGTCAGCCCTGGGGGCTGTTGGCAGAACTTTATTACTCTATTTAGCACTACTCTATTACGCTACTCAGCTATGATTTCACATTCAAGTTGCTGATTTTTTCAGCATTTAAAAAGCCCCACTGATGAGGTTCAATTCTGTAGTAAATCAGAAGTGGGGGAGAAGCATTTGTGTGTTCAACTTCCATTTCACTTTTGCACCTTACAATTATTCTTTTACACACCAGCCTTTTCAGCCATCATAACTCTCAATATTCATAACTCACTCTTCTCTCCCTCTTCCTATTCATCACTCAGTCTAATCTCCCTGGGGAAACCTGCTTGCTGCTTAACCTCTCACCCCATGTTAAACAGCTAATTTCTCTTTTCTGCTACTGATCCTGGCAGCAGGTTCAACTTGTTTTTGGTTTTGAAGGCAGGGAGATGTGGGGAGCAGGGAAGCACAGGAGGGTTACAGGATAATGCTCTCGTCATAAATGTCTGCAAACCTTTCACATACCAGCTCTGGAACTGAAGTTAGTTGCAATTAAGCTTCAGCATTAGGACTTGCAGTGCTCCAGAGCAAGGAAATTACTGTTGCTAAGCCTTGTCAAAGGACATTTTTATGTGTCCCTGTAATGCCCACAGCTGGTGGCCAAGCAGGCAGCACTAATATTTGATTTACAGCATGATCTTTTTGTAACTAGGTGAGAGTGTCCTTTATCAGCTCCCTTTCTAAATGGTTTAAATTAAATACAGATGAATTGTACATGTTGCACTACTGCATTTTCTGACGGACTTCTGAAGGTCACAGAACAGGTGAAGACAATGCTTAATTTGCTATTTTTAGCTTTAATCTAATGATGTTTTCTCCTTTGCTGCAGTTTCATCGCCGTGGAGAACATCGACAGCTACTGTGTGCTCATCTCCTCCAAGGCTGTGTATTTCTTGAAGAGTGGGGACTACATGGACAGGGATTCCATATTCCTGGAGGTCAGGTATGATGACCTGTACCACTGCCTGGTGTCCAAGGACCACGGTAACGTGTACATCCAGCTCACCAAGAAGGCTGTGAACACGAGCAGCGGTGTGGCCATGCCAGGCCCCTCCCAACAGCGGCCCATGGTGAGAAGCTGGTACTCCTTTCCCCTTGTGCTCCCCTCGTGACCAAAGTGTTTTAGTCACAGGCTTTGTTCTGTCAGCACTGAAAACAGCTGCTGCCCACGTTTCAGTGACTGTAGAAGTGGCTCCCTAAACTCCTGAGAAAGCTGAAGAAAGGAAAACCCTAAAATATTCCTGCAGGCAGGAAAGTAACAGGAAGAAACATGTATTTACCTGTGAAAGGCTTTTAACAGTACTACATAAATGAAACTTGGGTGTTTTGCTGTCTGTTTAATCTTCTCCTCCATGTAGTATTTTTTTACTGTGAGGTCTCTAACGCTGGAACCAGTGTTTATATTTTGTGCCACTACAGTAGTTGCTTAGGGGCTGTCCTACAGGCCCAGTTACAAGCTCACCCCTGACCCAAGTCAGTTCACAGACCAGCCAGATAAGAGGTGGGAGGGGAGGCAAAGGAAATAACCTCAGATAGGGCACAATGTTCCTGCTCTCACCCGGTGCTCCCTCTCACTTCTTCCTTGCTCCAGCCTCAGTGCTGAGAAGGAAACTCCACTGAAACCTTTCTGTCCCTTACTTCAAATCTAAAATCTATTCTGTTTTAGCTGACAGCAGGAGCACATTAAGAAAAATCCCCTTTCTTTCTGCAGGTGAAAGTGAAATCGGAAGCTCTGGCAGTAAAGCTGTCCCAGGAAATCAACTATGCAAAGAGCCTTTATTACGAACAGCAGCTGATGCTGAGACTCAGTGAAAATCAAGAGCAACTCGAGCTGGACTCTTGAAAATCCACTTCCTCACTGCCAGAAAGAGCTGCAAGTACCAGGCTGGAGCCAGAATTGTATGACTAGAGAAGGAAAAAATATAATTTTAATATTTAGAGAAAACAAAAGAGGTGGCTTTTCTTTTTTATGCACCAGTTGTGTAACAGAAGTGTAGCTGACACAGCTTTGGGTCTGGGAGAAGCCCTGTATTTTGCTAACATGTATATATGTACACGTGTCCATGTAAATACGACCGGCAGCAGGTGTTGGTATAAATATGAGTCTGTTTACTGTGTAAAGAAATTAAAGGAGCTCTACTGAGTTGTACTGCACTACCTGACACAAGCCGTTCGCTCTCTCTTTTTTTTCTTGAGAACTGATTTTCACAGTGCAGGAATGTAGATAAACCTTTTAAAAATAAAATGAAGAATTAGTTTCAGCTGTTGAAGCATAGGTGTGTCATGGTTTGGAGCTTTAACACTATGATTAGGGTGCATTAACACTGTAATTAGGGGGCATTGGTCAGGTTGTTTGGTGTGCTTTTTGTTGTTTTTTCTTTTCAGTCACTAAAACAGGTAAATACAGGAGACCTGGTCTTGCACTGAAATGTCATCCTCTTTTTTAACAAAAAGATTGCATTTTGGTAAATAATACAGGGAGGATTCAGTTTTACATTCACAGTGCGTCTCAAGGCCCCTATTTTTGACTTGTTTTTGAAGTAGTTGAAGTGAGCAGCCTTGGAAATTGAATCTTTTAACTTCAGATTTTTCCTTCCCTCAGGTGGAAGAAGGGTGGGGGGAGAGGAGATCACCAGCTTGTTGGACTTCACAACATCTTCAGAAGTAAACTTCTAAATAATAAAAATAACAAGTTGGGTTTTTTTCCATTGTTGTACATCACGTCAGTCTCATTAACTGTAACCACACTGAAGAGGGAGGAATGAGTGCTCTTAAACATCTTAACCCACAGGAACTGGAACCCTCAGTGTCACATTTACTCCCTGGAGGTTCCAGGCTTGGGTATGAAGACACAACTCTCCTGTAACTGCTGAGTAACCTACATTTTAAAGTGTTATTTTATAAACCTTTTGACTCAGTGTAAGTAAAGCTTTAAAAGGTAAAGTAATTTGACGGTAAAGTCCTTTCATGAAGACATATGGGAATATTTTGGTGCTGAAGGTTAGAATGAAACCAGTTCTGGGCTCTTGTAAAATATTGGGCTGCTAAAGGTGGGGAGGGAAAACAAGAAGTAGTTCACTGCTGTGTTTCCAGGGATGGATGGAGTACTTGGGGTCTGTAACCATCCATGGGGACATGATGTGCAAACACCAGAGCAGTCATTGAACAGTGGCACTCTTGGCGTGCCCTGAACTCAGAGAGCTATTTGTGTGAAAAAACCTGTCCAGCTTCAAGGTGCAATAAAGAGTAGATGAAATAACACCTCAGCAGGGGCAGGAAGGAAGAACTGTCTCTTAACTGGTAAAGAGACCCCACACAGCATGGATATGACGTGAGGAAATTACACCTCTCCACATCTTCCTTCTCTACTCTCCCCTTTCCTTGCCTGTTTTTCCAGTCCTCTCGTCCCCTTTACCGACCTGTCACATCCTGTCCTGTCCTCCCTTTTCCCATCCTTTCCACCTTTCCTCCTCTTTACTGTCCTTCTCCTCCTTTTCCTGCCCTCCCCTTTATTCCCCTTTTCTCCCCTTTACTGTCCTGCCCTCTCCTTCTGTCCTCTCCTCCCTTGCCCTTTTCCCTGGCCCATAGTTTCACTCCAGTGCTCCTGCGAAGGTGAACAAATCCAGGGGCTGTGTCCACACTGTCCCTGCTGGAAACACCCCCACCCGACCCCACTAACTGACCCTGTCACCAAGTCTGACTCAGAACACAGGCATAACTTGTCTGCTGACTCCTGAAACAGGGAATGTCCTCACTTTCTCAAGGCATGAAAGTAACTGGAAAAAAGATACTTTAAGGCTCTGAAACCAGGGATGAAGTTCTGTGTGTCCTGCATCTGTGGCATGTTCACAGGGAATACCCCTTTTCCTTGCCATCATTGCTGGATCATCAATGATCCTGTTCCCAACAGCTCCTACAGCTTCAGGGGTTCCCGCAGTGATGGGAGCACAGGGCAAATGTCAACAACACCCTTCCCTCCCCTCTGCTCCTGAGAGAGTCCCAGTAACTCAGTGTGACGAGCCGTCTGAGCAGCTCCAGTCCCAAAGGCTGTTTTCCAAAGCAGTGCAGTGTTTACATTTTTGTGGGGAGAAGCTAAGTGGCTAAATGGGCCCCATCTCAAACCAGAGCAATAATCAGACATTTCCCAGTGACAGGGACCTTTTGATCTCTTCACTATCTCATTTCCTAGACTGCATAATGCTTTTCAACATTTATCTATTTTCTCTTCAGTAAAATACTTTGTGACATCTGAGCCCAACTATATATATTTTTTTAACTTCTTTTTCTTTCTAAAGCACAGTTCAGTCCGAACCTGCTTCCTCCAGTGCTTAACCCACTGGGCTGACAAATCCTCTCAGCCCTTGCTCCATTTCTCTTCTCAGAGGAACCTGCCATGATTCACTGCTCACAATGACTTCACCTGTGGTACCTCACACTGAAAAAGCAGGTTTCAGTGAATATACTCTCTTTAGATGACAGGTTGCTGCACAGATATTTTTAAAAATCCCAGCAAAGCAAAATCAAAGCACATTTTAATTAAGTCAAGAGCTGCTCAAAATCCACTTACACAAGTTTTCTCCTGACAGTAACACTCTGCATGCGTGTGCTTCTGTACTACTTTTAATATACACACCCACCCCCAAATGTAGATATACTTCAAAATTCTCTTGAAAAGCAAAGACTGTGTTCCAAACTCCTCTATTCCACCCTCCTAAAGGCAGGGTTGTTGCAAAGAAAGAACAATCTTATTTTTCTGAAAATAAATACAATAAAGTAAAATAAAAAAGAAAATATAAAACAAAATAAATTAAAAAATAGTTAAAAAAAAAAATAATAAAATATGCCCAGAGCTTCAGACTCCAGTCCAGATTGCTGCAGCATTCCAGCTTGACAGCACACTCTTACTCCACATTATGATGCTTAATTTTATCAAATGCAGGGCTGGGAGAAAGCACTTCCAACTCCCCTTGTGTTACAGGTTTGACTTTCTTGCACGCCATTTCTAACAGCTGCTGGTGGCCTCCCAAATGGTCTGACAGCTTTGACAGAGGGCTCAGGGAAGCACAAACCCACCTGCCTTCCCTTGCCAGAATGATCCCTGGCCGAGCAAATGTTTTGTTAACAGGACTGGGAGCAGTTTGACCGAACCGTGGAGTTTCCGTGGTTCTCCAGCAGCAGATTTTCTGGAGTGGGAGAATGTGAGGCAAACCCAGCCCCAGCTGGGTCTGTGACCAGCCCTGCTTGTGCCTCGGTGTGGGAGAGGGCAGAATCTGACAAGGATTCTTGCCAGAAAGAAAAGGTTACTTATTAACCACTGACAAACGCTGGGGGGAAAAGCAGTCTTATTGTTTCACTTAGTAGAACCCCTGCACATTTTTGGCCAGAAAAACAAATGCTGTTGTGGGTACAAACTGCAGTTCTGTTAGAGGGGTCAGCTCTGCTCAGGGCCTGGGGACACTCATGATGAGCAGAATATCAGAATCCCAGATTGGTTTGGGCTGGAAAGGACCTTAAAAGACCACCCCATCCTTCCCCACCATGGGCAGGGACACCTTCCACTATCCCAGGTTGCCCCAAGCCCTGTCCAACCTGGCCTTGGACACTTCCAGGGATCCAGGGGCCGCCACAGCTTCTCTGGGCACCCTGTGCCAGGGCCTCCCCACCCTGTGCCAGTAACACATAATTTTATACATAATGCAGTGTCACACGGTGTTTGTGTGTGTTTGGGTTTGGGTTTTCTTCCCTGTAGCTGACACTCCACTGCCCGACCCTGTGCCCTGCACAAAGTGTGGGTAAGAGCAACCCTGTACCTCAGGCCTGCTCTGGGCTGACTCAAAAGCTTTGAAAGGCCATGGGCCAAGTAAACAGCTTCCATGTGCATTTCCATTTTGGATGAATGGCTGGGTCACCCAAAGGACAAGGGCTATGGATGGGAGCTGCAGAACAACGGATTCTGAAAATGCCAGCAAAAAAAGTCCCCTGCATGCTGCAGCTGTAGAGGAATTCTAACAAATAAAGGAGAAATCCATCATACCATCTATCCCTCAGCCCTCCAGACACTGCAAAAGCAAACATTTGCTCTGCCCTGGGAGGGTGACTCACCATTCCTAAGGACTGTTGCTCCAAGGCCTTTGGCAAACAACCAAAATCCAGCCGTACAACCCACGGGGTATCAAAGTAATGATGTAGCAAAAAACCTGTGGCTGCATGCAGGTTTAATGGGAGAAAAAAAATTAAATCATTTTTACAAGTAACTCACCATTTGCATGACAAGACTCTTCCCCAGCCTTCTTTTGGCAAGGCCAGGCCCTTTCAGCAGCTCCAGCAGCAGGAGCATCACCTCTCTCTCCCCTCTGCCAATGGGCAATTCTAGGCCCTTCCATTAATCCTTTTTCAGGATTTCTTTGAATCTCAAAGTATGGAGGAAAAAGTATTTGAGGTAAACATCCCAGAAATGTGAAGATTATATTCAGCACTACCTTCTATGCCAGAACACATCTTAATTTGTGGTGTAATAGCACTTACATGATCCTTCAAAGGATTATCCAGAGACAGCATCCTTAGGCCTCCAGTTCAAACATGCAAATATTCTAGAATTTTGTGTATAAATGGGTACAATCATTATTTCTGACCTGGCTCAGTAGAAAGCTGACTCCCATCATGCTATTTATAGTCATAGAATTGTTTGGGTTGGATGTTTCCATGGATGGGGCATCTACCACTGCTCTGGGCAACCTGTGACTGTGCCTCACCTTCACTGTAAAATTTTCTTCCTTACATGTGGTCCGAGTATACTCTCCTTTACCTTAAAACCATTTCCCCTTCTCCTATGGCTGCAGACCCGGTTAGAAAGTTTGTCCCCATCTTTCTAGTAAGGCCTTTTGAAAGGGTGGAAGGGGCTCTAAGGTTTCCCTGGAGTCTTCTCTACTCCAGACTGGTAACCCCCAGCTCTCCCAGCCTGGCTCCAGAGGGGTTCCAGCCTTTGGAACATCTCCATGGCCTCCTCTGGACCTGCTCCATGTCTTTCCTGTGCTGAGGGCTCCAGACCTGGCTACATTTCCTTCCTCCCTGTATTGGGTGCCTCTAATCTTTACCAGCCTCAGTAGACAATAAGATGTCACCTTCACATGGGACCACCTTGTTTTGTGGCAGGAGGTTCCTTTCTCACAGGAGTCATTCTTTGGTGTTAACAACTATGAGTTGCTTCACTAACTCTAATCCCAACTGATCCTGCTGACGCTGTCCATAAAAAAAATTATTTTAAACCAGACCAGTACCTGGATTCTACCTGGAGAAATTCTGTGCTGTTGACAAAACCTTGTGAGCAAAAATAAACAGCAGCCAAGGTCATAATCACACTGAGATCACACCAGAGCTGACATTTATAAGCAGGTTTAAGAGCCAACTCCCCCCCTTTCCGCTTCCTGATTTCAAACACTAAAAATCCACATTACACATACAACTTCACTCACCTTTCTTTCTTTCCACAGACATCTTTTTGCCTCTCCTTTGAGCACACACCAGAGGGAAATCAACATGCGGAAGACCATGTATTTATACATCATCCAGAATACATCTCAGGCCATCCAGGAATTCCCACAGCAGTGCTGGGAACTGTCCCAATCTCAAAGACCAGCACCCATTGTCAAAGCAGAGCTCAGGGGCACCAGCATCAGGGACAGCTCAGCAGTGCTTGTGTGCCTCAGCCTTATGTCTGTATTCACTCCAAGATTATCCAGTATCAATTTGCTGTGGGTTCAAGTGGAAATAACCCCCCCGCAGAGCACGGGAATCCACATCCGCACCTCGGACAGACCAACCAGCTGCTGAGGCTCCCAGGGGGGTGGCAGTGCTGGGCCGGGAGCACACAAATACTGAACTAGGCGCCACTTCTGACAGAAAACCCATCACTGAGTGACCACAGACACAGTCCCAGGGCCTGTGCAACCACAGAAGGCACATCCACACCTTTCCCAGAGTGCACCCAGCAAGTACCTTCCCTGTGCTTACAGCCAACCGTGGGGGACAGGTTTCCACCACATGACACCAGAGGAGTTTTGGAACTCCAAGACAAACAGGGAGCATTTCTGGAGGCCTGGCTTCTGTTCAGAACAGAAATGTTTCCCTTGGCTTGTGCAAGTTGCTGGGACTGAGTACCGTGCGAGGCTGGAGGAGCCAGTTTTCCATTCCCCCTGCCATTACTCTTTTTGATTGGCACTTTAATGAGGGCGCCGGGGGTCGACCCCCTGCCAGGGGGCCGGTTCATGCCCCGTTTATCTCACAGTCCATGTAAGACTAAAATAACACGCCAGGCTGAGTTTCACTGGCTTGTGATCCCACAGCCCACCGTGATGGATTGAGTGACTGCAGCAAGTTGGCAGCTAAAGTGTGTTGTAACAGTATCTTTCTGTCAGCGCAACACAATGGATTTGCTGATTCCCGGGCTTTTCCCAGCGTTCGCCATTACCATCGGCCCACGAGTTGCTAAAGTTCATTTTCCAGTGGGCTGCATAGTGATAATAAATAACACAGCAAAGGTTACTCCAAGCTTTTCTTCCCCTCAACTGCCCTACTGCTGATGGAGGAGGGGCTGTGGTGCCAACTTCACTACACACACAAGAACAGACATAAATCCACTTGCTCTTCCAGAAAGGGGGAAAGGGGCAGCTCTGTTGCTCTTTTGTGGGAGCTCATTCTGCTGGGCCAACACAGGGCTCCTCCTTGCGAAGGGAACAGCAGTACAGCCCAGCACCAGGGGTGGCTACACCAAGTTCTCTCCAGAAGAAAACTCCCTTGAGGCTAAACTTCACAGGCTGCAGAATAAGGACCAACAAGACCCAGGCTTTGAAATCATCTTACTTATTTGCATCAAAATAACCCATAAGTTCACTAGAATATACAGGAATCCTGTGTAAGGCTTTAACATTCTAAACATTCCTCTAGTATTTTTTCTTTAATATTCTAAGCATTCAATATCCTCGTATCTCCTCCATAGGAAAACCTCAAACAAAAGGGGTTTTTTCTTTAAGAAACTGGAGTCTAGGAAATGAACTGAAATTTTTTTAGTCATCCAAAGAGGTCCTCTACTAACTGAGACCTTGTCTCTGTGTCCTGTTTCCTCAATATCCCTTCATTCTCCCTTCCCACTGCAAAGTAAAGAACTTCCTGCAAATACTGGGGAGAACACTAATTTTTGGTTCTTGCTGTTTCAGCCCCTCCCAGTAAGAGCGAACAAATGAGCTCCACAACAGAAGGGATTCCTTACTTCCTGTATAAGAATTTTTGACAGCACAAATTTCAAACTACTGACCCTCCCACCCACCAACAACCAACAGTCAGACCAAAAATCCACCCCTGGACCTAATAAACAGGAAGGGTGAAGCTGTTTCCCTTGCTTAGGACAGCTCTGTAGATCTGTATACCTACAGTTTCTTTAAGGCCTTGTACAAGACAGTAACACAGCCAAAAAAAGCTCCAAAATCAACTTTAGAGCTTCAGCTGCCGTAATGTTAGTGCATCCTCAAATATTTCATTGTGGGTACCTAGAACCCTTTTCCATCACTGGGCTCTAGATCCATCTCACTCTGGGCAAAACCAAGTGTGTTCCTACCAATAGAAGAAATCACTAGAGAGAGACTGAGTAAAGAAGTTAAGAAAATGAGAATACAGATGTTGAAGGGACTCAAAGATCAAGCAAAAATGCACCAGGATCTGAAAAGAGAACATGATGAGGAAAAGGGGCCAGACTGAGAAGCTGCTTGAAAAACCCACTGCACCCAAGGGCAGCTGTTTGTATGGACCACACAAATCACTGCACAATGTCGATTTCAACTCACAGTGCTGGAGAAATGAGCCTCATGAGCTGAGGAACTTTATTTGTGAGGTAAGAGACAACCACAACCCCCAGCTGGAACAGCAGTGGCAGCACACGAGGCTGCTCCTAGCGGGAGCCTTGGCGGAGTGTGGAGCTGGTCCTGTGCAAACTGCTCCAGAGATCCCAGCCCGGTCCTGTGACCCCAGCCCTGCAGCCTGCAGATACAGCATTCAGCCAACTTTGAACTGGCCACCCCAGAGCCTGCCAGCAATGCCAGCACAGCACAGGGAGCAGGGATGTGCTGTGAACACTGTGTGAAGCTTCCCTGGAGCTGCCAGTGGTCCCTCTACCTCCCAGTTCCATTCCAGCTCAGATCTGCCCATGCAAGCTGCTGCAGCCAAGGCCTAAATGTTCCTCTGGGGAGAGCCACACACTTACACCTTAACACAGAAGAGGGCATACTGAGCCTACAGCCAGAAAGCCTGGGAAATATTAGGAAAAACGAGTGGGTGGGGGAGCTCAAGGGACCAGTGGGAGGATGCGGGAAATCAGTTACACTTGATCTGAATAACTGGTAACAATTATTAGATCTTTTTTGGTATGAATCATCTCAGAGACTCATCATTAAATGATGTCACTCAAGGGGCAGTAAAAAATACAGTAGAAGCTGCCAGCCCGCCCTGACAAGGGTTTGGAGCCACAACGTGATTGGCCAAACAGGTCTGGGAAGCTTCACCAACACATCGAAAAGGGAGCAAGTTTTGTGGAGAATATACACTCTGACAGATCGGTCAGGCAAATTTGTCTTTGGCAAGATTATGATGTTACTTAAAGCTCTGATGAATCTGCCTGAACTGCTGGAGAAGGAGTAGCCTCACTTATCTGATGACCACTGACCTTGTCATTGCCCCATTCCCTCCCCAGGGGTGGAATTTGCATTTGAAGCTACAGGTTGTAAAATCAGCCAGCCAGAACCATCCTCAGGGAACAAAACCAAACCAGAGCAACAACACAACAGCCCAAACCAAGCAAACAACAGAGTGAGTTTGAACAGCATCTGTTCTCTGGGTTCACCAAACCCACCCAAGAGCTCCTGTCCTTGCAGGCAGCAGAGGCGGTACTGCCTTGTGCACATCTGAACTCCATTTATCTTCTTAAACAACTGCAGGAGAAGAAAAACTCCTTGATCAACAACCAGTAGCATCAGCAGGCTCAGGAACTCAACAGTAACCACATCACAGTCCCTTTCTCCACACCTTCCACTTAACACACCCCCTTTTCCCACACTGCAGAACCACAGCCCTTTTCTGCCAACATGAAACACCTTCTGCACCCAATCCATGTTTGCTTCTCACCTGTGGGCAAAATACTGGATGCTGTCAGTGCTGCTTTGCAGCCAGTCGCCTAAACCTGGCAGCAGCTGAGGAGCTGGGTGTGAACAGACATTTACAGGTAGTTCCAAGAACTTCCCAGATCCAAAATGGGGGGTGGAAACCATCCCTGTGTGTGGAGCAGAGCAGGAGGCAAAGCTGAAATTATTCACTGTTCCAGGAAGGCTTGTGGCTTCCTAAAGTCAGGGATTATCTCCAGGTTGCTCTTCCCTTTTCAGACACACAGCTCCCAGCATCTACCATCCAGAAGTGCATTGCCATTGAGTTTCTTAAGAGGACTTCACAACAAATTTTTATTACTTTTTGGAGTTTTATGGAATTTAGGCACACACAGAGAACAATATAGGACCTGGCTCCTGGAAATACTGTGCATTAGAGAGCTGTTACTGGTTTCAGACCTTCCTTACCTGCGATGAGAGAAAAGGGAAAAGGAAGATTAGAGAACTCGAGAATTGCAATTTCAACACAGTTGTTTTCAGCCCAAGACTGAAGCAATACAAGGTATTGCTCTCCAACAAATCTGTCACACCACAAACCAGAGATATGGTCTAAGAAAGAAGAACAGAAACTTCAGGCCTCACCACTATGCACTGATTGTGATGGAACAACTGCTTAAAACCCAGGAACTTTAATTTGCTTGGAAATTTCTGGGGAGGAGGGAGTGGAAACAGTGGGGATTTAGGGAAGGATCAAGAGAAGAAGTCCAGCACTTGTTCCACATGTGCCTCTGGAGAATAGCCCATTTCAACAAGGTGATGTGAGTTTGAGCCAAGTACACCATGTCGAATTATCAGTATCTATTATTAACCAAAAAAAGTTAATGGTTAGCATAATGCTATGTTTTTACAACATCTGTCAGCAATTATTTGTATTTACTTGCACTGCAAATGCAGAAGAAAAGTCAGAGAAATAAACACCAGAATTCCCACTAGTCTTGTGTTTTCCCACAATCATCCCTTTTTAGACACTCACATTTGTTCCTTGCCCTCTCCAGCATGGAATTTCTTCCCAATCTTCTATGACCAGTAATTATCAGTCCTCCTTTACCCTGCCGCAAATATGGACTAACCCCTCTGCAATTAGTGGTGTTACCTTCAGGGTTCTTAAGATGGAAATCAGAACTATGATATTTCTTGGATTCAAAACAGTTCCTGCTCTCCCCTTGGCCATGCCTTACCACAGCAAGAAGGGAGGCAGGGAGAGCAAGGGTTGTGCTCCAGTCACACTCCACCTGTGCAAGGCAGGGTGAGGAACAGGTTAGCTGGGTGAAAAGTTCACTGCAAGCTGAGCTGTCTGTTTCTCTTGCTTAATTTATCCGATATTTGGCTAACCTTGCTCTGAACCCAGCCCCCAAGACCCCCTTCCTCTCATCCCTCCCCAGCGGGTTTGTGTCAGCCAAAGACACCGCCTCTAATTCCCTTCTCCCTGACCCTGCCGAGGGGAGCGGGGGCTGGGACACAGGGTCGAGCACAGAGCAGAGCCCAAGCACTACACAGATAATCATTATTTATGCTCTAAACTTCAACAGGAGCAAACACAAAAGCCCTACAGTCAGCAACATTGCCTGACATGATGTTCCAGCTTATCAGCCTTCCCAAGGCTAGATGGCACACCCCCTGCACCCCCACCTCCTTTGCACCCTCTCACTCTTACAAGGATGCAACACTTCCTAGAGTAGCTTATAATGGATCCCTGATTCCCCTGGCAGCCTTCACCAGGGGAGTGGCACACAGTTCCCACATCCACGGCCTCCAAGATACCAGTTAACCCAGTATGTTCATCATCTCATTTCTGCAGCTCAAGATCCTCAAAAGGAACCTGACAGACAAATTTAAATTTTGCAAAGCACAGAGCAGTAGCTGCAGTGACACAGACCACAAGCAGGGAGATCCTAAAGGGCTTTTCTGGCTCCAAATTCAATAAAGTCAGTAGAGGAAAGGCTGGAAGGTATCAAGATGTGCTACTGCTGCTCTTCAGAGAACAGGATTCCCTGATCCACAGACCTTTATGCATCCATAAGCTACTCATCCTGCAGAATACAACCAAGGTTATACTCAGAAGCTGCTGAGCAGTTTCTCTTTCCCTGGTAATCTACAGCTTCCCAACCCCTCCTGCCCCTGTGCCCAAAAAATGGGTGACAAGAACTCCTGAGATTCGCCCCGCTGTGCAGGGCACACACCTCTTGATTCCACACGTCAGAGCTCAGCGTTGGTGATGCAAACTGCTGGAAAAACTGCCTGGAACACGCGTTTCTGGCAGGCTCTCCTTGTTTTCCTGCTGTGCTCAGGACTGTTCCCAACACTCTCCAGGGCTACACAAAGTGCATTTGATGGGCTTCTCAATGACTGGGCACAGCTTCAGAACAGGGCACAAACCAAACCTGCCGAGCTGTCCCTGCTCCACTGAGCAGCTGCTGCTCCCTTGGGTGTTTAACCTTGGACTCCCCAGAATCCACACTTCCATTCCCACCTGCTGGCACTCCCTGCCTCCGTGAGAGTGACTTAGAATGCACCCAAGACTCTGCTAACGGAGCAGAACAAATGTTTCCTGTAAACCTTATCATTTTTGACCTGACAAAGAACCTCACAGCTGTGCCATGGCTTTGATACACCTGAGCTGCCTCAGGTCCAGGAGACACTCTCACAAATTGTTATTTTTATAATCTGTATCATCAGAGTGCCCAAAACTCCATTACAGTGTGTCTGCACACACAAAGTTCATGTCCCTCTGACAGGGAGGGCAGAAACAGCCTGACAGCCTTACAATAAGTGGAAATTCCTTGTGGTCTAAGAACAATATTAAACTTGTTTCTCAGGGTCAGCAGATGACCTCGCCTTGACACATGGCTTCGTTTTCTCTGGAAGCCGTGCAGACTGGCCTAGTTCTGATGTGGCCACTAATTTAGTGACACCATCCATTCCAAACTTCACCACTCCCTCACCAAAGTAGCAAAATATGAGTTTACAAAGAGTACTTTGAAATAAAAACCCCCAGGCCCTTACCAAAGCACATGATCCAGCACCACCCTCCCCATCTAATGCTCCATGTTTTCAAAGCATGAAAGTTGTTGAGAAGAGTGTAAGTAAGGGTGTCAGGAAGACACGAAACTTCAAACTGCTACATAAGTAAACTGAGGATACACAAAAAAGCCCTCAGCCCACATGGCATAACTCCCCTGGTACCTGTATTCCTCAACAGTAGGGCCAGTACAGGTGCTTACTGCTGCCTCACCATAATTAATCTATTAGATAACAAACAACATATAATTGCCATACAAGGAATCCTTTGTGCAAACTTTGTTATAGATTTTAATGCCTCTTCAAAACTGTTGGAATTAGTCATGGGTGGATAAAAAGGCACAGGATTGTTACAATAGGTGGGAGAGAAAGTCAACCACAGAGCTCAGTGCCACAGACCCCAGTTTTCTCCTTCCAGTCACCACACAGAAAAGTAAAAATACTTCAAAAGATGCCATACCTGCATAATTAAAGGCAAGCTGAATGCAATGAATCTCAAATAGTTTAAAGGTGCAGCTTAAGAATCACCTAATTTAAAAAAGACTGCATATACTTGATGCAGCCATTTTAATAATTCCCCAGAGTTTGTTCACAACAGAAAAGAGCTTGCGAAAACCTTGAGAGAAACAACTTTCACTTTAGAAATACAGGAGGGCATTAACAGGTCAAGCTTCAAAGGTAATCTATGTCCTCTTCTCCATGTATCTAACTTAGAGGCTTTTGTTTGGGGGGAAAAAACCCCAAACAAAACCAAGAAAAACACACAACAAACAAACCCCAACACCTCTGTCCCCTGCTCCCAAAAAACTATCCCACATCATGAAAATGTAAGAGGGCATCAATTGGAAATTCACCCTTTCAGCTTCTCAGTAAGATTCTTCAGTTCTTGCTGGCTCCTGAGGAAGATTTTTGTCCCCCATGACTGCAGACAGACCCTCACAGACACATCGCCCCCCCTCCTGGCACTCGGGGCACAATTTCAGTGGCTGCTACTGTTGGAACAGGCTCAGCTCAGACACAGCCCCCGTACTCCAGGGTCAGACTCACCACCGAGAGATCCAGGGATGATGCTTAAAATAAAGGAATTAAGTGAAATCAGCCCAGTTGGTTGGAGCATGGTCCTGATAATGCCAAAGTTGTGGCTTCAATCCCTGTACAGGCCATTCAAGAATTGGACTCAGTGGAGGACACCCTCGGAGGTCCCTTCCAATCCAGAATTGCCTGCAATTCTAAATTAAAGCCAAGGACAGGGAAACCCACGACCCTGACAGCCTTTGACGAGCTGGGAAGGAATGCTTGGGGTTCTCAGCCAGGAGGGCTCCATAACCTGCCCCTTCCCACAGCTCTGAAAGGTTCCACTGGAGCCCCCGGGATGCAGAATTCCATGAGATAAATGTGTATGTCTCAAACTCTGAGAGTAGGGTGGCTGTGGAGCCAGCCAAGGGCTGTTGGTAATAACAGGCAGGGATTGCTGTTGATCACAGACAGGGATTGTTGTTGATAACACGCCATGACAAAGAACAAGATGTGGCTGGAGAAGGGGCCATGCAGACGTAGGGCAGCACTATCCTGGGACAAACAACCTTGTTCGTGCTCCTGGAGACAAGCACAGCACAAGTGCAGGAATGAGGCTGGGAATTAGGCAGGGATTGTAAGGGGGATCAAGGTCACCAGAGATCCACAAAGCCTCTGACCCACTTCCAAAAAGGTCTGAAAGAACATCCATGACAGCTGATCTGCATAGAAATGGAGAAAAAAGTCCTGACAGTGGGAAACCCTGTCCATAAAAAGGACCTCCTCAAACCTGGGTGGTGTCCTCAGGATCCTGGACATTCCATCAGCTGGACTGATGCAGCTGGATCTATGCTGAACCAAGGAATGACATCCCAGTAGCTGGATCAATGCTGGATCCAGGCCTGGTGTTCCTTCCTTCCTTCCTTCCTTCCTTCCTTCCTTCCTTCCTTCCTTCCTTCCTTCCTTCCTTCCTTCCTTCCTTCCTTCCTTCCTTCCTTCCTTTCCTTCCTTCCCTCCTTCCTTTTCCCTCCTTCCTTCCTTCCTTCCTCCTCCTCCTCCTTTCCTTCCTCCCTCCTTCCTCCTTCCTCCTTCTTCCTTCCTTCCTTCCTTCCTTCCTTCCTTCCTTCCTTCCTTCCTTCCTTCCTTCCTTCCTTCCTTCCTTCCTTCCTTCCTTCCTTCCTTCCTTCCTTCCTTCCTTCCTTCCTTCCTTCCTTCCTTCCTTCCTTCCTTCCTTCCTTCCTTCCTTCCTTCCTTCCTTCCTTCCTTCCTTCCTTCCCTCCCATGCTTCCTTGCCCTCAGGGTGGGATGTCACACAGGCCATGTGCAGCCCCAGGGGCTCAGCTGGGTGGACAGTGGTCCTGGTGTTGCTGGAGGTGGGTGGACGGCACTGGACAGCAGGATTCAGTCCCTTGGCCAGGCACATCTGAGGGCCACAGCCAACACCAACCATCCACACGCAGGTTCAGTACCTACAGAGCAACCAAAATATGAAAGATCGCTCACATGTGGGATCTATTAGGGCATTTCGAAGGAATTCACATTCATTGTTTCCCTTGAAATATAAAGGTTATAAAACTTAACAGCCACATGACAAGGAAACTATATGAAACACTCAGAGATTTACAGAGCGACTGCTCAGCTCTCGGGGCATGTGGCTGGAAATTGCTGGGCAAGAGCCAATGAGCCCCGTGGTCTGAGCTTTTGGGTAGTTTTCTTATTTCTTCCTTTCTTTTCCTGACCTTGCAGACTGGTATTCGGTTACCACAGCAGCTCCAAAGTCAAACAGAAACACAGCTTGTATCTTCTTTCAAGTATTTATTTCTTTTGTCCTGTTAACATTAAGTAATGAAAGGAATTGTAAGGGTTTTGAAGGAGGGGGGGGAAGGAATGAAAGCAGGAGAAAGGAAAAAAGATACGGACATAATGGCTTAATTTCTCACAGCATGTGCAGCACTAATGAACAGTAAACAAATCCCACAGAAAAACGCAAACAAAGGCTACGTTTGCTCAAAGTTCCAAGAAAAGGGCCCATCGTGAGTGCCCCTGAGCAAACATTTCTGTGATTAAACCCTCAGAGCCTCTGTATGATTTCTAGGCCAATTCAGCACAGCAGATACCTTCCCCCTTCCCCCAGAACATCCCTGGGCTGGAGCAGCCACAGGGCTCGGTTTCCAAGCCTTGTTTTGGTTTAAGGCATGAAAATGTTGTAATTGTGGCATTAAGAGAAAGCAGCAATCTAATCCAATGACTCAAGGGCAAGTGTGAAAATCTGAGTAGAGATTTGCCACTGGGGTTTGTCTATACAGAGTGAAATAATTAAGCAACAGATTATGAACAAATACCGTATTTTGTTGGGAGTTTTAACCCCAGTTTTGGCAGCCCCAGCCAGGTCAGAAACTCATGATGTAGGCTGCCACCAAAGGTCTTTGGGTGACCCTAAGGGTTGTACCAGCAGTACAATCATAAATTATCTCATTGTGTGACACCAGGTGAGATCGTACCATTTTCTGTGCCACCCTCCCTATGTCTGTAACAACTGGAAGCGCTTCGGTAGGGCCAGGCTGGCACAGGTGAGAGTCAAACAATGTGCTGGCGGTGCTTTTCCTGCATTTCCTTGCTTCCCAAACTTCAGTTGCAGCACAACTCTAGATCCCTTTATTTTCTTAAATGAACCAAGAATGAGTATGCAGCAACACAAATTCCAAAGTACCATCATGCCATTGCCCTCGTGGAAATATGCCATGCCCTGATGTCAGGTCACTCTTATTTTAATGAACTCTTTCCAGGATTTTCAGTGTGATTATTTTTCCCCTGATGATCTGAGGATGAGAAGTGAATCCAGTGAAAGAAACAAAACCAAGCTATGAAAATTTTATGCTGTAAGTAAAGGCAAATGCACTTTTGACAGTGTCCCAAGTTAGGGTTTTTCCCTTGAAAATGTCGATAGGCACGTTTTTGATCACAGGATTGGAAATATGTCATGAGAACACACTCAAATATGCGTTTGCATTAACAGTGCTGCCAGAAGCCATCTCACAGTCACTATCAGGCATAGTGGAGCCCCTAGAAAGCTTTCTGTGGGACTGGAAGGCATCCTGCCAGGAGAAAGCAAAGCCACCATGTGATTGGGATGGCCAGTTCCACAAGAAAACTGTACATTAATGAATGGCAAGCACTCAAAGGGGAGTTACAGTGAACAGTTTGCAAGGAAATCACTGGTCGAGAACCATCATGTGCATAAAGTATTGATAAATGAAAATGTGAAAGAAGTCTATGTAAAATTGATCCATTGAAAAAAACCAGGCTGACTTTACAGCAAGAATTGCCCAAGTCAAGCAGTGCTGCTGGCTGTAATAAAGATCACTGGAATACAAGTTGCTCATCCAGCCTTAGAGGATGTGTACCTTAGATTGCAAAAGGACACTCTGAAGTATTGCGAAAATAACCTATTTTACTATTTGTGTATGGTAAATTATCAGAAGAAATCAAACAGCAGTGCTGGGTATTGGGGCTTGCACCATATTTTTATTTTTCAACAGATGACTTTTACCTTATGATTCTCCCTCTAACCATAAAGTGAGGTTCTGCCCACCCACTCCCTCCCAGTCCTTCCCAGTTCAAATTCGGATCGTGTAGGTGTTAAACAGAATGTGCAGTTATGAAGAGAAGTAACAGCTCTCTGGGGTTTAGCTACACTTCATGCTTCAAAGGAACAAATCTGAAGATATTTAGGGCAGTTTGCAGAGTTAATGTCTAAGAAGGTTGTGCACAAGGCACAGGTGAGGGACTGCCTGAGGGGAGGGTGCAGAGATGAACAATCTGCAGGCACAGCATTCTGGCTCAGGAACTCTCCAAACACAGCCCTCTCCAACAGGAACAATTGGAAGAGACAGATGAAATGATGAAAAATGAAGGGATCAGCAGAAATCAAACCTAATATAAACCCAACTAAAATAAACTCAGCATGGCTCTTGTGGCTCATTCAAAAGCAGCTCTTCTGCAATGAACTCAGGTCAGGGGAAAGATGGAATAGAACTTCCTCTGCTCTGTGCCTTTAGGAGCCACTGGCAACTCTGACTGGCAATGGGAAGAGGTTTTTAAAGGGAAATACTGAAGATTGCAACTCTACCTCCTACGTTGCATCACAGGAAATGTGTCATCTCCAGCCAGAAAGCCTAACTGCTCCTAAATCCTGGGCTTCAGAATTTGAAAGAATTAACATTATTTTCATAATGATGTGGGGTCAGAGCTGTGTCTACTTGCCTGAATTCAAAGCCAAGTGATATTTTTTACATAAGAAAACTTAAAATTCTGTAATTTATTTTTAAAACTGGAATGAAGATGCTTTGACTCTGCATGTGTAAAACAGAACGAGGTTGGGAGGCTCAATGCTGTATCCCTGGGATGATGGAAGCAGAGCATTCTATTGCACAATCAAACTGAGTTGTTTGTAAATTATTTATGTGCTGTTTAACATATGTAGAAACTTTTGCTACAGGACATCAACACTGGGATTTTTAAAAATTATTTTTCTGCATCAGCATCAGACCACTTCTAAAGAAATTCAAGGCTATATTTGATCATTTGATTGACATGATTAGCATGCCTGTTAAACCTCAGCTAAAACAAAAGCGAAACTGAATGTGGTTTAGGGTCCAAAAATATTATAATAGTTGATGTGGGTGAAGAAGGTTTTTTGGCTATAGCAGATAGTTGAGAAACATGTCAGATAGCAATCTGTGAACAGTCAAAAAGATCAGAATATTGAAAGTTACAGACTATTCAGCCACCAAAACACGTGATAGTGCTTGCTCATGTCTCTCCCCACTGTCTTTTGCACAGTCCTCAGAACAGGAATAAAATATTGCCTGGCTCCACAAGTGCTCTCCCTGAATTTGCAGCTCTGATGGGAGTTCAGAAAAGAACACAAGGTATTTTATTGCTGGGAAGGAGAGAGCCAAGCAAAAGCTCACAGACCAATCTGTGATTCTGTTTAATCCTATGGCGGAATTGAGTCAAATATATTCCTCCACATTTATTACCATTAACAAGGGGAGATGTGGCCTGAGACCTCAAGAAATCAGGTGGGAGCTGCTGTGGCTTCTCTTTCTGGTACTTGAGAGACTCCTCCGTTCTCTAAGGCTGACACTGACCCAAAGAATTGCTTTGTTCTCTGATGGATGGATTTTTTTTTTTTAAGCACCTATTTTGCTACATTTAACAGTTGAGAGAACAGAGATCACGAGCTTGTCACCTCTGCTGCTACTTGTAGTAGGCAGAGTTGAAGGGGATGTGAGACTATGGAGTAAACTGACTTCCCTGTGCCATGTTCACAGGGAATCAGTGTTCCCAGCAAGCTCTGGGAGCAGGAATTATGTGTTTGGATGTCGCTTGTTTTCCATTACTGCCATTTCTATCTTCTGTTAACATTCTTTTGACACGAGCTCTTTTTTTCTTATTCCATGTGACAGTGGTATTCATGCAGCCAAAACACTCCAGAAGCCCTATCACCCTGCACTTACTTCAGTCCCCTCTGCACAAAGGCACGAATAGTTAACTTTCCTGGAAAAGACAGCAAGGAATTGCCTCCTTATCTTACAGCTGAAGTTAACGCTGCCATGTGCCAGCCCAGTGTCTGGGAACACTGATCAGACCAACAGTGATGCCCAAGGGTAGCTTGTGGCATCCCAAAGTGTCTGACACTAAAAAAGGTGAGGAAGGTCTCAGTTCATGTACTCCTAATGCCCAGGGTTTGCATACAGTGGTCCAAGGCTCCAGTCAGGGGTCAGATCTGAGACAGGAGGTGGGAGCTGTGCTCTGAGCTTTCTGGCACCTATGGACAACCAGAGCCCTCCCTCAGTGCTTGGGTTTGCACTGGTTACCTGATGCCATCTCCTTCTTTAATCTGGATTTTTCAAGAGTGTCCTGTGGAACTAGAAGTCTAAATTCATCTGTTTAGAGTATGTGCAGCCTTTACTGTACAAGTACACTGCGATGGTGATCTGCTCAGGAAACCAAGCTCAGTGCCAAATGCCCCAGGGATCTCCAGGAAGGCTATTTTGGAAGCCAGGGTAATTTTCAGACAGAAGCTTCTGAGATGGCTCAATTTAAGGCATTGATATTCCAATAGTGTTCCTCTCCATTAGTTCCACATTGCTTGGGAAAGGAAGATATCCAATAGCAACTCTTCACTTCTGTATTCATTATCATTTGATTAAAATAGATAGGGAAACTTCATGTCTAGGATGCCTGTCTGTGAAAAGCCTGTACACTACAGAGGCAACTAAATCAGATAAAGAAAAATCGTATTTAAAAAATGCTTTTGCTTAAGAACAAAATAGGAAATAGAAGCACATCTACCTAGTAGCACCATGTCAGGATGATTACTGACATAAGCCAGAGGACCACATGTCCTTGTAGTACCTAGGCATGATGGATGGCCCTTGCAGCTGGTAAAAGTGAGTAGGGAGTCAAACTGACCCTTCCTTGTTTTCACATGTTTGGGCTGCTTTCCCTCCCTCGAAAAACAAGAGTCAGCCATCAGTTACCAGCATACTGGAGTTTCCAAGCCAGCAAGCTACAAAATGAATTGTTTCAATATTTAGGGCATGGTGACCCACTGGAATGAGCAGGGGCAACAACAGGCTTCTTTTACAGGCTTTGTATTTGGATGGAAATCACATGCCTCTGTTATTATATAACTTCAGGGATGAAAGGTGGTATCTTGCCTCTGTCTGTTTAGGGCCATCACACTCCCCCTAAGATTGCATCTTATCTTCTATTTTGTATTCTCATATACTTTTCAGTCACTCTCCAGCTCCAATTACAGTGCTTTCTTCCCTCATTTAAGGAGTAATTGTTCTCATTTTATGCAGAAAAAATTATACAATGCATAAAAAACCATCACACATTTGCCTTGACTTTTTTTCTGTGCTAATATGTCACAATGCCCATAGGAAAGGTGAGCATAAGGACCTAGTAAGTTTGGACTCTTTGGGAAGGTGTGAAGATACAAATTGTCTCAGAGGTTTGTGCCTTTAGTCCAGTCCAGGCAGGCTGGGACAGTGTGTATTTCTGCTCACAGGATCTGTTACAGGAACAAAAGAGGGTGTGATGTTGAAAGAAAAGATGACAGGAATGGGGGGCACTCGCTGCCTTCAAAGGTCCAGGGGACAATCAAGGTGTGTCCTGTGTCTTCCACCTGTGCTCTGCAGGCTGGGGCAGCTCAGCCCCCCAGAACAGCCTCTGTCTGCTCTCCCACTCCTTACCTGCTGATCCAACTCCTCGGAAGACTGACAGGGGTGTTTGTGCTGAAACTTCGGCTCCCTGAAGGTACTGAAGGAAGGTGCTGAGGTGACCTCAGTAGAAGAGAGGTGGGAAAGGGGGCAAGAAGTGTCTAAATTGCCATTTTCCCACAGGAAACACGGGATAGAAGAGAATGAGCTGCAGGGAGCAGGTGAAGTTCTGTTTTTCCTCGTCTTTCTCTACATCCCTGAATCTGTGGCTGCCACTGCTCACAGCTCACCATCTCCTTCAGAGAAGTATTACGACAAAGAGGATTCTGTTCCCTAGAGAATGCGACTGCTGCTGGTGACTGACAGGTTTGCTCAGACTCCAAACATACCAGGATCTTAGTGCCAGGGAGGTGAGAGCTGCAAGCAGTGCAGAATATTCTCATTCTCAGGGCTGGTGGTTGGTAAAAATGTGAAATATTGCATTTGACATAATCTTGCTTTACCCCAAATTTAGGAACCAGTGCTGTCAAAAAAGTGGCTGTCACCCAGATTAAGTTTATTGAAGCCACGTGAAGAAATAAAAACAAAAGAGATGATCCAAGGGTCACTCTGTATTCTTTTCTCAACAGTTGCATTTCAGCTCAAGGAAGGCACTAGGCCACATTAATGTCTGCTACAAGCAGATGTGTTCCCTTTGAAATACATGCACCCACTTATGCTCTGCCTGCATTAAGTCTGTTACTGGGTTTTTAGGAGCTTTGGCAAGTGCTATCTGTTAATATCTGAAGGTGGGAGTGTTCAGGGAGTTGTCGGAAAGGCTTGCAAGACTAGATCTGATCATACCCACCCACACTAATTAACACATTACATAAAAGTACAACAAGTTTCTCTTTGCAAACATCAGAATCACTTGCCCAGGCACTTTCTGTGCAGTTCTAGAAGAACTAGAGGGATGGACTCTATTGCTTTTTAACCTCAACAGAACAATGGGTGAGTGGGGAGGGTACAGTTCCCACTTTCAGGGCTCACTCTTTTTTGTCATGCTGCTAAAAACATGCCATTGGCAGGGACATGGCTGAACGACCTTTTTAAGGTTCACCAAGGCTGCATGAGGGTGCCATTTTTTTCTCATCAAAAGCCACAAAATGAAATATCGAACATGAGGGATCAGACTCCTATACAAAGGACTCCTCCCCTCCCTGCCCTGCCTTGCTAATTCTGAAATCACTTAGTATAAACACCAGCCCCTGAAACCACCTGGAAATGAAAAATTCTCCCACGTAAATTGTGCCTTTTTTTTGTCAGGGGAACATGTCCCAAAACAGCTCATGTTTCTCTGCCATTCAAATTTTAAACCAGCAGCAATCTCCAGGATAAGAGTGATAGCAAGGACTCTTTTACTTCTTCAGTTTGGAGCAAGTACAACTAATTTCCTTTGAAACTCCTGTGACCTGCTCCTGCAGCTTCACCTGGGTTCCTCCAGCAGGATAATAAATGGATACCCTGATCTCGATTTACTCCAGACTCTCATATGACATCTGGCTTCAAGATGGTGGCACAGAAAAGTGCAGTGATGACATAGGAAAACAGAAGGGAAAAAAATAATTATGCAGTGGAGAGAAGGAGGCAGCAGAGAGAGTGGGGAAAATCAAAATTAAAATAAGTCAAAGGGCGGAAATTCCTCTGAGAAGGCCTTAGGCTTCAACAAAGCTTGTCCATATTTGCAGCACTTCAAGATTACCCAACACTACCCTTATGTGGGAAGGTCCCAGCAGACCTCAGCAGCCATTCCAGAGGAGTCTTTCCATTAAAAACAACTCTTCAGTGTCTCCATCCACGTTTGCAGTCACTTGCTGGATGGAGACTGTCCTGTCTCGCAACACTCACAAGGGAAGGAACTCTCTTACCCAACTCTTCCTGGCTATCTGAAAAGCAAAGTCAATGTTTTCCTCATTATTTTCTGTTTGCTGCAACCCTCTCCCCCACTGTGACTGCTATTTGACCCGCTGTCCGCTCCAGGACCCTGGGGGAAGAGAGAGGGAATTCTGTGTGTGCATGAGAAAAGAGATGACAAGTCTCAGCTATGTTCTGACTTGTTTATATTTATCAGAAAGAAATCAACAGCACTTAGTGTGTAAGACAACTCTAGAGATAGGGAACATCTTTTGCGTGGTGCAGGGAAAGAGCAGATCTATACAGGGGACAGGATTTGGGGATGAATGAAGATTCCAGTGTGTGTTTTTACCTCACTTTTGCATCAGGAAGTTACCAATAAATAGAACCTCAGCAAAGAAGGTTTAATTTCAGGGGGACACTGCTCTTCCACCATGGCTGTCTGCTCTTGCAGGTATGAGCTGGGATTAATGAGGAACTGGAATGGATAAGAGAGCACAAGGGGAAGTTGGTACCATCATACCTTCCTCTCCCAAACCTCTCCTGATAAACCTGGTACCTTCAGTATTCCAGGCAGATCCTGGACTTGACCTTTCAGTGAGCTGGGCTTCTCAAAAAAATTGACAAAAAATAAAGCTGGAAGCATCTATTAGAGTGGGCCTCAAAATCACAGAGACTGAAGTTTCTTTTCATCCTCTCCAGAGAGCCTCAGAAATCCAGGAATTCCAACAAAAACTGCATTTTAAGAAACATGTTCAGAGGTGTCACAGTGCTCCAGGTTATAGTTCTGCACTGACCCAGGCAGTAGAGCCCCTCCACTCACCCAGGCAGAGGGACTTCACCAGCGGCACTTCTGGCAGCATCTTCCTCTTGGAGAGCTCCAGAAGAGAGAAATCCATCAGTCTGCAGTAAGGTCAGACCTCATTTTAACATTCACACCTTTGCACCTCAGTAGCAAGTCTCCATTCTACATGGCGGAACCAAAGGAGTATTTCAAATGCAGCTCACAGCTTTTCTGCTGTTCCTCAGATGTCTTTTAGGAGATGATATATTTTGGCATATGGGTTTTTTCCTCATCTAGATTTTTGTATAGAACCTCTTGATCTATGAACAAATACTGCTTTTCCTTTCTACAACATGTTGCATTTGAATTTGCTGAGCTTCCAACAGACATTTAGGTAGTCAGACTTGCAACTTTTGAGGTAGGGAAACACTAGAAATATCTGCTTTGCAGGTCAGGGTGTGCCTTCAGATGATGCATTTTGCCCCAGGCTACACAGGACATCCATGGAAAAGCTCAAAATTCGAGCCAGGAGCCCTAAATTCACTCCTTTAATCACACAACCATCCTTGAGGCACTTCATCCAGGTGTCTCCAGTTAGACTTGCTACTTCCTGTATTGCAATTATATTAATTCCTCTGTTAGTAGTGCTCCAATGTGCTGCTCACTGCATTTTGCACAGGAACACAGTGTTGCCCTTCCTAGGCTGTCAAGAGAATATTTATTACAAAAATAAATAATGTCTAGCTGCTTCTGGCACCTCAGTCCAAGTGTATTTATCTCCTGGTCAGTACCTGATTCAATGTCCCTAAAGCACAATGGGTTCATTCCCAGATGAATTCAATGTGCATTTACTCAGGTCTTTGCTAAATGTGCTCCCGAACTTCACATCTCATGAGCACAACAGTACTGCCTCTTCTATTTTTAGAGCATTATTCCACTTCACTGTGTGGATTGATACAATGGATTTTCCTCTGCATGGATTATGTCAGTGAATGTATGTTTGTACAAGCAGGCTCTAGTTTTAGTTCTAGACTTAGTTCATCCCAAATGTGCTGCTGCCTACATGTGTGGCAATCTGGGATTAACGCTAAAAATATGTTTATATTTTATCATAAATGAACAAAAAAACCATCAGAATGACAATTTCACATATGAGTTCAGTGACAGAAAGAATCTCCCACTACTATTCAAACTCTCAGCTCTGCTGCCTGAGCCTTCCTGTCCAGCCACCACAGGGGAAGTACAACAGGGCCCAGAAAGAGAAATCCTGGGTGGCCTGTAGCAAAGAAAACATTGCTTCGTGGTTTGCTCTTTCCCCAGTGTGTGCTGGGAACAACTTCATCATGGGATGGAAACTGAAGAAAGGGAAGGAAGCTTCCATTAAATGTCCATAACTTTTAGTTCTTCAAAGTAATTTTGAAGTTCCCCATTCAAAAAGCTGAAATGAAAGCAGTGGCAGCTCCTCTGGAGAGAGGGGACAAAGTGTGTTTGGGATGGGATGTGATGCCTCTCCACTGAGACAGCCCACAGACACTTCAGAAATAAAAATCACATCTTAAAACTATGAGTAGATTTAACAATTGAACTCTAAAGAATTAAACACCATAGAAACATTTCACACTTTCTGTTTTTCTTTCCAAGGGTCCATAGTCCACTCAGTCAATCCTGTGCAAAGGTCATGTTACTATGGATATGACCTGCAAGAAATGTGTTGCCTCAGAGAAGCACAAATCACATGAGCAGGCTGAAAGCCAAGACACGCTGATTCACAGTCCTGTAGGATTTTCATGCTTGTGTTGGGTTCACTGCAGAACAGTCCTTGAGCCATCAGGTCTATGTTCGTCCTTTAAAAGTGTTCATGCAGGTGTAGCTCCCAGAAAACTTGTGGATTTCTTCAAGTGCTGCCTGGGGGAGAATGCTGGGGCAGAAGCAGAAAGAAAATGATCAGATGAGACAAATCCCTCAATCTGTTCTTATAAGAGATGTGTAAATATGCATTTACCTACATAAATATACACATGCTCAAAAATCAGCTAGTGAGAGACACAGACAAAACTGGCATCAGTTTCCTGCTGTGAGGAGACCCTACAGGGAGGAAGTTCCATCCAGTCACCCTTTCTCTACAGAAAAGTTTATCCAAAAAAAGTCTGTAAAAGATGTAACTTGGAAGATACCATTATGTTTTCTTCCTTCCAAATACTGCATTTTGATATACACAAATTTAACCTGAATTCTCTGGTTACCTTGCCATCTAGTTCTGCAAGGCATGTGGTCTCCTTATCCTAAGGAATGGATAGAGACCTGATTTTCTGACAGCTACCATAATGGAAAATAACCTATTAATTCTTACAATAAAATGGAACTGCCCTTTTTCTTGTCAGTAGAATTTCCGGGAACTTTTACCCCAGATTTTACATTCAGAGCAAAGCCTTTACTGTGAATTATTTTTTGTTGTTTGAAATGCAATACTGAAATTATTTTCCACTGAAGTCTCACTGCCTTGTTTCTGCAGCAGGTTTTCTGAAGGCTTGAGTGCAAACTGTCATGGAAACACAACGGTGAATGTCCTTTCTCTTTGGTTGTTTCAGGATATGAAGTTACAATTTTTTTTCCTTAGGGACATTAAAATTTCTGTCCTGATCATACAAAAAAATATTGATTTAATAGTTTCACTGCTGTAACATAGGCAATGCTCTCTAAATGCATGGGATGTCCAGGCTTTATGGTTCAGAAATCCCACACAATAAAAACCCTGGAGTACAACAAGTGACTTAATAAATCCCGATCAACTACCTGTGTAAGTTAATTATTAAGAAATTCCCTAGACAAGAATTCACTTTACACCTCAGGAATCCAAATTTTGGGGATGAAACTGGTTTCATAAAGGGGTTTTACAAAGAGAAATCATCTCCAAAGGGAATCTCCCTTTTGCTTCCACAACTGTCTTTCAGGGGAAGAGATGAGAGAGCAGTTCCTGTCAGCTTGAGCTTTGCCTTGGGGAGCAGACGGAGAGCCAACCTTCCCTACGTACCAGACTTTGCTGGGCAAAGGAAATACTCACCTTTTTAGGATGACAAGAACATGCATTGTCCATGGAAGGAGCAGGAAGGCTTGATTCAACTGAACTGCTTCTACCGTCCTCCTCGCCACTGTCTCTGGCTTGAGAGGAGGAAAAAGACTAGGGAACCTGAATAAAAAATGTAAAAACCAAAATAATTACATGTGAACCAAGCCTCTTTTTTAAGGTATCACTGCCCAAGTCCTGTTTCTCTAAGTTATCACTGGTTACTGGCCTTCAAACATGCCCAGGACCAGCTATGCCTCTAAGAGACAGAAAATTCTAGTTCCAGCCAAAAAGCCCAAAAGCAGAATGCCGAGTTCCAACCAGTACTACTGGGTTAGCTGAACAGTTAAGAATGTACATGTTGGTGTCTTCAGTGAGAAGTGGCAAAGTGTAATCAGAGCCCTGATTCAAGGCTTTTCTTAATTTGAATGCAAACCAATACCAAATGCTGTCTTTTCCGAGCTGGTGTTTTTCTGTTTATTCTCTGTTCCTCTTTGCTTGATTCAAACCCTTGACAGGTAAAAGACAAATATTTTCTTCCATTGCTTTTAATACCAAACATAAGGCTTTTTCCAGCTCCTGCAATAGCTTGACACTGCAGATTTTCTTGACTAAGAGAGCACAATCTGTATTAACAGGTTATTTTACCCATTGTAAAAGATTAATTTGGACAGCCATTACTTGTTCTCTTGGACAGGGGCAAAAAGGAGGTACTGATAGTCTCACTTCAGTAAATGACTGTCATTCCTTTCAGTGGGAAAGGATTAAGTATTCCAGTGAATAAAGAAGGAACTTATATTGTTAATTCTGAAGTAATTTGTAGATTGGTCCTTTTGCATGACCTCAATTGCAGATTGCGTCCCCTCCCTCTCTGGTATGGCTTGAATACATGCAGGGAAAAACAGCTTCCAGTTCTCCCTGTAGCAGCCAATGTCTCCCCCAGAACAGGCTGCAGGAATATCCCAGCGCACTGAGGGAACCAATCTGATGAGTCCCATGTGGCCTAGACTGACCTTCTGTTCCCAGGCAGCCAAATGAGACATCAAATTCTCTTAACTAAATGAAGCATTAATTAGGAGTGTATTCTGATGATTCATTTAAAATGAGATGCTTTATTCTAGTTCCCCTGGACTGACCTGATTCTCATGCCCTGGAACATCTCTGTGCTGGTGTGGAAGGGAAGGACTGTGGTGGCATTCACTCCGGGACAGTCCAGCAGCCCCAGGGTCAGGCTCTCCATGAAAGCAAATGATGAGGCTTTGGAGGTGCAATAGTCAATGGCACCAGGGATGGCTGACAAGGCCAGGACAGAGTTTAGGCAAACAATGTGCCCATTCTGCAGCTCCAGCATCCTTGGCAGGAATGCTTTGGTGGTCTGAAGAATAACAGAGTTAAAAGAAGAAAAGAAAAAAAAAAAGATTTGCTCAGCAGTGATACAAGAAAAACAGCAGTGACTGAAAAAATTAAGGTAACACAGACACAACAAACCCCAATGTCCTGCTCATTATGTCAGGAAAGGAGTGGCAGAGGACCTTGTTGCTTTGACACTTTCTGAGATTCTAAGCAGGCAAAGCTTGTGTAGAAACACAACAAAAGTCTCTCCTTGCACGTATATAACCAATACCCCCAGATGAAGGCCACGAACAGAGTACCTTCTACGCTTAAGAACCTGTACGGGATAAAGGCTTCAACAAAGTGATGAAATCACAAGAAGCTCTTTTTTATTTCTATTGTCTGATTCAAAATGGCCTGAGTTTCACAGCTCCCTTCCCTGAGCAATGCAGTCCCACACTCCTCTGATGTTCCCCTCACATCACCATACAGGAAACTCCTCTGTGAGCTCAGGCTTTGACAAAGACATCAAATGTTTTACTGGAAATCACAGAATGGGAATAAAGAGCATCAAATACTGAGTACTACTGAAAAGACTGTATTCATTTTCGACCTCTTTCCCCTGGCCTTTGCCCCTCACATTGCTTTTTCTCTCTTGTTTTCAAGACTGGTTTTACCAAGCATCCCTTAGAAAGACCTACTGGCTGTAATCAGTCACTCTCGTTCCCATCTTTGACTACATGGGACACAAGAGCTTATCTTACCCAGAACTGTCCCAGGGTGTTTATGTGCTGTGATTTGAGCAGTGCATCATCATCGCTGTCCATCAGACTCTTCCCATGGACCACAGCAGCATTGTTCACCAGGATGGTGATGTCACCCACCTACAAAAAAAAAGCAAATTACTTGTGACAAACTGTATCTCCCCTCACAAATCGGCAGTTACCATTAGAGCTGAATAGCCATTATTGCCCAAATACATCATTATTTTCACAGCTTTTGACATTCTTGCCTATGGGCCTTGCAATCCTTTGGATCACCTCACACAAGCAGCTGGACTTTGTACAAGGTTTTTGGCGTGGTCAGCCTTCTTTTTTCCCAATATATTATCTTTCTCATCAAATACTGAATCACAGAATTGTTAAGGTTGGAAAAGACCTCTGAGATCATCAAGTCCAACCATCAACCCAGCTCCACCACTGTGTTCAGCACCAACCCATGTCCTCAGGTGCCACAATCCACATGGTTTTTGAACACTTCCAGGGATGGTGTTTCCATTACTGCCCTGGACAGCCTGTTCTGATGCTTTACAACCCCTTCCATGAAAATGTTTTCACTTAAATCCAATCTAAATCTCCCCTGGTGCAACTTGAGGTCATTTCCTCTCATCCTGTCCCTGTTCCCGGGGAGCAGAGCCCGTTCCCCTACAGCTGCACCCTCCTGTCAGGGAGTTGTATAGACCCAGAAGGCTGCCACTAAGCCTCCTTTTCTCCAGGCTGAGCCCCCCCCAGCTCCCCCAACCCCTTCACAACCAGTGTTCTCCCAGACCTTTTCCCGCACGGCCTTGGCTTGCCGATAGACTTCCTCCCGATTTCCTACATCACAGATGAAGTAGTGGCACTCTGTCCCCATCATCCTGATCTCCTCCGTGGTCTCCTTCAGGCATTTCTCAGTCCGACCCCACAAGATGATCTGCAGTAAGAAACTTTTGTTAGAGTTGAACTGTTTCTGTTTCGTATCTAAAATAATTAATACATGCTTCTGACTCAACAGTTCAATGGAAATCTTTGATGTGTTTTCACTGCCAGTACTGTTGTTTTGCTTCATTTAAGAAAAGCAATGATTTTCTGTTACATGGGGAGTATCAAGTGGGACCCGTGTCCCACTGCTGATCCTCTGTTTACAGATTCTTTACAAGCAACACAAGCTAAAACAAAAAAACCCAGATCTTAAGCCTAACAGGACCAGTATATGGAATGCTTGGAAATTTTTCTGTATCATGTCACTTCAAATCTCTCCCTGTTTTTGCTATACACATGTACAGAATGATAAATTTATCCTAAAACCACAGACCCTCCTGAATATCTTTTGTGCTCTCTACTTGTTTTACATTTGGAGATAAAATCTGCTCTGCAGTAAAATGTATTTTTTGAGCCCAGTAATTACTTGCAATGTTGATTGCAGGCTGGTGTCTCAGGTGCATTTCAAGCAAGCATTCATCCTACTACAGACTTTTAAAGTGAGACATTTCAAGCATGAATTTATTTTGCAGCTCACATATGCAGGATTTCACCTGCCACTCCTTTTTAACACAATAAAAATTAAATACTGTTTCTTGTACAAAGAAAATTCTGAATATTCATGGAACAAACATTCAAATAATGGAGCATGGATTTGATTTACAATGAGACATAACCAGACAACCCTATCTGCATTTCTACACCATCAGCAAGGTCAGAAATAACAATAACTTGAAAAGTCACCAGGTTCATTAACTTTCATCATGGGGCTTTGTCCAGTACAATTCTTTCTGGTGAGACAAAAACACCAGTCTCAAGTATGAGATGGGGCTTCCCATAATGTCCTTCAAACATTAACCTGCAGCTAAACAGATTTAACCACAATATTTTTTTCTGAGTACACAACCTTATTTTCTATTTCTTTTAAGGCTACTGGAAGGAATATAATTCCATCTCTATTCCCTAAGACATCTATGAATGAACTGATCTATGCTTTTTGCTCTTCAACTAAGTCTTCTCAGCACTCATCATGTTATAAATGGTGAGTCATTGTCATTCTGCAAAAAATAAATTACTGAATGGAGCACGCTACTGCAATCAGCTGACCACTCTGTGACTCCAAGAGCAAGATCCAAAAGAGAAAGAAGAAATGGCTTGATAATGCAAAATTATGGTGCTATTTCCAAGCACGTGTGATCCAGGGTTATAGCTTCTTCTCACACCCCTGTGTATTGAGTCTGTATGAATCTGACCAGTATACTAATTTTTTAATGGTTAAAAATAAGCACACACTTAAACTTCAAAGATTAAAGAATCTTTGAGTTTTCCAAAAGTTGAAAGAACAGAAAGAAAAAAGTCTGAATTGCATCACTCTTTACAGCTCAATCCCTGCAATTAACTTAGTAACAGCAAGATAAACATAAAAAATTACGTATTATGTGTGCAGTATTCCTTCCCCACAACAAACCTCTGGCAGGGAGCTTTAACATGCTTATTTTTAAGGACTAGTTAAGCTTATCTCATAACTGGTACTAAAACTAATCTCTGGCAGGGTCAAAGAGCTTTTCAGTGTGCCCAAGCAAGGCTAAAATGCAGAAGTACCCAAGTCCTCAGACATTTCCCAAACAAGTCACATTTACAATTAATCCCATTTCCAAGTCATTGGCACATCTGTGAACACAAACACACCCAGACTGATAAGATTTATATCCTCAAATTCTCCAGAGCACTAACGAATCTGGTTAACCAGAAACTTCAGAGCATGTATAAATATGCCAGAGCCATTTCGTGGGAAATCTTATCTCAGGGGAAGTAATTTTCAAGGAAAAAGCTGTGATCAGACTTAAAAACTGTAAGAAGCATATGGCTGAAATTGCAGCTTGTGCACTGGCCTGGCTTCCAAAATCTCAGCATATCACCCTTGGCCATCAGGGCTTGGCATCTCCTCAAAGCTTGTAAAACTGATGGCTATTTACTCACTTCTGATCCCAGGGCTAGACCGAGGGATATTTTTCATGTGTACACTGCAGACTTGAAGGGAAATCAAGAACATGTGAGAAATTTCACAAGCTCTCAGGAAATATTTACAAAATACTGTTCAGCTGTGAGCGCATACACACTTGCTCTCTCTTTCACAACCCACATCTCTGTGGAAAGGGAAGGAAAAACCACTACAAAATGTCAACTGCAAACATCAAGTTTGATGCCCACAGTTTTGCATCAGGGTGAACTTCACCCTCTTTGCAGGGCTGGATTAGTCAATGCACACATTAAAAAATGAAGTGACTTGTTGAAGAGTGATGGAAGGTAGCACAGGAAAAGGAGAGAAAGAGAAATAAGGTGTCAGATGAGGAGACTGTAAGGCAAGAAACTGCCCTCACATATCTAATACTCCAGCGCTTCACACTGCTATTGCTAAATAAAAAGTAGATCCTTCACTCTTCACTCCAATCTGTTTCAAACATCCACACAACCTCCTATTCCCAGGAGCTGCCACTGATGCATTGAATGTCAGGAAATATACATGGAAGAATAGTTAAGCAAAGGATGATCTGTCAAAGGAACATCTGTCTGTGATGCATCTCTTGGATGTAATATTTTTTTATGCCCCAACAGTTTCTTTGCGACCTTTAATATCCTACATCCAAGTGTTGCAAGGTGACCCCATTAAAATCTGGGCCATCTGGGGAGGACAGAATTTGCTGCTTATCCTGCTGACAACATTAATTTCAGCACTTGACTTTTTTCCATGAGAAGTTTTGTGTCTTTGATACTGTCCACACTCAGGTGAAGGCTTCAGTCTGTGTAAGAGAAAGGCAGTAAATAAAAGACCATACTTTCGTGAGAGGTCCCCGATGACTCAGCGGGAAGTGAGGGCTCCTGCTGTCATTTCTGCTACTTTATACAGATGCATAAAACTCAGAACTCAATACAATGTGCTTTTGGTCCAAATTCAAGCTTGACTGCTCCTACGAGATCATACGAGACTTTCAATTTCTCTCTTACATCTGGCCAGACTGAACTGGCACAGGCTTCCCTCCAGCCTCCCAGGACATCAGATTTTACAGCAAGACAAGGCTGGAGTTGCTGCACTTGTCTCACAGTTGAGGCATCTGCTGCTCCTGACCATCTTTATGGAGGGCTTGGTTCAGTCTTTCTGCATAGGCAATGCAGCAGTTTTCTGATGTTTCTGATGTTTTCTGGGTCCTTAATCTCCTATTGCCTTCTGAGATTTTCTACAAACTCCCCAGTTCTTTGCTCTCCTGCATTCACCCTCTGCTCTCCTGCATTCACCCTTTTCTGCAAAATGCGCAGTTTGGAATGATCATGCATGTTCTCAATGCTCCTGAACAAACCCTTCTGCTCCCTGTTGACCTGATGAGCCACTGTGGGCCTGGGGCTGTTTGCTGCTGCCCCTTAAGCTCCAGTTACCCAAACACTTGGCTCTTCAGTTCCCTTGCGATAAAAGAATATTATTCTTTGCTCAGTCAACAGCAAGAAAGGCATCATTTAACTTCATTGTGCCCCAGCTGGGATTCAAGGGCTCTGCATTCATGAGTAGTCCAGACCTGTGGTTTAGGAAATGGTCCATTTTATTAGGAAGGACGATTTTCGAAATGTAGACATGGGGCTCAGAGTCTGGTCTGTCTCCTCTTTCCTTTCTGAGTCTAAGTCTAAATTGGCAGTAAGTGTGTCCCAACTGGAGGCTGAGAATGACTTCAACAGACACAGAAGTTCCTGTTCAGACAGAGGAAAATGCAAAGGAATAAAGACAGACACCGTGTTCCTGATTTCCCAGCCTGTCAGGATGCTGAACAGCCACCCATTCACCATTAACTTAGTGGTGGACAGAGGAATATTTAATTTGCATTTTGGATAAATTCTTGGACAGACAGTTTTTCATCCTGGAAAGAATCCAGCCCTTATTTCTTCCTCCCCTTCATCTCTCACGATCCTCCCCTGCCTGCCCGTCCCTGCTGCACCAGACACGCTCTTCTTTCACAGAGTTACTGACCAGAAAATTGGTGAGGGCAGGAGCCCAGGGAAGTGGATAATCCCGCTCCAAGGCCTCCTGCCTGCGCTTACCTCAGGGTGACCCCGGGCTGGCAGCGGCCAGGGAGGCAGGTGGAATGGGAAAACTATCCCTGACACTCCAGGCTGCTGGAGGCAGCAAGGCAGGATCCTGCCACTGGACACAGGGAGGAAGAGATTTATGATGATGGAAGGAACTCTACGTGCCCTCCTCCCCTTGATGAACTTCAAAGTAAGCAAGGGCTGTGACATCACACTTGGTGCAGATTTTCCCAGGATTATTCATGGATTTTTGCAAAACAAACTTTATCTGTTGATCTGGAGTCACAGAACTCCTTATCTGACCTTAGGAAAATCCTTTCAGCTAGAGGGGCAGGCACTGCATCCTTGGCTCCCAGAGGACTCATTTAACTCTGGATTTAATCTGCTAATGAGGCCTGCCCCGAGGTCGGAGGGGAGTCAGAGGGAAGAGTTTTGCTGCTGTTGGACTAAGGCAAAGCTGTCTAACTGAGACCTGCACTGGCTTTGTGCCAAAAGCCCCAATCCTGACTGCAGGGCCAAAGCCTGACTTTCACCATAACATAAGAAGAGTTATGCTTCTGGCCACCGCAAAATCAGATAAAGCCACTAATTTATATAAACTGGTCTAGATTGAAACTGCTATCAACCACAATATAAACACATGATCAATGCTGCCAGAGACTGAAGGATATTACTGGTGCAGGACACAAGGTTAGAGCTAACTGTACATCATTTACAAGGCTAGTTAACTTGTTTGGTCCGGTTTTATTGCTAGCACAATTCAAGAACAGCAGCAAAGGAATGCTGCCCTTTTACATCATCAATTATTTTGGCACTGTATCTTCAGCAAACCTGCTGTGCTAGAATTTCTGCCTCCAGTGAGCTGGAGCAGTACTGGAAAGGTGTCCCACCACAAACTTACTTCTGAGACTGAACATCTGCTATTTCTAGGCACTCCCCTTGAGTTATCTGGGTTGTATTTGAGCAAAGAACTGCTCACCCTTGGTCCTTTACAAGACAAGGTAAGCTGTGATTAGCAGATATAACTTCCATGCCGAAAGTTTCTCCATTTTACGATTCATAAAGCAATTCTCTGATATAATCTGAAGACACTGAAAGATTAAAGTGCTGCAGAGAGACACGGATGCCCCTCCTGCCTGATCTCATTATTGCTGCCTCCACAAATCAACCACAACTCCCAGCCCCAGATCAGCAGCCATAGGAAGTAGCTGGTAGGTCAATACATTTCATTCCCCCTTTGAACCTCTTTCCTAGTCCAGTGGAACAAAAGTTGCTCTGTGTGAGCTGGTATCTGTAATTGCACAGACTTTTGTTCAAACACAGAAAGCCTTTCTGCGCCCAACATTCAGAGTTCCTGCATACTTTTAGGAAGTACAAAGTGTAGATAATCCACTGAAGTACGCCAGTCTTATCCCCCTATATTTACAAAGCCTGGTAGTACTAACTCACAGTCTGTCCTCTGAAAAAATGCATTCCAGTGTGTCCCATAATCCTGGCAGAGTTTTGCATATCGTGAGAAAGGGAGGCTAAATCCCACAGCCTCAAAAGCTCCATGTCTTTTGGCTGTCAATGGCAAAATGGTTTTCTCCTCCACCCCTTCCCCCCTCTTGGCCCCAGGCAAAGGCAGACAAGTTCTTTCAGGAGTTCTCCAAGGGAGGGGCAGCTAATGGCAGATTACTGGAAGAGGGAAAGGTGTGGCCCTGCAGTGTGCAGAGCCAATCTTTGCTTTAGAAAGGAAAAAAAAGAACCTTGTGATGCTTGAAGTAGGTCAAAATACTTAACCCAGCCCCTTAGTGACACTTTTATAAAGGTAAGCAAACAAAGCAGGCCAGTGGCGAATTTTTCTCAGTTCCCACAGTGACTATCAAAGCTGCAAGGGACAGGTATGAGAAAGGGAGAATCAAGGGAGTAGCCTATTCTTCTATTTTACACGTATGTCTTTCTAGATTACTATTTAGAAGTTGTAAAGCCTGTAAGAACTGAATTTAAACTTAATCCTGCCACCCTGGTAAATGCAAGCCACAGACTTTATAATAAACTGGTTTGAGTTAAGGCCAGGAGTAACACACAGTAATGAGATTAAAAGTTAGTGCTAAAGAGACTTCAGAAGGAGACTAAAAGAGTGAATTCCAATCCTTTTAGTCTAGAGGCAAAACTTTTATTACTTTATATGTTGACTTAGCACTCAATGGGATTAACATTATTCACCTAAACAACAGTCGATTCCAGTTGTACCTCAGTCACCCTTTTGTCCTCTGAAAGAAACCAAACAGCACCTAAAAAAATCACAGAGGAGTACGTCAACACCTGCCTGCTATTCAACAGAGGCCTTCCTTGGAAAGAAAATGTGTGATTTTCTGTCTGCACACAGGCATTTAAGACCAGCTCCCCCTAAAGAAGGGAACAAATGCCCACTGTTGTCCCAGTCAGGACTATTTAAGGACAGGTGGCCCCATGCTGACTTTTTTTTCCCCAGTGTTTTTTCCAATTGCTTTCGTCTGCAGCACGAACTGCTACTCCAGACTGCCTTGGAAGCGACTCTTCCCAGCTCTGCTCGGAGCAGCGGAGGAAGGGGAAGGGTGAGGGTTGTTTGCAAGGAGAGGTCAGGCAGGAGTCAGCCTTTACAATCCCATTAACGCTGGGACAGGGTCAAACCGAGTGCACGTTCCAACAAAAAGCACCAAGTGGCCACAAGCTGTCACCCTGCAAAGGTCCCTGGGAGCATCTGTGGGGGAAGAAAGGAGAGACGTTTAATGGTGAATGTCTTGCCACACCATGTGTGAGAACCGGCCGCTGCTCCAGGGATCCAAAGCACACAAAGAGATATCCCGCAGTAAAATTCTCTGGCTGCAGAGCAGGAAGAAGTGGCGTATCTGGGGGTGGGGAGAGGGGTAATGTTAGAAAAGTTCTGTATTTGAGTTAAGGCTTTGGAGACATCCACCAATAGAAATATAATACTCCACCCTGCAAAAATAACTAGTGTGCTGCTGCCGCCTCCGTTTGCTTGGCATGGCATCCCTATAATCCAGATTCCTATAAAAATGTCCACAGAGATCTCAGGAAATTGTGGGGAGGGTAAATATGCAGGTGCAGAAAGCCCTTTTGTCCTGCATGCACAGCAGACAGGATGAAGGCACAGAAAGTCAGTAAATAACATTTCAAAGGGGAAAACAAAATTACTGCCATGGTCATACAGGACATTTCAGCATCACGGAAGGTTTGCTGTGTGCACATCTTCCTTCCAAAATGCTGCATTATTATTTTTACTTATTGCATATAACTCTACAAGTAAAGAATCCTTACCATGTGGCAGGCTAAAAGTTCATGTAACAGAGTTAAACATTTACTACAACACAAAGTTATGTCTACACTAAACAGTAACTGTTTGTTTTTGGAAAGCTAAAAAAGTCCAAAAGTTTAGAGTACAGGGTAATGTTAGGAGAAAGGGACATGTGGAATTAAAAAGTGGCTCCAATACAGTATTATTTCACCTGACTGGGCAAAACTGCCCACAAACTGCCTCTTCAACCAACAATTAACTGAAAAGTCTGCACTTTTTAACTAACAAAATGGAAAAACCTGACAATATAAATGTATGGAAAAGAAGCATTAAAAAGCTACAAACTGGGTGTCAGTCGAAGTGGGTCCTTCTTTAGGGTTTCCCTTTCTATTTCTGAGACGAATTCTGTAGCAGAGCAGCCTAACCTTGAGATGCTGGGTGGTTTTAACTTCCAGTGGAGAGGGCTGGGCAGTGCATCCCCCAGGGACAGCACTGGCTCCTAGGCTAGACCTTGCACAGCTTATAAAAGCACCAATCATGCTGCATTATCAGTTTAAAGAATTGTCAGCTTTCATTCAGAACACCTTCAGTTTTGCCCTAAGCTAAATCACGATGAGCAATTCACCAGCACTTCACTTATTTTGGGGAATATAAAAAAAATTCTCTACAAGCTCTGTAAAAATAAAAAAATACAAATTTTTCAATTAGATGCTATACTCAAAACATCACTGAAAAGAAAAACTAGGGAAGGGTTTAAATTTATAAGCTGGGAGAAGGATTGCAACAAAAACAGCCATGGAAACCTAAGGGCAAATAATGTTCCCAATGCTGTCATTATGAACTGCCCTCCAGAAAGGGCTAAAATATGCTCCAGATCATCCATGTGCATAATAGGATGCAGCTCTTGACTGAAAAAATAACTTCTCCCGTGAGGCTACTGGAGAAGTATTGGAGTTAAAATAGCCTGCCTTAAATTTGTGTATAAACTGAATACCAGCAACTGCTCCAGACAAGCTCCCCTACAAGCCTTTCTTTGCTTCCAGCAAAAGAGAGCTGCTACCATTTTCAAACCATATAAAAGCTGTCAAAAGGTGCCTTTCTTCTAAGAATTTTAGTCAAAGAAATAAAGGGCACTGCTTAAGAAGAAAGCTTCAATATTGAAATGCTTAACTGGTTGCCTATCTTTTCATGTGCTTTTCAAAATGTTATTTTTTAATGGTGGCTGTTGCTATGCAACAGGGCAGAATCTCTAAAATCTATTCATGTGTTGTACAAATGGCAGTTTTCAGGACATATTTAACTCTCTCAGTCTATGAAGTCAAAGGAGGAGGACGGGAATCAGAGGACTGTAAGCTCCCAGAGCGCACACACCCCCAGGGGTACAGCATGGCTTAAAAAGGGTCTTTCACTGATTATACAATTTTTTTCAATACACTGTTAAGATAAAGCAGCTACCCTGCTTACAAAAAACGTGAAAAACAGCACAGCTCTGGTTAAATAAAATGATATCTAAATGTAGAAACAAAAGTTATATATATGTTCATTACTTTTATCCAGAAATGATCAAAGCAATTCTAAGCAGATTCTGCCACAATGGCAGTTATTGAAACAAGAGGGGCTGGTAAGGCAGTCACAAATCCAGCTTCAGCATATTCCTAACTTACAGCTGCCTGGAAGTTACTGTCCTTTGGATATGATTGCATGCTTTTCAGGCTACTGCAATGCAAAATGAAGTTAATTTTCTTCAATGTGAACATATAATCAATTAAGTTATCACAGAACATGAGACAAACATGGCTTTCCAATAAAATAAACTATACAATATAACCTGGTCAGTAACTGAGATTTAGCCGAGGGGCAGAAATAGAATACTGAGGCACAATAATTCTCAGTGTGTTCAAAGGCAGTCACAAGCACAGTTCTTTGCCTGAAGGGTTCCCTCCTTACCAGCAGCTTCAGAGCATTGGGGATCTGGAGACTGCTCCAAGAAAGTGTGTGAAATTTAGCCCTAAAAAACAGGCCTATTTTTGGTTGACTCACATTCACTGTAGAACAATCTTCACTTCCACTGAAATATAAGTGACAAACCCAACTGAAGTATTGGCCTGAAGGACAGCAATCCCCATGTGCAGCAGTGGGAGATCTGGGATGGATTGCCAGTGTTGGAATTGCACTTAGAAACACGGATCCTGAAACAAATAACACCACTTGGCCTAAATCTGAGACTCAAATGCAAACCAAAAGTGTTTTAACTGTTTTTACTGATTCCAGTGGCTAAAGAAGCCATTCTGACTTTATCCCAAATATATCAACTCCCTCTGAAATGGATCTTTTTTCAGTCTATAACCAGCATTCTGATTACTTAGTCCCATTACAATTTCAACAACAACCTGAAATTGTGTAGTTTATAATATTATGTAATTTATTTTATAAATGTAATATATTTTCAGTGGTTAAGAATTTTCTGTCTCTTATTGTTCCTTTCAAGTCAGTGAGGAAGAGAAACTAAAATCCCTTTATAGATATAAGATGCTCTTCTAAATTTATGATTTTGCACAAATGCTGGACTAAGATGAAACAGTGTCAGTGGTCAAAGGCATCAGGAAAGCTCAGTGAGAGCTGTAAACAAGTGCAGTGATGTCAGGAGGAGCTGGCTGACCCACTGCTGAACTCTGGGCTCTGAAGTACATGCAAGGTGCCAGATCCCTTTCCCACACATGTGTGCACACATACACACACATCCCCCTCCTTTCAGCAAAAAAGGTGTCACAGAACAATCTGCCACAGTTGCACATCATCATCCAGGGAAATAAACCCTGGAACCCCTTTTGATGGCTAAAGACTTTGCTTTAGAGCAAAACCTACTGAGACAAACCTACTTCCATAAGCACATCAAATATAAACACAGCACGGACAGTGGTCTCTAAGGGGCCTGGATTACAATCCAATAACAAGCAGCAGAAAGCTACAGCATTGCACAAGCAGCACATCCCAAACCCAAAATCAAACAGCTCGGTTCAGCGAGGCAGGACTTCTGTGTTTCCCAAGGGCCTTAGAAATGTTCTGACATAATTCCTGACAGCTCACTGTGGCCAGAGCCAGCCCTGAGCTATTATCATTTGGGAAAGAAGCACTTGTACCAGCTGGATGTCTTTAATATCCCACTTGGAAGCATGACCTTGTCTCCATAAGGCAGTAAGCTGAGTTTGTCCTCACTGGGAAGGTTTTTTAGGAGTTGGGTACAGGGAATTTGAGGTTGTAGTCAATGTCAAATGAAGCTGGTGAAAGAGGATGTCAGGATTTTCTGTTCCCTCTCCACCAGGCTTTGCCCAGGGAAGTGCTGATCAGAGACAAGCTGTCTGTGTTTACTGCCAGCAAGGAGACTGAAATGACAGATAGATGAGAAACACTAATTTAATGTTCATGTAGAAAATATCTGTCTTCCCACTGTTATTGCTGATCCATTCTGTTGAAGGGCATGGAAAGAGGAACTGCTCAGTGTCTTTACAACAACACTCTTCACTCCCATAATTTAGGCCTGGCATATTTGAGTTTTTTCTCGAGGTCCAGTAAAAAGATTACCTAAGAATATCTGCTTCCAGGGAAAGTAGTGCAAGTTTGTCAACTCCTCAGACACTAAGAAAATCCTGGGTGTACCTGGTGAGTCAAAGAGCAAAGAGAACAAACCCCAATTATAAGCACACAGAAGATCATGGTTGAGTGGTGACTCCTGACTTCTTAATGTAGGCCTAGCCATAAAGGAGACATTTGCTCCTCAGTGAAGCTTCCAAGAAACACTGAAGAAACACTTCAGTGCCTGAAGTTTGACTCTCTGATACAGGCCAGCACTCACAGAAGTTTTGACAGCAGGATTCTAGTACAGGATTTACTGGGAAAGACAAACAGTACCCATGGATACACCTGTGCTGGCCAAGAGAAGGGACAATGACTGAATGAGAAGTCAAGTTTGATCTCCATTTGCACCTATTTTAAAAGGCTCTTTCACTGAGATAAGGGAAGAAATGTATTATTAGCCAGGTCACACCAACTACCACCCCACCTTTATACAGACTCTTTGCAATCTGTGGCTAAAACTATGTCATACTACAGGATAATTCCAGCCAGAATCTTTCCAGGCATCATTTTTATACCACCTCAAAATATGTATAATTTTATATTGGTTAAATGTACTCAGAGGTATGACTGTCACTGATTACACACTGAGAACCAGGTTTACCTCACAGGCACACACCTAAAGCACAACTGATTCAGCAGAGCTGCATTTGTGCTTTCAAACATGATTTTATTGCTGTAAATGGAGCACTGACACATTTGCTCAGGCAGTGTAAGACAACAGAAATCCCTATGTTAATCAAAACAAATAAGCTCTGCAGCACTGCAGTCAATAAATTGTAATTAAGAAGGTGGCAACATAAGAGTGGCTGTCCACAAAATTCCATTGTAATTATGCATAATTTATGGCTAAGCTAATGGGATGAACAATTTAAATTAATTACAAACTCTGCCAAGGTACCCATCTATTCCCAAGTCTATTAATTAGAATCAATTTAATCCCCACTGGGATAAAGGTCAAACAACATGTATTTGACCCTTTTCTCATGGCGTCAGTGTTATCAGCCAATGGATCTGGCAGTGCCTGGGTCTGACTTGTTTGACTCTTCAGGATGTTGACAGGATGCTTTGAAGAACACAGTCTGGGCCCAGCTAAAAAGATCTCTAATAATTTCTGCTTTATATTCCTGATAAGCACAGGTTTAAAAATGCCAGAGCTTGTTCTCTCTCGGTGGTCAGCTCTGAGGCTGTTTTTCTCTGTCTTGAAGAGTTTTTCTTTTCAGTCTCCCTTTCCTGCAGAAAACCTTGAAGCAGCAATCATGTTAGATTTGTGCCTTCAATTTGGGCCAGGGATCAAAGTGAAAGTGAACACTAAACACTTAACTAGTATTTGTTAGTGGATTTAAAAACAAATACTCAAACTCATCCTCAATACTTAAACTCAAATACTCAATAATCTTTAGCTGACATTTTCAAACTGCCCAGAAGGAAAGATACAGAATTTCTAGACCCTTGTCCAATTTATGGGAAGGAAATAAAGAGAACTGTTGCCTTTTTTTCTTCTCCCCATCACCCCTGTAGAAGTAATCAACTGGCTACTTCTGTGAACTTCATCATTATCATCTATTTGTCCTAATTTTTATTTTTTTTTTGCCTTAATACTTTCATCCCTCTCAGGTTATTGTCAGTCTGGGTTCCTGGTCTTGGCTCTAGCAATTTGATGTAAAACCAGATAGTTCTTGATGTGCCAACTTTGAATGTTGCTGATCTTTTTGAGAAATGGAATTCAGAGTCTATTCATAGTTTTCTAAGTTCCTCCTTCATAATTTTACTATCCACTGCATAGTATCGCCCTAATAAAGCAGGTTTCCACAGCAGGCTTAAAAATAATAAAATCTTCGATTCCTTTAAAATATTTTAGTCAAATGCTTAGGATTGTATGCACAGATTATGGTCACTCTTAAAGCAAATTGTTGTGTCTGGCTAATTTAATTAGACATCAGCTCAATGGCATGTTTGATTCTTTTATAATGCAGTAAATACTACCCACAGTGCTTCAGATGGAAATAGTTTTACAAATCTCAGACTTTTTCCTAGCCTGTGCCAGAGCCATGACATAAATGCAACATAAATACACAGCAGCACTTTTACAAGTCACTGCAGGTGATGAAACAATGCAAATAAAATAGGGATGAATCACTTCATATAAGTAACATGAAACATTATAGACCAAAACCTTCCTGTCATCCCTGAAGTTCAGAAAATCTGCCTTTTTACTTTCTGTGGTACAAATAAGATTGAGAATCATGGAATCAGAGCATGGCTAAGGCTCTGGGCCTCTACATGTCCTCTGGTCCAACCCCCTGCTCAAGATCAAACACCTCATCTACTGCTTTGACCAGGTCAGCTCATTTTGAATTTCACTGCCTCATCCTCCAGCTTGCCAGATCTGAGCCCCTGTTTTCACTTTCAAGGTATTCACTTTCACTTTACCCATGTTCCCATCACCTTTCATTTAGCATTAGGTCTCCTACTGCAGCCTTTACCTCCCAGCATTAATTTTTAAAACAAACTGTTTTCTACCACATGTCCTGCACCTCTCTAAACATCCTTCAAAACTCTTTACTGCTGCTTTTCAAACCCCACCTTAAAACTTCCATTGCTGTGATGCCTTCCCCAAAACTTTGAAGTGGCTCAGTGAGTGGTGTTGCAGTCTCTGGCTTTAATTAGCAGAGAGTTCTGTGTTGGTACTCATTGTGGCCTTTTGGTTTTTATCTCCGCTGTCACATTTATTTATTTTATTTCTGCCAATCCTGAGGCCAGCATCATCTTTTGCTGTTATTCTTATAGAGCACATTTAGCATCTTTATGCTAAACAGTTTCTGGTCTGTGAAGTCAGTTTTTGAGGTACTGCAATGACATTAATATATAACCTCATCTTTAAAACTTTAAGATTTTTTACAGCATTGGCTCACTCCTTGTATTTAGTGAGAAGCCTCATTTAACTGCCCTGATGCCAGACCTTCAGCATGTTAAAAAGTGCTGGATCTTGGTGTGCCAACACAGCATGGTCTCGTTGGGACAATATTTTCTCATGACACCACCATATCTTGATGGGAGATGACAAGCCTGTAACTCTGCAAGTTCCACTTCTTGTTAACATTATTTATTCTCCTTACAACATACCCAGAAACAAAAAACAGGTATGTTCCAAATTATAAGTTAAAACAGCTCTAGCCAAAGCTGCTTCACAGACACCAAAGATCTGAGAGCTGATAAATTCTGGCAGTGTCTGCCAGGCAGAGACACTTATTCAGCATTTTAATTCCAACTGCTGGCCTTGGCACCAGCACCAAGCACAGGCTTCATGCCATCGCAGCCTGGGACTCCAAACAAGGTCTCTTCTGCCCATCCTTAAATCCAATCAACAAAGTAGGGAGCTGCCAACAGGAAGCCATTAAATAAAGCTGCCATCGGGATATAATCTTTGGAGAAATAAAGCCTTTCTGGAGACCATAAAGCCACCCAATCAGATCTGTGCTTTTATAGTTTACCAAAAGTTTCAAATTAATGTATTATTTTTCATGACATGGAAAAACATTCACTCCCCAGTTCTTCTCACGTACTTGTGGTTGCTGATAAGTTGCGACAAGCTCTAATAGTTCACTGTAAGATTAAGTGCTTAAATTTAAGAAAGATTAAAGTAACCATCATTTAACATATTCCTGAAGCTGCTGCATTCCTATGGTGGTTTCTTTCCAACCACACACACAACAGGAGAGATTAATCACCTACAACGTGGTATTTGCACTACAGGTAAATTCTCATTACACTAAAATATCTACAGCATAGAAAATGTGCACTTTCCTTTTAGATTACATTATCCTTTTCACACTATGTCAGATTCCCTTTTCCAAATGGTTACTTACTTTTTTTGCATTTCAAAATGACTGCAGAGAAATCCATTAGACACATGGGCTTGTGTGTCACTGTGGTACCACCACAGGGCAGGAAAAGCATTCAGAATGGGCACAGATGCTCACTTGGCAACAGTTGTATTAGCATTGAAATTCTAAATATATATATATAAAAATTTTACACTGAGTCTTTTAAAAATTATTATCTACCAGGCTACCTTAACGTAGTGCACCACACTGGCATATCGCACTGAGTAATGTACATCAGAACTGTGTCCATTTCTTTTATAAATCTAATTTTAAAGGCTTTCTGACTTCATTACGTTAGGTCATGATGCCTATTAAAAACAAGTCCACAGTGATTAATCAGATTCTGAGGAAAATCAAGTCCTCTCAGCTCTGAAAGCATGTCATTTTAAACCAGCTCTTTTCTTTCTATCAGGACTAATCTTCTCTGGGGTGGCCAGATCAGGTCTAGTCATGTTCTGAGCTGAGAAGGAATTAATGTGTCAGAAATCAGTTATCACTTGCAGAACAAAAACGTCTCCTTGACAACTGGCCCAGCACAGTGGATTTTAAAGCTGACAGAAGCAGAAGGGCTTGCTGAGGTTCCTGCAGAGATCTCATGCCTTCCCATCACTTCCCCTCTCCCCCAGCACATGGTCAGGAATTATACACCTTTGTACATTATAAAAGAAATGTTTCCAGGTTTGGAACCCTACAGCCCTCCCGGATGAAGTCCAGGGCACATTCCCACTCCTGTGTGCCAGGAATTTGATGCCAGGCAAGAGATACTCTCCAGTGCAGTTCAGTAAGAGTCTTCTCCAGGCCCTGAAAGCGCAACCAGAGATGAATGTTTGAGAGTCACCAATATTTTAAGCTATTTTGGAGTAAGAACTCTTACTGATTCCATGGAAGACATTTACAGCTTTTGTCCTGCACCTCAAAAAAAGGCCACAGCTCTGAAACAGTAGCAGTGTCTGTCTTTTGCCCTCACTTCAGGAGATTGGTATTAATGTAATATCCAGTCTAGTCACAGTGAAGTTAATCCTTGATCATATAGCATTGGTATGTGTTATAAAGCTTTTAGAAGATATATACTAATTCATACAAATCAGCACAATAATATATGGGCCCACTGACAAACTCATTTCGCAACTTGCCAAAACTTCCATTACTGGGAATACAAGGCTAAATTTTAAGACCCGATAACATTTTTTTACATAACCTCTCTCCAATACTCTCAGCCTAAACACAAAACAGCCTCAAATCTCACACAGCTAAACCCCTCCAATTATACAAGGCTTTCAAGCACTTGCAATTCCTCTGAGGTTTTCAGTTCTGTTGGAGAAAGTGGAACACTGAGGGAAACTCCAGGTTCCAGCAGCAGTGTGGACTTGCACAGCTCTCATCCTTGGTGCTCCTGACTCCCTCAACTTCTTCCCATTCCGATTGCCACTGAACTGAAAGAGGACAGCACAATCAAATGACAAGAAAACTTCTGAAATGCACACACTGAGGTCAGACTTTGAAAAATGTTGTGAAAATACCGATGGAAAGAACAGCTGAGATTTCAGGGTTGTTAGGTTTTTTTGGAAAGGCCCAAGAAACTCTTCCAAAGTCACTGTCAGATAAACAAGAATACTAAATTACATACTAGAGTTGGGGAATCTGTTTCTGTCCTATCATTAACATATTTTCAGTTATTTTTATTAGGTTTTGTTGCCATTTAACAATGCAGAATGCCTAAGAATCAAGCATCGCCTTCCTATTCAATCGCACCTCAAATCAGATAATCTGTGAACAAAGTAAATTAAAATGACACAGAAAAATTTTAGACATCAAGGTTTTCTAGAAGAAAACCTAACAAAGAGCAAGACATACAAAAGACATAGGAATCAAAAGTTTTTCACTAGAGACCATCAAAACCATGGCTAACAACTCCCTGGCAAAGGCACTATAATGAAACTTCTGTAGGAAAAGCAAATGGCTTTGAGGGAACCAGGAGCAGTTTCCCACTCTACTGAGCAGTGAATGAACCCATTCAGTCCCTACACCCCCAGACTGCTCACATCTGCAGAGGGTTGTTCTCCAACACAAGAAATACTGTTCAAACGGGCCAGTCTTCCCAATATTAACTGGATTATACAGTACAGTCTTTGCAAAACACCATTAGGCTTTGGAAGTGGATTTTTATTTCATAGGCATTAAATCATAAACTCATAAAAGTCTCTCCTTCTCCCATTTCATTAACACAGACATTCTCTGCCATTCTGGCTCACTAGAGTATCAACAGCTATGAGCCTTGACAGAGCTACCAGTGTGTGATTCTGAGGCAGAGGTGATGCTCCACTGACTAAATACTTTCAAGGTACAGTCAAATTCTCAAGAGTTAAAGCAAGCGACAGTGAGGATTTTGAATTTTGCAAGCAACCAAGAGGGAACTGAAAGCAGAAAGTTAATTTCTCTAGCAATTTAGCCACAGCAAAGTAGCTTCTCAGCCAGCACTTATGAATCTGGACACATCTCTGGCAAGTTGGATTACAACACTTGAGCACTTCCGGAGAAAAGTCAGTGCTGTTCATCCCTCATAATAATACTAACATGTCCTGAATCATCTGTAACCACTTCATCTCTGCATACAGCTCATTTACATACTCTTGGCTCTTTCCAGAAGTGCTCCAGGAAGCACTTCAATACACAGTGCCTCCCAGGACCAAGTAGTTCTTGACAGCTACTTGAAATTACAAATGGAGTACAGATCCTTTGACTTCCCAGTGTACACCTGAACAGGGATGATCTGAGGATTAAAGTCTCTCATGGCCTAAAAATTGTTGGCAGTCTTAATTGAAAAAACCAGAACATAACTTCTGAAACTGCACATACAACTGGCACTGCTTTGTGCCCTTATTGGCCATTTCTTCGGAAAGGCCAATGAACAACTGTGAGAAAAGAAACATCACCTGAGAAGGAAACGTCTCCTTGACATTTATCTATCCAAGTCACATTTAAGGAACAATGGCAGAGCAATGGGGATAAAGAATGGGAATCAGTATGGATTTACAAGATCATGCCCAAGAGACTTCCATTCCATTAGATTGAGAATTCTAGTCTCCATGCTCATCAATCAAGCAGAAGACATTGTATTTCCATTTGCATAAACCATTTTGGGATTTATTTCTTGTCATTTTTGTAGTTTTAAATGCAAGATCAAATTTGACAGTAGAGGAATTGCAGATGTGACAATTCATAATCTTGTGGGATACATTTGCCACCTTGCGTGAAAACAGCTCCAATACATCTCACTTGTGAGCAACAAAACCAGCCTCTGAAACTGAGTAAGATGAAATCCCATCCAGTCTAATTACCAGAGAAGTTTCATATGCTCACAGTCCCAACTAACTTATCTTTCTGAAGATTCTAATCTCAAAAATATGGTTATATATCGCCGCCTACCTCCAAAACCCCGCCACTATGTCTGTGTGCGCAGGCGCTGGGAGCACTTGGTCAGGACACGCTGCACACCCTCCACCAGAACCTGAACTCGTGGCACTGCTGCCAACCACCTCCATGGCATGCTGGGCCTGGCCCCAGAATTCCATACCTTTGCTGGAAGTCTTTTTCTAAACCTGGAATATGGTGACTACACCATCTGATAATCAGAATCTGTTCCTAAGTTATTTATTATGATCAATAATTCAAGCTTTGCATATTACTGTAAAACTCTTAAGAGTGTAAAAGGAGAAAACCAGTCAGTTTTCACAAGCCATATCAAAAGATGACTTGCTAGACATTTAAATCTTATTCATTTCTTTTTGATTGTCAAAGGCAAAGTGTAAAATTGAAGAGGAGTGCCAAGCAGAAGGTCGTGCATGGTACATGGAGACTGCATAAAATCCACAAATTTAGGGTTGAGCACAGAAGCAGGAAAGACATGAAATCTCAGAGCAAAGGGAATGGAAACTACCACGTGTAGGTAAAATTGGCATTAAAACTGCTAAGGAGAGTAAGCCAACTTTAGTGTTCTCACCACAGGCTGACAGGCAGTGCCACTACCAGGGGGATCAGGACTTGCTGAGTGCCGTATTTGACTGACTGGACATCATGATATAACTGAAAAGAAAATCTAATTCAAATTGAGTCAATGCAAAGACTTAACTTGATGACACACATTACAAAATCCTTACAGGCAAAACATCCCAAAGTTCTAACCCATAACTAGCAACACAGAGCATTTCAGAACATCCTATGAGACAAGTACAAAGGTTCCCAATAATTATTCTCATTTATTCTTTCCTTGTACAATACATAGAGATTTTGTAGATAGGACATACAGGTAAGACTACAGTCTGTGTCTGTTTACAGTAATTCCATCCTCAGCTCTCTCTCGAACAGCCTTGTCTCCTTTTGGCCCCTGTCCCCTGGTTCCTCAGGGCCATTGTTCAGCTCCCAGCTCAACTGCAGCAAAACAGCTCTTAAATGTGCTGTAGAAATGGTGGCACTTTAATGCCAGAGCTCAGCATAGCAACCAGCTGCCCTAAATAAATAAATAATGAAGCGTGGTATTCCAACAGATAATATAAATACACTTTCAGCAAATTGCTTGGGTCCAAAGGTCAGTCAACTTGTTTGCTCTGACTCCCAGAATGTGTAAATCTCAACATGATGTTTAAACACAAACACAGACAAACATCAAAGTTCAATGCTGACATATTTTACACCTCCGAGTTACATGCCAGAATAGCTCTGTACCACACAGAGAAAACTGTAATGCATGTGTAAGGAAGTGACAAAACACTATCCTGAACTAAATCCAAATTTTTTTCTTTAAATAGCCTCTCATTCTGTATTTTTCCTCTTCTTTCTTCTCTATTTACTCTCATTCATCCTCTCACACAGAGAAGTATTTGTGCAGCTGTCTAATTTCACTAGTCCTCCCCTTAATTACCAATAAAGGGGCAGATGAAACTTTCCATCGCAAGACTCATTTCAGGGATGTGTGTTTCTGTATCCCTGACTGACTCACACATAGGGACATACCTGTACAAAATGACAATGTTTCAAGGTAAACCACCAGTTCCTGAGCAAGAGAATGGACCCACCAGCTATGCTGGCACTTCTGGGCTGCTGTGCAGACAGATCACTCTCAGCTGCTCTCCTAAAGGAAATGTGCAAATAATCCTACAGCTCCCACTCAAGCTGCACTGTTCTTGCTAGGTTCTCATTCATCTTCCATTTGAACAGCTCTGGGCTGCCAAAAAGTGAAATACAAGGGACTTCAGAAGCACAAGAAATTAATTTCACAAATGGAAGCCCATCAGGGTAAAAGGGAATGCTTCTCCCCACTGTCTCAGAGCCACCTGCCCCTCTCCTCTGGGGTGATACACCTGGATATGATCCTGATAGATGAGGGCTCTCTGTACATGATCCCCACAACCAGCAGTGCCAGGAAACAGCAATGGAAGTGAGCACTGGCTCCATGCATGAGAATTGCTCAGCTCTCTTTCCCTTGCCACAGGAAACCTGGCTGAAGCGAAAACCTCTCCCTTGTCAGCAGAGGGGGATTCACGAGGGGGACCTTTCTCACCATTGCATTTTCACGGATGAGATGGGGAAAGGCAGGATGCAGGGATGGAGGAGTGGGCAACTTCTGAAATGTAATTGATGTAATGACTCAGTTCTGCAAAATGAGAGCCTCTCTCGCCTTTTCCAAGTGATCCCACCAATCCCACCTAGAGGTGAGGGAACAGGGCTCCCTGGCAGAGCAGCAGGTGGGTGCTCCCCTCCCCTCCCTACTCACCTTCCTGGCTCCTCTCCTGGCGAATTCCCGGGCCAGGTGGCGGCCGATGCCTCGGCCTCCGCCGGTGACCAGCACGTTCTCCTGGGACAGGTCTCGCAGCTTGGGTGGCAGCACCAGGCACACGGCAGCTTTCACCATCAGATACACCATCTGCACCGGGAACAGCAGCAGGGCGCCCAGCCACTTCCAGATCATCCTCTTCTCCCAGGCAAAGTTCTCTTCCAAACCTCCACAAAACCAAGCTGACAGAGAACGAAAAGCAATACCCTTCATGCACCCCCAAATGGGTGACAAGTCTTCAACCCCCTTCCAAAACTTGGGGGCAAGAGGTTCTTGGACTGAAAAAATTCTTCTCTCCCCCTAAAAAGAAAAGGAGTAAAGTAGTGCAGAAGACCAAGTCACTCCTCTGTTTCTTGATCGGTGTCCTCTGGGATTGTCACACGCAGGTAAAACGGTTTCCTTGCTTTTTAACTGGAGAGCTTTTTTTTTAATTAAAAGAAAGAGAGGAAAAAAGAAGTAAAATTAAAAGTAACCATACATCCCTCCACTGCAAAGACCCCCATAAAAATCCAGGATCGAAAGGAAAGGTTTTTATATTTGGAAAAATAAAATAAAGCAGCCTATGTCTCCAAATTTCAGCCTGCAGTGCCTTCCAGGCAGCTCATTTCTATTCTTAGACTCAGGAAATTGCTTAAATAAGACAGAATTGCCAGGACCTTCTTTTTAAGAAAGGCTCTATTCAGGGTGAGGTTGTTGTTTTTGTTTTAATATCTATAAATATCTATAGACGTTCTGTCCTGAGCCGGCTGCAAAGGTTGAGCTGATCACCGCCTCTCTCTGCCCCTTCTCCCGGTTTTTTCACTTGGAGTGTCTGATCACAGAGCAGGAATTACGCCGTGCACTAGTTCAGCTCTGGCTCTTACTCATTTCTGCCTATTGCTGTCTCTGCCGCTCAGGGCCGCGGCGCTGGGGAGCTTTTATACCCCATTAATCCTGATTGACAGTTAAAGTGTCGGGGCGATTTCACTACTGTTCCTGGGAGTGGCTGCTGCTCTGCCCTCCCCCGCCGGCCGCCGCCGCGCCACGAGCTCGCTGCGGGTCGGCGAGCGCGGCCAGCAGGGCCGCCTGTGGGCACCCTGAGCCAGCTGCGGGCACCCTGGGCATGCTGTGAGCACACTGGGCTTGCTGCAGGCGTGCTGGGCATGCTGCGGGTACGCTGGGTCAGCTGTGGGCACCCTGGGCCACCTGTGGGCATGGGGGGAAAACTGCGGGCACACTGAGCTTGCTGTGGGCATGCTGGGCTCATGCCGCACTGGGCTCACTGCAGTGCCCCATTGGGCTTGCTCCTTGTTGCCCTGGGCTCTCTTCATGCTGCCTTGGGCTCACTGCATGCCACGCTGGGCTCTCTGCAGGAACCAAAGTGCTCTGTCACCAAGCCAGGCAGCCCCTGCCTCCTCCCTCACCTACACGCACCAGAAAGGTGCCCTGGTCTGACCTGAGCCCAGGGAAAACCAGGTCCAGGAAGAGTCAGGGCTGAGGCTGAGTTCAAGGGAGCCATCTCTGCCACACGGAGCTCTGACAGAGCGCTGCTTGCCCAAGATCAGCTGGCATGGAGGCTAAAGCTTCTTTCAGCCCTAGATTGGCAGCTGAACCCAGCTGACAGGCTGCTACTATCAACATCTAGACCAGTGTTTTTCTGGACAACATGACACCTCATGGATTTTCCATGCTGGAAGATGCTTGCATTGCTGGAAACGGGATTTAGCAGTGGGCAGTGAAAAAGGCAGGCTCTGAATGACGGAGGGAGACTCACCCTTCACCGAAGGGCTGTTTCTTCCAAGTCTTTTTTGTCTGGTGATAAGGGCATAGTTGGAACCCCACAAGGTCTCCATAGCACTTCAAACTTTGTTGTAACAGGGGAAGGGGCAAAGTGTATTACAGCAGGTCCCCCGGCCTGGCTGTTTGCACTGTCAAGCATTAGACAGGTAAGTTATGATTTCAGTTGTACAGATTAAGCTTTTCTGAGGAGTCTCTAACTGCATATTCATGCCCAGCCAGGAGCTGTGGCAGAAATAACCTAAAATGCAAAGCTTTGAGGATGTCAAAAGACCTCAAGGATATCAAACCTCACTGTGTTGTCTTCACAGCTGGGCTAGAAAGAAATTCGGGTTTATATCTGTAGGTATCATTAGGAGTAATCAAAATTAATCAAATCCACACGTTCACTCAGGTCTGGAGCCAGATGCACTATCCTGGGAAGCCATCTAGAGGTTAACACTGGAACTAAGGGGAAATTGCATTTAAAGACATTCTTTAACTACTTCACATCTAAAGTTGCTAAAACACCACCTCAGTGGAAGTTTGAGTCTAAGCATCTGTGAGAGAGAGAGGCGCATTTGGAAGCTGAATCCCCTTAAAAAGTAACTCAGTTTTCTTCTTTGGAATCAAACAGGTATTTTTGAAAACAGGCGTTCAAAGTGGCCATGTGAGAACAATATTCAGGGTTTTTTTTTTGTTTGTGAAAAGAAGGGCAGCCAAGTTTCTGGTGCCCCCCATATTCAACAGCTATATTACACACAGGTTTTTTAATACAAAATATGAAAAATACCTAAATCCTTTAATTTCAGCTCTGTTAAAAGTTCCACAAAAGTTTTAAGGGAAAGAAAAAAGGAAATAAAATTGAGAAGAGAAACCTGCATAATTTTTACCTTTAACTGCCAGGTTACTTCATATGATATAAGCCATATGACTGTCACTGCATAATCACAAAGTGTCAGGAGGGAGGGTTTTGAAGACAAGATGAAGCATCCTAACTGGAAACTGTCTGCATATACTGTCAGAATCAGTGAGTGTTCCCTAACTCAGCTGCATCTCAAACAACCAGAGAATTTCCATGGCCTGTTGGCAGCGTTTAGCACCTTGCTGTGTTTTTACAGTAATACCTCTAGAAATGCAGCTCGGGGAGGCACCTGGCATTACAATTTTCCTCTCAGTCCAACAGCTCTGGAGGGGAGAGAGAAATTACCCAGAGAGCCCAGTGTCTGGTTTAAACAGGAATGACTCAGTGTCTGGACTGGGAACAAATGTAACAACTTTCTGGTATGGAAATAAGGAGCAGTGTTGAACATGAAAGGATATGAACTCCATCAAAGTATAAATATACTTTGATGGAGTTCATATCCTTTCATTTTCAGCAATTGGTTTTTTGATTCCTGAATTCAGTCTCTTTAAGCTTAAAGCACCACAGACAGATTTAAAATAGAAAACTCATCAGTATTACACAGTTAACTTGTTTAGATTTAAAAGAAAATTAATTATTAATTGTAATGTAAATGTAAAACATTTGCAGGTCCTTTAAAGCCAGTGGGAATGGACTAATCTTGTGAATATTTATTTCATGTATCTATTTCCAGCTTGAATAATAATCTAAATATGTGTTTGAAGTGATTTTTAAAATTCATTATGACTTTGACCTATGTACAAAGTAGCTACCAAATTTGGATTGGGATTTAAAAGACAGGTCTAGGTATTTAACATTTTCCTAACCTGCTCTTCAAATTTCAATAAAGTATGAATTATTTTACTTCTTATTACTTTATATTTTCTTTGAAGCAGTGGAAACTTGTAGATGCTACACTGTACAAACCCACAAAAGCAAGAAGCAGAAGCAGATTTATAGTAACACTGAAGTTAGTGCATCTTGCATGTAGTAAATAAATACTACGTGCAAGTTATTTTAAAATTCACCTAATTCAACCAAAAAGTCAAACAGCTTTAAATACTACACATCCTATATGTGAGGACATTAGAACTTTAGAGGTTTGTCCCTTTTAATTGCAGTTCCACTCTGAAAAGTAGAAAAAAAGGAATATTCCGGGATTTCATCTGATTGCTGTACAGTACCCACTGCACTCTTTCTTGCAAACTCTCACCTCTACAAAACCAACATGAACTTCTATTCACAAAGTCCATCTCTGTTTGTGAGAACTCCCTAAACTACACTTTCATGTAGGGCTGATTATCCAAAGTGTTTTCAATACTCCAGGGTGCAAACAGACACTCAGCACATACCTTTGTGAGGGTACCAAGGATCTGTCACATCACAGCAGTTCTAATTTTCAGTTCAAAGTTGTCCCAAAGTGAATCCCATCCATGTTTCCACTCAGAAGCCCTAAACAGTGCTGTGAAACATTCCATAAGCAGGCCCGTCAATTCTGTAAAATCGTATCAGCTTCAGAATTAAGTTTGCATTTTTGGCAGTTGCACGGTACTGAATCATTTGTTTCCTACACAGACACTCACAACAAAGTATAAACTGAAAAAATAACCCAATGCAACAGCTGTTTTTAAGCCATTTTCATGGCACTTTTATCTATGTTTTATTCCAGTTTACAAGAGCAAGAAGGTAGTCAGGCTGTCCAGCACACAGTGGGATTCTCGGGGTGGTCCTGTGCAGGGCCAGGAGTTGGACTTTGATGATCCTTATGGATGTGTTCCAACTTGGGATATTCTATGATTCTATGTCATGTATTTCAGCGGTAACTCAAGCCAGTTTTGGCTTCCATTTATTGGTTTAGATTTCTGGGTTTGTACTTGTGCAGCTTTTGGACTGTACTTAGTGTAGATTTACTCATATTCTCAATGAGAGTCATAGAAACCGATCTTTTCTGACTTCCTGTGGCTTGAAGGAAAAATCAGCAGTGAAAAGCACATTTACCTCCAAAACAAGTTGATACACTCTCCATACACACCACTTATATGACAAAGCCCCATTTTTGCAGAACGTTACCTGGATCTATGAAGAGGCTCAGGCAGTGTCTGCTCACAATTCATGTTACACCTGTACTTACAGGCAGAACTGTGTTCATAGAGCCTATGCAGCCAAGCTCCTACCAGCCTTGGAAGGCTGTTTGTGCAAATGAGGTTGCTAAACTGCAAGAACTTTTGAAAGGAAAATTAGCTGGAAATTAAAACCATGCTTGAGGCACGTCTGAAAGCCATTTGGGCTAACAATTCTCTGTTTTCAACTTAAAACCCCCCACTCAGATATATATAGTGCAAACCTGGGAACACAGAGCAGCAGTTACACAATGGAAAGTCTGTGTGACTACGGTGTCAAATAGTACCTTTTTTTTACATCAGTGCAGTGTTCTTGATCATAGACAATCAATCATGATCACAGAATAAATCCTCCCTTAAAAAAAGAAAACCTTTTGCCAAGCTGATCTGTTTTTTGTTAGATGAAGTACTGCTGTCAGATTTGGATAAATCAAAAGCTTAATTTTTGTGCTTCTTGATTTCATTCTTCTCTTGTGTTCACATGTTCCATTTCAAATTTGTCCCAGTGGTTCTGTGATTTCACACTGTCCTTCTACATGCTATTAAGTATTAAGAGTCTGATACTGTTGCCTTTTAGGTGGAGTTTTGCCATGGAATAAGCTCAAAGGAACCTGGTTTCTGGTTAACTTCCAGCCTGACAGCACAGACTCTGTGTCAGGCCTTTTACAGAAAGCTGCATTTGGATGTCTTAGGTCTTTCCCAGGGTCTTACAGCAAAGCAGTGTCATGAGTAAAGATATAAAAATGTCTTACTGAATAATTCTAAATTCTAGGTGACATCCCTTTCTAGATTCAAGATATTTTAAAAAAATTGTCTTTATAAGCAGAAGTTTCCACAGTGCACATAGGGGCTCTCTGGAATTCAAAGGGATGCAACATCACCAATGTGGTACTTGTTCCACTTGCTGAGTTGTTTTAGTACGTTAGAGTTTGTCATTTGACATAACTGCCCTTGGTTTTCCTCACTTATCTCAGATTAGAAGCCAGATCTCTCAATCTCTTAGGCAGCTTCTTCCTATTGGAAGAGAGAACAGTGCAAAAATATCACATGTGAACAGGAAAGGAATGATCATGTTTGTTAACCTGATTGACTCACCTTCTCTTTGGTGCCTTTACTCTCTTTTAGGCCAGTCAATATTTACCCATTCCTTCTGACTAACTCCTCAGTCCTGCCAAAACTTCTAAGACATACCAGGAAGTGGGGAAACAGAAGAATTATATCCTTAAAGCTCTCAAAAATAGAAAAAAATCCTGAAATCCCACTAAACCAGTGTGACATCGATTTTGACAAAAACTGAACAGCAAGCTAATGCCTGTAACAAGTTTGCAGAGGAAACTTGTAAACTAGCTTAGGAAGGAAATCTCAGGATAAAATATTCCCTGAATTCCTTCTAACAATGTCTTTTTAAAAGAATTCCTTATATGCAGCTGTAACTTCTTTTTAGAGTGAGTGGTTCACTAATATGTACTGAGGTGAAATAATTCAGGGCCTCTGACTGTCCAAAGTTTCTTCAAACTTGGCAGTTTGAAGAAGAAAGTCAAAAAGAAGAGGAATGTTAGGAAGAGAATGGTGGTGTCAAAGGCAAACGGTTTTGGTTGGGAGGCTAGGATGGGTGAGATGTATTACCTGATGTGGGGAAATAAGGTCACACTAAAATCAATAAACCCCAATCTAGATATTACTTCTCAGAATATAAAAGTAGCCTTAATTTATGCTTTTATTTATGTTGTTATGTTTTTTAAAAATCATTCAAGTTAGTGTACTCCCACAGGTCTGGATGGAGTAGGGTTGGGAGGGGCTTAGGGTTAGGGTTAAATGTCCTGTACCTCATCGATGGAAGAGGCTTAGTCAGTTCATTTGCATCAGAATTGGAAAGATGACTGTGATGACAACGTCCAGGCCTGCTGAATTAAGCTGAGAGCTTTATGTTATAACTTACATGGATTTCATGATCCTCTTACCCTTAACACCTTTTCTTTCTTTCTATCTATCTATCTATCTATCTATCTATCTATCTATCTATCTATCTATCTATCTATCTATCTATCTATCTATCTATCTATCTATCTATCTGTCTATCTGTCTATCTGTCTATCTGTCTGTCTATCTGTCTGTCTATCCGTCTATCCATCTATCCATCTATCCATCTATCCATCCATCCATCCATCCATCCATCCATCCATCTATCCATCCATCCATCCATCATCCATCCACCCATCCATCCATCCATCTAACTATCTATCTATCTATCTATCTATCTATCTATCTATCTATCTATCTTAATTTTAAACCACATAATTCAATCATCTGTACTTGCTGACCTCAACTGAAGTTAAGCATTAGGCCTATTCTCTTAAGAATCCAGTCTGGTCAGTCTTATCATCCAGTACTTTATCCCTTATGACTCATCTTGTTTACTCATTCCACACAGCTAAATATTTTTTTACCCCACTGACTAATTCACATTGAAGTTTCTTGCTCTTTCCTGTACCGCATATTTTGTATAAATGGGATTTTTCTAAGCAGATATATTTTGTCTGCTTTTTTAAAGTGTGTAAGAAAAAGTAGAAAGGACTCACCTTTCTTCAGTGAAGATCTCACTTTCTGAGGGAATACACTAAAGGTTAGTTAGCCAAATGCAGAATCCTATAGCTCATAAAAAGGAGTATTTCTCTTCTATGGCCATGATTACAAGCTTTTATAAAGGGTTTTAAATGGAGAATTGGGGAGATTAGTGGGGATAAAGAAATGTTTCAGTGTTTAGGGAATAAGCACAGGTTGTATTGCTTATGTCAAGCTGAGCTAATGCTTGTTTGCTTTTTAATGTTACCCAAACAAGTTTCATGGTAGACAGAAATACATGGAATATTTCCTCATTCCTTCACTGTCACCACCTCCTTTGGTGCAAGCTTTTGGATACTGTATGCTGTGATCACACCTGAATTACAACCATGGATAACGCAGAGTTGTCTTGGAAAACAGCAAAATATTGAGTTGTAAAGATATCAAAATTCTTTCTTTAGAAAGAATCAGCACAGAGGGTTAGGGCCAAAATTTTCCAAGTCAAGGAGAAGTTTCCCTGTGCTAGCACTGCACCACTGGTGAGCCCAGAGCCCCTTGTTGCACACTTAGGGTGGGAGCCACCAAATAACTGACAGGTCTATGTGGATCTCCAAAAGCAAAATTCCTTGAGATTGAGTTCAGAATGCCTGTTCTAACTATCCTGGCCAGCTGTCTGCCTCAGCAAGTGAGCAGGGTGAAAAGATCAGCACTAAGGAAAAAGCCTCAGAATCATCCTTCAGACCTATTCCATGAGCAGAACCACTACAATTCCTGACCATGGAGAATGGAGTCCAGCACAGCCACTCTTCCATAGGCTCTTAGGTAGGGGCGGTATTATTACACTCACCAGTATACTTGAAAAACATCCCAGAGAGTTTTTCAGGCCCATAAAGCAGATAAAAAATAAAGTCCATTTGCAATTTGGAATATACAAATGAATGGTGTTTCCTGGAAGCGACTGTGCTACGTATGAGCTTGGATCATGCCAAGGGAAGTTGTCACAGCCGGATGTTTGCAGGCTTCCAGCACTTGTCAGCCTTGCCTGGAGGAGGAGGGCAGGGGGAATTTGGTATGCAAATGACTTCTCTGTGGAATCAGTCTAGAGGATATAAATACTGACAGAATCATATCAGTGTCTAATTATTTCCACCAAAGAAAAATGGAATCCTATTATATTCTGGTTTTAATAGCAGGAATTTTAGTTGCTTTTGTACTGCTGGTTTTAATTGCAACTGATCATAATTTCTTCAAGGCAGAGATTCCTCCTGATGTTGACCAGCCAGCAAAGCTCCGCTTTTATCACTGTATGTACACTCTGATGGAAATTCTGGTGAGTTTATCATGCTCTGGGATACTGGGATATTCAGGAAAGTTAAAATGTGAGTATGAAGATATGCATCTAAATATTGCAACTACATGTAATGGGAAGCGCACAGTATATGCAGAATTAAAGGCCAAACATTGATTTGGTTTCTATTACCATATATAAAGCAGCCAGGATGAGGTGAGTTCTTTTAATACTGAGATATCCATTTTTATGCTGTAATTGTATATTTCTGTAATGAAATAACTGGTCCTGTGGATGACAGGAGGACTGTGGATATCATTTACATGAATAATAACCCAAATTTTTATATCTCAGAGCACTCTGATATATGTAAGGCAATTTCCTAAATTCTGAGCTATCTGCAGTAATTTTCTTACCCTTGATTCTGTTCTTACTCTGCAGTGACTGGATTATTGAGTCTTAATTAGATATCATAGAACCAGGTAGGTTGGAAGACGCCTCCAGAAGTCATCTAATTGAATGTCCTGCCAAAGCAGGTTTAGACCTGTTATCACTTACTATCTAAGTACCTGTTAGCCAGACTCACTGTTCTGTGGGCTTTGCCATCACAGAAACAGCTTTTGCCCAAAAAGCTTTCAAAGTAGGCAACAGCAGTATGTAGGAGCAGCCTAAGCCCTGTCATGTCTGCACACAACATGTCAAAAGAAAGCCTGCGGGAAAATCAGAGTGGTTTCTCTGATGTTTGTATGAGGCTCACCTCAATTCTCTAATCCCCAGTTATACATAAAGAACACAGGAACTCGGGCCCACGTCCTGAGAGGTCATTTGGGCCATTACCACCTATTAAAGACTTAGGTGGGTTGCTTGAACTTACACAGCAGCATTCACCAAATTCAGTGGTTGTCACTGATTTTCCAGTGGTACCTTTCTGCCTTTTCTGCCGTGAAAGAAGAGGCTGCTGTCCTTGCATATCACACACTGCTCTTTGTGTTATGTCATATATAAACGTAGTATAATAATATGACAGTAATATTATAATAGGACAGTGTTATTAAATTCTTTAATTTCCCTACTTGGTGGGTGACAAGATTCTTTCAGGTGATACTTTTAACCCATTTTCACAGCTTTTAAGTGTCTCTTATGGCATATGTGCATATCCTCTCTTCATGGATAATATATTCCCTAAGCTTCAGCTTCCTTTTTCTGAATAGTTTTTAAGATGTGTTTCACCACTTGCTAAGCATTGAATCCACTCAATACCTATTTTTCTTTCAAAAGCCTTTAGGCATCTGCTGGTACTTTGGGTGAACTTCTGGTCTATGTTTTTGCTCAGAGGAGCAGCCCTCACAGTAAGGACTTTACAGGTTTCTTATTAAGTGCATAATGCTCTGTGTATGACGCGTGTGCTATTAACTTATCCTGCTCATCCTGATGAATGCTGCTTTTCCTATGCCATCAATCTGGGCCATCACTGTGCCAGTAATGTGTCTGTAATGAATGCTCCTGTAAAAATCTCTTTATCCACAATACAGTCTTTTCCTCTTTTCTTCCACCTTACTTGCAGTATGTCTTAGAAAAGCTGCAGCACCAGATAAATGTGTACCTTAAACCAGAAGGTACACAAATGATGCTCCTGCTGCCTCTATCCCCATCCCCTGTCACAAAGAGATCAATGACCATCTCAAATGGAAGAGATGAGAGGAAGCCTCCTGGCTTTTGTTTTAAACAACTCAGAGAGATCTGTGTCCAGACTAACTGTGCATACTGCACTGTGATATGAAGTTTTGTTGATAATTACAGTGGTTGGAAGAGCACACTTCAGAGTGACTGACAGAAAGACTGTCTGATGCAGTCCTAAAGTCCATGAAGCTCAAATTGAGTGAGTTTTGCTGCTTTTGTGATTTCATAATTATTTAAAAGTAAAAATGTGGTCCCCATATGATCTTCCACATAAAAAGCCAGTTTGTGCCAGAATTTAGGTGTTTCAGCAAATAGTTTTTCAAAGACCCTGTTCCACAAGAAAAGCTGACGTGCTCTTTTTCGTACACATACGCACATTTTAGGACCTGGTTTATGTAATACATTTCACCGACTAACAGTGATCACATCTGTCTAGAAACAGTCAAACTTTTTATGTTTTTAATGTATTGCTTTAGGTTCTGAAGTATTTCCTAACTGTTAAGAAGTGTTTCAACAGAGTACATACCAAATTCCCACTTCTCTTTCATGACAGTGTTTTCCCTGAATTTGGAGATGCCTCTGTGATGTCAGGAAGTCCTAAGACAAGGCAAGGAAAGAGGATATTTAGATACGATGCTCTGATGCCAAGTTTATCATATATATTGCTGTCATCTGAAAGCCCTATATAAAATCAAGGATGTTAGAAAATTCAAATCAGATTAAATAGCAATTCTGCCAACTTCAGACATTCCAAAACCTTAACTCCAACAGAAGGACTGACTTAAGAGTCATGAGAGTTTTGAAAATTGCTATTTGGAAAAGATTAGATTCACTCTGTGCTTTCTGCCACCATTGCCTTGGGTCTTACAGTAGTTTTCCCCATTGCCGTGATACCTAAAAATGTGCTTTTTCAAATGTAAGGCAAGAACTGTGGCCACCCATTTGTCTCTGAAGCCACCCCAAGCACTGCTTGCATTTGTGGCACAGTGTTATGAAAAAACTCCAGATCATCTCTGGATTCCCATCTTGGTTTCCAACTGATTTTCTCTCTCTTCCATGGCTCATGGTGGTTTTCTTTTATTACTCTGTCGTGGGTTGATCCTACATACTCCTCATCCAACTTGTTTACTGCAGACTGGTGTAGATTATTAGGACAAAAGGATCTGTGATACACAGGTTGAAAGAAACGATTTACACAAACAGAGCTGGCCTTTAGTTTGTAAGCAATTGATACAGAGACTTCTGTGGCTTAGAAAAGAACAATAGTTTGCAAATAGCTTGTGAAGATTATCATCATTCCAGAAGAATGCATTGCAGTAGTCCAGAAGGGCATTTAAGTCACCATGTAATAGGAAATGTCGTTTTAGCAGGAAATATATCCATTACAATGCTTTTGAAGTAGAGGAGGATTTCAGTGTAATCTTTACACTATCTTAATTATCAGCAGTGTTTTGACACATTTAACAAACCTTCCCTGTCTTCAGAATATTTGGTTTTTTGCTGTTTAGATGTAAAAAGCTGACTGCAGAGTCATTTATGAATAGCTGTGAAATCTTGAAAAAGGCAGTGGTTTCACTGATAGAGGAGATAAGATTCAGAACCATTTTCATCAGTTCCTCATTTGGGCCAGCAGCCCCTCAGTAATGACTCTAGACACAATGACTTTCTTACAGCTTCTTCTCACTGACCCCATGGCAGGGAGGTGACCCGACACCGTCAAGTCACCCAGTCTTGCCCATAGACTGGCCTGAGTCTTTTTCTCCCAGTATGGTAATACTGTCATGAGAGGGACATTTTCATCTCACCTAACCTTAAATATTGTAACTGAGGCATCCGAAGTACAGTTTATAATCCATGGAGATGAAAAGACACCTCCACAGCATGATTTAACACACCCTGAGTTGGAACCTCAGGAAATGCCTCTTTCTATTCACTCATTAGGAAAGGAGCCTCAGGCCTCCCAGCTTCCACACCTGAGCAAATGCCTGTTGTTACTTGTGGTAAATCCAGATCACAGGAACTAGAAGGTATTTATATAAGACATTTAATGGAACAAGTATTACAACATTCTTCCTGCAATCACGAAGATGTAAATTTTCATGTTCTTAACTGAAATCCCAAAGACAGTTATTTGTGGGAATCCTAAAAACTAGCAAATAACCAACCCAATTATCCTAGAGACACTGTAGGAAAAAGTAGGTTGTGGCCTTTACAGTACGGGAAGACTTGTATTCCCTATCGTAGTTTCTCATTTTTCCTGTTATATCTATCTAGGCAAAGAACTTAAACTGCTTGGGTATTGTTGAGGAGCACACACTTATCAGGCTGATCACGGAAGGGCTCCCAGCATGCTGGGATTCCCAGCTCTTCATTAAGGATCTGCATTTTGATGGGGTACCTGTGAGGATTTACCTCCCAAGAGAACCATCTGCAAGCAAACGGAGAGGAGTCATCTTCTTCCATGGAGGATGTGGCATTTTTGGAAGCATCAGTAAGGAATTGAAGAAAGAAAATGTGACTGTTTAGCATTGTTAACTGCCTATTTTTAAAAACTCCTGACCCTAGGAGGTGACTAAAGCTTAGTTTGAGAGACAAGATAGAAAGCACTTAGTGCTTATTTTTTGCTTTTGAAACCCTCTAATCTGAATTTATTTAGTATTTAAATTATTTTTATAAGATACAGCACTCTGTATCATAGAACCATTAGGATCATAAAATGGCTTGGGTGGAAGTGACTGTAAATATAATCTTGTTCCACCCCCTGCCATGGGCAGGGACACCTTCCACTATCCCAGGTTGCTCCAAGTCCCATCCAGCCTGGCCTTGGACACTTCCAGGGATGGGGCAGCCACAGATTCTCTGGGCACCCTGTGCCAGGACCTCCCCACCCTCATAATAGAAATGTGTTCCTTACATGCAAATGAATTCTATCCTCTCTCAGTTTAAAACTGCTGCCCATTCTCTAATAGTAATAATCACAATAATTCTTTGTTTTCCACACAGATCAATAATCTCCCTAAATGTATGAACTACACAGTAAGTCCAAATGACCAAAAGTCTAGATTATTTTTATCCTAAAGAAAATCTAGGTACTCACTAAATAAGCAAGGGGTCCACAAGCAATCATGGTAATATATCATAAAAATACAAGGGACAATATTGACTGATTTTCTAAGATGCTAATTACATCAACAACATTTGTTCTTCAGGAAGTTATGAAAGAATATGCCGGTACATAGCCAGAAAATCTGATTCAGTGGTTGCATCTGTTGGGTGAGTGAGCTCCAACTAGTGCTAATCCCGGAATTAGAGAATTCTGTGGCTTTCCCCCTGCTTCCCCCCCACCCCTGAACTTACATTTCTTTAAATATAAGAAAAGAAACTGAGCTCTAGTGCTGTCTCCTCCACACTGCTGCTATGAGGGAGCAAGCATGTGCCATGGAATGGCAATGGAAATACCTGATCCAGGGTTAGAGTTACAGGTTTGTTCATTGTACATCACTATCACCACAGAAATTATTACCTTTGTTTGGTAATAAGAAATCATAAGACAAATAGCAGATTTCAATATTTGAGGGGGATATTTAAAATCATCTGGGATGATATTAAAGAGTAAATAGTGAGTCTGAAATTTAGTATTTTTTAAAACCAGCATGGACCACTGCTTCTTTTTAAATATGTTTTGATTATGGAAAACAGGTGATGGTATAAAGAAATCTTAATTTCCAACAAATTCCTCCATGAAAAAGCTTATTATTAAGGGATTTCATTAAACTGGGAGGAATTGGTTTTGAGAAGGAAATGGAGGGAAAATTGTTCTGGTTTGCTTCAACATGTAAAACTTTAAACTAGCTATAATTAATGATATAATTAATATTGGTTTGTGGGAGTTTTTGCAACTGCATGGGATGTATTTCAGATGAGACACTCAGCAATGTGTAACACCAGCTGCCTTTTCTACCTCTCAGATATCATTTAGCACCTGAGCACAAGTATCCAGCCCAAACTCTGGAATGTCTCACTGCTACCGTGCACTTCCTGAAGACTGCAGACACCTATGGGGTGGATCCCACTCGGATTATTGTTTGTGGGGACAGCGTAGGGGGCACATACACTGCCAGTGTTTGCCAAGAACTAGGGCATAGGACAGACATCCCAAAGATCTGTGCCCAGGTCCTGATCTATCCATTTCTCCAAGCACTGAACTTCAATCTGCCATCTCACCAGAAAAATGCTGCTGTTGCCTTCCTGTCCCGGGAACACACAGTCCATTTTATTCTCAAATATCTGAATAAGGATTGCTCACTGAAGGAACCAATTTTGGCTGGTTCTCATGTTCCTGAGAGTATAAATTTGAAATACAGAAAATGGATAAATCCAGATCTTATCCCAGATGTATTTAAACTGGGCTATAAACTACCACTCCCCACTTCGTTTTTACCTCAAGTTCATGAAGAAGTGCAAGAACTGTTCGAGCCCTGGTTCTCCCCGCTGCTGGCAGAGGATGCTGTTGTTCGTCCCCTCCCAGACACCTGTATTGTCACCTGTGAGCACGATGTGCTCAGGGATGAAGGGTTGTTGTACAAGAAACGCTTAGAAGACAACAATGTACGTGTGACCTGGCACCATGTGGAAAAAGGCTTTCACTGTGCACTGGGATTTTTTGGATATGGTATTTTCTCTTTCCCATCATCAACTACAATAGTGAACCACGCTGTAGACTTTATAAAAGACTATTAAATAATTTTCTTACATACAGTGCACTGGTATTTAGAAAGAGCATGATTCAATTAAATTATTCAATTAACTATTTAGTAGCTATTCATCCATTAGAATCAAGGCAAGAACTTAGGACATTAGCATAGTGTTGGGGTTTAGGATTTTAGTCTGTTTTTTTTTCTTTTAAAGAATTTTTCCCCATCCTAGTTGCCAGGGGACACACTGCTGGGTACTTAAAAGAAACAAATGACCTAGCCACAGAGGCGGGGTCCAATGAGCCACCCTTTTGTCACCTGGGGGTTGGGACACCCGGGGGCTGCCTGGTGTGCTCAGCGTTCAGTCTGGGAGCTGCCTGCCTTCGGTGTGGACTCTTGGTCACCACTGCGGGCTTCTGCTTCTTCGGCTGTTTGCTTTCTACGGGCAAACCACGGGATTTCTAAGCCTGCTCTTCTCCCTGCCCGCTGGGGGCTGGGCACTGCCACTCGGCCCCTACCGCTGCTCGGAGCTGTCGCTACTCTGTCGCTCCTACGCTGTGACCTGCCGGGTTCCTGCTACAGCACCGCAGTTTGGTGCACCTCACTGCCACCCGAGATCTGCGCTCGCCCCCTGCTGTTTCAGCCTGCTGTTCCTGAGGATCCAGCCAGACGTACAGGGGTTTTGTGAGGTTTTTCGTCCATCCCTTCCCGGGACCCCGCGCCGCCATTCCCGGTGCTCCCCGAGCTCGCTGCGGAGCGCCCCCTGCAGCCTCGGGGGAACCATCGCACCCGCCCTGCTCACCGGGAGCTGCCCCGCAGGAACTGCAGCCAGGGGAAAGGGCCTGAGGCCGAGTGAGGCTGCACTGAGTTTGTGCTGCTGTTTGCTGTGACTGCCACAGTTACAGTTGTTTGTTTGTGTTGTTATACATATATATTTATTAGTAAAGAACTGTTATTCCTATCCCTCATATCTTTGCCTGGAAGCCCCTTATTTTCAAATTTATAATAATTCGGAGGGAAAGGGGGTTGCATTTTCCATTTCAGGGGAGGCTCCTGCCTTTCCTGCCTGACACCTGTCTTTCAAACCAAGACACATAGTCTGCTGAATTCTGATTTTCACTTGCTATTACTTAGGAACATGATGTTTAGGGGTCTTTTGTAAGCTTGCTTTGCTCTTCTCTTCTTGCATTGTAAGAATTTTTGTTTTCTTCATACAACAAAGAATAAAAACTCACCATAACAAAAAACATTCTAAATGTGTGAGTTAAAAACCCATGCAGCGTGTGAGTAATTAGCCACGTGCACACACATGCCCACCTAGTACCCCCAAAATCAGCATGGCAATACCTCTGGAGAGTGGAGATTCCTTCCCTACTTCAGGAATGAGGTAATCACCATCATGTGTGTGTACAGACAACCAATAGCTTTGCATTTATGTGTAAAATCTGAAGGAAGGAATTGGGTGTACTTACAAACCTGAAATTAAAGGGAAATGGGGGACAGATAGGTTGGTACAGCTCACATGCTGCATGAGATGAGTACCAGGACATACCTGAGACTGCAACAGAGATGCAGTGAGGGAAAACTGCTCAAAAGTAACTGAGTGTCCTCTAAATTATATTCTATAAAGTTCCTTTCTGAGCAGCACTTGGTTGTATTCAAGGAAGACAGAAACATAGGGGGTTTTGCCCTACTGTAATCAGAGAAATAATCAACTTACTTATCTTGCTATTGGGGAGAAAGGATATAAAGAGCATGGAAACTGCCAAAATAATTTCTGTAAATATCCAAAGCCAAAGAAAAATCTTACCTCAATTGTTGTATTGCTGTAATTGTTACATTGCTTATTAGGAGAGATCCACCTTTGATAAACACAGATGCCAAGATAATTGCCACTGGATAGCAAAACAGCTGGGCATGCAATACCTAGGGATTGTAAAATGTTTAACTGTTGTGCAACCACCTTGCCTTTGTAATATCCCTGCACACACAACTGTGGAAAGAGATTAGTATGTGTCTACTCTCTGCTGGGCAAACTGTGAGTAGGAAGAAGACAGTGGGCTGAATGCTCTGTGTTGTCACCGTGCTAATGAATGCTGGTGACAGGTGAGCCAGTTCACATCTCTGCAGCAACAAGTCACAACTTGAGGGTTCTCATTCTCCAGTCCCCCTCAGCAAAATGAAATTACATTTCTTCATGCTCTGTTAACAAAACAGAGAGTTTACTTCTTTCATTTTTCCTGTTGCAGGCATAGCAATTTGCTCTTCAAGCAAAGAAATTCTTCCGGGGTAAATAATGCAATAGTTCCAAATGTTCCACTCTTTGAGGACTTCAGGATTTGCCTTGGTTACAAAGATGAAGGTTGGATTACCAGCTCACATGCTGCTAGCTGAAGCTGGGCCAGCAGAATCATTATCTACTATAAAAGGCTTGCAAGAAGTTGAATAACATTGGAGCAGTTGGAGAAGGTTGGCAAGTGCCAGAACTAAGGAGGTCTGTACAATTCCACCTTGTATTTTATAAGTTATGAGATGGTCACAGACGAACTCATGCTATTTTACACACAGTACAGTGCAGCATTATACTCGTCAGTTCAGCAACCCAATACTTGTTTTCTCTCCTTTATCAGTTTCTGGAGTTATGCCTCATTTATGGGCCAATGTCCAAACTTGACACTGATCTACTCCTGAGATTTTTCCATGGCCCTTTATCTGTTGGTCTTTAATTTACTACAGATAATAACAAATTTGGCTTTATAATATGTCAGCAGCATTATTTTTCTCTCAAACACACATTTTAATCATGGGTTATAACCATTGAGTGTAGATGAGTAAGCAGAGAACAGCAAGTGCTGAAATAATGTATTCCTTTAGTTTACTCATGATTCCCAGATTTTCTAAACTTTACGAAATCACAAGATCTAACTGTGTCCATGAAACTTCCTGTCCTTTAATTTATTTTAATTAATTACCGATCTGCTGTGTCTTGCATTGCTAAGATGGAATGTTTGAAGACATTCTTACGGTTTACAAAGCGTAGAATTTTCAAGTACAAATTAAATAAAAATTCAAATATGAAACATAATGACAGTCAATGCCACCTACAGAATTATGGACACCAATGTCATTCCACAAGGAATTATGCAGCCGGAGAGTGAGGACTAACAAGCCCAGCTCTGGTTCAAGTTCAGGCTTCCAGCACCAGATGGCTCTCAAGCTTTGCAGAATCCAAAAGGAGCTTCTTGGTTCACGAAGCACTTTCTCTGGAATGTTTACCAGTATCCCAGTACACGCTTCCACTCACAGTGAGTTCCTGTTGCTAGCTAATCACACCACAATCCAGAGGCAGGGAATGTTTTACATTTTTTACACCTGGCTTAGTCTCTCCCCTTGCATGTCCCACACAACAGAAAAAGAACAAGGAATGACAAGATTTCAGGCTCTGACATTTAGCTTTCCACTGGAAATTAATAAGAAAGGGACCTCCCTGGTGTAGTAGAAAACAGGCCTGGTCTCTCTGATCTATGTCACAGGAGCAGAGACAAGGCTAAAAAATTAGCAGAAGCTAGAGAAAGCATTTATTTGAAAGTTTGTTTAGGGAATGGTTTTCTCCATCCTGGGCCTCAAGCTTGTGAATTGCTGAGACTAAGCTTACAAAGCATTAAGTACTACTCTGTACCTGCACTGCCCAAAGGAAAAAACCACATTATTACTTCAGAAAGCAACTAGTTTTTCTTTGACAGCTTCCAGCATATCCAGTCTTTGTGTGGAGCCCCCGGGGGTGCTGTGATGTCTGAACCTTGTCAACGTGCCCAAGAGTCCAAGACCAACCATCTGTTAGTGAATTGGCGCCAAAAAGATTTAGAACACAGAAGAACAATAGGTGGTAAGAACTGCAGTACAAAGGATCTGTCACAGGTGTCAAGAGCCTTCTTAGATCCCCAGAGGGGCCAAATCTGATAAGTATGCTTAGACCACACCTCACCCACTGGGACAGCAGAGTTTAGAATATGCCAATTAAATATTTTCACTAATAAAAGCTGAAGAAGGGAGTTGCAATCGTGTTTTGTGCAACAGTATTTCCCAATGCTCTTGTCTGAGCTATAAGAAAGCTAAACCCTCTGCGCATCTCCATCCTGATGGGTTTGAATTCACCACTGCTATTTCCCAAGAGTGTCCCAATCCCCAGGTAATGTGCCTTTCACCAACATCCCTTATCGAGATTGGCATCAAATGCCACAAAGAAGGACAAACAAAAAGGAATGTGATTTTACAATTAGCATATGAATACACTTCTGGCAAGGGAGGGAGAGGCATGGGGACATTGGGAAATAAAAATCCACAAAGAGTTGTTGGATAAAATGAAGAAACAGTTTGGACAGAGAGAGCAGAACATGGAATCAAGCTGCTTCTCAGACAGTGAATCACCAGACTGAAAAATGAAGTTCCATCCTGTTTATTCTAAACAGTTTCTGAAGTCAGGTATCAAGCCCGAGCCATTTCCTATGCAGGTCATGGACTATGCATGCTAAAACCCTAAGGTTCTCTGTCTTTAGTTTCATTTTATTATACAATTCAAGGTCAGCTCATCCCTTATATTATTATTATTTAAGAAAAAATTTTACACACACATTTTTCCCACACTGCGATTTTTCAGAACGAGAATCTGCTTCCTTCACAGTCTGAGCAGACTGCTAAAATACACACTGTTCCGAAAGGTGACATCAGATGTCAATTGTGCTTTACAGGTTTTTTTGCTTCAGGTTAAACCTTATCACTAATGATTTGTGTATGGAAAAATATGTTAGCTCCAGAGGAAGATCCTAAAGTTCACCAAAGAAAAGAATGGGCTGCTGATATCTAGTCAGTGCTACTAGCCCTGAAACCATGAAGTCCAAGTCTAGTTTTCATCAGGTGGAATCATATTTCTACCCAGAATGACATCTGTACATAGCATCTTCCTGGGAGGACAGACTGCAGCACTGCCAGGCTCAGCTAAGAGGCAGATAAAAAACCAAAGAAAACCCAACCAAACACAGCAGCTGGTGCAGGAGAAGACAGAGCCATTGAGCAAGATGAGACAAGAACACCTCTCAGACCAGCTGCCTCTGGTTCCACTGGACTCAAAGGTGCAATGGCACAGCAGCATCCCAAATCTACCATCACAGGTGATAAAACATGTTTGCGGCACTGACCCTTGATTTCAATAAAAGTCTGAAAACGTAAGACATGGAGGCAGAATAAAGCAAGAATCTGAGTTGCTCAGAAGATGATTACCAAGAAATGCTGTGCAGGAACTCACAAATAATAAGACTTGCCTGTGATCAAAAAACAGGGAGAGAGAGAGAACAAGTTTTTGTCTTTTCGTGAACTGACACTACAATGATTCATCAAGTCACCGTTCTGCTGTGATGGGCACGGCCTTGTTCCCTGGGAATGTGAAAACCACTTATGCAAGCCTCTCCCACAATTAGTTGTTACTGTCTAATTGTATGGCTGGGTTACCACATGTTCTCATCTTCCTATTAGCATTTTTAAAAGATGGATTATGAGCTATGTATGATGGGAACAGCTAATCCCGTGCCTTTACCTTAGAAATCCTGAAGTCTGAAAAGTGGGGAGGAGACTACAGCTGGCTCCTTCTTGGGCTCCTACCAGCACAGCAAGATGGAACTTCTCCTGGCCATTTTTCTCACTGTTTTGACTGGTATTGTGGCAATTGCTTTCTATTACGAACACCCAAAAGCAGAAATTCCTCATGGAATCAGTGAGCGCCAAAAGCTTCATGCTCTTCATTACTGCACGAACTTCGCGCTTGGTCTGGTAAGTAAAACTTTAATTAAAGGCTTGAGTTTTTAATTCTGTTTCTGTTAGAGTGATAATGGTTTGGTGATATTTTTTAGAATCAATGTTTAAATAAATTGCAAATGTGCAACTGGACTGATTATGGTGATGTAAGCAGATTCCTTCAGCTGGGCTGGGTATAACAGATTCCCCTGTTTGCTATCCAGCACCAAAGGTAGTATTTTTGAAAAATAAAATTGGGCAGATTGTGCAATTACCAGTTTTTTCTGATGGCCTGTGTTTTAGCTTCTCATTCCTTTTGCCTCAAGGCAGTGCTGGAATGCTTAGAAGGTAACTTGCCCTGTGTATGTGGAATTTCTACTCTGTGTAACACTGTGCTCGCTTACAGAGTGAGCAGCTAAATGATGTCTGTGATCTCAGTTCTCTTCTACGACCTGCCACTCTCCTCCTGAGTGATCTGAAGAGAGCTGCCACATTCATCATCATTTGCCTTTCAATATGCCTAAATAACTTTCTTTCTTGAGACAGTACACATAATACCTAAAGTGACTTTCCAAGTCATTGTTTTTTGGCACATTTTTGATCTTTCCTCCCTTTTCATCCTTGTTTCTTTTCAAAACTAAAACATGACATGCACTTGTCTTTCTGTTTCATCAATCATCCTGTCCTGAATTAACTGCTGCCCCTGTCATTTTAAAAACCCTTTTTTGATACCTAAACCAATTGCCTGTTCAGTGTCTCCGGCTTGTGCATTACATTCCACTTCAATTCTATGTTCTAATGTTGTTAATTCCTCCTTTCTTTCCCTGACCCACTGCTTAGTAAGTTTTCTTTGAAGTCAGCGAGCTCCCAAAAGGTGACTCACCGCATCTCTGGCGCCACACCCAGGCCTCAACACTGCTTCGATAGCAAACCAATACAATAAAATAGGAATTGAAGTCAAAGTTAATTTTCTTACAAGTATTATACAGTGTATCAACATCCACATTTTCTAAACAGTGTGTTTACTCTTTATCCATCAAAGTTTTATCTTTGTGGAATTCATTTGTTAAAAGTGAAACTGCAGAAATTAGAAATTTGCTGGTGATTGATGTAGTTTTTAACTTCTGATCTTAAAATTTTGTATCCTTTCTGCTGGCCAGTGAGAGGCCAAGCACAAGCACAGTTCCACACTGCCTGAAAGGAGCAGAGAGATAAGGACATTAATGGAGGGTTAAACCAAATGCAAGTAGAGTTCAAGCCATGTAGCAACTCCTGCTGTGGCTGTTAGGCAAATTACTTATGCCAAATCCTTTCGAGGGCTGACATCCATGATGTAAAAAGTGCATGGAAAAATTAAAGTTTACTAGTATATCCAGTCTTCAGCTGGGACAAAAGGCAACACCAAACACGGTGTTTGGTAAGGTCTCCTATGAGTCCTTTTAGTATTTTCAAGACAAAGATGGCCTTCATATTCCATACAAATATAGCTAAATGCAGGTTTAACTGTTACAAAAGTATTAGTGTGAGGAAAGAAAGTACCAGAGGGAAATTGAAGAACAAAGAAGTAAAGCTATTTTCCCATAGACACAGACCAGGAGTTCTGTAGAAAGAATTGGTATGAGACTAAAACTTTGCCACAAGACAATCCTTCCTGTGTATAGGATCAGCTCTTCAGATGGCCTAAAATAGGATACCTACACCAAATTTAACAGGACCGTGTTACTGAGCTACGTGAGGTCTGTAAAATATGAGGTGAAAACCACAAGGGCAGGTTTTTCAGATCCTTTGTATGGACAATTCTCCTTGAAATGCATATCCATGAATAATGGCAGCACAACAAATTACATTACTCATTAGAGAAGTCTGCTGTGAAAGTAGTGCAATATTGAATCCAATACAGTGGAAATACAGTGATACTGCCTCATATTTTTCACCTTGAGCAAGAATAGACTAGACTAGGCTACAAGTGAAACAGCTTAAAGCCATGTGGATGTGATGGAGTAGACAAGCACAGAGTGACGTAAGAACCTTAGTCCAAGTGTTTAATTAAGAATCAGTGAGCCGTGAGAAGATCAAGCCAGGGTTCAAAGCTATTCTTGGTCAGGAGGACAGCTGTGGTAGATGCTATGGATTTTTTTTTCTGCAAGTTTAAAAGCAGTGTGAGTTTGGGAAACAGAAGTATTGGCTACATTTCTTCATCCAAAGCTAAAGTTTAAAATACTGTAACTACCCTCTCCTTATTTTGTTCAGGCACTGAAACACCTGGCAACGTGAAGTATTTGACACCTTTTATCTACTACTAAGAGTTTGATTGTTTTCCTACTGAATTGACCAAGGAGTTTTACAATTTTTCATGATCAATTTCCAGGTTACATAGAAATTTGCACTAATTTGTGGTTTCTTTTATCACCAGGCAACGTTTTTGGACAAAGTAGGTATCATCTCAGAGGTCCATCTCCTTAGGGTTATACTGGAGACCATACCACCATTTAAAGATAAACGTCTTCTTATCAAAGACTTAAGGTTTGAAAGGGTTAAAGTAAGAATTTACCAGCCAAAACCATCAAACAATAGCCAAAGAAGGGGAATCCTTTATTTTCATGGAGGAGTTGGCCAGTTGGGAAGTATCCGTAAGTATACACACAGCATCCAGAAAGGGTCAGGCTGGAAGGGACCACAGTGGGTCATCTGGTCCCACCTTCCTGCTCCAGCAGGGCTATTCCAGAGCACAGGGCACAGGACTGTGTCCAGATAGCTCCAGAATATCCCCAGTGAGGGAGACTCCACAACTACACACCACAGAGTTTCTGACCTGATATGGTATATCTTAAATTACGAGAACAGTTAGTAGTTTAAGCATTATAAATAAAAAAAAAACAATTTCAGGACAGCAGAATCAATTTATTTACATGCAGTACGCATCATGTTAAACTGGCTTTATATAGGCTGTGTATTTAGAATATTCTCTGATCATTTTTAATACCTGTTTCCTTCCTTCCTCCTCATGCTTATGAGAAAAGTTGAAAATCTCATTAGAATTTTATTTCTTATTTAAAGCACCCATTTTTTGTTCACACGTATGTACAAACTTGTATATGTGTATTGTGCTGTGTATCTTTATAGTGGAAAAACAAGGACAAAACACATTTTGGAATTTGAATTGGAAGGGGGTCAGATGATGCCTCATGCACAAGAAAAATTACTGCACTGTGTTTAGCAAGTTTTTTGTTGTTTGTTTGTGAACAACTTCTCCCCTTCAAAACCACTTTAGAAGTGGCAGCAGTGGTGCTGTCTATAACTTTTCAAGGAGGGGACCAAAACAATGCATTCGTTTAAATTCTGGGTTTCTTACTGGCCAGAAGATTCTCACAGATGTAAGGAAATGATGAGCAATGCCCACATCAGACCATGCCACATGCTATACATGTTGTGTAGCATTAGCCATGCACCAGAGATAAGAATTTCAGAATATTTTCATTCCATTTATTTTTAAAGCAAGTTATAATTCCATTGAACTATTTTGTTTTACAGGGGCCTACGAAAGAATGTGCCGCTATTTCTGCAGGAAGACCAATTCCGTGGTGGTATGTGTTGGGTAAGTGGAGCCAGCCCAAACACTCTGACCCTGGGTTTGCAAGCCTTTGCTGCAGCCAAGCTCCTTGTAAAGTACCTTCAGTACCTACATTTAATGGTCCTGTGCCTTTCACCAGCACTAATTCATCTTGGGAGGAATTAGTCAACTAATCCCCAATTGTTTATTTCCAAATGAAATCCATTGCAGTAATTTTATAATTTGTAGCTACCACTAAGACGTGAGGATGTTTTTGTTTTCTAGAGCCATATTCAAACCACCTTAGGCTGAAAGCCTGAAGTGTAACTGAAAGCACAGTTGCCCAGACCACCAAATACTCATTTCAGAAGTTCTGAAAAATATAAGAACCTCATGACTTTAAAACAAGAGGTTACAAACCAAGTTTGACATATCCACCCTCAAAAGAAATCGATACGCTTGACTCTACTGTCCTAAATTCTTCAGTAAGTTATACTTGGATGCATTTCCATGAAGAAATGGAAGCAGGAAATCCACATTTAACTTGCAGTCAATCTGAGATGACCATTAAAAATATTTCTCTGATGAGTTGTAATGCTTTTTTAAAAGAAACAATGTATAAAAGTTCAGGAAAAGAGTTGATGTCTAAGGAGTTGATTACAATTGCACCACCTGCTATTTACATCCTAAAATACTTGAAGAACCAATAACTCATTGATTCTGTTTAAAGAATTCAGCTTCCAGAACACTGAAAACCTTTCAGATTTTCATTATCAATTTTCTATGCTGATATTCTCTAACAATTTGTTGTTAAATGGTCACTTCATTTTCTAACTGGAATTAATGATAACTGATTGACACACCTGCCTTGACAGCTAATTCTAAAACAACTCTCATGTGCTTTCAGTCACTTACAAGATATGTAAAGAAGTATTTTGCAAAGGAAGAACAGTGTACTGACTCTCCCAAACATTAACAGCAGCAAATAATACATCAAAAGCACTAATTTGGATCAATTATGTTGCTGCAATTATAATCTCAGAGTCTATTTTCTGTCTTTTGAGAGAAATAAATGAATGACAAGATTCCACTGGGCCCATTCACTAGAAATGACTATGCTAAAACACTTTCACTCCTATTTAGGTATCGTTTAGCTCCTGAACACCCATTCCCAGCCCAGTTTGAGGACTGTCTCACTGCTGCCATCCACTTTCTGAGGACTGCACAAGACCATGGAGTCGACCCTTCCCGCATTGTCATCTGTGGAGACAGCAGTGGAGGGACACTCACTGCTGCTGTTGCCCAAGCACTGGTGAACAGAAAAGATCTCCCCAAGCTGAGAGCACAAATCCTAATATATCCTTTTCTCCAGTGTGTGGACTTTAATTTGCCTTCTTACCAGCAGAACGAGAGAGTCCCCATTTTGCTAAAGGAACGAACCCTTGTTCTTGGCTTGAAATATGTTAATGAAGACTTGTGCCTCGAAGAATTATTTAAAGGTTGTCATGTTTCAGAAGATCGGAGACTTAAATATCAGAAATGGGTGAGTCCTGACTACATCCCTCAGGAGTTTAAAACAAGAGGTTACAAACCAAGTCCAACATATCCACCCTCAAAACAAATCTGTGAAGCGGTCGAGTTCATGTTTGACCCTGTTTTTTCACCACTGTTGGCTGAAGACAGTGTTATTGCTCGGCTCCCTGAGACTTTCATTTTGACCTGTGAATTTGATGTGCTTAGAGATGATGGACTGCTGTACAAGAAACGATTAGAGGACCACGGTATAAAAGTGACCTGGTGCCATCTGCAAGAGGGATTCCATGGAACAGTGTTCTTAGCGCTTTTTGGTAGGGTGGTAGGATTCCGCTCTGGAACTAAAGGCTTAGAAAAGATAGTAAGTTTTCTAAGACTGATGTAAAATTCCATTTCTTGCTTTCTTTTCCTGATTCCTATCTCCTGTTGCTTACAAAGTTCTTTTTAAAAATCCTCAATTTTCCTTTTCTTAAATCATCACCTTAAATTTCAGCACTGCATCTGTCTTCTTTTTACCCAATAAGTTGATTGCATGATGGCCTTTGCTTAATTTTCTATCAGGAGAGGCAAAACTAGGTGAATTTACATTTCTTTCCTCTACCACCTCTTTAGTTTTCTCTTGTAGCCATTAAAGATCTCATCCTTATAGCTAGGGTCTGCAATGTGGTCTGGTTCAGTAAAGTTCTGGTACTATTAGAACACAAACCGCCTTTGAAAACAACCTGGGGTAGGTAACAGGGTGTGAATCTACAGGATCATTGTATAAAGAGTATGGTCAATGACTTAGGAAAGCCTGTATCTGGTAAGAGCTGAATTTGAGACAAGCTTAAAGAGAACTGAATGTAGCAGGAAAAATGTGAACATAGACAGAAATGAAAGAAGGGGAAGAGAAGGATTGGAAGCGGGGGAAAAGGCAGGCCTGGAACTACAGATATTATAACAAGTATTGGTTAAGGAAAACAACATCTATTTAAAAAATCATGCATATACATTTTATATATAGATAACAGATATATAGGAATATAAAGTAATATCAGTTCCTTTACAAAGTGTAGGCCTGCACTGCCTGCGGCCTACACAAGGCCTGCCTGTTCTTTTGGGGTACAGTGTCAAGTGCCATCGCAGAGAAAGAAGAATGATTGAGGGAAAAAAAACCCACTAAGTTCAAGGCAGTCTTAAACTATTTACAAGAAGAGATGAACGATCAAGTAAACCAATACAAAATAAAAATTGCATAACAAAAGTGTAAAGCTTTTTTCCCACAAATGAACTTAAGTATTGCCAGAAATGTCAGTATAAATGTTTTAATGACACCATTCTGAGGTGAATGTATAAATGTATGTTGGGGTTTAGGGTTCTTCCTTTCGTTTCTTTCTCTCAGGGACTTTTCTCCCATGTGTGTTGCTAGGGAACAATAACAACCGGTTACTTAAGAGAGACAAAAGAAGTTGCCATACTCAGGGAAGGAGGGCACTTGGCTTTGCTCCTCTTATCTGACGGTTTCTCTCAGAGGGGCAGAGATACCAACAGAATTGGGCTGGGAAAAAAGGGGCTGGGGCAGCTGCTAGCTCCTTCTTGCTCTCAGCATTCAGAGGGGAAGAATTCACCACCACTGCAGAGTTCTGTCTTCTGCTGCCTTCTACCATGAACGGAGCTCTGCTGTAAGAACAGCTGTTGCACTGGGGCCTTATTAACATCCTACCTCACCAAACAAAGGACCCTTCACCATCTGCTCGGGTGCCTGAGGGGAAAGCCCAGGATCCCCAAGCCCCTTTCCCCTCCCAGGTGGTCTCTCTCTGCCGTGTTCAAGAGCCAGGCTACTGCTGCTGATGCCATGATGATTTTGCCTTAACTGTTATACCCCTGTTATACCTTTTTACAACTTCTGTATTCTTAGTGCTTTTTGCCTACAGTCTTGGACTTGTTTGTTCAGCTAGAAGACTCAACATTTTAGAAGCTTCGTAGTTAGGGTCAGTGTGCCCCAGACTCCAAGGTCCTCTCCACAACACATTTTGTAAACTAAGATAGAACCATCCAGGGGAAGGTTCCTTGGGGAGGGGGCTCACTCAAGCCTCTCATTGGGGAATTTTTGATAGATATGTTAATTAGTAAGACCTATGATGCTATACCAGATCTTTTGGGGGCTGTGCATTGCGGTGGGCATTGGGGTGCATTCGACCTGGACGTAGTGCACCTAAGGATCCTTAAAATAAATACCAAGGTAAAATCCCTTTTTCCCTTGTAACTGTGTCTGACTCTTGATTTTAAGACCAGGAAAAGGCATCACTGCCCAGCCCCCGCCTTGTCTCTGCCACTGCTCCTGGTTTTCTGCTACCCTGTAGCTCGGCACCCCCGCCCTGCTGGGACACCCCGCGGTTCCATCTACAACTGCGAAGTTTCTGCCACCTCTTGCTTGCTACCCTGGGTGAGCCCACCCTGCCATTCCCGCCACTGCTCCGAGGTTCCTGCTGCAGCCCATTTTCACCATTCAGCCTGTCCTCCACCGCCCCGTGGTCCCCAAGCTCGCGCCACAGCGCCCCCTGCAGGAATCACCGCACCCGCCCTGCCCGGCCGGGAGCCACCCGCGCCCCTGCCGGCCGTGACCGGAACTGCACCAAGGGGAAAGTGCCTGCGGCTGAGAGAGGCTGGCACTGGGTCTCTGCTTCTGTTTGTTGTTGCTGCTGTTGTCGTTGGTTTGCCTTGTTATACATGGTGGTAAAGAACTGTTACTCCTTTTCTCATGGACAGGGCCTAAAAGCTCCTTAATTTCAAAGTTATAATAATTCGGAGGAAAGGGGGTCATATTTTCCATACCAAGGGAGGCTCCTGCTTTCCTTAGCAGACACTTAGCTTTCAAACCAAGACACTGTGGAACAGTGTAATTCTTCTGATTCTTGTTATAATCTTATATCCTGAATTAAAATAATTTATCATGTCACTAGACTCTATTGTCTTAAATTCTTCAGTAAGTTCTATTTGGAGGCAGGATGCATTTCCATGCAGAAACAAAAGCAGGGCAAGGATGCAGTTTTACTGACAGTCAAACTTCTGACTGTCTTTGCTTAAATTAAGACCTGGAACAGTATCCTCTCTAAAATTACCACCATTCTTGTTAGGGAAATTGCTAGCTCTATCATTTACAAACAATACTCACTGTATCTGATATTACTGTATGTGTTTTCTGTCCCCCACTGGCTCATTTAAACTATAATCAACAGCAAGAATCCTGCAGACAGCTATGTAAGACAAATGATGCAACAGAAGACACCCTACAACCAAGGGAAGGACTTTGCTGCAATGCTCTACACAGCTGTGATTTACATTCAGCATATGAGCAAAGAAAGCCTGCCAGAACAATATGAATTACATTTAGTTACACTCACATAGTAGTCAGGAAAAAGGGGAAATTTTATAGGGATCTTCCATATGGCATCTCTGAATGAATACAATGAGAATAAGCAAAAAGCCCAGAAAATCTTCTCCAGTGTTTTCCAGATGTCTAGGCACACACTTCCATTGACACTGTCGAATGCTGCCTGTTTGCCATATGGGCAACCTGTGCCACAAAAGCTGAGGTGACATCAGTGGCAGTTTGTCCATAAAGTGACAGGGCAGTACATTCCTGACACTAAAATACCCAACAAGTCAGACTAACACAAAGGCTGACAGCTGTCAAACCTCTCATGGGTATTACACCCCAAAAGACAGTATGATGAAGATAAATTTTTTATATATATATATATTTTTTTTTAACCCAGAGAGCTCCTGGGTTACTGGAGTTTTTGCCTATGAAGAACTAAGGAAAACAAGTGAGTTTCCTTAGCTGGGGCAGTTCCTTCCCATCTTGACAAAAACAACTAGTTCCTTCCACACGAGAAGGTGAGGTGCCTGAGGTGATAATTCCCTCAAGAGTTTGCACCCTGAGTGACGTGACAGCCCCCCAGGCTGCCCTCCAGGCAGGAATAGGGTGTGAACAGGGCTGGTCCATCCAGAGGTATTAACCCCAGCTAATGAGGGCACGAGCCACATTTCTTTAGATGGTCTCTACACTTTGGCCCAAGGGCACCATAGCACGAATAAAAGGATCCAGGAGTAGACTGGACACTGTCAAAACCTGAAAACTAGTGAGATGCTGGGAAGCCCAGTGCAGCTGGGAGGGCTTGAGACAATTTGAACAGCTCTGTGTGACAGGAAGATGTTGAAGGAAATGTAGGAAGGGAAAGGAAACTGCCTTGCATCGTTCCATCACCAGATGTCAGCACCAGCTGAGTCTGTAATAACCTGGCAGACCTCTCTGCTCTGGGCACACAATGTTGAGTACCTGAAGCACATTACCAAAGGTCAAACTGTGGTTTGATTTCAATATTTTACTGAACCTGTTCTTATGCCTCCATAGCCTGAAGCTGTCTGCTTAATAACAGAGCACTTTTTAAGCCATAACAACTTTAGATTACCTGTTCTAACCAATCAAGATTGGAGTGGTGTATTACAGAAGTTTACAACTTCAATTATCCTCTGATGTCTTTACATCACCTCTTTATACCACTCTATTTACAAATCACATACCATTGCGTTTTTAAAATAAACAGGCAATTAGAAAACATTCCAAATTTACTAGCTCTATTATTTATAAATAATGTTATTTATTTAAAAGCACTTAACACTATTCTCTGCCTATGATGCCCATTCTCTGTACTGCTCAGGCGTAGTCCTGCAAACTCTGGCTGTTTTTATTGCTGTCTCAGTTATTTACTGTGTTTGCTGATTCCTGTGAGAGTGAAGACACTGCTAACCTGAATATCTGGAGTACTGATATTCAGACAAACCTGGCAGTTGCAGTTGTTATATTTATATTCAATCAACTTCTGATTTAATAAGATTCATTTTGGTGTGATGACCTGCCATGAAATCCCATGTGGATGTTCCAGAGCAGCTTTTTGGAATTCATATGTATGGAGCAGAATTCATTCACTCTGAGGAACAGAACTGCAAAGCAGCAGAGACACAGACACCCAACAATCCACCCACATTTTCAAATGCTACTTAACAAAATCCTCCAGTTGAATATGCATTTCAAAAATGTACCTGCCCTGAACTGCACAACACCAGATCTGAATTTCCATCACTGAATGCTAATACATAAAATCTGTCTTTTTTTCCTTTTAGTACAGTACAGCTTTTTACTCCAGAATTTGTTAGCAGCTGTTTAGCCTAGGAGTCCTTTGGAAGGGACAGACTTCAAAGAAGAGGAAGAAAGGAAAGGCTAAAACAAAGATGTATGGCAGACTAAGTGGAAGGTGGCTTTCTGTCGTAAGAGCAAAACATACAGGAAGTGGCTACTTATTTGGGTGGGGAGATGGAGATAACGAAAAGGGAGGACACTGAAAGATAGGTAGGAGGCAGCCTAAATGCAGGTGTAGATGAAGCAAATACACAGCACCTTTAAAAACCAGTATGGTAGAGCATGTACTAAGCTGTAATTTCTTAAAGCTTCTTATTGTCACTGTGAAGGGCATATTAAATCCATCTCAGAGATCAGAAGACTCAGGCTTACAGATATGAAGAGCTCTGAGATGCTTTCAGTCAGTTGTTTACATAAAATGAAGAAATGTGAACTGAAGGACGGCAAGTTCCTCCCATGCTCCACTTGGTAAAAACAAAGTCTGTTAAATTACTCTACAGATTCTAATTGTTCTGCTGAACTACCTAGAAAAATAAGAATAATTTTAAAAAGCAAGGCAAATTGTATTTACCAGATTGTTTCATTTTGAAATGAAGATTAAAAAAATAAAGAACTCTACCAGAAGCTATTATTTCTGGGTTTAAATTTTCTTTGGAATACATTATTTTTTCCTGTTTTCTGTTTCCTGGCTATACCTGCTGGAATTGATACCTCAGTTATTACAGCTGATTACTTTACCATGCTTTAGTTACTCATCGTAGGATTTCTTGTGTTACACAGAGTAGCTCTGCAATAGTCAACTGACTCCAGGTTAACCATGGTGGAAACAGCCTGCAATCACAAGTGAAATGTGATGCAATGTTTTAGAGAAAGACTACACAAGAAAACCAGTAACTCATGACAGTCACAGAATTCATTAGCACCAACTTCCCTGACCCTCCTGCTTTGCGTAGCATTGGGTTTGTCAGCTCCTGCCTCTTCTGCTAATAATTAAGGCCAAGTTGATGAGTTTTACACATTCTCAGCCTACAAAGCTATGTGTAATTTCACAGCTACAGAAGCTTTAGACAACCCACAAGACTGAGTCTCGTGAAAACCTGCAAATACCACATTTCCTTGGACAGGTATTGTGATTGTACTTCCCCTTCTCATCATTACTATAGCTATTAGAAATATGTTGAAAAATCAAGAGAATGAATTTTACAATGCATAAATGGAGGCTTGCTGATGAGAAAATGGGAAGAATTTACCCAACTATTTTTGGTTCTGTACTCGTCAAGTGCTACATTAACATTAAATCCAGCAACACCAAGTTCAATGAATAAAGCATCAATTTGTGAGCTCTGAGTAGCTGTTTCATAACAACAAAGAACCACATGAGATCCATAATTCTCATTACAATGTCAAACTCCAGATTGTATTAATTTTCTCTGGTTTAGTGGAATCTCATCAACCTTTAGTTAGTGCAAGGCTGTTCTCATCAATAGGTAAAGAGTTTGTGGAAGCTGGGGTTTGGGGGTGAGTTTGTGGAAAAATAAAAATATGGCTATAGCAAAACACATCAAACACCCACCATTAAAGAACTGCTTCTCTACTGCCAGAAAGAGAAGAATCCTTTTTGTTTGCAAAGATTCAAGGTACTCACTTCATGCAGTGGATTGAAAGGAAATAATACATTCTTTTGACAATTTAGCACCTTGAAAACAACTGGGAAAAAAAAACCCACTGAAAACCTCACTGACTGTTTTGTAACAACTTGAGAATCGGACAGTGACCATAGATATTCCTACCCATCCTGTAGGTACAGGAATGCCTGGCCAGACTGGAAATAGCTGAAATATATGGAATATAAGGCACCATGCATCATCACACAGTTGTCAATATAAGCATCCTGAGAAGGACCAAGCAGCTCTCAAGACCATGGGATTTGCTTGATTCTGGAAAAACATGGACACTGTGTTAACAGGACAAGGAGGACTGAGGTGCAAACAACATAGAGGTAGAACATGCTCTAAATCCACATGCTGAGCATGCTCTAAGAGTAACATATTAAGAGATTAAAAGTAAAACATTAAGATATTATTTAGAAACATTACTTCACCAACATTTCTTTAACAACAGAAAGGCTGTAATGCAGAACTGAAAGATTTTTGTTCAGATTGTCATGACTGTACAACAGATTTTATAAACAACTGCCAGGGCATAACATAAAAAAGCAAGCAAACAAAAGCCCCGAACTGTGCCTTTGTTAATTTATTTTTAAATACTCCTTCCACTCTAACAGATCCATTAAGGTTTCAAAATAGAGGTGGCATGTGTGAGATGTTTTGGTTTTGATTAAAGCTGATTAATTATTGACTCACTGAATAGGAAAAGAAGTCTTGTGTCAAAAAGGTGTCAGCAAGAGCTAACAGCAGACAGACACGTGCTCTTTGGTATAAGGCTTTCATAATCTGATCATACAAACAGCAGGTGTCTAATTGCCTTTGGTCACCTTTAAAAGTTTCATTTACTGCCACTGAAGTAGGAATTTTTTATTCTTGATTAAAGGTTCTTTAGAAAGCACAGAAATTGCCTCCTCTGAGGATTCAGATATAAGAAATCATCAAGAATGCTGAAATACAATATTCAAAGCTGATCTACATGTGGGAATTTATTTCAGGATATTTGGACTGATGGCACAGACATCAGAAATAAACAGTAAAACTGTGCTGTTTTTACAGGAATATATGGAAAAACAAAGCCAAACCCCTGCAGGCTGTGCTGTAATATCACATTAAAGAGAAACCATTTCTAAAGCTAATAACCACAAGCACCACTGGGCTGCCTCAGTTGCGCTGCAGAGCCCTGTCGAGAACATCTGATGAGCTCAGGAGAGGCTGAGCACTGGCCATTGGCATCTGGGTTTGGCTTCAATACTGTACAGTCTAACATTTTAACTAACTATATCCTAAATCTGTGCCCTGTGGAAGGGAAAGGCCCCAAATCAGCCAATCTCAGCACAGAAAAGGCTCTGATGACCTCCCTATTTCACAAACCTTGGCATAAATTTATGATATTGCTTCATCCCACACATTCTTACCTTCACAAGCCAATGTTGTACAAATCAGCTGTCAGTGTTGCTTTGATTTAAGTACTGTGCTAATGAAACTAAGGACTAATTCTGTTTTCAGATGGGAATTCCACTTTAAAAGCCAAGGCACAAAAAAAGTTTGGGAGCTGTAAATTTTAAATCATGTAGAAAACATAATTCCAGTATGAAGAATACAACCCACAAAAATTACTTCGCCAAACAACTGCCACCAACTGTTACCATCCTTCACCAATACACATCTATTTGTAACGCCTCTACATTGAACTGCAAACAAGAATTACAGTGAATATGAAACACTGAGGGTTAATTAGTAAAAAGCTTTTACCAGGAACAACATTGGCTTGAATCTACAAACACAGCCCCATGTGTCTGGAGATACCTTCATGCACATTAAGGCTTGCACTGATTTTAAACACTTAGCAAATGTACTCTTATTTAAAGCAAAATTGAAGCATGAATGTAGTCATAGGAGAATTGCATTCTCCTATTCTTGTATTCATAGGAGAATTGCATTCTCCTATGAAACAAGAGTTTATAAAAGATGTGGATTTGAGTATTTTTCTTCTCAAAGAAGTATATATACCTTGATGACAAATGCAAGTGCTCCATGTCACTAAAATTTAACACTGCAATAGGAATGTCCATCCAAAATGAATCCACTACAAACCAAAAAGACCATCTATGAATTAGGGCCCCTCCGAATAATAATTTCTCCTTGTTAGCGAAGAGTTCATAGTATCAATCAATTCCGTATACTTTGAATCCCATCTTTTGTAAAGGGTACAAAGACAGCATAAAGACATGTTGCCAATAATATAATTGTCAAAGGAAGGGTGGAGAAAATTGCATTACATTGCGTTGCAACATTAATAAACATTTAATTTCTGCATACGAACTGAGCACTCAGTCTCCTGTGAAGACATCCCAGATGCACTTGAAAACAAGGCTTAACACAGCACTGGTTTTATAGCATTCACTCCCATTGAAGTGAAATGGCATGTGTTTATACAACTTTAGCAATTATAGGAATGTTTTTTATTTCTCCTGTTTTAATACCAGCATTGTTTTGGGGGGTTGTATTATATGGTTTTTTCAACTCAGAACTGCCACCTGGAATTGAGCAACCTCTAAAGCTTCGTTTTTTCCACTCCTTGATGATTACAACCATGGTCGCAGTAAGTTAAATTTCTTAACCTGGGGATTTTACTTTTGCTTGGGTAGGATATTTGGGAGCTGGAGGATAATGGCTTAAGGGGAAAAAAAAAGAACAAGGCAATTCATGCTCCTGAAGCCTGTAAGCATTGATATATGAACCCAAAACATGTTAAATTAACTCATAAAATTGATATGACTAATCTTAAAAGCTTCTTTAGATTCGTCAGTCAAACTGCAGCCACTTTATGCTGGGAAACTTTCACTTGAAAATTTAAAACAAATACCTAGATGTATCCTGTACATAGTGAACTGCATGTACATAGAATAATGCTGTCTGTTCAGGAACAAGCTCCACTTCTTCCAAATTCTTTCTTTTCAACAGGGAAAGATTTTGGAGAAGTTGGGGATCTGCAATGATTTAACCATACTGCGAGTAGCACTCGATGGGATACCCCCATGGAGAGATTCCAAACTGCTTATCAAAGATCTCACAGTAGATGAGGTACCGTTGAGGATTTATCAGCCCAAAAGTCCACCCACTGGCAAAAGAAGAGGAATTCTGTATTTTCACGGAGGTGCCGGCACATTTGGGAGCATTAGTAAGCAATGGGCAAGTTTTATTTTTCAAGTCAAATCCAAGCCTTAACATTTTTGCCTTCAGGCATGTGTCAGTCAATGTCTGCCCTGTCCTTCCCAGTGTCACCAGTCTTGGCACTTGCAGCGCTAACTAGAAAGTATTTGTGGAATGAATTGTCTCATGTTAAAGGGAGTCACATCTCTGCTTCCTTTGGGCTAGAGACCTGTGATCCAGAAATCCCTCACCCTGCTCTCAGCTCTCAGTGAGGCACTCTGCTCTACTAAGACTACTGTATCTTACATAAAAGATATAATATGGGTCCAAAGAAGAATTTTAAAAAATCTGTAAATAAACTCCCATTCATGCAAACAAGGAATCCAAATGAAGGAAAATATAAATAACGAAGGAGCAATTTGGGGAAGTTTGATTCTTGTGATGACATGGCACAGGATACTTGATTTCTTTTTCAGAAAGGGAGACAACCCTTGTCTCAGCAACTGGGAATTCTGCCTCCTGACTTCTCTGGATCTCCTTCTGAGCAGCCAAAGCTCTGAGAACTTTCTCTGCAAGCCAAGGCCCCTAACATGGAAATATGGACCTTGTTCCAGGGATCGGGCAGGGCAATTTGAGGGGTTTGAATCCTTTACTGTTTCAAAGTGTAGGTTTGCACTATACTGGGCAGACTTGAGTTTCCTGGCTGCCTTCAGCCCCATGCAGGCACCATGGGGGCACCATGCAGGATCCTGTGCCACAGGTTCCCCTCTGCACTGGGGCACAAATAACCTACTCTGCTGTACTCAGAGCACAGGAGTCTGGGTGGAATGTCAGGCTCACATCTAGAGCTAGTCTGGGTGGCCGTGAGGACTCCAGGGATGACACTCTGTGATCTAAGTGACAGGTGAATTCCTCTCACTGGAAGAAAAAACCACACCACAAGTGAGTCCCTGTTCACATGGCATGGCTTGATGTAACAGCCATACCTGTACACACAGAGAGTGGGACCTGACCTTTGGCTTCAATTCCTTTTGGTGTTTGATAACAGGAAAGCAATCAACATGATAACAAGCTTTCAGAAGGACTTGGGGAATCTCCAGCCTAGGAAGCCTGAAGTCTGCAACCAGCAAATTAGCAGATGCTACAATGAAGAGAATCAGTGGACAAATAACGATGACTTATTCCTCAAATGGGTATCATGCTTCACAAATCCCAGAAACACTGAATAGTTTGTTTGGGTGGGAAGGGACCTTAAGTCTCATTCTCATTACAAGTCCCCACCATGGGCAGGGACACCTTCTGCTATCTCAGGTTGCTCCAAGCCCTGTCCTACCTGGCCTTGGACATTTCCAGAGATTGGGCAGCCACAGCTTCTCTGGACATCCTGTGCCAGGGCCTCACAACCCTCACAGGGAAGAATTTCTTCCTAATATCTAATCTAAACCCACTCTTTATCAGTTTGATAACTTTTAAGTTTTTTAAGTCAGCCAATACATGAATAAAGGAGACTGAGTTGCTAAAACCCACTTTGATTTCCAGAAGAGTGTCTTAAAGAGGCTACACACTCATGATATAAGAGGGAAGATCTTTCATTTGGATAGAAGTGGATTGAAAGAGAGAAAAAATATGGATTATGGGAAGCTCCTGTGAGATTCCCATAAGGTGATGTGTGCTGGGACCAGTGCTAATCAATTTATTCAAACACACAAAAGATGTTGCAAGCTGATGTGGTATTAAGTCCTCTGAGGGTCATAAATGGATGGCTGAAAAACTGCAGAATGTCTTTATGACAGCAGAGCATCAGACAATAAAATGACAGGTGAAACGGCATGTAGAGAAGTCAAACAGATGAACAGAGCATCCTGACGTTATAAATGAAGGAACGGACTCCAAGCAGAAGCAGGAAGAAGATCTTGCAGGAAGGAGGTCTTGGCATTATGGTAGGAAGTTGCCTGAAAATGCTGACAGAGTGCACAGTAGCAGTCAAAAAGCAAATAAAATGCTAGCAACTATTAGTAAGGAAGAAAAGACAAAACAGGAAATTTCTTTATGCCACTGTAATAAATTCATGGTGTATCTAAATACAGTATAGTGCTAATAGTTCTGGTTCCCACTCCTCAAAAAGGATAGAGCAGAAATACTTGGAGAGGCTGTCTAGGTGAGAAAAGTGTTTCTCTGCAGAGAATGTGTGAATGGACTATGACTCTTCAGGCTGCAAAAGATGCATAAAGACAGACACACCAAGAGACTACAGAAGCAAGAGAAGTTAAACAGGGAAGGATTTATCCACCATTTCTTACAGTACCAGAGTCAGTGTCACCATGTGGAACCAATGAATGCCAGGTACAAAAGGAGCAACTAGAAATTACTCTTTATAAGCAAGTGAGAGAACTCCTCCCTGCACAAAGCTGTTACGGTTAAGGTTAAAATCATGGGCTTAAGAAGTGGTTTGGGTAATTCATAGAAGAAATACTGATCAAGGGCATTAGGTATAAAGACAGCTTCTGTCTCAAAGGACCACCCTGAACTCAAATTCCTGTATGCTCCTTATTCCTGTTTGTCCCCAGCTTACACTCTCCTTAGACACCTTTTGTTGACTACCAGGTGAGATGTGAGACCAGCCCAGACAGATTTCTGGGTTTCCCCAGTATCACCATCCTTACATGCTTGTGTGATGCCCTGAGAGCTACTGACCAACAGAAAATGTGTTAATGTGTAAAGACCACATTCCATAACACAAGGTCCCTATCGGTCTCATGTTGCAGTGCCTTCCACGTAGTGTATGTTCAGGGATCTGTATTTTAATTTCAAAAGGATATTTGATTTTCAAATAATTTCTGATAAACTTTCTCTTTAGGAGCCTTTGAAAGAGTATGCTGCTATATGGCCAAAAAATGCAACTCAGTGGTTGTATCTGTTGGGTAAGTGCTATTTTTCCATATAAGTATTTATGGGAATACAGCTCTCAGTTCAAAAATATGCTGAAAATATTTACTATTTTAGATTGTATCCCTATTTTTCACTTAAACCTTTCATTTAATATAGAAATGTGTTTATAGGCAAAGTATTCTAAAATAGCTGTAGCATCACTAGTTTGGCTTTCCAATCTACACTAGTTAAACCCAAATATAATCTTTAAAATTAAGGAAAAAAAGTCTACATAACTACCACAGCAATTGCAAACAACAAAAATTGAATGCTTATAACTCCACTGACAATAAGCAGAGTCTTTGACATTTCAGGTACCGTCTGGCTCCTGAACACCCCTACCCGGGGCAATATTTTGACTGTCTTAATGCCACCTTATACTTTATGAGGAATTTAGAAGAGTATCATGTGGATCCTGGTCTCATCATCATTAGTGGTGACAGCTGTGGAGCTAATTTTGCTACAGTTATTTGCCAAATATTGCTCAATGATAGAGATCTGCCAAAAGTACGTGCTCAGGTCCTACTTTACCCAGGACTCCAGGGACTGGATTTCCATTTGCCCTCCTACCAGCAGAACGCTTCCGTCCCCATTTTGTCCCGGAAGATGGTTATCTACTTCTGTTTTCGTTACCTTAACAGAAAACCCACAGTTTGGAAAGATGTTTTACAAAACTGCCATGTTCCTGAGAGTATGAGACAAAAGTATAAAAAATGGGTAAGTGCTGACCTTATTCCTGATGAATTTAAGATTAGAGGCTACATACCACCAAAACCCTCATCATATAAACCTGAAGTCCATGAAGCTGTCAAAGAAATTTTAGGAATAACATTTTCCCCACTTTTAGCTGAAGATTCCATTATTTGCCAGCTCCCTGAGTCCTACATTGTGACCTGTGAGTTTGATGTGTTGAGGGATGATGGTCTGTTATACAAGAAGAGGCTAGAGGACAATGGTGTTCAAGTGAGCTGGTATCATAGTGAGAATGGCTTCCATGGAATTTTAGCCTTTTTTGGCTATGGGATTTTTTCCTTTTTATCTGGAAATAAGATAATGGATAGTATTGTGAATTATATAAACAGTTTATAGAAGTATTTTTCAGAAGAAAGATGCAAGTCATGCCGTATCTGATGAATTTATACTTGGCAAGGAATGTAAACATTTTTGATATATGGTTTGGATTTTGACTGCATTTTGTAGTTTCTGATTTCTGCTTCTGTAGTGACTCTCAAACAAATGTTAAGATTATTTAAAGTGCCACCATTGTAGAAAATATTCTTGTAAAAACACACCAATAAGACCAAGATGCAAAAGCAAGGACCTAGCACATCCTGTTTCATTAAAACGATAGCAATTCTAGTATCTTTGCACGGCTGGCACACACTGAAGGCAAGAGACAAGAATATCTGTGAAGATTCTTCAATAGCCCAGAAATGCTGAAGACAACAACCAAGGTCTGCTTTGGCACTTGAGACAGACAGGAGGTGCTTTTGGTGGTGATGCCTTTTCCTGGTCTTAAAATCAAGAGTCAGACACAGTTACAAAGGAAAAAGGGATTTTACCTTGGTATTTATTTTAAGGATCCTTAGGTGCACTACGTCCAGGTTGAATGCACCCCAATGCCCACCGCAATGCACAGCCCCCAAAAGATCTGGTATAACATTATGGGTCTTACTAATTAACATATCTATCAAAGATTCCCCAATGAGTGAGTGAGTCCCCCCACCCCTGCAAGGAACCTTCTCCTGGATGGTTCTATCTTAGTTTACAAAATGTGTTGTGGAGAGGTGTCTGGGGGCATTTTGATCCCTAACTATGAAGCTTCTAAAATGTTGAATCTTCTAGCTGAACAAACAAGACCAAGAATGTAGGCAAAAAGCACTAAGAATACAGAAGCTGTAAAAAGGTATAACAGGGGTATAAAAGAATAGGCAAAAAAATCATCATGGCATCAGTGGTATCAGATGGAGAACTCAGCTTCTATGAAGTCTTGCAGCAGACACTGAAATTGCAGACATGAATTTAATTTCTAGGGTTAGTCTGTACAAAGACTACACTGCTCCAGAAATAGAGAAGTCAAAAGGAAGGCTCCCATCTGGAGTGGAAATCCTAAATTGGAACTAGTGTGGGTTTGATTTTGTTTGGGATCTGAGAAATGATGTTTTATTTTGGAACTTCATTCTCAAACTGGAATCCCTGAACATTGGTGAGTGTGGGGATGTTAGAGAAGTACAGAGGTGAGACTTTTCTGTAGCCCTTTCTGTAGCCCTGTTTTCTTTCAAGGTTATCTTATGCTCAAGGCTACCTGTTCTGCTGTGTTGAAAAAGTTCTGAAAATCATGTAACGAAGGCAGAGAAGCACAAGTTTATCTATATTATCTCTGTAATGCTATGGTGATTCTGTGACGCTTTCAACAACAAAAAATAAAAACTAGCACTGCAAATATTTCTAAGAGTGAGAGTTACATTTGCTAAACACGTACTGATGGATAAACCAAACTGAACCCCCTGTGGTGAAAGGAACAACACAACACAGGCAGGCAAAGACCACAATCTTGCTAATTCTACCTGGTCACATCTGTGCTGTGCTCAGTAATTAACCTACCAAACAACTGGATATGACCACGTAACTGTGAAAACACAATACAAACTGAAAGTCCACAAACACCACTGGATGGTGTTTTTTGCTGGTGGATTTTTCAAATCTGGGCTTTTGCTGATTTTTAAAACAAGATTTCCTTCTACTTCAGAATATTTTACAATGAACATGTGCCCTATTAAAAACACTCAACTTCTCACTAGAAAAACAGTATGAAATTAATTGTTTTGTAAAGTTTCGAAACTAAAATGACACAGTACTCTCCCCTCATCACTTATAATTTGACTTTACAACAACAACAAAAACCACTTAACAAAAAACAAAACAAACCAACCAAACAAACAAAAAACTCCCAAAAACCACCCCCACATTGCTACCTAATAATGTTAGATTTTTACCTCTTTCCTTTCCCTGTGAATTTACAATTTAAATGTTCTGACATTCTAGTTGTTTGAAGAGTTGCAGACTTATATTCCCAATTAATTAGTTTGCATCATTTAAAGCACACATTAGCACAATCCTACTCCTCAGCAAGAACAAGATTAATCAGTTTGATTTGAAACTCTTTAATCACTGGTTATCTCAAGTCATTTTAAGCTGTACTTGGTGCACACAGAGTTACTGAAGGTTACCCGCACAAGGTCACCTGATCATGAATCTAAAGTCAGTCTCCTGTGGCTTTTTTAAAGCATTTTCTTCTGTTAGAAGAAAACATAAATACAAAAAAGAACGGAGATTTGGGTAATGACAATTTTTTTAAAGTGCTACTTTCCAAAGAGCACTGGTGACAATTCCTTTGGCCCTTTTGAGTGAAAATCATCACATGCAGGTTCCCACTCCTGAGGAAACTCTTCAGATGGGTGTTTTATAGTGCCACAAACTCAAAGCACACAAATGCCCTCTGTCTATTTTCCACCTCCAATTAATTTAATACTAATGCAGTTCATTCATAACACTCTTCTCCCAGCTAAGCACTGGTTTCTTGCAAAAATTCCAAAACGCTGCTGGCATAGATCTGTTAACAAATCAAGGACTTTGGCCAACTTATCTTTTTCGAGATAATGGGAATGGGGGGAAAGAAAGTGGGAGAAGGAAAGATACCTGCTAATGTATTTGTAAAAGGGAGGAGAGAGGTTTTTACTGGAGCAAACAAAGAACAGGAAGATGAACAAAGAAGCAGGAAGTAACAAGCCAAATATATCTTGGAAAGTCAAATCAAAGACATCTCAGATCAATGCAGTTCAGCAAAATGGCAGCTGTACTCACAGTGCTGGTGTTATTCTTAGCTGGTTTTCTTGCTGGACTTATATTGTTGGTCATGGGAGCAATTAATTTTGATTTTTCCAACTCAGAAATTCCTCCTGGAGTGAACCAGCCTGCAAAGCTCCGAATCATTCATATAATTTTAATATGCACAGCTGTGGTGGTAAGTGAACCTGGTGTGATTTCTGGGGGAAGAACAGTGAACCTGTAGATTTTAAACTTCCATGTTAGAAGCCTGCATGGAATTATGTTCCAGAGAGGAGAGCAGGGCATCGCTGTCATGCTGCATGTTTTATTTAGCTGAGTGTTCCTAGAGAAACCTTTGCCAGACTTTTGACACTGCACTGCTCTAACCCAGTCCTGCTCAGCTCTATCTTAGGTGGTACCTAAATGCTGCCTTAACACAAGTGTATCAAAGTCTGACTGTGCTTCTGACTCGAGCTGACCTAGTAATGATTTGATTAATTATGTTTATTCATTCTGGATCATTTATATTTCCATTCTGGGTTCAGACTATACTAGATGTCTCTCAGCCATGCTTTCAAGTTTTTCTTGGCCATGGGGATGACAAGTTCTGTATTTATTTTGAATATAAAGTGAGAAGCTGAACATTTCCAAACTGGCTTTCGGAAGAGAGAGTTTCTGTCACACAAGTGGCAAAATTAGGCAATGTTGCCCAAGAGGAGCTGAAGGCATTCTTTTGCCTGAAGCACATTTATGGAACTCCTGCAGCAACTAAGCAGGATTCTCTGATGGGAATGAGGGGCTCTGGCCAGCCCAACTTCTCCAGGTGAAGCAGCCTGTAAAAGCGTGGGAAGGTGATCAGTCTCCAAGAGCAGCACTCAGCATCTGGTGAGCTCTGCTGACGGAGGAGCTCACTGAATCACATGTATTTTCTATGTAATGATAGGTGTAGAGATACTTTGATGAGACATGGCATTAGATAGGAGATCACAGAGGTTGTGCATATATTCAATAAATTAATTTAATGGAATACCTGCAAAGAGAGACAAACTGTTTAAAATTTAAAAAGGAAAACAAAGAGAAAAAAATTCTCTGTCAGAAATATTCTAGCTTATGGTTGACCATAGCAAAGAATTCTAGATACATATTCTCATGCTTTGGCTGCACAGAAGTTGTAATTAGAAAGAGATTACATCACTTAAGCAGCTGGAAAAGCCAGTTGTCTTTTTATCATCAATCCACTGCCCACCATAAATCAGCATTGTATGCTGCAATGTAAACAACACAGGGTGAAAGAAAAACAAGTTGCATGTAAAAGTTAAAATATTCTTGGTATTGTTCCATTCCTGCTTGGAAAATAGCAAATACAAAAGAATAAATCATTTTATCATGCTTGTATACAACTGGAGACACTAAGACTAGTTTCTGTAACAAATTAAAATCAGTATATTGCAAAAAGTCTTAGTTTCTGCAAGAAATCTTTCCTCGAGATCAGGCACAAAGAAAACTACAAATAGCTGGAATCGCTGAAAAAAAAAGCCTTTCATAGACAAATGTATTGAGAGTCATGACACTACTGACAATCCATGCAAATGTGGCTGTCTTATAAGAAATATTCAAAACAGAATCCTGAGTACTATGAACTTGATCCAAATGTTCCTAAGGACTGAAGTACTGGTTGGCATGGCTGAACAATGCATTTCAAAACAGAGGGTATGCCTTTTTTTTATTTATGCAAAGTTATGTTGGAGCACTAGCTCTGATTTGTATTCATTTTCTGGTGCCTGGCATGAATATCCCTATGGCACAGAGAATAAACAGAAGTTCATTCCTACTAAATATCTCAGGATATTCTTGTCAGTGCATGGCACACATCAGTGAGACTTAGGAGATGGATCAAAAAGCTGTTATCAAATATATTCTTCACGTAGTCAACTCTACTTTGGGCAAGTGTCTGTCCCATGAAAATCAGCACCAGAATGACCATCTTTCACAATGTTTTCACATCTTCTGGGGGGCAAGGATAGAATAACCAGTGAAAACCAAACTTGCTTTCAATGTTAGGTAAAGGACCCGCTGAGGAAGCAGAAAGATCTATTTCACCAGTCTGTTAATGCTGCATTGTTTGGGGTTCTGTTCTTTGGTTCATGCAACTCTCTCATAACCTCTCCTGATGCTGCTGTTACTTGTTCAGTTGCCTCCTATACCTGTACAACTACACTCTTAGTTCATTACTGCCCTAAAAATATGTGACTTAGGCACTGTGAGTTTACTGTCCACACAGTTTGTTTCCTTTGGATCTCTTGAGCAAGCTCTCTATTCTCTTTGCATTTGAACAGGGAAAGATTTTGGAAAACATTGGCATCTGCACTCAGGTGACCTTTGTCCGGTACATGCAAGGAAGAAAGACTCTGGGGGCAGACCCAAAGCTCTTCATCAAGGATCTGTGGTTTGAGCAAGTGCCTGTAAGGATTTACCAGCCTAAGGCTCCATCCGCCAGCCAAAGGAGAGGAGTTATGTTTTTTCATGGAGGAGGATGGGTATTTGGAAGTCTTGGTAAGATACCTAACAGAAAAAATATTATAGTTTAGTTAAAGAAATACATACTTCATAAATAGTAAAGCTGGTTGTTTCTTGATCTGTAGCAGTTGCAAACTTTGAGTATAACCACAGGTTCAATCTTGTAATTCTTGCTGTCAGAAGAAGGCATCTGCTGTGGATCATGTGATTTTTCTCAAAGGACAATGATATAAGGGGAAAAAAATAATGAAATAGGAAGATGAGGAGATACACAAGAACTGAGGAGCTGTGTAGGAAGCAGCAGAGAAAAGTACAGAACATTTTCTTCTTGCAATTCTTTGACTTCTCCAATAGACTACATCTCTGGAGAGAAAGCACCCCAACCCAAACCCAAACCCCACCAAATCTCTTTCAGAGACCCACGAAAAGCTGTGCCGCTTTATCGCCAGAGAAAGTGAGTCTGTGGTTGTATCTGTGGGGTGAGTCTTTGCTCATGCTGATTTTGAGAGATTATTTCCTATAGTGTAAATATCACCTCCTGTCTCCCCAGTCATAGCAACAATCTTCCTCAGAGAAATGTCTCTGTGGGACTTCTCAAGCGTGTGATTTACAAATTCATTCTGCTGTTGCTTGGAGCGACTGAAGACTCACTTGGGCTATTTTCACTGTCTGATTACATCACAAATTATAGTTGGGATGTCTAGCTGGAAAATGAAGTTTTGAATCAACATTTTCAAATTTCAAACTCAAAACTGATTGTAAACAGATAGTAAGCTATATGATCTCCTTAACACTTATTCAAGGAAAGCCTGCTTGATGCTTAGAGAAGCACAGTGTGAATGACAAACTAATATGTTATCAAAATACTAGCAAAATGGTTCAGATTATGAGGATATATAACATACATTTACATAACAAAGATATAAACCAGAAGTATTGTCATTTGTGTCCAACCCATGAAAAACTGAAGCAGAAAGTAACTAAATGATTGTCAATAAAACCTACATATAGATGGCAGCTGAGTACTCCTGTGTTGTTAAAGACCTAAGAGCATCATAAATAGATGATATAATAACAAAATAATCCGTACCATCTACTCACAGTTTATTGATGATAATCCTGTGGAGAAAATGAAAATTATGCAGAAAGCAGGGTATTCCGGGTTACAAGACCCAGGATTTTAGCAATATATTTAAAACTAGTATTTCCTTCTCTTACACTTGTCTCCATGTCCCAGGTACCGTTTAGCCCCGGAGCACAAATACCCCGCCGCATACGAAGACTGTCTGAATGCCACCCAGCACTTCCTGCAGCACCTGGAGCACTACGGCGTGGATCCTGCCCGGGTCATTGTCTGTGGGGACAGTGCTGGGGGCAACCTGGCAGCTGCTGTGAGCCAGACCCTGGCAGGCAGGTCAGACTTCCCCAAACTCCGTGCTCAGATCCTGATCTATCCAGGCCTTCAGGCGCTGGACTTCAATTTGCCATCCTATCAACAAAATCGGGGAGTCCCTCTGTTATTCCGGGAACGTGCTGCTTTCTATGTGTTGCAGTATCTAAATGGAAATGCAACAAATCTGGAAGAGGCCTTGGAAGGTTCCCATATTCCTGTAGATATTAAATTAAATTATAGGAAGTGGGTGAGTCCAGACAACATCCCTGAAAAATTTAAGGTCAGAGGCTACAAACCACGTGTGCTACTTGACTGTACAACTGATGTTTTTGAGAAAGTGAAGAGATTCTGTGAGCCCATGCTGTGCCCACTGTTGGCTGAAGACTCTGTTATTCACCAGCTGCCAGAATCTTTCATCCTGACTTGTGAGTATGACGTGCTGAGGGACGATGGCTTGTTGTACAAGAAGAGGCTGGAGGACAACGGGGTTCAAGTGACCTGGTACCACCTCGAGGATGGATTCCATGGAATCATAAACTCATTTAATAGTGATTGGTTGTCATTTCCAGCTGGAAAAAGGGGTCTTGATAATATTGTGAATTTTCTAAGATGCTTATAGCAACAGTTTTCTTTGTTTCTGTAAGAACTGCCAAATTTCTGCGGTCTTTTATGCTTCTAAATTCCATAGAAGAAGTTCAAATAGGAAAATTTGATAATAAGCAATTATGCCAGTGTGATTACCATAAAAGATATTTCAAGAATTCTATGAAAGTTTCTTTTAGTGCTGATTGAAGTAGTCCATGCACAGTCTGCCTATTTTAATCATCTGTTTGGACTACACACTTGCTACTCTCTCAGTACATACAAAAGATGCAGTAAAATTTTAAGCCAACATCTGATCTGACCTATTTTGTTCAATTACAGTAGATGGTTTCATTCTTCCTAGAAGTGTGTGTTTTAGCAAAGGAGAAAGACACTGATACTACAGTGCTACAATGCACAGTCTGTGCTCTCGGCTACAACTAGCACCTGAGTTTAAGATTCCCAGTCACCAATTTGAAGATGTCTTAGGGCTAGGTAACTGGTATTTCAGACTTAAAAAAAAATGAAGTCACATTAGTTAACTTGACAGTTAGAACTGCAACTGTTCCCAACAGAAATACTCTTTTGACAGCTTTGCTTAAATTACAATGGGAAAAATGCTTTAAGTGTTTTCCTATGTTTATCAAAAATGTGGGTATGCTGAAAAACTTGTTCTTGTGCTTGAATAGAATCCTAGAATCACAGAATGGAAGGAACATTAAAGCTCATCTCGTTCCAACGCCCTGCCATGGGTAGGAACACCTGGTCTAGTCCAGGTTGCTTCAAGCCCCAAATAATGTAACAACAAAATAAGACTTACACATTTTCTTTTGCAGAGCATGGTACTTACCTTCCCCCCCCCCGCCCCCCACCCCCTCCCTTCTTCCCATTTTCTTTTCTAAATGTCCTTGATAAAAGCACGTATTCCAAACTACTTAAAACATGCCCACAATGCAGGCAGTGAATGTCCTGGCTGCAGATCAGCTGCAAGGGACAATTTAATCTCCACATTCACTGGCTCTTTGTCATAGACTAGAACTTCATTCAGGACTTAACTGCAATCTCTGAGCACTCACTGCTGTCATCCACAGTGCAAGAATTCTGTATTCAATACCAGACCCTTTATAAGTCCCAAAATTACCATGAAGATAAACAGGAAATTAAACACATTGACTCTTCTGCAATGTGCTAACTGCTGGCACATTGCACAACATTTCCAATGACTTTAAAGTGAGTGACACCTGAGAGATCTCGTGCAACTAGGACTGCTCCAGGCCTTACTGTTACCTGGAAAAACCAAATCACAGGTAGGCGTGAAGACACGTCACCTCTGGATATGTGAAATGGCATTTTTTTAATCTATTGCCAGTGATACTGCTGGTGATTTTTGTTGCTTCATTCATATCAGCAATCATAAGAACAATTCAAACTGAGTACACCGATTGCAGCATGCCTCCCGGAGTGAGAAATCCTGGAAAACTTTGACTTATTGTTGCTGTTTTGATTGTTACATCTACTCTGGTGAGTAACTCTGCTGCAACTTCTGCCAGAAATGCTGTTAGATGTTATTTTTGCTGTATATGTAAATACCAGAATCATGTCAGCTCCATCAAGGTTTAAATGATGACTTTTCTCTTCTGGGGGCTGACTTGAGAGGACAACTGTTGGAAAATAATTTCTGTTAGACCTCAGTCAGATTTTCCCAGTTACATGAGGATTAAGACAACTATAAGAGCCCAGGCTTTATCAGCTGAGCTTCTCTAATTAAATTTAAAATTAAGAAGTGAGATTGCTTTGATTTCCACTTTAGGTAAGCACACATGATGCTTTTAGGCCATTCTTGGGGCTTTCCAGGAACATGGAAGGCTGGGTAATGGAAGTACTGGATGCTTTCTAAGAAGACAAAACCAGAAAGCCCAGAAACCTTAGAGGGGTGAGAGACACTTGGGAGCACTTGCCAGTGCTCCCTCACCAGCTGCCCCTTCACCAATTGCCCTTCACTGGCTGCCCTTCACCAGTGATCCTTCACCAGCTGCGCTTCACTCACCAGGAGCCCCCCTCACCAGGTGCCCCTTCACTGAGTGTCCCTCACCAGCTGCGCTTTTCCAGGTGCCTCCACACCAGTTACCCCTCGCCAGAAGCCCCTCACCGGTCACCCCTTATGAGTCGCCCCATGCCAACTGCCCTTCTCCTGGTGCCCCTCACCAGTTCCTCCTCACGCGGTTCTCCCTCACCCGATTCCCCCTCACCGGGTGCCCCTCAGAGCTGTCCGCGCGCGGTCTCCCCTCAGCTCACCCCGGCTGTCCTCCCTCTCCCAACACGGCAGGATTTTTGAGAAGATGGAGCTGTGCAGCAGCCCGGCCCTCAGGTGGCGGCTGGGCCCGGCGCGGGGGATGCGGCAGGCGGACGCGCAGCTCGTGCTGCTGTACCGGCCCCGCGCGCCCGCGCCCGGCGGCGGCTGGGTCTGCTGCAGTCTCGGTACGGCCCCGGGCCCCGGCTCGGCCAGCGAGCCGTTGGGACGAGCTCCCTGCCACCGTCTTCGTAGGGTTAGCGAGTCAGGCGTTACTTCAGCCTTGGCCACCGTGTGTGTGTGGCCGACAGAATTCCGGCCTCCACACAGACGCTGATAAAAAACTTTTTCACCTGTTCATACACTTTTAGCAAAAAAAGAAACTAATGTTCATTGGTTCTAAATTAAATAATTCTCGTTCATAAATTGGTATTCTATCCTCTTTAGTCTTTTTTTGTATATTTTTCCTCTGGTAGGGACTTTCCAACACACATTACTGAGTCTTTTGTTGGGTGTTTCTTTATATTCTGATTTCTGCAAAATGTCCTTGTAGTCCATAAATTCTGCCCTTCTTGTATCCAATTTCAACAATACACACTCTCTCCCAGGCCTTGTTCATTGAAGCATATCAGGGTTAGTTCAGCAAAACTTTTAAAAGTTTCAGTGATTTTCCCAATCAAGTCAACAATACCAGTCTGTGTAAAGACAGTTAGCTACATGCTGCCTAAAAGTGATTTAAGACTAGCACACTACTTATAATTAATATACCGGTTATGATTGATTAAAATGATTAATTAAAAATTAATTAGAAAAGTTATATAAATTTCCAACAGCTAGAAGGCTGACCTCCGGCTGAGCTTTCCCATCCAACACTGCGAAGGGAGGCGGCGGGCACGGGGAGAGGTGGAGCATTTGAGGGCAGCAAAACATCCTCTGATGTGTTTCAGATTCCCATGAAAGGATCTGCCAGTACATTGCCAAGGAAAGTGGCTCGCTGGTGGTGTCTGTGGGGTGAGTTACGGCCGGGCTGCCCCGGGAAAGCCTTTTTGCCTCTTGTCACTTCTCAGCACTGCAGGGATGCACAGCTGGTGGGAATGCTCCTCTTCAGGAGCTGGACTCGATGATCCTGATGGGTCCCTTCCAACTCAGCATTTTCTTTGATTTTCCCAGGATCCTGGGTGTCCAGACAGAACTTCAAGGAGGCTGCTTTAATTTCTCTCCCTGCTGCATCAGCTAACACTGCAGATACAGCCCACAGTAAGGTCCATGTGTCTCCCAACACAGAGCTATGCTGGCACCACACAAAAACAGGGAATGCTTTCCAGAAGAGAGTTCCAATCTGTTGAGAAATGACTAATACATCGACTTGGAAGGTGGTGATTCAGTGATCCATTTAAATAGGTGTAATTACCTTGTAAACTTCAAAGAGCTTTCTTAACAGTAAGAATCAAATGCTAGTAAGTTCTAATACTAGTAATACTGAAAAATAGAACTGTTCCAGTTATTTAAATAAAGAAAAAATAATTCTAAAAAATGGAATATCCTAAATAAAGGTGAGGTGCAGATTGATTAAATTACTTAATCCACAAGCCAGATGCAGGCTACACCAGAAGAGAAAAATGAAGTTAGATAACTTAATTTGTAATCAGGACTGCTCTCGGAATATCCAAACTATGCTATGTCCTTGCAGCCTCATCCTATGGCTATCACTTCTGTGTGATGACTCATTGGACAAATACCTGTTTAGCAGATAAAAATACCTTTATGGTTTTTTTTTCTGAGGGAAAAATTACTTCAACACAGAGAAAACCGGGCTGCTGTAGACATTTCGTATTTACATTTATGACATTTCCTTCTGTTACTTTTGTTGTCTCTGTCCATGTCCCAGGTACCGTTTAGCCCCGGAGCACAAATACCCCGCCGCATACGAAGACTGTCTGAATGCCACCCAGCACTTCCTGCAGCACCTGGAGCACTACGGCGTGGATCCTGCCCGGGTCATTGTCTGTGGGGACAGTGCTGGGGGCAACCTGGCAGCTGCTGTGAGCCAGACCCTGGCAGGCAGGTCAGACTTCCCCAAACTCCGTGCTCAGATCCTGATCTATCCAGGCCTTCAGGCGCTGGACTTCAATTTGCCATCCTATCAACAAAATCGGGGAGTCCCTCTGTTATTCCAGGAATGTGCCGCTTTCTACGTGTTGCAGTACATACAAGGGGACACATCAAATCTGGAAGAGGTCTTGGAGGGCTCTCATATTCCTCCAGACCTGGCTGGAGGCTGAAGTATAGGAAGTGGGTAAGTCCAGACAACATCCCTGAAAAATTTAAGGTCAGAGGCTAGGAACTGCACAAGCCCTGTGAATTCAAGCCTGAAGTTTTTGAGAAAGTGAAGAGATTCTGTGAGCCCATGCTGTGCCCACTGTTGGCTGAAGACTCTGTTATTCACCAGCTGCCAGAATCTTTCATCCTGACCTGTGAGTATGACGTGCTGAGGGACGATGGCTTGTTGTACAAGAAGAGGCTGGAGGACAACGGGGTTCAAGTGACCTGGTACCACCTCGAGGATGGATTCCATGGAATCATAAGCCTGTATGATTATTGTGGCTTCTCATTTCCATCTGGGAAAAGGGGATTGGACAAGGTTGTTGCATTTATAAAAGGCCTATAAAAAGAACTCTCCCTCATTATACTTCTCCCACTAATGTCTCTGCTTAGGCTTCCACACCTCAGGTAGGTCTGGTCAGTAAGGATGTGACACCTTTTGATGTGTAAAATACTTATTCTGATATCCATGAACTTCAGATTAACACAGATCTTTTCCTCATGAGACCCCTGACAGTTCAATCTTTACAATTTTTCTACATCCTATGTTTTTTTTCAAATTGGCATATGATTGATTCCTTGTCTTTAATTACTAAATTATTTACTTCTATGATGCCTTTTCCTGGTCTTAAAATCAAGAGGCAAACATGGTTACAAGGGAAAAAGGGATTTTACCTTGGTATTTATTTTAAGGATCCTTAGGTGCACTATGTCCAGGTCAAGTGCACCTCAATGCACACTGCAATGCACGCCTCCAAAAGATCTGGTATAACATTATAGATCTTACTAATTAACATATCTATCAAAAATTCCCCAATGAGAGGCTTAAATGAGTCGCCCCCCCCCCCCCCCCCAAGGAACCTGGATGGTTCTATCTTAGTTTACAAAATGTGTTCTGGAGAGGACCTTGGGGTCTGGGGGCATTTTGATCCCTAACTACAAAGCTTCTAAAATGTTGACTCTCCTAGCTGAACAAACAAGTCCAAGAATGTAGGCAAAAACCACTAAGAATACAGAAGTTATAAAAAGGTATAACAGAATATATAGGTATAAAGGTATAAAAGAAAAAGCAAAAAAATCATCATGGCATCAATATACAAATAATCTATGTGGAATGATTTGGATTAAATGCTGTTCACTACAGCCAGGATATTTGTGATGTCCATTTGATAAGCTCCAAAGCATGACTTTATTCAGCTAAAAAGTACAAGCTAGGTAGACAGTGAGCTGGAGGGCAGAGATGGAGGAAAACTCTGGAGAAACAGGCAGAGATCAAGATCTCAGTGAAGAGATTGAGCAAATATTCCATGGCTGCAAAAGTAGCAGTGCAAGGCCAGAGCTGATGGGGGACACCCTGCTGGAGGCAAGTAAGGGCTGCTCTGAATTTGAAGTTATTGTAGCTCTACAAAATCCTATTTAATTTTGGAAAGTCTCCACTATGCCCACTGAGGGCAGGATATACTGTTGAGAGGAAATGCTGACATCAGGTTTTAGAAAGACAGGCAGGAACAGTGAGTGAACTGGACTCTTGGTCTGCATGTATGGAAAGGTACAGCTTAAAGAGAGAGAGAGTATGAAGCAAAATGTTTTCATGTTCTTCCAAAGGGTGTCCCCCAGTATTAACTTTTGTAGAATCTGTGCTGTGATTGTGTGCTAGAATCTGTCAATTTGTGCTTTCTCCACGGCTTGAGTTTTATTTACAGAATGAGACAGTGTATTCCCTGATACGATGCTTCATTACACCCTGCTGATGAAAGCAAGGAAGAACAGCACACTCAGAACAGCCAGACTGAGAACATGGAAATGACAGAATTGCTAGGGTTGGGAGTGACCTCTGGAGATCATCCAGTGCAATCGCCTGCCAAGGCAGGGTCACCTGGAGCAGGTGACGCAGGAAGACATCCAGGTGTGCTTGGAATGTCACCAGAAAACTCCACACCCTACTTGGGCACTGTCCCAGTGCTCTGCCGCCCTCAATGTAAAGAAGTTCTTCCGCATGTTGAAGTGAAACTTGCGTTTTAGTTTATGCCCATTGCTCCTCGTCCTAAGGAAATCCTCAGGAAAAAAATCCTACAGGACTGAGAAAACCAGAACTTTTTACAGAAACAAATGCTGACTTCCCTTAGATTTCCCTGCCCAAGGGCAGCCCTTCACTACGCACGGGCAGCCAGCCCTTCCTTTAACCTCCCGCGGGCAGCCGCTCGCAGAGAATCGCGGAATTGAGGGCGGAGGGGCGGCGGTGAGCCGGCCGGGGAGCAGGGTGGTGGGGGCCGTGCCAGCCCCGGCGCGGCGGGAGGCGGCGCCGGGCCCGTCCGTTCCCCGGTACCGCGCGCAGGTCACGCCGGGCCTCCTTGAACCGAGATTACCCGGCCGGCGCCTCCGGCCGCTCCGCGCGGCTCCCCCCGGCCGCCCGCACCATGACCCCTGCGCCGGCTTTGCGGAGCGGCCGCACTCGGCCCGTGACGGGGCCGCGGCTCTGCCGAGCACTGCCGGGGGAGCCCCGCGGGGCCGCGGCCGGGCCATGGCGCTGCTGCCCGCGCTGCTGCTGCTGCTCCTGCCCCTGGCGGCGCTGGCGGCGGCCGCGGTGCTGCTCGGCCTGCCCGGCTACGACATCCCGCCCGGGGTGAACCAGCCGGCCAAGCTGCGCCTGGTGCTGACCGTGCTGCTCGGCACCGCCGCGCTGGTGAGTAGCGGTGCGGGGGGCCAGGGGGCGTTTGGGGCGACCCGCGGGCTGGGGGGGTGTGGCGAGCAGCGGTTGCACAAACACGGGGAGCCGGGGGTAGGATCCGCGTGTCCCCGATGCTCCCATGGGATGCTGGCGTTGCTGCATCACGGGGAGGGGATGCGGAGAGCACCCCCCGATCGGGTTCTGCCCTGGGGTAATCCCCGATACGGGCACTGCAAGGGCACCCCCGATCCGGACACTGCCCCCGATATCCCCCAGTCGAGGATGCTGCCCCGGGCACCGCCGGTCCAAACACTCTCCCGAGCATCCCCCGGTCGAGGATGCTGTCCCGGACACCCTGGTGCGGACAGTGCCCCGGGCACCCCCGGCCGGGCTGCTGTGGGGAGCACTGCCCATGTCGCGGGCTAATCCCGTTCCCGGTTCAGGAGCGTGCTGGGGCGTGTTAGCGGGGATTGCGACGGCTCATGGCAGCCCCGAATTCGGGGATGGGCTGGTGTTCTGCCTGATAACTGTCCGCACCTTCAGGCGAAATCACCTTGCACAAGGAAAGCTGGAGCCCTTCAGCTGCTCCTGCCACGGCTGACATTTATGGCACACAATCCGGTTAGGGCTGCTTTATTTAATCCCTGGACTCCCTTTGGCAGTGTTGCATAATCGGCATTAGAGCCCTCCTCAGCTCTGCCTCTGTTACTTACTGTCTTTGAATTTCTTAAAATCTTCAGCTTTGTCACTCCTTTAGCCACAAACATCACCCCTGCTATCATATAGACTTTTTTCCTCCACACAGACTCTTAAACCATTTACATCCTCTTTAAATTAAATTTACTGACAATGTTGCCCAGCAATCCTGAACCCCACTAGCTGGTAAGACAGACTCACTGGGTATTAAAAAGAGCGATCTTGTTCAGATAGTGAATGGTAACTGTTTGATTCCCAGCTTCTTGTTTGTTTACTTATTACATTAGATTTATATTCTAGCTTGCAAGAGCATTGGGAAAGGAAGCAACTTCATTTTGCTCAGTAGATCTGTTGTGCAAATAAAAAGCAGTAACTAACTTGCACAACACAGCTTAGCACTTTAGATTTGCAAATTCAGTAAGTTTTATGGTCTAATTCATGAACATCAGTTTCAGCAATGGAGCATTGTTTCTACAATGCTTTTAATGTATTTAGTTGTTGTTATCAAGTATAAATAAAACAAGAATGACCAAAAATGTGTGCAAGACAATGCTGATAATTAAAATATGTACTCCAAGACAACCAGTTTGGCTGATCTTTGTAAAATTTCTGATGTGATGTTACAATGACATTGGATTTGAGTAGTGCAAGTAAATTTTCTCTACAGACTATAGGATGTGAGAACTTGGGAAAATTGTTTCATTTCCAAATCGGAGTTCTGAGTTTCTTTAAAATTTCCCCCAAATAAAGTTTGATGTAAGTATGATGCAGAATTTTTATACCCTGGCTAACTCCAGCCTTTTAAACACACCTTAATGTCTTTTACCTTTAACAGGGAAGGATTTTGGAGAAGACTGGGCTTTGCAGCCAAATCACTTTTGGCCGATACGTGCGACAGGGACGGAAACTAGGGCTGGATCCAAAGCTCTTTATCCAGGATCTGCAGTTTAATGAAGTACCTGTGAGGGTTTATCAGCCTAAAGCTACCTCTGATGGGCCAAGGAGAGGCATCCTCTTCTTTCATGGAGGAGGCTGGGTATTTGGAAGCCTTGGTAAGATACTTCCTGGAGGAACTGTAGTAGTGTAGAAAGAATATTCTCATCGTTTTAGAAAATTGAAATAAGATGAGGTTTCAGCATGTGGTTTGGGAAGAAGTGTGAAGCCTTTCTGGAATGGACATTGCTTAGGCTGTCTCAAAGCTGAGGGCAGTAGCGAAGCACTAACAAAAATATTTCTTTTGCAGATACCTATGAAAAGGTGTGTCGCTACCTCTCCAGGGAGAGTGACTCGGTAGTTGTGTCTGTGCAGTAAGTGAACACTACCCAGTTCTGTTGTTGGCAGGTTGTTGTTGCTGTGGGAGTACAGCAGAGCTGTGTTGGTGTTGGAGATGTTCTTTTTTGGCAGAGGAATTTCTATGGGATTCAGTAAAGAGACAAATAGTGATAATGGAGATTTTGCAGCTCTTAAATATTCATGCCCAGAGATACTCCAAAAAGATACAAATGTAAATATTTGGCACAATAAGGAAGTCTATAAAAGCCAATTAAAAACTTAGGTGAAAAAGTCTTCCTTGTGCCGAACGTGTAGACACATTGATGCTCCCAGCAATTGGGAACAATGAGAAAAGAGAATAATCACACTGAAATACTCCCATTTTACACATAGGAAGCAGAGGCACAAAATTATTAAATAAGCTTGTCAGGAGTACAGAGGGAGTTTTCAGCGTCATTAGGAACTATACAATTCCTTCGTCAAATCATTAATCAGAGACAATCCTACTTCAGTGAGTCTTTGTGACTGAACTCACCATTTACAGCTTATCTGCAATTCCAAACTGTTTGGAGGCACTGAAGACCTCAACCTAGAGCCAAACCAACCCAAAATGATAGGGCTGAAGAACAGCATACAAGACATTTCCTGATTACTACTGACATTTCCTTCTCTTACACTTGTCTCCATGTCCCAGGTACCGTTTAGCCCCGGAGCACAAATACCCCGCCGCATACGAAGACTGTCTGAATGCCACCCAGCACTTCCTGCAGCACCTGGAGCACTACGGCGTGGATCCTGCCCGGGTCATTGTCTGTGGGGACAGTGCTGGGGGCAACCTGGCAGCTGCTGTGAGCCAGACCCTGGCAGGCAGGTCAGACTTCCCCAAACTCCGTGCTCAGATCCTGATCTATCCAGGCCTTCAGGCGCTGGACTTCAATTTGCCATCCTATCAACAAAATCGGGGAGTCCCTCTGTTATTCCGGGAACGTGCCGCTTTCTTTGCTTTGCTGTACCTCAATGGGGATGCACTACACATGCAAGAGGTCTTGGAGGGCTCTCATATTCCTCCAGACCTGAGGCTGAAGTATAGGAAGTGGGTAAGTCCAGACAACATCCCTGCGGAATTTAAAGTCAGAGGTGTGAAGCCACTTGGGCCCACTGATTTTATAGCTGAAGTTTATGAGACAGTGAAGAGATTCTGTGAGCCCAACCTGTGCCCACTGTTGGCTGAAGACTCTGTTGTTCACCAGCTGCCAGAATCTTTCATCCTGACCTGCGAGTATGACGTGCTGAGGGACGATGGCTTGTTGTACAAGAAGAGGCTGGAGGACAACGGGGTTCGAGTGACCTGGTACCACCTCGAGGATGGATTCCATGGAATCATAAGCCTGTATGATTATTGCGGCTTCTCATTTCCATCTGGGAAAAGGGGATTGGACAGCGTTGTTAACTTCCTAAAAAGCTTATAGTAAACATCTTAGATTCCACGTGTCTCTTCATGCCTCAACCTAGGAAAATATCCTTTTAGGATATTTAATATCAGGTTATGGGTAGTCAATCAGGGGCAGCCATTAACAATGATAAACAAGGCTCATCAGAACCTCATTCCAGCTGTTAGTTGGAACATGGAATATGCAAACCTTATACAAGCTTGTACCATGCTGCAAGCCCTTATCTTTAGCTTTGTCAGTAAAGAACAGTTCTTTGAATGGACATCCTGGTTTGTTCCAGTTGTTTAAAATATCTCTGTGTGAAGAGAAACTGTGTGTTAGCAGGTGTGTGTGGTGTGAGAATAAAACCCAGCTGACTTTAGTGGGTTGTGAGCCATTGTTTTGGTTGACAATAAATAAATATGATGCAGCCTCGAACATGGTCACTGTCACTGTGGGCACAACAAACAAATGGTTCCTTGGCCAAGCAGTTCCAACATCACCCGTGTTTCTCAGCACACAGGCAGGACTGGAGCCCCTTTCTTCCCCAGTTTTAGCAATGGACTACTGGGTAATGTTTCACTCACATAACCTGAAGGACAGTTCCATCAGCCAGGCAGGGGCATGCTGGTGGGACAAACAAATATGATTGCATCACAAAAAGATGGGTAGGATTGGTGGAAAATTGGACTCAAATACTCTACTACAGCTCTCATTGGAAACTGGCTGCAGAAGAGGAAAAGGGAAAGATCAGGAGAGAAGGAAGGGGAAGATCAGGAAGGTTAGGGCAGGAAGAGAGCAGGTCAGAACCTGTGCTGTCGGGGTAGTACAGGGCTGTAGCTTGTTAGCTGGAGTCCAGCCTCAGCTCACAAGAGTAATGAAAGGAAGAAGAATACGCATCTTTCTTGGCCTGTATTAATTTTGTTTATGACCTGCCCTTCCTCTCCTTAAGCCAGGGCAGAAGCAGTGCTGGAGCACAGGTTGCATTGAGTGGTTCACACTGTATATATATAACATTGGCCAATTAAAAATGGCACTCAGAGCAGTCACTTGGGGCTGCTGTACCACTTAGACCCAGCTATACAGTAATATAGACAATAACATATACCAACATCATGCAAGAGAGACTTTGCTAATCCTTTCAGAATTTAATACTTATTATGACTTGCATCGGAGGATCTTTAATAATCTGAATATTGGTCTCATTTTCTTGTAGAAGCAAGAGCATCTTTGCTAGCAGGGCTGCTTGATAGATTTCATGCCCTGCTTAAAAGCTCAGCAAAATTCTGTCATTAGACTTTTAACTTTGTCAAAATGTGCCAGTTAGGTTCAATATTAGAGCTGTTCAAGCAGATCCTCCTGACTCTGCAAAAATTGCTTCCTTTAGAGTTTTTTCCTGGAACCAAATGCCAGACCGTTGCAGTCTGCTGCAGCAGAAATAGAACAAAGGTTTCTATTTCTATAGAAAAATGGTTCATTCATCCTTTTCAGATGCTAGTTCTCATGGCAGGTGAAGATATTTAACTAAATTAACCAAACCACAGATAATTTTTCAAGTGCTATACAGTATCTTTTATTTGCACTAAGGAACCAATCTAAAATTTTGCACTGTCTGATTTTACCAGTTGACTTAACCAGCTGAAGCAAAGAACATAGACCAGTCTTCTCCCCAAAAAAAGCACTTGTGTAGATAAAGAAAGGAGCACTGGGGCAGAGCTGCTGTGATTACTAGTCTGCCTCAGCAATGCTGAGTGTTGTGTATCACATTTATAAACTCAGCAGCATCTCATACAGAACAGCTTCATCTTCTTCCCAGCTCACAGACCAGACACTAAGGAGAACCATGACGGGGAAATTTGAGGTAAGGAACAGAAAATTCCAGTGTGGGGCTGTGTGTGCCAACATTCCAGGCAGTGATGATCTGTGACTAATAAATCCTGTTTTATATATCCTTAAACAACTATATCTGTAAAGGAAGGCACTGCAGCTCTGTGGCCATCCACAGGCCCCAAAGCTCCCCTGTAGGTTGGATTCCAGTGGGAATCCTTCCCGAGGCAGGCAACCAGCACGCACTGCTTGGGACTCCCTGGATGTTTCCCTGTCTGTGCCTTGGGGGTGACCAGGGTGCATGAAGAAAACCAGTGTGTTACTCCCACCTGGGACTGGGTATTGTGTCTTCAGGGCATTCCCTGAGCTCTAATAGCAGCTTGCTGGTAAAATAGGATTGTTTTAATCAGCACACCTCCAATTCATAGAAACAAACTGCACTTAAATAAGGCCCAGATCTCTTACAGTACTTTTCCCACAAGCATTATCTGCTAGAATGTCCCTTCCACCAAGGTGCCTCTGCACCCCCAAGTATTGTTATCATTCTCTCTAGACAGGCAGCTGGAAGGTTGGATATGCAATGCTGCTGCACCGAACCCTTAAGCAGCACAAGGCAATCAGCTTTTCATTTTCAGCCTTCTTAAATGTGTCTGCAAATCCATGATGCAAGTGTTGAAATCAGACTGATCAGATCTCATGACATACAGATGCTTAAGTGGAAATTTATTTGAAATGCAAATGCCCTTATTTTCAGGGATTAATTTATAAGTAACACAAAGACTGACAAAGGTGTGCAATATCAGTGGCACTACAGTCTGACTCAAAAGCACATTAAGAAGCCATCTGAATGCTGTGCACAACAGCAGCATGTGCACCTCATTTCAGGGCCTGCCACTGCAGCACTTTTCATCCATCACAAGGAAGCAAGAAGCCAAAATTTAGTGTCAGTATGCTGAGAACTGCAGTAGACATGGCTACAACCTGTGCTGCCTCCCCTCTGCAGCTGGAGTGCAAGCTGGCCTGGATTACTCAGAAATCAGATTTCCCAATTCTTGGTAGTTCTTGGCATTTTTAATTCAATGAACTGGAACATGGCACACTGTCAATATATAGATTTAGACAGGAACCTCCTTCTGTTTAAATTCTGGAAATGGATCTTGTGGTGACTTTTGGCTACTTTCTTACCCAATCAGTTCCTTATTTTTTGGATTAATGAAGTGGAAATGTTATTCATACTACAATCCCTATTCACCACAGGGAGCAGTGAAGGAGAGTGTCAATGAACAGATTTCTCTCTTCTATCCAATATCAGTTGAAAACAAGGAGAGCTGTGGGATACAACTAGCAGGAGAATTCATGGAGTATTATTATCTTTCTCAATTTTTAAGTAGAAGGTACACCTGTGCTAACTTTTTAAATACCTACCACGGAGGCTCTGAAGAATCAGGACTCCTGACTGGTAACATTACCTTCTGGCTAGAAGAGAAAATCACTGTCAGATACTGACAGATGCAGTAGACACACATGTCCTGGGAACAAAAAGATCCATTTTGTGCTTAAACTGCTGTCAAAGTAGTATAAACATTCCCTATGACAATTGTGGAGTGAAAACACCTGGACCAAAAATTTAATTACATCATTTCTAACATTTAATCTTGTCTCAGAATAACCCACTCTCTATGGCCATCTCAAAGACCTGATGAAAAGCTGCACTAGAAAGAAGTTATGTCCAGTATCTGCCCCATTTCCTGTGAAAGCCCAACAATTTCTGCTTTTACTACTTGTCAGCTGATACAACCACCTAAACCTCATTACCTCCCAACCAGGGATATCTTCCCCAAAATGTCGGTAGAATCCTGGACTTTGAAGAGGGGCAGAATATCTGCAAACCATTGGGCAACTGGTGAGAGCCAGAGCAGCTGGAGATGCCCCTGTGTAAACTGCTTAGGGTGATCTTAAGCACTACTTAATATAGCTTGGTGCTTGTGGGAGCTGCTCCATGCAGAAGGAATGAGAATTAGGTTATACAGGCGCAGGGCTTTAGACCAGTTAGAACAAGTTGCTGGGCTACATCCTGACCTGCAGGTGGCCAGGACTATTTCAGAAGATATTAAATCGCTGAAAACAAAATTTTCATCTCTTGGTTTTTAGTCAATAAATAGTTGCAGTAAAAAAAACCAACCAAGCCAAAACACAAAACAAGTGGGATGGAACTTGAAAGGACATAAAACTCTTAATTGCTTTGCCCTCTGGTTTTTTATTTTTACACAGCTTGCTACGTGTTTCTTTGAAGAAAGAGCAGAAAAGAACCTTGTGTTATTCCACAGTATGTCTGAAACATCCAAGAATAAAGCAATGCAAGGACAAGGTGAGGCAAGGTTAGTCTCCATGCAGGAAGTGGGTAGACCTTGATTACCCTTGGCTTTACACAGGGAACAGCACTTAATGGCAGATAAGCTCCAAAGCAAACTACATTAGCTGACCTTGCATGACCAGAGAGCAAACCTGGAAGGAATAGCTCTGGGGGACCTTTCCACCATGGGATGGGCCTGAGACTTTGCTCCTATGTAAGAAGTGCTGGTACAAGTCCAAATTCTTACTGCTCCAATGTGCAGCTTCTGCATTTAAATCACATTTGGCCCAGAGCAGAGATCTGCAAAGCTCAGTTGCTCTTAGTCTGAGGCTCAACAATAAACTTGCTTACATTCAATATATCTGGAATGAATTCAGTGCAATTCATCATTTTTGCTCAAGATTAGCTACATTATAGTTATTTTTAGGAACAAGATAAAGCATATACCTTAGTCTTGGCATGGACAAGCCCCTGGCCATGGTCTGGATGGAGTTTTACCTCTGCGACATTTTAGTCACTGTGATTTAGATTTGCGTTTTCAAGGTTGGGTTTTCAAGTGAAGGATATTGACAACTCAGACGTGCAGAGCAACAGTGGCACCTATTGGCAAAGGGACTGTGGCTCTGTGAGACACCCAAAACCATCCGGGAACAGAGCCCCTCAGCTGAGTGCAGGAACCAGAAAGCAGCGTCCTTAATGAAATCTTTCAGAGATGCAAGAGCCCTGGTAATTAGATAAGCATTATATGGGTTTTTTTAGGCTTCAAAGCCCCGGGGAGATCAAAGGCAATTAGAAAAAATTGAAAGCAAAATAGGTGAAAGTCACTGAATCACAGTCAGCTATTAGTGCTGTGCTATTAAACACATTCTCTTGAAAAAAAAATCTCTAAAATAACCCATAAAGAATTCCATACAATGGAATGAAAATTGGCGGATGCAGAAATTCTTGTATCCACAAGGAAGTCCTCCATATAAATTTTATTGCCACTATAGCTGTTAAAAGTGTATTTTTCTGTTTGCTCCCATCTGCTAATATTTTTTATGACAGTATTAATCAGGCATGCATTGCTATAGCACAACAGAGCCCAGATAATATCTAGACTACAGCTTCGAAAATTATACAAGGGTAGACTTACTTTCACACAACTCTAATCAGTTTGCTTAAAAATCTGCTCATCAATTATTCATAATTATTAAATATTTATAACAAATGAAACATTTATGTTTATCATCTACTGTGCTTTTAAAGGCAAAGCTCATCTACGGAAAGAAATGACTGGCTCAATGTACAGGGAATTACTGAGTTGCACAAGAACCGCCTATGAAATTTGTATGAAAACATTAATTCCAAAATCTGAGAGTTCCCCAGCCACAAGTCTGATCTACTTTTATTGAGTCATTTACCATTAAATATATAACCACGACACCCAGGAGAGCTCAGGGAAACCTGGTGAAATGTGTTCTGGTGGAGAGCTTCTTAGACAGGAGGGTGCACAGCTCCACCAGACAGGTCAGACAGATTGGTGATACCCAATCAAAATTTCAAAATACAGAGCAGTAAAATATCTCCTTTGATCTGTTTAACTGATCAGCTGTTTTCACCTGGAAATTTAGACCTTCCTCACAGGTGCTCAGCCAGCTTTGTGGTGAGCCCAGCTCCAGCTGAGCCCCTGATAGAATGAGTCCAGGCCTGAACTCAGAGGTGATGGAACCAACCACCAACCAGCCTGAAACAAAACCTGAATGTGTCCTTATCTCAAATATTCCACATGACAAAATTTCAGACAGAATAGCTCTGATAATTAAGGTTTTTCCCTTCTCTTTTTCCTGCAAAATGCAGCTGACCTAAGTTATTCCAGACAAAACCCCCCAAACCCTCTGAGCTGTAGCTGAAAGCAAGGCTGCAAACACATGGCTACACCAAGGATATCTCATTTATATTTCCCTTCTGACCATTGTGAATGGGTCACAATCCCAGGTTCTGGGCCTGGTTTGTGCCCATAGGCAGAGGTAAGCACAGACATGATTGTTCCCAAGTTCTGCACTGCATTTGGAAGAAGTCAGTTGAGGTAGGAATGGAAGATAAAACTGAAAGATTCCTACACCCATACCTTAGAGACACTAATTCTTGCTGAGGGAAACAATGCTATTTAATCAGTGACAATAATGCTGTGCTAGAGGTTCCTGAAATAAAAAATACCCTTGCTGTGTCTAACACAACATTTGCCAACTCATTCTAATCTTCAGAAATTGCAGAGACTTTTATTCACCATAAACCCACTGAAACAGAGGTTATTTTGCCTGTGCTTCAAGAACACACAAATCTGAAAGAATTAGGATGTTCACAGAAAAGAGGTGAGAAAATCTGAAATTTCATCATTGCAAGTCTGCAATAACTCAGAAATTCATTTATTGGTAAATAAAAAATTCAGCCAAGTCATGAAAATGTACAGCAGAAATGCCGGGCTATACCGTCATATGTTCATTTTCCAGGAAGATAAGATATTAATGAAGAAAATAGCATAACCTTATTAAAAAAAGAGACAGCTTGACACATAGACCTGGTGATAAAACCCCTTGAACTTGGAGACCTCTGAAATATCGATCAAGTTTGGAACTTACATGTTTCTGCAAGACAAGTAAATGGTCATGTTTATTCTGGCCCACTCTGATGTTGTAATTAATTTAACATACAACAAACACAGCTCCTGAGAATCGTTATACTATGCAAAGAGTGACATTTTGAGGAAGTGTCAGATTTATGCAAGCTTGTTTTGAGAAATTTTTTTTTAGTCTCAGGGCCTTGTGGTCACTCGTGTCTCAAAAGCAAGAGCACACCTGGCTCTTCAATTTTCCATGGAGCAAATAGATGTTTGGACACAACTCTCTGTTATGAAAATGTTCCAGACTGTCTTGATTGCAGAAAATCAGCCTTGTGTTTGAATGTCCGTGACATTAAAGAGGCAGCATGGTGGCTGGAATTGATGCACAACTCTCAAAGCCAGCATATTTCTTGCCTTGAAGGAGACAAGTGTCAGCCTGGATGAGCCATGTAAACAAGACAACAGATTCTTTGGACTGAGCTCCTCAGTAGGGGCTGGGGCTCTGTCAGGAACACTGATTGTGGCTGGCAAGGGCTGCAGTAGTTGGGAACTGTGGATGCCCCATAGAATGAGGGCCGTCACAGGGACTAAATGGCAGCGTTCTGAGGAGAGGAGAAACGGGCTCTTGACAAGAGACTGTGTTCCCATGGTCAGGAGACCTCTTCCAGAGTTACAAATATTCCTTGGAAGGTGCTTAAAAAGAGCTCTCCAAGTCAGTTAACTGGTAAAACAGCCTCACTGGTCTGAGTTTGAGCTCTGCATGATGGGACACAAAGGCTGCCAAGTCCTGTCCTCCAAACCTGCAGTCCCACTGCACTGATGCCTTTGGGACTGGGATCCAGACTCATCCTTCATCCACAGGAAAATGAAAAAGCTTTCTCTGATGGCGCTTACACAAGGCACACATTCCTCACAAAGCTTGTGTATTTCACAGAATCACAGAATCACAGAATCACAGAATTACCAGGTTGGAAGAGACCTTCAAGATCATCGAGTCCAACCTCTGCCCTAACACCTTAACTAAACTAAACCCTGGCACTGAGTGCCACATCCAATCTCTTTTTAAACACGTCCAGGGATGGTGATTCCACCACCTCCCCGGGTAAACCATTCCAATACTTTATCACTCTTTCTGTAAAAAGGTTTCTCCTAATATCCAACCTGTATTTCCCTTGGCGCAACTTAAGACTGTGTCCTCTTGTTCTGTCAGTTGTTGCCCGGAAAAAGAGACCAACCCCCACCTCACTACAACCACCTTTCAAGAAGTTGTAGAGAGTGATAAGGTCGCCTCTGAGTCTCCTTTTCTCCAGGCTAAACAACCCCAGCTCCCTCAGCTGTTCCTCATAGGGCTTGTGTTCCAAGCCCCTCACCAGCCTTGTCGCCCTCCTCTGGACACGCTCAAGTGTCTCCACGTCCTTCCTGAACTGAGGGGCCCAGAACTGGACACAGTACTCAAGGTGTGGCCTCACCAGTGCTGAGTATAGGGGAAGAATGACTTCCCTGCTCCTGCTGGCCACACTATTCCTGATACAGGCCAGGATACCATTGGCCTTTTTGGCCACCTGGGCACACTGCTGACTCATGTTGAGTCGGCTGTCAACGAGTACTCCCAAGTCTCTTTCTGCCTGGGCACTCTCCAGCCACTCTGTCCCCAGCCTATAGCATTGCAGGGGGTTATTGCGGCCAAAATGCAGGACTCGGCACTTGGACTGGTTAAACTTCATCCTATTGGACTCAGCCCATCTATCCAACCATTCCAGGTCTCTCTGCAGAGCCCTCCTACCCTCCAACAGATCAACACGCTCCCAGCTTAGTGTCATCTGCAAATTTACTAATGAAAGACTCAATACCCTCATCCATGTCATCAATAAAAATATTAAACAGAGCAGATCCCAGCACAGACCCCTGAGGGACACCACTGGTGACTGGCCGCCAGCCGGATGCAGCACCATTCACCACCACTCTCTGGGCCCGGCCATCCAGCCAGTTCTTAACCCAGCACAGAGTGCTCCTGTCCAAGCCGTGGGCTGCCAGCTTTTCCAGGAGTATGCTGTGGGAGACAGTGTCAAAGGCCTTACTGAGGTCTAAATAGATAACATCTACAGCCTTTCCTGTATCTACCAGGCGGGTTACCTGGTCATAAAAGGAGACCAGGTTGGTCAAACATGACCTACCCCTTCTAAATCCATGCTGGCTGGCTCTAATCCCCTGTTCATCTTGTAGATGCTGTGTAATAGCACTCAATATAAACTGTTCCATGACTTTCCCTGGTACCGAGGTCAGGCTAACTGGCCTGTAATTACCAGGATCCTCCTTCTTACCCTTTTTGTGAATGGGTGTCACATTGGCCAGCTTCCAGTCATCTGGAACCTCGCCAGTGAGCCAGGACTGCTGGTAGATGATGGAGAGTGGCTTTGCAAGCTCATCTGCCAGCTCCCTCATCACCCTGGGATGGATCCCATCCGGTCCCATAGATTTATGGATATCCAGGCAGCTCAGCAGTTCCCTGACTGCCTCCTCTTGGATAAGAGGGGGACTGTTCTGCTCCCTGACACTATCTACCAACCTAGGAAGACAGTTGTCCTGAGCACCATGTGTCTTTTCAGTAAAGACCGAGGCAAAGAAGTCATTAAGCACCTCTACTTTCTTCTCATCTGCAGTTACTAAATTCCCTTCCGCATCCAATAGACAACAAAGGTCGGTCCTGCCCTTCCTTTTTTCATTAATATATTTGTAAAAGCATTTTTTATTGTCCATTACAAGGGTTGCCAAATTGAGCTCAAACTGAGCTTTGGCCTCCCTAATTTTTTTCCTACATGCCCTAGCAGCCTCCTTAAATACTTTCTGAGAGACCTGACCCTCCTTCCAAAGATGATATATCCTCTTTTTGTTCCTAAGTTCCTTCAAAACCTCATTGTCCACCCAGGATGGGCATTTACCTCACCCCCTCATCTTTCGTCGCACTGGAACAGTCTGTTCCTGTGCCCTCAAGATCTCTCTTTTGAAGTATGCCCATCCTTCCTGTACTCCTTTGTTTTTAAGGGCTGCTTCCCAAGGAACTCTCTGGATAAGTCTTCTAAATAGGTTAAAGTCTGCCCTCCTGAAGTCCAATGTAAAAGCCTTATTGATGTTCCCCCTCCTTTCACCAATTATTGAAAACTCAATTATTCCATGGTCACTATGCCCCAGTTGTCCTCCAACCACCACATCTCCCACCAGCCCGTCTCTATTTGTCAATAATAAATCTAGTATAGCCTCTCCCCTGGTGGGCTCACTCACCAGCTGCAACAGAAAGTTGTCCTCCACCCACTCCAAGAACTTCCTGGACTGCCTCTTTTCTGCTGTATTAAGTTCCCAGCAGATGTCCGGTAGGTTAAAGTCACCTACGAGAACAAGGGCTGGTGACCCTGAAACATTCTCTAGCTGCTTATAGAATAAGTTGTCCACTTCTTCATCCTGGTTGGGTGGTCTGTAACAGACTCCTAGTAGGATATCAGCCTTGTTGGCCTTCCCTTTAATCTTTACCCATAGGCATTCAACTTCATCATCATTAGTTTCAATGTCCATAGCATCAAAAGCCTCCCTAGTGTAAAGGGCCACCCCTCCACCTCTTCTCCCTTTCCTGTCTCTTCTGAAGAGCTTGTAGCCATCCAGTGCGGTGCTCCAGCTATGTGAGTCATCCCACCATGTTTCCGTGATGGCAATCACATCATAGCTTTGCTGTTGTACCATGGCTTCCAGCTCCTCTTGTTTGTTATCCATGCTGCGTGCATTAGTATACATGCACTTCAGCTGGGCTACTGTTTTCACCCCTGACTCAGGCTTACCATCCTTGGGACTGTTTCCAGAGAGCCCAGCTGTATCCCCTTAGAGCCTAGCTGTATCCCCTTAAATCTTTGTTTTTCATATTGGTGACAAAACATCAAAATGTCATTAGTAACTAGGCCTTTTTAAAATTTTTGTACTGTTTGTTGCACTGAGCTGATCAGCTCTTCAAAGACACCGTCTTAAAACCATGCCATCGATACTCTTTCGTTCCCCCCATAAGGCCAAGCAGATTTCACTTGCCACACCCCTGTGATGACAATCTCACTGCTATGTGGGGTGGAAACACTTCAGGGGGAAAATGAATTTAATAGCTTTTCAAAAGAATTCATATTTGGTCCTTCTATTCTAGACAGTGTGGCTTTCCTCATAGGAATACCATCACCCATCAGCAGGAACTGCAGCTCCCATAAGGGATTTCAACACACGGCAAATACCTGAAGCAAGAGCTGCACCACCCAGCTCTGGACAGGGGCACAGAGGACCATGTCCACTGATCCCAGCAAGACCAAGGTAACCATTAAACAGAGTAAGGCCCTGCTTACTCACCTGAACAAAGACTGTATAAAGTTCCCCAAACGTGACACATTCTTTGCAGAAACATCTTACTAATTTATACGTCATAGTCTTATTTCAAAGGAGCCACTTATCTCCAAGAGCAGCTGAAAGCAACAAAATTGTACCAGCACATCCTGAACCTGGTTTGTGCTATGAGCAGACTCTGATGAAGACCTTCCCTCAGTTTTTTTCCTTTTCTCTTGCTTTCTTATGATTTAAAATGTACACAAGTTCAAAAGGCTGTTTGAGGGAAATTGTCTTCACAAAGGAATAAGTTTGGAATACTGAAGAAGTGCTGCAGAATGGAATTACAGTTTTTTATATGTAACTGTGATGTAAGTCTTAAGCTTGTTGGTACAGAGAAAAACTGCCCTGACAGGGTATAATGGACATAATTTTGTAGTTGCAGTGATGGGGACATTGGCTCTGGGTAGAGAAGGACCCAAGTTCTATTCAACAATGACCCATAAGGAAATCGTTACATAAATACAAAAGTAGTTGTTTGGGAGCAATGATGTTTGTTAAGAAGGGAAAAACCTCTGGGCACAGTCATTTTAGAGGGAGTTGCTCTTTATTGACACATAATCTTATTCTTTCAATTGCAGCCCCTGAGGACTGAATCCAAGAAATAGATCCCAGAAATGTTGCTCCCAGTTTTCAGGTAGAAGCTGGGTTTATTGAACAGAACTTGCTACAAACACACAGAGACCCCCTAGCCCAGGGAGCTCCCAAACCTCCCAGCTCTTCAATATTCCATGAGCATTTTAAAAAACACCCTGAACAAGCCAGTCCACTTATTTAAAATAAGAACCTAGGACTGGCTGTGTAAATATGTACTTACCTGCTCCAGTGCTGTAAATATGTAATTTAGGCTGCTGTCTCAGTACACATTTTGTGTCTAATTTAAGGAATTGTGTACTTGGACAGGAGGGTCTGCATGCCTGTCAGGTAAATATTACAAGCTGTAAATTTTCACAGCAGATTTAACACTAAATTTAGTTAGCACTGTGTATAAAGTGATCACTGGCCTGATGGGAGTCCTTGTCCTTGACAGTGGCTGGTCTGAGAGGAAGTTAAGGGTCCATGGAGGAACGAGCCACAGTCTCCCTTAAGTCCCAAACAACTCCAGTCTCCTGTGGCAACCTGAACATCCTTAATATCAGCACTTTCAACTTCTACTGCCATGGAAGGTGAGAGCCTTGTCCTCCCAGCTCACCTCAAGGTGGGAAACACTCACACCCAACAGGAAAGTGCTCATGGAGAAGAGCCTTAAGGGCCAGGCACTGCCTCAGCTGCTTGAGTGTCTCAGCCTAGCAGCACACAAGGAAAAAATCTTGGATATTCAGAGTTAAAATTAAAGCAATTTTGAGTTCCTACAGTGATACAGAAGCCATGGCTTTGCACATGCTGGTTGCTGATAACTGCCCACGGAGTCAGCTTTCTAATTTAAACTTCTCACTTGGAGATATCTAGAGGAATGCCGGGAACCCCCACTGGTTTGTACAGGCAAACCTGCATTTTTCTTCTGTTCCCTCAAATGCTTGAGCTTTGAAAACACCTTTAGTTACGGCAGTCATAACCTTTAGCCACATCAGTGCTCTCTCTCACTGAACAGCCCAGTCTCCCTCCTTTGTATTATTAGTAATTTTTCTCTAAAATATGTACTTAGTACAGTCCCAGGGTTTGTTTTCGTAAGGCAGGCGTGGACGTTCTTCATCACCTTTATCACTACATGCTGCATGGACAGTCTGCATTCCTGCTGTTAATACAAATATTGAAAGCAAAGCACTTACCTGAGCCTCTTGGGTGTTTTTTTAGGCTTAAATACAACCCCACCAGTAACACAACCTCAGCAAAATCCCAGCCAGGTTAGAGCAGACCAGGGCTGGGTCCAGAGTGACCGTATGGGTGCTGTAGGTGTGGAGGGGAGCAGCAGGTGGCAGAATTGGATCTGGTTTAGTGCTCCTGATCCCTGGACTCTTGACAGTGCTGATGGGGAGCTGCCCCTCGCCCATGGCCGGTGCCCCCCTGACCATGGCAGGGCACCAAGGCTCAGCTTAGGCTCTGCAAAGGTCCCAGTGGTCCAGAGCCCCCTCTGATGTCAGGGAAATGAGCCCCCCTCTTAAAGAGAAGGAATTCCTTCATGTTCCTTCGAATCCTTCCACATCTCTGCTCAGAGGATGCAGCTTTTCCAATGTTCTGAAATACCTGGGGGTGAAAGGTGCCATTGTTACTATTCTTATTTCTATTAAGAGTAGAACTGAGGTCAAAGCAGGGTCAAAAGTAAACTGGGCTTGATTTTATGCTACCAGCACAAAACCAGCCCTTTTCTTTACAGATTAAATCACACCCTGCCCAATTAGCCAGTCTCAACCTGGAAACCAAGAGCTGTCTTCATTAGATTTTGGTGGCCAATCTCTGTGTAGCATCACCCAATGTTCGCTGATCCGTGGCTGGCAGACAAGGGAGCAGGAGGACTCACTCTCCTCCATGAATAATTTTTTTCTGGCTATACTCAATGCCCTCACTACAGGATGCATGGAAGACAGCCCATGGATGCAGCCAGCCCAAAATGACCTGCCAGGTTTTAACATGAACTGTTCAATTCGTCACACAAATCCCTGTGATTTACACACTGACCACTTTAACCTTTCACACTCCATGATGCAATTTTTTTACTGTTTTTGCTATATCTGAGAAATGCTGCCTGCAGTTTTCATGCGGAGGGTGGCCCTTTGTCAGTGATTAAATCACAGGGAGGGGATGTGCCTGCAGCCAGTCAGCAGGAGAAACAACACAGGCATTTTCACTCTCATTTCCATTTTTTAAACACTTGACTAAACTTTCTCCCTGTGCACAGAGCAGAATGCTGTGGTTGATCATTCAGACAGCCCTGTCATCCTGTGTTTCCATGAGCAGAGTCAGGCTGGGCTCTTGGGCTGTACCTGTTCCCTGATTAATGAGCATTTGCTCTGGCTGGGCATTTCACAGAAAATGCTTATTTTCTATTTATAGGCACTGTTTGCAATGCCACCTCTGTGGCATTGAAATTCATAATCAGCAAACTGCTACAGGGAAAAATATGTTCCAATTAATATTAAATGAGCAATGTGTTATTTTTTTCCTTTTTTTTTTTTTTTGAGAACTGATAATGAGGAAAATCAAAATAGCATCTTCCAGTGAACCCGTGACAGATCTAAGGTGTTAAAAGTTTAAATTTGAACACAAAGCACTCTCAATCCCCCAAATATCCACCCTGTTAATGGGAAAATGTCAAAAATGCCTATGAGGTTTTAGATGGCCTTTATAAAGCAGAACACTGGCACCAAAACTGGTGTTACCAAGCTGGAATAAATTTTGTGGTTTTTTAAGGTGAACATAACTTTGGCTTATGGTGCTGGTTTGACAGTCTTAGAACTCGCAGGCATCTGCTTCTGCCTCGAGCTAAGACAGCAGGCACAGAGGCAGGGAGAATTTATGCAGAGTGCTCTAATTTTATTCAGATTTGTTAGAATAAAAAAGTGTATTTAGCTTCAGATGGCAAGAAATAACAGCTTTTAAATCATGGGTTTTACAGAGATTGCTGCTGTGGAATCTAAAGGGTAGAATTTGCTGGCTTCATCATTAAAATACCATTTTTGTTTCCTTAAAACACATTGAGTCAGAGCAAACTTCCAGGTCTATTTTGAGGAGACCCACTGTTGATAATTACTGTCTTTTTTTTTGAATTCTGCAGAAATTCTTTCTTTGTTTTCCCATATCCTTTAGAATTCCTGTGTCAGGAGTACAGAAGATGGCCTATATAAGATAAATATTGACATGCAGATTTACTCTAGGATCAGCTAGGGTATGACTAAGCTGAAATACCTGAGCAAAGATTTCCTCTGAAACCAGCATTTGTCACTGTCTTTACACTACTTGAAACGGCATCATAATATATATAAAACAAAGCAGGGACCTGGACTATATTTCCAGGGGAAAATTAAGAATTCTATATCATGAGATGAATTACAAAGAATATGGTCCAAAGTAAATTGAAAACAGTGGAAATCTTTCAACTGGCTGTGAAAGACTTACGGTCAGGCTGTTACCACAGAGTTCTTAGAACTGGAACCCTTGTGGATAAAAATAATTCTATTTTAATACCATGATGATTCCCAAGAAGTCCCTCTTTTCTTGTATTCACTTCTCCACTTGTGCTTCAAAGTTTTGGGGAGCAGTGTCCCCTATCACCCCACTTTTTCTGTGTAGATTAAATCCCACTCTGTCCAATTCTCCCATCCTAACCTCGAAACCAAGACCTGTCAGCAGTGATTTTGGTGGCAGATCTCTGTGTAGCACCACCCAGTGTTTTTCCTTTGGTTTCAGAGGAAGAGGCCCTTGGTTGAAAGCTGGATGTTCCCTGTTCTCTCTTCTCCTTCTGTCTGTAAATAATCATGAGATGTTTTACCAAAAGATACCAACCATGCTTAAATATCCCCAAAAGCATGTGCTGGCAGCGAGGGGGACAAGGGTGGCTCTACAGACAGGTCACTGATATGAGCTCAGCATTAGGAACACAGTGACTTTTAAAGAGTATTTTACAAAAAATCCCTGCAAGTCTCCACTTACTAAACCAAGGGGTCAATTCCCTGCTACAGAGCACAGAGGTCAAGCCTGTTGGTGGGTTTTGCAGCATGGGCCACAGGCTGGGCAGCTGCAATTAGAGGGTTTCTGTGCCCCCAGGCCAGCTCACAGCTCCCACAGCCTCATGTCTGGGTGCTGTAAATAGGAACAGTGCTCACCCTGCCAGCTTCCACCCAGCAGAGCAGCATTTCCCACTTCAGCGTCAGCACCTCTCCCTCCAAAACACATGGTCAACACCCTCACCCCAGAGAAGTAAAAGTCTCATTTATCCAAATCTGCTAGAGATGCAAAAAGATCCTCAATTTGTCATTTCTTCCCCTTTCACAGATAGGGAAAGGCAGTAACTATTAATTCACTTACACCAAAGCTTTTGCCATCAGGAGTTTGATTTCAGAGACAATCGCCTTCGGGCCTTACAGCAAAGTGCAAAGTCTGTGTTTGCAGAGGTTATTTGAACACTTGTGCCACCTGGGAAACCAATTCCAGGAATATGTGCCTTGAAAAAGTAGCCTTTATAGAAAGACAGCTGTGGATGCTCCACATCCACCCCCAGACATTTGGTCAGGCAGCTTAAACTGTGACAGGCTCTGGCCACCTACTTGTGGCAGCCGTTTTCATCATCACCCAAATATATTCATATCACAGGGGAGGCAGAATACAGAAAAAACCTGCAAGTCTCCACTTAACAAACTAAGGGATCAGTTCCCTAATTCATCTGGGAAAAGTACCCAAAGGAGACTGGAACAGTCACGTTCCAGCCAGCAGATGAGATCGTATTGTGTGTGTATCCCAAAATAAAGATCATGTGAATGCTCTACTTGGCCAAGAAAATTGAAATAATTAGGAAAGGGAATCTTTTTTATATTGGTCTATTGACTGACATGTTCTGCCCTAACTTAAAAATGTGCTAAGATGAGGAAATTGCAGGTTTTTGGGGTCTTTTTTACTTCTTTGCTGGTCAAAAACCTCACACAAACCGAAGGGCTTCTGCCTAAACTTCAGGGGCTTTTGGATTTTGTACCCATGCTTACAGCAAGCAGATGTTTTTTAACTAATATTGAAGTTGTTCCTCACTTAGGGAGGAAGAAGGGAGGAAGAGAAAGAGAGAAATCTGAATTTGCCACACACCCAATTTTACCTGCCAGGGCAGCAGTGTTTGCCTGAACAAAGGCAGCTGCTGGTATTACAATTAAAAAATTGAGAAAACCAATTAGAGCTCTACCTGTGCTATCAAAACCAATACTTTTATTATCAAAGCTAGAAAAACAAAGTAATAATCATATGTATTTAGTAGATAATGGAATAAGGACTAATTTCACTGTGAAAATACCTTGCTGCCCACAGGTGTGATAAAATTCCTGCTGTTAACTGGGGCTCTTTATGCCTGCTCTTTTTGATTTCGCTGCTTGAGTCATCCCACAAGTTAGTTTAAAAAGAAGGTATTTGGGGCAGGGACAGTTTATCTCCATGTCGTAACACTCCCTTGATGATAATTCAGCAGGTGGGTCAGTGCTACTTTGTGTTTTGCAGATATGCTTCTTTTATTGGCAAATTCCATGCTTTCTGAGCCCAGGGGCTGCTAATTTCTCCTCCCACTTCTTCTTTTGTCTTGATTTTTTGTTTGAATCTTGTTGTCATTTTAACCTGGGCACTGTACAGAGATCCTGACCTTTGGCTGGAATGGGGAGGCAGCTTGGGAGAGTCAGAGCACCTGGAACCTTCGGGGAGGTGCTGGAGGGGAAGGACAACCTCAACTTCATGATTCCTTTCAAGTGAACCTCTAGCAAACACATTCCACTGAGTCATTCATCGAAGAGGAAAAAAACCCAGGCTAAGAATTCCTGCTGATCGTTTTTTCCCTTTCATTTTAGAGAAACATAATGCCTGGTTGGATATACTCAGCCAAATGTTTTCTGAATTGGGAATCTCCCAAGCTTTTTTATTTAAAGAGCACTTGATATTCTTTTCCAGTAAGTCAGCATTACTGCAGTAAACACTGAGCCCTTCATAACCTTGCTGAGTGTGATCCCCTCTGAAAGTCACTCTGCAATCAAATGTACTGGGATTTCATAATAGTAATTTGCCACACTGTCAGAAATAGGCTTATCATGCTGCTGTCAGTGGTATCATGTGAACCTCACCGAGTGTCTGTGCCCTTCAGATGAGAGCCAGTGCTGGAACCAGTCAGGGAGAGAGGAGGAGGGAAAAAAAGGGAAGAGGAAGAGAACATTAACTCCTTAAAGTCCAGTACAACCTCTGGCTGAAGAGGGGAGCAGAGAGCTCCTGTCTATGCGGTGGGTACCTCCTTTAACATCGGTAGTGTTGGCCAGGAAAAGTAGTTGCATTTTTTTTCCAGTTTGCCTGAGATCTCTGAAAATCTGCTCCCATTGTCTCTCATTCTACAGAATGTGGCAACTACTGATTTCCAACACCACAAAAAAGGCATTTCCCCCAATGCCCACAGGCTGTTAGCAGATCTTGCCTGATTATTCAGGTTTTAAAAATATATTTCCATCCTTTTTTTGAATTTCACAAATGTTTTTGTAAGTAATTTCCCAATCTTTTCCTGTTAAAAGTGTTAGAGATTTGGAATTCCCGAACAGAGCTTTATTTAAAGGAGCAATGGGTAACATCCTTTAAAAGGGGCTCCCACCTGTACTCACACAGCTGAAACTGTGCTCTTCTCAAAGCTTTCTCCTGTAAAGTCACGCACTCAGCGAACCTTTCAGTCATTTCCGTGGCTGTGCCAGTGAATCAGGGAAAAAAAGAAACATCTTGTAGCTTAGATTGACAAAAGCAACTTGAATGATGGAGACATGAGTGAATTTTTACAGTGACAAGTGTCCCTTGCTGATGTAATTGATCTTAAAGATTGTCCAGAAGTCAATTTTTATTGATTAAAGAGAAAAAAAAATATTCGTCTGGTCATTCCATAAATTCTAGCAATAAGCATAAACTACCAGCTTAAAACTGCAGGGTTGCTTGGGCTCTGATTAGATGCATTGGGCCTGAAGAGGATATATCTTGGTAGATAAAGCTTTAATCCTCATAGCAGTTCAAGGTATTTCTGCACAGCATGGGGAGGGAGAGGAAGAGAAAAAAGGACTCATTAAACCAACACAATCCAAAGCCATTACATTGGTAATGGCTATAATGTCTCTGGTTATGTTTCTAAGCATTTTTCTCCACAGGAACTCATATTGTACATTAGATCTGGCCTTCAGGTCAAGACATAATGCTAAACTTAAGATTTAGGATCTTTAAACATACTGAAGGGGTTTAAGTGCCTCCAGTTTTCAGCATTTTCCAGGAAGCAGGTGCTCAGCACGTCCAGGTCCCATTCCTCAGGATGTCTCCAGCCGCACACTCAGAACATGTCGTTACTTTAGTTTTGGTTGTTTTAAGAATTGATTTTTTAAATTGCCTGAGATACCAATGCTTTTGGGGGGACTTCCCTGTGAATGAATCAGCAATTTAAAATGATCAAATAAATGTCATAGTTTTGACACTCAGTGCGGATATGTTGTCCAGTAACGAGTAACACATTTTGTTTGATTTAAACCTCTCCAGGCTTTTATCTGAAAAGTTTTAATTTCCTAAGTGACTCTGAAAAAGAAACACTAAAGATATTGTGAGCTAATGATTGCATCTCCTGGAATAGCTTCACAGCACATTATGGTGTGTGATTTTTATTACCTTATTTATTTACAGACTGAAAAATCATCACAGTTCGGTCCCTGGAAGTCCCAGGCTGTTCTCCATTGTTTTGGAAAGCGTACAGGTGTGGTTTGGGGTTCTGATATGGCACAGAGACGAAGTCATCCCATTGCCCCATCCCCGGAAATGTCCAAGGCCAGGTTGGACAGGGCTTGGAGCACCCTGGGATAGTGGAAGGTGTCCCTGCCCATGGCAGGGGGTGGGATGAGATGAGCTTTAAGGTCCCTCCCAAACCAAATCATTCCATGATTCTGTCATAAGGAAACCTCCTAAAACTATAGTTGCCGTCACTTTCCAGAGCAGAACTGCACATCAGACACTGCCCCTCCACTGCTGCAGAAATGAACAGTAATTTCAGGTAATTACTGGTAATTTGGGGGGGGGGGGGGGTGTGATGTGGTTGTGCCTGCAAAGCACAGAGAGTGTCAAATTTGCTTAAAAATATTAGGGAAGATTTGAATACTGTAGCATGTATTAGACAATCTGTTGAAATACAATTAATTGTTGGTTTCCATTTCCATTGGCTGTCAAGTATAAGCAGTTATATTTTCACATTAACATAACTTCTGAAGGACTTAAGGACTTCATTAGTAAAATTTAGTATTTTTATCACTATTTTTGGAAGTGTTGGAAGGGTGGAGAAATAACACGGAGAATAATACCTGGTCATATTCTATGGACAATCAGCTTGAAATATAACGCCAGGGCCCTGTACAGAAATTATTCATACCCAGCTCCCACGCAGGTGTTTCATTACTGCCTCTCTCAGACCCAGGAAATCTGTTGTGTTGCCTCTGGTCCACTTTGGTTGTTATAGAAATGCCTTCAACTACATTGTCCAGTTCTTCTGCTCCTGGGGTTAAATTAATTCAAAAGCCTATGGTCAGGAGAGAGGGCCGAGCCTGTGTCAACATGTCTTTAGAAATGCATTAACAAGTTGCTCCACATGTATAATTAACAGGGATGAAGGAACCCTAGACTGTCACAAAGTCTGTTCTCCATCCCAGTACATCTCTTTTGCTTCTTGATACTTTCTTTCCTTTTTCTTGTTATTTCTAGAACACTGGTATAGTTCACTGTGTATGACTCCTGGAACATAACATAAGCTATAAAAGCATTAATACACTAATAAAACTATTTTGCTTCTTAGTGCATATTTTATACAGTGAGCTCAAAGTGTTTTAACAGAGCTTGATTAAAAATTAAGCCTCTGTCCAGCTATGTCAGGCAGGTAAGTAGTATCATATCCATTTTACAGATGGTTAAACACACAATAGAGAGGTTAACTGCCGTGTCCGTGGCTGCTCACTGTATTACCTGCACGGCTGGCAGTGAGAGCCCAGACCTAAATAAATCATCAGTTCTTGATTGGGAAGCTGATGCACCAATCAGAGAAATGGTCCTTTCAGTTTCACTAAAAGTAATTTTCTTCTAGTGGCTCTTTTAACCAAATGAGAGAGAGACGCATAAACCTTGGTCAGCTGAAAAATTCAATTTCATGTAAAAGGAAATCGTATCGAACTCTTTTGGTAAATTTTATGTAAAGCTAAGGTCAGAGAGGAATGTGACATTTTGAAACCACAAGTTGTTTCTGAGATGACTCAGTTGGAAATAATTTGTTGCACTGGTGAACTGGCTGGTACCTGGCAATGCTTTGAACCATAGTGCTGAATGAAGAGTGAGCAGGGACAAGTTCTTCTTCAAGGTGACAGCATTCATGAACTACATTTGACGTAGTTCATATTCAATCCATAGTGATACAGAAGTTCCTTTTTTCTGAAGACAAGCAGCAGCTCAGCAGACAGGAACTCCGCCTTCGGAGTCCTTTTCCAACACCTACAAAACCAGGCTCCCACAGACTCCCTGGGGAGCTGGGAAGGACAGAGACAGCTCCTTCCTACTCGTGGCTGCAGGCAGGAGACAAAAGCTTCTACAGAGGTTAAAGCCTGAGCTCTTGTTCCTTCCTGTTTTTTGGCCTTCAGGAAGCACGTTCCAGGCAAGGCAGGCTCAGTGCAGGGTCTGTGCTGTGCTGGCAGCCCAGAGGGAGAGATCCCTCCATGCACGGCTCCGGCAGAGCTGGCTGTGACCCATGGGGAGCATCCCTCTGTGGGGTCTGTGCTGGGGATTTGGTGAGAGGGCAGAAGGCAGAGAAAACAAGTGCAGGACTGTGGGAAGTGGGATTTGATGGAGTGATTAAGTCTACAGTCCAGCTGGCAGACACAGCAGCTGTTGCTATTACAGTCCTGATAGCATTTCATTTATTTAAAAACCCGATCTTAAAGCTTTAATATCCGATCCATTTTAAATCGCTTCATTTGAAGGTGGCAGCAGGGGGGATCATCTAGTAAAGAACATGGAATAAAAGACAGACAAGTCTTAGACGTCACTTTATGAGACAAAGCTTCTTAAACTTTTCCATTTAAGACTGGATGTCCCTAATTTTCTAGTGCTGCAATAGAAGGCAGACTTGACAAAGACTCCTTTTTGCTAACAGAAGGCAGGTGGAGAGCAATTTCATAACCGAAAAGCAATTTCCATTAATGAAGTGAGTGCCCTCACTGACACTTTCCCTTTCTGAGCCATCCTGTTAAATAGAAAAATGGACAGGTGCCACGAAAGTTTAAGAATGAAGTCTCAGGAATTTATGATGATTGAGACACAGAACAGGCAGGGAGAGAATTTCATCAGGAGAGAATTTCATCAGGAACTGCAAAGGGGAGGTTGGATAAGTGCTGGGTTTTCCCTGTTGCCTGTAGGTGTGGGCCAGAGTCTTCACCCTTTTCACATCCCTCAAGAGATCTGTGTGTCATCCCTCTATGATTCAGCTGGGAAGCAAAAATGCTTAAGTTTGATGCCTGTGCTCAGTCATACACAGCTCTGGAGCCAGCAGCATGAGGGACTTTCCTCACTGAGCTGGGTTACAATCCTGCTGTAGCCTGGTGGGAGGAGATGACTCACTGTTTGTTTTGTAAGACTACAAGGAGACACCTTGAAGCAGAAAACGGCTTTGGAGTGCCAGCTTGCTTCCCAGAGCAGATGGCTGGGCTAGGCTGAGGTTAAAGATGTTCATTATAAATCCATCAGCAAACTAGGCCAGCGATGGACAGTGATTACCAGACAGTGACACCTTCTGTGCCACTGCCGGAGCCACACAGGGCTGCAGTCAAGTTTTGGGGAGCGGTTCAGATTCCTTCACAGAGCATAGAGCCCTGAATCCAGAACACAGCTGGAAAAGCTGTACAGCCTCTGCAATCTCCAAATAATGCTGCCTATCGCCCTAAATAAAATTAGGATTCACCCCCCCAGTGCAGACACCACAAACCCAGGCAACTCCCATGCACTCAGATCACCAGGACAAAGGGCCCACACAAGAGTTATTCTCCTTCTTTCTGTATGAGAATGTAGAGAATAAACACCCCCACCCCCATGAGTGCAGAGTTCCCACTGCCCAGGCAGTTTCCTCACCAGGTAAACCAGAGTATCACAGCAGTGAAGGGGATGGAGCTGCACCACTCTACCAGACGGGATCCAAAATCATTTAACAGTGAAATCAGGATTGAAGCCAACTGAAATTTCATTTGTCACAACATACTCAGGTCAAACAGAAAGCAGTTGCCTACTTTGATGCACTCACAGTCTCAGAAACCCCCTGGTGCTCTGCGATGGATAATCTGCATCCCACACCCCAAACCTGAAGGAATAAGCCTGCATGGGATACTTTCCTTGAAAACAATACCAACTCCTCAGCCTAATGACTTCTGTTCCCTCAAGGAATAATAGAAATTAAATATTGGTTCTGTAGTCACTTCCCTGCCATGCAGTGTAATATTATTCAATTTATGGTTTGAACACTTTCTGCTTTCATTTAAAACCCTACATTGTGGGGTTTATTTTAATTTGATTGTTAAGAAAAACCTTTGTGGACTGAAAAATCCCTAAAGCAGCTTTTTCTTCCAATTCTTGTTTTAAAGATGATTTGTTTTTTTAAGATGAGAACAATTTGCACTCACAACATGATACCACTCTCAGAAACACAATTTAGAATTGGACTTTGAGAATTTCCTACCTCAAGTTGGAAAGAAATACCTGATCATGTATTTCTGTAACTCTCTCCTGTCACCTTTTACCAAACTCCCGAGGTCGGTAAAAATAAGGACATTTAGGAATTACCACAGGAAGAAACCAGTGAAACTTCTTACAGAACATTCCTTTTTCTGGTGAAGATGCAAACTAGGGGGGTTTGGTTTTGGGTTTTTTTGTTCGTTTGTTTTGTTTTGTTTTGTTTTTAAATAATGCAGTCATAAGACAACAGAATTATTTTGGACAGGCAGATGTTGCAGGCTATTCGTCAGGATACTGCAAGTCTAAACTCACAACCTGTGTCAATTTATAGCCAATATTCCACACTCCCCTGCCAATCTGTAGATTTTATCATCACCACGTGAAAATTAAGGTAAGTACTCAACAAAGGAAGTGAAAAATAATGTTCTTCTATGAAAATACAAGTCAATCTAATTATGCCTCATTTTCCTTTTTAATATTTACCATGCATCTCTCTCATCCTTCTGGTTGCCCCTGTGTTTTTAAAGCCATCAAATGCTGTGCTTACATGGAATCTTTTGGAGCTCAGAGAAGTGTTTTCCCATCTTCATGCATGCAGTTCATAGAGATAAAAAGGGCATCTCAATGCATTTGCTGAACTGACCAAAATGACCTCAAGGTCATATTCTGGTCATTTCCTCCCATTTCAAATTCACATTTGAAGCCAGATTTTCAAAGGCTAAGGAGCGATGCCAGTTGGTGAGAAGTATGACCAGGACAAGAAAAAAGAAGGAGTCCAAACCTAATCACTGATATTCCAGTGATGGTAAGTCAGCTTGGAAGAATGACCTCACACTCTGGAAGGGTTGAAGCAGAACCTGCCAGCAGTATTGTCTGGATGGAGTTTTTTGACTTAATAACTTCTGAGCTGATAAGAGATTTTTGTACAGCCTTCTAAGTGGCATCTCACATTTCACGTTCAAATGAAAGCTTTTCAACAGGCAAATGGTGCTCTGGTTGGGAGCACTAAACTTTGAAAATTCACTTGACGTGAATTTCTGCTGGAAATGGACAATACAGAATCACAGCATCACCAGGTTGGAAGAGACCTTCAAGATCACCAAGTCCAACCCATGCCCTAACACCACCTCAACTAAACCATGGCACTTGTCGTGAACGGCCCACTGCAGCTTGTTGGTGCCAGAGCGGGAGGTGCCACGACCTTCCTAAAAGCGTCTCTAAAGCGAAGCCGCTCAGCAGGACCACCACACACACACACGCGTGCACGCATGTCGCAGTGTCGGACATGAACACGCAGGTTCAAGCAGCGGGTCCAAGGCAGGAGAGCAGAGTGAAGAGCCCTGCCTACCTTTATTTTCTGCTTTTTATATCTCTTTTAAAACAACCATACATTGGTAGATGAGGTTAACACCTCTGCAATTTTACAGGATAGGAACACAGTCTATCATCTCTCTCCGCCTTGGAGAAAGGAATGAAAAACAATCCAGAAGTTCAGAAAACATTCTAGGCCGGTTAGAAAAACAAGAGCTATGTTTATAGAAAATGCATGAGAACTTTTACTACAAAAGTAAAAACACAGAACGGTAGAAAAATCCAGGGTGACACACACACACACACACACGCAGATAGCTCCAGTATATGGGTTGATGATAAAGAGCGGGGAAGGGTCCTCGTATGGAGTTCCATGGGAGGAGGTTTATTGCAGCCACACCTTGAAGGGGTCCAGGGACGAAGATGAAGACCCTCCAAAGAACAATGGAGGGTCCAGGGTTTTATACGGGAACGGAGGGAGCATCAGGGACCAATGATCTGAGGGCGTGGGGGCGGTACACAGGCAGAACTAGGGTACGGGAGCCAATATGAAGTTTTGAGGGAGTGGCAGTGGGGCGAGGGTCAATGGGGGGAACCTGGAGAGGAGAACCTTCTAGAGCAGGAACATACAAGGTAACAAGGGGCAGAGAGGCCAACGGGGCCAACCAGGGAAGCAGAACTGGGGTACATTAATATAGCAGGGCAGAGCTTTCTGGGGGAAGCCTCTTCACAGAATCACAGAATCACCAGGTTGGAAGAGACCTTCAAGATCATCGAGTCCAACCCATGTCCGAACACCTCAACTAAACTAAACCACGGCACCGAGTGCCACATCCAATCTCTTTTTAAACATGTCCAGGGATGGTGATTCCACCACCTCCCCGGGTAAACCATTCCAATATTTTTATCACTCTTTCAGTAAAAAATTTTTTTGTAACATCCAACCTAAATTTCTCTTGGCAGCGTAAGGCTGTGTCCTCTTGTTCTGTCAGTGGTTGCCTGGAAAAAGAGACCAACCCCCACCTCACTACAACCACCTTTCAGGGAGTTGTAGAGAGTGATAAGGTCACCTCTGAATCTTCTTTTCTCCAGGCTAAACAATCCCAGCTCCCTCAGCCATTCCTCACAGGGCTTGTGTTCCAACCCCTTCACCAGCCGTGTTGCCCTCCTTTGGATGTGTTTGAGCATCTCAACGTCCTTCCTAAACAGAGGGGCCCAGAACTGGACACAGCACTTGAGGTGAGGCCTCACCAGTGCCGAGTACAGGGGAAGAATGACTTCCCTGGTCCTGCTGGCCACACCATTCCTGATACAGGCCAGGTGCCATTGGGCTTCTTGGCCACCAGGGAACACTGCTGGCTTATGTCCACTCAGCTGTCGACCAGTACCCTCAGGCCCCTTTCTGCCTGGCCACTGTCCAGCCACTCTGTCTCCAGCCTGTAGTGCTGCAGGAGTTGATGTGGCCAAAGTGCAGGACCCAGAACTTGGATGTCGCAGGGGGATCTGATGCTGATCAAGCACCAGTAAGCCAGGACCTTCCCAGAGAGAATGTCCTGCAAAGAACAGCTCTTCTAGGGGCCAGGGAAGCCTCCCTGGACAGCGGTGATCTCAGCAAGTGGAGCAATTTCTCAGCTACAAGTGATTTCAGCTCTTGTGATTCAGGTCTTTGTGAAATCACCCGAGGTAAACTCAGGGACAGAGAGACAGAAGCCGTGTATGGCAGTTCCACAGAGATAGCTTTTATTGTTCAGCAGTCCCTGTGAAGGAGAGGCCAGGGACAGCGGCTCCCAGGATTTCAGGGCAAACCCAGGGTCTTTTCATGGGAAAAGCAGGGGGTGGGGCAGTTACCAATTTACCAGCTGGACAAGGTATTACCATATAGAAACAAGGCATGCTGGGGGTGGTTCACTTTGTCGCTGTAACCTAGAGAGAGGTTTCTTATCTCTGAGTCCTTTTGCCCTCAGGTTTCTCTCCTCTAAGGGAGTGCAGAGGACTCCTGAGTCAAGGGCTCACAGCCCTCAACACTTGGACTTGTTAAACTTCATCTTATTGGACTCTGCCCATCTATCCAACCGTCCAGGTCTCTTTGCAGAGCCCTCCTACCTTCCAACAGATCAACACACGCTCCCAGCTTGGAGTCATCTGCAAATTCACTGATGGTAGAGTCAATACCCTCATCCATGTCATCAATAAAAATATTAAACAGAACTGGCCCCAGCACAGACCCCTGAGGGACACCACTGGTGACTGGCTGCCAGCCGGATGCAGCACCATTCACCACCACTCTCTGGGCCCGGCCATCCAGCCAGTTCTTAACCCAGCAAAGAGTGCACCTGTCCAAGCCGTGGGCTGCCAGCTTTTCCAGGAGTATGCTGTGGGAGACAGTGTCAAAGGCTTTGCTGAAGTCCAAATAGACAACATCTACAGCCTTTCCCACATCCACCAGGCAGGTCACCTGGTCATAAAAGGAGATCAGGTTGGTCAAACACAACCTACTGCTCCTAAACCCACGCTAGCTGGGTCTGATCCCCTGGCCATACTGTAGGTGCTGTGTGATGGCACTAAAAATAAACTGCTCCATTACCTTACCAGGTACCGAGGCTAGACTGACTGGCCTAAAATATCCAGGATCCTCCTTCCTGCCCTTCTTGTGAATGGGCATCAGACTGGCCAGCTTCCAGTCAGCTTGAACCTCACCAATGAGCCAGGACTGTTGGTAAACAATGGAGAGCGGCTTTGCAAGCTCATCTGCCAGCTCCCTCATCACCCTGGGATGGATCCCATCTGGTCCCATAGATTTATGAACATCCAAGCAGCCCAGCAGTTCTCTGACTGCCTCCTCCTGGATAACAGGGAGGGCTATTCTGCTCCCTGACACCATCTGCCAGCCCAGGAGGACAGCTATCCTGAGGACAAAACATCTTTGTACTAAAGGCCGAGGCAAAGAAGGCGTTAAACATCTCTGCCTTCCCCACTTTTGCAGTCACTAATTTCCCTCCTGCATCCAGAAGAGAACAGAGGTTGGTCTTACCCTTCCTTTAGCCATTAATATATTTGTAAAAACATTTTTTATTATCCTTCACAAAAGTTGCCAAATTAAGTTCTAACTGAGCTTTGGCCTCTCTAGTTTTTTTCCTACGTGCCCTAACAACCCCCTTAAATGTTTCCTGAGATACCTGACTCTCCTTCCAAAGATGATACATGCTCTTTTTATTCCTTAGTTCCTTCATAAGCTCCTTGCCCATCCAGTCTGGACATTTGCCTTGTTGACTCATCTTTTGGCACACAGGGATAGTCTGTTCCTGTGCCCTCAAGATCTCTGTTTTGAAGCACGCCCACCCTTCCTGGACTCCTTTGTTTTCAAAGGCTGCTTCCCAAGGAGCTCTTCGAACAAGTCTCCTGAATAGACCAAAGTATGCCCTCCGGAAGTCTAGTGTGAAAGTTTTATTGATGCCCCTCCTTATTTCAGCAAATATGAGAACTTGATTATTTCATGATCACTGTGCCCCAGACAGTCTCCAACCACCGCATGTCCCACCTGCCCATCTCTCAAACAGCAGGCCTAGCGTAGTCCCTTCCCTGGTGGGCTCACTCACCAGCTGTGACAAGAAGTTGTCCTCTGCACATGCTAAGAACCTCCTGGACTGCCTCCTCTCTGCTGTGTTGCATTCCCAGCAGCTGTCTGGTAGGTTAAAGTCACCTACAAGAACAAGGGCTGGTGATCCTGAAACATCCTCTAGCTGCTTGTAGAATAAGTTATCCACCTCTTCTTCCTGGTTGGGTGGTCTGTAACAGACTCCCAGCACGATGTCGGCCTTGTTGGCCTTCCCCTTAATCCTTACCCATAGGCATGCAACTTCATTGTCATTAGTTTCAATTTCCATGGCATCAAAAGCCACCCCTCCACCTCTTCTCCCTCTCCTGTCTCTTCTGAAGAGCTTGTAGCCATCCAGTGTAGTGCTCCAGTCACGTGAGCCATCCCACCACGTTTCTGTGATGGCGACTACGGCACAGCTTTGCTGCTGTACCACGGCTTCCAGCTCCTCTTGTTTGTTACCCATGCTGCATGCGTTAGTGCACATGCACTTCAGCTGGGCTGCTGACTTCACCCCTGACTCTGGCTCACCACTCTTGGGCTTGTTTCTGGAGAGCTTGGTTGCATCCTCTTCCCCCTTCAAACCTAGTTTAAAGCCCTCTCAATGAGTCCCACAAATACATGGGCTAGAATCATTTTGCCCTTGTTAGACAGATGGAGCCCATCTGGCTGCAGCAGGCCAGGTGCAGTAAAAGATGCCCCATGATCAAAGAACCCAAAATTCTTCCAATGGCACCAACCCTTGAGCCACTTGTTGATAATGTGGGCTCTCCTGCTCCTTTCATCACTTGTCTCTGCCACCAAAGGGACTGAACAGAGCACTACCTGTGCTCCTGCCCTATCAACCCCTTGACCCAGTGCCCTGAAGTCCCTTTTAATTGCTTTGGTGCTCTTTTTTTTCAATCTCATCACTGCCAGCCCAGAGTATCAACCATAGGTAATAATCAGAGGGCTGAATCAGCCCAGGGAGTCTCTCGGTAATACCACGTACCTGGGTGTGAACTGGCTGACCTTCAGAGCTCACCACTGCTCACAGAAACTGGTGAAAAAGCAGCTCTGAGATGAAAACAAAGCAGCTTCAAGGCAAACTTGGCTCTGCTGAACAGCTCTGGCCCAAGCTGGTTCACTCCTTACTTGCTGCCCACCTCCCTGCAAGCTTTTACATCCCACAAAATGAACAGTGAAAGCCTGCTCTGAAGTATTTACTGGTAGGGTTTTTGACAAGCCCCAAAAAAGCACATTATGTGCTGTTGATCCAGAGTTACACAACTTCATATGGCTTCAGGGAGCTCTGGATGGGGTGTGAGAGCTGCTGGGAGCTGGAGAGACAGCATAATTCAAGTCCTGCTCTGTGACAGAGGGGCTGCTGTTGCGCTCTCTCTCTTTGTCAGCTGAAAATTCAGTAGTTTTTTTTCCTACTAACTCTTTACAATGGTAGCTGGCTGGTTGGATAGATTGTTGGACCTGTGATTTTCCTGGTTTGGTTATTGCTGTGGTGATTTGTGTTGCTGCACTGCTTAGAGGAAGCACCAAACTGGGACTCTGTGGTATTAGATACAGTTGTGATAATGAAGATACAGAAACCAAGATGTAAAGGGGAAGATGATGCTAATGTGAGAGCACGAATCTGATTACAAAACCAGGTATTTTTGTGGCAATGCATCAGGTATCCCTAATAATGTGTTTGTGGTTCTTCCATAGTTTTCTACAGTTCTATGTCAAGGCTGTATTGCTCCAATGGTGACAGGGAGGACATGAAATAATAAAAGGTTCTGGTGGCTCATGTGTGTCACAGTCTGCCTGCTCTCAGAACCCTTGGCAGATCTTACTCTCCAAGAAATTTAATTTCCTGATGTATACTTCTGGTTTCTTCTTAGAAGACTATACTAGGATTCAGCATTCCAACATCACCTTCCCCATGACAAATCACAAGGACTTTCCTCCACAGTCAAGCATCCCAGTGCCATGGGAGGTCAGTGAAACAGGTTAAACCACAGGAGATTGAACATTGTCCTCTCAGAGGAATGGTTGGATTTGGACACTATGAAAGTCCTGCTCCTTTATTTTGGGAGATGTGAGCTGAACTTGGATGTGCCAGCCCTGGGAAAAAAGTGATTTACTCATGGAGCATGTTGGGTCAGTGGAAGGTCCTGCCCAGGGCTGCTGCCCTGGGTCTGCAGCCAGCACAGAGGGATCTCGGCTGGCGATGAAGGACAGGGCCCAGCTCAGGTCCCCCCAGCTGCAGCCCCTCCTCTGGGGCTCTACAGGGGGACAGTTACAGCGAGCTTCAGTATTGTCACACACCTTCTCTGCCCTCACAGGTGAGTGCCCACAGTTCTTCCCACAGCTGAAAGACAAGCCCAGTTTTTGTCATTTCTCAGTGTGCCAGGCTGAATTTTATCTGTCGGTGTATAATGGGTCACTCTCTACTCCTTGTCTGAGGTAGGCAAGCAGTGTGGTCCTCTGTAGGAGCTTCCAGAGGAAGGAGCTTCCACCCTTTGAGGTATCCCAGTGCATTTTATGCTGCTGTAAAACCTGACCCATTAATGTTCATGTCTGAGCAAGAGCCAGAGCAGGAGCTGCCTCAGAACGATAGTGGCTCACTGGGGATGAAATGCTGGGTTTGGACAGTTGCTTCAGGTGATCTTTATTTTAATGGTTTGTGGATTACGGTTTTTTAAAACCCTTGTGCACACTTCTAAAAGTCAGACTGTCTCAATGACATCATGCAGATTTGCTTTTTTGCACAGTTTTTTGGATCCTCACACATACCAAGCTCCAGCATTTCATCAAGGAGACATATCTGCAGGCAGTGCGGCAGCTGCTTCCTGGCTCCTGGAGCCTGCAACGCTTTATTTGGGTCACGCAGAGTATCTTTCCTTCCCCTTGAACCAGGTAAAATGTCTGCTCGGTTCTGACAGTGAAAGAGAGCACCACGAAAGTGAAGCTATTTTAGAATGGAAATTGTAAATGAAGAACTTTGCGCAGTACGTTTCTAATCACCTACAGGCAGTGCTGCTGGAGCGAAGGGAAGCTAAATTCAGCTCTCACTTGGCACCACTGTAACTTCTCTGATCCTAATGTGGGTCACTGCATCCCAGCCACAGAAACATCCCTGCACAGGAACCCTCCCTATGTCCAAAAACCTGGAGAGGGGATTAGCTCTGTGTCACACCTTTGTGCAGCTAAACTGCAATAGTAATGCAGCCCTCAGTTCATTCTGTATTGATGATGAAATTGGCTTTCAGAGTTTTGCAGGGGATCATTGTGGTGATTACTAGTTCTGGCAATATTCCAACAGGAGAGTGTTTTGCTCTCAAGATTCCATAAAGTTAGAAAAATCCCAGTTGAAACTAAATCCAAGTTCTGTCTCACTAGCAATTAGAATTATGCAAAATCAGTACTAATAGTTGGCAACTGCTGGTGCTTACAATGAATCAATATTACTAACTGGAGGTGTTCAATAGTTCTGAAATTTACATTACTTACAGGGAAAAATAGAATTTTGAAATATCATTAAAGTTTCTGATCCAGAAAAAAACCTGCATTGCAAAATCACTTTGGTGTGATGCAGTATCCAGAATAGCAGCTTCCCAAATAAAGCTTTCTCAAGCCTTGCTCTCCAGCTTGTGCTGTGCTGTGTGGGTGTCAGGTTGGTGTGCTCCTCGCTATTCTGAGGGTGCTACGTTCCAGATAGAGCCAGGGCTTTCAGGGCTTTGTGTTGGGTTGAACAAAAAGCTACAAACTATAAACAAATCTTCGTCTTCCTTCTGAGGCACCACAGCAGGATGAACCTGCAAGTGAGAGCAAAGCCCAGTCAAAATAGTTGAGTTTGATACGTGACCTCTGCAAAATTACTGAGCCTTCCAGGATAATGGCACAAAGCCATGAATTCATTACCAAGGGCAGCCAGATGTTTGCTGAAACATCCTCTGATGATCCCCTGAAAAGTTTGGTAGGACAAATCATTTTGCTAACCGGTTGCAAGTTTTGAGTCCAGAATGCGTGACCCAGTTTCCTATTCCATGACTGAACAATTTGCACACCTCTAAATATAAAACTGCTGATAACAGATCCGTATTTGTGGGAAAGGGAGGTGCCTCAGGAACTGCACTGGGCAACATGTGTTTCCAACCACCCCACAAAACCTCCCTTACAAAAGGTGAATCCAGCACAGTTTTTGTCCTTTTTCATTCCCACATACAAATAAACATCAAAGCCCAAGTTGAAATTATAAATATATTTGTGTTGTTTATAATCATGGCACTACACAGTGTAAATCATATCATTTCATTTTTCTTGAAGGAATCGGAATAGAATAAGACAGTATTGATACACAACAGCCTCTCACTGTCCTACTTATTTCTGTCTCAGTGTGTTTTCTGAAGTAATAATCCTAACAATGGAAGCAATAAGTGAATTGAATAAGCTGTCCAGCGAACAGAAATAAACACTCTCCTCCTGGTTGTGACCTCAGCGTGGTGCAAACCCGGTGCAAGCCCCGTCAGCCAAGGGAGTAGCTCCAGAGCTGCCAGTGCAGCCCAACTGGCCCGGGCATGGCCCTGCCCAACTGCACCCTGGGACAGCCAGACCGGGCTGATCTCGAGGAACAGCCCCGGGACAGAGCCCTCCCCCTGCAACCCCAAAGCACTTGAAAGGGATAAACGGTGCGGTGGTCACGTTATAGGTACTGGGACTGAGGCACGCACAGATGGTGGTTTGCTGGAGGTCTTCCAGCTGATCCCTGTTGGGTGGCATCACCAGGAGTGCTGATGGAACGTGTCTGCTGGACCCTGTCGCCCCTGACCACGCAGGGTGATTCCCTCCCTAACCAAAGAGCGCTTTTAAAAAGAAACCATAGCATTTACAGTAGTTAAACAAATGCTACTTTTTATCAGCTCTATTTATAATAGCATACATTCCTTAGCTTGCTTATTACTATGTTGTTCATGACTTTAAGCCCTCACAGCTACTCTAGATAATAATTTAAATACACAGATCTTTAAAAAAATATTTCCATTACAAATATTTTAAAAATATACTTATCCTAAAAAGCTGTCCAGCACTATTCCAAAAATCTCTTGTAATAAATGTCTTTTTTAATTTTAACAAAAATATCTACTGTCATATAGAAGAGCTCAAGTTTTGACAAATCTAAAGTACAGTCAGAAATATATTGGGCCAGATTTCACTCTTGTTTATGTAGTTGCCAATTTGGATCATGGTGTTCATCTCAGCTGGGTTATTCCAGTATAACCAGGAGCAGAATATAGCCCTTAGTGCTTTAAAATAGCTAAATGGACTGGATGCTGCAACAGTTACTGGTGCCGAGCATTATGGGGAGGGAAATCCTTTACTTCACTGCATCTAAAAATGCAAAAGGATGATATATTTAGTATTTGTGCCATGACCAAAGACTTAAAGACTTGCCAGGCATCTGCAGTGGATGACTCAGACCCAGAATCATATTCACTTTTTTTTTTTTTTTTTTTTTTTTTTTTTTTTTTTTTTTTTTTTCTGAATGGTGCCTGCAATTGCTGTCATTAAATGCAGAATGAATGCTTTGGGAGAACTTTTGTAGGGAGAAAATGCCAACCTTCCTTTCATGCTGTCTACAATTCTAGGAATCATTTTAATTGCATTTTGCGACTTACAAATTTGTGTGAGTTTTAATAGGATCTCCCAGTACTTAGATCTAGGAAGGACACTATTTTAAATTGCTTCTGTATTTTCCAGCTGAAACATCTCCATTCATCCAGTCCTTTTCAAAGTGTATTTAGAACAATTTTCAAGCACTTATAAGAATCTGCGTCTCATCAGGACAATCTGGAAACTCATCTTTTAAAACACTGGAAATTTTTTTGGCTTTTGCCCCCTTTTTCCTTCAATCTTCAAGTTTAAATGCAGTGTTTGATTAAGGACCATGGAAATTAACCTGGTCTGATTGTACCAAGGGTACATGTGCAAGCAGATGTGACAGTCTCAGATCTGCCATTCCTGCCTGTGACCATCAGTGGCTAGAAGGGATCCTTACACACTGTGAGTTTAAGTCACGTTTAAAGCTTTTACTCTACTTGTTTTCCTCGTAGACTTTGCCTGATGACCTGGTAACTGATAAACCAAGGGAACTTAAGGATATCGACTAAGTTCAGTCCTCAGTGTCGTCTTCATCGTCATCGTCGTCCTTGCTGGGAGCACACCTTTGGAAGCAGTGCACCAGGGTGGCCAGGAAGAAGCTGGAGAGAATTGCAGCGATGGACACGGCAACTCCAGAGAAGATGATGATGAAAAGGTCTGTCAATGACAAACTGAATTTGCATTCACTAAAGCTGACCTCAGATAACTCATTCAGAAAGATCCTTCTGTTCTCCACGGGAAGGGAACACTGGATTTCATGGAGACCTGCAAGGAAATGGAAAGGGAAACAAAGCAGCAGAATATTGATGAATTCTTCTGTTCTGGGTCAGAGATTAAATGGCTGAAGAAATGTTTTAGGGTTAATTCCAGGTTTACAAAATTGTACAATATTCAGGGAAAAATGCAACAAAACCTGTCACTATCCAGAAACCATTACATAACCCCTTTGAGCAGATCCTGGAAATTAAGTTATTTTGTCTTCAGTCTTCCAGGGATCAGGTGTGATCTAGGACCATGACTTGGAGGATTTAAAAAAGTGAATGTTGAACCCTGGATGCATCTAAACCTGGAGACCTGAAAGCAATTCCCAGCTACTCCATTTGAACACAAACTCTGACTCCAAAACAGGGTAAGAGGGATACTGAAGTTCCTTCCACACCCTTCTACATTACTTTTTCCCATGTAGTTCCAAAACTACAGATGTTTTGTTTCTTTTTCTGGTCAAACAACAGTTTGGGCTTAATGGATGCTTGTTTGCCTGTGACCTTGTTTCCACCTTTTCTCTCTGGCTGTCCTGAGGCCATGCAGACTGACAGATATTGTTCCCCCCTGCATTACTGGAGAATGCCTAGAGCTGGGTTCTTTGTAATGAAAGCAAAAACCCCCAGATTTAAAACTGGTGAGAATACAGTTGGATGCTGGACGGTAAAAGCACACAGTTCACTGCATATGCTCAGCTCCCTCTTCATTCACCACGGGGGAGCATCAGGAGAGCGTTTTACCAGGGCTAGAATGGAACCAATACTAAGCGAATTAAGTCTATAGAGCTGCTGGCAAGGCAGCTTTTGTCTCACTATTAAGGACATGAATGTAAAGGGGAAATGTAAGAATTGTGTGTTAATGACACGAGAACTGCTGCTGAGTTACTTGATCCACTTCCACTCTACTGATGATCCCTGGATGTTCTCCCTGGTGTGGGCTCTGCCTTGCTGTGTGCACACAGAGCTCATGGCATTTCCATCCTACAGCTCTGCCATAGGACCATGATGACACTTTAAACAAGGAATGGTGATGATAAGATTCCCTGTGCAACTGTGAATCCCATTTTTCCTGTGGCTTGATAGCTGTGGCATGCAATGTTTTACTATTAAACCAATGTTTACTATTAAACCAATGTTTTACTATTAAACTATTACATTAAAAAGGGTTAATAGTGCTGCCCTGACTGATTGTCTGGATCCAGCCCAGCCCAGCTGTTGTGTTGATTTGAGAAGGAGTTTTAGTTAATTCCGCTGTGGAACCAATTATCACCCTAACCTACTTGACTTTGTAATGAGTTTTGTATTAAATTTTGATCCCTACGAGCCATCCTGTATCTGTTGTATTTGCCTAAAGTTCTGTTGCCTTCCTCTTTCTCATGCTTCTCTGACTGAGATCATCCTGAGAGCTGCCCCAGCAGTGTCAGCAGTCAGCCTGCCCAAGGCTCGCTGGCTCCTGCAGGCAAGCTGCTGCCCAAATCCACACTGGTTTTCCTGAGCCCAGAGTGCACTGGGTGTGCACAGCAGATGGTGAATAAGAACAACTGGCTCTGGAGATCTGTGAAACCTCCTGTTGTCTGAACTGACCTGGAAGGGAAAACAGCTACATGATTTCAAACATCCTCTGAGACTTCTGGAAATCTGACCCTGCAGTGTTTGTGACACATCTTGTGCATGAGCTGATACCCCGCAACACTTGAGCATGCAGAGGCTCTCCTCCCCGGCCTCTGACTGAGCTCCTTCTACAAACCTGCCTACTGTAAGAGCTGAGAGCTGGCCACCAAATCATATTTTCATTTCAGTACGTCTTGAAAGTGGCAGCTCTAGGCATTAATCAGAGTAAGCAAAATGGGGGACAGATGGATATCCTTCCATGTTCAAAACCGTGAGAAATGAGGGAGGAGGGAAAAGACATAGGCTGGAATTTCAAGACCTGTGTCTTTTTCATCACATTTTAAAAAGCAAAGATATTTTCGGTAAATAAATATAATCCTGACAGTAATCAAAGCAGTTGCATGAGCGTAACATACTGCAAATTCATTTGAAGAGGAAATTCCTTGCTAATAGGAAAACATCACTGCAGCATTTTGGTAGGAAAACCTGCACTAAGTGAATATGGCACCTACACAAATTCCATTTCACTTGTAGCAAGCACAAGAAAAAACAAGTTTCTGTACAACTGTGTTCCTGTAAAAGAAGTCACTCTAACAGAGGTTGAGACCTCCTGAGAACTGCTGTTTTCAGAGTAGCTGAGTCAAGCTCCTCAAAAGAAAGAGGGCACAGGTGACCATAAGCAACTCTACTTTTTAAAATTTCTGTCCAACTGCAAAATAAATTCTCAACTGCCAGCATTTAAAATACCTCTGTGCTGGAGTGATGGGATGGAATATCAGATCTGAGCTTCACAAGGAAGGAAGAAGAAAAAGAATGTATTGAACAAAAAAGAGAGCAAAGAAGACTCCAAAAGAAAACTCTTGTCCTGGGCAGTTCTACATACTGCAGCCTTTGGCTTTAGAGCTAACTTACTGTGGTAGCATTTGCCCAGGATCCCAGACATGGAAAGGAGCTCTCTCCTTCCTTCCCAACAGCAGTTCTGCCGTGGATCAAAGCTGAGCCTGTGAGCTCTATTCCTATTTCCCTGATGCTTTCACTTTACATCACAACACACAGAATGCAAACAGCAGAGGATCTGCAACACACCAAGGCACTTACAGGGTATTTCTTATTATGAGAATGAGTGTACTGTAAGGATTTTGAGACTCATTATACAATAAGGAGAAATAAAGGTGCTCCTCTCCATGTAGCCGTGGGTACTGGAATCTAGGTCATGTTCTCAAACCAAATAGATTAAATGGGAATTTGCTACTTGCTTTATTCTGTGACAGCCCAACAGGCTTGTGTGGCCTCAAGTTTTTAGAGAACTCTTAGTTGTTGGGAATAGCAGATGCCAGTGGAGGAAATACAGCACCACAGACCAGTGGGTCAGTGCAGGGGCCTCGCTCGCTCCCAGCTGTACCTTCAGCTGGGCTGTGTATGCACCGCCTTTTCCAAAAGACAGGAATGAGCTGAACTCTGCTACCCACACACAGAGCAGTCTCCTAAAGCTGTGCTGGAAGCAGCCTGGGAAGACTGCAGAGTTCAGTGGAAGCACATGGCTGTGACTGAAGGAAAGGAACACTGATCATTCCGTCCTGTTGGGTGGATGTTTCTTTTCACTGAGTAGTGACACTCTTGAAAAACCCAATACAGCCAAACAGAAGCTTTTCTTTGGATTCCAAAGAGAATTTGGAACAGACTGTTCATTTGGAACATCAGTAAGACCAGCAGTTCTATCTCTGGTGGCACAAGGAATTTCTCCTCCCAAAGCTGATGCAGTGGTTGTTGCACCAGAGCTTCCAACTGTTCACCTGAAAATATCATCACCTGCAGGTCACACACATCTGCTAAAGATGACAAATGGACAAACCCGTTTCATCTGCTTCCCTCCATTGAAACATGGCCCTGCCTTTATATTATTTACAAGTAGGTTGTTCTTACAACATGAGAGTGCAGAGAATTGATGGTCTGTACCCCACCTGTCCTGTTGCATTTGTGCCCAGCAATAGATCCATCTTTGCTCTTTCCTTGGGCAGGAAGTAATTCCAGGGCATTATACACCCTCTGCATGAACAATGAACTAATGAATGGTTTCTAGAAAGTGATCAGTATTAATTGTAGAGTGTAGGTTTTTTCCTCTGTGTGATTCTGTTGCATCTAGACTGGCTCAATCAAATCCTTCTCCCCGCACACAACCTCTGGAGGACAGGAGATGCCATTTCCCTTCAGACCTCTGCTTTCACACACTTTTAGTTGAATGGTGATAATTTTTATCACTTTTTTTTGGGGGGGGGGTGTCTGTATTTTTTATTTATTTATTTATTCTTTAGAATTTATTATTTTAAAAGACCAGCCTGGATTCTTGTAAAGGTCATCTCAAAGCATCTTGGTATTTAGTGCTTGGCTGCAGCAAGACAGCCTTTGATGACAGTTACATATATCTACCTCATTGCTCCCACAACATATTCAAGGAGTTGCTTCTTCATGCCAAACAAAATTGTAAATGAAATAACAAGTGTGAGTGTGCTATAAATACACAGCTTGGGTTATTTTGGTCAGGGCCATCCCATTATCTGTAATGACTCCAGCTGTCCCAAGGACAATGTCACACACCCTGTATCCTTTTGCTATGTCATCAGAAGGGGTAGATGTATTGCACTGGTACTGATTGCTTTGAAGTGCCAGGCAAGGGACAGGTGCCGAATTCTACACAGGCTTGTCTCAACACTGGAAAAATAAGGATGAAAATACAGGTCTATACCCCGAGGAATAGATTGTCCAAGTAACATGGGAAGTGTGAAAATGCTGGAATTCCAGAACCACAATGCTAAAAGGAGAGGCGGGTTTCTAAAAAGAATGAAATTCTCAAATAGGTTTCGGAACAATATGACTTTGATTGCCTTATATTAGAGGAGTACAACTCCACGAAGTCCAGCACTTAAACCCTTCCAATAAATCACAGGCAACTGGGCTGCTAGATCCTAAAAACGACTCTGAGTTTGTTTCTGTACAGGACTATGCCCAGGCTGGAATCCTTCCCTGTAAAACTGAGCCTCCTAGAAAATGGAAGCAGCCCAAAACCAGTCTGCATGCAAAGAATGAATAAATTCCATGTAAATTACTGAAAACAGACCAACAATGCTGTAATGCCCCAAAATTATAACTGGACTGATCTCACCATCTCAAAAATCCCATAAAAGCCCAGAGGCCCCTTCTCATCTGAACCCTGTTGGGACTTCGTAGCCATAATCCAACCCCGTTTCTCACAGGTTCTTGTGATCAGGAATTTTTAAACCATTGAGTGCATGGACATTGCCTGCTCCTGGCTGTGCCGTGGGTTTTTCCCTGGATAGATTGACTGATGCCCTACTGCGCTGTGAGTTTTGGTTTATACTCCCCCATCTAAAGACAAGCATCACGAGGCATCACTTTCTCCAGGTCCACTTGACTCTATTTTGAAGGACTCCTTGTGTTTTTCTGTCTCTGCTTATTTCTAATCCCTCTGCTAGATACATATTTTATTGGAGAACTTCTGGAATTCATTATCGCATCAATGTTATGGTCTGTCGGTTAGCAGACAGGGATTTCCCATCTATAATTTTAGATGCTGAATTACAAAAAGAAAGAAAACAAGAGAAAAAAAAAGAAGAAAAAGAAGCCTCAATTCTTTTGGGGTGTTTTGGAGTTCACAAAAAGCAGATACCAGGAGAAAGAGTTTCCTACTGTTCAGCAATGGGCAGCAGGATGAGATAATGCAAATGCACACTGGGATGTGCACTAGGATGTATAGGAAATACATCCACAGAAATATCTGAAACCATAAAAGTTTAAATGGGCTGCATGCACACATATTCACTACTGTGGATACAGTAAATGTAAAAGCACTACAATAGGCTTTTTTTTAGAGTAAATTTTGTGTTTGGGTGGAATTTAGCTGTTCCCTCATGTTGGTGAATGTAGTTGACACAGATTTGAAATATTTAAATGTGGCATGTTGTTTCTTGTGTGGTATTTTGCTCCCAGCTATGGTTTGCCTTAGTCTCCTTAAACACTGTCGCAAATGTATTAAATGTATTAAAAAGCAGTGAGAGAGGCACTGCCTCTGAAGTGAGATGAGATTTCATTCAAAATAGCCTCGAGCAATCAGAACAGTAAGGCTTGAAAAACTTGAAGCCTAGATTTAGGTCCTTAAATAAAACTCTTATGGCCAAGTGTCCTAAAGATTTGCAGAAAAACTTCAGAGGGTACTTAGCAGTTTGTCTCAATGCCTAAATATAAAGTTCAACATCAGGTATTCACATCTGCAAATGCTGTCCTCACATCTTCAAATCCATGAAAGATGGAAGTACTCCAAATAACCGTAGGATGGAAGAAACAGAGTGAAAAGCCAGTGGCAGTCAGATCATTTTACTGAAAATGTCTGGGAGATCAAATTATATATTTATATATGTATATATAGAAACAGATTTGATGCGCTTGTTAAGGAATATAATTTCTGTGAGGAGTTTCTGCTTGAGCGGGATAAAAGCTGCTGAATGTGTGAAATGTCTTAGGGCTTTTAATTCCTTTCCAGAAACACAGATCTCCTATTCTGTCCTGGTGATGTGGGAGCATGTGCATGATACTGGGGGAGAGCTGATGGTTGCAATGGACAGAACAGCCTGTCCTTTCTAGCTGCAGCTTGCTCAGGTTCTATATTGGTACATAAAGTTAAGGAGCCTTCTCTCCAAAGCAGATGAACAAATAACTGCTAATAAAGACTGATAAGTCAAGAGGACTTGTGAAACACTCAGTTTCTTCTCTGGCTGTTGGTTCAAATGTTAAAAAACCCCTCCTCCTGTGTCATTATGATGCTTTGTTTTGAAGACAATATTTAATATTTTCTGTAAACCAAGTAAAGGCCTGGACTAGTGAAAGAAGAGATTGTTTAATTTGTAGAACAAGTTATGCAACAGATCTCAGATTGGAATGGGATCATTGAAAGAGCCAAAAAGCAAGACATGGTTAACTCATGGCATGGAATGTCTAAACAGGCTTAGAAAAATCATTCTGTTCTTCTGGATCTAGAAGGGTCTAGAGGGTAACTCCTGTGAGGGGCAGCTGAGGGAGCTAGGGGAGCTCAGCCTGGAGAAAAGGAGGCTCAGGGGCGACCTTTGGCTCTGCACAAGTCCCTGACAGGAGGGGGCAGCCAAGGGAGGGGCTCTGCTCCCAGGGGACAGGGACGGGACAAGAGTAAACAGCCCCAAGCTGTGGCAGGGGAGGCTCAGGTTGGACATCAGCAGGAATTTCTTCATGGAAAGAGTGGTCAGGCCTTGGCAGGGGCTGCCCACTGAGGTTTGGAGTCCCCATCCCTGGAGGTGCCCAGGGAAGGACTGGACGTAGCACTCAGTGCTCTGGGCTGGGGACAAGGCAGGGATCAGGCACAGGTTGGACTCAGTGACCTTGGGGGTCTTTTCCAACCTAAATGATTATATTTTATGATTCTCATTACACTGATTCACTTCTGAATCTCTCTTTTAGGGGTGAATTCAGTCTGAGTTACAGCCTCACTGTCCCCTGCTCTTGGCTTTTTTCCTGCCTCCTCTCACTGCCATCCTTCTCCCCTGTTCTTTTTCACCGAGAGGTTTTACCTGGAAATACGCCACTTTTCCAGAATTTACCTGTCCATCCATACTGAAGAGGTATTGAAAACCACAGAAGCCTTTCAAGTAGCTAAACAGCATCTGTGTCAGCACTGACACTAAAACCCACTTGGAGTGTAGCCACTGCCCACAACTTTCCAAAGAGGAGCAACAATTGACCAAATGAGCCCTGAGCACCAATCCTCACCTCAACTTTGGCTACTTCAATTTCAGACTTTCAGAACATCTATTTTATTTATCACAGAACAAATCTATTTGGAATTTTGTCTCTGGCCACTTTTGAATGAGTTTTTAAATCTTCCTGGAAATACAAATGTACACAGGCTACCCATAAAAATGCTCAGTCTAAACCTTTGCTAAAAGTCTTAATACTGTTTTTGTAGAGAGCAGCAAAATTTTTAATTCTTGCAATGGGTAATGGGGAACTTAAATAACTAAACAAATAATTTAAATAATCCCAGAAACTGTATACAACTTCCCAAAGATAAGGGGAAGAAAAGAAGTAAAAAGCGAAATGAGGGCAAGATGACAGAAAGGAGACACTACAGTCACTCTCCAAGGAATACTTAAGCTCTAATTAAAAGCAATGTTAAAAATGCATTAGTCATTGGCAAACAAGGTCACAGGCCCAGCTGCCCAAAGCATGTACACAGAAAATAAAAATCAGCAACAGGGATGTCAACAAAGCCCTTCAATGTGGCCATTGCAGATTACTTGTATTGCTTAGTTACAGGCATTTATCTGAATCCAGTCCCTTCATCCTGATGGGATCCTCAGAGAGATTCAAGAAATGTCTTTTGTACTAATTTTAAATAAGATGTTTCAGCAAAAAATTATTCCATCAAAGCCCTTTGTATTTAAACACTAAAATGGAAGGTTCATAACCCTCTGTTCTGAAGGTCATTTGCACCAGTGACAATATTTGGCTGGCTGAGCCCTGAGTTTCAAACAGTATTACTAAAAGAACTAGGTTAAGAGATGAGGCAAAAAAAGAAAAGTGCATTTTTAGCCAAGATAAATGTGATGAACAACAAGCTCTGAAAGCAGAAGGAAGCCCAGCCAATACGAGAAATTGCTGAGTGTATTTTTGTAGACCAACTTAGGCATTGGATCTTTCAAGGTATTTTTTTGTTCCATCAATTTTCATGGCCCCATGGAGTAAAACCTTCTATGAAAGTTTTTGTAGCTCCCTTTGTAGGGATAAAGATCTTACAGCAACTTTTCTATTTCCAAAAAATAATCCCATATTCTTAATATCCATACTCCTCCTGATCGAAAGGCTTTAATATATAAATTTGCCACCATGTGCCATTCAGGTGTAACGAATGCCTACATAACCAAACATCCTTCTACAGAAAATCTTTTGTGTTTTACTTAACCATTGTGACCCACAGCAAACACTTTGTCTTCTCCAGGAAAAAGAACTCTTCTATTTTTTCCACTTATCACCATCCCACTGATCTTCGCAATTCCTTCGCGTACTTTGCGCTACTCTCACTAATTTGTTTTTAATCAATTACTAACCAAATTAGAGGGTAAAATTGTAATTTTGTTTTGCACTATGATGAAAATGCTCGTTTTAATGTCTCTTTATGGTAAAAAAAAGTGTTTGCTGTTTTAAAGTGCTAGGTTCAATCGCAAAACTTTTAGTGCAGTTTTTTAATGAGTCTGCCTGCAAATTTGCCAGGATGAGGGTATCATCTGGTGAGAGTATTCACCTTATGCCAATTAAGCCTTTATTTAAAATTTAGGTTAGATGAATAAATGCTGAAATCTGTAAAATTATTGAAATCCCAGCTGTTCGTGTGAAGCGACAAGTTGGATGAGCAGAGACAGCTCAGCTGGGCAGAGCCTTTCCAGCCTTTCCAACCAGCTGGGCAGGCAGGTCAGCAGAAGTTAGAACTTTACAAACTATTTCTGGTATTGTGCCAGGAGGAAAATGGACCTGGCTCCTGCAGAACTAATGAGTTGAAGTACGGCTTTTGTTCAGATCACTGAGTCCTCCAGAGACCTTAATTACAGAGGGACAGAGCTTCAGGATCAATTATCAAGATTTCGGTTCAGAGTGACAAAACTTCCCATTTTAAATCAACTTTGTATTTCTTTTGCAAAAGCCAAGGGCAGCTTGGGCTGACAAGTTTCCTGCAGTGCTGCAGTGAGAGGTGGAGCAGTGGCTGGGCTTAGTGAATAGTTCACTTACTGAGGGACTTCCCTCAGACGGGCACATTTAACTACTTTAAGTGTCATTCATAGTGAGGAACCTAAATGAATCACCAGACCCTAAATCTGTCTGCAAATGTCCTTCTCCCATCCATAAGTACAGGCCAGGCAACACAAACCCTTGAGCTGCTGCAGAATTCCAAAGCAGAAGCAGCCAAGATCTTTTCTTAGGCTCTGGAAATGTATCCCTATTTTTCCTCCTGTATTTCCACAGAGAAAGCCTCCTGCCCTACTTATCCTGGTGTGTTTGCTGCAAGAATCCTTTGTCTCCAGACTTACAGCACTATCAGGAGGAGCCAGGGAGTCTGAATGCTCAGAGTTTAGTGAGTTGCCCTTCCCACTGTTCCCAGGAAAGGCCAGGCAAGCGTGGCCTTCGATAAGTATAACCAGACAAGTACCACTAATTTAATGAGTTCCGAATGGGTACTATGTTGTGACATCATTAAAAACTGGAAACCAGGTGTAAAATGCAATCAAATCATAATTCTAATAATTTAACTCTGACTTTCCAAAAGTTGTTTTGCAAGGCATGCAACTGTGGCCATGTATTTCAAAAAGTCATCCAGACAGTCTTTCCTTTTTGGGGTCAGTATTGCACTCACCTTTGTGAAGAATGTTTTGGTGCTTTATTAAAGGAGACAGTGACTGTTTTTTGGGGCAGCAGCTCACAAGAAGCCCTGATGCTTTTCTGCATCCATGCACATCTCTCACTGGCATGGATGGGTGCGAAGAGAGCAGGGGATTCGCTCCAGGGAACAAATCCAAATCCTTGCAGGACAGCTCTGATCAGATCAACCACTTGAATATCTGCTCCTTCCCTCTTTGTCTTCCCAAATCAAGTCTTAGTTAAAGTTTGCAAGGTCTAAATAAGCTAGTAGTTGTTCAGCTCTTTGGCCAAAACACAACTATGGATGAGAGAAAACACTGTGGGAAAGCATCTCTGAGCTTGGAAGACCCTGGGAAACTCTGGCAGTGCTATGGGAAAGCTCACTCACTTGAGATTTCCAGACATAAGTTTAGATACACTTTAAAACACTGAGGGTGCAGCAGAGAAAGAGGTAGGACAGGCTCAAACTGAACAGACTTAGTCAGGATCAAGGGGAACAACCTGGAAGTTCAGTAAAAGCCTGAGGAAAGTGAATTGCTGTGTGAACTGATGTTCAGCATTAGAGACAGGCAGATACTTGATTCAAACTGAGCAAACTTTAGCTAAAACATCAGGAAAGGTGGGATAATAGGCCCAGTTTGGTTTAGAAAGAATCAAGATCAAAGTTTTACTGAGACAGAGTCAAAACGCAACACTTTTTCCTCAAATAACTTCTTCCTTAAAACAGCTCATTTACAGCTAAGAATATTCAGGGCAACATAGGTGAGTGTATTAGAAAGATGCTACCCAAGGTCACAAGCATGGGAAGAACCCGAATAACTGACTGCAGAGTCTAAGCCTGGAGTGACAGGACACAGGAGAGCAGCTTCAAGCTGACAGGGAGTAGGTTTAGATGGGATATGAAGAAAAAATCCTTCCCTGTGAGGTCAGTGAGGCCCTGGCACAGGATGCCCAGAGAAGCTGTGGCTGTCCCATCCCTGGAAGTGTCCAAGGCCAGGTTGGATGGGGCTTGGAGCACCCTGGGATAGTGGAAAGTGTCCCCTCTGGGGCCCTCCCAAAGTTTCCCTGCTCCCAGCAATCTGCCTTTGGGAGCTGCTCAGTGGCAGGAGTTTATGCCCTGGTGCTTGTTGGGAGACATGAACTGTGAGATGATCTCCTGCTAAAGCTGGATTAAGAGAGGCTTTGGGGTCTGGTGGGACATGTGGAACAAGAGTCTAGATTCCCTAGACATGGCAGCCTTAACACTTTTATTTCCACCCCCGTGCCTTTCTGAAAATTACTGGCTCAAATACCATGTTTATATGTTTTGCATTTTGGGGGTTCCAAAGCCATTTCAATTTTTTTCTCATACTGGAAGCAGTGCTATTTTAATAAAAAGAGCCAGAATCGAGATACTGACGTGTTTGAAACACAGAGCATCACAACAAAATACTTCCAGGAACAGGCTGACAATCACAGTTGCACAAAATGGGGATTTAACCCTTTTGTAGCTGCTTTATAACTGAGCAGTAAAATGAGAGGAAAAATCAGTTTTCCTGAGGAGCTGACACAGAATATTTAGCTGCTGAAACGGCTTATTGTAGAAAATATATTTACCAGAGAGAAAAAGAAGTCTGGAAGAGAGCCAGCTCTGGGTTGAATGAATTTGAAAAGGCTCTTTCATTGCCTATGTAAGTTTAGTCTTTAAATCAAAATTATTAGGGCTTAATTTTTAAATTTTATTTCTTAACAGGGAGGAGGACCTGCTGCTAAAAGAAGCAAACACGGATTTAATGGGCTTGTTTGTTGAAAAGCATGCAATTACAGCCTGAGCAAACTGCAGGCAGGACAAAGACAATGGGAACCCTCCTGCCCTCCCAGCCACACACAGACACAAAGACTGCACTGAGAGCCACAGAGCTTTACCTTTCTGGAGCTTGGATGCATTGTCCTGTATCCAGCTGAAAAGATTGGCAAAGTCACAGTCACAGACCCAAGGGTTGCCATCCAAGCGGATGGTTCGCAGGGAGGGCAGCGCTTCCAGGGCTGCCACGTTTAGGCTCTGTAAGTTATTGTCATTCAATTCTAACACTTGGAGCTGGTCCAGGTTCTCAAAAGCAGCCTCATCCACATCCACCAGGTTATTGTTTCCAAGGCTCAATTTTATCAGTTTCTCTGCTGATTTGAATATCCCAGCATCGAGCTGTGTTAAATTATTGTAGCTTAAGTCTAAATACACCAGTTTGGTTGAACTGCTAAAAGTGCCCTCTTCTAAAGAGGTGAGGGAGTTATTCCTGAAGTCCAAATAGACTAGATCTCCATAAAATATAAAGAAGTCAGCTGGTATCGCCTGAATGTTGTTATCAGCTATAAGAAGTTTCCGTACATCCAATGGAAAGGGATTAGGAACACTTGGGAGTCCTTGATCCCGGCAGTCTATGGTGTGGTAGTCCATACAGCTACAGACAGCAGGGCAAAGATGACCCCCGGGCAGGAAAAGCAGGCAGGCAAAGCCAGCAAAAGGCAGGAGGCAGGAAGGAAAGCATGGCAACATCGTCAAGGATCTGAAGGCTGTGATGAGCACCACTTCTAGGAGAAAGACATTTTGCTCAGCTGAGCAGGAGTGCCTGGTACTTGTGTGTGTGTGTGATTGTATCCAGGAGATCACATATCATCACAGATCCGATAGCAGCAGTCTGGAGGGGGAGGGAGGAGAGAGGGAGGGAGGCAAATGTGAGGATTTACACTGTCAGAATATTATGATGCTGTACAGGGTGAGGAAAGCGATGATTGGGTACACGGAGGATCTTTCAAAGGACTCCCTTGCTTTTGTGAGCTAAAAAAAGCCCAGAGCCTGTTTGAATATTTGCTGTATATTCCAGCAAAGGGGAAATCACACCTGATCCTGTGACTCTGACAGCAACAGCTTCTGCTTAAAAAGCCTTTCAGGTAAAAATCCCTGATGAGACCACTTACTGTGTTTCTTAGCAGGACCCTCCATCAAGGTCACCAACAGCTATGGAAATGCAAGCGAGGGTCAGGCAGTGTCCTGGATGCCTGCTAAGGACAGTTTTCCCTTTTATTTGTAAAACAGGGAGCAGAAGGGGGGAGCCCAAAGACAAGAAACGCTGCTTTGTGGTGTTTCTGGATTCCTCAGCTGTTAGAGCAAGCCTGTTCACACTGTCTAAATATGACTCAGTATCTTTTAACCAAGAAGAATAACCTACAGCAGCAAGAAGGAATATGGTCTCCAAAATGAGGGGCTTTTCCTTCCTGTTGTAATGACCTAAAAATCTACTTTCTACTACAGCACCAGTAATGTCTGTTGGGCCACATAAAAGTGCAAAATGTGGATCAAATCTTTAGCTGATTAAAATTGAACTGGTTTTATTAATTTTAAGGGGGTTGAAATATTTGACAGTTAATCTGCCTGTCTCCTGTGGGACAGCAGAAATGATTTTGCAACAAGGCATCTGTATTTTCCTGGCATCCTCAAACCGACACCCGCAAAGGCAAGTCCTCAGCCAGCTACACACAACTTTTAACTCCATCCCTCCCTCTTTGTTCAGGGCATGTAAGCAGACAGTGGGACTGGAGTACTAGGGTCACACCTATGTGCTGTGATGGAAGATTTTTCTAGAGACAGATGGTATTTGGGTGCTGTGGTGGAAGATTTTTCTAGAGACAGATGGTATTTGGGTGTGTGTATCCTGATGAGAAGAGCACAAACACCTTTGGCAGCTCATTCTTAGATCAGACAGAGGCCAGAAATCTCGATTTAAGGTCATATTTCATAACTGAATTCAGAGTATCTTTCATCCAGAACAAGGGACAAAGATTTCCTTCTAAGACAGCCTTTCTTCCAAGATACCTGTGCCTGGACTCACACAGTGAAAGCAGTATCACTCACCTCTCCTTTAGTACATACCTAGAAACACTGAGCTGTTGGGAGGGAACAAAGAGGGAACCACACTGTTCTCAATAGCACCACTGACAGAAAAAGATGAGATGGGCACAGATTGAAAATCATCCGAACACAAGGAAACATTTCTCTCACTGTGAGGGTGGCCTGGCTTCCCAGAAAGGTTGAATAACACCGCAAAACCCAACTGGGGACAGCACTGGGCAAACTTGCTGTAACGCTGCTTGAGCAGGGGACTGGACAAGCTGATTTCCAGAGGTCCCTTCCAACCTCAGCATTTCTCTGAGCTGCTCTTGGGAACATGCCAAGGTTTGTACCTTTGAGCATCTCCCTCACATTTTGCAACACACCCTGTTTCTAATTCATAGGTCTTTTAGCTAAACCACCTTGAGACAGCCTCTAGATCTCTCCCATAAAGACACATCCTGCTCCAGGTGCCTCTCATGTCTTAAATTACTTTGAAAAAACCACCCAGAAAGAAATGGGCACAGCTGCCTCTATAAATCACCAGGGCAAAGCCCAAATAAATTCCTGAGGTGATTATTTAAATTATTTACCTTTAAATTACACAGGAAGTGGCAGTTTGACAGGCTACCTCCGACTAGAAAAACCCAAACATGCAAAATAACTCTTGTGGTCAGGATTCTTTGAACTGGCATCAACAAGTAACTGCAACTGGTATTTCTCATGCAGAACTGATGCTTTTTAAACTCTTAAGGCTCTATCTTGCAAACAATTGCCCCTGCTGCAATCTACTGGTTTTCTGCCCCTAACTTAACTAAAGCTTTAGGTCAGAGATAAAGATGTTTCTAACATATGAAAACAGAACTGATTTGATATCTTTAGCAATGTAATTTTATATGGAGAGATTCAGCTTTCTATTAAGAGCAGATATTTATTCACAGGATTTAAGGGTCTCTGTGGCTTCTCCTCTGCAGACTCCCCTTTTTCTATCAAGTGCAGAGAATCAGGATGTGACATTTTCATTTCCAAGATGCCTCAGCCTTCACAGATGGAAGACTACAGACAATAAGGCATAATTTGTGAAAGTTCCAAGAACATGTTAGTGGCAGGGGTAGGAAGAGGACTCAGCTTCCCTAAGAATTCCACCAGCCCTTGCTAAAACTACCACTCCTTTCTGTACAGAACAGACCTTCCTTTTGCTCAGCTACTTACCTGTATCCCCTATGTGCTACCCCTGTACCCAGCCCCACCCTCACAGCATATTCTGCACAGTCGTTTGCAGTTGGCAATGTCTGCACAGAGCATGTGGAGCTCTCCTGGCTGAGATCTTTGTGAAGGGATTGGCAGGAGATGAGGGATTACTATCAGGCTCTGGATATTTTGGGATAGGTATCCCATAGGTTTGTGAAGCATCAGCCCTGCTCCCACAGCACCCAGGGAAACAGAGTTTCTCTGCTAAGGTGTGACAGCTCTGATCTTCTGCTGCACAAGCCCAGCTGCAGTGCCTGCCACAGGCTGATGCCTTTCTATGCTGTCTTTGATTTCAGAGACTTTCTTCCTGACCCATCTTTCTCTGTGTAACATTTCCTGTCTAATTTTGTCTTTTTTAGCTTCTGCTTATTTCTGTTTCTCAGCTGTATCCCTCACAGCACGGAAGATCTCTTGAATCTTTTTGAAGCTTCATTCACTTGCCAAACATTTTGTGCAGTTTTGACTGGCAGGAAGAAGGCAAAGCTTCTATCTAAAAAATATTAAAGCTTTACTTTTTAAAATCGTGTATTTGAATCAGTCAGTGACAGTAACCTGGGGGTTTGTCTGTGATGTGCTAAGTGCACAGCACCCTCTTGTGCCCTCGGACACTGGGCAACCACAGCTGATCTGCTTCCTTCTGGTGAACTGCTAGCAAGTTTTACCATATTTCTACAGTTTGCCTGTCAGGTTCCCTTCTTCCTCTTCCTATTAAAGAAACCCCAATCAGTCTGTATAAGAAAATAAAAGACATAAATCAGGTGGTGTTCTTATGTGCTTCAACTGACACTTTGGTAAAACACAAAATTGCTCCAGTGAGTAGTCTCAGAAATAAAGAGGTTTTATAATCTGTGCTTCTTTAGTACTCCCAAGCAAAGGCCCAAAGCTTTTCCACCTTTTTTTGTACTTCCAGTACTAAAGTTTAGTTCATATAGGTTTGAAAAAGCACAAACTTCCCAATTAGAAATTGATATCCAACAAAACACCCAAATATTCTTCTTCCACACAGGTGGGATACCACATTGATCAAATTTTGGCTGTTAGCTGATTTATGTGTGATTCAGCCTTCCAGGCTCCCCTAACAGGACAGGATGGGTTTGAAAAACATGCTTGTAAATCAGGGTAACAATTCCAGTTCCAGTTCTAACTGTAGAGGATTTTGTCTCAAATCCTTCTGTGGTGAACAAAGAAGGAAAACCAATTTCTCTCCACACCTCCCAGTAGCAGAAGTTGGATAAGCACAACAGTAGGCAGGCTTTGGACTAAAAACAATGATATGGATTTCCATTCTTTAATCTTTTATTCAGGATACTACCAGGGGAAACCTTGAAAATAAAAGGCAGTGACAAGCTGCACTGGTCCTGGATCCTGAGTGTGCTCGCAGTACTGTATCACATCAAGCAGTAAGAAACTAAGAGGAAAAACATTAGCTTCTGACAGAATTTCCATCTTTCCATTGAAAACTTCCAGCACTCCCCTTAAAAGTTCTCAAAACTTCCCCAAATAATTTGAGTAAAGGAGTTGAAAAGAAAGAGCAATCGCCGTGCAGACACACGTGAAGGATTTGGGTCTCAGCCAGTAAATCCTTCCTTACAAGAGACTCAGACTGAAAACTGTCCATCCTCATGCACATTTTTGAGCAGCAAATTGAGCATATTTTTCCATGAAGGAAGTTATTATTCCAGGCTTATGCTTCATTGAGTTAAAGCACATGTCATGGCCAGGCTGCAGTACCAGGTGCACAGAATGACGGCAAAGGGTTTTCCTCCTCATTATCAGACATCACAAGGTGTCCTGGGTACCACTGCTTGAGCCTGAGTGCCCAACAGCATGTTAATCAATTCAGCAAGCTCTGAAACCAAGTGCTAAGCAGCATCTCTGAACAGAAATCCCATTTTTATTCAGGTCTTTATCATTTTGGCTTAAGTGTTGTTTTTTATTTCTTTTGAGAAAAATTTTCTCCTGCTCCGACTGGGCAGTTTTATGAATGCAGCCAAGGGGTACCTCTGGGCAGTTTCCCCTCTGATCTTACATCTAAAAGGAACTGAAAAAGCAAAAGTCTTAAAATTTATGAGATGATAGAAACTGTGAGCTGAAGCTTTGTGTTACACCTGCCCAGTCCTTCTCTGCTGCTGCTGCTGCTGCTGCTGCTGCTGTTGCTGTGCCACGGGGAGGGAAATTGCATCAAAATTAATCAACATAGCAGCAGCAATGATTGAATCTGAAAACTTCAGACACTGCAGTTCAGCAGCCAAACGAGACCAGCCTAAACCCATCAAAAGACTTCCATCATCTACCCCAGACAGCATGGGTCACACAGACATGGTCACTCCCTTATTGCAGAGCATTTACAATCACTAAATGCAGTCAGGCGAGATGGAAGAGTGTGAATTATATTTCCTTTTTCCCTCAGGAATCAGTTTGTATCCAGCTGCTTGGCCTCTATATAGTTTATGCACTGGTCCAGCATTACCAGAGCTTTAAGCAAATTAAAGGCAACTAAAAGTCCTCCTAAGAGGCTGACAGAGATATGCTCACCTTTATCCACTGCTGCTGATGTATGTAATGAAAGGAAAGGTGGCATCAGGATTCCTCTCAAATCACAGAATCACAGAGTCATCTTGGTTGGAAAAGACCTCTGAGGTCATATTTATTTGGTCAGATTTACCAGTGGGTCTGTCGAGATCCGAAAAACCTCATGGACATCAGAGATCCAAGATTTTCTAACAGCTCAAGAATTTCTATAATAAAACTTACGTAAGAAATCCAACACAGGATTTGTTGAGGAAAATTTATGAAAGTCAGTGGCTTTAAAGCAGCAGCTGGAACTGAACACAACGTTCATATCTGAAACTTGTTTCAACCTACACCTTTTTCAAGCAGTGAAGCTGAAAAGAGTTTGAGCAAATTCTCAACACCTCAAGATACCACAAAACTTAATCCAGCTCTGATACAAAGTTTAATAGACTGGATATTTAACCCATGATTGCCATCATAGACATGTTCTATTTGCTTCAAAAGACAGGAAACTAATAACCCTTGGGAATTGCCTTCCTCCTGATCCTTCTCTCCAGCCCTTCTGGAGGGAACAACTGCTGAACACCCGGAGCACTCAGAGGCTGAGCAGAGGGCAGAGCATCACAAAGGAGAATGTTCCAGTAGAAAGGAGGCAAGTTCTTCTTTGCTGAAAGGAAGGAAAAACAGACATTATTTTGTAATATCTGCAAACCAAGTTTGTATTCTTTCAGGAGGAAGTGCGTAGCTTTAATTTGTCCTCTGTGCCACCTGGAAAATCTTTTGGGGAGTTCTCTCTGTTCTAAAAAACAACAAATGGATTTACAGCAATTAAAGCAGTTGACAAATAATGTTTATAAAAATTCCACATGAACATTGTCTGAGTATAAAGCCCCTCCAGAGCATGAGTTCTGCATGATACACCAGAGACTGTAAAAAAATACGAAACCCAAAAAACCCCCAAACAAACCCTCAACAACTAAAAGAGCCCCAAAACAAACAGAAAAATAGCTCAAATTAATTTTTTGATTAACACTGTAACACTGATGGGCTAAATTTTAGACCAAAGAGGATGGTGCACTTGAGAGGATTTTATGCAAATTAACACCAAACATACACCCAGCAAGAAAAGTTCCATTTACAAAGGCACGGATTAAATTGGAGGTCAAGGTCTTTTAGTGACTCCTCAGTCTGCTTTGATAAGGGAATTTCACAAAGACATTCTGTGAAATGTCTGCTGTGGCTGTATTTATTTAACTTATATGTGGTACAAGCTATTCACAACAGGAGTTAAAAACAGGCTGGATCTTCTAAATCTTTTTTGTAACGCAGAGAAAGCAACCCCAAGACAGTCATTAGTACTTCCTTCCCTTCTCCCTTATTGATTGGTGCTGCCTAAACTCCATGGATTTAAATATGCAGAAAGCATGTTTGTGTCAGTTGGAATTCCAAGCATCAGCTGAGAGGCAGAAATAATGGAAATAATTATTACGCTGTTGCCCTTTACCATAAAAATACTTCATGAAAAATATAATTAAGTTCTTAAAAGATCAGACTACTTTCAAAATAGGATTTGAAAACTGGCCTTTAAAGTGCATCTCACACTCATTAAATTACGTGCACCATTCCCAGAAGTACACAACTCCATATTTTACAGGTTAATTCTGGACAACTGGATTTCTGCAAAATAATTACTGCACAAAAATGCATCCATCTCTGCACTGGAACCATAGATCACTCAGGAATACAACGGGACAAACAACAGTAGATTAGGACTTGAGGCAAAATGAAGAACACGAGATTTAACACCCTGTTCAAATGGAAGTAAAGTGACACGATGATAGTGTGCAAACGTGTTTGTGTGTATGTGGCCATGGGCCCTTACAGTTGAACTTCAGAGCTCTTTCTGTGGACAAATCTGTTGTCCTTTTCAATCCTATATTAAATAAATGAAATTCCCACTCCAAAGTCAAGAATTCCCATGTTCTTTTATACTACATGAAGAACAAGCCCAAACAAAATGGTGACAGAGATCCTTGCACCAATGGGATGAAGTTCCCTGGTGCAAAGGACTTGTTTCTACCTTTGAAGTATAAAGTAAATGTTGAAAATGCCCCCTGCACTTTACTGTATGCAAAAAAAAGTCTTCAAGATGACAAAAACTCGTTATAGTTACCATATATATAACTGAGGCATCCATAGTCTTGTTCACGGCAGATGATCCCAGTTGTTCACTTGTCTTCACTCTAAAGGGACCTTTCTATCCTCTTAAAGTTTCTCTGGCTGTGCAGAAGTTGAGTGTCCCTCAGGGAATGCAGCAGACTTTGACTTGATGTCTTCTGACATCTCACTCGCCCTGTTAATAAGCTGGGTGAGATGTCAGGTGGAATCTCATCAGCAAGAGCAGCAATGCCCGAAGGAACTGTGTGGAGCCCCGCCATGCTGCCTCTGGAGCTGCTTTTCACAAACATGTTGATAACCAACGCTAATTATTACAATGAGTAGCTTTCATAATTGCCTCAGAAACCACTCACCTCACTGGCAACAGACTGGGGGGACTTCTCTGGTACTCGGCGATATAAAAATAACCTCCTGAATTCTACTGCAGTCCCGCTTGGAGTGGTGCAAGCTGCTTTAACACAGGATTTTTCAGCCTGTGTGGTGGTACTACAGTGGCACGTAGGAGTTTAAATACTGGAACTTCAGTAGGACCCTTGGTATGGGGAGATGAATGTGCCTTGGCACCCAGGAGTTGTCCCACAGTGCCCTATGCCTGTTTTATGGCTGTAGTTAATGTCTGGATAAACTCCTTCATACATCTGCTTACACTGTCTCCTACAGTTCTGGGGTCTGCCTCATTTCAAAGATACTAAAGCTGAGTAACATCACCAAAAGAAGGCAAAACACAGAATTTCCTCCCTGGGGAATGTTAGTGAAGTTAATGGACACTGCACAGTGTTGTTCTCAGGCATCTCAACCCGAGATGGTTCTACATAGCTTTCTTTTTTTCTTTAGTAGTATCAAAAATAAATCCATCTCACAAGAAAGGAATAAGTGAAGTCTCTCAAATCTTGAATTTGAAGGGAACATAGAAGAAAAAGTAAGTTTGCTTCAGGCTCTTGTAAATTTTTCAGGAAGTTAATGGCACAAAAAAGGAATATGGTAAAAATATCGTCCATGTGGTAACATGTGGAATGCACTCTCCATTTTCTCAGGCAGTGCTACAAGCAAAAAGACATTTTTAGGGATTGTGGAATGGCTGCAGACTAAAAATAGAAAAAACAAAAATGTCTAACAAAACACATTCAATGAAAAAATAAAATTGAAAATTACTTTTAGTTGTATTGTTATTCTTGGGTCCCTAAAGGTTTCACCAAAATGACATAAGAAGTCACATATTACCCAGAAGAGCAACTTTCCCCTGGCTACTATCCCTGTCAGGTATTACATGCTATTCCATGGGATGGTCAGAGGAACAGAGTTAAAAATTTTACCACGAGAAGTATTTAATGTCCAGTTTTTGAGTAAGATGAATCAGTCACTTGTGGTGCTAAAAAAATTTCGTCCAATAAAGGATTAGTTAATGCAAATATTCAAGAAAGCCCTAATGATTTTTAGTGTGTTTTTAGACTTGTCACTTTTCAGGAAATCCCGTTTACTGCAATATTGTCACTGGTAAGGTGGCATCGGGTATCACTCCGACCAGACACCTTATTTTTCCTTTTCAAAGCCCTCCCTGGTCCTGCGGCACATCCTTTTTCCCTGCAGTGACAGGGGCCAAAGCAGGAGGAGGCAGGGGCACTAGTGAGCCAAGAATTCCTGGTGAGCCCTTGGGAAGACTTATGTGCACACAGCTTTATGCAACATAAATGTTCTATACATTAATGAAGTACAAGTCAAACTCCGTGGATACACATTCTGAGGTAAAAAAAATCCATCTCAAAGCCAGAGTTTTACTTTAACTTACACTTAGAGTGTAATACCTTGGGGCCTCAGTTTCCCCTTTTTTAAACAGGGGAAGGAGTAAAACTGCTCTCAGACTTATAGGCCATGATACAAGATATTTAGATCTAAGTCACTCATTTTAGGAGTAATCTTGTTTGCTATGAGAGATGCTGAATTATCTGTAGTGCTTGCAGGCGATTAAAATTGTTAATATTCTTTGTACTTGGTGTACAGCTGCCTACGCCTACAAATCCATGAATCATGGTCCTCCTACAGTTTCCTACAGTGAAAGCAAGATATTATTAACTTTCCAATAAAGAAAAACCCTCTTAATTCACTGCTTGTATTTAATGAATTGATTTATAGAATAGAGACAGTGTTGGGACTGAAGAGAGAATCTGCAATACTTATTTCCACTCCTATCTACTGTATAACATTGGGAAAGTCACCAGAGTGCTTAGCACCTCAGTTTCCCCACCATTTCATATGGAAATAACTCGAAGCAGCAACAGGACAGAGCTTTAAAGTTAAATGATATTCACTGCAAAAGCTTTCAGCATTTCCATGTTAAAAGGCCCTGGGTTTTAAATATTTATTTTTTAACAACACAATAGTGCCTTGATCTGAAGATGTGTGTAGATGGCTTGGGGCTGTTAAAGTGCTGAGCAGGCCTCCAAGAATGAAGCTATCTCCTTCTCCCTTGTGTCCCAGGATTAGTTTATGCAAGACAGGTCTTGCAAATACAGAGCAAAGCATAAAACATTCATTCCCTAATTTAAAGCATGAATTAACTTACCCCTTAGATAGGAGAATCCTGCATTTAAACTGCCTTCCCTTGTCTCCCTGGACTGACAAGCTGCTGTCACACAAAGTGATCACAGGCAGTGGTTTCAGTAATGCAAAGATAAGGTCTATCTTCATGAACTCCTTTTAATCGTATTCCTCGAGGTCCAACTTCTCCTCACAGATCAGCACTATCCATTCTCAAGTCATCATTTCATTTTATCCAGACATAAATGATTTATAGTGCAGTCCAGAGAAAAATCAGACTCTGAATCTGATAGTTGTTTTAACTATGATGAAGATTCATTAAATTTTTTGGTGTCCTCTGTTGCTCTTGTTCCCCTTGCTATGACACTTATTCACTTTATTTTTCAGGAAAACAGCGCAATATTATAAACATTTGGCAGAAATGTTTGTAAAGTCATGCTCTTAGTCTAGTATTTCTCCTAGAAAAAGCATTGGCAGTGGCAGCTGAGACCCTTTGTTAAACTCACTGGTATAGAATTTCATTTTAAGAGATTGCAGTGCATGATTCAGTGACACGTCAGTGCAATAATATGTGAATGAATCCAGATTTTGCAAAATAGCTGAAACATCCATGATATCAATGCTCAGATTCATTTTTAGTTGAGGTGTGCTCTGCTCCTTAATAAAATTCTCCGGATTGCTGCTCCCTGTTGATGTGGTTGCCAGTCAGAAGGTGAGTTGGAGTCACCATGACTGTCACTTGAGACAGCTCCTGGTTTCCCTGCTGTGATCACTCTGCCTTGTTTCTCTTACCAAACCACGCATTTCAGTCCCCATCTGGACACGTAGCTGAGGTGGAAAACAATGCTGCTGCTTGAAGACGTAGCAAAAATTTGCAGCTCAAACCTTACTTGTCTGGAGCATATTTCTCGGCTCAAATTCCTCACTGGGATTAGGGAATTTCATGCCAGCCAGGACCTGTGAACATCTTACTCCCTCTCGTGGCCGCAGGTACTGTGGAAATCGGCTTTTTTTGTTTATTCACTTACATTGTTTGCAGATTAATCCCAGTTACAGTCAGGAAGGGCCACTGGAAAATACCACTCTGCACTCCCTCCTTCCCCACATTCCTGCGTCTCCATCCCCACATGGACCTGCTTTTCTGTCCCCCCCTTCCCTTCTCCATTTGAAACACAACTATTCTTTCCACCAGCCTTTGTTCATTTGTGCACTTCCTCCACGAAGCTGCTTATTCTTGGGAACATGCTTTGTACACAGGAAAGGAAAGAAACCACATTATTTTATATGTGATTCCTCCCTAAAATCAGAGTTGAAATGGGAGTTTTTAATAGAATTTCATGGGAGTAGTATTTGTCATTTATTCACCCCTGTGCATTTCATTTCTTTTCAAGGACTCACGAGTTCATTCAAAGAGACAATTAGTCATTTAATGAAGAACTGGCTGTGCCCTTATGCAGAGTGTGCCTTGGTCCCTCTCCCTGTAAAGCCAGGCAAGTCCTGCCACACCTTGAAGGTGCCCAGACAGCTCCTGTCTGGCTGTTAGGACACAGCATGGCTTCAAATAGTCCAGGGACTGTCCCAGGTTCTGCTGAAATTCCCAGCAGGTGTGATCTCAGTCCCCTTGTCAGGATTTCCACATCTCTTGCTGAATTTCCAGCACACTATGACAGTGTGTATTTAAAAAAATTAGGGCATGTAAATTCCTACTGACAGGCATTTGCTTTATCTGTATAAGCTTACTATCAAAGCAGTGAAAGCCTCTGAAAGTATTAACAAACTCACAGGACCATTCTGCAATAAATGAGAGTGAGTACACAGTCTGTGTGTTTTCCCCCCTTCTGGCTCCATTGCCGTGTTGCTTTCCTTATATAACTGTTCTAGTTAAAAAACACTCCTGACCTAAAAAAACCTACATCAACCTTATAATTTTTTCTTAAATACATGGTGGTCAGTGACAGGTTTAAAAGCAGTAAAGAGTGGGCATACCATATTTAACTCTGAGTCACTCCATTTTATGTCACGTAGAAACAGCTGCTGGCAGACTCTGAGAAGACTTTTTCTGGATGAAGTAGTCACTGACAGAAATCCCAACTCCAGGGTGTCCTGAGGAGCATGTAGGGAGCTCTCCCTACAATCAGCTCTTAACCTGTTGAACTGCATGAAACTCATGTTTCCAAGACTGTGTCCCCTGAGAATTTCTCTGTATCTGGAGAAAGCCTCATTGAGGAAGCAGCTGAAAGCTCTACTCCACGGTCCTTATAAACAACCAGCACTCATATCCTCTTGAAAAAGGCACTGCAGACCATCAACCAAATGCCTCCTACTCCCTTCACACCTGTGTTTTGCTTCAGGTGTGTAATGGTGTTACCTGAAATAAAAAATATAATTCACATTTTTGTGTTATACAGCCCAAATTCATCTGCTTAGAATGAAAAACCTTAAAATATAAACAAAATCCACTTCCAACTTTGAAACTTCAACACCAGATGACAGACTTTGAAATACCATAGAGAAATCTTGACATTTTACATAGATCAACTTGCTCTACATAAAACTACGGTGCAGCCCTCTGTGCCATTTCCCCCTCCCAGCACATCTTAATCAGTTCTTTTCAGGACTGACTAAAATGTCATCGTGGAGAACAGCAACTTGTACGAAGAACATCTGCCCATAAATCGCAAATGAAACTATTTAAAGTGTAGAGACTTGCTTCTTTCTCTTCAAATACATTTATTTTGAGAGTCAATTCAATACATCTAGATTTCCTGGCTAGGATGGCACCTGGATTCCTCAGAATTTCTCTCTCTCCATCAGCTTCCTGTACAGCTTGGAGGCACTGACTCAGTGTGTGCCCATTTCTCAGACCCTAAAATATCTTTGGTTGCCTTTATGCCCCATAGATTGGAGGGCTGGTTTGTGAGCACTGGTATATATCGATTTTGGTGAAACTGATTTATATTAGCTGAAAATGCAGCCCCATCTCTAAAACTGACTGACAAATATCATTACTATTGTAGCTTCAGGACTCCAACCTCAACAAGCATTGTTGCAATTTTCTCATTCACAGTGTCTCTTCTCCACATCTGATAGCTTGGGCTGCTCACAGCTCTGTGCATTTATTATACTGTCAGGAGCACAGATGGTCAAAGAACAGGGTTTGATTTATAGCTGCTTATCTTAAAAAAGCTGCACAATACGAGTATTTGAGTTTGTCAATACTGAGACCAATCCCTTCCTATAGGACGCATTTCACTTTTTGTTCTTTTATTAACAAGTCTGACTTCACATCACAAGTGGTCTCCCTGTCAGTCAGGAAATGCTGCCTGAAACACAGACAGGATGAAAGCAGCACCTTCCAGTTTTCCCATTCCCTGACACCTGCCCAATGAAAAACTTCAGGTTTGCCGTTTTAGCAGCTAGAGTCTACTAGGTGTTCTGATCTCTTGCATTCCAGAAACCAGAAACTAAACCCACAGTGACTCAAACCCAAAAGCTATGACTAAGTGACACATTTTTAAGGACTGCGCAAATGAGTGACAGGATCTGACCTCTAACAATTTGGGAACAAGGGAAGGCAAAAGCCATTCCTGAAGGCAAGGATCTGTAGTTCTGCAAAAGCCATCTGCAATCCCACACAGCACAACCTGCTGGAAGATCACCTCACAGTAAAGCAAAGCTGCCTCATGAAAAGCAGATAACAAAAATTGGAACTATCATCTGGGGACTCCTCCTCTTTCAAGTAATTGAGCTTTTCTTCAGACTGAACTGGGTGTTTCTGTATTTCAGTACCTGCCAAAAGGGGTGGGTTTGGCTGCAAAGGGAAAACAGGAAATGGCTTAAAAATTAATAAAGATTGCAGAAAACAGCTTTTATGCTTCTGACCAAATATTGCAGGGCCCACAGCTGCCCCCAGGGTACAGAAACAGGAAATTTGGCAACAGAAAGAGACTATTTTTTTGAGTTAGAGAACACATTTGTAAAGGATGTCATCAAATAGAATGCTTAATTTACACTTTTCAAGTGCTTTTACTGAAAGAGTAGGAAGAGAAAATACGAGTTTACTTTCTATGGATTGGAGATGTTGTAAGCTAGGATTTCACTGTCTGGTGATGATGGATGACATGGTTCCATGGAAAGAGAAATTTTAGCAGCACATGGAGCTGCACATTCACGAAAAATTCTGTAATAAGTCAGGTAGAAGTCAGGACATTCAAATGTGTCTCCATGCTACAACCCCTGCCCACTTGTGAGACTTTGTGGGACTCTAGAGGGGTAACTGGGATATTCCTCTGTGGAGACGAGACATTTGTGTGCCCTTCCTAGTGTGTGTTTAGAGGGAATTCATCCTTGTGTGTAACTTTGGTCTACATGGTGGACATTAAACCAAGTGTGGATGATCATGTTCCCATCTTATGGGTTATTTACATGAAGTCAAAGCCCTTTTGTGATGGGGGGAATCTCTGATTGAGTTCAACTCCTGGGTTCATACAGCGACACTGAGTCAGGGGAAAACATCCTCCCACACAGCTTTGCCCGTGAGGCAGAACACATTGCAGGATACAGTCACCACTTCTCTACTCCCCCAGCTCTGGTTCATTCCTTACTCTCACTGAACCAGAGACAGTCTAAGCCTCTCACAAGACTCTACAGACCACTGATACAATGAGACGGAAACAATGGATTATGAAATGAAAACGTAAGTGCTGTGTGTACTCAAGACCCTTTCCACCTCCTCCCCTAAACCATGGGGATTAAAAACATAGACCTGCCCGGCAAAAAAAAAGAAAGACTGACCCATGCACTCATATCCTGGCAATTTGTGGGAATTGTCATAACACACCCAGACCAAGTTACAACATCCCTGCATAGACCTAACCTGCATTTCATGAGAGCGTTCGAGCACATGTGCAGATCCACTGTCAGGCAGCACAGACACACACTCAGCTATGTGCTCACTCCTGTTGGGACACAGGCACAGGACTAAGTGCCACTTTAAATGCAGATGAATTGTTAAATCAGAACCTGTGAAAAACTCCTTTGTTGTCACAGAACCTATTGGCTTAACAGAATTACAAACCAGTGAACCACTGTTTCATTAAACTCCCTAATTTGATACAGTTCAGAGAAAACTGCTCCCTCATCTCCCTGGATCCATACCCTCTCCCAAGGGTATATTGGCTCCCCTGAAAGAATTTTGTTGATGTTTTCAATCAGAGGGCTCAGCAGTGTCTCCCAGCCTTAATCTTACACAGCAACATGCTGCGCCCACAAAGGCAAGTTCCTACCCCTGCTGTCCTTCAGGAGCAATTCCATCCCAAGAGGACAATTACTAAGCCATTTCTAGTTTTTGCTCTAACTTATTTTGCATCTGTGGGCACATTTCTTGCCCTTTGTTGCACTATGATACTGTGACAGAAGCTGATTTTATCAAGTTCTACATCAATAAATTTCTCTAAGGAGTTTTCCTTTCAGGAACAGGCTGGAGCAGGAGAAATAGGCTGGTATAGAAGAAATTATTCCATACTGGGAAGAAGAATAATAAAAGTATTAAAAAGTGTCAGAGTAGCCACTTGAACTTGGATATCTCCAGTTCCTGAAATCTCAAGCGCCTCACTCTATACCCAGAATACAGCACAGTTTAAAGGGAGAATATATTTAATTCAGCAAAGAGCTTCTCCTTTAGAAAGTCTTATTCCTAAACATGAGACAAATTTGTTTATATGAATAATCATAAAAGTAAAAGGTCTTCTGAATACTTTTCAAAATTGAATGAAATTCTAAAAATCCCTTCTTCTTGCTCCTGTTGAGAATTTGTTAACATTTAAAAGTCACTGTTTGTTCCGGTTTATCTTTCATACTCTACTGCATTAATGTTTTGTTCTGAAGATACATACAGAATTCCAAACATTCCATTCTGATAAGGTAAAAAAGAATTTGTTTTGATCTTTCAAAATAAGTTCCATTAAAACTGCCATATTCCCCTAGCAAGCTTCAGTTTCCTATGAGGAACATTTCCCCAATAATCAAACATTCTTTTAAATAAATTTCAAGCAGAGTTACAAAGAAATAATTAATCCCAGATTTTAAGATGCTGAAAGTTAGTACATGGCAATATTTATTTTGCTGTTTCCCTGAAGACTATCAGCCAATATTGCCTGTTGTTTCTTTGCATTGGCACCAACTGTTCTCATCCTACATCCCTTTTCATCACAAAGGACACAATTATAGCACCATAATTGATAGCTAACAAATTCCTTTGGCACCTATCACTTCCAGAAGGAAAGAAAATCCCTGTGGAAGGTGCTGCACTCCCCATCTGCAGCCCTTTTTACATCAGTGCTTATGTTTAGACTTGCTTTGGGCCTTTGTACCACCAAGCATTGTAGGGTCTTTAATGACTGCTCTGACTCACATTCCCTGAGCAGAACAATCCAGCCCTGGTTTAGGGGTTTCTTTTTTTGTTTGGTTGTGGCGGGGGGTTGTGTGTGTGTATTTAGAAAAAGACAACTCCTGCCACAAGTCTGCCCCACTCCTCTGGCAGAGGTTATTCTACAACTGTGGGCAGAAAGGAAGTAAATCTATGCTGCTGCTGTGCTGGAGCCTGATGTCCTGGTACTGCAGAAGCTGAGGGAGAAGGTTCCACATTCCCTCACTCAGCTCTGTCACTGGGACACTTAGTTCACACATGAGCCCTGGTTAAAACTCACTACACTCTTAAATAGATGTAAATCAGTAGATTATCCCTTGCCCAAGATGAGGCAAGATTCAGAAAATGATTGATAGAAGTCATTGCTCCCCAAGTCCTGCTCAGCCCCAGTTTGTGTCTCACAACCATTCTTGGTGAGCAGAGGTGTCTCTTACACGTGGTGGGGGTATCCAACCTCACACTCCTGCCCTGCAAAACTGGTGCCCAGAAACACGGACAAGGAAAAAAGTATTGAGTCTTGAGTGTTGTAGGGGCTGCACTCCTAATATTGCACATGAAAAGGAAGAATCCTTGCTCCAAAGGGCGGTATCAGCTCTCTGAGGCCAGTGAGCCTGTGGGCAGAGAGAAGTGGTTGAGCACAGCCAAGATGTCACTTGAGGACACAAGCTGAGAAAATTCAGACAGTATTTACTGTAGAATTAAATAGCCTGTCCTAAGAACTATTTCAGTATCCCTAAATGCACATTCAGTACCACACTTGCTTAGATAAAAATGGGGGCTCACTTTGAAATGAAAAAACCCTTCAGTTCACTGCTGGAAATAACAAGAAAACTGTCCTTTGTGTTGTTTCTCAAGGATGTTTAAAGACAGTTTGCAGAAGGGAGGGAACACGTCGCTTTGCCTAAATTCCTTTTCCCCCTTTGCTAAATAAAAGTCTTCTGAAAGCTACAACAGCTCCTGTAACTTTAAACCTGAGCTGAGATCATAATTTTGGTCCTGACCAAACAGCGTGGGGAGGGCGGGCCTGGCTGCTCATTGAGGACCACCTTAGGCTGCTCCCACCCCTTGGCTAAAGAAAATAATTCTGCCTCCACTCAGTTTTCTTTAACTGTTCAGTTATCATCTGAGAAAACCTCCCCCCTTTACACTAGAACAGCTAAAGGAATATTTGGAATACCAAAGTATTTTTTTGCAGTGATTTCTTTTCATCATCTCAATTCTCCGCTACCTCTATAAAAATTAATCTGAATTTGGATCCGTCTGGTTTCAGGATTGGAAAGTGACTCTGTAAGCAGATCAAAGATGTTTGTTAAAGTTCCATTCTTCATCTTCATCCTCGGGAGCGTGCCTTTTGTAGCACTTGCTCAAGAAGGTAAGGAGAAAGTTTGGTTACAATTATTTCCAGTCATTTCCTGTAATTTAACAGTTTCTGTGCTCTCTAATAGGTTACATAGCTACTCTGTCCTGTTTGTAAAACTTCTTTTGAAATTCTTAAGCTGCAACTGGGCATCTACTACAGCTGTGATCTGGAAAGAAACACAGTAAAAGTTTTCGATAGCTGAGTTAGAGGGTATTAGGAAAGAATTTTCTGTGTGTCTGTAAGGGAGGGAGAGGGGTACGGGCAGGCAGGGAAGGCAGTCCCTCCACAGCCCTTGGAAATGGCTTCAGTCTCACTGGAACACACACAGTGGACTCTGCAAGCAATAATTTAGTTTAACTGACATTTAGGGGTATAACTCTATGAAAGTAACTTGTAAATCGTTTCAGTCAGGAGTTTAACTTCTGTGCTTAGAGACATTACAGAGGCTTAGAATTTGAGCCTTATGCCAGGCTTTGCTAAGCCTAACTTAGCCATAAGCAATATATAGAATGAGGGAAACTAAACCAGGGGGAATTATTGCCAAAGACAGATTTGAAAACTGTTATGTTCCAAAAAGATTAATCTGGAAAGCTATTTATTTTGAATTTTATAAGAAAGATACAATATACACTTTTAGGTAAAATAGACATTTAAGTCTTTTTACAGCTAAAGGAGGAGTCTGATTTGTTAACAGTAAATCAGAATTACCCTGGCCAGTACTTGATTCCAGGAATATCACTTTGAAACTCGGTCTTTCTGAGCAGTATTTGACTCATGGTGAATGAATTGGCCATGAGGCAACGTGGTTTACAGCTGCCATTGCCATGGAACGTGTTCCAGGTAGCAGTGTAACAGTTTCAAGTACCAGTGCTCTGAATACAGTGACTTAAAACTCAGCCCACTGGTCTTCCAAAGCATAGATCTACTCATCAGGCTTAGATTTGAGGACCCAAACTGAAAAAAACTACCTGGTTTTGGCCTGATAACAATCAGTATCACCCTGCTGGAAAGAATGCAGCTATATGTGTATACATTATGTGTGGATGTTGACTTGAAACTTCTAATAGTGTTCTGTATGTCAGAATATGAGCCTGAAAGTTTGGAGTTACTCTTCAAAATTTCACAGAAAAACTAAAATCAACAGATATTAGGCGAGTCACAAAAGTTGTTTTCTAGGCTCATCCAGTCACCTAATTCTTAAAAAGCATCAATATGAAATGCACCAAAGTTTAAAGACATCAGAAATTAGGCAAAACCACCATTATTTTATAGAATTACCTTAAGCAACCTAAGACACAAGAATTACAGGCAAAAAGACTTCGTCTTCAGGCTTTTGGGGAGTTCTTAAGTGTATTTTCTCTCAACTCTGAGAGAAGTCCAGCAATGATCAGGCTGAAACCCTACTAGCCATAAAAAATAGATTTCCTGCTTGCAAAATCCTACCTCTGCTTTATTACCTGTACAGTATGCACTGAACTCCAGAGCTGCATCAAGAATGCGGTTTACAGTATTAAGTATTAAGGCTTTCTGTGTCTGTTTAGGGTTTATGACTTTTTCTTCACATGGAGCCAGTCATTTAGGACAACTTCCAAAGGATACATCAGGAAAATGGACTCCAGATATAAAATAAGTCAGTCTGGAGTATTTTGTGTGTATCACTGCTGTTTACTGATAACCATCAGCAATTACAGGTTAGAACAGACATGAAATGACAATTCCACCTTCAGCAATCTCTGCTGGCTGACAGGGGGATGGGACTTCTCCCATCCCCCTGTCAGCTTGACTTGTACAGCACTTGGTGGAGTGGGTTTATCCTGAACCTCTGGGGAACACAGTGTGGCCTGAAGGTTTTAGAGGAAAAAGGTCTCCTTCTGATACCTCTTAACCTGGAAAAGTCCATAAAGAAACCTGCAGCTCCCCTTTTCTTATGGTTGGGCACTCCAGCTTATGGATTGAGACCAAATCAAGAAAAGCAGCTTTGTTTCCATCAGGAAGTGTACTTCCAGTTTTCAAAAGGATTGTTATTATTATTATTACTATTATTATTATTATTGTTGCTGTTGTTTTTATTTTGGTTTTACTTTCACGTGATTAGCAGATACATTTTTGCCTTGCTGATCTTGTTCAGCATGTCAAAACTCAGGCAAATCTTTACACACAGAATCAGACCCAAAGAGTTGAGAAGGAAGTTGGCCTGAACAAGCATGCAAACCAGTGCTTTTCAGAGGCAATACATTTCCTGATTCCAAACCTTTCCCATGGTGCTGTATCATTGAAGGGAAGGAGATTACTCTGTTGGCTGTCACATAACATGAACAAAAATTAACATGATTGTTTAACAAGATACCACATGCCACTTGAGCTGTATCAACTGTCCATGTACCTGATCTTACCTAGAGGCAAATACTAGATTATATCTCCTTATGCAAGTCAGGTTTATACTAGGTCATGTTACATTTGGTTTGGACTGAAAGTAAGAACACAGGGTAATTCAGATAAAAAGTGTCTATATGATAAGAAAGGAAATTGAAATTTACAGTCAGCTATGAAAGACTAAAAAGTTTTCTGTTTTTCAAAACCATAACAAAGAGAATTGACAAAATCACAAGAAAAGATTGTTTCGAAAGAGTCCTGATTTACCCAAACTCTGTCACTATTTCAGTGGCAAAACTAAACAATAAAATCAGTCAACTCTAAAGTCTTTTGAAAATCAGATTCTGTAAATGCTGGTTGTAAACAAAATCTACAAGCAAATGGAACAGTCACATTTGACTCAAAAAGGAACCAGTTTTCTACTAAATAAACACTGCACAACCTTTCATCCTGCATGAAGAATGATGAGTACTCTTACGCGTCCCATGTATGCCTCTTCACGACATGAATCTAACTCTGCATGCCCAATACCCAAAACAATTATCACAGAAAGGAGAAAATCATCTTGCTGAATCTCAGTTAGCAGGTCTGCAAGTTAGTGTAACTGTATTTTGCAGTGTCTTTGTGGAAGACCAGCAGAGAACAAATGAAATTTGCTTTCTTCTTAGCTGGGCAAGCAGAGAGGTTTGCACATCTGTATACCAACAGTTAGTTTTTGAATCTGTAACTTCATAAACAAAGAAAATAGTCATATTTAAGGGCTTACAAGTGGCCCTTTCATTAACTCAGGCTGCAGACTAAAACTGGAAACAGAGAGCCCAGATTCTCAGCTCCTGCAATTCAGCAGTTTCCACTCAATCCATTATTTACCTCAGATTGAGGACTTGTAAATCATTTGGAAAAAACCAGAAACCCAACAACAACAACAACAACAACAAAAAAGAAAGCAGCAAAGAACCTGGAGAGCATTTGGTAGATAATGAGGCAGTGCATGAAGGTTTCAGGCTGTGAAGTTCTGACAGGACTGTGTGGTGTTTCTCCATGTGTCACTTGAGGTGAGCCACATGTGGACCACATAAATGTCTGCTGCTGCTGCTGCTGGCCCAGCTTGGGCACATGGACTGGCTCAGTGGCACATTTATTTTGTTGGTTTGTTTGCTTTTTGTCTGGATGTGGTGAGGGACTACAGGATGGAACACAAATGCTGCCAGATCCTACCACTTGCAGCCTCCCAGATCTTCTCAAAGGGCTTCTCTGATTTGTGTGTGCATAGCCCATCCCCTCCATGGGGACTAATCCCACAGCAAAGCTCAGAGCTCTGCAGTGCACAATTTGTTACACAGTGTTTCAGAAAAAGATGTGGGATTGGGAGTATAGGTATGCTGGGATGTGCTAAAGAGAAACAAATGAGGAAAAATAAGAGACAAATGTACTATTGATTTCCAACTCTCCATCTCAGAAGCTTGGCCAAAAACTCTCAAAGGACAGAGAAGCTGATGCCGAGCACATTCTCATGTTGCTTTATGACTTCCTCATGTTTTTTCCATCTTTGTATTTGTTGATTACAAACAGTACAATATCCAGCACAAACTGCATCAGAATAATCCTTTGTGAGGGCACAACTCAGCTGTTACACCATCACCATTTCCAGGCATGTACTCTGTTAGGAGAGCTTGAGACACTACTAAATCTGTAATGGGGACACACTTAACTCCAAACCCATATTAAAATGGTTTTATGACTATGAAGCCCGTCCAAACATTAGCTAGTCTATTGTCAGTGGAGTATAAAAGTCAGACTAAACACATTTGAAGGGAACTTGCCTGCTGCATGGCAATATAAAGTAGGTAGCCAAAAATCACTGTGTGAACAGAATTAACACCTAAGAGTTTCCAGTTCAGTGTCTGGCATGAGTATTTCAAATAATTGAGTTGAGGAACCTGCAAAGGGTTCTGCTGGCAGATATGAAGGGTTAGTAGTCAAGTCAAAGTAGTCAAGTAGTCAAGTAGTCAAGTAGTCACAAGGCAGCTGTGAAAGGGCACATGGCTGTAGCCTTGGAGTTCAGGGAAGGAAGTCATTTAGGGAAAAGATTAGTTTATTACTGTATTAGAGGTTGTTTCTAAATTCCTTTTGTTTGCATTTACCTATCCCAGTATTTGTATGCAGATATCTGCTTTCTACTGCACATCTGTCCAATTTACTGATCCCTTACACCAAATTTTGTATTTTTCTCCTTGTCTTGGCTGCAACTCTCCTTCCTAGTCAGCCATGCAGTGAAAGAAGGTTCTGTGATTCTGCCACTTACTGCAAGATACAAGAGACATTTACACCTTGATCACAAGTCCAGCCTTGTTGTTCCATCCCTCACTGCCCAGAGGAAATAGACTGTTAGTAAAACTGCCAACAGGGAAACGGTCACGGGGCAGCAAATCTCAATAAAAAAGTCATTTTATCCCACATGCATGGGATAGCAAGTCTGAGGTCAGTGTATTTAGTAGACAAGAAACCAGAGGTTGACACAGCAACATTATTAAAAGCATAAATTTGGAATACTCATCTCTAGCTCTGCAAGGAATATTCTAAAGGAATATCCTGTAATGGAGTTCGTAATTGCCTTTCTAATGCCCACAGCTCTGTGGCTGATTTTACCATGCATAAGACAAAGCTTAGGAAGTTTCCAGCTTCTCCTCTTCTGGCTTTGTTTCGTGACTCTGGCTGGGGATCATTACACACACCAAGCACTTGAAGAGGAGTTGCTGCCCAGTTAAAGTACATTTTGGGCTGCTTTTCTGTCAGTAGAATATCGTAACATTCAGAAGACATGTGATTTAATTGAGGAGCAGCCGAGTGGTTCTTTGCCACTTGGCACTGTCGATTTAAACTCTGACTTTGTTCCTTTGGCTAAGCCAGCCCCAGCAATAAAACCCATCTGTAGCAGGGTGTGGTGACTAAAGGAAATGTTTTTGACAATTCAGCAAAGCATTGTCATCACAAGCTGCATGGAATACCTGAACAATATCAGTCATACTCTAAATAAGGCTGAGCTAAATCCTTCCTTGTTCTTCACGACCATTTTCCAACAGGCAGATACTTTCCAAAATTTCTGGTATTCTGTCATCCAGCTTCCTTCGTTATATAAAGCAAAGCTATCGGTCTCTGTCTAAAGAAACTGCAGAAGGCACTTCAGGACAGTACATACTTTCTCCTGAACAACAGTCTAGACATTTAAATACATGCCAGGGGATTTTTAATGGCATGACAGATTACTCCAACTTCCAGAAAGAATTAACAGAGAAAGAAAATGCCAGTGTTGTGGCCCCAAACAGGCCAAGGGCACAGAGCTCTTCAGTTACTGCAGATATGATTTTGCAGGAGCCTCAGGTACAAATGAGAATTTCAGTTCTCGTTAACAAACTTCCCTACTTTTCTAAAGTCTGAAAATTTTAACTGTGCAAAGATTCAAATTGCAAAATTCAGACCCCAAAATCCACTATATTATATTCTTCAAACCCTTGCATTTTCAAAGTACAAAAATTTTTGTGGCCTGGATTTGGCAGTGTAGAACAATTTCACAACAAAAGAGACACCTGTATACTTTAAAAAATATATCCTAAAGTGTAAAAATAATGGAAAACTATTTTCAGACAAAATTAACCTAATGTTGTATGTTTTGGACATGACTCTGGAATACAGTGAAGCCAAAAAACAGACAAAACTGCTTCTGAAAATTACAGAGCTTCTGTATTTAAAAGGCAGATCCCTTGCAAACCACACATTTTTGTTAAACCTACACCACCATGAATAGAAGTTTTCACTGAATTATAACTGAACTAATTCCAATAATGAGATACAGACTAAGGCTCAGTTTGCTCACAGTCAAGTTAAGGTCTCTGAGTAAAGAATACTTCCTCAGAAAGGGAATTCCTGTATCAGGACATAAATGCTGAATAAAATGCAGTCAAAACAGGATGGCCAACACACATCCATACACAGTCCATCAAACACCACCACTTGGTCTGTAACAATTCCGGAGGCAGATACTGAAAACCATCAGTCAGCTCCAGATGTTTGCTCAGTTACATCTCCAACAGAAAAGTGATACGTCCCAAGTGACCCACCCTGCTAAACTCTCTGCTAGCTAATATTTTTAGCTGTTATAAATAACTGAAGCTAGTTTTCTTTTTTTTTTTTTTGTTTCCACGTAGAAGCAGAGGGCAATGAGCAAAGGATTATTGCAGTTCTTGCTAGAGGGAATCCTGTAAGGTTTGCCATTTTTATCTCCTGGTCTCTTATTAGAAATGGAAACATTCTATTTTCCAGGCTTCCTGTTTCAAGGACTAAGCTAAAATACAGTCTTACAACTCCCTTTACGCACTAGTGTTTGGGTTTATTCAGGTTTATGCAAGGAAAGAAACAAGATCCTACAATATTTTTCGTCTTCAGAAGTATCTTTGTTGGTTTTGGAGATACCTGAAAGAAATGCGAATGAACAACAGTTTTACAACTCCCTCTCCTTTCCAGAACAACCACTGTGCTTTGAAAGCAGCCCTAAGAGGTTTCTCAAGTAAACTGTCACTCTGTGCATGGAAGTAGTGAGTTCAGCTTCCCCTAAGTGGGTCATGGGATGCTTAAGCATGGGAGGTTTTCAAAGTGGTATTAAACTTTAAAAGACATCAAATTTTGTCCTGGTGTGAGAAGCTGCAGCCTGAGAGCAGCTGGGACTTTGAACTGAAAGGCTCCCAGCTGGAACGTTGGCAGGAAGGGATGCAATGTTTAATTCACATCTGCAGCAACATATAGCTGCAAACAGAGGAGGCTCCTTGGAGACAGCCCCAGCACTGTGAGGCAATGTTTTTATTTACAGCCTCCTCTAAGATAATATTAAGAACACATGCAGAAGCACCACTTAACCCTGACTTTTGCTACATTTGGCCAACATCAGATGAAACCAAGAAATGACACAAGCACACACCCCTTAAATCCCATTTACATTCCCTTGTGCAGAGCCTCGTATTGGGTACAGTGAAAGAAGATTGAAGTCCAATAATGTCCCCCAATTTCATTTCAATATTTAGCTTCATTGTGACTTTCTCTGATGAAGAGCTGTCTAGTATCCAGTATTCCTTCCTACAAATGCAGAACACGGATAATAAATTGCCTCCCAGTCTTTCTCTGGGTAATAATTCAGTAGTGTCTGTTTAACCACCTCCACTGTCTGTCCAAAATGAACCTGGAAACAGAGTCCAGGGACTACTCGGCATCAAATACAGAACTTCAGCTTGAACAGGGCTGGGGCAAGACCTGCAGACTGGCAGAAATCAGATCAGTCTGAGCTTTGGGCAGTTCATAGGCGAGCCGTATTCCAGTTTCCCTTTGCAGTTAAGGAAAGGCAGCGCTACCAAGATTGACCCAAATCTCAGGTGAGCTGAATTACCTTCTAGAGGTATTTATTTTTCCCTACAGGCTGTAAAAGAAGATAAGGGCAAGCAGACACTTTATTTAGGTGCCTTTATTAAGAACCTAAAATTAGGCAAGATTAATCTGGGCCACCTCCTTTTGTCAATCACAGTACTGAGAGGGCAAAGGCACTGAAATAGGTTTTCTACATGCCACTCATGGCCAAGGATCTGCAACAAGTATCACACAAAGAAGAGTATTTATTTTATTTTTCTTTGTGACATACACTAATTCTCTACACCTTTGCTGTGTGACACACCTTCCTTTCCTGCCTTCACTGTCAGGCAACTTTACAGGGCTGAAAGCCACTGTCATGCCAGGAGTATAAGCAGCTTCTCTCAATAGGCTGCTTGTTGTTAACATACAAAATTTATTTCACCTTCTACTGGGGGATTTTCCTCTAGTAATTGGTTTTCTTCTTCTGTGTTTATTTTCAACTAGTGAATAAGGCATGTTTCTTCAGTTCTGACTGGGATTACAAGGTAAATTGATTCATACACATTTGTGTTGCAGAGTTCTATTGCTATTTCTTTGTTCACCCTTAACATTTACCTAGCCATGATTGTACATCACAATATTGCATTTAAAAGATATTATTTTATAAGCAAAAATAAGGATTACAAAGTAGTGCTATGTCTTAAATCACACTAATATTTAGAGAGTGTCTAAATATACGACAAAAAGTCAGCCCCCTTTATGCTACTTCAACAATACCTGGAGTATTTCAATCAGAAATGACCAAAGCATTACTTTTACCATCTAACTTGGAACTCTGATTTATTCTGTTCTAGTCTTTCCATGGATTATAAGGTGATTTCTGAGAGACTGACTGGCTTAATTAGCCACTATATTTGGCCTCATGTTGGCATAACATGAATATAGTTTCTTCATCTACTAGTGCCTAAAGTACTACCTGTACACCATTTTGGCTCCTAAATAGAAACTGTATTTGTATTCAGGCTTACAAGGATACAGAAATATAAAATTCTATTTACTTCAGTAAACATGGAATTAGAAACCTAAGTTTAGTTCAGTGTTTGGTCTCTTGGCAAAGGGACAAAGCTCTCAGTCTTACATTGGTGGGGATGGATAAAAATTTTCTATTTTGGTTCAGAAAACAGTTTTGGGAACAAAGGAAAAATATTTGCAAGTTTCCAGTAGAATTCAAATGAAATGAGAGTTTCAAGCAAAACCAGATTTTTTTTCTCAATGCCAAATCATTCATCTTCTTCATGAAAAATTTCCTTTAAGCTGCCAGTACAATTTTTAACAATTTTAAAATTAAATAATGGCTTTTTTATTTTAAATAATACTTTTATATTAAAAGGAGCAGGTAAAAATAAATGAAAGTTAAATGGAACTCACAATTAAAGAAAATAATTTCCGAGTGATATCTGCACAGCTGATCCAAAAAGATTCTATCCTTTTTTTTAATTTTTGACTGATATCAAGCAAAATGTCCATCCTTTCTGATTTCAGTCACAGAAAAAAAGTTGTTTACTTGCCTCTATAGCATATATAAAACAAGTGGGGTGCATTCAGGAGTAGTAAAGTTTTCCATAAGAAGTATTTGGAACCAAACTAACAATTTAGAAATTGTCTAACTTCATATGCAGAGGAGATGAGAATGTTTTTAGGTCACTAAATAGGAAGTGTAATTAGTAGAAACAGTGTTACAATTTAATAAAACAAAGAAGTTGTGAATATTTCTCATACATAAGATATTCAAATGCTACAGAAATTTTCATTTTTTAAAAGAACTCCTGTGAATAGCTGTCCTTCTGATCTGGTTACTTCGATAAATAGAAGTTAGATGCAAAACTTGAATCCAGGAAATAATTTTTCAGAAGTTTTTGGTGCATTTTTTGCCTCAAGTACTTGCTCAGGACAACACCTACTATTAGCTCTTTGCTTCAGTTTCAGCACTAGTCTCTGGAATTAGCAGACCCTTTATGCCCTAGGCAGCAGCAGGACAAGCAGCCTCACCTGGCTTTGTAATCACCAGGAATTACAAACTCCCAGGAGATCTCACACCACATTAACATCACACTCTGCCTGCCACAAGTCTATGAATCAGCAAGTAATTGAATTAAATGATACTTATGTTTTCAGCACATTCTTGGTACTGCCAGTTATCTCCACACAGCCATATATTTCCTGTTCTGCCTTGTTCCAGCTCATTTCCCTACTGAGGAATTCTTGCTGTATTTGTAAATTAACAGCACTGTGTGGGCCAAAATCTAAATATCCATTTTACCAAAGAGCATAGATGAACTAAGGGTATAGAATTTAAAAAAAAAAAAAAAAAAAAAAAAAAGCCTTACATTGTTATCTAAAAATTCAAATTATGGCAGCTAAGGTTTGCAACGTTAGGAAAGCCTCAGGACTAATTGTGTAGGAATATTTCCAAACTATAGCTGTACCCGTAAGCATTGGTGGCAGCTCTAAAAATAAAAGTTGCAGCTGGGGCTGAGCTGAAAGATACGAGAAAACTTTTACTGTTTTAGAAAATGGAAGATGCTTGAAGTAATCTATCCCAATACTTAAGCTAACCTTTAGCTTGAAATCTGGAATCATCATATCCACTTTGGGGAATCTTTTCTTAAGAAAAAAGGAAATATTTTCTTGGACAAAATGCTAGTAACCAGTATGTTTCAATGTTGTGCCAGAGTTAAGTGATGGGTATTTAAGCTTTTTGTGCTACTGCTTTGGACAAGAGTATAACAGAATTCAGACTTATTGCAAAAAATTTCCCATTCCCAGGTGGGCAGGGACAGGGAGAGAGAACACTACACAGCGGTCATGTTTAACAAAGTTTACATGTCAAAGGAGCCAGAGCATGTGACTACCAAGTAAAATTCTGACTCATTTTCTAAAATTTTATTCAGCAAGCTCAGTTCTAGAAGGAGAAGAAAGTGCAACAATTGATTTCAGAGACAGAAATGACACAGAATTTGAAGAATTTCCAACAGTGGTGAGTATATAAATAAGAGATCCTATATGCTATGTGCTTATTCACTGCCACCTCCCACCTCTTCCAATTCAGTGTCTCCCAAGCAGTTTCACTGAAACTAAACTCACAAACTACTTTTGAAAAACCAATGAAAAAAGGCAGGTCTGCAAAATTCTGCAGCCTCCTACACCTTTTGCAGTCCTACCAAGAGATCTGATGTAGAAAGCCTCTAGCTGGGAAGACAAATCAGCTAATCTTGGTTTGTTTTGGTTGCTGCACACATGTCAAACATGAGATGTGACAGCTAAAATAGCATCGACACCTGAGAGATGTGACAGCTAAAAAAGCATTGACACCTGACAGACCAAGAAATTTAAATGCTACTTTATACATGTAGACTGAATGAACTCAGGTTTTCTTTTCCCTCTTTTCCCCCAAATTCTTGTAACTGCCCACAAGACTACACAGTGTAACAAATCTCTTGCAGATCGGACACCTGAAGACCACGGAAAGTGCCTTTGTCCTGGATGGGGAAAGTGAAAATTCTACTGCTTATGAAGTTAACACAGAAAGTGTTGATGGTAAAAAATCCTTCCATTTCTGTTTTCATATATCAAAGTTCTACTGCCATCTACTAAACAATATCTGGAAATCTCAAATACTCTCTCAAACCTCATTTGCTCACTTCCTATCAAAAGAACAACTTCAAACCATTGTGACAAAGTCAATAAAAGTTTTCCTTGGATATAGCCTTACAAATTGGAATGTAACAAAGCAGCGCGAGTAATTATTGTCTCTCTGGCTTTACAGGTGAACGGAGTGGGGAACCAGAGAAAACTGATGAAGGTATTAAACAGAAGATTTGCTTATAAGGACAAGGGGGAAAGTAACTGCCAGGCAGCCCTTCCTGTGTCCATGCCATTAAGTAAAAGTTTCAGGAGGAGGCACAGCCTGCTCCCTGAACTGCCTTCCCTGGTTCACCTGATCACTGTCTCCATATCCACATCCATATGGAGTCCTTCAACCAAAGGCACGTTTGCAGGCTGCTGAACAGCCAAACCTACTTCAGAATTCACAAGATAGTAAGAAATTTCCTCAAGGAGTGGGATGCAGCAGAACAGCATCAGGTCTATCAGTAGCCTCTTATCAATGGTCTCCATGAGATACATACTAACATTCCCAATTTCTTCTTTCAGGTGGTCTGGGAACAATTGCACTGGTTGGAATCATTATTGGAATCATTGTTGCAGTTGGAATCCTTGCAGGAATAATAATTGCTGTTGTAAGGAAGATGTCAGGCAGGTACTCGTAAGTAAACTGCTCATCAGTCTTTTTCGACAAGAATCTTCTTCTGAGCAGGGTCACAGGAATCGCTTGGGAAATTTCTAAGGTTTCTATTTTGACAAAACAACCTATTTTCCTGGTATACAGGGCCTCAGACAGACCCAGCAAGAGCTGCCTATGTGGTGTGGGGTCTGCATGCTCTCATGCGCTTCAGAAGAATTTCTCAGATAGTGCACATGTGCTGTTATAATATCAGGTGCTTGGGGCTGGGATTACTCTGGTGTACAGAGGTAAAATTCACTAGGAAGTACTACAGGACTAAGTTCCAGAAGTAGTGGATAACATGCGAATATTGGGAAGTGATCTCTGCCTTATTTTTTGGTGCCATGCAAATCTGAACAGTTTTACAAACTCTGAAGGAGTAAGAAAGCCCCAGAAAATAGAACAGATACTGCGCACCATGAGAAAGCAAAATAAGAACCATGAAGAGAAATAAAGAGGGATAGGAAAGACAAAGAGAGGGAGGAAAAAAAGATCATTACTTTTGAGTAATGATGAACAATAAAATGTCTACTTTTTGTTTTCCAGGCCCTAATCACAGTTGAAATAAGCAACCATGCCATTCTATGCCAGAAAATACAAGTGCTTCTTATTTTATACAAACTAAAGACTATTCCTGTATTTGTGTGAGAAGATGATCCATGGAAAATATAGTCAAAGAATTTCAGATCTATGGGGATACCACACAACTCTAAGGACCACCCTCACACCCCCCCTGCACAGAGTACGGAACATTTCATAGGATTTTTTACTAACCAGAATTTTACTAGAAGAAGAAGATTTTGCAGCAGCAAAGAGATGTACATCTGAAATGTGATTTTGCAGGTATTATATGCTTGGGTTTTAAATGCTACCAAAGATTATGTCACATTACACTATATGTATTCTTTTAAAACAAAAAACCCCATGTTTTTGGCTGGTTAAGTGCTTCTGGCATGTTTATCTACCACATGATGCATCAAAGTGGAGGAATTAGCTTCAGAGTGAACCAGTTATCACAAATTAGGAAAATACTGGATATTGTAAGCTAAAATCTTTCCACTACTGATACAGATTTTCTGCCCTTGATACTTAATGTTATTTTGTGGCAAAATATGGTAGGTCTGGCTGGAACTGACCTACCAACTGAAAGCTTGCTCGTCTGACTATGGCATCAGGAATTTCCTGCCTTCTCTTGTTGCAGAGACATGCAGGAATTGAAATACACATCCTGAATTAAGGGGTGCTTGGAAAATACCCAGTTTTGATGGGTCACTTTAGAGCTGACGTGTAGAAGCTTTTGAATTAGTGTACACCTTTTTTTTCTTCATGCCTGTCCCATTTTCTAACTGTACAGTAGATTTGTTTGACAACATGTGCAACAGCAGGTCAGAATATGTCACTGAGGTATAATGCATCTTTGGAGTCTGCAGCTTTTCTGGGGCATATTTAGTGCAGCACGACCTGAGTGTGCAGAGCTCAGGGCAAAGGCTTTGCATGTCAAGTGGCTGCAGTGCACCAGGTTTCCTAAATTTTATGGCACTTCAGTGTTTGGTATAAAAATCATTATAATCAACATGGTCATCAATTGCTAAATGTCAGCTTATCTGTGTTTGCTTTTCTGCTTTTTCATGTGTCTTGAATTATCATATCAATACAAGGTTTGGAAATAAAAATCATAACATAAATGGTATTATTTTACAATAATTGTTCTTGGTTTTGTTTTCAAAAAAAGTAAAATTTCTTAAACTTCCTTCAATTTTCCTGACTTATTTTGCTACTTGCCTTATCAGTGCATTGTCTACAACCAACTCATTTGACATTGATAAATGAAACTATAATTGAAAACAAAACATATGAGAGAAAACTAATTCAGAAGTCTTTAATTAGTTCTGGAGCAGATGTGATGAGGCGCTCAGTCTGTGACCAAGGAGTAAGCTTAAGCTTTATGTTTGTGTAAATTCATATGAAAGCACAAAAATTACAGGTTTTTCTTCTCACAGCAAAAGAATATTAATTTCTGTTAGCTTCAATTTAAGAATTTCTTGTCTGTACTGGGAACTACCCCATAAAGTGCTCTGATGCCTGCTCAAATGCATGGCATATGGAATTATGAATTATTCACCCATTGAGGGAATAGCACAGATGTCACCAGTTTCTTTTGCATCAGCACAGTCACTGCTAATTTGCAAATACCAAAATGAGGAAACCTTTCTTACAACACCAGTAGTAACAAGCTCCCCATTTGAAAAATGTATAGCAGAGAACCTTTCTGGGCAGTTCTGAGTTTGCCTGGATCATGGACAGAACAGTTGAACAGGCAGCCTTCTGCTCAAGGACACTGTGCTTTGTTCCTACTTCAGAACCCATTTTAACTTCATGTAACAACGACTTAATTTTTCTAGTCTTAACTGTGCCTCTATAGTCTACCCCCTCATTTAAAGCAATTTTTTTTAATCTTAGGTAAAAAATCAACCCTTGACCAAATTGCCCATTCTCCACCGAAACATTTCAGGGGCTTCCAGCACTGGAGACTCAGTACTAAATATTGTGCTGTACTAAATCTGAACCTACAAAAACATGAAGACAATTTCCTTCTGATTAGCAGTTGGAGTCCAGGATACTCAGTATATGGCTAAAGAAAGCAAGGACTCTGAAGAACCAGAAGACATCTCTTATTTTGAAAATCTAGCAACTGCTGCTGCACTGATACATTCAATATTCTGATGATTCATACACTTTGCTGCCTAAAAATCTCAAGTGCAGAACATTCTGGTCAGCTTCAAGCAAATCTCAAGAAACTACAGAAAATTCATGGAAATCTTGCACATTTGTTATGTATCTATGTGTTACTAAATCCTTAATTTAATTAATCTGTAATTTCATTATACAAATGTTTTGGAAATGCAGACTAAAAATGCACACAGAGGTTTGTATTTCACATGAATCTACTGCAGTATTCTGTGACTGAGCTGCCGTGCATTATCCAGCTTCCCATTACTAGTTCAGGACCTCAAAGGTGTGTTGAACACAAGCTATGCAGGTTTTTGGTAGAATTTCTGTGGAAGATTTCTCCTTTTCTGATTTGTGAGAAGTCAAACAACACATTGTCCTAGGGCAAACCCTTCTGTGAGCTGAAATGAGCGATCGGTACACGCTTGTATAACCAAGGCCCAAGGTCAGGAGACTTCCTATGCATGAGAACACACAAGGAAACAGCAGTTCCATACTTTCCCCAGCTGGCCGAGCTTGACTTTTATTCACAGGGAACAACACTCAATAAATCAACACTTGCTTTTAAGTTAAAGCCCTCACTCCTGATCATATTCATTCCTTTAGAGTTAGTAACAATAATGCTCCCTTTTGCAGCTTGGCTTTGAGTCATGAATGTGGCTCCCCCGAACAGACAAGCAGGCACCAGGCTTCCTGTGAGAATGCCAGATGTCACTAAAAAGTATCATAAACATAGTTGTCCTCTTGCATTTGTGTCTGTGGGGAAGATACACAACAGTAGCAACTATGAAAGCAGCGACTTGATGCATCAATATTTATAATAGTTCTGGCCATCAATACAGCAATTCTTACAAGAGTTCATTTAAGGCGTGTTTTTCCTGTAAGAACAGAAAATGTCAGAAGGATGAATTCAATAAAACCAGCAATAATGAAGTGTGCACCAGAAGAATTATGGAGATCGACTTACTCCTATGAATTTAATAAGTGCTCATTTATAATTAAATACCAATTAAAACGCACAGCAATTGCTTATTATTTTAGGAGTACTGCAGTATGCCATCACTATTATCTTAACCACATTATTTTATTAAAAAGTGAGGATACCCTGCACATTAACACCTCTGTAAAGAGTTCAAACTCAAAAGCACTGATGCATCATTCACAGGAGGATGCCAAGTACTATCAGATGAAGTGACTTGCCAAAGGTTGTAACACAGCTACGAGAAAAGCCAGCAACCCAGGAATCTTTAAACATTAAAACATTAGTCCTGTCACAGCTTCATATTAGTTCCAATAAAGTGATGTTCCATTATATTTTATGGTAACATCATCCTTAATATTCTTTAGTATAAGATAGGAACAAAGGATACAGAGCAAAAAAGCAACCTACTGAATCTCCAAGACCATTCAGGTCAGAAGTGTGCTTGGGTTGCTTTTGATGAAGAACAATCTAAAACTAATTCCTGTGCCACCAGCTGAAGTTCTGCAGTGTAGATGCTGCTGAACCACTCTAAAGCTTATCTGGCCTTCACTGTGCCTGAAGACATTGTTACACCTATTTGTACTACCTACTTCACCAGCTGAGGTATCAGATTGGCCATAACCATCCTTCTGCAGACAGCTTTTTTAAGCTTAAGGATTAATTTGTTTTGTTTGACAGCTCCTGAAGGATGCAGAAGGTAACAGGGATCTGTAACTTGACACCAGGTGCCATAATGAGAAGGCTGAATTAATGCTTTGTACACTTTTCACAGCTGCAGTGTGGAGGCATTTACGGATAAATAAACCGAGCATCACACTGGCCATGTGTCTTTGTCCAGGCCTTGTGGATTTAGGCATCAGACCAAACCCAGAGCTCCCCCTGCTCTGCAACAAACAGTTGGGCTGCAACACAAAGATCCCCATTCAATCATGGAGCTTGTTCAGCCCTTCCAGGCTTGAGAAGTCGGATTTTCAGACTCCTGTAAATGCTAAACTGGCAAATGTCTTAGCAGACAAGGAGTGCTGCACATTCCATGCATTTTCAAAGCTGTCTCCAGAAGGCAGTTGGCAAGGATGAGTGATTACTGAGAGTTCAGAACCAAAATCAAACAGTGACATCCACAAAAAAAAAAAAAAAAAGAAAATGGAAAGGGAAGGGAAAGTAGGGAACTGCAATATTTTGTCTTCACTAAAATTTAATTTTCATTCACATTTCCAGCTTGAGCTATGAACAATGCACTTGCCAGCCTGTGGGGCTACTTCAGATGTTAACCCACATATTCAGATAAACCTGCATCAGGAAAAAAAATCTTAAAAATGTTACAGCCTTATCTTCCAATAGTAAAAGCAGTAAGAGTGGTAGTGATGGAACACAGCAACATGTCCAGTAACAGCCAGGTAAAAAAGCTGGGTTTTGAAAGCAAAAATGGTAGAAAGAATCTGTCCTATTCTTCAGAGAACCCTGGGGCTTCTTTTTCCCTTGCAGAACTGGAAGCTATCTAAGAACATGGATTTCATTGTACTACACAAGCCCTTTAACTAAATTTTCTTACAATTATTCGTCAAAACTTGAAGGCAATACTGACCAGCAACTGAATTAAGTCATTGACTAGAAGTGGATGAACCTAAATCCTTATTAAAACACTCCCTTCTTCCCTCCAGAATTACCAAACATTTTCTAACAAAGCAATTTTAAATGTACAGATGTTTGTTTTAGGAAATTAGTAATGTATGTCTCATTTGAGCTGGGAAGCAACTCCATTTCCTGCCTTTATGAACCATGTTATCCTCAAATAACACATTCCTTTGAGTCCTGTGGTTATTTTGCCTCATGACATTTGATTCATCCTATGCAGGAAGCAGGGAAGGAATGAGAAGGTTCAGCAGGTGTGCTTAAGGGAAAAGAGATAGGAATGTCAGCTCTTCCTCATTTCCTATCCACCACAGGAATAAACCCCACAGGAGTTGAATAAGCAGCAATAACTGAGCACTGTGTAGTACATTCCACCTTCCTTATAGGAATGTCCTCTTCTGTACATCAGGTACTGAGGCAATTTACTGAGAAATAAGGGACATCCAGAGCTGTTTTCCAGCCTACAACCATATAAATTGTTTAGACAAACAGAATTGAGAAAATTTCATTTCTCACCACTCAGAGATTTAGATATAGGTGGTACAAGAGATTTTGACCTAAAAGCCAGCCCTTAAAAAGGCAAGTTGTATATAAAAAGCACAGCTCACTTTTACAGTACAGCAAAGGCTTCCTGTTATAAAGTAGTGAAAGAATTTATTTGGTGTAAGTTGCTGTTTGAAGTTCTCCCTGATCCACACCTGGACTTAGCCTGAGGAAACGAATCCTGGCATTAAGACCTGTGTCTTTGTAATAGACAAAATATTAATGAGATCATGAAAGCATATATTACTATTAATCACCTCTCACAGGGAGGCAAACCTTGCCACCTGTTCATTTAAACCTGAAAAGGCTGAAGTTAAGAAATGTTTAACTCATAACTATGAAGTTTCTCCTTGAAAACAATTTTCCTAATGAATTCTTCTAGCTCATTTTGTCATGATTAATACTTAACTTACTGACACAACGAAGCATGCTTGACGAGGGGAAAGTAGCAATAGAATTATTGTGAAGGTAAACCATGCTTGCATTTCGTGCAGAAAAGTCAGCAAGAGCCACAAGAATGACTTCAGATTTCATACACCTGACAAAAACCAATGGATAAAGAAATGTACAAGCAGAAAGACTCCTCACTGCAGGCTAATACAGATGCATGATAACTGCACACTCAGTAAGCTGTACCTGAGCCCCAGCTAGTGGTGGGAATTACTGATGGCATTTTTACAGGAAAAATAAACACGTTCTTAACAGAAAATCTTCAGATTATGTATTGCCTCCTACTCATCAAGCCTGGTTTTATTTTTAAAATGCTTCCAACAAAACAAAAGCTACATATTGGTTACTCACGGTTTGCTTGCACCATCTATACAGCACTTTAGTGGTTCTGGTTGATCCAGCTGCTGGAAGTTGAAAGAAGCAGGAGTGAAGACAATGAGATGCTTTCTTCATTCTTGGTGCTATTTTTATCCTCTGAGCTTGTCATTATACAATTAGTAGGCAGCAAAATCAAGAGTTGAAAACAATTCTTACCTCTTTTTCCTTCCATGATGTATTGCCAGCATATTCTCTCAATATAAATATTTCTCAATTAAGTAAGTTTAAGTGATTAATTCAGCTAAGAAACTCATGGTCATCAATTTTCTGCACCCAATCCTGTAGTGTTCAAATCAGTTTATAGAGACAATCCTAAAATATCTGCTCTAGTTTGCAATGGAGATTGTCCAATGTCATTGACAAATTTACATTTTAGTGAACTTTAACTTTACCCCTGTGCCACTGTTGGTGTAATTGATAGAGATGAATTTTAGCCATTTAGTGTGAGTAGTACTCAGGAAATGGCCACTAAGTCCATCTTAGTACAACTGCCTCATCCCTGGAAGTGTTCAATGCCAGGCTGGACAGGGCTTGAAACAAGCCGGTCTAGTGGAAGGTGTCCCTGCCCATGGCAGGGATAATCCTTAAGGTCCAATCCAACCCATTCTATCAAGTCCTACAGAATTTACCTGCTTGATTGAAGATCTCAGCAGCTGTCACATTCTGGAGAGGGCAATGATCAGTCTTGGACAGGAGTCATCTCTTGTGTAAAATGAGGGCAAATTCTTGGGATCACAACCTGTGATCAAGAGGGAATGAATCAATGTAACTGACTTAACACCCGTCCCCTGGCCCATCAGGTAACCTGGTTACCCTTTTGCTAAAGTCAGTCAAATGGGAATTGTGGGAAAGCCCCCGGGAGCAGGATATAGAACCCAAATATCTAAGACTAACTAGGTATGACCTATGACCAATTCCATAGAGTGGTTCTGAAAAGGAACCACTCCATAGCTGTAGGAAAAGCAGCACTTGTGTGTCAGCAGGTGAGGAACTTTTGTACAATGTAACAGGTGAGTGACAACACAGACGAGTGAAAACCAAACCATGAGGCATTTGAGTCATGAAAGCTTGGACGTTGCTTTAATCTGTGAAAAATTAGATTTTTGTAACAAAACCTGCTACTGGTGCAGGCTGTAGAAAGCAGAAATGAGGACTATGAAGGACCTTGAGGTTAGAAGGGCTCACCTAAACCAGCAGGAAGTGAAAGGAGCAGGAATATTTAATGCTTGAGTCTTAAGAGTCCCATTGCCCAGTACATTCTGAGCACAACTTCCCAAAATATCTTAGCAGTTCAGTTGATTCCTTATTTTCCAAAAATAGACTTCTAGAAAAAGATTGTTATATTGCTTAAATTCAGAGCTATTAATAACCAGTAACCCGAGCAGTTCAGTCTTTCCCAGAGCCATAGCATGTAGCACATTGTCTTCTATGTTTATAAGGACAAACCAGAACAGCACAGAAAGTTATGATAAAAGAGACCTTGTCTCATTTAACAAGAGAAGAACTGGCTATACTGGTATCACTGGAGTCCACCTACTTTCAAGACTACTTTAGACCTTCTGATACAAAAATCTTTTCTAGAAATATTTTTTCCTGCCATGGCTCACTAAGATTTTCACAGCAAGAAGTTCATTTTCTCTAACCCATGAGCCACCTTTTCAGTCATCCTGAATATATTCAGTCAGACACCCAAGATTTACAAAAAGGTTTTTGCTAGTATTTGTCTCTCCTTTGTGCTTACACACCTCCAAGTAACCAGAAAAGCTTATTCATCATTTCAGAGAGCACAACAGCAGCAATACTGATGTTTTCAGAATACAGAAAATAAGGTGCTCGGAACTTTAATCAAGTAAGGATTTTGTAGGCTTCTCTGGCCACCTGAAAGTGTAAATTGAAAGTGCAGGTCCCCCGGAATACCACAAGATGGTAGATATTCTCAGTATAAATGTGGGGAAAATAAGGATGACTTGTATACACAGGTGGAGAAAAGGTGTCACTTCTGTTATTTGTGATACTTTTGGGAAATCTTATACTTAATCTTGAAGGTAGAAAGGTTCATATTCTAGCTAGTTTGGTATGTAATTTGCTCTATGTTTTTAATTTTTCTGTTACAGATATATGGGAACCTTGATTTTTCTTAAAATAACCCCTGAACTTACACAGGTGTAACTAGTCTAGCTTCATTATAAAATTAAATTAAATGTTAATACAGCTAAATTAGAATTAATTTAGTCTAATAAGTCAAAGTAGTTGAAACATATTTGAGGTTTTCTCACTACTAAAATTAGAGGTTTCAAACTGATTATGGTGTACCTACACAACATTGTGTAATATAAGTGCATCCTGAGTATTCCAGGTGGAAAAATCACTGTGTCCTGTTATTTTTCAGTCTGCTGTTGCTTGCCAAAGCGAAGCATCACTGCCGAGGCATTCAAGTTCCCTGGCAGTGTGTGTCTTCCAGATGTACAAAAGGTTATCTTTGTAGTTATGTGTCTTGGAAATATGGTGGATTGTTCTTAAAAAACTTTGTTGTGATAAGAGTGGGCAGACAAGTGATTTATTTGGCTACCTGTTGAGGAAACCTTCCAGCTTCATGGAATGGAATAGGATTCCTCTGTCCTGATGCTATATATGTACTTTTTGTGTCCAGCCTTACTGACAGTTTTAATGTTACTCATTGATGTAAATAATAAAATAAATGTAAAACATTTCTGAACTTACTCTTACTTGTAACTGTAGTGATGTCTTCCATTCCCCTAGTCGGGGATTTTCCTCTGGAAAAATGGCAAATTCTTAACAATTCCAGGTAAATACAGTCTTAGCTTGGGAGGAATACACATTCGACTGCATTATGAATAGAACATTCAGGGGAGTAAGAAAATAAGGGCAGAGACACTGTTATGTCCTGCAGGATAAATACAGACATCTCCCAGGAGGTGATTATGGAGGTTTTTTCCTCTCAGGTACTTGCTCAGAAATTGCAGTGAGAAGAACTTGGTTTAGATGGAACAGTACAGTTTACATGCAGCACAAATGGGTCCCAACCTAGAGACAGCCTGGGCCCCTCAGGGCTATGAGGTCAGTCCCCACATCACCTCAGGGACCCAAATCATTTCCCCTCAGCCACCTCGTTGGCTTTTTTTTTTTTTTTTTTGGTTGGTTTGTTTGTTTGTTTTCCGTCACAGGTGAGAACAGTGTGGAGCTGCTTTACTGCAAAAGATGAAAAAGGCTAAAAAAAAAAAAAAGGCAATGGGAAAGAAAACCTGGAGAAGCTGTTGATTGTCTGGTGGAGGGCAGTGGATGGAGGTGGCTGTGGCCTGTGGCGTGATCTGAGGGGGGCTCAGGGGGTGAAGGAGATAAAGGGAGTAAAGAGGGTAAAGGAGATGAAAAGGGATGAAGGGGATGAAGGTAGTGAAGGGGATGAATGGGAGAAAGGCAGTGTTGAGGATGAAGGCACTGAAGGGGGTGAAAGGGGTAAGGGGATGAAGGTGATTTAGGGAAGGAAGGGGGTGAAGGGAATGAATGGAATGAAGGCAATGAAGGCGATGTTGTGGATGTTGTGGGTGAAGCCAATGTAGGGGATGAAGGCAAAAAAGGGCTGGGAGGGGCTGTTGGGGATGAGGGGAATGAGGGTGATGGAGATGACGGGGGGCAGGAAAGTGCTATTGGGGATGAGGTGGATGAAGGCGATGAAGGGCAGGAAGGGGCTGTTGGAGATGGGACAATGAGGGCAATGAAAGCAATGAACGGGATGATGGTGAAGAAGGCGATGAAGGGCAGGAAAGGGCTGCTGGGGATGAGGGAGATGAGGAGGATGAGGGGAATGAGGACGATGAAGGCGATGAGGGGGACGAAGGCGATGAAGGGCAGGAAGGGGCTGTCGGGGACGAGAGCGACGAACGGGAGGAGGGCGATGAGCAGGATGGAGGCGATGAAAGGCAGGAAGGGGCTCTGGGGGTCCCGCGGCGGGCCCTGCCCGCGGCCTCCCCCCAACGTCACTTCCGAGGCTGGAGACAAGATGGCGCCCGGACGGTGCCGGCGCTGAGGCCGCTCCGCCGCCAGCGGGGCCCGGGTGAGCGGCGGGTGGCGGGACCCGCCGAGCGTAGCCGGGACGGGCCGAGCGGGCGCCAGGCAGAGCCGGCGGCGCAGGGAGGGGGCCCGCGGAGGCTGCTGCGGGTGCGGTGCCGCCCCGGTGTCTGCGGGGAGGCGGCGGCCGGGGGCGTGAGGGTAGCGGCGGCAGGTGCGGGACCTGTGCCCGGCGGGACGCGGCAGCGCCTCGGGGAGGGGAAGCGAGGGCGGAGAATGGCTAGAGAGGCCGGTGGGAAGATGATGCTTCATCCTCTGGGCGGCTTTTTCAATTTTTTTATCTTGAAAATGCTGCCTCGGAAGTGTCGGCTGGCTCCGGCCGCTGCCAGCCCGATGCTGAGAGAACTCTGCTCTTTCAAACTGTCTTCAGAAGTTCTGGCACTTCACAGGCCCCAAGGCTCCTTCAGGTCACGTTCTGCCAAGCTGGCTGAGCAGGGCTCGAAGAAATTAACTCCAGGATTGGTTCCCTCACTGCAAATGTCCCTCTATGAATTATTCTCCTAAGCTGGAGAATAATTCATGATGGTGCAGTGGTACTGTGGGGGAAAAACATTTGGGGTGAGATGAAAAATACTCATGTAAGACATTTAGAACAGCTCAAGAGATGTATCTTAAGTGCATTTTTTATTTGAAGCCAGAGCAGCTTGTGGAGCACTGCTGATAACCATCTCATGGTCAGATAGCTGAAGTATTCAGTGAACTTTCCAGTGGTTTCAAATTCATATGAAACTGCAAAATTTCCATTCTGAAGCAGTAAAGAAAACTTTAAGTTGTTTTCAACTGTTGAGGAGGGAAGAGAAGGTGGTGTGGCTGCACCTGCTAAATGATCATTCAGTGGCAAGAGAATTACTTTTCTCATTTCACATTTCAGTGAGCAGTAGTGGACAGCTCTAGAGAACAGCAGGGCTGCTTGTGCTTCTGATGCAGCCCCAATTTGCTGTTCCCGTCTGTGCTCTGGACTTTGAGCATGTTGTTTGGATGCAAAGTCTTTTCCAGCTTATTCAAATATATTAAATAGATTAGGGGAACTGGAGATGTACAGCAGCATGGTATGTAATTATTATGTTCCTCACCAGGAACTGTAGTGATATGACAAGAAGCAATGGTTTCATACTGGAAGAGGGGAAGTTTAGGTTAGATACATGGAAGAAAATCTTCCCTACGAGGGTGGTGAGGCCCTGACACAGGGTGCCCACAACAGCTGTGACTGCCCCATCCCTGGCAGTGTCCAAGGCAGTTTGGATGGGGCTTGGAGCAACCCGAGGTAGTGGAAGGTGTCCCTGCCCATGGCAGGGGGTGGGACTGGATGAGGTTTGAGGTCTCTTCCAGCCCAAGCTATTCCATGATTCTGTATTGTTGTCTTATGACACTTAGCACATTTCAGTGAAAATGATGGGCATGTTAAGAATTCAGGGGTGCTTTCCTTGGTGTAGAGAGAGATTTCCAACTGTAGAAAAGCGTGATGGTGAATCAGTGAGAGCATTGGCACTTTTCCGATGGAGATCTGCATCACTGATAGATGAGGTAGTGACTTTTAAGAAACAAAACCACTTTTGGACTTGCAGAGACAGCAGTGAGAACCATGTGGAGGTACCTGTTGGTTTTCAAAGATATGGATCCCAGGATTTGCTGGGACAGCAGTGCCTCCACAGTCCATGGCACAGACCATAAAAATAAGTGGCACTTACAGTGAAACCCTAGTTATGTTTTCTAAAGGGCAAATCATCACTTTGGATACAGTATCTTTGCTAGAAATGCCGTAAGTACGGTGTTTGGAGATTCCTGAGTTGGTGTTTGTTTTATGGGAATCCAAAGAACTGCTTTCTACCAACGCAGCATGGAAGGTGGGGAAGAATGTTCCAGTACTTCTGTGCATTTGTATAACAGATCCATTTTTTACTATTGAAAATTGTCTTGAGAATGGAAGGGAAGTAAAGGAGAAAGTCTTTTTCTGTAAAAACTGAAATGGCTCTGGAAGTCCATCCAGCAGTGATATCCCCATTTCACTGTTACACATAAAATCCTTGATCCTTAGGAGTAAATAAGTAATATGAAGTGTATTAAAGGGAGATGCTGCTTACTGGGTGTCTCTCTTTTGAAAACAGAAGTTTGGAGTGGTTTAGACAAGGCAAACCTGTTTAAAGTACTGCAGTATCTTTGCTGTTGAACTTGTTAGCATGGAAAGGGCAGATATGATCCTGATACTTAACCCCCCAAATGACATAATTTCTTTTACCAATGTATTTTTTCTCCACTGAGAATAAGCTGAAAAATGAGCTGAAAAATATTTCTTCTCTGCCTCTGTATAAAACATGCCGTAGTCAAAAGTGGGAGGATGAGTCCTGTGTTGTAAAAGGAAATTGTGTTGAAATCGGCTTTTTCACATAGTAGTAAATCAGCAGCGTACTTATCTGAGAAAATTTTCATTGGGTTTTTCTGCATTTGCTAGTCAAATTAAAGTGCACTCATATCTGAAGATTGGAATGGTGTTTCTGCATATTTGCATTTGTTAGACACTTGTTATTTTCTGTTAACTTCTCTTGACTAGTTGCTGTTTGATTAATAAACCTGGGGTTTGTGTTGTGTTGGTAATTTCTTGGCTTATTTTCTTGGTTACCTGAATAAACCTTCCTGAGGTATAACAGTTTATTTGGCTACCTGGCAGTAGGCAAAGCCTTTTTTCTTACTGGACAATAGGTAATAGATTTTAGTGTTCAGAAAATCATTGTCTGCCCGTTTTTCCTCTGTTCTTATTCAGGCAGCCTTGGGTAGCTGAAAATGTCTTTGCGTTTAAGTGCCTGTCATAGAAACAGGGTGCCCTGTCACATGCATGTTTTAATCTTTCAGAGTTAATATGAACTTTATTTTTTTAAATTGGCAAGCTTTGTTTCACCCAATGCATGGAAAATTCGTGGATGAGATTATTTCAGTATTGAATTGAAAACATGTAGATGTCCTGATGTTTAAAAAATGGTCATGTGCTGCAGCTAGAAACTAAAACAAAGCCAGGAGCTGTGCGGTATCCCAGCCTGAACTCCGGTCATTAGGAAAACAGGCCATGGAGACTTTCAAGTTGTTCCTGGTTCTCTAATGAACATGTTTTTACTGGAGCAGTGATGTAATGCGTGTCCCATTTTCAGCTTCCAAAATAGGATTGATACTCTCATGTCTGGTTTTTCCTTTCTCTGAATTGGAAGTAGCACTCTCTTTCAAAATGCTTTTTGATTCTGGGATTTAAAAAAACCTCACATATAGAAATTATAAATCTAGCTTATAAAATCAGAAGATAGTCTACTTACTAGAACCTGGGAATGCTTACTAGTCTGTTTTGGTCTGATTGAGTTGGAAAGGGATGATCTGCAATGCTGGTTTTGAATAAAATGACTTGCTTTTGTTTGCAGGCTTTATTCCTAAGAAGTTATAGGTTTTCTAAGGGAATATTTAAAATTCTGAAGCACAGATTCAGAAATAATGTCAAAGTACTTTTTGCTTTAAGCGTTTTGTTTTAGAGACCACAGTGTTTCCTTAAATACTGGATTTAAGAAAAAATTCCTTAAATATTGCCTTGTATATTCTTACCTGAATAAATATAATTTGTTGCCTAAAACTGAGCCTTTCAGAAAAATAAACTTTTCGGAAGCTCGAAGATAAGGTGATGCAGTAGATCATCTTTCTCTTACTTGTTTTCCTGATGCTTTAATGTCTTGAGTAAGTGTGTAGTATTTTTGTACTCACGAGATACAGCAGTAAGTAGTAGTTTAAAATCAGTATGACTCGGCAATGTTTTCTTAGAATTAGTTTTGAAAATTTAGGTTGCTGGTGTGCGCGCTTCACTTTTGGGATAGAACCTTTATTATTCTTTTCTTAGGGATTTCTGTGAATAGCTGAAGTTCACTGTGGCAGATGTTATTAACGATATTCGGGTCTTTCATAGTTTATGTTGCTGTTGAATTTGGAGGAAAGGTTGGGTGAAAATACTTGTTACCTGTATTTGATGGAGCTGCTGTGTGGCTTTTTCAAAGTACTGATGCAGTTGTGGACTATTGCTAACTTTAAAACTGATTTAACAGGGCCATCATTGTGCCTTTAATAGATGACAGATTCCCCTGGTGACACATCAGAGCAGCATGGTTTTCTTCGGGGCTTCCCTGGGAAATCCTGCATAGACTTGACTGTGTGTACCTGGGAATTCATGAGTGTACGGAGCCAGAGCTTGTTCCTGCTTGCAGTGATAAGAGTAAAGACCTTGTTGGTACTCAGTGATTGTGCTGGGAACTAATGTTTGGGCAGCAGTTGTAGAATTCACTTCATATTTTCTTGAGTTTGTTGAGCTTAGTGTACCAAAAGTTAAACCCCAAGTTTACTGTTACAGATACTTCTGTTCTTAAAATGTTTCATTTAGGTGGAAATAAAACTAGTGGCTGTACACAAGACTGTGTATAGTATTAATTTTATTTATTTTACAGTGCAATTAATCTTGCTTTCCACATAGTTGAGTTCACCGTTAACAAAATAAGTGACGTGGAAGAAGGAAAAAAATGCAGAACTGCAGGTATAGAATTTTAATATGAAGTGTGTATTTTAAATTAATAGCTTTAAAAATACTTGTTGGAGCTTTTGGTTTGCTACAAACTTAACTTCTCCCCTAATTCTGTTTCATGCTCAACTGGTTCCACTGGTAATTGGTAGTTGAAAGAATATAGAATAGTACAGTCTGTTAGGAATTTGCTGAAACTGTGTTGTGTGGATGTTTAACTACCTCAGTATATTAAGATTTGTTGTCATCTCATAAAAAATACCATTGAGAGGCTTGGATACAACCAGTTGTATAAAAGTTGAATAAAATATTTACAAAATTTGTAAAAATATCGTTCTTTTTGTTTTGAAAATTCTTTGTTAACTATTAATTCTAAGCAAAATAATTTTTTATTAGTATATGAAAAAGAAGAAAACTGTATTTTTACTGCTCAAGTGAAACAGAGTAAGAAGATTTTGTCTGCTTTTCAAAATTTTAAAGTAATTTATTTAATAACTGGGCTAAGAAAGTTCAGCTTAGAGGAAATTTTCAGCTTGACAGGACTTTCCTTTAACTCTGCAGCCCATCCCTTTATTGATATTTACTTGTCTCAGATTCTACACATCTAGTGGTGGATAGTGATGATGTTCGGTGTTGGCTTCTGTAAGACAGTCCTTTAAATCTTTATTGTCTGTGTATATCTGGAGCTTTGGGCTAAGTGTGCAGTGCTGGGGATGAGGTGTCTGCTTCAGAGGACTGTCATTCACCTCTGTAACATGGGCAATTCCTGCACTTGCGTTCCTAGATTTCTTTCCAGATTTGTGATCAAAAGTGATTATGTAAACAGCTAAGCCTGTGATATTGAGGGAATTATGATCTTCTGTGAGAGGGAGGAGAAAAGGTAGAAATAGGCAGGTGGAAATAATAACATAAACTTGTGCCATGGCCTGGTGCTCCTCAGGCTGTGCTCCCATGTCCATAAAAGGTTCTCGCTTTTCTTGACCTTATGTGAGTAATTGTATAAAAATATTCAAACAGTATAGAAAAATGAGACATTTGATGCTAAAAATAAGTTGGGTTTCATACTAGGAAATTATTTGATGCCTCTCTTGCTACGCAAAATATTTCGTTTATAAAATGATGTTGTGTGGGTTTTGTCCCAATGAACAACGAATAAGAGTGCTCGGTTTTTCCCTGATGTTCAGCTCAAGTACAGAAGTTTATATTGACTCCAACACTGAAATAAGTTAGGAAGTTAGTAATAATGCATTCCAGAAGGAAGGCTTTTCCTTGGATGTGTACAGGCTGTTGTACAGGAGCTCCTTATCCCATAACTGGTCTTTGCTGGCAGACTTTAAATCCCACCGAATCAGTTGCAAAACTGGAACTCAAATACGGATGTTGCAACTCTTTGTTTAAATACTCACGTAGTATGGAAACACTGGGACAAAAGGAGTTAATCCTGTAAGAGCTGTATACAACAGAAATATCATTTCCAAGGACATTTTTCCTTTTCAAATGGATTTCTTAAGCAGTGTAATATTTGAATGATGCTTGGCAGTGTTGTCACTTTTGCACAACATTAAGAATTCTTTCAGTGCAAAGGTGTGAGGGATTATGTGACATTTGTTTGGAGTAGATTTTACTTGAACTTATTTTAAATTAAATGTTAGTATTTATGCAGATTACTTAAAAAAAATCAGTTGATCATTGTTATAGCAGGAAAACTAAAGACAGGGAAGAAATAGCAGTACTTGCATAAAGTGCTTTACGTGAAGAGGGACCAGTTAACTTCCAAAAATGGGGACATTAATTTATTGAAAATTCTGTATGACAATGGGACTAAAAGTGTTTTCGTCCTAATGTGCAAGAAAGGCTGTTTTGTATGTGTTGACAAAGAAAGGAGGTGAGTTGATGTCCTTGACCCTTAGATATGGCATCATTCTGATTAGTTTTGCCTCAAGTCGTGAGTTCCCAAATTTGATGCCTACTCAGACTAGGAATTTTTTCAGATACCTTTTGAAATCTCAGGCTTCTATTAGAAAAGAATGTAAAATGCATTAGTGTAATAAAATACCTCAATAGAGCTCAATTTTAAGAAATATTTTCCTGTTTCTAATATGGAAGAATAGAGACTCAATACACGCATTTTTAAAATTTGAAAACCACATTGGGCCTTCTCTAATGCTTTGATATAAAATTCTAAAGAGATCTGACTTCTAAAGTTCTTAAAAGTACTCAATCTTGGGCAAACTAACTTACTATAAAAAACAAATTGAACAATCTTACCTGCGCATATCTGTTACATCATAATTTAAAATGGGAAAAAGATTAATGCTAGATATCCATCTTGAGATTATTCAGACACATTTGAGCTGTAATAACAAAGCTGTAGCTTGGAGCAGATTTTTTCTGAAGCAAAACGCTCCTTTTCTACAGATGATTTAGGAAGAGAAACTACAGCTCTGTGTGTACTTTCAGTTCAATGTAAATTTGTACATAGGTACGTATTACAATTGTCTGTTTTTCTTTTTAGGGTTCATGTAATCAAAGGAGTTTCTTTGTTGTGTGTATCTTTTCAGAACACAACAGGAATTCAAAATGAATCAGGTGAGTAGAAATGTAAGACTTTATCAAAATACTTAGAACAGTTAATTATTAGTAAGGAAAGTAAATAATCCACTAAAAAAGTGTTCTTTAAAATCTTCAGTCTCATTAAATTTCATAATCATCCATTCTGCAGTGTGTATGCTTGTGAGATGTCTGTTATTTCATGGATTCAAGGTTTTTGTGAATTCCTTTTAGCAGTGTATAAGTTATTACTCCTGACACGTCTTCTAAGAACACCTCTCCAGAAAATTCTATTTCCTCCTGAAGCTGTATGTAATAATTCAGTTCCCTATAAAAGTGGTTTGAAAATTGAAGGCTTCCATTTTAAAAAATCTTTTTATAATCACTTTCCTTTTTCAAATGTGCAGTAAACAGTCTGCCACAAATTGATTGATTGGGAAATTTCACACTTTTCTGGAATCTCCTGGAAGCAAGTGGAAAGACTGGGAAAGCGTGTTTCCTTTGTGGAGCAGCACTTTGCTGTATGGAGTCACGAGCATCCTGACTGGAGGGTGGTGTTCTAATCAGCACCAACTGTGCAGCATTTTATTCTGCATTTGTTTATCCAAGTAGGAATTGTCCATCAGTTTGTCTGTCACACAACTGTATTACTTAGAGATATAGAAAAAGTACATGTTGCCTCAAATTTTTCTCGCAAGTCCTTCTCTCTCTGGCTGATTTTACCAAGCTCCTTTGGCATGGGAATGTGACCATAGGATATCACACTGCAGGAAAGCCGTTTTTACTTTGCTGAAAAAGTCAGCCATGAACAGAAGCTTTATGAGTCAGAAACAACCACAGTACACAATTTTATAAAATGCTTTGTATATTTCAGTGCCGGTAGCCAGTGTGTGCTTTTATTATCCTTGTTTGATCAGCAGCAGGCCTGAATACAGTTAGCATTTGCTGAAGTATGTTTTCTGTAAAGTCATAGAAGTATATGCATAAGTAATTACAGCATGGATTGGGTTGGTGGGATGTTTCCTCTTGCATTTTTTCTCTGATTTAAAGTAAAAAGGGTTCGATATGTTTGTACATATTAAAAAGATAAAAAGCAAAATATAATCTCTATCAAGAGTGTTGAAATACGTATCGTAAAAATACATACTTGTATCTATAGACAAATATAAATTATATATATAAAATAGAAATGACATTTGCATTAGCACACTTTTAAGCATTAATAGTCTATTTTGGGGAGCAGGGTTAACTGTTGCTTCAAAATTTCTATTGAGACTTGAAATTTTTTCACCTGTATGTTTTGTTTTGATGCACTCAGTGGCATGAAGCCAGCAGCCTATTGCTCTCTCTGCTTGATGAATAATCCTGCTTTATTAGTTATTCCAATAAGCTTTGGATTCTGCTAAAACTCTGAAAATTGTAGATCCTAATCTGTAATTGTTATTATTGACTGTTTCCTTCCCATTTTTGTGTCCTTGTCCCCTCATGGCCTGTCTGTTGTTGTGTTCCTCCATGCTGATTTGTTTCTAGAATTAAATCAGATTTCTGTGCTGTGTGTATGACTGTTGTATGATCTTATTTATGCCATGCTGTGATGTGTGTCATCTTACAATTAAACGGTGAGATGGCCCTTCCTCTGGGAGTTCTTAAAACAGCTTAGGGTCCTTCTTGGTGTTTCTGGCTTTCACCTTTGGTTTCCAAAGCATATGGAGCCCATATGGCTTTTAGTTGTTCGCTTACCATTCATATTAAGTGTGTATTTAGCATCAGCCCTGTGGTGTTTTTTCTTGCAGTGCCCTTGTCATTTCATTCACTGTTGACAAGTTGTAGTGCCAGGTCTGTATAAAAAATGTTTTTGCCTGATGCCAAACATCTTTCAAATGGTTTGTTCTCATATTTCTTTGATTCTGCTTGTCTCTGCTTTTGGTATGACTTCGGTGACCCTGAAACTAACTTGGCTGGTGTTGATTTGGTTTATCTGAAAAGACTGTTAGTTTTGTGGTTTATCCCACAGAAATCTTGAAGTAATGAGGGAAAACCTTTTCATCCGTTGTTGGAATTTATGGTTTTGGGTTTCTTGGAAGATTGCTGTCTCAGAATAGGCAGTATGTGTCCTCTTTTGAAAGGAGATCTTCCTCTAATATGTAAATTAGTCTGTCAGAATGGCTGAATAATTTATTTTAAAAACACCAAGCAAACATTGGGTTTGACTGGTAGCATTTACTACATTTCAGACTGCAGTAAAACAGAGTAGGAGGAATTTGGGTGCTACCTGGAAAAGAGCATGGGCAGTTACTTAAAAAGTGCTGAGGAATACAGGAACAAATGACACCTGCGCTTGTACTGAAACTTCCTCCCCCCATTTCTTCTGAATTTTTCAGTGATTATTTCAAATATTCCCAATACATCTTTAATTTTCTAGCACACAAATGGTGTGAAATTGTGGCAAAGAGGGGTAGCCAAGTAAGGTGCCTGGACAAGGAGAGACCTTTCTGCTTTCCTGTGCTAGCTGGCACAACTACTCTTCTGCAACTACCTCTTTTACCTTCTCTGCAATCTCCTCCCTCCCTCTTCAGTGGCGTCGTTTCCTTTATTTTCTTATTTATCCTAGTCCCGTTTCCACCCTAACATGATACTAACTGGCTGTCATTCATTGCACTGTTCAGGATGGTTTCTTTCCTTTGCTCCGGTCTCTGATCAGCTGTAAATAGCTTGTTGCAGATGCCTTTTCTACTGTGCTTGTTTGTAACATTATAGACTATTCTGTGGTTGGCTCATAAGTGCAATTATATGGAAAGTGGTGTGAAAAGTTGCTTAATATGTTAAAAGGTACCATCAGAGTGTCTAAACTCTGGATTTGATGCAAACAGGAAAATATAGTTTCTGTTAAGGCACCGCTTCGGCCCTCAAATGATCCTTTGACGTTGTTCTAAAGACACTTCATACTGGGTGATTTAAATGCTAGGATGTAATTTTCTGATTATCTTCGGAGTAAGAAGCTTAGAAGTGAAACAAGCTTCAGGTGTTTTTGTATTCAAAATTGTAGCCGTGAAGGGAGTGAAAAATACTGTGTTAAGGCTTCAGATAAATGCAAAAGTTGGCTGTAGGACGTGCACAAGTGCTCTACCCTTATCAAGAGGTGAATTTTGTAAACAGGAAAATAAATTTAAATGCAATTGTTAAGTCTTGGTAGAAAAGTGATTGAAATACAGTATTTCTTTTTGGTAGACAGACATTGCTTGGGGACAAGTTATGATCTGGAAAAAATTTCAAGTAGCTACATCTAAATTGCAAATAAAAATGAGATTGCACTGATTTGACTGAACTAAATTGTTTATTTTACTGTATTGAATTTGATTACTTATTACCATTCATTTGAGGTATGAAATGTATTGTTATTTAATGGCCATATGCAGTTTTCTAGCAGTTATGAAATCCATTAATATGAGAAATGTTGGATGAGTCTGAGCGTTCTCTGAATGTCCTACTAATGTCTGATTTATGTAGGTAGATGCACAATAAAGTTCTGATTGTATACTACTCCCTGCAAATACACTTCTTAAATGGTAGAACAGTTTGGGGATATTTACAGTTAAAAGGAGGTGTGTATATTAAGGAATATACCAGGAAAATCAGAGATGTGTCACAGTGTTGTACACTTTTGTCTGAATCAGTTGAGTCTCATTTTTCAGCTTTGATAGGTTAAAGTTTATTTGCAGGCTTGATAACTGCTCATCAAAACCCCAAACCAAAAACAACACTCTCCAAGGAAACTAGACCCCCAAATGAAACCCAGCCAAAAAACCATCCTGCTTTTAGCTTGAAACTGGAAGTGCACCATTCTGAGAGCTGTCAGCCACCCTCTTCTATGTCTGTATATAACTTTCTAGAAACCACTGGGAAAAATAGGCTCGGTTCTCCCCTGATGAAATCCTAGGGTAACGTCCTGGAAAGATGTTTAGGTTTCTTTGATATGCTGAGAAGAACATGTTTCTTTTTCAGCTGAGACATGGCTTCTTGCATATCAGTTCAAGGCAAACAGATGTCTGAAAATCAGGCTGCTTTCATCAGTATTTTTCCTTTTGGGTTGTTGGAAGAGCAAAATAAAGCTTTGCTCTGCTTTGAATAGACTTCAGCTATTCTAACTAATGAATGAGTATTTCTCCTTAGTGTCTTCACTGTTGGATGGGAAGGGATTTCTGGCATTCTCTTCCTTCCATGGTTTCCAATTTGGGGGTCTTTCTCCAGGAGCTCTCTGTGCAGCTGTTAAGGCTTATGAAGGCAGCACTAGAATAACCTTGCTCTAACTCCAGTTCTGTCATTTTCCTCGTTGTTGCACTTAAAACTGGCAGATTTGTTCTTGTAACTCCACTCAGCAAATTGGGTTTTCAAATGTAGTGAACTATTGCCATAGGAGCACCCTGACGAAGACTGGGTGCTGAGGAACAAAGGCTGAGAAGCTTTGTCTCTTTTGCTTTAGAGATTAAAATCATGAAATCTGATAGCATATTGAGCTGCATTTTAAAATACATTTCCAATAACCTTTCAGCATATTTCAGAAGTACTCACTGGAAAATACTCTGCGTATTACTCAGTATATGAAAACTACTATTGTATCTCTGCTTTATAGGTAAAAGCCAGAATCATTTCCAAAAAAATTGGAGTTTATTTGGACAAATTTCTCAGTTTAACCTCTCCTAAAAATGGTTTCAGAGCTCCGCTGTAACATCCTTAATATTAGAGTTGTTCCTGCCATTACCACCAGTGTTTTTTCCTGACCAGAATGATTAGAGTTCCATGTTAGATGGCAGGGAGTTTTTTAGGGCCTAGTTCCCACCAAGCACAGTTCTTTCAGAATGTAGACACATTTTATAGGAAACTTTGCATTCTTGTAACTTTGAAATTCTGGTAATTTCTATGAGACATAGTCTTTTGTTAATTGTAAGTAGGTAATAGGCAGCAGGTTGTTTTATGACAAGTGCGAGTAGTAATAGTATGAGCAATACTATAAAAATAAGATTGAACCTTGGAGGCTCCTTAAAACAGAACTAATCACTTACTGGACAGTAAATAATTTATTAGGTTTATGTTGCCTATCAAACTTTAATATAAAAATATCTTAAAATTTCTTGTATTAATTATAAGCTGCTGGCTAAAGTTCTGAGCTGTTGCTTGATGTAGGAAATGTGAGTAATATTTATGGTACTGAAATAACTGTTTAAACCCTTTTATTCTCTTTAAAAGCTGCTTTTAGCTTACTCCCTTTGTTGCAGACCAGTAAGCTTGACAAGCACATACTTTAATCTCCAAGAACTGTAGGGACAGGACAAGGGGGAATGGCTTCACGCTGACAGAGAGTACGTTTAGATTGACTGTCAGGAAGGAATCCTTGACTGTCAGGGTGGGGAGGCCCTGGCTCAGGATGCCCAGAGAAGCTGTGGCTGCCCCATTCCTGGCAGTGTCCAAGGCCAGGCTGGATGGGGCTTGGAGCAGCCTGGGGTTGGGGAAGGAGTCCCTGCCCATGGCAGGGGGTGGCACTGGATGGACTTTAAAGATGCCTTTGAGGGGACCACTCCAGGGAGGAATCTCCACAGACACTGCAAGGAGGGGTGTGTCAGAAGAGCCTGTTCAAAAGTGGGCCTGGGCTTTTCTAGGATGAAGCGCTGGACTGTCAGTCAGGTGTCCTCAGGCAGCTGTGCCAGCTCAGCAGCTTTAGGCAGGTTATCAGTAATATCACTTGTTTGTTCCTTTATTGGGTGCTTTATCAGCTCTTCGACATCTTCTCCTCACCCTCAGGATGTTTAACTTTGGGATTGATGAGTCTGCCTGGTCTTAGCATTATTCAACACCAAAAGCAGTATGGCCCCACCCCCCTCCATTCACCACTGATAGCTTTGCAAATAGGCCATTGTCTTACCCCATTCCAGGCAGAGTATCCTGCTACGCTGTGGCAGAGTAGATGGTGTATCTCAAGTGTAAGTTCTAGTGTCTGCATTGAAGTAGCTAATTTACTGCAACACCCTCACTTTAATCGGCAGAGCAAATAACTTTTTGGGTTTTTTAATTGTATGCACCTGTTGGAACTTTGAGTCTGGTTTTCTCCTGAAGGTACCTTTTAGTCTTTCTCAGAGGGGGTACTTTGTCACTTAAGGCAAGATGAGAAACTATTTTAGTTTGGTTTTGGGGTACTGATTAGGTTGAGTATGCCTGGAAGTCATCCTTTGAAAAAGGGAAATAAATGATTGCTAATTAATATATGTGGAATTATCCTCAGTTTGGAAATTTTACTTTAATTGCAAGTCACAAGGTTTTGAAGCTCGTGTGGGTTGATCGCCTGTTATGTAGTTGTTTTTGCCTGTTAATGGTTGTTGGCTTCTTGACTTGTAGAACACAACTGACTCTCCTGTTCCTGTGGAGACCTTGGATGACGTTCCTGAGCATGTGCTTAGGGGCCTTCCTGATGACGTGAGGCTCTTCCCATCTGCTGTTGACAAGACTCGGCTTGGTGAGTGCTACAGCTGTGAAAAGAAAATGAAGATTTTTACAATAGCTCACATAAAGTTGGAGTTGCTGTGAAAGCGTGGTGCCCTCCTGTGCTGGGTAGAGATGATGTCTGGTGTATTTGTCTGAAATAATTCCTCTTGGGAAGAGTGGACAGCTCCCCAGTCCGAGAGATGCATGTAACAATCTTAAGAAATACGAACTGTGAGTAGAAGATTTGCCTGAAATAACTTAGGTTAGTTTTAACTCCTGATACATGTCTCCTCAGGTGTCTGGGCAACGAAGTCAATTTTGAAAGGCAAGAAGTTTGGACCATTTGTTGGTGACAAGAAAAAAAGATCTCAAGTTAAGAGCAATGTGTACATGTGGGAGGTAAGAAACAGTCTGTAAATGGAAAAATGTGCCTGTCACCAGGTCAATATTTTGTATTTAGCTTTTACTTTTTCCAGATATTTTGGAAATAGACTTGATATAAGGTAATTGTCGTCTATTACTGCCATTACTAACAGTTATTTATAGACATTTGGATGGAGCAACCATTCTGAATGACAAAGCTTTATAAACTGTTGGCATTGTTTGAAATTGCTGTATTTTTTTATATGCTGTGTGTGGATCACACCTGTCCTTAAGAATTTTTTGCTGATCTTTGCTTTGTTGGCTTGAACCCTGAGTGCAACTGAGTGCTGTCAACTGCTTATGAAATTAGGGAAATTAGGAGGTTATGGAATCTCTTAAGGGAGCCACATCACTCCTCCTCATTTAGCTCTTTGAAAACCAGCTTTTGGAGTTTTTGTAAGAGTTCTCAAGAGTTGCAGTGTTTCTTGTGCTGGGCTTGCCTTGAAGCAAGTGCTGTCTGGGCAGCTGAACTGCTCTGGAAGCTCCACTGGTAGTCAGGAGACCTTGGATATTATGTAGATTTCAAAATGTAAATGTCATAATGTGGAGCTGAATCCCATCTGCAGCGTCCTTAAGGCAGTTCACCACTACTTCCAAAGACTTCTTCAGTCTTTCTGAAGACAAACACAGTACATGGTTTTAGCAAAGTGAGTAGTCAAGGAGGGGAGGGGTGGAAGAGCTGTGGCATAGAATGTTCTGAAACATGGACTTTTAGGCTAAAGGTACTGATAATGGTCACCCATCCTTCTGTCCCCTTGCCTGCAAAAATGGAACTCCCTAAAACACTGAAAACATGCACAGAGCTTAGTGTTGACCTCTATCAGAGGAACTGATCTAGGACAATGCCGTAAATGCAAATTTCCATTTAGAAAAGCAATAAAGTTTTCAAGTATAATGTTTGTTGCATTGAGCTCATGCTATCACAAACTCCACTGCATAAGGTATCTCCAGTTTTGATCTGGTGCTGGAACATTTGGTGAGATTGAATCAGTCGAGTAAATTATTGACCTTACAATTGTGTTTCTCAGTTGTGGATGCTGAATGTTCGTGGTGGGTATTTTTTCAGTTTGTGTTGAGAAATGATAGTTGCAAGCTAGCTGTTTCAGAGTTTCCTAGTTTGCAATGCAGGTGATAATGGGAACTCTTGTTAGATTCCAGAGTGATTGTGTGTTGCTTTAATACTGATTTTAGAGTTAGAAAAAAAACCAGCTAAAATGAGACTGCAACTGTTGGTCCCATATGCTGATATCTGAAACCAGTCCAGCATCTCAACTGTTGGAAAATGTGGTTTGTAGAAGGATGGTGGTGTGTAGGAGCAGTTCAGTATATGGAGACTCAACTTGGGGAACAACCTTTTCCACAAGTGTTCCATTTGCTTCTTGAGTCAAATTAATCTGAATAAAAAGTAAGGCTTCTAAAACTGGCATCTCCAGTCAATTTTAATAATTTTGAACTGTCGTACCAGAGGCTCATTGTAAAAAAGATGAGTTGTGTGTGACAGTGTATGCCTGTGGTGTCTGAGGAGAGAACATATTTTCCTTTTCTACTGGAGAAAAGCCACAGTTGGGAAAATAAGAACAAGTGTCTGAAAAGGGAAGGAAATTCTGGTTCAGAATGACTGGCACAGCTGTGCTGAGTGGCTTTTATTGTGGGTACAGGAATCACTTAAAGTCACAATGTTATAGAGAGGAGTTGGAGCTATTTTCTTTCTCACAGTGCGCAAGGCCTTTAAACGATAGTCTGTAAATTAGACTGTAATGTTCTGTAAATTAGAAAAGCAATAAAGTATTTTGGTTTGTGGAAAACCCACAATAAAGTAACATAAAAACATAGTAAGGTTGTATTTATATATATATATATATATTTATATATATGTAATCAGTAATTACATTTAGACATATATTCGATATCTGTTTAGCTCTCCCCCAGCATTCTTTGGCTCTTCTCTTCCATTTTAACCAAAAGAATTGCTTTTGCAGTCTCATCTGGGACGCTCTTTATGCTTTCATATTGCAAGGGCTGGTTGTGCTGGTGAGCATTCTTTCAAAAATCAGCTGATGAAATCCATGCTGGATTTCATAATTTCATTTAAGTAAGGGAGGTATTTTCTGTTTGCTTGGAAAGAAAACTATAAGATGGTTGTGGTATATTTACTAAAACGTCATTTTTATTGATAAAATTGTATTTCATTAAATCAACAGTATTATCAGCACAAAAAAAAAGAATTTATTAAATAGGGGTTTTTCTAAGCTGTTGTGGTAGTGTACATAAGATTGAAATTGGAGAACAGTTCGGAAAGCCTTGGAATTACTTGTAAAGTATCAGAAAATCGAATGCTACAACACTGCAGTTTTTTTTATTTTTTGAAAAACAGAAAAGGAAAAATACCCACTGATAGCTCTTCTTATAGGCATCTAACTTGCATTTTAAGAAGAGTGGGAGATGCATAACATCTTGAAAGGGAAGCAGAATTGCCTGTCATCAGAAAATAGTGAAGATGTCAGTCCCCTTCTTGCTTTATTGCAAGTTGTCTGGAAATGTAAACCAGGAGGAGGTGTCAGCCTTTTACCCAAGAACAGAAACCAAAGAATTTACATAGCATCTTGGAACATGCAGAATTTTATTGACATGGTCTGTTTTTTAAGGTGGTCACAAGATTTCTGAAAGGTTAAAATGTTCTTTTATACCCTAAAAAGAGATTCAATATAAAGTATGCTTCCCCATATCTTTCCAAATACAGCAAATGCTTCTAGCTTCTATATAGTTACTTCTTCCAGTTCTTCGGATGGTAAAAATAAAGCTCTGTGGCCTTCCTATCTTAAAATCAGTCATTTTACTAAATGCAAAATCTAAAGTATCATTTCAGGCTTGCCAAACTGAAAAGAAAGTGTAAAATGTTTTATGGATTTTGGCTTTTGAGCCCAGAGCCTCCAGAGATGAGATTGCAGGCCACAAGTGGGTTTTTTTTCCAATTGTAGCAGTTTCTCTAAAAGACTGCAGAAGGGCAGCAACACTTTGCCCACTCCAGCCCTGGCTCTGCTGTGCCCTTTGTGTTGTCTGTGGCCTTGGGTGATACCGAGTACTTTGTGTAGCTGTGAAATGCAGTGTTTCAGTGCAGTGGTGTGAGCAGGTGTCCCTTTTTCTGCTGTCTCTCTCACAGGTGTACTACCCAAACCTGGGCTGGATGTGTGTGGATGCCACTGACCCAGAGAAGGGCAACTGGCTGCGCTACATAAACTGGGCCCGCTCAGGGAAGGAGCAGAATCTCTTCCCTCTGGAGATCAACAGGACCATATACTACAAGAGTTTAAAGGTATCACTGCCTGAACAGCTGCTACTTTGTTATCTTTTATTATTAACCTTCTTTCTTCTCATTTTTTAAAAAAACTTTTTTCTATTTATATTAAAAAGAGTTTGAAACATTTTATGAAATGTATTTAAAACACTGCAAATGCTACACATCATTGGTATAAATTCTTATCTGCCAATACAGTTGACATTAAGATTTACTGTTAAACTACAGAATGTTTCAACAGTAAGTCTATCTCATTGGTTAATGATTTGCTGTAGCACCAAATTTGATACAACCTGGAATGAAAAACTACAGAGTATATAAAATAAATGTTATTCTATTTTTGTAGATACCAATACTTTTTCTGCTGAGCATGTTTTTGCAGTAACCAGTTATTTTTATGGTCTGTGCATCTTATGACAAAGTTTGGCTGTCAAGACACTTTTATGGGTAGCTCCATGAAACTATTTCTCATGGTTTTGTACCATTTCAGTTTTGTTCAGGGAGTGAGGGGGAGGCAGGGAAAAGGATGTAGTTCCTGGAGCATTTTATCTCCCAAAACAAGGAAAAAATGGTTTAGCTATAGTGGTGGAGCATGTTAGGTTAAGAATATTGTGGCTTTAAAGTATTTCTTGAATCCCTGATCCTCCTAGCAGTGAGTGTGGGTAGCTTGACTTTGTTTTTATTTAAAATACTTTTGGGGATTTTGGTTATATGCAACCTTGTTTTTGCACTATTGCTGTTACTTCCATTTCCTTGGGAGGCCAACAATATCTGTTAGTATCTGGTATTTGCTTAAGAAATGAGTGAGTTGATCCCATGCAGTTTTGAAGTTTATGCAGCAGTACAGCAGTAGGTAAATGTTATATTTTAGGTCACTCAAGCTAGATTGAAAAAACCTTCTAAACATTTTCTGAACTTTCTAATGGCATTCAAGTGGAGGTTCACTATTGCCAGCCAGATTATTGACTTCTCTGCAGTGTTTATTCCCAGAGGGCAGGCTCCCAGTATGACTCTGTAGCCAGCCTTGATTTCTCTGGACACTTTATTTTGGACTTCCTCTGCCTTTGCCCACAGTCCCCGTAGCTCATTAATATAAGTGTGCTTTTGAAGTCATTCCGACATTTTAAATTTCTCATTGACTCTTTTCTGCAAAAGTTTTAGTCCTGACAAAGACAAGCATTTATGTATTTAAAATTTGTTTATTTGATGGATGATATTGCACTTCGGAAAATTACTGCTTCAAGAGGCTGAGCACTGCTGACAGAATAAGAAATACCTTGTCTCAGCACTGGAATATCTTTTTGGTCCTTTGACTGTTGTCTCTTGCAACTTGATGAATTTTATCCCAGTCACGCCTTACAGGTAACTGAGACAAAGGAAGGCATGTAATAAAGAACGCCTTGAATGTCCTTATCTTTTGCATATAGTGTTAGGATCTCTACACTGCCATTTCAAACCCGCTGTAAATTTACCAGCCCAGGTATGAACACATGGTTCTTTCCTGATCTTTATCATAATTCATAAATTTAGGGGAATTCTACTTGCTGACAAATAAACAGCACAGATTTTATTTACCCCCAAGGGAGAATTCTAGTGGCTTGTGTGTATTTTTGTTCTGCTTTACCTTGAATCATTGAAAGTATAGTCATGGGGTCTTATTTTTCCCCAAGGTTTCCTTCAGCTTTTTGTAGGTTTTTAATTTGTAAGTTAAACAGGCTGATTTCCAAGCCTCATTGCTAAGATAACAAAGTCCAAATTTGCTTGGTGTAGAACCACCTCAGAACTGTAGAGCTTTAATTTCCCTGTTCCCTGCTCTCAATGAATAGTTACAGAACAGAGCTTGTGAGTGAGCACAAGCAAATGCTGTCCTCTTCCGTCTTCTCTTCATTTTGACTGAAGGGCTGAGGGTATTTGTAAGCTGCTTTGCATCTACTTTCCCCAGGATGCCTGTGTGAGAGCTGTGGTATTGCAGGGGAACAGCTTAAACTCATAATGCAGTTTCAGCTCTTCCTGCCTCTGCTCATGAGAGGAGCTTGCTGTGTAGTGTTGTTCTGCACACGGGACAGAACTTGAATTCTAGAAAAAGTAAAATACAGTGAAAACTCAGTTTCAAAAAGTCCTCTAAAGGAGCTTGGCTATGAAACTGTCCCTCATTAAAATGAAATTAATTTGATTATGGAGGACTGTTTTGCCAAACAGGTTTAGAATAACTCAAGATCCTCCCTGTTACATAGGAGAAAGCAGCATAATGTTAGGTTATAGAGTGTGAAAGAATCACACAAGTATATGTTCACTTTGCTTATGTTTGGTCAGATGAGGCCACACCCAGGTGCAGAAGCACGATATTACAGTAAAATGCAGTGTCTGTCATGAAAAATAGATACTCTGGTCCGGTCAGGCAGGGAAGTGTCCATCTCAATCTGTACAAGACACGTTGCAGTGCTTGAACGTGCACAATTAATTGACTTTCAGGCAATCTGTGCTAGAACCTCTTAGGTTACTTAGGTTAGGTTAATAACGTGTTAGGATATTACACTTGAAAATAACCAATTTTGAACTTACCAAAAGCCTTTTGAACAGAAAATACTCAGATTAAAGGGTGTTAAATGTTGCAGTTAAAACAAAAAGCACAAAAAAGTGTGTGGGAATTATTAACCTCATGAGCCTTCCCAAAATTCATACCTTTTTTAGCCAGGCTCTTCCAGAGTGACACTGCTACACCGAGGATTTGTAGGGAATAGTTTGGAGGAGGCTGGGTTTTGGAGTTGTTGCTAGAAGGTGTCACGAGGAAGAGTGGTGGTACAAGTGGCACTTGCTCAGTGTAGTCCTTCTCTCATATTGCTGCTGAGGGAGCAGCTTTGATTGTCTGGTTTTGAAGCTGCTGCTCCATCTCATTTTAGAAGTACAAGGTTAGAGGGCTTAATTTAGATTCTAGAGCAGTCACAATAAAACTAAATTCATCAAGTTGAACGTTAGCTCCAGCCATGCAGCCAGCAAATTACATGCTTGTTACCCCCCTGTGTTTGCATTGCCTGAAACCTCAGCCAGATCTTTGCTCTGGCTTTGTATATTTTTTAGATGATAAGGGTTTTTTTGCATAAGACAACTCTGCTGCATTCCTTGCTGCTCACCAGCTACAAGGCCATGCAAATAACTTTGCCACTATTTATCCTATCAGGCCTCTGGAACTCAAGGAAGCCAAACCATAGGCTTTGCTTACAACTTAAACTTTTCCCTTAGTTGTTGGGATCTTGCACCTCTTGTTGTTCTGGTGTCTGGGGGTATGATGATAATTATCACCTTTATCATGTGCTATGAGACGTACTAAAAAATGGGCTGCAGAAGAAAGAAATCCTACTTTTGTTCTTGATACAAAATTCCCCTTTGGCTTCAGACTGGAAATAATAGTCTGAGGACACCCTTTGCTCTGATGTAATCACTGAAAATAGGATCTGGTCTCCATGAGCCCCTTGTTCATTAAGCCCTGAAAGAGGGGGATTATAGTTATGGCATTTAAATTTTTTCTTGGTTTTGGGTAAAATGCTTCAGGAAATGGAGAAACAGTGAGGAAGATTTAAAAAGTAAGTAAGAATACATCTTTAGTCTGCCAGCTTGGGGACTTACTAGTTTGAGTCTGATGATATTTTAAGGAGCATGTGAAATTAAGTGATCAATAGAGTTTCTTTTATTGCCAGTGCTGGAAATATGAGTAGCATTTGCAGTGATGCCCATTTGACTGATTTAATCTGTGCTTTTTTGTTTGTTTTGTTTGTTTGTTTTCAATTTGATTAAAAAGAATAGAAATGATTATCAGTTTGGAATGGCAAGCAAACCTTGATTCTTGTGATCAAGTGGAGTGTTGAACATGTTGTAATTATCTGTATTCCTGTTAACGCACTGCCACAATCTTCCTGGATCTTTAGATTTTTTTCCAGATCCCTGCTGTAGTGGCTGTGTGACCAGTTACTTATTATTATATTATAATTAGTTAATGTCATTTAATGCTTTGTATCAAGAAAGGTGTGTTTGTTCCAACCTGATTGCTCTCTGAAAAGAACTAACTGAATATCCATAGAAGTGAGCACTGGGATTTAAATCAGTGTCACTATTTGAGGCAAACCACAATTTGGGACATTACAGCTGGAAAGTTCAGCTATAAAAATAATGACAACTGTGTATTAATTATTAGTACAGGGACTATATTAATAATTAACTATATAACTGTATTAATATTAACTATAACTATATTAATATTATCTCTGTATTGTCAGGAACTGTAGTGATGGGCCAAGGAGCAATGGATACAAATTGAAAGAGGGGAAATTTAGGTTAGATGGTGAGAGATTCTTCCCTGTGAGGGTGTGAGGCCCTGGCTCAGGATGCCCAGAGAAGCTGTGGCTGCCCCTGGATCCCTGGAAGTGTTCGAGGCCAGGCTGGACAGGGCTTGGAGCAACCCGGGATAGTGGAAGGTGTCCCTGCCATGGCAGGGGGTGGAACTGGATGGCCTTTAAGATCCTTTCCAACCCCTTAACATCCCATGATTTTTCTGATTTTTTTTTTTTTTTTTGGTGAGGAATTTTTTGTGATTTTGTATTTTTTTCTGATTTTGTCTTATTTTGTGATTTTTTTTTCTGTTTTTTTTATCGTTTTCGGAGGTTATCTTTTATTTTAGTCTTTTCTTGTCACTTTTATGGGGTTTTTCTAGATTTTCTTGTGAATTTTTGGGGGGGTTGTGACTTTTTTGTCCTTTTATCTTTTGTTTTGTGGTGAGGTTTTTTTGGGGGGGTGTGTGTGTGTGTGTGTGCGTTTGTTTTAGAAGCAGTTTTGAGCTTTCCGGGCGCGGTGCTGTGCGTGTGGCCCGGCGCGGTTCCGGCGGGGGCGGGGCGGGGCGGGGCGGGGCGGCCGCTGCGCCCTCCGCCCGCCAGGGGGCGCGCGGGGCGGCGCCCTCCAGGCTCGGCGGGGGCAGCGCCGTGGGCGCCGCCGCGGCCGCTCCCCGCCCCGCCAACAACGCGCGCGCTGATTGGCCGCGCGCCTTGTGTTGTGTCCCGGCAGCCAATCGCGGCGGGCGAGGAGCTGTTGGTGTGGTACAATGGCGAGGACGACCCGGCGATAGCGGCCGCGATCGAGGAGGAGCGAGCGAGCGCCCGCAGCCGCCGGCACTCCCCGAAGGCCCGCAGAGGTACGGACCGGACTGGCCCCGCCGCCGCCAGCGCGCGGGGTAACCCGGCCTGCGGCCGCCGTGACCTTCCGCAGGCCGGGAGGGGAGGGAGGGGAGGGCCCGGCCCGGCCGGCGGCGCCGCGGGCGGAACGTGGAAGTTGTAGCTGGAAAAGTTGGGAGAGGCGGCGGGAGCGGCGCGGGAAGGGGGAACGTCCCGCTCCGGCGGCGGGACACGCGGGGCCGCCTCAGCCGCAGCGATCCCGCGTGGGGCGGGGGCCGAGCCCGTGGCAGCTGCAATTCCTCCTTGGGAAAGGGAGCGGAGTCCGGGGCCGCCGCGGTCCCTCGTTGGGAAGCGGGAGCTGAGCTCGGGGCCGCCGCGATCCCTCTTTGGGAAGAGGAGGCTGAGCCCACGGCCGTCGCAATCTCTCCTTGGGAGGCGGGAGCTGAGCTCGGGGCCGTCGCGATCCCGCTTTGGAGAAGAGAGCTGAGCCCGGGAGCGCCGGGATCCTTTGGGAAGGGGAGGCTGAGCCCGGGGCTGGGGGTACGTCAGTCGAGCCAAATGAAGAATTCTGGTCCTGTTATTCCCTGCGGTTTTTAATATCTTGTTGTTTCTAGGCCGATTTGTTGGTTATGGAATTTCGCAGGCGGTGGGAATGGCTGCTCCTGGCTGACTTCGGCCGGGGAGGGAGGGTGGGACAGGAGTTTCGGGTGGTATAAACGCATTATTCCCTCTGTGAATATGTATGTCAGACCAGACATCCATTATTTTTTTCCATGACTAATTCAGCAGCAGGGTTTTTGTGAGCGCGTGTGCCTCCACGCGTGGCCTTATATAACTGACATTTTGACTAACGTTTTAGGCCAAAATCACAATAAAGCCTTTAGTTACAGGGAGTAGATATAAAAGGGAAATATTCACAGTTGTAGCAGAGATGTATCAATTCCTTTTGCATGGGAATGTGTACATTTTGGAATTCTCTGGAGGTTACAGATGCACCGAAGAAAGGTAATATTTTAAGAAGTATCGTTACAATTTTTTTAAATTTTAAATGTAGGGCCTGGTCTTACAGGTAGTGCAGTTGACTGTGGAGCTCACACTGGAAACAAGGTCAGATATTGAGAACAGTTATTGTGTAAGTTTTTTATTTGAGATTGGGGGGCTGTAGTGCAACACAGTTATTTTGAACAGTATTTCATAGGTTATGCAAATACAAACTGAAATTCAAGCACTGAGTTTTATTTTATAAGGAAAAGCATATTTAGCACATACATAAGCAACACTTGGTAAATTGTAGGCTGTATTATGTTTTTTTCCTAAATCTGCATTATTTTAGCACATGGAATTTGTGTGCCTATGATTTACCTGAAAGGCTAGAAAAACAACCTGCAAGAATTTGATTATATGATAAATCAGAAAAGCCAGACAGAATAATTTCTGGGGTAATTTTTCATGGCATAGAAGTTTGATTTGCATTCATGAATTTATAGGTAAAAATATCAGTAAACTAATTTGGTTTCTGAGTTTTGATTTTGTGCTGTTTTGTAGGTTTCATGTTTTAATTGTTATGGATTTTAGAGATTTCATAATTAGGAACAGTTAATATTTTCCTCCTTTTTATAAACACAAGCTCCTTGCCGAGGCTCACAATTATTGAAGAAAAAGCAACCCAGCAAAAACCAACTCCAAGCACAATATTGATGAAGTATTTCAGAATAACTGAGAGTAATGTATTTATGGAATTATACTCTTGTCTCATGAAGCAGAAAGACCAAATTCTTAGTATTTGGTTGATTTGAATTGTTAGATTAAAGTTTCAGCTCTAAAATGATGAGGCAATTCATTGGATATTTTGAAATTTTATCGTTCTATTTTTCACAGGTTTCATTGGAAATTTTTTTACTTTACATTTAGTCACAGTTATTTCAGCGTTTGTAGGAACATCTGCTAATATTTGCAATTCACAGCAATCTTCTTACAAGAAATACACACTTTTTTCCTGCAGGTTTGGTAGCAGTAGCTGCAGTGAGGATGCCAGAATGGTTTCTACTCATATCCCTGCTTTTGTAGATTCAGCTGTATCCTTGAATATGGAAGCTTCTTATCCTTAGACTTGAGGGGATTTGAGAAATAAAGGAAATTATGATGAACATGATTGAAAAGTAATTAATTTAAAAATAAATAATTCTAATTATATGATACAAAGGGATAAGAGGAGAAAGATTTTTATGAGTTATCTTTATGCATGTGAAAAATTGGGAGTCAGTATAAGGTATTATTTGAATTAAATATCAATTTAAGAAACCTGCTAGAGGGTTCTGAACTTTGAATTCATGAGTGACCTAAATGGATCAATAGATCTCTTAAATGTTATTTTGGCCTATATTGCACGCTGTTGTCTTACACATTGAGAAGAGAATATAACCAAATAAGAATTGACTAATTCTAACAACTGTGAGTGTGTCCTTTAGGAACATGTTTTCCAGAAAAGTAGACTGACAGTTTACTACCTTAGGAATGACTAGACAAGACATTATTTCAGAGGTGTATTATGATTTAGTGATGCAGACCATGCAGTTTTTAGGTAAAACTCATATTATTCTGTATTCAGTAAAACAAATATTCTTTTGAATTTTTTATGCATCTTAGGTCTTATGCTTGAGCAGTTAAGATATTTATCATTTGACAAATAACCTTGTTCCTGCCATTTATTTAAAGAACTCTTGACAGATCAGAAAAGGTGACCATTTCACAGGTATTAAAAATGGGCTGTTTTGCCCAATCAGTCGGTCAAGGCTTTCGTTGCTGTAACATGTTCATGTTGCAGGAGGAATCGTCTCTCTGAATGAATGACAGAATCCTGTCATGCTGTAAGTCAGACTGATTTACCAGAAGAGGCAGGGCAGACTGAAGTTGTGAAGTGTAGGTGAGCCAGGAGCTGACCAGGCCTGGGCAGACACAAAGTCCACACTGAACTGTTCGCCCTGACCTTGAGCTGCCCTGTTTGCCAGTGATCCATGACACAAGGTCCATAATCTCCTTTAGAGTGTATCTAGGATGACACCTGGCATTTCCTCCAGGTCCCCATCTCCCTGCTGGATATTTTTGGTTGTGTGTTCTGCATTCAAATTACTTCATATTCTCCAGGTGTTTATATTTGATGGCTCCTGCCTGGCTTGGCCGTAGCTGTTCTTAGCTGGAATAAAGCCTCTACATCTTCCTTCTGCCATGTACAGCAGCCCAGGAGTCCTGGAGGGAAAAGGCAGTTCTTGCTAATTTATTTTCATACGTTGAAACGCTGTGTGTTGTTCCTAAGGTGCATTTGAGATTTAGAAAGAAATTTAGTAGGATAAAAAGGTATCGAGAGGGAGGAAAATGCAACCCCCCAAAAAAGGAAAACCTGGTGAACTTGGGTACCGTCACAGATTTTTATCAGAGCCAAGCTGTTATCTCTGCTTAAACTACACAGTTCAGAGCCAGCAGCTGCGAGTGCATGGGCAACAATACCTGAAATTAATTTTTTTGTTGTTGCTTTTGCATTTTCTCAAATTTCATTTTTTTGTTAAACATTTATCGTTGTTTCTCCCAGGTTGCTGTTAATGTGCTTCTGTTCTGCCTGCCAAGCCTGTAGGGAAATTTGCTCAATCAAATGCATTAGCACAAGATCTTTCAATAATTCTCCTTCTAAGGAAATAAAAAGAGAACAGCTTGGGTTCACTTTGCAAGTTGGGTTCATGTGTCATTGAGAGAAGTAGTGTGGATTTTTTTTTTTTGTCCCATCGGGGCGTTTCTTTCTTTGCATAAGACAGGAATATTTTGTAGCAGTGATCAGTAACACTGACAGAGTGTTTCATTCAAAGAGAACATCTGAAGCCTCTGGCTTGGGACTCAGTCAAAAGTAACTTTTCAGAAGCTAAAGTATTATTTTTTTATTTTTAAAGAAAGGATGGTCATTCAAAAGATGGTCACACCTGAAGATATCCAGATTTTTCTATCAGGCTGTAATCTGCTTTAAGGTGCTGCATAGGCCCCAAATGGTGATCAAACAAGGCCAAAATCTCATTTCTGTTATGGATTATGTGGCAGATCAAAAGTCTGGTTTTGAAGGAAGAAAGATACTGATGTTACCCAGGATGAAAACTTGCCCTGCTACATGGTTGGGACTAATTCCTCTAAAATATCCTTTTCTGGGGAGTGAAGAGGACAGTGTTTTCTTTCTCCCATGCTTGTTTCTGTCTGTAGAGGTGCTCTGGCCCTCACATCAGCCAGGCCTGGGGCTCCTCAGCGAGTCCTGCGGGTGCCTCCCTGGGAGCTGCTCTGGTGCCGGCAGGCTCCCGAGGTGGGGGGAAAGTCTGTATTTTCATTCTTCTGAAAGCATATGCTGCATAATGCAGCTGGAGTGGGTTGTGAAACCAAATGACCTCTCAGCCACAGTTGTGTCAACTCCTGAAATATTTCTCTATTGTAGTGCAGGCAAAGCACCTGCGTCAGGGTCACCTGTGTTGTGGACAGCCCCTGGTGATTGTTCAGTATGGTTTTAAAGTCTCAAACCATTGCTAATAAATCTTTTTAAGCTTTGTTACCTTGAATGGTTCTATTACTAATGTTGCTGCTTCCCATAGTTCTTACCAGGTTTCAGGGAGAGCATGAACTATAGGGATACTCATAGTAACTAGCACTGGCCCAGGGATGGTATGAGAAGAAGGTGGGTGAATTAAAACTGACCGTTACAAATAATTATTGTGCCTTGGTTTATATCAGGCTGAATGCAAAGTGCAACTTCAGTCTTTTGCTTCCCACATCGAAATGAACTCTATCATCCTAAAAGTTACACTGTTTTTTTGCTTGTCTGAAAGTGTGACTATTGCTGAAACAGTGTCAAATTGCTGCTGGGGAACAGGAAAATGTAGGGATGAAATATGCAGGTTAAATTCTGTGACAGTGGAAATGCTTGCAGTTTTTCTTTTTTTGTTAATAATTTTGCAGGCATTCTCATGTAGTTCCAAATAATTTGCTGTACTTGAGAGTGCCATTAATATGCATCCTGTTTATAAAAGGTAGGCCTTGGATTGCCATCTGGATGTCATCCCAAATGGAAATCATGGTCAATTGATGCCCTGATTGTCTGGTTCTTAAGTTACACAAATTTATTAGGCTTGTACTTGAACTAAGTTTAAAAGTTTGTTCCAAACAGAAAAGAGCTTGCAAGAAAAATGGTTGTGTATGAGTTGGAAAGTAGCTTATAGAGGGATGTGTAAGTTGTACATTTGTAGCAAGGATATAATGAAATTATATTTTTATCTAAGCTCTATTTCCAATAAATTTAATGAAAAACTCAGGAGCTCAGGGCTTCAAATGACTGGGAAAAGACAAGGGAGGAAGGAAGAGGTCGTCAAGATCATCTGGAACAAAGTCTTAAAATGGCATTTACTTTGATTTCCACAGATCACATTGATTTGCAAGAAGGTTTATACAACTCCAGTTCAAAAGTGGCATTTGAGATGTCAAGGGACTGTATCTCTCATGGAAGCGTCTGTCTGGGGAGTATCTCATACATTTGAGGTCTTCTAAGCAGTGCAAATTTTCTTTTAACCCCCATATATGTAGGCCTTTGAATGGGAGACTTGTATTACTTTATACTCCCATCTTCACCTCTCCAGCAGTGCCCACCAGTTCCAAGGAAAGCTGCTCTGAGCTTTCAGAACAGCCAAGTGAAATTGGTATCATTCATTCCAGCCTTGCTTGTGCCTGTGGATTTAAGAATGGGAGAAAATAAGCCTTCATTTCAGGAATAAGAAAATAAATTACCTATGTTTAAGAAAATTAAAAAATTCAGCACTGAATTGCCTGTGTTGGCCCTTTAAACTCTGTGTTTCTAAGTATAAACTTTTGGAAGTACTACAAGCACCTTGCACACACTGTTACTTTATCTCTGCGGGGTTTTTGTGTTTGACTTAAAATAACAATCTGGCCTTCGTGGTTGTTACAAGTTGTATTTCTAGCTGCTAACTTAGTTCTGCTTAAAGCGGATGTATGTAGTTATCTAACAGAATAAAAATTCTTGGGTTATTTGGTAACTGAGATTCTGAAGCGTTCTGTGTTTTTTTCATACTTTTGCATTTTTAGCCACACTTTCTTAGAGTGCTTTTTTTTAAGCTAGAAAAGTAAAATATATCTAGACCACAGTTGTGGCTTTTCCCAGCAAATTTGCTAATGCTGTCTTCAATTACATAATCCAGAGTGGGAAGTGAAATAAGGCACCAGGCAGCTTTCTATTATTAATCAATTGTTTTTCAATTGATCGGGGTTGGCTTTGAAAAAAGGAGTGACCTGGAAGAAAAGCAGCTTGATATTCCACTGCTAATTTTTTTAATTAATCCAGTGTGTTTGGAAATTATTCTCTTCCTCTTTTAGTAAATATTGTTTTGATTTTCCTGAAAAGAAGTTAAAAGTTACTAAGTTGCTATTGTAATACCAGTTTCCTTGTAGAAATATTTTATTGCATTGGGATTTTCCAAAACTTTCTAAGACAGTTTTCTTCTAACTCATAGAATTGTTTAAATGCTTCTGTGTAGAAGATGTGGAGAAAATTTGGTTATTGCTGTTTTAGGGAAGAGCTTTGAGATAGACAAGTACTTTTGGTTTTTATTCCTTCAAATATTTTGTGATTTAGAGTTGTCTTGTTGCTTACAGAATATAAGAGAACAAACTCAATGAGCTGCTGACTACCTTACATCTCACTAAATCTGGGTGACTTTTGCTCATATGAATAATCCTTTCCTGAATTCCTTTGTGTTCCCTCATATAAAGTCAAGGCTTTACCAGTCACTGTTGCTCTTTCTATGGTTTCCTAACCCTCCTGTACAATCTCCCACTTCAGTGTTTGTTTTCCAGTTGGAGATGCTGGGGTTTATGGTGGATGCAGGGTAAAGTCAGTTACTGACTTTCAGTGTATTTATTTGCCTCCTGCTTGAACCATCTTTTTATTTAGGGAGGGCTTTAAGTTCTTATAATAAGAATCTTCTGTACCTCTTAATCATTCCTGTTGCCTTTCTCTAGATTTTTTTTTTTTGTGCCTCATCTTTTCAAAACCGTTTGATCAGAATTATTATGAATAATATATCATTAACTGTAATAAACTTTTAAATTTCAATTTACCATAATTTTGCATTGAGCATTTATTTTACTTGAATTGTTTACAGGGAATGTCTTACACCGAGGGCTTATCTGCAGATGCCCCATGTAATTTATTATGCAGTGGTGAACAAGCACATATAACGTAACTTCAGGAGTGTGCACACAAAGTTTTGATAGCTGGTTTAGTCATGGAAGTCATGCAGACTCCATTTGAGTGAGTGGCTGAGAGCTCTTTTCTTTAGTTGAGATCTCCTTTGTAAGGTAGCTTGTGTTTGTCGAGTCTCTGAAGATTCTCGCATAGCTCCATTACAAACCTGCAAAATAGCAAGGAAATTTATTTCTATTTTATTTATTAACTGTTTTGTATATTTTTTGAATGAACAAAAAGGAAAACAATTTATAAGACTAGAGTGTATTTATTTCTTTCAATCTGTCAAACCTTCCAATTTATTTTGTCATTCCTGCCAAGAGCCTTACACAGATTGACAGGAATGACCTGAAGAATTCTCACTGGCCTACACTTGCTGTGTTGAGTTCCTCAAGGAAATGTTACAGCAGACTGACTTTTTGCTTGGATTTATTATCAGTTATTGAAACAAGACTTGGTGGTATTTCAGCATTTGTAGCTAAGAAATTACACAATGTCTGACCGTTTTCTAGAAGTATTTACTTGCCTTTTATACACTTTTCCCCTGGAAAATCACAATACTTACTTTGATCACCAGTGCCTGAGAGTTTTCTAGGATGAAACTTTCTGAGCACTTAAGAGTTTACCAGCTGTTAAGAGTTAATTCTGTTGTTACACTTTGTTATCAGAGTTCTGTGAGAGCTTTTGATTGACTATGATTAATGCTGCAGAACTTCAGAGAGGCACTGTTATTAATGTGCTGATTGACATGAAGTTATTCTAGTGAGAGTATTATAATAGCTGAAAATCCATCATCTTGATTATTATTGCTGCAAAATGCCATGGAAATGAGTAGTCAGATATACATTATTCTAACTCATGTTGAGAGCCAGATGCCTCACTTGAGTCTCCTCAGATACAGATCTCATTTTGTTTGGCAGTCCATCAGAAACAATTTGACTGTTGAATGGGAAAGGCCTGGTGTTTGTAAAAGTGACTCGATTCATAGAAATTTGGGGAAATTTTTTCAGGCATCACCATTATCCAGGGCCGAGTGCAATGCAAACTTCCATATGTTTCTGCCAGTAAAACTGCAGACTGTGGAGACAGTGAGCTGTGGTGTGAAGCAGCTCAGTGCAATGATAGCTGACCTATTGTCTAGCAGGGGTTTGGGATCAGGACGTTCAAACGCACCTTTGCCATAGTTGGATTCTCAGCCAGGTCTTAGAGAGTCTTTTTCCCAAGGAGTAGGTCTTACCAAGTGGCAGTGAGTGGAGGAAAAAATGGACTTTCCTGCAAAGGGTTCCCTTTCAAGTTGCAGGTGAAGAGCAGCGAGTCTAGTGTTTCTAATATTACCTTGTCAGGGATTGCAAAAGCAAAGTGGACTTCGTGCTGAAACTTAGCTCATAGCTCCCAAATCCTGAACTGTTTGGTGTCACCCTCCACTCTCACCACTCGGATACCAGAGCTGCTTTTATTTCTGTAGTCTGTTTTAGTTGATGTTTTATACTATGAACAGATGTGTGCAAAAGACTTCTCGAACTTTAGCTCATTTAGATCAAATCTTGAATGTAGCAGTTAACGGAGCAGCAGACAAGTACATTTGTGCTCTGAGATTTGTTTTCACTGTTTGAAAAATGGAGGAAGTTGCGGTTCCCTGTAGTGACTTTATGAGCCTGTGACCTTTCTTGGTGTCACAAATCAGGCAGATAGCAGTTTGCTCTTGTCTGGTTTGGGGCATACTTTAAATTTAGATCTTCCATTGTCGGTCTTGTTAACATGAGCACCAACTGTTGCTGTTGTCCTGTAGCACGGTCCTTTTGAGATATGGACTGATTGGGCAACTGGAGGATTACAGTTCCTTTGGAAATATAATTCAGTGTATCTCATGTTATCAGAGAAGGCTGACAAGCATTTCTCTGAGAAAGTATCAGTGGCCTGTGGCTGAAATGAACGAAGCACTTTGTTTCACCAAGGAAGTGAAGCAAACCTTCCACAATTTCCCAGCAGATAAAAATGATTTGGTGACTATATTGTCCATTAAAATGATGAGTTTTTCATAATAATATTTATTCTCATTTATCTACTTCTGTAAAGGACCTGCAGTGATATTCTGCCATTTGACCTTGCACTTGTCACTCTGAAGCTGGAAAGAGATGAGCCTTTCCGAATTTAACAGCTACAGAGAAACAGTTTTCATGCTGCAAATATGTTTTGACAGGAGCTGGTTATTAACAATTAATGTTCCTTCTTAGGTTGGAGACCCAGTTGAGAAGATGCTATAATATTTTTAATGGGGACTGATGGAAAAACACTGCATACTTACTGTAGTAGGTAGTTGGTTGTATTGAAGAAATATAGTAAGGTTAAAGGAAAGAAATTAGGAAATAGATGTCAAAGAGGGAGTGAACTACCTTGTAAAACACAGAGGGGTGATTTTACTGGGAATACTTGTGGGAGAAAAATTTCTGAGAAGTGACATGTTGCAGATATGGTGAGCAAAAGGATTCATTTGCGTAAAAATGAATAACAGGACAAATTTGAGTGACTATAAGTGAAAATGTCGAGTGTGACCTTGTAGCAGTTCTGAGGGGTTTAATTTTATCCATGGGAGCTTTAACATGGTGGTAGCACTGTGTGGATCCTGCGTCTGTGAGAGGCTTTGCTCTTCTTTCCTCGGTGGTGGGGACTCCTGTTACAGTAATCCTAGGGCTCCTGTTAGACACAAAGGCAGCCCTGTTTCCTGGGAATTGTAGCCTTTGTACAGCTGTGTTCTCCAAGCAAAGCCATCGGCCCTGTCTGTGGAAATGTTTGGATCAATGGTTCGGGTTTGGTTTTCCATGCAGTGACAGCTTTTCACTAACTTTGTGTGAGTTCTGTCTGTCATAGAGAAGCAAAATTGCTCTGGTTAGCAAGACATCACTTTGATCAGCTGTGTATGAAGGGCTTTTGGGTCTGCAGTGGACTCAAAAGTCCTTTTTTTCTATTTTTTTTCTTAACTGTCACTTACTGGTGTGACTGCTACTGGGTTGGAACGTACCTGGTTTGTCAAACAGCAGAATAAAATGGCAGGTAAAGACCCAAGTAGTTACTTCTAAAGATAACTTAGCTAAAACCCCAGATATTTTTGATGTAATCCTCTCAAATGTTCAAATGGTGCAAATAGAGCCATGACAAATATTTGTTATTATTGTTTATTTTTCATTACTTTTCATTATTTTTCTATTATTTATATATTATATATTGTATATTGTATATTATGTATTACATAGTATGTATTATATATTATATTATATATTATATAAATATATTATATATTGTTTATTATTTATTTATTATTTATTATTATTGTTGTTTATTGTTATTTATTACAGATAAAGGCAGACTGATCTAGTAGTGATCATTTTAAACTTCCTGGTACAAGTAGTTGTGTGAGGTCTTTCATTTGCATTATCTTGTAAATGCTGCTGTCAAAATAGCGGCTATTTCTAATTACCTGAGAGTAACTTCATTTCACAAACATTTTGGAGCAAGCTCTAGTGACTGGAAGCAACATTTTCTGGGCTTAGATAAAAGCTGTTATTGGTTAAAACAGAGATTTAAATTTAGACATTCTCTGTATTAAATACACAATTTGGGAGCTCTATTTTTAACTGAATTTTATGTAAAAACTGGCTAAATATAGAGAACAGCTATTTCTGGAAAGTGTTTGTGCCAGCTGACATTTCTTTTGCTGCTGCTTTTGTCTTAATACTTAGCAAAACAAAAGCTCATGGAATAGAAGTACAGAGAAGAATGTTCATTCTGTTTTCTGTCCTGGGCTGGCTGTGGAAGCTGTGGCAGCCATGGAGCAACTTGTTAGGAATTTGTAGTGGATAGGGGAGGCTGTGTGATTAGGGAGGGTCAGAGGCAGGAATACACCAGGAGCTGGAGTGATTGCAAAAGTCTAGAGTAAGTCTGGTCACATATTTGTGTCCCCTTTCTACTGTTTTAGAAATATTGGCATAAGAGCAGAAATAACGTTTTCAGATCTTGCTAAGACAAAACCTCTGCATTTAATTATTTATACTTAATTGTTCCAACACAGCTCTTGTGTGGGTTAAAATTGCATGGAATTAAGCCCTTGTTTGCCATGCCTTGTAATTGTTGGGTGACATTCTGTACTACTTAAGTCATTATGGGTGAGTAAATCTTGTAGGCTATAAACTTAAGACTTCTTGGGATATGCTCGCAGGTTATTCAGAAGGCAGAATGTGTTGGGGATTGGAATGAGATGCTGCAAGGGTGGATGGCATACTGTGACAGGTAATATAAACTGCTTTTGTCTCTTGTCTGGTTGAGAGTTATGGTACATAATTTAATTCACAAAACATAACGTATATGAAGAAGACTGGAGATAGCTCATAGTTTGGCTTGTAGGGATTAGTGTAATACCGCACATTTAATACAGAATTTTTCATCAATTTTTAAAAATCTGTTTATCTGAATTTTGTGAATAGTGTCAAGTTTTCTAGTCTCACAAACTCCATATAATGGCAATATATTCCCTTCTGCTTCTTGCAAACTGTTGGGTCATTTCTTTCTCTTGGCATGGCACTCCTGTGGTGCCATCCTAGCATTTCTTGTACTGACTATCATAATTCCAGAGGTTTATGGTGAGACACAGTAACATGATCTTCAGTGCTGTCATTAAAGCGGAGACTTTGCCAAACATTTGCAGAAATTGGTGTTTTAAATAGCCCAGCTCAGAATTTTCTTACGCTTTCCATGGCAACAAGTTCATCTGTTATGCAAATGTCACGTTAACAGTCTCTGTCAGTGCATGGCTCTGTTTCTTTTCTGCAAAGAGTGTATTTAGTGCTCGGTACAAAAAGTTTCATGCACATGCACAGCTTGGTGTATGTGCCTCTGTTTTCAGGTGTCCTGAAACACCTTCCCAAGGCAAGACTTTATCACACCTTTTATATTGTGGTTGAAAAATGCAGTGATTGAAATGTGCTCTTTGTGAGTGAAGTGATGGTTGATGGGTAGCAATAGGCTTATACAACAGGCAGTTTGGTATTAATAGAATTGCTGTGAAGTTTGGCTTCCTCTTTCTCCTGCTCCTACTGGGTAAGCTTGAAAGTGTCTTTTTATGGAAGAGGAGATATAAGTTCTGCTGGAAAAAATTACAGATGAACCTTTGCCCACCGAGTTTGCCCGTATTCTGTAGATAATTCACAGGACTTTTTCTATTTTGTCCATACTATATAACTGTATGTATTCTGCCTCTCCAGCTTCAATATTATTTGATACATTAGGTCTGGGCAGATTGATGGTACAGAACCACTATCTTCTGCAGCTCTGAATTGGTCTTGTGGTTCTCAGGAGCTGGAGGTTAAAATTCTGTTGTGATGGTTTTTGTACACTGTGAAACAGCTCATGTCAATTTTAGTGTTTCATCTGCTTAACAACACCTGAAGTTATGCCTACACAAACTAGTTGTATCTGATGACTTTATAATGGTGTTGCAAGAAGTATACTCCACCAATTACTTACAATGATGACAGATTGAAGAAAACAGGGTAATAAAAACATTTACGTTTTGCCTTTTTCTGCAGGTTTTCATACCTACTTGACAGCATTGTTGAAATCAGCCTGTTAATGATACTGTGTGTGGAGCCATTCACATTTAATTGACATCCCTTTTAATGAGGTGTTTGTTTGAAAAATTGATCTGTGGCTTGAATTTCACTCTCAGACTCGCTGGAATATGATTAAAAATGTGCTGACTTTGCCTCTTTTTTTTTCTTTTCCTTTTTTTTTTAATAGTGTTCTGTTTTAGAGAGATACAGTACTGAAAAGGGGAAGTCTGTTTGTGTTGTCGTACTTAGTCTGTACCTCCGAATCAGCAAGATGGAAACCTTCCTGCCTGGGCAGGAGATTTGTGTTAAAAAGGTTTTCGTGTGTATGTGCCCACTAGTGCTGGGGATGATCTGTAGCCAAAGTGGGAAATGCTCCTAGTACAGCTTATCAGTCTTACACTGACAAAGAAATAAAAATTAAAAGCTTTTTCTGGCTTGCGGGGAAAAAAACCCCAATTATCACCAAAGGTGTTCTGTGGCAGCATTGGAATTTCTGAGCCATGGTCTCTCAGGAAGCCTCTGTTTGGGTTTTGTAGCCTGTTTTGTTGCCAGTATAAGGCTGTTTTCTCCAGAGCACTTGGTAGGCAGCAGTTTCATGTGTTGCTTCATTTTAAGTGGGAGCTTTAGGGTTCCAAAGCTGTTCCCTCCCCAGGTAATGAGTGTGTCTGTTCAGAGGTACTTGGAGTTCCTCAGCTAAGCCTGCTGGAATCCTTTCAAAGCAGTACTTAAATGCAAGTACTTAAAAGGAACTTTGATATAATGTTGTATTAACAGTAATACTGTGGAAGAAATATTGGAAGTTGATGTTATAACATTTAAGCAATGTTTGTTTAAATTAAGGCAGAATTGTTGAGGCTTTTTCTTTCAAGGTTGTAATCTTTTTATTCCTAGCCTAATACTAGTTTTTTTAGTATTTTTACTCTTGCTTCCTTTTTCTCCAGTAATTTGCAGTGTGACTTTTTGAACACCAGCTATCCTAGATCACTTAAAATTTTGAACAGCAATTTAAAAAAGGTTTAATTAGCACAGTCTATGAGCTGGTGGATACTGTGAGTGAGACACTCATCCAGGTTCTGGAGCTGTAAGGCTGCAGTGCTGGACAGGCAGCAGCAACCCTGTGCTGTCTCCTGAAACGTGGCTCTTGGCTTGATACTGGAATAAAATATTTGCATAACTTTGTGGGTTTGAGGTTTTGTTTTTGGCAAATTTCTGTAATCCCCCTGATTATATGGATAATCTTCATTTATATATATATATATCTCAGGCCTGTTGTACCTACCAGCTTTCCCTAAATGCTGGGAGTTCTTGGCTGTCTCAGTGGCTCAGAGCAGCCCTTAACACACAGCTATGTTGCCCTTTATTTAGCCAGGTGGTTTTTGATTTGGCTTTGCTGCGTGAGCTGGTGCTGGTAGACAATAACGGAAGGTTTTATAAATAATGGAAGAACTAAAAAAAACCCAAACAAAAAGCATGACAAAGACACTTAAAAGCAAACAGAGAAACATATTAAAAAAATAGCCATAGTATTCGCATCTTAATAATGAGCATTTTGAATTAAACAGGATTTTTGGTGCCTTGTTACCTTACTGTTTAATCAATTCAACTTATTAAATATGTAAGGTCTTTAACACCCGTCTGCTGTGCCATTCACAGTTGGACAAGATTCTAAGAAGTCACTGCAATGTGTTTCTGCATTTTGTCTGTGTTCCTCCAGCCAACACAACTTGGATTTGATTTTTTGAAGCTATTTATGCTGTTCTTTTGGATGTAGCATTCTGTGTGTGAAAAAGGCATTTCATGTGTTCTGGCCTGTCTGCAGAACAAACAACTAGTCAGATTTTTACTGATGCCTGAAGGCTTAAGGAATTTATTTTGAAAAACATGACATCAACCAGCATTCTGGATACAGGAGCAGATGAGTTCTGGTACACAGCAAGCTGTTTCTCAAATTAAAATTCAAGTTGTATCAGTGTGTTAGAACTCATTAATCAAAAGAATGTAGAAATGATTGTGCAGTTGTTTTCTGCTGAATTTTCCAAAAGATTGCTTTATCTTGAATATTCACTTAATCTTTATTTCATTCTTTTCAATGCCAAAGTACTGATTTTTTTTTCAATAGGAGAAAATAACTAAAAGTTTTTTTATAGAATAGTAGCAGCTATTGCGTGGGATTGATGCAGACTTTATTCTGAACCAGTTCCAAAGGAATTTAACTAGTGAGTTTATATTATTACACTGTGATTCACAGATGAAACTGTGGCATTGTCAGTGTAAGGTGCTGGTTTGTCTTTCCCCTTCAGCCACAGCCTTGCCAGGTGCTGCCCTTGTCTGTGCCCTAAGAATACTTTTCAGGGGGTCTCTGAGGGAGCTTCTCCACTGTTTTCCAGCAGATTGGAGATTTGGGCCGATTTCTGTGGTACTTTTCAGCAGCAGCACTCATGGATTATGATCTGGATGTGTTACTGGGCTGCATTTAGTTGTTGGCTACAGATCTCAAAGAAGTAACAGTAATTTCAGCTCCTATCAATCATTCTTTTCCCTTATTAACCCAAGATTTTTGGAGGCAAATGTCCACATTCTGTGTTTCTGTAAAAGATTGAAGCAGTGTTTGAGCTTAGGTGTGAGTGTCCATCTTACTTTATGATCTTAACTGTGAACATGTTTTGTGCTGCAGTTAAGGGTTATTAAAGACAATGGAATTTTGTACAATTGAGCAATAATTAATTATAATGTTCAGCTTCAAGTGTATGGAAAGACTGTGTTAAACATCTTCCCTCCCAGCTTCTGAGTATGCTTATCCCATACTACCAAAAATAACTCAGTGATTTAATAATCCCATTAGTAGTTTGGTTAACAACAAAAGCCTGAGCACAGCTAACTGTAGGTTCTTCAGCAGTGTCTTGGTTTTATTGATAAAATGAAGTACGGGCAAATAAAGATTACTTCTCTCGTACGCTGTTACTCTGTTGTCATCTGAACTCCTCCAAAATTAGTGGGAGTACTAATGCTCTGGACATTGGCAGTAGCATGAGCTTTCCTGTGCCTGTTGCAATGTTATAAAGGGATTGCGAAGGTGTCAAGGCAGAGCTATCTTACAGCAGAGTGGAGAGGAGAGAAAAAGGAGCCCTATTGAAAGTTGCAAGACAGATTGCAAATTGGTGAATTCCTCTTTTGATCTTCATCACTATAGACAAGTTCTTACTTTCCATCTGTTTATTTCATTCATTTTCCTTTGCATCTTTTACAATTCTTCTAAAGCACATACACATACATTAAGTTCTGCCCTTCATTTATTCTTTTGTCATTGTTTCCATTTCACTTTCCCTGTGTTTCATTCCTGTATCTTTCTTGTTTAGAACAAGTGGAGGATCCAGCTGGCCGTAGCAGCCATGTAGGACCCTTCAGGAACCTGATGGTAAGTGCACGTGTGTACTTATACTCAGGCTTCCACCAGGTTCTGTGTTCAGAGGCATTTCCCCTCTCCTGCAGGCTTCTGTTCTTTCCTGACCTCTGAAACAGTAAGAAAACTAAGGGTCTACTCATTTATATCAGAATAGTAGGTTGTATTTTTATTGGCTATCTGCAGGAAGAAAATGATGCAGATCTATCAGGTTTATACGGATTTTAAAAGCACTTTGAGAATTCATGGGAGAAAGTCTATCAACAGCTGTTAAATGTCTTCAAAAGTTCCTGAACTCCAAATATATGAAAGCTGGGAGAGCATATCAATGAAGTATCACTTGTTACTCTGTTCTTAAATTCTCGTCCTGGGCATGTGCTGTTGAACATAAAATAAATGGTCAGGGCCATGAAACTGTGCATCTGGGACAGTAATTGTCATGTTTGAGTGTAGTGAATTCTTTGAACCTTGTCAAAGAAAGCTGCCACCTAGAAGATGAAAAAACTAAAGCTGGTAAAGGAGAACATCAGCAATGGTTTGGTGTCTCTCACTGATGTGTGTCAGAAATTGATCTGACACATCTGAAATGCTGTCTGTGCACAACAAGTTTTGTTCACTGTTCAGAGAAAGGGCAATTCAGGTGCCGGGTGAATCCTCTCTTCAAATGCATTGATGCTTAAAGGCCAAGAACTTGAAACATCTCCAGCTGTATCATGGAGCAGGTTACATCATGAGCAAGTTGCATCTCTTTTTAGGACTGGCAGGAGAACTTGCAAATGATCTGCTTTCCATCAGTAACATGAGGTATGTGACATAAGTACCTCGATTTTGTGTGAAAATCCTGCTATTGTAGTGATTTCTCAGATTATAATTGGGTTTGAGGTACTATAAATTTTATATTCTCTAACTGGATGACTTTGAAACATTTCTGCATGCTTTAGCACTTGGGATTTGTGTTGGTGCCTTTTCATACTTTACCTCACCCTTGAAAGAGCACAGTATATTGCCAATATTGTTAGAAAAAAGAATTAATTGGGTCTTGGTTTGAAGACTTTGACAGTAAGCTGTTGTTAGGATGAAATTCAGGGCTGCTGTAGAACTAGATGTAGAATTGCCCCATGACTTCATCTGTAATACATCAGACACTGCGCTGTGGGGGGGAAAAAGTGTCTCTGAGCATGGCCAGGTTTGGCAGGTGAGAGGGGCCTATGCAACAGCCTTTTCATTCTTGTTTCCAGTCTCATCTGTAGGGAGAGATGAATCAAGAATTTTGTTGGTTTTAGGTCAAGATACCGATACTGGTCTTCAGATGATAAGTGATCTGCAAAAAGGTTGAGAGCTCTTAGGGTTCTAGGAATTAGGTATCATTTGTTATGTCACTCGTAAGGTGTATTGTGATGCATGTTTGATTCCTAGGATTGTGTTGAAATCTTACATTTCCCCCTTTTCCCTAGAAATTGAACTGTTGGATTGTGTTACTGTACATTCCCAGAGCAGTTTCAAGTGACTTGGGAGATACTTGTGGAAACTTCTTTGATATCCTTCATACTCAGACCTTGGTAGTGTGGGTTGTAATTATGAACATTAGAGGTGCTGATAATAGAAAAAAATTGTGTTCAAATTGGACATTCAGTAGGCTCTCAGGTAAAGAAAGATGTGCTTAAACTTCCTTATGCCTATGTGAACACCTGAATATGTGCTAAATCTTCTGACAGTTGCAGGTGTTAAAATCAAAATTGAATAGTGCATTGTTCAGACAATCCAGTATTGGTTCTTTATGGCAGGTTAGACATGGGGATCATTACAATAATTGAGGATATTCAAAGAAAATTGCTAGTTCACTTTGGGAAGTATGTGTGTGTCTTTTCCAAAGGTGACAAAAATTCAGTCTGAGTGACTATCGTCAGGTTATAAGACTAAAATCTGTTAAATTGGATAAGAAATTAGAAAAAGTTTATTACATACATAAAACTGAAATACATTGGAATTTGGAGATGGCCTATGAAATCTGAGCTCCTTGAGAGGAAATATAGATAATTATTTAGATAGAATGTTCAAATAAAAACAAATGTTTCCTTTTAAAGCTGAGCTGTCTGAGCTGTTCTCTTGCGGGGGGGGCTGTGTACTTGGAACTTCTCCGTTTGAATAGAGGAACATTTTTTTAAAGGCGTTTCAGTTTCTTGGCTCAGGATGTGAAAAATATTTTCAAGGTGTAAAAAGGAGGAATTTGTTGTCAGGATTGTGACATGGAACAATGTGCTTCCAACTAGGAAATGAATTTAGGGCTGCAATGGACATTTCTGATCAGAGGGAAGGGGCAGTGTGTCAAAGTAGCATTTTGTGTGTTAGAGGGGGCAAAGGAGGAATTCGGTTTGCTGCTTCTGGACAGTTCCTCCCAAGAGTTTTGTGTAGAACTGTGGAGCTTCAGTGACGTTTTCTGTATCCTGTGTGGAGAGAACAGTCTGTGCACTGAAGTGAATCGGAAAACCATAAGCTTTCATTTGTTATTACACACCCCTTATAATAATTTCTGTATGTTATAGGCTGAATCTATAAGATTAATGGCAAAAATTAGCAGTACTTTGTAGTGCAGTGGAAAATGAAGTTTTCAGTGTGTTTACATCTTACAGTACTGGTCAGCTCTTTGCAGTGTCTCCCTTTTGTGTTCATCATCCTCTGCAGCTAATACATGCTGCTTCATTTTGCTAACAGAAAGTAATAACATGAAGGTGTTGTTTGTGTCAGGACACAATGAAATACCTTCATCATTTGCTATTACCCAGTTCCATCTCATTTGGTTGTACTGCCTTTGCCGTGTTGGTCAAGCGCATGCTGCTTTCAGTCTTCCCATGATGTTACTACTTCATTTCTTTTATCGTAACTCTCCTCATTATTCAGAATGTTTATAAAACTAGAATAAACCTTTATGGGTTTCTACTTCATAAGGTCTTCCAATTAACATTAAGGATTAATAGTATATTAAGAGATTTCCTATTTTCCATATACTTCTGTGAGATACAGGAATTTAGTGGCCATATTAAGGCATTGGGTAACTGCATGATGTGAGCTGCTTAACCCTGGACAGGTAGTTTGTTCTTGCTTTGAAAGTGAGGAAAATATATCAGCGTCTGAGGTTTTTTACCTGAATGCTGTCTGTTCTCCTAATCAGTCATTTGTATTCCTCGGGAAAACAGGGTCTCTGCAGGAGTGTGTTATACTCCAAAGCTGAGGGTTTAATTCTGCCACTCATATGTGACAAAAATTGTTGAGCAGGAATAAGAAGTCCTCTTTCTTCCCAGGAAAGAAGAAGACTCAGGAAGGTAAAAACAAGGGAAAGAAGGCAGCAGATACAAAACAGAAAAAGACTGATTTGGATTCTACTTCTGCAGATATGAGGGATTCTAAAGAGGGTGAGTTCTCAAGTGTCTTATTTTTTCCTTGTGTCTATCTTTTTGAATCAAAGGATGCTTGTCATGTTTAGTACATTAGCAGGTTATCTTACTGTAACAAAGTGAACATGTTTATATTGTTTACCCGAATTGTTTTACTAGTTAGGAACTTGGCTATTAGAAGCATGTCATTAAACATACAACTCTGACTGCAGGAAAAACTAATGTGCTGCAAAATTTAGACATAAACCCAAACTCCTTAGAACAGAAGCAGAGCAAAGTCCTTATTCTAAAATAGCGTGTTTGGAGCTTAGTTACATGGTGATTATTTATTGCTAATTAACAAAGTCAGTACCAAGGGGGAAAAAATACAGTATAAATTCTTTTGACCCATAACTCTTCCATTCCTTCCTTCTGTTATCCCTTCTGCTTGCACAACACATGTACCACTGTTCAGGTGTCTTAGCTGAGGAATGGAGAAGGATTTTTTGCTCTATAATGTACCCGCTTAGACAACAGTGGGGATTGGCAGCAAAGGTGTTTTCCTAGAATCATCACAGAACATTCTGGGTTGGAAGAGACCTTAAAGCTTATCTTGTTCCAGCCCCCTGCCATGGGCAGGGACACCTTTCACTAGACAAGGTTGCTCAGAGCCCCATCCAGCCTGACCTTATTTTCTTCAGCAATGGATATACCTAACAACAGATAGGTAGGACTTGCATGCAGAGGTGAAAACATCCATCCACACCAGTAAATGAGGAGTGGTGGTATTGTGTTGGGTCAGGAGCATTGGATATGTTGTGCTAGAGGGAAAAGGAGGAGAAAGGTGTAGCATATCCTGAAGTGTTTGGCAAAAATATCTCATGCTTTTCTTTATTACACCCTTGTGTTTCAGGTCATAAAGAGGAAGATGAAACACCTTCTGTTTCTGCTGTGTTGTCTCTGGAACAAACAGCTGTGATTCAGGAAATGGTAAATCAAGATGTACTTCCAAAGCTGATGGTCCCCAGTCCGACCAATGAACCACAAGTGGTAACTGAAGACAAACAAGGAGAGTCAATAAACTGTGCATCTGATGATTTAGATGATGAAGAAGAGGAGGATGAAGAAGAGGAAGATGAAGAGGAGATAGAAGATACCAATATACCTAAAGAAAATGCTGACATGCCTTTGATATGTGAAGAAAAGTTGGACTCTATGGAAGAGCAGAAGAGTACATCAGAGGAATCTCCAGAAAGCTCTCCAAAGAAAAAACTTGTGGTGAAAATTCCAAAAGCGCAGGGGGAATCTAATGGTGATGTTCAGGAAACATTCATGTTTCCCTGCCAGCATTGTGAGAGGAAGTTTACAACAAAGCAAGGACTTGAGCGCCACATGCACATCCATATATCCACTCTGAGCCACGCGTTCAAGTGTCGCTACTGCGGGAAAGCCTTTGGCACTCAAATCAACAGGCGGAGGCACGAGCGACGCCACGAGGCCGGGCCGAAAAGGAAACCATTCCTGACGCTGACATCATCACAACACTTGGATAATGTTGCTGATAACCAAGTGATTGTGGATGATGGTCTTAAAGATGACCTGAACGTTTCCAGTCTTACGGAAGACTCTGTTGTCTTAGATTCTGAGAAAGTTTCCCAGGAAATGTCAAACTCTGCATTTGCTGAGGAAAATAAGGAGCCCAAAGAGTTGCATCCATGCAAATACTGCAAAAAGGTTTTTGGTACTCACACCAACATGCGGAGGCATCAGCGTAGGGTTCACGAGCGTCATCTTATTCCCAAAGGTGTCAGAAGAAAAGGGTTCTTTACCGAAGAACCACCACTCCCAACAGAGCCAGCCCCAGCAGTCCAGAGTGTGTACATTGCGAGCACAGAAATAGAAGAGGAAGGTGAAGGAGATGATGTCTATCTAATGGATATTTCCAGCAATATCTCTGAAAATTTAAATTACTACATTGATGGTAAAATTCAGTCCAACAGCAGCACTAGCAATTGTGATGTGATTCAGATGGAGTCCAGCTCTGCAGACTTGTATGGATTGAATTGTATAATCAGTCCAGTCACAGTGGAAATTTCCTCAAATTTAAAGGTTACACAAACACATGTGAATGAACCTCCTAAGGAACCCTCTAGCAGTGGGAGCAGTGAATCCAAAAAGAGAAGAACTGCCAGCCCTCCTCTTGTACCAAAAATAAAAACTGAAATAGACCCAGAACCTATAACTCCTACTAGTTCTTTAAATCTTCCTCTTAGCATTTCAACAGAAAGCTTACCTTTTCATAAAGAAAAAGGGGTTTATTTGTCATCAAAATTAAAGCAGCTTCTTCAGACACAGGACAATAAGAAGATAACTCCATCAAGTGAAATCCCTAAATTAGGACCTGTTACATCATCGCCTATTTTGCCTCCAGTATCCGGTAGATTTAAAAGAAGGACCAGCTCTCCTCCCAGTTCTCCACAGCACAGTCCAGTGCTTCGAGACTTTGTCAAATCAGGTGAGGGAAAAACTGTGTGGAATGATAATATTCGGAGTTCCAAAATGCCAAAGTTAGAAAGCCACAGCAACTCACCTGCTTGGAGCTTGACTGGAAGGGAAGACAAAGAGACTTTGAGCCCTCTTTGCTTTGAAGAATATAAAATATCAAAAGACTGGACAGCAGCTCCGGCTTTTGGCAACGTGTGCAACCAGCAGCCGCTAGATTTATCCAGTGGTGTGAAACAAAGGTCTGACATCAAAAGCAAGACTCAGGTTCCCTGGGAATCCGTTTTAGATTTAAGTGTGCATAAGAAGCCTTGCAGTGATGCTGAAATTAGGGAATACAAAGAAAATTCCGCACAGCCAACATGTAGTGGTGTTAAAAAGAAGAAACCCACCACTTGCATGTTGCAGAAGGTTCTGCTGAACGAGTACAATGGGATGGATGCAGCCCCAGACAGTGCGCTGGGTGTGGACAGCGCTGCCAGCCCCAGCAAAGCCCTGGAGCCTCAGGCAGAGCCCGACGCAGAGCCTGCTCTCTTGGCATCGTCTTCCACTGACACTCAGCCTCTCAGCTCCTCCGGTTCCCCTGTGCCACAGGCATCTGCTGGACCTGCCGTGTGCCAGCTACCTCCATTGTTAACACCCACCAACCCCCCCTCCCCTCCACCCTGCCCGCCTGTGTTAACAGTGGCTACGTCACCTCCCCCCCTGCTCCCAACGATGCCCTTACCGATTCCAGATGTCTCTGCCAGTGCCACTAACACTTCCTCTTGTCCATCACCGCTCTCCAACACTACTACCCAGTCTCCACTACCAGTTCTTTCACCTACGGTTTCTCCTTCTCCATCCCCTGTCCCTTCTGTTGAACCTCTTATTTCTGCTGCTTCACCTGGCCCCCCTACACTGTCTTCCTCATCTTCGTCCTCCTCTTCCTCCTCTTTCTCGTCCTCTTCCTCCTCATCATCTCCATCTCCACCTCCTCTTTCTGTAGTTTCTTCTGTTGTTTCCTCTGCTGATAACCTTGAAAGTTCTCTCCCAATAATAAAACAGGAAGAAGCTGAAAGTGAGCAGCAGAAAGCAAGAGAAAATCCTCATATGTCAAGTGAATCAGGAGTAGTGCAGGAAACATTCAACAAGAGCTTTGTGTGCAATGTCTGCGAATCACCTTTTCTTTCCATTAAAGACCTAACGAAGCATTTATCCATTCATGCTGAAGAATGGCCCTTCAAATGTGAATTCTGTGTACAGCTTTTTAGGGATAAAACAGACTTGTCAGAGCATCGCTTTCTGCTTCATGGAGTAGGGAATATCTTTGTTTGTTCAGTGTGTAAAAAGGAATTTGCTTTTTTGTGCAATTTGCAACAGCATCAGCGCGATCTCCATCCAGACAAAGAGTGCACACATCATGAGTTTGAAAGTGGGACTTTAAGACCCCAGAATTTTACTGACCCCAGTAAGGCGAACGTGGAACACATGCAGAGCCTGCCAGAAGATTCTTTGGAACCTTCAAAAGAGGAGGAAGATGAAGATCTAAATGATTCTTCTGAAGAGCTTTATACTACTATAAAAATAATGGCTTCTGGAGTGAAATCTAAAGATCCAGATGTTCGCATGGGCCTCAATCAACACTACCCAAGCTTTAAACCCCCTCCGTTCCAGTATCACCATCGTAATCCTATGGGTATTGGGGTTACTGCAACAAACTTCACAACCCACAATATCCCACAGACTTTTACTACTGCCATTCGATGCACAAAATGTGGAAAAAGTGTTGATAACATGCCTGAGTTACACAAACACATACTGGCCTGTGCATCTGCCAGTGATAAAAAGAGATACACACCTAAAAAAAATCCAGTACCCCTCAAACAGACAGTGCAGCCTAAGAATGGCATGGTGGTTATTGCTGGGCCTGGGAAGAACACCTTCAGACGAATGGGTCAGCCTAAAAGACTCAATTTCAATGTTGAGATTAGCAAAATGTCCTCCAATAAACTAAAAATAAGTGCATTGAAAAAGAAAAACCAGCTTGTCCAGAAAGCTATCCTGCAAAAAAAGAAGTCTGCCCAGCAGAAGGCAGAACTGAAAAATAACCCATCCGAGACAGACTCTCACATCTGCCCCTACTGTAACAGAGAGTTCACTTACATTGGGAGTTTGAACAAACATGCATCGTACAGCTGCCCCAAAAAACCCATCTCTCCCTCCTCTAAAAAGAATTCTTCCAAAAAAAGTGCAACTTCTTCACCTGCTAACAGTGACAAGGGCAGCAACCAGCGCAGGCGAACAGCAGATGCAGAAATCAAAATGCAGAGCACTCAGCCTCACCTGGGCAAGACAAGAGCACGAACCTCAGGACCTGCACAGCTCCAGCTCCCCTCTGCCTCCTTCAAGTCCAAACAAAATGTTAAATTTGTACCTTCCATGCGATCTAAAAAGCCAAATTCATCTTCATCATTGAGGAACTCTAGTCCTGTAAGAGTGTCTAAAATGTCCCATGTTGATGGGAAAAAAACTAAGGTGGTTTCTAAGAACAATTCCTCTGGAATCTCCAGCAAAGCGTCCCGGAAATTGCACGTCAGAATACAAAGGAATAATAAAGCTGTTTTGCCAAGTAAATCTGCTGTGGCAAGTAAGAAAAAGGCAGACAGGTTCAGTGTAAAATCTAGAGAGAGGATTGGAGGACCAATCACACGGAGCCTGCAGCAGGCAGCAAATGCAGAGGCAGCAGAAAACAAAAGAGATGAAAGCAGTACAAAGCAAGAACTAAAAGATTTCAGGTAAGCATTTCATTTGAAGTTGAAACAACCCAGGAACACGTTGCTTGCTGTTTTGCCAATTTTCTTGGTCTTCTTTTTTCTTTTTTTTTTCTTTTTTTTGAGCTTCTTATGCTTAAATAAAAAAAAATAGTTGCATTTCCTAAAACATGGATGAGCAGCTCACTGATGCTGAGGTATGATGTACATACTTGATGCATTTTGTCATGTCATGAAATAATACACGGTTTGTATAGAGAATGTCTTTAATTATAAACTTAATTAAAAACTCTGGAAAAAAAAAATGTCAATACCTGAGTGCAAATAAACTTAATGTCATTAAACTCGATGTTATTGGAGACACTGACCTTGTATTTGGTATCTGACATCGAAGGTAGCCCAGAATCATTCTAGATTTATTTATGGCGGTTCACTTAAGTTAAAAAACATGACTGCATTCTTTATTCACTAAAATAACTTGCTTTGGTTTGTAATAAAAAGCATTCTCTGCATATATATATATATCTAAAAGAAACAAACCATGACCAAATACTTCAAAAATGTATGTGCATACGGACTGAGATCATTAAATACTTAATATAAGGGAAATAGACATGTAAGAAAAGTTACATGAACATGTAAATTTGTTAGAAGTATCATGCTTTTATGTTTCACTATAAAATTTTATGATTAAAGTTCTATTTCTTTTTGAGAAGAAGCATTTTAATCACAAGAAAGGGTAATACTTCAATAAATAAATAAAATCTTAATCTACGTGCCTGAGTCCCGACTTACGTCTTCATGTAGTCTCTCCAATCAATAGTCTATTTTGCACAGTGTTTATAACCTCTGCTACCTTGCTCCTGCCCTGTTTTTCTTGGAAACAGGTGTCTGATTTGCTGAGGAACTTTCACAAAGCTCACTGGTAATTAAGATTTCTTTTGGGATTGGTAATTGCAGCAACTGGCTGTGATTAACACCAGATTTAGGGCCAAGGGTAGGTTTTTTTAATCAAAGTCATTGCTAGAGGAGGAGGGGGAGGAACTGGCAGCCTCCATCAGGGCAAGTAGAGCAGGATCTGTTCAGTGTCAAAATCCAAACTGTTCACAGTTTGTGTGTCTTACAGTGAAGATCTTTGAGGTGAAAATAGTGAGGAAATACTTCGTAAAGTAAAGGTTCAATATAGCAGAATTATTCCCAAGTGCTAGAGGGCAATTTGACTTAAAATAGCCCATACCCAAATTAGGATGTGTTGAAGGAGAAAAATGTTGCTGGAATTTGGAGACTAATGGTGTAAAAATGCCTTTTAGGAACAAGAGATGTCTACCAGGCCTCTTCCCTTAGGACATAAACATCTTCATGTTAATTCTCATCAGCTGCTCTCTTAGTTATGTGTGAAACTGTATTTAAGTGGTGCCAGAACAGATCAATAGAATAAGAAGCCAAAACACCACATCTTTCCATTTAAATGAGTCATTTGACCTTATGCAAAATAACCGAGTACTTGGAAATGGGTACATATGGGAATTGTTCAGTAGTATTTGGGGAAATAACAATTGACTTGGGGTAAGGTTTCCTTGGCTGGTTCAAATACCGTTGGTTTACTCTGGCTGCTTGGAGTCTTTATTGGTTTAACGAATGGTCACACTAGGAAATTCTTTTTGTTTCTGAAGTAACTTTCATAGATCTGGACTGCCTAGTCAACTTCTTTTTGTATCAGTCATATAGTGTGAAGATTTTTTTTGCCTTCATACACTAATGTCAGCACAGTTTAACTTTGATTCTACTTTATGTAGGCACTGTTGGGTTTTGATTTTTTTTCCAGGAAATCTTAATGTTTTTTCAAGACTTTATGTATATTTGTCTACCAACTTGTTTTTCACCTTTCAGTTTTTCTGTGTAAACATACTCATTCACAGATTGTTTTGTCATTTATCTTCAGTTTTTGTCTGTTTTGGTTTTTTTTTTAACTTCTATTTTCTAGGAATCTCCTGTAAAAACAAAACAAAAAAAATCCCTTAATGCTGTGGTAGAGCTGTTGCATGCTCATCTTAGGATAAGCACTATGCCAAGGGATGTGAAATCCAAGCTTGCGAAACCCGCAGAAGCTGAGTCACAACCATAAAATTGCCTGCAGGCTTCTTGCTCTCATGCTCAGTGTCAGGCCTAAGTTTTCTTACTGTGTGCTTGACACATGCAGGATGATTCAGATTAAAGCAAAGGACACTGTTAAAAACAGATGAAACCCCACAGGAAATAATCAAAAGAAACAGTGGGATTAACTGAACCAAATCTTTTGCTCTTAATTTTGTCCGTACCTTCATGGTTGGCGTTGGGCAGTTCAGTTTCTGTACTTGGCAAAGCAGGTTCCTTCAGCCTGTCCAGAATTCAGTGTAGATTCAGGGCCAACAATTGCTGCACTTCAAGTATTTTTGTCATGTATGTGATCTCTTAAAGCCTTTTGTCTAAATGAGTCAGTCGAGGCCAACCTAGCACGGCAGAATTCCCTTCCCACCTTCTCCTCACTTTCTGAGTCTTTTAGATGTCCAGTATACAATGAAAAAAAGCCTGATTTGGATGTTCTATGGATTTTCCAAGTTCTTATTTACACATGCAAAGAAAACTTTTTATAGCAGTGATGAGTTTCTAAACACCAGATATATAATGGTGTATCTTTTTATGGATAAGAAGGCTAGAGCAGGGCTGCAGGCCTGCATATTTTGAAAATGAAATATATAATTATTCTGAAAGGTTGTACACCTCTAACTTAAGACGACAGATTGGTCTATTGTTCATAACAGCTTTTTTATGGAAACACTGTTTGTCACATGTTCATAGAGGTTTCAAGATTAATGACACAATGGATGGAAAGTGACTAGTTTCTTTATACAGACACCCCTTTTGTTCTTAAAAAGTAATCTACCTCTTTAAAATTTGTAGTTTAATAATTGTTTGGTGAATTTGTGCCACTTTCACTATCATTCCCATTTTGTTACATTTCTGTTACGGGGACTTTATGTTGAAATGTTGTATAAAGCATTTGTAGCAAGTTTTAAAAAATAAAATATTTAAAATTATTTAAATTGTTTGGACACTTCAATTGTACTATATGTGATTTACATTTTACATTAATTTCATTTTTTCATTTTGGGTTGTTAATCCTGGAGCATGTTCCTGTATTAAAGTTTGCTGTTAGTTATATTGTTACTTCTATTGGAGAGTGATATAAAGACTATTCTAATGAAAACATTAAAAATTACAATTTGACATAAAAGTGGGATTGTCCTTGCTTTTGAACGCTGTAGCCTTGCTGGAGGGCTGTAAATGCAGGTAAGCAACTGAAGAGGGATTTTCCTCCTCCACGTGCCATCCATCCTGTGCTGTGAGTTCCGGTCGTAGTTAGGAGTCAGTGATGTTGCAAGCACTTAATGACCATCTAGATGGGACTATTATGACGCATTTTCTATAATCAATAAAGTAAACTTTTTAAAAACTTGAGGGAAACTTGCCTTTTGTGTGGACAGCAGAGGTACCAGGAAAAATGGAACAATGTACATCTAGGAGGAGTTAAGTGTGCTTGTGGTTCAGTGACCTGAATTTATACCAATTGGCCACTTCTGTTTTAGCTTGAAGACTTTAGGTTTTAATTGTGGACACTGCTAATAAATTTAAACTATTTAAATGAAAATTACATACACTATTTCAACTTTCTCTGATACTATAGTTTTGTTTTTCTGATATTATAGTGTTCTATTTTTATATGCTTTAAAGTTGTTAAATAGTTTAATAAAAAAAATACATGCGAAGATTTTTTTTTGGCTTTTGAGAATTTTGGAATGTTGTATTCCACCACCAAGATGTGTGTTCTGCCTCTTGCAGTGGAGCTGGAAGCATCTGCATCCATATTAGTGTGGCAGTGGGGTGGAATAATGTCACATTGCTAAGGCTAAACAGCATTACAGCAGTTCCTTCACATGCTCCCTACTAATCCAGTACTAAGTTACTAATTTATGTAGTTGTCCGTTCAAATTAATGCTTCTGTCTGAGTAAGATTCTTTGGTAAGAACTCCCAGTTTATTTTTTCATGTGGGATGTCATTCCTTGAACATGTTCTCTCCATAACAACATTTTCTGTGAATTTTATCTGATGGGGGAAGATCTGGTGGTGTGATGCAGAGGTTCCAACATTGTTCATGGAGTGTTTTTGCACTCACTGCAGTTTAGGATTTATGCCACAATGGAAGAGGTGAATCCTTAGTCTACCTACAACACCAGTTAGACCAAGGAGGTGGGAGGAAGCCATGGTGAAGGTTTTCAGTCTTGATGAGGTTTTACTATATTTACCCAAGGGAAAACATTGTTTTGTATACCCAGTGTTGTATGTGGATGTTTTATAAGAAAAAGGAAACATGAAAAAAAAGTGAAAACTCATAGTTTTCAGATTGCTGAGGATGGGACATAAAGTTTAATTGTTGTTCCACATCTTTTACTGGCAAATGAAATACCAGTTGGTGTTCGCTCTTGCTGCAGTCTGGTTATTTCAGTCACCTTGTAAGGATTTATTAGCCATGTCTAGCAGTGAACTGATGGCGAGTAAACCAGCCTGATTCCCTAATGTGGAAGAAATCCTCTTACTGTTGTATTTGTGGTTTCTCTGCTGTGATGTTAAATCCTGTTGTGTCCCAAGGATGTGCCACACTGAGATGTTCACCAGTTATTCAGGGAAGTGCTGGGTGATTGAGATCTCAGCTCCGAATGAGTGAGGATCATCAAGGAATTTCAGTCCTAAGTAGGTGACTCATCACAAATAGAAATGTGCACCTTTCATAGTTACTATTGCTATTGCATCTCATCTGCATAATTGAATTTCTCTGGCTTTTATAGCTGCCTCTGTATTATCTGAAGCAGCAATAAAGCTGTAATGTTGCCCACAAAGTGCTGACACATCTTGAAATTCATCCAGACGGGCAATGAAAACAATTAAACTTGTCCTGTTTACAGAGACCAAGTGACATGCTGGGCAAGATCAAATGAGTGTCGGTTTAATAAAAACAGCGATGCTGGACTTGTGGAGACGGGAGATCTGACAGGTTCTGTTTACCTTTTTTTGTTTGCCATTTTCCAGTTTGCTGGAAGGCATTGGAACCAGCTTGCGGCTGCAACTGTCTGAGCTGTGTTCAGTCCTAGGTGTTACAGCCAATCCAGGGGATGCAGCCAGGCCCCTCCTGCTTTGCAAGCTCCTCAGCCCTGGTGGAAGCTGCCCGAGGGGATTAAGGCTGGGGTGTTTCTGGTTCTCTGGTTTGTCAGCATTTTGTATTGCAAGACTGTTACTTAAAATTCTAGTTTAGTTCCCTGATGATTTTCTTTGGGGAGATGTCATAGAGTTTGATGTCTAAATGTTCAATATCAAATGCAAATACGAACAGCACTCACTTCATTTACTGTGGTTTGTGACTTCATTTCCAAAATTATGGGCTCAGCTCCAGCTTCTTACTGGAGTCAGGTTTAGCCAAGGAGCTGAATTGCTAGAGACAGACAAGGAGCTTGTGAATCACCTTAAAAAGAGAACTTAAAAGACCTTACATACTAGTTCTGGCTTTTATTTACTGAATGTGATCTGCGTGAGTCACATGATGATGTAGTTCTGCTCATGATGAAAAGGAGCTAAACAATAGATTTTGAACAACAAGTACATGCCGGTTTGGAGCTGAGCTTTTGTGGTAAGTCAATGATGAGAGAGGGGTGAATTATTTAATTAAACTGTTAAAAATAGCAGCTTTCTAATGGAAAAGAGAAAAATACCTTCCAGTATTTTGCAAGAGCGGGATGATGAGGAAAATACATCTATTTCAGAGCAAGATGCAAATTAAACACTTAAGGAAGGCACGATATATTAAGTGTACAGTTAATGGTCCACTGTACACATCAAATGAGAGAGTGGGGATTTAATGTTTTTAAAGAGGGATCTTTTTTCCATGTGTATGAATGAGTTGCTGTTATTTCCTAAGCTTTGGGGTTTTTTTTTCTAATTTTAATGTCTTACAGGTATTTTTTGAATGAAATGAATACTGAGATAACAGACTGTAGCAGGAGTTGGTGCCTCTTTGTGCCTATCAATTACAGTCAGGCAAGGGTCAGATGTTTAAAATGCAAGTAGATTGTTAGAGTGGGGATGGGTGTAAAGCATCTAGCTAACACGAGATTACTCACAGGACCAGGAGTCCTGTGCTGCCTTTGCACCAGTCTCCAGCCACTACCTACTTCTGACCCTCTTCCTTAGTTAAGAGGAAGCCATTGAGTCACCTCTTGAGTGCTGCTTCCCACACATACTTCATCACTTTCCATTCTCATTTTGCTGATCCTGCACCTTTACTCCACTTATTAAGTCTTTAAAAATGCTTTAGGTAGATCGTAGTTTTAGAGCGTTCATTGGGAAAAGAGCACTGAAATACTGCTTTCTGTTTTTTTCAGATACAAGGCAGTAAAACTGAAACTCAAAGGGAAGCTTGAGCAGGCATCAAGTTGGAGGGAGGCTTTTTCTTAAGAGATAGGTAGCTGCTTCATTTTCCTGATTTATTCAAAGTTTGGGTGGTTAGTGAAATATAATGTTGTAATCAGCAACATGCACTTTGTGTATATATCTCTTTAATTTTTTAAGACTTTTACGTTTCATGAGCCAAACAGGGTCTCTGAGTCATGTTTTGGATGACAGTACTCCCAGAAACTGCCAGAGGGTTGTGAAAAATGGCTTTGGTTATTCAGTGGGTGATGTTCCATTTCTCTGAAGTACAGGCTCAGCGTTCAGTCATTCGAGGTGCTCTGGCATACAGCAGGTGAGCAGCAAAACAGACTTGCACCACTCAATGCCCTGTGTCAGTCAAAAAGTAAGAATAATAATCTCATATCTGGGCCTGTTTCAGCAAAGCCTGCCTTGGTTCCAGCTGAGGGTGCTGGTGGGGCTCAGCCTGGAGAAAAGGAGGTTCAGGGGGATCAGTGTCACTCTACAACCCCCTGACAGGAAGGTGTAGCCAGGTGAGGGGTGGGCTCTGCTCCCAGGGAACAAGGGACAGGACAAGAGGAAGTGACCTCAAACTGAGCCAGAGGCTGCCCAGGGAGGTGGTGGAGTCCCCATCCTGGAGGTGTTCAGGGATTGCCTGGATGCAGCACTCAGTGCTCTGGGCTGGGTGACAAGATGGGGATGGGTCACAGGTTGGACTCGATGGCCTTGGGGGTCTTTTCCAACCTCAGTGAGTCTGTAATTGCTTCTGCAGTTCAGGCAGTGCTGCTCAGCAGAGTTAAATGTCTGTGGTAAAGTAGATGCAAGGGCTTTTTCAGGGAAGTGATTTTGTTGGGAATGCAGAGGATGCGCTTTCTGCTCAGGGCATCTGAAGGCTCATTCCCACGTACAGACCATGTGTGCATAGCCCTCAGTCATGTTCCAGCCATGGCTCAATGGGGGAATTTATGTAGTGTTTCTTCTAGGTATTGACATCTCTGCACTGCAGTGTGGAAGGAGGTGGGAAGATGAGAAATACTGAATTCTTACATCACTGACCTGCTTTGAAGAGTTTCACACTCAAACTCCACTGTGACTGGAACCTGAAGTTCCATTCTCCATTCATTATGGCAAATTCATTATGTCACTCATCTACCTGTTCAAGTCAAAAGCGTATTTTGTTCTGTGGGTTCTTTTTTATGTAATGAGTTGTGCAGGACTGAGGGCTCATCCTTGTTCTGCTGCCCTCCAACAATCCTTTTGAACTCCTTTGGTGTCACCATTTCTATATAAAGCTAAATAAAATCAACTACAGTGTTCCCTATGCGTGATGAAAGTTTTCTCATTCTGTTAGGAATGTGATTCAGTAGGTACAAACTTCTTATCAAATCGCATTACCTGACAGTATAGAAGATGGGTTTGAGTACTGCAGTTTTTAATCTGAAATTGTTCACCTTTTGGCTTGCAAAATACTCTGTGCTGCTTTAAAATGGCAGGAAGATAAATTGCTGACATGATACTGTTCATCTAAATTTATAGGTCTAGACCAAGATTTCTTAAGTGACTAATCATCTCTGAGCTCAACTCAAAGTACCTTCAAGGCAACTGATTTTCTGAAGGAGCTCAGTAGCCATCTCAGTGCTGAATTCCTTTCAAGTGGCTACTTTAGGTCACTGGTTGCTTTTGAAAATGTAGTTCTATTTAAGTAAAATGTTGTTGATACATCAATTTTAGAGTCTCCCAGGTGAACTGTAGGCATGCTGTGAGATTTTTTTCCAGCAGTTCTCGCTGTTGGCTTGGTGTTCATCACGAGAGTTCCTCATGATCCACTGCGAGTGGAACTGAGCCAGCAATGAAGAAACTTAAACTGTGGAGCATGTGTGAAACAAAGCAATTTTTGAGTTACTGTGGGGCAGCAATGCTGCTTTAAAGGATTAAGTTCTTTGAAACTCTGTGCTTGGAGAGTGCTGTTAGGTGTCTTCTTGGAAGCTGAGAATGCAAAGCATGTCAATAACAGGTTTTTCCAGTTTAGATTCATGAAAGGCCCGACCATAATATTCATGTTCTGGCCTTTAGCACCATGTGAAGGAAAGATAAAATCCTGACAGTGCTCCAGCTCTTTCCCTGCTTTCATGAATAAACACATGTAAGTCTCCAAATATCCACAGTACAGCACATTAAGATCTTTCTTCCTTTTTGCTGCTTCCTGATTTTCTATACAGTGAGTCAGGACTTTTCCATAGAAAAAAGAGACATCCCTTTCAACAAAATTCTATCCATAAACCTTTTTGTCTTGATAAATACTTTATTTCACTAAAACAGACAAACGAAGGTCGTTTCCTTAGTGGTTGATGTTTTTGATGTTTTTCCAAGTCCTTGTATGTGTATTTACTTTCCCATGAAGCAGTATACTGCTGCCAGAGAGTGCATTTCAGTCAGGGTAGCAGCAGTGTAGTTGAATCTCACTTAGAGCAGAAAGCCCAGAAATGGCATTTATCCACTCCCTAAACTCTCCTGTTTCCCTTCTGGCCTGTGAAATTGCTCAGCCTAATTCTGCAAAACCAAGAATTTGGGCTTAAACATGCACATTTCTATTTTTTTTTTTTCCCTAGGCAGTCAATGATTTGTGTCAGCTTAGCTATTCTTTTACTTAAGAGTAAGAAACACTTGATAGAATATGTTCCTGGCGTGCTTATTGTTAAATGTGATGTGGAATGTGTGTGTCTGAAATTATGGAGCATATCCTTGGGGGTATTTTAGATTAGTAGTGTAGAAGTATAATCCTTGCAGGGGGAAAAAAAAAAAAAACCCACTCTAATTGAGGTAAAAATGTGAACTTAAATCACCTGAATTTTTACCACATACTGCCATGACTTTGTTCACTGAGTTTCCCTGGTGGGACCGGAAGCCACCTTGGATCACTCCAGCCTTCATTCCCACAAATACCATGGCTTCTTTTTCTGGGACAGTTCTAGAGAATTAAACTAGCAACCCAGGAGGATGTTAATTGCACAAGTGTGGTAGAAGACAAGCTAATTTGAATAAAAAATACCAAATGTATTTTGGGAATGTCTGAGGGACGGGGGTGTGCCAGGATTTGTCATTTTTCCTGGCCTTTGAGTTTGTGTGTGCTGCTCAAGGCAAGGCTCAGGGGCCTGGGAAGGTATATGGAAGTAGGAACTTTGTTTGGACAAATACCTAAGTATTCAGGAGACAATTGAACCTGTGACAGTAATGCAGGTGGTGGGAGAACCTTTGCCTTTGTTCAGTCCTCTGCTGCAAGGCTGCAGATTTTCTGGGTGACCTTGGCAAATCACTTTCCACCTGACTCCGTTCTGGATCTGAAAAACTGGGATTATGGTACTGACTCACAGTACAAAACACTTTCAGATCTGAGGATGGAAAACTTCAAGAGCTGGGATTTAGTGTATTTTTGTTGTAGCGCATCTCACCAAATTGGGTGATTTATCTCTTTTAGTTTGGGTATGCCCTCAGTTGTGAGAGAGAGCTTTAGGCCCTGTCTCCGTGTTAAAAATAGCCTCATTTAACTTCTGGGTTAGCTTTAATTTATGGAATAGCTGGTGCATCTGCCAAACTGTTTCGTTTGGTTTAAAAGTCCTTAGTTGACAGGGAAAACTTTGTGCAGACAAGTCCTTCCTGCTACCTAACCTTTGGGTTCTGGGCCTTTCTTTGTTTCAAGCAGAGTATGTTTTCTGATGTTATTCCTTTTTTTTTATTATTAATTTTTTTTTTTTTTTTCTGGCTAGGATTGCTCCCTAGCAATGGTTCTGGCAGAGGTGGGGTAGCCTGGGCTGTGCACAGGGCTGTGAGGGGCTGGGAGCAACCCTTGCCCCTTCCCACTGGAATCATCCTTCAGCAACATCACGCAGGGTGGCTCAGAATTCCTTTTCTTTGCCTGTCTCCAGTTACCCAGCACTGAGATGGTGAAAGCAGGTGCAAAGTGACAGTGCTAAAAATAGCAATTTCAATCACTGCTCCTAATGCGGTGGGGGAATTTCAGCTCCCCTCCCCCTTGGAGACCAGCTCCCCTTGCACACCCGGGAGTTTGTCAAAATCACCCCGCCATCCCAGCTCTTCTTTAAACAGTGTCTAAAACGAGAGTTAACCATCCATTTGAGGTTAATGTCGAGACAGAGGAGGGCCCTGATTCCTGACAGCTTTGGCAGAGCAGGATTGCGGTTCTCAAGCACGATTTGTTGGGAGCACTATGGAAAGGCAGCAGTAAGAACTCCATAAGGAACTCAATTTCACTTTCTATTTAGAAAAACAATCCTTTTTTATCTCATTCCTCTAATCCTCAGCTTCCAAATAACAAGCCATGATCTATTAATTTTAAAGCTTGAGGAATTTAGGGGTGAAAGATCGTAGAATTCCAGAATAGTTTAGATAGGAAGGGACCTTAAAACCCATCTCGTTCTACTCCCTGCTATGGCAGGGACACCTTCCACTATCCCAGCTTGTTCCAGGCCCCATCCAACCTGGCTTTGGACACTTCCAGGGATGGGGCAGCCACAGCTTCTCTGGGCACCCTGTGCCAGGGCCTCCCCACCCACACAGGGAACAATTTCTTCCTAATGTCTGATCAGGGTGTGCATTTGAAAACTTAGGTCAGATTTTCCCTGATATTTTTTCTCTTTGGATTTGAGGCTTTTAATGGTTTTCTTTCCTTAGGTTTCCCATAGGATCTAGACCCTGCCTCACTGCATGCAAGAGCACACAGATGTCATTGATTATAGAAGAACTTTAAGAAGTCGTAATTAATATTTTGACACAAAGCCTTACTTACATGGACACATTTGAAACTAAAATTTCCCTCTTCTAGTTATAGTAAAAGTCTGAAGCCAAACAAACGAAGCTTATTTTGGATATTCTGCTGTTTCTCTTGGTTACAGTCCTTATATGGAACAACAAAAATCTGGCTTTTGTTGACCTCTCCATTGCCACTTTCTGTTTCTTCCACACTGGCTGAAGGTTTCAGAATTGAATTCACAAAGGCTAGAGTGGATGATTAACATAGAACAATAAAAAAACTTTTGGCAGGCGATTTTAATCACCAATTTTAATTTGAAAATAATTGAATTGCTTACTTTTCAAAATTTCTGTGGTTCTGGTTTTCTGTTGTAATGGAAAGTTTTGCACTTCTTTATGTCTAACTTGCAGTTACATTGTGTGTAAGGACAAACTGAAATCTCCTTTAAAGGGTGTGTATTGAACTCTAAAAATAACCCAGCGAGAAACGTGGCTTTTAACTTTTTTTAGACATGTTGCTGTGTAAGAAAATGATATTTCAAAAGATGTTCCCTTGGAAGAACATAAGTGGTTGGGTTTGGTCAGAATTTGGAAGAATTTGCCTTGAGAAGGAAGGTATGTAATTACTTATGGGGGTGCACAGGTGTGAGGTAAAGCTGACAAGTTTGTGCATGATAGCAAAAGGTGCTGAATTTAAAAACAAATAGGGGATTTTTTGGAATCTTTTAGTGTAAAGAAGTTTAGCTTGGGTATACATTTGAACTGAGATTGTATGTCTAGAATAGGGCAGAAGGAGTTGGACTTCCCTTGCTTCGAGTCATGTTTTCAGGCTTTCTTCTTGAAATCACAATCAATTGAGGCATAAAATTAAAATTTTTAAGTAAAAATCTCTGATTTTCACTTTCACTTTGGGACTCTTAGTTTAAAATTTGAAGTGCAACAAAGCACTGTTGTGACCTGTATATGTCCTTGTTCAGTCTGTCTGTGCAATAGTGATGGAAGTGTTCTGCTGACTTTGACCTGGGGAAAAATGACCAGATGTAGTTTATGTTCTGGTAAAGTAAAATTCCTTTCCATAAATATGTATTTTAAAGCCTGATACGGACTGTCCTGAGAGAATAGACCATGACTCTTCTAGTTTCTGATGTAATTGTGGGTTTGTCTGTCCCGGTCGCAGGGTCTGGGACCTGGGGTGGGAGCCTGGATGCTGCTTCCAGTTGACATTATCTATTTCCTGCTTAAATAAACTCACAGGGTAAGTTCGGAACAAGGCAAAACAACCCTCTTGCCTTCAGAAGTGGCTCTTGGTAATTGCAATGTGGGCGGAATGTCGTTTTCTTTTCTCATAGCTTACTAAAGCACATCTCTGGTTTTGTTTGTGCCCGGTCCCTGATGCTCTTCTGCCTCTTTGCACAGTTACAGGCTCCGCATGGCCTCTAGATGTCCCTCCTCCTCCTCTCATAACCCCAGCACCAGGCAATGCAAGAAATCCAGCTCCACCACATCCCACTTCTTCAAGGAATAGACCCTGGGCATGTCTGACCAAACCAGGTACAGCCACACAGCCCCGGGAGGATGCGCAGGGCTCCCTTCTCCTGTGCTCCCAAACCTGTCCGTGTTGCTGTGGGCAAGGAGTGCAAGGCACTTTGGAGATATGAGCCAAGCCTCAGAAAACCCACAGTGTCACCGCTCTTGTTGTAACTGGTGCAGTTGTGGTTTGGGGGAAGGCTGAGATGCTGAGAACTGGATGAGCCATATAAAAGCTGCATTCCCTTCCATGCTGGAAGTGATGCTTCCTGTCCAAGACTGTGAGACCACCAAGATGCTCATGCCGCTGCTGGCTGTTCTGTCTCATTCCTGGGGTGGAGAGTCTCTAGGGTTTGTTCCCTTTGGAGCTTTTTCCTAGCAATAATCTCCTCTTGAAATATGTGATATACTAATTCCAAAGGGATAAGGTCTTCTCTAGTCATGGGTACTTAACATACTGTGGATCAAAAGGATGTGTTAGGGTAGTCAGCCCTTTACCCCTCATGGAAGGTTTAAGGAGAGTTTTGTTCATGATCTTTCAAGACCTGAGGTGTTGCTCCTCTGGATCCTGGGGGCCTTGAAGATAGTGGTAATTTTTGTAAGGATGGGTTTTATCTCTGCCTCGGAAGGAGTGATGTGTGTATCTGATTGTAATAGTGGGCCAAGTGCTTTGGGGTCTTTTAGGCTGAATGGGTGAACACTGAACAAATATTAACTGTCCAAAGAAATGTATACCTGAGAATGTGCATTTTGCTGGCTGCTTTGGTGGCACACCACAAGCTCAAAGACCAGCATTACAATGCAAATTGCAGTACTGTGATAACATGCAAAAACCTTAGTTGAGGTTGTGGTGAGATAAACTATGTAATGAAGCACTGTGGGCCTGGGCAAACTAATGACCCAGCCCCCTGTGTTGGTGAGGCTGAGTTGATTCTCTGTTGGTTTAAACAAGACATTGTTTTCTACTGTTCATTTCCCCACCATTAACTTGTGGATTAGAATCTCCTTTATGCTGATGTAACAGCTAAGGAACATGATATTTGAAATGTGTAAAGCTAAAGGTGAGAATGAGTACCAGCAAAATCGAGACACTGCAGCCTGAAGTTTATTCTTTCTTAAAATCATTCAAAAAACAACATTTGAGGGAGTAGTTAGTAAACTAACTGAGATTTGCTATCTCCTGAATAATGGGTGTGGTTGCTAATAAAATGTTAACATCCCTAGCTGTGACACAGACCATTTAGTTGTGGGAAATCCAAGCAAAATTAAATCATGGATGTCTCTTCCCTGTACAGTGGTCACTGAATGACTTGTCCTGCTTCCAGCTCCATGGAACATGGAACTGTGACTCCTTAAACTATTTCTGATTCAATGCAACTCTCTGTGTATTTTCAGGTACCAGAAACTTCTGACTGGAAAAGGTGAGGTGAAGTAATCCTCAAGCATTATGCTCTCCTGCTTGGCTCAGATGCGGTTCCTCAGCAGACAACAGGGACAGTGGTTTCTTCTGCTGGAAGTGATGATGTGCTTCTGTCATCTCACCCTTCCTTCCAAGGAGGGAGCACAGAGCAGGCTCCTGCCTTCTCCAGAGAGTGATGAACTGTGGATGTTGGGGACAGGGTGATCTTGAGGTCCACCAGTGTGTGGAGCCCACGTGCCAGCATGGAGAACAGCGTGGAGAAGTGTTCAGGCATCTGCAGGCAAACTGCCTGTGCTCAGAGGGTGGATGGGTTTGGATGAGTCTCCTTTTTCTGGGAGAATATAGAGGGTTTAGCATACCTATGCAATTAAACTCTGGTAAGACTGTTACATCCTTTTAGTTTCTGCTTTACATCCTAACGGGTAAAGAACTGGGCATCCCACAAAAAAACACTGAAGGGAGAGGTAGGTTTCCTTGAGGTTTCCACATGTGAAGTCTGTGGGTACCCCAGTCTCTTGACTTTGTACCATTAGCTTTAAGGGGCAGATGCTGTTGCTTTTGAAGTGCATCAGGAGCTGTGTTTTTTGGGAAGATCACCTGTTACATGATCTCTGTGAAATGTACTGATTCCTCAGTTCCATGAAGGGACAAGCATCCATTTCTCAAAAGCTGCCATAACTTATGTTGCTGGTCTGGTACTGTTTAGAGTCAGGATTTATTTATTTAGGGACACTATCAAACACGGGTGTTGCTGTGCAGTATCAGGCCAGACTTGTCCTTAAATAGAGTGCCTGTGTTTGTGTCTCTAGACACATGTTTAGTTTCAGGTGTCCTGTCCAGAGGCCGTCCATGAGGACAGCCAGTAAAGGCTAATTCCAGAAACAAACAGTTCAGCTGGTAAAATGCAGGCCAGAAAGGTCTCTTACCTCTTTCCTACCCTCAAATGGGGTCAATCACATCCAGGTGCATCGTCCGCCAGTTCTGGGCAGAACTTCTGCCCAGTTCACTCATGAGGTGAAGGGTTCCTTCTGCCAACACATGATTTTCCAGGATCCCTGCTAACATAGCATCCAGGTTTGGCAATTTTTAAGGAGGTTAAAGGAGTTGATTGTCCTATTTCCCTCTTGTTTCAGTCAATTTATTCCTGTCCTTGACTTTGCACTCCACACAGATCAGCACAGATCTGTGTATGCACACGTTAGTTAAGAAAAAGCAAGTGCCCAGTAGATGCTCCTTCCCACCACCCTGAAAAAGTCAAAAAACGATCAATTTTATATATATATCTTCCTATGTAGATATATATATGACATAAAAATATATATGTATGGAATTGCTGAAAACAATTAATTTTGTATAGTTTTGATGAAAATCAAATTGTTCAAAATGAATACAAAAGCTTTAACGAAGAAACGTTCCCCATGAAAATGTTTCAGGTGCATGTTGTTTGAGTTGGAAAGAAAAGGTTTTCAGGATCTTGTATTATCTCACTACAGATTTTTTGGATAAACCCCTCTTGGAGGCTTTCTAAGTGCAATTGTGGTTTGGGGGAAGGCTGAGATGCTGAGAACTGGATGAGCCATAAATGCTGCGTCCCCTTCCATGTTGGAAGTGATGCTTCCAGTCCAAGACTGTGAGACCACCGAGATGCTTGTGCCATTGCTGGCTGTTCTGTCTCATTCCTGGGATGGAGAGTCTCTAGGGTTTGTTCCCTTTGGAGTTTTTTGCCAGCAATAATCTCTTCTTGAAATAGATGTACTAATTGCAAACAAAGGCTGGAATTTTTCACGGCAGCCTTGGAAGACTGAGATTTTCATTAGTCATTCAAACTAGTTGGAAGTGAGTATCCAGATCTGCTAAGCAGCTTGGTAAATTTTGGTGAAATAGCACAAAAACTGAGTTTCCTGGCCTTATGTCTATGTCCAAGGAGCTGGTGTGCGCACACAGCTTTCTGATCAGTTTGTCTCACTTCGGTTTTACACGTTATTTTCTTATTTTCTCTCCACATTTTCTCCTTCCTCTTATCGTGTAATATTAGTATGGTAGACCCTATTCTTTCAGACAGGAATGCTTTTCCTGTGTGTCTGGAGAGTATCTAGATCACTTGGAAAATGAGTGTACAGGGCTTATAAACCTGTAAAACCTATAAACCTATAAAATACTCTGACTTAGAACACCAGTATTATTGGTGATTGATTGATTATGATTGATTTTCCCAGTGCAGTTTTGTAGGACACCTTGTCAAAGATCACAGTTAGTGTATAAATTATCACTGGTCACTTGAGGATTGTTACTGAGGAAGTTTTCTTGCCATATAGCCCAAATACTACTTTAAACAATCTGTTCTCCTCAGACCCACTCAGCTTCAGTCAGTTAAATTAAGTACAGAGTTCTGGATGCTGCCCAGTTTAGCGCCTTTAAGGCATTCCAGTGAGGTTACCAGAGGTCACTTCTGTGTAATTTATTTTTGCTGCTTTTTTAGAGTGGTATCAACTACAATAACTGACAGACTCAAGGAGAGAAGTGTGTACATTGTTATGATATAGGAACATTTTTCCCAGAGAAATTCTGGTTTATCACACAAGCCTGTAAATATATATTTACAATTTTAAAAGCACGTCTTTTTGTCCCTGGTTGTAAATGCTCGGTTTTTAAAGTTTTATAACATGTGACTCAGCCAAGAGACCATAGTCCACAGCTTTATATTGTACTGGTCTGTTTGAAGGGTCCGTTACAGTCCAAGCTGTAGCAGAAAAATATCCGCACCACTGACAAGGAATAACCCATGATTGCACCAGACTTCATCATTTTTCCTCAGATAACAAACACAATTTTTCTGGGAAGGTAGGGGGTGGGGGGTGGGGAGTGATTTTTCTTGCAGAAAAAGAGCATCAGTTCAAAATGGTGTCATTTCTCTGGACCAGTGAGGAGATTTCATTCACAATGAATTCAGGAAAAGTATGCCATTTTTTTCCCAAGGTAGAATTTCACAGTTTTGCAGCAAATTTTTAACTTCCTCTGTGCCTGCTGATGAAACGTGAAATTTTGCCCTTGACTAATATCACGTGTTCTTGTGAAAATTCAAGGAGAGTGTCGGGAAAAAGCTCAGGTTTTGCATGTAGAATTTGCAAGGACAACTGGCAGCTCTGCAGTGCTCTCATGGCAATGCTGATACTGAGAAGTTTATTAAAAATAAACTCTGTGGAGATGTGGTGGGACCTGCTTGCTGCTTAGGTTCTGAACACTGCTGTGGAAGACTGAAAGCTCTGTTGTCTGTCTGCCATGTAAAGAAAAAGAACAACAATAAATTAATGTGGAAAACCACATTATGGAAATATTTATTGTTATTTTGGCCAAGGAGGTCTTAAAAATGGAGATTGAGTGTGTGCTAGCTCTGAAACAACAGGATGGTTTGGGGTTCTCCTGGTGGATGGCAGGAGAGGAGGAAGGAGATGGAAGTGTCACCTTGGTCTGACAGGTTCTGTGCACAGACAGGGATTCTCCTGTCAGCTCCACCTGAGGTCTGCACGCTTGGAGAAGCAGCACACGAGCCCTTTGCAGTGTGGCCTCTCCGTTCTAATCCAATCCTCCTGCTGAGGTGTGTCAGCATTGTGGAACTTCAAGGCTGCTGTCCTCAGTTGGGAGGGAAGTGTTCGGGCAGGGCATGCAGTGGGAGCGTTGGTTGTTTTCCTTCCTAGGAGTGGTCCCTGTTTCATACATCGTGTGCCATCACAGCACATTGAGGCACTTTATGCTTTCTTCAGGGCCGTGGGACTTGGCTCTTTCAATAGAATCCCAAAATGGTTTGGGCTGGAGGGACCTTAAAGCTCATCCCACACCCCGCCCTGCCATGGGCCGGGACACCTCCCACTATCCCAGGCTGCTCCAAGCCCTGTCCAACCTGGCCTTGGACACTTCCAGGGATGGGGCAGCCACAGCTGCTCTGGGCAGCCTGTACCAGGGCCTCACCACCCTCATTGTGCAAACCTTTAAATCTACTCTAAATGGACCCTCCCAGTTTAAAATCCTATGAGGGAGTCACTGAGGGTGATGGGCAACCATTGTCATGGCTGCATTAATCCAGCCACATTCCTTAAAAACAACAGCTGATACAATATATAGGTTTGGGAACAGCTGAATTATACATATTAATATTAATTTCACACAGGCTAAAAATGGCTCTTTCACCCCAGAAGATCTGAAGGTTCCTTATGCATTATAAATCTAATCTGTTAGAGAAAAGCCACTGTTGTCACTGTCACCCGTCAGTGCCTGCAGCAGCCTAACAGGCAGCCAGGCTCCTCTGGCAGTGTCACAGCCTGTTTGGCTTTCAGTAAATGCCACCCAGTTTCAGGTAAGTTCGAAGGGATCAGATTGTGCTGAGCTGTCATTCTGTCCCTGTGCAAGAACCTTGAGAAATATTCTTTAAATAGCTATGTGCCTCCATTCATCTGTCTGTGCTGTCACATGAAGCAGCACTAATTACTCCTTTTTATAAGAACTGTGGCTTTTTTGGGAGAAGGCTACATCCAAAAACAGGTAAGGAGGATCACTTTCTCATCATGAAGCTGCTGCCTGGAGGCTGTTCAGCACCGCTGGCAGAAGGATGCAGACAACACAACACCGCTGGTGGCTGGATCCCCTCCCAAAGTCCCAGTTAGCAAAGCCAGGGGCCTGTTTCAGTCTTTGTTGCCAGTGCTGATTGTAATGCTCTTGCAAATGCTCTTCCAAGGCTATGGGACATAGAGAACTGTGTGTGCTCAAGAGTGGACACAGAGGACACGAGTCCATCCTGCCTGAGCTCATCTGAGACGCGGTGGGAGAGCAGCTGAAATAGAGCTGCACATCCAGCACTGCTGAGTAACATTTTCCTGGGTTGTGAGCAGTGGAGCCTTTGAGCCTTTCCCTGGGCTCACACCCAGCCAAGGTCAATGCTCAGAAGCTGCTGCAGTGCTGTGACACACCAGGGATGCTCTGGCCCCACGGGCACCGACAGAAATAGTGCTGAGCCTCCTGGTGCGAGGGACATTTCCCCTGGTGCAGGGATGAGCTCACCTGGAAGTGACAGTGGAGCATGTTCTGGCCTGCTGGTCGTGGGCAATCATCAGTTATTCCCCAGTGAGGAAGAGGAGGGGCACTGACAGGTGCTGGGGGTAGGGGACAATTTCAGGCTGTACTGCATTTGGTTTATATTTGGCTTTGCAGCTGCCTTGGAAGAAGGGGCAGTTGTTAAAGACCAGTTCTGGGTATATTATCTTAGATACGACATGCTAATGCAAATAGGGCCACCCCCACTTTTTGTACTGCTCTGCTAAGTTTTGGGTCACCCTGACTTCAGCAGCACTTTGCAGGGTTGGTTTCCTGTTAATTTTTTGTCCTTGTGTGCCAGTGTCAGTGGCTGTGCAAAGAGCTGCGTGAGTGGGTATTAACTCCAGGCTCATCTGCTTGCCCAAAGTCAGCTTCTCTGGGCTTCTACAGTCCTCCAGCTGAAACTCTGGGGAATAGACTGTGTGGGGAGAGGCATTGCTTCAGAAAATCTGTACTATAAAACCTATTCCTCATGATTAAACTCATATCTTGCCGTCTGCACAATGTATTTACTTTCTTATATATTGAATTTTCTGACAGATGGAGTGTTTAACTGACAGAACTGACAGACTCCCTGAACTTCTTTCTTGGGTTCCTCTATCATGTGCAGTGTTTCAGGCTTACCTGGGCTGTATTGATTCAGGAATGCTTCTTAATTTGACCTTCAGAAGTGAAATACCCAAACTATTTCCTGTAGTACTCTGTCTTAGATTCTGTATCTGAGTTCAGCTTCTCTTTGTGCCCAGCACCAACAGATTAGAGTCCTTTCAGAGTTAGTATTTCTTTTCTAGACAGATATTTATATATTAATTAAGCCATACTAAAGCCTTACTTTTGATAAACTACCCAAAATATTCTCTAAGTCCTTTAGGGCTTTTTCTTTCTGCACCACTTATGTAATTTTCTTCTGTGCCTTTCAAATTTTTATTTTTTTTGGAAAGAATAAAACTCAACCAAACAAAACTCTCAGCCAAGAGCTGCTGAAGATGTAATCTGAAGGAAGGCAGAAATATATTTAATTGCTGCCTCTGATGCCAAACCTTAAGTGCTTTGCTTCAAAGTGAGTTCTACAAAACTCCATTTGCCTTGCATGACACAGGCATCAGAATTGCAGAAACTTTCCAGACCTGATGTCAGTGGTGTGGTCTAAGGAGGAATAATCATATCCATACATCCCCATGCATCCAGCCAGTGATTCCACCAACCTTCCTTGTGACAGTGCTGTGCTGGAGAAAAGGGCAAAAATCCTCACCTGCTCTTTTTCCTCCTGGAGTCTCTGTCTTGCACCAGTGAAATGCTGATTTCTGACACAAAAAATGAGTTCTCGCTTGCTACCATTCATAGCTGATGACATCTCATTAAGGATAATTTCTGAATGTTCTTTCCTGAGCCCTCCCCCATTCCCAAATCCTTTGCTACAAAGAACATTGTTGTGAATAACCCCATTTCTTGCACAGGGTATTTCTGGAGCTGTGAAGTACCACAGCAATGAAACGTCTGTTCTCGTGATATAATGACTTTAGCCGAGCTTCTTCTCTCCCTTTCATGCATTTTCCTGTGGCACATTGTTCAGTGGGATAATTGGATATGGAAGAGAAGCAGATCTCCATTGAGCTGCATTTTCCAAGGCTCTTCTGTCCTGATGTGAACTGTTCTCTGCTGCTGCCAGCATGGGCTGGGGGCGGGAGGTGCACAGAGCGTCTCCCTTTGCATTTTGGAGCCTCTGATCATCAGTGGGGAGGGAACAAGCGGCTACAGCCTCATGAAATAACCTGGGGAGATCTCTCAGCAGTCATTCCAGGCCAAGGGCCAATAAAGGAGCATTAGATGGACTTTTCCTGTCACTTGGTGGTTTGATGGTAGCTGTGGTGTTTTTAAGGTAGCAGTGCGGTCATTTGCAGAAAAAGCTCCCACTCAGTGAGGGGTAGGGGTTGACTTCCTTCTGCTTTCACCTTCCTCCTGCACTTCCAGGGCAGTGAATGCACAGATTTCATTCACTGTGCTCAAATGCAGCTCCTCCAAATTGAGCTCCAGCATCTTAACAAGGGGCACATTATTCCTAACACTCACGTATTTCCTTTTCACCTAGAAAGAGGAGCCTTGAGTCAGGTTACGTGTTCTGTTAGTAGTTATTTTCTGTGCAGGGTCAGTTGCTGCAGCTGATGGAGTTCACAATGGCACCAGCAGAACTGGAGGGACCTTAAGGAATCTTGTACGTGCTAAACAGACCTCAGGGTGTTGTGGTAAACGCAGAAGCCCAGAGGAGGAAATCTGGCATTGGATCATGTGTAGGACTGGGCACAGCAACACAGGTGTCAGCTGTGAGGAAAATCCAGGTGAGCTGCAGTAAGGTGGAAAATGTCACTTCTGTACCTCAGAGAGGGTCATTTCTTCGGAGAAAAATGTACTGAGCTAAACTGAGCATCCCTTGGAGTGTGTCCAGAGTGAAGGGAAAGCACTGCTGAGCTCCTGTGCTCTGGATCTGCTCCCAGTGTCACTGGGAGAGATGTGGGGATGCTGACACAACTTCCAGACCAGTCCAAACAAGAGGGCTTCTTTTCTTGCTTTCTGGTTTTTAGGGATGTGGACTGGCTGGATCTAATGGCAGGAAGCTGTGAGCAGCAGTGTGAAATGGAGCATGTTGTGTCTCCTCTGCGCTGGGCTGGACACGGAGCCCCACGGGGAGCTCGGACCCCGCAGGAACTCCTCCAGAAAACCCTCTGTAAATCGAACAGCAAACAGCCTTTAACAGTTCTCCATTTCACTCCCTCTCTGGGAAGATTTCTTACCTCCAGAGTGCCCCTTCCTTCAATGACAAAGTCCTTAGCACCTGCAGAGGACAGGTTTTTCTAAGATTGTTTTGATGGTTAAAAACCTCCAGTGCAGTCTCCTAATGCGCATTGGAATTGGGGAGAAGGAAAAATACATCTGTGAGTTTGTCTGCAACATGAAAACCCCTGACATCTTGAAGTCAGAAAAGTTTTGCTAAGGAAGTGGAGGAAAAGGATTTGCAGGCGGCCTCTTGCATAATTGTCTTTCTTCTTTTTTTTTTTTTCCCCGTAAATTATGCTTTAATATTTCAGAGCTGGATGCAGCTCTGCAGTGCATTCTGCAGACAAGTTACCAAACGGCTCTGGGAAGATTTCCTGGGACATGGTCAGAGAGAGCAACAGGCACTGTTAGGGAGGAAGAAAACAGCCACAGGAATAAATACCTGAATGTTGAAGACATATGGACCAAATGGCCCTATTTTTGCTTTCCTCCATGTGATAGACAAGAAGATCAAGTTAAATCTCGTTTGTGTGAGGGCAGAAAATTTTTTGTGTGTGTTTAGTGAAATAAACACGCAAAGTAGTCTCTGGTTTGTCTGTTTGGACTCTGTCATAGATGATCTGAGCCTAAAATCATATAAATCATAGAATCCTAGATCAATTAAAGGATGCTTTAAAGGGCATCTGCTCTGACCTCCTGCCATTAGCAGGGGTATTTCCAACTTCATTAGAATGATCAGTGCCCCATCCAGCCTGACCTTGAACGTTTACAGGGATGAGGCAGTCAGTTTCTCTGGGCAACCTGTGCCAGGGCCTCACCACTCTCGCTATAAAGTATTTCTTCCGTAAGAGGGAGTAGATACAATAAACCGACCCAGCTGGGATTTTGTGGACAGCTCCCGGCTCGGTGCTCACCCTGTGCAGCGATACTGCCCTAGGAGCTGGGCTGCTGCAGCACAGACCACGAGACGTGAGTTCAATTCCCGCTGCTCGGAATTTTCCAGGTGTTCCTCGGCCTCTCTCTGCCTCCTTTGGCTGCAGGAAGGGGCTGCGATCACCGTCCTGTCTCCCCCGGGTTTGGTTGTGTTTGCAGGTACCTCTCATTCTCTGCCCTGGGTTTTCTGCTGCTGTAATATGACAGTTTCTAATTTCCACCTGGGTCACAGTGTGTTTTCCTAGCCATGTGGTAACGTTTCTTCCCAGCAGACTTCCCAAAAAAAGCTCTGATGACTCACAGAGGACAAATTAATGCAGAGCTCCCGTAGTCAGCATCGTTTGCATTGGCAGAGGGAGTTTTTGAAATAAAGATGAATCAGCGCTGTCAGTCTTTGCTGGGAATTAACTCTTGGCCCCTTTTCCCTGGAAACAGCCCTGCCTGGTGCTTAACACTGAAGGATTCCAGCCAGGCATTCCTGCGGGATGCAGAGCCATGGGCACCGCGGGCAGGTTTGGGAGCCAGTGCTCGCGTCTTTCCCCGTTTCCCTGGAGCATCCCTGTGGGCAGACGGGCGGGAGGGGGTTAAGGCAGGCGGTTCGCTGCTCCCTGCCTGAGTTAGCACCACCGAGTGCCTCCAGAAGCGCTCCGGGAGCAGCCGCTGCATCCGGGCAGAGGGAGGAGGGCCGGGCAGCCACTGCAGCAGGGCAGAGGATGTTACTTAACGTGGCTCCAGTCTCCTCCCCCTCGCCCGTGTGGCTGGAGGAAGAGGGGAGCGGGCTGTAGGGAAGGGACAAGCGGAGGGGAGTGATGCCGGCAGCCCCCGGAGCCCAGCCCGCCCGCCGCAGCCCCGGCGGTCCCGGTCCCACCCGCGGCTGCGTCCGCTGGAAGCCTCCTCTGATCTCCTGAGGTGCAGCTCGGGCTCCAAGCCCCGGGAAGAGGCGGAGAAGGATCTTTCTGGTGCTCCGGCATCCGCGGTGTTCTCGCAGCGGGTGGACTGGAAGGACGGAGGCTCCGCATCCCGGCGTGGGAAAACTCCCGTGTTCCTGGAGGAGATGTGTCCGAGCTCACGGACGAAGTAGCCGCTAGGTTTGGGCATCTCGGGAGAAGAAAAGATCCTCATGATTTTGCTCTGACCATGGCAGATACCCCAGAAGGGGCCAATCCTCAGTGCCTGGTGCTAATTTGTGCCTGAAGCCACCAGACTTGCCCAGGACACACGAGAACCTCCTGGGAGAGGTACAGAGGTTTGGTTTCCTAGAGAATACTGATGACGCTCAACTGAAAACATGTGTGCTGATCCTCTCCCTTGAGGAGAGGGAAAGGAGCATCCTGGGACTTCGGGAAGAGGCACCACCATTCCTCCTTGGGTGTCTCCTCCTGCCCATCTTAGGATCTGTGGGAGGCAGGAGGTGTCGGAGCTCTGGGCTCTATTCCATGACAAACACTCAGGACTGCAGGGAAGCCATGGACTCCCCTCCGGTGACCTCCAGCCCTGCTGCAGGGCCTGTTACCTTCTCCCAAGTTTTTGGACAGCAGTGCCAGCTCATGGAAGCAGGTAAGAGAGGAACATGCACAGACACCACCTTGTCATCCTACATCGCACCTCCTGGTTTGCATCCTTGCTGTCCCTTTCCTGTTCTGTTTCCCAAGTTCTTCCCTAAAATCTGGTGTTTCCCAAAGGGAAAATTGGGGTGACCCCTTTTGCATTTGCACGCCTGCTTCAACTACCTCTGAAACCACTTGAAAGCTTTGTGCCCAATTATTTACAAACAGGAGCAAGGGGTGAGATGACTCTGTGGGTTTGGGTTAACATGGACTGGAACAAGCTGCTCTGTCCCTGATGGTGGAAGTTACTGTTTGGGTGTGAACAAAACATGTGTGGTGATTTTTGCATTTCAATACAATGATATTTAAAGTGGAGGTTCATTTGCTGCTTCGGAGCGTGATTGCTGCATCATGTGGCTCTCTGCTTTGGCATTCAGCTCTGTGAAGGACAAAGTGGGGGGGTTTCCATGTATTTCCCTGGCTGTTTGTGTTGCTGTAGCACCTGGAAGCTCTGTTCCTTTTCCCAGGTGTTTTCATACATTTCTAACTCTCTACAGATGGGCCTGGTTATTTCTTATCTGTGCCTTTTGGCTGTTAAGTAGGTGGTGTCTAACATGACTAATCCCAAATTTTCCATGTTTGCCTCTTGCTCCTCTCAGGTGCTCTGAAGCACCAGTCCATGAAATGCCCCAGAGCTGTGCACTCACATCCTCCTCCTTCATACCTGGTTCCCCAAGTTTAACAGATTGGATAAGGGATTTTACAAGATTTACTCCTATTTTCCTGTCCCTGTTGATAGGTAGCTCTGAGGAAGGATGTGTTTGTTTACTTAGAGCTGTGAAGAAACCTAGATTTCTGCAGTGATGCCAGAGCACACTTACTCTGAGTTTTTACGGCTTGTTTTACTCAGATTTACTGGTACTTTCCTATTACTCGTTGTGCTGGTGCAGATATCTTGGTAAATTTGTCCTGCACAGTGTCCCATCCTTTTTCCTTCTCTTTTCTCTCTCTTCTATTAGCCAGTTCTGTAACTGATGATGTTTGGATTGTATGTTTCTACTTAGGTGGTGACATTAAAAATATTATGTATGAGAGTTTCCTGCAGATCTCTGTGGGACTTCTGCTCTGCCTCTCGTACTTTCAGGGGTAGACCTGGGAGGGTGACTCATTAGGTGACTAATTAGCTGACTGCTACTCAGTTAATCAAGTCTGAGGTCTTGCTGCTGCCTCCAAGAAAATGTCAGGCAGATCTTCAAGAGGGTTTGGTATTAAACTTTCCTATTATGTGTCCTGGGATCAGTCTAAAGGCTGTGGATCCATTGCGTCAGGTCTTACCCAAAGAAGAGATGTAGGAGAAAGCCCTGGTCCTGGGTGACCAGTTCGTTTCCCAAATTAGCAAGACCAATGTTGGGGGAAAACACAGGTGGTAGTTTTAGTTTGGTTTGTTTTCCTTTGCCTTTCTTAGAGGGAAATGGCCCAGAGGGAACCTGGGACTTCTGGATTTTCAAATCCCACCTTAGTCAGTCAGCCAGAAGACTTTCTTGCCTCTGGTGGATCATCTTGGTAGGATTTTCTAGATGTTTTCGCAGATACAAGGTGAGATGCAGTGTAAGGACGGCTGCCATGCATGTCAGTGACATCCAAAGGGATCCTTATGGCAATGACAGTGCACACTCAGCACTCCTGAAAGCAGAACTTCAGCTGAAGTGTCTGTGGATGTGTCTGTGTTCATAGGCCTTGCAGTGTGGGCAGGAAGGATGCCCTAAGGAAGTGGGAGTGGGTACAGGTTTGGGACACCAAGCTCTGGTTCCTTACTTGTGTCCAGTGCCACTGAACTGACATTTGGGAGAGAGCCACAAAAGGTCTCAGTGTCGAGCAGGGCTGTGCAAATGCCTTTACAAACCATAAAACCAGACCTTGCTCCTGCAATTCCCCTCAGCAACAATCTCTGAGGAGCTGTGAGGAGCTGACTTCTGACCCAAACAGTCCAAATCTCACAAGAAAGATTTGTAGACACCCAGTACCACATCACTGTCATTGGTGACATTTGGGCTCCTCAATGACGCTGGGATGTGCTTGAAAGAGAGAGGTGCTGGCCTTAATTAAATGTCAGATTTTGTGCCTGGAGAATTGCCGAGCTTGAGATAGATCACAGACTTGATGGCACGCTTTGATGTACCACCTGCAACAATCTCGTGGTTTTTATAGCTTCTGCCTGTGGTGTAAGGACACTTCTCCTCCAAAGCACCAGTGAGAAGAGCTGAGCCCTGCTTGCAAGACGTGCTTTAGGTTGTGTGCAGTATAATCTGCTCTTGATGGAGAAACCAGAGGGTGTGTGATGCTCCCCTGCAAACATGTCCCCTTCTCCCAGTACTGCTCCTCAGTAACTTGCTCTGAAAACCGAATACTGAATGTTTGGAAGTCAACTTCCCTCTTGCCAGTTGCACCTTGTCCCGTTGGTGTAAGACGTGCATCTGATTCTGCACAATTGGCTGTTTATTCGTGCATAGCTTATGGAGATTTCAGTAGTCACAGTGTGGGTGTGTTGGCACATGGGAGCTCTGCTCCAGAGCTGGTTTGCCCTTTGCACAAGTCCTTGCTCCATAACCTCTGGAACAGCATTTGCTGGCACAGCACATGGGATGCTCTTTGGAAAATTATTTTTCTATCTTCGCATTTTATTCTGTTGCCTCTTACCTCGCCAATTTACCACATCTTCACAACTTTGTTTGCTGGTATGTGTTCCTGGTGGTCACCTGGATGTCTACCTGTCCTGAGTGTAGGGAACAGTGGGGATGTGGAGGCTGCAGCTGGCTGAGCTCCCTGCTTTGAGAGTTCACTGTCAAAGCTCTGGTTTCCCAAGGCAGCAAATCCTTGCTGTTGCAGACATTAAATTTGGCTGATGCCTGAAAGATCTGTCAGCGTCACCTGGGGACATGGTCACCTTTAGAGGGAGTGTAATTCCCAAAGGGGGCTGGAACTCCTGCCTGGGATCACTCAGGGAGTAAGGTTTCTGTTTCCTTGGCAAGCCATACAGGGTGGGTGTGGTTTTGCCTTTTCCAGCCTAACTACAAGGCTGGTGATTTCCGAAAGGAGTAATTGAGAAAGAGGCTGGCTTCACAGCCCCATCCTAAATCTTCTGATCCCAGAAGAAATTCCTGCCTGCCAGGCAGTGCTGGAGGATGTTTCTTGCTTGAAGCACAGATTCGAATCTGGCACAGGTTCGTGCTATAAATTTTGCTAATGCCCAAATGAAAGACTCTAGTTGTTCATTTCAGAAAGAAAACAACAACAACAAAAAAGGAGTCAGAAGGATTTATGATTGTCACTACCAAACTTAAAAATGAGGGTTACTAAGAATTTGAAGGGTATTTCCCACCTGATCTCCCATGAAATACTGAATATATGGAGTGAGACCTGATCTTCAGGAGAGCTGAGCATTCTCTGGAAGAATTAGGCTTAGTAGAGAAACCATTTATTTTATACATGGGTAAATTCCAAGCAATTTGTTTGGCATACTGCAGTTTTCTGGACTTACTGCCACACATTATTCTCTGACTCACTGCTCCATTACATTAATTTTCATTTTCCATCCATTCCTTGGCTCTCAGATGCTGCTGATTTGTTAGGCTCACAATTTTTTTTTTTTTTTTTTTTGTATCTTGCCAGTTAACTTTCCATTGGTTATGAAATAAGGAACTTGATTCAAGATGTGACCAGAATGAACAAGAAAGTAATTTGAAAATCATCCAGACCATAGGATTTTGCAGTGAATCTCTTTCATATTATCTTTCCATTACATATGTATTATCCCTTACGTGCATTCTCTATTCCACTCTGGTGGCTGCTCCCCAAATGGATGTGAATTTGGTTTGGCTACCCAGTACAAAATAAAGGATGTGATACAAAATTCTTAGGAGCTCTTCTATGGAAATTATTGTTATGTGGCTCAAAGCTTTTGCCTTTCCCCCCTAACTACTTCCCTGTAGTTTAGCTCTTGATCCAGTTCCTCTCAAGGGGAATGTGAGGTGAGCTCGATGTGGTATTGCCTAAGCAAAACATTTGTCATGCAGCATGAAATCCCTGGAATCTTGTCTGGTCTGGCATCTTTTGCAAAGATCTTGTTTTGCAAACGAAACATGGAATACGAAACATAGAATTCCTTCATCTGGTGCTTGAATATTGTTTTTAAACAAATAAAATAGTATTTTAAGAAGATCTGCTCTGTATACCCTGACTTTTGTGAGTGGTTTGTGAGGGTGAAGGTTTGCTCAGGAGCTGGGCTCCTTGAAGCAGAGCTCAAATCTGATGGGTTAGATCTGAAAAAAGTGGTTTATGGGAAAATTTCAGTCCCTGATAAGATGTAGAAGGAAATCTCTGACCTTCCAAACTGAGACTGAGATGAACATTTACCATCTGTGCTCTTGTACTTTGCGCCCTTTAGTCCCTTGTGCATTTTTCCATGCTTAAATTAAACAGCAACCAAACAGGATCTGGTTTCAAACCATGTACCTGGAGCTGAGGCAGAGCAGAGGTGATGCAGTTTCGCCTTCTTCCCAAAAGCTGAGTGTAGCAGTGCCTGTCAGGCACTAAGGGAGGTGGCACAGAATCCCAGACTGCTTTGGGCTGGAACGGGCCTTGTTCTCCACCCACTGCCATATGCAGGAACACCTTCCACTATCCCAGGTTGCTCCAAGTCCTGTCCAACCTGGCCTTGGGCACTTCCAGGGGTGGATTAATCTGAAAACCGTGGTCCTTTCTGCTGTTGGGTTTCCTGAATCACAACACTTTGTGAGCTCAGGCTCCAGCTCCCAGAGCATCTGAGCAAACCTTTAGTGACAGCTTCTTGCTTCCCGAGGACAGCAACAGAAAACAGTCAGCATAAAACTTGCTTGGCTTGGTTGGTTTGAGGCCACACAGAATCAGGGCTGGGAATGTGTTCCCTGGCACTCGGCGCATCAGGTTTCCTACGTGCATTAGTCCGTAATAAATCTTTCATGGTAACAAGCTGTTTCATTTGCTCTCCCAGGAGAAGAGGGGGTGTGTGGATGCCGAAGATGTTTTCAAATATGGTTGCAGCAGTCTGGCTTAATTACTGCACCTCAGGTTAGATTAACCAGCTTTGGGAAAATAAGAAACTGGAGCAGGTATCAGGTGGGTGAAGTGAGATGAATTTGCTGATCCCCAAGAGTCTGGTCCTCCTGGGTGGGGAACCGCTGACCTGCTGAGTTGAGGCATCACTGGCTCATGATGAGCTGCCATAAAATCCCAAAATGGTTTGGGTTGGGAGGGACCTTGAAGCCCATCCCATTCTACTCCCTGCCTTGGGCAGGGACACCTCCCACTACCCCAGGGTGCTCCAGGCCCCGTCCAACCTGGCCTTGGACACTTCCAGGGATGGGGCAGCCACAGCTTCTCTGGGCACCCTGTGCCAGGGCCTCACACCCTCACAGGGAAGAACTTCCTTTGTATATTTAACCTAAATTTCCCCTATTCAGTTTGAACCTGTTCCTTCTTGTTCTGTCACTACAATGCAGGCTCCCGAGGCTGTTGTGCTGCTGGTCAACCCTGCAGGTACCTGGAAGAGAAACTTCCTCACCTGCAGCATTAAAAAAATGACATTTATTTTGTTTTGTCAGATTTTGTGTCAGGAGTAGAAATGCTGGGGTTCTTCCTTTTACTGAGTCTGGCTGCTCAAGTGGAGCTGTGGTCTGGGTTCATGTGCTGGTGTTGTCAGACCTCAGCAGCTCAAAAGCAACAACATGAATCTGTGCCCACCACTGTGGTGCCTGAGAATGTGTAGAAAAAATCCCTGCCAACTTTCTGTGCATGATACTGCCAGGTTGAATCACCTTGTGTGTGCTGGTGTAGAAAGAGGTGTCATTTCTGTCAAAACCAAACCCATTTTTCTGAGATGACAGTGTATCAGAAACAAACTGCTTCAGAAGCCCCTGGAGTTTTGTGTTCTAGAGGAGAACAGGATAATCTGATCCTCTCCAGGGCCAGCTCCAGCGCTAGGAGGAAACATCATTTACCTCTTCCCAGAAAAGCAATGAGTAAAAATCCTCCTTGACAGGTGATGTGCTCCTGCCTGAGCCAAATAGATTCAGGGGCCACAGAAATGAAATGGGAAGATCACTAATATTTTTCTTTTCCACCCAAAGGAATGAGCTGTTATTAGGGATAAAAAGAAGTGACATTTATCTCCCTCCTTTCACTTCATTAGGTAGGACTGGGCTCCCGGGACGAAAACAGTGGATGGAGTCCACTTGCTGTCTATAGCTTTTACTGCCCTACAATGTTCTCCTTTTAATCACACAAACATTGTGCTGTTGTTGTTTGCGTGGGGAGCCTTAGGTGACCTGGGAGCTTCACTGGGCCCTGAAGGACAGAGGCACCACAGACAAGGACTTGCTAATACTCTAAATATTAATATGAAGTGCTTGAGAGGACCATGGAGGTCATGTTTCAGTGGGCAAAGTGGGGTGTAACAGGTTGGAAGTTTTGTTATCTCTGAGAGGATTTCCTGCTTTGGTTTATTTCAGGCTGGAAAAGCTCCTGGGAATTGCAGTGGCTGGCTGAGAACACGGGGCGGGGATCTGTTCCAGCCGAGCTTGGGTGTTTCTGATGGCCAAACAGTAGCTGGTGTTCTGAGGGTGATGGACGGTACCTGCTTGGAAGAGGGGAGAGAAAACCAGTATTTTCAAAAAATGAGGATGTGAGGAATGTGGGTATTAAAGAGATGGTAAAAACTGGCCTTGGACTGGAGTTGAATCCCCATTTCCTTGATGGATCAGGTGCTTTACTCCCCAGAGTGGTACCCTGGGCTTGTGGGGTCTGATTAAACCTGCAGCAGCATTTGGGAGCTGAGGTGCCCCATGCTGTGGATCTGCACCCCACCCTCTCCATGGCCAGGCAGCTCCTCTGTCACCTCAGCCTGGGAGAGTCCCTTCTCTTACGTAGGTGTGATTAATGTGTTTAAAACCAGCCCAACACAGACCAGCCACTGAGGGGGACCAAGGATGTACTGTAAAGTGTGAAATTATGTATATGTACCCACAGCTATTTATGTAATGCACAGCAGGAGGGGGCTATTCTTAAAACAACAAGGAAAAGCTTTTCCCAAATGTTATGACTGCTGTGTGCCACCAAATATCTGACAAAAAAAAAAAAAAAAAAAAAAAAACCCTCAAGCCAACAAGAGAAAATATTGAACAATATTTTTTTGCATAAATTAAATATAAATTGTTCCCTGTCATCTCAGTAGTCAGACTCCATTATTACAGCATCTGTATACAAAGCACTTGTGAGCTGATTTACTCCTGATTCAATTATGGGCAGTGTTCATCTGCCCTCCTGATGGACTAATTTGGTTTTGTTAGTTAATGCTCATAGCAAAGTATATGGATGTAATAATTCCTTGCAATTGCAACCCTCATGTTTTTATGACACTACAATAATGAAATGAAAACGTGTGTATGATTAGACTCGTAGCTACAAATAGGAATTAGTCATTATTCTTTCTTTGCAGGTCTTGGAGGCAATTTCAATGGCCATGCATTAATAGAAAGGAAAAGGGGATGAAAGACATAAAGCAAAGTATTTGTCTTTGCTCTGACTTTATCCTATTTTATGGTAGGTGGAGATTTTTGAGAATCATGCAAATTGAAATTTTTCCTGAATTCTGATACGAAATAATGAAAGTATTTTACTAGAACACATCCAGGCCACCATGAGTTTAATCGGTAAATCAGCTGAACAGGGTTGAGGTTCCTGTCCTTGTGTTTTATCCTCCTGGCTAATGCAATGGCTGTAATGATGGAATAAAAACCATGTGAGCCCTTCCAAAATTAAACATTCCTAAAGAGTTGACATATGATACCCTCAAAATATCCATATGTTATCTTGGCTTGGAATGGAGTAACAGATATGAAATTTAAACATGGGAAAACTATGCTTGAAAAGGAAATGTGTATGATTCCATTAGTTTTGAAATGGAAGTGTGGTAAAGAGAAAACAGTCTGGGATAGAGAAATGGGTGGGTTTTATTCTGCAGAAGAGAAGGACTCTGCAGTGTCCCGAGGGTTGTGGCAGATGGGTTGCACATTAGGAGTATTGAATTTTTCGATATTATCCTGTAAGGCTTAATCCAAGGAGCACCTTTGTAAGGGCTCCCCACACAGCAGCCAGAGCTGGTGGCCTTGGAGCCCAGCTGGGTTAAGGATGCAAGTCTCCCACCTGGTCCCTGCTCTGCCAGCTGGGCTGTGCTGCCTCGTGTGGGGAAAACAAGTTCCAAGGAATTAAATTTATTTCTGTTTCCACTATTCCTTTTGCTCCTGCTCACCCAATCACTTGAGCAATGCAATTGTGGTTTGTTATATTCTGTGTCTTTGGTATGCACTGTCACTCAGGAAGGGGCTGGAAGTGCTGCCCTCACTAAAGGGTTAAAAAGGTAAATAAGTTAAATTCCAGGCAATTCAGAGCTGTCTGTTAAGGTCTGGCAAAACAAAAGGCATCTGATGCTATGAGTTAGAGCAAAATGAAGCTTCATTCTCCCTGCAGCATCTCTCAGCCTGGATAAAAATAGTCCTTGACCCTCATTTGAGCTGCTCGGGTTCTCTTACAGAGGTGCTTGCAATGAGCTCAGGTTTGCAGGTACCAAAACAAGGATAAAAACTTCTGCCAGGGGCTGCAGCACTCAACAGCTCATCCTCAGGTTTGCCAGCAACAGCCCTGAGGATTTGCTGAGTGGTGGTGCCAGGACTCCCTGGCAGGGGGTGGGCTGGAATGGATAAACTGAAGGAATTCTTCCCTGTGAGTGTGCTGAGGCCCAGAGCAGCTGTGGCTGCCCCTGGATCCCTGAAAGTGTCCAAGGCCAGGCTGGACAGGGCTTGGAGCACCCTGGGATAGTGGAAGGTGTCCCTGCCCATGGAGTGGTGGAATGGGATGGGCTTTAAGGTCCCTTTTGACACAAACCATTCTGGGATTCCATGATTCCATAATCAACAGCTCTGTGTGCTGAGCTGGGACAGTGCAGTAATTTTTGCAGGCTTTAAATAAGGGTTTGATTTTTCCTGACTGGACTGGGAGCCTGGTGGTTCAGAGGCAGGGTGGTGCAAAGGTACCTCAGTTCCCTTAAATGTGTTGGAAGTATTAAGAGTGACCTGGCCATGGCACCACACAGCTCTGAGTACGTAAATTCACTCTATTTATCCATGTTTCCCAGCTTCTGAGGACTCTGGGAAGACTCCAGTTAGGAGTCGAACAGGTGAAATCAAGATGTCATTTTTATGATTGTGAAGGGTTGGAGCTTCTTCCTCTGTTTTTCACCCATGGGCAGATAATGGTGGCAAAGGACTCTCAAACACCAGCTCTATCCATGACTGCTAAAATTCTCACTAAATAATCCAGCCCCTCTCTTGGACAGCTCTGCACCCACCTGCGCGTGGCTGTGGCCATTCCCACAGACTGGATACTTGTGGTTTCCTAGAAAAGCTGGAGTTTATAACATAAATCCTTTGTGCTGTGGTGCTGACCCCCGGTGGCTGCTTCCTGGTGTCTCCTGCTGTGCTGCGGGAAAACTGCTCCTGCCTGGATCCTGACTTCCCATCAAGCACCTGGTTTTAAGTAAAAAGTTTCAGGGGAAAAAAAAAAAAGAAAATCTGTTCCCCAAAATGTATTCTGAGAGAGAGCACAAATATTTTCCAAGAAATATAAAACCTTTTTTTCCTTTCCACCACCTTTTATTCCCCCTTTTTTTTCATTTTTCTTTCCTTTTTAAATTTTATTTTTCTTCAACTCACGAGCAGGTTTCCAGTGGCCTATTGCAGACCTGAGAGCAGTTTGTTTTTCACCAGCTTATCTATCAATTTGCTGCGTGCTTAAGATGCCAGTAACACACTGACTTGAAAAGTAATGATCCATCATCACAAATTCCTATGGATTTTTCAGGCTCCTGGGATGGGCAGTCCCAGCTGAATTGGTTGCTTTAAAAAAGGAAAAGTAGGAAAGATTTATTGTGCTAGGATTTGTGATTCTGAATGTCCTCTGTTTCTTAATTCCATTTCTTAATTGAAAGCTGAGATTTTCTTGTTTCCCCTTCTCAAAATCCAGGGTTTTGGTAAATAATGTGTTAAGTGCAGCAAACACATCAAGTGGTAAATGCCAGCTATGCAGATTGATAAGGTGGGATTTGTTTCCTGTAAACAGCAAAATGCTGCTTTTGTAGATATAAACTAAGCTTTTATCTTAAAGGCAAACTGTAAATTAACTAGAAGGGTAATTTAACATTCACAGTTGTTTAAATGGGATTAACTCCTGTGAAGATTTATTATACACATGTAGGAACCCCAGAGAAGGCATTTCAGAAGTGAGATATTTTTTCTTCCCATGAAGTTCTGCATTTTAGTTAAAATTTGATATTCCTGAGAGTCAGAGATGGATGAAATTAGTGCCAGTATTTTGTGAAAGTCTTCCTACCATTTAATATTTTAATGTTCACCATGTGGGGGAAAAAATAAAGTCAACCTCATCTCCAGCTTTGATGGCAAAAGGCACACAAGAAAGTTTAAAATACAAATTAGCTACTCCAGAATCCAACTGTGTGGATCTAATTACATCTAATGCTAATTATCCTATTGATCTTAGCATTTTAGTGTATTCCAGCTACATCTATTGACAAGCATTAATCACACATTTAGGCTTATCCACATAAAACCCAAAATTGGGCTGGAGCTGCTGCTTTGCCTTGGGAGTAGAACAGGGGTTTAGTCATTATTTAACATTTTTCCCCCTTCCCTTTCAGCTTTTCTATCCCAGCTGGCCCCAGTTACCTGGGAATGCTCAGTGCTGTTTGCCTGCACTCCAGGAAAGTTGTTGCGTTTTCCCTGCGGAGAGTGGGATTTTGTTATGCTTAACTCTCAGTGAGCTGGGTAATATTCCACTTGAGGTTTGCTGCCTTCATTCATGTTGATTGAATTAGGGAATCGTGGCTTAGATGCCTCCCCTCCTCGTCTTCCCCTTGGGGAGGGTGTTTTGTAATAAATCTAAAATGATTAATGGGAGAGTGGGACTGTGATCGTTTCTTTCAAGAAAGGCTGGGTAGGAATTGTTGGGCTTTGATACCCCGTGATCTGAAGGGATTAGGGGTGTTTTGGCTGTTTTAGGGGTGTTTCTCTTTCCTTTCGTTGGGCCACGGCAAATGTGGGTTTGGCAGCCTCAGCACAGGGTCTGGAGTTGGGGAGGGTTTCCAGGGCTCCGCTCTTCATCTGTAGGATTTGGGCACTTTAAACGCACAAATATCCCAGTGCGGCTCGTGCTGCTCTCGCTTTCCACCAGAAGTGGTTGATTTATGGAATCCCTGGGAAGAGGCCAGGAGAGGGAGGCAGAGTACGCTGCAAAGCTGAGCTCTCTCCCAGCCCGACTCAAATTTGCCCGAGTTTATGGTGTCAAAGTTTCAGTGATGCACCAAACCCCAGCCAGTGCTGGGCTCTCGCGGGTGGCAACGCGCTCCCAGTACGAGATGCTGGTGGCTCTCCCTCGCCTGTGGGATCAAGGGAGGGCTCCGGGCTCAGGTTACCCCTCCACTCCTCCCTCCATCCCAGCCGTGCAGCTCTCAGCCAGGTAGCTCCCGGCATCCCAAAGCTGGATGGGGCAGATCCTGGGCTGCAGTCACATTCCATGAGATGATAGCTGGTTCAGGTTAGCTAATCTGCACAGATTCAGGTTCTCTTCAGGGTAATTGGGCTGATTTAATGTGATTTGATGATTACAAGCAGCAGAATTTGGTTTATCAAATAGACCAGATTAGATGTAAATCAAATTTGTCCTGAGAATTTGAGCCCAAGAGATGTTCAGCTGTAAGGGTGATGTACTGGTGATCTCACCTGCAGGGGGTGGGGGGGAAAGGAAACAAAAACTTGAAAATCAGAGCTTTTGTCTTTTTGGTGTTTTCTGTTGTGAGAATTTTCTTAGTTTTATGAGTTGAAGCCTCCCAAAGTGAATAGTGAAATGCAAAGAGAAAAATGATTCTTCTCTCAGCAGTAACTCTGCAATCTGCCACTTTCCTGTTAAAAAAAAAAAAAAAAAAAAAAAAAAAGACATTTTAAGGAAATAGAAAGTATTTTGGGAAACTGTAGCTCTTACAAGAGTCACATCAAGGGCCTTTCGTGCTTCTGGGGATCAGTCCAAATTCATCAGTCAGTTTCTCTATAGCTGTGCCCTGCGTGAAAGTTTTATTTGATGTCCCAGACAACCTTGAAAATTCTTCTGGGCTGCATCAATTTGATTTAATTCAGCTTCATGTTAGAGTAGATGATCTCAAATCAGCCTGGAGCACCCACACTGTGCTTACTGCAGGATTTTGGCTGGTGCATGTTCAGGATTGATGCCAGGACAGTGTGACCAAGGCAATGACAAAAGTCTTTGTGCTGTGAGTAAGTGCAAGGAAGATGAAATTCCTGCTCAGTGTTGCTTGCAGCACCCCAAGGGAACATGGAGCCACCCAGGTCAGAAACAATTCGCCCCAAAATAATTCTGTGAATGAAGCTTTGGGCAAGCCGCACATGGAAGTTCTTGCCAGAGGAGAGGTTTTAGCTAAATAAAGTTCTGGTGAGCAATTACTCTCATAATTCGGTGGTAAATCCTGTTGGGGAATTGCTCTTGGTAACTCTTATATTATTAATTAGCTCAGCTACCATGAGGCATTATTAAATATTGCAATGCTCTTGGTGAAGAGTTAGTTGTTTATTCCCATTTTGCACATGGCATACCTGAGGAATGAAGGTCTTTCCTCATTTTTGGTAGGTACAGAGGCACTGTTTCAGTTTCCAGACACAGTGAAACTGTGACTCGTGGGTGAGAGGAACCTTTGGTGTCTGCTGGGTCTGGGCCAGTGAAGACCTGGATTGAACAGCTCCAAAGACAGGACTCTTCCAAGATGAGTATTCCTTTAATCCACAGACTGGCTTGGGTTGGAAGGGACCTTAAAGCTTATCTTTTCCTACCCCCTGCCATGGGCAGGGACACGTTCCACTGTCCCAGGGTGCTCTAAGCCCAGTCCAGCCTGGCCTTGGACACTTCTTGGGATCCGGGGGCAGCCACAGCTTCTCTGGGCACCCTGTGCCAGGGCCTCCCCACCCTCCTAGGGAACAATTCCTTCCCAATATCCCATCCAGACCTGCCCTCTGGCATTGGAAGCCATTCCCTGTGTCCTGTCCCTCCAGGCCCTTGTAAAACATCCCTCTCCAGCTCTCAGTGGGACCAGCTGGTATCAGTTGGTGCTTCTCTGACCTGCTGGGTTTTTTGTTGCCAGCACAGGCACCCCCCTCCAGGCTCACCTCTCTCCACAAACAGCCTGACAACGAGTTATGACATTTCTTATTAGGAAATAAGCTCCATGTGCCATTTTCTGCTTATGTCACCATTTTCCCCCCCTTTGCATGTCTAAACCTTCACTAGGCCAAGGCATCATCTCAATGATGATTTTTTTGTGACTTAATAGTTTACTCAGTCCTGTCCCCCAGATGTGACAGCCCTGCCCTGGCCCTCATGCCAAGAGCAGCTAATCAGGGTGCAGGCAGCTGAAAGGTCACTGTAATAAGGTGCTACATTGCCGTGGGGAGGGACCACAACATGGTGTGAACCTGCCCTGGTGAGAGACTGCAGCACAAATGTGGAAGGATTGGCATTTACTGGAAATCCCTCCTGTTACAACCTCAGTCCCTGGAGTCCCTGAGTGCTGGAGGGGGTTGTTAGGCTGATGAATGTCTCCTTCCATTTGTTTTCCTGCATGGAAAGAGGGGTGTCCACTGTAAGATGCTGCCCTCAGGGTCTATTTCTGTGTGTGCTGTGAAATGTTTTTCAAGTATCACCTGTGGTGCATTAATTTCCTTTAATAAGCAGAAATATGTCTCTGATGAGGAAAGAGCTGCCAGGGCTGTTGTATTATGGTAGAGAGCAACGTGTTTAAAGAAGGGCGTTTGTCTTATTTTCTGGGGCTGTCATGGTTAATAAATGGATGAATAATTAAGTAAACTTATCCATAATTAACTCCACAGCCTGTGGGCATATGAGCAATTTGGACAGACCTTTTGTCGAGGCATATATATTAGCCCTTGGAAGAAATCTCGATTCTTTATGGAAGAACCAGTTTCTCCAAGCAAATTCCTTGCTGAATTTCGAATTAACTTAATAAATAGGTTTTCTTTTGTTTGTATTCATTTTACAAATATCCCGTAGTGTTTTGCCACTGATGTCTCCCTGCTACAGCTCATCCTGCATGGCATGATTTATGTTTCTCTGTCCAATGATTGAAGCTTCACTGTGTTATTCCATATAGAAAATTACGTAGAGAGTTGCGAAAGTTCTTGATTAAATTCCATATGTAAAACACACCATGATTCAGGGGAAATTAAGGGCTAAAAAAATATATATGCTTTCAGGTTTGGATATTTTTCAGCCTGGATTTTTCATTTAATCAGCTTTGGACCTGGATTTTTTGTTAGGCTTTTTTCACCTTTTGTTTTCATTTACATAAAAGCGCCTTCAATGGATATTGGATGAAGATGAGTGTTATTGCAGGTGTATTTCAAGACTGAGACTGAGTTTTTGGGTAAGAATCTGACCCTTGAACATTCTGGAAGTATGTTAGCATTTATTTATTTATTTATTTATTTATTTATCTGGATCCCCTTTGCTGCTCAGGCTGTCCGTGAGCAGCGGGGTCGGTGGAGCATCTCCTCTGTTGTTATGGGAACACCAGCAGTGGGGTGCCAGGGAAGGCAGCAGAGATGGTATTTGTTGAATGACATGTAAAATCAGGTTTTGCTATTCTCCTCAGAGATTTCTGCTCTTGCTTTTGCAGCAATGCTCTGAATACAGGATGTTTGGAGATGTAACCTGTGCTGGGAACAAATATACTTTATTTCCATGTGGTATTGCCATCTGGGTGCCGTTATTTGGTATGTGCACCTCCATCCTTTCCTGTGCTATTGCAATAATTCACTCAGAGCTGCTCAAGATGTGAGAAATCCACATTCACAGCTGCCCCAAACCTCCTGCAGTTCATTGAATTATTGGGAGCTTCGGGTCCTGAGGTTCAGTGCAGGGTCAGCAGTGCTCCACCACACCTGTTTCACACTGCTCAGCTGTTTAATACATACCAACTTGCATCTGGAGTGGCATCTCCTCTTTGAAGCGCGCGTAAAACCCATGAGGTGAAATCCTGAGGGGTTTTGGGGTGAGCCTCTGCAGACAAGGCGGCTCCAGCGCAGCTGCACTTTGAGCCATAAATATTCAGAGGCTGGGGGTAAAACTCCTCACCCGTGGGTGAAGAGACACTCCAAGCACAGCACATCCTGCTTTACCCAACTCCTTCAGCCCAGCAGATGCTGCTCATCCTTTGCCATGGTCATGCCTCCCATCCAAGGCTGGCACTGGAATATGTGGTCGTAAAATTTTCTGACCAGACAGCTCTGGGCCTTGTAACTTTTGGACACTATTTCAGTATAAACTCATTTTCCCCTCTTTTGGGTGGAGGACATGTGAGCTGGGTAGTTCAAGAGTTTATTTAAAAGACTTTTTCCTACTTTCAGATAAGACAAAGCCTTTGACATTTTGGAGCCTGTTCAAGCATCCAGCTCAGATCTGCAGCAAAGTATTTAATTTCATTATTTTCATTCCATCTTTCTCCCTAAAAATGTCTAAAGCACACATAACATTAGAGCTGCTTGAATGCTCCACAGTAAAACTGCAGGAACTTTGGCACTGCACCTGATTGGAAATTCAAATGGGATTTGCTGGTGGGGATCTAAATCCGTCTGTCAGCGCATGGCACGTGAGGAAGAAGGTGGGGGTGATGTTACCAGAGTCAGCATTTATGTGATCATCTCATACATGATTTGCAGCACGGAGGGTTCTAAATGCTGCTAAACCTCATGTTTTAAAGAATAGAGCTGGGAAAATTGGAGATGATCTTTTTCTGTTCTGAAAACAGTGAGTTGTATCTATTTCCTGTGTGTTACATTCACAGGTGCTGAGAATTCTTAAGTCTCGTGCTTCTGGAAATTTCCTGCTTCATTTGTAGCATCTGGATCTCCCCAGGTCAGGGAGAGGTGATGCTGAGCAAGGGGGTTTATGCTGTTGTGTCCCTTACCCCCAGACACATATTTTGCCTTCCAGATTTTTGGGGGATTAATTCACTTGATTATTTCATATAACTACAAGAAAAATCAATAAACAACTGGACGTCTCATTTTTTTCTTTAAATATCAATATTTCATGGTTGCTATTATTAATTTTTTTCATTCTCCTCTTCCCTGCTGTTGCGTAAGCAGGGAAGAAGCTGATGCTTGTTAATATCAAGTTTAAATTTCTTGATCAAGTCTGAGAGAGACCCATGAATGAAAGAGAAAATCCAACCAAACATTTTCAGTATTTCAGTTCCATGAGGAAAAAAGAAATGGAAATGTTGCAAGCAAGCAAGAAATGCAAATGTGTATTTTTCCATCTGATGGACTGAAATTTTGCTGTTTTGGAATTTAAATTTTTTTTTGTCTGACCCAAATATCGACTTGTAATTCAGTTTTTTTTTTCCTAGTTCTGCGTGTCACTAATACAAACATACCGGGTTTGATGAAAGTCATAACCTTGTAACAGACATTGTTTTTAAACACAGGAGTGAGAAGGGTCTGAAATAAATCTGTGCTTTATTTTCCAACCAAAGACAAACACTCTTCAAAGACCAAGCTTCTGGTCCCCCTGGAGAGACTTTACAAATGTGCTTCTGCTTTGGATTTAGAAGGGAACAAATGAGACACCAAGTGATGAAAATCAGCCATGTAGTATTTTAGATAACTCAGTTTGTCCTTTTTATCAAAGACACAGATGCCCAGTACTCTGCCCAAAAACTCCAGAAGAAATCCTCTTTATGCCTAGGAAAAATTTCTCCATATGGTAATGTCATCACAAAAGAGCAACTGTCTTCTATTGATTATCCCCTGCAGGTATCCCAGTAGTAGAACCATTATATTAATAATTTAGAGTCTTATAATTCCTTGTTGCAAATCTGATTGAGTTTTGTTCCTTTGGGAAGACACAATATTCTCTTTGGGTTTTTTTCTTCCCTTCTCTCAGAGCACTTCGTTTTAGGGGTTGTTTAGTCACTGTGAATTGCAGAGGAGCAGGTGTGTAAAGTCTGAATAACATCTGTGTGACTGAGGCAGAAAAGGTTCTGGCCATTACGGGGGAATAGGCAGCGAAGTGTTGGGTGGATGTGCTGAAAGGCTGGGCACGGATGTTCCCGTGGGTGCTGGGCTCACATCCCCCTTCTCCCTCCGACAGCTGGCCTGGGAATTGCAGTGTTGTGTTGGCTTCTTGAGGGGAGTGTAAATCACAAACCAACCTGGGAAAAAGGCCCCTCCTTATTCCAGAGTCAGCTTTGACGCAGCTCTGATCTGCTGGGTTTGCCAACAGAAGCTGCTTTTTTTCCTGTTGGCACAACACTGGCTGTGCAGCTGTGGATGAGCAAGTTTGGACTCCATGTAAGCAGTGTGATGGATAAACCAGGGAAAAAACATGAACACCATCCTTGTATGAGGAGCTTTGGGTGTTTGGGCCTTTCTTTTTGATTTGAAAGTCAGAATAAAGTCTGAAATAAAGATTTATAGCTTGGAAACTTAAGTGTTATCTGCAGGCTGCAGAAATATGTCTGGAGAAAAGGAGACTCGGTAATCTTCTCGCTCTCTTCAAGTCCCTGACAGGGGCTGGAGCCAGGTGGGATTCAGGCTCTTTTCCCAGGGAACAGGTGACAGGAAACAGCCTCAGGCTGTGCCAGGGGAGGTTCAAGTTGGTTACTGGAGAAAATTTCTTCACTGAGAGGGTGGCCAGGCCTTGGAAGAGGCTGCTCAGGGAAGTGGTGGAGGGGCTGGAACGGACAGGGCTTTGGGGCAGCCCTGGCAGTGCTGGGTTGGTGGTTGGACTGGATGATCTTGGAGGTCTTTTCCAACCTAAATAATTCTATGTGCAAACCTGGCCATCTCAATGCTGGTTTTATTTCCAGGTTTATCTGTGCTCCTGCTGCTCCAGCACAAGTATCTGCACTCCTGGAGGGACTTCCATCACTTATCAGGTCCCTCTACAGCCAAGTTAACTGCAAAAAGCAAAATATTTCAGATTATAAAAAGAGGTTTTCTAATTTTAATCCTTGAAAAAAAATCTCAATGTTTTCTCTATTTACCAGGTGAATTTATTTCCAAAACCTCAATCCTTTCTCTGTTTGCCAGGTAAAGCTTTAGAGCTGAAGCTGACTGGTGTGTGTAGGAGGCATTTTTGTGTCTTACTCGATGCTTTGAGATCAGTGGAAATGAAAAGCTGTATAATTACCCTCTGGCCTTTTATCTTTCTGTGGTATCATCTCTAGAGAACCAACGATGGGGTAGAGAAGCCTCTGCACAGCAGATAATCACAGCCATTAGAGGAAACAATGCCAACTTGAAATCAACTCTGTTTTGCTCAGTAAAACATTGATATTGGAGTCTGTGTTGATCCATTCCTGAAATCAGGCAGCCAAGAAACAGCCACACTCATGGCAGCACCCACACATGGAATTAATTGTTGAATGTTCTAGTAAAATCTTAAAATATTCAGAGGATTGGTGTTATGGGATGGGGGGACACAGGATATGAACATCTGCTCTAAGTGAAAAATACAAGTCAGACTTAATTACAAGTTTGCAATCAATGCTGCTGTGTTTTGAAGGTGTTGGTAAATAATTAATGAGTGAGTGCAGCACAAGGATGGAAATTTTCTCTAAAGTCTGATTTTAGGCAAGTATTGGTGCTTTTTAGAGGAGAGGGAGGAAAGGAGCAGTTTTATGATACAGCTGGAATGTAAAAGCTGAAATAGCGGTTTTACTCAGGAGTTAAATGCACGTGGAGTGTTTCAGCAGCTCCGTTTGTCATTACCCCGATCCAGGCACGCAGCTGAGTGGCCGGGATTGGTGATTGCGTGGGGAATATTTACTTGTCAATAAGATCCTGACTGAATGTCACATCCACTTAATGGCGCTTAAAGGGGAAGGAAATCACTGTCTCACGCCTGAGAAAGGTCAGAGCATCAATTTATCTCTGTTTGTCTGAAACCAGTCGAAAGTACAATGCAAGTTTGCCACTTAAGGGTTGTTTTTGTTCCAGTTCTGAGTTGAACTGGTTTAAAGGTCGTGTCAGGAAGAAGAACAAGCTGCTGTGGGCGGCAGTGGCTCAGGTAACCCATAGACCTCCTGGATCTCTGTGAGCATCTCCCCTTGGTCTTTCACCTCCTGCTCAAATTGGGTGAATTATTCAAGCCTTGTGGGGCTCTGTGCCCAGCCTAAACTCTGACACATGGAGAACACAGCGTCTGCCAAGGGCTTTACGACATCTATGGGCAGCGTTCTTTGGAAAATAGTAATAATAATCATAGGTGAGCTCAGGTATGCCAGGATTCCTCCATCTTTTTGAAACATCATTAGATATGACTCACTGATTAAAAAAAAAAAAAAATTACAGCACTGACTGACAGGTTTGGGGTGCCTTTTTGGCTCTTTCTCATTAATGAAGTCATTTTAAGGACCTTCAAACCTCAATGCACAACACCAGAGCTGCCTTGAAGCAGCCATAAATGCAGTTTCCTCTGTCTGCAGGGGTGGGATGCCAGGATCTGCTGTGGCTGAGCTGTGCAGGCTGAGCTGTGCAGGCTGAGCTGTGCAAGGGCTGTGATACTGGTCCCAATACTGATGCAATGTAGTGCTGAGTTGTTTTTGCAATCCCCACATTGGCACCGGCATTTCCAGATTTAGCTCAGATCTCACTGCAATGTCCTCTCTGCTTAGAGAAAGAAAAAGAGTATTTATAGCTGTTCTTAAGTCTTTATCTCAGTATTTTGAGTCCTGTAGGTGCAGTCCTCATCATTCGGATTAAAACCAAAACCACACTAACCTAAGTGTGTTTGTCTTGTTTCTAACAAATATGTTGCTATGGGAACTTGATGTTGCTCTGGTTGTTGCACCAGATGCACCAGCTATCTGTCTCTAGGCTGGCTTTTTTCTGTAAATTAATTGCATTTAAACTAAACATATTAACTTATTTCATGTTAATTAATTTGAATGTTAAGCTGGGTGTTTGCAGTTTCCCTCTCCCTGCTCACCCCCCAACATTAATTAACTGTTCCAGACCGTGCAGTCCATCACCCATCACTGTGGTCTTCCCCAGCTCTCTGCAGTTACAGCACTCGCTGCCTGCATGGGAAGTAATCAGTGTCCAAAATAATTGCTTTTCACAAGTCTGCAGTCAGCTTCCTTGTCACATATTTAAACTGTAATGAAACTGTTTTGGTTGCCAGGAAAAAATATTCAGCTGAAATGTACTGTAATTGCAGGTGGAAAGCAGAGCCGATAATGGAGCGGGTTTTATTTAGCACGTTGTGTTTTCATTTGTTGGAAGCATTTCCTCCAGCAGTGCTCTCCTCTCCTCAATCCTGCTGGGGGAGGAGGAGGGTTGGGATCCTCCCAGTGTCTCTGCTTTGCATTTAGGCAGTGAAAGGTGCAGGAGAACTCACGTGTGATGCAGGGGGCAGGAGGGGCATCCTTGGCCCCAAGGCAGACAAGTGATACAGGATTAATCTGATTGCTCTGTGCTTTGTTTGTGCATTCAGCCAGCAGTGGGGCTTTGGGAAAATACTTAAATTCAAGTTGGTTACCTAAAAATCTATCAATAAATTATCCAAGAGTTGTTTCTAAATCTAAACTTTCTGGGAGCTCAGCAGCAAACAGAGCCATTGCTTAGGTCCGCAGCACACAGCAGCAGATTTTCTCCTAGAATTCAGAATTCTTGGAGTACAATCCTTGCTGTGGGAAAGGACAAGATGGTGAATGTGTGCAGCAGACTTTAACATTTCCTACACAGCTCTGTGATCTGTGGTCAGAAGCTGTAGAGAAACTGGCTAATAAATTAGTAGCCCACAGGGGAATCTTATTTACAAGGAAGGCAACAGAAACATTAATGTATCTTTATTAGCCTTATTTAGGCCATCTGCTGTGTACATGGTGGGAGCTGCACAGTCCCTGCAGTCAAACAGCAGCGGGGATGTGCTGAGTTCCAAACTCTTCTCATTTAAATGCTTCCTTAGACCTCTTCAGCTCCTAGAACTTTTTGCTGCAGTGAAAAGTCAGCTGATCATCAACGAGGCAGTGAGTGTGGAATTTTCTGTCTCTGTCCAGATGCATTTTCCTTCTTGTTGCTTATCTTTGAGTTGGATTTTGACTGGTTTTTGGGGTCAAATTGCCACTGAAATCACTATAACCCAAGATTTAATAGCGAATTCTGTGCTTTGCTGGCCATTCATTGGGAAGATGGTTTTGGATCAACTATAGTTACTTGCTTTTTAATGCATACATAGATTTTTCTGCATATGTTTAGATAGTTTGAGTGTAGCCCAAGGAAAAGGAATTAAAAAGTTGATTACCATAATTTTGAATTTTATTTCCTATCGGCCTTTTCCTATTCCATGTGCGTTTCACTTTGCAAATTGTTTAGCTTGGATCAGGCCAACTCAACCCTTGCAATTTCTCACTGAATACAGCGAACCCTCTATATCTGCTGCTCTCAGTGGCCAGGGTTTTCTTGCCAAAATTCTCTTCACACCTTTGAAGCATTATTTATTTACTTTCTTAAAGGAATGAAAGTCCATGCACCATGGTAATTCCTTGCTCTCCCTTTGAGCCTGAATTTTTAACTGAAATGTAAGCCTAAGCAAGCAGCCTGTTAATTCCCAACTAACCTTCTCACTGGCTGATTGCAGCTGGGGAACGACAGCTTTCCCATCTTGTTGAAATAAATAAATTGGGAAGAATGTGTGGAGGAATCTTAGAGGCTTTATTAATGCGAAACACAGAGAGGCTCCTGCTTAGATTGTACTTCTTTGATTACTCAACTGAGTTATTAGATACATGAAGAACAGCCATTTAAATGTAAATCTATTCTCCTTCTGTAATAGATAAATGGGCTTTGCCTTGAATTTGTAAGCAGAATATATCACTTTGATATAGTAACTGGAGCTGAATAAAGCCAGTCAGTAGACCAAGGGAAGGATGTGGATTCCTTTAAAGTGAATGGAAAAGAGGAGACCATCAGTTAGTTAATTAACTTCAATTTCTATATTAATGAACTTTCTCTGGTGCTTGTTTAAGCATCCAGATGCTTGCAAGTGTTTTTTTGCTCAACAACAGGCGTTTGCTGGCATGCAATAATTACAAATGAGGGTACTTGTCTTTTATATCCCAGGTATAATATTTTCATGTGCTCTCTGGCAGTCAGTGTGGGGGGTCCAGAGCTGCACTGTGCTGGGTGGGATGCACATGGGCTCTCAGGCCCAGGGCAACACCAGTTCAAAATCTGAAAGAGGGGGGGAAAATGGATTCAGTGCCAGGTGGTCAGTGCAGGATGCTCACCAGAGGTGGCTGCTCTGGCAAAACTCATCTTCCCAGGCTCCTCCTGAACACAGGGCACTTGGCTCCATTTCTGCTCCAGATTCTCTCTGGATGACTCTGTTGGTTGTTACAAAGAATAGAGGAGCTGAGAGAACCAGCCCCAAGCTGTCCAAGGTGTGAGAAGGTAACCCTTCCTGCAGGATGTTATCCTTCAACCCTCAGATGTTCTTCAGGAACTGGCTGTAGTCACCAATGCCACGGCAATCCCCTCTGCTATTTGTTATAGAAAACTTAGGAAGGAACTTTAATTTCAAAAGGACAGCAGGGCAATTTTTCAAATGGCCCTTGGCTCCCAGGGAGGGGGTGGATGAGCCCCTGGGTGATGGCACTGGGCCAGAGGAATGCAATGAACGACAGTCCTTGGTCAGATCCCTTGCCCCGGGTGGGATTTCAGAGGCGGCCGTGCTGGCTGAGCTCGTCTGCAGGAGCAGAGCTAAGCAGATTTGCAGTGCTTTGGAAAATCTGCCCCAGCAGCAATGCTGGAATAAGCACATCTGAAGTTAAATAAGCGGCATGGTTGGATTTCTGTCTGAACACAAGAAAAAGAGGAATTGTCCCACGGGCACAGACCTGGGCTGAGACGTCAGAAAGCTGCCTGCAGGGACAGACTCCCACCCAAACCAGAGGCAGATGTTTTCCTCTTGCTGACTTTCCATCACTCAGAACCCTCTGTGTGCTGGTGAGCAAACTGCTGCTTCTCTCGCACATCCAAATTTCAATTTGCAGTTCTGTTCCTGCACCCTTGGCTTTTGTTTCCTTAATATAGAAATACTCTGAAAGAGGAAGCATCTCTATTTTAGCAAAATGGGGTTGTGTTCTCAAAAACAGCTACAAAAGTACAGTCAAGAACGTTTCACCTTGGTCATCTGTAGGAAGTTTTCTATTTTCTTCATCCTGGACTCTTGGTGTTGCTGTTGCAAGAGTAGCCATCCTTGTTATCCACCTACTATTGGGTGCTATTAGTGGGATGCTTAATTCTTCCTAACATCACAGCAATCTGTGAAATGGAACAGATTTAAATTCTAATAGTTAATAGCAGAATAAATACATCTGCCAGCCATAGAGCATTTCAACTATTGCTCACTGTAACTGTAATGAAACTGTAATTAAAGCCAGTTAAAGACCTCAGACATCTGGGTGGTGAGAGATTAGGTCCATCCTGCTGCTTTCATTACCTCTGTGAGTGTTTGAGGGCTAATGGAACAGTCCTCTCATCACAGGAGTGTATTTTCAGTAATCATGGTGACCAGATTTGCAGTGATGGCTGCATTAAAAACACACTGGAAAAAAAATATTAAGATGTTAGAGATTAATCTATTGCTGTTAGTTCAGGTGGAGGAAATAATTTCTGGTTGTGATCTGTGTGACGAGTCCTACATGGACATGAATTAGAAGTTTCAGAATCATAGAATGTTTTGGGTTGGAAGGGAACATAAATTCCATCTTGTCCCACTCCCTGCCAAGGGCAGAAACCCCCTCCACCAGACACGTGCTCCAAGCCCCATCCAGCCTGGCCTTGCAATAGACCTTTTTGCCATAATACTTTAAAATACTTGTTGCAGTTGTTTTTGCAGGCTGGGAGCTAAAGGAACAGAGCCCTGCTCAGAAATAAATGATAAAGGAGGGTGCCAGTCATATATCCCAGAAATATCCTTGCAAAACCTTACAGTTGTTTTTGGAAACTGCCTGGTGCTGCTTTTATTACTTATAAATGCCAAGGAAGAAATTAAATTGCTTTTTGTGCTGTATCCCTCCAACCTGGGGAAGTTTCTGTAGAAGTCTCTTGAGGAGAGAGCTTTACTTAATCCCCTTAAAATTGGTGTGAGCACTCCAGGTTGTTTTGCTGTTCAAGCCTTGTTTGTCCTTGGGTCTTCCCTTGCTGTTCTGAGGGTAGGGAAGATGGGTGACTGGTTTTGGGGCAGTTTATTTATTGCGTTATTCTGAATCACTGTGGTGTTGGTTGTGAACTGGCTCTGGTTGGGGTTTGCTGTTTTTAAACTCATTTTTGAATTGGGGTACTGAAGATTTTGCTCTGTGAGTTACCTGCTCTTGAGCGTATTTCCTTACATTTCTGATGACTTATTTGCTAGAAGGGGTAATTAAAAATTACAGGTCTGGAGATATGGCAGAGACAGTGGGATGGAGGAAGCGATTTTCTTTGCTGAGGCTGTGTCGTGAACAAAACCTTCGATGCTTTGAGCAGAACTCTGTGTGGCAGAAAGAAAATAGGATAGTTTGACTTGATGAGGATTTATGTCTGTTGGGTTTCTCTGACTTTAAATACTGTCTACCACAGAATCTGAGTTATTAAACCTCGATGACTGATGCATCTACACAGACCAAGGAGTGACCCTGAACCTTTGCTAAGCTTTGAAAACCCGAAGTTCTTTTATTTAGATTTTCTTTCTCTGTCTCTAAAACTAGAACGGAGAAAAGGAATTGAGGGCTCACCTGAGAAGGTCAGAGAAGAGGAGGAGCCCTCAGAGGCGATAGAGTTGTTGTGAACATAGAATTTCTACAAGACTTAACTTTTAGGCTACGTTTTCTTGAAATCTGCTGGAATTAGCGACTGGGCTTTGTACATTCATCTGCCCTTGCCTTGGGTATTTATCTGACTGCTCCACACCTTGAGTTTTGGCAATCACTATTCAATACTTCATCTTAAACTGATGATGTGTACACTAAGTACTCTCTGAATATGAACTGTAGCTGTAGGAGATCCTTTGGGTACCCAAGGCACAGTGTTAGTGAGCTGTGCTTTACCTGCATCAGGGCTGGTTTTTCCAATGCTGAGAGCCTGGGGGAGAGGAGACTTGCAATAGTGCTGGACTTGCTTCCTCAGATTTTGTAAACTCCCAGATTTTCCCAAGGCTTTGGATTTTAAAGACAGAAGGGAGAATAGACCCTCTATAGCCACATATTTTAGTCTTGAGCCAGGATAAAAACTGACTTTATCTGGGATGCCATGTGCCAGGTTAGCAGAGTCCCAGGACTTGAAGCAGTACTTTAAAATTATTTTAATAAATAATATATTTTAATACTCATTCTTTCCTCTTTGATACCTCAGAATGCAGATCAACACATACAGACCTCCAAACACACAACTTCTTCATTTTGCACTTTTGCAGCATTCAAGTAGACGCAAAGTAATGAAAGAAAGGAGTTAATTTCTCCCTTGTTTCCAATGAATTTTGCATAGGAAGCAGCCATGTGCACTGGCATCACTCTGTGCTGAAGAGCAGAACTCTGCTGGGTCAATGACTCCAGTTAAGTAGCCCCAAGACACCCTCTGAGGCTAATAATAGCCTGTAAATAACAGCAGTCTTACAGACTACTTTGGGATCAGCCTGCCGAGTCAAAAGCTATTTATTGTCAGAAGTGTGGCATTGCAAGGTTCTTCCAGATCTGCCAGCTCTCCGAACCGTTTCCAGACACAGCGAAGTGTGAGCTTGTACAAACTGGTATTAACATTTAATTTTTAAATGGACTAATTAAACTGACCACCACAAGTCTCAGAGGTCAAGGGTAGTTTTAGTTTGTATCAGCTTATTTCTGGTTTTTCGGTAGGACTCTGACAAAATGCTGAGAAAACCATGTCTTTGTGTCAGGCTTGTTCTATTCCCTTTAGTGTCTTGTGTATTTAAACTGCTGCTCAATACTATAAATACCATCTTGTTTCCCAGAATTTTCCAAGGGATAGAAAGCTTATTTGAGTTCTTAAACAGCTGTAGTAATAGGCAAACATATCATTAAGATCCTAATCAAATACACACAATTATTTTATTGTGCAAGCTTGGAGTTTTAATAGAATTAAGAATACAATTGAATTCAAGTCCAAGGTAACATAATCCCCCTCTGTGGTTCTGCTGATTGGAATGTTAAATTCCACACAAGAATAATGGAAATAAGTCTCTTTTGTAAAGCACTGTGGTGCCAAAATGTGTCATCCGTAATGACATGCTCATCAGATTTGGTTGTATAATTTGTACCTTTGATTTATTGGGCAATGAGACTCTTAATATGTACTTCATGTGTCTCCAAAGGTTTTATTTGGCCGCCAGCCTGAAAAATATCAATATTGTAAGGATTAAGCAACCAAACAAAAAATCAAATAGTCCAACAGAGAGACTAAATCGATACAAAAGAAATGTTTGTGTTGCGTGGAGTCATTGGACAAGGCAGAGGGATAAAGCTGTGGAGAAATTGATGTGCCAAAGGACAGACAGAAACACCTTCTCCAGCTCAGCCAGCTGCTGCAATGCTTGAAAAAACAAAAGGGAGGTCTGTGGTGGTGAGATCAGTGCTGGGGATGGGGTGATTGTCCAACCCACCACAGCAAACCCCTGTTTCCTGGTGTTTTACCCCAGGAACTGTCTCGGCCAAGCGTGGCTCAGTGGTGTGAGACTGGTTCCACACCGGGTGAGTGACGGTTGTAATTAGGTAGATACAGAAAATTCTGAAGTGTCTTGAGAAGGAAGAGGGTTGAAAGGTCATGGAAAACACAACCTACGTAATTTATGCACAGGATGGGTCGTAAACGGGTTTTGAGTACAAATCTGTAATTAACAGCCCTATAATTGACTCCTGGGCCATCATCTGTACAATTAACTCCTTTCTGCTCATGTTGGACAAGCATTCCTTTGATCCAGATGGAGTTTGTAATTTCAGATCTATAGTTTTTAACTGAAAATCCATGTGGTTGAAGAAGATTAAAGTCTCCTCAAGGAGGACACTGCCAGCACACACAGTATTTCTGTCTGATTTAAGTGTTTTGAGGATCTTATAGCCTGAAGGTGATATGTTCCCTGTCAGACACAAGGCAAATCAAAAGTTGAAGCTTTTTTAAAATTTGTGACCGCATCTGTCATGGATTTTTGTAATTAGCCAATAATCTCTATGACCGTGAAGCTTTTGGAGATCTTCTGCTGTCCCTGGACTACTGCAAAGGTGGGGGGTTGATTTTTCCATGGACTCATAGAGCTGATTCCATCCAGGAAAACCCTGGAACTTGTAAATCAGGCAAAGAGAAATGCATAATTATTTCCTATGACACTTTCTCATGTGTTTCACAGACAGACTGTTATAGATGCAGCTCTTGCTGCTTTATTTTTACATTTTTAACTCCTTTGCCTTTCAAAGACCTGTCTTTCCATGAAAATTTATGGTGGGTGCAAAATTTCCCATCTCCCAAACAAACCAAGTAGCTGGAAAGGAGCAGCCAATTAAGATGCACGATGTTTTGCCCTAAGTGACAGCCCATAAATCAGAGCCCGTGGAATATTACATTTTAATGCACTGCCGAAGCCTTGTGCTCGGTGTATCCACAGCCCCCGGCATTGCTTAGGGATGAAGTCACTCCTTGAGGGAAGTGAGGGAGGTCACACTGATGCTATAAAAAGGTGTCAGGCCTTTGGTATGTCGTTTGTAAAAGAAACAAGATTCTGGGCGTCTGCTTGCTCTCACTGTTAGAGGAGGTGTTTGGGAACCTGAAGTGGGTTCCTTTCTTACTACTATTTAATAAATGTGATTTATTAGGAGACTGAAGAATGCTGTTAGCAGAAAGGATTGTGAGAAAAATTAACAGAAAGCATGACTTGAAGGGGTGAAGCTCAGAGCAAACTCACTAGATTTGGCAAGGAACACATTAGTTAAACAATGTGCTTGGGCCCTAAAAAATCCTAACAGTCAAGAAACAGGGTCAGGAAAAACACCCTTCTGAGTGGAAATGAGTGTTAGAGATACACACAGAGCCAGATCTACAATTTTCACAAAAACAACACAAGAATGTGCAGAGTAGCAGCACAAAATTTCCCTAAACTTTGTTTTGTTCCTTTGTTTTTGTACTTTGATTTTTACCGTATGCTGCCTGCCCCGCCATGAGATCAGAATACAGGGGAGGGGGCTGTCTGGAGCAGTCGAAGCTGATTCCTCTGAATTTTGAGGTGATTTACAGAGGAACGTCACTGCTCCTCTTTTGGGGGTGATCCCCAGCTGAACCCATCCTGAATGTGGGGGATCCTCCCCACAGGAGCTGCCGGGCAGTTCTGGTGGGGGCGACCTGCCCTGCATCCCTCAACTTCTATGAAGCTGGTTCTTTCTTTGAGAAGCTGCTCATCTCTGTCAATTCCGGCTCTTCCACATTCCCTCTGAGCTACGGCTTTATCTCTGTGCCTGAAGTATCCTCCAGGATGTGGCGGCTTTGTTTCTTTTATTTCGGAGGGGTCAAGTGCTTACAAGGCGAGAAATCGAAGAGACGGGGGGAAAAAACGCCACCCAACCTCCGGAGCCCAACAATACAGAAAGAAAGAAGTGACATTGCTGCGAGTGCCAGCACTTCTTTCCCTGCAGTAAATGAATTCTTTGTGAGTGGCAGGGAGACGGAGGAGACTCTTCCTGATCTATCACTCCAAAGGGCAGCGCATCCTCTGCAGAAAGGGGACCCGGCAGGCTCCGACCTCCGGAGCGGCTCCAATCCGCCCCAGGCTCAGCAGTAAATACCTCCGCAGGCACCGAGCGCTGCTCAAATAATTTAAAGGAGAAACACGTACCTTTGAGCTCCTCTCCTTTGTGCTGGGGACAGCTGATTGTACTTAAACGTGGGATGAGTTAGTCCTATCGACTCCAGAGTGGTGGTGAAGATCAGGGAACGGATCCCCAGGCACCCGTGATTGGGTTTGTGGATCGGGAGAGCAGCGGTGTGGGCAGTGTGCGTGCACTAATTTAACGTTCCCTCTGGATATATCACTGACCTCCAAATGTTACATGCAGGGTGAAATACTTGGTAATGAATCAGGTTTGTAGGCTGATCTCAACACCTGTGCTGTCCTGAGTCCCAAATTTGGCTGGAGCCAGTGCAATAGACACCTCCCCAGCTGAATTTCCAGGAAGAACCTTGCCCTCGTGTTTGGATAACAGAATCAGAGTCTGCCCTGCTACTGCTGAAGCTTTGGTGATGTCCAGTCTGAATGGGTTCTCTCCACTTCTTTCCAGATGCAAAATTATGTCCTGCCTTCCAGCTTCCCCCCCAGAACTGGTGCTCAGCTGCACCTGTGCTTATTTATTCATTTTTGTTGAAATTTAATGATCAAAGCATGAAGTTATAAGAAAGTACTTCTCCCCACTCAAAGATCCTTTCATGAATAATTCCTGTGTGCCTGTTCCTCACTCATTGTTACACACAGCAGCCTTGGCAGATGAAGAGGTCAGTCCTTGGCCTGCTCAAATGTTAATTCAGAGCTGAATTTCTTTTGGTTTTTTTTTTGCTTCCAGGTTGGCAGCCCTTTGTTCAAAATGAGAATACCTCAATTTCTCTTTAATTTCTTATGCACAAAAATGCACTAGTGATAAGGCAATCTAGGCTACTTGAGCTTGTTTGACCTCGAAAGAGGTAGGAGCTGGTATGGGTTGTGTTGCCTGAAATTATAACATAATATCCCACATCTTGCACTCTGCTATGTATGCTGGAAAATCATAATCCACCACTTGAGAAGTAATCTCTGGCTTTGCACCAGTTTAACCAGAGGAAAATATTTCACCTGTTTTGTTTTCCCATCTCAATACCACGTGGAAGTCCGTAAGTTAATAATTAATTAAGCTACATAAAAATTTATGTAAGCAATTTAGGGAAAATACCAGAAATTGGTGATACTCAGTATAAAAGGAACCCGACTTTGGGTTAATCTCATTGTAGTGCTTTTTATGAATTCATAACTCCTCCTGTCTTTCTTTCTTTCATTTGAGACAGCTTCAGAAGATTAAATTGGAAGAACAATGAAGCCACATTCTCAGATTTCCAGCCAAAAGGGTGCCTTTCTCCTTTTTCATCTCATGTTTATTATTTTCCCCCATCTAATAAAAAGCCATCAGATACTTCTGTTAGAGTAAAAGCAATGTGTAGGAGGAACCAAAAGAAAACAAGCTGGAGGCTTCCTCAAGAAAGGCAAAATCTTATTGTTTGCTCCTTATCAACAGAAAGCAACAGCCACATTAAATGGAGCTGGATAACAGAGTAATTAATTCCTCTGTCTGAAACTTTGTGTCAACTCTACGTGTGATTAGGGAAGGACTGGGATGAAAGGCTCTGAGAGCTGCTGCTCTGTTTTATTTCTAGAGGTTATTGTGACAACATTCTCCTCCAGCCTACGCTTGGGGCTGTGCAAAGCTCTTCCAAACCTTGCTGTCCATCAGTGCGAGTCAGACGTGGGGGTTGGCACATCTGTGCTTTGTGTGAAGCCAAAGAAGGCCCTCACCCACCAGGCAGATGTCACACCCAAAGCTGTGCAGACGGGATGGTGCTTTTCCTTGTGGCTTCCCCTTCCAAGTGGAGTGGGATTACCTTGGCCCAGAATCTGAGCAGGGAAGGAGTGGATGCTCTTGTAGTTTTCCCTTGCTGAAAAACAGCCAAAATGAAAGTTTGCCAAGAGTCAGGGAGATTTCAGTGCAGGAGCAGAGCAGAGGGTCGTCCTCTTTGGTGTCACAGATCCACGGATGGACAAACCCCTAGGCGGTGAGGGGAGCTGCAGTGTAGTTAATCCTGCGGGTTGTATAGAAGGTGGATCATTTTTTCACCAAAAGCCTCATTTGAAAGGCCTCCTCTTTTTCTTAAGATAATTTAGACTATGGGAATCACTGGCAATAAGGAGCATCTGCGCTGCTGTTTCATGTTCTTATCTTTTGTTTGCCAGTGCTGGGGACCGTAAAGATGCACAGGACAGGGAATCCTCCCCTGCAGTTCATGTGCTAAGCAAGGAGTGTTTGTTTTTATTGTAATCATTAGTATTGTTACAAATGCCCCTGTTCCCACCTGCCTGCACCTCTCTCCCAAAGATGAAGACCCGCGTGGTGGTTCCTGGGACATTCCCCAGCCAGGCTGCTGTGCCCCAATTGCACTGCCCATTTCATGCTAAGCACACACAGACTTTGCAAAATGGGGTTCACTAATCTTTGTTTTTCCTAGATTTCCTCAAACCATTTTAAGACCCACTCGAGGTCAGTGAGAGCTGTGAACTCTTCAAATTATATTCTGCATAGCTTCACATTTGCCCTTTGTATTCATTTGCACCAATCAGTCTCTTCCCTGTTACTGCTGGGTAAGTCACTCACCGCTTCTCCACTCCACTTCTGGAGTTTGCATAGTGTGGTCGATTATGACCCAGTTTGGGTAATTTGTCCTCATAATGATTCATTTATCGCTATCCAGAACCCGCTTCAGCAAAACACTTAAATGTGCTTTCAAATGCTGTACTTACAAAGAATTAAAATCAGCACTTGCTTGAATGGTGTGGAGGTAGAGAAATTGTGTGTAATCACGCTTCTCCCTCACTGATAGTACTGACAAATGATCCACCTTACAGCATTTTGCAAAAAGTAACAATTGGAGATAAATAATTTTGATAAGCAGAATCAAATAACAGCAGCGTGTCATTCCTGATTAGATTTGACATTGTGCTAACATCCATCTTCCCCAAACAGCTGTGTTGATGCAAGGCTTTCCTGCTGGAATCTGCCTCTAAATTATAAAACTGTCCGAAATGTACAAAAAGATTTATTTCAATTCTGAGATCATTGATTTGCTGGAGAACAACAGAGGAAACTGCGGTTTTTTGTGGATACCTTCGAAGCACATTTATGTAATTGATTCTTTTGCAACCAAAAGCAGAAGAAATATTAAATGGAGTTGCTTCAATCTGAATGCTGCTCCACATGGCCAGTAGTTCTGCAGCCAGTGCAGTCGGTTTTATTTATATATATATATATATATCTATCTGAACACACACACATATATATATAAAAAAAAATATATATATATAACCTTTACCAGCTGAGTTGTGACAGTGAAAACTACCTGGATCCAAGCAAAGTTCTTACGGAAACTCTCTTCTACGTTTTTATTTAAACCACATTGAAAATTAAATCTTGACTAAATAGGCTGGGGAAAGTTTTAATGTGTGAACATGTTGACTCTGAGTACCACTAAATACTTCGTTTAATTTGCATTTGTTAGAAAATTTTCCCATTAAAACTGCAGCAGAGCGTGAGCTGTGGTACTGTGAATGGTTTCAGGACAGGACTTTTACACCTTATTAGCACTGCAGTAAGGGAAAAATACTTTAAAAAGCATTAAGGGGGGAAAAAATGTCATTAAAAACATATTTGTCAGCTTCCAGAGATGCTAATGAATAGGAACATAATGGCATTAACAGCTGGAGATCATCTTCTTTTCCAGGGAAAACTTTAACCTCACACACTTGTTTCATCTTGGTATGGAAATACACACTAATGAAAGCTCTTCCCAGGACAGGAACTATTGGGGGGCTTAATATGTGGCAAAAATAAAGCCTTATGTGTTCTCCCTTATACTTATTTATATTTAAATTATAATTATTTATTTTTAATATATAAATAAAAGTCATTGCAAAGAGTAACAAGAGGAGGCTGTGAAAGAAGCCACAACATTGAGGTCTTACACCTAAATGTTAATTTGTGGTGGTGGTGGCAGTGCTGTTCTTGTCAGACAAGGACGAAAACCTATGAGAAGATGTCTGATATTCTCACTGCAAACATTTCTGAGGCTGAGGAGCAATCCTGGGGGGAGGGAGGCTGTTTTTGCTTTTCATTAGCCTAATCTCGTCAGAGTTTAATAGCAAAAACATGATAAACCTCGTGTTCTTTTCATTAAAGAAACCTGTATCTCTTCTAGTTCCGTGCGTGCTATCTGCTGGCATTATTAAGGAGTTTATCATTCTGACTTCTCATGCAAATTACAAAAGGATTGGAAGGATTTGCTCTGCAGCTGAGGAACGTGCCCGGTGGATCCAGTCACCTGAGCACCGTAATTGGCATCTAAATATGCTTTAGGCAGATGGTGCTGTAGATTGTGCCAGCAAATTACTTCTTGACCATGGCTGCTTCTCTGCTGTGTGTTATTTTGTAGATTTAAATCTAGCCTTTATTCTTGTCAAAATACCAGTGTGAGTATTTTGAAGTGTAATTTTAAGCTACTTATTTTGAAAGGTATTAATACAGAGAAATGAATCAAAATCACAGCAAAATTTTATAAGGTGTCTTTGTTTCCAAATAAAAGTAACATCTGTGTGTCACTGAGACCTGCATCTGGGACAAGTTTCCCATTTGTCTTGGAGGAAGGGCAAGAGTTGAGTGCTAAAAATTGGTGCAAAGAGACAACCCAAAATGAGCTGGCCTTTTAAAGGGAGGGCACTTTCCAGTGCATTGAGAGACCCTATGAATGAACTTATCCTGCCTTTTCCTCACGCTGACTTTGTAACCTCTGATGATAACTCAGTGATCAGCAGCAAAAGGGCCCTTTTAATGAGAAACATGAAGAATATGTGTAGTCTGACTCGACTGTGAAAATGTGATATTTAAAACACCACCGAGAGATACCCTGGGTGTGTTTGTGCTTTCTGTGTGAGCACAGTGCCACCAGCTCCACACATTGCAGCTCTGGGATGGTTCAAACAGAATCTGTCTCCCACCTCCCTGGGAAGTGTCTTAAAATCGTCTTTGAAATGTAAAAGTACACACTTTGATTCTCACAATGATGTTTTCAGTCTGAGTTCAGCTGCATTTAAGCTGGAGCTTTCCAAAACCAAATCAGAGCTGTTCAGGCTGTTGGGCTATGAGAAAATAAAGAGCTACTTAGGGGTGAAATAAAGTCACCGGTTGCTTTCTGCTACAATCAGAATAGAAATATTGCAAGTGGTGTTTAGAAGGGAACAGGAGGAGCCTCCTGGTCACCTGCTCTGGTCTTGCTGTTGTTTGAGCTGCTGTGCCACCACTAAATCAGGAGTAGTGGCAATGAAATGAGTCAATGGAGCCCCACAAATATGAAGCACTTTGCTGGGGAAAATCAATCTGCTGTAATACGTGAATCACTGCTTGCCCTCTGAGTCTCTCTCTGTGTTGTTTTTTCTCTGTTTCATGAGCTGCTTTTTAGTTGCCTTCTTGGCTGAACCAATCCTCCAGCAGAACTGCAAGATCTGCTCCAGCTGAGGCAGTTGTAGAGACCTGCCACGAGCTCTCCAAAGCCTAATTACGAGCCAGCTGCAGGTCCAGCACCTCTGGGATATCCAGGGAAACCTCCCCAAAATGCAGTCATTTGTAGTCTTTGCTTTTCACTGGCTACCTTTGATTTCCTCTTTCATCAGACTGAACAAAACACGTTTTAACTCCAGCTATCAATAAGCGTCTGAAGGTTTTCCTAGCTCGGGATTTAGCGGGGAGGAATTTGGAGTTAATGGCCCTGTATGTGATGCTGTTGCTAAGAAACCCTGGCTTGGCTCTGTAATGTCCTTTTGCAGTTTGGCGAGTTCCTCCCTGATGGAAACGCTCATGTTTCAGCCTCTTGGCTTGTCCAGAGCAGGGTGTACTCTGCTCTCAACTTGTCTGGCTCAGCCCTCGGCAAAATGCAGTGGGAATCCAATTTCCCCTGTTTTCTACCCACTTCAGCCCTCGCTTTCTGAAGTCATGAACCTCCTCCTGCCCTTGGCAGGTGCCTGCAGTCCATTACGTATTTGCTGTCTGGGACTGGCTGTGCTGCAGCATATTCCTGGTCCTAAATGTCTCGTATCCAGGAGATATCATCACCTGGCTAGAGACACAGAGACAATTTAAAAGCATAACCCATCTGTTTTACACCGGTAATACGCAGTTTTCTCGTTGCCATGGCAAACCTGGGAAGAAGAGCAGAGAGCGATATTCAGGTGAGGGAACTCTGCCTCAGCGGGGAGGCAGAAAACAGGTTTGGGGTCGTTTTATTTTTAATGGGGCGCAGAAATCCATAGGGATGAAACCAAACACCTTCGTTGTGGGAGTTTCCTTCAGCTACCACCCTCTCTTGGTCTGACCTTTGTATGGGACAGCCAAGGAACCCTGCACTGAGTCCTTAGGGGCTTGATGAGGCTTGGTTTGCAGGAATGGTGTTTGTCCCAGTGCCTGCTCTGGGTTTGGCACCAGGCAAGCAATGTAGTTCCTGTTCCTTATTTCTGATGTGTGGGCGGAAGGAAAATGCTGGAAGCTGGAGATGAAGATGGGGTTTCTAAAGACCAGGGTCCTTCTTATGCTCGTGTTTCCCAGGGCTTTTCCCTTCCCCAAGCTGGCAGAGCAGTCCCTCAGGTGTCTGGAGCCCAGCATTTCACCCACATGTTGCTGATGCAGCCCATGTCTGGTTGGCCTTCTGAAATCATCGTGAGACATTGAGAAAAAGCAATTCAGAGGAAAGACACGTCATTCTGATGTGTTGGCACTGATTAGGATGAAGTCCATCAAAGACCTTGAAGCTCCACTGGAGAGAGCAAAGGTGGCTGTTTAGGGGGTTGCTTCTTCTTTACACAACACAGTATTTCGCATTGGTACTGAAATTGAGCAGACTTGGTGCTGATCTCACCCTGACTTCATAAGAAATAGAGTAAATAAATCTCTCGCACTGTGTGGTCGCTGCTCACACTCAATATGACACCAAAATCAGTTGATGGAGCTGTATTATCACTTTCCTCTCTTCTGTCTTTTGGCCATAATTAGCAGGGACACTTTCTGTCAATCAAGTGTCAAAATTAAATGCTTTCCCTTCATCCATCAAAATTCTGTGCCAAAGAGAATGGTTGTTCCCTTGGGCAGCTGCTGGGGAGCAGAGCGATGGGCTGGGTTATTGAAAGAATTAACCTTAAATGCTAATGTTGGTGTTTACACAGGTTCAGGAGCCTCAGGAAGATGAAAGGCTCTCAGAAACGGTGTCGTTCTCGCTGCCACCAAGAGCACGGCAGTTGGAGCTGCTCAGGACCGAGCAGTGAGGCTGCAGGATGTGTTGCTCAGCCCCAGGGGTTTGTCAGGCTGTGAGGGCAGGGTGAGGGTGGCAGCAGGTCAGTGTGATTCCACGTGACTCGTTTTGGGGCATGTCCCACCCATCAAGGGCTGGACCCCCAGGATTGGATGCCTGCCTTGACCTGCCCTTTCAGGAGATTTAAGCCCCATCCTGTAAAGCAAGTTAGACACTGAAATGCCTCAGTTACATCAGGAGCCCAAGAGCTGAGGGCAGATTTGAAAACAAAATGAGTCCCTGAGTAGCTTCAGGGGGTTTTAAATGTTTTGATTAAAACCTTTTCTATTTACCTAATTCTCCATGTCACTGAGAAGAGGGAGGTTTTTAAATATCTCCTGCTCTGCTGCTGTTGTGGTTTCACCTGCCTCGCTCCTGCCGTGGCATTGCAGTGATCTCATCTCTCCCTGTGCCTGGCTGCAGCCTGAGCTCCTCACTTGGACCTGGCACAGGGACATGACTGCTGGAAAATTCCAGCCCTTCCAAGTTCTGACTGCAAAATGCTGCTTCCCCAGTCCCATACTGGTGACAGTTACTCCTCTTGTCCTTTATTAAAGTTTAATTTAATTGCTTTGCCAAACAATCCTGCTGCAAAGGCTACAGATAAAAGTGAGGAAAGGAGGTTAATGCAATATATGTTATCCCTGTCTACAGGGATATTTGGGATTGCCTTCAAATTGCTGAAATAAATGCCACAAGCAAAGTTTACAAATGCAGAGTGAGTGATTTAGATATAAAATTGCTTGGCCATGAAGTCAAGGTTCAAAGCTAAATCACAAAACCCCGGGAACCCAAAACAAAGAAGACATTGTTTTCCGCAGGTAGGGAAATTTAGAAACAAACTATTTCCCCCCTGGTCATCAGGAAAAAAAATCTTAGTGTCACATGAGGCTTTAGTACACAAAAAAAGGGAGGTGCTGCCTCCCCACTGCACATCCCATTGGATACAACAGAGCTAAAAGCTCCATCACAGGACCATCTAGAAAACCTAATAGATAGAAAATAATGATTCCAACTGAGACAAACGTTTGAATACTCTGTAATTACTACTGAATGCCCGACTTGTTGGTTTTTTTGCTGAAAATGTCATAATTTTGACAAATGATCGTGCTCAGGTAGAATGAAAACAACATGACTGAAAAGAAATGGGAAATGCCCACAGAGTTCTGTTAAAATGCCATCCCAAACACTGGAGGACGATGCGCTCAAACATCATCAGGACTTGCATGTTTTCTAAATGAAACCTTCCCATTGACATGCCCTTAAAAACTTGTGGGTTTTTCAGTGAAAAAAACAACCCAGAAGAGTTTCATCCATTTCCTGTATGGGCACCTCCCCAAGTGCCACATTCACTTTGAGTATTTCTAGGGATGATGATTCCACCACTTTCCTGGACAGCCTGTTTCAGTGCCTGACCCCCCTTTATGTGAAGAGTATTTTCCTATTACTCGCTGGCACAACTTCGAAAACTGCTGCTTGCATGGCTTGTTCTTACTTATAGGCAACATTAAGTCTGAAGCTGTGGATACAGACGAAACTGATCACAGGATAATATTCTTTAGGAAAAAAATACTCTTTTGCTGCATTTTATAGATGTAGTTTACAGAAATAACAAGTTTAAACACTGGTCTGAAAAAATCTGCATTATTTTCAGTGGAAATTATTCCGTTCTGGGCCCATAAAAATAAATGACACACTGAAGAAGTGTCTTGAATGTGAAGATTTTACTCCAAAGATGTAATCACGTCAGGGTTATTAAATGCAGAATACAGTTTCATTTTATCTTTATTTTCTAGATAGTTATTTTTGTTCCACATAAATAGGATTGGGGACATTGGCTGGAATGATGCAAGTCAAAATCAGGCAGTAATGGACACAGGAACCACGAAATTGCACAAATTGCAACTAATCCAAAATATCCAGGGTGTTGTACATCCATAGGTGACATTATCCCGTGAGTCGAATGGTTTAGATGAATAAAAAAAGGTGTGGATTTCTCAGTCTTCAAAAGGAATTGATGCTGTTTCTGTGGATGAATGGGAATGGATGAGAAGGAAAGGTGGGAATAAAACAATTATCAGTCAGGAGCTGTGCAGGGGCTCCGCCGGCAGGGCCGGTGCAGATGGAGCATCTGGTGTGGTCCTCAGCGTCACCTTTATCTGCAGCAGGAACTAAATCCCCCTCCCAGGCTCCCTGAGACAGCTGGGTTTGTGCAAGTGCTTGATAAAACTTGACCCCCTGATCCGCTGTACTCAGCTGAGGTTTATCAACCTGTGTTTCCACTGTTTGAATTTCAGCTTTTTCTAATGCTCTGCCAATAAAGGGTTTTTTCTAAGATAGAATTGCTAAGCCCAGCATTTTGTTAGTGTCACATCCAAGGTTTTAAGCAGCAGAGCTGCTCAAGGAGTCAGCTCCCAAGGAAATTTAAATACTTGCTTTAACAGTATTCTCCATCCATTCTTTTATCTATGAACAAATACAGACACATGCAGGGAGAGATTTGCAGGTTGCCAGTTTTCATGACTTTATTGAAGTCTCAGAATCGTTGACATTTTTCTGATGTGACAAATATGGTGCTCTGTATTGGTTTGGTTTTTCTTTTGTTTCTAACATTTCTGGTTAAAAGAAGTGCCATCCTAAGGGCGGGCGAAACAAAGATCTCCAGGAGCTTGATGTGAACAAACCCAGTTTGTTTGATTTTTACATCTGATTTTCTAAGCCCCTTTCAGGATTTTTGGTGACCTTCTCTCATTATTGCAACCTGAACAGATTAGCAAGACAATATTAATTTGTCTCTTAACACTCACAACAACACATAAAACACCAGTCTCTTCCATATATTTGGTGGGAAACAAACAAAGCTCAGTTGTCTTCTAACACTTTCAGTTCGTTCAAACCCCAGAAAAGCCGGTGATTTGTTAAATTCCCTTCAGGAAGGGTTTTCTTTCACCTTTGACACCACTGAGATGGAGCATCCTGTTTACACCAGGAGCTCCTTGTTAGAGCAGAACAATTCCCAGCTTGTTGCTGAATATCAGGGAAAAGCCAGACAAGTCCCTTACTGGTGGTGGCATCTCCCCTTTGTGGTGTGTGACATTTCCACGGGCTGCAGAATGTGTGTAACAGATGGGAACTGAAGTGTTGAGGGTTTAGGTGACCCATCCAAGATCCTGCAGCTCATTTTGGGTGAAGTGGGAACCCTATCCAAGACCATTTATGCGAGCACAGATGGGCATCACTCCTCCAGAGCCAGCTCACAGCAGCTGGATGTCTGATCTTGGTGTTGGCACGTGGAACTTCTGTTGTTCTCTTCCTTCTTATCTAAATAAAGCAGCGATTGTTTCTGGAATGTAAGAGTTGCACAATCAGCCATGGAGGCGACAAATGAATGATTGCCCAACAGAAAGGAGCAAGCAGCAGCTGGAAGGCCGGGTGTCACCGTGCTGTGTCTGCCTTTGGAAAGGTTGTTTTGGTTCTTGGCAAGTTCGAATGGAGTTTCTCTTGCAGGAGTTGGATTTGCTGGTTTGGCACCGTTCCTGCCGCATTTCTCAAAGTTTGACATTGTTCCTGGCCTGGCAGTTTGCAGCTCTCTGGGGAATTCAGTATCTCAAATATTTCTGTAAACAACAACAGCCCAGCCATAAAGTTTGGAGTCTGGTTTGCTGGCAGAGTCATGGGCTCTTTCAGCTCAAGGCACTGCCCAAAGCAGCAGGACCCTGTCCCAGCTGCTTCAGCCTCTGCTCCAACTCTATTTTCCCATCATAATCAGAAACATAACAGCGGAATTTACATTAATTTTTTTTTTTTTTTCTCCTAGGGTGAGTGATTTTTTAAAATTATAATGTTTATTAGTTTAACTAATACAGCTGTGGTGAATAAGCAAGTTTTTAGAGATAGGATCACTTCACCTGGATGATGTTCTCATAGCTCTAGTGAGATTTTTCCCAAAGAGGAAAATATTGTTTATTTTCTAAATGACCCTGGCAGCGTTTTAGTGAGAGGAAACAAGGAGCCTTTTAATTTTTAAGATTTTGGCCAGATTCTAGTGAACTTCATTTACTACTATCATTAGCTGTGATTTAGAGCTGAAGAAACTGAGGCAAAGAAGAAAAGTCCTTTCCAAAGGGAAGATTAAAAAAACCTCAAACACAGCAAAATACAACAGCTCTTCTTTCCCTACTCACTTCAGATACGTCTTGGATACATTAACAGGAATTTTTTTAGTAATTTTTTTTTTTTAGAATTTTTTTAGGTGGTTTCTCCAAGGAGAATATGGACATCTGTCCTTGCAGACAGGTCTGGAACTCATGTCCTTTTCTGCTCAAATACGGGCTTTTAAATGGAGAGGGAGCATAAAGAGAAATTACAAAATATATTTCTGTGTTGCTGGATTCAAAACATATCAAAACAATGCAAAATTGACATTTTAATTGAAGTGGCTCAAAGTCCAACTTTGAAAGAAGCTTCTGCACCATAAAGGAGATGTCAATGAAAATCTTCAATTATTAAAAAACTGCTCCTACCGTGCAGAGCTCCACTTCTTGGTGTTATTTTCATTTCCAAAAAGGTCGGGTTTGTAAAGAGAAACTAATAAGCTGAAAAAATGGCCAGCTTTATTACTCAGCATGTTTTCCTCTGGAACTCTAGTGCCATTTATTGCTCTGATGGCTTTCTTTTGCATCTGGGAAGCTCTGAACACAGCTCTTTGCCAGTTACACACAAACCATCCACAGCCCAGAGAGACCAGCCATACAGTAATTACTGTAATGGGTTCTTTGCAGTGTTTCTTGAAAGGTGATTGAGCCCCTAATGCAGACACCAGATATTTTTTTCTTCACTTAATGGTGTGGTAAATTATTCCTACGAGGGGGCTCATTGAATGCCTCCTTTGAAACAAGTTAAAGGCCACAAAGGAAGGGAGAAGCTGTAGGTCTCTTCTTAGCTATAACAGGAGAAAACATTTATGGAGTGGTTCAGATTGAGATCTTCCCAGTGTTTCTGTAAGGCTGTGTCTGTCAACAGCGTCTGGCACAAGCACATGGATGGGGCAGATGGCTCAGGGTGGATTTTCCAGCTGCAAAGATGCAGGACAGCCTGGCTAGAGGAAAATGGGCTCCATGTGCTCAGAGCTGCTGCCTTGTGATCCTGATGCCTGTGGGCATTGCAGCTTTGCAGATCAGCTTCTCACCAGGGTGGAAGTGAGAGGTGTTAACCTGTGCAAGACTGGCTCAAGAGAGTGGAACAGGTTGGATATTAGGAAAAATTTCTTCACTGTAGGGGTGGAAAGATTTGAAACAGGCTCCCCAGGCAAGTGGTTGTGTCAACGTCTCAAAAAAATATTTAAAAATTGAGCAGAGATGGTGCTTTGTGATGTGGGTTAATGGACGTAGGGGTGTTTGATTGAAGGTCGGGCTTGATGATCTTGGGGGCCAACCTTAATGATTCCATGATTCCATGATTCTATGATGCTATGATTCCGTGAGGTTGGCTTTTACAAAAGGAGTTTTGTTCTACTGCTAAGCGAATAAATTATTGATGTGTCCAAATGCAATTAGCAAATGCTACAGCAGGAAAGGCTTCCTAATCAGAATCATTAATCTGGCAAAAATGAACTGTTGCATGTCTTGCATGTCTTCTTTTTTCTAGACCCAAGAGAAAAAGCATCAGCCAACCTCAATAATATAAATATCACTGGGTTTTATTTATAATTTAGCCTTATAAATACCTTGTTTTTACACATTGTAGTGTCTGCATGCCATAACCCAAACTGCCTTGAATTTCCAAGGCTGCAGGGCTGGCTGTTTATTGGTTCCAAAGGCAGGATTTGGAGCTTTCACAAGAACATTCTTAATTTCTCCCAAAACTTGTGCAGATAGGAGAAGATTTTGCAGGTGCGGATGAGGGAGTATTTGAGAACTGGTTTTGGTATATAGAAAGCAGAACACGCTGCTGACCCATGTGCAGTCAGTCTCTCCATGCTTTCAATGCCCCAAACCTGTGGGTTGCGCAGGCAGCAGGAGGGGAAGTTTCCCTTCTCACCTCCTTCGAGGGAATGAGAGCATCCATTATTATTCATGGGATTGAAATCACACAGAAGGTTATAATGTGATTATAAAAAAAGAGTTAAAGAACTTTAGTCAATCACCTGAGCAAATCAGTTTTACCTACCCTTCAAAAAGAGATTTCAACTGGGATTTATAAATCCAATAATTCAATTGGGGTTGTCCGGCCTGGAGAAAAGAAGGCTCTGGGGAGACCTTAGAGACCCTTCCAGCGCCTAAAGGGTCTCCAAGAGAACTGGAGAGGGACTTTGGACATGGGATGGAGTGACAGGACAAGGGGAAATGGCTTTCCACTGCCAGAGGGCAGGGTTAGATGGGATATTGGGAAGGAATCCTTCCCTGTGAGGGTGGGGAGGCCCAGCTGTGGCTGCCCCACCCCTGGAAGTGTCCAAGGCCAGGTTAGACAGGACTTGGAACAACCTGTGGAAGGTGTCCCTGCCCATGGCAGGAGGGGTAGAATGGGATGATCTGTAAGATCTCTTCCAAGCCAAACCATTCCATGATTCCATAATGTGGGAGATGCTGGCATTTGGCAGAAGGCATTTGGACACTCGGGGCTCCTCGTGTTACTGAGCCCTGAGTCTGGCTCTGGAGTGGCCCTGCAGAAAACACAGGGAGAGCTTGGACAGGGAAGGCCTGAAGTGCTTTGAGCATGTTCTTTTTCCTTGCTGCAAAACAACCCCTGTGGCTGTTACTTGAGAAGCTCTTTGGTAGCATTAAACGCTAATGAATTGCACAATTTGCCCACACACATCCCTGTCTGTGCCGACGCTCCGAGGGCCTCGTTAGCCGGCGAGGTTTCCCTGACAGCCCAGAGCTCTGAGCGCTGCTCCGTTGGGATGGGTTTTCAAAGGATCCATCCACGCAGTGCAGCTTTCTGACTTTTCTCTCCATGTGAGCAGATCCCCAGTGGCGAGAGCTGACGTCTCACACAGAAGTCAGACTTAAACGTCTTCTCTATATCCGTGTAGCAGAGCTGGCCAAGGAGCCCAGGAATCCTTACACAGTGAGGAGCCCAGGAATCCTTACACAGCCTCCCTTGATAAAATTATGATCATGTCTGTCCTCTTTCATTTACTCACTCCTGCTGCTGAGAATTAATTTTAGACTCTGCTGGCTTTTGTCAGTAGATCTCAGGATATATTATCTATGCTTTATTTTATTTTGTGCTCATCTGGGCAGTAGCTGGAGTGTATAAAATGGGGTCTCCTGGAACAACTTTATTGCTTCAGCCTCTTCCTTGAATGAGTTTTTGGCGCAAGTATAATTTTTCCCTCGTCTCCAACAGAAAGCAATTTCCTTTTTCCCCTGCATGTCCTTCAGGCTCTGGTGATTCTGCCTTGCAGAAAACCAGCTTTGTCAACCCATTCTTGCATCTGGGGGTGGCAAATGGTCCTCACCTGAGCACCCCAGCACTGCGCATCATCTATGACAGCAGCAGGCAGAACCCCCACCCCCTTCAGAGATTATTTGATCTGTTTTTGGGGTGACTTCAAAACGCTAACAGAGGATTGTTATGCTTCCTTCGCCTCTTGAAATTGACCCTCACAGTGAGGAAATGAGGAAAATGGAATGGGAAGAGCTGGGATGTGACAGGACTTTGACTGCTGTAACTTTTATTTAGCTGGTCGTCTCGCATGCAGCATTACTGATGTGTTATCAGCTTCGAGCCAAGGGGAATGTCACAGCAAGGGAAAGGTGTTGTCTTCCTATTTTTCTTTTTTTTTTTTTTTCTTATTTTAGGGGACCAAGAAGTATCTTTTAATCTCCACTGAACATACCTGTGTTTATATCTGAGGTCCATATTTTTTTCCTTTAAAAAGAACTTTATGCTTTCACAAAGAACTGTCTGGGTTAGTGGAAGTGTTGCTCAGCAGAAATGTCTGAGCTATAACATTGTGAGAGATGAAGGCTTTGCCTCATCATCCTTCTCCTTTGAGTTTTTGTGGGCAAAAGGCAGGAAGTTTCTCTTGATTTAAATTAGAATATCAAATTTCTTCTGCTTGTAAGGGCCCTTTGGAAGCTGTGTTGCAGACTGACACAGGATGTCCAGAAAAATAGTGTAAGGAATGGTTTGGTCTTTTCAGCTTGGTTTTCACTGTATGTGTAGGCTGGAGGCTTGGAAATGCCTCTTTTGCTTTCAGGAGGAATACTCATAGGATTTTATTTTCCAATACAGTTTCCACTGTGTTCATGGGAAAAGATTTGTTTTGCTAAGCAGAGTATAAACACAGCACTGTGGCAGATCCCTCTAAAAATTGGTTCAAGTCAATACTGATCTGCTTTTCCCACATTCTTACTGGAAAATTTATTTTTCTGATTTCTCTGGCATCCCTCTAAACCTAAAGAATTACAAATGAGAGAAGCATTTGCCCCCCTGAGCTTCATGTGCCACATACTGCTCCAACAGCTCTAAACTTCCCAAAGAGAAAGAGAAGAAATATCAGAGAATGTAGAGCTCCAGCTTCAGATAAGGAGGTTGGAATAATTTAGAATAATATAATTTAGTTTGTTTTGAATTGCTTTAAAATCAGAAAGCCTGGGAGAAGTTCTCCATGTACCAGTTTCTGGTCACAGTCTGTGTAAAGCTGGAAGGGAGCCACCAGCTTGAGGAGGAGAACTCTGGTGTACATTTGTATTACTGAAAGCAGATGTGGGCTTAGGGCTCCAGCCAAAATTTCAGAGTAGGAAAAAAATGATCTGTCTTCAATTCCTCATGGGTCAGAAAGAATGGGATAAATCAATACTGGTGCACTGGTGCACTGGTGCTGGGGAGATGGCTTTCAGGCCTGACGTGTCTGATAGAGATGCTAGTTCATTCTAGACATGATAAGAAAATCAAGCTGCTGCTGCCTGTGTCCAGCCGTGTGCCTGCTGCTCTCCTGGATGGAAAACCTGCAGCTCCCTGGCCTCGCAAATGTTGGTTGGTGTGAGGACATATGATTACAAAATGATTTGTTAATGGTGACTTGGAGAAGTTTAGCTACACGTGGTTTCCACCACCCCTTTGTGCCACGCTGCTCTCCAGGCCCTGTGTCCTCAGAGCATCGCTCTGGGAACCTCCAGCTCCACGGGCCAGGAGCCATGAGCAGGAGGTGTTTGGGTCACACAAGTGAGGCTGGGCTGGCTTGTGACAAGCAGGGCTGTGGGGTGCAAATGAGTCCCTCCCAGCAGTACAATTATTATACAGTCACAGGATGCCCAGAGAAGCTGTGGCTGCCCCATCCCTGGGAATGTTCAAGGCCAGGTTGGATGTGGCTGAGAGAAATCTGGGATAGTTGTCCCTGCCCATGGCACGGGGTGGAGTGGGATGATCTTTAAGATCCCTTCCAGTCCAAACCATTCCATCATTCATTGTATGATTCTGTGATTTATGCTGTGGTTTAAAATGGATCCCCCATCACAGTGAGCCTCAAACTCCTTTTCTATTAGCAGGAGGTGCATGAACACCCCGGGAATCCTCCCAATCCCCCTCACCATGGCATTGCCAGGCAAAGATTTTATTTTATTATTTTAATGTAAAATAAACCCTCTCAGTGAGGAGGATTCTGCTCTTTCCCTCCTGCATTTTGGAGACATAACTGTGATTTGTTATGGCCCTTTTGTCTAGGGAAGATTTGCTCCTCAATGAGTGGTTTCTGGCTAATCTTTACTACTTCAAATTTTGTGGTAAGATCTTCTTTAGACAGAACTAGGTCGAGTATATTTCAAATGCCTTGTGTTCTTAAGATCAGTTTGTCAGAGAATCCTAAATAACACATTGCTTTATTCATAAACAGCCTGAGCAAGGCAGGATTTGCAGCCCATTCCGGGTGTGACAGTGATGTGTTACTCTGAGCTTATCAAAGGACTCCGCTGCCTGAGCCACCAGCACAAAGAAAATACACTGAAGAATTATTTGGGCCTCATTTATTTAATGAGCTGGCAGTAAAAATGAAACCTCCAAACTCGCGATGGTTGAAAAGCAAATTGCAGTGCAGATTTTTCAAATCTGTTGAAGTCCAGAGCTTTTCACTGGGTGGAAATAAATGTGACCATTGGTTCATATAAATTGCAGCTTCAAAAAGTGTGTGAAATTGCTGGGGGATTTCTGTGAGCCATGGAGGTGGTGATTTCTGATGTGCATGGCTGGGAGCAGAATCTCTCATATAATACCTGGGGTTTGAACCCACGAAGGAGAATTTAAAAGATTAACAGTGATTCAAATATCGATAATTTGAAGAAAGAAAATGAGCAATATTTTAGTTGTTGGTCTGACTCACTCCTACACTAGCCAATAAAAAGCTAATTTTCTCAGTTTCTATCCTTCATGTTGTCTGAAGTTCTGGGTCCCTGCACATCAGAGGGGCAGGTCTCTGGGCTGGAAGTCAAGAGACTAACTTAATTTTTTTTTTCTTATTGTTACTTCAGCCATGACCTGTTACTTGAGATTAGAAACATAATCATAGAAGTCTGGGATGATTTGGGTTTGAAGAGGCCTTAAATACCACCTTATTCCCACCCACCCTGCCACAAGCAGGGACACTTTCCACTGGACCAGGTTGCTCAGGGTCTCGTGCCCCTGTCTGTGTGATGCCTTTGCTGGTCCTCTCAGGAGAATCCAAGGGAGGTAATGGCGACCAATTATTTCCAGCTACACTTTTCCAAAGTAAATGACACTCATCTCAAACTGAAAAATTTGTGTTGGCTTCCTCCAGCATGGTTTCATTCCTGTTTTTTGCTTTCCCTCTCTGTCTCCACAGCTGTTGAATCACTGCATTCCTTGAATGACCAGATCTCCCATTTTATCGTCAACAAGTCAAAAACCCTGGACGAGGATGAAGATGCCTTTTTGCCCAGTGAGAAGGAATCTCTGAAAAGTGCCATGATGCTGATGAGGCACCTCCTGATGGATGCACAAGTAGGTGATCAATACACACACGTGTTAGGATGTGAGGAAGGCACATTACACGGATATGGAGGAATATATGATTTTTATGTGCAATTTTAGCAGTGGAACACATTAATTGCTGACTCTTCTTTAAAACTGATTTTGGCTTCTGAAATCTGCAGCTGTGGGAAGGATATCTCAGTGCACAGAGTGTGCAGCTTGCCCTGGGACTGAGCCTCAGATTCAGGATTGAAAATGGCTCTTAATTTCAGGAGAAATACAGCAATGTACCCATTGATGGGAACACAGCAATAACCCCATTGATGGGAATCCAGCGTCAGCACTACCAAAAGAAAATCATCTTTCCACTAAGCATCTGTGCTGAATGCCAGTTTTAGAAGCACCAGACAACTGAGCTGTTGGTTTAGCCAAGCTCTAAAATGCCAGTTAAAAGTCATGAAATGATGTGCAGATGTTTCTTTGTGCCTTTGCTGCTTCAACAAAAAATCTCTTTCTCTGTAGCTTTGCTGTGTTGCAGTGTTTCCTTCAGCCTACAAAAACCACCCTTTGAAATATTAATTGCATTTATCTTTTTATATTCCCTTTTGGTCTTTATTTGCAAAGCCTGGATGGAAAAGGACAGCTTCTGTCAGAGGGCTCTTTTGAAACAGGGTGGTCTCCTCTTGCTTCTCCTCTGGCACACCCTAAATTCAGGCAGAGGAGGCCTGAGGCTGTCCTGAGATCTTCTGAGCTCTCCAGGACTGGGGATGGTCTGTCTGCCTTGCATGTTCTCCCACAAGGAGTCTGGTGGTTATCTTATCTTATCTGCTTCTCTCACTTTCAAAACCTTTGGTCTTAATGACTTTGGCCTGCATCACTTCCCATGGATCTTGTTGCATGTGGGGAGTGGCCTGGCGGTCCCGGCTGTTATTGGCAAACGTATTTTAATGTTGTGTGTGTTTGCACGAGGAGTCAGTCCAGGCTTTGGAGGCTGTGGAGTGCACAGGGAGCAAACCCTTCCTGCTGTGCTCAGGATTTTGTTTCTGTGGGGATGCTGCTGATCTCACTTTGGCACATCTTTAGCCAAGTCACCCCCGTTTACCCCAGACCTCCAGAGTTAATGCTGTTGAAGAGTCGTGGAGAACACAAGGGGTTAAACTGTGCCTTTGGATCTGCTTCCACAGTGGGAATAGATTCTATAGATTCCGCTGCAGGTGGGAATAAAATCATAGAATCCCAGAAATCCATAGAATCCATGGAAATCCATGGAATCCTCCCGGTGAGAGGCTCTGTACAGAGATAAGCTGAAATATGGTACTTGGTACTTTTACTCCCTTCTCCTGGCATGGACCTGATTTTGACTGGTGGATAATTTGAGAAGAGAACATCCAACTTGAAATTTTGGGCAGGAAAGTTTGGGTTGGAAGGGACCTTAAAGCTCATCCCACTTCACTCCCTACCCTGGGCAGGGACGCTTTCCACTAGACCAGGTTTCTCCAGGCCCCATTCAACCCTGTCCAAGTGGTCTTGGACACTTCCAGAGATTTGGAATACCTCTGGGGAGTCAGGCATGAGAGCAGGGAGATGCTTACAGACATCTGCATGTGGCAGATTAAAATAAATATGGGGCAAAAATGTACCTATTGATAATCCCCTTGTGCAGGAATTCTATTTTTAGCACCTAAGAATTGCTTTCCTACTTATCAGCTGTCCTGAATGCATATTAATTGGTGCCTGTGATAGAGAGACTGATTAGGAAATGCTGAGAACAATGGGGAAATGTCAAGTGCTCCAGTATCCTCACGATGCACCTGGATCCCTTCCCAGGAAGGACAGGATGTTTTCTTGCCTGGGATTTTCAAGTTGGAAGAATGACAAGGTGGAAAGTGGTAGCGGTGAGTAGAAGCATGGAAGTAAACAGGTGATAACATCCAGTTAAAAAAAACCCCAATAAAATAAATCCTCTGAGGAATGAAAGAAACATGAGGCTGGCAGGAATATCAACAGGAATATCCCCACCAGTGTGTGAATATAAATACGTGCTAACCCTGACTGCAGAGTGCCCTATGGCTCTAATCACACAGGAGGAAGAAATATCACCGATGCAATTATTTCCCTTCCCTTCCCTGCCCTCTTTGCTTCCCAGTTAGTGGTTTTATGGGAAGATGGAGCCCTGCAGCTCTGAACAGTATTGATTGTGCGAGCCTCTGTACAAAAATAAACTGAAATCCAGCGCTTGGCACTTTGACTCCCCTCTCTTGCCATGGACCTGATTTTGACTGGTAGATAATTTGAGGACAGAACATCCAACTTGAAATTTTGGGTAGAAATCAGTTGGGCTGCTAACCCAGCAGAAGTGACTGGTCAGAGGGGACAGTAAATGGGCATTGCTCACTTCTCTGCCACTATTAATCTGCTTTGAAAAGGCAGGGACAATGTGGGCGTGATGCCTCATGCCTGTTGCCCTTCTGGCATGGAGAGAAATTTTTCGTAACTCTGCTTGGACACACATCAGGAGATGTTGCTGAAACAAAGATTTCAGGTTTACCACAGATCTAACTTTGATCTTGAGTCATTTTTTTGGCTTAAGATGAATCACTGAACCAACACACAGAGCTGTGAGGGCTTTTAGAGGAGGCTGTGCTGGGGACCATGTGCATCTGCCTGTGAAGGGGCAGGTCCCTGCTCTCTCAGAGAGGTGTCACTGGGAGCACAAAGGACAAGGGTGCTCATCAGAGTGGAGAGGAGGAACCACAGCACAGAGGCATCAGGGAGCCTGCCTGGGGTTTCACAGCTGGATTTTCCACCAGTTAGAATGTGGACTCTGTGCCCCTGAGCATCAGCCCAGTCCCTTCATATATTAGGCCATATTTATTCCTCCCTTGGCTGCTTGGAAGAGCCTTTTTTGCCCATCTGTTTTGTGAATTTACTCTACTTTTCACTGATTTTAATGCCTCAGTTTTGTGGTAGTGATGTGCAAGCAACTCTGACAGCAGTGACTGTGGCTTTATAGGGGAAATTAGAGGTCACTTGTTGGTAAACTCAGCATGGAGAAACAGCTGTTGAGTGGGGGAAAAAATTCTTCTCATCTCCGATGTGCAGTTGGGTTTTCTCCATGGAGAATGGGGCATATTTTGCACTCCTAGCTAGAGAAATGGCACTGGTGGCAGACGAGGTGGCACTGGTGGGAGAATGGGCTGTGGTGTGGGCTGGCTGAGGGGCGATTGATCCATCAGCCCCATCAGCAGTGTTAAACTGCACACAGGGAGAGGTGATAAGCTGTGTGAAGTCTCTCAGCAATAGGCTGTCAGCTCAAATTCAGCCCAGGGCAGACTGTGATTTAATGAAAGTCATTACAATCTGCAGGATCTCTTGACCCCAGTGCTCTCCATCCATTCCACGCCCTGGATAGGATTTCCTCCTCACGAAAGCCCCTGGCCACAGGGTTTGTGCGCTGGCTGCTGGCTGACAGAGCAATGGGAAAGGAGCAGCGGCCTCCCTGTGGGTGCGGGCTGGGGCTTTGCGCCCAGATCGCTCATTCCTGATGTTCATCCCAGGATTGCAGCACGGTCCTGACGTCAGGCAGCACCTTCCCTTCGTGAGTCCATAGCCTACCTGGCCAGGGGGAGGGCTCCAGGGGGAATGGAAAGTGTGCTGTCTCAGCTAAAAGGTGTGCTGAGATAATGCGGGTGCACAAAATCAGGCGGAGAGGAAAGGTGCATTCATTCCCCGTGACATGTCCCATCCTCCGCCCGGTGTTGGACTGAATAAACAATTCCGCTGCTGCCAGACAGCCCCGTGCACGGCGCTGTTGCAGAGACATGGCAGCCTGTGATAGACTGTCACTGTTGTCAATCATTTCTGACAGTCCTATTATGCTCAGAAAGGATGTTTGCTCTGTGCCTGTTGCTTTATAATCCTCAGAGGTGGAATTTTATAGCCCAGCAGTGTTTTTTCCTCGGACATTTCCCTAAGCAGGATTTATTGCTTCTGAGACAGACGTGACATGAATCCATTACACCTTCAAACTTTAAATCACCCCCTAGCTTTGCTTAAATTACTTTTTGATTTGTTTTACTTGAGTTTCTGTTTCTAATTGCAATTGTGAGAGACTGGACTGGCGTGGAACAGAAGGTCCACAACATCCAAGGGCTGAGCCATGTGCATCAGCTCTAATCCAGCTGTGTCCAAAGGGATTTCTCTAATGAACAGAAAAGGTGCACCCAGGCACCCAGCACCAGCCCTACATGTAGGGCAATATTCTCTCTCATATGAAGGAACACATGAAATTTTGCTGGATGCCTGTTGGAGTGAGACCATCTCTGGACTCAGGCCCGGAGGAATGCCAAAGCACAGGAGTTGAATTTGGACAAACTGAGATACATGAGGTCTTACCAAAGTGAAATAGAAATATAGAATTTTTAACTTTTAGTAGAAATACATGCTAAGTGCCTTAAGCATTGAAAAGCTGCAGCAGAGACCTTGAGCATAGTTCTTTTTGCTGTAGCAGTGTTATCCTTTCATAGAGTTCTTTATTTTAGGCAAAATATGGATAGAACTAAATTGTTCACGTTTTTTAGATATATTATTTTAGACAAAATATAGATAGAATGAAATTGTTCACATTTTTTAGATTTGGTGTTCACATAAACAATAAGAGCTGATAGAAACTGTATACACAAATCTGTGTAATACCCATGTAATGCTTACGATTGTTAGAATTAGACCAGGATAGGTTAAGAAAAGAAAAATTAGAATCGTGTGTAAATCTCATTGGTTAATTAACAAATATAATCCACACTTCTGTAAGAAAAGAAAAAAAAATATTATCATTCATTAGAAGAAATTAGAAGATGATGTTTGCTGCCTGCTGTTTTGCTGCTGCTGCTGCTGTTGCTACCTGGATTTATCATGTAACCCCCTTCGAACTCTGCCTTCAAGAAGCTATGAGACTGTGAAATAAAGAACTTAGCAGAACAGCAGCCTCCTCTGCTCTCTTTTACCCTGGTCCGAGAAGGAAGGGTATCCTGTCAAAAGCTCAACAGATGCCTGCCCTCAAAAGCCAAGCTTTCAGGAAGTTCAGTCCATTTGGTTCCTTCCATGAAGTGTTTAATTGACTTCAAGCGGATTTGAAGTTCTTTGGGAGAAATACTATCTCTTCAGTGCCTTTCCCAGCAGTGTTGTGATTACCCTCAGGTGTTGCTCTGGAGGGAATGAAAAGATGCCAAAACCATCTTTGGGTTTGCATTGGACTTTTTGAATGAGGTCATACCACAAATGATGAATTAAAAACAAGATCAGGTTTGTGGGGCATCTGGCTTAGATTTACTTGTGTTGCAGTTGCTGTCTAGGCATGAGAGTGTGAGGGCATTGAGATATTCAACTGCTTCTCTGCTGGGGAGTTCATTTATTTCTTAGGTAAAGGCAGAAAATCAACCTGGTGGTACTTCTAACCCAAGTTGTTAACAAAATAGTGTTCTCATTACCCAAAAATCACAGGGGAAAGAACACTTTCATTTACACTTAGAAGTATTTTTTCTTTAAAATCTGCTGTTGTAGCAGGTTTGCGTGTAGGTTTTTTTTGTTTGTTCGCTTGTTTTTTTTTCCTTTACTCTGAATCAAATGGCTCCAGCCCTCACTGACTCGTGGGACAAACCTTTAGTGGGTGTGTGCCAGGACAGGTCTGCAGATGAAGTTAATGCCAGTTTGGACAGAGGATATTGCCTTGTTTTTCTTTGGAAAATATCTGAGTATTTGAGTTGTCACCACCCTAAGCCTTTTAAGCCTGACACTGATACCCTGTAAATAAATCATTTAGGGTGAGAGTCTTTCAGTTTATGGAAAAAAAGAGTATCTACTTGGCATGACTTACATTTAGCCATTCAACATCCCACCAGCTGTTGGGCTTTGGCTTTTTGTATTACCCTCCCTTTCTAACCAGACAAAATAATAATTTCTCAAGCCCTTTTACTTTATAAACTTTTCTCCAGTGGTCCCTGTTGCCTTCCCGAGCAGGCTGTTATGGAGATGGCCACGGTAATTGCTGCAGAACTGGTAGCAGAGCAGAGCTATTTCCCCAACTGACCTTTAAAAATGGTTCTTACTTTCTACAGAGGTCTGTTGTATAAAACCAACCATGTTGTTGCAATACTTTGTTTGTAACTTAAACACTTCTCACCATCTGTTCTTCAGACTTATAGCAGAGCTTCAGGAGCAGCGCCCCACGACCTTTATTTTCACGCGAGTGGGTCCTATCAGTATCAACAGGCAGAACAGGGGAAGGAGGATTGGCTCTGTGTTTCAATAAACTGAAACTATTGGAGTTCTGAAAGTGTCCTTGTCACACCGATGTGTTTCAAAGGCTGCAGAAATGGATATAATGCAAATTCTGTTATGGAATACTATCAAAATGCAGCTGTAAATTAGTGTTCACATATCTTGGTGTTCATTTATCTCAGCCTGCACATTCCATGAGATGGTTTGGTTTGGAAAACAGCTTCAGTTCAAGTCAGGGTGTATCTAGAGGAAAGCCCAAAAAACAAACTTGCTGGTCTGCATGTTGTAATTTTTTTACATTAATCTCGCCATCCTTTTTCCATAAGAAGGAATTTTCTTGGCTGCTTCAAGCCAGCAGCACACCTTCTAATGATCCCTCTAGGCCTAAAAGGGAGCACAAAAGATCGACGTGTGTCGAAGGAGGAGAAGATAAAAGGCAGAACCTCTGAAGCTTCATCAAGGACCTCATTGTGTCTAATGACATCATTAACATGTGTTACACAGCCTGGCTTGTGGTACTTGTCCCTAAACAGGTACCTGACAACCTGCTGCCTCTCTCATGTCCTGGGAGGGGAAGGAAAATTCATTTGTGGGCTGCCTTAATTAATTCAATTTATTTGGAGAGTGATGTGCTGTATAATGAGGGGTCAGAGACACCCCTAACTCAGGTGAGCTGGAATGTGCTGCTCTCTCTCCCAGCACATCTTTAGTGACCCACAAGTGGTGGGTCCCATCCCTCCTGGTGGTCATGCCTGATTCAAAACCTGTGAATTGCCTGAGCCAGGACTCAGGACAAGGAACTTTACAAAATGATTGTAAAAATGGGAATTGCAGCCTTGGAGAAAGACCAGCTCCTTTTTTTCCTGAGAGAGTTGCAGGATGAATTTATGAAGCTTTTGTCCCAGCAGCAATGTGTGCATTTCCCACCCCTCAGGGGGTCAAACCTGAGCTGGAACCATGCAAAGGATGGATTCCATTGCCTACCACCAATATGAAGAAGTATTTGTATCACTAAATAATGGTGCTGAATCCCAAAATTCCATTTGCTGTAAGACCGGTGCTGATAGTAATTCACTGGGTACAAGGTTGTTCAGCACAGTGACATTGGGTCGGTTCTGATTTCATTCTCATTCTTTCTTATTTTGCTCTCCTTTGGAACTGGAAAAAGGCTCATTATTCCAAATTAGGTTTGATATTGCTATTGAAAGCTCAGAAATGCTTTCAATATTTGCAACCCTGCAAGACTACAAGACAAAAAAACCCAAAATAAATTACGAGGAGAGCATAACCTCACCTTTAAAAGGTGCAGAAGCAAGGCTCTCAGAAGGTTTGTTGTTTTAGTTGCTTATAAGTTAGTGTTGGCTTTTATGTTTTTTATGATGATGTGGAGGTTAGCAGGAGAGGATGGCCATGTCAGTGGAGAGGTCAGGCTGGGGTTGTATAGCAGCAGCTCAGCACTGTGCATCAGAGAAATAAAGATACACATGTAAATATATATATATATTTTGTGTGTGTGTGTGTGTGTGTGTGTGTGTGTGTGTAGACAACGGTATAGCAGCTGAGAAAACCTGATGGACACCTTTCCTCAATTCAGAGGGGAGCCAGGACTGATTAAAAGAGAAAATACATAAAGATGCTGAGACCTCTGCAGACAGATCTCTGCAGATACTGGATCTTGTAAACTGAATTCATATCCAGGTAATTCCAAAATTCCAGTTTCTGTGATTCCTTCACAAAAGGCCCTCACACCTCTGAGCCAGTGGTCCAGGACAGAGTGTTTCATCTGCAGAGTCCTGTTGAATGTGGAAGAAGTGGTGACAATTTTGTCTCACTTAAAACACGATGTGTATTCATGAGCAGGGGGTGTGTAAGAGCTCTGCAAGCTTTAATTGGAGTTCATAAGAGAGAAACGATGAGTATCTTCACAAATGTAGAAAAAGCAATTAGGGGAGGCAAGAACGTATCTGCTATCGCAGCAGTTTATCAGCAATGCAGATTTCTCAGTTAATAACAGAAGAAAACCCCAATTGTACAGCCAGCAAATGAGACAGAAAATCCCAGTTAGCCTCACTCGGCACTCGGGAAAGACAGGATGTGAAGACCCAGGAAAATGTGTTCTATTCCCTCAATGTGTTTTCTCCTGCCTGGAGAGTCTCCTGCTCCATTTCCAGTTAGCAAATGAGCTAAAGCACCTCATCTCAACCTGAGGTGAGCTGCAGCTGCACCGTGGTGCTGGACCAAGCCAGTGGGAAGTCTGAGAGCTCCACCCCAAAGCAAATCCTTCTCCTGAGTCAGCTGCAAACTTCCCCTCCAACCTGTGAGCTCAGAGGTCACCAGGCAGCGCCCAGCAGGAGGTGGGAGCCAGCCAAGCTTTACATTTGTATTTTTGTCTCAGAAAGACCAATAAATATTTAATGGCTCTGCGAGACAGAGCGAGCGTTTGCGTTCTTTCCCCATATATCAACAGTTGCTTTAAGCACTTCCTTGATAAAAATTAAGCTGTTTCTCCATGTTCCTTCCTTGGATGCTGGTTAGGGAGCTAATTTTCTAAGCAAAAGCTGTCTTGCTTTGGAAAACAAATTCAAATGGAAGAGCTGGTATTTGAAAGTGGATGCTGGGCTGCTATTCCTGCAAAAATACTCCAGACAGCCCTGTGAGTTAACCCTGGCAACAGATCTTGTCCAGATGTGGTAATCCTTTATACTTTAACTCCTTCTAGGCTGTAGGCTCAGCTTCTTCCTAGGTGAATACATTCCATTCGAATTCATTTGCACAGAGCTTTGGCAAACCACAGGTTTTCTCTGGACTCCAATTTTTCCCAGAAAGGAGATGGATTCACTGGTTGCAAGACCCTGTCACCGCTGCAGATCTGCTCTCCCTTCAGGGAAAAGGTGTCTTTCATCCGTTGCACAAATTTAGGGATGTAATTTAATTCCCATCCTCCTCATTTATCTGTGAGTTGGGAATAATATTTGCCTACTTCACAGTGATCGTGTGAGGCTCTTCATTCATTAATGTGTAAAAGCTTTGAGATCCTTAGGATGAAAATTGCTTTAAAAGATGCTGTTAATAATAAATATCAAGTAATGCACCTTGGTACCTCTTAGCAATAATTGGTGCTATCATTCCTGCCCAACTCTTCCATGAATTAAAAGGCTTTGAATGGGACTGGAACCACGAATGGGATTGGGACCAATTAACACATAATCATATGTCAGTTTTTATATCCTTAGCATTCCTGTCATGGGACTCCTGGGAAAATCTCCATGGATTTTAATGGTGCAGTGTCAGAATTCAGCCCCAGACATGTTTGTGGGATAATTGCTGGATAACCTGCGTTCTTCTGGTAACTTGGTTGCTTAGTGATTAAGCTAAAAGCAAAAGTATGCTGGTTTAATATTAACATAAATGGAATTAGCCACCCTTTCTGTGAGTTAAATGTTACAGGAAAATTCTCATTATAAGGAAACCATGATTGTTTTCTTTTGATATATAAATTTAATTAACTATTTTGTTGATAGTTTTTGACCTGCTCACTGTACTTAACCTCCACTCCAGCATGTGGAGACTGGCTTCTATGGAGAATCCACTAATTCGCTGCTTGGTCACCCAACTTACACTTCTATTAGATTTCAAACACACGGCCCTCACCCTTCTAAGCAGAGAGGCTCTGAATATGCATCCCAAGTAAATAAAGAGTTCACATAAAGAAATTGCCTGATCGTTCAAAGATATCAACATTATTTCTGTGGAAGGGGAAAGCACCGAACCTTGGAATGACGCGTGGGATGGAGCCGGCACAAAGGACCGTGTGAATCAACACCGTGAGAAAGCTGGTGGCCAGTAAGGTGTGGATTTACGGCAGCGTGTTTCCCACTTAGGGGCAGCCTCTTCCTCCTGGCTGGGAGTGAATCGTGTGCTGTGAACTTTGCTGGTGCCACATGGGGGAGATGTTGAAGAAGAGCTGGATTGCTCCACTCCAGCACAACGACTTCCCAGGGAAGAGCAGCCTGAGGGGTTTAGGAGCCTAATTCCTTTCAGTTTCCTCCCTATATGATAAGTATATAAATATCCTGTATAAAAGGGACCTGTGCAAACCACCTGAAAAATGATCCCTCTTGGCTTCAGGGCGCACCCAACATCTTCCAGCTGCCGAAGGTGCTTTTGTAAGCAAGACCATGAAGTGATCAAGGAAGAGAAAATAAGAAGTGATGCAGTCCCTTGTTTTAGCACCACTGCAGCTCTTGCCCTCCTGCCTGGCAATCTGGGTTTGGGAAGGGATGGTTTGGAGGAGCTGAGGGAGTCTGGCTGGCGTGGGGAGCACTTAGCAGGATTTCTTGCTGCTGTTTCCTAATATCCAAAACATAAGGATAAGCTCATACAAGTAGCGTGTGATTTACTCAGGCCCACTGGCCATCTTCCTTGTTTCTTCTCAGAATAATACTTTTCACACTGCGAATTAGTGGTTAATGCTTATTTATGCATGAGAAATCTCCACAGAAATGGCTATAGGGAGAGTATCTGTACTGTGTGAAAGCCAAAAATGTAAGATTGTCTTTTTGAATTACCTTTCCAATATCTATTTTTTTCTGCTGTGGCTTAAAAAGACATTTACTCTGGGACTCTGATTTGTTTTATAATATTCTAGCAGCCAGGTTAACAGGTAGAACCAGTACTTTTGTAAAGGGGGTGAGCTGTGAAGCCGGGTTAGGTAGCCTGGGGGAAGTCAAGAGATCTTCATTTTTCGTCTTAAAAAAAAAAAAAAAAAAAGGAAAAAACTACAAATGCATAGCACATACCCCAAAAGCTGGAGTGCTGCCCCCTTTGAACACGGGCTCCAGCTGACTGCAGGGGAGCTCTGGCTCCTCTTTCAAGCACGACTTTCCCTTTCTGCCCACAGACAGCCAGAGGCTGTGAGAATATAGCAACTTTTTCCTCTCTGTCTTTCTGCATAGAGGAATTCAAAATCACTGCATGATGTGTGCCCCAATTAATATTCCCCGATTGTTTCCCTTTCCCTTCCAAATGATGTCAGTCTCCATTATTTTTGGCATAATGGTAGTGAGAGGAATGTCTCTTTTTCAGAAATATTTTATCTCTCATTTTTGGATTCACAACAATCTCTACTCATCTCAGGATTTTTATTTTTCTTTTTATCCTCTTGCTTTTGACTTACATTGTAAAAGACCTACAGTAAAATAATGAAAACTGTCTTAATCTATCACTACTCAGTTTGTACGTTATTAATAATGAAGGCAGTGTAATTAGGCTGCAGAATGCACAGTGAACACAACACTAGGATGTCCTTAACTAACATCTGTGGCTGCTGCTTGGCTTATATTGGCACAAGCCCCCAGGATTTTACATGAAAACAGTGATTTGTGTCTGGCATTGCTTTTACAGAGCACAGGGGCTTCATTTTGTACTGGCTGCCTGTTGAAAGACAGCGTGAAATCCATGGCAATGAATGCTCAGCTCTATTTGAGTCGTACTTAAGGTGCAGATCCTGGTCTCAGTGTCATTGCTTTGCTGAAAACTTTTTTCTCTTTTGCCCTTGGTGGCTGAGCTGATGGGGTGCCATGGACAGAAACTCATCTCTAAGAGGCCCTTCTTCTCTTCTGCCCCTTGCTGTCCCCTTTTCCTTGTCAAACCCTCGTGATCCCCATCCTCATGCCATGTTACAAGGAGACCAGGAAGGAGCAAGGTGCTTTTCCACTCTGTCATCAGCTCAAGCTGGTGGTTTGATCCTCTGCCCGTGTTGTCCTGACCTGTGACATGTTGGGTCTCTGGTGTCAAAGGCATCAAAGGTGTCTCTGTTCTAACTTGTTCCCGAAATGGTGGGGGCAAATCTCACCCTTAATGCACATGTAGGGCCACACAGCCACACTGCCACGGAACTGGCTGTGTCCACCACAGAATTACGGAATCATTTAGGCTGGAAAAAAATTGTTAAGATCAACATGTCCCATCCCTCTTTGACAGCTTCCAGCTGCTGGCAGGACACTGAAAAGGGGTGTTTCAAACAAGAGGGATGTTTAGATCAAATATAAGGAAGAAATTCTTCCCTGTGAGGGTGGGGAGGCCCTGGCACAGGTTACCTAGAGAAGCTGTGGCTGCCCCATCCCCGGCAGTGTACGTTTCAACCCTTCTGCCCTTCCACCAGACCAGGGTGCTCCAAGCCCTGTCCAACCTGGCCTTGGACATTTCCAGGGATGGGGCAGCCACAACTTCTCTGGGCAACCTGTGCCGGGGCCTCACCGCACTTACAGGAAAGAATTTCTCCCTTATATTTGATCCAAACCTATTCTCTACCAGTTTACAGCCATTACTCCTTGCACTGGAATGGATTGAGGTGCTCCTCTCTTGGCAACTTTCAAGCCCTTTTCCCCAGCTTGCCAAGCCTCCAGTGTCTGTTAGCGTAACCCCTCCTGTCACAGCCAGAGTCATGATCCGCCCCGAATCTTCCTGCTGTGCTTACATTGTGTATATGATCAGTGATGACTCTGCACAAACAAGAAAATAAACCAGCCCTACAGCTGTGTGAATGTATCAGCTCTGCGGAAAACACAGAGAAATGCAACGTTTGCAGAAGGAGGGAGGGGAATTGAGAGTGCAAGGGGTTTTATTGTGGCACGTTTGAGAGTAGAGACCACAATACAGAGTGAATAAAGACCTTATAAAAATACTTGGCAGCAACTCCTCTAAATCTTTCAAGGTATGAGTTTCTTATTTTAGTTGATTTACTGAGCTGACAAAGAGGCAATCATCGTTAATCAAAATAACTCACTCCTGCTCGAGTATGAGAGCTGAAGTTAGATGAAGGTCATGGAAAAGAGATGATAAACTAGCTTGGGGTCTTTAGTGGCTGGAGTTTTTTAGGGAGCTTATTCTAGAGGGGATACATATTTTGGCAAATGCTGATGGTTTTTAAAATGTTTTTTTTTCAAGAAGCAAGAGTTGCATCTCTCACAGACTCACAGATGTGATGCACTCAAGTATGCATGAAGGGATGATTTCCTGACGGCTTTTAGTAGCAAGAGGTGCTGTATTGCAAAGCATTTGGTATTCTCCTGAAGGCAGGGAGGGAAGCAGAGATTTGGATGAGATATGTAGGAGCTGAGAAGCGATAGGGGCCTGTGAGTGCCAAACCACATTTTCTGGGGAAGCTTCAGGAGACCAAGCCACTGACACTTCTGAGAAATGTCTCTCTTGGGCATCATGGAGATTTCTGTCCATGTCTAAATCCATTTGTATTTAGGGAAGTGTCTTTCCTAGACGTTTGATGGTGCAATGTTTCCCTGCTGCGTTCCTCACCCTGCTCAGGTGTACACCAGCCCATGTAGGACTCACCCAGGAGGATGGTGGTGAACACCTTGTTCAGCAGTTTGCTGGTGGCTGAGCCCCAAATAATGCAAAACTGAACAGGCAGAAGCCAAGAATCCTTCAAAATTATGCTAATGATTCTTAACAAGTTCCATGTTTTGCCTTGAAACTCACTTCTTTAGCTAAAATGTTCTCTGTATTCTGTCTAGAATTAAGGGAAAATATCTAAATTCAAGCAAAAGTGGTTGCCTGAAGCAGTGAGGACTGCCAGTGCCTGCAAGCAATATCAATTAGTGTTCTGGTGCCAGAATTATCAATACCTCCCTTGCCAGTAGCTTTTATTATCAAAAAACTGGGTTGATAACTGTGTATTTCACTTGGATAACACAACGTGTGACCTTAGCACAACAAAGGGACACGAAATCCCTTAGAAATTTTGTTTAAAGTTAAATGTTTTGTGCTTGAGATTAGTTTTCTATTCCCTGCTCTTCTTGCCCCATGGACTCATCTGATGAATCTAAACCTTGCCATTTAAAAGCTTTCATGAGGTATTTGAAATTTCTAAATAACACACTTATACGTATTATTTTGTTTGCATCATCAGTAGCACAAACACTCCTGGGGACTGCAAATATTCATGGAAAGCCAACAAAAGAGCGACTCCCAAATACTGGGGACAACTCCAATATTAAGAAAGCTGTAAGTTATAATACAAATAGCATACACCTATGTCAGCTCATGAATTAAATTATATTTCCAAGAGATCTCTTGTGGCAGCCTACAAAAATAATGTATTATGTGCTCAGAGGCAGCGTTGGACTGATACAATGAAAGGGGGATAATTAAAGGCTTTGCAAATCCCAAATGTGCCAGCAGCTGCAGGTCAGCTCGGGAAGCAGCTCTGGGAGCCACATGTGTCCCTCCTGCAAGGATGGAAACCCATTACATGACACTTGTGGAGAGTAAACCTGGAGGGGGAGCAGCTTCTGTGCCCTGGATAAATATGTAGAAGAAATCCACTGGGTATGATGCAAAAAAAAAGAGTGGTAGCAGGTGGCAGCACTTCTTTTCACCCTACAAAATGAATATTTAGAGGCAAAATGGAGAGGAGGAGCCAATTAGTGGGATTACTGTGCTTCAAGAGGCAGGTGCTTGCATTCCAGCTAGGAAACTGCTGCTTCCGATGAGATGAAATGCAGGTGCTTTGTATACAGCAGAGGCTTTGGCCACGAAGTTTTGCTAATTACAGAAGCAGAGGACAAAAAGAGGTAAAGCTCGACAGCAGCTTGTTTGACAATGAACAAAGGACCCATAAGGCAGCATTAAAACTCAAGAAAAAAAAGAATTTTCAGAGACAAGCAGTTCTGCAGGTTCATTGTGGAAGCCATAAAGAGAAGGGGACATGGTCCTTTGAATGGTGGGGAATAGAGAGACGGGGATAGCTTGGCTCTGTGTGGTATTGCTTTGGGACGTAAGGAATAAAATGGGCTAAAGGGCTTGGCTTTGAGCAGAATAATAACTGTGGCCACACATTCCTGCTTAAACATAGGAAAAATGAACATCAGAGAATAAACTATGGGTGAGCACCAGAGAAAGGGCTAAAACAGAAATCCTTTTGCTCGTCTGGATGCAGCTCTGGCTCCATCTGAGCTGAGAGTGCCTTTTCCTGGCTGCAGAGCAGATGGTCCCTCTCGGCAGAGCGGGGAGCGAGAGCCGCAGCCGGCACGGGCAGGGCACGGCGCCCGCACCCTGCGGGAAGCACGGATTGCACAGGATTCACCCCCAGCCTGGCCTGGAGAGCGAGGGAGGGGCCTTCGTGGAGGTTCCAATGATGATTATCTTGTCTCAGTGACAATTTAGGGCTGTTCCCAGTTACTACAGGATCAATAAAAGAAGGGAAAGAGGGAAATAACTTCGCTGAGGTGTATTTTAGGGTGCTCAGACTGTGTTTCTCTTAGAGAGGTGGCAGTGCTAAACAGTTTGGGGTGTTTCCACTGCCTGAACCCTTTGCTCCTGGCTGTGAGCTCTGCCCACTCCTCAGCTTTGCTGCTTTCTGGTGCATGAAACAAAATCCCTTGGCCCTGCCAAGGATGCTCTTCAGCAGGTCACCTTTCTCCAGGACAGCAAAGCTCTTGAGAGCTCATTATTGTTGTATCCAAAGGATTGTTTCTTGCCATTTTTAAAACATGGTCACTTGGAACTCAGTGGGATTGGTGCTCAAATGTGGTTGCAATATAGAAATTACAGTTCCCTGGCGTGCCTGGATCAAAGCTGGAGTCAAGAGTTTTGAAATTGTTATAATATTTCTAAGAAATGTGAGATCAAATGGTTGCCAGAAGTAGACGTAATTATTTTTGTGGAAACAGTCACTTTAGTACAATTTACATACAGACATAGAGATACTAAAGGCCCAGGTCCTGCTTGGTGTTGCAGATGTTAAAGGCTGATGCAGACATGGGGAAGGCAGGTTTTGTTATGAGCTTGGAAAGAAGAGAGCAGGACTTGGGGGGCGAAGACAAACTTCTGAAGCTTTGGGTGCCCCTCTAAAATAAGTGGCCTCTTGGGTTCATTATCATCATATAACCACTCAAATTATTAAAGGTGAACAGTGTGGACACAGAAAAATCTGCTGGTAGGCTGTGAGAGTTGGGGCTGTTGAGCCTGGAGGAAAGACTTCAGGGAGACCTTAGAGCTGCTTGCAGTATCTAAAAGGGCTACAGTAAGGCTGGAGAGGGACTTTTGACAAGGGCCTGGAGTGACAGGATAAGGAGGAATGGTTTAAAGCTGAAGGAGGATAAATTTGGATAAGGTATAGGGAGGGAATCCTTCCCTGTGAGGGTGTGAGACCCTGGCACAGGGTGCCCAGGGAAGCTGCGGCTGCCCCATCCCTGGAAGTGTTCAAGGCCAGGTTGGACAGGGCTTGGAGCAACCCGGGATAGTGGAAGGTGGAATGGCAGGGGGTGGAATGAGATGAGCCTTCCAACCCAAATTATTCTGCGATTTTTCCAGCTCCTTGGATTTCTGTGACTGCTGACAGTGCGTAACCAGGATTAAACAGCCAAGTCCTCGAGGAGAAGAATAGATGGGTAAAAAGCTGCATCAGAAAGAAACCTCCTGGGTGCAGCAGGGACAATAACCGAGGTTTCAAACAATGCATCTCCGTAGGTGTCACAAAAGAGGGCAGCCAGGAGGCAGCCGGGCTCTGGCGCAGGCTGGTTGAGAAGCACTCGGTGTTACAGCGCTCGGCTGCCTCGGGCAAGGGAGGATAAGGGTGAATCCTGGGATAGAAACCTCGGCGTTGCACTCTTCAGAAAAATGAGAGATCTGAGTAATGCCTTTTTAAACAAAACCTCTAAACAAGGGAACAGCTGGAGGTATTTGTGGGCGATCCCAGAGCGGAGAACTGAATGGAAATATTTTCGTGGATATTGGAAGCTCTCGAAAGGAAGCTGGGTCTGGGATAGAATAGCCCAGAAGAGCAGAGTTGTGAAAGAGCTGTAATTACCATATGACAAAGCAATTAAAACCTGACGAGCAAAGGCAGCAGAATGAAGCTTATGAAAGTGGACAAGGGTCCAAATGTGAGCTTGATAGTGAATCCAAAATACCACAGGGGGAAAAGGTGCCCGAGGCAGAAACCTGGATGACACTCAGCGAGATTTGTACCCATGGAGCCACGCTTAGCTCCTCAAATGCCCACACTCACAGGCAACTGCCTCCTGCCATGTCTTTCCCTAGGGAATGGTGATTTTCCCTTCTGGGTTCTCCAATCCTCCACACTGATTTAAATAAAACCTGAGGCAGGCTGTGTGTGTGTACTCAGCCAGGTGTGCTGCTGGATTGTTTTAAAGAACTGACCTTATATAAATTTAGTTGTTATGTGAAGGTGTTTATTTGCTCCCTTCTACCTGAATTTTGCCATTTGCTACTATTTTAACTAAGTTTTGTTAGAGAAAATGGCTCTAATTTGCTCTCGTCTCTCAGATGTGACAAGAGCAATGCACACACATGTGGCTGGCTAGTTTTTCTCTGTGGCTGAGACTCACCAGTCAGATAAACTATGAAAATTTTAAAAAACCCAAACACTTAAGGACTGTCACCACATCAGACACGGATTTGCATGAGAGCTCCGTGTTTTCTCACATTTGAGAGAACTGGCACAAGAACTTGCAAATCTGGAAGAAATGTCCATGCAGGTTGACTGCACAAATGAATTTAATCGTTTGCACAGAATCTGTTTTGTTGCTTCACACTGTAACAACACCGATCTGATTATTTTTCTTTGCTTTAACCAGCAAAATGTCTCTCATCGGTGTTTGCATAATTAATGCTATAGGATTCGGCTTTGATCCAGCGCCATGCCAGGAATCGCTGTGCTCTCCAATCTGCTGCAAAACAGCATTTTCTAGCACATTATTTTTATTCTAATGCTGTAATATGGAAAGCCCTGCAGTGCCCTGGCTAATGTGGCTTCTTCTGTCTCTGCATCACAGCAGTTGGCTCTTCCCTGACCTGGGAGAGCTACAAATCCCATTAGTTTAAAAGCAACATCATCCTGAATGTGTTCCTGCTTGCAAACTCCAAGCTGCATTTGTCTATTAGATAGATCTACACAGTCTGGTTGTAATTGGAGTGTTTTAAAACCTGCTGGAGCAGCAAAGCACTGCGAGGTGGGATGTCAGAAGGACTTACCCAAGCTTTGCACGGTGGGTTTTGTGATGCAGCTTCCCATTTTGACAGGAGGGTGCTCAGGTCTCTGCAGGAAAACCCACCATGGCTGCGGCTGTCCTGTAAGAGGTCACATTTGCTGTGCGTGGGTTGGACTGGTTTAACTGGGAAAAACCTTGGAGGTCCCTTTATTGCTTCTCTGAATGATCCATGGACTACTGACCAAAAGGGAAATCCTTTTGGTTTCAAAAGAAGGGAGTATAAATAATGATAACACGACCTTCTTGTTACTGTGTGGTGACAGAGCAAGCAGGGAACATGAGGGGTGAAATTAAATAATGTCATCACAATAATGAAGCAGTATAATCAATAATGTACTCAAACAGATGATTATACCCTAATAATGAGCACATTCCTTCCTTCCCAGTGAGTTCTGCAGCTTGGCTACCTGTGCTGCTCACCAGGCACAGAGCCCTTTGTGCCTAATGGATTGAAAAGAACTTTCCCCCCTCTTCCTTTCATTTTATTTTAGCTCTCCAGCTTCCCCTTGCACACTCCAACCCCCAGAGCCCTTCCCCTCAATACAATGCCTGACCAACTCTGCATTATCTGCACATCTGTAGGATGATGTGTCAAGAATACTTTTAACCCTTCATCCCTCATCTGGCAAAGAGGTCTTGGACCAGGTCCTTAACCCCTCACTGTCTGTTTTCCACCTGTAAAGCAGGTTGCTGTTCTTGGCCATGTGGGTGTTTGCCTTGGGATGAGTAGGGTGCTTACTGATACAGAACCTTCGTGATTGGAAGGGCTGCTCTAATCTGTCTTTATGGCTCTAAAGCAATAGTGGTAAACAATAATGGCTTAAATAACTTAACACACCTGGCCAAATATCAGTGAGCATCCAGCTGGGCCAGGCCTCTCAAAATGCATGGAGGGGAGTTCTGGCCTGCCTAAAAACCTATCTTGGTTTTCTCTTTTTCAGTTCCAAAAATTACTTGCAGGGGTGCGGGGGAAGGAAGGTGGGTGAGATTGTGCTAAGCAACTTTCGGTACGCTTGGAAAGTTTCCTCTTTATCTGGCAGCTGTATTGCTTTGCCTGATAAGCCCTGCAGCCAGCTCGATTTGACAGGATAAACCACAGCAAGCAGCAAACTTAATCTCCTTGAGGCAAATGGAAATGATGTCTTCCTGCAGATCTGTCTGTGCAGATCCCAGAGGCTGCTGCCAGCAGCAAAGTTTGCTCCCAGGGGCTGCCCCTTCAGTCCCAAAGGCTTCAGGCTGGAGATGCAGGTGGGGTACACCTCAACATCCCAAATTCCCATGAGCTACAGGTGGTGGAGGCTGCTGTTACCACCCTAACCCTGTGGGCAGGATTTCCCTGAGAGCTCTTGCATGAGCAGGACACAGCAGCAGATTGCTCCATTTGAGGTCTATTTCCATGGATGTGATGAGAAAAGAGATGGTGGTGTGAAATGACCATCCAAACAGGACCTCTCAAATAAAGGGAGGAGAGGCAGAGGGTGGGCAGTGAGCGGAGTTTCATTGCTGGAAATCCAATGGGGTTTGTAAATCCAGGATAAAAGGGGGAAGAGATTAAGCAAGAACTCTGGAGGGATTTTGGAAAAAAGAAAAAAAACAGAAAAAAAAAAAAAACAACCCAAAAAACTTCCCCAAACTCCTCAAAACTCCAGACCTGACTGTGTTTGTTTTAAGACCATCAGCAGAGTGAAGCTGCTGGTGGTACCCCCAGGCCATGCCCCAAACCACAGGAAGAGCACAGAGGAGTATTAGTGCTAAAAGCCCCTACAGGGGGTCCAGCGACACTGGCAGAAAGGGACATAAAAGCAAAGTGCACTTCTGGGTAATTTTCTGGGCTAAAAATATGGATAAAATAGAGATAAACTTTCGAACATCATTGTCAATCACCTAAGGACGTGGGCAAGTATAACTGGGAGCTGTGTGCTGAAGGCAGGGGGAGTTGTAAGCACCGATGTCTGGCAAGAAATGGGAAATTTCTACTTGAGCAGATACTGGTTATACCTGGGGATAACTTTTGGGTGGAAAACACATTGAAAGCATTGATGTTTCTATACTCCCAGGATGAAAGTTGTTCCGCTCAAGCTTCTTGGTCTTTTTCTTGTCAGTACTAATGGGGTCACTTAATGCACAACCTCCAACGATGGCTTTGGCTCCCACCACAGCTGGCTGCGGGTTTCTGCTCATACCTTCCAGTGATCCCACCATGTATCTCACATTTCCTCTCTTCCATCATTTCATTACTCCAGCAACTCCTATCCTTGTCTCCTACGGAGTAGTTACAGAGTTTTACCACTTGGTACAAAGAAAATCTACCTGATGTAGCACGCCAACAGTTAATTTTTAAAGGCATAATTCAGCAAAGCAACTTAAAATCTAAATCAGACAAACTAAATAAGAATAGGATCTCTTCTGCAGATTTATAGGTGGCAAACTAAAATGTCAGGGGGTCGTGTATTCATCTGTCAATGTGTAAAGCAATTAGACAAGATAATTGGGCAAACTAAGTTTTTGCAAAGATCTGGAAAATGTATTAACTTTCCTTCATTAGCTTTGATAGCAGTGCAGAGTCATTGGGGGTGGGTATAAGGTGCAAAACTGAGTCTGGATTTAGGATTAAGGTGGGAAATACTCCAATGGGGAACATACATCCAGTCTGCTTTCTCAGTGTCTCAGGCACAGCTTACAGGAGGAACAGTTTGCTGTGTTCCCTTGTGTTGATTGAGGAGGGCTCAGTAATTGAAATGGCAGGGGCAGATGTAAATATGAAGCCCGTAATATGTCTTAATTTAATCAACACTTTGACAAAAATCCCAAGGAAGTAAATAATCTGTTCACTTAGCAGATTTTACTGGGGTGTATCCAAATCTTTTGTGGCAACAAAGCCTCAAGCTGAAGTGTAAACAGCAAGAATTATCAGAATTAGAAACCCTGAGCTCTGCTTCTATTTTTGTTTTTTCCTAAGGAGGGCTGCAAAAGACGTCTGGACATCTTTAACAGGGTCACAAGCAACAGGGAGCCACAGAGACTGGGGCAAAGAGTGCATCCTTCTGCATGTTTACCTGCCCATCCATTTTTCCTCCTTGTCCATGTTTATGTGTTTATATCTGCTCTGCCATCAGTTCATATCTGCCCTGCTCTCACTTTAATAGCTGGCATATTTTAGGCATCGAGTCTGAAATAGTTGCAGGAAAAAGCAAAAGTAAACTCTAAGAGGCAGGTTCAGAACTACCCCTGAATTAAAAAGCAGGCTTCAATATTTAATGATGAGGTACTAAATGATGTCCTGACGATTTTATTAAACTGAAGTCAGGCAGCAGATTTGATTTAGGCCATCCAAGCTTTCTATTCCCCCTGCCTAGGAAGGCTTGTGGCAGTAATCAACTCCCTATATTCAGAGGAAATTGTTTCTTTATGGTTTAAAGTGTGAAGACTCTTCTAGATAACCATATATTGCATCCAGCAGGACCCTCTTTTAGCACATTCAGCATTGGGAGAAAGGAGCAAATAGCGACAAAATTAAGGGAGAAATTGCAGAGCAATGGCCTTGAATTGATGCAGGACCCTAATTCAGCAGAGCACTCAAGCGCACGTAGAACTTGTAATCTCTGTCAGCTTTGATGAGGGGGTTGTGAACCCAAAAGCTTTTCTACCTTTTTCTCAGATACATCGGCTGGTCTAATGAAATCAGGCTAAAACTTTAGGGCTCTATGTCTGCAGACCATTCCCTAGGTCTGTGTTGCTGCTGCCTTGCACCATTCAACCTGGATATCGATGGATATTGATGCCTTCAGCACAGGCTCCTCTCAGACCTGGTTTGCAGCACCAGGACTAGGATTGTCTGGACAATTTAAACACACTATTTTTATGTTATAGCTGGAGGTAAGGAGTTATTTCCCACAGCCATGAGCCCCTGAGCTGATCAAACAACAGGGTTTTAGCAGGTTCATTACTGCAATTTAAGCACTACACAGAAACAGCCACCAGTGAGGGGATGGATGATCTGTTTGTACGAGCCTGAATTCCCCCAAGATTTAGCATTTAAGGAAATTACTGCACCATTCCTTCATGCCTCATACACGGGAAGCTCTTGGATAATTATCAAGTTCAGGGGGAAAAACACACAGATAGAAAACACATGGATTTTTAAGCTGTGTCAGAGTCCTTCCCAGGAAAGCCCATGGCTCGGGCAGAGCTCCCAGGGCACAGGGGCATTGGTAGGGTTAAAAAGGATTTGTACTCGTGCACTGGGACCTCCATCACAGGTTTGTGTGTCACCTGACCTCGAGCACCACTGACAATGTGAGTGTTCATCAGACAGATGCCATCAGTGGTTGCTGATTTCTCCCTGAGGATGCAGGAATTTTTGGAAACCATCACTTTAGCAAAGCTCTCCACAGGAATAGATGGCTGATGCACAGTGCTGTGAAACCTAGAATCTGAGTATGCAAGGTTAATAAACACCAGCAAGTTACCATAACTCACAAATTAAAGGCCCCAATTTTCACAGTCGGGCTGCAAGATCTAATTAAGGCTGGTGGTGCAATTCAGTGTTCGGAGAGTAACTGCCTTGTTTAATTTATCCACGGATTCTGCTGCCTTCATTTTTTTCAAGTAGCAAAGGAAGATAAAGCAAGATAGACCTTTCCCTCAGGACCGAGTCCATCTGCAGCAGAAAGCTTTGGTTCCTCTGTGCTTTGCAGTTTATTATTACTTCTCACCGGTTATTTTCTGGGTAATAGAGGAAGCTGCTGGGTTTATTTTATCTCCTTCATCACTTTAAACAATGTCAAAGACAGCTAATGCCCACGATGGAGGGTTTGCTGTTATAAATATGAATATTATTAAGTATAATTGGTGCATCACCATTATCTTGCTGGTGTGTGCCTCGGGCTGGATGCCTCTGATGGATCTGCAGGCCATCTTGTTACATCTGGCAGAAAGATTAAACAACCCTAAAGTCACTCCTCGTTTCCAAATAAATGAGCAGCTAATTGCAAAGCCCACATGGGACGAGGCTTTTGGGTACTCCTGCTCGGCCAGGTTATTGGGATATTCCTGGTACACCGTGGGCTTCTCCTGGAAATAGAGAAATGATAAAGAAAGGGAATTATTAACACAAATTCATGTTGGATGCTTCCACCCTAGGAAACCAAGCCTTTGTATCATGGCACCTCTGGGTACCAGGATCCATTGGGTTGGAGCGTGCCAAGAAATGTTCTTCACTGGGGAGGAATCCTTCCCTGGGAGGGTGGGGAGGCCCTGGCACAGGGTGCCCAGAGAAGCTGTGGCTGCCCCTGGATCCCTGGAAGTGTCCGAGGCCAGGTTGGATGGGGCTTGGGGCTGGGCTAGTGGAAGGTGTCCCTGCCCTTGGCAGGAGGGGTGGGACTGGATGAGCTTTAAGGTCCCTTTCAACCCAGACCACTCCATGATTCTATGATTCTATCATCTGTGCAGAGTTATGTCCACAATAAACCATTTTTTAGCCTTCAGGTCATCAAATGCTAGCTGTTAAGTAAAAATAAAGTATTTTGAGTGTTGCCTTTATGTGTTTGTAACCACTTGTTTTTAATTGGTAGAGAATTGGTTCCCACAGAGGAATTAGGGTTTGGCAGCCCCTTTTTCTGGTGTTTAATGCCTTGCTCAACCTGCCCTTGTTCACTGTCCACACAGATCACTCTGGTATCTGCTGTGCTGGAGCCATGGAGAGTCCTGCAAGGGACAGAGAAGCCCAGATTTGGCAGAAAAGCACCGTGTGACATTGTTATTCATCTAAAGAACTGTGTGAGTGATGAGAGGAGTCGCTGGGAGTGCCTGCTCGGGCAGCATCTGCTCGAGGGGCTCCTCTGCCCGCCCAGGGCCGGGCAGCTCATGCTGGGGGCACAGTCCCTCTCCTGCCTTCCTCAGCCAATTTTGCTCAAAACCCCAGTTTCAAGTGGTTTCCTGCTTCACTGCTTTCCTGGTTTGGCTCAGCATCTGCTGCAGGAGTCGAGGGATTCCTCACCCGGTGTTTCTGTTTGATGGGAGACCCTCGAGCCCTCACTTTTACTGAAGGAATTAAATATCTTACATCAGATTTTTGAGCACCCACTGCTCCAGATGAAATCAGTGGGGAGCTGCATCCACTTCAAGTTTCAGAGCCCATTTAGCTTTGATTTGCATCTGGTATCTAGGGCAAACTCTGGGAAGTGTCTTATTTCATCCAGTCTCACCGATGTCTGTGATTTTATCAGGAAGTCTCAGGGTATTTGGTGTGGTTTTTCCTTAACATCCCAGCTTTAACCATCAATTGATCACATCAGAACTGAGTCACTCAGTTGAAAATAAAGGCTTGTGTCCCCTGAAACATTGAATAACAGTCAGGAAAACACAGAAGCAGAAAGAAAAAGGGAAGGGAAAATGCAAGAAAACAGAATTTTCTATTGCAGACATCTTGTAAGGCATCCCTTGGCCAAAAACCAGGATTTTGGGAGGTCTGAGTTTGGTAACCCTGCAGGAGAGCAGATGATGTGAGGTGCAGGAGGGGCTTCTGGGTGTTTCCATCTGAGTTGGAAACGAAGGCTGCCCAACCCGGCCTCATTTTTTCACTGGTGAACAATAAAACTATTTGGTTTATAAAAGGCCAACGATGTTGTATGAAAGCAGGGACAAAGTGGGAGAGTGACTGCAGTGGCACAGTCCATAGGAAATGTGGGAAGAGCTCTCCTGGTGCAGCCCTCCTGGGTGATGCTCATGGGTGGTGAATCTGTGGGAGCTCTGTACCATTCCCTGGGGAAAAAGCCTTAATATGGAAACGTACAGAACATATGAATGAGTTCAAGCATTTTTCACTCCAGTCATGGAGCAGCCACCCTGGCATGGGACTCACTGGGAAGGCAGACAGGACAGGTGGGGTGGGAACACTGTTTGAGCATCTTTTCCCGTTAGAGGGGATAGCAGAGCAGAGGGCTCCAAGGGCTTTGCAGCAGGGAGCAGGAGCCAAGGCTGGGGTGGGTACCTAAGGCATATCCCATCCCAATCAGTCACTGGAGCAGACCATTGCTCATTTGCCATATTTGCAAAGCTGGCATCTGTTCTTTGGCCAAAGTATCCCTACGGGCATCAATATCCCATCAGGCTCTCAAGGCTGCTGTGTCCACAGCTCCCCCAGCGCTGTTTGGGAGAACCAGGCGCCTGATCAATGTTTGACCTAAGCTGCCTTTCCCATTTTTGTTTTCCCTTCCTCTCTCTGCACACCCAGCACCATTTCTCACATCCCCAGATGGGTGGAAGGGAAGAGGCAGCTCCTTGTCCTTGGCTCTCCCATCCCTGCACCAGCCCTCAGCCCAGGCCAGCTCCCCACCTTGATGCCATGCAAGGAGGAAAATTCCCTTTAAACACACCAGGTCAGGGAGCTTTCCCACATGGACACTGCCCTTTTCTCCACAGCCACGGCTGCTGCTTGGGGCAGCTGGTTCTAATTACAGCTGTGTAATTGCAGAGCTGCACTCGGCCATCCCAACGAGGGACCGCTGCCGGCAAGGCCGTTCCTCGGAGAAATGCCAGCTCTGGGCTCCCAGCACCGCAGGGAATGGTTGGGAATATTTCTCTTCCCTCTCTTTCTGCCCCAGCATTCCCCAGGCTCCACAAATTCTAACTTTCACACACCCAGGGAGGAACAGTCATTGTTATCTCAGGACTGTGAGCCAAGGAGAGAAATAGGAGGACAAAAGAGCAGCTTGTTTTGTTGGGGCTTTTTGTTTCCCTTCCCCAGCTTCATCATTCTTACGTTCCTAACTCCGTCTGCAATTCCAGCCTGCTTCAGGATATCTCTTGCCAGCCACGGATGCCCTGTGGGATTACCCTTTCTTCTCCATTGTCTTTGCCTGCTTTCCTGCAGATAATAGGGAATGCAGCATCTTGCATCACAACTATTCTTGGAAAAACACTGAGTGCGGTGGCTGTGCTGGCTGACAAGGGATGGATGCTGGGATGGCATGAGGGAAATGTCTGGGGTAGAACTGGTCAATCAGTGCAACAAAAACCTTGTCATTGCTATTGGGGTTCCACTGGTCCCATGTGTGTGGCTGCTCCTCAGAGAAACATCACAGACACCACAGCAGCAGAAATGAAGGGGGAATTTTCATCTCCTATTAAAGCAGGTGTAACTGGGCTACACCTGGGCTCTGAACCCCCCAAACCAGGGGAATGGGCTGCAGTGCTGCAAGGTTTCCTTCAGGATGGGCTGAGTTGTGCCTTTGTATTAGCTAACCATCAATGTCCCTCCCAATAAAATCATTCTATGATAATTTCTCCCGAGACACCCAATACCTTTGGTTTGGGCTGCTTTTTGCCTTGCCCAGCTGTGCCACAACAGTCACTTCAGCTGCCAGTCAGGAGGTGACACAGGGACCTGCACACACTGCATTGGTTTCCCATTGCACTGATCCCTGGGCAGCCTTTTTTCCCCCCTCAGTGGATGCAAGGAATGGTACGTGGTGTGTGCCAGGGCTCTGTTTGCCTTCTTTTAGAATCATAGATTCTAAAATCAGTGACTAGAAGTCATTAAAAGCAACAGATTCCTCACTAACAAACACTTTGTGCCACCACCTGGGACTTTGGGTGACATTCCCAGGCATGGTTTGGCTATGAGCCTCTCCATCAGAAAGCCACCCCTGTGCACTTCCCTGGCATTTGACACTTGCCCGTAGCTCCAAGGACTCACCTGTGGCACAGTGAGAACTCTGGGAATTGTTTAATTTAGAAACAGTTCTCTTTATACAGCTGTTTATTTCTCATCCTTTATTCATTTTCATTGCTGCTCAGGAGGAGATTTGAGATTTTTCCCCCCAAAACTTTTCATCTACATTTAGTACCTCTGGTGGACCTGGACTCATGCTTTGCCTCATGGTTTCCAGCTGAGGCAGGAAGACAGCGAGATATGAAGAGGTCACAGGAATAATTTGCTTAATAAGATGTGTCTTCCTACCTACAAGCAGTTAATGTTATGTTTAGTCCCTGAACCGTGATAGGTTATAAATTACTTGTTTATCTACCTCATTTCTGGATGTTTCCATTCTCTGCGTGACATTCAGATCCCTTTTTCTGAATCCTTCTGCTTTTGGGCACTTCAAATCACACAGCAAATGGATAATTTTGAAAGTAAATTCAGGGCTTATTTTTCAGTTAGATTTCAGTGGCTTATTTTTCCCCCAGCAGTATCAATTTCCCAGGCTTCTTTTCTTTATTTGGGATGGTGTGTTGTCTAGTAAAATGCCAATAAAAACTTGGGGGGATATTTAGGGGGAATGTCTCTTTCCAAGGTGCATCCCAGATGTTAGGGCTCAGGGGAAACCCAGGCTTGGTTATCCCCAAGTAAAATTCCTACAGGATTTGGAGGAGCCTGTGCATTCCCATGCCATTTTTTTTCCAAGCAAGTACTTTCTCACAGTGTCTAAGTACCCAAGTGGGGAAGGAGAGGCAAAAAATGGAGGTAGTTGGAGGACTATGTGAAATTCAGAGAAAGAAGAGCAGAGGAGGAGGAGGAAAAAAGTGCCCCAAGGCAAGGGAACGGGCTCCAGGCAGGGAAGAGGATACAGGGATATTTTATCACTTCTTTCCTCTTTAAAATCTTATTTCTCATAACCCACTTGACAAGTTCAGCAGTTTCACTCAAAAAAAAAAATCCTAGAACTATGAGAGAAAAGTGGCAAAATTGGCGCTGGGGGTTGTGAGGCTGCTGGTCAGGCCATGTCCTGGGAAATCAAGATTAGAAAAAACCATGTTTTTAAAGGCTGTCCTGAACTGATTAACACCACAAAATCACTCCAAAACTTTAACAGAAATACTCTAAGTTTTTAAAGTTCACCTGAACATCCCTGTGGATCTATAAACCATACGAACAGAGGGTGACACGGGCAAAAAGTGACAAAATGGGTGATTTAATCCAATCAGAAAAATTTTTCAGTGTCTGGTTAAAACAAATGGGTCATGCAAAAAGAGTCCCTGAATTTCCTAACTCTAAAACTAATGTGAGACATACCAAAATAACCTGTTCATCAAACTGAAAACAGAAAATTAGGCAAAACTTCTAATAGAATATTCAATTTTCCTCTGGGTCAGGCTACATCACCACAATCAAACCACCTGGTTGTTTCAGAGGATACATAAAAAATTACTAAATACATTTTATTGCCAAAACATTTTGAAGCAAAGTTTATTTGCTCCCGTTCTGTTGCTAATTCCTCTTGTAAATATTGTGTGAAGTGTTTGTTGTTCTTTTAAACTGTGAGCAGCTGTAGTGGTCTGGGAGACAGCACTAATGAACAGATGTGTATGGCAGAAAAAAAGCTATTATCTTGCTTTTGTTCACCAAAACTTGTTAATTTGGGACTACTTGCATTTCAAACGGCAGTTTTGTTATACACCAAAGGTGTAATAGTGGTCTTTAGAAGCTGAGATAGTTTTTCTGCCTTTAGTTTTTCTTTTCCTTTATTTACCTACCTGTAAAATTAAAATCCATGGATTACCTACACCAACCCAGCTTCCTACTGGTTCCTTATGGTCTGCAGGAAGCTCATATAAAATAGAGTGGGGAAAAGTTGGCTGTAATCAGTGGAAAATGAGAGTTCCCAAAGCCCTAAACAGTTTACATAAGCATCACTTATATAAGGAAACATAATAAGGAAAGAATTTTGTTGTGGTGAGCCATGGCCAGAGCCATGGGCAGCTGGACCCAGCAGACCAAAAGGTCCAGTGGTTTGAGGCCTCCACAGCACAAGGGCTCGAAGGCACAGTGAGCACACAAAGAGCTGTGTGAAGCACGCTGACCATTGGCTGCTGCCCCCCCTTCCCCTTACAGTTCATATTTGGTTATCCCTCCAGAAAGTTCTATGTTCCTTGGCTGGTAATTGGCTCATGTTGCTCCTCTACCCCCCACTCCTTCCCCCATTCACCCTAATCCCTTTTCCCCCCTTTTGTAAGGCCCCCTAACTGGTATTTTATTGGTTATTGTATGCTCTCCCCGCCTATTATGTAGGGGTATAAAACCCCATGCTGGCCTGATTTTACCGGCTCTCCTGGTGGCTTCTCCTTAGGAACAAACCCTTCCCTGTCCCACGAGGGAGTCCCTCCGCTTTATTCCCTCCTCCTTTGCACCTGGCCATTGGTGGGCAAGGCAAACCCGAGCTGGAGCTCTGCCTGCCCCCCAGTGCTGTGGTTGGCTTCCGTCCCCCACCTGGGGTAGGTGGGACATTGCCCGGTGCCTGGGCAGCGTGCTGGCTGCCACAGCACCACGGCAGAGTTTGGCATCCCTGAACTTCTCTTTTCATGCCTTTAGCTGACTGGGATCTAATTGTGGCCTTACCAAATTAAGAGAAACTTTTCCAGTGTTTCAGTAGGGGCAGACTTAGATATTATTTGGATGCTTGTGGTAGTTGCTGTTCCCATGAGATGTTTGGAGGCTCAGGGAGTGCACAGGAGAGCAATAAGCAGAATTAAAAGGTTTCGGTCAGGCTGGCATTGCTGGGGTGATTTATCTCTTTAAACCACCATCAAAATCTGGAAATCTACTAAAAAGCCATGTACAAGTGGTGTTGGTTATCTTAAGGCTTCAGCCATGCTCCTCTGGGAAACTGAGTTTTTGAGATGTTAAAGTCATTGGGGTGGAGATCAAGGGGCTCAGTCTGGGAATTGCCTGTTGATGGATTCATAACAAGAGATTATGGAAAACAAAATAAAATAATCTCCTTGATAATCCAGAAAAATCTCCTCCAGATCCCTTTGTACTGCCCCTGTGTGGAAGTGTGGAAATCCAACTGAGCACCATGGATCTGGAGAAGTCCAAACCAGGGGATTTTCACTCCTTTCTTTAGATTCTTCTTGAAGATAAAATATACATACACTTGTAACCATATATATATGTGTGTGTGTATGTGTACATATACATAAAAAAAAGTGAAAAATAAATATATGTGTGACTTTGCGGTGTATTTTCCAAGCCTGAATCTCACTTAATTTCATCTCTTTTGTTTCTGCCTCTGTCCTTTTTCAAACTATTAATTTCCTCCCTGCCTTTGACACTGACATGTTGTCACCATGTTCAGCCTTGTGTGTCACCCCCCTGCACCCCAGTACCAGGGATCCCTTTTAACCTTTGTTGTAATTGAGTGTTCCAGTTACAGCTCATTGGGGTGACTCTGCTCCACCAGCATGTGAAGGTGGGAGGATTTTAGGGTCACCCAAGACCAGGTGATGTCCCTCCCTCTTTTGCAATGGGAATCTGTTATTATGCAGCTTGAAAACCCACAGGCAGTTCATGCACCTACCTCATGCTGCAAACTCATATCTTATTTATTGTCCACCATTTAAATTAAGTCACATTTACTGTGGCTCCAAGGCATCTTTTCCCCTTTGAATCTCTATTTCCAATTATTTTCCCCCAGATGTCATTAGCTGGTATTTGCCAAGTTGCATCTCATTTTGTTTTCTGTCTTTTTGCTTAATAACAAAAAAACATGAGGGGTCACTTTGAGGCGGTGGAACTAATGGGCAATCATGGATATTACAGAAGCTTGAAAAATTGTTAAGGTGATGAAATCTTTCTAGTGCTACATGCTAATGAAAACCCAGCATGGGGCTGTTTCTGAGATAATCCTATTTCTAGACTGATTGAAATATCATTGTGAGTGCTTTCTTCTAAATACATACATTCTAAGGATCCATACATTTGGCTTTCCATGAAATTGGAGTTACTTTGCTTTTCATGAACTCGCATATGAAATAGATTAGATGGGTGCTTGTAAAATCTTATTAAGCCACTGTTGCTTGACATTTCGTGCATGTGCTGGAGGGACAGTCTGGAGTGCGCACTGGAGCAGGGGCTCGTTGTGCTGCTCCTCCTGCCCACAGCCACCCAGTGCCTCCCTTGCAGGGCTGTGCCCATAACACTGGATGGGGACTTAGGAGCCTGCTGGTCTGCAAGGAGCCGAGTACAAAGGATTTTTAAACAAATCTTGGAAAATGGCCATATCGGTGGCCCTGTCAGAGTATTTCCTCTTTCCAGGACACTGTGGTACTGTGGGCACAGCTGGGCTGGGACAGCGTGGGGAGGGAATATTTACTGTGTGAGCCCGAGCTGCCACTTAGTGCAGTTCCCAGCAATCACTGAATGATTGCTAAATGCAGTTGGGGTGGTTTGGTGGCACTTTGGTGGTTAACAGGTTATCCCTGCCATGGGGCTCACCGAGCTGTCACGAGGTGCCAGGCACTCAGGCTCTTCAGACCTTGGCTCACGGGATCACCACGGGCTCCTCGTGGGCAGGGGAGTATGAAATGAAACACAAGGGAAGAGCTTTTCTCTGCATGACCCCGTCTCTGTGCTTTGGGTGAGTTTTATTCACTCCAAGGGCTGAGTAAAGTCCCAGTCTGGGCTCGGCTGGAATAAACATCTGTGGCTGAATAACTGCACTAATGCAGGGAACACATGACTAAAAGTGAGGTTTGTGAGCAGGGAGTTTTTATTCAGCACAAGGAAAATTCTCTCCCCAGAATGAATGGCAGCTATTCATGTCAATGAGAGGAGAGATAAGGAGTCAGGACAATTTTACTAACCCTTAATAAGGCTCCCGATCTATTTATACATCGCCATCGATGTGTGGCTCTGCTTTCAGCTGAAGACAGATGGCAATAGTTTAGTTCAACCACTTTTTTTTCCTTAGTGCTCTAAAGCCATTACGAACTTTGCTGGTGGTTTTAACTTCGGTCAGATGCTGACGTTGCTGCAGTTTGGTCCCTCCTCACCCCAGGGATGACTGCAGGGCTCTTTCTTGGGAATGCCTTCCCCACAAGGCCAAGACCTCTCCTCCCCCTCCTCCTCCTCCTCCCGAGGAGCCCTTGTTGTCACACCTGAGCAGAGATCCTCCTTTGATCCTCACTAACCATTTCAGCTGCATCATTGTCCTTCAGCTTCACCTTTCCAGATACAGATCACCCTCCCTGATCTACTGAGTTTCAGTTGCATTTAAGGGATATCAGCATCTGGAAGGATGGATCCTGTGGGATTAACACCTCCAAGAGCTGCACCAGCACAGGAGGAGATAGTGGGTTCCTCCTATGTCACTTTCTTTCCAGCTTCAGGGAATTGTGAGCTAGAAACAGTCTCTGTTAGTCCAAGCAGGTAATTCCTGTTTATTCCCCCAGGACCAGGTCCCTTGGTGCTGCTCTGACTCCCTTTAACAGCAGCTTTAACTTTCTAAGTAATCTATAAAACAATAAAAATATTAATGGTGTGTCAAAATGTGTCTGTTTAAAATATCCCAATAATATCCCTGTTTTGTCCAGGTGAAGCTGTTGGATGGAGGTGGTGTGGCAGTGCAGGATCACCATGGCTGGGGTGGGAATTGATGCCATTAGTGTGGTTTATTGACATGGAGGAAAATCATTAATTCTAGACTTTATATGAATTGCTGCTGGTTTGTTGAGTTGGTTTTTTTTGTTTGTTTGTTTTTGGGGTTTTTTTGTTTGTTTGTTTGTTTTTCTTTTTAATATATAGAGCTGCATCCTCAGAAATCACCAGATGAAATCTCTGGTCTGTTCTCTGTCTCGGGCACCCAGAATGATAAATTTGGGCTCTAAAACTGCAATGCTGTTATCATGTGCATTCCTGCGCAGCAGTTTATTGGCTTCAAAGGTCCCAGTTGTATATTTATTTTATTTTTACTCTTTTTTCCCTATGTCTATTCATGTTCTTTATAGTGCAGAAAATGAGATTTGTACACCTACTGAACAATCCCATGCACCAAACCCGGATGGAGGGCAAGGCCACCACTGTTGTTCCTTCCATAGACCCTTCTTGGGTGTTTTTGTACCAGGCTGCAGTTTGAAATATTATGGGGAAGTTTAGGAGGGAAAAAGATTTCTGCTCAGCTGCTGAGATAATTTTCTCTGAAATCATATTCCAGGAGGCTTCCTTAATATTTTACATCACATGAAGCTGTGACCCCTTTGGCTTCGTGGCATATGTGTCTTAAAAACACGCTCTTTGCATAAAAGCCTTGGAAATGCTCTGAAGCCTGAGACTGCAGCGAGGACCAAATCCATGTGATGTTGTCATAACAACAAACAATAATTTGAAATGCAGATTTTTCATCTTTACTCTTTGGTTGTGATTGAAAGCTGTGGAAAATGGGGGATTTGCTGCACTGAGATTGTTCCTATTAGAATAAGAAGGTGATAATGGGAGCTGGTAGGATGCCCGAGGGATCAGGAGGATGATTTATGAATACTCCTAAGCCATAACACAGCTAAACCAAGAATTAGTTGTTTTTCTGTGGTGGCCTATCCAGCTCTTTCTGTTGAGCCTGTAAGACTGGTGTGTCCACCCGGGAGTCTCTGGGATCTCTGGAACAAACAGCTTTCCTGCCGGTAGAGCCCGAACGTGTGACCCGCCGATAAACCTGTGGAAATTGCAGCGTCTTTGGTGTTTGTTTCCAAACAGGTGTTACATCCCTTGGAGCAGATGAAGGGAGTTTGCTGGGTTATTTTCAAATAGCTTTTGCTGCTAAAAAATAATGTTTCCTTTTTGTGAGGAAGGGGTTGTGTGATTCCCCCACGTCTGTCACTTCATCAGCCACTGCTGCTGTCACCTGCTTTTGTGCTGGCGCTGGAGGTCAGGCTCAGCTCCCAGTCCAACCCATCCCACAGATGTTCTCCACAGCCCCTCTGTAAATCCACAGCCATTCCCTGTGCTGCCACTCTGAATCCACAGGGTGCGACCCTTCTTCCAGATGTGGATGAAGCACTTTTACCTAAATTATCCCAGTTTTTGTGTGTTCCTCTCCACTGAGCAATACAGGATGCAGGAAGCAGCCACAGCAGTGCCTGGGGAGGGAGGGGTGGAAGTGCAGCCCAAGGCTTGCCACTGCCTCACTTTGATATTTTATATCCAGATAAGAGAAAATCACACTCTGCACGTGAACTCCGGCCTGTTCTCGCTGCCCTTTCTGGCTTCATTCACGCTCCCTTTGTTACTTTTCATGTTTCATGATGCCTCAAATGTCAGAAACCTTCTTATTTTCCTTGATAGGTTTTGTGATTTCCTTAGTCATCCATATCTGTCCTCGCTCTTTTCTTGTACTAATATCTCTGAGAAGCCAACTCATTTCCTGAGCTTTACACAAGGGCTTTTTCTTTCCCTTTTTTTATTTCTAATCTTCCTTTCCTTCCTCTGTCCCTGTCCATCCTCTTTCCACTCCCTCATTTCTGCTTTTCCTGTTACACCAGCACTTTTCTCAGTCTGCCTGGGTAAAATCTAGCCAGTTTGATTTTTATAAAAGAATAATCATAAAGTGAATATGCTTGGTATGTCAACAGAGGCAAGATTTGCTCTGAGCAGTGTAAATATTCTTGAGATCTCAGAGCCCTTGAAATGAATCTTCAACCCTTTGGAAAAGAGGTGCTGATGGCATTTGTTGGTGCTCTGGAGATGCTGGGCCAAGCAGGTGGACCACATCAGTAGCCTGCCGCTATTTCAGACTTCTATCATCACATCATCTATAGAAACAGCTGTTAGACAGAAAAAAGATGGGGAAAAAACAGACACAAGCTTTAGCTGCAATTATTTCTAGGGGCAGGTACAATCTCCAAAGCTGCAGAGATTTCTGCTTGCTTCAGATAAGTCCCTCAGCTTTGGATGTCTTTTTTGGAGCCTCTTTCAGTGTTGCTTTGCTGCAGAGTGGTGGGACAGAATGGTGGCTCTGGCCAGCTGGCTGGGGCTTGGATCCAGGGTCCTGCCACCACCTCTCTGCTTCCCTTGCAATGCCCCACACTTGATTTGCACCCCACAAATTTGACTGCTTAGCTGCCTTGTCTTACTTAATAATAATTCTGGAATAAACAACTCTTATTTAATAATAATTTGATGTTTAGGACAAATCACTGCTATGGCTGCTGCAGCAAGGGCAGTGGTTTCACTAAGAGATTTTTATATGCAAAATTATACTCTGTATGTTACTCCTCATGGTGGAATTTATTCCTTCCTCCCTCCCTTGCCTGCAGGGTCACAGTTGCAGCCTCTCTCCCTCCCATCTTTCTCAGCAAATACCAAAGCACCACATTCTTAATATTTCAGCAACATCTATTTCCTCTGTCAGCAATCCAATCCTACCTTGTCTCCAGAGGCTACTTCAGTCTCTTTCAATGATCCTTTTTTTTATTCCACACTTGGAAAAAAAAAGGGAAGGAGCAGTATTTGTACTTGTCTTCAGCCTTGGTGCAATTCCCATTTTCTGTCTGATGCTGCTGCTCTAAGCCCCCTGCAGAGACTCTCCCTTCACCCTGTGCCCCCTTTGCTTCTGCTTCTGATGGGTCAGGGGCTTCTTTCCCCTTTGATTATTTCTACACTTCCCCATTACTGCACCATCACACATTTATTTATTTATTCCTACATAACTCCAGGGCTTAACTATTTTTTTGGCACTGTTTTCACCCCTTCTATGGCCTCAGTTGTTTTACCCAATAATTTCATCTTAAGGATTTTTATTGCTGTATTTTGCCCATTAGGAGCAAATCACAGACCTTGGCTAATGAGAAGTGCTGGGTTTGTGTTACACGAGGTGATGATCAGGTCAGGGGTCCGTGAGCACTGGCCACTGTGTGCTAACCAGTGTAATTCTGTGACACAGGTATTTCATCCAAGAAAATGGATAAAATAGATATGGATGGATAAAATCAGCCACAGAGACAGAAAATCTTGGTAGGTTTCAGGTTATGAAATACCTGAAATGCACTTATTCATCAGGCTGCATTCACAGGCAGATCCCATCCAGCCATGAATTTGTGTTCGTAAAGCAAAATGTCTCCTCCTCCCAGTGAATAAGGCATGTGAACTTCTGCAGTCCTTCTGCCAAGGCTTGAACATGCATGGCAGAGCTGGTGCCCTCTGCAATTTCACTCCACCTGTGTTGGGAAAATGGGTGTATTTTTCAATGGAAAAAATCAACATGTAATCCCAACACAGACAACAAAGGCAAGATGTATATATTCCTGTTAGTGGATTGAAGGAAGTACTAGACTCCCCATTAAAGCTTTTTTTAGACTAACAGTGTGCATTAAAACCCTAACAGGTTACAAGTAGTTTGATAACACATCTTAAACCACATTCCTCTTATTCCAGATAGGATCAGAGAGACAGGGTTTTACAACTGGCCCTGTGCTTCTCTAGCATTTCACCTACCAGGATCAGATCAGCCAGCCATCAGTAATTCCCTTACTGTTAATTCCTGGGTAAGGGGTTGATGTCTGGGAGCTGCACATTCTGAGCAGGACAGCCTGGAGGGGCTCACACCTCATCTGAATGCGCTGCATGGGCACCAAGAATGAGAAACAGTGCTTGGAAAAACAGTATTTTCTCATACGTTCCAGGAATGCATCTGAATTTTGGTGCTTTGTCCACAAACCAGAATTTGCATTTGATGTGGTGCCCAGGATGTGTTTGATCCCAGCATGAAGCACGACACGGTGTGAGGCAGCCGCTCCCAGCAGCTAGGGAGCCCGGGGCTGGTTTTCTTTATCCAGCTCTGTGTTAATAGTCTCTCTTTCAGCATTTTGCCCTTTTCCGTGTAATCAAGCAACCTCTCTGGAGCTTCCTTCGAGTTTGTGGAAGAGTCCAGGTTAAAGCTATTAAAACTGGTGGGTTTTCTAATCTGAAGCAGCAGAATTCTGTGTTTCCTTCTGCCAACAGAGCGAGGCGTTTGGACAGGCAATGCTCCACAGAGAGAGGCAGCAGCTGGTCCAGGCCCTGCTGAGTACTTCTGATTTTCCCTTGAAGTGGAGAGATGTGGAGAGCCATCCACTGGGATCACAGGCTGGCTTTCCACATCTGAAACAGCCATGGATAATCCCGGCTGGATCAAAAACCATGGCCAGAGCCGCAGTTCTTCCAGATGCTGGATGCTGCCATGGCTAATCTGCTTCTGGGCAGTACCTGCCCTTTTAACTCCTTGCTGTGTGCTGTGTACTGCACATGTGGTGCTGTGTTGGCCAAAGAGGACATACAGCTTTCCCTAATCCGTTTGGAGCAGCGTCAGAAGTTGCTGACAGCCACTTCACTGGGAGCCGTGATGAGAATTTTTAATTCCCCTCTTTGCAGCATGAGATATTTTCAGCCTGGATGGCTCTATTATGATGCTAAGGAGTCTAAAATAGCACTTTTTTCTGCTGATGTCATTTTACATCAAATACAGGGCGTCATTGCTTTGGTGAAGAGCAGAACAGGGACGGGGTGTGAAAGTCCTGATGCCCCCTGCAGCATCAGAGTGCTCTGCAGTTACTGGGGCTTTGTGGAATATTTCTAGCACTGCCAGCCGGTCTTGAGCTTCTGCAGTTCAAATAATTTGTTCATCATTTGAAAAGAGAGAAAAGTTAGGTGGGATTTGAGGAAGAAAGTCCTCCCTGTGAGGGTGGTGGGGCCCTGGCACAGAGTGCCCAGAGAAGCTGTGGCTGCCCCATCCCTGGAGGTGTCCAAGGCCAGGCTGGATGGAGCTTGGAGCAACCTGGGATGGTGGAAGATGTCCCTGCCCGTGGCAGGATGGAACGGGATGAGCTTAAATGTCCCTTCCAAACCAAGCCATTCTATGATTCAATGATATTTCCCTCCAGCCCGAGAAAAAACTATTTTTAGGCTCTTTTGTTCTCACAAGTGTAGCTGAGCTGCTAATAGAAAATTCTTGGTGTGCCTGAGGTTGGCAGAGCTGCAGGCAGGAGGCTCACGGCGCTCACGCCGCTCTCACACGTTTCCCTCAGGCAGCCCTTGACACCACATTTGAGACAAGCGTCGATTTGTCTGTCAGTAATTTTGGCAGCATCACAGCTCCTTTTAATCAGCTCTTTAAAGACTTCACAGCTGGTGGCCAAACTCCTGCTGCAGATTCAATGGAGCAATTTACTCTTCAGCTTCTCGTTGCGCCTGGATCCATTGCGCGATGGCACGATGTGTCTGTGGGTGGGACAGAGCTGTGCTGTCCCTGAATCTCTGTCCCTGCATCTCTGACACCCGTGCACAGGCACAGGGAGAAGCAAAGCTTTGGGGAACATCAGGTTTCTGCTGGAGATGAAGCCAATGCAAGCAGTAGGGAGACAGCAAAGCACAGGGTGCATCCTCTTTGGTTTCTCATGGAGACGATCAGCCCACCACAAAGAAAAAGGCCAGGAAAAAGATAACCTTATCCATCCCTATCACATGCACCAGGGAACACATTTTGCTTTAACTTGTCACGGCCATCAGCAGCACTGCTCTCTACAACGACCTGGAAGGAAGCTGGAGTGAGGTGGGGGTTGGTCTCTTCTGCCAAGTTTCAAGTGAAAGGAAGAGAGGAAATGGCCTTAAGTTGTGCCAAGGGAGATTCAGATTATATATTAGATTTTTTTTCCCCTAAAAGAGTGGTCAGGCATTGGAATAAGTTGCCCAGGGAGGTGGTGGGGTTGCCATCTCTGGAAGTATTCAAGAGGTGTCTGGACATGGCACCTGGGGATGTGGGACTATGCTGTAATCCAGGCAACACCTAATCAAGGTCCAGACCCAACTCTGGCATTTAAATAGTTCTTACTCCATCTTAAAGGTATGTTGGAATTATCTTTACGTTTTTAAGGACCAGCCCTGATTTTTCATTTTGGATTTGCTGTGTTAAGCAGAACAACTGCAGTTTTCCTGCAGCTGAAAAGCTTAATTTCTCTGACTAAAACAAACCCCCAAGTCCTGTTTCTCTGATCCTGGACTATTTGGCAGCATGCTGGATATCACTCTATTCACAGGAGACATTATTACCAGGAATACAAGCAGGTTATTATTACTCATGCTCAGCCTGGGTTTTGATGGGTCTCTCCAGGATCTGTTTCTACTCACTGTTTATTTTCATTAGTGGTTTGAATGATATGAGAGATGATATGGTTACAGAACCTGCAGCTCATAGGGGTGGGAGCTGTTTCAAGCCCTCTGGAGCACAGGATGGTGGCTCAGGTTGACCTTGGCTCGTGGTATTTCTGCTCTGCACAAGATGAAATTCAGTATCGGGGGTAGCAAAGTCATTTCCTTAGTAGGACAAAATCAGCTCTGCAAGGTGGGGAAAAATGACCTTGGCAGAAATGCGTGCTAAAAGGATCTGGGGTTTACTATTGATCACAGTAAATACACCGAAGGTTTGGTAACCCTCAACAGGTGGTTCAGGTTGTGGTTGAAGTGTCCTGAGAGCCTTGGAGCTCTTTGGGGGGTCTTTAGGACTTGAATAAGAAGAATTCAATGGAAATTGTGAAGGTCCACACACTGAAAAATGGCTGCAAGATTTTGGTTTGGACTCTGAAGATGTATTTAGAGTTTTTATTTATTATTTAATTGCATTGTTGGTGTACGAAGGCAATTTTCACGAGGTACATGGTGGGCCAGTGCTTCTCTCAGAATCTGACAGGTTTTTACTGCATTTCTTAGCTTCAGCCTGTTAGAGAAGGTCTCATTTAATCATGGCAGGACTGACCCTATTATTAGGTAACTCCATCTTTGTTAGGTTTTCACTGGAATAAAATAGTATCTGACCCCATAACAGATTCCCTTTCAATGAACTACTGGCAAAGCTCCTTGTGAAGGCTCTTGTTTGAATAAATTCTTGGCAGAGCTCTGGATAATGAGATTTCCATTGAATAAACTGTTAGCAGAGCACCTTTTAACTCAATTCAGAGGGTTAGAGAGGAGCCCTGGGAGCCAGGACTGTCCAGTTTGGTCTCTGGCAGAGTCACAGGATGAGAGCTCTGTCCCTGTCCCCGGGAACAGGACACCATCACCTCCATGTTCAGGCCCATGTGGGGCTTGGAAATTTCTAAAGAATCATCAAAATATTTTATTGAGTGCAATGATGTGACTGTTGAGGACAAACATTCCTGTCCCCATGAGCTGAAGATGGTTCCAGGTTTACCGTCTGAAATGTGAAGTGGGATAACCTTGAGGATAAATTTTTGGGAAACATCTCTCTATATAATTTCTTTAAAACCCTTCTTACCTGTATTTCTGGAGATACTCAGGATTATTCCCTCATTTGTGTCATATGTGGAAAGGTGGTAGCAAGTGTCCAGGCACTGCGAGCAGAACGCGCCACTTTCTCTTCCCCAATACCATTTGTTATTCCAGCTCTCCATCTGAGTTTGGGATTATGAGTGGTCAGCTTTCATGCTACAAATCTTTGTAATGGGATTAAGCGGATAAGGACATGTAGAAAATGATTAGTGCTCTCCTGGGAGCCATTAATGGTTTGTAAAGTTCCTCACAGCGGTAACACCTACTGAGTTGGGTTGTGCAGGAAGAAACTTGCACTTCCTTTAATACTAATTTTAGAGAGGCTGAGGCTCTCTGGGTAATGAGTATTGATTCCTTGGAGATCTGCTGAGAATTGTCAAGCAGATAGATTTAATCAGAAGTGGGATTCTGGTTCTAGTGCAGATAATACAAAGAAAATCACACATTTCATTAAGTTTTTTGGGGGATAAAGATAGGCAGGGAAGATGAAAAGCCTCAGTTCTCTTCCTTTGGATCCTGCGCTGTCTGCTGCTCTGCAGGACCAAAAGCAGCATCTTCCAGATTGCAGATTTTTGGGATAAAATGGCCTCAAATTCCCTTATTTGAGGTCCCAAGCCCCTCTCCAGCCACACTGAGACAACCTGTGGGGGCTGAATTGGGGCACCTGCACTGCAGAGCATCCTCTGATGTGGGTTCAGGGCTCCCAGTGCAAATCAACACAGGCAGGAGTGCGATGGGGACAAAGAGCTCCTCCAGAAAGACCTCATTTAACATCCCAGACTCTGCAGCAAGAGCCCTTTCTCTGCAGGCAGCAGCCATCCTGCTCTGCTGCAGATAAGAGCTGCAGGATTAGCCCCCCCAAAGGGATGCCCTCCTCTTGCCCTGAGGTTTCGGTGCTTGGCACCAGCTGCTCTGTGAGGGGCGAGATCCATGCTCAATCCTGTTTGTGTTGCGGCCAGCTCGGATTTGGGATATTTGTGGAGCACGTCAGAAATCTGTGTCTCGTTGAGTTATTGCTGTGCTGGCTGGGAATTAGAGCTGTACTCAGGCAGAGGGACAGCTTCATCAGGCTCAGTGTTGTGTGAGCTTTGAATAGAGATACCATGTGGAGCTCTGTCATCTTCTGGAGGGAAGTCTGATTATCCCAACTGAATCTGGATATCTCACAGTTTAAAACTGAATTTGGTTATCTCAAACTCTACACTTTTTATACTCTCTACGTTATGGTGAAGGGTGGATGCACAGTAAATCATAGAACATCCTGACCTGGAAAGGGACCCAACAAGGACCATCTAGTTCACAGAACTTGGTGAAGAAGGAAATGCTTTAAAAGTCAGAAAAGTTCCCTGATTGGAAACGCTAAACTCAAGTGCAAGGCATGAGAAGAGCAACAATGGCCAATGGTGAACAGAAAAAAAATAAACATCAGCCCTCCAGGCTGGGTCCCTGATGCTGAAAGTAGAGGCTCCTTGAGGAAATTACATGGCTGGCAGCCAAAGGAGCTCTTGTTTCTTCAAATGCTTCCTAATTAAGTTCTGGCTATTAATCTGTATTCCTGGGTCAAAGTTCTTCTATGAAACAACAAATGAATATGAATCATCTGAGGAAGAGGCAGGAGGTTGGTTTGATTTGAAATCAGGTGTCATCAGCCCATGTGAAGCGGAAATGGGCTGGTTTGTGTCTGAGGCAGAGTGAAGGCTTTGGATCTTTTTTTAATTGATCCTAAAGCTGTATGGGCTGCCCTGTTCTCCAATGCACTGATTAAGGCTGATTATAGAATTAGCTGGAAAAGAAAGATACAGCTGGATGTCATTGCCATGCAGAGATATTCCTGTGTTCCTCGGTGCCAGGCTCTAATCTTCAGAATGACTCATCCCCTCTAATATTTTTCATAAAGCCACTGCCATGGCATTGTTATTTACCCAGATAACTCTGCTCATGGCAGAGGAGGACATCATCTCCACCACCAGCTGTGCCCAGGCAGGAGAAAATCTCCTTTGGTGAACTTTGGGCTCAGCCTTTTGGGAATCATCATGGTAAAGCCGATGGATGAAACTCATGCTTGAAATTAGAGACTTGCTGGGGCTGAGGGGTGTTTGGGACCAGGTCTTTCATCTCCTTTGGTATAGAGTGGAGCAGGGGCTGTATCTTGAAGGTGCCTCCTAGGCACAACCATAATTTGTGAGGGTGTAATGTGACTCCTACATAATTTGGAGCGAGTGAGGTGGTCAGGAGGGAGTGATTCAAATATCCCATCCTTTCATGACCAGCCTGACGCTCTCTGCTCTGTTCCAGCACAGCAGCCACAGCTCATGTCAGTGTGCCCATCCTTACTTCCCCTGTATCCTACTGCATGAAAAAAACACCTCACCACACTTAAGGACGACCTCTGTGAGTGCAATTTTCTCTAAACACCTAATTTCTGAGCAGGCAAATTGCACCTCTCCTCTAATACGTAGCTGTGACACCGTAATGACTCATAAAGCCCCATTCTGGGTGCCCTCCTGTCTCCATGGGAGCAGCCATGGCGTCTCACCAGTCTGCTCTGCCTCATCTTCCCTGACCCAAACCACTCACAAAGTCCTGCTTTATTAGGCAAGAGAACCCCACACCAACTCAGTTTTTAACCCAGGTGCTTGTTGTCCATTATCAACTGCCCCAAAGCTGCCTTCCAGAGTAGCTGATCCTTCTGAACAGTCACTTTTATTAGTCTGAGATTTGACTTGCGAGACTCAGGAGCACAAAGATGGACTTTTTCTTAGGGCTGAAAGTATAGATGGAATTTAAAGCATGTGAGGAAAGAGGCTGTGATAGACCTTGCTGTTATTCCCCTCTGTGGGGCAACACATATGATGAAAAGCAGGGAGGAGGAAAATATATCCCTGGTAATTGAGACAAGCTGTGTGAAGAGAGGAGGCCAAGAGAGATTCGCATGCTGGATTCAAAAAGCAGATAAAAAACACCAGTGGAGAAAGGAAATTAAACGTAGCAGAATTGAGGGGAGAGATTTCTACACCTCTCATTAGAAAATTAGCATTAAAATAAGATATTCTGGGCAAGTAAGCTTGGGTATATTTAACAGCAGCTTCATGGAGTGGTTCATGGAACTCATGGATCCCAGTGACTGTCCAGAGTGTGGGACAGAAGGGTGGCCTTGTGGGTTCACCAAGTGGAGTTACCAAGGAAATCACAGTTAATAACCGAAGAGCTGGCTCTGAAAATCCTGCTTTTGTTTCCTCACCCCTCCAGCCCAGCCCCTAGAAGAGGGGGAACTAGTCTACTTCTCCTCAGCCCCAGAGGTCAGCTCACACCAGGGTAATCTCATCTTTCTGTGCTTGGGTGCCCACTGGCAGAGCCCCCCGCTTCTCATTTTTCATGGGGAGGAGTGAGGACATGTGTCTCCAGGCCAATGAAAGTGCCTGCGTGCCAACCCCTTCTGCACATGCCGGGTTTGCAGCCCGGGAGGGAGCAGGAAACCAAACCTGTTTTCCTTTTTTCTCCATCTCCTGCTGCTCTCCCCATCCCTAACTGAGATCCGCTGAAGGAGATGTGGAGGCAGTTTGTGGGAGTTGGGTAGAGATGGTTTTCGTTAATACGACTGTTGAAGGTTCCTTGTGTTCTGCCTAATCCTTTGTTTGCCCTTGTTCTGTATCAACTGTGAACACAAGCCATCAGTTTAATTAGCGGGAAATAGGCAGGAGCAGCAACACAGAGCATGGTGGAGCTTCCCCTCCTCGCTCTGATCAGATCACTGCCGTCTGGAGCTGTATTTTGAACTTTGGAGAAGGTGATGGGAGATGAGATAAAATGCAGTTCTGCTATTTGATGCCACTTTTAAGTTTCCCCTGCAAAGCTGCAGCACTGGAAGGCTTTAACTTGGGCACAGCTGGGGACATGTGAATGCTTGTGATCATTCCCTACTGCTGGAATTTTATTTTGCAGGATATTCCCCAGGAATATATTGCTGCAGTAAAGGAAAAAGGCTTGGGAGCCAGGAAAGGGATGGGAGCAGTTCAGAATTTCCCTTTATGGCCCCCTGATTTTGGAGTGGAAGGAAAAAGCAGAGAAAGGGGGTGATGAATCCATGCCCAGTGCACTGCTCCTTCTGTTGCCTTGATGTGTAAATAACAGATAAAGGTACTGGACAGAGTTTTCCTGAGAAAAAGGAATTTTCAAAGTCTGTGGTGTTTGGCTTTGATAACCGCTCTTTAGCCTATACCCAGAGTGTCCAGCACTACGGTATCTCGTCGGCTTTAGCCCAAGGTGTGACTCTGTGATCAAAGCACAGCCTTTAACCAGCCTGTAGCAGCAAGTTGTTTCTCAGCATCTCTTTCCAGTAACACTGTTCTCTCTTAAAGTAAGTGTGTGATTCCATCCCTCCTTGCAGTAGGAAATAACCCAGGTCAAATCAAGTCATGCCTTTGCCCGCCTGCATCCTCATCAGCAAATGACCTGTAAATCTCTTCTAAGTGAAGTTTTCTCCTTTTGATTAATCCAATAGTTTAAAATCACTTTGTAATGAAACTTTTTAGGACGTCAGTTAATCATCATGATCTTTTGTTAAAGTACCCTAACAAACCCTCTCCTAATTGCCTCAGCACCTTCTGACTCTGAATCACCAGAGATTCAATCCAATGGGGGAAAAGCAAAGATTAAAAAATATCCCCAAATGTGTGTGTGTTAGAGCTCACTTGTGGGTCTCTTCCAACTCAGAATATTCTGTGATCTGGAAATAAAGATTAAATATTTCAACCTCTGCAGATGTAGTTTTTTTCCCAAGTAAATAATATGGCCAAGCACACGTTTCTGGATCTGCTCTGGCACAGAAAGCATGTGGGAAGATGCTGCATCCAGGCGGCTCACGTGGATGGAGAAAGGTTTGTACCATGAAATCCCACTCTCTTTCAGAAACTGCTCAAATGCCATTACAGACAGCACACAATTAGTGCTCTGACTCTGAGCTGTTTGGGTGTAGCAGAAAAATTCCCAGTTGCCAACTTTCTTCTCCATTTCCAGGCTGACTTTCAGCATCTCTTTGTTTCGTGCAGCACGACTTTCTGAGTAATAGAAGATGATTTACTGGATGTCACATCTAAGCTTTGATGAGCTCTAAGGTGAATCTTCAATAAATTACATGTTTTTCAAGAGCACAAAGCTACATGCAAAACTAAACAACCAAAACCACCCTGGGTTTGCTGCCTGCCAAGCTCTTGACTTCCAGAACGTCAGTTCCACAGCAAAATGATTTGCACTACACAGTAATGAGCTTCATTGTTGCTTAGATATCCAGAAATATTTATTAAAGTTAATGTTTATTCTTAATATTTATACTTATAAATATGCAATCATTATTACACGTTGTTTTATATAGAATTTATCATGGTTATTTTATATAATAAACAATATTAAATATGATTTTCCCAGGGTTGCCTGTCCCTCTTGGAGACACCCAGGAGTGACATTTTGCTCCTTACACCCAGTGTGGCTTCAGCATCTGCTCACTGGCTTTTGGTGTCTCCCTTTTCCTGTGGAAGTCCCTGTATTCCAGTCACTTCTTGGTCTTCCTGGTTTGAACTGAACAGATTAAATAATTTAAAGTCTGAATGACTCTTGAGTAAGATTTGCAGGATCAAGCCTCAAATATCCTCTCTCTTCCTTCCCAACATATCCGTGCTGGGCTCTGTGTGTGGGATATTCATGGAATCACCAAACAGTTTGGGTTGAAAGGGACTTTCCTGCAGTTCCAGTCCCCAGTTCTGGGTGGGTTAACCGGGTGGCAAAATAAAATAAAGGAATCAATGTGCTGTGTCCATGTCGAAGGATCAGCCTCTTCCTCTCTGTGCTTGCACATACAGATTAGGTGTGTTACAATAAATCAATGGCCTCGATTCCTACAGAGGCACTGGAGGAATGGCAGGACTGCAGGGATGGATAAAGCTGAGGTTTTATCGCTCTTTCATCAGTAAACATTGCAAATGATCGATTAGACAGGGAAATGTTCAGGACAGCTTTTGATTATCAGCTTGTCAGGTTCTTCAGCCTCTCTGAACCACACTGGGGCTGCCAGGGATGCTCCAGCTGGGAGCATCTCATCTCTTGGCACGGACCTAGGGCTTCCACCCCTTCACCATCCCCTGGGCCAAGGGTGGGGCGTTTCCCTCCTTCCATCCATTCTCGGGTACACCGCAATTATTGAAATCAAACAGCTCGAAAATATCTCGACAAACAGCACCGATTTGGAATTAATCACAGTGTTAATTTGACAGAAAGCGATCCCACTCCGCTCGCTGCGACGTCTCCTCTCCCCTCCCACCCACAGAGCCGCTGCAGGGTGTCTGAGGGAAATGAGACGTGCAGCCTGCCCTGCCTGGTAAAAGCCTATTTAAGTGATCAGCCATAGACTTGGTTGGAAAATTAGGCAGTAAAACAGGTTTTCTAGAAAATGAGATTGCCTCTGGCACTGGTAAATACATTCAGAGATTCACGGAAGTCGGGTGGATATGGTGACATTTGGGAGGCAGTAGGTATTTTTCTTTCTTAATAATTCTGATATGGAGGAACTATAAATTAAGTAGTTTTCAAAGGCAGGACCTGATCCTGCTCTTGCTGTCATTTCCTACCTGTTTTGGTCTCAGCAATTTCATAGGTTTTGATACTGGGAGAGAAAGCTTGGATGTATTTTCTGAAGTAACACTAAAATCCAAGCATCTTTCCTGCTTTCTGGTTAGGTGCATGCACACAGAGAGTGACTGGTTCTGCTCCATCAAAACCCTGATGTTCTTATGGGAGGAAAAAGAAAAAATTGAGTGTTTTACCCAGGCCAGGGCGTGGCAAGGGTGATGCTTTTGGCCTCAGACATCTTTTGGGAAGGATCCTTATCCCAGCAGCTTGTTTAAGACTGCTGGGATGGGTCTCTATGCAGGCTGGCTGGTTTACCCCAACACTAATTCCTCTGAATGAAGTGAGATGGGAGATCTGTGCAATGTGTCGTTTTGGTAAATTAAGCGTTACAAATGCTGCTGCCACCCTTCCCCCCTCACATATGTTCCCGCTTTTCCCAGTATTATAAAACAAATAGTCTGCAGAGCAAAACTCCTGAATCTTATTGCCTCATCCACTGCTTCCCAGCTCAGGAGAATTGTTGTGTTGTAGATACCAACGGGATGCTGTTGGTCCTGGTGCTACAGAATGGGACCATAATAACAAGATTCTGCTTGTTCATGCCTCGTCCTTGCTAGATTTGCTTTTACATATTGCTGTGTTCCAAGAGGAAGAAACAAACAAACACAGAGCTTTTCCCCAGGGCTGCCACAACAGTTGGGAGGATTTGGATTACTGTTGGCTGGGATTAAGTGTCTAGTGTGGGCTTGAAGAGATGAACCCCAGCAGTGGCAGAGGACATGGCTCTGGTAGCCTTCTGGCCCTTGGGTATAGAAGGGGGTAAGTCTGGGAAAAGCAGGATATTTCTATTCCTTTCATCCAATATTTTATTTGGAACTGGGAATGAAGAAAGGTAAAGGGGTTCTTCAGACTGTAGAAGAGACGGCTCCAGGGAGGCCTTAGAGCCCCTTTCAGTGCCTGACGGGGCTCCAAGAGAGCTGGAGAGACAGGACAACAGGGAATGGCTTCCCACTGCCAGAGGGAAGGACTAGATGGGATATTGGGAAGGAATTCCTGGCTGGGAGGGTGGGGAGGCCCTGGCACAGGTTGCCCAGAGCAGCTATGGCTGCCCCTGGATCCCTGGACGTGTCTCAAGCTGAGCTGGACGGGGCTTGGAGCAACGTGGGACAGTGGAAGATGTCCCTGCCCATGGCGGGGGGTGGCACTGGATGATCCTTAAGTTCTCCTCCGGCCCAAACCATTCTGTGATTCTGTGACTTTCCAAGCATGCCAAGCCAGGCCTCGGGCAGGGAGGAGAGGAAATGGTGCACAGCTGGCAGGATCAGAGCAAAGGACCTTTCTGGGTACGAGGTGGCTGCAGAGGAGGTGTGAAAGGCAGCCCAAGGCTCCTGCCTTGCACAGGGGGAAAAGCAATTTCTTCAGGCGTTACCCCCAGCTTGCTCTGCATTACCCACTGGCAAACCCAGAGGAGCTTCAGCTGAGAGCAGGCTTGGCATCCCTAATGCTCCCAGGGAGGACTGATGCTCCAACAAACCTGTCAGAGCACATGATCTGACTTTTGGGAAGTGCTGAAGTATCTCTGGCTTCACGCGCAATCCGTGGGAGCTGCGGGTGTTTGCATCCCTGGATCTGACAGAGGGAGACACGCTGGCTCCCTGTGCTGCCCAGCTTCCAGAGATATTAAGAGGCTGCTGTTAAGCAAACTGCTCCAGCATCATCCTTGGGACGTGTGCCAAGGTTCAGCCTGGTGCAGTCTGAAAAGGGAAGATAGAGAACCTGGGAAACGGAGATCCATCACGGAAGCACTGACAGTTGCTTAACTGAAATATTTTCAAGCCCTGATGGCAGGATAATTTTGTATATCTGACTTTATTTTTAGAGTTTGATTGATAGTCGCAAAGAGGGAAGAGGAGAGCTGGAATTTTCTTCCAAAGGAGTCTGCAAGCCCAGGTTTCCTGTTGTGCCATGTTACAGTAACTTTCACAACTATTCTTGTTTCTGATTAAAATAATTCACCATGTTTCTGCAGCCGGCAGGAGGTTGAAGCAGTTTGTGCAATGCAAAATGCAGCAAATGTTTCGGAAGGCAGGGAAAAATATTTAGCAAATCTGGAGTCGAGTCCCATCTCTCTTAATTTGGCTAAACAAGGCGGTAGATAAGGCTTTTGCTTTGGCAGAGCAGGGATTTCAATTACTTGCAGGAAGTTTGCAAATTAAGAAGAAGGAGGTTAACAATGAAAATAATTTCCTTAGGTTTGGAGCTCTGCAACGTGATTTAGAAGTGATTAAAATGATAAGCAACTCCATAGTCCCTGCCAGTGCCTGTGCACTCCAGTTATTTATGGCAGTGAGTGCTGGGGAGCAGCACTCTGTCCTCTCCCAGCAGCTGGTTGCTGCTGTTTTGGTGCCTCATGTAGCATGAAGGAGCTGTTGGTTCCCATTAGGATTTTGGCCAGGGCCCATGCAAGCAGAGAGAATATTTTAAAAGGAGACTATCTGGAGGTAAAGGAGTAGGACACTGGCCTGTGGGAGCAGGTCAGACCTCCTGCCAACCCAGTGCTCTGCAGGGGCAGGAAAGACATGGGGCAGCTCCGGGTTGGGGATGGCATATAGGGAGGCAAAGATAAGAGGTCTGGAGGCAGATAATGCTGGAGTTATTTTTCCTATAGCACATCTTCATTCTTCCCGACCTCTCACCATTCCTGATGCTCTGCTCCGGGTTGTCCCAATCTCCTTGCAGGTTCCTCATGTCCAGTGGCAGAAGTGGGTGGCAGAGATCAAGCCAAGAGAAGCAGGGATCTTACCTCCAGCTGTGTATCTAAAAGCAGGTTTATTTACTTTTTCTGGTGTGCAGCTGGGCCTAAGGACCCACCTCTGCCTGTGGTGTCACCCAGGCACAGGAGGCGGGCAGCCAACAACAGGCTCACGCCCACCCAGGTTCTGAGGTCATCTGCAACTCTTCCAGAGCCTCCTGGAGTCGCCTGGACATATCCAAGAGTTTGGTCTTGCCAAGGAAAAACCAAGGGCATAAGATGTCAGAGGTGACTGCGTTACCATCCTATTTAAGGAAAAATCACCCAAAAAATAATCAGTATTTACGTTGAAATAGAAATGGGGTGATTATACAAATGCTACATGGATGGGGTGCTTGAGGAAAATGGTTTGTTAGAACCCAAAGCCCAGGTTAGTCTGCATTTGGTTCCTCTGGATGCTCCCAGCAGCTTTTTACAGGGATGAGGCAGTCCAAAGGGGATTGGGGGGGTCCAACCGCTGCCCTTGACCCACTGTATTGACATCTCCAGCAGTAGCAGCAGGATTTTTAGGCATCACATTTGTACATAAAGCCCAGGGATAGAAAGCTCACGGCCAAATTAAATAAAGTTACCGTTGTTTTCAGTGTTGTTTTATTTATTTTCTGTTCTGCTTTTTCTCACTCTCTCATTAGGCAGCTATTCTGTGGCCACTTTCATTCTCTTCCCATCAGCTGGCTGCATTGATAATCAATCTTTTGAAGCACAGGGTCTTTTCCAGGTTTGAATTCTTTGGATTTTATTAAATAAATGTGCATTTGTGTAGAATGGAAACTTTGCTCCTTATCAGGATCATCTGTCTTGGTGAAATGACTTGGAACAGCTGTTCCATGAAGCAAAATCTGATAGAAACACAGGGACTGGATATAAACACAAACATTAGTCACTATGGAAACTAAAGTTACTGCAAGATGCCTCCAAAAAGCTGTGTTTCTATATGTTTCTCATCCTAACCAAATATTCCCAGGGGATTTTGCCAGCCACTTCATTTAAAGCCGTCTGGGAATGTTCTGCTTGCGTGCATATGGATCACTTGGGAGCAGCACCACAGCTTTGGGTACCACAGAGCTCTGCTGTCAGAATTGATGGGTTATTGATTTATCCCAATTCCTGGAGGCTGCCGAAGGACAAACCAGCATTTAAAAATATCAAAGGGCAAAGCCAAATCTAGGGACTTGTGGAAATGAGAGCTCGAGGTTTAGACTGTGGGTTTAACCCACTTCCAGATCCATATCTCATCCCAGCAGGTATCTCTGTGGTACGGAGGGTCTGTGCTGGGCTGTAATCTGGATAATCGGGGGGCTTTGCTCCTCCACCTGCCAGTCCTGTGACTTCTCCAGGCATTTAAAAAATATATTGATGAAGGAAGAAGCTCCATCCCCTTCCAGAAGGGCTGCAATTAAAAACCAGTTTCTCTGTTGACAGAGGACCTGTATCTTTAGACAACCCTTGGAGACTGTAAAAATAAATGTAATTGCTGGATGAGACTGGCACCTTGCAGAGATGAAGCAGCACAGGCAGAAAACGAAGTTTGCAAGGTACAGAAATCACCACCACAGGGCAAAAATGGGTCTGTTTGAAGGGAACAATTTGTGCAACCACTGGTGGTGCAATGGCCCTGGGGTTGTGCAGCATCTGTACACAGCCCTAAACCCCCTGCAAAGGAGATGTTGCCCCTTTGCTTTCTTGGGCCTTCGTCTCCTTTTCGTAGGAGTTTTAAGAAAATCCTTGGTTTCCATAGCAACTGCTGGCTCCGTGGCACGTGTGGCTTCCCGCGGCACACGCAGGGACTGGGGACCTTCAAATCAGGGTGTGGGGCTCAGCTCCCAAACAGAACCAGCAGCTGAGGCCCTGCCTGCTCTCACCCCTCAAGCCCTGCACTCTGGGCAGCCAGAGGGATGCACTTGACTGGCACGTTTTCTCCCTTCTGTTGACAACGTGGCAAAGATTTGGGTGCCTGTAGGGAGCAGAGATGCAATTTCTCATCATTAATGCACTTTATGCACCCAACCCCCTTCCTCAGGCCTTTGCCATCCTTCCCTATTTGTCTGTCTTGGGAAAGGTGGGGAAATTTCTCCACTGAAAGGATGGTCAGGCATTAGAACAGGCTGCCCAGGGAAGTGGTGGAGTCACCATTCCTGAAAATGTTCAAAAATGAGTGGATGTGGCCCTTGGGGACAAGGTTAGTGGTGCACAAGGCAGTGCTGGGTCAGTGGTGGAACTCTATGATCTTAGAGGGCTTTCCCCACCTAAATGATTCCACGATGATTATTAGTTGCTGAATTCCTCCAGTGGAGCTGGGAACACATCACAAAAGAGCAGTGGGTCAGGCAGGCACCATGCGTGAAGGTCTTGTCTCTCCCTTGACCAGCAGCTGCTGCCAAAATGCAATTCCCATTGGAAATTTAGATGTTGGGGTTTTTTTCTCCCCCTGTATCTTTCTTCATAATTGTTTTATCACTCATTAGCTTTACCCAAAATCGCCTTTTAAAAGGAACCCCTCCTCCACTGATCACCCACACAATTTAGTGGCACTTGAGCAAACAGAAAACCCGAGAAACAAAACAATCCCAAGCCGGCTGAATAGCCAGTTCCTGCTGAATCCGGCGAGATTTGGGTATCTGATTCACCCAGACTCCTCCTCCTCTCTGCAAATCCCAGCCTGGCTGTTCCTGTAAGCCTATCCCATGCCAGACTGAGCCGACTTGGCAGGCACGGGGCTCAGCAGAATAAATTATCCCGGCTTGTCAGCTCCTTCCCCCCACTCCTTGCAGGGATTCATCATTACTGGAGAGAGGGGGGTGCGGTGCTGGTGTAACCACGGTGGGTTTGGCCGAGGGGATCGTGCCGTTATACCCACAGCAAACATTTGGAATAAATAATAAATAGTCCCACAAAGTCAGACCCTGTTGGCAGCAGTGGCAGCCGAGTGGCTCCAACACCGGGAGCCGGGAGCGCGGGGGGAGGAGGTTTGGGCCATTCAGCCCTTCCAAGGATTAATTCACAGAATCAGAACAGGTTTGGTTGGAAGGGATCTCAGAGATCATCTGGTTCCAGCCCCTGCCCTGTGCCAGTCCGGGGAGATGCCTCCTGCATAACTAAACGCGTTCTCTGCGCCTTTGGGATGCACGAGGCTGCGGGGACACCGCGTCCATCTCCCCTCCAGCCGGCAGCAGCAGCGGGGTGGGATGGGCTGGGAATTCTGCTCCATTTTCTTTGCCTTCTGTCTGCATTTACTGGCCCTTGGTACCCCCAAAGATCTTCCTTTACAAAACAAAAAATTTAAGCTGTGAGTGTAATAATAATTAGAATATTATCAAGGATAATGGTAATTTATAAAAAAATGGGGTCTTATTCATTTACCTCCGGTTTTTGGAGACATATTAAATCCCCAGGGCCCAGGTGAACCAAGCACTGGCAGTGCCTATTTCAGCACATCCCTAAGGGCATGCGCCTGCAGTGAGCTTCCAGGTAGGATCGCAGGTAATGAGACAGAGGAGAGAAACATCCCCTGGTACATCAGGATAGAAGAAAACCCCATGGGAGAAGGGAATTTTTCCCAAGAAAATGGTTTCACAGTCGCGGCTGGTGACCAGCATGGCGGTTGGACTGACTGGAGGCTCCTGAGTGTTTAATCCTGGGGTTTATAATGATGGATTCAGGTTGGACAGTAGGCAGCTTCCCCAAATCCAGCATAACTGGGTCTTTAATCTGCTCAAGAGATTCCTGAGCTGGATACCGACGCTATCTCCTCCTTTGGATGAGGGATGGTACAAAAAGAAAAAGGAGGAAAAAAAAGAGGCACATGATGTGAATTTATTTGCATCTTCCAACAATAATCCAGTCATTCTACCCGGGAAATGCCTGTCCAGCTTAATGCCCCTTTATGCAGTTTTTTTTTCATGATGCCCAAGGGTTTGTTTATTTATCTACAGATTCCTTTTGCTGGAGTGGAAAACGAGGGGCAGAAAATGCCATTCCAATTTTTTTTAATTCGACTTTATTATGATTTATTTTGTAAGCGGTGGCTTGGCTGGGGGTTGTCTGAGTCCCTGGAGGTGGGAAAACGCCAGGTCCAGAAGCCCCAGCTCTGCTGCTGCAGAGATCCATCAGAGCAAGTCCCAACAGTTCCAAAGCAATTCCATTTCCTACAGCAAGAAATGGCAGTTGTTGGGGCGGGCACTTCCATTCCACCTTTATAACAGCCAAGACTCCAGCTCCATCCTCAAATGCTCCTGAATCCCAGGCAGAAAACTGCATGTAACATTTTGCCTCTTTTGCATAAATTTCATCTGGAAAAGGCAGAATTGTGAGGATTTTGGAATGGGTGCCTTATTTCAGCTTCGCCTGCTAGAAACGATCCTGTTGCTCCGAGTAATTACACAATAAATTTGTGAGAGGGATATAAAGCCATAAAAGCAGTGGTAATGGTTTGCTATTTAATAGCTGAATTGTAAATGAATTTTCCTATAGCAGCTTTAATGCAGAGGGCTGCTACAATTAAGAGAACATTCTTTGGGGTGCCTTTAATTTTTTGTTGTTGTTGTGAAGTTCAGTGCCATTAATTCCCTGGTTTAAAGAAACCAAATCATTAACCACTTCAAGCTGTAAAAGCCAACTTTGGCTCCTCTGCAGCCAACAGAATTTTGTCTTGGAAAAAGTGTTTTTACCCCATTTGGCTCTTGCATTTTCTTATAGTAGTGAGTATGGGGTTGCACCATGTATTGAGCTTATGCTGTTCATCCTCTTTTCATCATCATTCATCTTGCTCCTGTGGCATGTGACATCTTCTGCCATTGGTGTGGAAAGACTTGGCCATGCAGGGAGACCCTGCTCACAGCATTTAGGATCTCTTTTTAATTTAATATTTGGTAAGGGATTATATAACTGGGGTAGGTGTGTATGGCAGTACTCTGTGTGCTCCCCCTTCTCCAGCCTTGGGGCTCTCTGGGCACAGGGAGTCCCTATTTTGCTCCCACTGTGAGGATGCTCCATGCAGCCATGGAGCCCTGTTATCCCCCTGTGCAAGAGCTCATCCACATCCACAGTTTCCATTCCTTCCTCTTCCCCTTTCCAACCCTCTGGCTTTCAAATGTCATTCCCAAGCAGCTCAAGCTTTTAGAAATAACTTTCCTGGAGTGGGTGCCCCCGGCACCGCCCCTTCCCACAGCGGTGCCAGCAACAGCTCCTGGTTTGCCTCATCAGGCTCCTCTTGTCTTTCCCCCATTCCCTAATTACATCTTTCCACTTCCATACCAGCATCCCCTTGGTGGCCTGTGTTTGAAGGAAATGCCATGAAATACAGTATCTGATCTTGGAAGCATCTTTGGGGCAAATGAAATTGTTGATAATTATTGATGGTGTGTAATTACGTTGCCAATACCAGCTGCTGTCTCCATAAAGGAGCAGGGAACTGCTGCACCAGGGTGTGTTACAAATGCAAATTGACACGGGCAACCCTAATCTGACTATGGTGGGTGATAATTAAAAGGCACAGTCATGTGTAAGAAGCTGATGGGGACCTGAACCTGCTCTGAGGGGTGGCTCCGAATCCCTTCCTCCCATCACTGAATCCAGATTAAGGGGAATGTGTGCATGTCCTAATGCAATTTTCTCTCCTGTGCATCCTTATTGTCACAACTTGAGTCTCAGTTTCAGGGTCTTTTTCATTCGCCAGCCCTTAACAGTTGGCTGTTTGCTCTGCAGTCCGTGGGTGCAATGTGTAGATTCTTGCCCAGCTCCCAGCAGGGGTTTGACCTTGAAGTTGCTCCTCCTTAACCATAAAAAATCTTCTCCCTTCTCCCTTGTTGTGTTCCAGGCTGAGGCAGGTAACAGAGAAAAATAATTTAGTGAGGATTGCTGTGGGGTGCTAAGTGACCGAGCAAAACGGGGTCTCCCTGTTGCAGAAACTGCTGCCTATCTCTCCCAAAAACCCAGAGGTACCTTTGGATGAGCTGGCAGCAACACTGCCCTGCACAGCTGCCACAGAGGGATGGGAGCATGTTAACTGGGCTGGTGAGCAGGGGTGGGATTCCTGCTTCAGGGCCATGGAATCTGCTGGGGGAGGCAGTGGCCGTGGGTGCAGCTTCTGGAGCATTTGGAGATGCAAATGGGGAGTAGGGGAAGGGAACGAGAGAATGTAAGGATCCATTGTAAAGCCTAAAAGCACTGCTGGAATCCGAGCTTGGAGCGAGGGATGGAGTCTGTGCCAGAGGACTGCAGGCAGTAAAAAAAGCTTCAAAACGATGTTCCTGATGAACTTTAAATCTCTGACTGCATTTCAAGTACGCTGTGTGAACACACCCACGGGAGGTGGTGCCATTCAGTGGATCCACTGCAACTTTCTCGATATGCTAAGAAAAATTAAGAGAAACTTTTTTGATTTTTCACCCAGTACTTGTTGTTGACCTTGAAATTTGCCACCTGCCACATCAACCAGCCTGGTGAAACCTGTCCCACCTGTCTGTTTGCTAGGGTTGGAGGTAATTCCTGTAGCCTGGGACAGTGTTTGAACAGCACCCAGCAGAGGAGCATTGCGGCCTTTTTATCTAACAAGTGCTTCAACAATATAAATATTTAAGTACAATAAACAATTATGATCAAGTTTCTTGGGTGACTGCACACAGCAAGTGAATTTGAAATTCATTTCCCATGGGTATTGAGGCTTCACATTCACTTTCTGTGGATGTTCACGCTAATAAAACTTCATTGCACAGAAAGAGAACACAAGAGGGATGCAAATATGACAAGGGCAAATTTGCTTAAGAGTTCAAATGAATATTCACAAACTTGTTATTATTTTTAAGTATTCGTTCCTATTTGCTATAAAAAGACTATTTTATCTTTACTCTCCAAGCTCAGTGAAGCGTGTTTGAGGTATAACGTATATTTCCTTGTACTAATGGAAAGTTTTATTACCAGCGAGTAAGGAGTGCTTTCAAAACATGCTTTATCTTCAGGAAATGTCACTACTGAACCCACGTGAGTTACCACTGTCCTGATTAACATCTGTATTTCAACACATCTTGCACCCTAAGGCTGGGATCTCCCTGGTTTTTCCCTCCTTTAAAGCTGCAGATCTCAGATCCAGATCCTGACACCATTATTTGCCTCTGATTTTCCTTGCTCATCTTTCATCTCACGCTGCCCTCAGTTACAAGGATGCTGGAGACGCTTTTCCTTCACACAAACTGAGGTCCCCTTTGGAAGGACTTGGGGGTCACCGTGGCTCCATTTTGCCTGAGGCAGAGAGAGCACAGTTTTGACATCTTCATTTGATTTCTGTCCTGGAATTGAAAGAGATGCAAATTAGCAATAATGAATATTTTCATTAAAAATGTCTAGACGTTACATCTGAGAACAGGATAATGATGCTTCTGCTTTATATAAAAAAGCCTGAAGTAGACCCAAGATGATTTTTTTTTTTTGTCAGGAAAGATAACATTTATTTAAAAAAAAAAAGTAATTTAGTGTAAGTGAAATTAGGGTAATTGCTAATTATGTAACTGCAAACGAGGCAGATCCTTATCTTGAGTCAAGCTGGTCTGGTGCAGATTATGAACCGTTACTTTTCTGAAGTGGCATCAGAAGGCGAAAAACATCAGCAAAACAGTCCTAAGTCATTTCTCGTGCTTATCAAGACCTTTTGGATTGTGAGGGGTGTGAGGTATGAGGGGTGGAGCATCACTCCCTCTCATTGCAGGTCTAGCCTAAAATTTAGTCTGAAAACATAAATGTGGATGTTAAAATAGATACCATAGGTTTAATCACAGAATCCCAGAATGGTTTGGCTTGGAAAGGATCCTGATGCTTGTCTCATTCCACCGCCTGCCATGGCAGGGACACCTTCCACTATCCCAGGCTGCTCCAAGCCCCGTCCAACCTGGCCTAGGACACTGCCAGGGATGGGGCAGCCACAGCTTCTCTGGGCATCCTGAGCCAGGGCCTCACACCCTCACAGGGACGAGTTTCTCCCTAGTACCTTCCAGATAGATGGAAAGATATCTTTACCCCTTTTCCATTTGTCTTCTGCTGTGTCAGAGCAAGTTCCCACCTCCAGCCCTGCATTCCTCACACCTCAGCTCACATCTCCATCAGGTTTGATGCCCCAGGATTTTCCAGGCTTATTGTCCCACCCTGGGCCTCCAGCACTGTGACAAACAGCATTTAACACCCAGCAAAACTTCATCCCAGGGTGCTCAATGGAACGGGTTTTATTCTCCATATGTACTGGAAGGAAGTTAATAATACAAAACCCACCCTGGAGTCAAGTACTGCAGAATGAAGTCAGGAATCTTACAGGATAAACATATTATCCTCATACAAGCTGCAGTATGTGGGTATTGGAAAAATTAAATGCACTTGAATAGCTTCGCAGATATATCTCTCTGTCTCTATAAAACCTACTGACAGTGAGCAAACACAAGAGCTTGGCAGTTGTCCTGCTTGGTTTAATTGCCTTTGGTGGGTTTTATATCCATCACCTTCTTAAAATCCCTGTGTTGACAATCCTGGCATCTTCTTGTCCTGAAGACTCTGGGGTGACATGTGCTGGTACCCACAGAACCTCCTGCACCCACGCGAGCCTCCCAACATGCTTAGATTTTTCTGAGGAATCCATCCAGCTGTGCTTTTAAAAAATTATTATTTATTTAGCCTTTGTGGGAGGGTGAGGGGGGCATTACATATCTGCCCTGACTTCCTCTGAGACCACTTTTAGTGATCTCTCTCCCCATCCTTCCCTGGGAGGGTGGGGAGGCCCTGGCACAGGGTGCCAAGAGAAGCTGTGGCTGTCCCTGGATCCCCAGAAGTGCCCAAGGCCAGGCTGGATGGAGCTTGGAGCACCCTGGGACAGTGGAAGGTGTCCCTGCCCATGGCAGAGGTGGAACGAGATGGTTTTTAAGATCCCTTTAAAGGACTTTAAGGTCCCTCCAGCCCAAACCACTCTATGATAAGAACATCAGCTTTTCCTTGGATCCCTCTTGCTCCACCAAGCCATCATGTGAAGGCACCTCCCCATTCTCTGGAGAAAACTTCCCTGCTTACATGAAAAGCTAATAATATAAATAATACTAATATTAATAAGTGTCACCTGCATTAGCAGAAGATAATGCTGCAAGCCTTCTCTGTAGGAGGACTGAGCTCCTCCTGGCATTCCAGCTGATGACCAGTGTGATCCATCTGGGACCACAGATTGCTCCCAGCAGCAGCTGGGAGTCAGCCGCAGGGACTTGGGTCTGGCTGTGGCAGCTCACAGCTGATCAGCCTTATCTATGATTTTTCCCCAAAGTGAAGGAAGTGAGCGGGAAGCTGTGGCAGCCTTGGGATCCCCCCCAGCCATGGCTAGGGAGTGATGCTGCAGGCTGAGAGGTGGCTGGGAGGGAAGCCTGGCTGCACGGCCCTTCCCTGGGGCAAAAAGTAGAAAACGCAGGAATAATGGGAACTATTTGAGGTTATTTTAACTGTCAGATATCAGAAGTGAAGTAAAATGCCCAAATGAGTTGACAGCAGCTCAATTTGATCCCTGCCATGAACTGACTAAGAGCCCGAATTTTTCAAAGGCTGATAATCGCCTCGGAATTGATTTTGTACCAAGATACTTTATCACAGTTGTGTATTTGGTGTGGTTTGATGGGGGGTTTTTAGAAGTAATCTATGTCAAAGTTAAACAGATTTTATTAGAAGACATGTTCCCTGCCCTTCTCTGGCTGGGTGTTCTTTTAGGGTAATGCATGGTGAGATGAAGGAATTGTTCCTGATTTAACTGGAAAGCCTCGCTCTGTTTCATGGGTTGCAGGTGCCCTCTCCCACTGGACCTCGGTCACACCCTGTTCCAGCCTATCTGCTCCTCAGTTTCCCCATCCTCTGAAATGATACCTGCAGTATTCTTCTACCTAACCCAAGAAAAAGAACACTTGTGAATTGTCTGATGTAGAGGGATTTCTCTCAGTCCTGGAAAAGTGCTATTTTCCACAGAGTAGCTGACTCCAGCCAACCTATGTTACAGACCCTTAAAGAAATGGACATCAGTACACTCCAAGCCCCAAATTCGCAGAGTCAAAGAATCCATACTGACACCTTAAAACATGACTGTAATGAAAGTAAAATGTATATGTAGAAATATAACGTCAATTTTTCAACTGCCTTCTCAATGCTGAAACTTTATCTAGGTGTATTTTTAGGTCTTTCACAGGTTAGTGGGGAATGTAATTATAGGTTTGTAATCTTATGCAATACAGGATTAGTCCACCCTGCTGGTAGTACCTTGAACAAAAACAGGGAAAAAAAGGCTAGTCTGATTGTTCCACACTCTGCAGCACATTCTGTTGTTGTGAAAGGGACTGGTTTGGCAGCGGGGTGATCCCCAAACCAGGCGTGACCCAGGGTTGGTGCCACAGACAAAACAAGGGAGGGTGATGGCACTTATAGCAGAATGTGTGTTCTTTCATCTGAAATAAAAAATGAAGGACTAAATTAAGTTTCACTCTTGTCTGGATTGGGCTGTTTGGTCCCTGAAACACCTGTGGGAACTTTGTGGATGCTCGTGTGCTCCCTGCGTGCTGGGTGCTAATGGAGGACAGTGTGCTGTGCACGTCAAACCCCCTCTGCATTACCATCTGGAGTTCTCCATTTCTGCATTAATCTTAGGATTATTTTAGAGGGCTGAACCACCCTTGAGATCTTGTCTCTCACTTACTTTACAAAATTATCATAAAAAATCACATTTCTCTGGAGCACCTTTCATTCCCAGGATGCTCCTGCTGACCCTTCCCATGTGCTCTGCTCTGCAGCCACTGTTTCCAGTTTTGTTTTCTGGGAAGGGAGCAAAGGGCTGCTCTTCCACTGTTTCTGCCGGTGGTGTTTATTGCCACAGCTGAAACAGATGGGTGCAAATATTTATTTCTGCCTCCTGCCCAAATTAGGACAGTGATCTTACCTGTTATCCATCAGGCTAAAGCATCTGGAGGGTCATGAAAATGCAAAGGCAAGGCGTCTCAGTTTCATCGTGCCTCTGCTAATGTCAAATCTTCATCGGAACTGACTTCCCAGGACAAAGGAGCTGTCAGATGAATGCTGATGCTCCATTAATGACAGGGTAGGGTGACCCACCCCGGCGTGTCATCATTATGGCTGAGGGAAACACAGAGGCAAACCCATAATCACCTTTCCTGCATCTGTCCCACTAACACCTAATTTAAGTATATATTTGTCTGCTGATTGATCAGAGGATTTTTTTTTCACGGCACCTATTATCCTACTGAGTGCTTCACATTCTCCCTATTCACTGAAGTTTTCACATGATCCTCATCAGTGTCAGAACAGGAGGTAAATCAGGGCTGCAAGGCCAGTGTCTCTGCAGGCTCCCCATTCTTCCCTTGCCAAGAGGACAGGGTGTCTTGGAGTAAGTCAGCAGGACCTGATCTCCCAAATCACCCCAGCAGTTGTCAAAAAGCCCAACCACATCTTTGCTACCTAATTTGTGATGGGGAAAGGAGGGGGAAATGGCATTTCATACAGACTTCACCTGAAATGACAGGTCAAGGGGGAATGGCTTCCCACTGCCAGAGGGCAGGGTTAGACTGGATATGAGGAAGGAATCTCTTCCCTGTGAGGGTGGGGAGGCCCTGGCATAGGGTGCCCAGAGCAGCTGTAGCTGCCCCTGGATTCCTGGAAGTGTCCAAGGCTAGGTTGGATGGGGCTTGGAACAATCTGAGACAGTGGAAGGTGTCCCTGCCCATGGCAGGGGGTGGAACAAGATGGTCCCTAGGGTCTCTTCCAGCCCAAAACATTCTGTGACTCTGTAGGAACTGCTCCTGGGTGGGGATTTCTGGGGTGGAGACCACCATAAATCAGAGGTATTTTGCAGCAAAGCAAAATGATCACAGCACACCATCACAATTGTCTCTATGTGCCATGAAAAGGAGCACTTCATGCATAGTTTGCAGTGGAGAATGCGTTAAAACAGGAGGGTGAACCAGAGTTAATTTTTTGTCAGTGTTTGTAGATTGACTCGTGAGGTGAGGGTGGGGTCATCTTGGCTCCAGCACATCAACCCTGCTTGAACGTGTGAGTGTTAATGGCTTAATTCACCCTTCAGTTGCACGGACCAACCCCAGCCAGGTGGGAGATGCACAACAATTTATCTTTCTCACACTGTTCATCACCAGGGAGAAACCCCCCCAAACTTGCACTGAATCCAAACAGTTTTATGTTTAGCAGAGACCCTGAACCTCCTGGGTAACCTGCCCTCGATAAGAAAGCAGAACCCCAAAAAATGTTCAAAGTTTTGGGTACATTGCAGCAGGAGCTCATTGCTGAGGCCGATACCTGCTCATGCAGAGCTGGCTGCTGACATCTTCCCAATAACCATTTAAACACAGGCCGAGCACACACGGATTCAGGGACTGCTGTAATTCATTAAACAAATGTTGGGTTTAATAGCCCCGCGTCCAAAGCCGGTGCCATGGATGCGCTCAGCTGTGAAATATGCCGTGGAAGTCATTCGTTTGCAAAGGGGTCTAGAAATCTGCTTCCTATTAATGTAAAATGGGTTTACTGCAGAAAAATCTCTGGGATCACATTTTTCTCTCAATTATCCCTTCTCAGTGGGATTCCTCGAGGTTTGCACTGGGTAACTGAGATGTGTCTAAGCTGGGGGGTTTGGAGCTGGGGTTTGTTTTGATCTATTAAGCTTGTATCTCGCCGCAGTGATGTAATTCCCCCGGTCTGAGACACTTTATAAACATTAATGGGTTTGTTTTCACGGTCCCGAGGGATGAGCAGCACAGGAAGGTCGCCAGGACCATTTTACCCGCACAGAGCGAGAGATGGGGAAATGTGGCACCGCAGCATCATGGGGAGAAACAGAATATTCACTCAGATTTTTAATCTGTCCATCCTTAGCTCTGTTTAATTCAGTTTTAATAACTTATAAGTTAATAACTTTTACGTTAACAAGTTATTACAGCAGTGCCACATCAGCAAGGTTTGCATTAAGATGCTGCTGTATATCCCAGCTGAGGAAGGAAAGAGTTGGTGCCCTGTATTTTATGAGTGAGAAGGGGGTGAAATGCAGTTACAGATATGCAAATTATATTGTGACCTCTGCAGAGGGAAAAAAAATTGTAGATATTAACAACTATTGTAACTTTGATGGGAATTACTTAGCGGAGATGTGCTGGAACAGAGTGTGGAACATGGGCCACGCTGTGCTTTTCCTGGGGATTGCTGCTGGAGTTGCTGGTCTCTTGGACTGGATTTTCTTGGTGATAAATGGCCGTACAGATGCCTCTGGTGATATTTGGAAGGGACCAATTGGAAGCTGGCCCTACAGTGTGCCAGGGCAGAGCAAACCTGAGGCACGGATCAAAATTCCTGCTTTGGAGATGTTTTTCCCATTACAGAAGGTCCATTTTCGAGGATGTGCTAAAAGAAGCTGGTGATACTCACAGCCCTTTCAGCTGGGAATTGTTCCTGCAAACAGAGATACATGGAGCAGATGAGAAATTAATGTAAATATACAGACAGAAGGCAATTTTTTTGGAGGAAGTGAGGCAGAGGCAGATAAAAAGCGATCAGCAGAATTTACATAAGCTTCCCCATCACAGAGGTCATCATTCTGCAGGATGACACATGGAAATTCATTTTTATTAAATTCTGGATGATTATTTAATTGGAAAAAGAAGGATTTAATTGAATCAAGTCAAAGGGCCCTATTAGATTACGTTCAACCTTAACACAGAAGGCTTTTCCCATTTAGTTAAACTGGTTCCTTTGCATATTGTACATATTAAACTATAAAAAGTGGTAATCTGAATAGCAAATTAAAGGGTTTGGAAGGCCTGAATGGTACTCATGTGCTTCTCAGCCCTTTTTCATCTTCTAAATCTTTTCATATTCCCTTTACTGTACTCCTTAGGTTGCAACAAGAGCAAAAATGAAAGGTAGAACTCCCAAATCTTCCTCCATCCGTGTTTATTCCATTGACATACTCTTGAGAAACAGCCTGCCTGGATGTGACGACACTATTAGAACATGTTGCCCAAAACTGAGGGTGTTTTCCAGGTTCTCAAGGCTCCCCTTGCAGCCCCTGAACAGATGCTGAGTGTAGTAAGGTTGAATGAAGATTTGTGACTTACTGGCATTGACTCAGGTTTCCCTTGTATCCTTAGGAAATACTCCCAAACTCTTTGTGCCTCATCTACACGGCCAGGGACTCCCATCCCTTGGGGGGACAGACTCCCTGCAGAGCTGCCAACCTCCTGGTAAAAGCTGGAATAAAAAAATAAAAAAAATTAAAAAAAAAAATTAAAAAATCATCAAAGCAATTTTGGGAAATAATATGTTTCTAATTTTGGGACTTTAATTAGCTTTTAATTTCCATTTTTTTCCTTAATTTAAAACTAATGGGAGAAAGGGAATGAGGCACAATTCATTTCCTAAAGTTTCATTTCATCCCGATTTTGAGGTTTCCAGCAAAGGCTTGGCCTTCTGGCAGGGAGCTGGTACAACGCAGCTGGGTTGGGAATGCCCCATCCTTGTGCCTTTTCCTCTGGCTGATATTGCTGGATTGCTGTGACAGTCTGTGCTCCTTCCAGGCAGAAGCTCAGAGAAATCAAATTCTGCTCTGAGAGATCGGAATCAATTTTAATGGATCCAGCTGTTCCCCAGTAAGGATAGGAGGAAGCATGGGAAAGGGGAGAAAATCTTCCAAGATATCTTCAGGGGATTTCAGGAGGACTTGAAAGTAGTAAGGAAAGTTTTTAAAGTGAGGTTTTTAATTTACCCATGAGGCCACAGCCAACTTTAGGATACGTTTTAAAAATAATCACGTGCTAATGTAGAAATTCTCTTCATCAGTAAATTTTAAGAAATCCAGCTCTGACAGCACAGCAACTCAACCAGTCTATTATTAAGGTTAGATTGAGCAAGAAACATCATCTGGAATTTGCCTCAGCAGCTAAATATGTTCTTGGAAGGTTCAAATCAGCTTTAACCTGATTTTTTTATGATAAAAATAATGTGCCGGTACTTTAAAGCCAAGTTCCTTTTTGCTGAAGCTTTACTTTTATTCAAGTGCAATGAGTAAGTTTTGCATATACGGTACTGGGATTGCACGCTCAGGTTATCTGGTTACATACATAATCCTCTCATTTGCAAACACAGTTTGCAGCACATACTCATGCAAATTAGGTATGAAACTGGGCATTTATCTTGATTAGAATTCAGTTTCTTTAAATACTTAAAGAACTTTATCTCATTTGGGGATGGGTGCAGAGATGATGGAGAAAGAATTTCAAAAATTGCACTTACTCTCCTTTCAAGTTGTTTGTTGGCCCTCTGGGAATTCATTCAGGAAAACAGACCTTTCCACTGATGTTCTGAGTGCCCTGGCCCAGCACCCAGGTTGGGTTGCAGACAATACTGGAAACCTTCAGTCAGAAATAACTGTCCCTTGCAAAAGCCACTGTACCATTTCACTGAATAAATGCTAAATTTTCTCTGTTTTACAATATCCATATGGATTGATCCAGATGGATGTACAGTCTAGATGCCACTTGACAAGGACTCGATCCTTTTGACTCTTGGAGAGCTGGTTGTCCCCAGGAACCAGATCAGACCTGAGGTTTTGGGGAGTCCAGGCTGCTCTTGTTGTTTTTCAGCAGACTGACACAGCAGATTCACCCCATTTCTGTCCCCACAAGCTGCCTGGGGATTCTGCACACCAAACCCTCTGCTCCTGCAGAGCCCCATCTCCGCAGTCCCTGGGTGTGTGGGATGGTGATGTGCTCCTGCTTTACCTCATCTCAAGCCTCTCCTGGAGCCATCCCTGCAGCTCTCAGGAACAGGAGCCCTTTTCTATCCTTTTTACTGCAGTTTGAATCAGGGCTCTGCAGTGCCAGTGGTGCTGCAGAAGGACACCCTGAAGTTCAAAGGACTGCCCCAAATTCTCAGCTTGTTCAGCCAAAAGCCTGAACTTAGGCAAATATCAGAGGGTTTAGCAAATTGTGCAGTGTTGTTTCTCCCCCTTTCCTTACAGCTCATGATTTTCTCTGACTTTCCCCTTAGGAAGAGTCCTTGCTCACCGTCCCAGCTCCTCACTGTGCTTCCCACACCCACTCCTGTTTCTGTGAGGCTCCCACCCCACTGCCATGGGGGCTGCTGCCCAATTCCTAAACCCATTTGTGAACTTCCCAGGTACAGGTGGCTCAGATGACAACTCACAGCACGGCTGCCTGCAGGTTTGGGATGCAGTGATGGACTGGGGAGGTACAGCCACGCGGGCCATGGTCTCCAAAGCATCTCTGTCTATGGGGCTTGGAACAACCTGGCGTAGTGGAAGGTGTCCCTGCCCATGGCGGGGGATTGCAATGAGACTGTCTTTAAGGTCTTTTCAAACGCAAATCACTCTGTGATTCTATAATTTCACTTCAGTGAGGATGAAGCCATCTGCACGGCTGCCATGGGCAGGGTGGCAGCTCTGCAGGCTTGCTGCAGCCCTGGCAAACACACAAGTGAATCCCTCTGAGGGATGGATAAGGCACAGGGAAACATCCGCGCTCCCTCTAGCAGTCGCCAGCGAATGGATGATACCAATAATTCTCGATTTTTCACCCTGGGTTCGTGCCACGCGAACCGTCAGTGTAAGAGCTCTCGCACTAGTACAGCTGCAGTGGTGACAGCGCTCAGGTGGCTCTTTCCCTCCGCCCCAAAATCCTTCCAGGGGCATTTTTGGAGCCCATTTTCCTACACCTGCTGCAGGAATCTGCTGGGCATGGCCACTCTCAGGGTGAACCTGAACGCGGATAGCAGAACGGCTCTTCCTAAGTGGCATTTCGAGCTCAGCGCGGGCACTGCAGCATCCTCGCAGCACCCCTGAACTTCCCGGGGGGCTGCGGGGGGGTCTCGCTCTCAGCGCGGCGCGGGCGCCGCAGGGTCCCCCGTGCGCCCGCCCCGCACGGGAAGGACCCGCCCCGCCGCAGCCGCGCACCCGCCGCGCACCCACCGCGGATGCCCTCGGCCGAGCCGCGATCGCCTCCGTCGCGGCCCTGCCCGGGCTGCCGGGGGGGGCAACAGGTAGGGGGTACCCCCACCCCCCCGCACAACCTGTTCCCCCTTGTACCCCCTCTGCACAGAACCCCCTGCTTTCCTTTGCACACCCCCTTGCAGAACCCCTCTCCCCTTTGCGCTCCCCTTGCACAGCCCCCTCCCCTCCGCACACTCCCTTGCATAGCCCCCTCCCCCTATGTCTCCCCCTTGCAAAGCCCCCCTCCTTTTGCACCCCTTTGCACAGATCCCCTTCCCCTTTACACCTCCCCCTCTCATAGTCCCCCTCCCCTTTACACCCCCTTGCACATATCCCCCTCCCCTTTGGCCCCCCTCACAGAGCCCCCCTCGCACCCCCCCAGCCCCCTCCCCTCGCGCCGCCCCCTCGCACCGCCCACTCCCCTCTCGCTGCTCCCCTTCAGGCAGCCCCTTGCCCCCCCTTGCCCAGCACAGCCCCCTGCCCGCCCCCCCCCCCCCCGCCGCTCCCTCTCTCACCTCTCTCTCCTCCTCTTCCTCCCTCCCCCCAGGCCAAAATCCTGCACATGATGGACGACAACAAGCAGCTGGCGCTGCGCATCGACGGGGCGCTGCAGGCGGCGGGCCAGGAGGTGACGGCGCTGCGCGCCGAGCTGGCGGCCACCGGCCGGCGCCTGGCCGAGCTGGGCAGCGACCCGGCCATGGAGCACGGCCCGCACGGCGCGCAAGGTGGGTCCCGCCGCGGGCAGGGGCGAGGGGGGTCACGGCAGCGAGAGGGGTCCCTCTCGGCCGCCGCCTCCGCTCGGTGTTATTGTTCATTGTTTATTTTTGGGGGTGCCCGGCGCGTCCCGTCGGGCCGTGGTTGCGGGTTCCCCGCTGGGTTCGGAGCAGGGTCGTTCCCTGCTGCGGCTGCTGCCGGCGCCTCGCTCGGCTCCAGCAGCCCCGGCACGAGGAGGGATCCCCCCGCCCCAAATACTCACTGCCCCCCACATCCTCTCGCCGCCGCCACCGTCACCACCCCCTCTGTTACCATCCCCTCGCCGCTCCCCGCCCCGGGGTCCTCCCCGGCCGGCTCTCCCCGGTAATCCCGCGCCCACAGCCGGTTTCGTAATTCGGTAGGAAAGCAGCCATGTTACCGCCGCGATCCGCGCTCCGGCCCCGCCGCTCCCCCGCTGCCGCCGGCCCCGCGCTCGGCCCGGCCCGGGGCTCGGGGCTGCGGGGCTCGGTCCGCGCACGGCGGCCGGAGCCCACCCCGAACAGCCGGCACCCCCGGCACGGTCGGGGGTAGGCTCGGACAGCCCCTGTGCGATGCACACACCCCCTCTGCCCCCCATATCCCCGGAAAGTTGTCTCCGTGCCTCGGGGCCGAGCGTGGAAAACGGGGTGCAGGGGGAGCGGGAAGAGACTTTGTGTGATGGTTAAGGAACTGAGTCCGAATCGTTCCTGTAGTGCTGATGGTGCTCTCGCCAAGCTGAAATTCTGTTTCCTGCTAATCAAAGTGTGTTGCCATCACTGATCCGTTTATATTTGAATACTTCTGTATTTGAACGCTTGTATTTCCGAAATGATTACAGGCTTGCATGACAATTTACCCTGTGCAGCCTTGGTGTCAGAACAAAATTAGTGTGAGCCCTCCCCTTTCCCGATGACTGAATTTACACCTGTGTGATAAAAACGTCAGTAGCTGTTATTTACTCGTTACTTACTTACTGTATCTCTTGGTAGGGTGGTTCGGCGCTATTTTAAATAACAGTAGCGTTTTGGTGAAGCTTTTCAAAGGTAGCGTAGCGCTTGGCGGGGCATAGTTGCTGCCGGCAAGATGTAATCATGGAATTACAGAATCATAGAACACTTTGGGTTGTAAAGGATCTTAAAGATCATCTTGTTTCAACTTCCCTGCCATGGCTGGAACTGATGCGGTTGCATCGCCGGTGTGTCGTTGTTTGTGGCATTAATGCAAACTGATTTTGAGGGATTAATCAGTGGATTTATTCCATCCAGCTTGTATTTCACTGTTTTGGTAGCGGGGGTGTGGGGTGTGAGTTTTACGTACCCAGCTGAGCTTCCTGGTGGTTGTGGGGATGCAGGAAGTGAAGTTACCTGCATGGCCAGGGATTTTCTGAACTGCTGTGCAGAGGTACCTGTTGGGATAATCTCAGCCACACTCTGCTGTACACCACAGCCAGGCTACTGAGACTCTTGCTTTTATAAAAACCTGCTGAAAGGGCAGAAGGAGGATGCCAGCCTCCATCCTCTCCTGTGGAGCAGGGGCATCAGGAATGCAGATGGTGACACGCTGTACAGGGCATGCATGTGGAAATGCAGGCTTCCAGCCAGGAGAGCAGGTAAAATCCTTTGGCTGCTCATGCTCACGCTGATTTCTGTGTGCGTGTTCAGTGTTTGGTTTCGTTTCCTCTCCAGGACACTTCTGGGGAGATGCATGTTTCTGCAGCATGTCCTGGCAAGGGACAGGGGTGTGCGTGGTTTTCTGAGGGTTAGGGCTTTTTCTTTTGTTTGTTTTCCTCAGAGGTTTTCTAATCTGTTGAGTGATGAAAAAACTCCTCTTTATGTTCCTTTGCTATCAGCATGCTGGAAAACAGTTGGAACCCTGTAAAAGTGCCAAAGAAATGCGCTCCGTTCCCCAAAGCCTGCATGTTTCTGCTTAATAATTCTGATTACACGTGCTTTGGAGTTGGTGGCACCCCTGTGACGGGTGGAGAAGAGTGGCCCCACCTTCAAGCTGAGTGGGAGAGTGGTACCTGCAGCGACTGCTGAAGTTTCTGGAGGGTTTGGTCCATCTTCCCACTCTAAGCTGGGAAATTTGGCTCAGCATGCTGATGACTCGGAGTTAGGAGAAAGGACGCTTCCCCAGCGAGGTGTGACTCCATGGCCTTGTGGCTGTGGATGAGTCTTTGTCTTTCCCCATTAATCTAATAAGCTGTTATTAAAATCGTGATATATCCATCCCTGTACCACCGGTGTGGTAACAGAAGCCAATCAGTTAAGTGTAAAATTGTATCTGAGGAGTGTTTTGTCTGTCATGCTTAGCAAGGAAAAGGGGGAGAGTACTTCATCTCCACAAAACCCACTGAGTAGATTCACTCTGCTTTGTGTTTCCTCCCTAAGTTTGGTACTATTGTTTATATGCTGCCATAAATGCTCTTCTACATCACTCCGTGTTTGTGTAGACAGGCCCAAGATATCTATAGTGAGCCGTATGCTTTTCCTCAACGATTTTGAGACAATGTTCAGAAGGATGGGGTGAAAACAAGAATCTCTGAATAGCTCTGCTGCTGTGTGTCTCCTAAGTAGGAGGGCTGCCAAGCTGTTTGATTTATGCAAATATATTAAAGGCAGGCAGGAGGATGGGGAAAATAGGGTGGCAGCCAGCAAGTGCAGATTTGGGGTGTGCTGGTGGGGCTTGGGTGGCAGATGGGGTCTGCTTTGGTCTGGGAGGAGAAGCACGTGCTGGAATCATCAGGTTCCTCTGCTTATAGAGTCCCAGAACGGTTTGGCTTGGAAGGGACTTTAAATATCATCCAGCCCCACCCCCTGCCATAGCAGGGACACCTTCCACTACCCCAGGGTGCTCCAAGCCCCATCCAGCCTGGCCTAGGACACTGCCAGGGATCCAGGGGCAGCCACAGCTTCTCTGGGCACCCTGTTCCAGGGCCTCACCACCCTCACAGGGAAGAATTTCTTCCATGTGGTGGGAAGGAGCTCACGATCACAGTGCTGCAGGCAGCTGCTCCAGGTCAGTCCCAAGTCGCGTGGAAGGAAGTGAATGTGTGTCTCTGTGCCATGCTCAGCTGGTAATTAATTCTGAGTTTGTCAGATGTGTTATTTGTGTAATTATGGTGCAGCTTAAGACAACTGGAGGTAATAACTCTGCCCCTTTTGTGCACTCTGAGACTTTTCTCCACTACAATGTGCTATTTTTGCCATGGCAAGGTATGTTTCGAGGGCCTCTTTTCCGTAATTTTAATCAAAACTGGAAGAATTCAGCAAAGAGGGGAGAGCAGGATGGTGGGTGTGCATAGGTAGGCAGGAATGGAACTTGTGCATTGTTACAGTCCTTAGCGTGAGTGTTAATCATTCAAACCTCTCAGCCCTGACAGTCTCTTTTAACCGGTGAGTTTGCTGGGAGAAGTATTTTGGCTGCAGCCTCTGTCTAAACTTGGATGCAGATCAGCGTGAAAATCAATACTTCATGTCCCCAGCTCTTAGCACAGCAATTACAGGCAGTGCTCGGTAACGTCTCTGCAGCCGTGTGTCAGCACCCTCGTGTTGGAATCCTTGTTTAAATTAGTATTGGTTGAATTGATTGTGAGCAAGAGATGTGCCCAGTGGTCCGGGGTGGGATGCTGGTGATGAGGAGGGAGGGAATGCAGCAGAGCGTTGCTGTGGCAGGTCCATGCTTAGCTGTGACCCCTGTCCATGCTGGCTGCACCTCTGGGCTTTTGGCTTCATGGCTTTGCCCAACCTACACCTGTATTTTCAGTAGTTTGGTTAAAAGCAATATCTGTGTGGAAATCTGAAGTCTGGTGATGACCTGCCATGCTGCATCAGGCGTTTGGTCCGTTCAGCCTCGTGTTTTTGCTTTAGTCTCCTTCCGACATTAAATGGAAAACACCTTAATTAATTAATGTTGGTAAAGTGCTTGAAGATGTAACGCGCAATCAGTTGCTAAGTGTTATTAATAACACCTCGCTCAGCATTTGGCTTATCTCGCTTCTGATTTCAGAGAGGCGGTGGCACACTGTGATCGCCGAGTCCTGGCCCGTGGCAGTGAGGATTGGTGGTGTTTGCAATGGATGCTGCCAAAATTCAGCTGGGAATGGGGCAGGAGCTGCACCCTGCTTCTGGAATAAAGGGTTGCTCCTTGCTGCGCAGTTATCTCGGATATGTGCAGCGTAAGAAAGATTTCAGTTGTATCTTGGTATGTGGTGATGCCAAGGGGCCAGGAGGACCTTTCTGCTCATGACAGCCTAAAATAGAGTTTTCTCTTTTCCCCTTTGATCTCAGTATCCTTTCCTAGCTACAATGCAAAGACTTTGACTTTTGCCCGGGAGGCAATCAGTTACCTCTGTGCTATTGCTATTTTGTGAGTAATCATCTCAGGCTGTTGAAAATGTACCATTTTCATCTCTTCAGAAATCTTCCCTGCTATTTGTTCTTCCAGAGCTGGAGAGCTGATACTGTAAAGAAGCCTGAGGAATTTGGATACTGCTGCCCAGTCGGGTATCAGGAGCATTTTTGTACCATGCTTATCAGAAGATCAAGGTCTTGCTGTACTATTACTCTTTCTAATAATTTCCTACTTTGTTTCCCTTTGTCCTGCGTAGTTCAGGGAGCAACTAGTTTTGTGCTCTAAAACAATTGCCTGTGCTGGGAAATGAATCTGTGCTTAGCAATGTTCCCATGGTTGCTTTAGACACAGGGAACTGGCTGCTCATAACACTCCAGGCCCCTGCTACATCGTAGTCTTTGAAGATGTTAATTTAAATATCTTTTCTGGAGCTGTCCTATTCAAAAGCCTCATCTGGCATGGTTAGCATAATATTTAGATTATCCTTGCTTTAGGCTTTGTCCACAGGAGTTATAATGAAGCTCCTAAGGATGAGTAAGCTCAAGTAAACTGAAGTTGAAGGAGGGCTTAACCCAGGGCTTTTGACTCCCCAGTCTGAAGTATAACCATGAAAATGGTGTTGGATTTGCAGGTGGGGAGAGGAACGTAGAAGTAAGTCCCACTCTTAAACTGGGGAATTAAGTATGATTTTGTGGGTTGGGTTCAGTCACTCTCCGATAATCACTGGTGGGGCTGGGTGTCATCCAAAAGGACAGTCTGTCCTCTCATTACTTATTCTTTGTTCCCCCAGATACATCAGTGGACTTGGTGTTCTCTGTCTCTGGGGCTGAATATGGAATGCTGTGAGATGCCAAAAGAGGCTTTACAGCCTTGAGCAGGGGCTCCTTGCCCAGCCTTGGAATGCAAACACCTTTCCTTGAGTGGTCCCTACTCCTCTCTGTGCTTCAAGTGCATCACTATACACCAGGCACTGAACCCCAGCAATAGCACGATGTAGAGCAAAACTTCAGTCTCCAGCTTGTTAAAATTCAATCCTCACAATTTCTCATTGCCAGCAAAGCGTGAGATCAGTGTTCTGGTCCTGACACAGCAGCTGCAGAACCCCGTGCTCGTAGCGCGGCGTGCGGAGCAGGGTAGTGGCTACACATAAAACCCCAAGGAATCTGTCACCCAGGGCCTCATTTTTCAGGATACATCCTCACCCATGGGATGCTGAAGGCTCCGGGGTTTTCTTCTTGTTTCTTTGCAATCTCTTCCTGTTTTTCATTTCTGTATTGTTTTACTTGACTCTTGGGTGATGTTTTTGGGTATTGAGATGGATTTTGTGGAACCTCCAGCTAGATTATTTTGGTGTTTGGAAATGTGTCCTGTGGTAGCAGGAGGCGAGATGGGTTTATTTTTTTTAAGGAAAAAGAAGCAGTCTCACCAGAATATGGAAGTGGAATAACTGCTTTTGAAAGCTTTGAAGCCCGTTCCATAGGGAGTTTGTATGCAGGAGTTGCAGAGGTGAGGAAAATCTCTTCCCAAGGTTTTCCTTCTGTGCACCCATGGCCAAAGGGTAATTGGAGGCTTGGAGGTGTGATGGTGAGGGTTTGGAGGTGTCCCCCAAGGACAAGAGGCTGAGTGAAGGGGACAGGCTGTGATTGGAGGGGACCTGAAATAGCAGAGGCTCTCCAGGAGGATGATGCATTGCTGAAGAGCAACTTTGCAGTGGTATTGATCATGATTGAGCGTGACACTGGCTGGAGGCCACGGCTCCCAAGGGTATCCCGATACCCCTCAGTCTAGCTCTAGCCTCCATAATCTGATAAATGGCGAATTCCCTAATCGTTAGTGCTCTCCTTCCCCAGATCCCTGCAAGGCGCCTGTGGGATGGGGACAGAGCTGACCACAGGTGATGCAGGCTGGCTGTTCTGGCCCGGACTCAGTGTGGGTGGCTTTTGGGTCAGGTTTCTGGTTTTCAGCTGGGCTTGATAAAGTGATGGGTCTGTGTCTGAAAATTGCTGAACTGCAAAGACCTCTGCCTTGGAGTGCAGAAGATGAGCTGCAGCAGAGAAATGTTTTTACACAGAGCAATTAGCGAGAAATGGGTTTTTATCATGACGATTTCTGACACTTGTGTGGTGGGAGAGCTGTAGTGGGCAGGGCCATGTTTGCCCAGAGAAATGGAAAAAGCTCTTGTGCTGTTGCTTTTCAGACATGTGGTCAGCCAAGATTTTAAGTACATGAGGCTAGAATTTGCTTTTGGATTACTTGGACGATGGGAAAGGAGCAGAGATGCCTACAGAAAGGTGAAGGGAATGTGGTGGCATCCTGGGTCTCCTGTGGGCACCCAATAGACCCAGAATCTGAGAAGAGGATCACCCTTACCACTGAAGAAGGAAAAGCAACTGAGCGATACGCTGCTGTCACATGGTCCAGGCCTGGGCTCATCCCAGTCTTGGAGAATCATCCTTGTCCCTTGTTGCTTCTGCAGATGTTTTTTGTGGAAGGAGCATCGCTCCTGAGGGCATCCATAAATCCATTTCTCACCCTTTTTGGTCCTTACAGAGTCATTCTGACTCATGTCTTTTCATGCCACTTTTTCCTCTAAATTAAGATTTCACAGGTTTCAGAGGCTGTATCTGGGAACTGAACCTTTGGGTTTATCTGATAGGGAGCTGATGTGTTGCAGCCTTTTCTGCTGCTGTCCTGTGCAATCTCTTCTTTGTTGTCTCGCTTTGCTGGGTGGCATCTGGGGGAGAATCCCAAACCTCTCCATCACCACCTCTCTCACAGAATGTATGTTCTCCCTCAGCAGGGAGTTAAATCACCTTTCTGCAGAAAGTAGCATGTATAGGAGGTGGGGGAAGTTGTGTTTGATGTGAATGTGTGGGATGTAAAGAGAGTAAGGGAGCACAATGGTGTCCTGATGCCTATCTGCAGGTTTTCTCTGACTCTCTTTTGCAGTAGCAATCAAACCTGCAGAGCTGACATGGCTGGGAAGTAGTTTATTGCAGAAAAGGTGAAACAGAGCTTGTACCTTTGCTCCAGCAGATTGAGGCCATTTACCTTGTTTGGAACAGAGAACCTAAAACTTGAATCTTTTGAGTCTCCTTTGCCTATTAATTCTCACCATTTCATGGCATTTGCAGAAGTGGACTCTCATTACTCTTCAATTTCAGCCAGAACATGAACTTGCCAACTATTCCCTCAGTCACTGTACAGCTGGAGAGTTTTCCATTGGTGAGTGCCTGTGAGTGTGCACAGCACAGAGATGATGAAGGATGAAGGCTGGCAGTGTACCCACACTGCTCCAGCGTGTTGCTTTTAACTAAACTGTCCATCATCATCCTCCTTGGAAATTAACTGGGAAAAGCAGCATGGGGTTACTGTTGGCCATTATCAGCTGAGTGGTGATCCCTATACTGGGATTGGGCAGCAGTCATGCCATGGCTAATTCCCCATTAAAAGCTTCCCTGCTTTCTTTTAACAGCAGAATACCCCAAAATACTTAGTTTTGGCCTCATCTGCTTTTTCCGGTGTGCACAGGAGTATCCCATAACCCTTGGGGCTGAGCTAAAAGGTATTTGTAAGATTTTGGATTTGGTCCTTGGCTGGTTTGAGTGATCTCTGCCCTCCCATCATAAAACGGTATTGTTTTTCAGGGTATTTCCAATTGTTGTAAGATACAGTTGTGGGTCAAAATTTGCTGCAGGCGCACAAGCACAGGAAGTGTTTGCCTGTTTTCCAGGGAGATTTGCTCTATTAGGGGTGGAAAGCAAAGCAAATTGATTTGAGGAATAGATTTGAGCAACTTGCTTTTGATGCTAAAGATTTAGATGGTCTAGACGCTCCCTTAAGCTGCAGGAGGGGAAAAATAACATGTTAGAAGAAACCTGGAGGACTGCTAAAAAGGTTTTAGTGGACCATACTGAGATTTTCAGTAGGAAAATCTCCAAATGGAGCTGCATTTTGAAGAGCAGCTGCCCTCTGATGTGGAAGGCAGGAGGGTACAGGCAGGGCTGTCACAGTCTGGGCACAGCACTGCTGCCAGAGGAGACCCTGGGGGATCCGTTTTCCTCTTGGAACCTTGTCCCTCTGCAGTGTTTCACTGGAGTGATTCCTCAACAAAGGTGTGAGGATGAGCAGAGCCCAGCTCGGAGTTAATTGTTGAGCTTTTGATTCTCCCTTGAAGCTGATCAACATCTTTGTGTGATTTTGTGTAACAGCAGCACATTCAGAAAACAGATTCCTCATCCTGTGATGGTAAAATATTCTCTCTGTGTGTTCATCATTGTTTGTTCTAGCCTTAAATGCACCCAATTATTTGCTTTTATGTTCGTCAATTATTGCATTATCTGCTCAAGCAAAACCTGTTGTTTTATCCAGTGCAGATTCTTAACATTAATTCCTTGACCTTTTATATCCCCTATAGTATATCCAGAGCTGCTAAATGGCTTTGCCCAAATTTATCTTTTTTTTACCTGCCAGAGTGATGGCTCAGGCAGGAGCGGGGGAGCCATTTCAGGTGGAGACGCGGTGTGCTCCCCACCACATTTGCATCGTGTAATTGAATCTGCAAAGATCGTTTTTATCATCCTTGGGAAGGGAGCTTGTTTTAAAGCCACACAGGGTTTGCTCAAATGAGCTTTAGTTTCCTGCATGATCTCCTTTCGCGGTCAAGAGAGGTCCAGAACTGACAGCTCAGGGTGAGAGGGCTGATTAATGGGGTTCTTAAATTTCCATGAAAAGCAGAGGGAGGTGGTGAGGCCAAAGCTGTGCAACTCCTGTGGGAGGGGGAAAAAAACCCCAAACCTTTAAAAATATAAAGCTCATAGAGAAACCACAGAAAGGCCACCTGTTTAGTGAAAAAGCTGTATTTAATATCAAAAAGTTCTGGTTTGGGGTAACATGTTGTAATATAAGCAGACATTTCAGGATTTATTAACTAGAAGGTGCCCAGGCAGTTGTGTTGGCTTCAGGATGGATTCCTGCAAGGCCCTGGTGTCCTGATGCTGCTGTGCACAGATGCTTTTGGGGGGTTGTTGCCACTGCTGGGTGAGGCAGAGCTGGGACTGAGCCTGGGAACAGAGGAGCTGAGTGGATTGCCACCAGCTGGTCCCAAGGTCCCCTTGTGGGCGTGTCCCCAGCTCAGTGCCCAGCACTGTCTGCCCCAGTTTAGGAGCTGCTGAATGCACAGGCATCAAAGGGAGAGAACGGGGTGAACAGGGCGTGCTGGAACAGGGCTTACGAGCTGCCACCTTGCCCTGCTTGCCCACATTCTCATGCCCTTGTCATTGCCTGGCTTCACTCCAGCTCTGGTACTCGCTCACGCTCCCAGAAGTTGCTCACAAGCTGCTCAAGTTTTGCTGGAGTTGTATAAAGGTCTGCAGCGGCCGTGGCTCCCAGGACGAGCGTGTGGCCCTGGACAGCTGCCGAGGGTGCTCTGAGCATGGCACCGAGAACCATCTGCTGTTCCTATCAGGCAGAGGAAGGCTTCAGAAAAGCACTTTGCATTTCACCACCTTTGCAGAGCTCCTTTTTATGCGCTTTTCCTCCTTGGACATGCATCATTTCCAGCGTATTTTGGTAAATGATGTAATTTAACACATCTCCTGTGCCCTGCTTATTGCTGTCATTTCTGAGTGCACTCATTAGGGAACAGTTTGATTTTGGGCGTAATTCCTCTGATAGGCACATTTACCGAACATCTTTGATTCAGCATTTCACGTGTGGCAGGATTAATGGAAAGCACTTTACTAAAAAGGTTTGAATGCCTTGTAGGTTCCTTGAAGATTTTTTTTTTTTCCTGTTTAAATGGAGCTGTATTATCTTGGGCTGGGTTTTTTTTTTTGATGCTGTTGTGGTTTGTGGACTGTAGTGTTTCCTCTGTTGCTGGTGTTGGACTGCCATGGACCAGGGCGACTGTAGTTCCTGGAAATAGCCTGATGCAAAATCAGGATGTATGATTGTGATTATTTTATATTTGTTTTATTTTGGTTGGGGAAACATGCATAAAAAAGCCATGAGAGCGCTACCTGTTAATTAGCGTGACAGTACTGTGGTAATGACCACCCTGCAGGATTAAAACCCCATACTCAGATAAGCATTAACCGTGCTTGTTGGCAGATAAACGATGCAGATAGTATCAGAGGAGCAGAGCTGGCTGGGCTGTCGGTGACAGCCTGTCCGTACTGGGATGTCAGCACGGATGCCTTTGACCTCATCACGATGTTCAGTTAAACCTGGTTTTGCATGGCTGTGTTTTCCTGTGGATGGGAATATTGTGCAGGGAGAAATCAAGTATATCCTTCATGGTGAGACCCTTTGTAGGTAGCCTTGGGAGCAGTAAAAGCAGTATTTACACCCTTGAGATGTAAAGTTGCAGGGCCGTGCCTGTTTTAGGGCCCTTATCAACCTGCTGATACACCTGGTTCTTGGGCATGTGGGATTTGGTGCTGCTGCCAAGGTTCCTATAATTTCAAAGGGTTGTTTCCACCCATTGGTACCATCCTTACACCAGGAGGTGAGTCAGGATTAGGATTAAGAGAATTTGGTGTGTGACGCCTATGGGAACATGGGTGACCTTATCCAGTTCTTTGCTGCAGTGTGGGTCAAGCCTGTGAGGCTGGAGAGGCCCCTGTGTGGCTGCAGGGACCTGTCCCTTGTCAAGACACAAGTGAGGGGCTTTGGCTGTTGGGTTGGGATACTTGCTGCAAGAACCCTCCCAATGTCACCTCAGCTGGGTGCTGCAAGTCACCCAGATGCTTTCAAAAATGTTGGTGTTGGATCCTCCAAGCTGGGAGCAGCTGAGCTTTTGGATTCTCTCAAGGAAAATTATCCAAGCCTTGAAGACTTGCTGTGATTTATTCCAGTTCCCTTTTAATTGCAGCTGTACATACAGACTCCAAATTGGGGGATATTTTGCTGAACTGCAGTTTTTGTGAGGTAGCTCTCATTTGCTAATTCATTTTCAGTTTTTTCTGGCGATGTAAGTACAAGCTTATTCTGCACTGATGTTTTTCATCTTTCCTGGACTTGAATCAGCAAATAAGTGTTGATATCGTTGTGGCAATCTGGTGAGGGGAGGAGAAGCAGAAAAATCAAGTGATACTCTGAAGATTATTTTGCTCATGCTTTTTTGTATCAATGGCCAAAGCCACTTATCAAACCAAGTATCTTGGACTAAGAAGAGAGATGGATATTGTTGGCTACAACTAGATGGACATAGTGCTGGAGGTAACTGGTAGGAAGTTATTTAATATATTCTCGTTCCTTTGCAGAACTTTTTCATCATGTCTTCTTTAAGTGTGTGTGCACAGTTTAGAGGGTAATACCATTAATTAGACCAACAGGAAAGACTAATATGAAAGTATAACCCTCTTTAGTACACTGGGTTTATCCCTGATTAGCAGAGCTGCTCTGATCCTATGGTAAATCTGCGTACATGTCATTAGGGGAGCAGGATTAAGTTGGTAATTAATAACACCAAAAAGTTTTTATCGTTGAAAATGAGTAAAAAATGGTAAGGAAAATAAACCGCTACAGAACTTTGAATATAGATAAAAATACAAAGGTTTTTCTTTATTCCAGTCTGTCAGGGAACAAGGGTGGTAAGAGGAGGCATAGGTTACCACAGATGCAATGGTTGAGGCTCAAAGTAAGTCAAGGAGGATGCCAAAGAGTTGTCCTGAGCAATATACAGCCAATTCTTTCTGAATTTTGCCCAAAATACTGCTGGGTAAAGCCGAGGCCAGCATGTGTGCTCATGTGCTGCTGCAGCAGCAGCAGCAGCAGCAGCAGCAGCAGCAGCGTCTCCATTCCCCAGGGAGAGAAAAGGCGTGTGGGAGAGTCGCGTTACTCACAGGAGAGTTGTTCTGGGTGTTATTAAAAGTATTATCACGATGAGGTGCTGGTCAGGCGCTGAACTCCGCAGGCACGAGCACGGTGTCTGTCTGTGTGACAAGTGCTGCTGCCAACAGAGAATCCCGATGAGGATCCTGCCGGGCTGGGATCTGCACACAGCAGTTTCCTTCCTGCCTGTTTATTCAGGCAAGCCCGGACTTGTTTTGGTAGTTATTTCACCTCTTGTAACTGGTGGCTGGCAGGGAAGATCAGCTACTTTGTGATGAAATCTTGAGTCTATATGCGTATTTTATAGTTCTAGTTTTTTTATTTATTTTTTAGGATGGAGAACAGCACAGCCAGATTTTGCAGAAGATGGTACCTGTGCAGGAATTTTCATCTTTGCTCTTCAGCATTTCTTTCAAGCTTATTTGCACAAGGCTGCACTGCTAGGCGGATGTTCCCTGTGTTTTAACCTGTTGTACAGCTACCCTGTACCTTTCCCCGCTCTCCTGCTGTGGAAATGACGGTGGATAACCGGAGCTCCCGTTGTGTGGCTGTGCTCAGTCAAGAGGCAGAGCAGCGAGGTCCTTATCAGACCAGGTTTATCACCGATAAACCAGGGCACAAAAGCCTTGGCGGGGACCCACATCTCCTACTTATTTGGAGATTAAAAGCTGTTGAGGCTTTGGTTTGTTGTGAAAGTTAATTGCCAAGCCCTCGAAGCTTGGCAGGGCTCCCACGGCGAGACTCGTCACGCCGGAGCCGAGCCCTCGGGCAGGTGCGGAGCTCGTCCAGGCTGGTCGGTGCGGGCACGGGGAGGGACCGGCTCCTCCGGAGGGCATTTCTCCCCAGACGCTTCAGACATCCCAGCAGGAGATGCACAGTCCCCAGGGGGTGCTGGTCTCTTCCCACTGACTGTACCATGAGCCAGGGCAGCGGGCAAGATGATCCCACCCATCTCCTTAATCTCCCCCCCGGCTGCATCACTGCTTAAGTGTAACTAGGGCTGTGTTTGGGAAAGACTGCCCTGTCGTGCTTGCATCAAACTGCATCTGGAGGTGCCTGCAAGCAGGGTTGGTTCCTCAAGGGTGTTCCCAGCACTGCTCCTTGCCCAGTGCCCCTCCCTGACCCGCTCAGGGAGCGCCTCTTCTGCCAAGTCTTGGTGTCCCGGAGCATCCACTGCGACCTTCTTGGAGTTTTGGGGTTGTGACCTACATCCAGAGCCCTGATTTTTGAGGCCCTCCAGGCGAAAGCAGTGAGGAGGTGAGTGCTGTCGGGTGTATGAACCCAGTTTTGCCCTGTTCATTAGCATTTCAATCGGCTCACCATGGGAGCCTTCCACACTGCTGCTGCTGTCAGAGGTGGGACCTTTTCCTCAGCCAGAGGCTGCTCAGTACAATCCTGAGAGAAAAGTAAAAATAAAAGTCAAGCCACGTGATTGCAGAGGGACAAGGTTTGTTGTTTTCATTTATTTATTAATTTCTAAGATGCTATTATTGATAGCTGCTACTTGTGCAAAACCTTATGTACCACGTAGCTGAGGAATCTGGTGAACGGCAGATAGTTGCTCAGGTCACAGGTATTGCCATGCTGGATATCTGTGGTGGACACTGAAGCTCGCTGTTGTGGGGCTGGTTTGGACAGGGTGATGCAAAGTGGACAGTAGCTATCTGTGTTGCTTTGGAGTTTAATTTTCATCACAACCTCATACTTTTCTTTTGTTAATGATTTCATTAATGCCAGGGGCCATGTGTGATGTGCATTGGGTGAGCATGTGGGGACCAGCTATATCGTAGAATCAGAGATTGGTTGGGGTTTTAAGGGACCTTAAAGATCATCCAATTCCAATCCCCTGCCGTGGGCAGGGGCACCTTCCACTGGACCAGGTTGCTCCAAGCCCCAACCAGCCAAATCTCATACGAAGGGGCAAAAGATCACAAACAGTCTCAAGGACAACAATCAGAGCATTCCCCATTTTAATCTCCATCATTCATATAAACTAAATAAAAATACTGCCCTGATGGTATTTTTCTACCCAAGCTCTGATGAAACAAAAGTAAATACTACTGACCTGGCAGTACAAATGAAAGGAGAATGAGAAGCAATGTATGAAATGGAATGTCAGCCAGCTTTTGTTTTTCTGTATTGGTCTTGTGGCATTTCTGTGGAAGAGGCCAGATACAAAGTTCTCTTACATAATGCTCACATCACTGGAGTATGATTGTATCCGACTGCCGCAGATGAGGACGCTGTATTTATGTCTCCGTGAATTTCATCCCTCGGTTTGTGTGGCCTCTGACCTCTGGGGAATATCACAAATCCACTGTTATGGAGTACAATGGCACATTTGATTTATCAACTCCATTAATGATCTGGTTGAAGGGAGAAACAACATGTTAATTAAATTCACAACTGGTGATAAACTTAGCGTTGTCAGCATCGGGCAGGACAGTGATTTGGGATGGAAAGGTAGGCAAGGGATGGCAAACTGGGAAGCAAATGCCACCATGCTTGTGGTAGCTGGCAAAAATGTAGAGATTGGGGATTTAGTAAGAAAATAATTCTTAGAAAAAATGAGGGTGTTGCATTCTCCAAGGATTGTGGCCAAAATGAGTGTTACTGCAGCTGCTGCACACTTTACACTGGTGTGCGGTGTGAAAGGGGCAGTGCTGAGTGGTTACATTCAGGACAAATTAATAGTTTAAAACAGCCCCTAACCTACAGGTTGTCAGGCATTGAGTATTTTGGCACTGCTCTGTTGATGGTATTAACATAAATTCAAGCTGACCTAAGTGCACTGGGATAAAAACAAACATTTACCCTCGGAAAATCCTCCGACTGAATGTGAATTTCACCGTTGGCTTCGGGCTGCTTCATGTTTTGCATTTATTTTCTGTGGGTTTTAGTAATGAAAACAAACAGCTTGGCTTCACCTTGGGTTGGAGTTAACTTCTCCAGTCATTTTCTCTTTCCCATGCATTGACACACTCAGTGGCAGAGCTGCAAGTAGGCAAGGGGTTATAAATTTTTAGCTTGAATTGAAAATGTTTGTTTTCAAGCATAATGCAAAATGCCTGAATTAAAGGCTGACTAGTTTCTCTGGAAGGATCTAAACATTCAAGTGCTCCTACGTGAGATTTTAAGCGTCCCACCAGCTCCAGGGTTTGGTGTGAACAGCCACATGCTCCAAGTTAAATTAATGTATAGTGGGGTCTTGGCCCCTGCCCGTGCATCATCCCCTCCTCTCTGCTCTTTGGGTTGTATTCCTGACCTTCCTAATTGTCTCCAGCTGAAACTCTCCCTTCAAAGTGAGCTCAGATGCAAAATATTTGTGTGTGAAGTGTTAGCACATTCTTTTGAGGGAAAACCTCTTTTGAAAGGTGGAGTAAGCTAGAATAGTAAATCAAAAATGCTTTATTTTAATAAAGGTACCTGTTGATTATCTGTGAGGAGAACAATGCTGTAAACCCAGCTGTCAATGTATTGACCACTACAAGGGACGGTTTAACCGGAAGCCTCTTTTTCTTCACTTAAGTTGGTGCAGGTCACTGGAGGGAGACATTTGGGGGTGTGTTTACAAGGAATGGCATTAATTATTGAGGGCTGAGCTAAATAAAATTAATTTTGAGCAGGAAGTGAGTTACTCTGTCCTTGTCATAACCTCTAGTCCACATGAACAGCACTCAGGTTATTAAGAGGCTGTTTTAAACTGAAGAAGAATTTCATGATCTTTCTTCTTGGTTGGAAGGAGGATGTTATTTTAAAGATCAATGACCTTTGTTCAGGTGCTGTTAATACCATCTCAAAGACACGCAGAGTTTGGGATTTCCTTTATTTATTAAAAAATATTTTGCAATCAACAAAAAAAAATTTCTCTAAAGCTTTTTTGGCTTCTTTTTGTGCTACATTTTTTCCTCTGTGCTATACCTTGGGGTACAATTAGGAGTGCGTTCTGCAGCTGAGTGGTGTCAGGACTGCAGCAAGCATTAAAGCCCTGGAAAGGTAAATATTGCAGAGGATGGAACAGCAGTAGTCCTGGTGAAAAAAGAAAGCCAGCGGCATTTTTGGGATTTATTCACCCCTTGGTGTTTGAAGACTGCAGAGGGGGGTTGAAGACCTGGAGAATCTTGCAGACCATGGACATCTGTCATAGAATCTCTGCAAAGATCACAAAATCCCTGAATGGTTTGGGCTGGAAGGGACCTTAAAGCTCACCCAGTCCCACCCCCTGCCATGGGCAGGGACACCTTCCACTATCCGAGGTATCTCCAAGCCCCATCCAGCCTGGCCTTGGACACTTCCAGGGATCCAGGGGCAGCCACAGCTGCTCTGGGCACCCTGTGCCAGGGCCTCCCCCACCCTCACAGCCAGTAATTTCTTCCCAATATCCCATCTAACCTTGCCCTCTGTCAGGTTAGAGCCCAAGATCTGTGTGTTGTGCTGGTAACAATGGCAGGGTCAATAAGCAAAGGGCTAAACATGGCACTGGGGCATGTTTCACCAAAACCATAGGCTTGAGTAGTCCTGGGATGGGGAAATGCCCCATTGTCCATGGGGTTACCCGTGGGATGGAAAGCTGGACCAAGGGCAGTGAGGGACAGGTTTAATGAGTGTGTGCCTCCCTTCCTTCCCCACTTTGGGCTGTTATATGGGGCAGGGGCTGAGCCTGGTTAATGTGCAGCACCGAGAGGCCCTGTGATATTAAAGCAAAACTGATAATGCTTCCTGTGTTGAGTGCTTGGAGGCATCCCTCGTTCCCCTGGCTGTTATCTGTGCAGCATCCCTGTCCCCCACCCCATCCCCTCCTAACGAAGCAATTACATGCACAGAAGTGGGCTCGCTCCCAGTAACAAGCCTCCCCAGGCTGGGGATGTGTTATGGACAAAGCAACACCCTGAGCAGCAAAGACCATGTCTTAATAGGAGTTTTCAGCAATTTTAAGGTGAATTGCATTGTGATAGGCTTCAAAAGTGCCTGTTGTTTGATGTGTCGCAGGAGATCAGTGGCTATTTTGGAACATTAATTTATACAATTCAGATCACACTTGTAGGGTTTTTTGTTTCCCAGCGTTTCTTGTTTTACTAATTGCAATTGTTTCACGTCCTCTAATCTATTATACTTTTTAATAAGGCATATAATTCATTATTTAGGTGGTAGTGTTCTGATAATTAGATGGGTTATTTTTGTCAGTGCTGATTAGTTGGTAAGTACAGATTAATATTTGAAGACTTGACGTGGTCTCTTGCTATTTGAGTTTCAAAGAGGTGATGTGGCACTTGTTTCATGATATTCCCAACAACTTCATCCCTTCCAGCCTGAGGAAAGTGCCGACAAATTGTAAAAAGGCTTTGAAAGCCTTTGGATCTTGTTTTCCTTGTAAAACTCGTATTAGAGAAATGCCTGCGAGTGTAGGCTGGGGGTGATACACAGAAAGTGCAGCTCCTTGAGCAGACAGCAGCATCAGGTGCCACGGGGGTCTGTACCCTAAATGGTTTTTTGGGTGCACAAGCAATATTCTGCACGGTGCAGGGCAGGGACCTGACGTCTGCTGGTTATGTCCTAGAAAAGCCTTGCCCCTTCACAAATAGAAAGCCTTGGCCTTTTTTTTTTGCCTGGAGTTAATTGCAGTGTGGGACAATGTGGCCTTTGTGTGACTGTCCCTGTGCTGGGGATGGTTTCTGCTCTCCCCCTCCCGCAGAGCTGGCAGCGATTCCAGTCTCTCCCTCATACAGAAGCTGTTTGCAGGCTTAAGGCTTTTTTAGTTCATTTGCAGACCGGTTAGTGAAGGGGTGTGGTGGCTGAGGGGACAGAGTGGGCACCTGCAAGCTGTCAGAAGTCGGGTGTGGATGTCTGGGGGGTGAAACAACCCAGTATTCCCACTCTCCTGCAAAGCAGACCGAGTGAGGCAGTGGGTGTGCTGCAGCGTAATTAAGCATGTGTTTCTGGAGTTGCAGCCTTCTGCCGTGTCCAAGATAATATGAACCATGCTGCTGGGAGAGATGATGTTATTGGAGCTGAGCCATCGCATTATTTGAGACCAGATCTCTGGGAAGAGGGAATAAACCAAATGATTTTTAGTCACTTGGTCACCCCTGCCAAGGAAACCATGGTGCTCTTCAGTGGCTCCTTCTTACTGTAGACTCCTTCAACCCTCCCTGCTTTAGCAGATGGCTCCAAATACAAATAAGCCTCAGGGATGCCTGTCACTGCCTGTGACCCTAGGGAAAGTAGAAACCACATCGGAAATGAGCAGGGATAAGGAGATGCCGAGCATTTTTCTTGAGCAAAGAAATGTGGCAGAGGGAATGTCAGGATAAGCTCTGTGCATTTATCAGTGCCATGAGCGCACCTCGGGCAATCCCTTCACACCACCCCATGATGCCAGGGGGGTTCCTGCTCCTTGGTGGTTCAAGGACGCTTGTGTTAATGGATCCCTGTATCCACAAAGATGTGGTGGGATTTGCAGTGCATTTCCTGAGCCCCTCTGCCTGAGGATGGGAGCTGAAGTCATGGAGATGCTCCCCTTTGAGCTCCTAGGGGGTGAATTTGGCACTCGCTGTGCCATTCACATGGAGATCCAGCTGTGAGCAATGGTGTGATGGCTGTATGGATTTGGAGAGTTCACAGCCTAGTAGAAAAGCAGGGCAAGGAAAGGATTTACTGAAGTAGAAACGGAGGGTTGCTGAGAGCTTCAGCAACTGGTTTCAAGTCTGTTGGGCTGTAGAAATAAATTAGGGGCTCAGCAACTGCAAATGCAGGACAGCAGGGTCTGCCAGCAGGGCAGAGCTGGAGCAAAGAAGACTAATGATGTCTCCATTGCCCCACTGCAGTTCTGTCAGGCAGCCTGGGAATTCCAGCCCCAATTCACTTGGGCTGTGGTGCTGGAATTGGTGCATCCTACGAGAAATGGCTTGTGTTTATGCAAGACCTCGCTGCTGCTGGAGCAGGGGGTCAGAGTGTAAGTTGGTTAAGCAGCCGGATTGCCCTGGTGTGCTTGCCATGGGATAATGGAAAATTCCTGTGAGGAGCTGTGCTTGATCTGGGGCCAGAGGGAACAGGATGAAGTCTATTCCACCAGCGAAACGATAGAAGAGTACACTGTGCATCTTCCGGTGCCTGCTGCCAATGTTTTTATAGGCTTGAGATTTTATTTTGGAGAAGAGTATCGGCATGCAAGGCCGACCTGCAGCCGTGCCAGCTTCTTGCCTTGTGCCCTCTCACACTGCCTGGAAGCCATTCCCCTGGATAATTTTGGAGGACCATGTGCAAAGAGCCCGTGACAGCTTCATTTTCTGCTTCCCAAGAGGATGGGGGGAATACAGAGCTGTGGGGTCCCTGTGGTCCTGACACAGCACACTGAGCACATGAGCTCTGCCAACTCCAACAAGAGCCTTTCAGGGGCTGCAGTAGCATTTACATCCTCCTGCTTTCCCTCAGTGGGTTTGGGTCCTTCCTGCTGCATGAATATTACTAATTGCCATCAGAATTTGTGGAGTTGAAGGGAATCTTAGAAAACTAGTGTCTAGTAATAGTCTATGCAAAGAAATTTTAATCTCTCTTAGGACTTTGTGGCATCTTTGTGTTACAAACCCATTTATGCTGTAAAGCTTTAGACTGAAGGATTCAACTTGCTGTTCTTAGACTGTTATCGCTAATAAAATGACTTTGCACTTTGATAGCCTTTCACTCCAGGATCTAAAAGGACTTTAAAAATGCTAATGAATTTAGCTTCTTGATAGCTCTTGAGTGTGGCTCTTTGTATAGGCATTTGGTCCAAAGCCTGGTGAAGTCAGTGGAAAGTCATCTGTATCATTAGCTCTGGCAAATCCCTTAATCTGTCTGTCCCTGCTTGTCCCATCTTCAGCCAGAGCTGATGGCACAGACATCTTCTCATGCCAGGAGCCCTCATCCTTTCCTCTGTGGGATTTTTTTGTTGTTTTTCTGTCTGGTTCCACTGCTGAGGAGCAGGTGGGGGTAGCAGTACTTTGAAGGCAAGGGAGGGGGGCATACATGTTTAGGGTTACCTGCCTTGTCTGATGTTGTGCTCTGACTTAACATCAGAGATTTAGGAGGAGTCTGGGCTGGAAATAAAACTATAATTCTGTAAGAGAAAGCCTGGTATCCCAGCAGTGATGCAGTGTAGAGCCATAGCTCTGTGCTCTTTGTTTCCACTGTGGGCCTGCTCACGGAGTGGTGGTTTCCTCCAGTGGGAAGATTTCCAGTCTAAGACCATCCAGTGGGCTTTATTCATTCACCCATTTTTGGTTTGTTGGGGGTTTGCCATTGGTTTAAACATTTGGGATCATGCTTTGGAGAAGACGGCTCCTGCTGTAGGACATTGCCATGGACAGGAGCAGGGGAGGGCTGGGCTATGAGGAGGAGTGGTGCTGGTGGAAGCTCTTTTGATCCAGTTCATGGCTGTCAACAGAACTAGCAGGGGGATTCTTATTCTTGCTGTATTAAAGAAGATAAAAGCAGTTCTGCCCCTGGCAAAGCCATAGATACAAGACACTATGAACATCTTGACTCCCTTTCCTATTCCAGACATGTGATGGGTCGTGTAATGTCCTTATGTCTGATCAGCCATGACAATCTGTATTTTATGGATTTTCACTCCTTGTCACCCTGTTACAATCTCCCCTCTCCCCTACCTTTCATTAATTGTCTTTCAAAACTATCTTGTCGCTGCTCTGATGATTTTTTTCTAGTGGATAAGCCTGTTACAGATAATCTGGTTTGCTGAATTTCCTTTCTGCTGGGCAATCTCCTTAATAGCTGCCTCAGAGGATTTCATCCTGTTTGGTTTAAGGATGTGGCTTCAGATAAATACTCTGTTTCTCCATGGTTCTGCTGATTAAGGTCCGTTCTTTCTCCTAAGTAGTCTCCTAAAATACTTCTGAGTGGGAGGAGTTTCATGGAGACTTAGCATGTGTTTGGTACTTCTGAGCAAACTGTGTTGGCCAAGATGGTCAAAATTCACTGTTGATTTTGGATGTGTCAACTTGGACAGTTCAGGGGCCAAAACAAGGGGAGGAAGAAAGATGAGGGAGCGAAAAGAGTTTTAATCTGTAAATGTGACATTGCTTGTACAACAAGGTACGTGGCTGTTGGGATTTCTCCATGTGACATCCCAAAGGGGATAAGAAAGTGGTCAAAAGGCATCCTCTGCTTATCCATTTCCCACCTATGCAATAATTAACAGCATCATTTAATCTCTTTCAGAATTTTATCAAACTTCAGACATTTGCCCTCACTGTTCCTTTTGAAAAAGCTCATTTTCAGCACTTATAAAAACAAACCCTTTTCATATGTGCTTCAAGGATGCTTTTTCTTTTCCCTGTCCAAATCAGCTCTGGATGGAGGGTCAGGAGATTACAGTTCTTTTCCCAGAGTTGCCAGTGAGCTGCTGAATGATCTTCAGCAATTCGTTTGATCTTTCTGCACCTCATTCTCACAAATAAGGATGCTGGTAATAACTTTCTATTGTTAAAGCTCTGGTAATAATTTCCCATTGTTAAAGCTCTTAAAGCTCTCGTATGGAAAATGCTATATGGGACTTAGAGTAATTATTGTCATCATTTGCAAGTGAAGGTGCTGGAAGTAAAAGTTTCTGCAGTAGAGGACCTTGGTTCTTGTTAAAGGGAATTATTAGAATAATTTTGGCTGGAATGACCAATAAAATGTGAATCAGGCAACTGCCTTTATTGATTTAATAGTTGAGCTAGGTGTTAAGAGAAATGGAGGGAGTGTGTGGGTTTCCATTTGAGGCATCCTGGGAATAAAGGAAAGCCTGTGCTGACTCCAGCTGAATTTGGTCTTGTCTGACATCTAAGCAGTGTGTGAGCTCCTGGTACGTAATGGCCACTGTGCCATTATTAATAAAAACCAACCAAAACACAAACCCAGCAACAGCCCAACACCAAAACCCCAGCAAACAAACCCAGACACAGGGATGTTTCTCCCACCACTGCTCCTTTGTGGTCTGTGGCTGCCTCAGTGGTCTCCTGTGTGAAGGCACCTTGCAGGAGAGGCAATATAACACTGGCTGTGACTGTCCCTGTGGTATCCAGATCCAGCAATTAGAGGTGCATGAGGGTAGTGAAGACATAGATAAGTTTGCTCTATACATTTCTCAATTCCTGGCTCCCCACCCTGTCCCTCATTGCCTCTAATTTTTACAGCTTGCTAAAAATAGGTCTTGGAAAAGACTTGGAGCTGTTGAGACGGAGACAAAGCAAGACCGTAAATCACTTGACAGCTCATTTCCTTATAGCAAATATCCCACTCTTACGACTTTATGTTTAGATTAAAGAAGGAATAAAATGTAGGGAGAACTTGGTTTGCTTACTGCGTGTTTCAGTTGTGTTTAATTTTCTTTTAATATATAACAACATAAGTAGATACGAATGGCACAAATCTTACTGGAAAGGCTTGAATTTGGCATCAGTTTTTATCTTTTAAAAATGTCAGATCTGGGGGTTTTGGGTGCTAGTGTGGGGGTTGGAGTTGGGTTTGCAAGGTTGTGCATGGCTCTGTGTGAGGAGCAGCGATGCCACACTTGAGTGTCACAAACACGACTGTGTCACCTGGTGGAGGATATGCCTCATCTTGTGTCTGTCAAGTCCTTTTACCCTTTGTTGTCACTGACTCTGTGCTCTGCAACCTTTTCAGTCCTATTCCTGCATCCAGTGGGAACTTTGCCAGTAATTCCAGTCAGGATAGGACCAAGACCTTGACAGTCATTTCCTTTCCTTATGCACGCAAGGCTTTCCCGAGCTCTCTGCAAATGCCCCTTGATCTGCGGTGCTCTCATTAGGCAGGTCAGAGCATTATTCAGTGGCCAGGTTGGTTTTATTTCCTTGGGATATTTCCTTTGCACTCTGGCTGGGGATGAGAAAACAACCACCACAGCTGGGGCTGCATTTTTGGAAAGCATGGGCAGCTTTTTCACAAGACCTACATGTCTACCTCAGTCCTCTGCAAAAGCCCTAATTCAGAGGGATCTGGTGGAGGTTATCTCTATTTTGATGTGTGTTGAGATTCCTCTAGCACTGCGCTCCACTCAGCCGCTGCTCCCATTCTCCATCACCGCCACCTCAAAGGGCCCAGCCAGACGAGCACAGATTGTGCCAAAGCTCCACCGTGCAAAGACAAGTCATGGGATGGAGGCTGTAATAACAGGCTGCATCTTCTACTGTGGCAATATGTGTTTCAGATGAGTGAAATTAGAGCCTTGTCTTGCTGGATGCAGCTCTGGATTATTAGATCCATTATCCAAAGGTCGTGCTGGTTGATCACAGCAAATATTTTGGTGCTGTTATGCACGGCTGGGTATTAGCAGTGTTTAATGGCAGCTTAGGAGGGATGAGTCCTGACAAGAGCATGGACAATGCTCTTCTTTCACCTGAGCTGCTGTTTCCCAGCCTTAACACCTTTGCACGAAAAAATGCTCTGTGGCAGCCAGGGCTTAGAGCATTGCCTTAGAGTTGTTCTATCTCTGTGGTGCAACAACAGGAAAAAGGAGTTATCATTGTCCCAGGAGGAAGAGAACAAATTTAGGTCCTGGTCTTGCATATGCTTATCCAGCTAATTAGCTTTACTCAATGGAGCCCATTCAGCCTGTAGCACTTGTCCTTCATCTGTTCAGGACCGTGTGTGTGAATGCTCATTGAAACACATGGTCAATCGCGGTATTGTTGCACGTACATTATTGCTTATGTTCTTGTTGGAGCCAGGAACAGTCTCTCCATTGTCGAAACCTTTTTTTTTTTTTTTTTTTTGAATATAATACAGCTATTGCTGTGAAATGATGGGCTCAGGTAAATTTATTCTTCTCAATTCCTGGGTCTGAAATTGCTGAGCTCGGCTGTTTAAACAGGAAACAATATTTGTCATCGCTTGGGTTGATGTGGCTCCAGATTTGGGTGTCGTGCCAGCTCCAGGACTTTGAGTAATAGACACATAATGAGTGATTACCCGATTGTTGTCGGGTGGTTGTGTATCAGGACCTTTCTGTTTTAGCAATTAATCTGCTCATTGATGAACACTTGACCAGCTCCTGCCGGGATCTCTTGTTGTTTCAGTCACTTGGCAGCAAAAATTGCAATGAGACTTGTATCACATTTTGAACTGGATTTTTGCTAGTGCTGTTTAAGGATATAGAAGCACATAAAAACGAGCAAATCCTGTATTCAGTGGGACAGTATGAATGCTGAGTGTGCCGAGCCCGGGTCAGTGCACCAGCTGCTTTTACTTTGCTTCTAGATTAAAACTAACTTGTGATAGCGACAACTGAGCTTAAAAACCAGAATTTACATAATGATTCTGTGTTAATGATATTAAACATAATGGCACTGACAATAGCCTGTTAAAGGCAAATCCACAGAGATTTCTTTTTCCATTTGACCTTGAGTGCTGACGTTGGACTGGCTCGGCATCACATTTTTTTCCCCATGTTTGAACTTGAAAGGTTCTTTAATACTCAGCTCAATGTTCCTGTTTTGCTTTTTAAATTCCTTATTATTTCCCATGGCTGCAGTGCAAACTGATACCCCGTGCCAGGTCATTTCCAGGACTTGGACCTGAATTAGATTCAGTAGCTGGAAGGTGCTGGGCCTCAGAGATGTTTGTACATGATTCAGTTCCTGGAGGACAAAGACTCATCCTTGGCCGTGGAGCATCCTACACTCCTTGTGCTTCCAGGCACTGTGAGAAGAGAATTGTGGGGGCAGGCTGTTCCCAGGATAGTCCCGCTTAAAATTTCCCGCCTGCATGGCTAATTTTGAGTTTTGTCTCCTTTCCCAGCCAGCTTCTCTCTCTGAATCTTTATCAGATGCTAATTAGCATTCGTTCCCACCCAGCCCCGGGATGTTTATTAACGTTTTAGGGAAAGCTTTGCTTCTGGCTCTGTTGCAACCCTGTCAGTGAAATCTCCTATAACCCCTTCACACCTCAGCTCTACCCCTTGTGTCCACTCACCCTGAATTATTGAATTTTAGCCTTGCTTAGCTCAGGCATCTTGTGATGACTGAGACTTCAGGATCAATAGGGGTATGGCAGGACCTGCAGCACTGGCAGAACTTCCAGCTGGAGATGCTGCTAGTCCTGCAGAGCCCAGGGAGTCACTGGTGGTGGCTGCAGACCAATTTCATCCTAGAGTTTGAAACTCCATCATAAGCTGCTGCCTGCAGGGTCCATGCTGTGTGTTACCCAAGTCAGCAGATGCCATCAGGCACTTACTGGCTGTTGCTCCCCAACTATTTTTATTTGCATGCCTGGAATTCCTGCTTTCCGCTCAGCAGCAATAAATGAGCCATTTGCATAATGAATGGTTTTAAAATCTGCATCCCTGCAGTGGCTTGAGCCTTGCCCTTCAGAAGGCCTTGTTTGCTGGGAGAAGGTGGCATAATTTAAAAAGCTAAACTCCTCTGGGAAGTGGATGTTCAGATGGGAAATAGGTTATTTTTCAGCTAATTTCTTTTGTGGTTGCATAGTTAGAAGCAAGCAGAGAAAATGCAGCGTATTGCCCTGTGATACTGGAGCAGTGGGGTGGTGTGCTCAGAGAGAGGTGAATGTGAAAGAGGCAGGCGGGAAGGAGATTTGGGCTAAAAAGGTGCAAGGAGTGCACCTGCAGAACAGTGCAGGAACACCAGGGGCACATGTGCTGTGTTGGAGTCTCCTTGGCAACTTTTTCATCTGGTCTGCTGGTGTTCAGGAGCACAAGAATGCACTGATCTTCAGTGCTTGGGAGGTGTCAGTCCCTTCTGATTCCAAAAGGAAGAACACAGCTTGCTCTAAAATAATCCAGATGATGTGTGAGTGCTCCTGTGTCCCTGTGGATCCTTTTGGGATGACCCCACTTATGACCACAAGGCCATCCAGTGTCCAAGACCTCCATGTCCTCCACCTGAAACTGGGGCATCTCCCAATCATAGTGAGGTACTTCACTCCTCCCCTTCACTGGGATTATGGAGCAGGAAATGGGATTAGGAAGCCCACCATCCCCAAAGAAGCAGGAGCCCTTGGGCACAAGGAGTTTTCTGCTGTGTTAGCGCTGCCAAGAAGCGCTGCAGCTCAGTGGGTGATGGGTTTCCTAATAATTCCTAATAAATACAAACCAGGAGGATGAATAATGCTCAGCAATAACTCTCCTGCAAACATTAGCATCCCACTCCTGGTGATAAGACGTCGTTCTCTTTCAAGTCCCTTAAAATACTTCGTGTGTTTCCAGGACTCTTGTTGCAAAAATTCTGCCAGGCATCAGTTTCTGTTTGTTTTCCTTTAAACTACTTTCAAATTCCTGTTTGCTGAGTTTGCCGAGCACGTAGCGAGCTTCACGGGAGGAAGAGGAGATGAGTGGAGCCGGGTCCTTAATGGAAAATAAATGTGAATCAAAATCCAGCCCAAACCCTGTAATCTCTGCCCCACACAAGAAAGCTCCACTTCAAGGAATGAAAGTCGGAAAAAATAGGTTGGATTTAATTGCTTTGGATGCCGTGGTACAGCAGAAGTGCAAGAAGGCGATAAAAGCTGCAATTTAAAGCTCGGCAGCAGCGGCTTGGAAATGCTGGAGCTGGTGTGCAGGGAGATGGATACTTTATCCCTGGCACATCTCTGCTGAGTTAAGATAAATGTTGAGCCATTAAGTTCCTGAGAGCGTTAAGAGGCTGGGAGAAGGTCACGTACTGCTTCCTCTGTTTTGGCTCTGCCTGTGCACTGCGTCGCTTCCTTTGTTGAGCTGTAAGGAGGATTCCTTTCTCCTCTGAGATTCCCCCCAGTGAGCCCCCCAAAAATTCAGGGGAGCTCAGGACAGCCCAGATCAGGGCACAGGGGGTTGCTTCCTCCCATAAAAGCTCACAAAATCCAGGCTGGAGCCAGCTGTGCCATGTGGGCAAAAGTGGGGTAACAGCTGGGATCTGTCTGTCCTTGGTAGGATGCTTTTGAAGGGTTTCAAAACTCCTGTTCACTTTCTCTGAACAACTCCTGGTAGAGTCGTGATGGTCAATATGGTCCTGCCAGGTGGAAACAGAGTGTGAAGTGCCAACAGCACCCAAAAAACCTTTGGGTACCCCCATTTCCTTCCTGTCTTGTTCCCTGAGGTGGAAAGAGGCAGAACAGTGGGGAAACGGGACGAGGAAATGATAGGATGAGAGGAAATGGCCTCAGGTTGCACCAGGGGAGGTTTAAGCTGAATATTATGAAAAATTTCTTCACCAAATGGGTTGTTCAGCCCTGGCACAGCTGCCCAGGGCAGTGGTGGAGTCCCCGTCCCTGGAGGGAATTAAGAGACATATGCATGTGTCACTTGGGGGCGTGGGCTAGTGGTGACCTTGGCAGAGCTGAGTTAATGGTTGGACTTGAGGTTTTTGGAGGGCTTTTCCAACTAAAATGATTCTGTGACTCTAATATTCCATGGAAAATGCACAAAGGCCAACAGCTCTGCTCTGTCTTCCTGCTCAAATCCTGATTTCTCTGTCCTTGGGAGGCTGGGCCAGATAAAAGACTGAAGTGAGGGAGGACAGAGGAGGGGAGGAAGATGAATCTCCTGCATTCATTATTCTGTATGCAAAGAACATCAAAAGCACTAATGGAAAAGCCTTTTTATATTTTTCATCAAAGCAGTGGTTCAGATTTGGCAGGCTGAGTTCGGATCAGTGAAATATTTATGAATGGAGCAGCTGTGGGGCACTGCTTTAGGCGGACAGTGAGTGCTCCCTCCCTCCTTCCCTCCCTCCCTCTTCCCTAAATATGTTTTTCGACTTGGTCCTTTTTTCTCCCCCTCTGCTTTAGCTGTGTTACTCCTACTAGAGGAACTTGTAGATGAGACAGGACTGAGTTTGCACACCACAGGTAGTAAGATATGTTTATTTTTTGCTTCACTTAAGTCAGGAGAAAAGAGGGGGAAGGGATAAACCAAACCTCAAGGGTGGATGGGGACAGCAATGGAGGTTGTTCCCTGACTTCTCTCTGCTGCTGCTTCTGTGTTAAACCTGAAAACCTCTTGAGTTATTTCTATAGCTAATAATTCATCATGGTTTGGATTTTTTTCCTTCTAAGAAAGACAATTGCACTGACCCAACTGAGTTTTGTCTTTTATTCTTCCCCAGTAATTACACCCATCCGCATGTAGGGAGCATGAAATTATTTGTGAAGGTGTTTTAATCCCAGTTTATTAATTCCTAATCTAGATTTATTATTATTCTTTCTAATTTTACATCATCACTTGGTGGGTAAGGTGGTTCAGAAAGCACAGAAGAAGAGCTAATACACAATTTGTATTGAAATATCAGGTGCACAGAGGAAAACCTGGAGCACTCCTGTTCATCTGAGGGGATGGGAGAGCAGCAGTTAGGATCAGTGTAAACCAGTGTGTCCCTCTCATAGGCAGTGATACCCTCAGTTTATTTTAATAAAAATAAACTGCTTTTCCTTGTGGCTTTGTCCAGAAGATGGTAAACCCAGTGCTGTTATAAATCTGTGTTTTTCACAGTGATGCTGTCACTGCCCTTCCCTCCTGGAGATGGTGGGCAGGTAGCCAGATGTCACCAGGGACGCTCAGTTTGGAATACAGGGTGCTGAGGTGGAGTGGTGGCAAGGAGCTGCTGTGGCTTTGAGGAGAATATGGGAATTCTGGAGCATCTTCAATGAGTCGGGGTGTGTGTGTGTGCAATGTGTGAGGAGGAACATGGCTATTTAAAATTTAAAGCTGCATTTCCATCAAGGTATTGTGTTCTTTAAATATAGGTCCTTTGAAATGTGATAAGTTTGGTCATTGAAGGATAGTAACAGTAATTGTATAAATATTTATGTCATGTAAAACAGCACAAATCAGTGGTGCAGAACTGGGATAGCTCTTTGCAATTTTGAAAAGTTGGCCAGATGTGTAGGTGGATCAGCCCATAAAAACAGGAACCATTGTCTGAGCTCACTTCTGTTTTAAAAAGTACATTAATGCACTTGAAGAGTGTGAAATTTATGCAGTTTATGAAGCAGGGTTGCAGACTGAGGTTCACACAGGGACAGTGCTCCCCAGTATTCAGAGGGAGCATCTGAAGCATTCTGTGAGAGAGTGGAAAGCCCTGCCTGGTGTCCTGAGGTGCTGTGACGCCCCATCTCTGCATGGCAAACAGAGGAAACATAATGGCACTTTGTTTGCTCTTGCAATGGTTCTTTTTTCTTTTCTGTTGTATTTGAATGTTACAAAGCCTCCTAGCAGACTTTCTTATTCAATCCTCATGTTGATTTATCATCTGGTCAAACATCCTGTAATCACTTGTCCCTGTCCAAATCTGGTCTGGTAGGATGAGTTCTCCCTTGAGGGGCCATCGCTGGCCTTAATGACCATCAGACCTGTTTGGTTCCCTCAGTCATGGTAAAAAATGTCCTTGGTGATGCTTTCCCAGGTATGTGGTACCAAAGGGGAGCACGGGTGGTCATCCCATTGCCAGCCTCTCCTGGTGTCAGCAGTGCCGAGTGGGAGCTGTCCCTCATGTCACCACCATGGTCATGGAGAGGAGAAATCCTTTCCCCACCAGTGCAGCAGTGGCTGGTGCTTAATGAAGATGTAAAACCTCACACTCTCAGCATGGCATCGACTCTCCAGTCCCAACACGGCTTCAGCGGGAAGGAGCAGGGCTGTTAATCCTCCTGACATCCCCTTTGAATACCGTCATATTTCAGCCCTGTTAAGCTGTTGGGGTGTTGTTTATGGGCTTCGTGCTGAAAGGAAGAGCTGTGCTGAGCCTGCAAAATGCTGCTTTACTTCTGGAATGCTCGTCCTCACCACAGCAACCCAATCCAAATCCGGCCCTGTGCCCGGCTGAGTATTTGTCCCATGCAAATCCTCGCATGGTCAAGCATCACTTGCTGCTTGGAAATAATCACAACTTCATACAGATCTGCTTGCTTGAGGGAAATACCAGTTTGTCAGGGGTTAACTCTGCTTCCCCTTCCTTTTTTGGGCTGAAATAGCCAAGCCAACAGTTTCTTCTCTACCTCCTTACTCCCAGCCACTGTCTCGCTGCGTGTCCTTCACAGACAGATTGATTGAATTTGATTTTCTGTGGAGTCGTGGGTTGGCGTGTTCATTAACCTGCACACTGCTCTTCTCCCTGGCCTTGCACCCTTTGCATCCATAGCATCTTCCACAGCCTGTGCTTTATTAGTCAGGTTTTATTTCTTCCAGTTGGCATTCCAAACCCCAGGGTTTTCTCATGTCCATCTTGCTTGCACATGTTTTCCTTAGCCTGTGGGGAGGAAAAATACCTTTCTGCTGGTCTCTGCCATGTCTCAGTGCCAGCTTGGACATCTGTGCCAGGGAAACTGGGGCATGGCGGTGCTGGAACAGGGGTGGGTGGAAGGTGCTGCACGGTCAGTTTTGTTCCCAGCCACAAAAGTTGCGTTTAGCTCAAAGCCAGCCTTGTCAGCTGGGACCCAACGACCCCACTGACAGGGTCTGGAGTCACCAAGCTGCAGCCACATTCAAGTCCTATTTTTGTCAAGAGTTTTGCAGTGAGTTTGAGATATTGCCCATGTGAAAGGTGGGAGAGGTGAATCCCAGCCATGGCAAAGTCCTGCCCAGTGAATTTGCAGGTGCCTCCCCAGGCTGCAGCTCGAGCTGCTGACAGGAGATGCTGGCAGTGATTTGTGGGGCAGGGAGTTTTCCTCCTTCCCCCTGCACAGTCTGTAATTCCCTGCTATTCTAACATGTCATTTTTCTAGCATACCTGAGGAGTCAGGAAATAATGTCTGAGCCTAGAGGGACAGCAACGATGGAACCTCCAAAGAGGTGAGAGATGGAGAGATTAGAGCAAGAAACAAAGGTTGTAATTTATTTCTCTTTTCCATCCCTCTTAGCCTGAAAAAGTGGCTGCATTCCTGGTGATCCCTTTATTTTACAGCTTTGAGCTTGTGTTTTTTTCAAAAGCCAGCGGATGCTGCCAGTTCCCATCTTCTAATCAAAGCTGCTCTGTGGAAGGGCCGCCTCGTTATTACATCCCATTATAGCCTCCGGCAGCGGCTGTACTTCATAACCGCCCAGGAAAGCTGACAGGTAACCAATGAGATGCATATTCCAGTGACAACCTCCTGCCCCCCAGGGAGCCGGGACCCTCTTCGGCACCAGAGCTGGGCTCATTGTGGCTGGGTGCTTCCTGGGAAGCAGCTGGGACCATTGTCTGCCCGGTCGAGCGTGAGGCCATGGAGCAGCGAGGTTTGCTCTTTTGTTCCTTTCTAATTTCATTGTCCGTGGGGTAGGAATTGCCATGAAATGCCTGCGTGTGTGTTGGTTTGATGGAAAAGGGAAGAAGAATCGCCCAGAGATGCAGGAATGGCTGAGCCAGAAAGGTGGAGAAGGGGGTGGGGGGAGCTGGGGAGGGGTGGGGGGGAAAACTGGCCAAATAATTTTATCTTGGCAGGTTGGTGTTGCACCCCAGCATGGCCTGATAGAGTATTAATTCCTGTCTCATTTCACTGATGGGATCCTGCCCACAGCCTAATGACCCCCACCTTTAAATCAGTATAACTCAGAGCATGCCAGGCCTTGGGCACCAAAGGAAAATGAATTGTGCTGATTTTGAATCAGTGTCTTCCCTCTGTCCTTCCCCATGCTTGTTTGTTGTGTTTTACTGCTTGTCATGAATTATGGAGGAACTGAAATATTTGGGTGTTTTGTATTTTCATGCCAGGGGCAGGGTGGGAGTGTCAGTCTGGATGTAGAGGGATGAGGGATAAACTGGGATTGGAAGGGATTTTGGAGTTGGCTGGAGTGGAGTGTGGCAGCTGCAGCAACTCGATGGATTTGAATTATTTTTTTATTTATTACTGGGTTACTTGTGAGTTGTTTTTCTACTTATTTTCTTATATTGCAAAAATCCCAGTGATGCTGAGCATGGCTGGTTCTGGTCTGGAGACAGGTGGTGGTACATCCAAGGATGGCGATGCAGCAGAGAGCTGTGAGCAGTGTGTCCGTCCAGTGTGTCCAGTCCACGGGCCTGGGGGTCAATATTGGCTGTGGCATCTCATTCTGCAAGGAATGGAGATGTCATTATAGCAGCCCAAATAACTGTTAGTGAGCACTGGGCAGCCTTAGATGAGACCTGTGCATCTGTCTTGGGTGGTTTTGAGCATCCTTTGGTCTGTGTGGAGGGTTGGGAATGTGAGCTCAGGGCTGTAAACAGTGTGGGCAAATGGAGTCTATCTGCCACAGAAGTGAATTCTGCCTTCTCTGTCATCTTCTGTCTCTGGTGGTTGTGGCAGTCAGAGGGATTCCAGGAGCACATTTTACTCAACAGAGTTTGCCTTCAAATCCTCCAGCCCCTGAATGTGACAGCTGCTAAATCACCTGTTATTATGCAGAGAACAAAGCTGTCCTCCAGGAACAAAGGAAGGAGAATGGTCTGTGACTGGGGGGAAGGCAGAGTACGGCTCTGGGAAGGAGATGAAGCCAAGAGCCACCAGCAAAGCTGCCAGGACTCAATGGGTAGAGAAACCTCCCAGTGTGGTAAACAAAACCCCAGCTGATGGTTGAAATAATGGCTGGATCCATCAGCACTGCTCCAAACAGTGCCTGGCCATGTGCTGCAGCATCTAAAGACCCAGGAAGAGCCACATCCAGGCTTGGCTGCAATTGCTCAGTTTCTTCAAGACCACCCTGTGTGGTTGTAAGGAAGAACACAGCTTAGACCTGGATTTCCAGTTGTTATGCCTGGGTTTGCTGACCTGCCCTCACGCTGCCCAGTGCCAGGCTGTCCTTCAGGGCTTTGCTCACAGCCTCAGCTCTCAGCTGACAGTGAAATGACGCAACCAAAACCCCAACACTGATTTCCCCCAACGGCGTGTTTAGTGCCACCTGAGGCTTCCCTGCCAGCTCAGCAAGGGATGCCTTTTGATGCTGGGAAGTTAATCCCTGATCCCAGCCTGGCAGAGCTGTTGGACACGAGCACAGAGCTGAGCAGCCGGCGGGGCAGCGCGGGAGCTGCTCAAGGCCTGGCCGTGGCGCACAGCGGGGGTCAGGGCTTTCTCTCTCACTTCTGCTAGTGCTATCTAAATATTATTAATAATTAAGGACTCAAGCTGGGCTGGATATGCTTCCTGGGGGCTGCCACCGTGCACTTAAGCAACTGCACCCGAGCCGGCAGATGCCACCTCCTCTGCTGGATGGCCTTGGCCGTCCCCGGCAGTGGTGCGTGGGCTGAGAGGAGCAGCGATGGCAGCAGGAGCCCTCCTCAATATTTAAAGACTATTGATGGGTGAGTCGGGCTGGGATGGTACAAAACAGAAGTGTCTAGACATAGCAGAAAGCAGAGAGGCTGCTTTCCCTTGGTGCACCAAGTCCAGCAGGAGAAAACAAGCTGCTTTATTAATCCTCCCTTTCTTTTTCAATGAAAAAGTTGTGGGCTTGCTGTTGATGCTGGGGGAAGGGCATCATTTTGCAGGGAAACCTGGCTGGTGGCTCTAGATACCTTCAAGTCTCCATTCTCACCCACCCCAGCAGCAGTGGGACATCTTCCCAATGTCCAAAATGAGGGTAGCATTTCACATTTTGCTGTTTTGTCAGTAATAATCAACTGAGAAGTAGGAGGAAGACTTGCAAAATAACTCTGAAAACTGAGCTCTTCAAGGAATTAAATACACTGATGGAAAGAGAGAATCATTAGTCTGGAATTAAAATAAATGGCTCTTCTTGTAAATCTACATTTCAGGGGCAAAGGAAGATTGTAAATTCTTCTGCCACTACTGCAGCAGACAGTGTTCCGAAATAAAGCTCTTGCAAGGAAAATACTGTTTGTGATCACTGTAATTTAGATTATATGTGTTGGAGAAGAGAGGGGGGCAGCTGCTGAAAGCCTGGTCTAAAAGTCACTGCTGAGCATTCTCTGAAGAAGAGGCTTTTTAAAGTTGCTGTAAAACATAAGGATAAAGGAAATTGAGCTCATTTTTCTCCAAGGACCATAACATCCTTTAAGGCTTAATTCTGCTTAATATTTTGTCTGTCTTCTCTGGGCTGTGTTGTTACAGTTTAATCTGTTGCAGTGCAGTTTGGTGAATTCAGAGACATTTTGAGATAAATTTCCTCTTTTGTTGCTGGGGTTTTTTTGGAACAGGAGCAAGAGGCAGGATTTTAGTGTAAATATTAAATGATGAGTGGTGTCCTGCTTGGGTGACTCCTGCCTGCCCCAAGTGGCCCTTGGCTTTGGTTACCTGCTCTGTTATCCTGCTTTTTTCCTTTCTCCTGTCCCCCTGTTCAGATGGTGCTTGTCTCTCCATGCTATCAGGGCAGGGAGATGAATACATTTTATGTATCTGTCTCTGCTGTCAATATTTGTGTCAGGAAAGCACTTATGCCATTTCTTAGAGAAGTCACCGTCTCTCTGCACTGACCTTTTATTTCTTCTGTGGATGGAGAGTTTCATCTCAAATATCCTCTGCAATCTCTGTTTCAGCCACTGCTTACTCTCTTATCACTTTTAATACACTCACTATTAATCTCCCCACTTTGCATCCACAAGAGCCTCCCTGCTCTTTAACCCTTGAGGGGTTGCCCGTGGTTCCTCTTGGGGATGGCAACAGCCCGCTCTGGGCAGTTCTGCAGAAGGGCATCATTAACAGCTGAGCATATTCATTTATTTTAAAACTGGTTTACTGCCTAATTGCACTTGTCTTGGAGCAAAATGTGTCCTGCCTGAGAGCACCTCAGTCTGGAGGGGTGAGATGACACTCCTGCTTTCCATTGATGTAGTATCTTGCTCATTCATATCCAAGTCACTCGGGGCTGCTGAAGTGACATGAAGTCAGCCATTGCCCTTGGTCCATTCACAGAGATGGAGTGACTGGAGCAGGACCGTGTTGCCTGTGCACTTGTGGTTCATGCTTTTGTCCCCCACAGCACTGCAAACCCAGTGGCACTGCTGCCCTGAAACCTGGTGGGCCATGCTGAGCTGTGTCCTTAACTTTCAGAGCAGGAACTTCTTAGTAAATGCTTTTTGTTTCCTTTCGTGGACTTTTTTCTCAATTATTTTATTCCATTTATCCCAGCCCTTCAGTACCAAGTTGGTGGCCTTCTTATAAACACTGAAGAAAGAAGGCGTGAGAGATTGTACACAGTATTTTTGGCAGAGAAGTGTTTGAGATCACCTTTGGTTTGGCTTTTTTTTTTTTTTCAGGAAGAAAGAGAAGCTATTGGCTCTTCATTAAAATTTCAAAGCAATAAGGGTTTGTTGCTCCAGTGGCCATCCACAGGATCCAAGTTTTCCCGCATCTGGGATGGCCCTTTCTGCCCTCTGCATGCCACACATTCCTCGTGTCCAGATGAGATGGGGTCTGGGAAGTCTCATTAGTTCCTCGTGACCCCCCTGGCTTTGTGCCACTTTCCCAATACTTGTGACCTTGGAAAAATTCCCCTTTTCTCTCAGATTCCTCTGTTCAGCTTTCAGTTTAGGAGATGTCCTGACACAGGGCAATGGGAATAACTTTCTTGACTTTAATGGAATTTGAGGAGCTGACAGGGGGTTTCCTGGGTTGCTGATGGGAACATATCACTCTCTTCTCATTCAGAATCCTGATTACACCCACTGCCAGTGACCACTGCAAGCGTTGCTCTTCTTTTGGAGGGTAACGTCCACTCTGGGTTTTTGTGAGCAGCACTTTAGGTTGTTAAGGTGACACAGTGGAGCCCACTGAGCAGATAACCACTGAAAGGAACGATGATTTGTCCTTGAAAAGCTCCGTGGGCGGTTTGTGAGGAAAGGGGAGATGCATTGACTTGGACAGCTACTTATAGAAAACAGATGTGCAAGTTAGGAAACACAAGTGATAAATCCAAGCCCATATGGTGGCTCTCTCACAAGCATTTAGAGTCACAGCAGCCACAAAGGGTGCTCAGCTCCTCTTCTGAAAGAAGAATTCGTCATCTCTTGTAAAACACAAGGACGGGTTTGTTTGTGTCGGTGTCCCCCAAGCTCCACTCTTGCTGGAGACCTGCACCCTTCAGATGTTCCCTGAGTGCTGGGTGGGGAAGGAAGAGCAGGGTGTAAATCACTGGGACAGGTTTGTGATGTTTCCTTGCCAAATGCCAGGACTGAAGGCATGAACAAATGCAGGACCTGTGCTGGTTTATGTAGCTGCCAGGTGCTTTCAGCTGCACTCATGGTTGGGTTGGATTTTAAGTCTAGTTTCTTGCAAAAATGGAGATTTCTTCCTGTCTTAGGTTCCTCCAGCTGAGGGATTTCTGTCCCTCCCTGCCAAAACAGGCAGGACCTGTTGAGCAAGGGACACCTTGGAGGCACCCTCAGGAGGTGGTCCTGGTTCCATTGGTTGGGATTTCCAAATCCATTGGTTGGGATTTCAGCCTTTTTTTCCCTTTCTTCTCCCCTTTCTTCAGCTTATAAGAAAGGCAATTTCCAAGCTAACTCTGATTTTGGTTTTTTTCTCATACCTGTCTGAAAAGTGCTTTTCTAGCAAGTTGGGGCTTAGTGGGCTGCGTAACCTCCTCTGCATTGGAAAGCCTCTTCCACAGTTCTCCACCTCCTGTCACCTTGTGGCACCTCCTCCTCATCAGCTGTTCTGAAGTTCTTTGTATGGGAATCTGCTGGGTTTTATTGGCTATTGTCTTAGGTGCAGAGTTTATGAAATGAGAGTCCTTCCCCCACAATATCATAAGGAGATTAAAAGAAAGCTCGGATTTATGGGAAACAGAGAAAGAATACACTTAGAACCTGAAGAAAGACTGTAGAAATGTATCATAAGGAGGCATTTTAAACTTTGAATCCCACTTTAACCCAATGATTACCATTAAAGTGTGGGTTGGTTTGGGGTTTCGTTTCTGGGATTTGGTTTGTAGAGATGACTGTGGTGCAGTTTCCATGGTTTTTATCATTACCGTGGTCTTGCTGCTGATCCCCTGGCCAGCTGACATTCCTGTTACAGCAGGGCTGGGCTCTTGTTTTATTTCCATCTCCTTTTTGATATATTACTGCACCCTAAATTAATTTCTTACCAATCACATTTGCAGCCCTGTTGAGTGAATAGGTCTCTGGAGAGAACTACATTGTTAACACTGACAAATTTCATGATATAGCCCTGCACAAACAGGCATAGCCAGGGAAAAGAAGTAATTAAGGAGCCTGGTGCTCTTTGCAGCCTGGCTGAAGTCCATGTCCTCTCCCAGTGCTTTCAGAGAATCCTGGTTTAGAAGGAAAACCACAAAGCACTTACGGAGGCCACAGGTAGGAGGAGTGGTGGGGAATGAGGTCCCAGGCAGAGCTCTGGCTTGCCAAGGTTCATGGTTACCCTGCAGCAGCTCTGCTCAGAGTCAGACCTTGCTTAGAAGCTCCTGTGAGCTCATCCAGGAATTTCTTCCACTCCCAGAGCAGCAGGTCCCTGCTGTCCTTCAGTGTAGGTGGGGCAACGGGGAATGGCTTTAACCTGACAGATGAGATATTAGGAAATTGCTCCCTGTTAGGGTGGGGAGGCCCTGGCACAGGGTGCCCAGAGAAGCTGTGGCTGCCCCATCCCTTGAAGTGTCCAAGGCCAAATTGGATGAGGCTTCCCAAGTCCCTTCCAGCCCAAATCATTCTATGACTCTGTAATATGTTTTTTCTCAATATATATCTGTGATTGGTCTGTTGCAAGTCTATGCTGCTGTCACTGCTGTGCTCGCCAGCACTGCCTTGTCTGCTCCTCCTTCTCTGCCATCCCTCTGTGTTAATTTGGCATCCCACACCTTATCCTGAGTCATTTGGAGAGAAGCCACCTGTTTGTCTTGCTTGTACCCTTCTCAGGTGTATAGTGCCGATACCTCGCACATGGTCCTGGGATGCTCCAGAAAATCCCACCCGTGGCCATCTGGGCTGCTCTGGGGACTGCAAGGGAAACACACGTGTGCGGCACTTGTGAATGAAAACGCATTAAACTCGGAGGCGATGACAGCTATGCCAAATTACCTGTTAAAATGATCTCAGTAATTATAACAGGAGAGCCAAATGAGGATAACAGGCCATCTAATGGCATAGGCAAGGCTGTAATTACTGAATGGAAGCCCTTTAGAAGCTTGCAGGGCTAAGGACTTGCCTGTGATAGAGCCTGGGAGAACTTTTAATAAACTTGGTGAAACCCTGTCAATTAACATATTTTTAAAGACAATGTAGTGTTCACTTCAGATAAAAGTAGTACCATCCTCAAGAACTGCTTAACCCCGGATTTTTCAGATACATTTTTGGCATTGCTGTGTTTTCTCAGGGTCTGAAGTAGGATTTTGTAATGTGAGGGAAGACTCTTCTCTTGTGCTTTGTTAGAGTTAAGCAGGCTTAAGGCTGACTCTGAAGTATCCCAGGAACTGAGATGATCTAGGAGCTCAGATTGCCCCAGCGTCTTTGGAAATCCCCTCTGTGTGCCTCCCACTGAGGAGAAGTTCAGATGCTTTGCAGATGGCATTAAATCGAAATTCTTGTGGTCGGTCCTCTCGGGCTCGGTTTGTCAGTGGCAGCGGTTCATGTAAGGGCAGGAATGACTCGGATCCTCTGCATCCCGCCTGGCAGCAGTGCTCCCAGGGCTTCCTTGTAATTATTCCAGCCAAGGAAGAGAGCTGGGCACATGCAGGGATTGATGTCAGCTCTCTCCAGCCTTTAGAAGAGCAGTGGCTGGTGGTTGATGTCCCGGACGGTTCCACGTAAATCTTGGCTCAGCTTGGATCTAAGTCCTCAGCTACAGGGTTTGGTGGGCTCATCCTGGAAGCAATAGATCCAGTACCTTCTGCCTCCTTTCTTTTGCAGTGGAAACAGTAAGAAAATGTGGAAATTGTGCCATTGGGGAGCCAGCGTTCGCTGTGGTGGTTGGCATTGCCAAGCACTGTTTGTATTGATTGGAGCAGAGGCAATTAAGAGCCTCCCACTGCTTCCACTGGGGGTTTTCCTACATAAGGAGGCTTGAAGCAGAGGGGAGGGCCATTACAGCATATAAACACTGCACAGGCTGGGGTCTAGAGGCATGTCACAGCCTCGTTGAAGTCTAAAATATTCTGTACGGACTGGCCAGGGGGCCTGCATGAAACACGTCTCAGGATTGTGTCTGGTTGGCTTTGCAGCCCCTGGCTGGGGATGGTGCCACCTCCTCCTCCTCCAGGTGATGAGGTGGGGAGGTAGGGCCAGATCCCTCCTCACTGGGCTTCACCTTAGGAGTCTTCCTCCAGTGCAAATTTATCAAAAGTTCCTTATTCCTGGAAGTTGCCCCATATCCCATGAAAGTCTTTTTTTGGAGGGTGGAAAATTATTTCTGTCTGTGAGGAAGCTGAAGCTGTGAGAGGATTGTTTGCACAGAGGAGAGTCCCATTGCATATAAATTGTCCTTATGAAGAATTTCATGGTGCAGCTTCTTTCTGCTCCATTCCACACTCTGGGTTAGGTGTTGGCGTTGGCCACGAGCTCTGTCCTTGGCTGCTGGGACTGTTTCATTCCCTGCTAGGAAATAGTTTCTTGTGTTTCCTGGCAAGAGTTCACAAGTGTGAAATGTAGGATTTGGGATTGGTTGTAGGAAGTTAATTTGATCACTTGGCAAGAGAGTGGGGTGATCCAGTTCTCATGTGTTTCTTTTAATCTGTGTAATTTTGTCTGGGAAGAAGAGAGTGGCAGCGAAGGAACTTGGCTCTCAGTGCATTAACACATCCCTTATTGTCCTGAGGTTTAACATCTCTCTTTAAACATGATATTCTCCAGCAGCCCTTAGAGACCCCAAATCCTGTTTAGACAAAGTAAGCCTTGATGAAGCTGGATGTTTCTGATTCAATAACGTGGCTGGGAGAGGGATGGTGTGAAAATGCTGGAGAAAAGAGTAAAACAGCCTCCTCTCACTCATGCTACAATAGTCCTTCCCTCTTATGCAGGATTACTTGCTGGAATTGAAAAATTTGTGTTTATTTTAGTAGAAATATGGATAGCTGTTTGTCTGACTGCTCCTGTGATGCTGCCAAACTCTTGGGGAGGGCAGCAGAGCTGCAGGTGTTCCCAGAAATGCCATGTGATGGGAGATGGGCTGCAGCCCTGAGGCCTCGTGGGTGATGTCAGACCTGTGAAATCAGTGAGAGCTGGTGATGATGGGGTGGGAATCAAAGAATCATAGAATAGTTTGGGTTGGAAGGGACCTTCAAAGGTCATCTATTCCAACTCCCAAGGTGGAGAAGGGCTGGAGGAGGGTGTTACTGAGGTAGAAACCTTCCCTGGCTTCGGGAGAGGAAACACAGCCCCCATGTGCTGGGTCAGGCAGGTGTGGTTGTGCTCTCCTCCAGAGAAAGGAAGTTTTGATATTAAACTGGAATTGCAAAAATGCATCTACGTATTTGCAACAAAGCAAACCACCCAAGCTGTCTCTCATTTTCACATTAAAACGATGCCTTTGGTCTCAGTTCTAATTCTGCTGGCATGAAAACTCATTTGCTGCTATAATTGAGAAAAGGTGGAGGAAAACATGTTTTCTTTTGCTTTGCCTTCTTGTACATTCAACAACTTTGGGTACAGTTTTCTGCTGTGAACTTAGTTTCCTTTTAGTGAGGGATGAAGAGGCAGGGGTGATACCTGGGAGCGCTTAAAACTCATCTTGGGAACCAAGGCCAGGTTGGATGGGGCTTTGAACAGCCTGATCTAGTGAAAGGTGTCCCTGCCCATGGCAGGGGGAGGAACTGGATGATCTTTGAGGTCTCTTCCAACTCAAACCATGATTCTATGAAAGTGAGGATGGCTCTGCACATGGAGCACAGGAGCATCCAATTTATCCTCTCTGCTTTGATCTGTGCCAGAAGAAACTGCCCAAGTCTGTAGTGCATCAAAGCAAAAGAAAGGAAAATCCAGCTGCACACAGCGCTGGGTGACCCAAAGGGCTGAAACCAGGGCAGGTCTCTGGGCTGTGCAGAGGGAGCAGCAGGGGCTGGGCACAGTGGCCTCAGCCATGGCCAGCCCCAGCCAGAAAGTATAAAGTACTGGCACACTAAGCCTCTTGTTTGCTCTAAGCTGTTTATTTTGCTGCTGAAGGATTGTATAATCTATTTGTCTGAGTGGAAGCAGCCAGAAAACCTCAAGCTCTGAAATTCCCGCCTACCTGTGCTACACATATATATCTATTCATATATATATGTAATTTACTAAGCATGTATTTACTAAATGCATGTGTATTTACTGATGGGGAGCAGGGGGTGTTTGTCTTTGATAGTACAGTGGGACACAAACCCCAGGTCCAAGGCCAGGTCAGCACAAAGCTGGAATACAAAAAGCTCTCTTGAAGGCTGGCTCACATCCATTATAATATCACTAAATACCATAATCCTGTGAGCCTTCGCCTCATAATACGATAATGAGTTATTAAAGCTAAGGAGGGTACTTTGGGGAGGGAGAGTTGTAGGTTTTGGGTCTTTTTTTTTTCCCTCCTGCCAGGGCTGAGCCGTTTCTCTTGGTCCTTCTCCATTCATAAGACAATGGCTGCAGCAGTTTCAGAAGTGAACAGTTTTAAAGGCTATAAAAATGCCAGTTTCTGAACATTGTGTGCCTTTTCCAGACAAGATGAGCTGTTGTACTCTGTTCCCTCAGCTGCCAGCTCATTCCACAGCCCTTACCTCCTCTCCAGGAAAATACTCAAGGCATTAGCTAAGAAACAGCCGTGCTCTACCAGAGTTTGTAAGCGCAGCGTGGGCGATGGGAAGGGTGTTCCCAGGGCCACACGTGTGCTCTGCCCACTGTCAGCACACAGCAAAAGGATGCTCTTTGAATAAAAATGTTGGAAGCTTCTTGCAGCCACCTCCCTGTCTCAGGTCAAGGGCTGTGTGTGTTTCCAGTAAATCCTGGTGAGGAAATTGTGTCGTGCAAAGTGCCAGGACTGCGGAGGGGGAAGGAGCCAGTTCTTGCTTGCTTGGAAAATACAGCAAGAATGAAAAAAGAAAAAAAAAATCCAGAGGAATGTGCCAGCCATAATTTGCAAGCTTGTTCACTTTGGTTTTGGGAGTACTTGGCAGCTCTGGGCTATATCCAAAGCAAAGGCAGACACATAACCCTTCCACCCCAGAGTGGAGGGAAACCTGGGTGCTTTTTCATTGTGAAATACCCTTTATTTTACCTTCCTTTCATCTGATCAGAAATAAACACCTTACAAAATTCGGGTCTGTTTCTGGTTTTTGCTTTGCTTGAGGTTTCAAAACCCTTCAGATGAGGATGTGGCTGCGTCCCTTAGCCCAGCAGCTGCCTGCTCCAGCCCGATCCTGCAGCACAAGGCACAGCTCTCCAAATACCATTGTCCAACAGCACGAGGATGTGTATTATTAACCATCAGTGGCAAGCTGGAAGCTGATAAAGATCTTTATTATTTTACAAGCACAATAATTAGTACCTAGAGCTGTTTTCCTATAGTTTAAGTGCTCTCTCCTTCGAATATACAGGATATACATGTTTGTCCTGAGTTCCTTGAATATCACTGTAGGAACCAGGATTTCTCCCAGAATTCTAAATATCAAAGCTTCACCTTCGAGGAGTTGTTTTCTTCTCCCCCTAATAGTCAATGAAAAAGTCAAAGAAAGGGCAGAAGATTTGGCTTGATTTGCTCCAGCACTTGTTAATTAAAGTACTGAAGGATGCCTCCACTTTGCTATCAGGGAGAAGGCAGTGCGTCGGGGCAGACCTCTGGGGTAGGGGGCATCGCAGAAGGAACCTGTACCCTTTGTCTTACCAGGAGGGTTGTGGCAACACTTGTACCACCTTCCCAGGTAATTTGTGTGCTCCTCTTGGAGCGGGGGATATTCCCAATGGACAGAGATGGACGAATGACAAAGTCATCAGCCCAAGTCTGGCTGCAAAGTGATATGTAGGAGCTGGCAAAAAGCAAGGAGTTGTTTTCCGTACTAAAAATAATAATATTACCCATGTAAGTGTGAATGCACATTTAGAGTAATTATTTCCAGGTAAATCTGCACAGATGCAGATCACTGGCACAGGAGAGCAGTGGTGTGTGGGTGTAGGAATGGCAGTGCTTGGAGCATGCAGGCAGGAACATGGGAGGAAGAAAGAGAGAGAAATCCAGGGCTTCGTCCATGGCAGGGCTGTGGAAAGCGCATTCCTGGACATCGGTTTTGAACTGTTTGTGCTTTGACCTGCCTCTCCTGATAAGGGACACAAAAAAGAAAGGGATTTACCCAGGTGTGCAGCAGTCATCTCACCTGACAGCACATCTGGGGGCAGTATGGAAGCCATCTCTGGTCCCCCCATGCATGAGGTCCCCTTTGTGGTCACGAGGGCTCTGCCATCATTCTCCTCCCAAGGCCATCACTTTGCCTTGTGTGTCCTGGCATTTTGGGCAGGTACTGACAAGCTGCCTTGGGCACAGTGGAGCTGGAGGAAAGGTGGGAGAGCCCATGCCAAGGGAGAGATTGAAGGGAACAGGAGCTTTGCAGAAGGTGGCACAAGGATGAAGATATGATGCTCATGTTGGGACAGGGCAACAGTTGCCCATCATCCCACATTTTCCTTCTCTTTTTGTTTTTTATTGAAATACCAGCATGTTCTGGTTTTTACCTCCCATGTCATCCTTGGGGCATGGCAGGTGGTGTGTAAAGGACTCCCTGCTGGGTTTGGCTGGTGTAAATATTGACAGCCAGAGATGTCTCTACCATGGGATGTACCTCAGCTGCTCCCAAGGCACGGGGATACCAAAGGGTGGGTGAAAAGAGGTGAGAAAGGCGATTATCTCCCTGGTTTGGTGCAGCTGAGCTATTCCTTCCAGCTTTCCAGGCTGTTTCCCACGGCAAAGCCACTTGCTGGGCATCACCTACGTTGGTCCCACCGCCACTGCCTTGACCAGCATCACTGCAAGGGACCATCACCACCCAGGTGACACTTCAGGTGCCTATTCCAGCTGAATACTGACATAAATACATCGTCAGTGCATTTTTCCCTCTGGATTTCAGAAATGTGGTCTGTGCCACTATAGCTGGCAAATGAGCAGATCAGAGTTCCCCTGTGGTAATGTATCTCTATCAATTTATTTCTCATTAAAAATCTTATGTGCTGCAATAAAGCCGATAGTGAGAAAACAGTGGAGCTTTACAACCTGTTAAATCAGGCCTCTGCTTCTACACAAAACCACCTTAGGCTGTCGTAGGGGTTTAGAGGGAAACCAAGTCAATCCCGTGTCCCCCATCCTGCGGCTGCGCAGCGCTGGGTGCAGAAGCAGGGGGTAAATCACTGCCTTCAGTGATTGTTACTAAAGAGTTTGGTGAGGGGAGAGGGATTGATCTCTGGATGATCTGCATTACAGACAGCTCTTTTTTTATTCCCCTCCTTTCCTTTTGTGCAGATAAAAAGCCAAAGAGGTTTGGGTTTGATGGAACCTATAGTGAAAATCTTTTTAATTAATTAACAGTGGATTAGAACTGGAGCCGTGTTTTAGCTGGAATGGCAGATGCCCATTTTTTTCTGGGCAGCCAGGCAGGCTCCTAATTATCTCTTGTGAAGGCAGGAGGGTGCAGGGGGATTGTCTTCCAGCCCAGCCCAGCCCAGCCCAGCTCTGGATTCACCCCTTACAACATTTGCTCTGCTTGTGCTAAAGACAATTCCCCCCGCCCCCCGCCCTTTATGTCTGGATCAAATCTTATTCATTGCCAGCTAAAGTTCACTTGTGCCCTTTACTTTTGGGAAGGGCTTTGCTGGGGCTTTGCTCTCTTTAACTCCCTGAAAGGAAGTTAGAGGCAGGTGGGGGTCAATCTCTTCTCCCAGGTAACAAGTGATAGGACAAGAGCAAATGGCCTCAAGTTGCACCAGGGGAGGTTTAGGTTGGATATTAAGGAACATTTCTTCACCAAAAAGGTTATCCAGCCCTGGCACAGCTGCCCAGGGCAGTGGTGGAGTCCCTATCCCTGGAAGATTTAAAAGACAGTAGATGTGGCAGTTGGGGACATGGTTTAATGGTGGTTTGGTAGTCCTGGGTTAGTGGATAAGACTGGGTGATCTTAGAGGGCTTTTCCAACCTAAGTGATTCCATTGCCTGTGTCTCTCCATGGGCTGAGGGTGGGAGCAGGGTGCTGCTTCTGCTGCAGGAGGGTCGGGAATGCTTGGTGCTGGTGCCAAATGTCCCCACCACGTCCCCCCCTGCCATCGATTGGGTTCTGTCACGTCTGGGGGCTCTCGCCACGGTCCCACCTCGCTCTAAGTGCAAAGGAAGGGAGAAAAATCAATTCCCATCAGCTGAACAGTGGCCTTTGATTTATTGCCGGGGAGGAAGAAATTCTTTATCTCCTCCTGGAAGGGATTGCTTTGGTGTTTATTATTAGAGAGCATTGCTGGAACATCCCCCTTTCTCCAGACCCTGGTATTTTGATAACCTTTACCAGCTTGAGAACATTTGGACCACAGAAATGGTCTCCCAATGTGCAGTGAAAGGGGGCAGGTGTTAACCTGGTCTGCTGGGGTGGTCAGCAAAAGTCCAGCTCTTCCCCATGGCTCATGGTGGTTTTGGCACTGCATTCCCCCAGCAAATGAAATTACTTGTATTGCTTAGGTTTCAGAGTCTGTTCTTGCACCTGACTGGGGTTATTTAGTGTGGCATTTTGTCCTGCAAATTGAAAAGAGCATCCCTGTGCAGAGCAGAGGGGTTGCCTTGGTCCTCCTCACCTTCCAACACCAGTCACCTCTCCCATCAGTGTGAGTCGTCGTGCTGCTGTAGAGAATAAATGGAAACACTCTGATCTGCACTCTTGAAAGTTTCCCCCATCCTTCATCTTCCAGCTGAGCTCCAGAGCAGCAGCAGGAGATGGGCACACCAGAAATCAGAATGGCTGCAGGGCAATGTTTTAATTATCTGTAATTGCTAAAGCAGGTTAGTGGCCAAATGAGCAAGTGCAGATGCACAGCTGGCCTGATGTGTTGGCAGTGAGTGTGAGCTGATACCCTGACGTGATTACTGCTGATTTTGCATTTCTGAAAAAAAAAACCTCTTGGCTTTCTTGAGGTTGCTTCTGGTCTCAGTTCAAGACCAGCAGTGCTGGGAGGTGGGTGGCCATGGCTTGGTCTCCTCAATGGAAACACAAGGAGAATTCTCTGTGTTGAAGTTGCTCCAATCAGCCCCTTTCCTGCAGGGTGACTGATTTGCAGGTGGTTTTGTACATGGGTGATACCAGGACTGTGTGATTCAGGGAAGATGGAGAAAATTCAGACCATCTCAATCCCCCTTAGTGTCAAAATCAGCTTGTCTCCCCTTTTAGTTACTCTGATAACATTTATCTCTGAAGTTTCCTAGGACATCAAGGTTTTACACCATCCACAATCCATCAGTTTAATTCCCTCTTTAAAGCAGTGATCATGAGTCTTAAAATGGAAAAAAAAGCCAGCAGCCTGATAGGCAGAAGGGAGCTTGTTTCCAGCCTCAGGGAATGCAGCCACAGGCACCAAGTTCTCCTGGAGGGGAACCACCTGGGGTGGTTGTGCCACACCAGCATTCCTAAGTTTTAGGGGCAAATCCCAATTTTTTGGAGAAGCAGCTCAGTGCAAATGAATGTCAAAGCTTTGTGAACAAAGAGAATGTTGTTATAAGCCACCTGTGGGTTGGTTTTGCATAGCTGGAGGTGATATTGACCCTGTCTGGGCTTAGATGAAGTTCCTGATTTCCAGCAACTGCTTTGAATACCTTCCCTGGGGTCTTTCCTCGTTGTTTGTTAGCAGGTAATGGGGAAAGTGGGAACATTGGAAGGTAAGGGTGCATTTGGAAGACCTGGGTGGCAGAGGATGCTGCCCAAAGCAATGGAAGTGAGCTGAGCTGATTGAGTGCTCCCCACTCCATGGGCTCTTCTCTGTAATTGATGGCCAGAGGTCAGCTCAAGGTAGGTTTGTGACAAAATCTCAATGTTTTATGAGAGAGGCATTTGAGATTTTTAATAGAGTTGCCAGTGAAGATAAATGGAACGCAAGGTTGGTGACCCCAGGGGGCCTGACCATCACTGGGTTGTGGTGGTGAGTAAGCCGCAGAAATCTGGGGCTGGTGTTAGTTTGGGCTGGACTCCTGTTTTAGGGTGAGGGTAGCCCAATTTGAACTATTGCAGCTGATTTAACCCAGATTTCTTTTGTGTGATTTCCTGTGTTTTTTGGTCTTGAGGACCTTGTATTGTGGTCTCTGTTGTTTCACTGGTGCTTTCAGTCCCTGCGCATGAAATGTGCCGAATTCTGCTGTGGTAACCATAAAGAAAACCCCAAAAAAGTAAAATTTAAAGGGGAAAAAGGCTAGTAGAGTCCAATGGACTTGTGCAGAGCTTGGCCAAGGACCAGAACATAGCAAATGTGCTGCAGGGCAAGTATTTTTCTGCAGGATTTTACAATGTAAGGCAATTACTGAGCTGAACAGCGTTCCTTAAGAAGATTATAATTCCGCCTCTGGCGCGGACCAAGGGCATCCCAACCGGGCTGCAGCAGCTCTCCGGTGTATTGGAATCCAACCAGGTCGTTAGTGGTGTTGCAGCATTAATTACTCTGAAAGCAAAAGGTTAATTTGAAGTTTTGTGGGTTGCAGAAGGTACTGGGGAGAGCAAAGCCTTTCATTTCGTGCCATCATGTAGATGAAATAGGAAAATGTATTTTTGCAGGAATGGTTGGTGGAAATGGTGGGATGTGCTGGGTGCAAGGAGATGCAGGGTCTGTGGGCCCCGCTGCTTTCTGGAAGATAAAATAAAAACAAAACTCTGTATTTCTTGTATTGATTTTCCTAGTGTATCCTGGATTTTAAAAAAAGGCAGGAAGGATGGAGACTTGTCAAAATGAATTATTTACAAAGTTATACTTCACACTTCCTTCCAGTCTGAGGAAGCAAAGCATGTCCTTTTCTATGATATAGCCACTTTTTTATCTCTTTTTTTTTTTGTTCCGAGGGAGCATTTCCAACCAGTGGGCATCCAGTTATTGCTCTGCAGTAACTCAGGGAACTTCAGCTTTCTGCCACAAATCTTCAGAGAGCAGTCAGAATCAATAGATAGTGTTTGTTTATTTTGATTCAGCAAAGCAAGAGGGGAAGAAATAATCAGACAGGTGAGAGAGAACAGGAGCTTTGGCAGATTTTGTTTGTATAGAGTTGTTTGGCTTGTTTTGGAAAAAATAAAATGAAAGCACCCATCAGATTGGATTCAGATTTCCAGCACGGATTCCAAAGGCACGCGATGCTCCTGAGCACAAAGACTGCCTTTCACACGCGGCTCAAAGGGAAGATCTGTGCTTTTCTTGCCAGCACTCCCCGAAGAATATTTGAATTATTACCATTCCCACCTGCCAGTTCTGGACCTGCAAAGGTGGTAGGCACTGGGGAGAAAATACAAAGTGGGTGGAAACCCTGGAGACCTGTGCTAAATGCTGCCTAAAACTCACGCCTGCCTGCTTGGTGCAGGAGGAGCTGCCATGGTTCCCTCACAAGCTCTTTGGATGGGCTGGTGGCTCATCCTGCCACAGAGCCCCCCAAACCAGCACCCCCCTCATACTGCCTTTGCAGAAGCCCAGTGCTGGTTAGAGCCAGCTTGGGGAGAGGGAGAAGGCGGAGACCTCAATGCTATGGAGCATCCATCTGGCCATGGTGTCATTAAAGCTGGCTGAAGGAACCAAGAAATAAAAGCATCCCATAAATTCAGCTCTTGTTGTGTGTGTGTGTGAATTAATCACAGCCCCATTCAGGTTTCTGGCTGCTCACCCACTTGTAGCCCAGGTCGATAACCGCTCACCCAGCAGATAATTCCCAAACCATCCATGTCAGTGCGGATTTGCCGCGGGGGCTCCAGCCCTCCCGGGTTTGCCATGTTTGTTCCCTGGTCGAAGGGGAGGGAAAAGCAAACAGCAGGTGCCTTCATCTGCCTCTGGATGTGAATAAAGCTATTGATCAAAATATTACAGCCTGGAGGAAGTGATGGAGAGCTGCGCATCCCCCCTGAGCATCAGGTGCCCAGGGGAAAAGGGCTGGCTGCTGTGCCTGTACGTGGGATAAAATGGGAATGTGCCCCCCCAGGTGCTGCTTTAATGCCACATGTCCCTCCTGTTCAGCAGAGGAAGGGGAGAATCTCCCCAAATCCCTTACAGTTATTAAAACAGGAGTTTGCTCCCAGGTTGGAGCTAAGTTTAAACATCTCATGATGCTTTGGGGAGAGCTGCCCTTTAAAAGCTGATTTTTATTCCCACTGCTCCAGCCCCTTGGTTTTAATACCAGCTTGCCTGAGGAACATTAACCTGCAGAGCAGAGAGGAGCACACAGGGTTCATTTTCACCTGGATATACCAGGCATGCAGGAATTATCCCAATTAAAATGTATTTGACGTGATAGAAGCCAAACACATGCCTTGGCACATTCTTTCCCTGTATTATCAGAGAGGTTCATAGAATTAAAATGGCTTGAGAATGCAGGAAAGAAACTGGGAGGTTCTGCACCCCCAAGAGCACCCCTTGCAGCTGCATCCCCTCTCCTCGCAACCTCAGAAAGGTAAAAATCACCCCAAATTTGGGGTGATGGTGTGTTTGCCTGGGGGATTCGCAGCAGCCACAGCTGGAGCACTGGGCAGCTCCAAGAACTGCGGCCCCATCCCACTCATGGGTTGTCCCTTGGTTCAAAGGTTTATCCTACTCCAGGACAGGGCTGGGGGCCTGTGTGGAGCAGGAGGAAATGCAGGGGGGTTGTTGTACAACCATTTCAAAGAGACTTTGTAGATAGTGATCTCCCCTTCATCCCGATGCTCACCCAGGTAGAGCAAGAGGGGGGAAAAAGGGAGAAACCTGAACTCCCAGGTCAGACAGGGAAGGGCTGGAGGTGGAACAAGTTGGAAGTGCCCAAATGGGGATTCCCTGCCCACATCTTCCTATTGCAGAGCTGGGTCGGCTGGTGATGGTCAGCAGCTTCCCAGCCCTGGGATTAGGACATGTGCCTGGGGGTGTTTAAGTGTCTACTGACACCAATAAACACCAGCTGGGATTTGGGAAGGTAGCAGCATTCAAAGAGACTCTCAGTGGGATTTAGGCACCTAAACAGCTTAGATGCTTCTGAAAATTCTGCTTAATCTTAAATCTTAAATAGCGGCTGAAAATGCACCCTGAAGTGAGGGATCCCAGCTCTCCAGCACCTCTGGGCACGCCGCTTGCAGAGGTGAAATGGGGGTCATCTTCTGTGCCCCCCAGATTACCTCCAGGCTGCCAGTAGGGAATAAAGCTGAGCTGCCTGCTCCATGCCTGCCAGCCTTTTCCAGAATCGCCCCATCCTTAGCTCAAACAGCATCCAGGGAGTGGATGTATTCTTAATTCTTAATTTAAAATAATGATTTTTTTCCCCTCATGCCACCCTTGGCACAGCTTTTTCCATTTATTCTCACTCCCCTACAGCATCTCCTTTTCTCCTGCCTTTTGGCTGAAGTGGAACTGTTGCAAAAAAAAAGCCCCAAATAAGCAGGAATTTTTGGGATAAGCTGCAAAATCGACCTCGCCTGAATGCAGGGGGAGTGAGAGGGAGATGAAAACGATGCCAGAGATAGCTGTAATTAGGTTAATGTCTTCAACTGAACTTGGAAGCCAAGTAAAGAGGGGAAAGGTTGCTCTGGAAATGAAAGGTGGAACCGGATGGCTGTGGGAATTGCCAGTGGGATTTGGGAGCTTCCCAGATGCAGGTCAGTAGTTCTAGTCTGGCTGTGGGGCTGCCGGGGCGGGGGAGTCTCACAATAAGGGGTCAAGGAGCTGATGTTGGGAGTGTGCGTTGTCCTGGGGGTGCTTTTTCCCTTGCTGGGGCTCCAAGCAGGCACTGGAGCTGCTTTTCCCATAGGAATAGCCCCTGGTGCGGGTTTGGAGGAGTTTTGCGTGGGAGCATGTTCCAGCTGGAGGAGCAGAATACAGGCAGGAAATGGGGGAAAAAATTAAATTAAAATCTAGGGGGGAAAAAAAAGGCTTTTTAAGCTTACTGAGGCTGGATGATGGGACTGGAGTTGGCTGCTCCCCTTTCCCAGGATCTCTTCCCATGTGTGTTCAGAACTTTGTGCTAGGGATGCGGGAAGGGCTCGGCTGCCAGAGCTGGGTCAGAGGAAAGAGAAAATAGCTCAAACAAGCCCTTTCCTCTCTCTGTTTTTTCATGTGTTTGATGTGCGATCACCAAGGGGAGAAAAAAAAATACTCGCGGAACCACAAATGTCTGGTTTGGGCATTTTCAGGGAGTTTTGTTTAAATTATATCCTAGGCAAAGGAACTGGGGCACGAGCTGAAAGCAGCTTGGTTTAAACCGAGGGTTAAGGTGTCCAGGAGCTGGGCTGAGCTTGGGCCAGAGCTGCAGGAAGGCAAAACTCTGGGGAGCTGCAGGCGCTGGCAGGGACCGGCATTCCCTGAGGCGGTGGCGCAGGTGGCAGCTTGGGCTGGGAGCTGGAGGGCTTTTCCTCTTTTCCATCCCAAATCCAACATGAGCTTTTTAACCATGCTCTGGTGCTGCCAATTTTCCCCCTTATTTCCACCACCTTTTATCCCAGGCCAGGAGAGGGGCTGGGATGACACCTCCTTGCCCCCCACCCTTATGTTGAACTCTCAGACCCATCTGGGGGGCAGTTTATTCAGGTGGGGTGTGTGGAGGTGTCCGTTTGCAGGAACAAACCTCGTACCTGCAGCGAAACGTTGGGCACGGTCGCTTACGGGTTTTATCTGGCAGCGGATAAAATATTCCTTTCCAATGCTCTTGGCAAACAAATGAGCGAGGCAGAAATACAGATTGTGTTTGCTAATGGTAACAGACTGCCAAAGAATGTATAAACCGCTATTCACTGGGAGGGAAATTCCTCCCTTTCATGTGAGATGTCGGGGCTGCAAAGCCCAGGATTGCAGCTCTTCTGAAATGCTGCTTCTTGCTCTGTGTTTTGCTGCAGGTATTTTAGGGGGGAAATTAATGCTGCTGTGCTGAGGGGGGTCGAGGGAGCAGAGCCCTGGCTGATGCTGATTCATGGTGAGATCCTCGGGGCTCCAGCGGATCTTTAGGCAGCGGAGATAAATGCCAGGGGTCTGTTGCGTGGAGAGGAATTGGGTCTGTGCTTGCATCTGTAGTGCCCCGGCCGCTCTGGGGAGAGCTGCTGCTTAGCTGCGTCTCCAAAGATGATTTTGGAGCTTAATCCAGTAAGATGGAGTGTTCCCCAGCTCCCCACATCCTCCTGGGGCTTATTTCTGGGATGTTGAATGTCTTGCGCTGAGGACCATGAAGTTCCCTGTCCTTGGGCAGTCCGTGCTGCAGAGTGCCAAGGGCAGGTGTGGCTCCTCGGCATTTTCCATGGCAGGATGCAGCAGCCGGGGGGGGCAGTGTGTGTGTTACGCATGCAGCAGGGCGTAGTGGGGGTTTTAGGGTGACTGATCCCTGAGGAAAGGGGACTCACCAGTTCCTGGGACACACTGGCTGGGGCTGAGCATCCCGGCTGTCCCCCAGCTCCCCGCATCCACTGGGGAGCAGTCCATGGATTTCCAGTTGGAAACAGCATTTGGCTTTGAAGTTAACATTTGCAGCTTTGGGGATAGATAAGAGGAGATCTGGGGGATAGGGAGATGATGGAGAGTATTCATGTGTGGAATTATCTCTTGCAAATATTTTTTTGGAGTGTGCTTCCTTCTCCCCCTCATTGTGGGTATTAATTTAAAATATGCTTTTGACTTCAAAGTAAACAAATTAAAAAGGCCTCCATGTATAAGTGAGTATTGTTAAGACTGCAATAAATTATTCTTGGGAACCCCTTCAGAAGGTGGAGAGGACCTGGGAAGTGCAGAGTCCATGGTGCATTGCAGAATCCACCAGGGCTGGTGGAAATGTCCATGTGTGAGCTGAGGGCAAGGGCGTGGATCCTGAGACAGTAAAATCCTACACAAGTGAGTCCAAGGAGCAAGCAGTAATTGTTCTGCAGAAAACAAGGGGAGAACAATCAATTTTCAGCCTTTGAGGGGGGCTGAGCATCCCTTTGGTCAACCTGGCAGCCTCTCTCATCCCTCCCTCGCTGGATGTTGCACAGTATAAAAGGGCTGTAATTATTAAAATTGTTCAGGAGAATTTAGCCTCTCATTTGGTTTGTCCTAATGACCCTTCAACAACTGCTGTGGAAAGTAATAGGCTTTGTGGCAATTACCTAACCAGGGAAATGCCGTGTGCGGATGGTTGGGATTCAGGCTGGGAGCCGGGATGGTTCTCCATGTTTTCAGTAAGGCACAGCTGCTCCCTAAGATGTTTTGGCAGTGCTTGCAGAGCCATCAGCCCATCTTCCCTTGTGGGGTTTGCTTCCTCCATCACCCCTAATCCCACACTGGGTGCTCGCTCAGGTGATCCTGTGCCAAAGGAAATGCTGAGGGCTCAGCCCCTGGGGTTACCTCTGCGCCCCATTTTTGCTTCATCAGGACAGGCACTGTTATGACTCCCTCAAAAATACCTCCTGGGTTATCTAAAAATTAAGTTTTCGATTCACATTTGCAACAGGTTTACAGTTCCTCTGGGTTTACCTGTATCTTTCCTCAAATACCCAGTGTACTGAAAAGCCCAGTAGTAGGTAAAAGAAACTCAGTATCACATATGGATTTCTCTGTTCCTGCCTCACTCTGTGTTGTACCTTGTGCCACCAGCACAATCCAAACTCATTATTTTCCCCACATGGCTCTTTTGATCTGATTTTCTTCCCCTCCTCTGCTGTGATGGCAGAGCAGAGACCATGAGAAGTGGCTGGAGCGAATGCCGTTTGTCTGGTCCTCTGGTCCAGACAATTTGGATTTAAAAATACCTTAAAATTAAAAACCCAGCCCCTAAGGTATGGTTATCTCCTCCAGGATACCCTTTTCCTCCCTGGAGTACAGCATGTAAATCTCCTTGTGCTCCTGTTACAGGGTGGTGAAGGCTTATAAACCCCCTTGAAGGTATAAATGGGACCTGGTGGTATTAACTGAGCCCAAATAATGACAGCTGCTAAGGAGGGTGGAAAGGAACCTGCTCCCAAACATGCAATTCCCAGGGAAAAGCTGGCCTTGGGACAAACCTCACTGTCCTGCACCACGTCGTCATCTCTGTTCACGCTGGGGAGAGCTTTGTGTGCTACTGCCCTCTCACAACCAGGCTCGGGGCAAGGAATAGCTCCAGGGAGTCCAATTGGTGACCCTAAATCTAAAAATAAAATGGTATAAAATTAAAAAAAAAATTCCTCAATTGCAAATCATTTCCCAGTGGTTCCCAACTGAAACAAGTGTGTTAAGCCTCACAGATAACATCCAGTCCTGCCCTATTTATAGCCGTGAAGGCAGAGGAGAGTTTCTTTTGGACACATTTTCTCTGGAGATGCTGCTTGGGATGCTGCAAGGATTTCTCTGGAGGGCAACCAGTGCTTCCAGCCCTCCTGGGAGTGCAGCCTTCCCTCAGGGCTGCTTTCAGCCTGTCCAGCTCAGTTACATCCACTAAGGAAGGGAATTTATCACACCTTGCAGGTGGCGTGGTTTATAGGTGCTTTTCCCCATGTAATAAACCACAGTCACAGGACACTCAGTTTCCAGGTGTCTGTTCCCAAAACTCCCAGCATGCAGGTCCCCCTGCACACTCTGTTGCTGCATTTTGATTTTCTCCACAGTGCTTAGAGCTGCCAATGCCTGGAAAAACTGCCTTTGCTGAATTCCCCTGGAGCCCTGCTTTCCTTCACTGGCCGGAGCTGGATCAAATAATATCTCTGCCACGCTTTGGAGATAAGGCAGGAGCTGAGCAAACCTGCCGCTATCTCTGCTTTAATTTTTCTTTGCAAATAGTGTGGAGCCAATGCCTCTCTGCCCAGATCAGCTCCTCTTATCAGAGGGATAATAACTGGCTCACTAACCAACATAATTCCTTTATAACCCCCAGCAGTCTTTCGGGAGGATTTTGCAAGTGGCTGAAGAGCAGAGGAAAATCTCTGGCTGTAGGATTAATTGGTACAAAATCAAGGCAGTATTTGACCATGTGCCTAAAAAAAAAATGAAGAAACAAAAATACTCTGTGTGTATAAATAGAGTGTCCGTAATTCCACTTGTTTGCTCTGAAGTGGTCCCTCAGTGGCTCCTGCACATGCAGAGCCTGGTTGATGCATGCAGGAACTGAAGGTGCATAGGATCATGATCAAGTTTGGGATTTCAGGTGTCCGAAGCTCCCAGGGCAGTGCTGCAGCTCTGAGGGAAGTATTTTGTGTTTATGGGCCGTGTCCTGCTGCGGATGCTCTGGGGCTGTTCTGCAGCTGCATCTCCTCGTGCCTGCCCTGTGCCCTGCTCCAGGCCATGCTGTGCTGCTGCTCCACAGCTCTCCCAGGCAGACACATCCGTGCCTGGGCAGGTCTGACAACCCAGGGGATGGTTTTGTCTCCAAATCTCTATTTTTTCTATGTTTTGGAGTTCGGTTTGCCCGCGGTTTCGTTTCCGCTTGCTGAGCCGCGGGTGTTGAAAGCGAGCTGGGCTGGCTGGGCTGCCAAAGAGCTTTGGGTTTCTTTGTTGATCCTTCTCCCTTTTTTTCCCCCTTCCAATAAAAGGAAATCAATAGCAGTGAGCAGCACCAAATCTCTGTGTGTTGCACGATCGGATTCTTGTCCCAGGAACCGGCTGGGATTATCGGCTGTCTTTGCACTTTGAATTTTAATAGCATTAACTCTGGCCTAGTCATGTTCTGTTAAAATCCCATTTAAAGTTGCCTTTGTAAGGCAGGAGCAGACACTGCTCGGGCTGTGTTTTTTCTCCTCCCGCGCCTGCAAAAATCACAACCAGAATTAAGAGACAGATTTTGAAGGTTAAAACTTCCCAGATTGTTTCCCTCTCAGTTGTCATTTCGGGACAGTTTTGTTTTCTTTCCGATTGCATCAAATATTTGTACTCCTGCGGGGACTGTGGTGCGAGGGTGAATCTCCCTTAAGAAAATAAAGGGATTTTTCTGTCATTTTTGTGGCATAGCTGGGGGGAAATTGGTGAAAAGAGGAGTTACCAAAAGTGGCTCAACTTGGGGCTGTGCTGTGCCTCTCCTAAAGCTCCTGAATTATTTGAGGCATCGCTGAGACTTTTATATTTAGAAGTATTGAAATGGAGACCCTTTCACCCAGCCTGAATTTTAGATACTTTTTCTTCTGGTCTTGCAGGCGGCCCCTGAGAGAGGGGACTTGGCCAGCATCCTGTCCCAGCACCAAACAGCCAGATTATTAAAAAAACATCCCCGTTTTACCTAGTAAAAAAGAGTTTTGAAGAATTTTGAGTCTTTGAAATCTTTTGGGTGCGCTCAGCAGTTTGTGGGGAGCATAGTGGGTGTCTGATGTGTGCATGACCAGTTATTTCTTTAATTTTCCCAGTTTTAAACCTAATCCTGGAGTCATTTGGGTGCCCCTTCTCACATCCTGGCCCCACACCCTAGTGCTTCCACCAAGTAGAAAGAATTGCATTTGCCTGTGGCTTTTTTTATCTCTTCCAAATCCCCCTGTTGCTTTGGATATTTTTTTGTTATTATTGGCCTCATTTTTTCAGTACAACAATGTTTTTTCTGGGAAAATGCCCAGTGCTGGGCACAGCTCAGGAGAGGTCCTGTGAGGGCAGTGTAGAAAAGGTGGATGACTCCAGAGCCTTTATGTGAATAAATAGCAGGAAATAACATCTTTTTGTCTTCCTCAAGTACCACATTGGAAACCCATACTTGAATTATTACTCTTGATCATATTTAGCTTTGAGATAATACGATTGCTTCTTGGCTACCTGTCTCTTAGGATCATGTATTCCTTATATTCATTTTCTGGCTCTGGCTATTCGAAAATCATGGTTTGAGTTCTGAAGTACATGTGGAAGGGATAAGGGTTCCTGCTGTCTGTTTTGCTTGCTGAGCCTTGTGCAGCACATGGGGGAAAATGCAAGAGTCTTTTCTATACTGGTCATGGCGTTTATTTATGAGATTTTCATGAGCCTCAGTTAAAAAAAATAACATTTGGGAAGAGAAGAAAGCAAAGAAGAATCCAGATGCAATCATTACTATGAGATTTGTGATGAAGTGATGAAAACTGGCAGCTGCTGTTGCTGCACATCTTGCTCCAGTAAACTCTCCCTTCTCTTCCTCTTTACTCCTGTCCCACATCTCTTCCCTGTTGCCCCTTGTTTATCCCTGGATGATCTTGGGAATATCAAGGATGTCATGTTGGAGCCAGGATTCCTCCTCATGGCAGTGTCACTGTCCCCTGGCTGCCGTCCCATGCAAGAGTGGCAGGAGCTTTCCAGCTTGCCCAGAGAAGCTGTGGCTGCCCCTGGATCCCTGGCAGTGTCCCAGAGCCGGCTGGACAGGGCTTGGAGCACCCTGGGATAGTGGAAGGTGTCCCTGCCCATGGCAGGGGGTGGAATGGGATGATCTTTTAGGTCTCTTCCAGTCCAAACCATTCTGGGATTCTATGACCAAGTAAAACAGGGCATGGAAGGCTTTGCACATCCCCCCGGTGACCTTAACCGAGCACTGGATATTTCCTGGGGAGCTTGGGAAGGCATTTAGTGCAGTTTAAAAATCAAATTGATCATTCCACCACCTATTTCCAGCCATGGTGCAGCATCTGGGACCATTGGAATTGTGTTTTTTTGGAATTTGATGTTCTCACCCACTCCCTGCTCACTCACCTGGCGCTTTGCTGCTGCAGGAATTGCAATGCTTGACTTCCCTGGGCTCTCCAGATAAAACATTGCAGAGAGTGGCTTCCCCCAGGAAGCACCACTGGTTTGCTTCATCTGGGTGGAAATAAAACACAGGATTTTTTTTTCCTCTGCTTAGCTGGGTTTCAGTGCATCCTCACACCTTCTCCTGGGATGTGTTTTTCCACCCTAGCAAGAGTTGATCTCATTCCACAGGGATCCAGCCCCACATTCCAACCCATATGTCCTCACCCTGGTGCTGCCAGAACTTGGGCTTGTGCTGCTGGCTTTGACATACAGCTTCTGTGCCTTCTGCTGCCCCCTTTGGTTTTGTTGTGTTTTATTTATTTTATTTTATTTAAAATTTTGATTTTATTCTATTCTCCCAGCCCCAGGTTTGCCTGGTGCAGTGCCCTGGTAACTCCATGAGAGCAGCTTCCTGCTGCCTCTGAGCACTGCAGCAGGAGCCAAGATTAATAAAATGCTGTCACTTTTATTAACTTTGCTACCTAGTGTGGTGTTTAATTCCAGGCAGGCACCCAGTGCAGCCCTGCCAGCTTTAAATGGCTTTTCCTGCCTTTGGGAATATGTGTAAAATAGATGGGGCAGTATTACACCATCCATTGCCACACTCCCATCCTGTAATACTGCAGCTATTTTGGAAAAGCAACCATATTTTTGTTAATGGCTGGCATTTGCCTCCTCATTTTCAGACTGAAAAACCTAATTTCCAGTACTGATTTGGGGTCAAGTTGGTTATTTTGCCCAGAGAGGTTGCGATCTCCTGATCCCTGGAAGTGTCCAAGCCCAGGATGGACGGGCTTGGAGCAACCTGAGATGGTGGAAGGTATCCCTGCCCATGGCAGGGGTGAAACAAGGTGAACTTTAAGCTCCCTTCCAACCCAAACCATTCTGTGATTTTATGGGCATGGTTATTATTTGTTTCATCACAGTCAGGTCTGCTGAGATATTTAGTGTGGTATTAAGACTTTGGTGGAAAAAAATGGTTTAAAATCTCTAGGTGTTCAATTTTTGTCCTGAACCTCTTGGCAGGGTAGAACAAACTTTGCTGTGAAAAGTTTTAATAAGCACATATTAGAAGTTCAACAAATGGTGCATAATAGATAAGTTCAATATTATCCCTCTTGCTGCTTAGGCACTTGGAAAGACCTTCACGTTTATTTTATTTATTTTAAAAAAAATATTAAAAATAAGAGGGGAAAAAGAAGGTTTTTGAAACAGAACTCTGGGTCCTTCAGGGTGAAGGGCAGTGGAGTGGGAGCAGGATGCACTGGGGTTTCTGGAGAGCCTGATGTGGGCTCAGCCTGTGGATTCACACTTGCCAAGACTGGAATTATCCTGTTAAATCAACATTAGCCCCCTAAGCATCAGAATTTGGGGGAGTTTTCTGGCTGTCAGCCCATCACCTGCCATGAAATCGATGGGCAGGGAGGAAGCTGCTCGTGCCATCCGTGTCCGTGCTGCAGTGCAGTTATTTTTATCTATTATATATTGTTCTCGGTGGAATTATTCTGGCCCCAGCCTGTAGATAAGAGCTGTTACTACATGAATGTGAGCTCTGCCTTGAAGGTTAAATTGCTGCCTTGCAGGTTGGCAGGGAAGGTGGGGAGATGTTTACCCTCCTCCTCTGAAAAAAAACCTGTGAGCTCCAACCCTGACCTGACAATTTTGTTGAGTACTACTTGAAAAAGGCAAGGATTGCACTGGAGTGCTGTGTTTAGTCCTCTGAATTGGTGGGTCTTCCTGATTAAATGCCCACCTGCTGCCAGCTCTCAGGAGAGATCCCACAGCACCGGAGGAGGCTGCCAATTTCCCCATAAATTTGGGAAAGCTCCTCACAGACATCCGCAGCTGGGATGGGGCACAGCTGGGGGATGGGGCATTTTTGGGTGCTCCTCAAAAATGAAGTGGCAGCTTCAGAATGTTATTTTGGCGAAAAGCACCCAGTTCTTCATCATCGTGGTGCTTGTCCTGCAGACTGGATTAAACCCAGCCCTGCTGTTGGCATCTTCTGGGTGTGAAATAATTACTGGCAGCAATACGGCCAAGGAAAGTGCTGCTGGTCCTGCCCTGAGCCGCCCCTCCCCAGAGTTTGGTGTGGAAGGATTAGGGTGGAAAAATCAGTAGGAAAACATACAGAAAATGGCAGAAATGTTGACTGCCCTGCCAAGAGGTTAATTTTTCAGTTGGCAACTAACCCAGCAGTATATTTAGTCCTGGCTTAGCCAACAAGGAGCGGGTTGGTGATTGTACCATGGGATACACTGCGTGGGTAATATTAGGATTTACATCCCTGCAGGCTTCTTCTCACGTCCTGGAGTCATTTCTCTGTTATTGTTTATAACTCAGCTCAAAGGGTTGGTCACTTAAGTGATCCCAGCAGGACAGTGGCCCCGTGCAACTCACAGTGTCCATGTGAGCCTCCCTGGATCCATCGTGCCAGGGGATGCAGGAATGTTGGGCTCCATGCAGGAATGTGGGGCTCCAGCTGCAGCCGTGGAACAGTGGTTTATCTGCAGGTCCCTTTGGTTAACAAACACGGCTGCTGCAGGTTTTTAGAAGCTGTTAGCATGAACCATTAACTCTTCCTTTTAATTATTCAGGTTGCCTCTTTTAAATTTCTTTTTTAAGTGGAGCTAATAGGCTTTGCAGAGGAGGCTTCCAACCACAGCAGTTCCTCCCTGGAGGAGCCCTGTTTGTGCATCGCCAGCTAATCTCCTTTCTTCATTATCCCTTATCTTTCTCTAGCTGATTAATTGCTTTCAATTGATTTATAAATATTCTGTTGATACACACAGTGGCGGGAGGGGAACGGGATATGTCCGGGCTCACGGGGTCATTGATCCATGCAGCCTCTTGGGCTTTCCTAACCTGTCTCACAAATCCCAGCCAGGCTTTATTCTCACTTTTTTTTTGTCTTTGCAATTCCTGCAAGCAACCAAAAATTGTGCTATAGCATCACTTGGAGTCCATGCACGTGAATGAGCCTCGTGCTGGGTGAGTGGCAGGTTTTGGGTCTAAAGAAATGAGGTTTGGGTAAGTTTTGGTTATGTTGATGGATGCAGCAGGTTGCGTGGGTGTCATAAAAACCTGTTTTCCATACTGAATTCCCTAATACACACACACACACACATATATATATGTAAGTGGAGTGGTTGATGAAGACAGAGCATTAGAGTTGCTTATTTGAAACTCTGTGGAAGCTCCAGGGCAGCTTAAAAAAAATAATTTAAAAAGGCAATAATACCTGGGTATAAAGATAGTGGCCAATATCAGAGTGGAGCTGCCCACCTTCAGCCCCATTCAGATCACATGTGGCACTGAGGCTGCAAAGCCTTTTTTAGAAATAGCAGCACATTTATACACGGGGATAAATCATTAACCTTTTCTGACAGACTTCCCATTTTCCCTGTTACTCCTCTGCATGCAGCCTGTTCCCTCCAAGTGCCCCCATGATCCCTGCTCAGGTGGGCTGAGCTGGGAGGCTCTGGGGACATGATGGCCCTTGGTGGCCTTGCAATGACATTCCTGGATGTGCTGCAGGGGAGATAAGGCTTCAACAAGAAAGTGTTTCCCAAAGTTTGAGACCCACCACGCAGCTCTGGGGTTTGTTGTTGCCTGTTTTATTATTATTTTGCTATTATTACTACTGTTATTATCACTATTATTATTTTCCTTCTCTTTCCCCGTAAAGTGACTGGTGGCACAGGCACAACCCCAGCGTATGGCAGCGTAATTACACGTTGCTAATGAGCGACTGCAGCTCCTTTAGCAGCCCAGCCTGACACTTTATCGGGTATTTGCAGGAGTCGTGTAATTTTTGTATCATCATATATGGTAATATATTCACTGCAGCATGACATGGGATGAGGTTCAATGAATAATGTAAAACCCAGAATAACACTGAATCTATATGAGATGTGCTTTTCCCCCCAGCATTGTTTTAAAAAGGAAAATATTGATTCTGGTGGGGTTCAGCGGTTCAAAGCTCTGAGAACTCACGTTTTGCTGATCGATGCCCACCCTGTCCCTCCACGGCCACAAATGTGCGGCCGTCTGTGCCATCCCTCGCCTCGTTAGCGCTGACGAAACTGAGGAGGACAGGGAGGAGTCAGTGGCATTTGCAGCTGGATCCAGATGTTGCAGAAGTGCAGCAGGTTCTGTTGGGTTCAGGTACCAGGTGAAACCTCCTTCTCCATAATACAATTATTTTTTCCCCCTGCTACTGTCTTTGAATGCAAATTAGGATGGATAATTTCTATTTGTTTTCCTTTTTAACCAATTTCCCCCTATTCTGATCTGTGTCATTTATATTTGCAGGCCATTATCTTAGTCTCATTACAGCCTTTTAGCATTTGAATGAAAATATTGTAAAGAGCCCAGAAGTTAGGCATAAAATGTCTGTGATGATAACTATAATCCTCGTGATAAAATTAAAAAACACAATAGAAATAACTGTGATGAGCTCCGGAAGTTGTACCAAATGAGACTGGAACCAGCATAATGATGTTTGCCCTTTCCCCATTGCTTTTTTCCTCTTTACATTGCAAACAGCTTTTGCAGTGCTGTTTTAAAGAAGGGGAAAGTTGCTGTGTATTGCCTGGGTAAGGAGTTAACAAAAAAATTAAAGTTTTTCTCTCTATTGAGCCTTTAATTAATAACTGCAAAAACTCTCGGTGATGCACGTGTGATTTTCAGGAGCTTAAAATACTCCAGCAGCACTGGAGGAGGAGGAGGTGCTAAGCGGTGCCAAGTTCCTCAATGAAAATTACTCTCACCGCCTCTGGTTTTGGAGCCAGATCGATGTTAATTAATCCTTGCCTCACACATTGTGTTCTCCAACCTCGCCGCCGTCGGATTTTAACTCAGTAAAAGCAGATGGAGGTTCCTGAAGCGCCTCCGAAACTCCCAGCCAAGTGCTCTCCTCAATGACAATGCCAATTTGTCATGAGTGAAATGTTTGACAAAAATCTGTCATTTTTGAGAGAAGTTTTTCCTTGAAAGAAAAATCAGGGGGAAAAAAGAAATCAGCTCTGTTTTGAAACATCTCCTCACTCTGTTAGCTTTATTTTGCAAGAGACGGGGATGGAGAAGGGGGTTTCCATGGGCCTGGGAGAGAAGATTTAGTAAGTTTTCCTGCAAAAAGGTGGCATTTTGAAGCAGGAGACTTTGTATGAGGTCTCCAGATTTTTCTGTTCAGGTGGTTTTTATGGACAGCTCTGTCCTGCAGGTCAAATGTGGCTCTCGAGGGCCAGCTCCTGTCTGAAGGTACATGGATGCATCACTGGCCTTCTGCAGAGATTCTTCGGGCAGGGCTGAGGTTGCTCAGCAGTGGCGGCAGGTGCCGGTGCCTCCAGGGCAGTGACACACAGCACCAGCCTTATGCTCAAGCTGCATTTGATCAGCCACCAGCTCCTATTCTGTGTTGGAGGGAGAGAGAACTGTTCCCTTTGGAGCAGTGATGCTGAAGCTGAGTTGCTTTTTCACAGAATCGTAAGAATCGTCAAGGTTGCAAAAGCCGTCTTAAGATCATCCAGCCCAACCCACTGCCAAGGCCACCATTAACCCATGTCCCCAGGTGCTACATCGACATGTCTGTTAAATCCCTCCAGGGAGGGGGACTGCACCACTGCCCTGGGCAGCTGTGCCAGGGCTGGACAAATTTTTGGCCCCAACTTGACTCTCTATTGCCAGTCTCTGGTGGGCCCTGCTCTTCGGGGTGATGGTTGGGATTTTTGGCAGAGTTGGGACATTTTTTGGTGGTGACCACCTGTAGCCTGCGTGCTCCAGAACTGGAACCCTGGTGAGACCTCCAAGCCCAGGAAGCTGGAGATGGGACACATGATGCAGGTTTGTCCTCTGGTGGAGATTGTCAAGTTTGGATCAGCCTGCAGAGACCTTCTGAGCCAGGCTTGGGTGGGAAGGATCTCTCCTGCCCCTGCAGAAGGGTCTTGGCTAGGGAGGGCTGAAGGAGGCCAGCCAGTTTGGAATGAAGGGCCAGACCCATATGCACTGACACCAGCGCTTGTCCCTTTCCCAGCACCAGCAGCAGCCAGGATCCACAGGGAATGACTCCAGGGACAGAAATACCTCCCTGGCCTCAGCTTCCCCCTGGCTAAGGCCAGGGACCACCGCCGGCCACACAGCAATGGCTTGATCAGAGCAAGGAGAGGAGACCAAGACCCCAACCCCAGTTAACTACAGCCAGAGGGTGACTGCTGCCTGACACAGGGACACGCTCAGTGCCTGGAGCCTGGCAGCACCACACAAACCCGGCCGAGGCATGAGCCATCTTGAGCAGCACCATTTTTCCGCATGCCTTCCAAAGGGATTGTTAATGACAAAGGAAGGAGCAGGGGAATCCTTGCGGGTCAATCGCTGGGTCAAAGAGCAGCCCGCATGTCTGTCTCAGCACGGACGGGTGCTGCGGGTGTGAGTAACGCTGCCGGGCCACCATTAGTCAGCAGAAGTCAGGACTCAGCCCAGCCCAGCATTCCCGCTCGCTCACCGGGCTCCTCTGCCAGAGAGGAGGCTCCAAGGGGAGCTCTTGGGGAGCTTTGGCCTTGTGCAATGCCTGTGACGTGGAGATCCTCCTCCCTCTGCTTTGGTTCGGGGCACTGCAACTCAGCACCTTCCCGTGCGGTGGCAGGTCACACCAAGGTACGCGGCTACCTTTGCTCTGGGATTACGTACGGAGCAGGATTAAACCCGCAGGTGCCCCGAAGCCGGCGGTGGTTCCCGGCTCGCGTGGGGAGGCTCCGGCCGTGGCAGCGCTCCCGCTGCATCGGGAGCTGAGTCGGCACGGGCGCGCTCCGACTTGATCCCCGGCGAGGGGAGTTGTGCAAACAGGGAGGGATGGGAGGTGACGCAGAGCTTTCCTGGGCTTCCCGGAGCTGAGGTAGGTGATGGCAGGGGCCGGGGCGATGGGGCACCGCACACCTGGCAGCAGAGCCGTGCCCGGCTGTGTAGCAGTGCCAGCCTGTTGCGTGCACTGAGTTTGTTGCAATGAGAACCAGGGCTTGTTCCACAACAAAACCAACTCCCGTCCCCTTCCCAAGCCGCTGGCGAGGAAGCAGCAGGATAGGGAAGGGGCAATGCCCGCCAGGGCACTGTGAGGCCAGGAGGGTCCACGGGGTGGATGACAACCTGGTTTATTGACCCAGGTGTACAAGGTGGCCATGGCTGCATGCCTTCCTAGCCAGGACAGCTCACTCCTCCCGCAGTTACTCTGTCACCCACTTCCCCAAAATGTCAAAGCCCATTGACGCGGGGTGTGCCTCAGTTTCCCCATGCCTGAGATACTGCTGCTGTAGGGTGGGGGAGCTGGGTTCACAGTGGCTGGTGGAGGCTTGGTGCTGTTGGAAAGTGGAATATGGTGATTTTTTTTTGTCTTGAACTGTGTTTTATGAGCTTTGTGCAAGCACTGCCTTCCTGGGTCGAGCAAGAGGTGTGTGGTGGCAGCATGCTGGGGCTGCCTTCAGAGTATCCCCAAGCCAGCAGCCGGCCAGCAGCTGGCAGTGCTCATCTGGTGAGGTTAACAATGAAGAGACAGGCAAAAATTAATAAACCCAAAGGGCTTCTGCCCAGCTCTTCATCGCTTTGATGGGGTGATACAATTTATAAAGCAGGTCTGCTGTGGGGGCCTTGGAAACGGGCAGCCCAGGCAGCAGGGTGTGGGCAAGTAACAGTGCACTTGCTCCGTAGGGGAAAAAATATTCATATTAGAAGAAATTTCTTCACTGAAAGAGTGGTTAAGCATTGGAACAGGCTCCACAGGGGAAGTGGTGGAGTCGCCATCCCTGGAAGTTTCCAAAAAACAAGCAGATGTGACACTTTGCCATATGGTTTAGTGGGCATGGTGCTATTTGTTTAAAGGTTGGCCTTGATCTTGGAAGTCTTTTCCAACCTTAATGATTCTATGGAAAAGCTACACGAGTGTGCTGGATTTCAGAGAGTGTGGTTGTTCTGGTGTATTTTTATGTGGTTTTTATCATAGAAAGGCAGGTGGCCTCTGAGGGTTTTGCTGTGTCGTGCTCACCGCACCCCATATAAAATAAGTAACAACTGCATTGCGAGAAAAACACTGCACGTGTTTGCCGTGCGAGGACGAGCTGGCACGAACCGTGCGCTGGCACCGGGGCCGCCTCGCCACCCTCCTGCCTCAGTTTCCCCCCCGTGCTGCCGGAGCCGGCCGAGGATCGCGAGCAGCGGTCGCGATGGAGCCGCCGGGACGCGGCTCTGGCCGCCGCCCGCTCGGTGGGTGGCAGCGGCGGGAGCGATGGATGATCCAGCCGGGAATCATTTCCGCCGCCGGCCGGCCGCGGGTTCCTGCGCGGCCCCGGGGCTCCGGGAGAGTTGTGGGGCCCCCGTCCCGCGCACCTCGGGCTGTGCGGGGCCGAGCCACTCCTCCCAGCAGTGACATCAAGCGACCGGCAAGAGGTCAAATTCCCGGCGCAGGTAGCAGCCGCTGGCCGCACTTCCGCGCACTGCCGGGCGGTACCGGGGAGGAGCCGCCCACCCGGGGACCCCCCGCGCCCCCGGCCGCCCCCGGGCCCGCCGTGCCCCGCCATGAAGTCGGAGCAGGAGGAGAGCGAGGCGGGGACGTGCCGCTGCCAGCGGGGCTCCGCTCCGCGCCCGGCCCATTGTCCGGCTGCCCGGGCACGGCGAGGGGCGGCCTCGGACGATGCTCCGGGCAGGGCGCTGTGCCCCTGCTTAGCCCACGCAGGTAAGGGCTTAGACCCCGCAGGGTCCCCGGGAGGGGCGGCAGCCCGGCGTGCACGGCTTCCCCTCGCTCGCTTTGTGCTTGGAGCTCGCTTCCTCCTGGGAGAAACAAAACAACGCCGGAGCGCGCCGGGAGCCGCCGGGGCCGGGGGAGGGTGGCGGTGGTGGCCGTGCTGTCCCCACGCCCAGGGCCGGCGAGGGGCAGGGGCGAGGGGCTTCGTGCCCCCGCGGCGCTGGGGGGCCCGGGGCGGGCGGCTCCCGGTGCCCCGTAGTCCATCTTGTCTCTCGGAGAAGTTGGAGCGAGCCGGGAGCTGGGGAGGGCTCGGCGCCGGCTTCGGGGGCTGCCGCGGGGGTCGCAGCTCACCAGCCAGTGGCTCTTACGCCGTGTGTGCTTCTGGCAGCCTCCACAAGCCCCAGCCTGGCCCCGAAGCCCTGTGCCCCACAAGCCCCTCTGCCCACCCTCCCACCAGCGTGCACAGGTTCAGGTTTTATTTACTTAGATCCCATGTGAGACAGCCGCCAGCGTGTGGCCAGGGCAAACTAGAGAGTGGGCGAGTGCGTGGTGGAAATAATCCTTACTTTTGGGGTGGGGAATGCCAGGACATGGGGGTAACTTGGCAAGCAGGTGGTCTCTGCACGTCCTGCCCCAGCTGGGTGATGGGGCACCGTCGGCACATGTGGCTGGGGATCCTGTCCCGGAGCTGTGACCATGTGGGCACACCGAGGCCAAGCTGGTGTCTAACTCAGGAAATGCTCAGAAGTGGTGTTTGCAAGGACTTGCTGTCACTGGGTGGAAGCTTTACCCTGAAATTCTTACGGAGTGTCTGTACCTATGTCCAGGTGTGACAGCTTGCTCGCAGCATTGTGGCAGCAGCACAGGGTGGAAATAAAAGCTTATTTAAAAGTAAAAGATGGATGTGCAAAGCCAAAATTCATTTTATTAATCCAAGAGGCTTTGCTGAGCGCCCCGGCACCCACCGAGGAGGGAGCACAGCCGACAGCTCCTCTGAGGTCATGGAGTGCCACAGTGCTGCAGGAGGCTCCGTACTGAGGGATGTGCCTGGGATGCACAGCAGGACTGCGCTGAAGTGGTGGTTTACAAATGTCACGCCCTTGTGTTTATCACCTTGAGGAGATGATGCTGTGGGGTGGAGAGGAGGCTCGTTTTGAGCCACTGGGTGTCCATCATGTTGTCCAGGTGTCGAAGGGAGAGGTTGGATGTGTCAGCTTTGCCCCAGCAAATCCTGGGCAGTGGCAGTAGCTGGGTCTTTTTACAAATGGTTTGGGTTGGAGGGACGTCTCATTCCACCCCCTGCCACAGGCAGGGACATCTTCCACTGTCCCAGGTTGCTCGCGAGTGCTGTCCAACCTGGCATTGAACACTTCCAGGGATGGGGCAGCCACAGCTGTGTTGAGCAACCTCTGCCAGGGCCTCATCACACCCACAGGGAAGAATTTCTTCCTAATATCCCATCTACCCTCCCCTCTGTCAGTGGGAAGCCATTCCCCTTTGTCCTGTCACTTCAAGACCCTTATCAGAAGTCCCGCTCCAGCTTGCTGCACCTTTGTGAGGGGGAGGTCCCAAACTGGGAAGCTACTTAAAAACCAGAGATGATGAGATGCTCTTTGAAATACAAACTCAGCTCAACCCTAGGTCTTGAATCCTTATGTTTTTCTAGTAATGTTCTTTATGACCCTTCCATTTCCTGTACCAGGACAGAGGTGTGTGTACACGTATATTTATCCTGCTGATGTTCTGGATAAAAACACACCCTTGACTTGTGCCCAGCAAAGCAAAAGCCATCTCACTGTCAAACTCATGAAAGCGGCACAAAGTGCAGCTTTCACCTGAGATACTGATTCACCCACACGAGTCTCGTCGTTTGTTCTGCATCCATTTTTAATACGTCCCCTCCAAAGGCAGAAACGCGTGTACAGCAATCGTGTCAGCTGAGTTACATGGAAAAAAGGCTTTTAAATTGATGTCTTTAAAGTAATGCCTGTTCCAAGGCCAGTAAAAGGCTTTGCTGCTGCATGGAGGGTTGGTCTGCTGCCCAGAGGAGTCCAAGATGGGATTTGCAGGAGCAGGAGTGGAAACTTCAGCCCCAAATGCTGTCTGGAGATGTTCACCACAATTAAAAAGAAACCCAGAAAAATCTCATTTGCGTTGTCTGTTAACACCAATCAGTGGTTGAAACATAAAGGATGCAGAATCCAGCAGTGTCATGGAAGTTTAATGTGATCAGCTAAAATATAATTAACAGCCAATTATTTCAGTGGGAACGGTAGTTTTCATCAATTAGTCTGGGAAATGTTTAAATTGCATTAATTTCATCGCTGCCCGTTTGCAGCAGATTTGGAAGGGGTTGGAATGAGTGATGGGGCTTGTCCATGCAATGCAGTACCTCCTTCTCCTCTGGGTAGTCAGGAATTACAGAAGGCACCCAATCCCCCCTCCAAAAAAGGTTAAAAGAGGAGAGAAAATTTAAAAGGGACAAAAATACTGGGGGAAAAGTGCTGTGGAAGCTTTTTGCACTGAGGTTGTTGCATTTAGGAGGCGATTCCTAATGGCAGATTTAACTTTGCACCCTGACACAGTGACACTTGCAAGGGTAAACTGCAAAAAAAAGCCTTTAAAAATATTCTGTTGTCCTGTTTGGTTTTGCCTCATGTTGGGGGGCATGTGGGGTCCCTTGTGAGGGGCACTGAGCCCTGGTCTCTGCTCGAGAGGGCTGATGCTCACTTCAAACTCCTTTGCAGCTTCAAATAGAGGCACAGCTCCATCCAGCTCATAGGAATCACATGGAAACCCTCCCTCAGCCATCTGTATGTGGAAGAAATAGAGGCTGAAATGAGGTTCCTGAATAATTGACCCATTTTCCCAGCTATTGGAACTTTTCTGTAACGATCACTAAGAGCTGCCTGCAAATGGCTTGTCTCGGGTCGTTTATTTAGGTACTTAAACTTGGCAGAGACACAGGGGTTTTCTCCCCCCTGTTTCAAAATGAAGCTAAAATTTCCCTTTCAAGCCGAGTCTCCTTATGCAAATTATGCAAATAACATGGGATTTCTCCATAGGACCCTCATGAGCAGGAGGTGCTGGAAAGGTGAGATGGAAGCTTGGAGGAGATTGATGGAGAGCAGATGCTCTGTGCTGGGGGGAGAAGTGTTTTGGGGGGAAAATTTGGTGTGATTTTGGTGGGCAAAACATCAGAGGAAACATTGGAATGATGGAAGTCCTGTACACAAGTGAGTGTCATTACAGGTGTGTTCCCAGAGAAGCTGTGGCTGCCCCATCCCTGGAAGTGTCCATGGCCAGGTTGGACGGGGCTTGGAGCAGCCTGGGATAGTGGGAGGTTTCCCTGCCATGGCAGGGGGTGAAACAAGATGAGCTTTAAGCTCCCTTCCAACCCAAACCAGTTTGTGATTCCATGACATTGGCAGGAGCCCTGAGAGTGAGTTGGAAAGAGGGATTTTCCTATCAAACCCTGGCTGCATGGATTGTGCTTTCCAATTTTATATATATATATATATTCAAACCGGATTTGGCTTTGCCATATATATAATAATATGCGTGTAGCAAATATAGCTATATATTGCAAAGCATAATCCTTTTTTCTACAGATATATATATATATATATCTCTATCTCAAATTATATGTCTAAAGAAGCAAGAATTTTGGATATATGGCTGATCAATAATTCAGGTTCTCCATAGGCTTTGGCTTGCAGCCAGCAGCATGGGGAGCATGGTGCTGAATGCTTCTCTCCAGATTATATCTGTAGCTTCTCATAGATTTTGGATTTTAATCCTTCAGCAGTTTCTGCCTGGATCAGGAGCCGACTACTAAGTGGGGATGAAATTCCCTTGTTGCCTGTTTTGGAGGAGAGATGCTTTTGAGTTTTTTCAGTGTTTCTAACTGTGACCAGAGGGGATCAGTGCATTTTTGGAGAGCTGCACTGGACAGTGCATTACAGCACCTTGGGCCATGCCCAAGGACTCCTCTGGAATTCCTTGCTGCAGAATTCCCCCCAGGCTGCCTGTCCTTGATCTTGTTTCCCCTCTTCCTTTCCCAGATCACTTCCTGCTGCCTGGGGATTTTCTTGGTTCCCACCAAAATGCTGCAATTTGCAGGAATCCATTGGGATCAGTCACCCCTGTGCATCTGCTGGTTAATTTTTTTCCCAGGAATAGCTCTTGGTGAAGTGGCATGCAAGGAAAGGTGAAAATGAGTTATCAGTGGGGGAAAAAAATGAGAAATTTGTTGCAGCCAGGGGTATTTTGTGGGGCTGCAGGGAGCTTTCTGTGGCTGGGGAAGGCGCTGGGTGGGTTTTGCACACTAAATATTCCACCATGTGTGAGCCCCTCATATCTTCTCAGGGTTTCCAGAGGCTGGAGGGGACACGCTGTGTTTCTCCCATCCCTGGGGAAGATCCTGTTGGCCCTGGCCTCCTCCAGTTCTTGCTTTTTGCACGGATTTCAAGAAAGCACTTTAGGCTGTGCCAAACCCCCCAGCCCGGAGCTCGACTGTTCCTCATTAGTGACTTTATTGCTAAATAATTTACAGAATGGGGCCTTGCCAGTTTTCATTCGGGAAGCATTTCAAGTATGTGAAGCAGATTTTATGCCTTCCTGGCGCAGCTGCCGGGGGGAGCTGCCTCTCCCTGTCCTGCCGCCGGCGTCACCTCCCGGCCTCGCTCCGCGAGTGGTGCCGGAAAGGAAATGGCCCCTGCACGTGCAGAGGGACCCGAGGAAGAATAAGGGGAAAATCCCTATGTTCCATGTCCAGTGGATGTCCCCCAGGCTGGCTGCTACACAGGGGCACCAGGGAAAGAACACAACCACGGTGGTTTGGAGAGGAGGTGTTTGGGTTTAATTTCTGATTCATTTTTCTGGTAACTGTGACGTTTGTGCTGAGGGGGTCATTTTTTCTCCCCATGTCCATGATGCCAACCCAAGAGGATGTGGGTATCCCATCCCTGGAAGTGTTCAAGTCCAGGTTGAACTTGAAGCAATTTGGGATAGTGGGAGGTATCCCTGCCCATTGCAGGGTGTGGGACTGGATGGTCTTTAAGGTCTCTTCCAATCCAAATCATTCCATGATTCCCTGAAATCAATAAACCAGTTTGGGATGAGAAAGGGCTTTTCTCCACCTGTTTTTAAAGGGGAGGGAAAGCAAACCCAGTCTTGGGTGGAGGATTGCAGCGGTGCATGCACAGCCCCAAAGTGTTTTGCAGGATAAGGGTGATGGGTGCAATGTGGAAATAGCAGAAAAGCACTTTATTACACTAAACAGTGGGTGCAGCTGTAGGAAACGAGGTGCTGGAGCTTTCCTCCAGTGCCTGCTGTGGAGGGAATCCCTGCTGGGTTCTTCCAGGATGCTCCTGCAGTGCAGCTGCTTGAAGGAGTGAGCAGTCATTGGGTGTAAATCTGCAAAATTCAGCATTTGGGGCTGCAGATGGAAGCATCATCTTCTTTTTTACAGTCTCAGAGTGGTTTTGTTGAGTGTGCCCTGAGCACGTGGGTGGCTGGAAGCAGAGCTGAGATGTGTGGGAGCTCAGGAGACTCTGTTGGACCCCAGCCCTGTCAGTGAGTGCTTTGGATGGGAAAATCCTTCTTGGTTTCTTTTTACTATTATTATTACATATTAACATTTATTTTTATTTTTTTAATGCAAAAGCCATCACCCAGTGGTGGCTCCCCCTCTTCCTCCTGGTGCCTTCCCATCACATCCCTCCTTCTCCTTCTCTGGTCCCAGAGTGGTGCAGGTTCTGTGCTGTGCAGAGCAGTTTTGCCAGCAGGGAGGGGCCACCCCAGCAGCGTTTCCCCGGGGTTTGAGTTTCCAGCGGGGGCGCGGGGCTGTGCCAGGAGCCGTCACTCACTTCCTCGCATTGTCTCCTCTTCCTCCAGCGCTGCTGCGGGAGGAGGTGGCCCAGCTGCAGGAGGAGGTCCACCTGCTCCGGCAAATGAAGGAAATGCTGACGAAGGACCTGGAGGAGACGCACGGCAGCAAGTCCCCGGAGGTGCTCTCGGCCACCGAGCTGAAGGTGCAGCTGGCGCAGAAGGAGCAGGAGCTGGCACGTGCCAAGGAGGCTCTGCAGGGTAAGGGCTGCACCTCCCTCTGCTGCACCTCTCCCCGGCACCCTAAACTTACAAAAAGTTGATTGATGAGGAGAGGAAAAGCCCATTCACTTGGGCTCTGCAGAGTGCATTCACCAGGCGCTCATAATGGGGGTTTGGTGTTCCTGGGACCCCTCTGCTCTCCTGCCCCAGCAAGGGGTGGTGTGAAGCTGGGAAGGACTGGGGTGCAGCAATGGACTGGGAAATGAGATGTGAGGGCTGATTGCAGCACTGCAAAGGAATTCCTCCACAGCTGTAGAGTAGAGCCAAGGCAGCAGCTGAAATACAGCTGGAGGTGGGGGTGGGTTGTATTTGAGCCCCTCGGACTTGTAGGAGGGAAGCAGCAAGTTTCCGGGTGACTGCGGCTTTCCTTATCCCATGTGGAGTTACCTCCAGGTGACATTCAGAGTCTCCTCCTTCTTTCATGCCTGCATTTGGGGGTTTTTGTGGCAGTTGTGGCCATGCTCTACCTCCCTCCCCAGCACAGTAAGCCCCGAGACTGGGGTGTGTGGAGCAAAATACAACATTGCAGCTTTTCCACTCTAAAACCAAGCTGACAATAAATCCAGGCAGGATGGTTTGTTAGCTGGAGCCGGGGGATGATCCTGAGCAGGGAAGGCTCTCACGCGTCAAACCCTGGCAGCACTGCGGCTCTAAATATCATCTCAAATCCCCAACATACCGAGTATAACTTGCACTTGTCAGCTCGTGTTTGCGGATTATGAGGAGAAGCTGTCAAAAGTTTTCAGGCTCAGAGGCTGAGCGGCACGTGGGGAGCTGTGGGGCCTCTGCATCTCCCCCTCTCCGGGATGCCGAGATGCTCGGAGGTGCAGGGAATTGGGCTGAGTCAGTATTTGGGGAAGGGATTTCAGAAAATTTTGTTAGCACTCTCTGATGTACAAAAACATCCCTATATATCAGCAACAGCCAAAATACCTCCAAAATCCTGCCTCCCCCCAAGTCACTGGTGCAGCCTCCAGCAGCAGGAAATGCTCTGGGTTTATAGAACTGTAATTGGAGGAGAAAAATCTTAATTGGGGAGTATTTGCTCTGTGTGGATGGGGCAGGGGGAGAAGTGCTGATAAATGCAAAATGCAGAAAAGCAGAACTATTATAATACTAGTTACAAAAAAAAAAAAGGTAAGTAAGAGTAAGAAGTCATCTAAGAAGCTGCAATGAGGTCATATGTGCTTCTGTGGAGGACAGTCCAGAGAAAAAGTGAGTTTGGCTTGAAAATTGTGAATATTTAAGGAATTTAATGTTGGGGTTTTATTGGGCTTTTATTTGCCATTGTTCGAGCCTCTGAGCTTGGTTTTCCAAGACTTCTTTGCAGGTGTGGTGGCTAGGAAGGGAGAATCTCAGTTGGCACTTGGATGGGCACATAGCAAGAAACTTTTTTCAATTGATGTTCCTTCCCTGTCCTGCAATATTGAGAAGCTTTTGTGGTTTTTGGGAAAGTTGTCCAGGCTGGATCTGGGCTGGAGGCTCTGGGCAGCAGAGCAGGCTTGGCAACAGTGACTGAGACGGGTAACTTGAAAACGGGATCAGTAGCTGGAGGGAGAAAAAATCCTTTTTCATTTCCATGAAAAATTGTCCATAGAGAAATGTAGCCAAAAATGGAGGAAAAACGGTGCCTGGTGCCTGGTTCTGCCAGGGGAGACAGATCTGCTGACGGACACACTGGGGAAATCATGTAGTATACGGAACTGCAGGATAAGGCCGCGCCAAGAGCATGGGGAAACTTGGCCATGCTGTTCTGGAGTTTAGGGATCCGTGTCAGTTGTGTCGTGCAGCCAGAGAGCATCTCCCAAGAGCAGCTCCCTCCTCACAGCCTGCGTCCCTGCACCCCCGCATCCCCAGCCCCACATCCTCACCAAAGGATGCCTCACATCCAGCAGCATTGGCCTCAGCATCCCTGCACCTGCAGCATCCCTGTGCCCGCAGCATCCCTGTGCCCGCAGCATCCCTGTGCCTGCAGCATCCCTGTGCCTGCAGCATCCCTGTGCCTGCAGCATCCCTGTGCCTGCAGTAGCCCTGTGCCTGCAGCATCCCTGTGCCCGCAGCATCCCTGTGCCCGCAGCATCCCTGTGCCCGCAGCATCCCTGTGCCTGCAGCAGCCCTGTGCCCACAGCATCCCTGTGCCTGCAGCATCCCTGTGCCTGCAGCAGCCCTGTGCCTGCAGCATCCCTGTGCCCGCAGCATCCCTGTGCCTGCAGCATCCCTGTGCCTGCAGCAGCCCTGTGCCTGCAGCATCCCTGCGCCTGCAGCAGCCCTGCACCTGCAGCAGCCTTGCACCTGCAGCATCCCTGCGCCCGCAGCATCCCTGTGCCTGCAGCAGCCCTGTGCCTGCAGCAGCCCTGTGCCTGCAGCATCCCTGTGCCTGCAGCATCCCTGTGCCCACAGCAGCCCTGCACCTGCAGCAGCCCTGTGCCTGCCCTGTGCCTGCAGCAGCCCTGCACCTGCAGCAGCCCTGCGCCTGCCCTGTGCCTGCCCTGTGCCTGCAGCAGCCCTGCACCTGCAGCAGCCCTGCGCCTGCCCTGTGCCTGCCCTGTGCCTGCAGCAGCCCTGCACCTGCAGCAGCCCTGCGCCTGCCCTGTGCCTGCCCTGTGCCTGCAGCAGCCCTGCACCTGCAGCAGCCCTGCGCCTGCCCTGTGCCTGCCCTGTGCCTGCAGCAGCCCTGTGCCTGCAGCATCCCTGTGCCTGCAGTAGCCCTGTGCCTGCAGCAGCCCTGTGCCTGCAGCATCCCTGTGCCTGCAGCAGCCCTGTGCCTGCAGCAGCCCTGTGCCTGCAGCAGCCCTGTGCCTGCCCTGTGCCTGCAACAGCCCATGATCCATGGTGGGTCCTGTGAAATGTCATTAGTAGATAAATTATATGGAAGTCTGTCATCATTGCTGGCTCTGAGCCTGGAAGTGCAGTGCAGCTGGTTCAGATGGATCTTGGCTCTCCAGGCCATGCTGCAGAGAGAAGCAGAGAGGGTTTGCTGGTAGGGTTTGCTTTTGGGGGCTCCAGCAGTTTTTAAGTGCCTTTATTGTGCACAGCCACACAGGGTTTGGTTTGTGATGGTCTTGGTACAGGGTGGGTTCATTGTCCCCCTTTGGAAGTGCATTTCCAGCCCTTCCCAACAGTATTTGGCATAAATTGGATAAATCTGATAAGCCTGTGCTGCATCTTCCCTATGCTGCGCAAACAAGTCCTTGCTGTGGAGGGAAGGAGCAGGGATCTGGCCCAGTACAGGATGCTCTGCAAGAGCAACTCGACCAGTTTCTTCATTTCTGTCAGCATGTGCTTTGTTCGTCTTTATTCCACTTTTTCCTGGGCTAATTCCATCTCTTGCACTTTTTTTAATCCATTAACATCCAATTAAAATCCCATAGTGCTACATCCTATCACCCTCTCCACTTCTACCACAGCTAAGACTCTGAACTGTGCTTCCAGCGTCGGTGCAGTTATTATTTCCCCTGTCCTGGCTGGAAAGGTGTGGATGTGGTCTGGATTTCTGGAGTGGAAATCCCTGATGGGAGAAGTTGCAGACAGCTTTATTATTGCTGGTCCTGCTGCGGGCAGGGACCATGCCCAAGTGCCTGGGGGACTCGAGAAGCCTCTTGGCTGGGTGATACCCATGACCGTGTGGTCTAATGGCAGAAACTCCATTTCTGGGAAGGTTTATCCAATCTGCTGGAGCTCGCCTGCGGGATTATCACGCGGAGAGCAAACCTGGTTTCTGTTTCCTTTTTGAGTGCCAGGGTGGAAACCTCAGGCTGGCTTTCACTGCTGCATGGAAAGGCATGAACCGACTTCATGTCTGCTCCACAAATGGGTTGTAGCATGGTTTTCTCCCTCCCTCACCTTCAGCTCAAAGCTGTGACTCCCTGGGAATAGTATTAAGGCTGGGGAAGGCCTCCTACAGAGATCCACAGCACCCTCAACTTGCTGCAAGGAGGGGGTGGGTAGCAAAGAAATGGATGGACGGGTGTCCCACTGGATGTATGTCCTGACTGATGGATGTCCCAGCTGTGCACCCAGCCAAGGAAGCTGTCTCCACCATAAGGACATGGACCTCTACAGATAACCTGGTGTTCTCCTTTGAAAACCCATGTCAAGTTTTCAGAAGACATTGACCACCTTGTTGACTGCTGGGTCAGGTTTGGAAAGCCCTTGGCTGTTACCAGGTAAATTCCCCCAAGGAAAATTGCCTCACCTAACTTTTTCCTGAAATTTGACATTGGACTCTAATTTCCTGCCTGCTCCGTACCTCCACACACCCAGGAGCAGGTGCTGGCTCTGCCTGGCACCGTGGAACACTGATGTTTTCAACGTCAAGATCTTCCTGATGGTGACGGCTGTGCCCAGGGACCACACATGCCTTTTTAATTGCAAAGCAAGGAGCAGCACTGCAATCCTGATTTTGTGGGTTAGTCATGGTGACAATATTGGATTTCATGGTTGGGAGGAAGAAACAGGAGAAATTAAGTAAATGTTAATGGGACAGGATGGGTTTGCACATTCCTGTTGCGCAGGGCATCGCTGGGGTTCCAGCAGTGCTCCCCAAGGATGCTCTTCCCTGCATTAGAAAAGAAGTGTGTGATTCAGTAAGTGATAAAGTCAGCTCTGATTCTGTTCCTGGTGTGAAAATTTATGTTGCATGGGGTGAGAGAAGGACTTGGAAGTGGATGGGAGTCACAGGAAGCTGCTCTTTGGAGTTCAGGGGTGTGCTGCATCTTCTGCCAGTGCCCTGGTGTGTGTCTGGGCTCTGCTGCCTCATCCCAGGAATGTGAAACTGGGCAGAGATGCTGCTTCTATGGTTCAAACAGTAGATTTTCATCTAATATCACATTTTCAAGGTAGTCAAACTAATTATTACTCATACATCCTCCAAGGGATCCTCGGCTGGATGATGTGGCCTCCACCTCATAGGGCCAGGGGTTAGACATCAATGATCCTTGTGGGTCCCTTCCATGTCAGGATATTCTATAAATTATGTTCCCTTAATCTGGTATTATTAATTTCAAAGGAGGAAGGCAGGATTTATCTCCCAGGAGGATGCCTGGGTTTAGGATACAGGAGCTAATTCCCAGCTGGAAGCTGTTGGATGGTGAGATCAGACTGGGGCCCATGGGGTGGTGACACTTCCAGTGGTGGTGTCACTGGGTGGTTCCAGCCCTGCTGCTGTCCCAGACAAGGCTGTGCCTCTCCTGTGGAGCAACTGGATTTTGGCTCCTCGTGTAGAGCTGGGAATGAAGGGTGCTGAGGGGGTGGGTTTTTAACTGTTTTGGCTGCAGGAGGAGCCCAGCACAGAGCCGGTCCCGTTACATCTCTGTGTCCATCATTCTTTTCCCCAAGGACCAAGGGATGGATCGAGTGGCAGGAGGTGGAAGCTCAAATAACAGGAGCATGGGGTGACCTGGAGCAGGTGGGGGTGGTGGTGAGAGCTGGGGGGTTCACCCAGCTCATCCCAACCCGTCTTCCCCATCCCTTGGTGCTGAGGCCAGTGCTGAGCTGCCGAGTCCAAGGGCGGCTGCTGGGTCCCCCCTCTCCTTCTGCCATGTGCTTTGGAAGGGAGGGGAAAATTAATAATGCAAGTAGGAGAAGTACTTTCCACTCATGGTCTGGGTTTAGGATTTCTTTCTTCTTTTCTTGGGTTTATGAAGAGGTCAGAGGTTTGGCCAGAGCCCACCATGACGATGGGCTGGGGGAGTTTATTTGGATACATGTGGGGGTTTGGGATACAGAAACCTGGCCCTGGATCACCAGATTAAAGGAAAAAGCCATTTCACCTCCTCAGATGGCCGTGATAGCCAGGGAAAATCTGTTTTATTCCTCCTTGGCTGGCCATGGATTGCAAAGGCTCGTTTTCCCCGACCGAGTAATTAGCTGGGCTTGTTTGCTAAGGACGAATTAAGCTGCTGCAGCAAGTGGGGATCGGTCCAGGAGCTGCTGGCAGCCCTCACAGCTCACTTCTGCCTCACTTTTTATTTTTCTCCTGCCTTTTTCAATTAATTGCCTATTAATTTGGTTTGGAATGAAGTTCTCAAATGACTGATAAATCTTCTTTAAGCTTAGGAGCTAATCGGTCTTGGAGGAAGGAGAGTAATAGAGGGGAGGAAAAAAGTGTGTTAATTTCAGCAAATCTCTCAAATATGAAACTAAACAAACGGTAAATTGTCCTGTTAGGTTAATAGGAAAAAGTCTGCTCTTTCAATACCCAAATCTCATCATCTTCTTGTAATACTGATACACTGGCATAAATATTGGTAAATATTAGTATATCAATATATATATTCAACCTTGGGAGATAGTTACTCTTCTTCTAACAGTACTTTAGGGCATTTTATTTTTTTTTGTTGGCAAGTGATTAAGAGTTTTCTGTAAATCTTTAAGGGCCATGAACACTGCCACTAATTAAAGGAGTTTGTATGCTATAGGGGACTCACTATTTAATTAAATTCATTAGGAGTCTTTTGTCGCCTCCAGCATGAGAGATTGGCAAATGTGACTTAAACTTTTATAAGAGCCTCATAGTATCCTTGAGGAAATTAAATTTTACATATATAGATACATATGTGTCTGTGGGGTCTGGATCTCACCCCTGTATGGCTCGGTCAACTTATCATTAATTTTCTTTTTAGCAAGTTTTTAGTTCCTCTGAAAGAACTGGGCAGGGGAAGGTGGTGGTTAAGTACACACCAGCAGTGGGAAAGAGCTTTTTCAAAGACATGGACGTGGCTGTGATTGTTTTTAGAGGGTTTCTGTAGTAATTTCCTAAGATGGGAAAAAAGTAAGGAAGGTCCCGGTGTTGGAAGGGGCTGAGTTGTCCCAGGAGGAGTTGCATTCATTGAAGTGGGCAAGGAAGACTCCCAAGAGTGCCTTGTCACAGGACAATGTGAATTTTTGCAGCATTTCCTACCTCATTTTCTGGTTTTCTGTGTTCTGATTTATCTCCAATGCTTAATGGCAGAATAGTTGGTCCAAAGAGTTTAATCTCTTGGATAAAATCAGGTAACAGACAAAAATCTCTATAGTCCCAAACATCTCCCTCTTCTTCTACTATTTAGTCTGATTTTTCCCCATCATTTTCTCCTCTCACCTGCAAACCTCCTCCTTTCCTTACAGCTCCATTCCAAGCACTTGCTTTGTCGTGCATCTTCCCAGCACACACTTAGAGTAAGAAATAGTAAAAAAAGTAGAGTAAAACCTGTGCACAGGAGTTCACACCTGAGTAAACCAGTTCTCCAGACTGTGGTTGTGACAAGCTGCGGTGGGATGTGGGAGCTGCACAGATCTGGATGAGGAGGGGCTGCTCTGATTTTGGGGTCTATTCCAGCATGTCTGTGGGGCTGGGTGATCCCTGTTACCAGGTTATTCTGCCTGAGGGTGCCTGGGGGCTTCACTGCACATCAAATAATGATGCTCTCCCTGCTTACACACAGGTGAAAATGCCTTTTGGGGGTTCCCAGCCAGAGGAGGCTGGGAGCAAAGCTCCCCTGTGCTGGGTGAAGGCAAAAGCTCAAAGCCAAGGGTGCCAAAGGTGTGTGAAGGAAATTAATTCCCCTTTCAGAGTGCCACAGTCATGGTTTCCTTGTATTTCTTACATTGTCTTTATCCCCCACACACAGAGAGGAGCCCAAAGGCACCTTATGGTGCAGTTTAAACCCCCAGATGAAGTGACTCATTACAGGGGGTAGAAAACACAGCGTGGGCTGAAACACCCGCCGTGATTTCTGTAATCTGATGGAAAAAGGTTGGATGTGTGCATGAAGACAGGTCCCACTCGTGGTGCTGCATCATCTTCTGGCAGCTTTTGTAGTAGACACAGCCCCTGGTGGCTTTGGGTTTTTTTTTTTTCTGGAGACTTTGGGGATATTTAGGATTTTTTTATAATACAAATAACAACTTGCAAGACTCAGTGATTCAATACGATGAGTGCAGGGAGAGTTGGAGGGGCACAGTGTTTCATAGCATCCCGCTCCCTCAGGAGCAGCACTTGCCCAGGGTGGAAAAGCAGGAATATATAATGAAATATTTGGGATCTGATTCCTAAACTGGGCAATATTTTGGTGGAGTGGGGTGTTTCTGGAACAGGGAGCCACAGGGCACTTCTGCAGCACTGCCAAGGATCAGGTTCAGTACTGGGTAAAGCATTAATGTACAGAAATGACCAAAATTCCTTGTCCTACGTGAGGTTTCTGTGAGATTTCTCCCTGGATTGCCAGCCTTCCACAGCTGTCCCGGGCTTGGTGGTCAGCAAGCATCCCTCACTGGTGCAGTGAGAAGGGAAAACATGAAGGTTTTGGGTTCCTCTCAGGGCTGTGGAAACACCCGTCATGTCCCAGGGTGCCTCTGCTCCATCCCCTCATCCCGACAGCATCACGGAGCTGGAAGGGGACACTTGGGGAGCCGTGCCCCGGGCTTGTGGGAGCGCTGCCAGAATCCGCCTCGCTGCTAAAAATAAACCGGTTGTGGTTTATTTATCCTGGAAAGGGAGCAGCAGGTTTTCCTGTGCTGGGCCCCAAGGCTGAGGCAGCAGTTTTGCTCCCAAACCTCGTTTTCGAGGGTACTGAGCTGCCCCTTGGAGGATGGGTAGGGTGAGGAGCCACAGAGGTGACATGATGGGCATTTTGAGGGGTGCAGCAATGGGGATGAATTGGGCATTTTCTCCCAGCCCAGGCCCTGGGATTGTAATTTTGGTGCTTTTTCCTTGAAAAATAAAAGAGATGGAGTCAAGGGGCTGCCATGCCCCCCATGCTGGAGTCATCCTCTCTCCCACAGCCATGAAAGCTGACCGCAAGCGCTTGAAGGGGGAGAAGACAGACCTGGTGAGCCAGATGCAGCAGCTGTACGCCACACTGGAGAGCCGAGAGGAGCAGCTCCGGGACTTCATACGGAACTACGAACAGCACAGGAAAGTGAGTGCAGAGCCCAGCACCATGGTCTCACGGCACAGAGGGCTGGCAGCAGATTGAGTGTGAAACCTGGTTTGTAAGCAGACAAAATCCCACCTAAAGCCCCAGCTGGACTCTGCTGGAGTTGGGATGGACCACAGCAGGTTAAGGTTAAATAAATGCTGGAGGAAATAGAGCTGGACCTGGGAAATCTGATGTAATTTTAACCAGGTGCACAGTGAGCACTGCTTTTTGGGGACCGGCTGCATTCCGGATCTCCCCAAAAAGGGTTGACATTTCTGCCAGCACAGAGCTCTTGTGACACCTGAAGATACTGCTCGTGGTTGGGTGGTCCCCAAGGGGGTTATGATAGAGGGATTTTTAGTAGCACATGGATTTTCCCTTCCTGATGGCCACCCCCTGTCCCGGCAGGAGAGCGAGGATGCAGTGAAAGCCCTGGCGAAGGAGAAGGACCTCCTGGAGCGGGAGAAGTGGGAGCTGCGGCGGCAGGCCAAGGAAGCCACGGACCATGCCAGCGCCCTCCGCTCCCAGCTTGACCTGAAGGACAACCGCATGAAGGAGCTGGAGGCCGAGCTGGCCATGGTGAGCTGGATAATTAACATAGATCTGAGTGCTGCAGTGGTTGCACTACTGCAATACTGAGAGGAAAAAACTCCATGTCTCAAAAGGAGCTTGATATCTTTGGCATGGGGAACATCACTCAAAAAATAACTTGATATCCCTGACAACGGGAGCAGCACAGTTTGGATCTTTGCTTGCCCAGGGGAGGGTGGGTTTGGTGTGCAGTGTGTTGCTGCTTGTTCTGCTGCTCCAGGAGATGTTCATATGGTTTTCCCACTCCATCACCACCACCTCATGTCCTTCCCCAGGCCAAGCAGTCCCTGGCTACGCTGACCAAGGACGTGCCCAAGCGCCATTCCTTGGCCATGCCGGGCGAGACAGTGCTGAATGGCAACCAGGAGTGGGTGATGCAGGCTGACCTCCCGCTGACCGCCGCCATCCGGCAGAGCCAGCAGACCCTCTACCACTCACACCCCCAGCACTCGGCGGACCGGCAAGGTGGGCACCCCATGGATCAGGACATGGGCAAGTTCTCAGGGCCAAACCCCTTCTGAGGAGGAAAGAAGTTGGTCAAAACCACTCCCCCAAATACGTTTATGGAAGTGCATCAGAAGCATTGCTGGTGTTGACTCCCTGTTTTCCCCCTGCCTTCCAGCGGTCAGAGTGAGCCCCTGTCATTCCCGGCAGCCGTCCATCATCTCCGACGCCTCCGCGGCCGAGGGCGACCGGTCGTCCACACCAAGTGACATCAACTCGCCCCGGCATCGAACGCACTCACTCTGCAACGTAAGGCCCTGCCTGGTGGCGGCTTTGGTGCCCTGCTTTGGGGAGATGGGCTCTGGGGATTCTGTGGGGCCTCCACTTCCCAAAACAGCGTTGGGTTTGGAGTGGGGGGCACGTTGGGGCTTGGCTGACCCGGAAGGCTGCTGCCCTGGGGTTTGTCCCAGCCCCACTGCCGTTCACCTGCACAAACGCTGCCTTTTGCCATGGGGGTGGATGGTCTCAGGCTGTGTCGGGGTTGATTCAATGGATCCATCTTCTTGTGCTGTAGGGGGACAGTCCCGGACCGGTACAGAAGAACTTGCACAATCCAATCGTACAGGTAGGGCATAAATCCTCTCAAATCCTGTTTGTGAGACCCCTTCCTCCTGATGGTGGCGGTGGGGGGGTCAGAGGCACCGATTTGGGATGAATGGAAGTCATCCTGAATTGTAAGGCTGGGATGTCGCATATTCCCATAATTTGCCCTGAAGCCTGGGTAATGCCATAGGCATTCACTGAGCTCAGGCCTGTCGCAGTGTTGGTTTTTATAAGGCCCAGCCAAAGCAGGTTATTCTTCTGTATTTGGCCCTAAAAATTGGGATATTTTTGCAATCCAGACAGATGCTGTGACCATTTATTCTCGGAGCTGGAATCCTGATCCAGTTGAATTAGGAGGCCAAAATCCCAGAAATGTGGAGAGGGGGGCCCAATTTCACTGCAAATTCCACCACACAGGTTTCAGGAATATTATTGTATTTTCGTCCAGGATCTTAACATTACTTTGGACATGGATGAAAAGGTTTTGTGGCATCCGGATGCAAATATTTTTTGGGACCCGAACCCAAATATTTTTTGGGACTGGGACCACGTGGTCCATTATCCTTGGTGTGAAGGGGAAAAATAGCGAAGGAAAAGCTGGTTGCCCAAACTTGTGTCTTCTCCTCCTACAGTCTCTAGAAGACCTGGAAGACCAAAAACGGAAAAAGAAGAAAGAGAAGATGGGCTTTGGCTCCATCTCCAGGGTGTTTGCCCGGGGCAAGCAGCGCAAGTCCCTCGATCCCGGTCTCTTCGACGGGACGGCCCCCGACTACTACATCGAGGAGGACGCGGACTGGTGACGGCGCCGGAGCCTCTGCTGGCACCGCACATGTACATATCCCACGTCCCACGTCCCCCGTCCCGCCTGTGGACGTGTTACCTGTTGTCTTGGGAGCGATGCAGCTGTGTCGTAACTTCAGTTTTTTCCCTTTTTTTCCATTTTTTTTTTTTTTTTGGTTTTTTCCATCCTGGTAACTCCTTTGTTGTTGCTTCAGTTTGTCAGTTCGGGTTGGGGTTTTGTTCCTGTTTTGTGGGGGGATTTTCTGTTCTTCTTTCTTGTTCTTTTGACAAAACTTGAAACTTGAAGGACTGCTGTGTCTCTGTAAATACCAGAAATATTGTGCACTTTGTGCTTGTGACGTCTCTTGTCCGAAACCCGCTGTTTTCCGGAGCCCAGCCCGCGGGATGTCCTCGCTTGGGGACGAAGGACCTGCCCAGCTGAGGGATCTTAGAGAGAAAACACACAAAAACAACAAAAGAAAATCTCCTTCGCTGTGATGTCTTCCTGGCCGAGCCCCGCGGAGGCGACCCGGGCTGGTTGTTAGGCCTGCCGGTCTGGAAATAAGTGTTTTAACGTTCCTTTTTAGTTGTTTTAATTTATTTGCACAAACCCAGAGGAGCTATTCTAACTAAATTATTGCAGAAGTTTTGGGATTTTTATATTTTTCCACGTCGGTTGGGATGGGGCGGGGAGGAGGAAGGGGGTGTTTGTACTGTACTGTCCTGGGAAGCTGCTGTCGGGGGCAATTGGGGGTTTCGGAGCCGTGGACCCCCCACCCCGGGCTCCCTCGGCTGCCCCAGGAGCACTTAACGCCTTGGAAAACACAAACCTAAACACGTGCCGGGAAATCAGACGGGGGGAAGCTGGTGGGAGCTTTGCCCTCTGTTTTTTCCCTGCTTTTGGGGGGCTCACCCTTTGCTTCAAGTAAAATTTAGGGGGATCCGGCACAAGCTGGGAGCAGGGGAAAGGTGATATCCCAAGATATCCCATATCCCAAGACGTTGCCCAGATAGGGCCGGCCACCCCGCTCCAGTTTGGAGTGTTACTGCTGTCGAGGGGGCTGGGGAAATCGGTACGATCCCCACTGGGGAGGTTTTTCTGGCTCTGGGGTGATTTGGAAGCACAGGTGGAGCTTGTTTTTCCAAATCCCTTGGAAATGCCCCCAAACCACCCCCCCGGCGCGGCGGCCGCTTCCCCTCTCCACTAACACCTGCCGCGCTCTGCTTATGCCAAGATAAGTACCTTATGCTTTAATGCTTACAATATAATTTTAAGCTCTTAAAAAAATGTATTAAGATTTATTTAATGAACTATAATAGTGTATTATTTTTCTTAATTCCAATACGCGCGCCCTGGTTGAGAAAAAAAAGGGTATTTTGTCTTAAGTCACCGAACTAAACCGATGCCCTCGTGCTGTGTATTCCATTCCAAGGGATGATGCAGAGAGGCCATGGAGGGGTGACAGAGGGACCAGCCCCCCCCCAGGCTCTCCTGGGGTGGCAGGGCAGGCTTTGCCCCATGGTATCTTTTCTCTGCAGAGAAGCATTTTTATATGTTTTGTTATTTGGGTTTTGTTTTGGTTTACTTTTTGTTCTCCTTGCGTTTTTATAATTTAAACTCTAAACCACCAGAACAGATGAGCGATCTCCTTGTTATCAAGTAGTTTCCTTTGCATTTCAGCTTTTTTGTAAATTAGGAAATAACTCTAAAAATTACTAAGAGGATGATTTATTTAAAAGAGAACTTCGCTAAATAGCATATGAATTATGGGTAACATTAGATTTAACTTTTCCCCCCGTGAAGTGGGGGAGAATCCTTGAAGGCATGGATGCAAATATAAAATTATAAAAGATCTAAATAAAGCTTATTTTAAAGTATGGATGAACTCCATGTGGTTTAATTGGAGAGCCTGGACTGGTGTTGGCATCTCTGTTGTGTCACCAGGGTACAGGACACCCTGAGTGCCTCGTGAATTTGGGGGACTCCAGCATGATGGGAGTATGCAGGAGAAGGCTGGACCAGGACCAGCTGCCAGCCAAATGCCTGCTCCCGAATGAAATGATGCTGGTGGGAGGCTGGGACCATCTGCATCTGTATGAAATGGGGATTTCAAGTGTTCAAGGTGAGTATGGATTTGGGGTGAACAGCCCGATGTCCCCCTTGGATATGGAAAATATAATGAGAAGGATCAAGAACAGCAGTAGGGATGGAGAAATCAGTGATGTGCTCCGACTTTTATTAATGGATAAATTACTGTTACCAATGTACAGGTTGATAAATTATTACTATTGTTACTATTACTCAGATGACACTGGTCACCTGTAGGGCTGTGCCAGCACTTCCAGTGGGGCCTGATGCCATTTTGGGATCAATGACTGTGTTTGCAGGCTGGAGCAAAGGCAACCTGCAATGAGTTTCAAGCCCATAATGAGGGTACAAATCAAGATATCAAGAAAGGTACCTTTTCTTCTGTTCTTTTTTCCAACAGAAACAGCTTCCTGGGTTTGGGAGCAGCTGCAGAGCAGGTAAGAGCCACCATAGTGTGAAATGGGGAGAGCTGGAGCAAAGAAAAATAGGAAAAACTCAGGAGAAGCCAGCTGGCTCTCCAACTCTTATCACCTGCAGCTGGAATCCAGCATTAATGGGAATTAAAGGTGGCATTAAGGGGTGACAGCTGAGCGCAGCAAACAAGAGCCAGGCACAGAGCGTGATGGCATTTGCTGTACTTGGAGCAGTTCCCTGCTAAGATCTGGTGTCCTTTGTGCATGGGATGGGGCGCAGGTGCTCATCCATCCCATCAGTGGTTTTAAAAGCTTTGGGAGCCAGGAATGTGGCAGAGCTGTGGGTGCCCCACCACTCCTGATAAGGCTTCTGCCCTTGTGCCATGGGGGCCACACCAGACCCTGTGTAGGGGGACACGGGTGTCACCTCCTGCGCCAGAGCCATGGCAAGCAGAGGGGCCACACTCCCTGTGTCTGTGATGTCCTGGGCGGGGGGGGGGGTGTTGGGGGGGTGTCTTCTTTGTGGCTTTGTCCCCCCTCACCTACACTTCCCTGGCAGTGGAGGCTGTAGGAGCCTCATCCCTGCTGCATCTCTCCTGCATCCCCCTCACATCAGCCTCATCCTTGCTGCGTCCCTCCTGCATCTCTCTCACATCAGCTTCATCCCTGCAGCATCCCCCTCACATCAGCCTCATCCTTGCTGCGTCCCTCCTGCATCCCCCTCACATCAGCCTCATCCCTGCAGCATCCCCCTCACATCAGCCTCATCCCTGCAGCATCCCATATCAGCCTCATTCCTCCTGCATCTCTGATGCATCCCCCTCTCATCAGCCTCATCGCTGCTGCATCCCCGCCGTGCTGGTTGCTGCAGCACTGTGCTGCGCTGCTGCCACCGTGTGAGCAGTGCCCGAGTTTCTCCGCCCCGGGTGTGTTTGTTTTAGGTGTGACTCGCCCGCGTTGGTGCACTTTGCACCGCGCACGTTGCTGTGCGGACGCTCGCAAAGCCTTTTCTCTGGCGAGGACTTTAGACTGAGAAAGGCAAATATCCCAACACCGCATCAGGGCATGGGGTGTTGTGTGGGATGGCCGGGGTACCCCGCAGAGGGGACACCCCGTGTCCCCAGCACCCTTTCCTGTTGTGTAACCCAGCTGTGCTGGTCCTGGCATCATCTCTGGGTGACATTACAACAGAAGCTGTTTGCCTGCCGTGCCACAGCCGTGCACTGGTAACCTGTGGGTCAGGAACAGGGTTGAGAGATCACAGCAGAGAAACGGGTGAGTCTGGGATATTTCCTGCCTTGGCACTGACTCACCCCAGGCTTTAGCTGGTGATCTCCCCGGGCTGGATTTTTGGTGATAAAGAGCTAAACTGGTGTACACCAAACAGCTGAATAAATCATCAGGAGGTTGGTGGGGTTTGGCGTGGGGTCGGTCACAGAGTGTGGGTGGTGCTGGTATCTCCCCAAAAGCTGGCGTCAAGGGCTGCTGCTGAGGCTGCTGCGGCTGCTGCTTTATTGCTCAGGACTGCTAAAAATTTGGGAATGTGCCTGTCATAAATTCACCTATTTTCAGTGTTTTCCCTGGAGGAGTTTTCTACTGGTGCTGTTTTGTATGTATAAAGCCAACACTGGAAACGTCTTTGAGTCCTTGCAAGCACAGCCCCAGGGGTGCAGCAGTGCCTGAGGGTATCCCTCACTGCAGACATCCTTTGGGACATCCTGCTCTGCCATTGTCCCTGCAGCTGTCCCCACTTCAGCCCCTGTCTTTACCCACCGCCCCGACCTTGATGCAAGTACCGAGTGGCTCTGCTCCATCCAACCAGGACACTGGAGCTGTGATAAGGCCTCATATCCAGGTAAGGTTTCCTTGGAGTTTTATCACTGCTAGTGATTGATTTCCCAGCATTTTCCTGTTCTTGGGCACAAGCCCTCATCTGCCATCTGCTCCTAATTTTGAAAAGCTACATTCAGCTCTGCTCAGCTCTTTCAAATAACCAGCTGCACGACACCACCATAGCTCTTCTCTTCCAGCCATGTTCTCCTCAAGCCCTGGGTCTCCTGTTCCCAAGTCCTGCCCCAGCCAGAGCTTCACCAGTGGGATGCAGCAGCCCCCGGAGCAGCTCCAGGAGGAAGCAGCAGGTTATTTACTGTTATTACTGTTAACACAGGCTTTATTTACGCTGTTTTCCAGCTGCAGACGTGCGTGCGCTCGGAGCGGCAGACGGTGACCTGGCACGGTGGTGGAACTGGTTGTACCGGAACCGCCAGGTCCCGGCAGCCCCGGGGACACCGGATCCTCACCCCGCCAGGAGATGCTGGCAGGTCACACCCTCCCACCGGGAGCGTGCGGAAATGCCTCCCAAGTGGCTGGTTTTCCTCTTTTTTCTCACTTGCATGGCAGGTTTCCAGCCTGCAGCCCCAGCAGGGACTCCAAAGTGGGGTGTAGAAACTAAGGCATGAGGAAGAGAGAGAAAAGTATAGACCAGTGTGGTGTGGGCTGGGAATGGGATCTGAGGGAGCCCATCATGGAGCAGGTTGGGATGGGCTTTCATCCTGGGGGCAAAGCTGGGGCCCTGCCATGTTCCATTATATATTATATTTATATATATATATATATATATATTATATTTCTGGTGTTAATTAGCTGTTAACTCTATTAATCATCAAACCACAGAATGGTTTGGATAGGAAGAGACCATCTCATCCCACCCTTGTCATGGGCAGGGACACCTTCCACTATCCCAGGTTACTCCAAGCCCCACCCAACCTGGCCTTGAACACTTCCAGGGATGGGGCAGCCACAGCTTCTCTGGGCACCCTGTGCCAGGGCCTCACCACCCTCTCGGGGAAGAATTTCTTCCTCATATCTAATCTTGATCTACACTCTGCCAGTTTGAACCCATTTCACCTTGTCCTATCACTCCATGGCCTTGTAATATAAAAATACAGTATAACATAAATGTGCAGTCTGGTGGCTCTACTGACCTGACTCCCAGGGATGGGCTTCACCCCTTTCAGGATAAGCCATCCAGCTGTGGGTATCCAGGAGTCACCTGGAGCAGTGCTTTTGGCTCACTGTTGGAAAGTTTTGGAGGAATCCAGGAACATGCCTAGGCTTCCACTGGTGACTTTAACATACATGTTGAGCGCCTTTGAACAGGAAAAAGCAGGGAAATGTGCCAGTGAGCAATTTCTAAGGCAGGATAATGTGAGCCCCTGGCACCTCTGCACGTAGCAGGGCATCAGATGCGCCCTCTAAAAGGCCCTTTTGTTGCCTGCTGGTGGCTCTGGTGGGGCTCCAGTTCCCTCCTTGGCATTCCTGTGCTCTGTACCCTGCATACCTGGCTGCATAAACACTCTGAAGAAGTCCCAGCCCGCCCTGAACTGGGCAGGGATTGTTTGCAAGGGGACGATTTGAGCTGCCACAGATAAATCCCCACATTGGGATGGCTGCAGAGCTGGAACGGGAAATGAACACAAGGGATGGATGTGAATACATTATCTCACAGAGAATGTGCATCAGGGAGAGGCAGGTGCTTTTGAAGCCATCCAAGGGGTAAAGGCAAGGCCCCCCCCTCCTTGATCCTGCTCCACTGCCACTGAAAAGCCCATTCCTGGCCATTATTCAGCTTTGTGGAGTGGGAACCCGAGGAGCCACGTTATGAATGTCCCCTCTGTGCTCACGGTCTCCAGGGCCTCTGCAGGGGGTGACCTGGCTCAGGCACAGAGCTCTCCCTGTGCTGGATCAGTGTCAGTCACTGTGTGAAGTCCATGTTCCCCCCACTTTCTTACAGAGAAAACAATTCCCTGTTATTTCTGAGTGCCAAAGCTGCTTGGGATGTCAGGTTTGTGTTTGACACAGGAAGGTGGAGAAGGAGAGGGGGAAATCCGCCTGAAGTGGGGCGAATTTGCCTGAGCCGGTGGCCAAGCCGGAAAATGCAAAACCATCCATCCAAGGAAAAAAATAAACATGCAGTTATGTTTAATAATTATTTCTTTCTATAGCACGGCCCTCAGAACTGTCCTTTGATTAGACAGGGGAGGTATTGCTGCCGTGCGCTGGGGCAGGCGAGTCAGTGGAAAATACCATCGGCTCCATGCGGGATTGTGCTCGTGGGGAGAGATGCAGGGAAGCAGAGAGGGTTTCCCAAGCATCCTGAACACCAGTGGCCCCAAGGCAGGGCTGTGGAGCTGAGTCACGCCAGGTGATACGACAAGTTTCGTTGGGTTCGTGATGGCTTTTGCCTTCACAAGGTCTCGCAGGGCTTAAGGGACAGGAAAAACTGCAGTGGCTGGTCCAGCAGCATAGTGATGCAGTTTTTTTGCTTGGATCAGGGAAAAGCCCACCCTGAGTATCATCTCCAACAGGATTTGAGTCCTTGGTGGTGTTTATTATTACAGCTGGGTGTGAGAAGAGCCTGGAAAAACACGTCCCCGTTGCTGCTGGGATGGCAGCCAAGGAGACGTGACACTGGACACAGCGTTAGTTGCATTGAAGTTTGCCAGAGCCCAGCTCTGCTCCCCGTGGTTCAGTCTGGAAACCATGGGAATGTCTGGCTATGAAGCCAAGGCATGTGGCCAGAAGCCACGGTGAGGGCCATGCCTGAAACGGCTCTTCCTGGCAAGTGAGTGGTTAACTGGGAGTGTTTATAGAGGGCAGCAGCCTGATAAAAAGCGCTGTCCAGGCTCCCTGTGAGTGCAAGCTTGGCTTCGCAGGGATATTGGCTTTGCTCTGTTGAATGCAGTGATGAGCCTGAGTGATTGGAGTTCCTCAAAATGAGGCTTCTGCAAACACAGCTTGGAACTGATTGAGGAAAAGCTCCACTCATCAGTAAAAGACAGTTTTACAAAGCAGGTCCATTGCAAGCTTGGTTTTAAACTACAGAATGAAAACTAAAACTTGCATTAGGTGTTGGGAATAATTTTTTCCATGGGAGGGTGGGGAGGCCCTGGCTCAGGATGCCCAGAGAAGCTGTGGCTGCCCCATCCCTGGCAGTGTCCAAGGCCAGGTTGGGTGGGGCTCGGAGTAATCTGGGGAAGGAGAAGGTGTCCCTGCCCATGGCAGGGGGTGGGAACGATATGGTCTTTAAAGTCCCTTCCCATTCAAACCATTCCAGGATTCCATGAAAGCCGAGATGGGGGCTGCAACTGCTCCGAGGGGGTGACCCGATAGGCATCCCCACAGTGACACACAGCTGGATGTGGGGGTCTCTCTGGTGGTCTCCCTGCTGTTTTCAGAAGTCTCTTCCATTCCGCCCCCTCCGCTCTCCCGGCTTCCCGGAACGGATCCCGGTGCCCGGGGCCGGGGAGCGGCGGGGCCGGTCCCGGGAAGCGCCGCCCCGGGAGGGCCGGGCCGGGGAGGGCGGAGCGGCCCCGCAGGACCCACCGCAGCCGCCGCCGGAGGTACGTGGGGTCGGGGGAGCCGAGAGGGGACGGGACCCCGTGTTCTGAGATCCTTGGGAGCACTGGCAACCGGGAGCGGGGCGGGCTGGGCTCGGTTCCGCAGGGAACGGAGACCGGGAACGGGACCGGGAACGGGACCGGGAACGGGAGGGAGTGGGAGCCCGGTCCGGCTCGGGCTGAGCTGGAATCACTTCCAAAGCTTGGGGAAACACCTGCAAAGCGGGGGAAACACCACTCAAAGCCGGAGCAAACACCCCCAAAGCGCACTACGGGGTTGGAGCGGCGGCGTTCGGGGAGCGGCGGTGCCTTGGGGTCGCCCCCTGGGGCCACCTGGGCTTGGGCACCTCGTCAGCCCCGGCAGGGACCGGCGTGGCCGTGCTCGGAGTGGGGAGAAGAGTGGCGGTGGTTTCGGGAAGGATCAGCTGGCACTTTGGGGGAGGATCAGCAGCAGGGAGGGGGTCAGGCGATCCCCCACGCCAAGCCCAGCCCGCAGCCGGTTCCCACGGGTGGCAGCCCGGCAGGAGTGTCACGGATCACGAGCCCGCGGCTGGCGACGTCCGTCCCAGGGAAGGTGCAGGAGCGGTGTGTGAGCCAGGCTGCTGGCAAAGCAAACAAAGCCAAGGAGAAGGACACCTGCACAGGCTAGGTCAGGGCCAGGCGGTCCAGGAGCCGAGCGCCGGTCACTGGGGGTTCGGCCCTTCCTACCGTGACATTCCCGCCGAAGAAAAAGTGGCCTGGAGCTTTGAGGGGCTGAGCAAACCCACGGGGTGTCTCCCAAGCGTGTCCCAGAGTGGATGTCTGCTGATGTTGGTGTTTGATTTTTGGAGGTGATGTGGTGGGGACAAGCAGTGCTGAGCACAGGGTAGCAGGGTTTGTTGGGAAGTGTGGATGTGTGAGCAGAAACCAGCGGTTCCATGAGTGTGTCCCGTGTGAGATGGGCTGCCCTTGGCTCTGCGTGGTGGATGGAGCCTGGTGAGGTGAAGTTGCACCAGGAGGTGTGGCCCTGGCTTTCCAGCTCCTTAAAGCCTCTCTGGAGCAGACCTGGGCCACTGCCAGATGGGATGCTGCCGCAACACATCCCTCTACCACAAATCCAAGCATCCTGCAGCTGTCCACAGCCCTGGATGTCTTGGCATGAGAGCCAGAAAGGGAAATCTCCCAGGTGTCAGTGAGGAACATGTGGGTGCGGGGCTGGTGAACCCAGCCCCGGACTGAGGTGACTCGGAAGTATGTGAAATGCCTTCGATTTTCGCTGTGTAATTACACGGGCCGGAAAACTCTTGGGAAGGGAAGTGCCTGGAGAAGGAGGAATGTTTGGCCGTCGGTGCCCTGGAGAGAGCTGAGTGTCGGTGCCTGGCGCCGTGGCGGTGCCGTGGGAGATGCCAGAGGGCCAGGGCTGGGCAGGGCTGTCTGCCTGCTCTCCCACCTGGAGCTCAGGAGGAGGCATCTCTCCGGCAGCCCAGGTGTGTGTCTGCCTCCCAATGCTGCTCCATGCTTTTCTCATTCCCAGTGTATTTCACAGGCAGAAACTGATGTCAGGGCTCTGTGGAAGCAGCTGAATAACCTGTGTGAGCAGCGCAGGTGACTTGGAGCAACATAAACCTCCATCTCTATCAAAATACCTGTGCCCACCTTGCGGAACCTGCTGCTCTGTGCCTGCCTGCCCCGTGTTGCTTGGCTGCCTGGCCAGCTCCACGTCCCCGGGCTGGCTCTGTGTCCTCCAGCGTCACCCCTCACTCCTTTCCTGCCCTGGAGGCTCCTGGGCCATCCACAGTGGGTTTTCTTTGTGGGTCTTACTCTTTGGAGAAGCTGTTGGAAAAGCATGGGGAGAGGTGATGCTGTGTTGGGGAAAAAGGCGTTGCTGGAAATCGAGGCAGAGGATGAGGAAGGCGGTGCTGGTGAGGCCAATGGCAGCATGAAGTGCCAGGTTAGTGGCTTGTAGGAAGGGGATATAATCATCCAGGGGCTCCAGCAGTGTGACAGGAGGTGCTTAAAGCACTCCAGAAGGGCTGGGAGGAAGCAGGAATGCTGGGTTCTGCTTCAGAGGACATCAAAAGGGCAGATGGATAATGTCTCCCAGTGCTGGCTCTGGAGGAGGGTGTGTTATCTGGGTGTTATCTGGCACAGAGACGGGGAGAGGTCCCAGAACAAAAACCAGGGGGAGGCTGCAGAGGAATGGCTTTATCTCAGTGGAAACAGCAGATTAGGAGAATTTTAAAAAAATTCCAAACTCAGAGGTGCAAAGTGGTGTCCAAAGGAAAGCAGGAAGGAGAAAGAGTCAAAGTGCTGGGATTTTCCCAGGCAGGCATGCTTTCCCAGGCCAAGGTGCACAGGGAATTCAGCTCGCTGAAGAGAGGTGAGCACCCCTGTTGCCTGGAAAATTGAATAGATCTTCCCAATAACGTTAGAGTGAATATAAAAGCAAACCTTTACTTGAAAGCTTTCAGGTAGACAATATGGCAAAAATCACACATGCTATAGTAATTCTGCAGATTTTGTAAGGTTAGTCAATCAGTACACTTATCATATACCGTCCAATTAAAAGGTTAGTTGGTTAGGGGTGGGACAGCCACAGCTTCTCTGGGCAACCTGAAGATAATTCCTGGGGTCCTGCCACACTGGAAGGAGTCCAGAGGCTTCTTTTGCCCCACTTTTGCTATGTCTGGTCCACCTTATGGTTGGAAAACAGAAAGTCCTAGTCATTGGTTCTCGGAATAAGACTAAACAATATTTTAGGAAAGTGTTTATAAGGTTAGCTTATTGTTCCTAAATGCAGGGAAGAAAGATAGGAAAAGTACTGGAAGCTACAGCCATGCATCAACAATCTACAAAGCTACAAATATATGAAAAATATAAAAAGGTAAAAATCTTAGGCATCACCCCATGCCCCCATCCCTGGTTTAGCAGAGCTGGCCCTGAAAGCATTAGTCTGGCAGCTGCTCCCTGTGCCGATCCCAGAGCATGGATCAGGAAAAGCCACAGGACAGTGTTTACACAGCGACCAGGACACAGCGAGGGCTCGCCGACCTGCCGAGAGCCACTGCCAGCGTGGCCTCGGTGGCCACGGCAGCATTGTCCCCAGGAACAAATGGCAACGTCCTGAAACACAAATGTAAAAGGACTCTCTGTCCCTGTCCATTACCACTGCGCAGCAGGCGCCGCATGGATGGATATAATGGAATTATGGGGAGAAGGAGTCTGGGAGGCAGTTTCTTATATCTCAGTGGCAAACGCCAAGGTGATGGCTGCTGCACAGTCATGATTACAGCTCTGGAGAACACCTACCATGGCCTGTGTGATCCGTGCTGCTTCAGAAACCCTTGGGAATTCCCAGGGACACAGCAGAGGCAGAGACATATGGCTTGGGAATGCTCAGGCACTGTGTTGTGGAAATGGGGTGTTTTGTGAGAACACAGCACTGTTGTTCTGCTGTGGAGGCCACGGCCAGCCGGGTGGATTGCAGCATCCTGAGCCTGGGAATGGGCTTTCCCATGACGCCCTTGTTTTGCAGGAAGTGGCAGAGCTGGGGGCCCTGGGCTCCCTCTGGAGTGGGAGAAGGGGGAGAGCCTTGGGCAGGGTTTGAGGAAAACATTGCTGTTCCCCCAGCACTGTCTACAAGGTACAGCTGAGGAGGGGTTGTTAAAAATGAAATTTAAGAAAAAAGGAGGGTAAAATAGCTCTTAAGTGTCTGTAGGGAATACCATGGGCAATGGAGATGTGGATATGTTCTTTTGTGCTCTAGGCAGGAAGTACAAGCAAAATGTGGAAAAGTCCTGATAGTCTGCATAGGGCTGTCCCTCCAGGTTCTTATTCCCTGGTGAGATGCTCTAAAATGGGCTGGGATTTGCCCAAAAGATCAGAAATTGGCTGAATCAGCAGCAATGCTTCTTTTCCTGACTCAGGTGGATTTCTCTGGGTATTCCCTGTATCCCCTGGGCTGCATCTGGCCAGAAATATCCCTGTTTCTGGGGCAGGGGTAGCAGGGACAGCAAGAAGGGCCAAAAAGAGAGAAACCATGGCAGGGAGCTGGAAAGAGATGGTCTTTAAGATCCCTTCCAAACCAAAACATTCTGGGATTCTATGAAAATACCTCACAAGTCCAGCTTTTTAGATCCCACATGGAGTTTTGTGTTCCTGGTGGGTTGAACCCCTGTGTAACAAGGGCTCAGCACAAGGTTGTGGCCACTGCAGGAACGAGCTCCTGAGGATGTGCCGGGCCAGCAATTAGCAGGGAAGGGGGTTAATGAGCAGGTTCTCTGGGTGGAAGCATGAGGATGAAGGGAGAGCCTTGTAATCTAACACACAGGAGACTCCGGAATCTTTGGATGGTTGGAGAACAGGTTTATTTTCCTCCAGAATTTTCCCGAAAATTAGTGGTATGACTGATGATGGAGACACAGCCTGGTTTTTGGAGGCAGCTCCGAGGGGCTGTGTCGCTCTGTGGTGTGCTCCGTGCTGTGTCGCTCGCCGTGCTCCGATGACTCCTGGGGAGCGAGGAAGCCCTGGAGATCATCCCCCGTCTGGTGACTGCATCGGGGTTTGACCTGTTCCCTGGACTGCAGACTCATCTCTCGTGATCCTGTGACAAAGGTGTTGCTGCTGGAGCGTGAGTGGGAAGGTGATGTCATGGCAGGGAAAATCCAAAGGTTGTGGAGGGCAGAGGAGCGTGGGTGCTGCTGAGGGCAGCAGGGGGTGTCGGGCTTCCTTGTGAGTCACCAGCGGGGCCGGGGCCGCAGCTCCTGCGGGAGCACCGGGATGTGGAGCATGATCCGGGCTGACCCTGTCGGGGGAGGTCTGTCTCCCACGGAGGGGAAGCTCTTCCTGCTGCTGCTCCACCTGGGCGCCTGTGCCAAAGCCTCCAGGGCGTGTGGTTCGGGCTTATCCCGAACCTTCCCATGCCAAATTTACGCTTGGCCATGTCGCAAGAGCGTCCCGAAGGGCTCTGGCAGCGCACAGGAGTAGGGGAGAGGTGCGGGAAGCCCAGAAGTGGTGTGGGTGGCCCCCGGGCTTTGCAGCCCTGCTGGAGGAGTTTAATGGTTCAGAGATCCTGGTGTAAATCATTGCCAGGGCAGGGCACGGGCAAGCAGGGAACGGGATGGAGAGGGGTCTGGCTTGCAGGCAGAGAAAAGGGGAAGGGGCTGTAGGGGGCTGAAGCGCTCAGACACCACTCGCCCACCTGATGTGGGGACAAACTTTTTGCAGGGCCTGTTGGGAAAGGACAAGGGGAGATGGTTTTAAAGTAAAAGAGGGATGATTTGGACTGAATATTTAGGAAGAAATTCTTCCCTGGGAGGGTGGGGAGGCCCTGGCACAGGTTGCCCAGAGAAGCTGTGGCTGTCCCATCCCTGGAAGTATTCAAGGCCAGGTTGGATGGAGCTTGGAGCAGCCTGGGATAGTGGAACATGTCCCTGCCCATGGCAGGGGGAGGAACAAGATGAGCTTTAAGGTCCCTTCCTATCCAAACCATTTTGTGATGATGGGATGAGCATCCAGACAGCACCAGGGATGCTGAACCTGAGGCAGAGACAGCAGCAGCTCCCTTCCCGGGATACTGACGTCAGGGCACTGTTGGAGCAGCGATAGGAACAGCTCTGGAAAGCCAGGAGAGCAGCTAATTCAATGGAGAGATAGACTGGAATAGCAAGTCTCCTGCTTTAATCTGATTGCTGGGCTGATGGGTAGCACTGCAAGGGATCTGTGAAAAACTTCCAGGCACAGAGGTGACGTAGGAGCTTAAATCCTGCCCACTTCCAGGACTGAGGTGCCTGAGGGGAGCCACAGAGGCTGTGAACAGGCACAGAGGTTTGGACACCACGGGTAGAGGTGGCCAGCCCTGTGTATGTTCTGTGCCCACCACGGGTGCAGTGTGGTTTTCCTGCCCCAAGGCCATCACAGCTGTTCTCGAGTGAAGTCTTGGTTGGCTGATGTGTTTGTGACAAGGATGGGAGCTCAGCTGGATCATCAGGTGAGGGAAAAAACCCCACAGGGCACAAGCAGAGAGCAAAATCTTTGTGTGGGAGGGCAGAGGCCAGTGCTGGTACCACCAGTCACAGGCTTGGAAGCACTTGGGTGGGAGGATTGCTCTGGGAATGCTGGTGAGGACATTTTGGATGCAGTGTTTTCCACATCCTCAACAGCTGCTCTTTAGGATGGAATTAAAGCTGGGATCAGGGGATGCCTTCCCCCAGGAGCACACAGAGCAGCAGCTCCATGCTGGAGCTGGGCACGGCAGGGAATGACGGGCTTGCCCCTGCCTGCCTGTGTCAGCTCCCATCGGGCTGGGATCGGTGGCTCCTGGGTGTCCCTGAACCCCAGCAAACTGTGGGAGCCAAGACTCTACCCTGCCCAGACCCATGTGGGGCCAGGGATGTGTCTCGAGGGGCTGGGACACCCCTCTGGGAGTCTCCACAGCCATGCTGGAGCTCAGGCAGTGAGCAGGGAAGTTTCTCTGCAGATTCCTCCTCTCCGGGTTTGTGTGCATGCCTTTTCCTGCTGCAGCCGCTCTGTTTTCTGGGAGTGCTGCTTTTATCCTGGCCCTTGACCCTGCAAACTGGGCGTGCGCTCAAGCTAAACAAGCAAAACATGAAGCTTTTGAGCTCAAGAGGGTTGAGCTGAAGGGTGTGGGGTGTGTATAGATATAGCAGCACAGCCCAGGGCCACTTCGAGCCCAACCCAGCATCAAGAAGCTGGGAAGGGAAGGAGCACATCCCTGACATGGCACATCCATAAATCTGGGAGGCTCACTGGGTTGGAGATGGGGCAGTTCAGCTGTGAGGATGCAAGCTGGCCACCCGTGGGTCACGGGACCCGAGGTCGGGGAGGCAAGTGGGCAGGAGATGTGGCTCAGTGTGCTTATTTTTGGAAGTTGAGCACGTCTGGTCCTGGTGACTCGGAAAACATTCAGAGGAAGCGGTAGAGGAGGAGTTCCCACCCGTGGCCTGGCTGGTCAGGAGTGTTCATGCTCAGACATCCCCGAGGGATCCAGCCAGGGCACTCAACACCAGTGTGTGTTGCTCGAGGGAGGGCAAGAGCTGGCCTGAAGTGAGCCAGGGGCCCTACCAAGGGTTCCCCATCCCAGCAGCCCTTGCCAGCAGCAGTCAGGGGAAGCCACAGGGTCGAACTGGCTGGGAGATAGGCAGTTTTGGTTTCTGTTCTCTGGGCAGGAAGGCGTTCCAGGGCAGGCAGCCAGCACCGTGAGGAGGCCTTCTCCCTCCCAAACAGGGTGAGAGGAGAAACTGTTCAGCTAGAGATGTGTTTCTGAGCATTTCCAGGTTGGTTTGCATTGACAACAGCTTTTGAAATAGATTTTGATGGCCTTCTTTTGGTGCTGTGAAGCTGTCAGTTATCACACTCCTAAGGACAGGCACTCTAAGCCCTTAGCAAACATCAGCGATTTGATTGTTTTCAAAGGTTGGTAGATATTACAGCTGAGAAAGTAGCAAAGGGTGGGGATGGAATGGCCAGGAAGGATCCAGCTGCCCTGCTCTATCCCGACATGCACTCCTCAGGCACGGCAGCATGAGATTCCAGTGTTAGTTGGATAAATCGGTGTCGTGGTGGCTGCAGAGCCTTTGCTGTTTGCCGTGCACTCACCACAGCTTCCCCTCTGTCCCCAGAGCTCGCTGCCTGCCCGGGGAGGGGGTCGCACGCATGCCAGCAGGGCTGCAGCCCCCCTGCCCTGAGCCATGCGGTGACGTGGGCACAGCCCGGCCCCCCAGCAGCCATGGCCCAGTCCCGGGCCAACGGGTCCCACTACGCCCTGACGGCCATCGGGCTGGGCATGCTCGTCCTCGGCATCATCATGGCTGTGTGGAACCTCGTGCCCGGCTTCGGCCCCCCCGACAAGCCCGGCAGCCACGCCGGCAACAGCAGCAAGCCCGACCGCGGCTCCGGGGGCATCCTGAAGAGCAAGACCTTCTCGGTGGCCTACGTGCTGGTGGGGGCAGGCCTGCTGCTGCTCCTGCTCTCCATCTGCCTCAACATCCGCGACAAGAAGAGGCAGAGTGAAGACTTGGCCATCGCTCACGTGCAGCGCCAGGTGTCTGCGGAGCCCTCGCAGCAGGAGGACAGGTGAGGAGGCATTTTGGGGACAAAGGGAGCGGGATCAGGTGTGGGAATGAAACCAAGGGTTGTTGTTGCTCAGGAGGATCTGGAGCAAGCAGGGGAAGGCAGTGTGTACTGAAATAAGGAGGCTCGTGCTGTAGTTTAGGGTTTTGATATGTCCTGGAGACAGGAAAGGAATGACTCCATCTGCATTTATGCAGCTGTAAGTGGAAGGGTGCCTTGGTGGTGTGTGAAGTGGGGACTACACAGAGCTGTGGCCAAGGCAGCGTTGGGAGAGGTGCTCCTCCTGGTTCTGTTGGCTCACGGGAGCGAGCTGAGAGAACCCTGGGCAGGGTCATGGGTAATGCAGAGAGCAGCAGGCTCCTGCCACGCGCTGGGAGAGCAGCCAGAGAGGCAGGAGAGGGGCTGTCTCTGCCTTGCTGGGTGCAGCCAAGGTGCCAAACAGCCTTGGAGACTGGCCATGGAGTTTAGACCCGGTGAAAGTCTGCAGGGCTCCACTGTTCACTCACTTCATGGAGCAGAGCAAAGGCTGCTGCCACAGCACAAACACAGGTGCAGGAGAAGTCCCCATCCACCGACACTCCCTGTGCAGAGAGAGGCAGGGGAACATTGGGACAATGTGGGGTGCAAGGGGACAGGAGGGGACAATGGCTCTGCTGGGTCTTGTCACAGGCTGCAGATCCACCCAGAAAACTGATTTTCTATGCTTGATTGGAAAGGTAACTTCAGAATGCCAAGGAAATGGCAAGTATTGTGTGCAGGTACCTGTGCAGAGATGGTGGCATAGAGCAGAGTTGAATCTCTTTGCAGAAAACCCCAAGGTACCCAACCCATAAGACATCAGAATGACAAAGATAGATGGGTGATGTCCTTTTCTAATGTATTTTGATTGTTTTTTGAGAGTGCAGGAGAAAAACTGATGCTCTTTTGAGGGAAGAAATCACTGCTGGGCAATAGAAAAGGGTTTGTGGGCAGAGAAAGTGATGATCAAAAATGGCCATAAATCACAAGGAAATAAAATGTGTCTGAACTTAGGTGGGGTCATGATTTGTTCTGTCAAGCAAAAGGAAGTTGGCATATAATGCAGAAGGGCAAAAACTATTTCTGGTGAGGTGGGGTGGTTTTATTCTTTCTTCTCCATCCCCTCCCCACAACGAAGCTGAAGTGATGTGCTACCCACAGCCTTAACTCTTTCCCCTCTAGTCAAGAAGAGGATGAAGATGTCTCCTCCCAGTACTACGTGCCCAGCTATGAGGAGGTGATGAACACGGGCTACTCTGAGCCCAGAGACTCGGACAGGAGCAACAGGCTCAGCGTCTCCCTGCCCTCCTACGAGTCCTTGGCAGGGCTGGATGAGAGCAGCCAGGCCCCGGGAGCCGCGGGTACGGAGCCCGGCCCAGAGAGGCAGCCCAGCCGGCACAGCTCCCGCCTCAGCAAGCGCCTGAAGCCCCTCAAGGTCCGCAGGATCAAGTCAGAGAAGCTGCACCTGAAGGACATCAGGCTAAACCTGGCACAGGGCAACAGCAGCGTCCCTATCACAATAGAGCCCCTCACCCCTCCGCCCAAGTACGAGGAGATCCAGGAGAAAATGCCAGTGAGCCAGCAAATGCCTTAAAAAAAAAAAGAGGAATCTGTGATGCTGCTTGGTTGAGGGTTTTTTAAAACCCACCATGCCAAGAGGGGCTTGGTGTGTGGGTGCAGAAGCAGCCAGGGCTCCCTGGAAGCTGCCACGTGGAGAACGGGCTGTGGCACAAGGATGGGACTTGTTTTCCCTGGGACTGGGTTTTCCAAAAGGCTGTGGGGAAAGAAACCTAATCACCACAAGTTCTGCTGCTGTGAAGTAAATGAAGGCTGGATGTGCCAAAAGTGTCACTTGTGGTGTTTGATATGAGACCACCCAGTGCATCCTCTCACCTCCTCTCCCCCTCACTTCCAGAAAGACTTTTCCAAGCCACCAGATTGATACTGCAGAAGGATTTTCCAAGTGGAAAAGTGAAATGTTTCTTTTTTTTGGGTGTCTTTTCTTTCTGAGGAAGGGGAAGCGCGTTGCCAGAGCAGCACCACGGCTTTCCCCGGCTCCCAACTGGGCTGGGCTGGTGGCCCAGAGCCAGCCCCGACTCCTGCCAAGGTCTCTGCTGGCTGGTGGGAAGCAGCTGAAAGGGGCCTCCTGCTCCTCAGGGAGAGGATGGATTTCTTGCCTCGGTTGCTTTCCCTGTTGTGCCTTGTGCTCCCATTCGAGACAAGTTGGTGGCTCCAAGAGGTTGGGAGCTGCGTGCACCGGTGCCAGGGGTGAAACCACTGCTGAGCATCCTGTGCAGGCAGACTGGCCTGAATAAATGTTTTGTACACTGTGTGTGCGCGTTGTGTGTGTGTTGTGTACTCGTGCGTGGTTGGCCCTTCCCCAGGTTTGTGATCCATCAGCTGTTGTAGGGCGGGTGCTGCTCCATGGGCACCCCAGCCCTGTGCTGCCTCCCGGGCTTCCAGCAAAGCCATCAGCCACAAAGCCATCAGCACATCCAGCCACGGGCTCCCTTGGGTGGTCTGAGATGAGATGTGGAGGTGGCTTTGCTGCTGTGATACTGATATCCATATGATCCTGGAATCCTGTGGGTTGGAACAGATCTCCAGGATCATCAAGTCCAACACCTGGCACTGCCAGGTCCACCACTGAGCCATGTCCATGTTAGGGACCGTTCAGCAGAGGCTGGATTAGTGCTGTAGTTGATAGAAGGTATGAGAAAAGTCCAAGTGATCAAAACAAAGACAAAGAATAGATGCTAGCCCAAAACCACCCAACAGTTTCTCTTGTTAATTATTATTTCCTACTACATCTCCTAATTTCTGTTGTTATGTCAGAGGAGTTTCACTTTGCTGTGCCCCAAGGCATCATCTCAGATGGGCAAAATAACCTCATTAACTAAGGGACTCTCTTACTGAAGAGAAGGAATCAAAGGGTACAAGAATATACCCCAGACTGAGGGACTTTTGTGGGTCTTGTTGAGGGGTTGGAAAGGTGGTGCAGCTCCTTGGAGGTTGTGTCCCAGGCACAGGTGCTCCAAGAGCCCATGGGGCATCAAGTCCTCTCTCCTTGGTGAGGAAATGCAGCTGTAGCAGTGGTCCTAGAAAATCTGGATGAATAAAGTGAAGTTTCTTGTCTGAGCGGTTCCAAGTTGAAGTTTTATTGAGCTTTGTCAAAAAACAAATGAAATAGACTGGCAAAAGCAGCATCTTCTCATACATCTTCTCCTGCCTCATGAAGGAAAAGAGCTGAAAAGCTGTGAAGTGCAGTGACCTCAGTGACACAAGCTGTGAATAATACAGGAATCATGTCCAAATGGCTAATGAGCATCTCTGGCTACTTGCATGCTTGTCCTTTGGTGGTATTTGGGAATCAGAGGGAGATGTGGGGCGCTGAGAAGTGTGGATGCTCCCAAAGCCATGACCATCATTGTCCTAGGATGGCTTTTCCCTGTGGCACTGTGAGGGGATGCTTATTCCTGAAGGCAAGGGCGATGGGAAGAAAGTGGGAGAGCACAGCCATGCATGTCCTGCAGCAGGTTCATCTCACCCCAACCTCAGGCTGCTCCTTCAAGGGAAGAGCATTGGCAGGTGAGAAATCAGGATGTTTAAGGTTTGCATGTCTCAGCATCTGCAGAAGGTAACTCATTCCAGGACAACCCATGAGTTCAGCCCGGAGAAGAGAAGGCTCTGGGGAGACCTTAGAGCACCTTCCAGTACCTAAAGGGGCTCCAAGAGAGCTGGAGAGGGATTTTGCACAAGGGCAGGGAGTGACAGGTCTAAACTGGCAGAGGTTTGCACAGAAGCTCTACTTTGCCAAATCTGCTGCTTGTGCCTCAAAATGAAGCACGATGAAATCTTGCAGGACTTGTGAGTCCAGACTGTGGCTTCAGAAGTGTGGCTTCTTCCCTTTTTTTTCTGCTGTAAAAGGACGTGTGGCAGCCTAGGACCAAGGAATATTGGTGAAGCACCAGTGGCTGACAGCATCCACCTGAGCAGCAATGCTTGCTCGCCTGAGGTTGCAAGACCTGTTTGTGTGTGCGTGTGATATTAAATAAAAAATAAGTAAAATGAGGACAAAAGGTTCTTTGGCAGCCCTGGCAGGTGGCAGGGCCCCTGTGAGGTTTGTGATACGCATTCCCACGTGTGTCCCCAGCTGGCACGGGATCGCTGTGGCCACGCCAGCGCGGAGCTGTGTTGTGCTGCCAGGCCAGTTGCTTGGGAAAAGGGGAAGGGAAAAACCCTAAACTAAACAAAACAAACAGGAAAACTCACCCAGGCAGGCAGCAGTGGGCTCCAGCATGGCCAGGGTTTCCAAGGCTACTGCAGCCACTCCGCCAGCTGGGACACAGCCACTTTTGAGGTCATTTTGTACAATTCTAGTGTGTGAGTTGGTTGAGCTGCTCGTGGCTCAGGTTGTGTTGGGTGGGAGGTTGCTGAATGAGAAATTGGGTTTTTGGTGCAAGACTTGCAGGTGAGGGGGCCGGGCAAGGCGAGCTTTTCCAAAGAGCTCGGGGTGCTTCCAGCTGAAATCCTACACCACGACCATCGGGAGCCACAGAGGGGCCGACATCGTCCTGCAGGTAGGGGTGGAGCAGCTGAGCATCCTGAAACGAGCGGTGGTTTGCATGGAGGGGAGGGAGGAGGATGTGCTGGAGCCCTCCGTGCAAAGTGCGGACGTACCAGTTTATGCTGGGATTGCCCACCAGAAAAGGGGCTTGGCAAAGCAGGGACAGACCTGGAGCCGCCTCCAGCAGCGCTCCCTGCCTGCCCTTGCCTGCTCCCAGGCCGCAGGTGTGGCAGATCGTCATGCAGCCCTGGAATTCTCCGCCTCGGACAACAGCTTCGTCCTTCAGGACTTCAACTCCCCCCACGGCACCTTTGTCAACAGCTGCCAGGTCCAAAACGCGGCCGTCAGGGTGAGGCCGGGGGACATCCTGAGCTTCGGCACCGCGGGAGCGTCCTTCGAGCTGGTGGTGGATGGGGCTGCCCAGGTAGGGTGGGGCTGCCCGGGGAAGGGTGGGGATGTCCGGGGAAGCGGGGTGGGGATGTCCAGGGAAGGTGTCCGGGGAAGGTGCCCGGGGAAGGTGGGTGGGTAGGGGAGGTGTTGCTGCCCAGGGAAGGCTCCAGAAGCAGGAACTCGCTCCCAGCTCGTCTGGGAGATCCTGAGGAAAGGTGCCGAAGGCGGGGAGGAGGAAATGAGAAGCTGGAGCTCCCTCTGCTGAAGAAACTGGGGCAGTTCGGTAGGGAGAAGGAAAAGCACGGGACAGGGTTGCGTTAGCAAAGGTAGACCTGGAAAATATCTTTCCCTCTATTTGCATTTAATGTTTCCTCCCATGCCACTTAATAAGAGAGAAGCTTCAAGTAAAACCTAGAGCAGCTGATAAGTCCCAGTAATATTTTTATTATTTTGGCTCTTGAAGAATCCAAGGTGCTGCCTAGGTAAAGCTAGATCCTGCTGGAGTGGTGAGCAGCTGAATTCCTAAAGGCAGGATGCACGCAGAATCGGGTCTGCACAGCGATGCAGAGCCGGGCCATGCGGTGCCTTTTCCTCGCTCTGTGATGCTCCTTTGGAGGAGCAGCTTTGAGGCCTGACCCCGCTGCCTGCAGGGAGGGAAGCACCTTGGCTGTCAAGTGTCTAACAAGGGGAGGGATGGCTCCCCTGGAGTCTCAGAGGAACGTGTTGTGCAGAGGAGCAGCACCCGGCTGGGAATCGCGTCCTGCCGTGCCCACACAGGGACGGTGTCAGGTTTTTGTGCAATCCCGCTGTGAGCCAGCGCCGTGGGCAGCAACACGAGCAAAACAGCAGGGCTGGGATGTGCCCCGGGAGAGGGGAAGGTGCTGGACTCGCAGGGAGCCTGTGCTGGGGTCTGGGGCTCCGTTAACAGCCGGGTGTGGAAGGATCCACACCCAGGTCCGACCCCACGCTAGCAGATGTTTAATGCAGCCCTTGTAACTGAGACCTGGGTGGTGGCTTGTCCCCACTGTCCTGGGAAGCTCTGCTCATCCAGAGAACAGCAGGCAGTGCTCTAATTCCCAGTCTGAATGGGAAGGCAGAAGGGCAACAGGAGGCTTTGACTCATTGGAGTGAATGAGAGAAACGATGAGGCAGGACCTTGTGTGAGCCAGGAGAGCTGTGAAGGGAGCCCTGCTGGATCGTGCGCATGATGTGCAGAATTAGGGCAGTCAGATGGAGAAGGAAAAGCTCAAAAAGCTCAATAATTTCCTTTTGTTTCAGCAATGAGTCTGTATGTCCTGATTAAAATCTGATCCTTGGGCAATGGAAATGGGAAAGGACTAAAACTGTGCTTCCACTGAGATCTGTGCCTGGGTTTTGTATGACACAGTGGCTGTGAATACAAGGCTAAAATTTTTCCTAAAATCTTGCAGATAACATGCTGTTCTCCCACCGTAGATGTCCTGTCCACTCTTGAAACGTTGCACAGGGTGGACAGGGCAGCTTCAGGTGGTTGCAGAGCCCAAACTCTGGTGTCCTGGAACTCCTCTGTGCCAGCATAAGGCTGTGTCTGCATAAGGCTGTGCCTGCCGTGGCTGCAGTGGCAGCTTCCTCCCAAGTCCCTGGGCAGACAGCTCCCTGAGCCCCTGGCCATGCACCTCATCCACCACTTCCAGGACAACCCATGAGTGCCCGGGACAGGAGCACGGCCAGTGCCGCCTCTCTGGACACCTTCAGCAGGAGCTCTGCAGTGAGGCCAGGTACTCCATGATGCCAAACCAGCCATTTGTGTCCTGGCGTCCTCACAGAACAACTTGATTGGAGCAGAAAAGGGATGAGTGTTGAGCAACCGTGTGCGAGTCCTCGTCCGCTGGAGCTGAGGAAAATCCGTGTGTGGCCCTGGGTGGCATTTGGGTCAGGGAAGAAATGACCTGTGACATCCCAGGGGGAATGCTGTTGCCCTTGCAGAGGGGCATTTCCTCTTCCTTTTTCCTGGTGTGGGACCCAGAAGGGCCATGACTGATTTATCTGCACCATCGGCTCATGCGCCTGTTCCTGACTCCTGTTTGAGGGGGTGTTTTTCCTCCTTTGAAGTGGCTGCCTCGAGCGAAGGCACTTTAAACTTTAAACTGGATCCGTACCTGACACAGCTCTGAAAATAAAGTATGTGACAGAGCAGGGCAGAGGTGAGGGTTTGGGGGAGTAGCACAGCTGGAGAACACGACATTTGCCATGAATGTTGTGGTCTGGGGCTCGATGCTGTGGATTTCCTGCTGTGGGGTTGGGTTTTTTGAGCAGTCATAAGCCACACAAAATCAACAGTGAGGTGCCAGAGTGGAGGCAGCACCGTGCAGTCCCAGTGCTGAACTGGAAACCACAGCGAGGGCGAAGGGAGGGACGCACACCCCCAGGGTGGCACAAACTCCTGTGCTGGGGAGCAGCCCAAAGGATCCCCATGCCCTAATGGCAGCGAGCAGAGCTGCTCCCATGTGGGAAAACAAAAAAGCGCAGCTTTCTGAGGGGCTGGGCAGTGCTGGAAAATAAGGGCAGCCTCTCTCTGCTGTGTCTCTGCTGCTTTGAGGCTGCTTTGGTTCCCAGAGGTGAATTAACTCTCTCTGCTGTGCTGACTGTTTGCACTCTAAGGGTCTTGGTTTTGGTTTCTGTGCTGGTTATGAAGCGAGCTCATGCCCTGAATAGTGGCCACTGCCTTGGAGTAGTTTTAGGACAAGGGAAAAGGATGCTGCAGGGAGCATTTCTGCTGCCTGCAACCACCTCTCATGCTGATAATTTGCCTTCTCCCAGTCTCAACCAGCATCTCAGGGGATGGTGCAAGTGCTGTGGGGGGACCCCCTTCCCTGGGGACTCACAAGGTGGACCTCCTCCTGCGGGAGAAGGTAATGCTGGGGAGGGAGGGAGGAATGCCATCCCTGTCCTTGGCAGAGCAGCTGAATCCTGCCAAACAGCTGTGTCCCACCCAGAGTCCCAGCAGGGTGTGGGGACAGTGGGAGGCTGGAGGATGTGGGAAGCCGGGGACAGCAGGTCCTGTGCTGATGGCCATGGGTCGGTACCCCTGGGCAGGGGGTGTGGAGCCTCTGTGCTGCAGACTGGCCAGTGGCACCTGAACCTGCCCGCAGGGTGAGAAGCTGCTGGAGAAGGAAATGGGTCACCTCTCAGGTTTGGAAACAGAGTCAAAGGGGAAAAATGTGGTGATTAGAGACCTGCAGGAGGAGATCGCAGCCATGGCAAAGAAACTGGCCCAGGCAGCAGTGAGGAACGAGGCTGAGCTGACCCAGAAGCTGCTCACCTTCAACTGGGAGCTGGGAGCCCAAACAGAGGAGGCCAAAGCCTTGAGGGAACAGGTACTGGAGGCTTTCATAGGCACCAAGCTGGGAAAACACCTCTCTGGTACAGGTGTAGTGTAAAATACACTGGTGAGGAGCAGTTTTTGTGTCTGAAATCAAGGGAAACAAGATGGGTTTTTCCTTCCTTCCTTCCTTCCTTCCTTCCTTCCTTCCTTCCTTCCTTCCTTCCTTCCTTCCTTCCTTCCTTCCTTCCTTCCTTCCTTCCTTCCTTCCTTCCTTCCTTCCTTCCTTCCTCCCTTCCTCCCTCCCTCCCTCCCTCCCTCCCTTCCTCCCTCCCTCCCTTCCTTCTCCATGCCTCTGGCATTAGGATTTCAGCAGGAACAGCCAAAGCACATTTAAGGTGTTATTTGAAGCGATGATTGCTAAGAGTGGCTCGAAGATGTTAAAGAGCAGTCCCACCAAACCAGGACCTGGCGGTGCCAGATTTCCCTCTCTGATCTGGTCAGGAACATGGGTGACTCTGTGTTTTGCAGATCAACAACCTGCAGAAAGGCTTGAGCCAGGTTTTCAGTCAGAGCAGCAGAGAATAAAAAAGAGGGATCATGAGAACGGCATGGAGGACAGACAAAAGGACAGAGCAGGTAAGGGACAGGCAGATTTTCCTGCATAGGTGGGATGAGTGATGCAAACAAACAAATTTTAAAAAAAGAGGAAATTAGTCTTTTTCACTGTCACTTACTCCCTCATTTTGCCGTTTGAAACCACTGTTACATCATCTAATGCTGTGGGGGATATTTTCACTGGGTCAGAATGGAAGCATCCCTAATGTGCAATACTTTGAATAAATCTACTGATACAGACCTCCCAGAGGATGCTACAACTGCAAATGATCGGAAAGAAGCCATTTCAACCCTATTAAGGAACAAGAACAACTCATAAGCATCTAAAAGCTCTGTTAAGTTTTGAAGGGCAGGACATGGTTTGAACTAAGAGAAGAACCCAGAACGCCTTGTGTGGCACTACCTAAAGCAGCTAAACTACCTAAACCAACTCTTTTTCTGGGAGGAAGAGGCAGATGAGAAGAGTCCGCAGTGGTAAAGGAAACCTGAGAAGCTGAGGAGCTCCAGCCTGACTGAGATGACTTCCATTCCATTCCCATCTTCAGTGGGAGATCCTAAGCCTCTTTTGCTCCTCTTCAATATTCCATAGGATTAAGACCAACAGGTGTCCCCAACCCAATCCAGAATCCTTTAAGTGTGCTTCATAACAGGCGCCTGGTAACTAGCAAGTCTCATTCTTGTCCACCTTCTGTATTGACAAAGACCTAAATTATGATTTAAACTCTTCTAAAGAGAGCTTGGCCTTTTTTCCAAGGCTACAGTTCATATTGGCACAGGTGGCATTGGGCAGGAGGTGCACTGAGACAGAATAAACACTGCTGAACTCAGGTGGGTACTAGGGTGTAACAGTCTGTCCAGGACTGAAAGGATTTTTTTTTTTGAGTCTGGACAAAAACATCAAAATACACCAGCAAAACTGGTCACTGCTCTTTGAGACTACAGGGAAGAAAGCAGTGTGAAACCAAGCCGTGCCCATCAGGGTGTGAAGTGTGGTGCCTGGAGCAGTGGATGGATATTTTACTCTTCCTTGAAGTGCTCAGAGTGGTACCTGATATTCCCAGCTTTGAGAGCCCTGAGAAATGACCTCAGTCCTGCGGTGAAAGAACATTCTGGATTTTGGGTAAACTGAGTCGGGATCTGAGAGAAGGTGAAATACACAAAAATGCCACCAAGGTGATTGAGGGACTGAAGCATCTGACATGCAGGAGGCTGAAGAGCTGAGATTGTTCAGCCCTGGGAAGAGGTGGCATCGTAACCCCTGTGCATAAATACCCGATGGGAGAGAGTAAAACATACAGGGTCAGACTGTGCTGGGTGGTATCCCGTGAAAAAAGAGGGAATAGGCACAAGTTAAAATAAAAAAATTGCACTTAGCCATAAGAAAGGACTTCTCCTACCATGAGGATGGTCAAACACTGGAAAAGGCTGCCCACAGTGGTGCTGAACTGTCGATCCTTGGAGACACTCAAAACATTACTGGGAGGGCCCTGAGCATTCTGTTCAGGTCTGAGCAAGGGGTTGGACTGGGGATCTCCAAAGGTCCCTTCCAGTGTCAATGATTCCATGCTCCAAGTCTGTATTGGCCTCTCTGACATCAAATCCTGGCAGGGAACCTCAGCCCCCACCTTCGAAACAAGCGACAAGTGTGGAACTGTTCTCATTTATTTAGGGCAACTATTTGTATTTATTTAGGGAGTGCCCACAATTCTGGGGGTAGAAGCCACCTTTAAATCTTTCTTTTTTTTTTAAATCACCCCAAGAATTCTTGTGAATTCTGTAATTTGTTCTGACAGCATCCTCTATTTCAGAAAATAAAGACTTGTTGCTTTTTGAAATGAAACTTGGCATAAGTACGCCATTGAAAGTTACTGAACTGCCAGTTCCAACTGATCAAAAATTGCTATCCAGCAGAAACTCACCTTATCTATTGTTTCTAAATCTCAGTGCAGCCAATTTTGTAGGAACAGAGCTTTGGCAAGGATATCTTTTCCATATCTCCACAGTTTTTCATGTAAGGTGATGTCGTACATGGACAAGCAGCTAATTGCACCTTCAGCATTTTAAATTTATTTTCCACTTCCTCCTTCTGAAGAGCAAGTTGTTTGTCCACATCTGTGATGTCAGAACATTCTTTTGCATCTTGTGCCTCTTTTTGCCATGCATCCCATGCCTGGGAGAAAGATCTCCAGAATACAAGTATTTATTTTCATTAACAACAGGAAAGAAAATCCAAAAGCTTTAAAAATTCAGATAATCTCTAATTTTAGACATAACAATGCACTTACTGTCAATTTAAAGGTTCTCCCTACTTATTCTACCTTCTAATTAACAACTCTTCTTGTTTGCCTTAATGTAATTTTTCAGAATGTCACTGTTACTTGTCTGAAGTCAGAAGCCTTTTTGGAGTTCTAGAAATGGAACACATTTTAAATGTTACATTCATAATTTAATGCCAAGAGACATCAAAAACTATCAAATTTTAGTACAGCTACTTGGCTGCTCTTGTCACGGAGAGAACAACGTGAGGGGAAGGAAAAGACTACAAAAATGCACTAAACAGGCATTAACAACAAGCAGGACAACCTGGCACAGATTGCCCAGGGAAGCTGTGGAAGAAAAGCCCCTGGAAGTGTCCAAGGCCAGGCTGGAAGGGGCGTGGAGCCAGCGGGGACAGCGGGAGGTGTCCCTGCCCATGGATGATCCTCAAGGTCCCGCCCAGCCCAGGGATTCAGGGAGGCTCTGAGCCTCTGACTGCTGGGAGGGCTGGACACTGCCCAGGGGCACTGGACAACTGCAGCTGGGGGGAGGCTTCTACTTCTGTGTGTGTGCTTGTCCCCTGAGAGGTACAGGATGGAATGGATGAGGTGAAGAGAGAAAAAAGACAAAGAGAGAAAAGAAAGTGAGGCAAGAAGGAACAAAAGACAAGAGAGAGTAAAAGAGGCAAAGCAAAGAGGACAGCGAAGAGGGGAGAGAGAGACGTGAACAGGGGAAAGAAGGGGACAAAGATGGGCAAGAGAGAGGGAGAGACAGAGAGGCACAAAGAGGGGCAAAGGGAAGGGAGAGACACTGACAAAGAGGACACAAAACAAAAAAGAGCAAATCACACCAAAGACAGAGGCCAAAGAGGGAACAAACAAACCTTTATTACAACTTCAGTAAATCACTTCTTTTCAGTTACACTTCCTCAAATGTATTTCTGTACACCTCAGTCATTTGAGATAGTACAACTTTACATCAGTTTGAATGCAGATTGCTGCAAAACCAAGGACAACTCTACAAAATGCAAAACCGCCTTGGACAAAAGCCTATACAAGTACAGGGATTTAGAACGCCATACAGATGACAGAAGAAATAACGACCCTACAATTTCAATCTCTCAAAAAACCAATCAACTTAACTACCCATTAGTACAATATAAAACCAAGTATATAAGGGCAAAACATGTCTACACAAGTACAGGGAATTAAGATGTATTCCCCAATAAAAAAAGGAAAACAAACAAATATACAAAGCTATGCAATTCCTGACCAACATAGGGTCATACAAAACTAAAGAACGTAACATAAAAACAGCAATAACCCTAATTCTAACCCCTAACTAAAATGCAGAACTCTAACCCAAGCCCCAAGCCTAACCTACCACTAACCATTAACTCTAAGCCCTAATTCTAACTAAAACCCTAATGGAAAGCCCAACACTTACTCCTTAACCCTAAATCTAACACTAACTCTTAACCCCCTACCTAATCTCTAAACCTGAACCCCAAACCCCAACCCATAACCCAAACCCTAACCCCATACCTAATCCCGAACCCCAAACCCCAACCCATAACCCAAACCCTAACCCCCTACCTAATCCCTAAACCGGAACCCCAAACCCCAACCCGTAACCCCCTACCTAATCCCTAAACCGGAACCCCAAACCCCAAGCCATGACCCAAACTCCAATCCGACCCCAAACCCGCCCCCGCCGTTTCCCAGCTGCAGCACCGCCTTTAACCACCAGGTGGCGTTAGGAGTCGCTGCGCTCAGTGCGCATGCGCGCAGCCGCAGCTGCGGTGCCAGCAGGCGGCGCCAGGCGGCCCCGGGGCAGTGCGCATGCGCGCCTCTCTGGCCATGGCTGCGCCCGTCAGCGGGCGGCGGCAGCGATTCCAAATCCCATCGTTGGGAATTTGGGTCGTTCCAGCCACACAGAAACGCCCGCACACGGAGAGATTCCTGTTTCCTGCCTGTGGGTCATCGCTTCTTACGTCCTCAAGCCACATCTCAAGTTATATTTGTATTTGAAAGCCCTATAAGTCTATATTCAGGATTTCTTACATTGTAAAATCCTATATATATATAAAAATAGCAGATGCGGGGGCTTATTTTAAAATCAATTTTTATATAAAGTAATATTCTTTGTCAATATATATAAAAATAACAAACTTTGCCGTTCCGGTATTTTACACACCCGCACGCACACCCTCGCTCGCTATGAGCTCTCAGGCACTCCGGGGCTGCACTCGCCCTTTCCGGGCAGCCCCGGTGCCGGCCCGTGGCTCCGCTCTCACCTCCTCCCCGCCGCCAGCAGCGCTCTCCGGCGACATCGGGCTGCCGCAGCGACGCCATCGCCGCTCAGACTACAACTCCCGGCAGCCGCCGCGCGAGCCCGCGCCATCAGCTTCCGGCCCTGCGTCATCCGTGTGCGCCGCGCGCGGGCCGTGCCGCCGCCATGGTGCAGCTCGGTGAGTGCCGCGGCCTCGGAGCGGCCCCGCCCGGCCCGGCCCGGCCGTGACCGCCCCGCGCTTTCTCCGCAGGGAGCCGCCTCCTGAGGGGCTGCCGCGGCGGCCACGTCGTCATCCGCTTCGCCCTCGGGGGCTGCACCAACCGGCCGTTCTTCCGCATCGTGGCGGCCAACAGCAAGCGCGCCCGCGACGGGAAGTACCTGGAGCAGCTCGGCTGCCTTGACCCGCTGCCCAACGCGCACGGCGAGAAGGTGGCGGGGCTCAACCTGGAGCGGCTGCGCTACTGGCTGGGCTGCGGCGCGCAGCTGTCCCGGCCCGCCGAGAAGCTCCTGGGTAGGCGTGGGGCGGGCGCCGGGCACGGGGCAGGGGTGGGGCCCGGCTGCTCCCGCGTCTCACCGCGTCTCACCGGGCAGGGCTGGCGGGGTTCCTGCCGCTCCACCCCATGACGGTGACCGGCGCCGAGAGGCTGCGGCGGCGACGACAGCGCGAGCAGCAGCCCGAGGCTGCCCCCGCAGATGGTCCGGCCGAGCCCGGCAGCGCAGCCGGCGCCGCGCCCTGACACGGCCCGGCCAGGAGGGTCCCGAGCGGCCCGAGGCTGCACCGCTCTGGGGCTGCTCCGGGCCCGAGGACGCCTCCTGCCCTGTCAGTGCATCTGACCCCATTAAAGTGTTCCCTCTACACTCTACACAGTCCCTGTGCTTTCTCCAGACTCTTCTCAGTCAAAGGTCACTGTTTCCAAATTTGGTGTATAAAAGTTTTGCTGCTCTAATGCAGGTACAGAACCATTCCAGCAGGTGTGTACAGCATTTCCTAGGTGTGCCATTGGCTCCAGCTTCTCTGCAGTAATGGCATGTCCTCTGCCAGCTTCCATTGGCCTGCTCCACTTGTCAAGCGGTTTGGCTCCTGGCTGTGATTTACTGTAACAGAGCAGTCCAGTGGTTCAGGGGAGGCCTGGCACAGACAAATGCAAATGGAAGTGCAGCTGTATTTCTGTTTACTTTCTCCAGAGTTTCTGGGCCTATTCGTTTACAAGTAAAAAAGAAAGATTTTGGTCTCATGTAAAGAGGGATTGGGGAAGTTGTTCTATGAGTCCTACTATTTAATCACATATTTGACCCTGTTCCAAGAGGCAAGAAACCCACCAAAGTCTGTCCGACTTTAGATGCACCTTATGCTTTTTGGGGTTTGCTTTGGTGCAACTCTTAGATGATTCTACAAACATCAGGCAAAGACAAGTTTCCAGTGTTGCATCTCAATAAAGCTGGTAGTGTAAGCAGCCCAACAGAGGATGAGTAGACAAAATACTTTAAAAAAAGGGTCTGGCTTGCTTTCACAATACTGAGAAAGAGTGGTTTTATTTCTGCTCACGGATGAATGGTTAGGTGATTAAAAAGCTATTCTTGGAAGCGACTGAGGCTATGAAAAGTGGTATTGCTTTTCTATTACACCTCCCTCTTCTTCTGTGTATTTGGTATGTTCAGCATCACGTTTTGTGTAAAATGGTGAGTGCCCTCTGGTGCACTGGCTTCTAGGAAGTTCCTCTCTAGCTTACTCTAGATTTCTTTTCCTTGCTCCACAGGGAAGGTTTGCATCAGCAGTTTCTCTTACCGTAATCAAAGGTACCACAAAGCTTTTCCTTTCTGGAGCTTTCCCCTTTGAACACGTGGTCTGTCTGTAATGTTGCTTTTAACACAATTCCATGGAGCCCTGGCTTTTAGCCCCATTAAAGAAAATGCAAACAAACAAAACAAAAACAAACCCCACACAACCCCTCAACCTTACTTTGTTATTAAATAAAGCATCCCACAGTCATCCACAGGGCAATAAAGCAGTTGTTTTCATGCCCTTTCCCATACTAAGTGCTCTGGGGCTGCTCTGCAATGCAGGAGGGTGAGGGACTATTGGCATCACACACTAATTTTGCATGACACAGTGGTAACAGGAGGTAAACGAAGGAAGTTCTAAGAGGAGAGTCTGGTGGTGCCTCACCTGATTTCCTCTTCATTGTCCATACACATACTGGGTCTGTCTCTTCTTATGGACCAAATTAATAACTTTTTCTAGAAGTATAAACTGTTCCATGTTGGTCAGAAGAACAGCTTGTGCATCAGTGCACAGCCTCTGGGCCACTGTAAACCCAGCCTGCTGTGGAAGCAGTGGGGTTTTGTGCACAGATGCACAGTACTGTCCACCAGGACAGGACAGCTCAAGCTTTAAATGTAAAACAGGCACGTGGGGCATACAAAGCATAATTCTCACATCTCACAAATCTCTGTGATGCTGACAGCAGATGAAGGCTGAGAACAAATTACAGTGAACAATTTTAGTACCGTGCAAGTGGTGAGAAGTGCAGGGCTGGGAAAAGGGGAGTGTTTGAGGCCTCCGGGAATGTGGTAGAGAAAACCAGCAGCAGGTAGCAGTGAGCACTGAATGGCATTTACACCTTGGACTGAACCTACCTTTCCAAAGATTATTTGATACTTTTCCCTGGAGCCATGAAGAGCCCCTGTTACTTAAGGGGGCTCTACATAATAAGGGAGTGCATAGGGATGTAGGTTCAAGGGCGTGTTGCTGTAAGCACTTCACTAAATAATTCACAGCAAGAGCTTGGGCAAAAGGAGCAAGCATTTTCCTTTCTTGGTAGGAAGAAGCATTCCTCTGAGTTGTATTCCATCCCCTCTTCCCCAAAGAGTTGTGTGGGCTAAAAAAATAACTAGTAAATTAAAAACAACTGAAAGGAATAGGCATAAAGCAGAAGCAGGGTAGGGTATCATCAGGCTGGCACACAGCAAAAGCCAGGCTTGAAGAAAGCTATGGATGAAGCTCAAACCTCCAGCACAGTAATTCTTCAGAGCATTGACAGTAATACTGTTACATTCCTCATGTTCAAGTAGCTCTTGTAAACTTTGTTAGCACTACTCACACAACCCAAAATCTTCATCTCTGCTCTGATGCTGTGATTTCCTCTGCTGGCTGTTCCATCGGCTACTGCAACAAGATTTGTTATCCTTTTTTGAGAGAAAGCTATCCCCGGATCCTATAAAAAGCAAGAACAAAACAAACAAGCTTACATACAGCTTACATACACAGCTAATAATGCATCACCCCCATTGCAGACTGCTGCTCTGGGCACATCCTGCATTTGAATTCATCTCATTAATGTTACTCATTGCCTGCCTTCTTCCTGCTCCCCAGACTTCCATGTTCCACACAGGATGAAGTGACTTCCGCTTTGTTTACTGTTAGCCCTTTTTGGGTATTGGACTGTGCTCTTGCTTTTTAGATCTAAAGAGAACCTGGCCCCTGCTGGAGCTGGGGGCATTAGGCAGCAAGCTGCAATCACCCAAAATTCTCATTATTCCATGCATTTACCATTTCTGCATGGGATATATGAGAGAGAGTGTTGACAAGGCTTTTAACATTAAAAGCTTCTTGTAGAGTGTAGACCATGGTTTCCCCAGAACCTTCAAACCTGTTAGGACACAGCAAGAACTGCAATACAAAGTAAGGATTCTAGTAAAAGACCTCCAGCCTGTCCCAGTGCTGCTGCCCTGCAGCTTTGCTTCTGTCTTGAGTGTTGCAGCCTGAAATTTGCCAACTGACCATGCTACAGGAGCAGCAGCCTGGGGCACAGGAACAGCAATGGGAAGTTGCTACAGCCATTTCCCCAGTGAACATCCACATCTTCCCTGCAGAAAAGCTGGGCTAAATGAATGATTATGAAATAACAACCACAGGTTTGGAAAATGTCTATTTAGATAAACAGATGCTGGAGATCTCCCTTGGCATTTCAGCCCCTGAGAGTTCTCAAGATGTGTATTGAACTTATGCAATCCATTGGATGTTGTTATGATAATGGCATCTAAAAGTTTCTCCTCTCTCCTGAGGCTGTCTCCCAGTCTGAGGGAGGGAGAACATACATTAAGAAAGCTACCTTTTACACAAATTCTTTTTTTAATAAACTGTATCTCCTATAGAGTGCAAGATGTTTAATTACTCATTTGTAGAAAATAAATTGACTAGAGAACTCTTAAATACTTCCCAATATTGTTTTTCTTTATATATACATAGATACATACAATATATATATATAGACAATTTTATTCTGTTCGATTCTTGAAAAGACTTATTTTTCCAGTCAAAGAACAGCAGAAATTCTGAAATCATGAGGTTTTCTTTTTTGAGACACAGCAGAGGTTGAGTGAGCTGCAGACATGCTAAAATGGTTACAGGGAGCTTATTTACAAATGTGAAAACTGGTTAGGTCTTTTCTCCATCCCTCTCCCCATTTTTCCTGCTTCTGTACATGTGTAAGAAATACATTTACAAACATCCACAAATAATTGCCATGAAGCAGCTTTTAATGATATGGACTTAATCAAAATTAACCTTTAGGCATCACTGAAAAACAGCACAGCATAAAACCATTTTCCTGCCTAAACTCATGCATCTTTTTTCTAATCAGTAACTTGCAAATTTAAACAGAATTATTTGAAGCATTTGGATTCCAGAAGGTAAACATCACCTTGCAGCTCACAGTTCACCAGTGACCATATACAGTAACTTCTGTAAAATACAAAATGTCTGACAAAGGAAGAGAATAAGCAAGTAAGCAATGCCTCTTTTTAAAGTTGTTTCTAAGGATTTGGTGCAACTTCCAACTCTGCACGATGGTGACAGGCTCTGTTTTTCTTCCAGACACCACTAGTATTGCTCAAAGCCCAAAATTAACACAGACTGATGTTGACTTAAAAGTACTATGTACGTACCACTATATAAATACATATACAAAATAAAGTCCATATCCCATGAAACAGAAAATGTAATATAGAGTCTACTGGGCAATGCATACAGGCATAGCAATAGTTTTATAACTATATAAATGTAGTTCTTATTATTTACAGATGGAAATGGAGACAAACATTATCATCAAATACATTGATTTTATGAATCTTTTGAAGATTTTCACTTGCAACCTAATGATCTGCAACTCCAGCTACGTGGAAAAGTAAAGTGCTCACAATCCATTTAGTGCAATAACACTGGCTACAAAACTTAAGAGGAGAAAAAATTTTAAGAACTAATACCACATTAGCTAGTGGGACCAAACAAAAATAAAATATTTTTTTAATTTAAAAGTTTGAGAAGATGTGGAAGAGAAACTAAAATTACAAAGCAGACTAACAAGAAAAGAAAAATTCTCCGAAGTCATCTTTAGATTGTCAGAAATTAGAAGTGCCAAATGTAGTTTCATGCTATTTTGTCCCAGCTTTGTCCTGAACATTCTTCCAGACAACTGTCCCATAATCAAGGAAATGGCACAGATTTGCAGATATGACACTATGTAAGCCCAAAACAAAGAAATGAAAGATGAATGTACTCATCAATCTGATAGCTGACAGTCCTCTACCTCTGAGTGCTTGACTTCATAACTTCAGTAGTATTCCTCTGTTTAAGTCAATACTGAGTAACATGAAATTTGCTTCTAAAATAAACTTTTTAAAAAGTAACACTTGGGAGCAGATGATAAAAATGAGGGGTTCTTACAAGTCATATATTATGCTTTCAGTACTGGATTACAGTAAGCCACAACGACTAAAGATTACACATATTACTTTACCTTGGCATAATAGATCAGAATAAACTTAGGTGAACAGTGAAGAACAACCCATTTAAAGGAGTGATTCTCTAGAGAAAACCCTTCTTCCAGACCTAGGGACCAGCTGAGCAAATATAATCTCTACAGGGATGCCATGCACAGCACATGTGAACACCAAAATGCCCGTCAGCTTTGGTGAACATTGGCTACCTACCCAAATACAGAGGCAGACTGACAGGGACTTTAGAAATAGTTTTGTTTATGACTTAAAATTAACTCCTGGCCTTAACTAGAACTTGTACAAATTCCCACGCACCACCTTCTAAAATCAGAATAATTAAGAAATCTCATAGATAATGAAACCCAAAGCCCTTTTACTGTTTTCACTGAGATGCGGAAGATGCAGCTCTAATTGACAAGCACTTAGTCACTGATTCCCATACAGACTTTAGAATGTCCCATGGTTAAATTGTATAAACAAGAATGATGCGATGCAGGCTTCCATACAAATGACTTTTCTTAAGAGTAGACTTCTTGAGAGTAACCTTCTGCCCAAGGGAGGTTGATGGGAAAAGACCTTTCTCCACAAAGCTGGGTTATGGACAACTGCTAAATTGGATTATGGACAAATCCTCCTCCTAAGTCATCACAAACCCCTGTAGTCTTAATTAAAATCTAATGAGGAAGGAAATACAGACGTATTGGCAAACATCACCAAGGACCACAGCCAGGAGCTCCAGAGTGGGGTGTGGGAGCCAGCACTTTCAGCCCACAGTGGTGTCTCATAGCAGTTCTGCTGGTGGGAGCTCTGTGCACCCAGAAGTCCAGGGCACTTGGCAGAGGACTTACATCACCCAAGCAAGACCAGTTGCTCTCAGCCTTTCCAAAGTTTTGAAAAGCACCCTCCAGAGCCAGGCCTCCCACGGGCAGAGACTGTAGGTTGGATCTGCAGCTCCCAAAGGCCCCACAGGAATCACCACTGCCCCTGGGGACCAAGGCCGCTCTGCCTGGCCAGGAGGTGGCACCTTCTGCCCCCCAAACTGGCAGGTCACCATCCCCACGGTGGCAGTCTCTGCAGCAGGGTGTGCAGCCCAGCAGCTCACTGCCACTCGAGACAGTGAGGTTGTCCCGCCCAGGCACCAGACTTTCATGTCTCCTGCCTCATGCCGGACAATACCAGTCATCCCCGGGATGACAGCACCACGAGGCAGCTGGAGGGAACGGCCCCACCACTTCCTGCTGTTGTGGCCCCAGGGGCACAGACAGGCCTCTGCCACCTCAGGGGAAGGGCGAGCAGTGCCAGGCGCCGCTGACTCACCCCTCACCTTGCCACCAGGCGGGAGAAAGCTCAGCAAAGCCAGCGCAGACATTTCTTTCCGTTTGCCAAGCCCAGTGCTGCCGGCCCAGGGGCGCGCAGGCCCATCCCGTCACGACAGGGAGGCCAAGGGTGACGCAATGAGGCAGCAGAGGCCGTGGCAGCTTCTCCCATTTATTCGTTCCGTGCACGGGGCAGGAGCGGACGCTGCTCCTCGGCGGGTGGCAGCTCCTCGGTGGGCAGCAGCTCGTAGGTGACGCAGAGGGAGGAGAAGAGGCAGCCCAGGAAGGACACCAGGCTGGAGAAGTACATGGCACTGCTGGCGCTGCCCACAGCCGCCGTCAGCGGCCCCATGGCCAGGGCCACGAGGATCTGCGCCAGGAAGTACTGGCAGCTCAGCAAGGAGATGTCAACGCCCATCCCACGCCGCGTGCCCTCCGCCTGCGAGCCTACGAACTGCGGGGACACAGCCACAGAGTAAGGGGGTGTCCCGGGGGCCCCTGTCCCCTCCCCGGCCTGAGGCTCACCTCTCGGCTCTGGTAGTAGTCGCAGAGCAGGGAGTAGGGCAGCGTGCAGAGCGTGGCGAACAGAATGCCGTAGGTAGCGCACAGGGACAGCAGCACGTAGACATTCCTGGAGAGCGTGGCCAGGCCCGTGCCCAGCCCAAAGGCCAAGTATGCCACAAAGTACAGTGTCCGTGTGCTAAACCGCTCCTCCAGCTTCTCCAGCACAGCTGCAAGAAAACGGTACAGCTTTCGGGGTGAACTGCAGCCCTCCCCACTGCCACCGGTCAGTGCGGCTGATGGGTCCACCTTTGGTTAGGCAGCCACATCTCAGTGGCAACCACTACACCTCTGAGGAATTGGTGGCTTGCATGTGAGTGCCAAGGACCCCTTCCAAATCCAGCTGCCACGATGCAGCATTGCTGCCCTATCTGCACGGAGGGCACGGCAGAGCTGAAGCCTGGTAGTGCCCGTCCCAGAGGGTTAAATGGGAACTGGTGGGGGTGGGCAGGCAGAGGCATGGCATACGTGACAAAGTGCTGGGGTGGCACATGGCACCTGAGTGCTCCGTCTGGGACACACAGGCAATGGGTGCTGCTGCACCAGAATTGTGCCTATGGTGACTGCATGTATTTCTGGATTCAATGTACATTGACAATGCCGCTTGTGAAAGGAACCACATCCTAAGAGAGATGTATTTTCACTGGATTGCTGACCTCAGCTGCTGTCAGTGCAGGCCAAGCTAACTAGCAGAGGTGATAGGGTGAAAAAGAACACTCGGCTTCAGCACTTGTGCCATGTGGTAGGCTATGTGCAACATAAACACTGGGCCACTTGTTGCAGAAACACCACTTTTAAGAAACTTATCTTTTCCCAAAGCAGTAGTTAAGATGGATGTACCAAGTACCTGAATAGAAAGCAGCACTGAACGCATAGATGCACATTCCCCAGCAGCCCATGGTGACCCCAGTGTTGTACTTCTGATACTCATCTGAGTTGTGAGGTGCTTTTGGGTTCCCTTGGAACACTACTTCTCCCATGAAGTCAGTATAGAAGAGCAACATCCCCTCAAATGAGAGCCACCCTGAAAGAAGCGAGAAGTTACCTATTAGGATTTCAGAATATCTGATTCCCCTTATAAATTTACATGGATGTTATCAGCTGTATTACAAATCACACCCTAGGACAGGTTGTGCAACCTGAGTGTTACATAACATCCAGCCACATTTATCTGAGACCGCTGCTCCCTGTGCATAATGCTGCAATGTTTGTTAAAGACATTCAGGCTTTTAAAGACCAAGATTTAGCATTTGAATTCCTAAGTGGAATCCTAGAGGCTGACTAAAGGCCACAAAATACTGGTTTAGCAAGACAGAAAAATAGATGACAGCAGTCTGTGCTGTCTTCAGGTTCTGACAGGACACAGCACTCAGTTTAACAGAGTGGCTCATCCCGTAGTAATTTCAGGTTGCTGTTATCCTCCCACGTAGGACTGGAAGGAGTGCTGCTTATGGCATGGTCGCAGCCTCCAGAGTGCCTCTGACACAGTTAAAAACTCTACTCACAAATTAGCACCAAGGTCATTGATGTAGACTATCCCTTAATTCCTTTCACAGCCAATGAGTATTAATTACCTGGTCCCTTCTGTCCAATTTTGTGTAAACTGGAGTGACTGCAAGCCCTTCCTAAACACCAGTCACACAAGGTTAAAGACTAAAGGTAACACTATGCTGGTTACAGGCAATCCTGCAATGCCACGTTCCACACCTCCTCTTGGCGTGTTCCGGGACCCCTGTACATGAGCTGTCAAAGGGAGGAAAGTAAATGCCAGTCTCAGGGTGTAAGCATGGAAATGCAACTAATCGCATCTTTCTGCTTGGTGTGAACATTCCACTTAACAGATGTGCTGATTTAGGCTGTTGTTATTCACTTGCTAGGAACACAGGTTTTACTGCTTTGTTGGGGTGTTTTGTTTTTTTTTCCTTTCTAAGTGTTCTGAGAAAATAAGAAGGTACCTCATTGGTATCGATATGGAAGAAATCACATCGTCTCTAGTTAGCAGCCATTGCAGCAATAGATAAAATACTGAAAAATGTTCACCCGAGGTACTTCCCGGTGAAGGCAAGCCAGAGCTTTGGGAGTACCTAGGAAGTGGTTGATGCAGAGGTTACGGAGAGCCTTTGGCATGTGGCAGATGGTCGAGCAAAGCAGCTTCACAGAGAGGGGCTGCTCCGAGGTCTCTCCTGATTCATTCAGCTCACTCTCGTACTTCACGCCATTCAGCAGGATATTGGCAACCTGCACCATAAGAACTGCCAGGTCAACAAGCACAGTAAGGGAAGCACAAACATCCTTTAAGTAGATGTATGCAATATTGCACACCTATCTGATCATCTGAAAGTTAAAGTCTGGGGCTGGAGTATGTTGACTTGGAGACTAAAAAGTGCCTTAGACTGGAACAAGTGTCAAATGGCAGCACTGCGCTGCAGCTTTCAGTATACTTGAAACAGTTCTCTTCCCTTCACTAGGGCACTTGGCAACCACATCCAGATGCATGGCCACAGAGGGAATGCATAAATTCCACTGCATTGAGCATGAGCTGTAGCCACATTCAGGTGAATGTGGATCCTGAAGTTTTAGAGACACTGAGGAAGGAGAGGACGAGTTTAATTGAAACACATTCTCATTGCTTGCTAACCTCGATGCTCAACCTCAAGTGTGCCCAGTATGTAAAATCCTGGCCCTAACAAAGTCTGCCCTCACAAACTGGGTCAAAGCACAGTAACAACAAACAAAACAAACAGAAAAAAAACACCCCCAAAAAAAATTTAAAAAAAGAAACCCAAACCAAAACAAAAAATAACAGAGGACAGTTTACCTCATCCCAGATCATAAAAAAATGGGCCAGCATGCAGAGGTCTCAGACATTCCAAGTTATCATCAACAGTGGGAGGTGAAGTCAGAGTCTTATCCCTCAGTAAGGGAAAGCTCACCTCCCTGATGGAGCCAGATGTAATGACTGCCATAAGGAGAAGCTCATGGGAGAATCCTATCCCTGGCCCTATTTTGCAGGTCTTTCTGTGGAAAGGGAAGATACAGGCTCAATAAAAATGTGACCTTTTCTGCTTTCATGTGGTAGCTCCCTTGGTAGTGAAGCAGGACTAAAAATACTGACCTCTCACACCTGGCCCAGTTAAGAGTGGGACATTCCCATTTCTGCCACCCTAACAAAGGCAGCTGACAGACTGTCAGTCATAATTCACATTCTACCCACTACTTTACTGACAGAGTCATAGCAGGTCTGCTGTTCCCATAATGACTTTTATGAGGAAGCTGTCACAAGAGTCTTTAATGAAAAATTTGTGCACCACACGTTTAAAACTGTATGAACAGACTAATAATACTCATGTTTACACAGACATATCATTGATTTCCTGCTCTTACCTGTTGGCTGAAGGTTACATTTCTCCTTCTGTTATTCTCTGGGCAGTGTCCTGTTACAGCATCTGGAATGGCCAAGGTCTGAGGTCTTTTCAAGATCCCCGATGACCGTGGCTTTATTGCATCCAGTGAACCCACTCTCAGCACATCACTGTCAGGCCCTGATGTTAAGCTGCTCTCTCCTTGCTCCAGAATTCCATTTGCTCCATGGAAACAGCCATCAGGCACCCGAGGAAAGCTGACACTGACAGGCTGCCTGGACAAACTAGCTGGAAGTGCCATGTAACTACTGTGCCCGCCTGTAAAACAGTCTATAAGCACACTGTCAATATTTGAAGTCCCAAAGGATGATGCAAACTCATTAATTCCTGTCAAAGAATTGTCTCTGCTGATAAAACTCCCATATTTTGGCGTGAGTGGGCTCATGGGGGAAACTGGACTTGTAAAACTTGCCTGTAAGTGAGCTGAGTTATGAGAAGCAGAGTTTTCATTTACACTGTCCTCAAAGAAGAAAGGTGGAGAAGGAGGGAGAGGAAGACTTGGACTTTTCATCACCTTTTTCTTCCTGTTAGAGGACTTTAAGGGTCTCTCTGGAATGCTAACTAGAGTCAGCACAGTAGCAATAGTCAGTACAACTGAGGTGAAGACATAGATGACACGAAGTTGCCCTCCTACAGCTTTTCCAAAACTGGTTTTATCCCAGTGTATTCCTCCAACAACATAACCAAAGCCACCTCCAAGACCTGGTGGAAAAACAGAGCTAAGATTATCTTTCCTATCCAGTCCCACAAGTTAGTAGCAGCACAGCATCTCTTGTCTAATGAATCATGAGTAGAATCTGACATTTCTGTTTTACCATTGGACCCCTTTTCATGTCAAATGCACTAATAAACACAGCTGTGCTACAAGGAAAGTCTGGATGTACCAACACGGTACAGAAAGAGGGAGCAAGTGCTGTGAAAGTGACAATACAAATAATTAAAAATTGTAATTTTTCTTTGCCAAGAACAAAACACCTTACCTTTAGCTATTTCAGTCCGTAAACAGAAGTGTCCACCAGCCTTGTGACAAGGCTCTGCAATCATTCAGCTAAGACTGTTTTCCTGAAAGTGAAAATCCATTTTCCTCATATGAGGAATGCAGATCTAACTGCATCCAAGACAGATCCATTCACTTCAGAAATGTAGCAAGCTCATTATGCAGCATTGTGTTGACAGTGCACAAAACTGCCACTGTGTTACTACTGATGAACAGGGAAGTTTTGAGAGCACCTCTCTCTCTCCATTCACATGGTGAAAGTCTTAAAACACTCTCCTTTCTTACTCACAAATACATTCAAGAGTGTGGAATATTCTCCTAGAGAGGACAGCACAGCAACTGAAGATGACAGCAGTGAGATCACAGCACCCAGTATGCACTTTCGCCTCCAACAGAGCAATTACAAGACGCATATTCCACACCTGCAGGAAGCCAAACCTCCTCCCTCAAGGGATAATTTTATTTCCATAGGTCTTACAAAATATGTGACGGATCTTCAGATGAACAACCCAGGACTGTACCTTGTTTGAGTTGTGGTAGTTACAAAAACCTTTTGCAATACTTAGATTTTTTTTTTCATGGTTAATTAGTGATACCTCTCAGTATTTGGTCATCATGCTTATTCAGGAAAAGACCAGTGATTTACATCCTGCTTTCTCACAGCAGGGCTTGTTTACTTAGGGCTCACATCTCCCAGGAAGCACCAAGAAAACATACCTGCTAACAAAGCGTGGATGTTGAGGCCCCTGTCTTGATCCACCGGGCTGCACACATCCATCATGTAGGCATGACTGGGATTGTCTGCTGAATCTGCACTGAAGTCCATGAGGACAACACCACAGACTGTAAGGATGATCCCCCATTTGTGGTTATTCTCAGTGTCAGACAAGGCACTCCCTATATCTTTGCCATTCAGCATAAGTGAGAGCCCAAGCAATGCTCCTGAGAACAAAACCAAAACAAAATCAGTCACTATTTGTAAGCAAAAGAAGCCTGCAGAGCTCCAGGCTCTAAAATCATTATTCTACCAGCAAGCACTATTGCTCTTGTTCAGATCAATGCAGCCTGGGAAATTAGTGTGGCTTACAGGATATACATAGTTCTTTTCCACTATTTGAGCTTAACAAATGTCTAGAGTTTGCTTTGGCCAAAAGCATCCACATTCTTGACCCTCAAAACATCATCCTTTCAGACTCTGAGAAGCTTTTATACGTGGACCTCCAGCTGCCAAAGCATCAGCTCAATGTCACTCACCACCTTCTTCAGACCCACAATACCCAACAACCCAGGAGGATTTTTTCAGCTTAGTGCCACAAGGGATGTCACAGAAGAGAGATGCACAACGTTTTGAAGAGTTATGCCCATCATTTCTAGAAGACACACCTACTGCTAAGACCAGAATGAAAGGTCTTCTCCTCCCAAATCTTGATGTGCATCTGTCACTCCAGGCTCCCAGCAAAGGCTGTAGCAAAAACCCTAGAAAAAACGAATCACCAGTGAACCAATGTCTCATGGAGGAGTTAAAACAGGCATGCCTTAAAAGGCAATTAAAGGCAGGACAGCACAGTGCAGTGACATCCTCAGTCAGCACTGGTCACCCAGGGGCACATACAGGACAAAAAGTGAATAACATAATGTGCTGCTGCTCACTGCAAGGCACTTCACTCTGCATCAGTAACACAGAGTTTGACACAAGGTGAAGAGTCAGAGTACAAGTTACACATTCTTAAGCACTCTGTTGCTTACAAGCTATTTCATTTATCCTATATTAGATGTGAGATCCCCTGCAGGATTAGCTTGGAAAACAGCAGGAAGCAAATATGCAAGTAGGAAAGGTACCTGTATTAATCTGTGCAAGCCTGCTAGGAGAGGCCCATCTCTTCTTCTGAAGCACATGTTGTGAGTGCAAGAACAGGCAGAACTAAATTTTCCAAGTGGTATCCATAGTGATGGATACACTCCCAGCCCTGCCTTTGTGCTAAGGCAAGTAATCCAATGCTCGTATCACCAGTGGTCAATGGTCTTTCATCATTGGAACACCTCATTTGTTTCAGAAAGTTAAACAGGAGAAAGCAATCCCACTCTACTTTTTCTCACACACCTTGAAACTGTCTCTGTATGCCTTTTTTCATAGGGACATAAATGGATATACCGATCCTCTTATGCTTGTTTTTAAATACACGAATAGAGAAACCAAAGCTTACCCTCACACAAGTTTTAAGAGGTCGAGAAGCTATTAAAAGAACAGATCTTTTGAGCACATTGGTCCTATTTCAGGTGGGGCACAGCAAATATCCTCCTATTTGTTTGTCTAAAATTATGGTTAGTATTTCTTAACCTCGTGAAAATATACTCAAGAACAGCTGAGGTACTGCAAACAAAAAATAAAAAAAACCCTGTGTAGTGGGAAAAATAAGAGGGAAGAAAAGTTACCTAATATAGGGCTGATGAACCACACCATTCCATACAGTTGGTCTGGAAGCCCCATCTGGAGCAGCACAGGGGTAACATAGGCTGTTTCCATGGCATAGCTGAATTCAAGCCCAAAGAGAATGCACCCATTGAACAGGAGTTCCAAGAAAGACCTCTGAGGCTGGAGATCCCCAAAGTCAACCAGATCAATAGGACATGGAGTATTTGGCGGTGGCGGCGGCGAAGGGCGGATGTGCTTCCTCCTTTTCGGGTGTCTCTTGAAGTTGTTGGCCCGGTGACTTATGTGCCGTGTGGCCAGTCCAGAATAGCCTGGAACTGGTGACCTCCAGACTTCCTGAGAAGCCACACCTGACAAGAGTGCAGCATCACTGACAGGGCTTGGTGCAGATGGTGGAATCATCACGGGTTTGTCTGGAAGACAAATAGCTCAGAACAAAATGGTCGATTAAGAAGAACTTTGCTTTATTTCTTTTACTGAAGTTCAAGTAATTTCTCAACATTTCACATATGAAGTGTGGCCTTTGTGTTAATTACAACCTCTTCTTCCCATCTCTCGACAGAAGGCATTTGTGTTTTATGAGCGCATCTCTGCATCTTTGCACAAATGAGACACCAGAGATACTGTCTAGGTTACCTAGGTATTGCCTACCACCACAGGGGATTAAGATTGAAATACTTAAAACAATTAACAGCCACATACATCACACTTTCCAGAAGTTCCCAATGGGTCAGCAAAGGGTTTACATTTACGTAGAATTCATTTAAGTTAAACTCACTCAAGCTGAAAAAATAAATCCCAATCTCAGTCTGTGTTTACAATAACGCAAAGCTGTGGCTTGGCAGCAGATTCCACACCCCTGTTGCAACGTGAAATCACTTTGGTAAAAAATCCTTTTGCTACTGATCCTATCACTCCTGCTGCCTGTGCTGAGGCCAAGGCTTAACGCAAAACCTTTTTCTCAATGACCAAGTTCGGTTTTATTCCTATTTCCATTCCTGAATTCAGCAGAGATATCTCCACTGCAAGGACAGGGTCTGATCCTTAGGAACTGAATCATGAGAAGAAGATACATACCCCACAAGCCACCCTCAGAACTGCTACTCCTCTTTCATTGCTTAATGGTACTCAAGTGCTGAATCGGCTCCTCGGATCTCATCAGGATCACTCCTGTAGCCAAAGCATGCACAGTGTGGTGGGTAAAACAGCCAAATGGTTTCCAAAATAGCACATCAGATAGATGCCAACAGATCTGCTGCATAAACGAATCACATGTGATTTCTTGACCCTTTTTGCCAGAAATGGAAACAGCTCATGAGTGAAGTCTGACCTTTTCTTTATGCCTTCTTGCCCACGGACCAAAGCTGCTGCTGCACTAGAATGGCTCCACATTGCCCCATCCCTCTTCATAAAACCCTCACAACTGCACATTAGTGAGTAAAATAAGTCTCTTACTTTTTGATTACAGTTTCCCTGGGGAAAAAAACTCCCATTCTTCTACTCTTTGGTTGTACAGAACTCCCCTAAATCTCATGTTTTCTGCTTCTTCCTCCAGCACATTTCACACACTGGTCTTTCTTCCTGTAGCCCTTAGTCTACACAAAGCCACAATTTATTGCATATCCCCAACTATTACCAAAAGCAGAACTCCGTAAGCCCGTGTTTACCATCACGGTGACCCAAGCACTGTTAAGCATGGTGGATGATGCCTACACAGACCAATCCCCAGCTCCATGAGAGTCCAGAGATACTGCACAATACAAAACTGACTGCCAAGCACCTCACAGAAGACTGCAGCTGGAGTAACTTGAGTGCATTTGGGGCCTGAGGAGGATAAGGAAGAATGAGAGTGAGAAGACATCTATTGAAATATTGCTAACATTGTATCAAGGGTTTCCTCGAGACTGCTTCTCCTCAGACCAAGCTGTATATAATGCAAGAGAGAACAGGCAATTCATAACCCCAGCTGCACATCTTGACAACCCTCACGTCACACAGCACCAACAGCAAGCTGCATCTTGCTGGGACAGCTCATTAGCCACAAAGTCCCATGCAGGGACCAGCAGAAAGAGAAGCACGTGGAGATTTCATGAAGATGTCTGTACCAGAGTTCCCCTTGACACTGTTTCTGCAAATTACTGAAAACAACTTAAGACTATGTCTCTCACAAGCAGAGTACTTACTTTGCAGAGCACCTTTATCAGCCTCCAGGACAAAGTAATTTCCTCACAATGAGAATTTGTTAAAAATGAGGAGATAGCTGAAAGAAGACATAATGAAAACCCAATCAGATTCATGACAGTTGCTCTAACAACCCTTTCACAGAGCCATGACAATGAAGAAGAGCTAGCAGCCCCCTTCACTATTATTATACTTTGCCATTTGCACACAGGGTGTTATACTAGATCCTCCTTTATCTTCCTGCTCTTTACTGTGTATTGGAAAGAGATTGCATTCCAAGTCGTAAGTGGCAGCGTTTTGGTGACATAAGGAAAGAACCCCTATGCATGGCTCAAAAATGCACGTGGTGATCTGCAATTACTTGGAATGAAAAGCTATTATTGACAGCATGTCACTGGTCCAGCAGAAAATCAGTGTAGAACTATGAACTAAGCCTATATTCTTCACCCCCCATTTTTCTCAATTTACTGGTTGTTCACCGGAAGACATCTCAAACCTGCCCTCGGGTAAATCTACCTGGTGATCACAACAGCAGCAAGGCAGGAAACCTCTCCTTTAGTGGGGCTGTTAGCCCTCAGTGTCAACAGTTATTTTGGATTTTTGGCACTCGACGTTTGTTATACCAACAACTGCACATCACAATCTGGAAGGCGATGCTGGCTCTGCTGGCTGCTATCCGCACAAGCGTGTGTGCACAGGCAATGTACTTGGCACGCAGGGTCGCCTGCCCTCACCACTCCTCCTGGGCACCGCTACGCCGAAAATAAGTCTTTACTTTTCTGGCAGAATCTGGTTCCAATTTTGCTGCGTCGGGTACCGAGATCTCCAAAAACCCCCAGTCATCGGCGCCGCAGGGGAAGGCCGGCCCTGACCCCGGTGCTGAACCGGCCGCCGCCTGCCCATCCTTTGTGCCGGCCGGGCAGGAGCCGCGCCGGGAGCTCCGCGCCACCGCCCCGGGGCGGGGCCGCCGGCCCCTCACGGCCCCTCACGGCCCCTCACGGCCCCGGGCCTCGCGTCCTCCCCGCGCCGCCGGCGCGCAGCGACCCCCGCACTGCCGGCCCCGCTCCCGCCCCGCCGCCTCACCTGCCCCGGCCCGGTCCGGCCCGGCCCGGCCCGCACTGCGCCGCGCCGTGACGCCAGCCCGGCCCCGCTGACGCGGCCCGCCCCCGCCCCGCCATTCGCCGCCGGCAGCGGCAGCGGCCGCCCCCGCCCGAGCCGCGGGAGGGTCCCGGCAGCCGCTGCCCCCGCACCGGCACCGCCTCCCGCGGAGAGAGCCCGAGGCTGCGGCGGGGTCGGCGGGAGCCGGGTCGGAGAAGTCGCCCCCTCTTCACGTCGGTACCCACCGCCCCGCGGCCTCGGTGCAGCAGCGCTCGCTGCAGCGGCTCCCGCCCCGGACAGATGCCGCTTCCGGGCCCTCATTCCCAAATTGGCACTGGTGAGGCGGATCGTGATATTAGGAATTTAGCGGGTGCAGAGATATTTTTTGATAGGCCTGTAGAGCAGCTGCCACAGAACATGCTGCACTTTTCCATTTAACAGTCTTCCCCTTTCTAAGCTAAAGAAATTAGGCAATTTTATTTTATAGTGCCATATTTTGGGCTTGTGTTTCAAATTTCCTCATGGTTTGCAAACAAAGATGTAACTATGTAGTGCAGTCTGCTGTATTTTTAAAAAACTTCAAATTCAGAGCCTAAATCATTAAGCATTCTTAATTTTATCTTCAGAGGTTACAATAACACTGCAAGAATCCCTAGTATATATTAGTATTTAGGTCTCGTAGAATTTCTTGTAGCAGGAAGATGGCACATAAATCACCAGTCACAGTAGGAATAAAAGGTATTGTGCCATTTGTCTGTAGAAAACCAGCTGTAATTCATGTGATAAAGGGTGCAATCACATTTGGAAAAGATGCCAAAGAGCACTGTCTGAGGCAAGTAGGGTTCAGCTAGGGGACAAGCTCACATAAAGCCTGACAAGAAATTGTGACAAACTGGGATAATCTTGCAGCACACAAGGACAGGCACAAGAGATCACTATGCATTCTTATTGCCACAGATTTCCTGCCACCTGATCTGCATTGTTCATTTTTTTGACATCGGTTTGGCCATTATATTGGTCAAGTATCCTTCATCAGTGTTTATGTAATTAAACAGCAGTGTAAGGGACCTGTGTAACAACACTAACGGTTATTCACTCACAGCACAACACAGGGCAGAAGGGGGTTTGTACTTCTCTAAATGAAAAGTGGGACTGGGTTCCTCACCTATCCTCAAATGTTCTTCTTCAAAAACCACATCCCAAAAAGCATGTCAGCAGTCCCAGCAAAACTCTCCCCTTTGCTGTTTTGTAAGACAGGGCTCTCTGTAAACACCTTGTTCCCAGGCTGACCCTAAGGTATGTACCTGATTCTGCCAGATTAGGTAAAACTGAGCAAGAAACTTGGCATGCACTAGCATTTCTGCATTGCTGTTTTCAGCAATTTGATACAGTGCTCCTTTTCATCTCCTTCTCCCCTGTCAAAATGCTCATGCAAGATAAACTAAACAGAGATGAGAGTCCATCCAATGTTACAGATGTCGTATTTGAGTAATGGAATAATCTCAAAAATACACCTACTTGCCCCAAACAGCATGTCTTCCATGCCAGACACCATTGCAGTCTTCTATTGAGGCTGCTGCAGGTTCCCCATTTTGACCTACATTCTATCCTCAGTCCTCCTGGCAGATCTGAAGCTATTTTGGTACTGGGATGTCCCTCACCTGTCTGTGCTCAGCTTTTCCTTTTGCCTCCCTGGATATGGAGCTCCTGAGTCTCCATCAACCCAGCCTTGCCACATGCCATTTCTCAGTGCTGATCCATATGGCTGTGGCCACAGCAGGATGTTGTGTCTGCACCCAGGTCTCATGCATAATATCCACAGTAGTCACTTCTCCACTTGCTGCCTATTGAGAGAACAAACTGGTTTTAGAAGCCACATTCATAATGAACCGATTAAAATCATTGCTGTTGCTCTGAAAGAAAACAATCACATTCTCATTCAAAACCACAGGTTAACAGCATCCCTTTCATATACGTGCCTCCAGTGTCACAGCCACTGGAAAGATCCTTCATGCTCTGAGCAGCAAAGGCAAAAAAAACCAAAAAAAGATTTGAAACCCTAAGGATGAAGGACAGGAACAGAAGCAGGTCCAGTCAGGTGGCACAGCTGGTAAGGGAACATGAGCAGGCAGGTCTGCTGCCAGAACAGACAAGTGGAGCAAGAGACAGCAGTGCTGGGAGGAGCCATTGCCATCAGAAATAGTTGTAGGAACACCAGCTACTTCTCACCCAGCTTCTGTTGCTCCAGGACAGCTACGTGGGCTGGGACTATGCCTGTCACACACCCACAACTGTTAACTGCCTGCTTTGATAAAGACCCAGGCTCAGCCACCCCTGCAGTGACCACAACTGAGAAGACAGCACAAAAACCCCTGCTCCCATCAGCCTCAGTCCAACCACTACCCATGTGCTAGAGAGCTCTGCAAACACTGAGAAGATCAAAACAATACTTAAGAGTCCCATTCCTTGTCATCAAGGATGACTTCTTGTTCCACCTGGGCATGGAGAGTGGGTTATATCATTAATGCTGGCAGGCAGTCATGGCCATTTTATACAATGCTTTTTCCTCATAAACATATTTGAGACATTAAGCTCATGTTTTTTACACAGCCAATTAAATCAAATTGTCTGCTCAAAACTTACACAGATTACCTCTTACACCATTTAGCACAGTTTGTCCACTTGGGGACAGTGGGACAAGGGACTCTAGTCCTTCCCAGGGTAACAACAAAGGAGAGAACAAAAGCAATTCCTGCTGTGCATTCGTTTATTAGCATCCTTTGGGCTTTAGACAAAACAGAAACCACAAATCTCATCTTCTCTGTGAGCTTGCACATAAATGGCTGTTGAAATGTAAAGTTACTCATTTACTTTGTACTAGTTTAACCCAACAATGTTCAAAAGAGCAGGTTTTGGTGGTGAATACCTACTGCTATGAATCTGTGCTGTTCCCTCCTAATTTCTCTGGGTGCAAGATGGTTTGCATTCACTAAACACTTTTGTTAAGTCTTTCCACAAAGCAGCTTCTGACAGCATATTCATCTCTGCTCATTTACAGCTTGATGTTAGGCTCACTGTTTCATTTGCCAGCAGGCCTCATTATTTGCTTTGCTCAGATCAGACCATTCCTCTGTTTCTTGGAAACCTCTCTTACTGTCCCCATAATCCTTTCCTCTGAAGCAAACATTAGCTCCAGTTGAGTGAAATTCTGTGCAAGACACCAACAGAGAGTATGTTGTTCTCCCTCTTGAAGAGCGGGGTTTCAGTTCTGTGATGCTGGGTGTTCCTTTTTATCCTTTTATCTTAAAATTAATTTAAAACATTTTTCAGTTCAGTGGATCCACGATGTCATTCCATGATCCATCTGGAACTGGCAGCTTCTTTTCCAAACGTGACTTGATGTTTTGAGGGGAAGAGATACAAAGTCTGTAGCAAACAGACTTGCCATGGAAGTTGTTTGGGGGCTGCTGCTTCAGAACACCCAAAGGCCACATGGATGCTGGAGCAAAGATTAATCTACGCTCAGTGACCCAAGGAAGGAGAAGCCTGATGAGTTACCAAGTTCTTGTGTCTGCAGAGGGACCTGTGCACACACATTACAAGCTCTCCTCCACTTCCCACAGAACAACAGGCAGCCTGCTCCTATACAAGTAGAGTCATCAGGGAAAGGCTATGCTGGAAGAGATCACACCAACCCCTCTTCCTTCAGGCAGACCAGGAATGTGCATGTTCTGCACTGCTGTGTTTCTGTGGGAGACCGTGGGCACGGCTGCAGAGAGCTCCTCAGAGCAAACCACGCAGGCTTGTCATAGCAGTACAGCTCAGATGCCTTGAAAAAAAGGGCTGCCTTGCTAATTTTGTAAGGAAACATCAGAAACTGTATTCCCTTCCGAAGACACAAGGAGTGGGAAAGGCTCTCCAATTAAGTAACTTTTTTTTTCTAATTTATCAGAATTCACTTCATTTAAAGTGTGTGGGGGAGCTACTTAGTGTGGAGGACTTCCATTTTCCCCCTCTTGAGCTCCACAAAAAAGGAGGTGGGGTGACAGGCAGAGCAGTAGGTGAGGAAAATCCAGAGCAGCATAGGTAACGGAAAGAAAAATTGCCAAGCCTATCTCCAGTCAAATTGCACAATTTCCAGGTTAGTGATGCTGTCATATACTGGACAGCTTTCACTTCCATAGCACAGAAAAGACTAAAGCTTCCCTGTGCTCAAAATGAAACACTGAGTATTTCTTACTGCTTAGGAGGAATATGTGGTATAGCTTAATCTGTCCTTTCTGACCACCCCAACCTGGCAATAACCCAGAAGAAACTAAATACCCTTCTTTTCCTACTGCACATTGAAATGACAAGTTAATTATTTTCCATGCACTAAAGTGTTTCAAAAGGAAAAACAAAGCAGCCTTTGCCTGGTTTGGGAGAATGAGGTTCAAGTTTGCAGGGTCGAGGGCAGGGGGTGGTGGTGGGGTTGGAGGACCACTCCTTATTAGCTAATTATTAAGCAGAAAGGTTTGATTAAAGTAATGTCCTAGTTTTGGCCAGGGCCTTAATGTTATTCAATACCCCTTCAAGCCATTGCCAGGGATGGGGAAAAGTCTTCTCTGGCTTCCAAGAAGAAAGGAGTTCCTTCTGGTGGGAGAAAGGGTGGCAGGTGAAACAGTCCAGTATTGTTTTATTTTACACGTAAATTGTTTCTTTGTCTTATACCTTTTATTACTAATATTGTTGCTGTTACTGTTCCTTTTCTTATCTCATTGCTATTTCTACTAAATTGTTCTTATCTCAGCCTGTGATCTTTGCCTTTTTGCTTTCCATTGGAGGAGGAGCAAGCATCAGCATGGATTTAGCAGGACTACTAAATTGGGGAATAGCATTCCTGAGCCACAACAAGAAAGCACTCAGAATTCATGAGAAAGCTGAGATCTCTTACCCATTTGTTTCCAGTGGTTAGCTCTCACTGAAAGAGTATTTGACTGAGTCATGTATGTTGTACTAAGCCTCAGTACCACAGCTGATTTGGCAAACCCATTGCCAGTGATATTAAACAGCACATGTTTTTTCACCACCTTGTGCTTTCAAAGTGTTTTAGATAAATATATATTTATGTGTACACAAACACAGCGACTATCTTAAGTTCTTTGAGCTGTGTAGGATTTAGTGCCATGGAAGCACGACTTTTGTCTGACATGAAATAAATTGCCCGTGAAATTTTGGGTGAGTTTTCAGAAGGGTTTAGAGGAAAAACAACCACTCATCTTACAGGACTTTTTACAACAGCTTCTTTGTTGCTGTATCTGAGACCAGAGTGTCCTGGTCTGTAGCATCTTCCTATTCTACTTAAGCAGTCACTGTATTTTAGCAAAATCATACTTTGAGTAAACTACAGTCAGGAACTCTTACGGAGGAGATCCAAAGATCTCAGCTTATGCCTAGAGAAAAAGGTGTCAGCACCTGCCTTTTCTCCACTTCTACACAGACATGACTCCAGATATTTCCATGCACACAAAACCGGCAAGGGGAGAGGGAAGGAAGGTCAGCCTTGAATTGGTCAGACAGTTGAACGAGATGATAGTTGGAGGTCCCTTCATACTGAACTATTCTATTTTGTTCCCCAAGATATTTTTCCTGAGAACTAGACAGCAGCATGATTACTTAAGAAGCTAGGAGTAAAGCCCTGTATACTTGCTATTGAGCATCAGGCCCACCTCTTTTAAACAGTCTTTTTCCAAGCAAGGCTGGAATTACTCCAAATTTTCTTGTAATCCCTCAGAAAGTTTGATGGAACTCTTTCTTATATGCAGTAAATTCCTCATTCTGTCCAGTGCAGTTAACAAAAATTCACATTATTGATCAACTTCCTTGGTGCTATCATTCTTTTGCACTATAATAATGTAAAACAGATCAACCCTTGACCACCTGTAAGTTTGCAAATCAGGGACCAAGACATTTCTTCAATAGCAAGTTCATTACAGTCTTAAACTTATTTAAAATTAGTTCAGCTAATGACAAAAATTGCTAGAGTTAGAATCATGGAATATCTCAAGCTGGAACTGACCCATAATGATGATCAAGTCCAGCTCCCTGCTCATCACAGTTCCACCTAAAACTAAACCATATAACAAGACATTCCTTGAACTCTGACAGGCTTGGTGCCATGATGACTTTCCTGGGGAGCCTGTTCTGGTGACCGCTCATCCTCTCAGTGAAGAACCTTCTCCTCATGTCCAATCTGAACTTCCCCTGGCTCAGCTTCATTCCATGACCTCGTGTCCTATTGCTGGTTACCACTGAAGTTCCATAGATGAATACAGGTGTTCACCATACAGGCTGACACGTCCTCTAAATCCCAACTGTACCTGCTCCTTTTGCAGTCCACTTTTCCAGATCATTTCTAGAACCAATTCCAGCTTGTCCTCTTCCTTTGAACTCTCCCTGTACATCTGTTCCAGGCATATGAGAGCTTTTGCTCCATTGTTAAATCCAAATGAAACTCTGCTTTCCACAACATTTACACTACCAGTTGAAGAAGAAAATTTACATTTCTGTAAATGCCCAGTCATGCCAATAAAGTCTATGGCCTATAGTATTGAACACAGTGTAAATACAGAGTAGGACAGAAAAAAAGAAGCAAGTTCAAACAAGGTGAGGTGCATTTCAATTATATGTTCTTAATGCTTATATGGTAAGATGAGCTTACCACGTAAATTACACCACCCCAGCATCCCTTACCTGCCAACTGAGTAGGCGTAAAGAAGTTGGTGGGCAGTTAATACAATGTAAGAACATAAAGAAACCTTGTATGTGCCAGCCTGAGCACCACCTCCATATCTGGCCCTCAGCACATTGTCATATGAGTTTAATAGCCCAGATAAATCAGTTCCTGAACCGAACTCCTACACTGGTTATATTAGTGGATTCAATTAAGCATTTAAAAAGGCACTCGAATTTTTACTTAGGAAAAGGAAAAACACAACCAAAAACCCCCTACCTAAAGCACCACCAGAAATAAGAACCAGCATTTTGCTGCAGAATGAAAAGCAATGCTAACAGCACTGACCTATTTTCATTGAAATTGAGTTGTCAATTCATTGAGAAAATAAATTCAACATAGTGAATTTATATTAGACTATATTATTTATATAGAAGATATGAACATGAGTCTTTAATATTCAGGAAAATTTCATTATTGCCACACTTCACCTAAACCATTCAAGTGTTGTGCAGTGACAGCCAAATAGTTTTTCTTCCAGTAGTTTGTACTTGATTTGACTCGTTTCAGCTCAGACATTTCCACAACAGCAATGCCTACACATTCACTCCTTTGCTGCCCGGAGCTTTCTGCAGACTGCTCAACAAACACTTCTATTTGCTTCTGCAGAACAAACTAGTGCTGCCCTCAGAATAATAGGAGGACGTTTATCCAGCTCCTGGCCTCACCAACCACCCCTTCAATGGCTGGGCTCTCACGGACAATGAAAACCCAACAGTTCAGAGAACTAGTCACTAGAGGGCACTTAGAGAATCCAGAAGACTGAGAATGTGCTTCGGATCAGAAGGCCACGACAGTTTAAAGAGTCCAAATGACGAGATTTGCATTTACTTCCTAAGCAAACTCCTGCAACCAATATTTTAAGATACAAAACCAGGGAAATAATTATATTGCAGATTATGATCTTTATCATAGTTCATTTTTCCATCAACTGAATCAAAGCAGGCTGGGTAAAAACTCTCCTCTGAGACAACACACAGAGTAGGCTACATTGGCCATGCACTTCTGGACAGATGTTGAACAAAAGTGTTAATTGTTGGCATGTAAGATAGGAATCACATAAGGTATTGGCTGTAGCTTCTGGGTGCAGCTTCAGGGAAAGAGGTGCAGGAACACACAAACCAGTGTGGCAAACTCACTGAAATACAGCATTTCATTTCACTGCAGTGCCTCAAATTGACTTTGCATTTTACAAGAGACAAGGATGTGATTATGCCCCAGAGGCCTTGCAGATTTTATTCTGGATGTGACAAACCACTGTAAGGTGACAGGTGCTGTGGCAGGAAAACAGAAGCAAGAATCTTGGATGGTGGAACTTGCAGTCACCTAGAGCAGGCACAGGCTGTATATACTTGAGCTCTAAACTTAATTCTCATTGAAAGATAGCACATAAATAAAGACTGCTCTCATCCCTGCTGTCTTACCTGAAAAGCTCAGTTTTTTGCTTCTTCTGTTAATTGTAAGCTGCAGCTTTCAGCCAGTACATCCTGTCTTTAGGAAGATTAAAATTTTCCTGGCTACCACGAGTCTTATTTCTGTATACTTCTGATCTTCTGCTGGAGAAAGAAAGCAGAATTCGTGATCAGTGAGTTCTGCAAAACCTCAAATCATTGCTTTGTGAAGGCCAAGTGCAGGGCAGCACAAGGAAGGGTTGGGCCACTTCTGTACCATGGGCTGACAGGAAGAGGTGGTGAGATGAGCACAGGTCACAGCACCTGGCCATGGGCAGGGGTGGTGAATGGTGACCCTGACACGTCTGTCACACACTATCAAAGCACTGCTGCACTGGGCTGTGTTCTCTAGCAGGGGCTTGGGCTGGCTCAGTGCCCAGACAAAGATGGGGCAGTCAGAGGTCACAAAAAACAGCAGAATGGCACTGAGTGGTACTTAGTGGACACTGCAGGAAGACCGAAGGTGTGCCTGCCTCTTGCTAAGTATTCATTAAAACTTTGATTTATAAATTGGCTCTGTACCTTGTCTAAATTGACTTTGGAAGCCTATGGGAAATACCGCCCCACTTCCCTGTATTTGCCACAGGGGAAATGAGAAACCACTGGGTCCCTGGGGCTAATTACTTTCTTCAAAACCCAGCATTGCTCTGTTTCTGACTCAGCGCAGCATTCAATTTTCTGCTGAGATTGTATCTATATCGCATTACAGGATGAGTTGCAATAGCACCTGATGTTAATTGCAGTGCACAGACTGCTCCCTTCTCTCCTTTACACCAGTTATCAAGAAAAACCAGAAAGTCCACTTCTGCTGGTTTTAATTTAGCCTCTTCCATCCATACAGAGTGCCTGTCAGACAGGAGAGGCAGGGGCTGTCATCCTCTTTCTGCCTGAAAATATCTAATAACAAGGTAGAGACTAGCTGGATGTCTACATGTAGATGTCTACATTCCATCCCAAACAATCAGATACCTTATGGAGACAGAGACGTTGGGATGCATGACAGCCACTCAGTGTGAACAGATACAGACAGGTACCATAATATTCCTGGATTGCCCCAAAGCCAGACAGCCTTCCTTGCCTCTTGTATCCACTGAAAGTAGAGAAAAGACAGAGATGAAGTAACAGAAAAAGGACATCTCCACGCTGCTCTCAAAGCTTGTCAGTCTCTTTCAGGGCCTATGCCTGCCTGAAACACCAAAGCAGCCCTCAAACGCACCAGAATACAAACCACAGAAACAAGAAGGCGCATCCTGACTGGACAAGTGTATATGGCTCAACAAATTGTCCTGTGGGAACTAAATTTGAGAACATTTGCTGGGTCATGAGTAAAATTTACCTTTTCCTGGAGCATAGTGAAAGGGATGAGGGGGTTGAACATCTTATCATTATTTTGTTTCCCTCCTAAATGCCCACCTCTGACAGTGGCATTCCAGTACTCACCATATATCATATGAATGCTTGTTTCTGACAAGTCATTTGCTAGCCTGTCAATTGCCAGCCTATCATTTCCCACTCCCCTTCTGCCAGTAGCAAGCAGGATTTCTGTCATTTTCAAGTGTTAACCAGCAACGGTAGCTGCCACTTGCTTGGCATCATATGTACACAGAAGAATGACAGGGATTTGTATCATGTGCCATATTTTCGGTGCACATTGAATGAACAGCATTAGAAGAAAATTAATTAATTAATTGGTCTAATGGAAAGCAATGCCTCTGGCACTAGCACTGGGGCCTTTGGATATTTTTGAGTGAGATCCTTCAAGCCCAGCCTCCCAGTAAAACAGCAGGAGGGCAGCCGTAATACGTCAGGTAGCAGTGCTGTTTCCAACAGTGGACAGTGGTTGCTGCCACTCACAAGTCTGCCTTTTACTTCTACTGCTGTAAATATCCTATTCACCTTGCCATGCAATTTGTTGAGTATTTTCAGGTGAGTCAAAGTTCTGTAATCATCTCTCTTCTGATTTCTCACCCTTTAGTTAAAGGCCCTTTCCCTGTTCAGCAGCCCATTGTTTTCTACTCTTTCCCCATCAGCAGTAACAAAATTACTCTGACTAGAGTCCAACTTGCAACATGATGTTTCCAACCTGGAGTTGCCCTGCGATTTGCCTTCATTCTCTTAGGACAGGGAGGTTAAAAAAAAATAGGACAGGAACAGAACATTCCTTCAAATAAACATTTGCTAATGCTCTTGAGCAAGAGAAATAGAACAGGTAGCAAACAGATTAACTATCTGCTACAGCAAATAAACAGCAGCAAACGTGCCCTGGACACAATTTGGATGGTATTTCTGCATTAAGTCTGATACTCTGATATATTAATTGATCTCTCCAACAAGAGCCATAACCTTTATATACAAAAATAGAGGTCATTCCTCAAAGTAATATAATTAATCTCCTGCCTGGTATAATAAAAACAGGCTTGCTGTTAGTTTGACTTCCCTACCCTTTTTCTTTTTTTCCCCTCTCCCATGAGGAGTAAGTGATTTTTGCAGGTACACAGTTACTCAGTTCATCAGTAAAATTATCTCTTTGGGTGTAGGACTAGCAGAGCTCGCTGAGCTCTCAGACAGCACAAGCATCTTCCATACACGTTCTCTTTTCCTGTTTGACTAACACCTGATTCCACAGACCTGTGCATGTCTACTGCTTGCCTCAGTAGCTTATTGCATCAATTGATCTTTTCTAACTCTGAAAAACTCTTATTTGTCCTGGAAACTTTGTGCATACATTTTCCTCAACAGAAGAGATGACCAGGGCTAGTCTCTCCCTCAGCTTTAAGGCATACTGGACAACACTGAGCCTGGATCTCTCCTCAGAATTAATTTCCCTTGAGAATTTCAAAAGGGCAGAAGCATGAAGATGCTGTGGACAGGTGCGGTTTTTACCACTGTCAATTTTGTAGCTAAAACAACAATCTGTGTACTGGTAGTTCTGTACAGGAAGGGGGATCTAGAATTCTGATGTGCTTTTATCACATGTATCCCTCCCAGAATTGCCAAGTTTGACAGCTGGCATAGCCAAACGTCACATCAGTATTCTCAGAAAACAGATTCATCTTAGATTGCCTCTACTTGTCACACCAACTGTATCTTCACCAAGACAATCATTATCTTTGTTACTCTTCTCCAAAATGGAATTTGCTTCCCTTTGCAACTCCCTATAAACTCATCAGCCCTTGGACACTGTCTAACTTTGCTCACCCCTCCATGGATACTTACAGGTAGAACACATCCAGCTGGAAAGGGTTTATTACACGTTTGTTGTCTCAGCCACTGCTACAAACTCCTGATAGGAGACTCCATAGAAAACGGGAGTTGGGAAGGGAGGTTCTATTAAATGGACTGTCCACAATCACAGAGTCTCCTCAGAAACCCTGACTGTCACCTTCTTCTGTGGTCAGTTGACAAAAGCAAGGGATGTCATGTCCTCTAAAGTGTAAATCAGAACAGCTGTTTCCCTCTTTGTTTTGCACAGAGTGCACCTGGGTAGCAACACACACATTACATAATAGTACATCAGAAACTGAAAGGAGACAGATTGCTAAACTCTTCTATGTGGATGAGATTTTTTATTTCCATCACCTGATAATTTAATTGCTCAATTAACTCTGACTGAATGCCTTGGCTGTGGAAGAGGAATGTTCCCTTGCAGGTCATGGTAAACCAGACAGGAGGCAAGTAAGCAATGCAAAGGTAAATGATTCCTCTACAGCAAACGAAGTGCATCATCCAGTTGTGTTTTCTCTCCTTGCTCCTCATGTTTTAGAGATAGAACAGGCACCAGACAAATAAAAGACGATAAAACTCTGGTCAAAAGCCAGTATCACAGGCCTCGCCAACATGTTTTAAATCCAAAACTTTCTTAGTCAATTCAAACCTAGCTTGGACATTTCTTTTTGCATTTCTGAAATTCCATAATATGCCTAATTTATCTCCTCCTTGAGGAGGACTTTGAAACCTCTGCTGCACCACTGAAAATTATACTCTTGTTTTTCTTTACCCAAGAAGCAAGTGGAAAGGATGCCACTGAAGTGGCACTTCTTGACCCTCCTGGAGCAGGTCGGAACTGACTGAAGGCCTGGGGATGAAATCCTTGTGCATCAGCAGCCCGTACCTCAGAGGGCTTCGGTTCCAATGAACATGAATGAGCAGCCTGTAGCCATTATTGCAGCAGACAACACATAACTTAATCATGCCTTCTTTCATAAATACAGCAGTCAGGTTCATAAACTTGTGTCTCTGCTGCTCATGTCAAAACCTGAGTGCTCCTGTGCAATTTATGAAATCATGTTAGATTATTTATTTATGCTATTTCTCATTTATATATTAGTGGGCAAAAATTTCTATTAAAAATAATTTAAAATTGCTTAGGGATATAGGAGAGTCTGTATCACTGGAGACTTTTAAGATTGTCTGCCAGGATGCTTGAGAGCACGTTAATGTTATTAGATCCTGCCTTGGGCCAAGGAGATAACACAGAGGAACTCTGTGACCTTGCAAGATCTTTTCTAGCTATTCCTGAATCATTCAATTAAAATGGCCTGGAAAAGCAGCAAACTAAAACCTGGTAAAAGAGACACTTCTCTATGTTTTCTGGAAGAAAAAAAAAAAGGCAAAAGAGGCTGGAAAAGTCTGCATCTAACAAAGTAATGAAAGAGAAAAGAGTTTACAATTGAAATCAGTGAGTACTAAAGGGAAAAACATCCTCTGCTGCATGATCCCTACTTAAGGTCTTCTCACGAACACCATCATTAAATCCCTACCCGTATTATAATTTTAAACAGCTCCTTCAACCTCCATTTGTGAACTTCCCCCGGTAGTGCTCCTTTCCATCCTCGTGAGAGCTCACATTAAGTCATTCCACAATGAGCCTTTCCTAAATGCCTCCCTGAAGCCACCTCTAAAACATGTGGGGGTGAAACAGAATTTACTTGGCAGATTACTGACCCCCTTTCACTCGTATTTAGGATGCCGAGTCTCCTGAATTCTTGGTCATTAGAAATCATCAGCCTGTTGATTCTACAAGTACTCACCATGCTAGAAAATCCTGTTTCTGCCTCATGCCATGCAAAGCCTGACTGGATGGTACTTTGACCTGAAAAACAAGAAACTAAGTAGGTTTGTAGCCAAACCTTGAGCTGCTGACTCTATCTGTGTCAGGAAAAGATGCATCTCTAGCAATGACAAATTATATCTAGAATGTCTTTTCTTAGACAGATCCTATAAATCGGGGCAGTTCAAAAGAGGTGAATTTAATTAGAAAACATTTGTCCCAAATGTCATACTGACAATCTTGGAAATTCAAGATTAATGAAAGTGAGGAAGAAGCTAAAAATAGCAGCAACTATACATAACCAGCTTGGGAAACGGATAACAGAAGTAAGAGGCAGTGAGGAACCGGAAAAGAAACTCAAACCAAAACAACCCCCTACCTTTCAGCAGACAATCAGAAGCATACATTAGTATAAAAACAAATGCATCAATCTATGAAAACATCTGTAATAATCAGATTGTCCATTATGACATTCACAGGGTAAAATCTGTCAACAGTAATACAGAAAAGGTAGGTATTTCTCATAGTTATTTCTTTTTTGGAATGCAAGATGGTGCATATAATATCATATATCATGTCATATATCATAGCTTAAAACAAAGTCAGTGATATTTAAATAGTACTGAAAGTGGGATATTATTAAATCAGCATCCTGGAGCCCTACGAGATGTCTGAAGATCTCATTGCCAATGCTCATTTTCTGCAAGTCATTGAAAAATAAGGAGGTTTCATAGGTCAGAGAGAAAAACTAATCTTTAGAAGTACAAACAGGACAATCCAGGACTAAGACCTCTCTCAAGTATTTGGAGACAATAGTCAAGAAATAGCTAAAATAACTCTTAAGTCTGCATCATGGAAAACTTTATTAAAAAACAGGAATGAGTTTAAGTGTCATTAAGAAATTGAGAGGCTTTGCAAGGAGAGACAAAGAGACCAAAAAAAAGTTACTTATGGCCTCTGACTAGAACTTCTCTGCTAGTAAACAAAATCTTGTGACATCAATAGTGACAGAACTCCAAGTAAAAGGAATTTTACTTTCAAAATGTTTGGATTAAGGAAATGCAATTGCAGCTTAATCTGTTTGGGATACCATCAGAAAACTGCCTTTAAGATTATAAATTTGCCTTTTTACTCCACCTAACTTACGGAAAAATCTGCAGAACATTTCAGTATGAAGATAGAACATTCTGGAAGAACTTGATGATTGTTACTTTACATATGAAAAGTGTTTCTATTCCATTCTTTGAGATTTTATCATGCAAATCATGCAGAAATGGGTGACTGAACATTCCAAAAGACTTAACCGTAACTTTTACTCTGTTTGCTTAAGCAAATACTCTGATACCTGTCACCAGTTCAAATTTAATCTTGTCCCAAGGCTAGAAAACAGGTCACAGTAAGTTATGTTTGCCTTTTTGTTGTGAAACTTCAATGCATTTTCATACCAAGGACACATGAAATAATTTCTAGGCCAGCTGACTTCACTGGTACCTCTTGACTGCTACAGGATTCTAAAATATTTGCCTTTTTTTGAAGAATGCAAGCACTGAAGGATAATTTGGTCCTTTAATTGTCACATTACCTAGGGACAATTTCTCTAAATGAGCCTGAAAGAAGTGCCAAGTTTTAATTTCACTATTACATGCAAACCTAAACCAGAGCTTCCCAGAAAGCCCCACAGTTCTGGTGTTTGAGATCTAAAAGCACTCTAGGTTTTATTTTGCGTTGGAAGCTCATCAGCTTTCAAGCACATTTCCACATTTATAAAGCAGTTGTGGAGAGCCAACACAAATGAATAGGCAGAAAGGCACAGGAAACCAGAACACTACCAATTACCTGCAATTGAATACTGTTTTGCAGAGAGACAATCACAGAATCAATTAGGTTGGAAAAGACCTTTGAGATCATCAAGTCCAGCCTATGACCCAACACCACCTTGTCACCCAGGCCATGGCACTGAGTGCCGCATCCAGGCTCTCCTTAAACACCTCCAGGGACAGGGACTCCACCACCTCCCTGGGCAGCCCATTCCAATGCCCAGTCGCCCTTTGTGAAGAACTTCTTCCTAATGTCCAGCCTAAACCTCCTCTGGCACAGCTTAAGGCTGCGTCCTCTTGTCCTGTCGCTGTGTCCTGGGAGCAGAGCCCGACCCCCACCTGGCTGCCCCCTCCTGTCAGGGAGTTGTAGACAGGGATGAGGTCTCCCCTGAGCCTCCTCTTCTCCAGGATAAACAGTGCCAGCTCCCTCAGCTGCTCCTCACAGCACTTGGGTTCCAGACCCCTCGCCAGCCTTGTTGCCCTTCTCTGGACACGCTCCAGCCCCTCAACATCTGCTCTGAACTGGGAGCCCAGAACTGGGCACAGCACCGGAGGTGCGGCCTCAGCAGTGCCGAGGGCAGGGGACTGGCCCGGCCCCGCTGGCCACACCATTCCTGACACAAGGGGCCGGTGAAAGGCAGACAGCCGCTTTTGGAGCCGTGTGCTGCCCGTGAGCTTTCACTGCAGCCTGCAGCGGCCACCGCTGCCCTGCTGCCGGCTCAGGGTGACTCAGGCAGGAGCAGCACCGCGGCCTGGCCCTCCCGGTTCTGCCGCTTTGTGACTCAGGCTCGCACCCCCCGCTCCCGGCGGGCACCCCGGGCCATCCCCCCGAGCCCTGGGACGTGCTGCTCCACAGTCCTCTCCTTGCTTTCAAAGCAAATCTCTTGCCCAGAGCGCCTCGGGAAAATCTCCCTTTCAGCATTAACAACGAAGAATTACTTAACAAAGCAGAGCGAGGAAGCGCGTTAACAATATCTTCTACTTTGGAAGAGCGGAGTGCATCTGCTGACTAACAGTGGGGATGGGGTGGGAAGGCAGCTGGCTTCTCTGCGAGGGAGGAGACAGTTCCTGAGTGATGCTCTGGGCAATACAGGAAAAGCTGTCATCTTCAACAGCAGCGCCTTGCCTCTCAGGGATCTAACACCCACTGCTTCCACAGCTCCTTTCCCTCCTGGCTAAAATGCATGTTTAATATGATGAGCCTGGAACACTAAACAGGAATTAAACTGCAGCTAGAGCTCTCCATTTGGCTAAAAGTGTTAAATACCAATGGAAAAAACCCTATCATATTTGTGTAACTCTGAGAAGGAGGACTCCAAATACATAAGTTGATTTATAATAAAGTAACCTGTGAAAAGTGAATGAAAATGGCCCTGATGTGCCCTTTCCCGAGATCCACACACTGTGCAGAGAGCAGAATGTTATAAAAGACCACCAGGATTCACACATATTCACAGGCTCACTGGCACCTCAGCCCTTTGCTAGCTGAGGAGAGTAGAAGTGCAGCCTCCCACGAAAAGGCATGGATGTGGCCAGGATGGGAGACAGCCGCTCCAACACTGATTGAATTTCCTGAAGAAACTTTTGAAGAGTGAAGGCTTTCCTCTTGTGGGGGGTACGCACAGGGATATCTGTTTCTATGTCTTATAAACAGGTTCCTTTTATTCTTCAGGAAAGTACAGCCAGTAAAATACTTACACAGTGAAGATTCATGGATGTCTCCAGGTTTTTTGGGGTCAAAGCCATGCAAATACCCAGGAGCAGAACCTCCCAACGCTATCAACAACTGCAAAAAATGTTAATTTTGTTTCAGTTATCTTCTGTAAGGGCAGACATGACCAGCCAAGACTACTCAATTTTCTCTACCTGCTTATGATCAAAAATTTTTGTCAGCTGCTATTCAAGTGCTCCACAAGTCTTCAAACACCATACATCCTTCACCTCATGCCTCAATTACATGCATCCTCACCACAAAACAGAGTGACTCAAAGTCTGCCCACACAGATCATGGCCTAGACAGCTGCTGATCAGGATGTGGAGGATTCAGCCACATCCTGAAAATGGAAGAGGCCACAAAGTAGGACAGACAGGATGGCACTGGCAGGCGTGTGAGTCAGAACACAAGGGAGAAATTAAGATACTGTTGACAGCATGATGAGCCTGGAGGCAACAGGGAGCCTAATTTCTAGACACACACAGAATGGTGAATCAAGACAAAATCCCTCTGCAGCAGATGCTGTAACACTCTCTCAGGACATGTTCCTGAGCACAGAGTCTCACTGGGATGTAATTATACCACTGTCAGGACCAGTGTGAACAGCTCTTTAAGACCGCCATACAGGAGAGAAGGCTTCAGAGAATCTTTTGTGATTATTAGTTATGTTAGAACAGACTGGACCTTTGTCTCTCTGTTAACTTTTTGAGTCAACTCCATGGGTCACCAGCCTGAAAACCCAACATGAAGTGCAGTCTGGTGTTTTGTTAATAATATACTCTGTGTTTGTTCATGTTCTTTAATCACATGGTTTTTCTCTGTGGAACATCCTGTCTCTCTGGCCTAAGCCAGTTCAGAAGTAAAGATGCTTTGGACTGAATCCAGACAACACATAACATTTTTGTCTTGCTCTGGAAACCCTATGTCAATTTAAATCCATTCAGTAGAGTTTGTATTACTGTATTTGCCTGAAGAATAAAAGGAACATGTTTACAAGACATAGAAACAGATAGCCCTGTGCCCACCCCTCTGAGAGGAAACCCTTCACTCTCCAAAACCAAAAGGCTATCATACCAATAAATTTATTTAAATTAACTGCTCATAACAAGTTATTCGTCTATTGCTACTGCTACGTTTCTAATATAACAGCAAATGTGGTAACTTATTTTTCTGTATCTTCACACTAAGGTCACAGCATTAATATTTCATACTAAAGTGCTGGGTTTGTCTGGTTTTGTGCAGAAGGTTTTGGGGGTTTGGGCATGTTGAATTAATCTCTAACACCTGTATTTTGTTTCTACTTCTGAGTATTAGTTAAACCACCAAATATGGCTCCAAATCACTGCTGCTGTTGTGAGCAGAACATATTATACATAAACTTACCACTAAACTGCTGACACCACAGATCCCTGGATAACTGACAGAACCTCTGGGTTCTACCACTGCTGCCTCCTGAACTATGCATAAACTGGACAAGATGCACAATACTGACTGGAGAATAGTCCCAGTGCAGCAAATCCTTTCAAGTCCCACCTGACTCATGCTTTCACAAGTTGGATAACAGGTTTTTATTCAGCTGCGTTGATTTCCACCATGTCACCCAGAGTTTACAGAGTACCTCAGTGCTTCACCTATTTGTGTAATATCCAATGGATAAACTACTGAAACTGTCAGCACATTCAGGGGGACAGGATACACAGAAGACACAACCAAACCAACTAGCACAACAAAAAAAAGCCCCACAAGATTTCCAGATCCCAAAAATATGAATAAACTGTGTACTCAAAAGCAATACTATTGGGGAGTTATATTTTATAATAAGAACCAGCAAATAAATGTATTTCAGAAATGCCATTTCAAACCAAGTGCACATATTACATATATCACATATAACATATCACATATAACAAACAAACATTGCAATGTAAAGGAACCAGAACTGACCATCACAAATTTGCAATAAAACATTTTACATGGACATTTTAGTCTGGAGAGACCTATTCTGAAACTAAGCAAGTAAATGAACCAATATTTAGCAAAATCACTGCAAAATAGTTTATCCATTCCAAGAATGTTTAGCCATGTTCCCCACAGACTGTTTGATTCTTGCTTTACAGGCAATATTCAAGTTAGTCTCCACTGTGGAACAGGTACAAGTGTGCCCTTGCTATTAACTCTCACATTGGATATTAGCCATAAAATGGCATAGCTACTTATTGCTAGAGATCCACTATTAAATGGGATTTGTGGGTTTAATCTTTCATCATAAAATAAATTAATCTGCATCTTTGTAGAAGTATGAGCATATAATCCTAATAAGAGACTACTTGTCCTACACAAAAACAATTAAGTATTTGATTACTGGCTTTCTGAGCAACAGTTTTTGCTTTTCTGGTGGGAGACAATATTTCTTACAAATATTTTAAAAAGTTTATGCTAGTTAACACACACTGCATATCCAGTAAGAATGCTGGCCAAATGCTGGGGCAATAATGAAAAGGGATCTGCTGACTGCAGTGTCACTTTGGTGACATCAAGTTCATATGGAAATAACAAAGGTATTTTATATATCCCAAAATTTTGCACTTGGGATGAACATGAATCAAACTATATTATTTGGAGCCAAATGAATGTGAATGAATGCCATTCAAAGTGACACAACTGGATGTGACCCTGAGACATACTCTTGTTCCTTGTGTGTGCGTTTGCAAGCTGAACTCATGAAGCACATTAACCATAAGTTATTTCTCATTTTATGTTCTTTTTTTTTGCTACAGAGAGAAAGGCATGTACCAGAACTAGCTAATAAGAGTAGCTCTGACCTGACCTCTCTCCTGACCACCTAATTTTGTTCTGCTAATGCTACACTTTTGTCACTTTGATTTTGTAAACTGACTTCTACTTGGTCTGTCCTTGCAGGAAAAGGATGCTCTTTTGACCAAGGAGGAAATACTGAATACACACCAAGCAGCTTGTTATGCTGCCATTTTCATAGAAAACAGAGTTTGCTGGTCTGTCAGAGAAAGCAGCTCTGGGAGTAGCTGAATTAGTGGAACCCAAGTTTAAATGGATTTTGCGGCTCCTGCCTGATCTACAGTTCTCTGCTGTCCTCAACTCATGTCAATAAAATTCTCCTCCATCTCCTGTCACAACAGACTTCTGTGTAATAACACACCACACCTGCTCAGAAACCAGCTGACAAAAAGTCTGGAGAGACGAACTTGACAAAGTTTGATTCAGAGCATTCTTGCACAACAGCTCCCTGTCTTCCAAGAGATATATGAAAATAAGAATATCTAAGACTACATTACTTCTTAATTTGCCAGAAATTTTCATAGTTGGGATTGTACTCATCCTCACCAAATACTCAAACACCCATCTAAAAGGCAGTTTTGAGAAACAAGAACACAAGATTCTGACACTCAAATATCTTACTTTGTCATGAACCTTATTTTCCCAAGAAATGCTTTTAACACAGGAATTAAATAGAACTATTACACCTTAATCGCTAATTATTAGGCAAATACTAGGACATACAGAAATGTTAAATGGGTGGTCTGAGAACTCAGGACTTTTTATTCAAAGGAACACTATTCACTGAGGAAAAATATTTACTTCACACAACCTGAGTTCTCATTTCTAGTAAAAATCTTCTCCTGTTAACAAGAGAAAACTGAAACTAACGTCCCCTTCCTTTCTCCCTTGGCATCCCATAATTTAATTTCATGAAAATCCAAGTAGCATTGACATATATGTACACCTTTGAAGAGTAAAAGACCAGTGTAAAGCCCACTCCCAAAAACTCAAAACTTAAGTAACAGTTAAGGACCTTTTAGTCTGTATCTGGTTTTAAGTCTTGTTACATCCAGTGTGACAGATTCTGGCCATCCTGAGCCTGTGTGACTGCAGCTGCTGTGAAAATTTCATGACAGTAAAACCAGCTGAAGAAATAACAGCACAATACTCTTGTCCATAAGGCATTTTTTAGGCTTGCATAAAACCTCCTGTAGCGTGTTTAAATTGCTATTCTCTTTTACAACTGTGGGAGACAGAACAAAGAAATGGCTTCATTCAGAGTCCCACAAAAAGTGGAGCAGAACTCCTCGGGGCAGCACAGAGCAGCTGTTTCTGGCAAGAAGCTGGATATACATAGTGATGGTTGAAGTGCTGAAGACTGGGAAAAAGGCAGGAGTAAAAAAGTAACCTGAGGTTTCTGGGTCTGTACATACCCTCTGTCCTCTCCAGGAGAAGCGGTGCAGGAGAGGACAGGCCCTCTGTCATTTCCTTCCCACCTCTACACAGTTCTGCGACCCAAACCCCCTTCCCCTGCAGCAACTCTGTACAAGGCTCTTGTGCAGGCAAGACCTTTATCTGCCTCTTGTCCTGCCTCAGTGTTTTGAGATTCCAAAAGGTTTCTGCACCTTCACTTGAAAAGCTATACACATGTCAAACTTCTACAGAGCTGACTTTTTTAAGTAACAAAACTTGTTGGGCAGGTAGATCTTGAAAAAAGAAAATCATTAGAATTCAAATCTGGAGAAGACTAATGGGATACTCTGCTGAGATCTGACACCACAGACACCTAAAGTTTTACACAGTCACTTCTGAAGGCAAAGAGCAAGTGCGAGCTGGATAAAATTCTCAGGAAGAAACCCAGATAGTGTTGATAAATTTCAACTGACTAAAAAATCACCTCACAGTAAGAAGCACTTGTGACAAATCATCCTCATTTTTCCAATACCTTGCCTTTAGAAATAGTGAATTAAATACTTTTCTTCGAGAAAAGGCTTATGGGGTTTTTTTGTTTGTTGTTTTATATATATATATATACCCATGTACTCTATCTTAGATCCTGACAGTGTACAAGTAGTTTATTAATGCTATCATGTATTAAAAAAAAAAAAAAAAAAGGCAGCCTGGAGTCAGTCCTACAAAGCTACTTATTTAGAGAAGCAAAACATCATTAAACCCAAAACAACACAGCTTTAAAACTTCCACACTTGAGATAGAGTTAACAAACCAATGCCCGTGTTTTGTTTCAAGTCTGAAAACTTAGGGTTGGATGAACTCCAGAAGGACTGAATGAATTTAAACAGGCCAGCAGAATCATAAATTTTGCTTCGATAAAAGAAGTAATGTGTGTTTTGCTTGCCAACAGGACACCAATAAGCCTTTCCACGAGGGAAGATGAACAATAGTTTTCAAGCCTCCCATCTGCACAGTCTTCTGTTACATTTTGAGAAGCTAAAATAATCTTTTGGAGATGAAAGTCTAAAGCAGAGAGATGATCTCCCTGAAAGAATCAGGGAAAACCACTGAACACAACTTGCAGAGCTGAACACACAGAAGGGTCACACACAGATAGACAATGCCACACTGCACTCAGGTAACCCCTAGCATGAACAGCAAAGAGCCTATTTCCCCTAGGACACAAAAGGACAGGACTTTTTCACTATCTCCATGTAAGATGACTCCTCTCTTACATTATAGCCCCTAAAGCCAATTCACTAGTTTCTTTTTACACTCTCTGTTTAGAGAGTTACCCCAAAACAGAGCAATCAGGAAAGGAAGATTGTAAGGTGCAGCATTTAGGCATTTATTGGCAAATACCAACTTCCCCATAATCCCCAAGCAAAGGCAAGACAGTATTTCCATGCCCAGTCCTGATCAATATTGTACTTCAGCAATTAATCACCTTGCTACAAAGAAAAAAAACACACAGGAGTGGCTTTGTCCCGCCTGTGCTTTCAGCAAGGCCAGCCTTAGGCTGTAACATTCACTGCTAAACATTGGACACCTCAAATGGTTCAGCTGTTTAGACTCCTTTTCTCTTTAAACAACACTGTGGCCCATTTTAAGCCACTGAGGAGAACAGGTATTACAGTTTCTATACCCTATAATAATTATGCACGGCCCACTTTAAAATACCTAACAAAAAACCTCATTGAGTTACAACCCAACAAGTCCAGCTCTTGAAGTCCATCCTAACACAAATGGAGCTCCACAAAACAGAAGACATGAGAACTGTGACAAGTCTAAGTCATGAAAATTTTAAGAAATTCCCAAGACATCTCCTAGGAAGCTTGTAGGTGCCCATCTGGCAAAGAACTGATGTACAACGATGTTATGAACTCCAAGGTACAGCAATATTGGAATATAAAAATTTTTTATAAAAAAACTTTTGTGACCAAGAGGAACACATTTACATTGGGCCAAGCAGAAAGAATAAACAGAGGAGCAACATGTCTGAAAAACTGGGGAAGTGTCAGTTTTAATACCCTTAATTTTTCTCAGAGAGAAGGGGTAAGATTGCCTTCCCAGGGTAGGGGCTTGGCAAATCAAAAGGTGTGATGAAAGTCCCTCTAGAAAATAGCTTAGGAAATACATCCTTGTGAAAACTGTCCAGACCACAGTCCCAGAAAAAAACAAAGTGTATCCAGAAAGGGAGTCCAAAACAACTAAGACTTTCCTATTCACAAAATGGCATGGCTCAGTGGTCAGCTGTGTATATACCACATATTTTATTGCTCTTCTAACATTTTCCTTGAAATATTTTAATTCTGAATCTATTACAGAGGTACTCCACAACTTTCTGATTGAATAGACTGAGAATATTCAGGTGCTGGATAGAGGAAAAGGCTCTCTGGGGGCCAAGGGATCGATACAAGGCAGATCTTTGTGCAGTTGCTAAACTGCCTTTCTTTTTTTTTTTGTGCACAAGACCAATATTCTCTGAAAGCAAGTATATTCCAAATGCAGCAATGATTCAGTCAATCAAATTAATTACAGGAGGTCAGAAGAAACAGGCATCTGCATTCTAGCATAGTTAAGAGGAGAAAGTAAAACTCCTCGTAAATATAAGTGCATTATATGTCCATTAAAGATGCACCATCCTTACTGACATCTAATCTGTTCAAAAGCAATTCATTTATCAGTCTTTATCAGTCTGCTCTAGAAGAAAAAAAGCACACAATAAACAGAGCAGGGCAGCAGATTTATCAGATAGGCAGACCTACCATTAAAATAAAGGTATTTCCATGCTGTCCCTTTCTACTTGCAAGGTTTATTTTCTACATGTACAGTAGAAAGGCAGGAAAAAAATGTTCTCATGGACTAGAAATATTCACAGTCGGGGCAGTGCATCCATGTTAGCAAGGTCTTCCTCAGGAGAATATACAGACTCCAACATTGTGACATATCATCACAAAGCACAGCTGAAGGCTGGAATGAACTGTTAAGCCTGCAACAAGGGAACAGACTACATACATGTGAGTTGGATGAACATTAAGCTCAGGTAAATTTATAGCATTTTAGAACTCGTGGTTTTATTCATGCTCAGAAGCCCACTTCAGCTGGGAATGCAATGTCATGACAGTGCCAGAGATCAAGGAAACAAGTTTGGAAATTATTCTTCTTTGTACAAGGAATACATCTCAGCAATTCCATTCTGGCATTGTTCTATTAGTAAAGAAACCATATCCAATCACTCCCAACAACCCTCATGGCAGGACTTTGAAAACTCCAGTATTGCAAATTGATTTCCAATGCTACAAACAAAATGCTTTTGAAAGTTCTCTGTTCATGGGTGATCCTCAGCAGCCCTGCCACATCCAGCACACTTCCAGCAACCAAGCCACACACTACTTGTATTTCTGCTTAAACTTGGGTCTTGCCCAAAGAAAGGCTTGGCTTTCTTCCACTGCAGCTCTATTAGCATTGCCAGCAAAGAGAATTTATGCAGAGTAAAGGGACTGGCGTTCCTTCTACAATAGAGCCAATTGTCTCAAGCTGCCACATTCAGTTAAATGTTTACTTTGTTGTTTCACAACTCAACAGGAAAGGAAAGGTCAGACAGGCCCTACTGCAGAACAAAGATGCTGTCATTCATCTATTCACCTCAAGCCAAGATTCCAGTGGGAGACTACTGCTTTCCAGTTTTTTTCCTCTTCCTCCGGGAGACAGACACCAGGTAGTAAATTAACACTCCAGCAATTCTACCAGCCTGGTTTCATATTCTAAAAGAAATACTAGATGTCAAAGTATTCTATAAAGATCCTGAAAGAGGAATATTGCCAAGATTGGCTAACAGAGAAAGATTAATCTCTTGAGACTACCCATGAATACCATCCTTTTGGCACACTTGAAATGAGAGCTACAGCACAGATAGAGCCATAAGCGTGCAGTTTCCTGTGACACAAAACTTTTGACTTGAAATAGTGGAGACCCTATTAAAATTCAGAGTCCTCCAGAAGCTGCATTTGCCAGCACAAGGGTAAAATAAGAACAACTGTTTAACACGAATGAGACTGTTATTCTTGACTTGCTATGAATGGAAAACCTGCAGTTTCACTCTTCGTTGATGAAGTATAAATGCACGTGGACAAACACTTGGACATCTATTCCATTAAAAATAGCTAAAATCTTTCTTAACCTGTGCATATTTCTTTCTCTGTTCAATTAACACAAGGAACAGAGATTAGACAATGAAAACCTGTCACAATAGTAGTCAAACTATTATTGTGAAGAGAAATATGCATGGGTCAAATAAACATAATGTAATTCTCAGCCAGTGGCAAAGATGCTCTGAGCTTGTAAAGGAAACGTGGATTATTTACTCCTGGCATGAATACATCGTGCTCTGATGAAACTTGCACCACATTGTTCATGATGGTCTGAGCGGCCAGATGGTTGTTGGGACACTGCCTTAGATGGGATGAGTCACATCCCAGCAACACCTGTTTCTTTCCACTGGCTACTGAAGAAACCGAGATAACCAGCTCCAAAGCAGAAGTCTGTATTTGAACAGGCAAATCCTTCCTGCTTTGTCTCTTCCTGAGCCAAACATGCAGTTTGCAGATTAAACAATAACTCTAGGACATGAAGAGACTGCTGTGCCTGCAGAGTCTGGGAGATTTCATCTTTCTGAAAGACTATAACCTCAAAAACAAAGATCTCATACCATTTCCAGCATACACTGGGGAATCCCAAACTGGGAGTGTGGGCAGGAGTTTGGAGATGACAGGGGACAATAAAAATCACAACCACAGCTGACTGAGCAGATGTGAATTATCCAAACCTTCCACCTTTGAAGCTGCTTACACAAATTAAGCAGTACTTTTTCTGTAGCTGGTTAAAAACATGTGAGCCCCATTCAAACCAATGAGCAACCCGTGCACCCTTCTGAAAGGGCAAGCATGTATCTGATTCCCAGACTCATTAAAGAAGCTAAAAAAATCTATCATTGGCCCAAGGTGGCAGCAGGATCTGACTGGAGAAGCACAGATTTCTTGAAAACTGTCCAGTCTATAAACAGTCAGCCACATATCTCAATGATGCACAGAAAATCCCTGGAGATGACTCAAAACTTCCTCATAAAGCTGGGAACATTCCTGGCCAATATTCTGGCTACAAGTACAATCCTCACCACTGGATAAGAACTTTGTCAGTCCCAGCAATCCATACCAGGAGAGTCCTGACTTCTCTAGGACACAGGCAATGATCAGGTTTTTACAGATCAGACCTGATGAGCCAGACCAGGCTCTTCACTTCAAAGTGATCAGAAGTCTTCAAATAATCTTCAAGTTCATGTATGACTATGGATATATTTTGTCAAGTAAGTAGGATTTTCATACCCAAGTCAATACTATCACATAAGCAAAGAAAGTAGTTTCCTATACAAACTATCTTATATTGTGATACTATCCTGGTCAAACAGCACTTTAAGCTATGTTTGAAAACTGAAACACCACCACTGAAAACTTGCAAATGGGTAATATGATACAGAGTGCTTTAACAATATTACTGCAAGATTACTCCATTCTAATTCCACCAAATCACTCCATGTTACATTTTGAAACTGAGATGTGAAACCTATAAATTCGTATTATGTAAAAGAAGCACTGACCTCAGGTCACAGAAATAATGAAAGCAGATTTAGCATTTTCTTCATTAGATCATGTACAAAGTGAAAGATATTTCATTTTTCTTCACAATTACTCAGGAAAGACTGTAATACAATAAAAAATTTGTCAGCAGGATTTCTTGGAACACTGGGTATCTGCCATGTTACTCAAGAATTCCATGTATCTCAGTCTCTTGGCTGACACAGAATTTAAACAGGAACACCCACAGTGGTTTTTAGAACATACCAGCATATTTTATTCCGAAAACCACAAGGACAAGCCCTCTGCTTTACAAACTTACATGTACTTGTGTGTTTCATTTGGCTGACTGTAAATCCAGCTTTTCAGAGCTGAATCATTACAGTTTGATGACACCAAATAAAGGGTAGTGACTCATGCTCTCATGCAAACAAGTGGGCAAAAGTAGAAGAACGTCAGAGACAGAAATGAGCTGTGCCCTATTAGGAAACTGCCCCTCATCTTTTGGACCTTCTCAGAAGGGAAATTTGAGAGCATGCAGGAGCAGCAGCACAGAACAAACATCAAATATATTTTGAGAAAAGCCTGAAAAACCCCTGTGCTCTGTAGAGCACAGACATCTCCTGCTCAACTCACAGTGCAGATCCCATTAAAATTAAGAGGGTGGTGGGGACACCACTTTAGCTTTCTGTAAGATTCAGCATGGCAATTTAGGCTGTGATCCAAAGCCTGGGTGTGCAACCTCAACTCTGTTGTGCTGAGACTGCTGTTGAGACGTAAGAACGTGTACAAGCCTTACAGGGTAAAATCATGCACAAAGTTTAACAATTGAGACATGAATAACATCTAATGATTAAGGAAGGAAATACTGATATGAAAAGGTAACATAAACCCAAAAAAATCTAACAAGAAAGAGAGAGCAAAGAAATTTCATGTTTTGTGCCACTTCTACTCTCTGTGAGGTCCCAGTGCTCCTGTAGATGTTCATGGAAGTGCTCTTCTCCTTTGATTACCATTCACTAAAGTCCTATCAGAGTCAGAGAAAAGCACTGGCATGAAAATGAGTGCCATACATCTTCCTATACAGCCCTCCACGTGATTCATAAACAATTATTTAAAAGTTACAAAATTGTTCATCTATGGGGGTGAGTCAGAGAACTAGCAAGTGACTGGTTTTCCAGACCATCTGCATGGACCTCACAGACTTTTGTCAGGATTCCTACAAGACCAAAACTATTTCTAAGACTGATTGCTTTGTGACACAAGCTCTGTTGTCAGCTGATTAAAAAGATACTGTAAGAAGGAAAGAGGTGAGGCTCAGGGTACTGAGGACAAACACACAGTTTCACTGGCCTTATTTATTTTTACACATACATGATGGACATATTTCCAACAGCCTGTTGCCACACAACTGAATGCAAACAACGGTTAGCTGATGTTGTGACAGCAAATAAGCCCCCACACTGTTATGATTACAAGCATAAATACTCAAAATTATTGATTACAAAGATGAACATTATCTACCATTTGGTAACACCTAGGAATGAATATGGCAAAACATTTTTAAAACACCTTTGTTGGTATATACCAACATACGTTGGTATGCTCTAAAAACTACTGTGGGTGTTCCTGTTGAAATTCTGTGTTAGCCAAGGGACTGAGATCTGTTAAGGTCTTCCAGGCACCTCAGTTTGGCTTTTTTCTGGTTTGATTTTTTCGCCCCTCAGAAACTTAACTGAGTACTAATAAAGGCATATCAATGTTAAACTTCTTTCTGGATACCAAGTACTGCTATAAAGTGAACATCATCCAAACCGGATATAATTTCCAGACACATGCTACAGTCATGTACTGCAATGCACACTCTAAGCAAGCGAAAAGTAAACTTCATTTTTCCTAGAGCTTTATTCCTGCTCAGTCTTTAATGCCTCTTCTTTATAGGAAGTGGCTCATGACAGTATGTAGGTGGAATCTGGAAATGAAAGGCTGTTCCACAATCATGGTTATGTTGTGTGCTAAGAAGTTAATTTTATTATTCATGCATTCCCGGAAGAGGCCAGAAGGACATGGGCACAACTACAAAACACACTCTGTACTAGTTTTCTTATGGGGATTATTTCTCATCAGCAGGAAGGCAAAGCTTTATTAATCTTTCAGAAACCATTCACCCGTTATGATAAAATCAGAGTGAAATTACTTTTGAATTAATTCTTCAGATTGTAAAAAGATGGTTAAGAACCAGAGGGAGAATGTAGTGCTCCAAATTCTGAAGTTTGTGGAATCTAGGTTCATACTACAACACTATTATACATAGTGTGCTTTGTGCTTTTACTTATCTTTAGTAACCACAGCACGAGGGCAGTAAACTGTGACCATATCGATAGAAAAGCCCTCATGTTTAACAGTATAATAGCCAAGTCTGGTTACATTTTTGGCATGAATTGCCAGGGAATGCCTGTTTTAAAAAGCAGCTGCTACAATTACAACTATATTGAGAGATTAGCAATGCCTTTGAAATGTACCTTCATACTCCCAATAGGTGTGTTTGCAGCTCAAGGCAAACTGAACTGAAAATAAGCAATGTGAGCTGGGAGTACACATTGTGACATACAAAATACCAACCATCTTGTCAATCAGCTCTTCAGACACAAAGCAGATTCTAGAAAAGCTGTCTCTTAGCATTTGTGGTTTGCAGCAACCAATTGTCCAAAGCATTAGGCTCCCAATGAATGAGTAGGAAAGAGAAGTGCTTGAGCAGCTCCAACATGCTGAGTCCTGCACACCACAGTGCGGTGCTAGAGACCGAGACTGGCTTGCTCTGCCCTCCCAGATGACTCTGCAGACTGTGCAGTCAGGTCTAGAGCAGAGCCTGTTCACCCACGCTGCCCTCACCTTTACCTGAGAAAGGCATCTGATGGCTCATTCTGCACTGCCCATCCTGCGAGCTCTGTGCCTGTACAGGGCTGTGTTAAACATTCTCATACCACCTGCAGAAACTCAAAAGGAAGAACTGCAGGGATGTACAAGCGGTACACAAAAACACAAATTCTACCCACTCTGTGCTCTTCTCTCATAGCACACAGGTCCAACAGCATGGCCAGCTCTGCAAGCTGCCAGTTCACAGCCATGCCACACCAGCTCTGGGAAAAGGTTGGCAGAAGTGTCAGAGGGCACTGCTTGTTTGATCTAACTACAACCTTGGACTAAAGCTTTTGGGCTCTGTCCAACAATAATGGTTATCAGTTTGCTCTTTACAATGAAACTCCCTGTTCCCAAAAAGAAGCCAGGACTTTCACTGAGGTAGCAATAACACAAATGTAGAGGGTGGTTCTCAACTACTTATGTAAAATTTGAAGTAATTTCTTGCTAACTTTTCCTCTTTAAAAGCTTTCTAAACATAATTTGGCACTGTGTTTTAAGTTGACCACAGGAAGCACAAAACGGGAAAGTCCAGGAGAAGCCTTGTCTTCCCCTCAGGCACTTCCTGTACTAGTGACAAAAGCATAATGCAAAATTGCTAAGAAAGTGCTTCATGTTTAGGTTACACTTTGTCTTCCTTTTAGGCAAGAAATATTTGCTCATCAAAAATCACAGCCTTGAAACAACAATGCCCACCTCTGCATCACTGTGTCTGGTTAGATTCTGAGCTTTTGGGAACACGTCTCTGATAAACTAAGTTAAGGAGTAAACTCAGATAAACTCAGAGAATGACCCAAACCAAATCTCCCTTTTTCCTCCCACTCTTCAAGCACACTGGGTGCTTAACAGCGATTTGATATCACCTTTGCTGAAAGAAAATTACCTATGCTCCACTCCACTAGCCTTGTAATCTCTTAGTTAATGGAAGAAAAAGCTCAAAGGTCCCTTTAAGGAGAAAGCAGATAATTCAAGCATTCCCACGTTAAAAACAGACACAACAAACAATTGAAAAGGCCACAAATTGTTCCCTGATATTCACACTTATGCAATATGCCTGATCATGTTAACAGCGAATTCCCTCTTCCTGCTCAGACATCTAGGCAATAAAGGCAAGAATATGCAAAAGACAAAACAGTCACAAAAACTTTTCCACAAGTATTAATTCCATTTTTTCTTCCCTGTGCTGTCTACAGGATAGTCTTATTTTAAACTCTGTTTAAGCAGAATCTGTAATACACTAAGTCTCAGTGCACATTTGCTCCAGCCATGACTTGACCCTACACTGAAGTAAGAGTTTGGCGTGTGCTAACAATTCATTTTTCATCTCTACTTCATTTCCATAGACAGAAGAGGAGTGTGCACACAGCAGGTAGACAGAGCATGCTCTGTTTTAGGTACCTGACCTGGATGACTGGAGAAGCAGGATCTTGAAGTGTCTGCTCCTTAATCTGGACACAGCATCTGATCTGTGCTGCACATCAAACAGGATGCTTCTCTGCACTGCTCCCTATTCTCACTGAAATCTCTACATCCTAAGTAATCAGCACACTTGTCTACTGCTCCCCACAGCTCCTGACAATCTCGAATAAGAGAAACAGGCAGCAAAGATTGTGTCCTTAACTATGAGGGTTATTGCATTTGTATTCACACGACTGACACAGGAAGAGGAGAGGAATAAGAAAATCAACACTGGTCTTAGTGTTTGCCATAGGTTTTAGTGAAAAGTTCAGGATATTCTCACAGTTCATTGTTAAGAGCAGGACACAGGTTTTCACTTTAGGTGAACACGGAGTCTCATATTTCATGAAGGTTATTGCCACAAAGGCAGGATCAGTGTGCATGTTTCTGTGAATTTGCTCATGTTCAGTACTGTCCACAGAGCCTTCAGTATTCCATCCTCCAAAAATGACAGTCATTTCACTCAACTCTAGCAACTGGGAGGGCTTTCCTGTCATAAAAGGAAACACTACCTATGTTCCAATCCTTCAGCAATAAGTAACTGACTCTTCTGTATTACTATGGAGGGTATTTTCTAGAGGGCCTGGGTAGGCACTGGGCAAACTGCAGCAGGAGAATCTTGCTTGTGCCGAGTGATTTCACAGTGCAAAAGACAGATAAGTGTATAGGAATCAGCCTCGGGCTCCAGCTGTAACAACATTTCCCTCCACATTGAAAGACAGATCCTGTGTCTGACAAAAGGGAAAATCATGCAGGGAAAGTAGCTTTCTAAATCACCTTCTAAACTGCAAATCAAGGAGTTCCGGGACTTTGACTACTGCAGCTAATGGGCACACAACAAAAGGCATGATAGGTCCTCGGGCAAGTAGAGATAAGCCCTCTTAAATGCCCACGGTCTTTCAGCTCCTTAACAGCATCTTGGTAACATCAATTCAAAACAAATCAGTTCCTCTAATCCACAATAAAATAGTTCTAATGTCACATTCCTACTGAAGGAAGCTATTTGTCTGACTTTTCCCTAACACAGGTGACCCATAGACATACCCTAGACTGTCAGTCTTCTCTCTACGCTGTCTTTTCATAAATGCCTAACTCCACTGACTTATTCCTCTGAGTGATAAACCCACCATGCTCTACTTGCAACCCCTTCCAGACTGAAACTTTCTGCTGCAGATGCTGAGAGCATCCATAACCTCATGATCTGACAACACCAAAAGTGACATGAGAACGTGTGCCCACAGCAGTGTATCAAGGACACCTGAAAAAGTGCAGTTCTGCACAACACAGGGCAGTTACTGTGCAGGGGCAGGAGCAGGATGAGCAAAGATGGACAAGTTTAACATCGTTCATAATGAATGGCACCATGTGTGAAAAGTCATGGTCACTTCGGTGGGTTTTACAAACAGTGAAGTTCAGCACTCCTGACCAAAAAGACCACACCAGTTAAATATATTCCAGCTCATTAGCATAAACTCTTTTAGAAAGAATGTTACATTCTATTCCCCCAATACAGCAGGTTCCAAACTACAGTTGCTTTGCTGAGAGATGTTTTCATTGTAACCTAGAGAAACATGCAAAGTAATTTATACAAGAATATAGTAAACAGATCTTCCATTTGGAATATGTGTCAAGATCAAAATCAGTTATGTCCTGATGAAACTTAAAAGGAAAGCAGGTTTTTTTTGCTTCAGAATAGGGAGAATTCCTCTTGATTTAACACATGGAGTAGGGAAGAGAGATATCTATCTGTCCTGAGTCTTGAATCCTTTAAGATCTGCCACAACTCAAACAGTGGCAGCATCATCATGGGCAAGCTTAAAATTAAATAAATAAATAAAAACCCTTTTAAGAAGGTTTTGTTTATGTTTACAGCCTGCTGTCACCTATATGGGGATGCAGGACAAACTCAAAACCTGGGACCTGTATGCTACATAAAGAGCTCTGCCCAAGGAGGTTAAAAAAAAAAAAAAAAAAAAAGCATTCTGCATTATATACTTATTTTTTTATGGAGTATATCTATTAGTTATTTGGAGGAATACAACAGAATAACATTCTCCAACTTTCTCAGGCATGCCTTCCGATATGAGAATCCTATCTCTTAGGAAATATATATCCAGGTTATTGTCTCCCTGATGATGCAAGTGTTCCTTAATACTACAGGCAACATTCTGTTCCTGGTACTACGATTGACAGACTCACAAAAAGCTAGAGGAAAACAAGACATTACAACTGCTGTTAACTGTCTTGTTGGACAATACTATGCTTATTTTGCTGTCAAAAAATTGAAATTTTTAGGGACAAACGTGCCTCAGAACATGTGTATTACATCTAAAGACTAATTCTTCTAAGTTGGTCTTTTACCTGTCCATGCAGCCAACAGCATTCTGCTTTACAGGTAAGAAACACTGCTTCCCATACACAAAGCAATGTAAAATGGTATTTCAGGAAATAATGGATTTTTTTTTTAACCTACACAATAAATACCACACCCCAAACACACCCCCCAACTTGTTTTCTGTTTGAGACTCATAGACTGCCTGCAGGTATTGCTGTCCTCATTCTGCCTCTGGGAAAGGTGATAAATCTTATCAAGAAGTAATTAGGACAGAGAGCAAACTGTAGTGTCAGCTGAGCCAAGGCAGATATACTCTGTTAAGACTTCCCTCTCCAACACTTCCCTCTTACCACTGCTCACTTACCAACTAAACTGACCAAATGAGTCAGTCATTGCAACAAAATGATGTAATGCATAAAAACTTTGAACTAGTAACCTCCAATATTCTTTGAATGCTCTGGAATAACCTCTGCATTAGTCAGGGAGCAGCAAGTACAGTTTGCTACTGCCTTGGTGAGTCATGAACAAAAAAACTTGGCATCTCCTACAGGTTTGTGTTACCCTCCTCCTCATGTTCTTCCATGACAAGCCAGTGTTTCCCAAACTGGGCACATAACACGAGCACATCTGTGATGCTGGCTACATCCCTGCTAGATCCTGCCAGTGACTCATTCATGTGCCCCAATCAACCAGAGCTCCTGGTCTGTGCCCCTCTGTGTTTACACACACCTAGACAATAAAATAGGTGCATTCTGCCTCGGATACTTATCCAGCTGATCTTCACCTGAAGACAATCTGAGTGTCTAAGGAGTCTAGCCTTATGCTTCCTGTAGGTGCTTTGTGTCCACAGATATCCAATTCCTCATGAAATCCATGGAATTACAAGCAGCACTTTTCCAGTTATGCAGTCTTCACTAGCTGAGATGGAAAAACGCAAACTTCAAAACCTACCATCTTGAGAGATGTTTCTGAAAGCTGGTCCTTCAAGCAGTAGGCACTGTAGATTAACACCAGATCTACTCAAAATATCTGGGTATTTGTCAAGGATAAACATCCACCAAATTGTCTCTTACAGATCTTTCCCTGCAGAAATTGCCAAAACAACCTTTTGGAAGCTTTTAACTTACTTAATACAAGCACTAAATGCAGTCTAGAGACATCTGGCAGTGCCTAGGAAGGCAAGGCATAAATAGTACCAAGAAACATAAGGTAGGATCACCCATTGTATTTAACTGCAGACTAAAATGGATTTGGTCAACATTTAGTTGAATGTATCACTGGTAAGGTCTGAAAAGGTGAAGACAGTTTGGTATGACCTTCGTTGTTTGGAGTTTTTTTAAATAAAGACAGAACTGGTGCAAGAGTTGAGCATAAGAGAGTTAACATCTCTAAAACAAAGAATGCCAGCTAGAATAGATGTTTGCCTCTCGCTAATGCAGCACTCTTCAAGCTGGTATTTGTTTCAGTCTCTACAGACAGTAGATCTCAATGGACAGGCATAAAGATTTACAGCTGTTAAAATGTTAATTTCGTAAAACTTTATCTCTCTACACAAAGCACAAAAGCAAAGGTTTGACATCCTTCCTGGTTTTCTGACACTGTATAAGTCTGCATGGATCACCAAGACAAAAAAAAAAAAAGACTAAAACTGCAGCAATCCCACAACAGTCCCAACAGGCAAGTTTATGTGAGGTAATCGTGTGCAAGAAGCTCTTATGAAAAAAGGAGAAAGAAAAGAACTCCTAAGAACACTTTTCTTCTTCTTCTCCATACAAAAATCAAGAGACTTTTAACTTCCAATTGCAATTTTGAGTTAATTTTTTAGTAAAGAGCTTTCATAAAAGCCACCTGACAGAAAACATCTTAGTATTTGCTGAATTCTAACATATAAACACATTTACTTATTTTAAAGCTAAATACTTGGAAGCTGACAAGACCAGGATGCAGGGCAAGTTGTGCTGTTTTACTCACCAGCTCCAGTAAGCCCAGAGTGTTACCTTCTCAACAACACAGGCCCAGATCTCTTAAATCTGAGGTGGAATTAAAAGGAATTAGCATGTTCAATTAAGAAAAAGAACCTGCTGTCATCTATGCAGCTGGGAATTTGTGTGTATTTGGACAGCAGACCTGGGTTAATGCTTCTCTAGCTTCTACGGTTTATACAGTTACGTCAGAGTCATCAATAAGCTTAAATGAAAAAAGAAAAAATACTAATGAGTAAAAATCTCCGTTTCTTACACTGCTGAATAAAGCACCCTCACTACCTGCATGTGCTCTTTGTAAACAGGCAGTGACATCTTGGCTGACACATCCATGGTTCCCAACATCCTCTGAGTCACAAGTGAAGCTTCAGCTCCTGCACAGCCCCGATATCCGGTGTTTGCAACGGGGCTGTGGAAGCAGACGAACAAGGGAGAAAGGCAAACAGCTGAGCAATGAATTCTCCTCTGATCTGTACACACTGGGCCATTTGCATTGCCTCCTGCTCAGACAGGACAACTCTAGGCTCTCCATCACTGAGCATCTCCAATTTTTGCCTTGTGTTAGTGTGAATCATTTCTCTTCTTCAACAGCAGCTTTGGGGACTTCCATTTCCTTATCCTTACATATTCAGGTATCCTGACAGTGTATCAGCTTCATAAAAATCTGCTCAGGATATTTGCACTGCTGGTCCTTTATGGGCATGACCTCATTTTGGAAAGCATTGGAGAAGGCAAATATTAGAAGTACACCCTGCCATGCCAACTTTCAACAAAACAGATGTTCATTAACCCACGCTGACTGTTCCTTACAGAACTTCTCCATTCCCTTAGTCTCTTTGCTCAGTAAGCAGCAGAAATGGTTTGCTGCCAGAACCACTAGTGGCTCAGTAAGCATTCCAGCTTTCCCACTCAGCATTCCGAGCAGAGGAATCAGCCACAGAGGGTTTTTTCCTTTCCTCTGATTAACACACTCATACAAAAGTTTGCACATGGCAAGCACTGCACATATTTTGGTACAATAGGAAACATCTGGCAAGCAGAGGCTGGAGCAATGGAAATTGCCTCATTGGTTCTATAGAAGAACAAACTACAAAAGAGGCCACGAGGTGAGGACATTCTTGAAGTTAACACATTCATCACAGCAAGGGAAAGCTGCAAAGTAAACTTGAACTGCCTGCTGTGACAACTCCAGGAGCTTTTTGCTGAGCCCAATGCAAATAACTGCTCTAACTTCCAAACAGCACCACAATGAATGATGCTGGTAATTGCCTAAGAACAGAAAGAGGGAGTCTCTCTATTGCTAGTAGCAATAGAGGAGTAGATATTCTGGACCAAAACAAAGGATTCATCTAATTCTGTGTCTTGCCTAAGGGAGGTCAGTCCCAATACCAACTTCCTTAAAGAAGAATGTAAAAAAAAAATTTTAAAAAAGACCCCTACAGGTAACAGCTTTCCCCACAGAGAGAGAGAGCTAACCTGGTTATTGAATTTCCTTTGTGCAATTCCCCATCACTTTCAGCCAAAAAGGCCAACACCCACTGCACTCTCAGTGATCCCCCTGGCTCCAGTGCTTCTCTCTGATGTGGAAAAATCACCACCAGAGCCTCTTAGAGGTCCAGCCCCCACTTCATAACCTTGGCCAATATCTGAGCTAGTAGTTTTATGACTAGGGAAAATTAATCCTTCAGCAAGAATAAACAGGTGACCCCAGGAGGGGACTGCTGGTGAGACAGGATCAATCAAAAGTGGAGATTTCAGTACTCAAGAAATTCTCCAATGTGGGGTTTAGAGAACAGCCTCTCTCAGCTACAGGCAAGATATGAGTGGGATATATGGCTCAGCAAGCTGACCTCCTATCCACAAGGGCTTACCTGCTCTGAAGGAGATTTCTCCAGGAATTCTGCTGGCTAGTTATAATGGTGCTTTAAATACACAGTACTGCAAGAGCCTAGCCAAATAAAAGTAAGAATTGCTAGTCACAGGTGGTCTTTCTGAGACTGGAGTAATCCTTTGGAAAAGAGTATGGGCAGACTGCACATCACTCCTACCAACACCAAGCACTTGTGGACTGTCCCCTCTGATACAACTCCTAGGAGTTAGTGAGGGTCCTCAGAAGGCTGGCAGTGCCCTCGAACCCATCTAAGCCAAGTTTGCAGCAGCCTTGAAGAATCTGTACAGCATGATCTTTCTCATTCAATTAAACACAGATGAAGCACAACCACATTTTCCCAGTTTCCACAGAAAAGCAGCACTGAAAGTGACACCTTGGCTCAGCTTTTCTCTCATTTCTGTTTTGTAGTCTAGTTTCTTCAGACAGCAGCCAGATCTAACATACTTAAGAGGAGTAGCCTCTTCTGAATCCTATCCAACCTGAAATACTGGCTTCGTTGGCCAGAGGCCCAGGTGAGGCTGTAACTGTGACACTACATGCAATACCTCTGCTTAACCTTTTCCCTCCCAAATTGCCAGAATGTATGTCAGCTATTTTGACATCTCAGCAACAAAGATCACTTCATATACAGCTTTTTATTTCACTTTCCATTTGAGCATGCCTAATGCACTGCTCTGCAGCCACTACCCATCAGTGCAGTCCCTTCCAAGCTTGAAGTTAGAGGCTGTGTCTCACACAAGGGCTCAGTCTCCCCAGAGGCCTCAGGGCCAGAGGCTGCTGTGCCAAGTGCCTCCAGCCTGTGCCGGGGAGGGACTCAGCAGCACCCTCACCTTTGGCCAACTGCTCGCTCTGTTCCACCCTTCCTGACTCAACCTCAAAGAACAGCCAAGTGAACAATGTCCTTTTCTTACTATTTGTCCGAGTAGGAGGCTGTAGGATTACACACACACAGAATTCAGGTTCTTTGAGCAGACTTATTTTCAGAGAATCCTGCAACTTCATAGCGAGGTGTTTATAAACATTTCTTCAGCCATGCCACAGCTAGCTGACTGAAAAAAAATAAAGAAGTTAAACTAAATGTTCAGACAAATTCATGGGAAACATCAGCAGCTGGGTCCAGCAGTTGTGAAACTCATTGTCTTTAAACACAGCAGCTGTTCAGGAGTTTCTGTCCTTAGCTCCTTATTTGAGAAAACATTTTCTTCCCATATTCGGGAAGAAATTTTAAGAAGGCTTCATTTGCCATAAAAAACCCTTACAGTAATACATGTAATCCCTCATGCTAGCATGTTTTAGAAGGCAACTTTTCCAAAGTTAAACATTGTGTTGGTTTTAAATATCATGAAAGCAAACATGCACTCAAAAAATGCCCATGTATTCTGGGTAGGGTCACATCTGGAAAAACAGAATTAAAGCAAGCTGGACAAAGGTGCTTCTAAAGCTTTCTCTTTTCCTGTGCTTAGTACACACTGGATTGTATGACCATTTACAGTGGGAGAGACCTCAGGAGGTCTCTATTCCAACATCCTTCTCCAGGCAGCATCACCAGCCATTAGGTCAGACCAAGTTGCTCAGGGCTTGAGTCAGTCTGATCTTGCAACACTCCACGGGCAGAGACTGCACAACCCCTCTGAGCTACACCTGTTCCAATGCTTCACTGTGAGGAAGTCCCCCCCTTACACATACCCACAGAAATGTGTCTTTTCAACCACAGAAATTCTTCTTTTGACAATTTCCTCCCTTGGTTTCCTAGCTGTCAAAGAAACATACTCAGATCCCTGCTCTCATCTGACTCCTCCCTGCCCCCTCATTCCTTTTGCGCACCCTTGACTTCTCACTTTCACCACACCATCCCCCACACCTTAAACATCTTCCCACCTTTTGCTTAGAAATGGTCCTGGGATTTCTTGCTCTTGTCCTCTCATCAGTTTACTCACTAAATCTTCTCAGCAATAAGAATGCCTGCAGGTGCATGCAAAGAAAGATCCCGTGCCACCTTTTCTGCTTGAATTCCTCAGTGCAAGATGAAGGATGGCCAGAACTTTCCCACTCTGCAGGTAACTGCGTCCACTGGAGTCTCTCCTTCCTCATTCGAAAGCATTCCCCAGGGTGTCACAAAAATCCCTCATAAGCAGACATGATGAATAGCAACTACCTTGTCTTCAGCTCCTGCCCTGGAGACTACCAGACAAAGCAGTGCAGATGAAACCACAACTTCTACTGTGAGACAAAACTATCACGACTCCTGTGCCATGTGCTAACTTCTACAGAACTTCAGGCAGATGGCAGATGTGGTCCAGCTGTGTAAACCATCCCTGAAGGAATTCCAGGTGAATAGTAGCATGAGGAAAATCCTGACAGATTGCTTCCCCACCCAAGGGGAAAAGGATTTCAACAACAACAAAAAAGATTACAGACTGGGATATCCCAGCTACCTTAAATCTGACTTGAGCAGTCAAGTCTTACTTCGGGTGACTCAAGGTTACTCAGCTATCAGGACAAATTATCAAATCAACCCTTTCACTCTGACACCAAGAAATAATGACGCTCGTGACACTTCTTCCTGTTCACTTGCTTGCCAAACAACCTTGTTGATATCTTCTTTTATATAACTTTTAAGGCATAGAATATTATTAGGCATCTCCATTTTGTAGCTCCCTCTCTCTGAGCAGCAGGAAGAAAAATAATTAACTGACCATAACCCCATTCCCCATCTCCTTGCACCACTGGGGGAGGTGGTAGACCTGAGAAGGAGGGAGGGGTGGGAGGAAAGTGTTTTTAAGGTTTTATTTTACTTCTCATTATCCTGCTCTTCATTTTGTTAGTAATAAATTCAATTAATATCTCTAGTTCAAGCCTGTTTTGCCTGGGACGGAACTTTGTGACTGATCTCTCCCAGTCCTTATCTCAACTCATGAACCCTTTGTTATATTTTCTCTTCCCTGTCCAGCTGTGGAGGACAGTGGTAGAGAGGCTTGGGTGGGTGCCTGGCATCCAGCCAGGACCAACCCCCTACATTCAGGAATCATACAGCAATTACTTGGCAAACAAACAGGTAATGAAGGTACTATCCCTGGGACAATTGCCAATATTCTTCTTCTTGAGCACACTGCAGTGGGGTTGCCTAGTCAAAAGACAGTTTACCCCTCCCTGGCAATGTGTTCTAATATTCCACTGTAAATTTTATTTTACACAAAGCATGGTTTGTTTTATATAACACATAATACCTTACTCAACTCCATCCCTGTGTTCTGCTTCCAACGGAAGCCACTAGTAAACATGAAAGCAAAACATGCTAGAAATGGTGCAGAGGAACCTTCAACTTCTGTCCATTGTCTGTTAGGGATTCAGCAGTTGGCTCTAGCGACCTGCCACAGACGATAGGCTGATGGTTGGCTTCCTGCTCCAAGCCCTCTTCCTTGTCCTCCTTTCTTGGACACAAAGACATGCTGGACCAGCCCCTCAGCCACCATGAGCTCACCCTGCCCTGAAGGGGCACGTTTGCTGGTGACTCTACTGAAACACGCGCTGCTTAAAGCCACAGACTGTGTTTGTTTTAAAATAGCCCATAACCAACTCATTCTACAAACTGAATCAAGAACCTCCACGCCTTAAATCATAAAGCATACCCTCCACTAACTCCTGGAAAAATGCCCAGAAAGAAAACTAAAAAGCCTGAAAACATCTGACTTGCTGACTGCTGAAATCTACTGCCTATGTTCCTGCTTAGCACTCACGTGGGGCTGGTGCTCCAGTCCAGCAGAAGGAAAAGCATCCTAACTTACTGTACTTAGAGTAATTAGACAGCTGTTCCCACTAACACAAGTATACACTTTTATACTTGAAGGAGTTGAACTAAAAAAGTAAATTAATTAATTTTTTTTCCTTCCAGCTAATAACAGTGATCACAAACAAGCAATGGCTGTTGCCATTTCTCAGAGAAATTTCTGAAGGAGCAAAACTGTGTAAATACATCAAAACTATCAGTGCACATAAACTCAATGGAAATGTAATATTCTAAAGTCAATACACTGACTACACGGACTATCCTACAGTGCAGAGAAGGTAACTCCTATGGCCTCTGATTGCTTTAGGAAGCAGAGGACCTTCAGTGCAGGTAACATAAACTACGGCATCTATGGAAAATCAACCAGGCCTATGCAATGCTGAGCTGAGAACTGGCAGTTACAACTCAGAACAGTGAGTCAGCCCAACAGCCCTCCACAATCAGTGGCTCAAATGTGGGCAGCTGCCAAAAACAGACAAAAAAAAGTAAAAGAACCCAGTGGCTCTGATCTCTGCAGAGAGAAAGGTAACTACAATGATGAAAGGAACAGGAGCTCATGAGGAGAGACCGATGGGGCTGGGATTTCCATCAGGAGCAGAGAAAGGGTACAGGAGATTGGAAGGATTACAGCCCAGGTTAACAAAACTCAAAAAGGTGCGGTGGCCCCTGAACTTACACTGTGTTGGAGTGACCAAAGGGTCTCGCCCCCCCGAGGTGCACTGCTCTTTGGGATGGCCTGTCCTGGTTTGAATTCCCCAGCTGTCTGTCAGCCTGGTCACTCCCCCAGAGCTTTCCCATTGGTCCCTGCTCCCTGATCCCACCTTTCCCCTGGCCTGAGCCAGCCAGGTTCTGGGTATTTGCCTCTGCACCTTTCAGGAGTGAACCCGCAATAAAATGCTCCTGCTGGAATTGCAAGCAAATACCCTTCCTGCCTCTTTGCCACTGACTGAATACTGATTTAAAACAGTATTATAAAGGCAGTAAACAAACTGAACATGTAGCTCTCACCATGTGTAATTTGCCAGACCCTGTAATTGTAGGAGCAGAAACTAGCAGCAAACTCATTTACAGTAGATAAAAGAAAACATGTTTTTACACTGTGAACAAGAAACTCACAGATTCTGCTACCAGCAGCAGCTGTGGAGGTGGCTGCACTCAGCAGGTTCAGAATGGGACCAAAGGCATGGACAAACTGGTCTGTAACCAGAAAATACATGGCAGGGACCGCCATGGCTGCTGGGAAATTGCAGGAGGACTGGACCACAAAAGCATCCAGCTTGTAAGCTTTCCCTAAAGTAGCCTTTGCTACTGCTCCCACAGGAGTTCAATACTGGCCCGGACAGACTGTTGGTCTGACTCACTAGGACATCTTTCATGTTACGTTTATTCCCCCACACAAATCTCTTGGCTTTCATTGGATCCAAAGCTAAGCAGAAGATGGAAATTCAGCATTTCAATTAGTGCACTGTTTCGGTATTCACACACACGCGCAAGATCCTGAATGGATGTTAGTTTCATTACACATATTTCTGGATTATCTTTCTTTTCCATTGAAATGTGGGCTGTCTTTTGGGAGTCAGCCAGCTGCATTCAGGAGACAATGCTGCTGAACTTCTGTCAGCTGCTGCACTGGAACACAATACCATCTGACAGACAAGAAAAACAATTCTTAGCGTACTTACCACGAATGTGCCAGAGGTTAGCACAGTGTTAGTTGTGTGTGCTCTCTTATACAGCAATCAGCTTGGGAAAAGCTAAAAATAACATAATTGCAGAGTACTGTGCAGCCACCCTCCTGCATGTGAGCATTTCTGTATGTGAAGCTTGTTTTCAAAGTTATAAAAAGAGCAGTTAAGATAAATCAACCCATCAGCAAAAAATCTGTCCTCTGTCTAAGCCCAAAATTCTCCATTGATACACACACAGCATCTTTCCCTGCTAGAGTGTAAAAATAATAAAGTAACTTGGAGAATAGGCCTGTATTACTAGAAACCATTTAATAGCAAAAACTTCATGGAGGCTTTACTTTGAAACTACTGCTTCCAACAAGACCAGAAAACTTGGGAGATCACACCAGAATTAGAAAGTGCCTGCGTGACAAGTCTGAGATTGAGCCACATGCCTTTCCTTCCTCAAAAGACTATTTTGATAGCAGACTTGGTTCAGCTTATTTACAGGTTTGCAGGTCACTTTTTAACTTGTCAAAACATATGCCAGGCATGTGTGCAGCAGCCAGATAACTTATAATTTAAGTAATTTCTGAAAACAACATGCAGAAACAAACATTTAATACAGATTATTATCGCTTATACTTTGATTTTGGCTTCATACTACTATCTTTGCATCACTGTATTTAATTACACTCCACATTTCCTTCATGAGTCATCATTGCATAACAAACCTGATAGCCACTTCATGGGTGTGTTGCAGGTTTGCACAATTAACTGAGTCTATTGGACTGGAAATGACGATTTGTATTAACTGAAAAGATCATGTGGCTGCACAGTTTGTGGGTGTTGGTTTATTAGAATGGAAAGTGCCAATTAGAGAAGGAGAAAACAAAGACAAACTAATTATGTTTTAAAGAGAAGTACCTATGACTTCCTGGAAATGCTAAATTTTATCTGGGATAGGATTCCCAGGTGCTGAATTACAAAGAAAATTATTCTTCATGTGTTCATAAGCATATAGGAACAGCAAAGGAGGAAGCAGAGGCATTGGAGAGAGAACAAAACACAGAAAAACCCAGGAACACAACAAGAGTTTCCATGCCAAGGCCACCACCACTGTCACCACCACATTGCAGCACCTGCCCAGCAAAGGCTGCACAAGTTGGTCACACCAGATGCAGCAGGCACTCATTGGGGACCATCTGCTCTGCCCTGAACCCATAAAGACATTCAGCAAATCCGAGGAGGAAGAGAAGACATTTCCATCAACAAACACCAGCTCCCAAAACTGCAGTGACCCCACAGAGGATGGAAGAGAGTGAGGTCTCAAGACAACAGGAATTTCTAGAATTGAGAGTGTAGGGTTTTGGCCATACAGGTGCAGCCTCACCACCCAGACCTCGTACCACTGCTCTCCCTGCAGAGCTATTTCCAGCCATGCAACAGGAATATTTTTCTCCTCTCCATATTTTAAGCTCAACAGCAAATTCAGTTCAATCATACTTTACCTTCCTCCCTACTTTCAATGTCTCCATCTCATTACCACAAATCTTTACTAAAAATATAAACACCAGATGCCTCCAAACTGATGAAAAGTTATATATTCAAGTAAGGTGCTTACGCCATTTTGATTAACAATCAGAAGGTGATGCTTATGACAGAACAAACACCATATAATTTAAGTAGTTAAAGATGTGCTAAAAACTCAAGATATTTATTTGCTCAAAATTCCCATGAACTGTTCTGCAATATACCTAAACCCAAGAAATTTTGTGAATTAATTATCCCTCATAAATTTCAACACAGAAGAGAGTTCAGTTCTCTCTCCAATTGATATAGTTTATGTGGTAATTAAAGGAGGAAAAAGTACTTTTAGGTGGAGCTTTTTGGGGGGGCTGAGGGGAGGAGTGGAGAACATACAGAATCAGATTGTTCCCTTAACTTGTATTTTTATAATCTAGATCGATTTTAAAATACTTCTAAATAAATTTTTAAAATATCTATCAGCTATTTAATTCTAAGAGCCAAAATTCAGATATGTTGATTAACCCATTTCCCCAGCAAAATCATTAGGTTCTGTAGAGATTCACTTCTCAGAAAACTAGTGTTTTATTAGGCACAAATGCACTCAGGTGAGTAAGGCTCTGGTATTAAAGATGTCATTCATAAATAGACATTAAAACACGTCAGATTTTGACATGCCAAAAAAAAAAAAGCCCAGAAGCAAGTTCACCAGCACTGTCTCAATTTGTTGGGGGTGTCTGTGGTACAGGATGAGTAGTGCAAATACAAACACACATCTCAAAATACAAATGCTCAGCAGACAGTTGTGTCCCCTTCCACACGCCCTATATAGGCAGAATCTTAACTATGAATAAAATTAACTTTATGTTACTTGGGACTCAAGTTACCAAACTATTAATTTCTACAATGACACACTTAGAACTGTTTCCAAATACTGCTTCTATATATATAGCTTTTCCACTGAAATTACTGGTTCAGAATGAGAACCAGATGAGTTCCACCGTCCTTCCTGCTCAGCCTGCTCTCACCTCCCTGGCTCACCAAAGATACTCACAATTCCATCTTCAAATCTTGTAAAATCTGTGGAATCTCCTTGCTCTGCTTTCAGAGGTCTCAAAAATACCCATGTGATACACAAGGCATCTCAAGCTTCCCTGGGTTATGTTTTTTTTTTAACAGCCTGCTATACTTGTAGAAGGCTGACAGTTTTGCTTACTCTTTCCTCTGTAGAGATCAAAAGCATGGATAGTGATGGTATTTCTGGGAGAATCCATTCAGTGCAGGTAGCTAACGGCGCAGCTACAGTTCAGGTAGAGTTCTGGGTGGCCAGAGCACCAAGCAAGAGATCTTGAACTACTGGTCCTTTGCATAACAGAGGGCCTGGGGACCTGTGACCCAGCCAGCGGAGGGACACTCAGAGACAGCAGCACAACCCCTTGACCTCTGAATGCTTAGACTGCAAGGGTATAAAAGCCCCTTTGTTTGGGGTCCCTTCTCAGAGGCACCAGCTCAAGCTGTTATTTTGTTATTTAGTTATTTTGCCAAGATTAAATTATTTCACGGATCAGGATGTCTGAGACTCTGTGATGGGAAACCTGGTATGACTGTGGAAATGTGGGTGTGTAGCTGCAAAGAGGCCTCAGTCCCTGCTCAGGTGGTGCGAGTGTGACTGCCAGAGCGGCTCCTGGATGGTCTGACAGGGAAATTTCTTTAACATACCCTATAAATCAACTATTCTATCAAAAGAATGGGCTATGGCATTTTGTCTTTAATAGCTAAAAATGATAGAACAAGGCACAGAAAAAGGCACAGAGAAACAAGAGCGGAGTCCTACCACTGTTTCCAGCCCCGGTAAGCCTACTGTCTAATTATGACTGTAAAAGACTGATGACTTCTAGGCTTGCCAATACAAATACACAACAGTTATAGATGCTACCAACATTTAGGATTTTTCAAGAGCTCCTGTTTGGTCGTGAAAATAAGGCTCCAGCTGTTTAGAAGAAGAGACACCTCTACCTGGAAAATACTGTGTGAATGCATCCAATAGTTGTCAGGCCACTTAGCTTTGCCATAAAGACAATGTGTATCCATGTACTGAGAGCAGTGAGATGACCATGACAAAAAAAGCACACCAAAAAAGAAATAGTGTAGTAGACAAAGGTAACAGAACACAACATGTTCCTGTGAAGGCTGGAAAGGAACTTCAGTGGTAGTGCAGACCCTAAAACTGCATGTAGGTGGATTCCGAGAACTTCCCCCAAACTGTCATTATGCACAACACTACAGTTGTGTGAAATACGGTGCCTAAAGGGCATAAAAACACAACTGAGCCTGTCAGCTGACAACAAGCCCTCTGGCTCTGTAAGGAAGGACATGGGATGCAACAGGGTAGTTAGACTGGGATTTGAGTCAGCTCCTCTGCTGATGTGCCCAGCATCCTGTTCCAGTGGCACATCTCTCAACACTGCCTTAAAAGCACACAATGCCCTAAAAGCACACCATCTAAGTATACAATGCCCTAAAAGCACACCATCTAAGTATACAATGCCCTAAAAGCACACCATCTAAGTGAGCTCCGGATATTTCACCAGACTAAAGGTCGGCTTCCTGATGACCAGTTTACACGCACAGTTTAAATGCCCGAGAGCAAGAATGAACTCAGTTTGGGAGGACTGTGTAACAATGTCTCTACAGCAGGAGGAAGGAGGTAACATTTCTGTGAGTTGTTCAAATATCACAGAACGGATGGTAAAAAACAGATGTGGCTGTGGCCATTTCTGGGAAACACAAGTGTGAACAACCAGCTATTTTTAATTTATCGAATTCCATTCCAGTCTAAGCTGCTACAGACTCTGTGTCAATATTTGTGTCCTTTTTTGATCTCTTCCCTCACTCAGCTTATGCTTATGTGCTGAAAAAGTCTGAGCACATGATTACCCCATTCAGGCAACATGCCTTTGAAATGGCTTTTTAATCTAGACTCTCCACTCCTTGACAGACTGAATTTTGCAGTATGTCTGTATTCGCTGTCTAGACACTTGAATATGCTAACCTCTAATTTAGCCCTCCTTTACTGACCCATGCGTTTCCTCCCTTCTGTGGGTCTTCTGGCTAAACTGGAAATGCAAGACACTCATTCTGCCCTATACCTGGCTGGTGCAACTGCAGTCATACAAATCTGACCAGTGAAGTATGCACATGTTCCTCATTCACAGCAACAAGGAATCCTTACACTGAAAAAGTTTTGTAGCACTCTCCTAACCCTGTTCCCTTCTTCATGGTCTCTAGACTGAAAGAACAGCACAGTCCTTTCCTGAAAAGATTCAGGATACAACTGCAGAGACAAGGACCTGAGCTGAATCTTGTAAGCAGAAATAAATCATTGTATACCCAGTTATGTAAACAGAAAATTATGGAAAAGTCTGACTGAAATATAAAAGGGAATGAAAAATACAGATGCATTCCAACAGCAGCTATACTGCCCCAAATCCCAAGGTCCACCTAATCCAATATTGACCTAGCACGGGTTAAAAAAAGGAAACAAATGTTTAGGGCAGTGGGCAACTTCCTCTCACAATTCCCAGCAGTCTGATATAAAGCACTTTCCCTAGAGCCTTAATGGATTTTTCTTTCATCAGGCTTTCTGTGACTAGTATTTGAAGCAAGTAAAACTTCTGGTATTTGCAGCATTCAGAGAGAGATGTAATCAAGGTATACAGACAAGAACTCACAAAAGCCATGCTGTATTTCCACTTTTAGATAGTATGTTTGCATCACAAACCACTTCCACATGCCTGAAGCACAAAAGATTTGCTATCTGTGTCAGCTTCTACAGATGGCTTAAGAGGCAAATTAGCATTATCCAATTGCTTTAAAGTCTTGTATAGGACAATTCACACAAGGACTGAATAATGGCCCGTGTTCAAAGCTGAATTTCAGCATCAGGTCTGTACAGTTGTATCATATGTTACCCTTGTTATGTGAGAGTCTGCACTGCTGATCTGTGATCTGCCTTAAACTCATTGTCTCTGCCCCTTCCCTACATTTCTCCATCCCAAAGGAAGCACCACAGGACACCATACAGCATCCCCTGTACAGTAAGAAGAGAAGTATAAAGGTTACCTGCTTGTAATTTGGGCGATATTCTTCCACTCGTGTACCAGCACAACAGTTTACAGCCACTGCACCAGTCTCTGACTTCTTGTCAGTTCAGCGACACTACAGCAATTCTAATATGCCCCAAATGTACTGGTTTTTTCCCCCTGGAATAAACATGCTTAAGTTGCTTCCACTGAGTTTAGGGTGGTACATGTTCAAAATGTAGGTAACTAAGAATTTTATTATCTGCATAGCTTGTTTACATTTTCATGTCAGAGAGTACCACCAGAGTCCTTAACCTCACCTTCATATGTAGATCCACTCTGCCAGATTACCACAAAACAGAACAGAAGATAAGTACCTGAGTAAGATAAAATGCAACCACATAAGGATTACACAGTTTAACTCCTACTGTGCACATCTTCATTCTGCTTGAGGCAAAGGCTGTGATTTTTAAGAAAGAGAACCACATGATAACTCATTTCTTTTGGAAGTCAGCATCCAAGTCAAGGCCAGTGTCTTGAATTTTAATCTGGTGAATAATGACAGAATTCAGGACTTCTCATGATGGCAAGAGTTATTCATAAACCACGTTCTGCATTGAATTTTGCTAGGTTTGCTTGTCTGAGGCAACGTCTTACTGAAGGGTTCATAGAGGCTACATTTGAAATAACTTGTGACACATGTCTGCATGCTGCAGAAGCATCTCTGGAGGCGCAGCAGAAGTGTATCCACACCACCCTCACTCACATAACTAGTCATGCAAAAACTAACACCACAGCATCCAACTTGCACTTTGTTTACCTCTCTTTAGGAAAGCTTTTCCTCTCTGATGACTGACCACAATTACCTTTTCTAGTCATTAACAAGGCCAGAAAGAAAAGTGTCTAAGCTACTCATTCCCTTTCAGGTAACCAGACAGGAGGCATGCTTACCAGAGAGCACGGAAAAAAAAAAACCCCAAGCTTCTTGCTCAAGAGCATCTACCACAAATAAGTACGATTAAGCAATAATACAGCAGCAGCTACTGTAAAACAAAGTTGTTGTTTACAGAAGGTGGCTTAAAAAAATCACAACAATCTAAAGAATGACTGTACAGGAGCTTTATCTAACATTCTATATTAAAATAATTATCATTATTTTCCACTAAGCCTTTCAGTATGAAATCTTTTGTAATTTTTTAGCTTTCTAAAGAGATTTTGCCTTTTGCTTCTCCAGCTGCTGCTTTACATGTGTGCCTTTCTCCTCTCAAAATGAGCAGAAGTAGCAACTGAAAATTTAAGCATTGAAGACGGGAAATATCGAGGGGACCAAGATCATTGGAAAGGTATAGGCTGCAAAGCAAGCTAGAAACGTAACAACTGATCAACGGACATTCAGTATCTCTGGGATTCCCTCTGCAAAGAGAATTCTTGAATGAAAGGTAGTATCATGAATGAAAGTCCATGCTATTCTTTTTTTTCACAGAATTCAGACATTTCATTTACTAAATACAGACAAGTCTGCTATCCATCTCCAAACCTGGGTACAGGAGAGGTTTAAGGCCTCTCCTAGTACTACCTGAGCTGGTTTTTTTAGCAGACTTGTTATTAGTATTGATGATCCACTGTGTTGAAGACGACATAGGAGTTAGTCTTTAAGGCACTTAGCAAGTTACAAAACGTGGTTTACACATGCCTACAGAACTATGAGGTGGTTGCAGAGAAGGGAGAGAAATGGGAATGTAACCGTTGGTGCAGAATTCAATTTCCTCTGTCCTCAAGTCAGCACAGAAACTATTGCAAGTGACACCATTACTAAAAGTTTTTATTCAGTAGAACAATCAGAAATCTAAGGTGTGGAGTTTTAGTGAACAAAGGCCATAGGTAAACTTTTTTAACAGTAAGAGACAAAAACTCCATACAATTACATGCACATGAACTAACTCCAAAATTATGTAACAAAATAAAAGACCCGCAGATAGAAATACAGAGGCCATAGGATAACATCTGCAAGGAATACCAGGAAGACCTTTTCCTGGATCAAAGATTCTCAGGTATAAACAAGTAAAGAAGCCAAACACCTATTATTCCGCATGTTCCACTACAGAGGCACTACAGGAATTTGTCCCACTGAAGTCATGTCAACACTCTGTAAAAAACATTTTAAAGACAAGGTTGTCCTTTGTATCCATTCATTACAACATTTAGGGCTGTTTGCACTATCAGTCAGTATGTACATCAACACACTAGAATTTAAAAAAAAAAAAAGAAAATAAAAAAGATTACTTTCTCCTCGTGCAACTAGGACAATTTAAACTTGAGATAACTCATGTTGTACGGCCAGCTTATCCACAGAAACAATTAGTCACGGTCTTTAAGTCCAGAACAATAGAAGTACAGCAAATACTTGGAAGCAGTCTTTGAGCACGTACAGTTCCGCACAAGCCACTGGCACCAGCATGAGTCCAGAACACAAACATCCTGCAGTCTCTGTTACATGTACCCCAATTCATCAAAATCACAAACCCGCCCTCTGTTCCTCTCCTTCCTTTTGATAGCTTCTACCTCCCCTTATATTCTTTTCACTTTCTTTCACCTGCATAACATGTCCAGTCAACTTTAGAGGATCTCTTCATCATTTTTCACACTGAAAATCTCTCCTAGTTTATAGCACTGTCCTTTCTTCTCAATCACCTGTATTTTTACAGCAGTACAACAGTTCTTATGATAAAAATATGCAGTAGATTTTGTTGACCCTAAAAACAAGGGCAGTTGCGGGGCTTTCACCAGAGGTCAAAAGAAACACCAAAGAGAAAAGAGAAGTCAACTGCAGACATACATCACATCATGCAGTGAAATCAAGCATTCTTCTTTCTTAAAATATTAATAACTATTCCAGTTCAAATAGAAGACATATTGTTAATCCTATTGTTAGCACCTCTCAATCCTGGGAGTTTCAAGAGTCCCACATTGGTATTTCTTTGTCCAACAAAGAAATGATTGCACTGTAGAGCAAATCTGATCAAAAGCCTGATTCTTATTGTTTATGCTGTAATGAACAGTATGACCCATAAATACTCAGAAGTCTTTAAACAGCAGCTTTCACCATGAATCCTCCTGTTCTGACCACTGCAGTTTATTTAGCACCACGAATCTGTGTCTAGATACAAAATACTCTGTCAAATCTGTGACAGCCCACCCACAATTTCTCAAGATGCTAAATAAATCATTACACGTAAAGGTGGATTTATTTCAACACAAATATGCGTATTACAAGAAAACTGACATTCACAGGACCAATTCCTACAACAGTGAAAGGTTTGGTGTTTTCTCTCCTTACGGTAATACTGAACAACAGGGACATCCTGTGACTGCAAAATACTCGGTCACCACACGCGTGGGCAAGGCCTGGCCCCACCTCACCGCCCGGACGCGTTTACGAGAGAAAACCATGCGGTACCGACGGGGAGAAGCGCAGGGAGCCACAGCCGCCGCCTCCGTCCCGGGCCAGGCCCCCTGCGCCCCAGGGCCGCCGCTCGGGAGCCGGGCCGGGAGAGCGAGCGCTCCCTGCTGCCGGCGGGGAACGGCTCCGAGCCCAGGCAGGCGGAGCGAGGCTCCCGGCAGAGACGGGCAGTGAGGTGCCCTGACAGCGGTGGGAGCAGGACCGGGATAGGCCCGGGGACGAACGGAACGAATGACTGCCGCCCCGGGAAACGGGAACCCGGGGACAGAAGCGGGAGGCAGCAGGCAGTTCCCCTGAGGGATTAGCGCGCCGGCCAGGCACAGCCAAACAGGGGGCAGGATGCCGGGCGCTGGCGACCCGAACAGCACTGCCTCAGCATCCCTAGGCGGGCGCTGCCGCTATGAGGGGCCGAGCGCGAGCTCCTCGGCTCCCGCGGTTCTTCCCCACCGCCTCGAGCCCACTTGGCGAACGCCGCTCTCACTGAGCCCGGAGGCGGCCGGTCCCGCAGGCCTGGGCGGAGGGGGCTGCCAAGGCGGGGGCGGCACCGCCCGGAGGACGCCCCGGGGGCCGTTCCCGCTGGCGGGCGCGGAGCAGCGGCGACACCGCCAGCACCCAGGCCCACACCGGGAAGCACCGCAGCCCCCGCGCCCAACGGAAGCGGAAACAACCCCAGCACCCTCACGGGCGCACGGCCGCCGCCCCTTTAAGGCCTCCCGTGGGAGCCGCCGTGCGGGGGCGGGGCCTCCCGCGGTTCCGCCCCCCTGCATAAGAGCGGCGGCCGGCGCGCGCCGCGGCAGTGGACGGGCGCTGGGGCGGCGCATGCGTGTGGCGCCGGCGGCCGCGCGGAGCTGCGCGACACTGTCGGGGTGAGTGACGGCCCCGGCGGCACCTCCCGCGCCCCTCGCGGCCATGGCGGCCCCCGGGCCCGGCCGGCGCGCCGGGGCTGCCCGTCTGCGGCTCGGGGCCGTCCCGTCCCTGCTGCGCTGGGTCCTGCCGCTGGGGAGAGGAGCGGGGGCTGGTGGATCGGGCGGCACGCGCGAATCGGTCGGGCCGCGGCGCCGGGGTTCGCCGAGCCCGTGGCTCGGAGGCGCGGCGCGGCTCTCAGCGGCGGGCGGAAGGGGCGGCGGCGGCCCCGGGCCCGGCGGCGCGCGCCGGGAGGAGCCGGGAGCGCGTTTTGTGCTGCGGTGCTGAGGAGGGGGGGGGCAGCAGGGCGGGAGCCGCCGCGGCGCCGCTCGCCCCGGAGCTGGCGGGGGATCTCGGTGTGACACCCGCTCCGCTCGCCGCGGCGGGAGGCTGTCTGAATGGGACGGGACCCGCCCGGGGTCAGCGGAGCCCGCAGCCACATTCTTGGAAATCAGCGTGGCGTGCCACGCGTTTTCTTCCTGACCCGAAACAGTATCAGTGTTCTCTCACTCGCTTCCGAGCTGCTCCTCTCGCTCCTGTGAGTAAACAAGAGACCGCACTGTGGGCTCAGGCTCTGCGCTTCGCACGCTAATTTAGGATGGCTTAATTTAGAATAAACATTTCTTTGTGACTTAATACTTCATTACGCACTTACCCTCGATTTTCTAAAATAGCTAGTCTGTGGTGGTTAAATCTGGAGACATCGCTGTACCCTTCAGTACAGTACTGCTCCGTTGGCAGTGGAGTATGTGACAGCAGAGCGAGCAGGCCGGGGGACTCGGCGACTTCAGTGGTCTCATGTCACTGGAGCACAGACCAAGGGCCCTGTGCAATATTCTGAAGCAATAAGCAAAAAACTTACTATGTTCGATCCAAAGATAACAGTACCTCATTACATATTAACTGGATGAGAAAGGTTCTGGGGGCAAGGTCTCTTTGGTCATTTTGGGAATACCTGAATCTTTGTTATACTGGAATGGCAGGTGAATGATGCTTCTACATGATAAATGCATTTGTGAATTGTACTTATAATCCAGTTAAACTGCTCAATTCACCTGTATTATTCACTCCATTTACTTTATGAACAAACCTAGTTTTCTTTCCGTAGCATTTTACCTATATGGGATAACTTTCTGATTTTTCTTTTTTTTAATAGAAACTTACCTGTTGAGTTGGGGGGGCATATATTCTTGGTGAAGCCTTATGTCTGCCATGCTCTGCAGTATGGGAGTTATTCCAGAGAAAAACAGTTCCAGTTCTCTGTAGTGGAAAAGAGAATTAAAACTTATCACAGTGTGTCTAACACTGTGGTTATGACTCTGAGTCAGCTATAAAAGAATTTTTATTTCCTGAATGTAAGCTGTCTATATTCACATTAAAATTTTCAGGAGGGTGAAGTACCATACCTTAAGCATGCATCTGAAATCTGACAAGCAGAGGCAAGGCAATTGTCTTGCTATTTAATTATTAGTTTTCTACTGGCAATTTACCGGTTACTCCCATTTGCTGTGTAGGACTGTGAAATGGTAGCCCAAATTTTAACTGAACTTAAACTCCTTGATGAGCTGTGGTTCTTTGAATATATTCCAAATAGCTGACTATTACAATCTAAATACAGAGTTTGTGTGCTGTTCAGTTGATTTGTCTGTTGTATACCCATAGGATTAGTTTTATTTGCAAGCACCCATGATTTGACTGTTTACTAAGTGATCACAGTCTTAAATTCTTTACCACAGAATGGTCCAGTTCTGGCTGGCAGAATGTGTAGAAAATTATCTCAAAGTTAAGAATGTAATTAATGTATACAATAACTGTAAAGATTATAATTCCTATAAATGGAAATATCTTCTGAGGCCTGTATCTGAGCATGCTTTGGCCTATGACTTAGAGGGATACTGAACTGCACTGTGGAGGTTTGGTGCATAGTAAAGAAGATCTAATTATTTATTAAAAGAATAGGTTTAAACTAACCTTCTCATGAGGCTGTTTCTGCTATGTGTTGGTTTACTCAGCATTCATCTAGCTACCAAGACAGAAGTACTTGAGGGATAAGAACTAGAGAAACAGAAGTTTTAACATTTTTTTAAAGTATTTGGAATTCCAGAAAGTATATTAATAACACTTAGGTTTTTAAAGTCCAATTGGAAGTCTGAAATACGTAAATATTAAAAGGGGTGGCTCTATCTCAGGTACTTATGTTAAATAGAAAGTCAGAGGAGAAGAAGGAAATTACATCACATTGTCAAATAAGGAACAGCTAGCTGGAGTGGATGACTTGTAGTGCAAAAATGTGCCCCTCCTCCTGTGAATTGCTTCTGAGATTTGTTAAAGATAATGTGGTGGCGAGGTGAGCAAAAATAGGTTGTGGATTTAAGGTAGACGCATTTCTTCCCCTCCCAAAAGGGGTAAGTAGGTCTTAGTTTTTTTCTTCTCCTCTTTCCCACTTCTTACAAGAAGTATATAAGCTCTTCGTCAAGAGTGTTGCCTTTATAAAACCTGTCTGAAGTTTGTACTGGCACTTAGAAATACAGCAAATTGCTGTATTCCATACCCATTAAGTGAAACACTGTAGAGCATGCGTTGGTCTACTGTGCATACCAGAAAGGTTTTCTTTGTTATGAACTTGACTTGCCTCAAATATTTGGTTGCACTGGAGCTGGGAGAACAGGGAACAGAGTAACAAGATTCTGTGTGTGATTAGTGATAGGTGTTGAGCTAAAATATATGCACATGCTTCTTAGTTTCTAAACAGAGGATTAATGTTGTTCTAACACAAGTATTTATTAATATGCATCTGTATGAAAACAGTATATTTGGGATATTTGCTGTAATTCAACTTACCACAAAAATCTTTCCACATTTCTCACTGTGCAGATACCCGAACTGTTTATGGATACATTTGTCTAATTTCAGCTTACACATAGCCATCCTGTTGAAGTCTGAAGGTATATTTGTCTTTGTAAAAAAAAAATTTAAGTCAGTCTAATCTCCAATACTTGGTATTGATCATATTTGTTAATATAAGCAGACCTGGATGATTACAAGTACCTCCATTACACTGTTACCTTTACAGGGCATGGTGTCAGTAGCTTCCTAATGCACCAACAAACCTTCCAATTGCCTTGGCTTATAAATGCCCTGTAGAAATTACCAGCCATAGTTTTAGTTTGTACTCCATTTCTTTTGAATAACATCTTCAAAAGTGCTTGGACCTTCCTAAATGCCATAAACTGTGCATAACTAGGTCAGACAGGCAGAGTAACTGAAAGCCCGTTCTGGGCAAATGAACAGCACACAAATACAAGACCAAGAATGCTTCATTACTGTGTATTGTCAATTTTCTTTAGCAAATAGAGTTCTGTGTTATTTATGATTAAGTTTAGATCCTTAAACTTCTAAGGAGGCAGAATTGGGACAGCAGTTAACAGTGAAAACTCTTGATGTTTATATCTTCATGACTGACTTTTGTAAATTTTTTTTAAACCAGTTGCCAGAATAGAATATGTACTACTCAGCTTCAGTAAGAGCATGCTGTCTAAAATACAAAGTTTGTACTCAATTACATGTTCTCATGTCTCCCTCTTAAGATACTGTCTTCAAACAAGCTTATGCATGTTTTAAAATACAAGTACCGACTCTATTGACTCCACTGAAAAAGTAACTAGGTGGTTTAGTGAAAGAGCACTACCTCTCCTGATATCCTAGCTTAGGGCACAGAGGACGGTTTCATAATTCTCAGAAATGTCAAGGCAAATCACCTGTGAATTTGCGAAGACGTCATTGATGAATGAAGCATATAAATTGTGCTTTATTTTTAAAAAGTAAAGACTTATTGAAACAAGTGAAAATTACCTTTTCCTAGAGTATGTAAATATTTAAGTCTGTTTCAGATACTGAGCTTAGCATTCCAGAGAGATTTCAGAGAGGTGATTGTGCAACTATCAGTCTTGAGAGCTGAGATTTAGACAGCATTCAGAAAGCTGACACAGTAATTACTAGTAGTGGTTTAGGCGTGGGATTTGGTGGAGGTTGGGCTTCTTAACAAGCCCTGCAAGGGGTTGTATGTTATCACAGCTAGCATGTTACATGTGCTCTCAAACTACAGTAGTTGATTCCCCTCCTCTCATTTTTTATATCATAATCAATGTCTCATGGTCCTGCCAGATCTTGTACATACACTGAGGTGGAGTATGATCACTTGCTGACTAAGTGGTGTTCTGTACCAGTGCTTTTTTAACTTGTGACTTGCATCTGACTTCAGAAATACTGAAATGGACAGCAGGCATTAGTCTTAAGCTCTCTAATTCATTTTCTTTCATTTCTTTTGTAGATTTGTTGCTAATAGGATAGGATCTGTGAGGCACAAAAAAATCACTGCTCAATACAGTGTGAGCTGATAAGATGGACGTTTTATTTGGAAATTGTGTTGATATGAAGTAATTTTAGAATTGGTGCTGTGTATGTACTGTGCTGCTTAAGTAATTTTGACAAGTGGATATCTCTAGTGTTCTGCTCCCCTGTATAGAGTGTTTCTGCTTGCACTTAAAGGACTATGTTATTGCTTCCTGGGGCTCTGTGTTTTTATTTAATTTTGCTATGAAATATCTGCAGTTCCTGTTACTGGGAAGGGTCCAACTTAACTGTGTTATGCAAAAATTTCCAGGGTTGAGGTAGTTTTTTAAGGAGGTTGTCTGAAGAGGAAGAACATGGTCTTTACTAAAATCGGGAGGGCTGAATGAAGTAGGGCTGTGCTGCAGTACATAGAACACTGGTTTGGCCCCTGTTCACTTCTGTTAGAGTCTCTTGTCTAGAGTTATTCTGAAATGCCTGCCTAAAATATAGTGGGTATCTGGCAGTGACTAAAACAATCCCACTTCTGTTGATGTAGATAGTCATGATTAGGAAAGCCATCACAGTCTTAAAGAGAATGGAATTACATCTCACACAGCATAAATGTACACACAGTCAGAAGCTACTGTTTTCTTAAGATGATCAATACTGGACCCAATTCAAAATTTATAGAGCACAGCAGAGCCATTTTTTCTCAAACAATTGTTTATAAATTGCAAATAGTGATGCTGGATTGCAAATTAATCCTCAGGCACCTGGTTTACAGTCCTGCTTAGGAGTCTGCCCATCCCTCACACTGCAGACAAGTATAATGGATCTTTCCTCCTAAAGGAAAAGGAAGGTTACACATCTGCAGAGAATGCCTGGTTTGGGGCAGATTTGCCATAACCATAAGCTACTACCTGTGTCTGTACCGCATTTTTTTGCAGTACCACACTGTGAAGGGGTTTTCTTGCTATGTTTCTTGAGCCAGCCCTCAGTTGTTGGTTGACTTTTCTTTAGGTGGAATTCTTTTGGTGGAGGGATATGGAGAAATTCACATTAATATTGTGTGGTCATAGTATTGATTTTCAAGAGAGATACAAATTAAACTGTTTTGGGTGGGGTTTGGTTTGGTAGGTTTTTTGTGTCTTTTTTTAAACAGATCATATTGCCCTTGCTGAATTTAGGATATTTGTGCAGATGAAGCAGAGACCCAGAGAACATCCTTTTTTTAGTCTTGGGCTTAATTTCTCCTGCCTTCAGAATGCTGACTAATTTTACATTGCCCCTTGCCCTCCCTGATGAATTTCCTAAACAAAGTCCTGTGAGTCAATTTGTTCTGTAGACTGTGATTACTTACTCAATATATAGCAATTGCCAACATATTTTTTTCTTTTGTAAATGGGCCAGATAAAAGCATTCTTCCCACATTCAAAATAGATTTGAATGCAGCAGGGCAGTTTCAGCTGAGATGATTTCAAATCACTAGACTTCCAATTTGTTTGTAATAGCTACAAGACATGAGGTTGTTTTGAAGTATCTTGACACTTAAGTTTGTTAAAAATAGTTACTGTTTAATGTAAAAGAAGTTTTAGAATTCTAATTCAAGTAGTAAATAATTCTGTTTAGTGGAGCAAAGGCTGTGGAAGATAATACTTAACAGCTGACTAGGCTGTTACACGTTGGCTACACTGGAAACTAAAATCTTTAGTAGAAAGATACAACTGAAGAGAGCAACTAGAAGGTTAGATTGTTCTAAAAAGCTTTAAAAACTTTTTTTACATGAATAACTAGTAGTTTATGTTCAAGAACTGAAGTTGTGGATACACAATTGCCATATATCAACACCTTTATGTAACATATTTTTCCTTTTTTTCTATGCAGTTTAGCTTTTTAAGAGAACTTACCTGGTCTGTACTTTAATTTTGCAGTCAGACTCAAAACATGAAGTTTGGCCAAGTTTTCCAATTGGGAAGCATTAGGACTGAAGGCCTTCCTACAGAGCTGTTTAATTCCTTGAATAATGACATTTCAGATGAGAGATGGAACATCACGTTTGCATTTCTGATATTTATGTCCTCTCTCTTGAAGGGAATGAAAACTGCAGGAAACCTGCCAAGTCCTGAATATCAAGGGTTGTGAGACATCCTCAGAGAACACTGCACGATGTCAACCGCAGGGGTTGCTGCTCAGGAGATGAGAGTCCCATTAAAAACCGGATTTCTTCACACCAGTCAAGGCATGGGCAGTCTGAAAACCTGCTGGGGTACCCACAGTGGATTTGAAAAGTGAGTGAGGCTAAAATTTATCTACTGCTTCTTCAAGTATATGAAATGAGTGTTGCAAATACTTGTGTCATACAAACCTATCGTTTATTTACAGTGAAGGCTTTTTTTTTCTTTTTTTTTTTCAGTAGTTTCTTTAATGTGGACCCTATAGCAGTGACATATAATTTAAACCCATCAACCGAGCAACATTTGCCATCCATTGGTAAGTACAAAGTCTGACACATACGTGTTAGGAAGTGTAAGGGATTTGTCTTGGGAAAAACCCTGCGGGCCTCGCGCTCCCCAGCGCGCTCCCGGCTGGGCCGCGCTGCCCCCTGTTGGCAGCTCAGGAAAGTGCTCCTGTTCAGGTCCAACCAACAAAACCACTTTTAAATAACACGATCGAGTTAAACAAAAACACACACACACCCCTCTCTCCCATTCGCCTTGTACATAGGAGGCCTCTGAGTTGTCATTACACTTTGGACAGAAAAAATACTTGGTAAAAAAAGCAGTTGTTCTGTTGTAGTCCTATGCTGGGACCTTTGTAGCTCTCTTGCTTATGCTTGGGGTCTCTTGAACTACCTCATTTAACTGGAGCACTGATCTAAAGCAGTAAGATATTCTGCTGCTGTCTTAACTAAATGCATAAATGCACAACCAGATAAGATCTGTAATACCTGCATTTCACTACCTGGAGACATTAAACAGACATTATTTACTGTTGAATTAGAAGGAATTAAATATGCAGTGGCAAAGTCATGTGCTGTAGTGTTACTTAGAAAAGTGTCTCTAAGAATTTCTCACTTTTTTAGGGCACTCTTCCAACCAGGCTTCCATGAATGACCACATTGCTGGAAGTTGCATCCAAGTCCCATCTCAGAAATCCAGTCCACCTCCTGTAAGTCCCAAAAATGAACAGCCAATTTCAAGATACGATGACCATCTCGTTCCTGGCTTTAGTAAACTGTCATTAACCATGGGCTGTGTTGCGGAAGAAACACCTCCTCACATGCCAATAAAACATGGACCAATTCAATTTCTGTCTGCATCTTCTAATGATCGCAGCTCCAGGCCACTACCCCCTCTGCCGATATCTGAACACTTTACTCCAGATGAGGTTGACAAAGAGGTAGAATTCCTGACTAGCTCAGATACTGACTTTTTGTTAGAAGATTATGAACTTCCCCCTTTTAAATCCAGTGCTCCAAGCCGTCGGAGCTTTAGGGGCTGTGGACAAATCAACTATGCATATTTCGATACTCCAACAGGACCAAAACCAGAAGATGCCAACCCTACACAAAGCCTAAATGTGTACATATCCAGTATTTATCCTCCTCCACAGCAGCTGCATCGACGCCTGCGAAGGTCCCATTCCGGGCCTGCTGGATCTCTCAATAAACCCATAGTAAGACTAACTGGACACTTAAACAGGTCGTCTCCAACTTCTGATGAAGATAAACCAGAGATTCCACCAAGGGTTCCCATACCCCCGAGGGCTCTCAAACCAGACTACAGAAGGTGGTCAGCAGAAGTCGCTTCCAGTGCGTACAGTGATGAAGACAGGCCTCCCAAAGTACCCCCCCGAGAACCTTTGTCACGCAGCAATTCCCGCACCCCCAGTCCCAAAAGCCTTCCATCATACCTCAACGGGGTTATGCCCCCCACCCAGAGCTTTGCACCTGATCCTAAGTATGTCAGCAGCAAAGCTCTACAAAGACAAAATAGTGAAGGATCTTCCAATAGGGTCCCTTGCATTCTTCCAATTATTGAAAATGGTAAGAAGGCCAGTTCAACGCACTACTATCTGCTACCAGAGAGACCTCCATATCTGGACAAGTATGAGAAATTCTTCAGAGAAGCAGAGGAGAGGACCTCTAACACTGAGGTTCAGTCCTGGTCTGGTGACTGCACACCCACCTCAGCCCCAGTGAAACTGGACTCAAAACCCAGAATGGACATAGGTGGTCCCCTGAAACGAAAACACCTGTCCTATGTGGTTTCCCCTTAGTGTCTGGGAGCACAGTCTCAGCTCAGTTGTTTGGGATGGAGCTGAACTTTATCATGTTACAAAGTTCTTAGGGTTCACAGATAATGAAGTAGGAGCAGTTTGTCCTCTGAGAACTGGAAAGTAGATGGTAAAGTCCTCTTATGCTGCATATATTTGATATATTTCTTTTTTGTTGTCTTGGTATGTAAGCTGAAAACCTATAAAGATTCTGCAGAAACATGGAGGGATAGTCACAGTTGGCCAGTTGTATGCTACCTGGATGATACTTGGTAGTCACATTGTTTAAAAAAAAAATTTTATAAAAACAGTCTTTGCTTAAGAGTCATTTATAAAGCAGACAACAGACCAAGTAATGCAGTACAGCTTTTGTATCAGATGTTTTCCAAAATTTCTTTTACACAGTAATTCTACTGAGAACAGACTGTCTTCTTTTACTAGGATATGTCAGCCTGATAAGAAGGTAACTGCAAGATCTGATACCCACTTCAAGACTTGGCAGGTGTATTGGAAGTGCATTTTGAAAGATTAATCTATCTTACAAATTAATTTGATGCTAATAGACTTTTAAAGTGAGTTAGGTTTTGTGCTAGACACACTTGGCTAAATTTTGCAGATTTTCCTGGAAGAGACTTGGACCAGCTATTGCTAAGCCTCTGCTGCTGCTCTTTTCCTGCTGGATCCTAGAAATGTGTGAATGTGTCCTGAGCAGCCACAGGGTTGCTATTAGGTAGGCAGTAACAACTATGTGCTCACCTAGAGTCTGAAATTATGACTGTATTAAATACAGAAACACAGCACAAGCTGGTCTTGTGTTCTGGTTTCTGTTCAGTATTTTAGGGGAGGAGGAGGAGGGTAAAAAACATGAGGAAAAAACATTATTCCATTTATGAACAGTGTCAGTCCCATCTCTTGCTGCTTCAGATGCTGCTTCTTGCTGTTTAATTTTTCCTCACTGTGCCTCAGCCATTCACTGAAGTTCACTGAGGTGCCACCTTACATTTATTCTCTTACAGATAAGCACAAGAGAAAGGGTGCTCATTAACAGGGGTACAGAATATTAATGTGTTCCTCCTAACAGAAGTAAACAAGGTGTTTACAGTTTAAACTGCTGAATGAGATGTTTGAGCTATTTTAAAGCTTACTTTTTATTTGTTTTAGTACAAACTAAATGAAGGTGAAATACATGCTATAGAAATGCACTGATATTTCTGCATTGTGTACAGTATTGAATAAAAATTAATTCACTTTGTATTTTGAATATTGTCATGTCTTGAGTTTAATAAATTTATAAAATACTTATTTATGATACATTTTGGTTTTTGCTTTATTGAATAGTGTATGCAATTGTGCATTTTAGTTCTGCATTTACTGAAAAGTTCAAAGTCAGTAATGTTTAATGTGCAACAGATGTTAAATTTAGCTTGCATTTAATTAGAATTAAGATTTCTGTAGAAGTGTTCAATAACTCACATTGCACACCATTAATTTTAATTCCACCTTACTGCCTGGAAGCATGGTATCTATAGTTTTGTGCTGACAATAAAGCATCCTGTAAGATTAAGTTATCTGGCCTAACATTATTAATGATTTTGTTTTTTTCTAGAGTCACCTGTAGCATTGTACAGAAAGGAGAGGGCAGTAGTGTTCCTGTCTTCAATTTCTCACCTGGTAAAAAATAGCATGGTTAAGAGGGGAAAGAAATTTTGAATACTTACCACAAAGCAAGTGTATTTCATCATAGTATGCCAGCCATGGATAAGGTTACTGAAGATAGAAAGTATCACACAACTTTGGTAAATACTTGCCTTGATCTGGCAGTGTGGATGTTTCTGTCAGTGGGTTTATTTCAGAATAAAACAGGATACCACCCTTGGCATTTCACTGGATGTGAAAAAGGTCAGATGCAGTTTTTCACTAATGCCCAATCCCTTGGCTCTTATACCTTGGAGTATCGCTAAGCTTCATTTAGAAAGGTGCTTAAACACCTACTGCTGTGCCATAGCACTACGAGCCCATGCAGATTGGCTTCAAAACGTAAACAAGTTACCTAATCCTGTGCAAGGCTGTCAGCTATCATACTCAGCCTACAGAAAGCTCTGCTCTCCCTCCACCCCCTGGGTTTTTCTAAGATGGAAAAGGTAGAATTTATACTTAAAACTGCTCATATTTAAAGGGAAGTTTGAAACTCTAGGACCCTGAAATAATGTACCCTCTCAGTTACACCATCACTGCTGCAGCAAGCAGGTTGATGCTGCCAAACTGCAACTCTTCCCTTGTAGACTGTTAGAGTTGGCACACTCCGTAGTTGGCATTCGAGTAGAACTACAGCTAAACCCAAGCAACTGCCCTACAAATCTCTCCTGGCTTTTGCCTCTGGGTCCCACTCCATTCCTGATACTTGAACCCTGCCCCCATTTTAGCCTAAACATATCTGGTATAAAATAGGGTATTTGTTACAGTACCTCCAGACCTGTGTATTTTCACTTTTGTTAGCAGTAGACATTCCCTAAAAAACAGCTAATGTAGCAGCAGAAGGATTTTTAATTGAGCTGCTTCTGTGTACAAGCTTATTTTCATATTTATAGTGCTGAAAAGCTTAAAACTGTTGTAAAACTTGTGCTTTTGAATGGTCTTACATAACCTTTTCTGAAATTCTTAAAACAGTTAAGACTTAACCTAACCTCCATTTGTTTCTCTCCTAGGAAAAAAATTTTGCATTCTCCTTTCCTGAGAGTATTGGTATTGGCTACTCAGTCCTGAGTATTTAAAAAAAAGTTACTGTAGTGATGTTAGCTTTCCTGGTGAGCTGTGTGTCAGCTGAACTACAGCACAATGTTAAGAAGTTAACATTTCAGAAGTTAAGCAAGGAACTGCTTGGCTGTGAGCAAGACATTCAAACAGGTTACAGAGCTCACATGCCTCTTGAGTACAAGGAAAGTAACCTACAGGCAAGTCTTACTGTGTGTAAGTAACTTGGCTGTTCTATCTTTTAAATTTTGTAGTAAAAAGGTCTCACTGAGGGCTTGGTCCACAATTCAGTTGTTCTTTCTGTGAAGGGGTCACTGACAAAAGCAGGTGGAAGCCTTGCATATATACTTAGACATCAGATTCCTGTGCTTTGGGAAACAAAGTCTGCATGATCCAAAAACTGTATTTTGTTTTCCAAGTGAGTAATTAAGGCTGTAGGAACTGTGGGGGAAGCTTTGCAAGTTCTGGCCAGAAGACATTTCTCTGCTCATCCCCTGGCACATGATAAGACTTGTCAGGACACAACATGCTTTTGCAACAGCCTGATCACACGTTTGAATATTTAGAGTTTGGACTCACCTGGGCAAGGCCTGACAGCTTGTCTCTGAGAGGGAAGCCCCTTGCCAAGTAGATTTGACTGGAATAATCACACTTCAAAGCAGTTATAAACATGATAAACTGAAGTTCGGAGAGGCAAGGAATTTGTGTTAAAGCAGGGAAAAAGGATGTGCATGTGTGGAAAGGCAGTGCTGCTCACAGCCTCCTGATTCAAGGAGCAGGTGAGCCACACTGCTCTCTCTCCCTGCCCTCAGCACTGTCCTTGCCTCAGGAGCCCTGCTGTGCCCTGATGTGCCACATCACTGAGGACTCCTTGGTGTCAGGAGGCAGCAGCTGTGTGTGTTTGCACAACAAACTCCAGAGGCCTGGATCCAGCACAGCCCTATGGTGAACCCAGGATCACTGAGATGTGTCTCGCAGCAAAGCTGGTGAGAATGGGAGGAGGGTGCCTGAGTGACCTCTCCCCCAGGCTCAAAACCGTTGATAGCACAAGCAAAAGCACACTGAGTGATGAGTGACAGCAAAAAGCATCTGTCATATTCACCCTGGGTGAGGGTTGGTGTTGCCTGGTGCTGCTTGGCTGCTGTGCTGTTGGCAGAACACCCTTTACTCAGTGAGTTTCAGACTGGCAAATCAACCTAGAGGAGCTGAGTCTGGCTGGTAACTAAGAGAAAGGATGTTTGCCTCACTATACCTTTTCCTGAAAAGAAGAGGCTGTGTTAGTACCAGGTGACTTGAAAAACCCATTAGCTTAACTTCACCATATGTTAAACAGATAAAGTCAGTAAGTAACACAGAGCTGTAGTTGATCATCAGCTTCTTTTGCATCACAAGAGATAAACCAGAAAATAAACCTGATTCGGAAGTATGCTGATTGACGACATAATTAAAATCTGCAGTCATTTAAATGTACTGATTGTTGTTGCTGTCATTAAGAGTTTTCCATTCACTCCCAGACTGCAACAGGCAGAATTACTACGTCCTGAAACTGCAGAAGAGCACTCAACAACATTACATTTGCTCCTGCTGCAACCTTGGTTTTGTTTTTAAACAGTCTGAGTGAAGTGTCACGTTTGACATGATAAAGGAAAGCATCCTTCTAGTCCAGGAGAAAGACACCAATTTTGCAAGGGCAGTTATTACAGTAGAGTAGTTGCTGATGGTGTTCAAACCAAGTCTTTTCAAGAACGCAGGGTTAAGATGATGGCCAGATCAGTCATGGTGGACTTCCCAACCTTCAAACTCATGATTACAGACTGTGGCCCTTATAAACACTTTTAATATTATTATAAGCTGTATGTTAAATACATACTCTCTGGATTATGTCAAGAAGGAAATTAGAGATGAAGGTAAACCCTCATTTTATCTGCTTGTAGGCACTCTGCAGTTAGGTAACCTATTGATTTTCTTTGGGTGTACTCAGAGTTCCTGGGGTAAACTTCTGTTTTTAAAGTAGGCTAATCCTTTCATTTCCTGTCAGCTTGCTTTTCAGAATAGTTTATATTCATTTAAAACTGAAAACATACAGAAAATGTTCTGTTTCACACAGCTTCCTGGCACTGAAAATCTAGCACACAACATTTAATTATACTTATTAATATTCGTTAAATAGCACTGCAGAAATTTCTGGCTGCTGAGCTTGTGATTAGCATTTGTAAACTGAAAGAGGTGTTACCCCCACCCATCCTGCATCGTAATTCAGGCCTTGCATAATCCCCACCCAAATGCCTATTTTCATCCACAGAGCTCATTATTTTTTCTGAATCATAAATGGAAGCCACACCCGTGATTGCTCATAGACTGTTGCTTTATTATTTATATATTGGTGTGCACCTTGATCCCAGTTGCGGTTAATTTTGGAAAAGGTGTTAGGTATTCCAAATTTTAAGTGGCATGCCACTGAAACATGGGAACCATGACTGCTATTCATTTCCTTACAAAGTGATTCAGAGGAAGACATGCTTCTTTCTGAAGATTAAAACTGTCGTCCCCAAATTATTAGCATGTGAAAGCCACAAAGGAAGAAAAGTGCAAATACACTGCCATGAAAGGAAAGAAGGAAAACCATGCCAGATTATCCCACCATAGCCACTCTGCTTAACAATGCTAATTACTAATCATATTGAGCTATCATGATAACATACTAAGAGGCCTTCCATGCACAAAGTCTCTGGATCAAGCATAGGGTTATAAGGCCTGACACAGAATAGCTCCCCTGCCCACCATCTACCCAGGTGGACAGAGACAAGTTCCTGTTACCTGTAATACTTATTTTACCTTTGTTAATGTGTTTATTATTTTCACAACCACTTCAAGGGCAGGGTCAGCACTACTGAGTGCCCTATGGAAGGCAACTGGAACACACAACCAACCCTATAAACTTTGCAGTGGTGAGGTATAAGGCTCTCCAGGAACTTACCAGCTTCAAGGAAGTTCACACAAAGGACCACATTAGCTCGTGCCATGTTGAGTCCAACTGCTCCATGGCAACGTGCAAGGGAGACACCAGTGAATAGCAAGTGGGCCTCTGACAGGTTACTCCTTGCCTCCCAATCCCTGTGTTGTCATTTACTGGCTAAGCAAGATCCAGAGGAAAGAACCATATTAGGCTGCACTTGGTGACTTCATTTGTCCTACATCATGTTGGTAAGTTATTCAAGAAAAGGTTTCCTGCATCCCAGTTTCACACCCCAGCACTTAGAGCTTAAGCAATTGGAATTGGGACTGGGCTGCTATGATGCACAATCTACGCAGCACCAGGACAGCAACAGGCACGTGGCAATGCAGAGGCCTCCAACAAGGCAGGGCAGAGGTGAGATTACACACCCTGACACATTCTGTGCTCATGCGATTCAACTGCTAGTGGGAGGGAGGGTTGTCTTTTCAGAGTAACTCCTCATCATGGTGAAAAAAACCCCAATGAACTGAAGTCATTGCTTCGATAAAAGCCATGGGCACAGACAGCCCCATCTGGGACACTCTTAAAAATGGATGCCAGTGAGGTGAGTGCCAGTGAGCTCCTGCCTTATACAGGGGCTGAGGGAGGAAGGGCTAGCCTGAAGGAAGGATGAACTGGTTAGATCCTGAATTCAAGTTGAATGATTTAGTGCTAGTGTTTTGTTAAAGGCTGACAGTCTACACATGATATTAAGGGTGAGGAGATCATGTGAGGACATTTTCTTCTGCAGGTTTTACCAGTCATATCATGGCCAGTGCTGGATGCAATACACAATATTGTTCCATTGGAATAGCCAAGGACCCCATCACTCCACAATGAACCTTTTCTCTGGAGGAGCAGGCCTCACCACTAAGACAGAGACAGCAGGCACAGCCAGCAGTCCAACCTGAGCTGGAGGTGATGCAACACAGCACACAGGAAAGCTCGAGATCGCTCAGCCTCTCAGGCTGCTGACACCTCACAGGCCATGGCAGGGTGCTCTGGACATGCTGCCTCTCGCAGGCCACGCTTCTCCCGTCATCTGAGCTTAATTGGACCAACTTGATCAAAAGCAGTCTCCATGATAAGACAGGATGCTATTGCGTGCCCTGGAGCAGCACGATGAGTAAGGCGGCTGTTTTACAAGCACTTGAGTTCACAATTTAACACCTGAGCTTTAGTTGGGCCAGTCAGTCACGTGCAAGGCAGCAACCAATGCAACACAATTGCAGAACCCTGGCTTTCTCCAGCAGCACAACAGGAGGCAGGCCGGCTCATTGCCTGCAGCCCTGGAGGATTTGATGAGACTATTCCCCCAAGAGGCTCTGTGCAAAGTCATGCACAAGTGGCCAAGACCCAGAGGCAGAGAGGCCAAAGCCCCCAGCTCCTCTTTGTGACCTACGGAAACGCCTGTGGAGAGCAAGAGCAGCGGAGGGGAGGGCAGGGCAGGGGAGGGGAGGCTTCATCCATTCTCATTATGGGTGATTGGGACAGAACCATCACTGGGGCACCAGCCAGGTAATGTCATCCTCAGTGCCCTTTCTTTCTTTTTGAAATTATTATTAAAGTTGTTAATGCTCTGTAGTTTTCCAAAGAGGAAGGAGGAAAGAAAATAATTTGCTGCAAGGGATTTATTTGAAAGTTGCCAGCAAGGCCTGTGTCTCTGTGAGCCCATCCAGGAGCTTAAGAGCTGCATTATTCCTGATTTCCTCGTACAAGCTTTGATTTACCTTCTACATGACTGAAAGGAAGGCAAAGTACTCCTTTGCAAAACACTGTGGAAGAACAGCTGAGTAATATATCAGATGTGGTCATGAGTAAAGTCAGCACACATAAATGCATCATCTGTTGCCAGTTCTCTCAGAGACTGCAATTCCCCACCCAAGAGCAGATTTCCTGTGAAAAATGCAAATGACAGTGCTGTGCCCATCAGTGATCAGACTCATCACCACCCATGGTAGCAGCTTGCTTCCTGCCTATCTGCCAGTCACTATCTTGCCTAGCTGGTGACTTCAGTGTGAGAGTGCTTTTTTCAAGTTATATACAAAATAATACAGGAGAAAGTATGAGTCTCAGACTAGAGCTGCACGTATGTGGAAGTAGTAGTATATTCCTTAGGAGAACTCATTAAAACTTGAAAATATTTCAATGCACAAAAGTAGGCAGCTCCTAGAGTTGACACAACTTAGAGTAGAATGTGTGCAACTTAAAAAAGTGGTTCTGAAATTACATAGAGACCAGTCTGACAGCATAAGTCATTGAAACTCAACAGCACAGAGAAACCGAACACAGTTTAGAGAACTGTAAGAACCTCAACAGATGCCTCTTCAGAGTGCAGAAACTCTGAAAATCCTAAATTCTAGCAGCAAAAGCCCTGAACAGAGTCTTTAAGAACCAAAGTGATTCCAACGACACTGCAGGCATTATTCTTGTTGCCAGGTTTAGAGCCAGGAGATGATGCTGTATTTCCCAACACCAAATCCCATATTCTCAGAGCAAACACTGGGACTGGCTGCCAGGGGGCAACAGCAGCAGCTTCTTCCCAAGGGCAAAGAGATCCAAAAGCACTGGTGATGGTCAGCTAAAGCAGGACCTTACACCAGTGAGAGGCACAGCCCTGCAGGACCTGAACAAGGACAGATGAACAGGTCTTGTAGATTCACAGAACCATGGAATCATTAAAGTTGGAAAAGACCATTAAGATCATCAAGTCCAACTGTCAACCCACCACCACATTCACCACTGAACCATGTCCTCAAGTGCCATATCCACACACTTTTTGAAGACTTCCAGGGATGGTGATTCCACCACGGTCCATGGGAAGTCTGTTCCACTGCTTTACAACCCTTTCAGTGAAAAAGAATTCCTAATATCTAATCTAGACCTTCTGTGGCACAACTTGAGGCCATTTCATTCCATTCCTTCTACTTCCAAAGATGGGCCATACACAAATCCCATGGGCAACCTGTTCCAGTGTCTGACCATAGAATCATTGAGGAAGGAAAGTTTCAGCCAGTACTCTAGTGATCAATCAACTAGCAGCTCTAAAGCAAAGGGGCAAGTCCAAAATCAGACTGGGAAGCCTCCTCAGCAAGTCAGGCTCATCAAAGATCAAAGTTATGCCCAAGCCCCATCTTACCTGGAGCTCCTGGGCAGAGGGTGCTGAGGAGGCCCAGGCGTGACCAGCCACGATGGGCTCTCAGTGCCCAAAGCTGCTGCTGAACCCCGGAAAAAACTGTTTCCATGCTGTTTGAAGGAATGGTGGCCACCTCTCAAGAAAATTTTCGTTAGGAACTGGCAGCAAATTTAGGCCAATACTTTGAGTGTCCTGAAGCTGAAAGCAGTTTATCTGGAGCATGTAATGCATTTAACTTTGAAAGCTCTTATCAAAACCCTGAAAATTGATGCTGGGAAGTCCTGGTCAGAATACAGGACAGCTACCAGTGGGGAATGTCACTGATGCTTAGAAAGGAATCACCTTGCTTTTCACTGAGTCTTGAACAGCAAACAAAAACACAGAATTAAGGAAAATTCTATTTGCTACAAGACTGGATGGATGAAGTCACAGAATTATACTTTCAATTTATACTCTGCTGAAAAACAAAGATCTTTAAGTACCTGGGGCCATAGTCAAACTACACAGTTAACAGTGGAAGAAATCCTCTGTTCAACACAAACCAGACAAAATTTTAATTGGAGAAACAGCTGCAGAAACTGCCATTTGAATTCAGAGGATTCCTTTGATTCAGAACAGCAGCTCTACGAGACTGCAAGGAACAGGGAGAATCCCAAAGGAAATTCTACTATAACCACGCATGAGGAGAGGATGGCTGCAGTACTTTAAAGCTGTTTCTGAACCAAGTACATGCCTGAACTGCAGGCATGTCTGTGCCTCAGAGGTGCTGCCACTGTAAGCTGTAAAAAAAATTACACCATCAATATTTAGAAATCAGAAGGATTTGCACAGAAATGTCCCTAGTCCTGCTGGGAAACTTCCATCAGCTGAGGAAGACTTCAGTGTTACCAATGTTACACAAGTCTCACTAGCTCCAACTCTGCTCTTTAGAATACGAGCGCTTGCATGAGATCCTCAGACAACTTTACTTCTTCCTCCCTCTACCATTAGTGGAACGGCCTCGAATTAAATTGTAAAAGTACAGAAGTATCTACATGACTCGGAGCGCCATAAACCCTATGTAGGGAGGAATTATTTAAGGTTGTACGAAGGGTATAATTAGAAGCTGTTGAATGAAGTAAAGCAAATGAACAAGCCCAAGTATAAAAGCTTCCTCTCAATCTGTGATGCCTTCTAGCACACAAAACAGTCTTGTAGAGAGCAGAAAGGCTCCTAGAGCTGCTACAGAGACTGAGTGTGACACAGAGCACTGCAACCCTTAACTGCTGCATCACCCAGAGCAGCCCTCAATGCACCTCGGCAACATGGAAGAATCGAGTTACCTAAAACTCAGGATACTGGTTTTCCCAAGTCTGGACTCCATTCTGGAGCCTATCATGTGTGTCAGCACTGCTTCTCAAAGAGTGGCCACAAAAATGCAAGCCAGAAATGCTGCCTAGTCCCTTAAATAATAACCTACTGTGAGTGTACTCAAGATACAGACACCCGGGCTCAATTCCCTCCCATCTGGGCTGTGTGGCCGGGCTTGCTCTGCACACAGAGCTCTGCCAAGTGTCCACAGACGCTTCTGGAAGACAAGGCTGAGGTCTGCCCTGGGATGCCTTCCACACAGGACATATGCTGAGAGTGAAGGAGCTGGGCCAGTGTCTAAGGCAGCATCACTGCAGGGATTCACACAACCTGCTCCTCACCCCTGCCCTTCCCTGGATGCTTCTCAAGAGATGGCAGGAAGAGGCTGAAGGCCAGATAAATTGTGTCAGCAAGGACAGCCTGTCCCTTTTTGCTGTTCTTCCCAGAAAGCTTTTGATTTCCTGCCAAGTGGCAATGCTGCAAGAACTGCAGAATATCCATGGAAGTTCAGAGCTAGGGAATGTTGTTAGAGCCAGGCTGCCAGCTGACAAATCAGGGCAGCAGGGAGGCACATCTGCTCTCGTTCTACATATTTCGCTTTCTTTCCATACCACATGCAAGACCACATTCTAAACATGCTAAAAGATTATTTACAATTTTGGGCAACAATTCATTAATCTGCCCAGTGTTTTGTTGCTTATTTTTCAAACTTCAAATGTTGCATACCATGCCCTACTAAAATGTAGTCTCCATGTAACAGCAATGCATCCTTACTTCTGGAGATAGAGTATGAAAACATGAATGACAGTATGGATGCAGTGCTAGCCATTATTTCTGTAGCTGGCACCTTCATACTTCTCTATCACATACTCATCTTTCCAACCAAGCCATGGGTCATCCAGGCTGCTGGAAGACAGGTATTTTTCATCATTTTGGGATCGCTGCTTATGTCTGCATCATGATACATTTTTTTGTTGAAAGAACAAACAAAATAATCTGATTAAGTAACCATTCTTTGCTCTGGCAGTCACTGTGGGTTTCATACCAAATGGTAACCAAATACATAAATGGCCAGCAAGCTGTTAGCCATAAATGGCTAACAAGGCTTGTAATTACTGGATGAAGCATATTCCCTTGTGTGCTTTTACAGCTTTAAGTACTAATGTGCAGGCCAGTTTGTATCCATTATGGTTCCGTTTCCACCCATTTTCAAAGTAAAACTTTTGTCTCTCTAGAAAAGCATCCTTTCTCTGTTGCTCAGAGGGACATATTCCTGAGAGAGGATTTGCTCCTGTTCACAGTACAGTGCCTTGTACTTCACTTTCCTCTTTTGGAAAGAAACTTGCAAAGAACTGCAGCAAAAACAGACTGCTCACTCTCCACATGTTTCTCCTGCCTCCTCTTCATTTAGAAGCCTGTCAGCCTGAACGAATATATTTGTCATCACTGCAAATATTCACTGATGGCTCTAGCACCTATGCCATCTTGTGTACATTCCTGCTCCCAAGCCATAGAATACTTCTCAATTCCTGAAGAGAACTCATTCTCAATGATGCATTCAAGCCCACAGAACAACCAGAATCAAGAGAAAAAAACCCCACATTATTCTTGAGAGATGATCCGAGGCATACAGCAGATGCCAACTGACTGCCTTCTCTTCAGGGAAACAACCAACCCCCAGACCCTCCAGCTGCGAGGAACAAAATGCTAAATGTTAGAGAAGAGTGTATGCATTCCCTTCAGTTTAAGCTGAGTTCAGTGGCAGCAGACACCCAATTACCACAGGTTCTGAAACTAAAGCTTGCCAATAATAAAAAGGCACAAAGTTTTTAGTGTACATGAAACAATGAGCAGAAAAGTACCTCAGCTCATCTTTCAGCAGCAGATAAAAGAGGATTTTAGGAAAAGAGATACTGAAAAGTGAGGGAAAAAGCATTTCACTAACTGGAAGGCAACTTTTTTTCCCCTCAAATCAGCAAATTCCTTCTTAACACTCACCCTAAGAAGAAAATTAGCTTAATCTTAGTTCATACACTTACCCTAACTGAAAGACCGAGTTAATGACACCTTAGCAGAAAGAGAACCCAAGTAAATTCATTTTTTGCTGGACATCTGCAATGTAAAAGGTTGAGAACAGGGTCAGCTGTATGAAGGTAACTGTGATGCAAGCAGCAGTACAATATTTCATCTACCAAGTCCTTTGCTGAACATGGTGGAAGAATCTGCAAGTTAAGCAGATACAACCATGGGCTCTAGGCTCATTTTTCTGATTGTTTTTCCTATTACCATTTTAATGGGAGTGGGAAAGCCCAAATATACACACTGAAAACCTCATTTCTGTAAACTGAACTCCCTCAGACTTGGAATAAAAATTATTACCAAATTTATGGCCACTTTGCTAATGCTTTGTATTAAAATATTTCTGCAAGACTAAAACAATAAAAGCATGGAAATATTTTCCTTCTAATGTTACAAAAGAGTGCTGCCACCCAGGAATGCAGAGCTTTTCCTGTATTCTGAATCATGCCCATTTACAAAGCAAGTAATTATTCCAGATTCTAGGACAAAGAATCTTTCCATCATTTGGTTTACATTTGCATGGCAATACCAGTTAGACGTGCAGATTTACCACACAAACATGTCAAATCTTACATAGATTACAACTTTTGCATATCTTGAGCATATTTCAAAGCTAGAGAAACATATGAAATATTTCCTAAACAAATTAAGAGACAGAGCATAGAGTTGAAGCAGTTCTTCCAGTAGATATTAACAACAGAGAGACATTTCTTAATTCTAAATTTGCAAAAGTATCCATGTATTTCATTACGAAAATGCAGTAATTGAGAATGAACTCGTTTCCCATTAAAATAAGCAATCATAAAGGCTCCTATGCAGTAATTTTCTAAAGTTCAGACTATGCACTTCAGATGTATGCAGAACCAGATCTCCAGATGCTGTGGTAACTTCAGAGTCCAGTGAGGTGCCAGCCTTAAGCATGACTGCTGACAGAGCTAAGTAACACCAGAATTATTTGGTGGAAGAAAGGTAGCAAAGATGGAAATTGATGCCAAATTGTTAATTCTCATGGGAATACAGCTCCACTACTTCCTCCAGAGACCTGTCCTGCAACTCCTCTGAACTGACATAGGCTCACTTAAGCCAAGCTTGTAGCAACTTCCAATTTATAGCAAGGAGAAACAAGCACTGCTACTGGTGCCACGCTACCAAATCCAAACTTCCTGGTTTATGCTGATTATCAGCTGCCCTAATAGCTCAATGGATCTCAAATAATTTAATGCAGAAGACAAATTTCAAGGTATCATGTTTAACCTACAGGAACTCTGGGGTGCTTGACAAGGTATGAATAGTCACACTTTTAATTTAGTTCCACACTGTCTGAAAATTATTACTAGTTATTTGCCTTATTTGTACACAAGGAATTAAACATTGTTTTAACTAATTCTAGGTTACAACTTAATAATCTATGTCATAAAATCAGAGAATATCCTGAGCTGGAAGAGACTCATGAAGGTCATCAAAACCAACTCCTGACTCCACAGAGGGCAACCTAAAAGTTACACCATACAGCCAAGAGAAGTGTAGTGAGAAGCATTGTCCAAACGCATCTTGAATGCTGGCAGGCCTGGGGCCATGACCACCTCCCCAGGGAGCTTGTTCCAGTGTTTGACCACCTTCTCATTTCAGCTCAGACTTCAGAAGAACTGTGTGAGAATCTAAACAGACGTTGTTTTGAATAGTACATGGTGGCAAAAAGGTTTCATGGGTCTGGGTTGGGAGAAAACACACAAAGGAACAACACACCAGTAGGGATGCTTCATTTTTATTTACTCAGCAAACAGTTTTCCATGTGATTTTTAAATGCCATCCAAGAACTAAATAGGATTAGTAGATGCTGGCTGCTTTTTTGTGATGAAGCTTTTTGCTAACAGGATCTTTTTCCAGAAGTGAAGACCTTTGGTTTGTTAAGGTATCCCAGTTCAGGTAAGTACAGTTACTAATTTCACCCACAATTAAAGTGTATTTACAACAGTGCACATTACAGTTACTCTACAAAGGATAAGACTCACTATCTAGATTTGTTCTAGTCCCTATCCCACAGCAGCATTTCACTCTTTCAGTATTAGAGGTGCTTTCACCTGTTCGGCCACTTCTTTCCCCAGCAGCGTTTCCACAATGGCCAACCCAAACTCAAAGCTGGTGCCAGGCCCACGGCTGGTGAGGATGTTCCCATCCTTCTCCACGCGGCTCTCCGAGTACGAGTAGTGTGCTTGGGGGAACACACAACAGGAAGAGGGTCAGTGTCCAGCCCAGTGTCCAGCACAGTGCCCATAGCTGCCACAGAGGGCACAAGGACCTCAGCACTGCCTGCGAGCAGCTCATCCCTGCCTGCCGTCCTCAGGGAAGAACAGGGCCCAGACAGAGCTCATTCCCAAGGTATGGGAATGCCCCTCTGACTCCAAAAGCTCCTCAAGAAGCACTCACTGAGCCTGTCAGCTCCCATGGGGTCACTTTTGGAAGTCAGACTGCTTTTGTGGAGCTGTTCACAAATTTCTTTTTTACCAAATGCATGCAGAAGAAATTGGGGAAACCCATCTGCTCACCTCCAGACTCATTAATGCTCACAGGAAGTCCTTCCTAGCGTTTCACTATCACTTCCCTCACGTAGGAGAAAGAAGTGTGGAGCCATCAGCTGCCACAGAACCAAAGCACTACTCACAGGAGAGTGGGAAAGGTGATCCCAGAGTTTGCTGTTGGTACCACTGGGGCAAAGAACCAAAAGGTGGCTCAGCCTCAAGAAGTTAAGGCAATAAATGCTCCTAACATGATAGCAGCAGCAGAATTCCCCCAAGGACGACAATGTTAATACAGCCCTCTATTTTCCAGTGATACAGACTCAATTCAGAGAGACAAAATAAGATAAAAAAGCTCTTTTCCTGTTTTTAAACTGTGGGTTCAGGTAAACAAAAAAATAAAAAAGGAAACCTAAGAAGGGTTTGGACAGAAACACACCTCCATTCATCATTTTGTCTTTGGCCAAAGGATGCGTTGTGACTTTGCTTCCATACCCTATCCCATGTGCCAGAAGAGCAGTAGGACCTGTAAGAACACAAAGTTGCACCAGTGAGGAACTGCCTTCTGCTACAAACACTTCTAAGAAGAGATATTTGGGCCTCCATGGGCCAAAGCTCACTGTGGACAGACTACTTTTTATAAAAACTGATGCCAGCCCTACCTCTGAGGCAAAAAGCCTCACATTACAGTTCACACTGATGTCCTACCCATGACTGTACTGCCTTTGAAGGAGTGGGGAACAACCCACTTCCAGATAATACATTTTATTTAAAACTGCTTTACATTAAGAAACAAAAGGTCTGCACTTCAATCTGAAAGCTAACTACCTACAAATACTTTACAACCTTGTTAAACCCTGAATTTAGAGACTTAATGGATAGAATTTCATTTGATCAAGTCTCTACATGCTGCAGTTGTGTGCCAAACAAAGTATTTTGGACAGATCATGGCCTAACTGTTCAGTTTTTGGTTTCAAGAGTTTCTGTTTTCTTTTTGCATTTCCTCTTTAGCCTGAATTGAGGAAGGAATTTGTGTCAAGAAGTGCTAAGTCATCAGACACAAAATCTTTATGGGAATTCCAAAAGAAACTGAAAGCAGGATTTGTCTGACATGAGTTTTATTTCTGTGCATATGTTTAATTCTGGATTTAGTTCAGGAAATAACCTCTTTTGCTTTCAGTTGGAATGAGCTCTAAGAATCATACTGCTTACAAGCAAAAGCTTTTACTGGGCAAGGGTGAATTTGGATTGTCCTGTAAGAGACACAGATAACAAAGCTGAAGACTATCATCACCAAGTTGAGGAATGTTCACAGTTCTGTCTGCCTATCACCTAAATGAAGAAGAAAAGCAAAAAACAACCCCAGCAATGTGCCAGAAAACAAGTGAAAATCCCCTCCTAGAACACACTCTGACTGCCTTTTAAGCACTCATCATCCCTCTCCTCCCTCTCAGCTTCGGGTCCTTAGACCAGCCTTCAGTTGGGGTATTGGCAAATTTTCACCTTGCTTTTTAAAACATGAATCTTACAAAGTTCATGCTCTGGATACCGAGCTGTGTAGAATATGTAAGCAGACAACCCTCTCTCCAAACCAAGCCCATTTTTTGCTGCAACTCAGCAAGTGTGAGACTGTAATTCTATATTTCTGGCCTTCTTTCTGAAGCTAAAGGGCAGGAGTGGTTATGTGAGATAAATTTACAGCAATGACATTCTGCCAGTGCAGTGTACTTGCAGGAAGATCACCAGAATAAGCACATACTTTAAAAAAAATCCGACCACAACTTTTGATTTTAAAGACAGCAACATGACTGATTGGAAGGAACCAGGTAACAAGCAGAACTTGCAGGATAAGTGTTCATAATTGTTTTAGAGATTTCTCTGCTATTAAATTTACATAAAATTCAGATGCTGAAAGGCATATATATATATTCAGGCACAAATTCCTGCTACTAAATTACAGGAACACAGATTTCTACAACAGGAAGCTCTCTTCATGCTCCTTCAAAATATCCAAACGCTTTACAAAGCAAGACACTTTGGTAACCCACCTGCACATATTGCAGCAATCAGGCCTTTTCTGCTTTCCTGGTCCTTTAAAATGTCCTTCACAGCAGCAGACTGTACAAAGAAACACCACAAGTCATTGTTTGGAGTTGGTTATTTGAAGCACGGTTGAAACAATTTCCACTGAAAACATGTATAAAACATGTTTTACACAGAAAACCAACCAGCATCTCCCCACCCTGCCTCAGGACAGAGGGCAATGAGAACATCAAGAAGAAGAAAAACTGAAACCAATACATACTTGCCCCAGAAGGAAAGAGGAAGGAAATCAGAAGGAACTACAACAAGTACTTGACCCACATAAAAGCTGGTTAACCCATGGCCATAGAGCGTTGTTTGAAAACTTCACAAGATGAATAGGAAAGAGTATTCGTAAGATACCTCCAGACAGTCTCTGTCAAGATTTATACGGGATATTTGTCTCATATTCCAGGACTTAAAAACGCTGTGATACCACCTAAGTCCTACTTGATAGATAATTTGTTTGCCTGCCTGCCTTCCACAAGGAATTCATACCACCACTGCAACAGTTTTGCACCAGAGACAGAATTCTGCAAAGGAGCAGAGTCCCTTGGGTTTGGACAGTTTTGTGTCTCAGGGAATTAAACTTCCATTTGCAACAGTTTCATCTTCATATAAACAGCGATCTTCCCACAATGCACAACACCCTTTCATTTTTATTCTCCTTTACTAGGTACTCAAGTCCAAGATTGACCCAGCTGTCCCACATATAAAGTTACAAGAAGGCTTAAGACCATTAACAGTTAGGTGCTGAACTGAATCTGCAGGATTACTAAGCAAGTGCTGACCACCCCACGACTCATGAGAATGCCCATGAGTTTTTAAAACACCAGAACTTTACCTCAGACAAGTTTTGAGCTCCAAGGTTACCCCCAGGAAGGACCACAACATCGTAAGGTCCCTAAGCAAAGAAAAGATAAAACTGTTCTGTGACAGTCTGATACATACATTACACTGTTTCAAGACCACTGCAGCTGATTCAAACTGAACAATTTATGATGAGAGAACCAGTTCTAATTACGGGAGAAACACTATTTCCTGTTCCAGAAAAAGCCTATTATCAGTGAAGTCTCTCAAAGAACTCATTTTTAAGCCTAAGTGCACTTAAAAGCCTCAGGAAGCAAGTGGCAGCTCTTCTGTAGTAAAGACAAATGGTTTTGCTCCAACCTTACTGTCCAGGTCTAACTATAACATTATTTAGCTTCTCATCAGAATTCTTGAGTTGGTCCAAATCACAGTATTTTGTTGCGCCAGCTAGCAGGAAGAATAAAGGTCTGTGACTGATGCTTTGCAAAAACAAATCCATGGGCAGAATTAAGAAATCTGTCTGAACCTAGCAGGCTATGACAATACTGAAGGGAGCACAATGGGATGTGCAGTTCTCTACTGCACTGCTACACAGAGCAAACACAACATGCAACCTATGTCCAGAGGTAATGCATAAGCTTTCCAAATTCACCTCAGAAACTGTGACAAAGACAAACTGCTGGCCATTGTATCAGAGCAGGATGATGACCAACCTCTTTTCTGGCATCTTCAAGACTGGCATCAGGACAAATGAAGACATCTCGACTGCACTGCACTGGTTCTTTACCTGTTAGGCCTGCAACAGTCACCTTGATCTAACGGGAGAACAAAGACATTATTAAAAATCAAGGATTTGGGGCATTTTTCTTTTATGTTAGTTCTTAAGTAGTACACAGAAAAGCAAAGCACTACTGAAAGCCTGTTCCTCTTATGACAGCCAAAATGGGGGGCACAGTGATGGAATGACAAAGGTGGTGGGAGAAGGTAATTTTTATTTCAGTCATTTCTATACAAGGAAAGTTGGTGTGTTTATTTAAAGTATTATTTTCATTCCTAATGAGATGATAACGGTGTGCTACTACAACTGCAAGAGTAACAAACAGTGTGAGAAATCCCAACCTACCAATGGTAGTTTATAACTGAATTTCAAAATTAGCTCAACAAAAGCTATTCAATGTCATGAGCTGTAATGTACTGAGCTTTTCAGACCCCTAAAAAGAGGTACTTCCAGTTACTATACGTGAAAGTAGCTGTGTTTTCTGACAGAGTAGGATTTACTTGAAACATTTGCTCTGGTCCACATTAGACTTGTATTTTGAAAGGTTATGCTTTTTGAAAGGTTACCAACAAATGTCAGTTGTCAGGCATGCTCATTACATGCATGGCACAAATATTTGCTAACCGGTAAGGTGATGAGGGTAAATTTTCCCTTCACACAACAGACTACACACTGAATTCCTGGCAATGAACATCAACTTGAGACAATGATTGACCAGGCACTCACAAAGAGATTTTTCACTGTCTGCATACTCACCCCAGCTCTTCTCATAACATCAGTGGGGATTACAGTTTCCATCTCCTCTGCCCCTTTTGCCAGAATCACCAATGCTCTCTTTGAGGCCATGTCTTGAGGGGCTTCTATTAGGGAGATGGTTGCGAAGGAAGGGGCTGAGTGGGGTAGAAAGATACAATGTGGTTAGAAGGCAAATCCCCTCCTACAAATCCTTCCTCATGTTGAAATTTAACAGTAATTTGTACTTTTGCATGTTCTTTCATTTAAACCATCTCAAAATGGTTCACTACCTTTAATCAATATTCATAACAATCCTGTTTAACAAAGGAGCTTTTAAAAAAGAATGCATTATGATATTAAAAGATTAAGACACTTGGGCAGTGGGAGGCACAGCACATCAGCACCAGAAGAGGAAGGAGCTTGGCCTAATCAAGACCTTACACGACCTGTGTCTGCCAGAAAGGGGCTCAGGGTGGGTGGCAGAGCTGTTTTCAATTTGCACACCCTCATTCATTCCGAGATGACTGACTCCTACCCAGGTCAGCACGTACAAAAAGGGCTTGCATGAGCTTTGACCTCATGTCTGGTTTTTAGTTTCCACACAGCATGCTTCATGAAGAGTTTCCTGTGACTTAATAATGACTCGACCAGTGCCCCTGCAAAATCTCACCAATAGATTTTCTGGGTTATTTCACAATTTTGTGGGGGAAGAAACACATGTGCCTATGTGTGATGGGGGAGCAGACCACAGGATTTAGCAAATGGAACAAATCAGGCTTAAGACTTTTTTTTTTTTAGCTTCTGAATTCAAGTTAGGTGAATGGCCAAATTTCCATTTGAAGTTCAAGTTACAATAACTTTACATCATGCAAAATATCCACTAACTCATACTGGTCTGTCAGAAGTCTGTGAAAGCATCTGTGATGTGAGAAGGTATTTCACAGGTTACGACTCTAGAAGACAGAGATTTTTGCCCTATGCAGGCACTTTCCATCCAGAAATGCCTGTAGTACCTGGGAGCTCTTCATAAAATGGGATGCACATTTAGATGTCTACACAAAAGAAAACCATCCTCACCCTGCTGCAATTTCATCTGTTTCAGGTTTGCTCCCTACCGATAGCCTCCTTTAGAATGACGTTATTTCTAGAATGCAGTAATTTACAGCACAACATCCTGCAGCATGCTGAACCAGCCCAAGCAGAATAATTGACTGTCAAATCCTACTTTTAGAGCAGCCTTATGTGCTGTCAATGCAAAGCCCACTGATCAAGAACACCCAAATCACAGATATTAGTAATAGCTTTAGGACAACTTAAAGCTTCTTAATAACTTGTCTTGTGGGTACACACTGATTCTGCAAAGTTTTCATATTAATTTGACTAACTAGCAAAATACTACCTAACTAGCCACAATACAGAAATGCTGCATTTACTTTTTATTGAAGAAAAATAGCCTAGGTAACAGTTTACATCCCTTTCTTTTTAATTAAAGAAATTATCTTTCATTAATTCTTTAGATGAAAACAGGCACCAGATCCTGAAACCTTTACTCTTTCTCCTAGTTTAGCAAAATGCAGTCTCTCCATAGTGCCTTTGGACATTTATTGTACAATACGGCCACATTCCTGAGCATTAGTACTGTTCTTCATGTGGGTGCATATGTAAACAGCTGTCGCACTACTATGGAAAGACGATTTTTGAGAAGGCAGAACTAAGCTACACAGACCTAACAGCCATTTCATTTAACAAGCTACCTACACATAGTAAATGCCACTCTCCCACTTGCTCCGCAGTGCCAGCCAAGGCCGCCTCAAACCTATCAACCAAACCCGGCGTGAGTACCCGTGCCTTTCTGGAGATGGTGACTTGCGTTGGATCAGAAACTCTGAGAAGGGTGGTTTCAAAAAAAAAAATCACACCCTTAAGCGCCCCGACCACAGAGCCCACCACCAGAGGCAGGGGACGGCTGAAGGCGCACCAGCTCAGGCAGCCCGGGCGGAAAGGCCGCATCCGGCCGTTTTCATCTGTTAGTTTTGGGACACGGCGCCATTCCACGCAGCAGAGACAGCACAAGGCCGTGCCGGGGCCGCGGCCGCCTGACGGGCACGGCGGGGGAGCCGGGCCCCGCACCGCAGCCACCCGGGCACCGCAACCCCGCCCGGCCCCGAGCCCGGCGCCCACACCGACACCCCCCGCCCGCCGCCTGCGGGGGCTCTCTGGGCCGGGCCCGCGGGGCCGCAGCGGCGGCGGCCACAACTCACCTCAGCGGGGCCGCGGGCGGCTCTGGGAGGCTCCGCCCCGGCCCCGCCCGCGCTCGGCCCCGCCGCTCGCCCGTGTTGCCTTTCCATTTCTAACACGCACCGCTTTTCTCACGGGCACTTGGAACGCAGAGAGCGCTCCGGTGCCACCACCGTGACAGAGTCACCGCCTACGGCGGCGTGATCGCGAACCGAGCTGCTGCTGCTCCTTCTCGGGCAGCCCCGCGCGTACAGAGCAGAACCGAGCCCTGCTCTTCTCCGCGCTCTGCCCGAAGCGTCCGCCCGACACTTCTGTTTCGCGAGGCTCACGGTGCACAGGGAATGGCCGTGGCTCAGGGACAGTGTTGCCCCTGGTTTTAAGGAGTTCCGGTGTTTTGAAGGAGAGACAGCTGTTAACGGGACCCTTTAGGACTGCAAAGCCCTGTTGTGTAAAATCCTGCCCGCAGGTGCTGGCAGACCCGGTCTGGCCCCAGGGTGCTAGGCTCACGAGAGCTCGAGCAGAGCAGCTCAAGTCCAGGTGAGGAGAGCTGGTCATAGGGAAGGACTTCGCTGAGCGCTCTCCTGGGGATCGGTGCGGGATTCAGCTCCCGGTACGGGGCGCTTTGTGTGCTGCCCACAGCGGGCTCCGCCAAAACCCTGGACAGGCCGGTCCTTGCTGTGCCTGCCCGTGTGCCGGGCAAGCACACGCGCAGGATGCGTCCGCTCCTCACTTACAACTCAGCACTCAACTTCTCAGCGTTCTCCGCCTCCGCTCCGGCCCGCGCTCCCCGGGCCCGGCTGAGGGACAGGGCCGCGGCCGGCGATTGGCTGTGGGGAGGCGCAGCGGGCGGGGCCGAGCCCAGGGATTGGCTGCTGGGGGCCGCAGGGGGCGGGGCCGCGCCGTTCCCGCCCCAGCCGGTGCGCGCTCCCGCGGGCGCGGGGGACGCCACACGCTTAGGGCCCGATCGTGGCGCTCGGCTCTCCTTGCGTGTCCCCGTCATGCCCATGTGGCCTCGGCATCTCCCCGCCGCTGTGGCCTGACAGCCCCGCCTGTCCCCTTTCACCTCCCGGGGATTCCGCGAGGGACTCACCGGGAAGCCCCAGTGGTGAAAAGGCCGACCGCTAACCGGCATCGCTGAGAGAGTTCTGCGGGCGCTGCCAGGCAGAGCTGAGGGGTCGCGCCTCTGGGAGGGTCCGGAAAGCCCCGCCGGGCCGGGGTTTCCCCGCCGCCCCCGGGATGACGCAGCCAGAGCCCCCGGGGGCGGCCGCTAAGGGCCGGCTCCGGGCGCCCCGCGCGCAGTCCCGCCGGCCGCGCCGCCCCGCTGCGACCCGCTGCGACCCATGGCTCCGGGCCGGGCGCTGCTGCCCGCGGCGCTGCTGGCGCTGGCGCTGAGCCCGGGGCCCGCGGCCGCGGTGCCGTGCATCACCGACTGCCCGGCGGGTAAGGGCCGGGCCGGGGCGGGCGCGATGCGCCGGGCGCGGCCCCCGGTGACCGCTGTGTCTCGGCCCGCAGGTACGTTCGTGGCGAGCGCGGACTGCGCGTCCTGCCAGCCCTGCCCGGCCGGCACCTTCTCCAGCGCGGCGGGTCGCGGCGGCTGCAGAATGTGTCGGAAGTGCGAAGGTACCGGCGGCGACGCACCCAGCCCTGCTGTGACCTCCCGTGGCAACGACGTGGCACCTGCCCGGAGGGGACGCGCCACTGGCCAAACAACGCCACGCGCCTACGCTAAAGCCACCAGCCTGAATTTGTGAGAGCAAAGGTCCGAACCTTTGCTGCACCACGCTGTGCAGGCTGTAACCTAAGACTTGTTTTTTCCCTTGCAGGAATATTTCAATATTTAAAAAAGTGTTCCTCAACAAGTGATGCTGAATGCACGTGCAAGGAGGGCTATCGTTGTCGCGGTGATGGCTGCACCTACTGCACCCGAAGCTGTGGCGTGGGCCAGGAGAGCACCGGGAACGGTAGGATCACCTTTCCCCAGCAGCTGAAAGCCCCTCTGCTTCCTGCACCAGACACACTGCACTGCCTCTTGTACAGTGCAGAAGCAGATAGAGGAAGGACCTCTCAAGATAAAAGCTGCCACTGCTGCTAAACACTTTGCATGGTGGTGGAGTAAGCTCAGGAGCAGACAAACCCACCACACTCTGAGCCTTACTACAGCTCAAATGGTGCACCAGTTAGTTCCTTTTGCATGGCAGCACTTTGGTTGCCAGCATGAGGGAAACTGAACTGGGAACCCTGGAGTTAGGCATGGTCTGTGGCACCTTGTGCCAAATCAACTGGCTTTGTAGCCAAGTACTGTACTGCTCTGTGGCTGACAGGGAAAGATTTGCCTTGCATACTCAGAGCAGCTTATGAAATAGTAATTCTGTCACTGTACAAGCAGGCAAAAATAATGTTTCACATGTTGTATTTTAAATGCTTATCTTGTACAGTTTTACCTATCCTTATCTGTTGAAGGTTGCCAGACTTGCCGCTATGGAACCTTTAATGATCAGCCCAATGGCTCCTGTAAAAATTGGACAAAGTAAGTAAGATAAAAAGAAAGTGCTACACCTATTACACTTGACTGGATTTAAATTTTTTTTCTTTTCCCTGCTTGCTGTAAATGTCTTTCAGGTGCTCTGGAAACCAAGTCCTGAAGCCCGGAACTCCAGCAAAAGATGTCATTTGCAAACATCCTTCAGTTAAGCCCACTTTAGTCACTACTCTACCTACCACATCTCTTGAAATTCCAGTTTCTATCACTGTGCCAGGTGAGTCATTGTATAATATTGCTTACAGAGGTAAAGAATTATGACCTACTTAAACATAGTATAGCTCATTCACTTTCCATTTAAAGCAAAAGTCCTTTCTTCAATGCATTTCCAGTGTTGTGGACTTATCCAGAAGCAAAGTGGGAGACAAAGTTTTCCATTAATTCAAGGGCAGTAGAATTTTGTTCTGTTAATACTCTTCGAGAATGTTGTTTGTTTTGTAGGGAAGGATGTTCAGACAGACATGATCAGGATTTCCCTCGCTGTGGCTGGGCTGTCGTGCATAGTGTTTCTGCTGCCTTTGTGCATCTGCTTCAGTGTCTGGCAGAAAAAGAAACTACACGCTGTCTTCAAGAAAAGTAAGATAAATAGACTTCAGTTTTTCTTTCTGAACCTAGAGAGAAGTCAGGAATCCAGGTTAAGTGTCTTTCAAAGATAGTTGCAGTAGCTTCATTTTTTTTGGCCTTGTAAATGAGAAGCAACTGAAAGGGAAACAGTTTTGGAATTTTTATTGCAGAAAGCACTGTGGGTGTTAGGTCAAGTGGATGTTTATCCTTAGAAGTGAAGTATTTGTGAGAGGTGAAAAAGCTCAGCTGAGCTTTGCTGCTCCAATTAAAGGTCAGTTCAGTTTATTATTTCCAAGCATCATCCTTGGCCTGTGGGGCTGTAACACTCAAGTTCTCTCTGCTCAGAGAGAGAGTACACATGGCCTGGAGTGAGCTCTGGCTGCAGTAGAAGAGGGGACATCTGTACTGCTGCACAGGTGCAGAGTCAGACTGAATCCAGCACTGCCCTCCAAGAGCTAATAAGCCCTGGGCAAGCTCAAGAGTTCAGCACAAAGATGAAGCTAATTCCATTCAATGTAGTTTATAGTTGGTTTTGGTTGGTTGGTTGGTTGGTTTTGTTTTGTTTGTTTGGTTTTTGGGGGGGTTCTCTCTCCCTATCTCTTCTTTTCCCCTGTCCTAAGGATAAGGGCTGGATCTTCTAGTGTAATTCTAAATACAGCAAACTGTAACAGTCCAAAAATCTATTTCCTTCATGTTGGTCTTCCTTTCTTTGCCATGACAAACAGAGCACTAGAGGCCCTGCTGAAATAGGGAAAACGAAGTATGATAAATTAGTTTTGTCAGATATCCATGCTGTAGAGGAATAATTTCAGATTGTAGAATAACTTGGAAGATTTTTTTCTTCCCAACTTCCTGCACTTTTGACTGAGGAATGGTGCAATAAGATGGCTGAATAAATAAAACAGAAAGGGGAAATTTGTCCAGTTCTGGGCCCCTCACTTCAAGAAACAGTGAGGTGCTGGAGTGAGTCCAGAGAAGGGCAGCAAAGCTGAAGGATCTGGAGGGTAAGTTGTTGAGGAGCAGCTGAGGGAGCTGGGGTTGCTTAGCCTGGAGAAAAGGAGGTTCAGGGGAGACCTTCTAGCCCTCTACAACTCCCTGAAATGTGGCTGTAGCCAGATGGGGCTTGGTCTTTTCTACTAGGCAACCAGTGACAGGACAAGAGGACACATCCTTAAGCTGTACCAGGGGAGGATCAGGTTGGAGATCGGGAGGAATTTCTTCCCAAAAAGGGTTGTTAAAGATTCGAACAGGCTACCCAGGGAGGTGGTGGAATCACTGTCTCTGGAGGTGTTTAAGAAACAACTGGACGTGGCACTCAGAGCTCTGGTCTGGTTTACAACATGTGTGGTCAAAGGTTGGACTAAATGATCTCAGAGGTCTTTTCCAACCTAATTGATTTCTGTGATACTGTTGTTTTTCTTCAGTGCACACACCTGAACAGTCAATTCAGGAAGATGATGCCTGCAGCTGCCACTTCCCTGAGGAAGAACAAGGTGAACATCAGGACCGTGGCAAATCCACAGAATTCAGAGATCTTTTGGTGAACTAGAAATTGAACTGTCCAAGTCAGCCACATTTGAATTTCTTTTGGAATACAGAAAAAGAACCTGTTTACGTAAATAGAGTGGGTGTCAGCATTTGAGTGTTAAAGTGCTAAATAGCCCAGCCACTGAGGAAAAAGTGCTTTTTTTATATTTCTTAGAAAAATAATAAAAAACCCCTGAAAACAGTTTGCCGACTTTCTTCCTCTAGGAGTAAGAATATTTCTAAGAAGTCGTTCTTGATCTACATGTAGAAATAAATACTGCATTTAAAAGCTCTAACAGAAGTGCAGACTAGTTTTCTGGTGCCTCATTAATGGTACTTGAGCCGTAATTTACATGCATTCCAAAAACATTTGAAGCTAAAAAGAAGATCTGTCACACGTTGTAGAGTCACTGGTGACACATACGCTCTCCTACTACCAGCCATCCTCTTGAATCTGGAGCTGCAGCTCCTCCCAAAGTCTGGCTCAAACCCAGCAGTCTTGGTGTTTGTGTGTAAACACAGATGGAGCTCATTTGATCCCATCAGCCCTGGAAACAGATCCCTGGCCTCACCACTGCACCCCTCCTTGCGTGTAGGGGAAAGGAAGCCATAAAAATCTTGAGCTGCAAAGTGCATCTGCTGTTGTATTACACTGATTGGCTTGAGGGAGGCAGTGGAAACACTGAGAGAAGCTGTGGTTGACTTGAACTTAGAAATAGCTGTTACTTTGCAGCTGGACTGCACCACCTTCAGTCCTACATCATTCAGCTTTGATCTTTTAGGTGATGTAAACTTTATGTACATTGCAGCTGAATGTGTGATATCTTTGTGGTACTATTTTTGTAACTGAGGTTGGAAAGATTTTAACATCAGACACTATCTGTCTCTCTGATCAAATACTGTTACTTTGGTCTTGAGAAAAAAGAAAACGCATGTTTGAGTCACTGCGTTCACAACACCATTTTTAACCATTTACAAAACTCACCTGTTTTATTACTTCAGTAAATGTTATTCAAAAAATAGAATGAAAATGCACCAATATGGGGGTTAAGGGAAATTTTCCCCTCTTTGATTGCAATGCAAGAGAAAACTATTTTGCATTTGAACAATGATAGGCCATTTATTTATTCAGCAGGTTACAACAGCAGATTGTTTTCACCAAGCCACACTTAAATGTTTTGATAAACTTACGTGCAAGTAACTATAAAATAGTTCTATAGAGTGAGAAAATAAATGCCATAAAAAGCCTGAGCTGTGAAGTTTTTATTTTTATCCCTAGCTCAAGTCTTCTATTAGTACTTTCAACTATGAGAACTGAGTGACTATTACGTCAAGATCACAAACTTGAAGGCGTGAACAGGACACATGAAAAGCCACCAAACTATTTATAAATCTAAGGTGTATCTATTTATAAATCAAAGAGTGACCTTTGCATCATTGACTATATGTAGTCACCGTTGACTGTATCTTAGAACAAGATAAAAAGAATAGTTCTGTTTGTGAATAATTTCTAGCCCAATCATAAGGTAGAGGATTAATGTACATGTTCAGAAAACATCTGGTGTTTTCTCATTGGGAAAAAAGAGACACCAGCTGGAATTTTACATGTTGCTAGTAAGTTCTGCATATATTTTGAAATACATTTGAAATGCTTCAAATAAAGTGCAAACCCCTTATTTTTCTTGTCCGTACCTGAAGCAGAAATAAATCTACTTAGTGACCAATGAGGACACATTTACACCAAAACTGGAGTTCTGGACTGTTTCGGGGAATAGTCATTCACAGAAGAAGGTACATTTTGAATAAAATGTTAGGAACATCCTTCCTTTCAATCAAAGAACTATGTGTATAATCTTACCTGTGACTTCTGTCATTTGAGAGTACTGAGGCCTGAATTAATGCTAAACAGATTTTGTTGGCACAAAAATTTGTTGCCAAATGCGTGCAGATGATACATTTGCATTTCACAACAATGCACATCACCTGGCCACAGAAGCAGCACGAGATTGGCTAATTTGTACTTCTGTGAAATACTCCAAATACACCTAAAAGCAAACACATTTATAAATAAGAACCAAGGAAAGATTGGAAGAAACCATATTTTGAAAAGTGAAATAATTTGTGGTACAATTGCAAAGGGAAGGTCAGGGCACTTCACTGTGCAGCGCTTGCTCACTCCCCAAAAGCTTTGGCAGCAGAGCTGTATTTCACGTGGTCCTCACAGAACTGAAAATAAATACAGGTGAATTCATCTGTTTTGCCACCAAGCACCCAAACAGGACATTCCAATTCATAACAAGAGCACCACTACAAATACCAATAAAGTTGGAGTGTTTAGCTATTTGCAGATTTAGACAATATTCAAATTCTATGAATTGTGACTTTCTATAAAAAATTCAAGTTACATGCACTTCTTGAACATAATTCATTCTTGTGTGGTGTGTAATTTGCCTTCACTGTGATCACATAGAACAAATGTATTAGAAGCTTGCTGCCATTCTAGACCCCTCATAAACAGATATTTAATATAAAAGTTCTAAAGAACTTGCTTAAATCTTCCTTTTTGTTATGCTTGTAGCAGACAGCTGTAAAACCACTTCTGACAGTATGCTATGAAAGTACAATAAGCAGACTCATCAATTGTTTGTTAGGAAGCTTGTATCTGCAAAAAAGCCACATATTTCTGCCTTCCTCTTTTCCTTTTTAAATTATCTTTTTGTCCTCTGAAAAAAAAAATCTATAGCAGGTAGTAAAACTTCAGTCAAAGCTAGATAACATAACAAGTGGCTACTATGCAAACCACAGAAGCAGGAATGGTGTCAGTATCTGACATCATTCAGGATGTCACACGTGATTTTTAAAATACTTTGTTCTTTGCTTTTACTAAGCGTTACATAGTAAGATTTAGGGATCCTCAGTGACTAGATTAAAAGAAACACTGTAATCGCAATTAAATTTCTACTAGCTTTCCTGACTAGAATTTGTGGCTGAATTTGTTTCTTAACGCAGAGGACAGCAGCCTTCCTGCCTGCATGTGCAGCACCGTAAGAAATCTTCCATCCAGCAAGGGTGAATAGAAAGAAACTGCACTGTGCATCTTTCACTACTGGTAATTAAAGCAGAAGGAAGCAGTAAAGCCTGCCTGTCCGTAATTCAGAAGAAGGGCTGGAAAAAAGAAGTATTTTTTGGCAATGACAAATAGTTTATAGATCTTGGCTTCACAGGGAGCTTTTATTGAACACACAGGTTGTTCAATACCTGAAGAAAATTATCAGTTGTCCCAGTTAGAGAGAAGGGAGGTGGAGTTTAGCACTGTATGGGTGTGGACAAGTTATTTACACCACACACATCAGCACTGGGGTGTGGGTTTTTGGCAAGAAAACCTGGGGGGCTGGAACTGGAAGTTCACCACCTTGCCTCGCTCACCAGAGCAGAGGGACTGTACCCAAATCAACTCTGGTGACCTCAGTTCCTCTGCTGCCTGCTACTTCCTCCTCCCATTTTCTCTGGGCTGAGACTGTGGTGCTGAAGGGACAGCTTTGAGGTGCTGCAGAGCCAGCAGGGCCAGGTGGCACGAGGTCAGCACCCCAGCAGGGACTTTTTTTCCCCCCAACACACAGCAGAGAAGTGGGTGCACAAGCATCTGCAGAAAACCGAGCTCAGTGAAGTGGCTACCCCACTCTGATTTGGACAAGGGAGATTCTGGGGGTTGTTTGTCTCTGTTTTTTGTTGGTTTCAGGCTGGGGGGACATTGACCATGGGAGCTCTCCTTCCCATATTGCCTTTGTTTCCCAAATACCACGTGGCACAGGACAGAGGAATGGTCAGGACAAAGGCATGATCGACAGGAAGCATCTGCCACCATGGTTACTTTGTTCCCCATGGTGAATAACCTTTTGTGGGTAAAACACCTTCTCTTTTGTGTACTTTTGCTATTAATACAGCCGTTGTTATTTTATCTCATTCCACTGCTTTGTGCTTTTAGGAAATTGTTATTTCAACCCATAATCTCTCCTTTATTGTCTCTCCCTCACTGGAAGGGATAGGAGAAAGAGAGTGGCTTAGCTGGAGTTTAGTTCCTTGCTGGTGTTAAAATCAGCACACCCATCATGTACAAGTAATGCAGATCAGTCCTTCTACCTGGCCAGCCCAGAAGGTCAAAGACATCCCAGGCTGCACCAAAAGAGGAGCGGGCAGCAGGCTGAGGGAGGTGATTCTCCCCCCTCCACTCTGCCCTTGAGACCCCACAGTGCTGTGTCCAAGTCTGGGGTCCTCAGCACAAGGAAAACATGAACTTGTTGGAGGAGGTCCAAAGGAGACCACGAAGATGCTCCATGGGCTGGAGCACCTCTCGTCTGGAGCCAGGCTGGGAGAGATGGGGGTGTTCACCTGGAGAAGAGAAGGCTCCAGGGACACTAAAGCCTTTCAGTACTTAAAGAGAAGTTATAAAAAAGAGGGAGAGGGATTTTGTACACCAACAGAGAAATTTAGACTTAGATAAAAGAGATTTAGATTAGATGTTAAGAAATTCTTTACTTAAAAGAGTGGCGAGGCCCTGGCAGAGGCTGCCCAGAGAAGCTGAGGCTGCCCCATCCCTGGAATTGCTCAAGGCCAGGCTGGACAGGACTTGGAGCATCCTGAGCTATTGGTAACATCCCTGCCCATGGCAGGGGAGTAGAACTAGATGATCTTTAAGGTCCTTTCCAGCCCAAATCATTCTGTAGTTCTATGATAACTCTTTGGGCACTAAATGTTGTCTGCTTTCTGTGCATGTCTCTTCTTTTTGACAGTCATTTAATTTATTATATAGCAAGCAAAATGGAATTGGGAATGCCCCAATGACTCTCAAGCAGCCCAGGTGGCCGAGGATGAGGTAACAGGCCAGATGCAAGCTTTTTGAATTTCCATTTGTTTTTCTTGGAAGTCAGAAGGTGTCCTCTTAGCCAGACCACGCGCAGAGGCCCAAGTGACGTCAGCAGAGTTCTGAAGGCCTGGAAGAAGGAGACAAATTCTCTTTAAAGATTAAGTATAAGCAGAGGAGCCTGCTGCTTTTTTATTGCTTCCAGAACCAGCACAATTTCCTGGCATAGTGAGTGGCATCAGTAATTAAAACTGTGTTTGTCACATGTCTTGGCTTCGTAATTTCTTGCAAGAGTTGTGTGGCTAAGGAAAGTGGAAGGTTCCTAGCAAAAGGGTTTTTGGTTCTCACCTCCTCTCCACATATAGAAACAGGTGTGTCTGTGCCTGATACTTCTGGATGATAGAGAGTGAAACTGTAGTGGCTCCTCTAAAACATGTAAACGTCAGATGATTTTTTTAAAGCAGAATATGGTTTCTTATTTTCAGTCTTTCTATCAGATCCTTCACAGGACAGAGGCAGTTTTCTCTGTCAGTCATTCTGATACTAACACAGATGATGCAAAAACCTTCATAGGAGATGGTCCACTCTGAAGAGACTTAACACAGAGGATATATTATTTAACAAGCAGCTTGTACCATTCCACTTTCTGTCACCTGTTTAAAAGTCAAGGTCAGTTTCACTCTTAAAATTATGCAAAGTCTTATTTTATTACCAAATATCACCTCAGTTCCTCTCTCCCTGATACAGGGAGGCTTCAGGGGCTGTAAGAAGAGGTTCTCCATCCCACAGGTTGTGTTAGTTGTGCATCAGGAACAGAGAGCTGAGCATAACAGCTGTTGGATACTGTCATTGCCCGCACTGTAATAAGACACTTTAATATAATCTACAAAGAAAATGGAATTTCCCTCTAACATCCATTTGGCAGAAGTTTGTTGTGATATCACCTACTGTGTTTCCTTTCACCTTCTAGATCCTGGGTGCCTGCCAGGTCCAGCATCAGACTATTCCTCCAATTCTCTGAACCAAAGTGGATTGTACTTTACTAACAGAAACCACCACCTGAACACATCCTGAAACCAGGGAAGATCTCTCCTGTTCTAACCTATTTGCTTTAAGAAAATAAATCAAGTTTTATTTGATTTAGCAAATGGAAAATTGTATACAAAGACACCTACTTCGATTAAAGGATGACTTCTCATAGTGGATCTTAAACCTGTTACACCTACTCTCAGTTTACATAACCCAAACTGAAACAAGCCATTCAAAACTGAAATAAAATATCCAAGTTATGCATTTAAGTCAGTTTTAAACCAAATCTTAGGTTACTTTAGCTCACTTTTCTCCTGCATACAAACACTTCAGCAGGTTTAGAACAAAAGCAACTTTGGAAAAAAAAAAGAGGAAGCTGGGTGGAGAGGTAAGAGAGACAATTTGCCTTTAGTTACAACACTATAGACTTGAAAAATATTAATATTAAAATCCTTCTAGTATTCACAGCATTGATATGTTGATGATTTTAGAACAAGCATAAACCATTTAACCTGAAGAGAACACTAAGCAGGTCTGCAAGAAAGCAAGAAGACAAAAAGAAAAAACCAAGTTATCACACTACTTTTAATCAGTGTGCCTTCATACAAACTTTAGAGCAACTTTGAGAAAGAACACAATTCTAACATAAATGTACAGACATGCCTAAACCAATATTTATGGAGTATCTAAATGACAACAGATTTTTCTTAAACTAGAATGGAAAACACAGTGAACAGGTTTTTGAAAGGAGTGGTGGGAAAAATACATTATTGGCTTCAGAGAAGCTGCACATTGCAGTTCAGCACCACAGTTGTCTTATCAAGTGACAATCTCATCACAAAAGATCCAAAATCCCACACCCCCATTTACATTATCATTGTTACAGGCATCCTTAATAATCCAACTTTTTGACTTGCTGTGGCACACCTCAGTACATGTATTACCTTAGAGAAGAAGTGTAAGCACAGGAAATTCTTAATGGTTCCCTCAGACTTAAGAGTTCTAATAAGAGAAAAGGAAGCTGCTCTTCTTTAACTTGAGAGTTAAAAGATTTAAGAAGCTGAACAGGCACTGTGCTCAGGAACCCAGTGGATATGACAGTAACATATTCTCTTGTCATTGCATCTCACTGTGCACTCCTCAGTAGGGTGGGCTATGATCAGAACACTTCTCACACGGAACAGTGAGGCTGTAACATGTAACACTGTGTGCTTTTCAAGAGTGATTAAATCTGCCTCAGGGAATTACAGAACAGGAGAAAGATTTACTGTGCTGTGGCAGTGCTAATTAGGTGACCTTATATAACTTTCTGCACCTTCTTCCAGTCATTCTTAAGGACACATAAAGAGATCATCATATAAATAAAACATGAATATGGTGGCAGAAACAAGCACTAAATGAAAGTAGTTTTGGAGGCTTCCCGCTTTATCCTATTTCCACATATGGTGGTTGGCAATGGATTATTTCTTTCTAAGCACAAATCCTGATTGTCTTGTAGAGGATTTTTAGAAAAGCTACATGGGTGCTGGGATGGGATACTACATGGTCTAAGCTTTGAAAAATCAACTCGATTCCCCAGTTGAAAAGGCCAAGAATAGAGCTGAGCAGTTACAAACAGCCAGAAACACCTCCTCATCACTCTCTTCAGCTTAAGGAAGGAGGATTGTCACAGCAACTAGAGGAGACACGGATGTCATGAACAGCAACCACCGAATCATTTAGGTTGAGAAAAGACCTTTAAGATCATAAATGGCATCTAAAAGCTAGTTGGAGTGTTGTTCTCTGCAAAGATCTGTAGCATTTTTTCTCCTTCACCAGAATATAGTTCTTCTGCACATTACAGGACAGGAGCTGCACAGCTGGCAGGAAGAGCATCAAGAGAAAATACAGGACTGTGCTAGAACAAGCTCATCAGATACATCCTTTCCTGGTGATACAGGTCCCAATTCCACTCTCCAAGCTTGGGGAATATATGCATGCACCATGCAGGTGGATCTTCCCTGTTTCCAAACCTCTGCAGAAGACTCTGCTCAGAAGTAACCAGTTGGTCCTGTCTGTTACAATCCTTACTCATAAAAGATGCATACATAGCAAAAGAACAAGAGTACCCAACTGAAGACTCACTGCTCTTCAGAACCATCTTATATCATAAATATGCCTTGGGAATTCTTGCAGGAAAGAGGATTCTGACCCCATTAGAGCAAGAAACATTCAACTTGCCACATCAAAAGACAAAGATCTGACACCTGCTTCTTTCACCTTTGTTAATTCCTACTCCTGTTGGTCACTCCCATTCCCAGGGACAGCTTTCTACCCCAGTCAAGATCAGTCAGTGATCACAAAGAAATCAGTTAACACTTGTAGCAGGAATTCTTTGTTAAACTGGAACTCAGCTCTTAAACAGTAAAGATCCTACACGGCTGACTGCCAAGGAACACACATTCATTTACAAAATAACCTTGAAAGAACTGTTTTAAACTTCAAGTTGCCCAGTGAGACCTATGCCAATCCTCCCCCGTTAAATACACATTATTTGCCCTGAAATGTGAATCACTGAGCCTGCAGAGATTCCATTTAATTAATAAAAAAACTCTGATAGCAAAGGATTAAAGGGATTATGCAGTCAGAAAGCAAAGTAAAAAAATTAAAGTCTGCTTTTGTGCGCCATTCATTTACTGCCTACGCTAAGTGGACGACAGCTAAATGCCAACGATTATTAGCATTCCTCTTAATTAGTCAGTGGCTCCTGCCCACACACTGAACTTCTACAGAACTACCTGAAATTTGTCCTCTGATATCAGCTATGGATATTGGAGTGATAAGTAATCCTAAGACTCTGTGATAAAAACAGGAAGAACATGTGTACACCAAATGTGAAAAGCTAGATAGAAAAAAATTTTTAAAAAGCCCAAGGACACCCCTGACAACATTGCTTTGTTCAATCACCACTGTAGATCAAAGTCCTTATCCTCCAGCTCTTTTAGACAATGAAACAGGGCATAGTCCTAAAAGACAGTAAAATATTACTAAGTTTCCAATAAAATGGTTTGTAGTAAGAAAGTAATGAGTCAGAGCACCACGCAGTTAACAGAGCATGAAGTAGTCTCAGGCAGGGAAATCTGGAAGACGATTCTTATGCCTCGTCCATCTCTTGCAATTTGCTGCTTTACTATTTCTGCGCTTCTTCACTTTGGGCTGGAAAAAGTACAAGACAACAGCCTGGCCTGCCCACTCCATCATACAAACTACTAAGAAAAGAATCAGCAGGGAATTGCTGCTTCCCTTTTTGACATTAGTAGTACCATTTTTTTTTTTAATTGCATTTGAGGCCTTAGGAGACAGAAATGTTAAGCTGGAATTCATTCCTTTAAATCCTTAACTGAATAGATGTCTGCATAGGCAGCCTCCAGCACAATAATTTGTTTGCAAAACCCCTCAATACTCTCCTTAAAAAATAATGAATGGTGTAAGTTTAAGAACAGAACAAGAGAAAAATGTCATAGTATGCAGCAATCACACCTATTTCTGCAGTAGGATTAGCTTGATAATTTTTTATTACAACCTAAATTAAACCTCAGAAAGACTGTGCTATTGTTTTAAAAAGAGAAATATAGCATGGGCTGCTGGTAATATTGTTGAGAAATACACTTAGTGCAGACAGCTTGGTGTGCAGCTGCAGTGTGAGCTGCAGGTTGAGCTGTGGGTAGTGAGAGCCCAAGGCAAGGGGCAGTGAACTGACACCATCTCTTTGCAACAGTGGTGCAGGTGACCAGACACCCAAAGATGAGACAGGAGCTCAGGAGGAAATGAGAGGAAAGGTAAAATAGCACATTAAATGGAACAAGGCATAAGAAAGGACTAAGAAGGGGGTTGCTACATAAAAGCCCCATGAAGGCCAAAAGCTTGCACAAAATGCTTTAGCTCTGATTTCAGAGATTTAAATGACATAAAAAAAGCAGGTCTTCCAAGCTTCTTATAATGAGAACAAGCCTTGACTGCTTCTAGAAAACCCAAGACAGCAAAGGCAATAGAAGGAAGGTGACTGCAGCAAAGGGGAAAGCAGAGCAGATCACACCACTCTCCATGCAAGATCCATTCCTGGATAACGACTCTGTCCTGACCTGTCTGCTTTGCTTTGATCCACACATTGTTGAGGTGCTCCTTAGGAGGCTGAGCCTCCAATACAGTCGCAGTGCCTGTAGTGATGCTGACTCCTACCAGTGAAGCTACTCAAGAAAAAACAATGCCTAAGGAATACACGGTATGGGTACTTCCTCCACAGTAAGAAGTCTCTTGATCATGCTAAATCGTTCTTCAAAAAATCAGGTAAGAGTCACTTAGCTGAGAAACAGGCATCTGCAAGAAGGCAACAGAGATAAAACCTTTTCAGAAGAGAAAAATGAAGAAAAACCCAAACCCAACCAAACAGAAACACACTGACCCCCCTCAAACCCAACCACAGAAACACATGGACTCCCCCACACACAAACACACACTGACATCCCCAAACCCAATCAAACACACACTGACCCCACCCAAACCCAACCCAAACACATACAGACCCCCCAACATAAATACACACACCCCAACTCCCCCCAAATCCAGCCAAACATACACTCCCAAACACCCCCCCAAACCCCTCAAACACACCAACTGCCCCAAACCCAACCAAACACACAAACACACTGACCCCCAAACCTCAAATGCGCACACATTGACCCCTCAAACCCAGCCAAACACACACCCTGACCTCCCCAAATCTGAACACACCCCCGAACCCCCCAAACACAAACACACCAACAGCCTCAAACCCAACCAACCACACATACTGACCCCTCCAAAACATACACATCAACCTCCCCAAAACCAAGCACACACACATAAACTGACCCCCCAACCCCAAACACACATCCCCAACCCCCCAGAGACCCAGCCAAACACACACAACACCCTGACCCCTCAAACCCAGCCAAACACACACACACCCCGATCCCTCAAACCCACCCAAACACACACACCCCGACCCCTCCAACCCACCCAGACACACACACACACACCCAAACACACACACACACCCCAACCCCTCCAACCCACCCAGACACACACACACCCCCATCCCTCAAACCCACCCAGACACACACACACCCCCATCCCTCAAACCCACCCAAACACACATCCCCAACCCCCCAGAGACCCAGCCAAACACACACAACACCCCGACCCCTCAAACCCACCCAGACACACACACACCCCCATCCCTCAAACCCACCCAAACACACACACCCCGACCCCTCCAACCCAGCCAAACACACACACACACCCCGACCCCTCAAACACACACCCCGACCCCCCAAACCCACCCAAACACACACACCCCGACCCCTCAAACCCACCCACACACACGCACACCCAAACACACACACACACCCCAACCCCTCAAACCCAGCCAAACACATACACACCCTGACCCCTCAAACCCAGCCAAACACACACACACCAACAGCCTCAAACCCAACCAACCACACACACACCCCGACCCCTCCAACCCACCCAGACACACACACACCCCCCCAAACACACACACACACACCGACCCCTAAAAACCCACCCAAACACACACACACACCCCGAGCCCTCAAACCCACCCAGACACACACACACCCCAACCCCACCCCAACCCCCGCAGGTCCCGCCGGCAGCGGAGGCTCCGCAGCGCCACCTCCCGACACGGGACCCTGCCGGGGTCAGCGCCCCCCGAGCCCCGGGCACAAAACCCGGCAGAACCCGAGCTCACCTGTCCCTGTTCTCCCCAAAACCTGGCAGAACCCGAGCTCACCTGTCCCTGTTCTCCCCAAAACCCGGCAGGAACCCGAGCTCACCTGTCCCTGTTCTCCCCAAAACCCGGCAGAACCCGAGCTCACCTGTCCCTGTTCTCCCCAAAACCCGGCAGGAACCCGAGCTCACCTGTCCCTGTTCTCCCCAAAACCCGGCAGGTTGGGGAACCCGAGCTCACCTGTCCCTGTTCTCCCCAACCCTTCTCTGCCCCCACACCCCCCACCTCAGGGAGGAAGGACTGGAGTGCTGGCTAGCTCAGAGCTGGTTTGGACTACCCTGCGTTATTGAAATATTTCTAAAAGTTTTACCTTGAAAATGTCTCACAAAGGAGTTCTCCACCACAAAGAAGCCCAAATTGGAAATTTTTACCTGTTCCAAGTGCAGCAGTGTTACAGAAACGTGCACTTCCCACGAGATGAGCCCAAGGCTCCTGCTTGCTCTACAGCTGGGACTGATGAACTGAGAAGGACGGACAGAGCTAACAAAGAGCCTTTCAGCAAGGCTGCTTTGTGCTCCTTTCTGTGATTACCAGTGTAATGAGCAGAAAAATGAAATAAAGAAGGGGTTTTTTTGCTTTTAACCAGATTATAATTTCTTATTAGAGCTAAACAGATTATTTGGGATACCTTGGGATAACAGGAGAAAGGTACAGAGAAAGTTCCAGCCTTGCTGCAGATGTGTTCCTCTCTTTCCTTACACACTCTGCTGTCATAATTTCAGTTTCAAAAATAAACTGTAATTGCGTAGTTAGTTCCATTACATTTTTTTTGTGAAAGAAACCTTATTTCAAGATCTGGCTTCTGCTCCTCTGTTTGCGGCTGCGTTATCCAGAATTCAATTCCCATAAGATATTGATGTGCTGGATTTCCAAGCCTCAGTCATGCCAGATTTACTTTCCTTCACGTCAAACAGCATGAAGGTTCAGGTTGGTAATTCTGCAGTGCTAAGAGGACAGGGGAATCAGGGACCAGTTTGTCAAGCTTCACTTGGAGAATATACCCAGACTACAGTGGGCTAGCACAGCAGGGCCAAAGAGCAAAGAGGGTTTTTTCCCCTCAAACTGGTGGAAACTGTACCACAAAGGAGCAGTGTTTGGGCAGCTGTGATCCCGTGCTTGAGAATTTTTAGACCTTGCCGCCAACTCTGTAGTAAAACAAAGTATCTTTGGAGAGGCCTAAGGACTCATCATCTTCATCACACAGACCCCTGTATCCAGGCAAGCACACACTCACCTACACACCTTCAACCCACCTCAGAACAAGAGAGCCTAGGTCAGAATCTGAGGTATTACAAAACACTGAAAGAAATTCAGAAGATTAAATACTCTCCTGCATACCCAAATATGTCCTATAGTGCTGTGTGGTTATACAGAACATACCCCAAATGTGCTGCATTACAGCTCACACACAGTGAACAGAGGAAGCGTCTTCAAAAAGAAAGTTAACAGCAGGGGCCCAAGTTATGGGCCCCAGTTAGCTTTTTCCTTTGGTTTCCTTATTCTCCAACCAGGCTATTTTCAGTACACACTAAAACACAGAGTATAAATAGGGCAATGCAATCCAGTAGCAGGAAAAAAACCACCTTATTACATGTACGACCTCACGAGGTAGCTATTTCAGCATGAAAAATGGATCTAATAATCATGTTATAAAGCTGAATAATCAGCTAAAATGTTAAATTTTACATAAAAGTAAAATTTTTAGGTGTTAATGAGGACAGATATCTGCAGTAACAGCAAAGAAAACCCCCCCAGACCCCCATACACTAGACCTTATCAGAAAAATAAATAGCAGAGCAAATGTTTTTCTGTCATACCAGCCAACACGTATAACTCATAGAAACAAGATGTTAAGTTGAAAATGGTGGTAAAATTCAAGGAAGAGATGGGTGTTCATACAATAACAAGCTCATCTGCAATTACAGTGCCAATACAAAATCATTCTACTGCACACCTCTCTTCTTGTAAACTAAATTTAAGCCAAAGTTTTACACCAGAAGTTATATCCTCTGAAGAAGTCCCTCATACAGATGCTACTGGTAAATCACACAGTCTGGAATTCCTGGTTTTGCCAAGTGTTATAGTATTTGACTAATAACAAACAACTCATACTTGCTTGCCATAAAGCACTTAACAACAGGGGAAAGAACTGTTGCATTATAGATTACATTTCATCCACACTATTTAACACAGAAGTAGATAATGTTTTTGACTGGTTTCACTCTGTCTTGTTTTTATTTTTTTTCCAAAGTTGTCTTGGCTTCACTAGCAACTTTTTCTTCATGAGCCATCCTATTAGACCAAGAATTGCTGTTTCTTCTGATAATGAAGGATAATCTTTTATGATAGGTTAACATATATTTAATGCTTAGAATTTGCTCAGTAATTTATCTAGCCCTACTACTGTAGTTTTTCTATCTACTGCTGCCCTGAGGCCCTTGAAAGAATAAATAAGCATAAATAAGAACTTTGAGAACTTTCACCACAAAATATTGCAAAAGAATTTCAAACCAATTTCCAAGTTTTCAAAGTGCCATTCCCAGTGACTTCCCTCTCCCATGGATCCTTCGTACCTTTGTTTAGGATGAGCTGTTTCTTTGCTTTGCATGATGACGTTGGCACTGTCGCCCGAGGGAGATGCCTTTGACATTTTGGGAGAGGAAAGAGTGTCTAAGTGACAACTTCAGACCTGAGCAGAGGCAATAAGCTGTGGGCAAGTTGCCCAACTTGAGCATGACGCACTTCATGATGGCTCTAAGAGGCTGAGTCTTCCTTGAGAAAAGACAAAGGACAGCAGTTGCTGGTAAGAGTGCTTCATTAGCTTTCCTTGGAGGATGCTTAGAGTGAATATTGATAATACCATTGTCATTGATAGTTCACTGAAGGAGAAGCATTTGTACAGAGCATCCAGCACCAACAGTGAGATCATGCATCAAATCAGACCTAATTACCGTCTGCAGTTTTGGAACGAAGAGCTGCATGACTCAGATGAGGAGAGAGAATTCCTCTCTTGTTATTTCTCTCATAGGAAAGCACAGGGAAAGAGAGGAATAAAATGCATTAGGCTAATTCTGTAGAGAAATTCTTTTGTCATAAACACTCAGTTCAGCAAAGAGAAGTCCAGAGAAACAAGATTTGTAGTTCAGATACCTGAAGCATATATTCAGTAGTCAAGGCAAGTCAAATACCAGCCCTCTCTGTGCATAACAGGGAAGTTCAGAAAAGTTTAGGCTGGCAGGACCTCTGCAGGTCCTTTCCCACACCCCACCTGTGCACTCAGATCAGAGCATTTGAACTTAGGCGGGGATGCCAAGGGCCTTACCAAGCTTAATTTTGGAATTCTGTCCCATTCCACCCTTGGATCTATTCAAACCTGACTGGACACACTCTTGGACAAACTGTTCTGGCTGACCCTGCTTGGAGCAGGGGGATTAGACTATGTGGTTTCCAGAGGTGCCTTCCGACTTCAGCCTCTTTCAGAGCCCACTGTGTTTCTGGACACCCTGTTAGCCCACCCACGGGGGGCCTGCTCCCCGTGAGTTAGACCTGCAGCAGAAATACTTCTGTTCTCCATGACTGATGTAGCCAATTTGAAATTAGTCTTAGAAGCCACGGGATGTACAATATAAAAACTAATCTTCAACAGGAAGTGCTAATAAAGGATAAAGATGAGAAGCAGGTAAGTTCACACCTTTTTCAGCTGAAAATTATCACAAAATTCAGCATAAGGAAACAACTTTAGTAACATTAGTTGGTTTTCATAGTATTTTGAACAGCATTTGAAGATGAAACCATTTGAGTAGAGAGACAGAAAAGTAACAAACCTCAATTTGTTACAAACAGGCATTATCTTCTCACCATTAAAAAGAAAGAATATTGCCATAAACGTACCTTTTTTATTATTTTCAAGGCTCTACACAGTTGGATATGACACTTCATAGAGAATGGAGGTGAGGGACCAGTCCACTCAGTCCTTGCTCTGTGATATGATAAATAAAATGGGAAGTAAAGAAGACAAAATACACTGGATGGAGGGAAGTAAGGACTAAAGTGATGAGATTATATAAGGCAACTCCTGTGTTAGCATTAGGCAATGCAAAGGGCAAACAGGGGAAAAACCTTGCTAACACACTCAGAATTAAGTAGTTAGTTCCAACTGAAAGAGAAGATAAGTGAAATGGAAAAGGGTCTTCCAGTCTACCGAGGGACCTGTGTTTTATATCAACCAAAGCAGTTTATATGTACCAAGAAGTCTCCAGATGGAAGCTGTACTTTCTCTGCCAAGACAGTTCTCTAGGGCACCATTGGATGAGGTCTTCCCAAATAAATAGATGTGAAATTCTGTAAGGGGGGGAGCAAAGCAAATAAAAAATTTCAATTCCCCTAATATTATCTTTGTAAGTTAACAAGATTTTTTAACTCCTCTCTTTTTCACTTTTTCTGGCACGACAAATACAACACAACACATTCATCCATCTCACAAAAAAAAAGAAAAAAAAAGAGTGCATTTCATATCAGATGCTTTGCGTCAAGGCTGCTAAGGCTCATAAATCAGCTGTCTTATTGCCCTGGTCATTTCAACCAACGTCTGACCCTTTTGTTAACTCATGATTTATAACTGAAAGTTACTTTTTTTTAATGCCAGTTTTATAAACTTTACTGTGCTTGGTTTGATATAATATCCATTTTGTACACCAAGCTATAAGACAGTAAATTTATTGTCTATGAACTGTTACCTTGAAAAATTACATCAATGCAAAGTGGTTTCCATTTAGAATCAATGGGCAATAAATTCATTGGATTTTTTTTGAAGGGGGGAGAGAACATGATGATATTTATGAGATCATGAGTGGCTATATAATGGGTGAAACTGGGAGCTGAGGCTACAGTCAGACAGGAGTTCTGAGTTACAGGGTTAGACAAAACGAAACATCCAACACAGCCACGATGCATAAACTGATGCTCTGCTGTCTCATTATCGTCAGCTTCTCCTGTCCTCTCTTGTCTCTCCCCATCATCAATGCCAGTGAGATGTCTTATCAACACTCAGGTAAGAGTCTTTTGATTTTAATGGTTATAATGCAGGGGCTGGAGCAGTAAAACCAGAAAAGCAGCAGGTGTGCTTTCCAAGGGGCCTCAATCTGTGCTGCTCAGCTGTAGGAAAAGCAGGAATGTGCCTTCAGGACACCAGCAGCACAAGGGATATATCAGTGGATGCTGGTCTTGTACAAGGGGGAGGTTGGGTGCCCTAAGCAGTTACCCCCTGCTGCTTTGAGATCTAGGAAACAAAAGTACGCATTGAGGAGAGAAAGGTAACTGAGCCTTACAGCACTGAATGTGAGCTGGTATTCAGTGTCTGTCTGAGCATTCATAGGCATTGGGTAACTTAAAGTAACTTGGCTGTACAGTCTCTCCTGTTTCTACCCTTTGAAATGACCTATTTTGTTTTTAAAAAGGGGGAAACCTATTGCAAACATCAAGAACAGACAAGTCTGTCTTACACTCCTGTGTATTGAGAATGCTACCTGTTTGCACTAATTCAGATTCCATTCAGCCCAGGGAAAGAATAAATCTTTGCTTGAGAAAGATGCTCAAAGTTTGAAATGGCTCAGCAAAAATGCACAGCAGGAACTGGAAGGTTACTGTCATCAGATCTGACTGGTACTGGAAGACTTTCTGAAATGAGTTCTAAAAGAACAGGCAAACCAACCCAAAAGTGATTGCATAAAGCTGACTATTGAAAAGTGGCTGTTCTTACCTGATTTGCAGCAGCTGTTGTGCTGGTTTAGAGGTATCAGCAGTCCCCAGTTTGCTTTGAAAATCTTGGAGTCACTAAGCCAGCATCTTCTCAAGCCTTCCACTATGTAATTTGCATTTCCAGGTACCCCTGACTCAATATGAGTAATATCTGTCACATCATAGCTGGCTCTGACCATTATTGCATTAATTTCAAGACACTGTGCTTCTTAAATCCTCCTTACTAATATAAAGGGTCTAGGAGTGATAAGATAGAAGAGGAACTCTCTTAAAGAGTGTTGGGTTGGGTTTTGGGGTTTCTTTTAAATCTCCAAGCAGATTTACTTGCTAGCAGTGCTCTGATTTAAAGAATAATCCACAGCCAGAGATCTGGATTGTCTCCACATAGCACTGGGAATTTTTTGAATTCTTCTTCTGTGTCCTATGATGAAATCCCTGCTGTCCTTTGCAAATGTCCTTTTATGCAGTGAATAAACTAACATGCATGTCCATGGTCTTCAAGTCCTTGATCTTTGTGTAAATTTTTAAAATGTTTTGTGCAAGTTTTTTCAGTTTATTTTCCTACATATCCATGTGAGGAGCTACACAGTCACACCCATCCCTGCAGGTCAGAGCAACTGAAACTCCACAGGGTCACCTGCAAGTACAACTACAAAATTACATTAATCTACACAAATAGCATTTGATAATGACACCCTCTGGTTGCCCACAAGTTTGGATGTCTGCTATATATTAGCAAAGATGAAATTTACTGCTCAGATTACAAAAACCCAAGCTACTTGGAATAAAACAGTGCTAAGGGCTTCTGTTGGCAACCTGCCACAGGGCAAAGGCTAGCCACAAAATTCTAAATTCTCTATGCATAGGCAAATTAATTCTATCAGCTACCAGCAAGCTGTTGTTTTCAAAAAATTAGTAACATCTGTACTGGTACACACATTAAATGAGACATGGCTGATATGCAATGAGAAGCATGGCTGCCAAAATAAGTTTTAAGTTTTTCTACCTTTATTCCTACTCTTACACACCTTTTACTGCATTTAGAAAACTGAGTAGGTTAATAGGTTTTGAAGAGGAAGTTTTGTCATTATTCACAGGAAAGCTCCAGCTTAGGAACTAGGTGATAAAGAAATGAACTACAATAAAATTTTAAAAATTGTATACAAGTCTCGGCTGTGTACTGGAAGGATGAGGTTGAGTACCTCAAGTGATAGGAGGAGCTGCTGTTGGTCAAAAACTTTCTTAACAAAACATCTACCAAAGAAATGAGAATCTGACATTAACATCAGGAAGGTATCTCTTCTCAAAGCTTTGGAAGGAAAGAAACACAAAATCAATTATCCCCTATTATAATAATTAAGTAAGGATGGATGATAGGTGCTTTCATGAAAATCTTCAACAGTGGGGCCAACAGATCGGATCAAAAAATCACCTGAGACAGACTGAAACAGGGATGCAAAGCAAAAGACTCACCCTATGCCTGTTTCTGTCATCTTCCATTAGCAGCTGATGAAGATTCAAAGTTAAACCTGCAGAGGCTGGGCAGCCTCGGAAGCACCTCCCTTCTCCAGTTCCTGCCAGAGCTCCTGGGCACACTGACTGAGGACAACAAAGCAGGTGAGGATTTACCACAGCAATGGGAGGGTGCCCATGGTCTGCACCTCCAGCTTGCACAGATACCATAACCCAGTGAGGATTTACCACAGCAATGGGAGGGTGCCCATGGTCTGCACCTCCAGCTTGCACAGATACCATAACCCAGCTCCCAGGTATTTCCTGAAATACAACATTATGCATAGGCAACAAACAGCTCTCATTCAGTTAACTGTGACTTTGGGGAAACCTGCTGAGCAGCCATGCCTGCAGCTCAACACTACCTGATAAAGTCTCCAAATGAGTTTTGCAAAACTTCCAGACAGCAAATCCAGGGCAAGGAGAATATTGGCCTAAGAGGAGCTGACAGACAGAACAAAATAGCAGTCCTACAAAACATCACTACTTGCAGAAAGTGCAGAATCAATAGCAATGGATGGTTTAGGAAGCAATAGATGTTACCCTTGAACATTCCAGTCCAAGACCTCTGTCAGCTATAGCATTATGGCACATGAGAACTACTTGCCAAATTCATGTTTTCTAAATGGAAAAACATTTCATTGTGTTTCCCCTCTAACAGGTCTTACCCCCAGCAACTACAACCCAGGGGAAAATACCAAAGAGGTAAGTAAATGACCATCTGTCACTGAAACAAGGAAAACACTCTACATTTTAAACTACACAGAACTGTTACCGAGACATCATTTCAGACCCCCAGACTTCATGAACAATATAGACTGAAGTTGTATGCCACAGAGTTCTTGAAGCTTGAATTACTTAGCAGTTAGGCAGGCAGGGGAGGGGGAAGAAAATGGAAAAGGAAAAAAAAAACAGAGAGCAAGTAATCCAGACCATTTAACTCTAAACCCTCCACATTTTTTTTCACCCCCAGAAAAACAGTCTAAGTAAAGGCCAATTTCCAGCTCCATCAGCCCAGGCACCAGTACTTCCCCCCCCCCCCGGCCCAAGCACAGGCTACACAGTATTATCAGATTTGTTAGGTACATTAGAACTCTTAGGTACATGGAGAACATCATCCCTGTTCACTTCCTGCTGAATCAAATGTAAATGCAGGAGACGGAGACGAGTTTTAGTGCAGCATCTAAAGCAGAGGTCACACTGGGCAGTCCCCTCCTTCCCCCAGTCAGAACACAGGGCTGGGTGATCAGGAAGGGTGGGGGCAGCACAGAGTGCACTTTCCCACTGGGAACAAGGATCACCCACCAATAACCTCTCTAATGCTGTTTGATTTCAGACTTTCTATGGGAATCATCCTCGAATTGCTTTGCTGGGACGCTTCTTGACCAAGGACAGGAAACAGTACAAGAAACGTGGGAATCTTTCTGAGTGCTTCTGGAAATACTGTGTGTAAACAGGAAGCTCCCTGACTGGCTGCATAATTTATACAGATAGCTAAAAACATGTATATAGATTCGCTTGATTTAAAATGAGAATGAAGAAACATGAAGGCAGCACCTAACTTCAGACTCTATGCTACTTGGAAATGAATAAATTCTTGATGTTTTGCAATTATGTTGTGACCAATGCATTATTTTCTTAGAGCTCAGCACAACAGGAAGAAAGTAATGGGAGAAAGAGATAAATACACAACACAAAAAGAACTTAGGTAGGGGAAGCAAGACTCTGGTGGGTTTCTCTGAAAACTTCCAGAAGAGCTCAACTGTCCAGAGGCAAGGGGACTTTGTCCTTTGTCACTTGATGTTGATTAGGGTGCCAGGAACAAAGAATCGTTGTTTCACTCCCTGAAGATGTTGAGCAGGGAAGGGATGGCAGCTTAACAATGCCCAGTCCCCTCCTGCCATCTCCAAGGCACCACAAAAACAAGCAGCACATATCAGGATCAAGCATCTGCTTCCACTGCTGCTGGAGATGACTGTTTCTCTTGGTCACTTGTAAAAAGACCCACAAATGTATTTCTCTGCTCCTTTCCCAGCCCCCAGCTACCCATGACAACAGGGCTTCCTGTGCATACCATGGGCTCTACAAACTGTGCATGATTATCATCAAGCACAGTACGGAAAGTAAACATGGTTGTCAAGACTTTACACCCAGATTTGGACAGTCAGTGGAGGCAGGAATGACACCATTTGAAAGATTCTGTGCCTGTGACCTGCACTTACGTGCCTGCACACAGGTGCAGGAAGGTGATACGTGCACATAGGTAATCTGTGTTACCAGGGCAAGCCACCTCCTGCTTGGACACTCGAGTACAGTGACATTTGTTCCCCTGAGCTATCACTCGCTGATAATGTTGCTGGATCTCGGCACGTAACGTAAATAAAGGAGAGGACAAAACAGCAGCTACAAAAGGCTTCTAGTCTGACTTCTTTGTATGCAGAGTATCACCAGACTCTCATTCCTGGGTACCTTCTGGTACTAACTGCAAGAAATAGAGCTAAACCGTTAGGAGTCATCTCTGGGGGATGCCATTTTTGGTAACATGCACAAACTGTCTGAGCTGTGATCCCCTGCTCAATATATATTTTGTATAAACCTCATGCCAATCAAGGTTCACAGGAAGCTTGAAGTAAACATCTAACAGTGATACACAGGCTACATTGATCTCAACAGTACACATCATAAATCTCTGACTGTGTTGTTTAAACAAAGCCTACAGGCTTAAAACAGCTTGTTCACTTCACATAAATTGTAAGACAGGTGATGCCAGCTGTAACGGAGAAAAATGTCCTCAAAGTCAGAGCAGCGGGATGCACTGTGCAGCTATTGGAAATCTGTTAAACTTTCATTCTTCTCTTACACAGTGGAGCAAGTCAGTGCCTCTCTGGAAATTACTCCTTTTCTGCTACCTCAGCAGCCAGTAAAAACTTGTCAGAAAAGACTTCAAATTTATATAAATGAATAACCAGCTAAGATAGACATATAGCCAGGGAGAAGTGTAGAGTCTAAAAAGACTGGGGGGTGGGGGGAAATATTTTCAAAAATTGCAAGCATAATGCTAAGTAAATAAAACCAGAGTGAATGATAAAAGAAAAAATATTACAAGAATTAAAAAGTTCACTAGCCATCTACCTGAGTGAAGAAATTAAGAGCTTTCAGGTATTGAGGATGGGGTCGAGACAAGGAAATTGAGCCATAAATAGTGAAACTTTAGCTTTTAAAACTGCAAAATACTTGCTAACATTTCTGGCATCTAAAGAAGCAATACCCAATCAATTTATTGTTCCAGCTAATCAGCTCACAGCAGCAGGGGCTGAGGGGGAATTCAGCTAATTCTAATATACCAGAATTTCATCAGAGCCTGCAACTTTTGTTGGTCACAGTCCTTGCCTCCGGAAAGGAAGGAGTTCAGACTGTCTTTGGACATTACCAGCAATTCTCAAAAACACAACTGTTTGAGACACTGCTGAGCACCCAAGTGCTTCCTTCCTGAAGGACATTCCTGGCAGATGCCAGATAAACTCAGGTCCAGGGTCCAAGAGCAGAGAGCCTGCCCAGTTCATGACACAGGAGGGCCAACTCCACTTCTCCCCCACCCTGCTGTGACATAACAGCTCCTGCCAGCTTTCACATTGGAGCTTTTCCTGGCTCCTGCAGGCCACAGACAGGGCTGGAACTGTCACACAGAACTAACAAGACTGTAGAAAGAGTCTGGAAGCCAGGCAGGTTTGCCTTCCCATCAGAAAGTGTAGCTGGGGAAGTCAGCCAGCAGCATCCTGAGCCCACGTGCGCTGGTACCAGAGGGCAAACTGCAGCTCCAGCTGGGAGCCCAGCAGGCAGACCCGGGTCAGAGCTGCACAGCAGCGTGGGATGGATATCCTGGCAGGGCTCATGCTGCTGTGGAGCAAACCTACGATAGAAAATACAGGCCCATTACTTTTGAGAGTGGGACAATTAAGCATCACAGGTCCAATACTTATTTCTCACCATCTGCCAAAAATACAGCAGTACAGCAGGCAGCTCACCTCTGACATGCACACAAACGTGTCAGCTACATGTTTTCAGCTGTGAGCCAGGACTTGGCAGGAGGATGAGTGCTATTGACAAAGCAAAAACGTGGATAGGCAGAGCCTACATCTCTGAATAGAAACATAGAACCATCCTGAATATTTTTCATTTCACAAGCCTTTTTATTAATCCTCATTTTTTGGAATAGATAGATAATCTGACTCACATTTTTAAGAATGCTTAAAATGACCAACTAACCCTTAAAAAAAAAAAAAAAATCAATAAACCTTCAGCAATTATATATCCAATGTTACTTTCAAGATGCCTGTATTTCAAGGAACTGCATCACTTACCTTATCAGAAGCACTTTCAGTTATGTACTCATCTAAGATTACTACTTTCTTTTCCGATTTCAGTATGATGCTACTTTTGTTCTGTACTCTGTACTCCCTGCTGTGATTTTGCCTTTCTCTTGCAGGCTTCTTTAAGCACTATGGATTGCATCTCTCTGTCAAGTCCCTTAAAGCAGAAAAAGACGAACAAATTGTTGCTCTGCAATTAGTTAAGAATTTCCTTGCTCTATGAGACATGCTCATGAATTAAACCCATGATTTTTTTCTGTAGAATTCTGTAGAATTCAGAAAAAATTCTGTTTCCTCTAGAACAAAAATTTTCTAAAAAAATCAGCACAGACAGAAGCTTTAAGTCCTGCATGCCAAATCCCACCCATTTAGAAATCCATATATAATACTTCACACACAGAAAGTGCTTGCCCTTGTGGGATACAGTTAGAAAAGAAAGAACATAATCTGGAGTGGGCAAGGTGGAGTGTGACTGAAAAAAACAACCAACCACAAACCCCCTCAACAAAACTGCATAAATGGCCATTACATGGCTATTTTCACTGTACCCACAACCCCATGGACACTGTACCCCGACCCATGTACAATCAAAAAAAGTATTGAGCGTTCTGTTAAAAGTCTGTTTTCTACACATGACCAAGAACAAAAGTAAACACACACTTGAAACAGTTCTTTGCAGCATATTTTTCAGTTTTATTTATAAAATCAGATGCTCCTTTAAAGTGTACAGTTAAAATCACAACTGTAAATTCAACCACAGCTGAATATTATTTCAATAAAATACTCCTACCAACTGATGTAAAAATTCATTCAATCGTGATTCAAAACTTGATTCAGCTGGAAGATAAACTTACCAATACATTACTAATTCAGCAAGTATTTACCACACCGTAAAAATACATGAGGGTCCCTTCTGTTCATAGCAATGCCATGAAAATATCTGCACAACAACTCATCTCTTAAAAACATAATTCTACATCTATGAATACAACAACAACAAAAAAATTGCCAGCGAAATCCTCTGAGGGTTTCCAAACTGCTGACACCCCCACGGGGGGTAATAACTGCATCAGTGCTGTACCAGCATGTTTTCCCTCTGACCACCAAATAAGTGACCTTCCAAGCAGCTCCAAACTGTCTGCAACATTTTGCCAAGCAAAACAAAAGCCACAGAAACAAAACAGCAGGTGCAAATGTGGCTGCAACACTTACTCCATTGGCCTTTCTGATCAGAACTGCATCTCACTGTGATCACTCCAGCACACTACAAGGACTGAAAGATTAGTACAAGCTGAAGTAAAAACTGCCAGCTCCTGAAAACTTACGGAAATGAGATCAAAAGCTTGATAAGGCATTTCATTACAAGATGAAGTTGTGGTTCTAGCAGGGTAAAGAGTACCTTGGGAAAGTTTGGGGGGGTTTTTTATCCTAAGGGGATAAAATCTGCTGATTTTGCAGCCAAGACCGTTTGAGTTTTGGGCAAACAACTATCTCATAATCACACAGGGTACTGATTAATCTCTTCATTCCTCTCATATTATTCTCCCACACCAAAATTTTTTGCATAACCCAGGACCTGCACAGCCCCAGAAAAGGGATCCTGCACCTAAGATTTAGCTAGGATGACAAACTTGGAATTCAAACTCCTAGGCACATGAATTTTTATTATATATGGCCAGAGAGTCTAGGGTATTCACAGCAATTCAAAAACTGTCTGGGCTTTCTGTTGCTCAGTGATTCTACTGGGCACAAATTCACAGCAGTAGGGGGTACAAGAAGGGTTAACATCTCCAAACAAGAAATACAGGAAACACGATCAGGTTTCTACATAGAGAATTTCGGTCACTTGTAGTAAAGACAGCACAAGATATAGCAAGTGAAGATTCCCAAATTTAACTCCTGAATTTGGAATGAACTGTGGGTATGCACCTTTGTGTTTCTGCCTCTTTTTATACAGCTGGGATAACAATAGTCATCTTTTTGACATGTTCACGGACCTATGGATAAAAAGCATTATTCAAGTGTTAGGTACATATAGCCATTCTCCTGAACTAAGTCTCACTGTTTTACAACAGAGATGACATGTCTGCCTGCTAACACATTGCAAATCAGCTCATTTTCATACTTGGGAAATAAAAATAATGTACACGAAAGAGCTGGCTGCTATCTTAACTTTCCTTCTGGCTTAGGGCTCCAAACTATTTTGAAGGAGACAGCTGTCCTTACCTGAAATATTCAATTTAATCTATTTCACTAAGTCTCAAAATGCATTGAAGCAATCATTTTAATTTAAGCACAGCAAAGTAGAATAGATTCTAGTGCATAAGTCTAATTTGACAGATAAGCTAATTAAGAAGCTTCCCAATCAAGAAAGAACCTATACACAAAATATCTTGTTACACGTTTTAGAGCAAATATTTTAGGCAGTGTGGTTATAAAGCAGAATACTGTATTTGGAAAATGCTGTAAGAATAGGAAAGGTATAAGGTATTGCCCACATCTTCCTATTTGAATACATAACCTGCTACATGTAAACACCTATTGAAGTCTCTTATTTTAAGAGGTGTTTGAAGTTTGAACACAGGCAGTACTGAGGATGTGTGGACCTCTGCTGATTTACAACACAAGAAAAAACAACTTCGAGCTGAAAAAACTGAGAGACAAAGAAATGCACCTTAAGAATAAACAGAAACCAATAGGTATAAACAGAGCAGGCAAAAACACTGAAAAAAACCCCAAGCCCCTAAAAAGAACGCTGCCTGAGCCAAATTAGCCTTGAAAACTCAGAAGTTCTGTAAAAGTAACTTTCCTTAAAATAAACTTTAACAAGAAAGATTGTCACTGGATTGACTTTTTCAGATAAAGAAACCTTTAGATAAATATAGTTTTCCTTCAATGACCTGCAGATCACAGTATTTTTAATTTAACAACTTGAAGCTTACTAGTAACTGAAACTAGAGAAATGAAAATATTTCACACAGCAGCAAAAGGATTACACAGAACAAAAGGGTAAATAACATGCTACATTCTAAAACTCTTTGTTGACAAAGCTAAGGTGATTAATAACCCCACAAGGAAAACCTGATTACACCCAGCTTTTGATAAACAGAGGGAAAATCAGACAAAATTTGCCAGGTTTTAGCCAAGCATGTCCTGTTTGAAGAGCACTTTGAGACATTCATGAGAACAAGTCCTTTTACATACTGAAAGTGGTTACCATGTTCTGAACCACAAACTTCTTTTTCATCCATGGATTTTAACAGCCAGAGACTCCATTACAATGAAAGAGGTTAAATCTTGTGCAGGAATTCAACAGTGCTAAGAAATAACGACTATGGGGTTTGATGTTCAAGTTTGGCTCCACAACATGTGAGCTTTGAAAGCAGAAGAAATGAAATAAATTCTTTTTGGTTTTGGCATCACCACAACAAAAACAAATCAGAGAAACTGCTTAAATAATTTCCTATTTGTTATGTCTGGATTCAACTCCTCTAACCACTCAACAAAGAAAACATTATGATACAAACCCACCTTCCCAAGCACTACCAAAATAAGATAAAAGATTGTGTGTAACTTCTTTAATTGATAACTACTTGCCTTGATACAGGAAATTTTCCATGGATCTGTTTTTAAAAAGAAGAGCCTGTGGATTGATACTTTCAGGTTGGTTGGGTTTTTTTTAATTGCTGTGTGTAATTTCATCTCTGATGTATTTGCAAACCAGTTATCCTCACTTAATTTATATATGTCTTGATAAACACAGCTTTAAAATCAAAAGCTGTAAAAAACAACTTGACTCCAAAACACACCTCACAAAAAACATAGGGAAAAGATTTGCTTCTTTTCACTTCAGTTTACTTCTTTTTGATGGGCACAAGCTGGCAAAAGGCATTTGATGCAGAATAACCTGGCCAGTTTCAGCTGCTCTTTAAAAAGCCTACTGGATTCTCAAACCAGCGACAGCTATTTCAGAGCATCCCAACATTTGGATCTTTAGTTCAGACCTTTAAATACTGAACAAAAATGAAGCATACTCTACTGTAGCTTGGCTTCAAATACATCCACCTTACTTGGAGAGTAAACATGCTCTGATCAGTAGGTTCACCACCATAGGTTCTTAAACACTGCATCTTTTCAGACTTACTTACCAACTTCAAAAGAACGAACACCCAAACTGAAAAAAATCTTTGTATTTTGCTCATCATTGAGCAGTTAAAGGTTACAAACATAACCCATTCTGTGTCAAGTCTGTGAGGTCAGAAAGTGAAACAGTCTCCCACTGAAAGATTGTCTTCAGAGTCATGCCAGGAGTAGAGGGGCAATGGAGGAAGATTGAGTTTCATGTATGACTGCTCATGTTGGTAAGAGATGGCCATGTAGATTCACTGCTGGTATGGAGCAAAGCCAGAGGGAAAGAGGATGGGAATTACACCAAGCAGTTGCACTGACACAGCTGCTGATGTCCTCAGTGCTGCAGGACTGGAGGTGGTTCTCCCTTGTTTTCCACGCTGTCATCAGCCACTGCAGCCTCACAACTTGCTTCCCTGCTGTCACACGTAACACAGCCCTTTGAAAAGGAGCAAGAAATAGTAATTTCAATTCTTCTTATGAGTATATTTCATAGGGTCAAAACCTATGGGATGATACATTACAATCTCTTGAAACCTCGCACCAATGGGGTGAGATCTCTCTAAAAGCAGAGATTATACAGGTATCTTGCAGATACTTGCACCTGCAACTTACTTTGCCTCAGAGATTAATTTAGTTAGTGGAACATACAGTTCCACCTCTGAGATACAAAAGCATGTGACTTTCTTGAATTTGGAGACTTTATCATTCAGCTTTATAAGCAAGCTCCTTACTGAAGATTTGGACTGCAGCCTGAACAGCAACAACACTGACCAACATAAACAGCTCAAATATCTGAGTGTATTCATAGACCAGATTTCTCTTGCTCTTGAGAAATGGTACAATATTGAAATAAAGCTTCCAAACAGAAGTTCTGTATTTCTTGCTACTGTCAGAAGCCTGGTTGTATTTGCAAAATCACAATCTGCAATGGAAACATGACTTTCTGCTTAGGAACAGTTTCAGCACCTTAGATAGAAATTGGCGATATTTACGTATCAATACATTTCCTAACATTTGAGATTATAAACATTCAACAGAATTTTCTACAAGACCACTGGACATAATTTTGCTATCTGAATCAAACACTGTTCCTAACCACAACAGGACACATAATTTTAATCAATGAGGTATTAGGAAAACAAAGACTAATTTTCTGGTCCTGTTCCACAGCCAAGGACATACATGTCTTAGACTTTCTTCTCTAAGAATAAATACATCTCAGAACGCCACATTTGACAACCCTAGCCCAGCATGCAGTGCTGAAACAGACATGAGATTTTTCTGCTGCACAAGCACATGAACCATAACATTTTCTGTACAACTCAACAGTGAAGGTCTAGGTCTTGTGGGACTGGATCTGTCTCGCTGATCTCCATAGCACCTAGGAGCACTTTAAACTGATTAGGACATTCTCTAACACAGATTAATACAAATCACAAGCAGTTTTGCAGAGTGCCCAGGAGTTACTCCAGCTAAAATAATCAAGTATAAGATTAAATGAATTAATACACCCACGAAAAACTGGCTATTTTTGTGTTTCTTACAATACACCTGGCCCTCCTCTATGACTGAGCATTTTTCACCTTCCTGAACACACTTACTCTAATTTTTACTGATATCCCAGCACTGCTATTCAATTATAGCAACAATTTTATAAGAAAAAGAGCAGAAGACTTAATACCAACAGAAAAAAACAACTCTAGATGCCTTACATGAGATCATAACACTATTCCCGTTCATCCAACACTGTGACTGAAGGAACTTTGCTACTGGTGGTTCCTATACAGAATTTGCATATATTGAAAAAAAAGAAAAATACAGTAGCAAGACATGTATGCTGGCATTTCTCATCTGGCTAGCAGATAAGAAATGCTCAAGCTCATTTCCTGCTTATACTGACATCCATAACCCAGCACTGTAAGACGGCCCTGGTTGGAAATGCCTGGGCTGGCCAAGGCAGGGACGACCTGCAGAGTCCTTTCCCACTGCTCACCTGGGTGCTGATTTGCAGGGGGACAGTCTGGGTCCGGATCCACGTGTGCACCTCTGCAAGCTCCTTCTTCTGCCCATCTGTAAACCAAGGCTGCTGCTTTTGCATGACTGCCAGCTTCTCCAGATCCTGCTTTAGAACTTCCTCCTTGATTCTGCAGGGAAGAGACACCTGTGAGCACAGCTTTACTACATGAAGCAAGGCAGGCACTGATGTTGTGAGAGTCTCTTCACCACAATCTATGGCTGAAGCCCAGACAGCATCTGCTGTTGAAAGGGGACTGTACTTTGTAATTTATTTGATTTGTAAGGCTGCTTTCAATAGTGGGTTAACAGTCCAGGGGTTTGTTTGCTGTTGGATTTGTTGGGAGTTTTTTGTTGTTTGGTGTGGGGCTTTTTTTGTTTTGTTTTATGGCTTTGTATGGTGCTTTTTTTAATGTGGAATCCAACTGCAAATGATACATAAGCTAATTGCAAGCAACTTGCAAATAACCTATAGTTTTACCCCCTTATGCATTTAAAATACAGAACAATACCCAATCCCATTAATACTTCAGCAAAAAAGGCTACGTGTTACCTTATTTTAACTGGTGGGGGGAATTGGAAAAAAATAAGACAAATTAAGTAGATAACCAAGCCTAAACTGCACAAAAATAATCTAATACACCTTTTTGAAGTTTCATTGGTTTCCACAGTCTCACTTTAATCCCATCGTTCCATGCACAATTCCAAACTACATGTCAGAAATTGTTGATGTTTTCCAACCTGTTTGGCATTTGGTAATTCATTAGAACTTGCTCAGGTGTGTGATCCATCATCACCCAGGCTGACTCATGTTTCGATTTATAAGCTGTCCCTTTCTCCTCTGCTTCCTGATTCTTCTCTTCTTTGGAAGCTTCAGAAGAATAATTACTGGCAAAATACTTGCTGCTTTTCCCACTACCTGCTGAGAATGACCATGGAAGGAAAAAAAAAAAAGCAGATGCCTGGAAAATCCCAGTAATCCAGCACAAAAAGTACACCACGACCAGTGTATTCTTGCAAGTTACTTCTGTAATACAAACACAGGTATTCCCAGATGATTGCTCTAGCAATTACTACCTATGGAGAATTCAAAGGTAAAGTGCATTCTCTTAAGTTATTCAAGATCTCCAAAGCTCTATTTACTTTTCTCAAAATTAATTGGCTCAACTTCTGTTTCTGAGAGGCCCTGCTCTACACAGATTTACCTCTAGCCAAGTAAGATCTAAACCAGTATCTAATGCAGAGAAAAGTGATAATGGGAAAAATTAAAGAGTGCCTTCCAGGTTAAAGGATTAGCTTCTTCAACGCTTATTTCCAACTACAGTTGGAAAAAGACTGAAAAAACTTGGCTTCAAACACTGAAAGCTAGTGAAAAGTAAAGGCCACAGATCTTCTTACACGGATTTCCCATCCCCAATACAGCATCTTGCTATTTATTATATGCTAGCAAGCCATCTAGCACCAAATACCTAAATCTTGGACTTCCCTACCTGTGCCATGACCAGAAGTCTCGTTGAAGCTAGAGCCTAAAGAACCAGATAAAGCTGATCCACTGCCTGATGCTGCTGAACCTGAACCCAACTGTGAGTCCTCGTACAACGAGCGGTCAGGAAATTCAAGAGCAGCACTGTTACCACTATCTTCTGGATCATTATCCTGGAGACAAAAAGCAGATCCAACACATCCACAGAAGTTACATTTAAGTATGCAAAAGGAAATTCACGCAGTTATTGAATTTGTCACATGTTGACCAAGTTCTCCTATCAGTTCAACAGGTTTGGAGTTTCTAGCTCTGAAAATGAGTGGCGGTTTAGAACTCAGGATAACACTCTGCATGGGTAAAAATCAACAAGCATCTGAACTCTAGTTTACTGGTTTCTGCGGTAGATCCTTCCCCACTTTGTCAGAATATTGTACTGTTGCATAAAGTTAACATTTTCTGCTGACAAGAGAGAAGGAGTCAGTTCCTCTCACATCCTGTTAGATGGCACGAAGCAGCCATACGCATCAAGCAAAGGTGCACTACAGGGCAAAAGAGAGAGCCTTCCCCTGATTCACTATGCGAAGCAATGGCTTCAGCAGCTCCAGGTACACCAGCTCCCCTTTCAGGACCCTACCCTGCAGTTTCAGCTGATCCAGCCTTTCCAGCCCAATCTGGATTCAGGAGGCAACATTTTTTCCTTGCCTGCAGAGCTCAGATTCCTGCCTCTGAGTTTACCGCGGAAGTTGGAGAGGCCTTTTCTATGCCCATGTATGGAAACCGACCCACACGGATCCCTGTTCTTCTTTCATTAGCTGCATCCCTGGGAGACAGAGGGAGTAATTAGAAGAGTATCTTCCCTTTGTTTTGGTTCTCCACAGAGACTGTGGGACTGGGTGAAAAAGGATGCAAATTGTGCAGCACTAACCAAGTTCCACATGCATAAAAGCCCCAAACCCCAAATTCTAGCTGACAATTCCATTGAAGAGGCTGCTGCCAAGATACTGAGCAGAAGCAGCTTGTGGCAGCCTAGTCCAGAAGATCTCACATTTCTGTCATTTACTAAGTGCCAACACTATACTGATACAAGTTCCCAGAAGAACAAGTATAAACTGCTTTCTCCACCTCCTGTGCTATTTGTGACCTGCAGCCCACATAGCACAGCCAACAGAAAAAGCAGCTAATAAATCTGTGTCCCTGACACACAGATCATCACCAATGGTTTTGGTGACAGAACACTGAAAGTCAGTTACACCGAAAGTAAATTTCTCCTCTACATGAAAAATCTTTTTTACTTACACATTTATCTTCTGCATGTGGCTTAACATCAGCACTAATGGAAAGCTCCATAGGTTTTGGCAGTTCTTCTTGAAGCAAATTCAGCTGAAGTGGGGAGCTGCTACGCGAGCTGCTCAGCAGTAGGGCCTGGTCACACTGGCCCTCTTGCTGGTCCTCCACGGATGAGTGAGGAGAGGCTGGAAAGGGCTGATCCACAGAGTGTGGTGCTACTGGTGATGGAGCACAAGGAGCGGGGACTGGAGGTAGTGTGGTGCATGGATATGAAGAGGGGGGATAAACACACTGAGGGCTAGGGAGAAAGACATGTTGAGGCATCTGAGCATACATGGGGAAACCCTGAAAAAATACAGCCATAAATGTGCCTATGTTTGGGGGATAAAAGACTGGGTATGACTGTGTCCCACAGCATAGCTGTGATGAGGACATGGACTGAGGTTGTAATGAGCGAAGGGCAAGCTGCTCTCCTCCAGAAGAGCCTGGAAAAGTAGACACTGGATCCGAATAGACAGGAAATCCCACAGGAGGATGGACACTACGACTGGAGGAGCTCAGATAGGACACTTCTGAGGGAGAGAACAACTGTTTCTGATTTGTTCTCTTCTCACATGGAAGACTATTTCTATTTTTAGTAGAAGAGTGGCTATCTGAGCATTGTCTCTGAGGTTTCTGGCGCTTGAATTTTCCATGTTTTCCTTTTTTACAGCTAGCTGGGCTCATCTGCTTTGAAGGGGAATTGCCTAAGGAAGAAAAAAAATAAACATTAACTGAAATGACAGACCAAGGGGGGAAAAAAAAGAGAGAAAAAAAGAGAAAAACACCTAGATAAATGAGTGTGGCTTATTCAGAGAGTTGACTTTCTTCTGGATAATTCTTCCAAACACCAGTGATGGATTTGCTGACATATCTACAGTATTTTCCTTCATGTCACCCATTTTCTTATTGATCACTTTGGCTTATCCCAATCAGATCTTTTACATTCTTTCAAGGGGAGGCAACAAACTACTTGGGATTTGCAGGGTTTATTGCAGTAACTAACTATCTGGTTTGTGAAAAGTGTAAGATAACAAGATCCAAGATGGAGCAGGCCTTCTGTGTGGCAAATGCTGCTGTCAAATCTTGGCAATCCAAAGGAAGCATTCCGTTTGCAGCCACAGTAAGACACTCATTACATTATACAAAGGAGAACCAGACTCCATGGCTAGATTGGTCTTTGTAAGTCAACTAACAGGCCTTTATTTCTCAAAGCTGCTGCCTACCTTGGCCACAGGAATGTCTGTTGATACTTCTGCTTCCTTGTTGAAGGTAAGTTCTAAACGGAGAGAGCAAGACCCTCTGTCGGAACTTGTCAACATAGTTCTGCTCCTCCTTTTGAGTGTGGGCTGACAACGTCTCTTTTGTTAGCCCAACTGGCTTTAAGTCCTCAGGCAGCACTGCAAGACTCTGAGCATTCACAGGAGGAAGCTCAATTTGTTCACTTCCAACGGCAGCATCCTCCATCGTAGTCACTTCTTTGAAGAGGGAAGAAAATAAAATCACTCTCTTCTCTGCCCTTCTGGTGTCAACTCCCACAACACCCAGCGTTACAGAGAAAACAACCTCGTCTGAGCTACTGAGCAGATGCATGGGGAGAAAACACCCTTTACACTCAAATACAGTTACACTAATATCAACTGAGCAAATTACTTTGCATAGTCTGGAAAACTTCAAATTCACTTTGAAGTTAGAGGCACTTCTTTCTTCATATTTTCTTAGTGCAATAGCAGTTACATACTCTTTTTTTTTGCTTCTTTCTGCATTAAAATGAAGTAACATTGGCTCAATAGTAATTTTTATTTGAATCTTCAATGGCTAAAAGCACATTATTGTGTCTGAGGTATATGCAATGAAATTCACAGGGAAAGGAAACAGTGCAGTCTGTTAAAACCATTTTACTAAAATACTGTCAAAACCTCCAGGCTCAAACTTTTCTTCACAGTGCCCTGAGAAGTACCTTACTATTTCAGAATTCACATTCATTGAGGATGTATCTTAAAAGGACAAAACTTCCTCACCATGTACTTCAGGCTGGAAACATCGCGTAAATTGAAATATCAGTCAGTGTTTTGTGAGTGTGAACAGTACCTGATTCAGGGTGTGGGACATGCACTATAGTGCTGCTGTAGCTGCACTGGCTGGTGACAGACATGACACTTGGAGCCTTGTTGGACAGGGTCAGGTCTGCCAGAGGAGCTCCCACCATGCCTGCAGTTGTCTGGTCTTTCAGCGTCTCTTCCAGACCAGCAGATATTGGCGTGTGGGACTCAACTGCTGACAGCATAGCAGTATCTATTGGCAAATGACAAAGTTTCTACATGGAATTCCACTCCAAGCACTACGCTCCCAATTCACCAAGTCTCACTGGTTCAGAAATAACCAGCAACTAAGCAGACTTATTAAATAAGACAGTCTTATATACACTAAAAAAACATTTACATGCCAGTGCAATGTCAGCACATACTAAGTGTGGCATAAAATGAGTGAGCAACAGAAGGTTCATTTAGCAACAACAAGCAAAAGTTCTTTTGATGCATTCTACATTCAAAGACTTAACATTTTATGTTTATGTTTAACTGGGACATCTAGGCAAGTTAAGCAAATATTTACTAAATATTTACTAAAATACTGTAAGCAACACAACAGTTTCAAAGTGGACAAACCTCGGAACACACAACAGGGACATATTAAAAAAAACCACATCAGTTTGTGGTTCTAATATGATTGTCAGTACACTTTGTGTTACCTTCCAATGCCCTGACTTCCTGCTGACTTTGCTGGACTTGTTTGTCATCTTCTGAAGATGACGATGATGTATTTGCAGAAGACTTACACTTCCTTTTCAATGCTGGAATACTGCAGCTCTCTAGATATCTGAAATGAAAGCATATCACAGGAAGCTCTCTCTACTTTGGGGTTTTTTTTTTCTCCATTTGGAGATACAAACATTTGAACAATCCAAACTGGAGATCCAGAGGTTGTTAACTAGTATTTTAAATTCACTGCAGGAAGTTCTGGATACGTATCTGCTTTCCAAGGAGTATTTTAAATAAAATCTATCACTCTTTGAGGGAAGAAAAAAAAAAAAGAAAAAAGATTACATTATCCACTGGGTTAAAAAACACTGACATTTTATAAATTATATCAACTTCCTGTTTTATATGGATGTTCTCTGAGTGTGTAATGAGAAGACACTGACATATTATGACCATCAAATTTCACTTAAAAGCCTATTGCACCAATGACAAATGTCAACAAATAGTTGCAAACAGAATCTAAACTTTTCAGTGTAATTCAGATTAGGCAAGCCATCCCAATGCTCAGAGAGGCAGAAAACTTTACAAACAATCCCAAATTTATCTCACAACTCAAATCCCAGACAGTTTAAGGCCCATGCAAATTGCTTGGATATTTACTTTCCACCAATTAATATTAAACTTGTACCACTAAAATTGTTTCATAGTTTATTACCTGATGATACTATCAACACAATTGATCTGCTGATAGGAAGGAAGATGTGGAGTCTTCTTTGGATCATCATAAAATGTGTTGCCTGGTTCTTCTGTGCTATCACCTCTCAGTGTCTGAAGAAAACAGGAAGCAGTGTGCCTCTTCCCTGGAACAGAGGAAACCTTTAAAGATGCCTCTCAAGGGCATCTAAACACTACCCTCACACAGATATATACGCACACAGATAAATATACACTGGAATTCATATAATGATACAAGGACATACGGCTTATGACAGAATAGCTCTCATTATGAAGTTATTCTGCATTTTCATCTCAATTTATATGCTTTGAGGCAAGGGAAGGAGAAGGGGAAAGTATGCCTGAAAAAAACCCAACCCCCCACCACCTTAAACATCCATTCAAAGACGCAAGCAAACAACAAAGAAACAAAGAAAACAGTCTATAAAACCCCCTGTATTTAAACTGTAAATAAAGCTGCAATTGATATTACTCTTCTTTCAATTTATACATCACAGAATTCAACCTATTATTTAACAGAAATTCACAGCTTTGTATACCATGGATTCGCTGGCCAGAGTCCTATCAATACGGGCAGTACAGTCCTCTGAGACAACACCAGCAGTTAATTTTCATAGAGAGTATCACAGTGCAGAATGTTTTAATACAGATTCCTATGATATTTGAGGGAGCATACCAGTTTCTCCATATATTTGTGCTATGTACAAACTAAATAATGTGCACTAGTATAATATTAAGCATTCAGTAACTAAGCCCCTATTTTCAGGGGGAAGTGGGCCATATTGTCCAGCCTATGATCGTTTCTAAGAGTTCTCATAAAGTAACCAAGGGGAGCTTCCACATTACATGCTACAAGCACATGTGCATTTTCACTACAAAATGTTAAAATATAAAAAAGGACAAGTCTGTTAACCCAGGAAGAGACAGATACATTCCTCCATACTTCAAGAAGGATTTTAAAAGTTATCGCATCTGCTGAGGTTATTTTTAGGGGTGAGTTAGGGGGGCAAGACTTGTTTGTTTGGGTTTGAAACAAAACAAACCTCTTCCCACGTTTAAGCCATGCTAAAAAATGCTATCTGAAGTTCTTCAGCATAACACCAGGCAGCCAAAATCATGGCTACAGATCTACAGGAGTTCATGTTACCTTAAGGATCATAACTACATTAACTTACCTCCCAGCACTTCTGAACTCACAGCCTGCTCACTTGCATTCTGTGGCTTGCTTCTTGATGCAATGTACAGCTGCTGCCCCAGGTTCTTTATTCGGTTGACATCTGCACAAACTTGTTGCAATGTCATCTTGAGACACAAAAGAATGAGAAGTCAGAATAAAATGAGTACAAAGAGGCCACAGGAGCTGACTTGGGTTCTTGTAGTCTTCCAATTGCATGGGAATAGACTAGCAGCCTAAGCCTGGTATCCACTGGTATTTGTAAACTTAATTAATCCAATTATCATGGTTAATTTAAGTAAACTAACTATGATAAAGCTCAAACAGCCTCAGCATTTGAGTATTTTTATACTTATGCCAAGCCTTGAGAGTGGGAATAAGCTGATGGCTTACCCAGGAGCCTCACAAAGAAAATAGGTAATTGCAATGCTTGTTTTACGACAGCACTGCTTCCACTGCCTTCTACAGCAGTCAGCAAAATCAAGAGCAAAAACCAAAAGCCAGCACTCTGTAACTGATCAATTTAGCTTGAATATGGCTTTATTCTTCCCACTTCAGTCAAACTCATGATGAGAAGTACATAGGTACACAGTAAACATTTTCATTTTTACAGGGGTATTTTCACTACTCTGCAGACAGTGACACATTTATAGACTTACTGGTTCCTGTATTTCCTCTGCACAGTTCCCATTGGAGTCACTTGAAGATGCTATGCTGATATAGTGCTCGTAAGAGCCACTGCTTCCAAGGCTTCCATAACCACTGGAAACATTGCTGTGAACTGGCTGTATGAAAGGAAAAAAAAAATTTAAAAATCATCCTCTGAGAGAACAAAATGCAGGAAACAACACTGCAACACAGAAATTCAAGTAAACAAAGAAAATCAAGTAAAAAGTCAGTATTTGTCTGGGCTCTATCACTTGCTTATGAAGAGTTCCCCACCATGCTTTAAACTGTTTCAAGATGCTGATTTACCTTTCAACATAAAGACTTGGCAAAAACGTCAAACAGTTTGTTGGTTTTTTTTTTTTTTTTGCAATAAGGCGGGCCTGTGTCCATGTAGAACTTTGCTTTCAGACCTTTTAAAAGAAGATTCTCAAAACAGCCCCCTAATCAGACTCAAGTTTCTTTAGCCTCTCCTTTGGAAGGCCAGCCTGTGTTCTGAAATTCTTTTGTCTTCTTTACCTGCAGAAGCAGTTTGTAAATTTGTCCTTGTAATTCTCTTATCTCTTTCTCCACACTGCTCATTTCTTTACTTCTTGGGGCAAAGACATCTTCATTCAGAGGGCTTCTGGAGAGAGCCAACAATATTTCACTATTCATTGTCATTTGATGAAGAAAAGATAGCTATAAACAGTTAGAACAGATTCTTAATTTATTATTATTATTTTATTTTGACTGTTCTGCTGAGTCAACACAAACGAATGTCATCTGTCCCAACAGTTGCTCTGCTGGGGTAGTGGGGCAGTGCTTATGAGAGCAGGGAAGCTCCAGGGAAGTCAATACACCAGCACAGATACCAGTTAAGGCTGACAAGCATCTAACCCCTCTGTCTCCTTCACTCAGAAGACAAACTCATACCCCATAAAATATTGTATAAAAGATCACTTTGAAAAGTCAGAAGGCCATCCCCAAAAGCCATTTCCTATAAGAGAAACCAGGTAAGAAGGCAGTCAGTCATATTTTCAAATTTCTTGAAAACTAAGGAGAAACATCTGAAAAATTAACTTGTACATTCAATACTAAGTGCATTTTAAAAAGACATCACCTTGGTAAATAATTAAATGCTGTATCAAGTAAATATGCCAAAAGAAAACATGCCAGAAGGTCAGTTAATTGGGTTTTCCTGGTGAGCCAACCATGAATGAATTACAGGTAATTGTTCGTTAAAATGATCTAATTTTATGCTGCTTTTTAGCTTTTACTCATCTAAAACTGGTACTTTGATTTAGACGTGTCCGTTGTCACAGTATTTGGACATCAACTACATGCAAAAACCTGCTAAAATAAAAAGTTGGTTTTGCCTTTTACTTCAAAGTAATTCACTTATTTTCACACTTAATAAACAAGACTAAGGCTGTTCTGAAGGAATTGGCTGAAGACAGATGCTAGGCAGCTGTCACATCTGCAAGAGCAACATTATGTCTCTAGTTTGGTTGTTTTGCAGAGTAATCAATGAAAAGCACTTTATTTGATCAATTCTACAACCGACTTACGTCCGGACTTTGTGTCGGCCAATGATGAACACAACTTTCCTGCTCCAAGGATTCACAAAACTTGACCAGCTGGTGTCCAGTATGACATAATCCCCATTTTGAGTACAAAATCTAATAGGTAAATGTTCAAAAGGGGGTTGACCAGCAAATTTCAGTACTGAAAGAAAAACACAACGAATAAACAAGGTTTAGCTTACATTATAACACAGTAGTGCAAGCACAAACACTAATGACTGGGGTTCTTAGAAAAAACTTTGGGATTGAATTTGCTTTGATCTCGAACTGACTGCATTAATTAATTAGTTAATTATTGTCTAGACTGCAGATCAGTCACATGTCAAGCAATATGATAAGGAAAGAATCATAAAACCAACAGAAATTCCTCTAAAAGAAGCTCTTACTTTTCCGGTGAATAGTGATCATCAAAGGACGATCTTCTGGGTGCAAATACATCAGTATGGATGTTCCAATTAAATCCTGAGGTAAGTAACCCAACAAAGGCACTGCTCTGAAACCCAATCACATTATCACAGGTTATAATACAGTTTTGACTACTTACATCCTTAACCCTTTGCTGGTCAGTGCAGTGCCCACGCATGACCTACAGTGAAATGAACGAAGGCTACAGAACACTTCCCAACCCATCTCATAATCCTGCACTGTAATACTGACACATAAATGCCCATGACAAATATTTATGTGCCTGGAGATTTAACAGATATTCACATTTGCAGGCAGTTTTGTGCTTGTCTACATGCAAAGGGGAAAAAAAAAGGGATCTTGAAGCCAACAGGTCAGAGACAAAACGTCAGTAGTTATGCCCATTTTCCACTGTTGGCGCTACCACAGCTCACCATTGCCTTGGGTAAGGAAAACTGACTGCAGTTCTGTTTAACATGTGTTTTAAACCAACAAAGGAGACTGCATCTGTGAGTGTGAGACATTTTCCATGAGTGGACTAATACAAAATTGGTTTTTTTAATTAAATATTGCCAATTGCACAGTTCAGCTACTTTACTTGGGTCTCCAGGTGTATCACCAAGGAATTTTTTCTACCTCTCCATACATACTTCACAGGTCTTAAGAACTCAAATCTCTCACCTGTCATCTATGTCCAGAAAAACACATCCAGGTGTGTGAGTGGTGGTGAATATTCTTTTATCCATAGGAATTCGAGGAGCTAATAGAAGCAAAATATACACTAAGACAGAAAACTTGGGCATTACTTTAGCTCATAGTATTTACTGGCTCCTGAACTTTATAATTGTTCAATGCTTTCTGATCAATAACTCACAGAAATATTACAGATTTTTAGCTACTACAGACTTCTCTCAACAATAATGAGTAGATGTCAAATGCTCTGGGGCCTGGCAAAGGCAGCACAGACGTTCTGGATTCGCATGCATGCACACACAAGCTGCAACTTACACAGGTGAGACTACCCAAGCACAGGTTCTAAACAGAGGAAGATGACTTTCATACACTGCCTTTTTCTATTAGCTTGGGCTTTTTTCCATTGGAGCCTCCTGACTTGCCTTCATATCCAGAGTGGATTTTTTCAGCCAAAGCTAGGCAGCAGGACTCTGCATCCACACGGCCAGAAGTACACACGTGGACCAAGTACGGGGTGATTCGGAAGGGGTAACAACGCGCTTCCTGTTCTTGATCTTTGCCACCCCTGAGGCAAAGCAAAAGAGATTAACACACTGGTTTCAAGACTCACATACTATGTGCCAAGGCCGAGAGCCCTGCTCGGAGAAGTTATGCTGAGCACACAAACCCAAATAATCAGGTCCTACGCACACTCCCTTGAGATCCAAGGCCAACACTGACCTCCATCCTGTTAGAGTCAAGTAGGTGTTTTGTCTCCAACACTTACATTCAGAGGCTGTCTAGAGATATTCTTACTCTAATGGTTAAAGACTGTGTTCTAATTCTCAGTCCAAGCATAATCACAAGAACCACTCATTTGGTTTTGTGTTCTCCTTCAACATAAACAGTTCTTTTTCTGTTTGTTGTTTACCCTGTACCATTTTAGGGAAAAAAAAAAATGTCTCCCTCAAGTTTAGTTTCACAGAACTGCATAAGTAGGACTCCTCCAGCCTTAGTTCACTGTTGCTGTTTTTTGTTTGTCCTCCACAAGAACTTGTCTTCCTAGAACATGTGTGAACAACAGCAGCACACAACACTCTTTATGAGATCTTAACCAAGGCTTTGCAATAGCTGCAATAACAATTGGCACTTTCTATTGCAAGTGCTTTTTCACCTGTTATAATTTCAGTATCTTACCCAGCTCTTACAGAAAGAATTGAGATAAATTTTTGGGGATTATCACTTACACTAAAAGTAACTTTCTTACTCCACACTTAGTTTTGTAAAATGTTTCTAGAGGGAAGCAAATGACATAAAAATTACTTTTGACACTTCTGCCTTCGGGAAAACAAAAGATACAAATGGAAATTAGATATAGCTGAAGTCCAACTCACAAAAAAACCATTTTCTTACTTAAGCCTAGAGTGTGTGCTTGTGAAAAAATATTTTTACTCATAAAGCCAACATAATCAAAAGATCAGTTACATAAGGGAAGTAGAGACCGATGTTGTACAAAAACATGGAGAAAAACTGTTGTAAAATGTTTATATATCCAACAAACAGTTCCCCCAACCTAACATTGCTATCTTTTATTTCAGGTGCCTTTACACAATTTGAGAGACAAAGGTGATTTAAGAGCTCAGGTTTTTGAAACACATATGAATTAATCAATGATCAACTGAAAGATGGAGTAAGTGTCGTTCTGCTCAGAAGCGAACAGTTCTTACTGAAGTCAAGAGATCACCTGAGTCTGGAACAGAACTGCACTGAACACTGAGGGCCAATCTCAATTTTTTTTCATCTTTTAGCTCTATGATTAGCCAGGTACTAAGCAACAAGCAGCATCCGTAGCAGCAGCAAGTCAGGCCTCACAAGTCTCAGGAGTCAGGCTTCAAACTGGGACTCAGGTGACCTGAGTTTCTCTTAAGGCTTCTGTCACAAACTCTCAAGCAATCTTTATCTCAAGCAAAACACTCTTTGCTGCCACTTTCAAACAGTAAAAAGGGGAGCAGCAATTTTTCGCAAGATTATTCTCCTGCGTGACAGTACTGAAGGAAACTGACTGGTCCATGAGAAAAATGTATCAACAGCTTTCCTTCTGTCCCTGTGCAAGTTTATGCATCACTCTGGGAAAGATGTTCAAAATGTCCTACTGGATGCCAATATTGAACACAGTAAGCCTATTTTGTGACAGAGTTTCATGAGCTCACACTGGTCAGCTGCAACAATAGAACAGTTTCTGCCCAGTATTGTACCCCATGTCAGCCTTCACAAAAATAATACTGTAATAATGCACTTACCTGATCCTGCAGAAAAAGGATTTCACCTGCGCATATTCATATGGAGAAGCTAATAAGATGAACACATTGAAAGTATCAGTTAATATCCTTAAAAAGGTTGCACCTATCAGAACTATGTTAAATTCTGCATTCTCTAGACTTTCTGAGCAAGACTGAATCTACTCTCACAACCTAGTCTTTATTAACTACTGAATTGTCTGTTCAACAGTCTGCTCCCACCTCAAGTGTTATCTTGCCTCTCTAGTCCGCTCACTCTTAGAGAAATGGCTGACCTGGAACTAAATTCAGAGGAAATGCATATGACTTAAAAAAAAATTGCCAAAAAAAAAAAAAAAAAAAAAAAAAAGAAACAAACCAATCAACCAACAAAACCTTCTCCAGTGCATCACTGTGCAAAGGAAAGGTGGTATTTCCTGGCTTTATGAGCCAAGTACCAAAAACTGTACAGAGACAAGGAAACCACAACTCCACTGGGGTGCGGCACATCACTGGCATCCAAGTTGTGGAAACAAACAACAGCCTAATGTCAAGGTGGGCAAAAGACACAGCCTTGGCCTGCAAGCTATGTTTGAACTGCTCACAAATAACATAGGACTCAAAAGTCTCAGTTCAGATACATCCAGCACTAAATAGAAAATAGCTCAAAACTTGGGTTTGGCGAGCTATGTCCACAGCGAGTGGACCGTAAAGACAAAGCACCTAAGCAACCATAAGGTGTAGATTAAATAACTTTAAACTCACAATCAGACTTATTTTCTTTTCAAAAAGCAGCAGTATTTGGAATGAGTAAGAGGGTACACAAAACAATGAAGGATCTGCCTTTCATTTACCCCAAGTAAGAGTTAAGCCTTTACGACACTAGCTAGGACTGGTCCCACAGCCATTCCAGTTTTCAAAGTGGAAAGGAACAAATGATGCTGATGCATATTGCCAGCATAAGCATTTAAAACTAACTACTACCCTGTCCTCATCTGCAGAGACAGAAACACACACACAGCATTTAAGAGCATTGCCAAGTCCCACCTGTTTGACTTTCCATGTTCCAAAGGGGCAAGTGAGACTGATCAGTGTGTGTGTAGAACACACTCACATCCTGCGGGACAAGCAACTCCACAAACCGGGAAGAGTCCAACACTTTCTTCTTACAGTTCAGAATAGATGCTGCCTGCTCAGAAATATGCACTATGCGTCCAGACAGCAAGGAAAATACAGCCACAAACGTGTCCTGGAAAACAAACATTAAAGGCAATCCTTGCTTCAAACATGGTAGTGATCATGTAAGGATAAAAATCAAAACAACCCCAAAACGAAACAACCAAGCCCTCACCTCAGGGTGAGGTTCAAAAATGCATTCGGTAGTGTGTGTTCTACTACACACTCCAGTGCTACAGCAGTGTACTCAAGATTTACAAATGCGAGTAAGACTGCATTAGTCTTTTCAAGACAGATTAATGCTTGCCTTTACTCAGAATGAAGTATCACTCCACACACTCCTCCACAAACTTCAGAGGATTCATCACAATTCCACACACAAAAACATGCTGACAGCTTTCCAATATTTTTTTGTATTTTTTCAAGCATCTGCAGTATTTTTGATATAGCAACCAACAGTACTGAATTTCAAGAAACACTCTTCTTTAAAGCAGTGCCAGAAAGCATGACATACATTGCAAAACCAGAAAAAAAAATAAATACAGACTATAAATAGAAACCGAAAGTCCCTCACAACTATGGATCTGATTGGTTTTAAAAACTTTCTGCTGTCTCAAGAGATTACTCTGCTGTAAATGAATTCTCAAAGAGCTATTTGCTGCTTCTGGCCAAAGGAGGAAAAAAAAGGAGGAAAAAATTAGTATTTCTTCACTCACTATCACTGGGTACTCTGACACAGCACAGATAAGAAGTAGTTTTGATTTATCTTTAAAAACCTGAAAGTCTGTCTGGCTGAAATTTAAAGGCCTTTCAATTTTACACATTCTATTTTCACAAAACAATGCTGGGAGACTTAATTTAGTGAAATTGAATTAACTCCTTGATTGTCCCTGAATTCTTACAGTGTTTTTTGGAGTGTGCTCAGATGCAACTGCCACCAACTCTTCTATGCTGTATGTCACCACATCTGTCTGAAACACTCTTCGGTCATTCAGAGCCTGGAAAAAGTCATTGTTTGCTATTTGGAAAAAAAAAAAAACAAAACAGAAAAAGCAAAACAAACACAAGGAAGTCAGTAAGGAGACTACTTTGAAAGTATTTCTTACAGCCCTTGTACTTTTGTCATCTTTTTGGTGAAGTCCGAGGTGAGATGAGGAAGGTCTGTGTAGTGACAAAGGGAAAAGGAATACTGATTATACTACTGGAGTAACCTCATTTTGCTACAGAAAACAAACATGAGGAAGTAGTACAATTTTAGCTACTTAGTTCTGCTGGAAAACACAAACTATCCAATCATTTTTCAGAGTGGGATGGGACTACTGTTTTTTCAACATACATAGAAAGTTACTATTAGGCACCTCTTAGCTATGGGACTCTGAAGAAAAGAGAAGCAGTAGGGGGCTATCTCAACAGAAAAGATAATATGATTGTTTACCAAAAAAAGGCAAGAAAACCACAGTGCTTCAGAAAGTTAACTCTTTTCAGGATAACTGGAATGCATTCTTTTAATGCTACCTGTTGCCAGACACATCTATTAAAACCATGCTGCTGTTCTTCCAAATTTTCTCCACACGTACCTTGGACCTGCTGGACACACTGCAAGGCATAGTTGAGAGCACTGATGGTACTGGGCTTGTTGGAACTCCTTTTCTCTTCAGGCAAACACCTTTTCATTTCTTGGATCATCATCATCATATCTCTGTGGGACTGGCTCCGATTCAGCTGCTCACTGCAGGACACAGGTTAAACTTTACCAGAGAATTCTAGTATACAAGATTTCTTTTTTCTATCACCCAATTAAAATTATTCCCTAAATTAACATTTTATGGGAATGGCTGCAGAGTCACACAATATCCAGAAATGTCCTACTGCCCATTCATTAAATTTCCTCTTCAATCTTTCCCACACCTTTGCAATTGAAGCCTTTCTCTTCTACCTTCCTCCTTCCCAACTCCAACATCATGGATGGCAAAGTCACATCAAAATCACTCTGCCTGCTAAGATGCTTAGCAACTAAATATAAGCTGATGTTTACTCTAGATTTTCTAAATATCACTGGCATTAAAATCCTTAATAAACGCTGAATCTTGATATAAGCTTTTCTAGCCTTGAAGGCTGCACTTGATTATAAGCATCTCAGGGAACCATGATGTTCTCAAAATACACCTGATGCAAAGATTTCATTCCTCATGACTTCAGAGTCTTCATCATACTTTTCAGCTGTCGACTTCACCAGCTAAAGAACTGTTAACAGGTAAAATCTCCCTCTCCTTACATTTGCTTACTTCACTGACTAAGAAATAAGCAGTCAATATCCTCAAACCACAGATTTTAATCCTAGAGATAAGATATGAACACCATTTTTCATAGTAACTTTCGTCCATTTGACACTGTTACTAGTATTGTAGTCTTACTATATAAACCATTACATAAGTGTAAGTATTGCGAAGTAACTTTACATGCCTGTTAAAAGCCGCATACATTATAAATCTTGAGGTTTTCTTTTAATTAAAAAATAAATTACTGCACTTCTGAACTTTGACGAAAAACGTTGTTACAGCAATTTCTGTTTTGGTACTGCTAAATAGTTTTTAGCTGAAGTACACATATAAGCTACCCAAGGGTCGCTGACGTGTGCGGCTCAGCCGATCTCAGAATGAGACACAGCTTACGGGAGCCGCGAGCAGCTCCCCGCTCGCCTCACCTGCACACGCCGCGGCCCGTGACACCCCGGGATCCCGCACCGACAGAGCCCGAGCAGCGCCCCGGCTCCCCGCTCCCCGCCCGGCCCCGCACATCCCCGCGCGCTGCCCCGGTACCTGTTAGCTTTGCCGGCGGCCGAGCCGCCGCTGGACTCGGGGCTGTGCAGCTCGGTCCCGCCCGGCCCGGAGCGCCCCGTCCCGCCGGGGCCGCTTCCCGCGCACGCCGCGCACCGAGCGCCCGCAGCCCCCCCGGCCGCCGCCGCCTCCCGCCCGGCCCCGGCCCAGGCAGCCGCGGCCCGACCCGCGCCGTGCTCCGCGCTGCCGCCTCGGCGCTCGCCCGCGTCCATCCCGGATCCGCTGAGCGCCACAGCGCGGGGGGCATCGGCTGCCACGGCCCCTCGGCACGGCCGGACCCCCGGCCTGCGGAAGGGGCGCCGGTGCTGCAGGGAGGGCACGCGCCGCCTCACGGGGCGGGGGGAGGAGCGGTGCCCCGCTCTCTCCGCCGAGCCCAGTGGGCACCGGGGCCGCTCCTGCGCTGCTCCCCGGCGCGCGCCCCTCAGCTCGCCAGCGCGGATGCCTCGCGAAGGGCCCCGGCGGCCTTCGCTTCGCCTTCCCGCCCCTCCGAACCCCGTCGAGGCCGCGCCTCTCCCGCCGACCCCGGGCTGTCCCCGCTCCGGGCCCGGAGCGCCCTGAGGGGCCGCGCCGCCGCCCCGCGCCGTTACGTAACGCGGCGCACGCGGCGGCCCCGCTCCCACACACCCGCGCCACGTGCGCCGCGCCCCGAGGACAGAGCAGGAGGCGGGGGCGGGGTCAGAGCCGCTTTATTGGAGGAGAGCGCGCGCGGGGGGCGGGGCCGGCGCGGGCGGGGGCACCGCCCCGCCCCTCACGCGGCGCCGCACGCGGCCCCCGTGCGCGCGCATGCCCCGGCGCCACGTGCAAGGCCGCCCCGCCCCTGGGCGCGGGCAGCAGTGGGCGTGGCCGGGCGAGGGGCGTGGCCGGGCGAGGGGCGTGGCCGGGCGAGGGGCGTGGCCCGCGGGCTCCAGCGCGGGAGCCGGGCCCGTCCCGTCCCGCAGCTCCGGCCCCGGTTCATTAAGGCACTGTGCGAGTCGTGAGCTGTGCTGGTTAGTAGTTAATGACAGGAGTGTCTTAAGGCGACCAGTAAAGTTAGTTAACATCTCAGTAATCAAAATAGTTTTGCTTTAAACAGCAGTAAATGGGCTGAGAAGGCAGCAGGTTTGAAGTGGAGACGCTGAAGAAGATTCTCAAAGGCACCTTCAGTTGATCTGAGTTTCTTCTTGTAACTCATGAATACACACTCCAGACTACAAAGAGAAGAAAGAGGTTGGACGATGTCCTTCAGCCCCTCACCATAACAATCCTGCATTTTAAGAATTTAAGATAATAGAGATAAATCCCTGTTAAACCCCTTAAATCTAAGATTTGGCCCACGTGGGTTTTCTTAGTTGTAGTTTTCCCTTGTGCTTGCACACCAGGACTATGTCTCTGATGTCAGTGGTTACTGCTGTGTTTGTTACTGTTACAGCACAAACTTAAAAACTTTGTCCTCCCATTAAATACTTGGTGATTACATGAAGACTCAAAGACTGAACCATACAATCCCTGGCTCTCTGTCCTAACCCAAAGTTAGTCTCTCATTTCCACAGGGCAGCAAAACCTCTACACAAAGGCTCCCTGGCATGGCAGTGCACTCGGAGTGCCACACCAAAAAGGGTTCCTCAAGCAGGAAGCCAAGGCAGATGATAACGGTTCTCACACAAGGAAGGCATGTGGAATCTCATGTTACACTTCCGCAACAGGCTCCTTCAAAAAAACCCCCAAGTCTGTTCCTGGTTTCCAAGTCCTTGCTATTTTCACTTTCACCTTTGTCACCCTCACTCGTGGTTGAGATTCTAGTACTGGAGCTCCCACGTAATCACAGTTTGCCACTCACTGGATGCAATTGTTAAATCCATCCCTGCTATTTCAAATTCATGTTGGGTATACTTCCACCTGAATATCCTGGCTTTGCTTAAACTGTACCAGTCCGCAAATTAACACCATCCATTCCAAATGTAGGAGAAATCCCCATTTTGGTCAAACTTACCAATAATGATGATGATGATAATGACAACAACAGCTATCAATATTGCCCACATCTGTGAAAAAAAGCCATACAACACTTACTACACACCATGCAGCAGCATCGACTGCCCCTCAGGGTACAGGAAAACAGCCCCTGCAAGGCACTTTTAGCACTGTTTGTCAGATCTAACGTGGCAAGCAAAGGTTCTTCAGTCAGCAAGCTCAGTCCACTACTAGCACTCAGATGGCAGGCCATGCACACAGGCAAACAGAGCAATATGGTTTTCTCCCCATAAACACTGTCCCAAGGGAATACACAAGCTGTTTTGTTACTCACCAAAGATGACTCCAACCTTTGGCAACAGCTACAAGTACAGGAGTCTGAGTGAGCTTCTTCCACTTTCTAATACTTCCTGCACATTAATTCAAGCTATGCATTTTTAGCCTTTTCCTCCTGTTTCTCAAAGCCTCAGACTACTGACATGCTTCCCCTCTGGCCATTACCATCTTAGACAAGATGCTGCATAGGGCAGCACAGCCAGGAATGCAGCTTGCTGTTACTTCACCCAGCCACTGTGCCATGCTTTCACTTAAATAACATTGGCTAAACTTTTTCTGCCTTTTGAGATGCTGACCTGCAATACTGCACAGTGTAAGCACACAAGCCAAGGTTACCTTGCAGTTCTTCCACCAATACTTCCTCTTCAGCTTGGCCGCGCTGGTCTCAAACTGGGAAGCTCCTGCTTGCAGGGCATCAGCACGGTCATCCAGCTCTGACAGCTTCTGATCTCGCTCCAATACCTTGTCCACATTCACTCTCATGATGTCAACAACCTACAGCAGTTCAATGCTTACAGTAAGATGTGACACACAGTGGAACATAATTGCAGCCAACAGACAGCAGCACGTGGTACTCAGTGTTCTCTTGTCTCAGAAGCAGGAGCTATCGCCCTTTAGTATATGCAGTCATAAGCTTAAAGAAAACTATAAAATTCACCTATAGCTAGAAGCCCCTATTTTAAAAAGTCAGTAGTGCTGGCATTCCTTCAAACCTGGGAAATAATTCCTGACTTGCTTCGGAAGGAGTTAAGGCATAAAAACATGACAGTAAACCACATTAAAAAAAACCTGCCAGACAGCCTGGCTTTTGGACTCTACAAAAATCACATTTGGCAGTCAGCTCTCATAGCTACTGATGAGAAAAAAACCTTATTCTCTGTAAGCAAAGGTTTTTATCTTTACTTATGCCAAATCCTCAAGCACCAAGACTGCAGCTAATGTTTGGACACTGGGAACTTCTCTCTGCTTCCCCTTCATATAATGAAAGGGAAACTGCTTTGGCAAAAATATCCCTTCTAATTACATAGCTTTCTTGCAGGAAGAGGATGACACTACTATCAGACCAGACTTTTACCTCATCTACTTGGTGTTGAGTCTGCTGAAGCCGGCGATTGCCTCCCGCAGCCATATTTGAGCTTCCAGGGACGTTGGCTGACCTGCAGTAAAGAAAGTCATCATTATACATCTGACAGTCCTGAAAACTGGGAACTTGTATTGTTGGAATAAATACAGGGCAGTTTCTAACTGGAGAAATGGTGTTTTAACAGCTGACAGTAGGCACAAGTCATGCACTGTCCCAAACATCTTGCCAACAAATTGCCTGCTGTGCTAAGAGGCAGCAGTGGCTTGCTAATACCACACTTTGCAATGAGGCAGGGGACAGCTCCAGCAGTGGTCCATAGTGCTCAAAGAGTGAGAAGTTTGGGCTCAGGGGTGTTCTTGCTTTCTCATATGAACACAAGTACTAAGTTTCAAGCAACAGTAGTTTACAAAAAATTAAATGCAAAAACTTAATACTTATTCTAACTATGTGATTTTCTAGCAATGCTTCTCTATTCTTTTGAAACGGTTGATAAAGAGCAAGAGAAAGCACCTGAAGAAAAAAAAAATATTAGGCAAATGCAAGAATTTCCCTTTGGTAAGCTTTGAATTCATAACAGAGTTCTTTTTATCAGCCACAACACTCCGTAATGGATGCACGAGCTACTGTACATACTCATTACCTTTTTACCACCTGGCCAAGTTTTTAATGCATATCTCTGGAACTGTCTGTACTCAATTTCCTTGTTCACGTTCTTACTTCTTCCGAATCAGATGCTTGTTTAGAGCATCCTGGCACTCCAAACAGGCAAGTCTTACTGTTTCCTGTATTTATACGTTTGCACGTTGGCTTCTAACTTGCATCTAGTGAGTACAGGCACAACGCCTGAGCCAGGGCAAGGCTCGGAGCCGGCCCTGTACAGCACGGTATCACTGTTTCGGCACTGCCGCCACCCTTCGGTGCTGCTCCAGTGCCAGTCCCAGGTGAACAGCCTCGGAAATGACACCGGCTTCCTGCGAGGTTCCAAACAGAGCAACGCCCCGGTGCCCAGCAGGCGCTCTCCCGGCAGGGCGGGCCCCGCTCTGAGCCGCGCCCGGGGCTGGCGGGACGGGACGGCCAGCACAGCCCAGCCCGGGCCAGGCCAGGCCAGCGCCCCGGTACCGGCCCGAGCAGCGGCGCAGGGGGCGCGGCCCAAGGCACGGCCGGGCCGGGCCTCGCCTCCGCCGCCGGCCGCGACCGCCCCTGTGCGCAGCCCCTCCCGGAGCCCCCGCCCGCGGGGCCGGGCCGGGCCCTGCTCCCGCCGCCGCCGGGCCGGGCCCGTTCCGCTGCCCAGCTCCCCCCGCTCGCCCCGCACTCACATCCTGACGGCGGGACGGGAACGGAGCCACAGCGGCAGCACCCGGGCGGGTCCAGCGGGAACTGCGCGCGGCGCCCCGCGCTGACGACTCACGGGGCGGGGCCCGGGGCGGGACCGGGGCGGGGGCGAGAGGCGGAGCCCGGGGCGGGATCGCGGCGGAGGCGACGGGCGGGGCCTGGGGCGGGATCGCGGCGGGGGCGAAATGCGGAGCCTGGGGCGGGACCGGGGCGGGGGCGACGGGCGGCGCCCGGGGCGGGATCGGGGCGGGCTCAGGGTGGGGCCCGGGGCGGGACTCGGGAGCGGGGCCGGGGCGGCCCCGGGGCGGGGGCTGGGGCGGGGCCGGGCCATGGCCGTGCCCCCGCGGGCCGCTGTCCGGGGGCTGCGGCCGCCGGGGGCGCTGTGCCGGCCCTGCCCGCCCCGGGCGGTGACGGGAACGGCAACGGCAGCAACGGAGCGGCGCGAGCCGGCGCGGGGACACGGACACGGGCACACGGATACACGGACACGGACATACGGACAGACACTGGCACGGACACACGGACAGACACTGGCAGGGCACGGACACACAGATACACAGACACGGACACACGGACAGACACTGGCAGGGCACGGACACACACATACACACACATACACACACGGACACACAGACACACGGACACAGACACACACACACACACAGACACGGACACACACACACAGACACGGACACACAGACAGACACTGGCTGGGGCATGGACACACGGACAGACAGACGTACACACACACGCAGACACAGACACGTGCATTTCGTGGTGTTGTCACTTGGCTCCGTGCAGCGCCCGAGGCCGGGCCGGGGGTGTCCCTGTCCTTGTCCCCCGCCCTGGCCCCAGGGGCGCCCCGCGGTTCCCCCGCGCTCGCTGCCCCGGTGCCGGCGGGGCTGGAGCCGATGCTCCCCCGGCACCCGCACGGCGCTGTCGGTGACCAGACGCCGGGGTTCGGCTGCTGCTGCCGGGTGCTCCCGTGGGAGTCCCGGGGCTACTCCGCCGGGGAACATCGCCCTCCGCAAGGCACTGGTGGGAGGGAGGCACTGACTGCCTTTGTACCACGTGTTCTGATTTCTCTTTTCTTTTTTCCCCCTTATCAAACGTTATCTCACCCCAGGCATGTTTGGTCTTCCAGTTCTCTCTCAGTATGCCCCTGGGGATAAGGGAGGAGGTGCGGGAGTGAGGACACAGCTGGTGGGTGTCTGCTTTCAGGACGGTCAACCCGCCGCGATAGTGAAGAACCCAGCAATTAACAGCCATGTAAAATAGAAAAATGGGGAGAAATGGGAGAGCAGTTTGGAGAGTTAAATGCTGATTTATTCTTCAAGAGAAACATAATTGAACTTTCTCTGCAGTCAAGAAACTCTCTTAATGAAATCTCATCTTCTGTTGTGGAGCTGAGTTTTGGAAGAGCTTACTCATAATGGTACTAACATAGACAGACCAGATGATTATTAAACCCGGTTCTGGGGTTTGCCTGCTGAGCCAGCTTTGTAGTCTGGTACAAGTTTCATTCTTGAGGACCAGTTCATGTAAGTTGCGTATTTGATTAGTGCAATAGTGATTGCATCTCTTAGGTTTCTGCATCAGCAGCCCTCTTGAATTCTGCCATTTGACTCTGCTTTGTGTACACTGTAGGATTAAGCATTTTGCTACCAGGTCTACATGGTTTCTCATGAGAAACCCTGGATGTGCTTGTCCACTGAAAAGGAACTGCAAACAAAGCTCTGGGGGCTGCACCTGCTCAGGGGGAGGCTGTGGACTGTCACACTATAACCCGTAGGAAATCAGATGCAATATACTTACAAGCAGGTCATGTAGAGCAGAATTTTTTTTTTTGTGGTTCCTTACAGCGACTAAAGGACTACTTCGCTCTCAAAGTAGGATGGAAGAGATGTATTCAGAAGGCACACACTTTGTATGGGGAAATTTTCTTTTTTAATTTACAGCAGAAAGAATATAAAGCATTCAGAAAACATTTTCCATATTTTAAGGGCAATTCAAAACATTTTGCATGGTTCCAGCAGCTGAGTTCTTCAACAGATCCATTGATTCAGTGATGCTTTACATGCACAGTTACAAAAATAAAACTTACAAAAGAGAAGACATCTATACTAGTTTTACATGCAAGTCTTGGGGACCCCCCATTGGGCACCAGCTATTGTGTGGAACTGCCATAAGCGTGCAACCAGAGAGGGGGTTCATGTTATATTCTGTATTTCTTTCACACAGTATTACTGCTGTCGAATGTGTTTCACAAAGGAGCGATTCTATTATCAGAAGACAGAAGATCTGGCTCCTGGCACTTGGGAATTTGAATTTTCCTAGAAAGCTGCACTTACTTATCTTAGGTGAAAATGTTAAGTTCCACAACCAAGAAGAGGGTTCGAAGAATCACTTCACTGCGGGGGAGTGCTCCTCCCTCCCCAGTGACACACTGAAGGGTTACGGCCCGACACAACAAAGCACTTGGGAGCTGTACTTGGCTTCAAGCATGCCAGGAGTCCTGGAGCTGTGCTGCAGAACTGCTTGCATGTTTAACAGCCAGTACAGGCTTAAACGTTTGGCTGAAGCAGGATCTAGATTAGTAGATACACCACCAGGCCCATGGATCTGGAAGAGTAATTTGAAATAGCTCTGTATATTACTGAATCATTTTCTGTAAAGACAAGGAGTTAAAACATTTCCACTGAGGTCACTACTCTTGTTAGGAACAGATCAATTCTATATTGTCACGTATTCGTTAATGGGTGCAGTATTTCAGTTTCAAAATGCCAAGAGTTCTTCCAGTACTAATACAGAGCATTTCCAATTCGTTCCAAAGGAGATTCTTCAGCGTCTCCTGTTCTGTTTTGGCGTGAGAGGAAAATTTGATGGTTAAGGTTCCAATTGCAGACAGTAAATCAAGGCTACGAGGCTGCCCACAGGCACAGTGCGAGCGCCAGGCCATTTGTTTCGCCTTTTTCCCTTTTTTTAAAATTGAATCAGGTCATAAAGCAGCAGTTCAGAAATGTACAAGAGAATTCTGATAATGAGCTATAGCACATCTACTGTAATTCAATGCTGGCAGTGAAAAGAAGTAATTAAAAACAGGTACAATTATAGAAAAGGCACCAAGAGCACTGACCCCAGTTTTTTTTGCCACAATCTTTGTTTTTACTCTTCTTCTAAAGACACCAGTTTCAAAGCTTCTTATGTGTGAATATTTTTTGGCTTCACAACAAGCCTTGCGTTTAAACATTGCAGTTGGTGGCCGGGATCAAGCAAGAACAACTATTCCAAAACTAACAATCTCAAATTTACACAAGTTCATTCAGAAATTTCAAACTGCCACGAGCGAGACAAACAGACAGGAGCAGTTTCTGATCTCAGACACATGTACGTGACCCACAAGTAATGACACGGACTTCAGGAGTTTCTTCCCTTACATTCCTGTGTAATGAAGATCAGAACTGGTTCCCATTCTTGAGAATCTGTGACAGTTTTAAATTAGTAGTTCAATTTTAAAAAAATCTAATTTCTTTGGCTCCTCACTATGTGGAAATAGCAATATACCATGACACCCCTACAGGATCAGTTTGCATCTTTTTTTTAAGTTTTACTTAATTTTTTAGAATTTTTTGTGCAATTTTTATTACATTTTCTGACTTCCAGCAGGAGATATGAAAATGTGAAACATATTTTCTACTTTCATACTATTTATTTATTTTTTTTCATTTTATGTTCATTCTAAGTGTTCTTTATTGGAGTGAGTGTATGGTGTTAAGCTAGATACGGTTTTTGTACTCTTATGATTATCTGCTTTGCAAAAGTAACTTAATTTTCTTAAGCAATATTAGCATTCACATTACTCGGCACCATTGGCAAAAAAAAAAAAGAAAAAAAAAAGACGGGGGTAAAAAAAAAAGAAGGAAGGAATACATAAATTAAACCCAACTGAACCAAACTCCTGGTAGCCAAAATCAAATGTAAACATATTCTTTTTTTCTTTTTTTTTTTTTTTTTAAAGTAATGTTGCTCTGCCTTTTTTTCCTAAGTCTAAATACAGTAGCTCTTTTTTTGCCATTTAGTCATGCTTTAGCAAAAATGTTCTTCTAAAGAACATTTAAAATAAAGTTTCTTATAGTGAAATAAAGTTTTTGTTTCATTTTACAGACCATAGCCACTAATGCTTTGCTTTGTTCATTTCTTTTTCTTGAGTTCATGCACATATCTCTTTAATATATACAATATGTACAAACAATACATCCACACTCTTCTCGTTCATTCAGACAAAACTATACAAATAATAATTTTATCTTGCCAAGTTATTGACCCTTTGTGAATAAAATATTTAGTAATTAATCAATATATTCCCTTTCAAATATTTTTTTCTCATTTTCCATTTCTACCTTCTATATATACAGAAACTGCCCAGATTTTGATGAAGTAGCCAAAATAAGAAATTTACTGGCCAGAATGCAGCACCACTGATCTTTAGGTGGCATAAAATGTCCAGGCAACATATGTACGTGACTGCAAAATGACAAGAGGTTTGACAAGTACATAAGAGAAAAAGCTACATGTTTTACAAATTATTTAAGAACTTAATTAAAACAATAGTACATGAAGGTAAGGCTAGAAAATAAAGTGCTGAATATGAGAGAAAGTACATGACAGTTGATATGTTTGCAGGTTCTAGTAAAAGTACCAAAAAAAAAGTGTAAAACTTGCTTAAGCTGCTCTCTCCGTTCCTCATGCAATACCCGTGTCTCTCATACACCAACCCCTCCTGTAAGTTCCCACGGGATGTATTAAAAACCTGCAGATTTAAAAAGTTGCATTAAGTGTGCTGTAGAGGTTTAAATAAAACACAAAGGACAGGAGTGCGAAGGAAATGAGGATGCATGGACCCAATAAAGATGTACTGATCTAAGCCCCTCCACTGAGACTCTCAAAGCTTCAGTTTCTTGGAGATGACTGACAGGTGCAGGAACAGCATTCTTGTGTTGCTTGTGCATTCCCACCTTTTCTGAACAATATTTTTGGTATAATATTTGTACAGTTCCACATGTTGTTTAATACAGCCCTATATGAAAAGGATAATTAATCGCTTCTTCCTTCCTTCTCGGAGAATGAAGCAACTCACTATTTCCTCCTGGTGTCTTGTTTTCCCCACGATCCAACAGAAGATTGAGTTCCAAGATGTCTTGCTGAACAAATTAAAAGTTGTCCATGAAAGTGCAAATGCAATGACCAAAACATTACTGTTAAAATCCTGCAGCTGGTATTTCCAGAACTGCAGTGGGTATTTTTGTTGTTGTTGCATGTCTCTGCTAAAAACAGAAAATGAAAACAGTCTGAAAAGCAATGTCACATTGCTACGGGATGCTGCTGCGTATCTTCAAGTTCCTTGGCCTTTTTCAATTCTTTCACTCTGAAAAAACAAAGAGGAGCTATGTAACACTTCTATTACAAATCTCTTGAAGACAGAACAATCAAAAGGATTCATCACTCCAGCCTCCCGTGCAGAAGAGGCAGCTCCCAGAGACACGACAGGTGGGTGACGCCTTCCCAACACCATAAACAGTTGGAAGCGCAAGAAGAGGCCACTGGAGTTCCCAGACAAACACATTTGCAGAGACACTTGGTTCCAGCTACCGTTTTCCCCCAGTACTGGCAACTACAGCTGGGTTTTGTTCTGGTGTTGGCCTGATTGCTTGAGGTTTCCTGGACTGCTGTTCACTGCCTGACCCTGCAGCTGCTTCCTATTTGTCATGGCAAAGGGGCTGTTCAGTGCTGAGCCCTTTTCTCCACACAGTGCTGAGGCAGTGACAGCACAGTGGGGGAAAATCAGTCTGTCCAGCTTGGAAAGGAAGCCTGGTGTTGATACAAGGATTTAGCATAAGAAAGTATTTATTTGCAAGAAGAACCAGTATGGGTGTGAAGAAAGGTACTTTGTTTCACAAGTACTCCAGCTGCTGGTGCCTGTATGTTTTATCATGCTGTTGGTAGTATGTTCGTGTATTTCCCAGCAGATGCTGGATGCTGCGTGCCAAGGGAGATGCACCTACAGTGTGGAAGTCACTCTTCCTAGATGTGGCCTCATGCCCCAGTTCTCAGTTCTCTCAAATGCATGCCATACATTACCTCCTCTAACCTGTCAGCACAAGAACTAAACTATCACTGAAAGCCAAGAAAGTTAAAAATTAAACGATGAAGAAAAGGGAGTAATTTCAATCCCGTTGAGTGAAACTCTGCACTTGGAGCTGGGCAGCAGCAAACCTCTGCTCAGGCTGAGAACCTGGCTGCGTGTCAGTGCAGGCTCCCTGCAAAGGAGCCAGACCAAATCCGGAGTTATTTCCATGCTGCCCCTAAACCCAAAGGTGCCCAGCTGTGCTTGGGGCTGGCTCTGCCTCCGCTTGCAGGGAGTTCCTCTGCAGTGAGGTCCCTTTGCCACCTGCCTCTACATGTCCTCCCTCTGCTCCTGCAAGGGGAAGTCCCCAGCAAAAGGAGCAGATTACAGCTCAAAAAGAAAGGTGATCTAGCTAGGCATGTATAGGCTCAAGCGCTCTTGTGATGTTGCAAAAACTCGAAAGGACGAGTAACAAAGGTGTAGTAACAAAAAATAGTGTAAGGGATGCAAATCTGTGTAATGCAACCAGCTACAAGTGAACGAATTTAACAAAGCCCAAATAAATAAAAGTAATAAAACATGTCAGGAGAGCTGAGAAGCAGCAGTGACAGTTTGTAGCTACTGTGCGTAGACTTACACCCACACATCTTCTTTTGGCTCTTGCACCAGCCTGCTAATATAAGGATACAATGAAGGCTATAAATTGATCTCTATAAATACACCTCCATTTCACCAGTTTATTTATTCATTTTTCTGCATGTACTATTAGTCAGAACCACAGTGAAAAGGGAGCTGGCTGCTTTTACCTCTGTTTTAGCTGACTCAAAGCTCTAGCACTCAAGTGCATTCTCAGTATTTGTGAAATGTGGCCAACAGGGGTCAAATCAGACTAACCTGTCTGTATGCAGGCTAGACCTTTGTTAATTGTCTTAATTCCACTGCTGGAGAATATAATGTATGGAAAGACAGAGGGCTCTGCTAGTCCAAATGCATACAGTGTGTTCAGAGTCTGAAGGCCACTGCTGAAGGGGCCCTGGCATTCCTGAAATCCAAGCCCAGCACAGGAGCCCAGAAAGCTCTCCCAGGTGCCAAGCAGTGCTCTGGTCCCCAGGCTGAGGAAGGCACGGGGCAGCCAACAGCACCAGGGGTTCTCAGTTCCTACTTGGACAGTGCTATGCCAAGCCTGACTGCCTGCTACAACTTTACAGAGAAATCTTCTACAGAAGATTTTGGCTCTACACAAGCTGGTATTTAAAAGAGCCTGTTGACATCAAGAGAGTGAAGGCTTCAGCACTGCACAGAAGGCAGCAACAAGCCTCTACTGAGGCTGACAGCCTCAGTTCTATCTAAATTCTTTGGGGCTTTTCATGCTGGGTACAGCCAGATCCCCATTTCATTGCAGGAAACAGGAGGGCTGGCACAGTGAGCCAAAAACAGTCACAAATGACAAGCTGCTCATCTTCAGTCTATCTAGTTTTATTTTCTTGGAACAGAAAAGCAGCCTCTCCCTTGAATTTATAACCAATATTTCAACTAGTGCACCATTTAGAAGCAGGAGAGCCAAAATCCCTGGTGCTGTGCTAGAAAAGGTGTTGGTGCCTCTGTGCAATGGACAGTTTTTAAGGCTTAGATTAACTGTGTTTAAGGATACCATGAATTAATGCATGATTTGTAGTGCAACTTCCAAGTGTTTTCTGTTGCACTTGAGTACTGTAATGTAAAATTAACCTGTTATTATCAATCTCTCACTGAGAACATGCACATCAAGTAAGCTGGTGGCTCTTCCACTGAGACATGCTATTCCTTACTTTAGCACTTCACATGCAAGGGCTACACTAATGAAGCACTTTTGCTGGAAGAATGCAAGACATGCTTTGCTGCAAACTTCAACCTACAGCATGCAATATCTGTACTGGTGCAGAACTATTCCATCTGTTCGCCTGGAACACACATGCCAACAGAAGTTAATTACTGCAGCGCTCAGCGTTTGCACTAATACAGGTCCTGTTCAGAAACAGAGAATCACAGAAACATAAAGGGTTGGAAGGGACTTTAAAGATCATCTAGCCCCAACTCCCCTGCCATGAGCAGGGACACCTTCCACTACAGCAGGTTGCTCAAGGCCACATCCGACCTGGCCTTGAACACTTCCAGGGATGGGGCAGCCACAGTTTCTCTGGGCAGCCTGTTCCACTGTCTCATAATCCTCACAGAAAATAATTTCTTCCTACTATCTAACCTGAAGTTCTCCTCTTTCAATTTGTATCAATTACTCCCCTCCTCTCACTACAGCTCTGGCTGAAGAGTCCCTTTTCAGCTTCCCTGTAGCACCCTTCAGACACTGGAAGGTGCCATGAGGTCTCCACACAACCTTTTCTTTTCCAGGCTGAGCAGCCCCAACTTTCTCAGCCTGTCTTCCTAGGAGAGGTGCTCCAGTCCTCTTATCAACTTCATGGCATCCTTTGGACTTGCTCCAACAGTTCCATGTCCTTCTTATGCTGGGGACACCAGAATTGTGCACAGAATTCTGGAAAGAGCAGAGTAGAGGGGGAGAATCCTCTCATCCCCTGCTGCCCATGCTCCTTTGGATGCTGCCCAGGACACAATTGGTTTCTGGGCTGGGAGCACTCAGTGCTAGCTCAGGGTGAGTTTTTCATCAACCGTGACCCAAGTCTTTCTCCACAGGGCTGTTCTCAATCATTTCTCCCAACCTGTCTGTGGGGGGAATTGTGTGGGGGGATTGCCCTGACCTAGGTGTAGGACCTTGCACTTTACTTTGTTGAACTTCCTGAGGTTCACACAGTCCCACCTCTCCAGCCTCTCCAGGTCCCTCTGGATCCATCCCTGCCCTCCAGTGTGTGACTGCACCACACAGCTCCATAGTGTCAGCAAACTTGCTGTGGGTGCCCTTGATCCCACCGCCCATGGCTGATGGGATCAAGGGCATGACTGATAAAGATGTTGAACAGTACTGGCCCCACTACTGACCCCCACTCATCACTGGCCTCCACGTGGACCATAAGCCACTGACCACAGCCCTTTGCACGTGACCATCCAGCCAGTTCTTCATCCACCCAGTGGTCCATCCTTAAAACCATGTCTCTCCAATTTAGAGACAAGGATGTCATATGGGACAGTGTCGAACACTTTGCATTTTCAACACCCTCCCTGGTCAGGTGTGATTTACATCATTTACATGCAGGTGTAATAACTACTGCTGAAAAACAGAGACACAAAATAGTACAGAATTTTCCCTGAGGGCATAGACTGAAATCTGCCACAGGTACATTACTGAAAGCTGCTATTTAGCATGTAATGGCTTAAAACAAACCCTGCATTCCACAGCAATTACACACTTGGGCCTCAAGATCCAAATTCACTAAGCTACCATATTTTTTTTATTAACAGATCTCTTTGTTCAATATATGCAACAGTGCATGTGTCTCACTGCAGGGGAAGTGCAGGTAGGTACTGAGTCCTTTATTCCATTAACACACTGCCTGGTACATATGGAAACTTGCAGTCTGCAGCTGTCAGTCTCTCCTCTCTCCAGAGCTGGCCTTGGGATGCCAGGGATGCTCTTCCTTTTGGCAGCTGGTACAGGGCAGCCCTGCTCACCACAGGCTCTGCAGCAGGCACAGCGACAGTGAACTGAAATACCTCCAAATGTTACCAAAAATGGAACCAATCCACGGCCAGAGTGTCACTGGGGAAGCACTGAGGTGCTATTGTGGATACCATGCTGCTTCTTCAAACCATGATAAACAGGAGGTGCCAGAACCAGTGCATGCACCAAGGTAATGCTTTATCTAAAACTCTTTGTCAAGAGAATCTAAAACTAATTGTCTTCAACCAATTAATTCTTTCTTGGATAGTCTGTACTGCAGCCTTTCCTGTGTCTTTGAAGTCCTTTCAGTCTTAACTCTTCTTGAGCTCCTCACTCAGTGGCACTTTGATTTGATTACAGCAATATAAAGTCTCAATAGCAGGGGCTGGTATTTCCTCTTCATTACTACTTGGTGCAATAAAACCCTCCAAAACTTCAACTGCAGTTAAAAAATAGAGGTTGTCCAAGGAAGAATTTTGGACAAATTAGGACCCTTGAGAACAGAAATCTTCTGAGTACGTGCTGCTATGAGAGATTTTAAGGGAACAATATAGCACTGCCTTCATGCTACAAGGCAATCTTCTTTGGTTAACATTTTACCACTCTTAAATTGAGGCAGGGGAAGAGAACCAAAGCGTAGCATTTGTGGTTACAAGCGTTAATAGACTGCTCTAAGAAAAAAGAACACTACTGGGATTTATAGAATTGAACAGCAGAAAGAATGTTCTTAGAGAAGACTGGTAGACTTGCAATAAAGCTCTTATTTTTTTAAGCAACAGAGGAAATGAGGGCACTGAAAGTGATAGCAGCAGGCCAGGTGCTGCTGGATGGTGTGCAAACCTCTCCAGGAGTCTACAAGCAGTGTCACGCTAGCTTGGGCCACTTCTGGGAGTGCCTCCCTGAGCTGAATGGGGGCTGGAGTGACGACAGCTCAAGTGACATCCCACTGCGAGTGAAACAACCCAGAATGGGAAACAGGACCTGGCTTTTGCAGGTCTCCAAACAAAAAAAGCACCACCCTATTCCAGCAGCTCTGAAACCATGCACAAAACTGCAAAGACCATACATCTGATTTTGCACTGATGAAGCCTCGAACAAACACCTCCTCAATAACATATTCTCTAGACAGTAAGCGTTTCTAAGGCACAAAGTTATTCCCTCTGCAAGTGCTGAAGAGCAGATGGAAGGAAAAAGCACGTGCAATAGAGATGACCATTGCTAAGGTGTCTGAAATCACAGCCATGGTGCTGACATACAGAAAGAAGAGAAGATGATTTCAAACATGAGCTTTGAACCCTGACTCTTGGGAGATATGTCCCTGTTCCCAAACTGCTCCAGCCAGCACAAGTTTCTGCCTTTCACACTGTGTTGCTCATTTGGACCCCGTACAGAGGGTGCATCAGTATGTACTGAAGCAATGTAGAAAGCAACAGCCCCAGCGAGTGGCAGCTCCTCTCCCCGTGCCCTCCTCAGTCCTGTATGAGGTGTCAGCAAATGAACCAGCCCTACTCAAAAGTCACAGCAAACGATGGCTTCATGGGTAAAGCGTAACACAAAGCTGCTTCATCAGAGTGACTCCGTAATGCCCAGCCAGGGAAATGCTGAATGAGTCCAAATGCTGAAGATCAGTTTATAGGACAGGCAAGAGCCAGAGAAGGCTGGCTGGCGAGTTACCTGTTGCTCTGAGAGCTGAAATGGCCTGTGGGATATTTAAGACAAGGGAGATCTTGCCTTTTTCCAGATACCTCATTTAGGCAGCAAAACAAAAAAGACAGAAAGGCCCAATAAGAATGACACCCGAGAGCACGCGGTCTGCAATTTAATACACACATCTGAGCTCCAAATACATTCAGCCCCTGCAAGAGGTAAATGAAAAAAGAAATTACTTTGAAAACTCTTGTTGCAGGTACAGTGACGCATATCCCAATATGACATTTTCACACATCGTCCTGAACTCAAACAAATGGGACTTTCCTACCCCTTGAAATTTTCCCCCATTCTCAGTCTTACTAAGAGATGCGAGAAACCAGGTACCTCAATTCAATGCCTGCTGCACAGCACAGATTAAAACCACATAAAAAAATGTAAGTCCCAGATGCACAGGAGTAGGAAAAGGTTTGTTGCTAAAATGCCAAAAGAGGGAAGAGTATGCAGAGAACAATGAAACATGGCAGATGTTGTTTATTTGGGTATGAAATGCAGCCATACTTACCAGAGAACTGACTTCAGATGCTACACACTTGCTCCCCAAAACTGGAGAGCAGCACTTAATCAAACCATGGTAACATGGTAGGGTAAAGGGTCTATTTGTACATGGAGGGTGAATGAAGACAGTTTTTATTACTCATGATCACAGGTAACAAGTGCACTTGTTCCGTCCCAGATAGGAACTTTTGCTGTAGGCAGAAGGTGCCTCACTGGTCACCATCTAGTGATGGCAAAGACTCGCTCCTTGTGATCTGCTCCAGATCATCCCCTGCCAAGGGTAGGGCAGAGAGGGTCACACCGCAAGCAGCTGTGCTATTTGTTCACCTCTACACCTGGACGGGGAGCAAAGCTCTCTTTTGCAGGAGGCTACAGCGGATAGTCTGACTGATATGCAGGCAAACATTTCTGTAGTGGGGCATGATAAGTAGCTGAAATCCTTCCACTGAAGCAGGTTTCCTTAACTGTTACTTAAAGGCAACAGCAACTGGATGGGGTTTTTTTCCTCTAAAAGGTATTTTAATTTCTACTTGCAGATACCAAGTCTTGTCTCACAAGAGTTGGCCGGTAAAATCTCCTGCCTCTCCTTCTTTACTGATCCTGGTGTAATGTCACCCAAATAAATCCAGAAAAAAAAAAATCAATGAATTTGGAAAGGTTTTAAAACTGACACCCAGGAGCAAATGCTGCGACCATTTATCTGCACACTCCAACAGCACGTGTACAGAAAACAGCCCGCTTGTGTATTACAGACAGACACGTCTGCAGGCATTCCCTCAGCACCAGGGCTGTGTCAGCCTGTGCACATCAGCAGGCCTGGGAATGCTCTTCATGTGTGTGCACGCCAGCAGCAGACACACAGGGCGTTACCAGAATGCAAAGCAGCAAAGAATGTTTTGCTATTACAGACTTACTTTGGCACAACAGTAGTCAGTACATTGAGATAGCTCACAGTTTACTTTTTCCAGAGACAGAGCCTCCCCATTTCCCCATCAATCACACATCACTGGTCATTCCAGGCAAAACCTGCAAATGCTACCAAACTTCCAGAATCTGCTTCCTGCTGATTTCTCATATGCTGCTCCATACACAAAACCTTAAAAGTGCAACAACTGTTTCTCCTCCAATACCAGCCTCTGCTTACAGCAGCCCCTGCAGCCCCTGCCCTCAGGGCATGTTTGGGCCTTTGCCCTCATTTCATCCAATTCCTACTTCATCTGTTATTAGTAAAAACTCCAAATTTTAACTTGTAAAGGAACGAGGACATACAACAAAAAATGGTAGCACAGAAGTCACAGTTTGGAAACAAATGTCATTAGCTGCTGCTTCTTTGTTAGCCTAAACAGTTAAACAAATAATGGTGTCTCCAGCAGGCTTAAGCCCAATTCATGCTCTCACTCTTGAGTCATGAAAATGATCTCTGCAATTCCAAGTTAATAAAGCTCCGTGATCAACAACGAAGTTTTCTTTCTAGAACGTTACATGGAAGCAGGGGTCCAGGCTACCCCTCCCTTGCTGAAAACAGGAGCAATAAGCACACAAACAGTGATGTTTCTGATGGCAGTTTTTGACAAAAACCCTGCTGCCCTAACGACCTCTCAGGTGTGAGATGGAACAGAGCAGCCTGCTGGCAGCTGAGGCATGTGCTTTAAGAGACCTGCCACAAGAATTCTCCCACTGATACCTGAAGATTTTTAGCTTTTTCATGTATTTGTAGCTTTGCAGATTTTTAATATACAGTTTTATAGTTTTTAGCACCTTCTTACCCTTTTTCACACTTTAAAATAATAGCTAACCCTTTTGAACACATTATGTCATCCTTGAAATTCTATTTAGTCTTACTTGCAAGAAAAGAATTTCTAACAAGGACATCTTGTTTTGCACCAGTGAGAATCAAAACAAGATACAGGGCAAAGAACCTCCTGGAGACACTCCAAGGGGCAGGCCCAAGGGTGGGTCACCAGAGCCTCCTACTGGATGTACCTGCTAGATAGACTAATTAATAACCCTTATAAAAATTGTAGAAATCCTCTACCGCATATGCACATACCTATGTTTTCTGCATCTGAAAACTTTCATTAAAGAACTGCTCTTTATATTACCACTTTAATATTGTTTGGAAAGCTTTTCTTTTGATTCCAGGCAGCACCACCCCTTGCCACGCTGCTGTCACGCAGCCAACCAGCCACTAACGCGACTGAGCACACAGGTGAGTGGGCTCTTCATGCTGAGAATGAGACTCCCAACAGAAGCTCTCTTGGCACTTACTGTAACACAGTTACAGCATCTTCATGTCATTTTTTTTTGTTTTCCTTCCCAATATGTGGATTAACAAATGAGAGAAACAGCTGTCAAAAAGCCAGCCCTGTAAGGCAACCAGATGTGAAACTTACCAAAGACCAACTTCTAGAAGGTAAGCACTGGTGCTTAACCACCTTTGGGAGTAAAAAGCAGTGTGAGGAGCTCTTCTGCTTCCATCTGGCTCAGGCAGAAATAAACACCCATTTAGAGCAGGCTGCACCTGTACTGCAGCTTCCTATCATCTACCCTGAATGCTGCTGCAGTCCGTGACAACAGAACTCACTGAGTGTGTTTGAGTGCAGACCCTGTCAAATTCCAACATTACTCACAGCCCTTTTGGATACTGCAAAAATACCCCACCGACAACGCCATCTAAGCATGCCCATGATGAATATACATGTCCTTTTTCACACATTCATGCATTGGTAACATCTACTGCAGAGCTCTGTCCTGTTACAAAAGCAGCAGTGTTAGTCATTGCAGTAGGGTTAGTTTATACAGGATTCTTTCATATAATTAATGGAGGTGAAACTTACTGGCATATCTCGGCCGCAGCCCCATGCAAGCAAGCAGAAAGCAAATATATTTAAAATGGAAGAGAGGAACTGGCTAGCAGGCAGCTACACTCACCCTTTTGTACAGCCTATGGTCCACCAGAGGGCTTCAGAGTGCAAAACAATACCAAAGAGCCATTAGACACACATGGCAACAACCGTACCTTACCCAGAGCTTCACTTCAGGGAGGAGGAGACAGCACTTCTGCTTGCCTGGAGAAAAAGAACCCTTCCCACCCCTGCCTACGGGACTTCACTTTACCAGGGAAGAGCAGTCCTGTGTTTAGGTGCTTTAGGGCAGAAAGTTATAAGCAAGTAGAAAAAACCCAACACTGTCATCCTTGTGGCATTGCTACCTGCATCCTGCCTTCCCTTGCAGCAATCATCTCTTTTCTATCTCATTCCAAATGCTACTCCATAGAAAACACTGCAGACCATAATCCCAGCTTAGCAATGGTCTAGATATCCCCCAGAAGAGTAAAAGTTTCCTACAAATCAGAGAAAGAATAGGGAACAGGAGGTTACCTTCCCAGCACAAGCTGACTGTACCATACATGAATTCAGCTCAGCAAATCCAAAACCACTTGGAGCTCCTGGATTTCCTTGCAGCTCTAGATGTGTCACATCTGGGGATCACTAAGTAGGTGGAGTCTTCCCAAATCATTAACTATGCAAAGCTTTGGTTCTGCCTCAGGACAGCGAGCCTGGAGGCAGCTCAGCTCACAGGAGGTGTTAGCGGCAAGCTTCAGGCTGGAAGTTAGTCAAGTACAAGCTGACAGGTTTGGGCACCATGGGAAGATGGGTGAAGCTCTCCTGGGAGGCCAGGAAGTTTCTGTTTCTCATTCTTAACAAACAACACTCCTGTGACAAATCGTGTTGATACCGAGTTATGCTGATGCATGTTTTTCACCAAATTTTTGAGAATATGACAATAGATGGATAAATATGGGGGTTTTATTCAAAGTCAAAAGGAAACAATACATGTCTGACGGTCAGAATGACTCCTGCTGATGAATGATCCCTTTTGTCTCCATGACACCTGAGAATATTTGGCTACTACAACTCCAATATCTTCTCTAAGAGTATATTCAGCTAAAACTTACACCTTTTCTGATTTTCATCAACATCTATGCATCCACTACTGAGAGCTCCAACTGCAGAACCTCTCATTAACTCTCCCAAAACACCTGAAATACCTTCTGCTCAGGAAACAAACGTTAAGTTCAAGAGATCAGATCCCTGAGGTGATCAGAATCACGTTTGAGATATTAAGCCTTTGTGCCAAAACTAAGCAAAATAGGACAAGATGACCAATTGAGCTCTTCTAAATGCATGCAGAGAAAGAGCTCTCATAAGTGGCTTAAAGTAGACTTTGATCAATGTTAATCAGGAAAAAAACCCCACCAAGCAGATGGTTGCCAGGGGAAACCCTGAATAAATCTCACCCAAAGGCTACAGAATAAGCTCTTGAGAGTAATTTTTTGGCCCAGCCAACAGAATCTGCTCATGGACAAAAACCTAGGTTAAACAATTCCGTTTTTTGAAGGTTGAATTTCTGAATTTTAAGAATTTACTGCTTTCTCACTTAGCTCACTCTCCTTACAACAGACTGTAACTGGCTTTTGCGGCCTGTTCCCCCAGCTCTATCAATTGACAGAAATCTGCTACATGATCCTGCTTGCTTGATGTTCTTGTGCATGCTCTTTTTTCTTTCACTCCCTCAGATTTTCCAAAAATAGTTGTCATTTCTATCCCTTGCACTGCCAAGGCACTGTGGTTTAACAAGTGGCTTCACAGTGCCATTTTTATACTACAGAGAATTAACTAACATTAGGTATTAGCTCTTATGGCCCACCCCTGGATGTTCAGAAGCTTGGATGGCTGAAATGTTTCCTTCTGGAGACTGGGGCTTTCTTAATTTCTTGTTTATAGCTGCAGTGTGCTAATTTTGAGCAATACAAGAGGAGACCACAATGGGATTCCAACAAGCAGAAAAGAGTGTGTGAGGCTCTTAGCCCAAATACCAAGTGCCATCCTCATCAGCTGTACCCTGAGTGAGTGTCACACTGGACACATGGGAGACTGAAGGGATATAATAAGGAAGCTTACACAGAGTTGATCTGAAACTTACTTAGCATCCTAAGCTTTATTACTCTACCCTTAGAAAGAGGTAAGCAAGAAAAGTCAAGCAGGGAGGAATAATGTCATTATTAAGACACAAAGAAAATTCAGAAAGCTTGAGGAGGAGCAGGTGAGAAGGAAGCAATTCTACCTGGTACCCCGGTGTACCTGCACCACAAGGCAGCTCAGAGAGAGGGTTGCAGAGCCAGGTTTGGGAAGGAATGGACACAGGTGCTCTTGCCAGGATATGGCTGTGCCAGGGGAAGCGCAGGAATCTGCCCGCCAGGACAGGGAGCAAAGAAGCAAACAGGTCAGTCTGAGTCAGCTGAGATGCTGGAGCAAGTGAAGCTCTGTTCTACTGAGCAGATGATCTGTACAATTTCCACTATTCTATTTTCCTTCACAGTTGTTTACACAAGCAAAAGGCTTCCAATTTAAAATCCTGCAGAGCAGTAAAGTTCTAAGAACCCAATTTGCGCAGTTTGTCACTGACTGCAGAGAGCAGAGGGACCACATCCCTGTGTGGTTCCAGCGGCCTGAGGAGCCCGAGGGTCTGCGAGATACTAAAGCAGTGTGACCCCAGGAACACAGATGCAGCTCAAGTGAACAGAGCATGAAGTGTACATTCTGTTGGAAAACGTGCTCCTGCTTGCTAGAGCTTTTTGGCAAGCAGGAGGAAAATGGGGAACGAGACCCAAATCTGTCACATTTCTAATCAGTTCTATAATCTGGTAAACTCCTGTATTTTTCAAGCAGATCTGAATGCTGCTTTTGTCATTTGGTTAAGTCTTACTTTCACTTTTATCATTTACCAATGCCACAATGCTTCTGTTCAAATTTGTCAATTACTAATGATAGTTACATTAACACAGTTTTAAACTCTTATGATTGCTTGGAGAAAATGTGCGACCGTAACCCTGTTATCATTTCTATTTTAGAAGAAAAAGCAAGGCAGTTTTGAAACACTGTTAACACCTTCAGTGGAAGCAAGTCACTTTTCCCCTTTGTTGCATCCCAGCCAAGAACCACAGATGAATTCCCAAGCAACCACAACCGGTAACAAAGTGCCTGTGGACACGGACAGGACTGCACTGCTGCAGAAATTCAAGCACTGCACAGTGCGATGTGAGCCAGAGACAGCCTAATGACACTAAATCTCCCCTGCTCCTGAATTTGTCTGGAACTCCCCAAGAGCTAAACCCAGCCCGCAGGGATGCCCAGAGCAGTGACCGCACTGCTGGAGAGAGGAGACTGATCCTGGGTCTGGCCTGCAAACTTCAGTGGTGCAAATGAGCAGGGTCTCTCTACAAAGGGAAGAGGAGACACTGAGAAAGAGGAAGGCAATGAACTGAAGTCAAGAACTGTTGGAATTGGCAATTTAAGCCCTGCAGAGTCTATGTTACTCAACAGCAGGAGGCTTAACTGAGCCCAGTTGAAGTGCATGGCACATCCTGGATGTTGTTGGGAACCCCAGGGACACAGCCAGACCGGCGGCATTCTCTGGGCCTGTGTCCGAGTCGGCTGTAAGAGCCTCTGTCAGGCTGACCCCAGAAACTCCCTGGATGGAAACATGGCTCCCCAGGGACTGCCTGGACCTCAAGCAGATCTGAGAGGGTACAGAAGTTCTGAACCTCCAGGACATGCTGCACAACAAACACAACAAAACAAACCCTTTGGTCTCTTCCGTATGCCCTGACGAAAGCAAGAAGTCGCTTGTGCTTCTTCATCAATAACTATGGCTGTTTCAAGTGCACTTGGAATCAGTCTGGGAACTACAAAGCCCTCTTTCTTGTCCACACATGTTATTTCCCACTGAACCTGCAGATAATATGTACTTCCATAGCATAGGCCACACTGACCTTCTGCAAAGTGCAGCTTTGAACTCCTGCAATAAGGACTGAGTCTGTTTCTAAAATCAAGAGTCTATCACATGCCTCTCTAAGAGCTCTCCTTGTTAAATGTCACTGGGCTGAACTAAACATGCTTCAAAACGCATCAGGTGTGACCAGCTCCTGAGTGGATGAAATGCATGGGTAGTGAGAATGGAGTGGGCAGAGTCAGAAACACTGGAATTCACCACTGTCTAGGCAAAGTCCCACTTTGCAACTTGACCATATAGGGGATCCTTTCAGCTAAAAACCAAAGCAAACACCCTGTTTGCATGGCAGTGCTGGCTGCCACAGGGGAGCACGCTGGCAAGCCTGTGTTGTTCCCACGCTGGCAGGAGCTGGTTCGTCTTCATGTCTGTGGAGCGGCTGATGTGAACTAACCTGCGTCCTCTGCTGCAACATCCCACCTACCCACATGGAAGAGAACACGCACTTGAGGAGAGCCAACCAAATGATTCTGTGACCAAACTAAAGGTATTTCCAGCACACACCAGATGTCACCACATTTTGCACTTTCCCACATACCATGAATGTTTTGTGCAGAACTCAGAAGCTGTAGCTGTAATTTAACAAGTTTTTTTTTAGACTTCCTCAAGCCCAGCTTTTAAAGTCAAACAACCTGGACTGTTTCACATTATAAGCAATGGAGCTGTACACAATTCTCTTTCAGCAACAATCCTAAGTTAAAGATTTCAGTTTTGACAGTGTATCTTGGAAACAGCTCAGCTTTGTTCTTCGATTAGGAGATCTGTACTGAGCTGGTTCTACTATATTTATATTGCACTCATTGCAGACACACTTGAATATTGTCACATTGCTCTAGGAAGGGCAGATACCAAAAGATAGTGTCATACCTGTGGCGGCAGCGTCGTAAAAACCGCATAATCTTGCGAGCAGCTTGATCCTGCTTCTTGGTAAGCAGACTGCTTCTAAACACAAAAAACCCCAACACTGAAGTGTAGGCAAAACTGGGGAAGAATACTACTAAATGCAAGAATAATTATCCTATGAACCACAGTCCTTTTCCCACTGGCCTTTGTCTGTAAAGCACAGCACAGCCTCAAAGAGCAAAAAAACAATATATAGAGAGATCCCAGTAGCATCAACACCCCGGGGCTCACCTGAGTTTCTGTTGTACGATGGTGGCTGCCCGACGGTTTTGCCTCCTCTTGCCACACTCTTTGTAGCTGCGATAGTACTGCTGGATCAGCATCGCGGCTCGTCGGCTCTGCTGGAATTTTTTCTGCTCATAATAACTTCGGAATTTGCTCTGGATAAGAATGGCAGCTTGCGTCATCTTTTTATAAAGTGCATACTACAACAGAAACAAAGAGAAGCTGAAGCATCCCAGTAAGACCAGTAAGAAGCAGGTTCCTATGATGAAAGACTCTCGAGCCACTAAGATGTGATGCAAAGTAAATTACTATCTATTCCTTGACTGAGAACTGTATGAGAAAACGGTGACAGCAAACCGGAACTGTAAGATTAGGGGTAGAACTTCATCTGCATCAAGAAAAAAAATCTGTTTTGCTGCCTCTGGAATAGGCAGTCTGACTGGATTCATGGAATCACAGAATAGCTTGCACTGAGAGGAATCTTTAAAGGTCATCTAGTCCAACCCCCCCAACATGAACAGGGACATCTTCAAGTAGATCAGGCTGCTGAGAGCCCCGTCCAGGGATAGGGCATCTACCACATCTCTGGGCAACCTGTGCCAGTGACTCACCAACCCCACTGTAAAAACTTTCTTCCTTGTATCTAATCTGAACCTACCCTTTTTCAGTTTGAAACCATTAGCTACTAAAAAGTCTTTCCCCATCTTTCTTAAAAACCAAACAACCCCAAAAAAATCCCCAAAACCACAACAGTTATAAGTCTAATACTGAGCCTAAGACACAGGCAAAACTAAATCTCATCAGAAATCCATAACAAGCATCCACTGAACTCACAAATCTGTATGAGCGGTCACACTTCCCAAGTTACATCTAGCACTGTATTATTTCTAGCCCTGTGGTCCCAAGTAAAGCAGGAACAAACTCTCTAAAAGAAAATCTTTACTCTACATCCTTTTCCTCTCACAGCATGCAAGGCAATAACCACTTAACAGAAACCATGTGCATTCATACATATTTTTAAGTCCTTTCTAACATGGAAATGTAGAATAATGTATAGAAGTTGCACTCATATTACTATAACAGAGGTTTTCAGTGTTTGCTAATCTTATTTTGATACATTTTAATACTTTCAAAGCTGATGTGTCTATTGTTCCTGGGTATTTTATCAGCTTTGACTTCTAGTCACTGTATCAGACAGATGAGCAGCAGCTACTGCCCTGCACAGGGTAATGTCCTAACCATATCTCAGTATTTTCCACTCTACTGGGACCAAAACCCCAAAAGCAAACAAACATCCCTGCCAACATAACCGCGAAGCAAAAACCCCTCCAATATCATCACAGAACATCATTTACCAAATTTCACTTTTTGGAATTGAAGCAGTCATTAGGAGCAGTTACATTTTGCCATTATTAATCTCTATTGGGTTTTTTATTTCCTTCTTTTTTCTTTTTAACATTTTTTAATTAATGGATCAGATTGTGATTTTAAATTCACTGTTTTAAATAAGTCCACTCATGGGCTGGTCATGGTTTTCCTTTGTATTTTTAGCCCAGATGGGACTTCTGTGGCTGAGTTACAAACCCCTGAACAGAAGGGCTCCAATACAAAACCATGCCGTGAGCTGTGACTGTTCCAATCCAGTCACAAGCCTGTGCTGATGAGTGCAGCAACAGATCAGAGGAATAGGGCATGTGAAAGAGAAATTAGCTGTCACTGGATAGACCAGACCCCAGTATGTCTGCATTCAACTTTAAGACCTGAGTAGCTGCCCCCTGTCCTCCTCTTGTTCCCTTCTTCTGGGAAGGGGATCAGTGGAGATGTCACCTAAACTCTTCCCCAAAGGGGAAAGCTGTGGTGAGCTCAGTGTCCCAGAGCCCAACCCACTTGTGCTGACAGAACAGTCCTCAGCCTGACACAAAACCACAGGGCAGGGGGAAGCTGTGGATGGGTATCACCCCAAGGACATATTCTCTCCAGGAAAAACATGCCTTGCCTCCGGGCAGCCCTGAGAAAAGCTCAGTTGATTCTAGAATCTGACGAGAGCAAGATGTTGCACAGCTGGGAAACCCATCTTTACAGGAGGAAATTACTGACTGTGAACAGTTTAAGACTGGCATCAACAGTTGTGCCTCCAGCATGAGCAGCAATGTACTGATCTTGTTGATCTTAGGAATTCAGCACACAGGTATTTCAAACATGAATGGTCAAAATACTTCAGCAGGCAAGCAGAATGCAGAGGACATTGGCTGCAAGGGTGGGATAAATGTTCTGTGCTCCCCAAATGCCAAGGCAAAGGTCACCAAGAGACAGCTGATCAGGAGCACTAAAGGAAAGCCTGTCCCTGGAAACTGGCTGCAAAGCTCTCCCAGCAGCTCAGCCCATCCCTGCTCATGGGAGCTGATGCAACTGTGGCACAGCAGTCCACACACAACTCCCACAAGGTCTGGTTTGTCAGTGATTTCTCAACCACAGGCATTTGTTAGTGGATACTATTAAAACATTTCTCCAAAATGCCACGTTCTCCTTGTTTTTACTGAGTGGGAAAGTTAGTGACCCATGGGGAACTGTTTCCAAAATAGTGTTTGTATTTGTATTACCTTCAAGGCTATCCAAGTAAGCTTGGGGAGAAACAGAAAAATACATAGTTAATGTTAGTTCTGCAAATAAAGAATGAAAAAAAAAAAACCAAACCAAAACGACCCAAACAATCCTCTCCTCTTTCAAAAAGAAGCAATTCCAGGATCCAAGACAAAGAAACTTGTCAAGCGGTTTTTGAAAGGAATTAAGCTTCCCTACTACAGGAAGCACTACTCCAGAATGAAAGCCATGTGGTGGGTTGGATGTGAACCACAATGTAGTCACCTAACACTAGAAAGACTTCCCAAATAAATGTTTTTGAGGGTTGTAAAAGAGCACAGGTGTCTTGCCTCACCTTCTGTAACATGTTGCCAGGCATTAGACAGATGGTGTCTAGCAGGGTGGAGTGCAAAGAGGGAATGTGGGCTCTAGTCCTCACCCAAACAAACAAACAAACAACAACAACAACAACAAAAAAAAAAAAAAAAAAAAAAAAAAAAATCCAACCAAAAACCAAAAAGGAAAGGTATCTTCTTTTTCTGGGGTTGAGAACTCAGCCTGAAAACATGTCTCTAACCAGAGTCTGGAGAACAGTCTCAGTCCTGGAAAAACTTGCATCAAGCTACAACATTCTTCCCTTAGTTTAAAAGTTTAGTATGTGCAAAATAAAACAACCTACTTTTCATCTACTTTTATCAAAGGCAAAACCAACTTCAATTTCACAATGAAATTTGGCAAGCAACTAGTCAGAGAGAATAGTCCTCTCAGGCTGTAGCATGCATAAAGACCAATATGGAATACATCACTGTCCTCCAACTCACAGCAAAAACACAGGCATTATCACAAACAAAATAATTTCAAGGATTCCCTCCAAAATTAAGATCCAGAACACGAATTTTCTTCCCTTTTCAATTTTGCCTGAGCAACGTATTTCATTACTGCATACTGAAAAGCATATGAAAGGAACAGCGGGATAATTCCCACTACAAAGGGGTACATTCAGGGCACTTACATGTGCTTCATAAAATTTCACTTTCTTGATTACCTGTTTGTACTTTCGGTAGCAACGCTGAATAACAGCAGCAGCCACCTCCTGCTGTTCCCGGAGAGGACGACCCTGTGTGGAGAAGGAAAGGAGCAGCATCAGTCAGAGTGCACCAAAACCCAGGACAGGTGATGTGGCCCTTGGCTGCTCGTAGGGCAAACCTCTCCTATCAATGCTACCTAGTCCATCTCAGGCCTAGGCATTTCCTGGAGCTGTCTCTACTGTCAACTCACATAAGGAGAAACCTTCAAAACGCATCTTTACGCCAACTGGACAACTAAGCAGAACCTCTGGGGTACATTTTTGAGGATGTGCTTTGTGAGTGCTGCTCTGGCACAGCAGGTGTGCCATGGCATGGCATGCACTCCCCATACAGTACTTGTTGGGCACACATCAACAAGCAAATGCCAGAAGCATTGAAAAGGTTATGACAGAAACTGTATTTTTGTTATCGGAGCGGGTACTACCCACATTTTGGTTTGTAACAAATTATTCTCTCTCTCACATGCCTAACAAGGAAGACACTGGACATTTGGGCCACATACCTTGTATTTCCTGAATACTGTCTGGACGAGTTTGGCAGCTTCATAGAGTTCTCTCTGCTCATGATCAGACAGAGTTAACTGTGCAAACTCATTTTCTACCTTCTCGCTGGTGGATGCACTCAGAAATTCAGACCAGTCTGCTGCCGAGGGAAGGCTGGGTTTCTCAAAAGCTATTTCACTGATTGGTGAGCCTGCAGGGCTCAAGCTGGTGTTCGAAGAAGGGGTCAGGGGTTCACTATACAGACTTCTGAAATACCAATCACAGTAGGAATTATTGGCTTACAAAGGACTTTGGCTGGCATCACAGATAAGGACAACGACATTTCTGAGTTCAAGATAGAGTTTATGCTCCCCACCCTCTCTCCAAGCAACATCCCACACGGATGAGCCTGCCTGTACTGCACTGCACAGATGTGGCACTGGAGCGAAACCCCCATTCCATGAATTTTTAGCTGTGCTGGCAACAATACATCTGAGCCCAAGAGTGTGCCTGGGTCTGCAAGACCAGAACTGAGTATCACTGAGAACTGGCACCTGCAGGCTGAAGAGTCAGAACATGCTGCCTGCCCAGCATTCACACTACACCAAAACCCAGAGCAACCTCACAGCTCTCACTGACCTGATCTGTGCAGCACTGGGCAAGTGATCAACATCAGCAAGGTAACTGGCCAGCCAGCTCATGGTGGTGCTCATGGCAGCACTGTCCGTCCTCTCCACCAGCAGTGATTCCATTGGCACAAAATTCTCCCGCTTGATCCTGTCAGGCGTAGCTTCAATAATGTGCTCTGCAAGTGTCATCATGTTCACCTGTCAAGGGGGAAAGAACAGCAAACCTTTGCTGCCTGGTAGAAGGTGCCTTGTGCTTCCACGTTACAGCCCAGCTTTAGACAGAATGCCCCATTTTCCCCAAACCTGTGGAAGTGGAGTCTACTGTCTCAGCAGTGGAGAGAAATCCATTAACCAGTGCTCATTTGCTTTTCTGCCTCTTCAGACCAAGCACTGCAGGGTTTCATATTCCCCAGACCTCTTTTTTTTCCTTTATGGGGAGCCCAAGAGATCTGGTGAAAGGTCTCTGATCCCTCCCTCTACAGTACTAACAGCTGTCACTAGTATGTTATTTCCAAGGGAAAGCGACTTTGCCACTCTTTTGCTGAGATGTGCAGTACAGCATGACAGAACAATAAAGGCACATCAAAAGAAGTTAAAAATCTTGGGATAAAACATTGTCAGGAATCCTTCTGAACGATATCCCTCAGAGCTCAGCAAGTTTCACAGGAATTTTCAAGTCAAGAGAACAGAAAACTGTTCTTGTTTTGCAATGCTCTGCTTTACCCATGTTACACCAGCCAGAGGAAAGTGAACATTCAGAGATGCCAAGGCAGAACAGTTAAGGCTATGTTCCCATTACCCATTTGCTCAGACAACCACAGTACCTTTCTCCCAGTGACTACTTCTCATATGTCTCTCCTGCTTCTATTTCCTCTATTCCATACCTAGTGGGATTCTTCCTCCCCCAAACCCACTGTCCATCCCATTGTCCACTCTTATCTCCTTCCCTCTGAAGTGCAGTGGCTTGGCCTGCAACCACAGCACTACCTCTCTCACATCTTGTCTTTGTGGGGACTGCTGCCCCGTTCCTACAGGACTGTTGGGTCACCTGAGTCACATGCACTGCTGTGATCAGGAGGCGCTGCTTTTTCCTTTTTCCTTGCACAACTGCAAACAATTTTGTGCATTATGTACATTGTTGAAGTGCATGCCAGTGCACAACCCTAACCATTAGCCTTTATGTTTTGACTGAAATTGGAAAAAAATATACATTGACTGTGTGACCACCTCCTTCCTCAAAGAACAATTCAGAGTCTCTAGAGGCCTCCATGGGAGTTTCTCAAAGTCAGGATCTTCTGTGCAGCCTCCAAGCTCTATGGGACTGCAGATCTTGGTGCTGTGGGTGTGTTTACCTGCAGTTCATCCATGTGGTGTAAACAGTCCTCATCCCCTGCATTGTCCCTGTAGGACAAGAGTTCTGCATCCACCATCTCCCTGTCGGCCATCATCAACACATTCATCTGCTCCCGCTGGTGCAGCCGATGGGCCACAGCATCCTTCCCCAGGGCAGTGCCCTTCTGGCTCCCTGCCACCTGCACTGCAGACACACCAATATAAATGTCTTTTGGGTTCCATTTGATGCCTGCTTGGCTGCCGGAGCCCCGGTACCCAGTAACTTCTGGGATGTGCTGGGAGACCTCCCGGCCATAGTCCCTCAGCCCTTCACTGGGGCTGATTGTCTCAGTGGAGGATTGCTTGGAGCTGGAGCTCTGCTTCCTAATGCTTGGCTGTTCCAGGCTCAGTGCAGTGGAAAGCAGCTTCTCTTGCCGGGCTTGAAAATACTCGGGGCTCAGCTTATGCTTTTTGGGTGCAGGGTAATCTTTCTGAGTCTCACTACTGTAATAGCTGGAAGGTTCTGATCTTGGCCGCCTCAGCTCTGTAAACAAACAGATCAATGGTCAAAACTAAACATGCAACCCATGATTCCTGTAGAAACATCAACAGCTTCTGCCTCAGAACAAAGTTTGTGCTGTGCTCTATTGACACCTGAGAGGATGTGCAAAGGGAATAACAAACACCCAGGGAGGATACTGTCTCAACCACTCCTAAGATCCAGAAGTCTTTCCAAAGCAGGCATTCACCCCTCTTCCTGATGCTTATGCAAATGTATGGAGCACAAGAAAATAATTAAACATGGACAGAAGGTCTACAGGTGGCACCTGCTGCCCAGGTGAGCTCCTTGCCCCCACAGTTTCACATGTTAAATGTCAGAAAAACAGTGCATGCCCTCCAGGATGTTTTACCTGTGTTTGTACTGGAAATCACTGTGACTCCCTTCTGAGGCTCCTGAGAAGCAACAAGCTCACTGTGCCATTGGGACACCCAGTTCTCTGTGTTGGAGTCTGTGCTCGAGGGGCACTGAATCCTGGGGTTTTGCCCAAGCTGAGTTTGCTCATCTCGCTGTAGCTGCTCCAAGCACTCTGCCAACTTCACGTGGCCCCGAGACCGAGCAATGGCCAGTGGCAGTCTCCCGAGGGAGTCAGGAATGGAGATGGCTCGGCGGTCCCACTTGTACAGCACAACAGCTGCATCCATGTGGCCCAGGGCACATGCCCACATCTGAAGAAGAAAACATATCTGACCCACTGGGTGACTTGCCTTCTCCTTCCTTGCTAATGCAGTGGAATCTGGTCCCAGCTCAAGGAAAACTATTCTGATAAATAAAACCATGACACACCCAAAGGCAGCAAATTACTTTTATAAATGTCCCAGCCTGACAAAAGGCCAATATAGAGGACTGAATACATGCTACTCCCTCCTACAACAGAGAAACCTCCAACTGACAAATAAAGCTGACAGTTTTGTTTTGGGGGTTTTTGTGACATTGACGTCACTGCAGAGACTGAACAGCCTCAATACACAAAGGAATCTCTGAGGTCAGAAACAGGCAGACAGGACCAAAGGTTGGGAACAATAAAATCAATACTCTGTGTTGTAAACTGGCAGTTCTCGTTCCATCTGCTTGGGCTTTTTGCTTGTCTAAGTTCTGTCATAATTTCATGATTCCAGTGACCAAGACAGTTTATAACTTTAAAACCTCTACAGTTAAACAGTCAAAGAAGACAATGTGAAAGAAGGCTTGTAAAGTCCTTTTCCCAGCATGATAGTGGAGACTAGATTCTGTGTAAAACACTAACCAGAACCATCTGTCTGTCCCCTTTCTTCATGTTACTCAATGACAAGGTTTTGTTCTGTGTGTTCTCTCTCAACAAAATGCCAGGAAGCTGACAGTACTATGTCTTACCGTGTACGCAGCAGGGACACACAAGGAACATCTACGCTTCAGAGAGTGAGACACTTTAAGAAAATAACACATCAGAAAGAACTCCACAAAGGGCCCTCAGACTCTCTCAGAAGTTTCAGACTCTGCTCTTACCAGAGGAGTGCAGGAGAAATGATCCACATTCAAAGGGTCAACTTCCAGCTCCAGATCAATGCTGTCTGCGTGTTTGGTGCTGCAGGGGAAACAACAGAAGGAATGACGCTCTGTAGCCATGTCATGATCATTGTCTAAGCACAGATTTACCCAAAGCACTGTACCACAGAGAAGTGGCCACGCACATGCCCACAAACACATGTATTTACTACAGACAGTGCCCCCACCACAGACATGAAGAGGATGATACACCCAGCAACTGGACTAGCTCTCAAGACACAGGTCCTGTCAGATAAGGGGATGGGAACGAGTTCAGGGGCTTGGCTCTTTGCACAGGACAACCAGAAATGTGGACTGAGCAGAGTTTATACATGCTCCTGCCATGCCTGTACTGACATCCTGGAGTCCAGCAGGCTGGGTCTTACCGCCATTTGATGAGGGTCTGGATGAGAGTAGCATAGCCCTGGGCAGCGGCTAGATGGAGCAGTGTCATTCCTCGGAAGGTCTTTGAATGGATCAAGTGTTTGGACTTTGCCCAGCACGCACGACTCATCATCTTCTCGCACACCACCACCACGCGGCTCTCAAAGCAGCTGCCCAGGGTCCCAGTCCCAGAAACGCACTGAAACACCACACACATCCCAGTTTAACCATGGAGAGGAGCTGCAGCTTGCCCTGAACAGGCAGCCTTCCACTTCTACAAGTACTGAGACAGTGGCAAATGCGACCGAAAACCAACTGCTGTTAGACACCCACAAACCAGACTTGATATTTAGGACAAACTATAACCCTTTCCAAACCCCGCCCCCCAAAAAAACCTCTGGTAAGAAAGCATAAAGCTGTTGTGTCTGGACACAGCAGGGTTCATACCTGCACCTGTGTTCCACTGTTCCCATTCCCATTGCTCCCGCCTCCTACTCCTTGTTTGTGTTGCTGGGAGCCTGTCATTTCAGCCATTCTCCTCTCCATCTGCTCAAGTCGCTCCAATATGGACATCCTGAACTGGTTATCTAGGTTGGAGAAAGCCACAGTAAGGACATTTCCATGGAAAGGAAGCTCATGTTTTGACAGACAACTACATTAAGTCACAAACAACTGTCCTGGAAATGATAGAAGAGATTTGTCCTGCTTGCAAACGCACACACACACTTGCCCTGCAGTATTCTAGCTCTTCAACTTCCTGCAGCAACCCTTTGACTGCAATTTCAGGGAACTTTCTTACAGAAAACAGAAAAATGCAGGCAGAAGACAAATCCCTTTCCTTTTGAGTCCAGCTGTATGCACACAATACTAGGGGTAATGCAAAGTCTTTCAAAACACAAACTAAGAAAATATACCTATTCAGAGAGCATTTCAGTAGGATCACATCAGTCAGTTTAGTCACCCCCCCCTACTTTACAAGAGTCCTGAATTTAGTTTGGCTTGCCTCCTGCAATTATGCAATAACGGTATCTGGAGAAGAAAGACTCCTCTGCTTTCTTCTGTGCTTAGGAAAAGGAGCCTATAACAGGGCACTTGCTCCTTCCCTGGCAGGCTCCCTTTCTTGGAAAACAGCTTCAGCCAAGCCAGAAACAGAACTACCAGAAATCAGCATATGGACACTAACAATCCTGTAACACCATTCTGGAAAGACATGCAACTCTGGAGCCCTCTGGTCCCTGCAGAAGTCTCAGCGCTGTGTCACTGATTTTCCCCTTGCTGCACTGTAACATAGCACTATCCTATAACTACTAAGGCTTGAATGGTGGAGCAGGGAGGTTTGGACAGGTTAACAGATCATTGCTGAACCTGATGCCGTAGAGATCAACTGAGGCAATGATTCTCTGGATAGGGCCAGTCAGTGCAGAGGGAGTAGCTGCAGGTGCAGAGCTCCTTCTTTTCTGTCACCCATAAGGGATAAGTTTGATGCAGCTTAAGTGAAGCTGGGCAGGACTGTTTTGTGGATAGTGAGCATTTAATGAATCTTGGTATCATGCTAACAGCATATGTAGTAAACTGCGGGGGAGAGACAGCCCTTGTCCTGGTCAATTTCATGCGCCCATGGAGATGGTGTGGTGGTGCAGAACACTCATAAACCCAGAACCAAGCCCACTGACAGCTAAAGGAGTATGTGCACCAAAATGGAAAAGCTCTGATCAAGTTTTAAACAAGTCAGTCTTCTCCAAGAACACAGAGCCCTCCCTCGAAGGCTGTAGGAGTACTTGTATGCTACATTCCAAGTTACAGCTCTCATTAGAGGGTATTGGAGAGATGTGGCTCTCTGCTGTACTGCACTAAGGACCATACTGCAGACCATTGGTACAAGACAGCTTGGGTTCACTGGCTGGAGACACTCCCTTCTCAACAAGAGGCTGCTGTGGTCTGACAGCTGGCAAGAGCTCCACGCCCTTCTGGTCAGCTTCAGCATCCCACCCCGGCTGCTCAAGAGCCAGGGACAAAGGACTGTGGCCAGCACCTCCCATCCAACCCCATGTCAGAGGTGAGCTCACTAGTCCAAAACATTTATTATTAGTGCCTTACTAATCCTTCAGTTGTCCTGTTAATTGCAAAGGCCCTGGGAAAGGACTGGCAGTTACGTGACCAAACACTCATGGCGCTGATGCGGTGTCAGGGCCCTGTCCCCGAGCTGCGGTCAGCACACAGCAGCAACACAAGCCCTGTTTGCCCAGCAAATCTTTGTTCCAGGAGTGCTGCAGTGTGCTGCAGTGCAGTCCACACCGCTGTCTCCTCCCTCCCCATTGCCAGGCGGAGCACGTCCACTGCAGAGACTGGCAGAGACCTGGCCCGGCTGAGCCGTCCCTCCCGCCGACGGCCTGTGCAAACACAGCTGTGACAGCTCAGGCACCTGGAAAAGTGGCCACGCTTGCCCTGCAGGGAACGGCCCTGTTCCACACAGGTAATGCCACTCTCCCTAGCTGGGTACCAGCACTTGCATTTACTAGAGCTGAGAGCAGCAAGCCACGCCGAGTATCACATCTGAGCCTTCAGCCTTGTACAGGCAGAAGTAGCATCTTTGTAAAAGAAGAAATTTGGCTTGAACCAGTGTAATAGACAACAAGCTCAGGACTGCAAGATTCTGGTGATTTGCTCCTTCTCTTTTAGGGGTCAAGAGAGAATAATTCTGTACATCTGGAAACAGAAAGAGAAAACTATTCCAGTGAAATGCAGAAGTACAGATAACTATTTTCACCCCCTTTGATTTTTTTTTCAACCTGAAACCACTGTAGAACAGAAATGGAGGGCCCTGTGTTTTGACTATTTTCCAAGGTCTTCTCTCTGGGCTTTATGATCTGTAACAAGTGAAGCCTCCTACCTTTCCTAACCCCAAGCTAAAGACACTGTGAACTTCCTGTCAGCCTTTGTCAGAAGAGTGAAGTCACCAAAGGTATACCTGTCACCCACCAATGTCCCTGGACAGAAACAGTAAACCAAAGAAATGAAAGCAGGGAATTTTTCTTAGAAAACAGAGTTTGAAACAGCATCTGGTGCTCCCAGGTATTCCTATTCAGACACCTGGCAGTGCTCCTGGAAAATACTAAGAGCAGGACTAACTGATTCTGACTGGATCAGCCATTCCAGAAATATGCTGCCATTGGTAAAATGGGAAGTAGAAACAAACATTCTGGAGTGCCAGCTCAGAGTGGACAGAGCCAGAGCCCCCTCCATGTCTAGCAGAGACCACCAGAATTTACCCAGATCAGGGTGTGCCCCCAAATCAGAAAGCTCCAGGCAGCAAATGAGGTAAGTGGGGCAGCAGTGCAGGGAAGGTATCTCTATGCTGCCCACTTTCCAGGTGACCAAAATTGCTGCCTAAGCAAGCCACAACTGATAACAATTCCAAAATTATTTATGTATAGTGTTTTCATGATTCTGTAGTATCAATTACACCAAGATGTCCCTTTCAAAAGGGACTGGTCACTTGAAGTGCATGCACCACACTAGTCTACCAAAAAACCAAACAAAACACCTCGAGAAAATAACAACAAACACCTAAAACAAAAACAACGAACCAAACAAACAAAAAACCCAAACCGAACCACAAAAAGCAAAAAGGCAGCGGGAGGCAGTGGGGAGAGACCACCTTCACCCAAGGTTTCTCCTCAACTCAGCAATGAGGTGAAACACTCCTCTCCCACACCAGATTAGCAGCATTTTGGACCATGTCCAGCCGGTTCACACACTGCTGATGAGCCAACAGATGTACCTTGCAATAACTGAGAAGGGCTACGAGAGTCACACAGCTCAACGTTACAGGTATCACTCTGAGGAGACCTTTTATCCTGTATTATTTCTCATTTTTCTAGTCACAATCTTTTCTGTCTTGCTCACTTCAGGGGTCTCTGCAGGGCCACCTGCTTAGCAGGCACTGAAGTTACAGGAACAGATTCCACATTCTTGTCTTTTACAGCCAACAGAGGATCTCATGACAAGCAAGCCTCTTGCAGTGCACTGATGAGATGAGAGATGAGAGCTCAACAGCATAAAAATCACTGTCCAAATAAGCTTTTCTCCAGCTACATTGTACAGGAAATCCAAACAGCCCAAGCCGATGTCTTGCATTGGAAGCACCCTCACTCTGTCCAAAGGCAACAAAAATCTATGCGGATACAAACACATTCACATTTTCATGGTTTTGCCCAAAAATTCTGCTTTCGGTGATAGAATTTACTATCTTTTTGTAAGCTAAAAAGTTAGACACGCAAATTCATGCATTTATTGAGTTTTTCCATTACGTATCAATCCAATAAATGTTTTATATTCTTTAGGAAACTACAGAGACTGTTTCTGCAGCCTTCTTCAAGGCTTCCTCCACCAAAGCTGATGAAAATAAACACGTTTCTGTATCTCCAAGTCACAAAATATTTTCACAGAAAATATTCTGAACGCTGTATCTTTCCTGGAAACTATTCACCTTCAAATTTAACAATATTAACGTCACACCAGAATTACTTCTCACTATCTTCCCCCTAGCATAATGAGGAGAGGTGGTGGCACAGGAGAGTAGCTGAACTGTACCAGCAGGGAGGAACTGGGAGGAGCTGCCTGGTCAGATTTTGACCAGTACTAAGCAATTGGTTTGAGTTTTGTACTCATTTCCCTAAAACATGAACCATCTTTTAAGTGTAGAACAAGCTTCATTTTCATCTGCACTGTAAGAGAGCCTACTACTGATCACAGTAATGATAGCAGGTTTTGCACTGAGCATTTCTAAAGATGCAAAACTATTCTGGTACAAACCCTCTAAGGATACATGGTTGTTTACATCAGCACCTTACAGAGTTACAGCCTGTATGCTTGCACAGCTACACCCAGACAACCTGGATATTGTTTCACGTTACCTTTTTTTTTTGTTTGTTTGCAGGGTTGGTTTAATCCAGTGGTGTTTTCTTAACCCAGATCCCTTCACAATTTAACTTAAAGCACACTTGTACCAACAGCAGGCACAGTGAGTGGAAAATGCAGCGAGCAAAGGAGTTAATTTCATCTCCAAGACTCTGGAAGCCACACCTCCATCTTCTCCATTGGTGTCCTCCAATAAACACTACATTTCCTCCGTAAGAATCTGAACAGATGCCAGCCATTTACGTGACCCAAGTTTTCACTGGAGGCTGCAGAAGCACGTGCCTCGTGCAGCCTGGTAACAGCTCCTGACTGCACAGACCCTTTATTGACAGGGGAGCCAAAACACAGCACTTGCAAACACTTCACCTACACCCCCACAACAGCCCCTCCTCCACATAGCTCTCCGCCCCACTGCCTAACCCAAAGGTCTCTTCCAGCAGGATTTCTGGTTTTGAGCTGTGCATGCAGTGTCCTCCATGGGCAAGCACAGCTTAGAGCACTGCCACTGCCCACACTTTATTATAACGGGTATTAAGGCACACCTTCACCAAGCGTCAGTTCTGCACTTCCTTTGTGTGGTACCCAAAACACCACCACGGCCCAGGGCAAGACGATACCAAGGCACAGCAGTAAGTGACTTTGCTTAACAGGCCAAGAAATGAGCACAGAGAGCTGCTTTTCTGATCTCTGCACACTGCTGTACTGGACAAGAACACATCCTACTGGATCTTCAGTCCTTTTGCCAAGCAAGCTTCAAACACCAAGAAACTGTCTGTGCTACACATGACTTGGCAGTGCAGCCAGAACTACTACAGAGGAAATATTGCTGAAAACACAGATGAAAAAGAAACTGGCAGTTCTTAGCAGCCAGCAGTGTTTACACCACTTGCTCTTTTTTCACACTCTCGTCTGGAGGTTTTTGCCACGCTGCACAACCAAATGACAGACGTGGCTGGAAGGACTGCAGGATGAGGGTTCATGATCTCCTGCACATTCCACTGGGGCTACATCTGCCCAGCATGTAATTATTCCCCCACAGAATTCTAAACACTGAGCTAACAGTGGTGTGTGAGATCTGCATGTGCACGTGTTCCCAAGCACTGTGCTTAAGTACTCTGGTGTGGAGGAGCCACACTGAGGGCTCTGGCTTCCCAGCCTGTGGTGTTTCTTTACCGGCAGTTTCTGTGTTAAATCATTCCCTGCATGAGCACACACACACTGAACTGAGCAAGTGTGACAGCTGAGCACTGTAAAAAAAGCCATGCAGCATGAAGACATTTTTCTGTTTTGCAGAGCAAGCCAGACACACCATGTTCTCTCATCCAGCGCAAGCTGTGGATGGGGATGGAAGCAGTCTAAGGCCACGTCACTCACAATGCCACTGCTCTGTTTCTATTTTGCAAATCATCTGTGACTGGTCAATAAAATCTTGCTCAACTCTTCTGTGCAGTACAAATCCTGAACATCTTCCATGTTGCAGTATCAATTTGATAATTAATGATGATTTCTGAGGTGTCATTGTTGCAGGAACACCTATTTCTGGAAGTAAACTGCAGTAACATCCTCAAGGCACCCTACGAAAACCTCTCTTTAGCAGTAAGTTGTTACAGGTCATGGTCTCTACCAGCAAATGAAAGCATTTAAAACTCATATTCTAGGACAAATGCTTATCTATGCTATTGAGGCAGGTCACTTCCAGGACTTTTGATCAGTGAGAAATGCCACAACTACTGAGGCATGAGATGAGGAAAACACTGCACCGTAGACTCTGAGCCTAAGCAGCAGCTGAAGAAACCCCCCCACTTTCACCCAAGAAATGAAGACTACTGGGCATGGGCAGGAATGATGAAGTCATTCAGACCTGCACACACAGGTACTGTCAGTGATTTTAAGCCAGTAATCCACCTGCCAGGGCATGATTTCTTACTGTCAACATTCTTCCCATAGTTCTTCCCGTGCTGTAGGACTTCAGCTATTACTCCCATGCCATCTGGGATTACTCGGCTCCTCTCAGTCATCCCCAGTAGCCAGTGCTCCCTCAAAATAGGGTACTTCTCTACTTCATCATGCCATTACTAGAGAAGAGAAGCAGGCGGGTTGCTCAGGCTGACTTCTTCCCCAAGTGGCAGTCTCTATACCAACAGCAGTAAAGCATTTGCTGCCCTATTTTTCAGGCTTCTCTCCCCAGGGCTTAGGGAGGGCAAGATTTTAATGCTATCCAGGAACAGCTGCTTCAGGAAACGAAGGTGTTAAACATGCCATATGTACTTTATTCATTTTAGAGGTAGGGAACACTGCTAAAGACAACACATCTTGTGCTATTTTGTAATTTGTATAAAGATTTGGCTGCCTAAGGTCAGTCTCCGCATCTCAGGTCAGAAATTGGCTGTGCTTCCTATGGGTGCCAATGGTATGAAAAATGTTCATGAAGAATGCTCTTGGATGTGTGCAAAGAGCAACAGCCTGGGAGGACATGCTGTGCTGCTGCTCACTTGCCCAGTTCTACTAACTCAGGGCTCCTGAAGACCTCCTCCTCCAAGGGCTACATGCTAAAGGAGCTATAAACAGGAAAAAAGCATCTCATGCCACACTATGCACTCTGTGCTTACAGTACTGTGTATGGTATGTATGTATGCATATGGTAACAACTCTGACCCAAGTTTTATCTCATTAAATCTGCAACCTCAGGAGTCAAAATATCGCTCTGAAATCATCAGACTGAAAAGCAGCATGCTATAAAATGGCCTCTATTTGCTGCAAAGATAGATAAATAGGAATTGCTGCAAGCTGCAAAACTGTGAAGCACTGGAACAGGTCAGCAAGAGAGACACAGATCACCTTTCCTGGAAGCTTTCAGAAAGTCTGACATCAGTCATGGTTACCCCATCTAAACTGCAAGTGGTCTACAGAGTCTCCTGAAGCCCTCTTCCTAGTCCTGCTCTTTCTGGCAAAGCACACTGCAAAAGAAGTTTTCCAGTAACACGGTGCAAAGCAGGCGTGTACTTCCAGCATCCCTAAGACCCCCAAGAAGGTCTGGGCTACCGACCTCCTCCTGTGCCGTACCAGCTCAGAACACGAGGCTGTGAGCTGGAGGCGCTCCGATGTAATCTGTCCTGCTGCACACGTGATGCTACAATTAAAATGCTGTCACAACTCGGAGCTCGCATCGCAACATCACCCGGGAGGGGCTGAGGACCAACACGAGAGGAAGAGTACATGAAAACACGACCGCGTCCCACGGCTGGGGGCACAGTGAAGGGGTGCGCAACGAGCAGCAAGACGTGCGGTTACCGTGGAAGTGCAGCAGAGCGGGGCACAACACAGAAGCATGCAGATTTAAACCCAAACAAGCACTGCGCGACACTTTATCCTGCAATACTTACTGAAAGCAGTACTTTGTCACATGTGCACGTCCACCTGCAACGGCTGGGGGTCCCGGACCCCTCTGCAGTCCCTCTACCTGCTTCCAGGTAAATAATGTGACAACACCTGGCACCAGAGGACTGACCTGGGAGTCTACAAGGCATCAGCGGAAGCTCCAGCCAGCATCTGGCGCAGACCCCGCAGCAGGGGCGGGCAGAGCAGGCTCCCCCCAGACCTGCTTGTCGTCTCTCGCATCCTCGCAGCCAACTGGAGCTCCGCCGTCCTGTCGCAGCGCCGGCGGGTCTCAGCGGTGCCCCCCCTGCGCCCCGGCGGCCGCAGCGGACGGGCTAATGCTGGCCGGCATAGCTGGGGCTCGGGCCGGCCCGGCCGGCCGCGGCAGAGGACGAGCCCGGGCGCCCTTCAGCGGCCGCGAGCATCGCGGCCCGAGCGCTGGGGCCGCGGGGCCGGGGTCGGCAGCGGGCTCCGGGGGGCAGGGGCCGGCATGCGGGGACAGGCGGGCCGCTCCTCGCCCCGCGCCCGCCGCCCCGCGCCCGCCCCGGGGCCAGCGCCGCCTCAGAGCCCGCGGCGGCTCGCGGCCGGTCCACGGCTGCCGCCCGCCCCCCGGCTCGCCCTGCGCCGTGACAAACACCCCGCGGGCAGCGGCGGCGGCCAGCGAAGGCAGTGGCGTCCTGAGCGCAGGGTCAGGCAGGGGCTGGGAACCGACGGCCGCCCCGGTCACCCCGGGCGTGCCCACGGAGCCATCGCCGCGCCCGACACCCTCTCGCACCCGCAAGTCTCGGAGGGCCGGCACCCGCCCCGGGGCGCCCGGGCACTTCGCAAGGGGGGAGCGTCGAGACCGCGCCGTAGGGCGCTGCGGCTGCCAGGGCGGAGAGCAGGGGCGCTGGGTCCCACCGCCGCCCTCAGCCCACGCCGGGGCCCCCCGCCGCCCCCATCGCGGGACGCCGGCCGCGTCCGACGGGCTCCCCGCCCCGCGCTCAGCGCCGGCCCGGTGCGGCTGAGGGCGGGCGGCGGCAGCCGCCGCCTCCCATTGTCTGCGCTGCGCGGCGCGGCGGGGCGGGCCCTGCCCCGCTCCCGCTCCCGCTCCCGCTCCGCTCCTCTCCGCGCCCGCCGCCGGGCCCGCCCCGCCCTGACGTCACCGGGCCCCATTGGCGGCCGCCGCTGTGTTTACAGCGGCCCCACACCGGGCACCGGCCGCCCGCCGCTCCCGGAACGTGCCGCTGCACGAGCGAGTCAGGCCCGGGACGCGACAGGCCGGGTCACCTTCCCGCCTATACGCACAGCTCTCCTCACTTTGCTACACACACAATATTTGTACTTATTGCTCTAATAAGGCAAATTTGCGGAGCGTTAAAACCTGACACAATTTCGGAGACTGTCTGTGCGGTCCCACGATCCACAGAGGAACCGCGGGCCCCAGGACAGACTCCTCGGGGCAGCAGGGCGCCATCAGTTACCGGGCTGAGAACAGACACGGCTTCCCAGAGGAATCCAATGTCTGACCATGAAGTCAGGCTGGCTCAGAGGACAACACTCAGCATAGGAAATGAAATTTCCTTGCCTCAATTCAATTACATTATGTTCAAAATGGAAAAGGACAATCTGGTAAATGCAGTCAGAGCAGTAGGAAACTGGCTTCCTGAAACAGTGTCCTTAATAACAGTGTGTGAAAGGAAAAAATCACCAAACAAATCTCAGCAGGAATACAAACAGAACAGACAAAGCCTCCCCACTGCAGAGGAATCAGGAGAGGGGAGGACGAACAGAAACTTGTAAAGTTTACTGGATAGCTCCCAGCAAAACATACCTGTGTCCTCTACCAATGCTCACACATCCCAGCAAGCTGCACCATAGCCCTGGAACATGGTACAAAACACTCAACCCTCTTCCCAGAGAGAACCCAAATAGATAATCTGTTATGGTAACATCCAAGATGTAAACACCAGTCATCTCTACCCAGACCCAGGAAAGAGGAGTGAAAAACAGTGATACTGGTAATCAACACAGACTTTTTCACTACCAAGTCTCTTACAGCTGCAAAACAACATTCGCCGATACTCAACACATCTCTCCTACCTGACTTTGGTGTCCTGCATCTCATCACATGCTAAGAAGGGCAACTGGTCCCGCTAAATAGACACATGCCATGGGTTTTGGTGATGAACGTTACCACTGTACAGAAATCATGTACCTGTCAAACTGTGGAATGCCACAGGCAGCACACACACGCTGTTGGTTACAGATGATTCCACACCGAAATGAGAGTTTGGATACCACTGGTATGGCCACGTCATACTAACACAAGTGAGCCACCTTCTCCCCCCTCCCCCCCGCCAGTCTTTTTATGTTCTCCAGCTGGGAAAGACAGCCAGATCATAAACTGAGAACCCAGCAGTAGCTGAAAGGCTGCCTGTCAGGTGCTCCTGCGTCAGTGCCATTTACATTCAGTACCAGTCACACCCTTGTCCAACCCATACACACTTGACTCATCAGTACACACATGGCCTACCCCTATTTTTAGGTTCTGTCCTCTTTCCTGCAGATGCATAAGTGTAATGCCAACAGCACTCACAGCCATTTCCCTGGAACTTCTGATCACGTCCCATGCCAAGGAAACACCATCTCTACAGAGACTTTATGAAAGCAACGACTTCAGCAGAGGGCAAACACACTTTCCATTGGGAATCTGTACTGAAATGCCTTTATAATTTGTTACGCATCTGCCATGAGAGGATCTCTGCCCTTCAGTTCAGCCTTCAGTTCTTCAAGCCTCATTTGCTTCTTGTTTTTTTCTTAAAAGAACCTCTCTACAGACAGTGAATGAAAAGGGAGGTCAAATGGCTATAAAAGCAAACAATGGCTTCTGAAAACTGAGTTTTACATAGAAAACAGAAAAGGCTGCCAAGTTTATATACAGAGATCAGGATCACATGAGAGTGCTTCCTTTTTATGAGGAAAAGGTTTGCTTTGAAAAGAAAGAACACCACTATTCTAATTAACTAGAAAAAAAAATGCAAGAACATCATCAACTGGTGTCAACTGTCCATTTGTAGAAGATCTAGCTCATCCATGGTGTCAAACAAGGAAAACTCAGAATAAAACAAGCATCTCTGTATATAGCTCAGAACAGGGTGCACAATCCTTCATGGCACAGCAGACACTGACGAAGGAAGGAGACTTTCAGAGGATGGCACAGATCATGCTGCCTTCGAACTCCTCTGTGCATTCCTACACTTGGTTCAATTAAGTCCTAGAAGCAGGAGCATGGTGGGAGATGGTCTCACAATCCTTCCCAGTCATTAGCAGGACTGGTCCCTGATCCCAAAGGCCAGTACCTGCGCTGTGCCCAAAAAAAATAGTGATTTTTGTCTTAATGTAACTGAAAACATAGAGTTGACATATAGAGTGACACTATTTTAAAGAGATTTGTGGAAGAGAATTGTTTATCTAAACTTAGATGAGAGGGAAAATGTTTGTTCTTTTCCTAGGGAGTTCCTGGGGTATGGCTGTTAATCCTATCTCTCTGGCAGTGGTCATTCCAGCTGGAATCATGAATTGTGTTTTAACAATGCAATGCACAAAGGAACTCAAAGTGTTCCACTGAGTTAATTAAAAAGAATTTTACAATTCTTGTCAATATTTTGTGACTACAAATATCTCTCGAAAATCTTCCCTCAAGATTATGTAACAGTCAGTAGGGCAAGTATTTTAAGCAGGGAAATTAAAGCAAACAGAAAAGTCAGGGATTTGTGTATTTATTCAATTGATAGAATCAACTCACATTAGCTTTTACCTTGGCTAGCTAAGCTAACATTTGTTCTCTAACAATAAATGAGAAGATGTTGCTGGTCCTTTAAATAAGAGTGTAATTCGCTCCCTTTGGAGCACTGTGCATCAAGGCAGAGGCTTCTGGTAAGTCATGGTTAGTATAATTATTCAGCCTTTTTCCCTGAAGGGCCTCTGCAATGCAGCGGTCCTCTTACTTTTTTTTTCCCCTCCCTGTTAGCAATGCCCTAGTTTGTTCACTGCTGCAGTCCCCCTCCCTTCCATCATCACCACAGCATAACAACCTCTAATTGAGAGCTGGGCTGCTAACCAAGAGCACCCAGAGAAACTGCAGGGGCACCAGAGACAGCACTCACAGCCACCTTCTCAGCTCCTCCGAGTTCAGCAACACTGGGAGAACTGTCAAACAAGGGATTCAAAACCTACCCACTTGGCATGCCACCCTGGAGAGATTGCTACCAGCTGAGCACCAATCACCATCACATGCTATCAGCTGCATTCCACAGGCAGCGGGAGGCCTCGGCAGTAGATGAAAAGTACCTATGGACTCTTACAATTCTCTCAAGTCAAGCAAATTTGATTTTGATGCTGAACATAAGACTATGTGCACCTCCTCATTAAGAGCCAGTTCTGTTTCTGTTTGCAACTGTGCTTCTGCAGCCACATCACAAACCTCTCTTCACTCTGCAATACAAACAGTGCTCTGTCTCCATGCTGCTCTTTGGAAGTGGTACCATCCCAACTTCTATGGAATGTCCCTCTTGTACATGCCTCACTATCTCCCCATTTTCTGCTTACATAAATACACATTTTTCTAGACAATCTCAAGTTTCAGAGTTCTCAGGAAAGACAATTCCAGGGTAAATGCTTCTCTCCTAGAAACTGGGCAGCATGATCAGCTTTCTACTCCGACAGAAAACCCCACCCCTTTGTCACCTTGTATAAAAGGCAGCAACATTTTGTTCACATCAACAGAACTAGTAAGACATTTTAGTGAGAGGACTTTGATTAACGTTGCCACAGCCCTTCCTGTCAGGACAAACTTGCCCTGCTACATCCTTCCCCCACCAGGAACTGCTCTATCGTTCACAGTCCTACATATGGCCGGCTTTCTTAAGGAATATCACATGCTTCTTACCGTCCAAGGACAGCCAGTCATGCTGGGAGGAAGGCAGGGTTGGCAGAGCTCTGGCTTTATATTCAAATACCACAGAATTGGAGATGATCTGATTGTTGAAGGCAACTTGCAAAGTCACGAGCCCAGTGTCATGAGCTGAAAGGAAAGGGCATGTTGTAAGACAGAGAACTCCCTGAAGAAACCCACAGCTAGGAATCACCCTGTGGATATTCCCGTGTGCTAAGTATTGGGCTGAAAGCAGGTGAAGAGATGGGGTGCTGAACAGTATTTTTGTGACTAGACAATTCAAAAGTCCAAAATACAAGTTAGTATTTCCAAACATGGAGGTTTTAAGCTTAAGAGTGATCTAATAGGTTGTTCTGGCAGGAGGCAGAATCACATGTGTTTCTAAAGATTGAGCAGCCTCACTGCATTTCCAGCAGGAAGCTGGGGCCCAGCAATGAAGCCAAGTTATTCTGCATCCACTTAAAGTCATATACTGAGGGCCATCACTACTGAAAATCGCTGTGGGGAGGTCAGAGGTTCTCTCATGCTGTAAGTAGCAAAGGGCAAAATGTAGGCAAATTGAGTCAGGAGAGCAGTGAGTGAACCCCTGAATAACACCTATTCTTTAATCTGCTCTTTCAAAACAAAAGGAATCCTTAGAATTATTTTAAATTATTTCAAATAATGATTTTAAAGTTAATTCAGAGATTCTAAATAGTTCTTGTTGTGATCTGTTGTGATATATCAAGATCCCAAATTGCTCTTCTCACACAAAATTGGTCAAAGAAAAAGGGAAAGCTTCTTGATGCCTATGCACTTTTGTACATGTATATGACGTGATGAGGCTCTGAAACCACCAGATGTAGGAGAGCAGTGCTCCTTACCTGGGCAGTAGCAGCGCAGTACCCCTGGCTGAATTAAAGATGCAGGCACTGAGATCTGATCAAACAGACAGCTGTAATTATTGCTGGCTTCCTGCCACGGGCCGGTAATCAGGACTTTTACTCCTCCCTGTGAGGAAAAAAAAGGGAGAGACTCAAGCATGACAGGAGAGGCCACGGCGGGGCGGAGCGCGGCCGAACGGGGACCGGCCCCGAGCGGCCCCGGGCCCGCGGCCCCTTCCCCGCGGCCGTGCTGCCCTCGGGCGGCCGCCGCCGGCAGCGACACAGCCGGGCACCGGCGGCGACACAACCGGGCACCGGCGGCGACACAACCGGGCACCGGCAGCGACACAGCCGGGCACCGGCGGCGACACAACCGGGCACCGGCGGCGCCCCGGGGGGACGAGGCCCCGCGATGGCACTCCCAGCCCGGTGCCGCTCCCAGCCCGGTGCGGCCCCTCCCGCTCCCGGCCCGGGCCTGCCGAGTTCGCCCCGCCCGCAGCCGCTCGGCGAAGGCCGGGAATGTCCCCATCACCCTGGCGGGGCCGCATCCCACTGCGGACCGGACAGCGCTGCGCAGCGGGGACAGGGAGAGCGGCCCTGAGCAGTTGCTGCACACCTCCGTACACAGACACAACAGTGCTCCAAGGCCAGACTTACGAAAACAAAAACTTTTTTTTTTTTTTTTTTTAAATTCCAACAACCTTCTCTTCCCATTAGTGGCTCAAACAGCCTCTTTCCTCACGCATTCCTTCACATCAGTAAGGTCTGTGCTGCTGCCATTTTCAGCTCATGGGGCATGTGACTGATTTTAGAAGTCAGTGAGATGGAGGGAAATGCTGAACTCATTAAGGCTCTGCAGGCCTTGAATTATTCTAAGAACATCAGTGACAAATTTAAGTAACAGCTCTAGTTTACAAACCCTATTGCTCTACTGGGTGTAGGTAGCACCATAAAGCCATCATGTGGGAAAGACTTTGCTTTCAATGAAACAATACCTTTCTGTTCAGATGCTTCCTAAGCGAAGAAAGGGCCCTGTCAGGATAATGAAGTGCTTAATTAAAAATATACTCAGACATGCAAACGGCCTTGAATGCTCTGACTTGAAGAGAAATATTTTAAAAGCCTTTTCAAAGCTTTAACAAAACAGTTCCCTTATTAACAAAGCAACAAAAGATAAAGCAGTAAACATCAGCGAGTAAAAGCCCTGGACTTACCTCAGGGTAAGACCATTCTGGCGAATAATCTGTCACCATGAACAAGCGCCCACTCTGCTGCAGCAACCCCAAAGTGCCTTGTGCCGCAGCTGCCGAGACCACCTCAGCCACGTGCATGTATGCCATGGTGCTGGCTCCGTTCTCCGTGCTGCTGAGCTGCATGTTGGCTTGCTGAGGGCTGCAGCAAGGAATGCACATTTCGGCCTGGTTGTACGTCGCTCTGTTACTGTCTTCGGGCTGAGACAGTCCAGCACTGTCACCTGACACCAGCTGGTGTCCATACAGAGCATTGCTCCCACCTTCTACAGATATGAAATCATTAATTAGATCAGAAAACTGGTTGCTGAAGGAGATGTCAAAGTGGTCTAAGTTAAGCTCCATGTTGGAGGAGTTATTTAAGCTAGGATGGGCCACAGGATAGAGTCCTTGTACCATGTTTCCTTGGAGAATAGGGAGGCTGTTCCCATTCCTGATACCCCCATTGGCCTCAGGCTGCAAGTAGTGTTCTGTGTTGCAGGCTTGAAGATCCCCTGATTTAAGTAGATTTTCATTTCCTTCTGCCTGCTGGGAGGTCTCCATGGGAACTTCAGCTTCTGCAGTCATAGCCTGGAAGTTTGCTTGGAACTGCATGAGCTGGAGAGAAGAGGTGGACTCTATTCTGGTTTCCACTGTGCCATTACAGTTGGAAGTGGTTTGGGACGACTCTGTTTTCACATTGGAGATTCCTAACGTGTTCACAAATGAGCTACTTGTGTCATTCAAATTGTTGTGAGTGTTTTGCTCAAGGGGAAGAGGTTTGCTGGCATCCTGCAGAAAGAAGCTGGGGGAAGGGGTCTGATGGACGTGAGGGCTCTGGACGGTTTGATTGAAGCTGGAAGAATAGTCCTTGTTGGAGTCAATGGCACTGAAGTCCATCTGCTCCAGGGTGGTACTTGGGCTCAGACCTCCTCCAGATGGAAGTAAACCTGAACCAGTACTGAGTGTGAGCGTGTTAGATGCAGAAGTGGAGGAAAATGCTTCTTTGGACATCTGTTGTTCAAAAGATGTGTCCTCGGTTTTAATTTCTTTTGTTAGGGTTGTATTGAAGTTGAAGCTACGTTCTGTTGTGGGTGACTGCCTTATGTTGGTATTGATGCTGTCACTTTTCATACCTCCTCCACCATAAGTCTGCCCTTGCTTGGGATTGTTAAGAAAACAGTCTGGGTCAAAATTCATGGTGGTTTCTGGAATTTTTCTATTTCCTTCTAAAGTTGTGGAGAGCACAAGTTCCTCGGAGACAGTGCTGGGTAGCATTGACAAGCTCTCTGAACTGCCAGTTGTTGGAAAAGCAAATTTGTGTCCATCTGAACTCACAGCAAGTACCAGTCCTTGTGCAGCTGCATCTGAGGACAGAAGGTGTTGATTTGGGCCAGAGGTGGGTGACATGGTGTACACAGCTTCACTGGTGACTTCTGACATAAATACGGTGGCACTTTGTGACAAACTTCCCATAACTGATGCCACAGCCATACTGGACACACCAGTGACAGCTGGGCTATCTGCCATATCTGGGTCGCTGTTTAACCCACTGCTGATGGACACAGGAGAATTCTGGGTTGTGTCAGGGACCTCCACCTGGTTGGTGGAAGAAACCTCAGTGCTGTTTTGATGGAGCAACACTGGTTTCGCCACTTTGCCGTTCCTCTTCTCTCGGCTGGAGGCCTTGCCGTGACTGTGCTCGTTCTTGCCTTCAGAGACATCGTTATTTTGTACCTCTGAATGAGCGCTGTACCCACCTGTCCTTGGTTCAACCTTTGGTGATATGATGCGGTGTTTGGCACTGTTACACTTGTGATGCACACTGCTTCCTGCCCCTGTGCCAGAAAACAACAACATTTGCCGTTCAGTAAATACAAAATTAGGACAATGCTAACTGTGTATCTCATGGCTGTAGCAAGGGACAGCTATGCTTATGCATACATGTGTGAGAGTGAGTGACACATGAGAGAGCAGGAGAGACCTTGGAAATAAAACAAATTTCTCACAAGTGCCAGAAGTACAGGTCCTTTCTAATGCACAGATCCACTGCGTGCAGCGACAGCAACCTCACAACAGGCACACAGGCACCCCTACCCTCACCCCGTGTAGCACCTGCCCCCTTCCTCCATGCCCCAATCAGGCAGAGAGGAACTGGCACCTGTGGCAATTTGCAGAGTTATTTAAATGTGCCTAGTCTCAGTGCAGAGTCTGCAGAGCAAGTGCTGCTGTTGTCAGCTGTGGCACAGGGCCCTGTTCCATCAGCCCCATGGACAATGTCTCAGCCCCTGAACACAGATGCTCGGCTCTCTACGCTGGGTGACGCTGGGAAGTTTGACACCCACTCCTGGGACATGGATGCTGCCCAGTAATCTGGAGGTGACAGATGCCACATCATGCCCCTGTCCCTGGCATCACCCTGCTGTCTGGACTGTAACCCACATCTTCCTGTCACCACTGTGTCTTATAGTTGCCAATCCAATTATTAAAGAAGTAACCCCTGAGCCATACAAAACATTCTTGCCCTCCCATAAGGATGGTGATGCGTTTCTCTGACTCTCAGCCACTCCTGTGCTGACAAACAGACGTGTTGTACTCTGAGAGGAGCACACAGAGCACATGGTCAGCACTGGAGCTGCTGAACAATGTTCAAGCGAGAGCCACCAGAAGACAATCTTCCATGAATTAAGCCAGCCAGCACTTTTACTGGCCTGACAGAAGGTAACATCACCTGCATTTCCGAGAGCTTTTAATCAGGCAGGATGAAGTAAACAATTCTGTCTGCAAAGGAACCTTAGTCACAAACTCTGGTACAGGGACTGCTTTTGCTGTTTAAAGAACAGCAACCCATGAATTTTTGATGTTTCTTTCCTAAATTGATTAATTTTCCCTAGAATGAGGCAAGAACATTAATTACAGAACTGCAGAATGACTGAAGGGGGAAAGAAGCCTCCTCCCTATAGCTCATGGCTACAATTACAAAAGCCATCTTCTGGGCAACATAAAGCATCCATATAGCCACTGCAATTTGCTACATCTTTTGTTCCTTGCCCTTGAAGGGGAACTTCTGTATTATGTGTTCAAGATTCGAATGAGGTCACTTAAAGTAGTTCAAGACAGTGCTTTTGAGACTAAATACAATATTAAATCTCTCTATTCTCCTAGGTATAGAAATGAACAGGAACAAGGGAAAGGCTTTCATGCTGCTGTATTTGTGGATGACAGTAAGGAATTGAGAATGTGTGTCAATGTGCAAACCAGTTACAAAACAAAGCAATACTGTTATGTTAAAAAGCACTGAGCAGACTTAGCACAAGACAAAACATCAAAGGGAAGAATAAAAGGACTCATGTTCAGATCTGCAAGCCTGGATCAAATACTGAGCCTTAAGGGGTGAATTTTAATCCAAACTCAGGTATTTCAGAGGTCATCATTCTTATTTAAGCCTCGATTGTATAATGCAACTGCTCAAGAAAAGAAGAAAAACATAAACCCTTCGAAGCACTGACAACTTTCCTTTATAAGTTTTGCTAAAGACTAGTTAATGTGTCATATACTTTACTTGACCAAAGTGTTAGAAAGGAGCAGCTATAAAGCAGATGAGATGGAAAGTGAATCACTTAGCTCCCCACTGTCTGTGGGAAATGCTAACACTAAGGATGCTGTTTCTTGCTGCTGTAGTGTCATCCAAAACAAAGTCATCTCCTTTAACAGGAAAGAGATCTGTATTTTCATGATGCCTAAATAAGACCTGTCTTATCTCAGTGATACCTTGTAGTTAACCACCTGAGCACTTCTCCAAAAAAGTGAGCCACAGGGCAAGGAATTCAGAGGGTGAAGCTGGAGGAACATTAGGTTTTGAAGCTTTGGTAACAGAATTTGCACATGTAGAAGACAATATACCTTTTTGAGAAGGTCATATATAGACTGCATTTATTAGAAAGCATTGCCATTTTTCCCAGAAGCTTCAGCTGCATCTTTTTATGCTCGAGACTTCTCCTGTCAACCCTGAGTTCATTGTGTCCCAGTGTTTCATGAGACAGCATTTTTATCACCTCAGTACTACAAACCCTGCTCCCAGACTGGATGAAGCTGAGTCACTCTGTGCCCTCCCAAGGTACTCACCCAAGGTACCAGTGCAGAGACAGTTGTGTGTTCGAGGCTGGGGCTTGGTCTGGTGGCTATCGAGGATCTGCTGCACGAGCTGTTCCACTGAGAACCCTGAACTGCTGTTGCCATTGCTGCATGTCCACTTGATGCCATGAACTACAAAGAGAACAGTAAAATTTCCCATCAGGAACTGCAAAACCATGCCAAAACCATCAAAAGCCACTTCAAACAATCAACAGAAATCCATTCCTGCTGCTTTCTGTCAGAACTGAAAGGAGACCTATAAAAAGCAAGAGTAATGGTTACTGGTTTACTATTATCTGCTCCTTGGTATCAACAGGCTTCCAAATGAAATTCCTGAATTAGGTATATATAGAGGAAAAACTCCTCAGCAGAGTATCTGGCTCTATTTCAGTCTGCTGCTAACAGGGACTGTGCACCTGCAATGACTCTCTGTAGTGCCTGCAACCTTCATTGAAAACCCCAAAACAACAAAAGACTTGGTTTCATTGAAGTAAAGCAGTGTAATTCCAAAAAGTGTTTTGGAATCTTTTTCTGTCTAATACGAAAACAAAATCAGCTTTATAGTAAAATCAGCAGCCAAAAATACGTCAGGGTAACAGCGAATGCAAGCCTTCTGCCAGGTCTTCATTGTCAGATCCCGGGTGGCAGCAGTGAAGGCTGACTCATTTTTTGGGAGTGACTAACAGACACTGTGTGAGTTCCTCCCCAGACTTGGACGACCTTTCAGTAATTTGGGAAAACGGACAGGTGGGTGATGTTACAGAACATGTTGCAAACTGAAGCTCTTTTCTTGGGAATTCTCTGGGCCTGTTAGCTATTTAAACAAGAATGCTAGACTGCATGCAGATACATGATTTGAATAAAGGCTCCCTCTCAGAATATTTTAGTTGCAGAATTTCCTATAACAGTGATATTTGCAACCTGACTTTCAATGGAAATAGCACTTATAAAATATATTGTCCATAATAACTGACTCAAAGCATCTTCTGTCTCCTTTAATGGCTCTCTGGGCAACTTATATGTGCATATTATTTATTTATCCTTTAAATGCACCAGAGCTCATGTGCAGATTTTGGAAAATGTTGGTAAGTGACAACATAATTTCCAAGGTGTCCTCATGCCTGGCAGCTTCTTTTCAGGAGTGTCTTTGCTATAGTCTATCAAGGCACATTCCTTGCATGTTGTGCTCTAAAATCCTTAACCAGAATACACAAAATCAAAGCTAAATGTCCCATGGACTTAGGCTTTGTAGCAAATACACAGATCCCTGCATGGTGAAGGTCCCCGATGTGATGGGGTGAAATCCTGGCAACAGCAGGTTGGGCTGATGCTCCTGTACAGCCAGAGGCTGGGGCACAAGCCAAAAGCAGCATTGTCCAAAGAGATCAGAAGCAAATGAAGGAATGTTTGTGACATCTAATGACTGTGGTCACGGGGGCAGCATATCCTGTGAACAGTGTCCTGTTCTCCTCTTTGATGCTGCTCACTGAGTGTGTCACATGCAGCTGGTGGAATAGAGCTCCTGGATCTGCTCTGTGAAGCAGTTTTATTGCTTTTTTTGTAACCTGTTGCTGTATCGCCTCATCACCCACTAATGTCACTTTGCCTAACAGCATCTCATCTTGGTCTAGTTTTATATGGCAGAATTCACATTTCTATTGGCCAGGCTGGATAACCTGCAGAAATACTGTAAATAAGGCTTACAAGTATTCTTCCCCATATCACTATTTAAAGTGATACAGATAGTTTAGTAATAAGTCCCTCTATGTTTGTTTGATGACCACATTTATTGTTATCATACCCAACAGATTTTGCCTTCTAGTACATCACAGTTTTGAATTTCCTCTTAACACTCAGTCTCTGTTATTACGCCTAAGTTAGACACGCTTGCCACTTCACTACGTCTGCTCACATTCATTTTATTATTTAAGATACATTATTCTGTCACCTGTGATATTATGTCTAATAAGTGATGTTCAAATAGCAGTTTTACAAAAAATACATTGTCAGTGAGATTAGAATGCAGTCAGGTATTTTGGACGCTTTCAGCTATACGACACAAAGTTACTGAACTGTAATTATTATTGAGAAACTTTGCATTAAGTTGTTTCTGGTTACTTCAGAAACGCTTTGCTAAAGAAGTGAGCTGGTGTCCATGTTGTGGGTACAGAAAGTCTGTTCTACAGCAGGATGGCAGCGCTGCTCCCTACTGCTGCTGAATCCTGGGATGAGCGGCACATCGTGGGGGCAAGTCTGGGAACTGAATCATGACTCGAGGTTTGTGTATTCATGATGATGGTTCTTAAGTCTGAATCAAGCTGTGAGCTAGGAGCTAAGGCGTAATGGACAGCTTTATAGCTGGGTACTTAGAGGACCATGCCTATTATTTTCAGGTCCTTCCAACATAGCAAAGTCCCATTGAGGATCAACTGCTGCTGAGGAAAGGTCCTTCTGTAGCCTCACTCCAGCTGATCCTGAAGGGCTCCAGCTCCAGCTTCTGTCCACGTGGCGCCACTTTTTTTTAGTACTTATGTTCCCCGTATGCTATGAAGGTTATAAAATAAAAAGCCAGTGAAGGGTGACAGATTGCAAAAAAAGAATGTCTGGATGCTTAATGCAAATTATCCACTATCTTGGCACATCCAATATGCAGATTTTCTTCCTCCCTCTTTTAAAGAAAGACTCCTGTGCCTGCTGAATTGTTAATACTGAATACCAAACACTATCGAGATGGCTTTTAACATGTCACGCTTGGTTTCCTGACACATAATGAATCAGCAGGAAAGGAGATTTCTATAGGGAAGAAAGTGCATTATGAAAGGAAGGCTAATAAAAAGCATACACACATACTCTTCCTGCTTCTTAGTGGTTCAAAAAGTGAAACCACTGTAGAACTATGTTTGATTAAATATAGACATAATATATGAACACAAAAGGAAAAAAAAAAGTCTGAAGCTTAGCAGAAATTCTGGAAAGGATTTTAATCCGGATTCCTGTTCAGACTCCCACTGCATTTCCTGATAATTTAAAATGAAAGCTGTGAACTGCTTCAACACTTTCCTTTTCAGTGATAGCATGAAGGGGTTTAAAAGCTGCTGCATTACAGCAGCAACACATTCCTCCTGCCACACACCCTCTGAACAGTGCCTGCAGCTCGAGGAAGAGGCAGCACAGCCAGGCAGAGTTACTGGTGCTTCACTGGGTGCTCAAAGGAGAGAAGTGAGGCTGGGGGAAAGTCCACAGCTCAGAGTGATAATGCTGCTTCAATCTCTTTCTGTGAGCTTGGGCTCTCACCTTTCTTCTGTTTCTTCTCTTTTGAAGAAAAGGCAATGAAAATGACCTTCTGATAGTGCCCAGCAGCTCCTTGTTCATTAGCACTGCCAGGACTTCGACCATCAGGAGCAAAGGGATGAAAGATGATCTGAATTACCAGCAGAAAGGCTGCTCAGAATCCAAGGGAAACTTGCACACAGAAATATATGACTGTCCAAGTTTCTTACAACACCCCGGCTATTTCTGCTGCCTTCTGCTGCTGGTGGTACTCAGTCCTCCACAGTTTCCAGGCCTGCAGTCCTTCTGTCTTGCAGATATCTTCCTCCTCCCCATCACCTGAACTCTACATCACTGTCTCATCATCACTCTAGACCTAACACCATCAACAGCTGTTTCCCTGTTTCACTCCCTTTGGTTTCTCTACCCTAAGCAAAACTTGGCCCTAAAATACCCTCCCACATTTAAATCTGATCATTTCACCCTTTCTGAATGCTCTTAGACATTTCTCTTTGCCCCTTCAAACATTTTACTTTCCTGGTTTTGTTCCAAAGACCTTGCTCTTCCATACCATCCCCCCAGGACACAGCTCACACATACATGTACATGTACAGTACATGAGGAAGCCACTCCCTATACCCTATGTGCTGCTCCTCTGCCCCAATTTGATAAGTCTTTTGTTATGTGAGTAACAACGAGATCTCCCACATGAAACTGGTAAATTGGATAGACTGATAGAGCTGGAATATCTAGAATGATCAAGGTCAGGTTTCTGTTTGCCCCTCCCTCCTGATGTATCTCGACAGCCTGCTGCAAGCCCTGGTGTCAGAAGTCCTGCCCTCAGCCACTCCTGACCCACACAAAGTGCTTTAAGAATCCCCAAAGTGCTGCTGGGAGCGTAAGCAGGTCCTTTGTCCAAGTGCCCATTTCTGCCTTGCTGCCCACATTCTGCTCCACCAAGTGTTGACACTGAGAGGTGTTTCCATGGCGATGGTCAATTGGAAATGGCAGCCTTGTCCCTCCAATTTCCACTGCGTTTCTGTTGACAGAAGTAAAGGCCTTGCTCTGATTTCTCAGTTTGGCTGAAGGATATTTCCATTAGATTTATCCTTTCGTACTCAGACGCCCACACACAGTTTGGCTCTGATTTTCCAGCCTTCCATTTCCACTTGTTACTGGTTGTGAAGGACAGGTTTACCTGAGCCTCACTGCTGGGGACAGCAGTGACACCCCCTGAATGCTAATGTCCTGCACAGACTCTCACGGGTTTTTTGCTCGGAGCCGTTCTTTAAAGGGATGTCTGTCTTCCAAAGCAACATCCTTCCTTGAAGGTTTGCTCAGATGCAGTGGGATGCTCATAGGGAGTGGACAGACGTGCAGTCCAACGTCCCTTGAAGGGGACCAGCAGGACACGACTCTTCCGAAGCTGCTCGGAGCAGCACTCCTGCCACTGTTCACAGACGCGTGGAGCCCAAGGCTGCTCGCACGTGGAGGAGCAGAGTGGAAGCCACCTCTCCCACTCGTCCTGTGCGGTCCTCGTCCTCCCCCGGCTGCGGCTCAAGGGCACCATCACCATCCTCCCCCTCCTCCTCCTCCTGCCAAGAGCACTGGGAGCAGCGCCCGGCGGCCGCCAGGTGGCGCCAGCGGATAAGGATTGGGACCGGGATTGGGATCAGGACCGGGATCGGCACTGGGATCGGGACCCCGTGTCCCGGTGCCCCGGACCCACACGAAGCCCTGCAAGGCCTCTCTTTTTCTCTAGTGTTATTTTTAAATATTTTTTTTCCTCCAGGTTTTTTTTAAGCAAAAATCTTGCTTGGCCATTTTGGGGGAAAAAATTTCTCATAAGCACGGCCCACACAGAGAGGGCCTTGAGCCTTTCCCAAGGCTCCCAGCCCTTCTTCCCACGGTTCTTCCCAGGGCTCCCAGCCCTCCTTCCCCAGGCTTTCACATCTCGGTGGCACTGCCAGGAACATGTGGATTGACACCTCTGCAGATGCTCTAGGACTGAGTCTGCCACTCACTACAGCCAAGTGTTAACAGGGGACAAAAAATACTACAGGAAACAAAGGCTGGTGTGCCCACAGCCTCCTCAGAGAGGTTGAGCAATTGCTGCATCTGGTTTAATACCCAAGTTTTAGGGGGTCAGGAAACTATTTGGTTTAGGTTTCCTCAAGTTAGTTTCCATTACTGCTAACAGTGGTTCCTCCTACTGGACTGCTGTCAGCACTCGGTGGGATTATTTCACTTTGGTGTCTCCAAACACAGCTGAAAGGCACCAGCTAAAACACAGTTCCTAATTTTGTTCTTTTGGCAAAGTGGGACTTTCTACATCAGGTAAAATTTGACCACAAGGGAAACCATGTTTCCCTACAGAGTGGCCCATATAGGCATGGGATCAAGCTTCCTCTGGGGACATAAAGGCCACCACAGATCTCACAGGGAAAGTGTATTCTTGCATGGGACTCCTTTTTAGAGCTGCACACGTGCAGTAGTGAAAAGGTTGGTGGGAAGATGAGAAGCCAAGCAGGTGGCTGATGAGCAGGAGGCCATGCAGACAATGTGAACAGGTACTCAAAGTCCAAGTGGTAGGTGGGATATAAGAACCTATGTAGCACCTTCTATCATGTTCTCTTTTTAATAAAAACTCAGACTATTGCAGTAAAACTGGATGTCAGCATTATTAAACCCAATGTCTTTTTAAAGAATCCACGTTGCTTTTTACGTGGTCAGCTGAGCTAAGCTGGCAAGCTTCAGTTTCCATTGAGGGGCACTTTGGAGCTCTGACAAACTGCTTGGGGAATTGTAAAAATCATCCCATGTAGCATTTTTGTACAACTGATCTTTTAAGATGAAATATAACCCCACTTCTTAAACAGAGCTACTGAAATTGAATATAAATTCAAGCCAAGATAAAACTCCCAACAACTCAGTTCTTCAAACCGCATTAATGCCAATTGCTGCTATTTGAGTTTTGTTCTGAGCTACAGGCATCTGATGCCTTCTCCAGTGATGACAATGCAGGGATGCAGGTTGAGGTCACCTCCAGGAGGCCTGATGGCTTCACTGACACAGAATTAGGGACTCTGGGAAAAGGCAAGAGCAGCCCATGCCCATTGACTGATGGGCACACGTGGAACTTCCAGCTTCCCCAGCTGTGGCTGCATGCAGGCGGCACAAACAGAAGCCCTCGGTTCCTACACAGCAGAGGAACGCAAAAAGCTTTTCCTCTGAAAAGAAGATAGCTCTTAATTATAGTGGACCTGGAACAAGGACTGCAACGTAGCACCAGCTGTGAGCTTGTAAGTCATACATGCCAGCTGAAGGATGAGAGAGCCAAAAGGGGATGATTTGGAGAAACCCCCAACATGAGCTGGCCCACAATTTGCTGATCATATGGAGTTTATATACAGAATTCTGCTGTGATGGATTCTGCCACTGAATTTGCTTTTACCACCAGATGCCTCTAAGGACATCTGCTAATCTGTTCAGAGAAATCTCAAAGCAAGACTGTAACGGGCCACAAGAGGGGGGGCGGGGAATTGAAAGCAATGCCAAATTGAAGCTCATTCTTCACACCAGGCATCCTGAAATGACTTACAGGTGTCTCGGACAACATTCCTGCAGAATTTTCGTGTATTATAGCTATTCACTTTGCACAAATGTACTCCAAAAGTTGCATTCATACCAAAGCAACACACACACAACAACCCTTTTGATTGAGACACCCAGTTGAGATGCTCCCAACTGCTGGAGTATCCCAGGTCTGCCATCATTGAAGGTGTCACAGCCTTCCCTGGGCTCCCTGACCTTGCTGACACCTCTGAGACAAGGGGCATCATCTCCAAGCCTGCAAGGAGAAAGGAATCATCCCGTGGGAGGTCATGAATGTTTATGAGGCCTTCCAGGCTCATATGCTTCTGTCTTGAGGACTGCCAAACTGAGGTCTGACAAGCCAACACTGATGGTCCAGAGAAGGCAAACAGGTCATGAACGTCCCAGCGTGAAGGTGGGTGACAAACAAGTAAGAACTAAAGCAAAAACCCAAAGCCATGAAAGCTGAAGTCAGGCTGATTAATTAATTATTTACAGTCTCAACTCAGCTGGAGGTGCTGAGAAAACCTCAAATCCTTAGAGCAGCATTTACCTTTCATGGGTGTTCAGATGGGTTCATTTCAGTCTCTTAATTAGTTCACACACCAGCTATGTTAGAATAAGTTAATGCTGTTTCCACAAAGCTCTCAAGAGCTCTATGGCCACTCCAAAAAGGTGGTTTTTTTAATCCATAACCACCAGTGCAAGCACAGTCACAGAATGAGCGAACAGCACCCCTGAAGCCAGCCAAAAAGCTCTCTCTGCATTCAGAGATCTCCTTCAGGAGCAGGGCAGAAGCCACCTCTCGGCACCCAGACTTCAGTGCCCTGTTCTGCTCACGGGGGTGACAAGGCTGGTACCAGGAGCTGGTGCCTGTCCCTGATGCTGCTGAAGATTTGCTGAAGTCTGGACTGACTTTGGGATGATGCAGTGGGGAAGGAAGAGGGAGCTGAGCGAATTATGGATGCAAGAAATGTAAACAAACTCCCTGATCATCCCAGCCAGGGTCTCTCTGCATTTCAGGAAAAACAGTTTGATGTATTTGTCTGGCTTGGACTCCAGCACCGATGCCGCTCACCCTGCCAGCCATCTGCCACATTGCTTTTAGTTCTCCAGGCACACATGGCCAAGAGAACATGCTCCCACACCGCTGGCTGCCACACCACTGCTTGTCTGCTACCCTCCGTTCTGATAGAAAAGCTTTAATACCTGACAGAGGTCAACAGCTTTAACACCTGACTCCAGCCCAGGCTGAGTAGGACTTCAACAAACAGCACTTGTCAGTGAGTCAAGAGCTGGACACTGCCACCAACCTCTGACCAGGAGGAAGCACTTTCCCCAAAGGCAGAACTATTATCAGCTTCTCTCCCTTAACCCTGAATGACATCAGTGGTCTGAAATGGGAACCCCCTGCAGGTACAGAGGTCTTGGACCTCCACATACACCCTGGCTGTAATCATCACTAACTTGTCTTAAATGTGAAATTCTCATGGAAAACAGCAACCAAGAAAACAAAAGAATCAACAAAACCCCCACACAGCTTCCAAGACCAGAGGAATAAAACACAATAAACCCCAGCACAGAATAGGTAAAAGGGTGAGACTGTCACTGCACCAGCGACACCATGCACAATGCTTTGATTAAGCCATTGACAAATCTGCTTTAGGGCAGAGAAATTTGGAAACATCAGGCAATCAAACTGTGAAGTCTGTGAAAGAATGTGATTAATGCAAAAATGTGATGAAACTAATGTGCTTGGCTCCAGAATTTCATGGCACACCCTATACTGGAACCAAATCTGATGGCTTCTTGGCGAGCGGTGCCCCTCTGCGTTCCCCAAACACGGTTATCCGTGTCCTCTTTGTTTTCTAGGTCTGATCAGAATCCAAAGCTTTTATTGTAGCTACATTTCTAAGGATGTGTTTCCCAGGATATGTACCCATAAACAGAGACGTGTACATGCATATATACTCTGAATAATTGCGCAGAATTTCACTCTTCCCTCCTGAGACATAAAAGAGCCAAGTGTTATTAAATTTACGGCGAGTTCGTCGTAGTTTTCACATAATTTTCCTGATGCACTGCAGGTTTTTTAACAGGCTGCTGCTTCCTTTCCTGTTTAATGTTAAGGTACTTGTCCAGTCTCAGCTACACCAACATCCTGGATTTCTAGGTTTATCAGCCCCAGGGGCAAATGTGTCATTTTCTCTGTTCTCCTCTGCCCTCCAGCTTTGTGTGGAAAAGGAATACATGGGCCTGCACAGTTCAGGATGCAACAAAGGACTGCAAACTCAGATTACCAACGCTGCGGTCAGCACGAGGCTGATCTTTCACGGATGGCAGAGACACATCAGGATGCACTCTATGACTGTGACCTCCAATTACAGGAGGCTGGGCATGACACCAGCATCCAGGCAGGGGCAGGGGGCAGGCACAGAAGCAGATCTGGTATTTGTTGACTCAGATTTGGTATTGTGGCTCCTGCAGTTAATTTTCTCTTGGTTATAGACCCACTTTATGTCTAATTTTTCTTTCATTGCAAAAAAGATGTTTGTGTGCACACTGAAATGTGCTCTCCAGGGGAAGACATACAATGTAACTGTGATGCAAAGGAAAATATTATGCACCAAGGCAGATGCAGAGAGGTTCAAAGAACTGTCTGTCTGAAGGCAAACTTCCCCATCCCTCTGCACACCTAAGTAGCCTTCTCTTTAGGCTGCAAAGTTCAAAACTGTAGGAAATTATGCTCAACTCAAAACACTCAGTTCCACGGGGCCACCTGTAAGCAACCCATTGTGACCTGACAGTGGCCACCCAAACACAGAGCGCCTTTGGGGAATCCACCTGCCAGTACTGCACAGGCTCTTTGCAAGTGAGCAAGTGCCTACAACAGCCCTAGAACCCTGTGCAAGAACATAGGTACCATTTTTCCCCAGTGTGCAGAGGGGACCTCTTTGGGGACAGTCTGGGCAGCTCCCATACCACACATCCCAGAAGTGTTGAATATTGGAAAGAAAGTGCGTGCAGATGCAAGCTGAGTTGGACAAATGACTCTTTCACAGGGTAGTTGTTGGCTGTGAGAGACACTGGACTCTAAATATACAGCAAAGAAGCAAAACCAGCTCCAGATACTCACACATCGGTTTGAGCTGCCCGATGAGTTCCTCTTTTGTCCACTTTGCCCATTCCTTCTTGTCGGTGTTTATTGAGCACAGGATGGGGCCGCACGGTTTCCCGCAGTCCTCGATGGCCGGGACGTTCAGGTAGTGCACCAACACGATGTCTGGGTTCTGCAGGGACAGCAGAGCAAGAGTTACATCGTTGGGGCCAGCACTCTGCATTTAACTTCCTAATTAAAACTGACAGAAAGCATTATGATCAGACCCCAGATTGTTCTGGATTTCCCTGAGATAAGAGCTGTTCTTTAAGAGAGGTGGCGAAAGACAGCACCTGAGTTTGCACATGGCTTCCCCCATTCTGAGGGCCTCTGTTTGCAACTCTCCTGCTCCACCTGTATGGTCAGCATGAACCTCTCTTCCAACCCTTACAACACCAAATAATTGCAAGCGTCCTGCGAACACCACTGACAACGCATACCAGGTAATATGCTTTGGTTTAAGGGACCTTCTGTTTGTTTGAGACAATGCTTCCATCAGTTTTGGTCCACATCCATGTTTTTTGAATATACAGAAAGTCACCTGAGAACACCAGGAACAGCCACACTCTCGATACAGTGAGAAAAAGCAGGAGGGAAGAGCCGAGGAGGCTCACAAACAGTATTACAGAGAGCCCCAAAGATGGGCTCTTTGCAGACAAGCCCGGAGAATTCCTTGTCTTTTGAAGATGTTTGCAAGCTGCAGAAGGCTGGGACTGGAAGAGCCCTTTGCAGGACAGCTGCAGGCGGACAGAGAGGTGCCGGCTCCTGCAGGCTGATCCCGCAGCTGATGCCGCTCTCCTCTCCCTTCCCGCGGGGCTGCGGGGGGAGGACCCTGCTCTGACGCACTGCGGTGCCGTCCCACCGACACCTGGAGCAGGAGCTGAGCTCTGTGTCACCACCCTGCGAGTAAATGAATCATCTTAACAGCAGCAACAACTCCGCCAGTTCCCCACCAGCGTCCCAGGGAGATGGTTCAATAGATAATAACAAGATTGAGGAGATGATTTCTTTCCCTTAAGTCATTTACTCCTAAGTTCGCAAACTTTAATGACTGCTTTGGAATTATTTATAAAAATAAATAGGATAATGGTGTAATTAAAACGCTAATGTTTCATTAATGCTGTTAGAGCCCTGTTCCGGGGGGGAGCGGGAACACAACCCATCAGCCACTTGCAAAGGTTGTGCTGATGGCAGCACTTGCTTATGAAACCAGGGGAGAGCTGGAAACAGGACACGGACACCTGCACCAAGGAGACCTGTGGAAGGGAACTTCTGATGGGCAAAGCACAGCACTGAGGCCTGGCGTGCTGGGAGCTGCACGCGGAGCAGCCCAGGGCAGGGGCAGGGTGGCACTCAGCACTGCTGGGTGTGGGGTGACCGTGACCCCCTCGTGCACCCCGCACACAGGGAGCATCCTGCACATCCCCAAGATCAGCAGGGAGCTGGTCGTGTCTCCCAGATCCTCCAGGCTGGTTAAGAAGGTGCTGGCAGCAGGGAGGCCACGGGTGCCCGTGTACAGCAATGTGACAAGCAGAGCAGCCCTGCAGAGCATCCCCTCAGTAAGCAGATACATCCCTCTGTCTGGAGAAGCTCTTTCAAGTTAGGAAGACATGCAAGCAGGAACTTGCATTTTCCCCCTCTATGGACAGAACTGCAAGCAGGGGATTTCTCAGTGAAGATTCTGTGAGAAAGCAGTACCAAATTCTTGCAGCCAGTGCTAAAAGAGTTGTACTGCATAGGGAAGAGGCAAAGAAACCTTGTAAGGAACAGCTAACGATTTATTTCAGAGTGGGTTTGGAAAGTGCTAAAGCAAAGAAAACTGTTGGCTCTTCTAATCCCGAGATTCTTCTGGAGACAAACAACTGGACCTTTTGTGTTCAATTGCGAGGTGTTCAAAACCTTCCTTTTAACAGGGCACATCTGCCCAGACAAAGGCAGCCAGAGAAAACCATCACAACCGCTCGTTCTACAAAGAGGACGTCTGAAACATCACAGTCCTCGTGCATAATTCAGAAGAGGTTCAGATAGTAAAAATGATTACCCATACACCTAAATAGTCTCCATCAGCTAATTTAACATAATTAGTGATCTAGATGATGAAGTAATAAAAAGTAATATGCTTCAGAGATTTCATGTAAATACACCTCTTGCTCTCAGGGAAGTTTCAAAGAAGGGAGCAAAGACACAGCATGGGGTGATGTGGCAGTTTTGCAGGTGCTTCTACCTTCCTCTCAGGTAAGCTGTGTTTTTCACAGCCTGACAATGCCTGTTTGTCACCAAGCAGGTCAGGATTATGGGGCTTCCTGGCTTCAGTGCAGCACAAGCAAGTGGACCTCAGCAGTGGACTGGCACTGGAATTTATACTTTTTATATATAAAAGTATATAAAATAAACACAAACCAAACAGGTTTGCTCCTTATGCCTACATCTAAAAGTTGACCTTAGACGGACAAATCTCATGAATGCCAATCCACTTGGTGAATTGAAATGTTTTGACACAAATGAAGAGAATACAAATGTTTCGGAAAACTCGTATCAGCAGTGAATCACTATTTGTGGTGACCTACCAGGAGAGCAAGAGAGATGTGAAAGACTGAAGGAAAAATTACAAATGTAACTTCCACGCAGGAAAGGTGTCAGGACAGTGGACATGCCACAGCAGAAGCCCTTCACTGGTGTGGTGGGGGGAACAAGGGGAGCCCTGGACTGGGCTGCAGATGGCTCTGGAAACATTCCTGCAGGAAATCAGCCCATCATTCCAGTGCCTGGAGCCTCAGCAGAGTTGCTCTGCTTCCCCCACACCCGAATTGAAGGCACTGCCATCTGTCCCTGACCTGGACAAGGCTGCTTGGCTTCTCCTGCCTCCTCAGTGTGGCAGAGGAACTGCCTCCAGCGCTGCTGGGGGCTAAGCAGGAGATGGTGCAACAAGTGGTTAAACACAAAAAGTCGTTGGTTTTGATGAAGAAAAATGCAACTGCAACATCTGCCTGACTCTTGTTTGAAGCTTCATCAGCACTAAGTGGTCAATAAATCAGACTGGCATGGCGTTACATTTCTTCCATGGCTTAACCATTAATCTAATGCCAGTTCTCATGAAAAATGAAGGAGGAAAACTATGTGATGGTGAAAGTGTACACATTATCCAGAAAGTGATAATGGCACGTGATGGTGCTGCAGCCCTCCATCCCAGTGGCTGGAGCAGCCTGGCAGCCTCCTCTGCTGCCCACCACACACCATGGAAATTATCTGACTAAAACAGGGATTGTTTGTGCCACCAGCCTGCACCATGTGGGGATTTTTCACAGGAGCAGAAACACAAAACTGGAACAGTTCTGGCACGTGGCAGGGCATGGGCAGCCAGAAAAGGGCTGACCAATGTTGGGGTGAAGGAATGGTCAGTTCCTCCAGAGCTCCACGATGGCTCAGCCACAGAGGAAACTCTCATTTCAGCAACCACCTTTTGCTTCTCCTTCACTTCCCAGTCAGTCCCCTCCAAGGGGAAGTCTTCCCTTCTCAGGGAGAATAATCACAAAAAACCTCTGCCTTCCCAAAGCATGCTGGTTTGGTTCTCTTCTTCTTTTTCTTTTAAAAGCAAAAATCAAAAGCCATTTCTGGCCAGCTTCCAGCTGCTCTTCAGTTGCTCAGCCAAGGCAATCAGCTCAAGGCAAAATCTCACTGGCAGGGGCTCCCAAATCACCGATGACCACAGCTGAAGATAATTTTATTTGGAAAAATACCTCTGAGCTGAAAGTTTTGCATTTGTACTCCCTGCTGGAAGGATGAAAGGAAGTAAATTATCCTCAGGGGTGATGAGCATCAGTGAATTTCATCTCAGCCAAGGAATTACCCCCAAATGCAGCCATTTGCCCCAGTTAGCACTGGACACCTGTGTCAGTTCTGTTGTGTCAAACCTGTGAAGTTCTACACGTGGTGAAACCAGCCTGCTCCAGCTCTAATGGCTACGCCACGAAGCAGAAGGGTAGGAGGAGAGGAGAGAAGCATGACAGTGGGATGCAGAGGCAGCTCCTGTGCCCCCCTCCGTCCCTGTTTACCCCCAAAATTATAACAGGTTTTTCTTTTCTGGTAGCTATTCATTTACAAGGTTTACTTTGTATTTATCAAACAATCCAAAAGGCTGAAAAGGAATCTCAGTTTTCTGGGAAGATAATTCACATCCATCGCTGTGGGGTGACAGGATTAATATCTGACGGCTTATCATCCCCAAAAAAAGATAATGTAAAGACATCCCAAAACCAGATAATAAAAAGAGGTTTTTGTGGTTTTGAGGGGCTACCATTACATGATGCTGCAGTACCCACAGGTAACTCAGGGACAGGTAATGGGAGTGCCTGTGTATCATCATCTATACGTTATCTAAAAATCAAACCAGTGAATGAAACTATTCCCAGACACATGGATGTCAGAATCTTCTACTATTTATAGCAGTGTCTTCCTGGAGTGTTTCCTTTGGATTTTCAAAGGTTTGAGAGCAGAGTCTGAGATACCTGAAGAAAAAGGCACAAATACGTAACACAGACACTGAAGTAATGGAATTTTTTCAGAGACCAAATGCTAGCTTTGGGCAAGATTATTGGTTTGAATCCCAGCATTTTCTTTATCCTTGAACTAATTTCTAATTGAGGTCATGCTATGGAAGGCAACCTGGTGGCTGATGCATTAGAATATATTAATCTTCCACACTAACTGTGAAAACAAAAAAAAATCCACTGCCTTTGAGCGCACAACCTACTGCCTTAATTTATCTAGAGCTGGGCAAGTTTAATTAGGGAGAACGAGACAATTACCAGAGACATAGCACAGCCCGGGCACCCGAGCTGAAGCACTGGAGCACGGGAAGGAGAGTGGGACCACAGAGCCGGGCACAAAAGCAGTTGTTGTGCTGCAGAGCAGGACTCCTTCTGCTGGGAAATCCCTTTTAGCTAGCACAACACCTTGAATTAACCTTGTCCCCTATGGCTCCAGCTGACAAAAGAGCTGCTGGAACTTCTGGTCCTTCAATAGCTTCCTTAGGAAGAGAGGATGCTTGGAGTCAGCCGGGCAGAGACATTGGTGCCTGTGTGCTTTTAATTGCAGTTAAATCAGCATCCTGACATGCACTTGCTCAGGAACTGGTGCCAGTTGTCACTGTCCTGGCCTGGGCACAGGAGCTTTGGGTCCCCTCTGGGGTGGTGGCCATCCCCACCATCCTCACCACTGCAGCATCCCAGCCATGACTGGGACCTCAAGATTTATACCCTATGGATACAATGCTTGTCCCAAAAGGTCAGCCAGCCCACAACTCCAACACAGAGTCATTTTCCCAGTTTTTCAGCCCAAATTCTTTTGAGTTTTTTGTTTAAGTAGAATAATTTTTGAGAGAAGAGACTGGCTACAGGACAATACAGCTCCAACTACTGCAAATATTGAAAGGCTTGGAAAGCAAAAAATTATTTTGAGAGTACGAGGTTTCCTGCAATTGTTTTAAAGAGAATCAAGATTTAATCTGGCTGTATACTTTACAACATGTTCCCCAGTTCCTCTTCAATACCTTGGGGTAAGGACACAGCACACAGAGCAGTGTGGGCATCATCAGGCAGCACTTTAAATAGTGTGAGAAGCAAAATAAGAGAGTCTTAATATAGAACAAATACCAAACACTCACTAATACATCATCAAATGTGATTTGAAGATATTTTATATAGAAAGAGCTGCCTCTGAATACTCCTGAGGATCATGTTTACTTAGCGTACACTTTGAAAGACATAGAGTAATAACATGCAGTAATTCCTGGCCTCCAAAGTTCCAAAAGAAATTGATTTCTGAGATGCTTTTTATCTTTCATAGCAATACCTCTAGTGCTAGTAAAAGGTGTAACAGGAGGATGATGCTGCACAACCAGAAACATGAAGCAAAATAAAACAGAAGGTACTTCTCTTTCTCACACAGGTATTATTCTTCTGGACAGTGGAAATTTCTTTTCATCTGTGTCACCTCTCCCAGCTGGAAGCTTTAACTTACACAGGCAACTGACAGGGACAAGATAATTCTGCCATGAGCTGGTACTGCATTTGTTTATCTAGGAACATGCAGGGAGCTTTGGTGCTGACACAGAGGTCCCAGGGACAGAGATGTAGCAGGGAAGTCTCCTGTCCTGCCTTTTGCTCCAGAGACCATGAAAGTGGTTTCCTGGGAAGGTCTAAGGAGACCCGAGTCTGTGGAACCTGAGCACTTGTGGTGTTGGTACTGCCCAGCATGCAGGAAATCAACAGCAGCGCATCCCTCAGCAGAGCCTGGCTCCCACCCATGTCTCCAAAGGGTTTTCTCCAAGAAGCACGGTGGGCTCCAGGCTGCCACCCACAGAGCAAGGCTCTTTTACGAACCCATGGTTTTTACTGTTTGTCTGGATTCTTGAAAGACCAGCCTGAGACTTTGATAGCTTTGAGCTGTCGGTCAGAAGAGGTGTCAGGGCAGCTGACTAAGTTAACAGCCTCCTACAGCTATGCCATTGCTTGTGTAGAAAAACACAACCATGATAAAAGCAGGCAGAGAAAACTTAGAGAAAGCAACCTGCCCTACTTCAGCTTGCTCAGAGATACTCCTTCTTAACACCCCCGCTCAGGAAAAGTGTGAAACAGCAGCAACAGCTGCCTTTAACCCAGCTGCTGCATCCAGCACCGACTGCCTCTACAGGGAGACAGATTTGCCATGGAAATCACCAAGGCATCTCCTCCTCCTCCCTGTCACTTGCTGTCTGCAGTTTTACAATTCATTCTGCAAAAGCCTTGAGGATTTTCAAACAATAGCGCTGAGGGCAAAGCAAAGGTTTCTTTGGGTTTGAACTCCTCTGAGATACTCTTCCTGACAAATGAGGCTTATTATAGCACACACATCCCTTGCTATACTGAGTATATTTTGCTACTCCAGCTCTCCACCTTTGAAGACTTACATTTGCACAGTGCCTCTCTGTTTTCCTATGTTACACTTGTATGTTGCAACCATTTCCAGAATAGTGGAATTTCTTCTGCAAGCTAAGTGGTGCAGAGGAGAACATCAAAGCTACACGATGTTTCAGTGTCCTAAACTTGAATTGTGCTTTTCATTTTCAAAACTCAAAAATCTCAAAAATTCAAATCTCAAAAGATTTGCTAACTGATACAGCCCAATTTATACATTGCGATTACTCGATTTAACAGCAAGGCATGGCTCTTTATGGGGTAACACAAAGCAAATGCCTGATTGCCCATAAAGTACCAATGAGGAACCTTCCGGCCACCGAAACTGCAGATGCGGAGCAGAGTTCTGCCCTGCAGCTGCATGAATACTTTAAAATCATGTTATGCTGCCCATGCAGACATGGGCAAAGTCCCAACAAATCACAGACACAAATGTAAATATTGAGGTACTGCATATGCTGTAACGGTGCTGCTCTCTTTACAGCAGACTGCTGCTCTGTAAAAGATTTGCTACAGCATTTGGACTATTTTTCCCCACAAGTGTGAGCCAGAGATCCCTCAGCTGACATTTGTGAGCACTCTTTATTTTTTTTTCATTCTGAAGTACAGAATCTCTTCTCCCTCTTTCTGTTTTTATTGCAACCTTTACATGGGAATTCTGTCATTGCATTTCAAACGAGCTCAGGCAGAGCTCAGCTCGGAACACTTCCATCCCCATCATCGGCCAGAAATGCCAGCATTATAAATCATGCCCCAAGTGGCTTCTGCCCTTTCCCAGCTCACCCAAGCCAGAGATACAATAATAGTTGGTCTGAAATAAGAAGAAATTTTAATTTCAAAGCTCCACTGACATTCACCAACTGCTTTCAAAGTTTCTATCAACAGAATGTGCTGCTTCCAATTCTAGTTGGAATGAAGATGGTGCAAGTTTTTCTCTCAAGCCGATGGCCTAGTTTGCCTCAATAACACTATTATCTGTTAAATATTAATGCATTTCTGTGAATTAAGAACAGTTCGATGTGCACCTGCAGATACTTCACTTCTTACTTTTTTAATTGGTATTGTTGTAGGTGGACCAAGTAATTTAAAGCTGACATTTCCAAATACTAAACAAGAAAAGCCCAGGAGAACGTACTGAGAGCTCATGATAAGCTTTCCCTCCAGAGACACACTGTCCTTCAGTGCTGCTCTTAAAGCTTCACCAAGCTCCAAGCTACTTTTGTACATATAAAAATGATTTAAAATCATTTGGAAGAGGATTGCCCCTCACACCCGGTGTACACTCCCCACAGCAGCGGCATGATGGACTAAGGATGTGTCCAAGGGTTGGCTGACCTGCACGAGGCAGCAGAGCAGCAGCTCTTCTTCACAGGGTGCCACAGACTCCCAGCCCCACACATCCCACCTGCCCACCAGGAAGGAAGCTCTCTGCAGTGCTGGAAGGTGACGGCAGCTCCAGCAGCATCCCAGGGGCTGGAGCTGTGCTCACCAGCCCTGACCCCTTTCCCTACACCCACACAGACACAGTGCAGGGGCACAGGGCTCCAGGTGCCTGGAAAAGAGGACATGTGAGCCTGATGCCTGCCTGAAGGAACAGCAGATAAATGCTATTTAATGTTCCACACAGCCTATACAGTACACGGTAAGCCAACAAGTCCTTTTTATTTCTATTCTTTGCTCTTGCTCCGAGGGTTCTATCATTTATAGCTTCTTTAAATTTGTTACTTTTGATATCAGTGGCTGGTAATACAATTCCCAGAGGAATAACATCAATAACCTTCAAAACACTTTCATAATGTTGCCTTTGATAGTCTTGCAACACGTTTGTTCCTATGGCAAAACCCTTATGACACTGCTATACAGCACACAGGTTATTCACTGAAAGTTTTGTTGTGCTTGGATAACCTTTCCAGACATGAGGAACCCCAGTGCCAGGGAATCCAAAGTTCTCCTCCTTTCAGAGTCCAACTTTACTTTTGCATTGTGTGTGAGGACTCATAAAGTGGAGGGTCCAACAAAAGATGCATAAAAGCAAAGCAACATGGGGCTGTGCCCAGAGGAGGAGATGGGCAGGTACCAGGGACACCCCAAACTGCCACGTCAAGGACATGCCAGCCTCCCTCCATTCTCCCTACAGCTCCTGGCTGTGACTCATTAGCCATGGCATCCTGAAAGGGATCCACAGCAGCCAGCTGGAAACTGAGGCAGCACCTTAAACCGGAAACATCAAATCCTAAAGCAAAAAAAAAAAAGGGTATCAAATTTGCATTTCTTCTGAACTGCAAGAAAAATATTACTAGACAACCTTTCTTTTTCTTCACTACCACTCAGAAGTCTCCTCCATACAATGGGATTAACAAACAGGGATTAGCATCTCAGCACTCCTGTTATAGGCTGGGAGACAGTCCCACTCTGGGCCTTCTGCACATACACTTGGAGACTCCCACGTGGATGCCTTGGAATCCTAAAAGGAAATGTGAACCCATCAGTGCTGCTGTGCAGCTCAGAGGGGCTTCTGACCTGGTGATAAGAGTGACATTATCTCTTATCAGACCTTTTCAAGGACTCTGACTCCTTTCTGGCCATTCAGGCTTTTCTTGGGGAGAACTGACAAACGGATTTTGTTTCTCTGTTTCACTACATCAGAGCAAGCACAGAACCATTCCCAGGGTGGACAAACAGCTCTGGTCAGTGTCAGCACAACTCTGAACTCAAGGGAGGGGCACACATTCCTTCCTGGCTCCTTTTTGCCCCAAATGGGTCTCTCTCTCACACAGTAAGAGAAGAGAATGGAAAATTGGACAGTGAGCCTATCCTGCCTCAAACTGCCAAGGCAGAGCAAGCGACCTGGCTGCTAACGGAGATGTTATCAGGGATGAGTAGAAGGTGCTGCAGCCTAGCTACAGCAAAGTAAACTGCCCTTCAGCCTGATCCATCAGTCTCAAATTCGCTGCACAGGAGCAGCCTGGCAATCTCCCAGCACATGACAGTGCCCTGATAACCTCCAAAGCTGTGTTATTTAAGCAGAGAAAGGTGAGCTTTGTTTAGCCCTTGGGCTCAGGCTGAGCCGATGACAGATGCCAACACTTCATCCAATTAGATTTTTAAGTAGTGAGAGCAAATTTATCAGGCAAGTGTTTGGAGATGTGGCACATGAGAGTTATCAATTTCTTTGGTAATTCCATGGCTGCATCTCTCCTGGAGAGTCTCCCTCATCTTTTTATTTCACAGTATGCTCCGAGAAAAAACAGTGAAGTTCTGGCAATGCTTTCTGAAGAATACAACAAATAGCAATGCAGTTGCTGTTATATGCAGAAATTCCACCCCCCCCCTTTTTTTTAAGCTACTTGCCAAATGTGGCTATGAAGCTGAGATATTTTATACACTGAGTGCTGCTGCCTGTGGTGTACATTCACATCAGCAAGAGAAAAGAACACACAATGCTCATGACATGGTACACCTTACAAAATATAAAAAGGCAGGAAAGCTTCTGAATTTCAATAACAGATGCAGACTATTACACACAGCCAGTCATTGCTCATTTCACCCATCAGCTACTTGACCCAGCTACATACACTGGTATCTTCTGAGACATCCCAAAAAAGCAGCAGTAGTTGGAACATCCAGTGCCAGACACGGGAATATTAAAGTTTAACACAGGCACTTTTAAGTTGGTAAATGCTCGGCAAAGTAAGCACAGATCAAAGCGGGTTTTGAGCTTGGGCATCGATGCATCTGAAGAAGCATCTAAGAGAGAGGTAACGCTGAGGAACGAACATCTTATGACAAGAGTCCTTGAAATCCCAGAAACAGCAATACTCTGCACTATCCAGGCTCAGGAGTGCTCTGTACATTTTTTAATTTACTGCTTTTTCGTTTTTCTTTCCTGCCTGCACAGAACATGGAAGAGGAATGGAGACCCTCGTCTTGCTGTCTTTCAAATAAAGGACAGACCAGGTTTTGTTCTTTAGCTTGGACCTTTGAAATTTGATTTGAAATTCATCAGACAGCGTGAGAATTATCTGAGGGTCTGTTGTTAAGTGTGCCACACGACTGCTGCTAGGGTTGTGCACGCCCACCCACATTTTAGCCTTTGTACATATCCCACATAGTTTTTCTGCCTTTTATTCCACCCGCAAAGACTGCCTGAGTCAGAGACCTTGCCCAGATGCCTCCTATTTGTTGCTAGAGACGAGTGACTTCACTCATCCAGCCACAGATCGTTTCTCTCTGATACTGCTGGAATGGAGAGCTGGTGCTCGCTCAGCAACAGCACGATTTGAGGTGACTGCAGTCGTGCCTTCACAAACCACTCAACGATGAAGATTTTCATCTTGGCACAGACACAGGAGCTGCAGCTGCCTTCTCCCCTTCATCAGGAACATTTCTATTGCCATCAGAGGCATTTCCGTCACCTGCCACAGCTGCACAGAGCGAGGGAACGTCAGCTACGGCAGGAATTCAAGTCACCAGGATTCCCCATGTTATTCCTTCTCACTCTCAGAAGGACACACACCAGAAGTAAGTGCAAGTGCCCTGTGCAGGGCTGGACACTCTCACTGTGTCTGCCAGGACCACCAGTGCCCACCGCCCCTGTGAAGTGATTACAGCACTGCCGTCCTTCCTCCTCCACTACGTGTTCACAGCAAGAGATGGAGCAGAGAACAGCCAAGGGGATTCTGTTCTCATTACACATGCAGAAGCTGATTATGCTGTTCCCAAACCCTGGGACTGGAACAACAGTGCTGCCCATCCCAGGGCGCTGGAGATGCTGTGATGTGAAAGCGTGAGGGAGACCATGTCCTGCTGGGCCCCCCTGAGGGGCAGGTACCTCACACGGTACGTGCTGTCTGCCTGCCACACCAGGGAGCACTAAAGAACCTGTAAAGGAACGTGTAATGAGATGAGAGGCAGCAAAACCAGCGTGGGTGAACACAGGGATTCCCTGCAGAGCCTCCTTTCGACTCTGTGCTCTGAGGAACGTGGCATCCCCCTCTTAAGGCAGAAACACCCATGCACAGCCAGAGGAGATCCTCCATCAACACTATTTTGAATGCTATCTTCTCCAGGTTTCCTGATGTCTTGGTGTTATGTCAGAAACGTTTCAGTTGGCTCAGTACTGCAAGAACCTGGAAAACATCACAAATAAAGCCTGTTTGCTGAAAACCAAAGCACATCCCTGCCACACCAGAAGCTGCAGCAGGACAGGTAAAATGCCCATTCTTGCAGTTTGGCTGATGTGGGGATGGTAACAACAGCAGAGCCCAGAGCATGAAGGCACGTTCCCAGCAATAGAGCAAACTCCCCACTATGTTCACCGTGTCCTCAAGTCATTCTGTTTTATAGATAGAGACACAAGGAAAAAATGAAATCTAAAAAGCATTGTCAACTTGAATGATTTTTCAGGTTCTTGTCACTAAACAACCATCATCCCTCAGAGCATACGAAAAGCAATAAACCCAATAGAGCTAATAAAGGAAAACTGTGTGGAGCTTGACAGATCTGGCTGTCCCTGGCATGTGACAGCCAATTTTCCAAGCAGGCAAATTGAAGCTGCAGCAAACTTGTCCACAGGATAAGTGAGACCCTGACAAAAACAGCACCGACTCCTGTTTTTTAACGCTGTTAAGTTCTGCTAAAAAAAGGTCTATTTTGAAAGAACATTCAAAAGGTTCTGCAAAATACATTTGTGGCCAATATAAAAACTGCCCAGTAATTGCTGTTTATCGTCTCACCTCTGCTGAGCATCAGCACAAACCCAGTGGTCTGTAACACCCATAAAGGGATGCACCTCACCTTGTTAACACTGACTGCCCACTCTGGCTGTGCCAGCCTGTGCCACCCCCATTACCTGTGTTTCTCTGAATGCTGAAAACCCTTCAGAAACTGCAGTTTCCTCCAAAAGCTGGAATCCCTCAGGCTGTGTGGCAAGCCGGCCCGGAAGGGTTTGCAGGGAGAGTCTGTGACCAAACCAAGACCTAATTTACCCAAGAACCAGTTAACATTTCCTCTGTGTACTCACTGAATGAATGTGCTTTTGAAGCCACTTATTTACCCATAAATTACAATGGTCTGGAATCATTAGCAACAAAGTAAATAGTATTAATTGATTTGAACTTTTTTGCAGTGCGTGAGCTTCCTTCCCATATAATTGTACTTTCTAAAAGACTGAAACAGCAAATGAAAGCTCTCTTGGAGCTTTGTGTCTGTAAAATGCTCCCTATTCTGAAAGGCTGAAATTACAGAAAATAAAGAAATCAACCACTCTTCCATTTTTGCAATGAACCTTGAACCTGCCTCATGAACCTTATAAGGGGTCAAGGAATTTTCTGTGTGGAGGGACATACCACAAGCTACATGCACATAGCTCACGTGGGAGCTCTAGCTGCACTGTCCAAGAACAGTATTACAGAATCACAGAATACTCAAGGACTTTATTATTGTTTTTAGGGATCAGAGAAGATGAAGACTATGCAGATTTAAACAAATGCAGCTCATTTGATGTAACTTCAGGCAAATGGAAAGGGGCAGAGGCCCTGTTAATGAAGACTCAGGCCCCATCTGTCTGAGTAATGGCAGCCTCTGCAAACAGAAGCAAAGCTGCAATCTAAAACAAACATGGTACACTGCCATCAGGTATAAATACGTTTTTATTCAAATTGGTTGGGGGCGTTCAGAGGAAATATTCAATTTATAAGTGGAGTATAAATGGCATCTTTCAAATTCAGAGTTTTCGGCACAGATTAGCTCTCCATCCCCATTGCTGCTGAGAGGGCTAATCACCACCCTGAATCAGTGCTTCGGCTGAACCTGACACTGGAAATCACATATAATTATACTGATTAATTCTGCTGAAAACATACATTGTTTTCCTATAGAATGTAAACATAATAAGGTGAAAGTGTACTACAAAAAGAAAAAGCTGCACTGTTCAGAAAAACCCACTCAGGTGCTACAGGCAGTGGAGTGACTGCATTTATTAAAAGAGCAGCGCTGATTCCCACAGCTGCCTCCTGACTTCTGAGGGGAAAAAAAAAAAAAGCAGAAGAAAACTGGTGGATATATGACCCAGGAGTACAGTTGCAGCCTACTAAAGGCATCCAATTATTTATCTATACATCAGAATAAAATGAAACGGAACAATAAAAAAGGACTGCTTCAAACAGCAGCAGTCCTGCAGAGCATCTGCACATTGAAGGGCCTGATGTGGCCAAAGGACCTGGGGTTCAAACCAGGGGGTGATACAGAGGGAGCTCAGGGGACAGGCAACAAGGAAAGAGAAGGAACTCAGTCCATCTCCTGGGAGCGAGGTATTAGCAGCCAATAGAAGAAATATAAAAGGCCTCACAACACAAGGAAAAAAAAACCTAAAATTAGGAATTCCTCCTTGCACTGAATTACAGCAACAAAGCCTGGTAATTTCACAGAAAACACCAGCATTAACACAGAGCACTTACAAACAAGAGACATGCCTTTCTCCTTAGCTGCATCTTGCTGTGCAATGATCTGAGAAGCCACTGAAAGAAAATTGCTTGAGTTTCCATTTTAGAGCTGCACTTGAATACTGTCTTCAGACGTACTGGCAAGGAAAAGTAGCAAATTACTTGTTTTTCCTGTAGCACCTAAAATCCCAACAGCCTTGGTGTCAGTCCCTTGTCACCCACAACCTCCGATGCCACCACATTGCTGTGACCAGTCTCCCCATGTGCTGCTCGCTCAGATTCTTTGGGTGTTTTTTTAATTTATTCACAAACACAAACCCCCACCTACAGCAAAGCACCCACATCCCACAGGACAGCTGCATGAGTTCCACGGACTCAGCATTTTCCAGGACCCTTTTGCAGCATGGCAGGTCATGCTCTCATGAGCCAGCCTTGCCTGGGGATGGGGCAGCCCCCTGTACCTGGTTCCTCCTGCAGAGCATCTCTGCTGCAGGCAGCTCCTGGAGAGGAGGACCCGGGGTTTGCCTGATGATAAACGGAAGGGAAAGGCAAACACAAAGCTGCAGCTGAGTAAGGAACATTAAGTCTGACACGGGGAAGCTGTGATGCATTACTCAGCCTGATAAGTTTAATGTATAATTTAGAAAGATATCACCAAAATGGAAAAGAGAAGCTGTTAAGCAGCTCTGAAGGGTATTCGGCTCAGGCATCACACACAGTTAGTGTTCACAGGAAGCTGCTTGCCCCACGGCACAGAGCCACCCCTTGCCCAATAACTTGATTTAGATGTGTCTCAGCACTGAAGCACTTCAGAAAGAACTCATTCCTTTCCATAGGCCAGATTTAGGCTTTTCACTGAGTATTGGGCATTGCCTCCCTGCTTGATAAACAAAAGTCATCAGATGGGAAACCCCTTCTCCAACTGCTGCTCAGAGTAATAGGCTCAACCAGGCAGTCTGAACCCTTTGACACCTTGGAAGTCACAAATAATCCCAAATTACATTAGAAAGACCTTAGAGGATGCATCAGCAGAAATAAATTTTAAAAAAACCGAAAACCCACTGCTCACATAACACATCAGCTGTTACGATTTTTGTTTAAAAGAGTATAAACTACAGCCACCTTGCCACAGTCCTTTGAAGAAATACTTATCTTGGGGAAAACAAGAGCTTTGCTGGGGGGCTTAGGGAATCTTCTGCCCTTTTGGCTTCACCAGGACATGCAGAGGAGGAATGCTGCAGCTGGCTTGTTGAGGAGGGCTGCAGGCTGGTGAATGACAGCTCAGCACCTGCCTGACAGGGGAAGCATTGACAAGGAAAGGTATAAAGGTTTATTTGCCAGCTGAACTTGCCGAAAGTGTCCCCTGGAGCCCACATTTCAGAATTAATGACTTCTAATACTGCTCATACAGTCACCAGAGGGCCTATGGAAAATATTTTGATGATGAGGGATGCCATTTGTTAACAGGATGAATATGAAGAGCAGAGGGAGGACACCCCAGGACATCCCCAGCATGGAGCAGACCCCTGCCACCCTGACACCAAGGAAGGGGCAGTGCAGGGGTCCCACCCCACATGGGCTCACAACAGCACTTGCTCCAGCCCAGCATCGCTGTCTGCTCAGCATCCCTGGAAGGATTCCAGCATCACTGACGAATCTTTAGCTGCTGCCTTCAATTATCGTTGCATGGCTCACTGCAGGGAGCTCAGTCAGGTCTCCATGGATGCCCTGGCCTCACATGGAAAGCCATCACCCTAATTGGGGAGGACTGGCAGGGTGTGTTGGGAGCACAGTGCCTGCCCTTCAGTGCAAGCCCACACTGTCCCATCAGGGATGCTCCTCCATACATCCACGTCACGGCTGCCATGGGCCCTGACAGGTGAATTTCAGGCAAAGTAGAAATGATGGGTGGCAACAGATTAGACCTGAGACCTCATCCATGGAGCCAAAACAGCCTTGTGGAACAGGAGGGAAGGTCACACAGCAGGATACAGACAAAAAGTGGTGAAGGGCCGCAGAAGCGCAGGCAGTCCCAGAAAGGTCCAAGTTTTGATATCACTTCTGGCAGTCCCCCTAAGAAGGTTGCTTGTTATTTCCCTGGATTCTCTCACCATCCACATATTTTCATTCCATTTTTGAGTTTACCACACTCAATAAGGGAATGACATCTTACAGCAATGTCACTGTATTTCCTTTCCTTAAATCAGATTGAACTTGTGCTGCTCTTTACCAAAATTCATTGTCCTCTTATTCAGTATTACAAGATAAAAAGGACAGAACTGTCTTATCTACAATTTTGAGAACAATTCCTCATCTGACACAGTATTTGTACAACACTGTCATTTGTCTTTTCCTAGTCTGTTAATATTGACCTTTTCTATTTCCTTTAAACAGGACCTTTCCAGAAGTGATCTCTCCCCATCCAGCCCTTGTTGAATGGGACCATCCAGCACCACCCGCAGCACCTCGGACAGGGCTCTGTAACAGGGTTAGGATGCACTTGGTTTTAACCAATCCCTCTGTACTTTATTTTTATATAAAGTTTCTGCTCTTGACTTCAGTTCCATATTAAGAGAAACACTGACAGCCCATGACTCCCTCTAATGATATCCTAACCACCCCCCAAATGCCTGCAGGACTCAGAAACAGCTCTCCTATTTTTTCCCTGTTTCCCAGCTCCATTAAAAAGATACATTACAGAAGGTTTTGATTCTTGCTGGCTCATTATCCAGAGCACCCTGTGCTCCAACACCAGTCTGAGCAAACCCAGTGACATTCCCATCCCTGTGGTATGGCTTTTCTGGCTGCCCACTCCCAGTGAACGGGGAGATGCTTTTCAGGACACACCATCACTGCAACTGCTTCAGGAAGTGCTTTATCACACATGTATCTTAAACTCTTGACAACACTCATACAGAGATAAGGGAACAGGAACTTGGGCCACAGTTTTATAATGTTTTCCTTATTTCTAGTGGTTTATCTCCAGAAAATATCAGTATGTCTCCCAAATCCTTACAAATCAGTGCAGCTGGCAATATCAGCCTCTCTGACCTCAGTCAGTACCGCCTGCAATGATTCACTCTGAATAATCGGCTCAAAAAGGGAGCCCTTGTTCCAAAAGCCTCTGCCTCCAGCACTCCAACTGCCAGGCACCCACCTTTGCAGTGAGACCAGAATTCTTTGGGATGATGTGCTACTGTTTACTCAAAGCACCAAGTGTACCTGCACCTGCCACACAACGGCCTTCGACGTGCAGAACAGCAGAGTGTGATCCTGAATTTCCATCCTTTCAGAGGTTACAGTGTGGGTGGGAATGAATGCGTGATCAGTGTCACACCACTGCACCAGTCACAGGCCACCAAGCACCTGGAAGGAAGGTGCTGGTGGCTGCTCCAAGAAGCTGTCACAGACCAAGGTCCAGGCGGATCATGCAATACACAGAAAAGGGGCCTGGGACAGAGAGATACCAAGCACATGGGCAATCCCAGCCAAATCATTTAAAAGCACACAGTTAGATCCTGTAATTCTGTATACAGCAGGGAGCAACTGGCCCCTGGCCACCCAGACATCCTGCAACTGAGCAGGACCAGCACCTGGTGATGTGGTATAATCCCTGGCACACTGTGAATGCCTATGCCTCCTCTGGATATGGAGGAACTAATCCTTAGGAGTGCTTGGTGCAGATCTGCAAATAGCTGGTTTACTCTGCATGGAGCAGGACCAGCAGTGCTCATGAGCCAGAGCAATCTGAGGCTGCACTTTGGTGGGTTTTTTTTAACAAGCACAGACTGTGCCCACAGAATCTGACATAATTTGAGTTCAGAGATGCAATAAAGAATAGCACTCCCTTCCCAGAGCTTTTAGACTCAAAAATCTCATCAAAAAGAAGTGCAGGTCTATAAATTATGCAGCCCTACCCTGCCTATCACATTCAGCTGATGCGTAGTCTCTTCACTTTCTCAGTGGGTTTGAATTACGAGAGTTGGTGAAAATGCTGAGGGCTCCTGCCTCGGGCTGTGGGAGGGCAGCCCTGTGCTGAGCTGCTGCCTGAGCTGCTGAATAATCTCATAGCCAAAGACAGTGACTGCTTTTGCTGCAAATGCTCCTGAACATAAGGTTATCTGGCTCAGAGGGGCAACCACACTTGGGCAGGAATATCCTAGCCAAAGCATCCTCCTCATATAGGACAGCAGCTTTCCCTGAAGACATCCTCTGAAGGACACCAGCCCCAGGAGCACAGCAGGGAACACCTGTGCCAGTGCTGGGCACTGCCTGTGCTACCTGTGCTCACACACAAGCAGAACAGTGCAGCACTTTTCGCCGTAGTCAGATCTTGGCACAGCATGCGATGAAAGACTTTCAGCATTGCCAGTGTGCTGAATTTAGCAGAGAAGGGAGCTGGGGAGATGGGATTCCTGCAGACAAAAATAGAAAGTTTTAAAGCTGCAGCAAAGAGAAAGACTGCTGGAACATGGAGTCCTCTAGCAGCATCCAGCCAAGCAGCAAGAACCAAAAGGAAACCTATAAATAATATAGAGCAGATCTGCTCTGATCCACTAACCTACTTCAGGACAGGTTTACAGTGAAGAATAAAAAGAATTTAAGCTTGATTGTGGTGATTTAGAACGTGTATAGTGTTGATGTATATTCCTTGCCCTGGTTTCTCAGCTGGAATTAAACCAGATAACTGACTCCATGCACAGGGAAAGCAGTCTGTGTTCTCTGGTTCTGTTTTTGGAGAGTGCTTTGCACTGCCAGCTCCGTGTGCTTCGTGGCTGTTGCGTGCTCCGCTGATGGCTTGGAGCCGTGCCCTTGGGGCAGGCAAGATCCCAGATGCTGTGACAAAAGCACAGCAGGATTAGAGCATCCTCATGGGAAAGGAAAGCAAACACATGGATGTTACCATTTATCAGTTTCACAGAGCTGTCCTGTGACACACAGCACGTGTAATACTCATGTACTGACAGGACACAACATCACACAGAACATGGGTGGGTAATTGCCACTATGGAATAACTGTTTACGGTTACTTGATGGTGGGTGAATGGAGGCAGTAAAAGTGAGCCCAGCTTTCCTACAGGGTGCATGGCAAGACTGTCAGCAAACCCAGGGAACAGTCCTAACTTTACTTGAATAACAGTAAGTGGTAATGTCCTTTATGTCTAGACTGAATACAGCAAAATGGTGACATGTAACTTTGCAGGTGTTGCTGGATGCCTCAGCCAAGAAATTCATGGCATGGGACCCCCTCCGTCTTGTGTTACAATCTCCTGCCCTCCTGCCCTGAGACAGATGAATGGAGTGCTGGACACCATTTAATCACTGACTAAAGAGATTTTCAAAGAACACCTCCACGTTGCCAGTGCCCCTGGCCCAGGGCCTTCTGAGCTTCTCTCTCTCCTTTGTCCATTCATCAGCACCATCTTAATTTCAAGCACACTCCGCCGAGGCAGACAGAACCATAAATAGCCTCCTACCTCATCGTCTCTGCTCTCTGGGAGTGTGCTGTCGCTGGCACAGGCCACAGCAGCCAGCCCTGCTCCTCTGGGGGGAGCGTGTGCTGTGCTTTGCCCAAGAGGGTGTCAGTAATGCATTCCACGTGTGAGGAGCATCCATCCAGAGCAGGGCTGGGGCCTGCAATGCACACCTACTCCAGCAGGAAACCTCAGCATGACTGACACTTGCACAGACTTTAAAGATTATTAATTACTGTTACTTTCCTGAAAACGCTTTGAAAAATAATTGTGAACATGATTTGGGCTTAATGACCAATGTATTTATGCTTTTGACACAGGCAAGGCCTAGACAGGTGAATTGATAGCCTGTAATCTGGTAATTTATTATACCAGACTCTACTGATGTTCTCAGCGTCCTCATCTTCCTACTTCCCATATACTTCCATTTCCTTTTGACCCGAAGGAGATCATCTAATTTGTAGGTATATGTTCCCATTTTGCCAGTCTTTTAACAGAGTGGAAGCAAACACTGCTGTCTGAGTGAGGGGGTGCTTGTCAGTGCCACCAGAGCAGCTCTCACACGGCCAGTGCCTGTTGGTTCATGAGGGGTAAGCACCAACCTCCTCTCGGAACCTTCGGTAATTCCCACCTGCAGCAAGCCAACACTGAGACCTTCACTGCTCCAACTAGCCAAGAGACAGCCAGCTGGCAAAGGATCAGGAGTTACTCTGCCACAGACCACCCCTCCTGTCCCTAAAACTCAGCCCTACTCTGTAAAACCATGCTCAGGATGCCTGGTAAGCAGGGCCTTGGGAAGTTACACGCTGCTGACACCGAGCTCTCATGCACTTCTGTACAAGTAAGCCTGCTGTGTTTTGCCTACATGGCATGCAAATTCACACATTTGTGTGGGTAGATAATTTCCATAAAATATTTCCAGTGATCACGCACAAAGTCTGGCACTTCAGAACAGGTTCCTGCCCTGTGTCAGCACCTGATTTTTTTTTTTTAAACTATTTTTCTGGAGGACCCCAGAATGGCACCCACAGCCTACCCAGACAACAACACAACCCAAACAGCTCCAGCACACCTCAAAGCCAAACAGCACTTCATGGAAAACAAAAAAAGCTGAATTTTAGCTCTGTGCTCCTGGATTTTCCTGATTAGAGAAGCCCATGCTAAACACTTTTAAAAGCTCTTTTGGCCCCAGGTAATTCCTGGCATAATGTCCTTCCCACTAAATTGGTTTTGGGGGCGGGGGACTTGGTGCAGACTAATTCCCTGTGTTTTGCTGCCAGGTCTGTGACAAAGAACTGCTCCATTGTTCCAGAATAAGGTAATCTCCTGCTTTCAATCAAACACAAAATCACAAAAATACATTCCCCCCTTAATTCAACTGAAACCCTGAGCTGTTCCCCAGGTAATTAATAATGTTTGCAAATGTGCCTCCTTTGAAGGAATATTATCGTAGTTTAGGTGACAAGCTCAGACTTGGATTCCTCTTTATAATTCCTAACATCTACTCAGGCAGCATTAATTGGATTCAAAGCAATTACAAAGGAGTCAGGTTGGCCACTTTATATCAAATTCTTAAGAAATTTTGCTTTGGGCTGCTCCAAGCCGCGCTGCCGGTTCCCAGCCTCTCCCCCTCCAGTGCCCGGCGGCACCAGCACGGGGCACTGGGCACTGGGCAGGTCGTGCTTTGGCTCTGCAGAGCAGGACAGCTGAAATTTACTGACTGCAGAGCAGTGCCTGTAGTGTGGGTTTTATTGTTACTTAAGGGAGGACCATGAGATGGTCACCTGAGGCTATGGTGGGTCATCCCACCTTGGTGGGGCACTGGGACAGAGGGGCTGCAGTGGCACCGTGCCACATTTGTGAGAAATCCCTTGGCCTGGAAGGCCCCAAAGCCTCTGTGGACACCCCAGGAACAGATGTGGCTCCAGAAAGAAAAAAACCTAAAAGGGATGTCTGTGTCTGTGCAGTGCTGACCCATCTCCCTGGGCTCAAACAAGGAAGTTTCTTGGCTGTTTTATCCTGCACAGACCCACACATGCAGACAAGCAAAATAAACTGAACCCAAGGGCCTGATGGAGGCATGCCGAGGAAGTGTCTTGAGCAAAAACTGCTGAGAAGTGACTAACACTGGAAAAACACCAGTGTGATTCACTTATTTCATAATCATTTAATATAACCAATACATAATTCAACAGAATTTGAGGAACCTGGTTGGAATCAGGACCAAGCAGCCAAGCCTGGTCTCATAAACTCTACTGTAGAATCTCTGGCTGGTTGAACTTGTTGGGGTTTTTTCCTGCAAAATATAAGCTTTAAATTGAATTCCCCTATGTGTAAACAAGATGCACTGTTTTGCTCAGGAGTGTTTTCTCTTTTCTCATTAGAGACTACCGAACAACAGCGATTATTTTAATAGCAAGTTCAACACATAGTGTCCATTTACTCCCAGACCTGCTGGGCAAGCCACGCTGCCAGCCCTGGCAAGGCTACCTGAGCCCTGAACTTCTTCCAGGAAAGGGCTGGGACTGACCCAGTGCATGGGAAGGGGATGAGGGCTGGGAAGAAAGCACAGAGCAATCCTTGAGGAGGCAAGGGTCCAGGGCTGCTCCTGGGGTCCCTGCCAAGAGGGCTCCACACTGAAAGTCAAAGCAGCCAAAGTCTTAGGCACACCAACGGGAACCCCAAAGAGCAGAAGGGATATCAGGAGGATGAGGAAGAGATGGCTGGGATCACAGGCGCCGGTGGACCTGCCAGGGACAGAGCAGAGCAACCTCGAAAGGTGCCAGTGGGCTTGCCAGAGCAGAGCCAGACGCTCACACAAGGGACATGGGACACAGGGGCCCCATGGGAGGTCATGGAAATAAGACAATTAAGCCCATGGCAATTAAGCCCAAGGAACTGCAAAACGATTTGGTGAGACGTTTGCCCCACACCTTTCATTGAAGCAGAGGAAGTTAAACCCAGCTCTGAGCCATGCTGATGACTTTGAAAATTTTAATACACTGACTCTAATAGCAGCACTCCAATTATCCCTGGGAACATGCAAACAATCCCTGTTCTGCAGTGGTTCCCAGTCACATCCTCCGCCTGTGGAGGAGGCATCTGCAGAACCTGCTCCAATAGAGTTAATGGGCTGCTCTGCCAGAGCCTATTTAGAATTCCAGGCAGCACTAATTTAGTTTTAATGGGCACAAATTCAATTCCAATGGCTAAAGTATGCAAATAACAAATAAAAGGGAACCACTGCTCCAGCAGCTGCTGGAGAGAAAATGAACGGGCGCCCAGCTGCCCACCTTGCCCCGAGCTGCTCTCTCCTCAACCCATCATCTCCAGCAGAAGCAGCCCCACGGCCGCCTGGGCAGCTGGCAGGGACAGGGCTCGCCCCCATACAGCCACCTGATGTATTTATTTGCCAATGAGTGCATAAATGACACTAAAGGGTCCTCAATAATACCAAGCCTCATTAAATTTTAATCAGGGCAGCCTCACGCTCCCTCTTCAAACACCAAGGCATTGCGAGGGAGGGGATGCAATGTGGAGCCTCCAATGGGGCAGGGGAACACCTTGGGAAGAGCCTTCCCAAAGCACCATCACTGTCACTCTGCCCACCAAACCTCGAGGAGACAGGCTGCTGCTCTGAGATGTGGCCCTGGCATTACTCTGTCCCTCTTGCTTCATCACACCACTGCCCCTCCTCTCAGGGGATCCCACACAAGATGCAGGTCTGTCCTATGGGGTCTTACAGGAACCAGCAGAATTGGATTTCTGCTTTGAGCAACACCATAAAGGGCTTTGGCTTCAAACTTGAGCTCTGAGCTGCAACTGGGGCAGATTTTGTCAACGCTCAACACCCGGTCACCTCTGTACAACTGAGGAACAGCACTGTCACCAATGCCTTCCCAACTGGGAGCCAGTGGCACTGGGATTCACTCATGGGCAAGCTGCACGCATTCATCTGTACACATTTGTGCCTTTAACCCAAGGGTTGGAAACACCTGAGAATACAGAGGTGGGTGAGTAAAACATCCCTTCCTTGCTAAGTATCTGCCATACTGGCACAGCATGGTGGACGCAACACAGTCAGTGACTCACGCTCTTGAAGGTGGCTCCATTGCTTGTCATGGGGAGGACGTAAAAAATAAAGACATTAGAGACAACTAACAACCTAACCCCAACTGTAACAGAGAACAGATCAGAGGAACAAACACCTGGCACACCCCAAGCTGCTCTTCAGGTTAGCACAGGTGAGCAAAGCTGTCAGGAGTTCTGTGGTACCAACCAAAGATCAAGTTTCCCTAACCTGGGGTCCCTTTTTTCACTCTGCTGCCACAGAAGCTGAACTCAGGTTGAGTTATGTCACCCAGCTACACAGGAAAAGTGCTGAATTAAACAGGTTAGTAACTTTACACACTCAAACCAGGGCAAAATACCATAAAATATACTGAACAATGGCTGCCTAATGTAGATTTCTTTCTTAAAAATGACTAAGGCAGCAGAAACTAAGAAGGCAAGCACCAAGAGTTTATGTCCTCTGTAGCTGTGGCAGACCTGCTCCCTCTTTGCAACATCATCTCTGCAGCCTCTCCTGCGATCACAGTGGCTGCAAGGACACCAGAGGGAAACCAGATGTCAGCAGCTAGGAAACAGAGAAGCCCAGCTTTATCCAGGGGAACTGAAGATGCCTCTCCCTGTTAACCACTTCAACCTGTATTTAGCAAGAAAAGGCTGCAGCAATTCCCTGACTCCCATCCTGTTCCTGCACTGACTGCTTGCTTCCCAGCCGTGGCAGTGAAAGACTGGCCAGGGCATTAGGATTCTGGAAATGCCAGCCCTGTTTGGCACCTGTGGGCACCCGCTGCTCCGCCCCAGGCAGCATCACTCACCGCTGATCACCTGGGTCAAGCCATTCCTCCTCTGAACTGATTTACTCCTTGACAAAGGCTCATTGTCACCAGAGCAGCACCAGAAAAACACTGATGGATGAAGGACTCTGCAAGGACACTCTCAGAGTGTTCACAGGAAGCTGCCAGGCCTGGGAAGGAGACAGCAGGGTGACGTGCCACTGGGATGAAGGGATGCAAGAATCTGCAGAATGGGGTTCAGCGTACCCTGCCCCAGCCCAGAGACTCTTCCGTGTGATCTGTAGCTCTGGCACGCCAAAAGCTGCTGGTTCCAGTAGAGATGCACCCTTGAATCTCCTGCATGGCACTGGAGGGAAAGGGCAAGCAGGGCTGTGCACAGTGGCTGGCATGACACAGCACAGCCCGGCTGTTGGGGCCTGCTGTTGTGCAGGGTGAGGCTGTGCCCAGCACTGTCCCCAGTGCTGCAGCGCCAGCACCAAGGGCCAAGCACAGGTGAGACACAGCACTTCTGCCCAGGGAAGGCAGAACCTGTGGGCACACGGGCGAGGCACGCTGCCAAGCACAGCACCCTCCTGCTCCAAAAATCCTCCTCGCCCTGCCAATAAGCAAGGACTCATGGAAGGATTTTTCCAGCAATTGCCTCAGCAGACATAGAAGGCATTAATATTGCTGTCTGCTCCCTGCAGGTGCACTGAGCCTTGTGCTGCCCATATGCTGCATTGCTCCCATCAGAGGAACATCAGCATTCTCCTGCCACGGCTTACAGTCACTCTCACGTGTTTCAAGATGGGGTTTTCCCTTAAAAAAAAAGAATTCAAACTGGGAAGTGGTTTCTAGGAATCTCTCCAGTTTGGCACCAAAGGGCTGGCACTGAGGGCCCACAGCTCCAGCAAGCAGGAGCCTGCATCACGCTGCCTTCCCCAGTTCCAGATCCAGCAATGCCCCAGCCGCTGTGCTGCAGCCGTCAGCCCAGGGCTGCCTTCTTCACTGCCCTTCTTCCTTGGCCTGGCTGTACCTGACTCTGTCAGCACAAGCTCGCCAGGTAAGGAGCCACAGGAAGGGATCAGGCTCTGGTAGCAGCAGCAAAACCGAGAAGTTTCTCCCTTCTGCTCCAGGCACAGCAACCAACACGTCCTTGATCTCAGTTGCCATAAATTATTGTGGGATTCACACACATTCACAGTATCACAATGGAAATGGAAATTGAGGTGAAAGCACTGAGATGAGGTTCAGGGAGCCTGGGACCTCTTACTCCAGATACAGGGAACGCCCAGTGCAGATCTTCCTTAGCCCACTCAAAGAATCTGAGCTGCGTTGGGCAACATGCAGGCATCCCCTTCTGTCCTCTGTGACCTCAGAAGAGCCCTCCAGCACACTCCAGACACTACACTGGAAGTGTCCCAGGAGCAGCTACAGCTGGACATGTGCAGGCAACCTGCCAAGCACCCAGTACACCTCATCTGCCTTCTGCCAACAACAGGGTGGCACCCTTGGCTTGTCCCTTTGTCCAGTTACCCACGACAGAATGAAGGTGTCCCCTTTTACAAGTAAGGATAACAATTTGCAAGGTACAAAGAGCTTTCCACGTCAGGAAATTGAATCTTATTCAAATTCAACAAAGATAACGGGAGCGGAAGAAATGCACATCATCAGGGCACAGTGGACAGAGAATGGACCGGGCGAGCCTGATCAATGGCTGCACTTACTGCAGCTGAAAAAAGGAGAGCCTGGGTCTTTTCAAATCTTGGGCTGCACAATGTAATTCTAACACCATGGGATTATCACAATCAGACTTTTTCAAAGACTGTATCTTGAGTACTTTATATCAGTGATTTCAGTTTAAATCTGAATTCACAATATGATTTCTATTTATAGGCTCACATTCTACTTTTGAAAAAAAGAGGAGTTTATTTCAAAAGTAATGCCTAGTGTGATGAAAGACGGTATTTCCAGAAGAATTAATCTCTAAAATGAGAAGCACTGATCACCTGAAATGTAGTTTTACAATTAATTGCTGCAAGATTGCCTTCCAACAGCAGAAGACCTCTTTAAAAAGTCTCTTCAAATCAGGGCAGTAACTCTGGACTTTTTATTGTAGCACATCTAATTTTGGAAAGCACCAACTACACTGGCAAATGCTAATATAGCAAGGAACAATAACATGTGCATTCTCCCCAGAAAGAAAGAGCCCAGGAAAGCAGAAGGTCAATGCTCAAAGCATGGCTGGGAAGGCAAAACTGAGAGGGAGGATCCAAAAACACAGCAGCGTGCCCCATCTCCCGTTCCAGGGATTCTGAGCAAAGGGCCTGTCACATGTCTGCTCATTTTCATCAGACAGATGAGGAAACACAGAGAGCATCCTCTCCTTCTCTGCTTCTCCAGCAAAGACACCTTGCTCCTTCCCTTTGGAGACTGCTGTCCCCTTGCCTTTGGGGTGGATATGACAGTGGTATTTCACGTTCCTATTTCCTAATATTGGAAATTGGCACAGCATGACCCCTCTCTCCTGGCTGCACAGTCGCAGTCCCTCAGCAAGGAGAGGGTCAGTGCTGCACGTGGGAGTAGTCACTTGGGGCATCACATTTTCACACAGACCACAAGGAGCAAACAGAAGAAAAATCAGCTGCTGCTAATTACATCTTGACGTTCTCACCTTCAAGCTTTTAAATCACAAGTGACATTTCCAAATCAATCCTATTCTTTTTTGGAGAGTTTAACAAGAAACATTCAGTCTCCAAGAGCACTTGGATTTATTTCTTCAGTAATTTGACAAGAACCCATTAAAATCTACTGGAGGTTGCTTTACCCCCCACAGAGAGAGTTTAGTCCAAGGGCTTTTTCACAGTTGCCTTTTGGTAAAAAATGTAAATGGAAACTCATTGTAACAGGGCAAATACTGGTAATGAGCTACTCCACAATCCTAATCCAAGCATCCCTTTCCATTCTGCACCTGATGCTGAGCTGCACCAGGAAGTGCTGAAGCACCTGTAGCAGCTTCACCCCACACTGCAGTGCAAAGCATCTGATCTGTTTCCTGGAGTGAGTCCTAAGCTGGGAACGCCTTCCTCCTCGGCCTAAGAGAAGAGTAACCTCTGGCTCCCAGGTTTTCTCTTGTCAAGAAGGGAAATGTTCAGTTCCCCAGCAGGTTAAAGGTGCTTCCCATCATGTCCTGCTGCAGCTTTTCCACTGGTGTTTGACTCAATGCTGCACACTTCATTTACAACTCAGCTTCACAGAGCAGGGCTTAACTAAGGTTATTTAGCACCAATTTGGGCCTGCAGCTAAAAAAAGCAACCATCTCCAGAAAAGGGGCAAACCTTTTCTAAAAGACCTTCTGATTAGCCATATTTACCAGAGAAAATAATTGGGAGAGTCAACACCCTGAGTCTACAAGGAGATCAAAGTGCAGATACAGTCACAAACCATCAGCTGATTGTGAACTTTCTTTAATCGCTGCCACTGGATCCCCAGCAATTAATTCCTTATCACGATGCCCCCAGCTTTATGCCTAGCCAAGGAACATACAAAGTGAGTGTCAGCCACAGGATAATTATGGGATGAAACAGGCACCACTCTTCCTGCTCTGAGACGTGGCACCCTTCAGCAGGAACAGCCTTGTGTCGAGTCAGCTTCATTAGGTATTGTCTAGAGCCCAAATCCTCATTTGTTTGCATCAATAATACATTCAAAGGGTTTATCTAACTTGCAAATGTGAATTCATTTATTGGTCCCATAAGCAAGAAAGAGCTGTGACCAGAGAAGTGTTTCATGTTACAGGTTGGGCACTAAACTGGAATGACTTGCTGAAATTTCAACAATTACACTCAAACATAAATGTTTATATTAGTATAATTTCCCTGTGCACATTGTAATAATGAATTTTACCATAACATTGCCTGCAATTTTAAAGACACATATTCTTTATAAGAGCGGAGCAAACACGTGAACATCAAGAGATTTGTTTCTACAGAATTAACTTAGAAATAAAGTTAAGCAACAGAGTCAATAGAGAGCAATTTGCAGAGGCTTGGCAAACAACCTGTGTTGACCCTCAATTCCTCTTTGGAGTACCAGTACTTTTTCTACACAGCAAATTTCAATTACAGTTGCCTTTTCTGATCCCACTTTTTACAATGACACATCCAACTGTGGTATTCCTAGTCAGTAAAAATGATCCTCCCTGCATTTTCTGCCCTGGCTGTACAGTATGAAGCAATGCTGAATGCTGCTGTTCCACCTGAGATTACAGGTGGTCCCACATCCTGGATTTTCTTCTTGCTATCTTGCTGAAAACTTGTGCCAGGATGCAGCAAACCTTCACAAAAATGGAAAAATCCCAGAGAGAAAAAAACCATCTGGGACTGGTAAGATTCAGATTCTGCCATTAACTGGATTATTTCCTATAAAAGCTATCTAAAAATAGCAACAAACCTGTCTGAAATGGCCACCAGCCACAGCAAAAGCTGCCTGCCATTGCTACAGCTGTCACCAGCTCTGAGGTACTTCTGAAAGCTTTTTTTGTAGCAGTGAGACTTAAATGAAGATGGCAGGGCAATAATCTGCCATAACAACATGCTCAGTGGTTTCTGCCTGTTCACTGAGACATGGGGAAGCTCAGGGTTGTTCTGCCAGAAGGGTCAAAGTCCTCCAGGCCTTATTGGCTGCACATCAAAGAAAATCAAGACCTGCCATTTGCTTTAAGAAAAACAAACAGAGGAAGTGGGGACTACGAGAAGATAAATTTCTTTGACAATTAATGCATTACTGTGATGGCATTCCCTGTGTCAGCAGAGCTTTCTTCAGCACCTGTTTGGAGGGGCGGGGGGGGGTCTCAGTTCAATCTTGTTGGATTGAAAATTAATGCTCCAAACTGGACAGTGGCACAAACCAAAACCAGTGGCAGAGCCCGCGTTGGTGGGAGCCCACCCATCACCTGCACGTATTGAGCAGAATTTTGCCATGATTCTCACTAAAGAGAAGACCAGACAATTTCTTCCTTGAGGCAATTAAAAAGGGATTTGGCTCAGGCCAAGATGCCCAGCTTTGTGCTCCCCACCTGCTGGAGCTGCCGGCTGGAGTGGACTTGTCCTGGACTGCGTGTGGGTGACAGCGCCGGACACCTCCACACGCCAGGGCACCACAGCGAGATGCACCCACGGCAGCAGGACCCTGAGCCTTTGCAAGATGCTGACTCACACTCTTACCCACTACTTACCTCTTCCAGGCAGCGACGGCTTTGGGACTTTGGAATGAATTCTGATGATATTTCTGAATAATTATGAGAATCAGCTGAAGTATGGATTTAAAAAGAGGCTCCCCAAATTCAAATGAATCCCCGAAAAGATGGAGCAATAGGTCCATCCAGACACAGAGCAAACTTTGCCTCCTCTATCTCCCCTTCTCCCACCATTTCAAACTCTTTGATTCCCCTCCAGGCTTCTAGCACATCAAACATTAAAGGACTAATGTTATTTTGAGCACACAACAACCCTAAAGTTCAAGATATTCTGCAGATGGATTTTAAAATCTTTTAATCCATTGTGAAGCCAAAATCCTGCCGTAAACACTCTCTGGCATGCTCCAGTTAGCTGCTCATGCAGAGAGAAAGAAAGCCTTTCCAGCTTACTCTGCAGATGACCTTGCAGTCCCCCTATCCCATGTTTCATGAACCTCAGGGGACCAGCAAGGAATCAGATAAAAGGATTTCATTTATTTTTGTTGGCATTGTTTTATGAAGCTTTCCTTTTATCGACACCTTAACTTCAAACCATTTTCAAACACCCAGCAAGGCACCAGAGATCAGCAGATATTCAAGGGACATGCTGAAGGTGTCTTGTCTTTGTTCCCATCAACCCTTCCTGTGAAGGGAACTCTATCTTGCACATGTGCTGAGCTTTAACCTAAATACTGGCGGCCCCATGGTGCTGCTCTCCTGCTGTGCTGCCCACGCCAGTGACACCCTTTGCTGAGGGATGAGCCATGCTGGATAGCTAATTAAAGATCTGCAATTAAGCCTCACATGGTCCTGAAAACTATTTCATCACAAGGCTAAACCCTGACCTCATTTTCCAAACAGAAGTCATAGCAAAAATTGTATCAGATGATTTTGCCCAGCTTTCCAGACAAGTAGATGGTCTCTCCGAACATGCCGGATGTTCGCACATGTCATCTTTTTCCTGGCTTTTCAGGCAGGGAACATGGAAGATGCATGGCTGGTACTGCTGGAAATGGAAGGCAGCTGTTTTCCCAGAGGCTAGAAAGATGCTGAGGATGCTGAGTGCAGGGGGATGATTACTGGCTACCTGCTTCCCACACCACAATATGCAAACACTTCATTTAAGAGGCTCATGTATCACCAGTCTCCCAAACTCCCACTGAACATCCTCTGATCTGTTCTCCTCTGCATGACAGGAACACGGGGATCTCTCTGGAAGCCAGCCAGGAGGCACATTCATGACCTTTTGGCACCAGGAAGGGGAATGATTTTGTGTGGCATGCTTCCCCCCAGCACACCCTTTGCTGCCAGGATCAGGGATCTTGCTTTGTCCCCAAAAGACTGATTTCCAAGTTAACAACACACTGCCAATCACTCAGACAGTTAAATTCAACAAGGAAATACAAACGTTTTTAAAAACATCAGGTTCTTTTAACACTTCATACCCTTCAAATACAAAACCATAAAGGCAAAGTGCTTCTGGGGCACCTGCTGCTGCTGCTGCACGTGCCCTGCTCAGCCCCTCAACCCTTCCCTGGGGCTGACACCAGGCTCCATGGGCACAGTGTCCTCCCCATGCTGGCAGCCCCAGCCCAGGCCCCTGCCCCTGGGGGCTGCCCCCCATGCCACCGTGTCCCCCTCTAGAGGGAGGGCCACTCCATGCTGGGTCTCACACTTTCCTTCTGCTTTTGATTCATAATTCAACCTGCCATGCTCCTCCCCAACAACTCTGTCTGCATGGGTTTGTCTGTGCAGCCACGTCTGCCCTGTTTCTTCCCCCTGGAAAAGCCCTTGGACCAGCACCCTCAGAGTTTTCTGAGATCCATCAGAAAAAAACAGAACGCTGAGCTTTGTTCCAAAGAGCCATTCAAGGCTTCTTAGAACTACCTTCAGGTCCAGAAAGCTCCAGCTGAAACTCATGCACAGCAAAATGCACTGGGTTTATTCTTGTTCCTAATGGGTATTTAGCCATTTAATAAATACAGTTGCTACTCAATGAAGTTATTGAAGCCTGAGGCATCTGGGAGCCCTTCCTGCAAATCTGGGACAAGGAGAACAAAAGGCCTTGCAAGGGATGTGTGCTGGGAGGTTGGGTCTGCTGCAAACCAGCCAGCAAGGTCCCAGGGAAGGGCTCTCCTTACCTTGCACTTGACCCTCGCACCCTCCCTGTCACTGTGTCACACATCAGTGCCAAAATAGCATCAGGAGAGTGCTCAGACAATGGTGCATTTACAATTATAATTGCTCATGTCCAGGAGTAATCCAGTTTAAGCCCTTTACCGTCTCAAATATTTAGAGAAATCCTGCCAGCTGCCTGGAGGGGAGAAAGTTAGGAGCCCTGGGAGAGCACAACAGATTTTCATCTTTCCAGCCCTGACAGCCTTTCACACATAAATATCCTCTCAGCCCTGCTTCCCCCCTGTTCATGACAGAGCCACTGTCCTGCCTGCTGACTGGCAGTGCCAAGTCTCGCTGCCTCACAAATCTGGCCCCCACCCCACCAAGTCCCAAACCCCCATGGCAGCCCTGCTGCCTCCAGAGAGAGGCTTCCATTTGGCTGGGATATGGATTTTTTTTTTATTTTTTTTTTTAAGCAGGCAGCATGTGTACATCTCCTGGACTCCCCGATGCCAGGACTGGCAGGGTCACCAGCATGGCTGCCTCAAACCCACCCCCACCTCCACCAGCATCCCAGATGTGCAATTCCAGCAGTTTTATTTCTTTCACAAAGGCCCCTCCTGCCATGCAGGATCTTTGGGCAGAGGCCCCACAGACTTGCAGGGTCCAAGAGCTGCAGAGCTCATCCTACAAACTTCTCTCTTTTCCAGTTTTCCTTGCTTTTAGGGCCAGGGGATGGCAGTGCTCACACCGATCCTGTTGCCCAGCACAGTGGCACAGATGGTGTATTCCAGTCCTCAGCAGGGACCCCGGCTGAGCAGGACACACAACTCCTCAAACACAGCACATTCCAGAGGGGCAGTCCCAGAACAGCTCTCACTCTCTCCGTAACTACATTCACCATTCACACAGCAAACATGCAAGTTTTCATTTTGCTGACTCGGGCCCTGTGAGGTCTATCTCTTGTTGAGCTCTTGTCTGCTGCAACTGCCTCAATGCAAGCACAGTTAATAGGCTGTGACCAAATCACTGTGTGGCTGCCTCTGAGCTGCTTTGTCCTCTCACCAGAATCTCTCCTCTAAACCTCTGTCATTTCCCACCTTTAAAGCAAAAGGACCACAGCTGGCTTCACGCTAGCACTGCTCATCACAGAACTGAACAGTGTCCCTACGTCCCTAGATCTGGACATTCATTCATTACCCTCCAAGCCTTCTTCTCTCACCTTCTTTTCATGCAAAAGCTAGCTTTTCAACTCAAACACGTGCTGACAGCTCTACCCACCTCTAATCACCGTGTTCGGATTAATTTCTGTGACCAATGTTCATCAATATTTATTACCCTGCAAAACTTCACAAATCAAAGTGGTGATGAGACTTGCAGGTAATGATTTTATAATTCCTTTCAGATGATTGATAAAATATTGAATACTATTCCAAAGCAACCTCAAAGGGACGCTGCCAGGACTGCTGTGACAAACTGATCAGCTTCCCATTAGCAAGGAAGTGGCAAGATCCACCAATAGTCCTTGCACTAGTCCAAGGCATTGATGTTTATGCCATGGGATTATGTTTATGCCAAAGAAGACCATGGCTCCAAGTCAAAGGCCTAATTCTCTCCCAGCAGGACACGCCTGTGTGTGTGGCAGGAATATCACACTTGGACACTGACAGTGTCACACAGTATTGCCTCCATGAGTGACAGGATCGTCTCTGCAAGGATCAACAGATGCTCTTGCACACAGTAGCTCCTGAGGGGCGGCAGAGCAGAGCATGGACATTCCCCGCCTTTGAATCCATGCTCAATGGGACCTGAGGCTCCCTCCAAGGACTGTTCCATGTTCCTGAAGCGTACTCGCCCCAGGGTCCATGCAGGACCTGGACAGGAGAGCTGTGCAGGCTGTGAGGGCTTTTTTAGCACTGCAGCTGGACACAAGCAGAATATTGAAAAATACATTTCCACGTGCGTCACTGAAATGACATCCAGCATTTCTCCACTTTGCATCACAACTCCCAGTCATCAGAACACCAGCGACTCCCTGGTACGGAGGATTAGATTAAAAAATTATCATACTGGCTTCCTACGCTTTATCCATTTGCCTCTAATGCTATTCTGGAGCCCAACAGGATGGAAAACCTTTGCATCTGATGAATGTAGACAGGCTGATATTAAGAACTGTGGCAGTTTTGTCAGCAAGAAACCATCAGGCCATCAATGCAATATTAAAGAGAGAACACTTGGAGCTCTCAAGAGCTTTTGTGTGAGCAAAACCATGGCAGAGTGAATTGCCCCGTCAATATTGCACTGCCAAAGAGAACCATTCATCATTACTGCTTCAGGTAGGATGGAGCACTGTTGAGAACACAGGTCTTGTCCAACTTGTAAATCTCAGACTCAATCACAGAATAGTTAGGGTTGCAAGGGCCCTCTGGAGATCATCCAGTCCAATCCCCCTGCCAAGGCATGGTCACTTGGAGCAGGTGACACAGGAAAGCATCCAGGTAGGTTTGGAATGTCTCCAGAGAGGGAGACTCCACACCCTCCCATGGCAGCTGTTCCAGTGCTCTGCCACCCTCCATGGAAAGAAGTACTTCCTCATGTTGAGGTGGAATGTTTTGTGCTTTAGTTTATGGCCATTACACCTTGTCCTGTCCCTGGGCAACACTGAAAGCAGTCTGGCACCATTCTTTGACATCCACCTTTGAGACATTTATAGGCATTAATGCAATCCCCTCTCAGTCTTCTCTTCCCTAGACTAAACAGGTCCAGCTTCCTAAGTCTCACCTCATAAGAGAGATGCTCCAGACCACTCATCATCTTTACAAGTCTCTGCCATCAGCCATGGTGATATAAGCTATCAGTGCCAGGGAAGCTCTCCTGCATCTTTTCTCATTTCCCCATTTATGTAAGGTGTTTTCTTCACAATGGAGTTGCACATTTTTTTCACAGAAGTTCCAGAAGGCATCCAAACTAAGTGAAAATGGTTTGGGGGAAAGGATGTGTGAGCTGGCTTCAGCACGTCACCCATGTCCCAGATGGAGCAGCCATGAGCGCCCAAAGCCCCATCCCTCCTGCACCACCTGCTTCTCCCCTCGTCATGGCAGTTGTTTTCAACAGGAAAACAACATTTGAGGTGCTGGCTCTGTGTGTGATGTAAGGAAAGTGGGGAGAAGCATTCATCAGCAAAACCCAAAATAGCCAGAAACATGGTGGGTTTGTCAGATGGGTCTGGTGAGCTGAACTCACGCCTCTCCCTCAGCAGACATTTATCTAAATCAAAGATAACAGGTTGCCATGCAATGGGAAAAGGAGAACTGATCAACGTTCCACTCATCCCTGGTGTGCTGTCAGGTGTGCACTGGCATTGCTGGGGGAGAAGTGGGAGCAGGGAAGGTGCTCCATGGTAATAGGCTCCAAAGAGGACCAGAAGGTATGGTGTTGAGAGAGAGCCACTCTTCATCCTGGTGTACCTTCTGCTTCCTAGCAGGATGATGAAGAGCTTGCACACCTAGAGCTGGCTGAGATGTTGCTGCAATAAGAAGATCCTATGACTGTCCTTATAGTCCTGATTACAGAAAAATGTCCTACATACAAGTGGAAAAGATTTGCTGCCAGCAGCCTCCTCTTCGCAGTCCCCATCCAAAAGCGCCTGATGTATTACCCTCTTCCTTGCTTAACATCCCTACAAATTCCTCCAGGCCTGCTACTGTTATTCTGCATTATTTTTACACTCCTCTCCTGCAGCACCAGTTTAATGAGAGTGCAGCTTCAATTAATGTGTTCCCCAGAGGGAAAGGGTCAACCCACGTACATGAGGAATTTCTGATCCGGTTACACAGGAAGGGAGGGATCTCCTCTGACAACTTTTAACAGCACAGAAAAATTAATTCCCCTTTCCCACAGAAGTTTATAATGAGAAAGCCACAATATCAAATTGTTAATAATTTCACAGGCACAAATTAGTGTTGCTGAGTGAAATCTCACTCCTGTAACTTCGCTTTTAATGAAAGGCCACAGATGTTGGACTATATTTGCATTACAACTTGAGAAATGTTTCATAGTTTAGACCTCATCTATGTGATTCTATTAGCTCCATATCTGAGCTAATCTGCATTAATTTTCCCTTGTACCCATTCCCAGTGGCCAGGACAGTTTCTGTGCCAAAACCCAAACAAGTCTGATTGACCACATTCTCACACAAGTTCTTGTGTCCTGCTGCTGCTTTAGGCTGCTCAGAGCCCAGCACAGGTCCCACAGCTCCACTGCGATAGCCATGGTTCACACGGATCCAGTCAGCTTTCAACTGACATGAACTTTTCAGTTAAATTATTTGTTTGGCCTGTCCTTAAATGCAACCAAAGGATTCCAATATTCCAAGTAAAGTGAGTTTTCCTTTCCTACTTACATATTGAACTGATACAACTTAAAACCATTCTGCTGAAAACCATTAACTCAGCTTCTCTTTCATTCAGTTTGTGCAAACCTGAGGCAACGCTGATATTATTGCAGACATCATTTGCATAGGGAGAAATTTTTCTTTTGATTAAAGACAAAAAGCCTTTCTATATTTCCTGGTCTGCTTGTGGTGGAGACAACTGTGGCAGCTTCATTACTGTGCAGTTACCCAAAGATCTGTGCAGGTATCCCAACATCTGAGCTATCACACGATGGGAGTTTGCAGGAAGGCTGGTGAATGCATGAGCCAACCCCCTCCTCTGCATCTCCAGATGCACAAAAAGTACTAAAAAGACACCCAAATTGCCGGTTCTTACTGAACTCTTCAGCATGCAAAGACAACGTTTTCAGATGTGAAAGGAGCTCTGCTTTAGCAGGCGAGTGACAGAAGAGGTTGAGTCTCCATGCCCAGGATGCCACAGGTGCCTGGAGGAGCCCAGGAGCAGAGGACAGCCCACCCCTGCTCCTGCTGCAGCTTCCTGCAGGACTGAGGCACTAGTGCATGCCACGCTGCCCAGGGAATCCTCAGCTCCAGGCAGGCTCCAGGGCATGTCCACTGGCTCAGGCTTGGATTCCATCACCCTTTTGGGAAGTGCTCACTCCAACTGTTTTGCTGAACCTATAATAATCACATCTCCCTCTTGCTACTCAGATGATTAATGGCTGGATTTGATAGAAAACCTGGTGCCATGCCCCGTTTTCCCAAATCTCCCTGACAAGAAACCTTATTCTGCTATTTTGAGAGGAGACCTCACCTTGCTGCCCATGCCATTAATTTAATAACTATCAGTTCCAATTTATTCCACTTGGCTACAAATTAGATTTCAGCTGGCTACTTCCAAGCCTGCTTCAACACAAACTTATAAAGCTGACTCCCTTGGCTGATGCCACTTGTCAACCTACATCTGTTCTTGGGGTATTAAAAGACAACAAAGCCAGAAACCCGCCAGTCTCTGATGAACAGAACCCAAAACGTTTGGCTTTGCTTTTTTTGAGTTTATCATTACTTTAATGGAGCCAACTAGGCTTAATATTTCAGAGGTTCAGCCTGGCTGCCTGCATCCTGCAGCCTTCCACTGAGAACAAAGATACAACAGGAAGTTAAGAACTGATCTCAGGAAACCCAGCAGCACCAATGCTTCCTCAGAGAGGCGGGCAGCGCTGCGGGAGCATCCTCCAGCTCCACAACAGCATCTCCGGTGCCAGTTCCAACTGTTGTTCTGTGAGCACAGCCTGATTTAATTCCTATTGGGGTATAAAAATTAATAACAGTAAAATGTCATGATCATCTCACACTAATTACGCATCTAATGAATAATTAGCTGTGGACACATTTGACATTTTTGGTCATTAATCTGAGCAAGTGTTTTAAGCCTTGAACAAAACTCTGCAACTGCAAACTTGGTGCTGAGCGGCTCAGACCTGCAGCATCCATGCTCCCTGTGCCAGACAGAGACCACCCACTGGCTCCTGCCCCCTTCCCTGGAAACAGGGGAGCTCCTTGGAGAGCACACGCCAGCTCCTGCCCGTTTTCCTGGAAACTGGAGCTCCTTGGAGAGCACCCACCAGCTCCTATCCCCTTCCCTGCTAACAGGGGAGCTCCTCAGAATTCGTGGAGCAGCAGAGCAGATCTGTGTCTGCCACTACCATATTAGTTGGTGGAAAAACTAAGATTTAGGGAGGAAATTTCTGCATGCCACCTCTCTCTTTGCATCAAACCTGGGTATTTATACATGAAGCTGTGAGAAATACTTTTTCCTGAACATGTCAGGAATTTGTATAAACCACCAAGACTTAAAATTTCCGTTGTAAGTTGTCATTTTTTAACAATAAAATCATTATACAAATGGGGGAAGAACGCAGAACTCTGCATCCTACATATCCGTGCACATGTATACACACATCATTCTCTGCCTGGCTCAGGCTTTTACTCCCTCTCCTGTCACAGTGCTGTTAGATTGTAGCATGCAGCAACCTTCCCGAAAAGCGACTTCAAGGGAGCCTCTCAGTGCAGGCAGCACGCTTGCATACACATGTACACACCAGATAGCTGGCTAAAACTGTCCGACCATGAATGAGCAGGAAGAGTCTCTGCATGGGGGTTCTACAGGAGAGGTTTAATGCATCCACTCTCGTGCAAAGTTCCAGAGAAGTCCCGGGGGAGAACAATGGGGGGTCCAGGGTAAGGGAACGAATCAAGAAACTGCCCGGGTGTATCAGGTAACAACGGTTGTATCGGCCAACAGAGGCCAACCAGGGGAGCAGAGCTGAGGTACATTAACGTAACAGAAACAGAGCATTCTGGGGCAAGTTTTTCAGTCACCATAAGCTAGAAAGGAACCTAGGACTTATCCCACCGTAGGACTCCTTTTGTTCCTTGTCCAGCAGGCCCACTGGCCTTCACACTCTCCTTTCCCTCCATCTCTTAACATTTTGCCTGCAAGGTCTTGGGAAGGAAGGAAAACAAGAAGGAAACAAATCTCTCCACAAGGGTAGAGATGAACTCTTTTCAAAGCTGCAACACACATCCACAGCTAATGAACAACAGATCTCATATTTAGGATGAGGGGACATATAAAAAGGTCACAAAAGGCCAGGATTAGCACCAGATTGAGCACAAAACCAAAACAGAAAGCAACAGATGTTTCCCTCCTAATTTACTCCATTAGGATCTTCTCCAGCTAGCGTGCACTGCTGCTTGCTAATGAAGCATTTCCATCTCCTTGCTGCACAGCTCGTAAATAAGCATCCCTGAGGTAGGCGGCAGGAACTCAACCGCCCCTCCTGGGCAAGCTTTTTCTCTTTTTATAAAGCCTGGTTTTTGTCAAAGAGAAAATAAAAATCTGTTCCCAAATTCACAAGTAATTCTGACACAACTCCATCGCCTCCTCTCACTGAACTGCATTTCTTGAACAGGGATGCTCTAACCCCACAGTGAACCCCTGTTTCCTTGCGCTCATCAAAGCAACTCTTCCCATTATGAACAGCTGTGGATGCACTAGGTGTATTGATTTTTAAACTGCAGGAGCAAGCCACAACAGACCTAAAATAACGAAGTATTTCACCTCCTGTATTGTCACTCCTGGTATTTTACACTAAACTGAAGAAACACCCCAAAGTTGTTCCCTGTGGCAGACCCCTCATTGCTCCATCCCTGCTGCGGCGTCACCTGGAAATAGCCCCAACTCCAGCCTGTGGTAAATAAATCACCTGCAGAACCAACCTCAGCATTGAAACCTGCTTCCTGTTGCTGCCTCAGCCACCACGGGCACGTCTGAGAGCTGCAATTGTCCAGTGAGCTGAAAACTGGAGAACTGCTGTCTTGGAGAGGTTGTTTTCCATCTCTCCAGCCTGTGAAATATGACCTGAGGCTGAAACAGTACCTCGGGGGCAGCAGTCCCCTGAGGCACAAGGCAGAGGAGCACTGCCCAGCCTGCTGGTATTGCCTGCAGTTGAGACATTTTAGACAGACACTTCCTAGGCAAGACACACAGAATCACAGAATGTTAAGTGCTTGGAAGGGTCCTTAAAAGACCATCCAGTCCCAATCCTCCTCTGCCATGGGCAGGGTCAGCACCCACTATCCCAGGTTGTTCCAATCCCTGTTCAACCTGGCCTTGAACACCTCCAGGGTTGGGACACCCACTACCTCTCTGGGCAGCTAGTTCCAGTGTCTCACCACCCCCCTAGTAAAGAATTTCCTCCATTAACCTAAATTTCTCCTCTTTCAACTTGTACCCACACACACATCCCTCCCCATTGCGCTACAGCTTAATTATAATGCTCTCACAAAGAATTTCAATTTATCCTACCATGGGAACAAGCTCTGTAATGAAAAGGCTTTATTAAAATAGAATGTAAAACATGATATTAATTAACGAGGCTGTGCAGGTGTGTTCATGAACGTGGCCGAGCTCTGTTCACACTGAAGGGAGATGGAGTTGGGGTCAGCTGTGGCACAACACCCCATGGCCATGCAATGCCACACACCCTGTTGTGACACCTTGCACAGCCAACACAATGCTGCTGCTCAGGTTTGAATTCAGATGGGAAATACCATGGAGCACCTGCGGAGAAGATGATAAAAACGTGCTCCTGGCAGGAATTCAATGAGACTTTTAAAGCAGAACCAGCCCGTGCTGTGCTCTCCACCACAGCACCTGAGAGATCTGACCAGGCAGAATTTCGAGGTGAGAATTAACGTGGACTAACAGCACTTAAGGTCAGAATGCCTTATCACACAGAAAAACATGAGCTTAAAGACAGGCCTGTCTGACACTGACATAAAACTACTGCAGATGGAAAGCCAATGAGAGCCAAAATGTCACAGAAAACTCATCTAGCTGCAGTGAGGTTCTCAACAACTTGCAGATTGTGTGGGGTTTATTTTTTTAGTTTTTGACATTTGGCTCGAATCTGTGTCCTTCATTATCTGGGTGTTTGAAAACCTGAAGCACCCCTGTGCTGGTGGCTGCTGGAGCCGCAGTAGAAAGACACCCTCGCAGTTGTGTGATGGCTGCACACGGTGCCAGGCCACAAACAGCCCCAGTTTGTCTCCTCTGACAGGAGCTCAGGGCACTGTGGGATGATATTCTTCACTCCCTTCAGCCAGCTTATTTGCTGAAATGCAGCAAATTATACTGCAGCAGGTGCGAGCATTATGCAGGGCTATTAAAAGGAGGCTGTTGGTTTCTTACTCATACGTCAACACGAGAAAACCCACCGGTGATATACGTTCACAGCCGCGTTCGCCTTGTAGATATTGTCGGAGGTACAGCCTGTGTGCAAACCCATTCTCAGGGTCTCTTCTGGTAGAGAAGAGATATTTATGGCCCAGTTTTCTTGTGTGGGCCAGATATACCTCGGTGAGTAAGCTAATCACTCCAGGTACACAAAAACCATCAGCAGATCTGTTAGCCAGCCCCAAAAAGGCTGTATCCTGTCTCATAGCTCTGGTTCAAGGAAACCTGACCCTGCCCCGACAGATCAGAACCCCCCGGGACCCAGCACCCCTCTGGCAACTCTCCCACACCTTTGGAAATGCCAAAGGGGGCATTTCCTGACTTCCAAGCAATTAACTGTGAAATAAAAACTTAGCACAATCTTACGCTGATTTTTAATACAATTATACAGAGCTCTATGTATAAATGCATGTAGGAAGTGTGGTTTGTTCTGCTTGCAGGACTACATGCAAGCACCCCCTCTGCATGGCAGAGCTGCAGCTGTTATACATACACACAGCCAATTTTTATGGCTCAGCTCTAAACCTCTGAAAAATATGGTTTATAATAGAAACCCTGACACCATCTAAAATATGGCAGCACTACTGGGTGCTGCTGGAATATGGCCCTAATTTATAAACCAGGGAGAAATCCTGTTCCATTTTGAAACTCAGAGACAGTAATCTAGAAAAAGGGTAAACCACAGGAAAAAATGGTAGCGTTGTCCATGAGCTATAGTGTCTAGTCCATCCAACAATTCAAAAATAAAATAGGATGCCACAATATTTAGGCCACACACTGAATCTTGGACTGTCACAAAATAAAAACATGGTGTATCCTAAGACGGGGGTATATTTCATAGAGCCATATGCCATTTTCCATGCTTCTGGGTAGTATTTTTCCAGTGAAAATCTGATATGAGAACACGAGAAGTAAAGAAAAAAAAATTACTAGAGAAGTAGAACCCAAACCCTTCAGTTTTGCTTGATGCAACAAATGTTTTTGCAAGAGGGCTTCAGTGCACTCCCTTCTAAATTGAAAGAAGTGGTGAAGCAGCAGATTGCTCACTCACAGGAGACGCAAGTTCATCACTAAACCTTAGGAAAAAGCTCTCGGTTGCCTTGAGGCTCCAGCTTTGCATTAAAATGCATTGAGGAGGCGGTGATTCAGGGGGCAGTGGACCAGAAACCTGTTTGAGATATTTCTGGTGCCCCTGAAACACTGAGCAAAGGATTCAGCCTCGGGATTTCTGTCTGGAGAGTGACTCTGTGTCTCCTCGGGCACCACAAAACCCCAGGACACCACTCCCAGCGCCAGGTGGGAGGAGGCAGTGGGACAAACGCCTGTCTCAGGAAGTGCTGCTCACTTGCAATTTTGGGAAACAGGAACCTTTTGGAACAAGGGTTGGAACTTAAGAGGCCAGTGGAGATTTCACTCATCACTGTCACTTGTTCCAAAGCCTGGAAAGAATTCTGTCTCTTCTCCCCTACACACCAGCACTAACCCATCCCAGATACTGGGATCACATCCTGATACAGCCCAAAGGGACATTATTCCCCAGCAAGGAATGATGCTTTGGGGGCTCACAGGTCTACCCTGCAATTTTCATTGTGGCCATCCTGGCCTTCCTTTCCTAATTCCCCTAAACTGTCTCCTTTTGCAAGCTGAGCATCAAAGAAGAATAAATTCAGATTTATCGCACTTTTCCTGCTAAAACTATTTCCCAGCAGACTTGTTACAAACCAAGCACACCATGTCTTGTCGGCCACATCACCGTCCATTAACCTGGCAACATTTTACCTACCTCATGCTCAGCCTCCCACTCGACTGAGCCCTGGACCCTCTGTGTTCCTCATGAACAAAAAGCAGGATTTGCTTGTGGGAAAAGCCAACAGCAGCAGCCCCAACACTCCACAGAGCTGTGCTTCCCACCAAACCTTCCCCACAGGTGCTGCAGGAACACCCAGGAGGAGGGCAGGAGAGGGGCTGAGCTCTTCATGAGCTGTTAGCAGGCTAACGAGGGCATCTGCAGAAGGAATAGGCACTAAAACTGAAACTAGATACAAAATAAATATCCCAGAGCTGGATTTCTTAAAAAAGATTCTGCTGAGCTATAGTTCCACATCAAATTTTTATTGAATACATTTTCTTCTGAGAATTTGTGCACTAAAACCAGTCAGAATCATATGAGAGGAGTATAAATTTCATGTACAGTTTTCACTGCAAACATCCTTCAAGAGAAAAAGCAAAAGCACTTTTTAATCAAACCCACACCACATCCTCTCCCTCCTCCCATGGAACCCAAGTGGGCGGGAGGGAACTGGAGCCCACACAGCCCCAGTCCCTGCAGCACTGGGGCAGTGGGGAGCTCTGGGGAGGGAGGGATGCTCTACCTGAAGGTCACATTATCTCCCCTTTGCCATGCCCGAAGGCAATGCCTAGGTCTGCTTCACGTAGAGTAAAGCTGTGAATAAGGTGACATTTTAAAACAATTTCTATTTTTAGCTGACAATGTGAATTCACACGATCTTAGAAAACTGTTGTTAAAACCTGAATGAACGTGACACCGCCTCTTCTCCCAAATTCAGAGCTGCCCCTCCACAACTTACTTGGTCACATTATTTTCTGAATCTGCAATGGATTTCCTATTTGATTCTACAAAACCCAAAAATGAGGGGCTAGTTCCCTGGAAGGATGATGTTTCTCACTATACAAGTGATTTCAGGTCACTTTGAACTCAAAAAGGCTCTAGGATCTGAAATGCTATTACAGACAGAAAAGCTATTTTAGTCAACTTCTTTTAGCAGCATCCCAGCACCCAACACTTTTAACTTCTTCTACCTCCCAACAACTACAAGGTGAACTCAGAAAACCTTCTCTCAGAGGTTTCCAGATTTGTCACCATAATGTGAACTTCAAAGAAGTCTAAAATCTAGCACCTTTCAGCACTTGAGCAGGTCGTGGTGGCTATGTTGCCCAGATGCTCACATGGCTGTTCTTCCCAAGATATTGAGCTACCTGGACCCCTGAGAAGAAAATTACACTGAAGAAAAGGTCAACAAATGGCAGAGAGGAGATGACATCCCATAATAGTTATAATTACTGTTTATCAAAGTGCTGCACTGCACAGGTAGCAGGTTCCAGGATGTATCTGCTCTATTTTTCCATGGAAAGAGGACACAATACAGGACTCAGAGTCAATCTCATGACTCTGACACGTGTGTCTGCTGTGTCACAGGATGTGCCACACAGTCACATCTCCTCCGTGGAACCAGTGACCTTGAGAGATGTTGCATTCATTTTTCTTTTTGCATATTTTTGTGCTGAATTTATCATTCAATGAACCCAAAAGAACAACAGCATTTGACACTGGAGCTCTTCGTGCCAGTGCCAAGCACTGTGGGAGGAGCTGGGGCTCGATCTGCACCTCACTCACACTGTTCATAGTAGAATTGATGTTGTGGCTCCATTCTACACACCGGCCAAGGAGGGGATGGACCTGCCATTAGGATTCCTTTTCCTATAAAGTTTTACACTAGGCATTTAAAGCAAATTCCCAGCAGGATAGGTGCAGGAAATGCAAAAGCATGAGATGTGCAAAATTTGACTGATAAGTTTCAGAAAGTCGTTAAATATCTGTATGGGGGCACTGTAAAACCAGACACAGTGCATCTGTGCTGGTCAACAGGGGTTGAAAGACTCTGAGATGCTCGGCTGAACCAACCTGACAAGGTCCTTGGACTCCAAAACACTCCAGACACTAGTGCTGTGTCTTGAAAACAGTAAAATCCCCACAGAAAGTGGCTGAAGTATAAGTTATAAAGAGGAATAAACACCAATGCTCTGCATTCAGAAATAAAGGCTGCGATTACAGAGCTGTTGATGCCAGCTTTTGAAGAATGCCACAAACAAAGATAATTGAAGAATGGTGCAAATCCCAGCAGCCTCTTCTCTCCCTTCTCCAGCAGAAAGTGCCTGTGATGGCTCAACTGAATTATAGATGGTGATTACTGTGACAGCTCAGCAGAAGGGCAGTGGTGTGTGTGCCGTCACTCTGGCCAGGGCAGCACCAGGTACCGTGGGGACGACTGGGAGCAGCCATTCCCTTCTGCCATACGACAACGAGAACAAAATGAAGACACATCAAATCCAACAGACTTATTTTGTCCTGGTTACATTACTGGGAAATCTACTTTCCTGGGAAGAAGAGATTTTACAGCGACTTAAACTGATAAAAACTTCAACTTCTATTTTACTCCGTCACGCCTTCTTTGCTGCCCATGGCCAATAACCAGTGTGAGCCAGCAGACAGTCGTACAATACACACCCCACGGCAGCACAAGGAACAGAGGCAAAGCTGACATTTAATGGAAAAAAATGTACGGTGATAAAAATTGTGCACTTTTTCCTTGACACAGAAAACGATCCCCTTAGGAACGACACCTGTTCAGAAGCAAAAGCCATTTAGGGTGGTCCTTCTCTTCTGGCTTTTGCCCCTTCGCTAATATGCTAAAGAAGACCCTTGAGTGATCTCACAGAGGACTAAGGCTGTGGTCCCTACACACCATTTCCACAGCCTTGGAGGCAAGCACAGCATTGTATAGTGCAGACCATGAATCTGGGGTTGCTTTTAACAACCTTTACTGCCTTTCACTAAGGGTAGTGCACCACGTATACATTCATAGGTCTAACAGCCACTTTCCCATCCATTGGTCTGACCCAAGAATTCACCATGGGTGTGGAGAGAAGGATGCAGTGATGCATCCGAGGTAGGATGCAGGTGGTAGGATGCAGGTGGCAGCTGCGGGAGGTGACAGGGATGGAGAGTCTTCACACCACTGAGGCAGTGCGAGACAGAAGAGGCATCACAGCTTCATTAACCCAGGGCAGCGCAGACGTCAGTGACAGCTGAGGCAGCCAGTTGATAGAAAGGGAGTAGAGACTCCTTCAGAAATGAAAGATTATTTTGAGAATAAAAGCAACTGGGGTAATAAGCAAGACACTTACAAAGGCAGAGGAGAGAAAGAAGAGCATTCAAACCTGCAGGCACCTGGGAAGTGATTTATCCAAAACACTTACAAAAGTGTTCCTTAACAGAAAAAATACAGAGGGTAACTCACTGCAGGCCAAAACACTCCATATTAAAGGAAAAAATATCCCACATTAGAAAGAGAGACTTCAGCCTTGGCAGCATCTGCTCCAAGTCCTCTGCTGCCCACGCCAGAACGAACTCCAGATCTCTAAACTCAAATTGTAATTTGCTTCACTACAGAATTCCCAACTCAAGCCCCAATTATAACTCTCCAGTGAGGGTGAAATTCCAGCCAACAGTATAATACATTCACTGACACCTGCAGACCTAATAATTGACCAGGGAGGATGTGGATGAGCTCAGCAGAATCACTGCATTGCTCCTGCAAGGCTCGGTGTCCTACACCGGGAAAGGGCTTCGCTACTGCAAGGTGCATAATTTAATAAACCATTAACTCAAACCTGAGGTGAAGTAAATTCCGCGTATTATATATTTCAAAATAGCATTAGAATTCAATTTAAGTGTCACCAAAAGCCTAATCCTCAGTATACAGAGCATATTAATAAGTGTCTTGGAGCCTGTGGTTTGATTTCATTTCCAGCTGAGTTGTGCTGCCGCATGGCTGCGATCCCTGCCGCGAGGATGTCTCGGTGACAGCATCACTGGCCTGAACCAGAGCAGAATCACAGGGATGGCAGTCCCGCTCTGTGGGGTCTTCCCGGGAGAACACGGGGGTGGGCACTGAAGCAAAAGTAATCCTGCTTCCAGTCCTGTCACTTCTTGATGTCCCTGCTGAGATGCTGATGTTCCCCAGTGACAGCAGGCTTCTCACAGGGTCCCCAGGAGCCCCCGACCCAGTCCTGCTGTCGAGTCCCTTTGCAACCACAGGGGCAAAACCCATTTTAGATAAGGCAAGGGCTCCTGTTCACGCTGAGCTGCTGGGTGAGGCACAAGAAGCCACTCTGTGACTGCCCCCCGGCCGTGCCATGGTGCATGGCAGGGCTGCAGCCCCCGAGAAGGAACAGAGCCGATGCTTTCCCTCCCCCAGGTCAGGCATCCAGGTCAAATGGGCATCATTTCCACCAAGAGCCAAATCCACAAAACCTGCTCTCCCTTTCTGTGGGAGTTGGACATATTTTGGCCTTTTCTCAATCACCCCTGCCAGAACTTCTCTCGATCAGCAACCCAGGCACATCCCCCAGCAGTTTGGGAAATGCATCTCTTCTATAAATGACAACAGATTATTTAAGCAACAACTAAAGCACTCTGACTGCTTTTTAGTGTGCTCGCATTAACGTCAGTCTCCTCATATATCTAGGGAACGAATCCGGGATTTTCTTTAAAATGGTGGAAAGTGGTACAAAAATAGAAGCCTGCTTGTCTAAAATAAAGTTATGTGTTTGAAAGGGTTGGAAATTGTTTTTTAATCACAGGCGTCTTTCTTCTGGAATATAATCCGCCGTCCATACATTCTGCTCTTCCACCCAATTTCTCAGGAAAATGCAGCAAGTGTGTTAATAAATAATTTATAAAAACATTACAAAAGATAAAGCACTCCTGCTAAAATGTTTCCAGCCTTTGACATACCAGTTCATTTGTAATCCTCTTTGCCTCCCTTTCACTGGAACATCAGCAGAGGGTTTGTGCTGCCGCTCTCGCAGCCCCACTTCACCCACCCTGCAGAATCTCTGGTTCATAGGGATCCAGGCAGATACAAGGCACAGTCCAGCCCAAGCCACAGCTCTATGTTATCTACTGTAGATTTCTGTCATGAAAAATATTTTTCATGGAAACAACATCCTGATTTATTTTTGCAGTCTCGCGTGTGAGGATGGCTGCAAATGCAGGCGGCTGTCCCAATAAACAGGGCTCCAGGGTTTGTCCTTTCTCCAGCAGCACACAGGCTGTGCTCTCTGTGACACTCAGAGGGTGACTGGGAGCATGATGCACAGGACACTGTGCTTCTCTTACATGGTTGCTCTGAAATTCACTTTCAGGAGTCAGTATGTTAAAGACGTGACCAAATAAAAAAAAGAAAAATCAAAATAATAAAACCGGACAATTATTACAAAAGAGTTCACAAAACCCATGTGTCTTGGTTTGAAAGACAGGTGTCAGACTGGAAAGGCAGGAGCCTCCCCTGAAATGAAAAATGCAACCCCCTTCCCTCCGAATTATTATAAATTTGAAAATAAGGGGCTTTCAGGCAAAGATATGAGGGATAGGAATAACAGTTCTTTACTAATAAATATATATGTATAACAACACAAACAAACAGCAATAGCTGTGGCAGTCACAGCAAACAGCAGCCCGAACCCAGCGCCGGCCTCGGGCACTTTCCCGTGGGTGCAGTTCCTGCGGGGTGGCTCCCGGTGAGCAGGGCGGGTGCGATGGTTCCCCCGCGGCTGCAGGGGGCGCTCCGCAGCGAGCTCGGGCAGCACCGGCAATGGCGGCGCGGGGTCCCGGGCGGGGATGGGTGAGAAAACCTCACAAACCCCTTGGGCGTCCGGCTGGATCCTCAGGAACAGCAGGCTGGAACGGCAGGGGCGAGCGCAGATCTCGGGTGGCAGTGAGAGGTATCAAACTGCGGAGCTGTGGCAGGGAAACCCGGCAGGTCTCTCAGTCGGCAGAGCGTAGGAGCTCCGTTTCCAGACGGGACAAGGAGAAGAGCAGGCTTAGGAATCCCGGGGTTTGCCCGCAGAAAAGCAAAACAGCCAAAGAAGCAGAAGCCCGCAGTGCTGACCAAGAGTTCACACCGAAGGCAGGCAGCTTCCAGACTAAACGCTGAGCACACCAGGCAGCCCCCGGGTGTCCCAACCCCCAGGTGACAAAAGGGGTGGCCAGTCCCACCCCGCCTCTGTGGCCAGCTCTTTTGTTTTCCTTTAAGTATCCAGCGGTTTGTCCCCTAGCAACTAGTATGGGTAAAATTCTTTAAGAGAAAAAACAGGCTAAAATCCTAAACCCCAACACCATGTAATTTCAGTTGGACTGAGCAATAGTTTTTGCACAGCTCCACCGATTCCATGAGTATTTCAGATCTTTAATGAACCCTGAAAAACATGATGGGAAGTCTTGAGACACAGCTGTTCCAGTGACTGCAAGGCAGCAGAGACACAACAACAAGTACGGTGCCTTCAGAAGAGCTGGTGAGAAGATGAAAGGAGGGAAAGAAGAGCGCATCCTTTAGAGAGATCAAGTCAAAGGCACGTTAAGGAAGCATGAAAAGGGTATCCACAACTTCTTCATCCTCTGAAAATGCTTGTACATCGTGAAGCCCAGTGACAACACGAGAGGACTGACTGCTGCATCCTGCCAACATCTGGTACCAACAGCACCTCTGCTGCTGCAGCTCAGAGCTACATCAACAAGGAAGACAATTCTGCTCTCCTGGAACTGCTGTTTGGTCCCCCCACACTCACTGTCTCCTCTCCAGCACAGCTCCACGTGCATGCAGGGCACTGGGAACAGGAACTGAGGCAGGTAAAGCACAGCTGCTGCACACGTCTGCTCTGTGAACACCCACCTGTATCCTGAGCATGCTTGGGACGTGAAGCCACACTGGCGATGGTTCGGCACCACAGACCATGCTCTGCTGGACTTCTATACCACTTGATTTCATCACACGGGTTAAAACTCACTTTGGGAAAACATGCCAGCATAGCAGCAACAGTTTATAATCCTGTTAGCAAAAATGCCCAGGCTCGTGCCGGGGCCTCACTCATACCCCATCCCCCAACATACAGGACCCAGCTAAGTGCCCATGTGCAGCACAGCATCCTCTGTGCTTTATTGCCCAGCCACTTTTATTTCACCCAAATGAAAAATAAAAACCCATTACTAAGCAAAAGTCTTGAGAATTTTTATGAGATTGTAATGCTTCCAATTTATGTTGAAAAAGCCCCAAATCCTCAAGCTGTCTGTCGCTGCTCCAGCCAGGGACACGGGAGATGATGCTGACGCAGCGCAGCACAAGCGATCAGAGAGGGAAATGCTACTCTGACGGGGTGCTATCAAAAAGAAATGGGAAGGGTTTCCTCTTGTTTAGGGCATAATGGAAAACCGAGGCAAAAAAATACAGAACAAACACTAAATTTCTGCAGGACAGTGACAGATGTAATGTAAAATGTTTTAAGTGATTTTTAGGTCTCGATATTTTCTGCCCACAGCTTTCAGACAAGATGTATTTTAGGAAGGGAACGCTCAGGGGGCATCAAGCATCAGTGCAGACATTCATAGTAACAAACTGCTGAATATTCAAGTGTATCAAAAGGAAGAATTCAGGAAAAAACAGAGTAAAGAGGGAATATTGCAAAAACCTTTGACATTCCATCAGTGCTTACACATACTCTGCAAGGCACAGCTGGTGCACACAGACCAGCAGGAACGGCAACTAAAGAGCACTACCCAAATACTGCCCACCACCAGTGCACCCTCAGTATCTCCCACTTGCTCCTTCTGTGACAGACATTCTGCCTGGTTATTACACCTGGCATGACTGCCAGTGTCCCTGACCTTCCCCTGCCATTTCCTACCCCTCAGGAAAGCATCCCATGACTGCCATGGCTGCTGGGAGCATCCTGTGAGTGTGTGAGCAATAAAGATGAAATGCACTTTCCCCGCAGGCTCTCAGAGAACTGGATTATCACATTTCAGCAATTACTGCGAATACTGGATTTACAACAGGGCTCTGTGGGGCTCTGGTGTGTCCCCGTGCCTGCCTAGCTCAGCCTGCATCCCAGTCTGCTTCCTTGGCTCACCTGCCAGAACAGTGCCACTGACACTCTTATGCACCAATTCTGAATTATTCAGCGAGCAGTTAATGCATGTGCAATGTGAAACAGCTCTCTGCCGACAGACCTCTCTCCAAGGCTTGTTAGTATTAATTTGTTCAACTGGCCAAGAGGTCTAAATTTACAAGTTTTTAGCATGATCCTACAGCATGATCCTATAGTTTATGTACTTCTTAATTAAGAAAAAGGACAACACTTTTCAAAAATGTATTCCCTCCCATCCCATAGCACCTAAACACCAGCACTAAAGAAGACATCAGCACCTGCTACAGGCAGGGTGGAACACGATGAGCATCCAACGAGCTCAGCATCTCCAGCTGCACAGCACAGGAGTGGGAGTGAGCAAGGGGCCCATCGCTGCCGATGGGTGAAGGCAAGAGCCTGCCTCCATAACCCTGGCAAGCAGCAGCCCATCCGGAAGCCTGGCAGCCAGATTAATTTTCAGTTCCCGGGGTGCCAATTTCCAGTGCACAGAAGGGAATGCTGCATTTTCCTGCTCAGCTGTGCCAATGTTTGAATTTCATCCGTGTCTGAGAATCCACATTTTCCCTCCATTAGTCAGTACGAGTACAAACAGGGGGTTTTCTTCTTCTTTTTCCAGTGACACAAAATCTGGTACTACGCTGAAGGTCTAACAGAGGCAGCCTGAGTCCTGCCAGTGACAAACCAACACACTCAGGGCCACAGCTGCGCCAAAGCCTCTGCAGGAGGCTGGGGCCTGCCATCACCCACATCTCAAAAAAGGTTTCGGCAGCTCTGCTCCACACTCAGTGAACTGTGGACAGCCAAGGCTCTGCATCTTCTCAGAAGAGAACAGATAATGTAAAACAGTAAAAACTGAAGTACTACTGAGGAGCTCTCCCAAGCAACCTGTGAAGAGGCCACCCGGGTCCTCATCCCCATCTTCTCTGCCTGTCACTCACAGCATGATCTCACATTTCTAGAGATGAGAAAATCAAAAGAAAGATACGAGAACCAAATGTAGGAAACCATCACCTTGGGCATGTTACCTTCACTCAGGCCCAAGAGTGAGTGTCCAAGACAGCATCCATGCAAGAAGCTGCCAGCACCCAGGGCTGGACCATCTCCGGCAGGAACACGCCAATGCTGGCTTGGCAATTACAACACTTATTACAAACATGAAAGGTCTTTGGGGTAAGGCATCATTTAAAATTCATTATCAAGAAAGCTTGAAATGTCTCAAAAATGTGAAACCCCTTCAGAAGAGAGAGGAGGTGCAGGCCCCATGCAGCAGACCCCAGCCACTGCCACCAGCACCACGGTCTCTGCAGCACAAGAACTTCTAGCAGAGACCCAGAAAACCGCATTGTGCAGCTGACTGGTTCTCATTTCTCATCCCTCTGACCAGTCTGTAGGGAGCAGGCACATCATGTCAATCATAAATGACAACAGAAAGTTTTTTGAGTAAGAAATCAGATGCCACCATATAATTAATGGCTATGGCGCCATGTAAATGCATGAGAAAGGCTGTGAAGTCCCTGTGGCTGGTTTGAGTCCTGGCCTTTATGCTGCAAATGCAAGGCAGAAAAGATCAAGAACAATTGCATGGGGAACTTTAATCGATATCTAACCTGACAATAGGATTTGGAGGAAGATCATCCCATAAAACATAGGCAGCATTGCAGACTAATTGTATTTACTCCCCACTGAGCAGAGACTCACAGACAGAGCACTGCATGTCGCAGGAAGGTGCTGAATGTCTCCCCAAAACAGGGAAAGTCACCCATGTGCCTCTGTGAACTATAAAGCCAAATATGTAGCTGGAGGTTAATGTTATACATTGCCCTGGTACACCTATTTTTGAATATCAAACTCATTTACCAGGGCTGTTGAAGTTAAAGCTTCTGAGGGGATGCACAAAACACCTTCTCTCTCTCTGGTGTCACTGCTCCTGAATTCACCATGGAGCTGAATACAAACACTGTGCAGACGATAGAAAAGCGCCATCTATTCTTGGCCAGCTCCTTTCTGCCGGCTGCATAACCTTGAGCGCATGACTGAAGGATGCCCGTTTATGCCTGGGAGATGCTGCCATGAATCACAGACCCCTCTTCCTCCCACAGCGAAGGCACAGCGTGTCCTTGTTGAGGAATACCAGTCTACCACAGCCACAGTGAGACGTCCTGCAGCACATTTTATAAATAGACTTCTAAGAAATGTACTTCCCATCCACTCCTCTTGATAAAAAGTGATTACCAGAGCAAAGAAAAGGACTAAACATCGATGCACATCCTGTGAACGTGATGGGGCCAGACCCCGGGGAACAGCTCAGAGTTCCTACAGTGCTGCAGTTCAACCCATCAGGGAGATGCTGGCTAAGTGCCACAGCAGCCAGGGCCAGCAACACTTCTAGAGAGCACATTGCAACAAGAAAAAGTAACAGAAAGCTCACAAATGAAGAGAAGTGACCTATGGGGGCAGGAGCTCTCGAGGGGGACAAGCACAGCCCGGGCAGCCCGTAAAAGAACAGGATCGATGCAGTCACGCTGTGTTTTCAGGAGCCACAATTCTCCTCTGTAAGGTGCAGTGCTGCTTCCACCACTGCAGACAAGCATCTCCTCTTTCCTTGCATGCAGCATTTACATGCCGCGGATGCAAATGGAGCTGAGAGCACACAGGTAGCACAGAGGAGGGGGACATCTGGCACATGTTCCCTTCGATTATGTCCATGGTATGGGCACCATCCTCTGTGGGTTGTGAGGGATCTGTCCTGCCCCAGTGACAGCAGCAGTGTCTTCTTTTTTAATACGGAAGTGCAGTTGCAAAACCAGGGAAAAACAGGAATTATTTCCCATTTGCTTCTAGAAACAGATGTCACTTTCCTCAAACTTGTTTGTTTTCAGGACCACAGGAGTTTAAAACAATATTATTACAATATGTGTCAAGTGCCATTTCCTAACAAAAGAAAACAAATTGCTTCCACTTTGTACACCATAGTAACCAGTCAAGAATGTGAACAGCTCCTCAAAGCTGGGGTCAGCAAATAGCCCCCGGACAAACTCCCACACATGATCCTGAGATCACCCCCACAGCCCCGGAGAAGCTGCCCAAACCCTGTGTAAGTAAGAGGAAAACTTAGCTTGACTCCTCCTGGGACTTTGCTGTTCCCACGACAGCCAAAAGAAAGATCATTGAGTGACTCCAAAATACTCCCTGGAGACTAAACATCTCACTGGAGGAAAGCAGATCCACTGCAGGGGCCAGCTCCAAGGTTCACCCCAAATTCAAACACAGCCCCAGGGTTCTCCTCAAAGTCAAGCACAGCCCAAGGCTGATCTCTCTCCCACACCATGGCATGCCTGTGCAGCATTCATTTCTCCAGCTCCTGCCTTGCTTCCGGATGGAACAACGCAACCAGAAACCTCCAGAAAGTCTCACTTGTGCCAATTCCATGTTTAGGGAATGTCTGAGCTGGTATCAGCTCTGTACTGCTACAGAAAATATATAATCCATCCAAACAGAGACATACAAGTAAGAAGACCCATTTCGCCTTCAGACAAACAAAATTCCCCAGGCAGTAAAACACAGAACGCTGACCCCCCCAGCAGCAGCTGAACGCAGCCGCAGCGGCTCAAACAGGTGACCCCAGAGACAGAACTCATCATCATCCTACCTGCAGAAGCCAGTAGCACCTTCTGTGAAACGTGGGGATGATGGAGGAATGGACATAGCAGCCATACAGGCACTGGGGACACAGAAAGAGAGAAAGCAGAGTCAGGTTAGTGGAGGAACCATCCCGAGAGGCTGCGCTGGGGATGGGGCATCAGCGCGTGACCCACGAATCGAGGACATTGTTCTGCTGTTGGTCTGGGGCTGGTGACACACAACACAGCACTGTGGCACCCCAAAGTAAGCACTGTAAGCATTGCTACAGGTCACAGAACCCCCTCCCTAACAGCCCCTGCTGTGCTACCTTCACCCAAGGGTGGCCACTCTGGAGTGGCCAGAGCAAACAGGGGCTCCCATGGTGCTCAGCACCCCGATACAGACAGGGCTGGTCTGGGGGCTGCCTTCAAATCTTTGCTCCATTGTGGTTTTATTTTTTGGCAAATACAACACATTCATCTCTTTTTCCATGGTTTATCTCTTGGGTATTTCAACTGAAAATGTTGTGTTTGTAAACTGAAAAAACTGCTGTCAGATATTTTAGACAGCAAAATGCCAAAATACAGTTTGTTTCTTTTCTTCTTTTTTTTTTTTTTTTTAATGAATTCTGCTTCTCTGATTAACTGAAATCAGCAAGACCGAGGAAATCTTTCTGCAGGAAAAACACCGCATTTCCAGTACGTTAAAACTTTTTGCTTGGAAACCAAGCCCAGTGCCAACCCAAACACACAAAACTGGTTTTAATTGCAAAGATCCTGAGTGCAGAAGGGTGCCCATGCTGCTGGACATGCACGTTTGGTGAGCACATGGGAGGCTGCCGCAGTCCCCCCTCCCCAGGATCACCGCTCACAAGGTCGGCCTGAATTAAACAGGATTTAAGGACTGGCTGCTATCACCGAGTTATTTTTAAAACACAAATGACAAAGATTAATAATGTTTTTAAAATGTGTCAAGGGTACATTCTACACGCTGAAATGCAGGGAGGAAAAACAGAGGAGGAAAAAAGCCCTGCAGAAATAATCCAAAGAAAAGCTTAACATTTAAATCCCTCCCCAGGGCTGGGGAACAGCTGCCCTGACAGTGACTCCTGGCACACGGCACCAGGGGCTGCATTGAAAGATCTGCAGTGTTCAGTTCTGCTGACTCAGAGCTGGTCCCCCCACCCCAGAAAGCAGCTTGGGAGGTGCAGCATCTCCCAGTCCAACCTGCTTCCCAGTGAGGATGGGAAAGCTGGTCTGGAGCCACTGGGGCAGCCTTCACAGCAGCCAGGGACATCCATAGCACCTTGTGAGATATGCATCAATCTATTCCAGCACCCCGTGACTTGCCTCCCACCCCAATTTGCTGTGGAGTCGATTGAAACTTCGCCCTGATTAAAACAAACCCTGCTGCTGGGCTCTGTGCAGCTCGTGGTGCACAGCAGGCAGGAGCACTGCCCTCCCTCTCCAGAGCTGTCTCGCAGATAATTCTAGAGCTGTCAATAATGAATCACACAAAAGCCTCCCACCTCCATGAAACTGGTTCTCAACATTTCAGCAAACTGTTAAAAAAAATCCTAACAGTTCACAGAATTCAAAAAGCACACAAAACACAGAAGGGACTTCTTAAATTTTTTTTCTTTTTTTTTCCCCATGCCGGTAGGACAAGGGAATCTGACTCTGGATGGATGTTTTGAGGCTGGATGTCCTAAGGTGGACAGCTGGGATGAAGAGGACCCGCACACTGAGCAAGCTCCTGGTCTCGGAGAGACGGCAGGGACTGTCCCCACAGGCACTGAGAGGTACCACAGCAGCAGAGAAACACTGCAGGGGTGAAACAGACCCTGGGAGCCCAGCACGTAGAGCGCAGGCAAAATGAGTGATGACAGCAATAAAAACTACATTAATTTTTGGATAAAAAGAAAAAGTTGAGGATATAAATACAAAGCTAGGAAATCTGTGTGTCATTGTTTTGGAGGATTTTCAAGATTAATGGGTTAAGCACTGGGGATGACACAAAATCTGCAGCCTGATGGCTCAGCACATGGGGGCTGTGGGAAGGTGGGGTGTAGGATGTTCCTACACTTGGATCAGCTGACCCCTGCCTTTGGCCCCGGGATGGCCCAGAGCTGCCAAGCACGCAGCCAGCTCAGCACCTCCCTGCAACTAATGAGGAGAGTGGAATTACCACCCTGCCTGGCCAGAGCAGACAGGTAACCAGTAATGCCTTTAGCTAAAGCAGTCTTTAAAATGAATTCTTGCTCAAAACAGGCAAAGGGAGTTTCATTGGCTGGGTTTTCTTTTATTTTTCTAATTATTTTTTTAGTGGGAAGGTAAAAGCTGCAGAGGCCTGTGTGTCTGTGGAGATGTTAATGCCAGGCTGGGCGCTCAGCCAATGCATTAAGTGAAATCGAATTCCTGAAACCAGCTTTAATCAGCAGATTTTTAAGGTTAGAACGACTCTCTCCTCTGCAAGGCTTGCCAAGGTTAATTCTGTCCTGAGCAGGCTGAATTAATGGGCTGGACAGGGGAGAACATTTTTTTTCATGATTCTCTTTTAAGTTTACAAAATCTCCAGGAGAAGAGAAAAGGCATTTCTGAGCTGTCTGAGGAGAAACACCACCTCAGCAGCTCATTGACTGCTGTGTGGAGAACACAGAGGGGGCCGGCATCAGCCTGACCCCGGAGGAGCCCTGGGCAGCACCGGCTGAGGGACACCAGGCTGTGGGGATGCTCTGACCCGCTGCTGGGTGCCCATGGTGGTGGCCCTGTGCTCCCATCCCTATCAGGGAATGTGTCTTTGGCCCTGGAGATGACCCCGTGCGTGTGGCCAAGGATGCTCTGAGCACAGACCGTGTCCTGCCGCCGTGGGGGATCCCTCCTGCACAGCTCCCCACGATGAGACCCCCACACCTGCCCCAGGAGCCAGCTACAGGCACTTTCTGCACAGCCCGCACACTGCTGCTGGAGGGTCCAGCCCTGCCAGCTCTGCTGCAGCTCACTCCTTTATAATTCCAGGGGTAATTAAAGAGAAAAGGCCTTCTCTGGGCAGCAGGGGAGAGTGTGCAATTACAGCTGCCTGCCCTGCCATTTGTATGCAGTGCACATCTGGCATTACCAAACTTCTGAAAACTGGAGGAAGGGAGGGGGAATATAAAATCAAATTATTAGTGGATTTTTTTTATCCTGAGCTCCTTAAAGTGATTGTGGCTTATTTAAAAATAATGCAATAATGCTGAGGTGTTCTTCCTTAACAAGCATACCTTGGGAATGGAAACAAGAAAGCAGGAGAATCAAAAATTCAAGATAGGGTTGGACAGGCTTTGAAATTCTTCTCCCTAGTGGGTTACATGAGTGGATATTTAAAAAAACCTAAAAACCGCCTAGATTTTGTTCAGATTTTCACACTGAATTCCCAATTCCCTTAATAAGAAGCTAAATCAATCTTTAGAGAACAAATCACGTAAGACCTATGGCTGTACATTATTAAAATATACTTGAGTAATTTTCTGGTGGTAAGGCTTCAACTTCCAACACCCTGGCTGTCTCTGGACACCAGGAGCAGGACCTGTGCAGGTTATTGGGGGAAAAGGACCGTGCCCTCTGCTCCTGGCTCCGTGGTGGTGTTGGGCAACGTGCTCAGCCCAGCAGCTGATCGGCTCCCTGGTACATCCCCGTGCTGCTGGGATCTCCCTCTGTAATTACTGACCATTTCAGAGCTTCCTCACCAATATCCATAAGGGAGCAGCACACTGCTGGCAGTAGCAGCACTGCTGCCATGGATCAAACCTCCCTGGGAAGCCAAAAGAGGCGTTGGCTTCATTCCTCTCATCATCCAGATGACAGGGCACAGGTCTCCTGAAGCAGTGGCTGTATCTGAGCCCAACCACGCTCTGCTCTCACACTCGCCTGCTATAACCAGCACACACTGGGAAGGAGCAGCGGCCGTGCAGCACATACGGATTCACAGGCATGGAAGGGAAACTGGAAAAGCAGCCTGTACGTGCTCAGACGTATGTGCTTCAATGCAGCAACCTGTGTTTGGGTGACACAGTCAAAATGCAATTATAAACCCTACTCTCCCATCCCTATCATGATATATAGAATCATTCTGTGATTTTATCACAGATATTTCCATAATCTGTTCCTATAGAACCACTGCTATCCCATTATTTTCACCAACTTTTCCATATCCCAGCAGAGACACCATCCAATCTTTGGGAAACCGATTCCTCTGGATGTCATAAAAATCATGACCAGAGGAATTTGTCAGCTATTTGTAGTGATACATTTGTTTACATGTAGGAGCGACTGTCCATCTGTTTCTGTAACCAGCACCCACAAAAATCTCTGCTGATCTCTGAGAGGGCAGAGCCCAGCTAAAAAAGCGAGGCAGCTGAAAACTGGGCTTTTTGGCCACCAAATTAGCAACCACTGGGGAAACCCCTCAAATTTTGTGTGTCACCTCTCTTCTCGAACAGACCAGAAGTGAGCGCCTTCTGAGATTGGGTTATCTTGCAAGAGATGGTCCTTCCTTCAGGACAGGGATGCTGAAGCCACAGCCACATTCCAAATCCATTCAAATGTCAGATGAGGCTCGCCCCTGTCAGCTGCGGGAACTGCGGGAGCTGGGAGACAGCGGCGGCTCCCGCCCACTCCATTAATCAGGATTCAGCGAGAAAAGCCAATGTGCTGCTATAAACCCCCTGACTCGCTGCCAGCACCACGCGCAGGGAGCCACGTGCCATCAATCTTCCCTTGTCCTCCCGCAGCAGCGAGACGCAGCCGGGGGGCACTGACGGGGCTCGGCCAGGCGGGCGGAGGAGCAGCCTTGTGGCAGCTCGCGTAGGGCACAGCAAGGCACGGGCACGCTGAGCAGGCAGGGAGGCGACAAGAGAGCTCAACATTTCCCCGTGCACATTGGCCCCAGTTCAGCTTCTTAAAACGGTAAACAGGGAGGAGAAACCACGTCTGAACCCTGGGGAATCCCAGGGCCAGAAGGCTGCCGCCAGAGCTCTTATTCTGACTTAAGAAGTGTCATAATATAGGAAGGCATCCAAAATTTCCCATTACTGTTGCAAATCAAAACTAAAACGCTGGTAAACGTGTTTTCTCACTCATCTTGGAGAAACACAGATATTAGACAGGTTTGGATTTTCCTCTGACGTTCATAAATAGTAACTTTGATTCAGCAAAGCACAAAACCACGTGCTCGGATCTCAGCCTGGGCTGAGCTGCGCTGCTGGCAAGGTTCGCCTTTTATCGATGTCAACAGAACTTAAGCAATTGCTTACGGTTTGCCAGGTTGGGCAAGGAGTCCCTGGTACTGACAGCAGATTCCAAAAACATTCTTAACATTTCTAGGCAGCTGCAAAACCCAGAGAACCTGACCCTTCACTTTTCAGCTGTGGCACCACAGCGCTGTGCAGCCCCGGGCACTGCCCACTGTGCAGGCACTCAGTCTGGTGAAGGGATTTTGGGTTTAGTCCTGTCAGCTCTTTCGCTGACACATTTCAAAGCCCCCATATGCCCTCGATGCCACTGGCAGCCATACCCAGATAATAGTTCCTGGATTGAGCGAGGGCTCTCACATGATGGCTGATCAAGGGAGGAGAGGTTACACAGCCTGTGCATTGCAGGACTTTGTCATTTCTGGTGGCTTTTGTTAACAAATATTGTTCTGTTTACCTCGGGACTCGTTAGAAAGCAATTTTTGAAATGTTCAATATTTAATGAAATATTTAAATGTTTAATGGGTTCTTTTTCAAACCCTGTTTTCCCTCTGTGGGGTTCTGAAGTCTCTGCAAGGATTGCAAGGTTTTAACTTTCTCACTGTTAGAAGTGAATCCTCTAATGACACTGGCTTAACGACAGAAATTGGCGTATGTGGGGACTGATGCTTCCACAGGCAGCAACACCCACTGCCCGGCCCACTGCAGGATCATTGGTATGCATCCCCACACCCCCACTGCAGTGCCTGCCTCTTCATAAATGCATATTTCTTTATTAATACAGGGATACTTTAATCTCAGTCTAATTTTACCTTTAGGGAAGCTCTATCCCGAGACTGCCAGGAGCTCAGACCCTCCAGATGCAGTGGTGTGATTTGTATTCAAAGCAGCAGGTCTATCTGTCAACATGTTTGTCTCCCTTCTCTGCCAGCTCTTATTTATAATCCCATTCAGATTAATGAATGACAGTAGTTCTCATCACAAGAAATTTGATTAATCAATTTAAGTGCTTAATCACCCTGGCCTGGGTGAAAAGCGTATTGGAGGGATGCTGTCTGGATAGGGGCAGAGTTGTGAAATGTAGGAGGAAAACATCATCACTTTCCCTCGGGAACAATTCGAGCCAGGAGTGTGCACTGGATCCTTGACGGGATTACGAGCTTTCCAAGAGCTCAAAATTTCCTTAGGGCCAGCAGTCATGGCCAATTAGTAATGAAATCTCCTTTTCAACCCACCTCCTGATCTGACACAAAAGGCTTCACACTATCCACCTCACTCCCTGCTACCCGCGTCGCTCAAACTGAACCCAAAAACTGTCAATCATCAAACCCCCTGCAGGGTGATGACCAGGATAACACATCTGGGCATCCTGCAGCATCCCACTCCCCATGAGTCCTGCCCATCGCTTTCCTGTACCTCAAAGACTCTCACAGCCTGGCTGTGTCACCAGCTTGAATACTCCAGAATAATCTCCAGGGTCTCCTGGAGACCTGGGAGATATTTCAGGTGATGGATAGGAGCAGAATCACTGATTTGTAGGAGAGAGGCCACACAGTGTGAGCACTACCTGCAGGTGCTCTTGCAGATACTGTGAATGACATGATAAACACAAAAAAACCTGGTAACTCAGCTCCAAGCTGGCTGTGCTCAGCCAGGTATGCAAGATATGGGAATTTTCCCTGGGAAGGATTCCCACATTCACCTCCATTACCTATACTCAAAGGGACTCGGAGGCAGGTGACCTGTTTGGACCTGGGCACAAACAGGGCAGCACGAGCTCTGCGGACAGACTGCCTGATGGCACCTGTGTGCAAGGGATCACTGAGAGCAGATCTGGGTGACATGCTTCACATGAGAGCCAGGCTCCCATACTTTCAGGTAAGGGAAGAGTATTCCCAACATCTCTGATGTGAGTGGGTAGTTAGTAAGAGGAAAAGTGGTACAAGAGGCTGCTCCGACTTCACAGGCCCGTGTTCTAAACCAACACTGCCCGGGTGGTTCTCCAGTGAGAAACAACCAACCTACAGGACAGGCACTACCTGGGTCCCTACACACCATCAACCCCCGCAGTCTCCTCAGCCTGTGCCACCCCACGCCACGTGCAAGGGCTCCCTGACTGTCACCACACAGTGAGAAGAACCATGAGCTGGAAAATCGTGGAACATACTAATGTCACACTGAAATATGACACAATCCACAGAAGTATTTTATATTTATTCTCTTTTAGAAATGCTAGAAAGACAATATAATGAGAACACTGCAAACAAGTCAAGCGTTTTCCTCCTAATCTGGCAATAAAAATGTCAAAGAAATGCCTAAAATCCTAATAGGAGAACAAAAAAATAATGGGCTGGGCTATAACAAGGATTTAGCTGCAACTTTACTTGAAGGCTTTAATCATGTCTCCTACAACATCAATGGAAAATCAGATACAAAGCTGCATGAACCATTAATGTCTGTGTTGGTTGCCTCAGCTGCTGGGGGGCTGAGACTGAATGGATCAGGCAGAGGCTAATGAAGACAGGTTGAGGTCAAAATACCTTTATATCTGGGGAAACTTTGCACACAAAAAGGATTACTGAGCTGGTCTTGGTGGAGACTTGATTAAGGTAGCAGACACTGTGATGAGAGCAGCACCACATCTCCAGCCCAGCTGCCTCCACTGTGGTCATCACAAGAAGGCTGCACCCAAGTGGGAAATCTGGTTATTATCTGTCTGATTCTCTTTTTTGGGAAAAAAAAAAAGACCATCACAGCATGGGGGAACCAGACAAAATGTGACAGTGCCCTGGGGAAATGCAGGCTGAGGTGGTATTTTTGCAGACACACGATAGAAACAAGCCACATCTGGAACAATCCCACAGCGTGCGGGGCATGAGCACGATCGCGCGAGGGACATTTGTCTGACATGTTCGCTGTCTGTCTGACACGGGTAAATAGGGACAAGTTTAACAAATCCAACTTATAGGAAATATATAAATATCTAAGAGAACTTTAGGGAGCTATTAATTATACACGCAGTTTTATCTTGGATTGATTTTGTGCTGGAATGGACAAGAAGCCTTTGCTGGGATCTTTTTTTGGCAACCTCCCTTGGGCAAAATCGGCCCTGAAGCTATCTGCAGACATCCCACACTGCAGAGGGCTCAGGTTCTGGGTCCTGTTCTCTTTGCTCCACTGGCTTACAATTAAGAGCATTAGGTGCTGCAGTGAGTGACTCCATGACCAGCCCATGTCCATCCCTCATTTCAGGCTCTTTGCAAAGGTGACACAGTTGCACTGCAGCTCCAGACAGCCTGAGCAGACAGCACAGGACTGTGGATTGGCTGGGTGCTCCAGACAGGGAGCTGCCAGTGGAAGCTGATACTCCCTTCCCATTTCAGGAGGCCATTTAAGGTCTTCAGCAGCTCCTGAATTCTGAAAATTGAATCCAAGTGCACAGAAAACTCAAAAGGACCTGACTTTCAAACCTCCTTCCAGAGAATCCCTTTATTAAAAAGCATTTACACAACCTAAAACAAATTATTATGTATGCCAATACTAAATCTTCCCGTTCTGATTTAAAATCCTTACAGTTTCACTATTGCTCACAAGCAGTGGCAGGAGCTACAGTAAGCAGGCATTTGTCTTTCTGGACAAGGTGTTGCAGAAATACTAAGTTTACACTGCTTACAACCAACTTATCAATATTTCATTCTTGTCCCAAAAACCCAAACAGAAAAGCCTTAATTTCTCAAGATTACTGCACCAAAATTTACTGAAGTGCACCACCAGCAAATAGCTGAGTGTTTCTGACGTTCAATAAGCAGTGAAAAGGTCAACTTTTTACTTGCATTAATTTTTTATCAGAGAATGGAAATCTCATTTTCGTGACAGATAATGAACATTGGAAGAGATCTGCTATGGCAAGATACACAAGATCGGGGTACTCTCCATATGAACAGTGGAGGAACCTCAGAGCCCTTCCTGGTGCCTACCTGAGGTGACATTAGCACTGGGATTTACCTGAAGTGGCATTATCGCTGGGACTTTGCCTTCTGAAGAGCCCTTCAGGGCTATTTAACAGTTATGTCACTTGGACAGCTGAGGAAGGAAAATACAACTCTAAACACAAAAGCAAGTATCTCCCATATGCCCTGAGACATTCTGGAGGGTAGAAGCAGAGATGGCAAGCTAAGAGCAAATTTTCTTCTTGTAAAATAATAGTGATTTCTATCACTGGCATTCAAGTACAGCTATCCAAAGAGGATCTGTCTACACATTGCCAACTGCATTTGCATTCTCTTGGGAATGGGACTAGGAGGCGGTGGCATCATAGACCTTGGGTCTGGACCATCCCACTCCTCCTACCTTTTGGGTCATTTCACCTGGGGCAGAAAGGCTACAGGGCTGCCCTGCCAAGAGCTGTTCCTGCACTCATCTGCGTGGACTGTCCTCCAAGAGACACCTGGAGTCCTGCCATGTACAGGACACCAGCCACCACCTGGCCCCGAGACCTTCGACTCCACTGTGCCAGGACCCTGTACCTGCTCCTGCACTGCCCCAGCTGCAACCACAGTGCTCGGACACCACTGCAGAGGTGCAGCCCCTGGGGACATCACCTGCCACGTCTCCTGCACACAAACTGACCCGAAGGGATTTACCTTCGATTTAACTGACTTGTCACCAGCATTCAATAACAGACTTGGGGGGCTTTGCTGATTAATTAGGTGCAAGGCTTCACACAAATTAATCGTAATGGGAGCTCTAACATCCCCCTCCAACCTTTTGTACTTTTTAGCTAAGAAGCTGAAAATGCCCACAAAGAACATGAGTGGAATTGCAGGTTCTTTAGCGGTTGATGAGGGTTGAAAAGTCTCCCACATCTGCATCACTGGAGGTCACCCAGTCCCCACTGCATGGAGAGTGATGGTGGCAGCAGGGCAGTGCCCAGCTCCACCACAGCCTCCTCCAGCTCTGCCCCAGCTGCAGGGTCCCACCATGCCACAGCCTCTGGTGGCAGCACACAGAGAAGGGGACCTGGCAGTCACAGAACATTGACAAATGAAAGTCAAGTGATTAGCTGGCAGGTTCAACAGTTTTGCTTCTAAAGTGCTTTCTGCATATTTTCTCAATAAAAGCAAGACAGCGCTGATGAGCTATATGACAAAACAGAACGCTGAATCATTTTTAGTACATCACCTCTTCTCATGCAGAGGGAATCTTCCGTCTTCCCCATCACAGCCAATTAGAGCATTCACAACATTTCTTCAAGGCTGACAGTGATTGGAAAAGATCATGAGACTCATGAGAGAGTTCCACACTATGTCGTTAGATCTGTTCTCTCCATCCTCCTGGTTTTCGCGTGTCTTATTGGCAATGGCAGAGCAGCATTTTGCTCAACCCAGACAATTTTTTCCTTGACTGCCAGTACGAAGTGCAGCTTTGCTGATGTCAACAGAAAAGATGGTTTTCTCTCAAAGCAGCAGGGGCATGTCTGGGGTGTGGAATCACGGCTCTGAGCCCTGTCCTCTGCTCCTGTAGGAAACAGCATCCTGGAAATTCTCTGTCCTTCTGCAGAGAAGGACATAGCTGGCTCAGGAAAGAAAACTGCTGGAGAATGGTGCTGAGCAAGAACTGAAATGTTATTTGAACATGAAATGACTATTTCGGCTTTTTTCAAGACTGAAATGGTGAAATGCCATCCTTTGAAAGGAGTCCCCTCTTATAAAACCTGGACCCGTACAGGGAAAACTTGAAACACTTTCCAAAATGTTTACTGGCTGAATCCAGCTAAAAAAGGAGATCAGTGCTCTCACGGGTAACTCAGTGTCCAGAGGTTCACAGTGCTGACAGATCATAAGAAGATTCACAGAGACACGTGTCAATTTAAACAGTGTTTGTTTCATTTTTGCAAGCAGAAGTTTTTCAGCATTTGGAAGAAAGGTGCAGACAGACACTCATGTGCTTGTTCACTGCCAAGAGAAAATGCTTTGCTGAGACTGAGCACTGGCTGCAGCACAAAATTGAACAGCAAGAGTCACTGAAACCAAGTTCAAGATTCAAGGAAAAGCAGAAGAAAACAGAAAATTCTGGGCTGCTTGCTTCCCAACCTCCCACTGACACCACAAAACTGTCATTAGAAATGAGTCCCACGGGCAGGCAGAAATCTGTTCCCTCGGCCACACAATCCATCATCTCTATCCAATACGCTGCCTGTAGGTTTACAAATCACAAGGAATTTACCAAGTGGCTTTCATAAGGAAAAGTGGACAATAAATCATCATCACACCAAAGCCACTCATGTAACACACAGCTTCATTTTCATGCCAAATTTCATAATTGGTAACCGTAAAAAACCACAAAACTTCCTCATCTGAGCAGTCTTCAAAAATAACAATACAGTATCAAGGATGGACATTAATTCAATTATTCATTTGTTTCTTCTTCTCTAATTCCATGCTGAACCTGAAAGGGCAGGAACTCGGCCCTTACCAGAGCCAAGGCTGCACTTTGCCCTAAAGAGCTTTTGAAAACAACTGGTTTTACTTGCATTAAGCACAAGGGTCTGAAGGACAGGGACAGTCCCTTTGGAACTCCTGCCACTGCTGTGCAGTGGCTACAGCACCTCCTCAAACTTTTGATAAATCCTCCTCTGAAATGGCAATTAACATCTTTTGCAGGTCACCCCACAAGATTAATTTTCCAAGCACAGATTAATGAAAACGCAGGCAGAAGTGTTTAGAAAATATTTTCCCTATTAATCTTCATCAGCAGCAGATTACCAGCAGGGCGGCTAATGAAGACATCGGCTCGTTAAGGTGAGAGCAGGCAGGGAGAAGGACGGGGCAGTTCTCCCAGGCACCATGAGCAGCTCTGTCACCACCATGTCCCAGTACACTGCAAATTCCACAGAGGAATGACTCAGGTTACCCCAAAACACTGACTGGGTCCTACCCATGTGCTGAAGGGCAGCTCAGAGGAGGGAACTGCCCAAGAACCACAGTCATCACAAACCCCTACAATCAACAGCTTCCAAGTTCCACAACAGGAGCACAGAAAAACACATTTAAAACCTTCAGCCCCTCCAAATGCTACTTCTGGTTGAAAGTTTACCCTTAGGACTGGGAGGCTCCTTTTCTACAGAACTTTTCCCTGCCACACACAAATCTCAAAGGGATAATTAATTGAATTGGATAGAGTCTGAAACTAACACAAAGACGATCCTGCAGAGCAAATCTGCCCCTGAAAGGAGCCCATGGTCACTGCAGAGCTCATGAATGATGGCTCTGGAAAGAGGATTGAGTGTGCCTACCTTCCTGAAGCTGGACTTTTTGACTCCCAGAACCCCTGTATTTCCCCAAATGAACAGACAATGTTTCATGTTTCTTTCTCTAACAACTGTGTCTCCTGCAGTTCAAGCAAACAACAGTTTCTTTCCTCATTATATTTTCTTTTACAGCATTAACCCTCTTTTAAATTGAAAACTGCAATTCTGCCCTTATCTTTCCAAGCTCATCAGTGGCAATGTTGCATTTTGATACAGTCTAGCTTAGAGCCTGGTTTGGGTTTAGAAGGAGTAAACGTGTCCGTTTACGTGCCTTGCCTCAGGGAAGGGAGCTCGCTCCTGCCTGGCTCACTACAGAATCAATCAAACCTGCACTTAATGGAAGGATGGGAAGGCAGTGGGAGGAGAAGCCAAAACCACATCCCCTGTCCTTTGTCAGCAGCACAAAGCTGCGCACTCCCGTACCCTTCAAAGCTCCTTGCAGGCGGGTGGTGAACCACTGCTGAGGCGCTGCGGGTGCTTCCTCCCGGCAGCTCACTCATCCTCCTCCTCTGCCGCCCGCACAGCCTTCGGACCCGCACCGAGGGCTCGTGCCAGCTCAGAACTGAAATAAACAGGACGACAGCTGAACGCAACGTTAGTGAAGGTGACCTTCAAACCTTTCTGGTGTTTAAATTCAGTGCGCACCCCTCGCAAATTAGCCATTGCCTGTTTAATATGAGGGATGCCACTTCACCATGCCAGTGTAGGCTTTATAAAATGAAAATATCATCGCTTTATGCCAAGGTTTGCTTGCAAGTCTAGTTTGTAATAAAAAGGTGTATCTCTAATGACGTCAAGGAAAAGAGAGGGATGGACCTGGGCTAAGGCTGGATCTGACCGTGACTGTCAAGACACCAACTCACCTCTCCCTTGCAGAGTAGGGGAGGCCCAGTAAGTATAAAGTTTAATGCTACCCTGTTTAATGATATTTTCACTTCAACCGGACTGTAAAATTAACTGAGAACTTACATAAAAAAAAGACTTTTATTTTATGCTGATCTTAACTAAGGAGGTATTACACTTGAGATCTGTTATATTAAAGGGGACTGAAATTGCTTGTATCAATTACTTTATTCTAAGTGGACAGACTTCTCGCAAAATATTGAAACTGTTTTGTGACTACAGAGGAGAAAACAGCCAAATCCTGGGTGGGAAGGGATCTCTGATCTGTGGCTGCTGCCTGTGCTGCATGGGGCAGCACTCACCTCCCCGTGTGTCAGGGGAGCTGCTGCAGACTCCAGACTCAACACATGGCATGGTCCCTACATGACCTTTGGTGGACCACGGGCCTTATTTTCTGCCACTGAAACAGTCTTCTTCAGGTTCTGCTACCTAAAGCAAAGGAAGGTGTGCTCCACTTGAGCCTGGTAACTTTGCTGTTTACCTTATCAGTAAATACATCTACCATGAGTGCAGTTCAAATAACAAAGCAACGAGCTCAGAGGAACCATCCTCAGCATCACCCAGACACTGAGCGAGTGGACATGTACAAAGAACTAAGGAGAAAACTGGTTAAGCAGAAAAGCAGCAAGAGCTCGAGCAAGTGGGAAGATCCATAGCCCCAAGGCAGTTCTGCACCAAACTGGCTGCTCCAGCGAGCAAAACACAGCTCCTAAAAGCTCATGCACTTCTCTAATGATCTCGCTGTGGAGTCTCTGATACAGCTCGGTGCTGCTACAGGTATGCAATTAATTACAGACCAGCTGTAATGCACTTTGCAAAGGAAAATTCTATTAAAATGTGATTATTAATTCTACAAAAACGTAATTATTAATTCCATTACTATTACTGCCAACGGCACAAACCCAGTTTTGAAATGTAAAACTCCCCTCAGGTAACTTTAAAGACACACAATAAATGGTGCAAGGAAACGGAGTATTTGGAGGGTCCTCAGGCCACTAAACTTACCAAGCACAATACAACCCAGCCAAAGACCCACGCTTGCACAATGGCATAGGCAGCTTTAGGAAGGCGCTTTTTTCTGCAGGTTGTGTGTTTTGTTGTAATCATCTTCGTCATCCTCTTTCCTCTTAACATACAAAAAGAGGCATTTTCAGTTGCAGAAGGTGCTGACTTTGTAAGATTGGGCTTACCAGTGAAATACGTGTCATCCCCCGTTTATACAACTGCACAGTGTTTATTTAAACACGAGCCAAAGCTCAGCTGTGTGAGGGGGACGAGCACATGGCAGCGCCAGCCATCCAGCTCCACTGCTGGCACCCACGAGCAGAACTGCTCTTTGTCATACACCCACAGCCAGGGAGGCTCCACGAAGCCAAGCCCTAAATTTAGAAGTCATCATCCCAAAGCTGTACATGAAACGATTCATCACGATGACAGCAGCAGCATGTGAAATGGAGTCATTTGGAGAATAATGCAGACAGGTATTTGCACAGCACGGTGGTGTTTGGAGTCTCAAGAGTACGGATTGTGTCACTTCAGAATGGGGTGGGGCTTTTCCAGGGTCCTGTGATGACTCTGCCACAAGGCTTAACCTCAAATAACATTTCAGCCTATCCTAACACACAACAAAAATCTAATTATGTTCTGGAGAGGAGAAAAAAAAAAAAAATAGTAGGAAGAAAAAGGCCCTCTCCTGCCCAGAGCAGCCCTGCTGTGGCGTTCAGCAGCACCAATGACTCCTGGCCACCGAGCCCAGCACTCTCACATGTGAACACCATGGGCATCCTCAGCGCTGGGCTCCCGCCTGCTTCTATCCTCATGAGTCCTGCAGCTGGCACCTGACTCCTGTAAGAAGGCTTGGACAAAGACTCAGGACTCCAAGACAAACAGGGACCATCTTGAATGTGCATTTACCTGCAGCCACTCTTGCTCTGGTCATTCCTGTGCCAACGCCAGCCCTCACTTTACGTGATTTTCATCTCCCCACTTTATTTCTTTGACATTTGTAGATGGAACAACTGCATCGCTTCCCAGCCCTGGTTTTGCCAGATTAAACAAGCTTTTTATTTCTGCTCATATAACAGCCCATTTTCCTGATCCGACCTGTCGTTTTCTGTTCTGCTCTGCACCAATGTCCCCTGAACACTGCCCTCCTCCATTGTATATAGAGTTGTAAATGACACAGTGCCACCTTGCTCATGGCCCCATCGTGCCCCACTGCTGCTGCTGTTCCCTCTGAAGCACCCAAAGGATTGCACATGCCATAAGAGCCATTAGCACACGCTGTCTGAGGCTAAGGAACTGCAAATAACATTCAACAGTGTGTGCAAGCCACCCTAAATCGAGAGATGAGACCATTTTAGCTGCTCCAATGTGCAAAGTGTTGGTAAACACACGAAATTAAACTGAGCGTAGCTTTACCTGGCCTGCAAGCAGGACCTCCCCAGGCTGGGCAGAGGGAAATTAGAACACACCTCTGAGAATAAAAGTGATGTAAAAGCTAATCTCTCTCTTTCTCATCGCTGTATTCCCAGTTATGTGTTCATTATCTTCCATTAACGTATTGTGTCCTCTTCCTTAACTAATAAAACGTTTATCTCCAAGGAAATTCTGCAGAAAAGGCTAAATTTGCATATACATAATAGACATGTCAAAATGTAAGATGCGATGACTTGGTATTCCAGCTCCATGTGTTATACATGATTTGTATTAGTTTCCCTAAATTCCAGAACAACTCCACTGAATCCCATCCCTGCCAGTGGCTCTGTAGGACCAACTGCAGATCTGCTGCATTTACTGAGGATAAAACACTGAGTAGGAACTGCACATTTGGGCTGCACGTGTTTTGGGGCAATCACTCCCATAATCTAAAGACATCTAAATACATACAATCTAAATATTAGCTGCTTAATTGGGCTCTTCACGGAGGAAAAGCCAGGTGACAGTGAAGTATTAGGTGGGATAAAATCTGAAAAATGAATAGTGGGGAACTTTTGTTTCCCGAGGAGGAGGGAAGGCCTGGCGACAGGAGCACCAGAAGAACTGGAACACTGGTGGAACTGGCTGCCCCACACCACCTCACATCACTGCCTTAACCACCACTACAATGGCTCTGGGCGTGGGAGAGTCCCAAAGGAGAGGAATCTTTGCAGATAATCATCCACCACAATGGCTTTCTGTCAGAGCCAAAACAACCTGGAATGCTAAAGGTGAACTTCAGTTACAGATCTGTTGTGCATTTTGCTCCAGACTGTGATAAAAACTTCTTTCCCTGCCAACAGCAAAGTCTACCATGAATTTTTTTTTTCTGAAAACTATTTTTGAAAGCCCGCTTAGAAAGCAGATGTGCTCCAGGGGATAGGGAAGGCAGCGCCATATGCACGATGCAATACTGGGAGGCAGAGCTTAGGATATTGACATTATAAAACCCAAGCAGCAATGGGAAATAGTATTTTTACAAAGGTTACAAACAGGAATGCAAGGCCTAAGGGCAATTTTCCAGATGCTGCTCAGTAACACGGTATTGCACATTCCCTCTTTTCCAACCAGCGAGGCAAGGAGAGCCACACTGACCAGATGCTCACCAGGCTCCCTGGCCACGTGGTCAGTGTCCTGTCACCAAGAGCAGGCACATCCTTCCTTCCCTGGAAGGAAGCCTGGAAACAAGCTCCCAGGTGACGATTCCCCAGCACCAGGAGCATCATCCCATCCCACAGCTGAGCCATACTCCATTACATCCCCCCCACACCAATGGCTCCTGCAGTTCAGCTGCTGTTGTCTCTGCATCCATAAATCAACTTTATGGAATGCACCAATTCAGGAGCAGTGCAATAAAATACACCTGTATTATTGGAATATCAACTATGTTTGCAAAGAAACAGTTTTTTTCCCATGAGCTCCCCAGCCACCTCCCCCGGTTCTGCAGAGCTGAGCACAGAACAGGACAGAGGTGACTCTGCCCAGCACAGAAAGGTTGTTCACAGGCCCCCAGCCAGCTCCTCACACCCTGTGCTCTTCTGGGCATCAGCACTGAGGGGGGCAAACTGTGCACAACCCATGGTAAAATCCTGGATAACAGAGACTTCTCACATCCATATTTAAAATAAAAAAACCCCAAACTATTTCAAGTAGTCGGGCAAACATCACCCAGATGGCAAGTTTGCTGTATCCTTGCTGAAAAATACTATGCAGCCAACAAACCCATATGGCCAACCAGAGGAGCCACATAAAGATAACGATTTGCCTATACAGGCAAAATGTTAATGAATTAGGCCCAAAGTACATAAAAATCTGCTACCTGGTCCATTACACCTGTTTATGAAATCAATGCTTGTATTTATCTTAACATTTAGTAGTTCATAAAACACAGGATGGGCAGGCAGGGTCAATGCAAGGGTGCTGGCAAGAGGCCATCTCTGCAGCCCACTCTGCTTCCCGCACCCCAGCCTTTGCCCCCTTTCAGCTGGAAATGGGGTCTCAGAGTCTTCAAATTCCCCTGAAGGGGAAAGGGATAAGACATACGAGCAGATGGTCTATAAATAAGATTCTGGGAAAAATCTCAATGCCTGTGGATTTATCTCCTTTAAGAAGGTCAGCCCGTTCGCTGGAGGGTTATTAAGCTCTCTGCCACGTACGCACAGGCAGTAAAAGAGATGCAGAAAGGGCTGCATCACCTGAACCACTGACTCAAACGAATGCCAAACACTGACGCCTTCAAGGCTCTGCCATCGTCACCAGCTTCCCTATGGCTCTCATCCATGCAAGAGCCATTTCTGTTGTCTTCCAAGATGACACTGAGCTGAAAAAGACGTGGAGGAAGATAACAGCATGAATCTTCTATATTAGGATTAATCAATTAAGTGGCCATTACAGCAGGAACCGTCACGATGCTCGATGGCCAACAAGATCTGTATTTATGCCCTGCTGCCTGGAATCCCCACCAGCAATTTACACACCCCCACACACCGAGGCTTATCCCAAGCAGCCTGCTCCGGAAGGAGGGGTGAGCTGTCTGACAAACCACGGGCTTTGGGGAGGAAGGGGATTTTGGCCACCGCCAGCCACACGGCCGGCGCTCGGAGGTGCTGGCCGGATGCAGGTCACGGCAGCGGCTGCGACAAAAGGCTCACGCCGGGAGGGCTGTGCGTGCTGCTGCCGGCTCTGCGCCGAATTATGCCGGGTGCCCCCAGCCCGCGGGGAGCCCGCGTGGGAACCGCCGCAGTCGTTTCCACGGCAACGGCGCGATCCGAGGCAGGATTCCTTTCTCATCACTGAGATGGCTCAAGTATCCATTACGTTCCGCGGCGGGCTGAATAACAAACACGAACGCCAACAAATCAATGAGACGAGCAGGATTTTAAGCCCTGCAAAATGCTTGTTTTCTTCTGTATTCCCTGGAGCCCGAGGCTCCCCAGCCAAGTTAGAGCAAAGGGATTTCAAATTTGGCAAGAATCTAGGCAACAGATCCTCCTGAAGTGCAAATTGCCACAGTTCCACTGAAGTCAGCAGAGATATGACAATTTACACCCACTTAGGTTCTGCCACTGGGTAATTAGCACATTGCAAATAACTGGAAACAGATTCCCAAATAAGAACACTCTTAAGCTTGAAGCAAGAATGTTTAAATATAAAAAAAACCCTCCACAGTTTTTTCCAGGATTAAGGAAACTTGCAGGCTTCTCAGCTGGCTTCTTCTACTATATTACTGGATAAAGTAAAAAATTATCACTCTTTTTGTTCCCCTGATGACCCGGGTTGAAGCCACAGTCGTGTTATCAGCCTTGCTGTACCTGACTTATTTGGCTGGCACATCTCCCACCAGGCCCAGCCCAAACGCCCTTTCACTACCAACTCCCACCACATGCCAGGGACCCAGCATCCCAACCACTGGTTCCAGTCACGCTCAGGTTTTGTCATCTACCCAATTCTACAGACTTTTATTTCAAACACAGAGGTAACAATGCACATGTTGATCATTTGCAGGATGTAATATGCAAGTTCTGTATAATTTCTCTCTTAATCAATATCCAAAAAGGTCAAGCAGAACGAACCCTTCATTCTTTCACGTTGGGCTGACTGATCTAACATCAGTCCTGGGCAAAGCAGTGGAAAAATTGATATGAGATTCAATTAATAAGGAATTAAAGGATGTTTTAATGCATTTAATGCTCACCAACCTGGTTCCATGGGAAATAGCTCTTGTCAAACAAACCTGATTTCATTCCTTCAGGAGGTTCAAATTCTGGTTGACAAAGGCCACATATTTGGAAGGCACTTAAAATTTTCTATGGCATTTGACTCCGCACCAAACAGCATTCAGATGTTAAAAACACACACACATTTAATGGATTAAAAGCTGTCTAGCAGACAGATCTTGAAAGCAGCGGTCAACTGGGACCTATAATTGAATGGTGAGCTTCCAGAGAGGAGGCTGCACCCTGGGAAGCGATGACCCTGGAAGAGCCCAGGCTTTGGAATGGACAAATGGCTCAGCCCACAGGTGCAGGCAGCTGTGAAACCCAACTGCTGTTGTGTCGGCACTAACAGTGGAGACACGTGGTTGGTGAAGGTACCTGCAGCACAGCTGGACACAGATACCCACAGATCTCTTCCTTTGCCTGAGTGGTAACTGCCTGGCTCTGTCGCACTGGTTTGCCCAGGTAGAACAGTTATAAAGAGGGGCAACATCTAAAGTGGCACAGCAAGGATGCCTTTCCCTGTCCTTTTCCCAGGATATGGATTCTCCTTGCACCCATATGAGCTGTTACCTCACAGCAGAAGGTGCAGACCAGCCATGCATGCCTGAGGGCATCTCAGCCCTTACCCACTGACCATGTGCAGGCACTTCATCCATCAGCCCACATGTGAGCTCGATGGGGTGAGTCAACAAGGCAGAGACATCCAGCAGTAAGAGGTCTCCTGGGTCTGGTTCCTTCTGCCACCAGCAGCAGACACTGAAGGATTCCTGAGAGCTGGATGAGCTGTCCTGCCTGCAGCTGACCTGTGCCCTGCCCCATCCCTGCCCTGCGTAGTGACTCTGACCACAGCCTGCCTTTCTTCTCAGCAGGTTACTCCAAATGCCAGAAGTGCTGAGTCAGGGAAGTTTAATGTGATCGCTACACTTCAACAACAAACAAAGCCTCAAAAATGTCCCTGTGCTCACATGCCAGCAAGTCACTGGCTTTCTTATTTGCATGAAGAACCATCTGGAGGGAACACCAGTGGGGAGGGAGTGCAGGGCAGGGGATCCCTGGGAGATGAGAAGGACTGATGCTCTGAGGCAAGACTTGCCACATCTGCTCAGGCCCCAGCATCAGCCAGAAGACAGAAAGAAAGAAAGAAAGAAAGAGGAAGCCCCAAAGGTCCAAGGAAAGGGTTGTGTGGCCCCCAGGCACCAGCACTGAGACAGGATCTCTCTCCCACAGCCCTGTTCAGGGTGCAAGACTGCTCAGAAATCAAGCCTGCTTTAGTAATGTCTACAGCAGCTGATAACTCACTGTAAGGACCTGTGGCTGTAAGTAACATATGGGTTTTAACACCATCCAATGGGGAGTGAGAACTTGTCTTCCCAATGTCTGGTGTGCTGCTTCTCCTCACAGCAGAAACATCCTTCTTGTGGCCCTCCTCACAGCAGAGCCATCCCTTCTGTCCCCTCCTCACAGCAGAGCCATCCCTCCTGTGTCCCTCCTCACAGCAGAGCCATCCCTTCTGTCCCCTCCTCACAGCAGAGCCATCCCTCCTGTGTCCCTCCTCGCAGCAGAGTCATCCCTTCTGTCCCCTCCTCACAGCCAGGCTCATTATTAGCTGGGGAAGCAGAGGATGTCCGATGGCAAGGGGGGAATAAATCATTGTTCCCAGCTAAATGGAGTAGTGCGGATCTGCTGGAAACGCTGCCTTTACCAGCAGTGCAAATAATGGAGATTGCACGCGCCGGGGCCAAGGCAATGAGCCACCACACTATTGATGGGGCATTTGTACAACTCCAGGAGTTGTGCTCCACAGCCAGCTTTAACAAAAGCAGCATTGCTGTTCAGAGCCGAGGATTAATTCTGCTCCTCACCATGCACAGGTTTCCCCAGCCAGACCACAGAGAAGCTGAAGGACAAGCGGCTCTTGCCCGTGTCTCCCCCTCAGCCACTGCTGTGTTTCTGAGGGGTCTGTGTGTGTGTGTGAAGGAAGATCCTTAGAACACACTGGTAAACAAATATTCACAGAAATGCATTCTGTGTTTAATCTGGAGCTATTATCCACTGGCACACATGAAATAGAGCCATTACCATACTGGATCCATCCCCTCAGTTTAGCCTCAGTTCCTGCTCCTGACAGCCCCCAGCATGAGATACACTGGAAGGAGGTGAATGGCTTTTACACAAGACATCAGGAACTCCTGAAGGCATTAGCCAAAATCCTAAACAACCTTCCGTGCTGTAGCTACTTCACTGGCAGAGAGAATGAAATCTATGAGAAACATGATTTATCTACACAATTATAATTTACATTTTAATGAATGATGCTGCAACAAACATGCCAAAGTATCTCATCTGCAGCGTCTAATTCTATTGATGCCAGTCAGCATGTTCCACTGTTCACCATTTTTACTTGAAAATCCTGGCGCCGCTGGCTGTGTAACCTCTTTATTCCACTCCCCAGCTATCTGGCATCTGCATCTTTGCCAAATTAAAAAAAAGAAGCACCCAAGTGGTTGACAACCACTCCCCAGTGGGAACCGCAATGGGGCCAGTGACTGGAGAATTCCAAGAAAGCCATTCTGGTAGAATTCCCAAAAAGCCATGCATTCAGTAACAGGACAGAACACCTGAATGAACCCAGGGAGAGACTTACAGGCTTCATTCTCTGCAGTAGTTTGCAGAAAGTGCATAACAACATATTATTAGTGTATAAAGATGAAAGGCCTATAAATCTGTACAAGAAAGCCCAGAATCTCTACAAACAAAATACAATGAAAAACAAAATTACAGATGAAAACTAGGCATCAGCTGTGACAGTGCTTGCTCGAGTCACAAACAACAACAAGGATGTCAAACTGGTGCAATAATTCACTCTTCAGGTTTACTTTTTTAACCAAAGAACTGCAGCTTCTCATTGATTTTTTTAGCATATTTAAAAATAGATTAGTACATTACTGCAATTGTGGTGGGGGTTTTTAAGCGGATGAAGCATTATACATTACAGATACTCCAAGCCTTCAAAATTTTTAAAAATGTGACTTTTTAAGTAGTTGTACGCTTTAGTAGATAATTTTCTATGAAACAGAAAAGTCAAAGAGGCTTTTCCATTAAAAGCATCTCTGCCTTGATCCCACCTGCTCTGCACTGGAACCTTTTATTCCACTCTGTGTGTGTGCGCGCCTTTACAGAGATCCTGGAACCCTTGGGTTCAACTGAGCCTTATTACATTTTAAAGCCTTTGGATGGCAGCAGCAAAGTGTTCTGCACTATAAACCAGAACACAGCTGAGCTTTGATGGGTATGCTGCTTCTTTCTACCCCACAAAACACTTTCTAAATGCTATTAAAATTTAGCATACGCCATAATAACCAAGCTGCATTTTTTTCCACATTTAAGTCAATTGACTTTCAAGTTTTATCTTTCCACATACTTTGAATCAAATAAAGTTGTTTCTGCAGCTCAGGAGGAGGAGGATGTGGCTCATCTTGATGAGCAGCAGTTCCATGAGCAAAATTCTGGATAACCAAATAAAACTGCCAGTGGCCAGTAGACAAAGTAGAGAAGTTCTACATTTTCTGTCTTTTCCAGCTATTAGATTACTCCAGAGTGACAGGGAACACAGAAAGCTCCTGTCAGCGTATTCTCAGGGGAGGGAGACTGTGCAGGGAGGACAGGAGCAGGAGGATGCAGGCAAAGGTCACTTTTCACATAAACTGTAGGGGAACTGATACATGGTTGGGACCAAAAATAACTCCTGGAAATACGAATCCTGGTGCAGTAAGGGAAGGGAACCAGACAGCGGGGTCAGGGACCCCTGTCTCACCCGGCGGGACCCCGTGCTCCCACTTCATCCAGAGAGTTGAGCACTGCCCTAGCCTGGTTTCAAACACTTTTACATTTAACCAGACTGTGTTGCCCAAAAGGCAAATAATTCTGAAGGAATGTCAGTCAGGGAGGACTCTTCAACTGGAGCTATTGGAATCTGTCTCTAACATTACAAATATAATTACAAGCATCAGCCTGTGCTAATGAGTGGGAAGGGGAATGATTTGCATCCAAACTGCAGCCAAGTCAAAGCAAAAGATGCTTCTGAAAAAGGACCCAGCAAGGCACTGAGCTAGTAAATCCTGCCATTTAAAGTTTCAGATGATATGTAGGGAGTCATGCTAGGAGCTCCTCTTTCCAGCTGAGTCAGGATGCAGAGGCTAAAATGAGCCAAATCTGTTACCTTCAAAATAACCAACATGAAGGATGAAAAAAAACCCCACCACCCACCTCCAGCAGGAGCTGGGCCCTGTCCCACTACCCATGTGGGTGGAAGGAGGATATGGCTGGAAAGCTGCAGAGAAGAAACCATCAGACATTGGGACTAGGACTTACATAGACTGCAGGAAATTTACAGTAGGTAGAAAGAAGAAAACTCTTCCTCAACTCAGGCAGAACATCACGGAAGCCTCAGTGGCAGGGTGATTTATCATGTGTCAGACTCACCTCCCGGCCCAGTGATGGAAGTTTCATCATTTGGAACACTGGAGGTTCTGCACAACGTTAGGGAACACACCCCAGGGCATAACCCATCTTTGGCTCCAGCAGCAGGAGGAATCACCTGATAGATATTCCCTGCATCTGGTTTCTATGATTCAAAGCTATGGAATTACAAAGAAGTGAGGAAGAAAATGTTGCACAGATCACATTTGATTATCATTTCCTTCAGCTGATGGCACCGGTGCCACAGAGGGCGGTGGGAGCAAACTGGAACCACACTGTCCAGAGGGCCACTTACACCCCAGCCTGCGTGCTTTCCACAGGTACTTATTTATGAACAGCCTGAAAACCTGGGGCATTTATCTTCCAGTAACTTCCTCCCAAAGCAGGTGACCAGCCAGACACAATGCTTACCCCACAGTGACCAGAGCATGTGCTTGCTGTGACTTACTTGCTCACCCGCAGGCAGCCTCCTGCTGTGTGCTGGATTGGCTTCTATAGAGCGCACAAGTAAGCCCTTGCTTAAAATGCTCAGGAAACTCTTTCCCTGGATTTTGCCCCCTTTCTCAACCTTCCCACTTCCAGACAATATAGAAAGTGGGAAACACATCATCTATAAATCCAGGTTATGATCCAGCATCCCAGGGATGGTCTGAGAAACTCTTCCACCTCATGGGATTTGGGGATGCTTCCAAGCAGCTCTCCTTAGCCACACACAGTTGGCTTGGGGAAGGTTGTTTATAGTCACTGGCAGTTCCACAAACATCCATGATTTAGTTCCCCAAATATTTGTCTCCCATGAAAGTCGGGAACCTCTCAATTTTACAAGAGTTGTTACAAGTCAGACAAAAGCTATTAATAAAGTGTGAAACCTACAATATCCCCCAAGGGGGATGGAAAAAGAAATCAGCGCTGGAAGGAAAGATCAAGTGCTGCTCCAGTGACAGATGGTGCTCCACAAAAGGTCAACCCTTGGCTCATTCTGCTGCTCATTATTTATTAACAATCTTTCTGACATTGGCATTACTGCAAGAGTCCAGCGTTATGCAGATAATAAAACGCTATTTTATAGTCCAAGGTCTCCTGCAGGTACAGCAAAAAGTTTGCAAAGTGATTTCAGTGTTGCAGGGCACTTTTGAGGATGCCTGTGCCAGGAGAGCACAGCCAGCCTGCAAAGTAAAGATGAAATGGAAAAGTTTCACGGCTCACCTGCCTGGCCTCTCACTTACCCAGACTTTTCACCACCATTTCCCACATCTCACCCAGAACAAGACAGCCAGGGTCACGTATGCCACAGTCTTCACCGGCTGTAACAGCTCACAGGTTACATGTGCCAGAGTCTGACAGAAAACCTTCCCTATCCAGCTTCCCAACACCTGAGGACATTAACAGAGACTGCACTTCTCCTTCCACAGCAGCCACAAGGGCAGCAGGGAGAGGGAGTCAGCGGCCACGGCAGTGCAGCAGAGTGGGATAACTCCTCCCATCCGTAGCTGGGGAACAGCCCTTGTCATGCGATGAACGCACCAGGAGAATTCTGTGCTCCCCAACAACAGTCCCCTCTTTACTGGAGGAAAGAACATGCAATTGGTTTTTTCTCAGCTTCAGGTGTGAGCACTCAGGAAAAGGAGCTCAACAGGTCACTGCTACAAACTGCCCAGCCCAAGAGAACCTAGAAAGATCCCACTGGCAAAATAAGAGACAATTCTGTTGGAGTGAGCCCACTACTGCCTCCGAGGAATGATCAGCATAAGCATGATTATATCAATAAAAAATAAAAACATCATAAAAAGTAGTCGGGCAGAGATAAGTTTATGACTAATTATGAACAGCATGTCATGTCCTGACTCCTTGTAAAATAAAATGTAGTCCATTTTTACTATCTGCTTCCATGACTTCCAGATAACAGACACATTTACTTCCAAGGTCGTACCTTGTTTAACATGTCAAGAGTTTCAACCCCATGCAGCGAAACCACCAAAGGCTCCTGTATCCCACAGAACTGAAGTGAGCATGACTGTGTTTGATCCTCCTTATTGTGGCTTATCAGTAAATATCAACTGAAGTTCATTGTAGAGACAAGGTAAGTTCTACATATACATCTACAGGATTTATAAAGTCCCAAAATATTTAGGATATTTAGGTTTTTATCCAAGAACAACAGGAGCAAGCACCAGCAAAAAATAAATGCAAATCAGGTATTGATGTTGGCAGCGGTTTTGGAATCAGAGCTACAAGCAGGGTGGGGATTCGCATCAGTGACTCAAGTACCCAACCACTTTACTTTGACAATTTCAAAACGGTGATTTAACATTTGCACTATAGATGCAGACAAAAAACCTGCAGAATTCTCCCACCCAGATCCAGAGGGAGCTGCTGGCACTGCCTCTGTGGTGTGATACACTCAATGTGATTGACTCTGGATCAATGACACGGTGCTGGCAGCCAATACACTAGGTTTTCTGAACCCAGTGCCCTCCTGACAGGAGCCCTGCTTTGGCCATCCATACTGTTTTTTACTAAAATAAAGTCAGATCACTTGATCGGGAATGGAAAAACCTTTCATATTCTCCCCACACTAAACTCCAGCAATTTTCAGCACTTTGAATTTATGTCCAGAAAAAGTTTAATGAACTTTTAAAGGATTCCTGGGAAGAAGAAAGTAGTGGCAGGCATTATCTACGGGAACTGGCCCTCATGTAGTGCAAGGGTGAACCAAGAAATAAAAACAGGGTTCCTTGGGCAACTCAGAAAATGGCCCAAGGTATAACGAGATGAATGACAATCCTTGCAGCCTCCTAACGGAGCGACAGCCATGGGACGTTCCTCTTACTGCAAGCTTTTTAGAGCCCGGGTTCTGCTGACTGCGAATGTGAATGTGTATAAATAAACAAAGAGCACACTGGCAATGATGTTAAATGATGCTTCATATAATTATCACTATTCTGTGGTACCATTAACAGGCAAAAGCACAGAATCTTAATGACCAGGTTTGCATGGCAGCCTGGATTTGTTGTCTGACACCACGTGGCCGTAAAACCTCCCCATGAACACAGCTGCTGATGGCACAAGACCCACAGGCAGACGGCAAGAGTCTGTTTTAGCAACAGACAACCCATTTTGTGCATGAAACCAGCAGAGTTTTACTGCAGGAACCCGAAGTGAGACTTTCTCCATTTACCCAACAACCTGACAAGACCCAGGCTCTGGTCCAGCAGCTCTGTACTCCCTGCCCTCTGTGGGAATTCCCCATCCAGTGCAGACCAGGGTGCTCATGGACCAGGATGCTTGTGGCCAGGGCCTGTAAGACCAAGCTGGGTCTCCAGTGCCTCTGCCCTTACCTCAACTCTAACAACAAATCCAGTTATTTCAGAGTTCTTGAGATTCATGTGAGCAACTTGAAAGCTTCTCCACCAAGGCCAAGAGCTTCAGGCCAAATGTCTGAAGGTTTTTGTGGGCAGACTGCACACCACTTCTTGTTACAAGAGAAGCAGCAGCAGGACTGGACTAAGTCAGTGCTGAAGCACCTTCCTCACAACAGAGGACACTCTTTACATCATGTAACTTTTAATGAAACCGAGCCACAACCACAACATAAACCCTAAATAGCTCCAAGGCACGAAGCCTTGGTATTTTATTTCTCAGCTGTGTACCTACCACTTAACTCTGAAAAATATTACTTACAAAAGATGATTCCTAAAAGCAAAGTTTGGAATTTTATTACGCCTCTGGGCTAGATTGGCTGATCTTTGAAGAAATAGGGTTGTACCCTTTTCATCTGATATCCGCAGGACAATATTTTAGCAGTGAGAGAGGTCAAAAGAAATAGATCCACAAGGCTCTTGGCACATCATGCACGTTTTAGCCAGCAAGGCCAGCACTGCCAGGCTCAAAGGGCACCACACAACCTTAATAATATGACACTCTGGATTTTGATGGATTATCCCTACTGAAGTAGGAAGATACCATCCAAAAGGCCATGAAGCAGATGGAGCATGTGAAAAACACTCAGAAATGCAGACAAAAAAAGAAAAAGTAGTGCAAGAAGGAATCCCTGTGACACCAAACTCATTAGCAGTGACACAGAGACTTCTTAACCTCAATAATCAAACATCCCTTCCCATTTTAGAGAGCATGCAGATTATAATAACCACTTCTGTTATCACTACTGCGTTTTATGTTCACTTTGCTGCATGAGCCACCACAGTTATCCCTTTCAGAGCTTTATTTATTCCCTAGAGAAGGCAGGATGCCCAGGCAGACAGCCATGATGGAGCACAGTGTGGAGCTGCTGGACACTGACCAAACTGCCCCAGTGCAGGCAGGTAACACCTGTGGATCATGCTGGTGGGTAGAGAAGGGCAGAAGGATCTATCATCTGTTCTGAGCCCATCCCAGCTGGCTGCTGCCAACTCCCTATCTTTGATGCTCTACAGCCTTGAAAATGTCACTCAGGAAGGGAATAGCTTATTGAGAGGTCATTTAGCCGAAGTCAAAACTAACTTCTGTTTTAAACCCCCATTAAGTTACACTTTTGTTTCCCTACTATTCCCTAATTTCATGTCTTTCCAATTCTAGGTCTCTGCAGGCAATACTTCGGTCCAAGGGCAGGTGCTGGAACTGCAGCAGGGACTGGCCAGGGACACCAAGGGAGCTGCATGCTGGGCCTCATTCCCCTTCCCTTCCCTTCCCTTCCCTTCCCTTCCCTTCCCTTCCCTTCCCTTCCCTTCCCTTCCCTTCCCTTCCCTTCCCTTCCCTTCCCTTCCCTCCCTTCCCTTCCCTTCCCTTCCCTTCCCTTCCCTTCCCTCCCTTCCCTTCCCTTCCCTTCCTTCCTTCCCTTCCTTCCCTTCCCTTCCTTCTCTTCCCTCTTCCTTCTTCCCTTCCCTTCCCTTCCCTTCCTTCCCTTCCCTTCCTCCCTTCCCTTCCCTTCCCTTCCCTTCCCTTCCCTTCCCTTCCCTTCCCTTCCCTTCCCTTCCCTTCCCTTCCCTTCCCTTCCCTTCCCTTCCCTTCCCTTCCCTTCCCTTCCCTTCCCTTCCCTTCCCTTCCCTTCCCTTCCCTTCTCCCTTTGTCACAGCCAGCCATGACTTCTGAGCTGCCTTCCTCCTCTGCCAGAGGACCTGGGGCCTTGTCTGCATTTGGAACAGGAGAAATGTTCCCGCAGGCGACGAGAGGGGAAAATCAACATAGACGACTGAAACAGCTTGGAATTGCTATGTATTGAAAATTAACTTCTATTTTAACTACAATTTAATCCATACTATTCTTTGGTAAATGTGCCAATAGGTGTTTGCTGCTTGCAGATTGTCACGCTAAGCAAAACATCAAGTCAATTTGTTTTAAAAGAAATTGATTTGAGAGCATTAGATTCATCAGCATTCCCTTTTTCCAAGTGAAAACAGGGTCTGAGTAATGACCCAATATTCTACCCCAAAACAAATCTTTAGTTTAACTTTTTAAAGTACCTGATTAACTTTTTAAAGCACCTGATTAACTTTTTTAAGCAACCCGTGGTTGGTGGGACACTGCCCATCCATCACCACCCCACTTCCCATCAAACCACTGCCGAAATGTTCCCAAGCAGGAGCTCTGCAGACAAAGCTGTTTGTCCTGAGCAGACCCGCATCAGCTCCAGCGAGCAGATCCATCAGCCCAAATTGCCTGCAGATTGCAAAAGCTGAGCTTCCTCCTAAATCATGCCACGCCATGTCCTGGTTGGAGAGCCGGCTCTCACCGGCACTCCAGATGCCGGGGGATGAGAAGCGCCGACGCGTTGCTGCCTCCAGAGCCATTTGCTACAGCCTGCAAGGAAGGCAGCTCTGAAATTCAGATGCGCCCCAGCAGCACCAGGAGTGACAGCCTGTGGAATGGGCATGGTACAGCATCCCTGCCCTCGGCCTGTGCTGCTGCCCCCACCAGCAGCAGCCGTTTTTCAACAAACACCTGGCAAGTGTATTTTTAAATTGCATCCAAGGTTTGAAGGAGCTGTCCCCTGGGAAGGTCAGGAGAGGATGGAGAGGCTTCCCCAGGGAATCTGGCTGTTCACTCTGTACCATATAGCATGTGGCCATCGCCCTGTGCCGCACATCCTTGCCAGGGAGGGGGACTGTCAGCCCCCACTGCTCACTCCATGGCTACAGGGGCATGGCACAGGAACTGCCCTCTGACTGCAAACCACCTCCTCAGCTATGGGATCAGGCAGATGCTCCCACCACAAGGGAGGAATGACACCAAAACCCCTTCACTGGGCACCACTGCCTCCCCTGCCAGACCCCCCCAGCACCAAACTGCCATGAGGGCAGTCATGGAGGTGAACCAGCTTTCCACTGTAGATGTGTTTGGACAAACACTCTCAAAGCTTACATACTTTTCTTAATTTTGCTTTTTAAAACAACAGTATTAGAGGTCTCCCTTTTGGAATGAAACAAAGAAATGTGACTTTCCACTTCCCACTCATTTTATTCCATGCTGACATTGCTGAAAATTCTATTTTTAAATAGAATTTCTTTCTGATGATGTATATTGGCAATCAAACGCAGGCACAGCATGGTTTTCTGACAAGTTAAAATTCTACGGTATTTTCTCCTAAATAGACTTATGTACTGATTACTTAGAAGAGCGAATTCCCTGCAAAGCTGTACCCAGGCACTCGGCTTTTGCTCCAGCTGATAAATGTAAGCAATAAAAATATGTTCCATTCTACAGCAATGCCTATTAAAATGTAAACACCACTGGAAGATTTTGAGCAGGCTACAGAAATGCTTTATTCAAAAGCAAAAGGCTGTCTGAGGCTGCCAAAACCTGGCACAGCACATCCATTCGTCAGACAGAGCCTTCCCCCAGTCAGTGGGACAGTGCCACAGGGGTCAGACTGGGAGCACCGGTGCTAGGACTTTCCCTACTCAGGCTACAGAAATCAGGAGTTGCCATGGGAGCAGGACATGAGTTCAATGGGTGCACCAGCCCCCTGGGTTCTGCTGGACTGAGGGGAGAACGGTGGCACCGGGTGCTTTCCCTTGGCCAGGCTCGAAAGAAGCCCCTGCCAGAGCTGTGGGGAAGCGTGTCCCATGTCATGACAAACTTTCCTACCTCTGAGGTCAGAGATGCATCTACAGCCTGCATGAAGCAAGATGCTGATGAATCAAAATTCAAAATGTCCCTCATGAATAATTCACTGAATGTGTGCAAGTAAGCTATAGCAGTGTAAATATATGTATGGCTACAAACAGATATGTTTATATGCAACACAGGAAGGGCTCAAGTTAGCCACGTGGAAAAATACCAGTGACCTGAGGATGTTTGCTTCATATGGCTCGGACATGTCAAACTGTAACTAAAGAAACAGCCTGAAATTTATCAAACCATGGTGTGAAGCTGTCCTCGTACCTGCTCACTCATGACATTACAAATCCTCCTCATTTATTTATATTTGGTTTTTTCCCTCAACTCAAGTTTCACTCTCCCAACCCATCACTCAGGTGTGACCCCGCTCTGGCATGCCGGCTGCAGTCCCCCACTGCCCACGTCACCACGAGCCATCAGCTCAGCACCACCTCGTCCATACTTGGCAGTGAAATTACATGAATAACCATTACCACGGTAGGCCAGCAAGTGCATTAAACCCCTGGAATTCATATAAACAACAGAAGAACATAAATGACAGACATAGGTGCAGGGTCCATCGATCATCCCCTTCTCCCTCACAGCAAGAAAGGTGAGATCACATTAAAAATAGAACAGACACCTGCAAATAGATGGGTATTTATATGGAATATTGTGACAACTGTCATTTCACATTAGTCAGCAAGATCCCACAGGACTTGAAGAAGTATTAACTGTGCTGCATTATTTTTTACTGGCAAAATATAATAGAATCCACTTTCTTGATGGCTTCCTGGTGGGGATTGCTCCTCTTCTTGAAGTCATATAAGGATGATCCTCCAAGAGCCTGGATAGAAAACACTTCACCTGGGCACCAGAGTATGGAGAGAAGGGGAGTTTTTGTGATTCTTCACTTAGGATTTGTCCATGCTTTTCCAGGATGTTTTGATGACACCAAACTCAAAAAATGACCATAAATGACCCAAAGTCAAGGCAGACCCAATGTGTGACAGTTATCTGAGTAATAATTCAAATTACTACCCCCAAAATGTGAAGATCAGAAAAGGGCTGTGCACTCCCAAGAGCCCATTTATTGAACAAGTTCCTCCAAGATCTCGAAGAGGAAAATTCCAAAATCCAGAGTCAGAGTACAGAGGTACTTCTGTTTACTTACAGTAACAAAACCCCTTTGCCCATAGAGATGAAACATTTCAAGGCCTTGCTTGTTACCCCGAGCCTCATCCAATAAAAATACAACTTTTGTGAAGGTCCTAGACACTCCTTTTACTTGGTGAAAGACATTTAGGTCACTGGAAGCAAAATGCATCCTCAACAGCAATGTAGTTCCTGTCAAAAAACACACCATGCCCTACGCTTACCATCATCACAATTAATCATTTATACACCGTGCAGAGGCACGTGGTACTCACTGAGAAATACCAAGGCCCACTGTGTGTCCCAAAGAACATGCAGCAAAGTACAGGCAAGGCGAGCAAGGACAGAGGAAGAAATACCATCAATACATCCTCTGATGGATGGGGCTGGAGAGACAAGAGATGATGGACAAGGAAACACAATTGGAAGGGATGAAGGGAACTAGAGAAACAAGTGTGAAATCAGGACAAGAGCATGTCAACAAGGCAAAACTCAAAAAACTTTGTGGTGAAGAAGAGGGTCCTGAAACAGATCCAGGAAGAGCCAAGGCACCACCAACGGGCTCCAAAGAAAAGGTGACAGAATTGGGACAGCAGGCAAAGAGAGTGCTGAGTGCATCAGTGGTTCAAGGGGAGCCGCTGGAAGGAGAAGGGCATGATCAGAGCATGGGAAGGCTTTCAGCAACAGCAGCTAAAGAAAACAGGGCAACATCTGTACTCTTCCGGAAAGAGCCACAAAAATGTTGTTTTAAAACAACTCACACAAGAGAAGAGGCAGAACTGCCCTGATCAGAAATACAAGGCAAAAAGTAATGTGGCATAGTGGAAAGCAGAGAACTGATCTGCCAGTCATATGATGCCACCAGAAGCATTTTATAAACACACATTAAAATTCAGGTTCTGTTTCTGAGTGCCTCTCGCCGAGGGAACTGGAGAGGGCATGGCCTTGACTCATGTCCTGGCTGGCATCGAGGTCCCCAGCTGTGCCGACTCAGACCTGTGCTCCTGATGAAGGCCATCTGTCAGCGGCCTCTGACACCCCAGTTTTCCCCCTGCCTTGTCCCCATGTCCAGGGCATCTGGGCTTGTTTGTACCAACTATGCTTATGTTGAAGCACAGCCTGTCACACAATTCCTTGTCATCTGGGCTGGGAATTGGCTCAGTGATTCAACCACGCTTCCTTCCCATCCCATCAGTGGTTAGGCAGAACGTACGTCCAACCCCAGTCGTCACCTGCCCAGCAGAGAGGGACAGGCCATCTGTCCCAGATTCTACAGGGCTTGGAGGGACCTGCCATGGCACTCTCAGCCAGGTGGAAGAGACCCAGCCATGGACTCCTAAAAGAGAGGGGGTAGAACCAGCATGGCCATACACAAAGTATTTGACCAGTACAAGTGATCAGCCCCTTGGAGCATCATTCCCAAGCATGCAGCAAGCTCTCCACCTTTGCCCATCCCTAAATCACGACCAACATCTTTTTGGAAGATAAAGGCACAACAACTGAATTCAGGCATCAGTAGGTGGAATTTTCCAATGTGTGCTGTGCAGGCCAGATGATCCCAGCTGTTCCTCTTGACCTTGCAATCTGTATTTTAATTAATGTATCCTCCTGGTTAAAGGATATAAAGGATATCAAGGAACATTACAGCTAACAATCCTATGCTTGGGGTTTTTCTCCTACTGTGGACTTTCAACAAATGTTACATATTTTTCTTTGATTTTGACAATCTAATGTTAAAATCACAACCTATCCCCAATACACTTCAGATTTTGTTTGTTTAATCAAGAGTTGAGCAATTTCAAAGGTGTTTTTACAATTCAAATACTGGATGGTTGCACGCTGAGCCAATCCTTTGATATCTGAAAAGTTCTCCAATGCCAACCTCACGGTTTTAATCTTCCCAGTATTGAAGGCAATCTAGTTGATCTTACAGACGACTCTGATTAAATGAGCTTTTTTCTCTCTCCAGTTCTCACAAAAATATATAAAATATTTACAAATGCGATACAATGAACTTTATATTCTTCTTCTGCTTAGAGCAACACTTGGCGCACAGGTAGCTGACATTTCTTAGTCATTAAAGAAACTAAACCAAAAATTCTTTAAAACTATTTTCTTCAATACTCTATTGGGGTTTTCCTCCAACAGCAGTCACTGCACAGCTCTCACAGGTTATATATAAGAAGAGTTATTTTTGTGGATAAAAGACAACAAGACGTCAATAATGTTTGGCAGACAGCCTTCACTGTTCTGCTAGCACAAGCGCATCTAACTGCTGATGAGCCTTAATGTTTCCCTGATATTGTTTTCTGCTATAAAATGGAAGATCTAATCTATGCTGAAGGTCAGTCCCCACCAAAGACTGCAATCAGTGATCGCCTTCATAAACTCACTGAAATTTGTAATATTGTGCAGCATCCTTTGCCATGTCACAGCAGTGGCTCCATCGATGTGTCCTCTGCCAAGGATGTGCAGAGCTGGAAGTGCCCCCACTTCTGCACCACTCCTTATGCAGGAAAAACTGATCCATAGATCAGACCAGAGCACGTCAAAACTGCTGGCACAGGCAGTATAACCCCACAAATGCTTCATGAAGAAGGATAAAGCCCTGCCCGTGTTCCCCAGTGGCCGCCACCTCTGCTAGGGACACACATTTGCACTTAGGGCAATAGCAGGAGAAAATCCAGCCTTTCAGCGATCAACTCGAAATGCACAACATCTTTTAAAAGAAAAGCATAACTAAAACCTGGACTTCTTGCCATACCTTGGAGTCAGGCAATTATGAGGCCTTTTAATGAGTAATTCAGGTAATTAAAAAGTCAAATATACAATATGCAAGAGGAAGCATCAGTGCGTCACTGCTCCATAGCACAGTGCTCCTGATCCTGGCCAGTGCTCATGATGGCACCAGTGCCATCTCCTGCCAACACTTCATTGTGGCTCCATGATGGCTGCAAAGGGTTTCCACAGAAGCCTCAGCTTGGCTCTTGTTGGAGCATGTTTCACACTAACATGTATAAAGTATGTTGGGTAATTGCTGCTGGAATTCAACATGTGCTGTATCTCATCTAGGAGATGTAATTTACTGGCTATATTCCAGTAAAATAACTTTATGGCTTGCTGTCATGATAAATAACAGTTTATGGCATAATGGAATTAATATTTACTTTGAAGCTATGCGGTCTATTCAAATAAAGTTGCTATATATAGAATCATCCCCATGCCGCTGGGCTTCTAAATGCTGAGAATTTACAAGACACAGGCAAATATTAAATTCCAGTTCCCTCCAGCCATTAACAAACCTTTGGGTTTGTGATTGAAACCCTTCTGTGTATTTTATACAGCTGTGATAGTTCAAGAAGTGTTAATTCAAATGTGGGACAAACAAGGAAGGAAGAACTTTTGGGGTCTGGGAGCTCCCTCTGCCTGCCCTAAGAATGGAGACAGCGTAGGATGGTGGGTCTGAACCACCAGGCTTGGAGCCAGGGGCAGAAACCTCAGCAAGTGTTCACAGGGAAGTTCATGATTTAACACACAAAAATTGATCATGCTTTTGCCATTTTAAATGTACCTTTTATAATTCCAACAAGGAGAGATTAAAGATTCACGGAACTCTAACCATGTCTCTTCTTCACGGGCATGAAGGGAAGTACACAGAACGCAGGAAAGGAGATGGCATTTCACCTTTTTAAGCTCAAAAACATGCTTCCTGTTAGTAGGAAGACACTAAAATAAATTGTCCTGGCTATGGTAGGACATTACACCCACAATGGAAACCTGCCCCCAAGGACAGCAGTGAGCCTGACCAATAGAAGGACAAGGAAGGGCCAAGCCATTGCTCCCATCACGCACACTCAGAAGGAAGCGCAGCAGGAGGATTAGGCAGTGCAGCAGTCACAGGCGTTGCAAATCCCCGTCACAGTGCTCCAGCACGCTGATGTTGCCGCATCCTGCTTTTATTCAAAATTTCTTCATGGCAACAAGCACACAAAAACTGCAGGCAAAGTGTAACCATCAACGAAACGCCCACGCAGTATCAGAGAGTGTCTGGGGTCAGACAGAAGGCAGAATCTTCACAAACATATTTATAGTGCTCTAAGACACTGCAGTCCTCTGGAGCACGGGGCCTTTTAATGGAAAAACACCACGTATTTGTCGTGGCAAGTAACAAGGAGCCACTCGGGCAGCATGGTGGTGTCCAGCGTAGAGTGCAGAGGGAATGCCGTGGTGGGGGCTGCAGCGGGTCAGTGCTGGCTGGAGCAAAGCGGTGCTGGGGCACCCAGCCCTGCCATCACCAACACATCACCCCGCAGAGGCACCAGGACATGCCCCAATAGCCCTCAGGCTTTGCAGTGGGAGATAGGAATCTTTACTGATTAATTTGGATGCCTGAACTCTTCACCTTAGAAGAGTTCAGAGCTACTGTACTTTATTCTGAGGAACTCAGAACATTAAACCAAGTGCAGCTCTGCCAAGCGCTGCAGTTGCAGATGGACATCGAGCCCTCCCTGTGTCCAGCTCCTGTCCATGGAGGAGGGAGGGACTCCTGCTGCGGGGGGAGCACCACCACAACACTGAGCAGGGGGCAGCAGAGGGCTAGGGGTCCGGGGCCGGCTGCAGCTGTGCCGCCGGCAGCCCTCCGGGACGGCAGCGGGGTCTCCCGCACGGAGCACGCCGCTGATCCCCGGCAGCCACGCGATGGCAGCAGAAATATGGGAACACCGGAGCGGACGGACACATTATCCCACCGCTCCGAGGAAAAGGTATTCTGCAAAGACGAGGCAAGTGCTACATGTAAGCCAACGTCTGCGATGGTTTTAGGAACAACCGCAGAGTAGAAAAACAGTTTATCTCCCCGAAATACAGTAATTCACACTTCCTGCATTCCTGATATTGCCAACAGGGTCACTCGGGCTTCCCTGCTGTAGCACCGGCACAGTACAGCCGTCTCCCCCGGCAACTTCAATCTGACCTACAGCAGACACAGCAAGATTCAGAGCACAGCTCCTGCTGCACACCAATTCCTGGCTCAGATCCCGACTGGGAACCAAGAGAACCCCCCTTGCTGCTGGCGTTGCCAAGCCCTTCCCTGCTCCCCTCCATCGTGTCTCCCTTTCACTTCACCCCAGGGTACTAAGGGGTAATTAATGCTTTTTATGTCCAAAAAGTATCTAAACACCGTCTAATTAATCCTTATCCCTTGCCTATAAAAAAGGGAAGTAAATAACATCCTACAAAGGGGTGGCCATCCAAGCATGCCGGATGCGTCCACACTCTAAAATCCCCTTTTGCCAGGTTCTGTGTCTGTGTTGCTTGCTGGGGACACCACCAGATTGTGTTTAGGAATTCCAGCACCTTCAAACCTTCAAACAAGACTCTGCTCTCCCTGCTCCCCCTCCCAACACACACCTTGGCGAGCAATATCCCACTTTCCAACAGGAACTCGGGAAATTAAAATGTTTCATGCACCCCTGACGCATACAGATTAGCAGCAATACAGCAAATGAGGTTTGCCTTCCTGCCCAACACACGGTGAAATAAAATAAAGAGGAGCTCACTAAAAGCCAGGCAGGGAAGGCAGAGCCACCGAGGCTCCTCGCTTCCCACGGAAGCCCTTATCTCCGTCACAGCCCACAATGCAATTACAAGATTACAAGGCACATGCTGCTCCAGCATCTGGATCCTCCGTGCAATCACAGGGATCCCTACAGAACCAGGAAACCTCTTAATCTTGTGAGGAACGGCACGGATTCTCCTCGCAGCACGGCTCCCACTGACCCCTCTCCAGGGGCCATCTCCAGGGACAGACATTGTCTGGAGTTCGTATTTGTCCACACAGGCACAGAAAGGAACTGTGTGGTCAAAAAGGTAAATGCTGACCACCAACTCTGGTCCAAAAAGCACTGATGTTTATTTTGTTCTGCTGTAAACTGTCTCGTCTACATTACCAACCCAGGGATTAAGTCTGTACCAGTACCCCTCCATTCCCATCCCAGTTCCCGGCACGTTAAACCCAGACCACAGAGCCAGCAATCCAATCTCCATATATTTTATTCTCAATATATTTCATTTCTGGCCACCGATCTTTAGATCTCCTATTGGATTTTGTTTTCGTAAATGGATTTTCCCACAGAGCTGGCAGAAAATAGATTTAATTTCGAATTTCTCTAAACTGAAATAGTCAATATAAATGTCAATGTGAGTTTGTGCCGTGCAGCCCGTGAGGTGACATGAGCCTCACATTTCAGAGGGGTATGGGGGGCCTGCCAGCTTGTTTTGTGTCTGAATACTTGTTCTAATGCTTTCTTTCATAAGGATGCCTAAAAGTGTATAAACACTTACTAAAATTTTTGTTTTGCTGTTTTGTTTTGGGGGTGCAAAAAGCAGTATGATGTCTAGCGCTGCTTTGCAGGCAAGTCAAGAGGCAAGATTCCCTATCAGCAAAGGATTCTGCAAACTGACATCCCCACAGACCCATCACAGAATGGTCTGGATTGGAAGGGACCTCAAGGACACCCTGCCATGCGCAGGGACACTTCCACTATTGCAGGTCCTGGTTCCCTCTCTCCCCCCAGCATGGGGTGTAGCTGCAGCACCAATTACTCAACAATTCCAATCTAGCCTGATGTTAATGTCATTAGTCCACAGAGATCCTTTTGGAATCATTTACATCGAAACTGTCTTTTTACATGCTAAATGAAAAATGCTCAGACTTCAGTGAATGGGATTTGAATTACAACCCTACCACATGTGGCTCAGCTTTATTCACGCTATTTATTAAACAGGGGAAAAAACGGTGATGCAGTCAATTACAGAGCAATTACCTGAGCACTGCTGCAAACCTGTTGCCTTGCACTGCAGGGACAGTGGTTGCCCTTGACTTGGGCGGAACTTGCCTACAGGGCACCTGCCAGGCAGAGCATCCCCCGAGGCCCTGATTTCAGCTGAACCTTCATTCTGAAACACCCAGATACTAGGAAAACTTTTACTGATGAAGTTAAATAAGCCATGACAATTAAAGGATTAGGAACGTTATGGGTCTCGTGAAGAATAAAATCTCCTGTACATGTACAGGGCATTAGGAAAAGATGAACTCCTGAGAATTTGCTGTGACTTTATATTACTGCAGGAGAATACATCAGGACCCTGATATACAAAAGGATTACTGATATGTATGCTCCCTTCTGAAGAGACTCCCAGGAGATCCATTCCGGATTTACAATAATCCATACTCCCCTTCAGAAACGGCAAAACAATGCTCCCATTTCCCAGGACTGCCTCCGACACAGGAATCGTTAAGATGCCATCACAACCCTGCATTCCAGGTGCTGTAAATACCAGCTGGAACAGGAATAAATCCCAACCGCAGCTCACGAGCAGTCAACAGCTCCACATATCTGCACCAGCATCTGCCTCTGGTGCCCACTGTGGAGATGTGCACACTGCAAAGGTGAGTGTGCCACAGCAAAGCTGAGTGTGCCATGGCAAAGGTGAGTGTGCCACAGCAAAAGCAGGGAGATACTGTTGGACTCCATGGTCTCTGATGAGCTACAGGGGGTTAACGGAGAGGCTGGTTATAAAGGGAATCAGTCAAATCTCAGGAGAGGTGTCAGGACAATGCTATTTGCAGCAATGATGAAGAACAGAAAACTGCCCCTCCTTATGAGCAGTTTCTCCCTTGTTCAGAGCCACTTGTTTGTGTTAATGCAGGCACACGTGTGTGTCATATTTCCAGAAAGCCTCTCACATTAAACTCTCCTTCCTCCTCCAAAGCCATTCCACAATATTTCTCTGGAATGCATTAAGCAGACTGACTGAACAATGTGATCCTAATTAGTTTGCAAACTACACAGATCACCTCTGAGGGTGAGCAAAGCCTGTGTAAATTAAAGTGAATTGGAGCGAATTGGCTGAGGCTACCCAAGGAATCCCTTTCCAGATTAGGGCTGCTCCAACGTGCCTCCTCCAAGGCTGCTCCCACCCTCCCATGACAACCAAGTAGATTTCACCCATGATAGCAGGGAATGGAGAGATGTAAAACCACTCTGCAGTTCAATATTCCATGGTGGGTTATTTTGCACAATGCAGAGGAGCCCATTTGGTCGTTTACCAAAAGGAAAAGTCTGGTCCTTCACAGGTGCCCCCAGCCCCAGGCTGCAGAGGCCACTGATGCCATTCCCACTCCGGTGGCCCAGGGCAGGCACAGGGACTCTGCCAAAAGCCAAATGCTCCAGAAACCTGTGCGAAGTTTTGATGGTGATGTCCCAGGGTTTACGCAGTAATTGAATAATCTAAAATTTTCATTCCTGTCCTCATGGACTAATCTGCAATAGTGTTAAGGGACTGTTATGATATTAATTAAATACAAGTCCTGCATGCAAAATTGATACTTCGCATCTCCATCTCCACAAGGGAGTTTCTCTCTTAATAAGACTGAAATCAAGTTTTACTTTTTTGGGTTTTTTTTTTTAGGGAATTCATAAAGATTATTATATTGTACCAAGATAACATGCACCCAATCTACAAGAGAACAAGGTTTTTCAAATACAGAAGCTCTGGTGCTTGGAGTGGGACTGTGGGCACAGCTCTGCCCCAGCTGTGGGACAGCCCTTCTCCATAACCACTTCTCAGGCACTGGGGTTTGGAGAGACTAAAATATCCTCAACACAGGATAAAGAGCAGCAGGATCAGCGTCGACCTTCCCAAACGCAGAAGACAAGAGGGAAATTCACTATAAAAACATGACCTCGTTTTAATTTTAGCAGCAGTTTACTACGAATTCACGTGAAGGCGCAGTTACACTCTCCTGGAAAAGTTCACGCACAAGAAAAGGCAGAACCCATCCACTGAGCCAGCTGCCTGCGACGTGGAGCAGCACCATCCGGAATCATGGCAAAGCTATTCCAACACTCCCCTTACTATTATTTATTAGTTAAAATTTTTAATTATGTGAATTGATTAGGAACACATCACCAGGGATCCTAATTAATTAGAATTTTAAAAAGGATCACAGACCAGAGATTCCATGAAGAATTGCACAAAGAGGTGTATTAAGGGAAAGGCCAAATTAACTTCTCCTTTCTGGTTTATCCAGCCTTTTCTAACAGGACTGTGATCAGATTAACCAAGTAATACCCAAACCCTCCTGCACAGCAATGCTAACCAAGGCAACAGCTAGAGAATTTCAGGCTGTTTTCATTTAACATCCGCTTGGTTCAATAGTTTATTCCTCCTAATCCTTATTTGAGTGTATTCCTACTCAAATTAGTTTATTCCTTATTTATGTCCTAAATTTGCTTTAGCTCCCTCACCCATGCTCACCAAATCCTTCTATATGGTTCTGATAGATATCAACATCCCTGAGCATCTGGTGTAGACTTTATGTTTCAAAATGCATTTTTCTCTTTACCCAGAACTTGGAAAGACAAAGGAGCCATCACATCGACAACACTCAGGAAGGAATTAATTATTAAATCTTCTAATACAAATCCCTGTTCAGAACTGGCTGGTCAATAGTTTCACAGGCCAGCATGTTCCTCCGAGCTGCCTCCGAGCTGCCATTTCCAGAGCAATGTTTGGATGCTATTGATGCTCTTGGCTGTCGGCTCTGCAAGTACTTTTCCATCAGTGCGACAATGATCCCTATTTATCTTCTGGCTGCAAGAGTCGCTGAGATGATCTGGCAGTGCCACAAGGCAGACAGTTATTTCATGCCCTGTTAAACCCTAATGCGGCTAACTACGGTATCACTCCAAATTTGAAAAAAGCCTTTTTTTGTTATTTTAAATCTGCTGCCTACGTATCCTAGTTGAGAACATTGCTTCCTTTTAGAATGGTATCAGAAACCTAAATCCAAAACGCTGCTGTGAAGGAGTACTGATCAAGTAATTAATAAGGTTAAAACTACATCATTCTGCCCAATAAATACTTGGAGGACAAGAAAACAGACTTTTTCTGCATCATTCAGAACAGAGACTGGCAGTGACCACCCAGGCGCTGCCTGTGGACGAGAGGGCACAAGTACCTTCTTGACAATAGAAAATCAGGTACTAAAGGGCTCTCAAGCTGGAGAAGGATGTGGGAATGAATGGCCAAACCCTCGTACATCCAAATCACAGAGCAAATAGTTTAACACTTACTTCCCTGAGTAGCAAATGTGATCAACCACAAGGAGAAACCCTGAAAACTGCACTTCCTCCAGCTCCCATGATGTGCCCATCTGTATTTGTTACTTTCCAGAAGACACACTTCGGTAAAACAAAAATTAATGGGTTCAGTGGAGGGCTCTTAGAGATAAACACAATCACCACCACATCCATTCAGTCAGGCACTGAAGGGCTGGATAGCTCCATCTCTGGAACAGCCCTCCAGAAAGTCCCACTTGTTTCCTCATGTGCTCATGTGGCAGCCAAGGGTCATCAACACTCTCTTGCTACAGGTAAAGGAACCACACAGGGTCTGGTGTTCTGCATTGTGAAAGTTTACAGAAGTTAATTAAATCACACTCTGCAAACCCGAAACAAAAACAAGGCACCATTTCTGTGATGATGACTTTTTTTTTTTTTTTGTGCTTGTCATAATAAAACATTGTTATTGGATGTAAAAATTATGGAACAAAGTTATGCCTCTCTGGTGTAATATAATGCAATCCATTTAATACTATTTTAAACCCCAAAACCTCATTAGAGCAGACAGAATGTAAGAATGACAAATGGGCTAGCAGGAAGCTGGAGCACGAGATGAATTCTGGGCACTCGTCCCTTTCCCGTTGCTGGCGCTGACTTTGGGGATGCCGGGGGAGTGTCAACCACCAGCAGCACGTGGGGAGTGCAGGGTGCCCGTCACCCCAACAGGAGGGAGGTTAGTGCCTTGCAAAGCATCTGCCAAGGCAGGCCTGGGGGTGAAGCCGGAAAGCTCGGCTTAGCCCAAAGTCCAGCCTGGAAGCTGCCAGACAGGCCTGGAGACACAGATGAAGCCCTGCCTGTCATGGACACCCCAATTACCCTGATCCCAGCCAGGCTCACAGGCTGTCAGCTGTAAAATCAACCCGGCCTACACAAACACACACCCGGCAGCCTCACGCTCCTTGGCCAAAATGAGACAGCTGAACACTGCAATTATACATTTTAACAGCCTTTGACCACTTTGGCCCCAAGTTTGGTATCCAGTGTCAGGAATATAGCCCTGCTGCCTTAGGAATGGGCTGGGCACAGCTCTGCGGGTGGGTTTCTGCTACCAGAACAAGTAATTGCCATTTAATAAATATAAAACTTGGATAAATGTACTTGTTATCCATACCTGTGCAAACCTTTAACAACAGAAGTGACCAGGGTGATCAAAATAGCTCTTTCCTCATGCAGATGGAGGTTAAGAAAGAAAAGTGGTGTCAAACAACGACATATTATACAACAAACAGGCTTATTCCAGAAATAATGCCTCAGGTGAAATCACTTGTCTGAATGTGTCTGAGTGGCTGAATACCATCAGCAGAGCAAAGGTTCTCTCAAAACACACATGGATTTGGGCCGAATTCAACAGAAATTCTACCCCTGCATACTGCAAGACCAACACTCCATCAGCACACAGAAATTACAGCAATTGCTACCAAAACCTAGCTGAGATTTGTGAGACTCAAAGCAGACCCATTCAAGCTACCATGGTTACGGAGTGCTCTGCAGCCCAAGCTGGGGTGGCGGGTTGCCCTTGGGCAGTGCCTGTTACAAAAACCACGGAGTCTACCAGAAGATGCTCAGCGTGGAGACACTCTACAGTCACACAGCCCAGCCAGCAGCCACACAGACGGATGGTGAAGCTGTATTCACAGTTTGCTCAAAGGAAGGATAAAGAACAAGTGTATTTGCTGGGGGTGGGGGGAGTTGTGGTTTAACCCCAGTCAGCAACTAAGCCCCAGGCCAGGGGGAACAGACGGAATTCAGCAAATAGGAGTAATTTTCTGAAGGTGTGGACAGCCTTGGGTTGAGGTGTCTTGGGGAGCCATCACCTCCCAGCCCAGCACAGCCCACAGCCACCCCCACCATGTTCCTACCTCCACTCCTTGCACCTTCAGCTTCATGTGATCCTCCCTGGTGGTCTTCCCGTCTTTCCTTTTTTTCCAGCAATACCCATCTTTCCTGTATTTCACTTTCTTTCTGTTGTACAGGATCATAGAACCATTCTGTGGTCTGAAAGCAAGAAACAGGTTTGGATTACACAAAGCAACAAAACCAGACTGAAAGTGTCTACGGAACCATGTCCCACAGACCAGCAAAAGGCTCCACAGAACAGCAAGAGTCAGGATTTGGCATCGAATAAATGTTCCCCTTTTGCTGCTGTTACCTGGCTGAAGTGATGTCTGCAATCAGCAAACTCTTCTGTTCAGGATCTTGTACCTAATGCAGGAAGTGCTAGTAATAGGTTAAAGAAAAAAAAGGGGAACTGACAAAATAGCCAACATTCAACATTTTCACTGGATGTATTTTGACTGCTACATGCTGAAAATCAGAAGGAAAGAAAATTTAGGGAAAAAAAGGATTGTTGTTATTTAATTAGAGACAATCTCTCTCTTTGGCTAACACATCAGCAGAATGAGATTCCAACCACCTCTAAGGCTGCACTGGGACATGGATGTTGGCTTAAAATGACAATAAACAAGCAAAAAAGAAGGGAAGGATAAAAGCATGAGCTTATACAATGATTTCACTGTTCTGCTTAGATCAGTGCTAGACAGGGAGTAACCTGCTTCCTTCTGAGCACCTTCTCAACTTCAAAGAAACAGGAAAATGGTTTCCACTTAAAAACTACGATGGCAATTTGACATGTCCTTAAAGGCACGGTGATGCCCAGCAGAAGTTTGGGTGTAGAGAGATTTTGCTGTTTGCTGAGCTGAATCACAAGTCTGTTGTAACACTGAGAAATAACAAATACCCTCCTAGCTGGGAGGCAGTGAGCATCCCACACTGGCAGCAGGGGCAGTGAGCATTTTTTCCACATACACACAAATATTTATTGCTTGTGACCAGAAACCGAACCCCCATCCTCCCAAACTACACCTCCTCCTATCCCCTAGGTCCCAGCAGCCTGGACCCAGGGGCTCAGGGAGGCTGCTCCTCCTCTCTTCCTCCTACATATCACCCTGAAAATAAACACTCGAGTGTCAGCGCAGACACAGTATCTGTTTGACAGTACTGTAGATAGTGCATTAATTCAGCAGAGGTATTATGGATCTCATTTCAATGTTTATTCTATAAACCCCCAGTCACTGCACGTGTCAGCTCAAACCCTTCTCGCAACACCAGAGATCCCGCAGCCACTGTCGGGCTGCACCCCGTGGCTGACGCGTCACCTGCGTGGTCAGGGCAGGCAGTGAGAAAACAGCGTGAGCTGATCTCCTGCCTGGTGCCTCTGCACTCACACACACGGAGCTTCACAAAACACACGCTCAAAGGACCTGGAGGTTTCTGATGCCAGGGAAATCCTGCTTCCCTCGCCACCAGCACCACACAGGCACAGGGAGGGCAGAGCCGAGCTCCGCAGCCTCACTGCTGCTCTGCGGGGCTGGAACCAGGTTTCTTGGTTGATTTCTGCAATGAAAAAAGAACACAGTGAGAGGGCACTGGCAAAGCAGTTAACGAGATTTATAGAAAATAGAGCCCAATGAAACAAAATCTCTTAAGGATCTCTGGAGCGGTTTTTGATTTTGATAAGAGGGTATTGAGCTGCTTTAAGGCTCACAGAAAGCAGCTGGTTTTTAAAGATAACTTCATGAGATGAGACACAATTTTAACCTGATCTACATTGCTGCTGTATTTCACCCGCTGTAAGGAAGAAGAGAGGAAAGCTCTGCCCTGCTCATCCCTCAGCATTCAGACATAGCCCAGAGCAGCCAATTGCTGGTGTGGGAAGACGCAGCAGGCGAGGCCTGCCGGGGATTCCCAGGGCATGTGACAGATGCGACTCCAGCCCAAATCTCTGGGGGTTCTGCCACTCAGCCTGAATTTGGGGATTTCCTTTTTCCCTTTGCAGATGAGAGAGACAAAGTCACAAGCCTGAGCACGGGCTGCAGTTCTTGATCAGCTCTGGATTTCCTCTCCTTTATGAGCCTGTGGCATTTAAAAGCTGCATAATCTCCATTTTGGTTTCATGCCTGTGGCCTGAAGGAAGGAGGGGGAAGGACAGGAAGAGTAATTGCAAAGCAGAAAGCCTTTTGTCTCAAGTATTGATGAGATCTGGATGCTTTCCTCCCTCTCACCCTGCTATCCACCGCCAAGTCTCCCACAAATTGCTACAACAGCCTAAGAGCTACTTTTGCCCAAATTGTTCCTGCTACAGCCAGGAAGAAGATCCTAAATTTTATTTTCCTACTTATTTTTAACGCGAACAATCATCCCCTGTGGCTGATGGGTCTGGGAACCTGGTCATTGCTTGGGGCAACCCAGGGCTCCGGACAGTGCTCAGGAGCAACCCAGGCCACTGGATAGACTGGAGTGTCCCTCAGTAAGACAAAGAGAGGGGGAACGGAGGAAATGGGATTTCCAGGGAAGATTTTCCAGAGATGTCATTTTGGATCTGACACCCAGCTCAGCTGCATATACTGACCTCTGGCTCTAAGTCCTGCTCTGAGAAGGTTTTGTTTCTCTTCGATTAAGTCCCTTACCTGGGTCACAGGAATCTAAACCTACTTATGCTCTTGTTAACACGAACCAGATGCAAAGAGGGAATAAACAGAAAGCAAGTTAAGATTCGGTTATTTTGGTCAACTGATGCTTCATATCTGCCTCTCCATTTGTGCACAAATTTAGGTCCCTCTGGCCTGAAGGACTGAGATTTCCCCCTAATCACATTACTGCAATATTAAAAATGCTGTTCAGTTTAACCAGTTCCCTCTAAACTGTCACATCGAGATGTGGTAAATGTCAGACATATCAGTTAATGAAAACTACATTTTACTGCCTCAGGAGCTGGGGGTGCCAAAAGGGAATTGCAAATGCTGCAAATCCAAAAGAGACTCTTTTTCAGGATAACAGAGCAAGATCAGCCAGAACCACTCCTTGAGAAGGTCCAGGCTCTAAGAGTTATTTTTTATTTTATCATCTGTATTTATTGCAATTCCAATCCAAGGAGGATACTTAATACAGGAATATGAACGTTTAATGCAGCTGCCATAAAGCAGAGGTACCACACACCAGACCCCTCCTGACCCTCACCAGTGCACAAGCAGAAGCTGCTCCCAGTGCCTGGGTGACAAGCCCCCTCCATCCCCGCCACCTACCACACTGAGAAATGGCTCCTGCAAACAGTCTGGGTGATGCTGTTTTTCACCTACATGATGTTTTCTCTGGCTATGAAGTTATCATGGAGCCAAGGGACAACAGGAGGGGACTATCTTCCACCTTCTGCATCTATGCATGATAATAATGAGAAATTAACTTCCACTTTCCCAAAGGAGCAACCTACTGATGCAGATACTGGCTGGGAAAAGCTGGAGTCCTGGAGGAAGCCATGAAAAGAGACAACCTTTCAAGAAAATATTGCACTGAATCCTTGTCCTCATTTCCTTAGGAATGCAAAGAAGACCAAGTCCTTGAATCTGTCTTCATGCAGGCCAGTTTGGGAATGGGGAGAAGTGCCAAGAGTGAGTGTGACAAGGTGCCTCCCACTCAGCTAATGTCCTGTCATGCAGCAGAGCAGGCAGAGCTCTGGAGCTAGCAAAAACCGCAGGTGATGAACTCCAAGTCACCATCTATTCCTCTCTCCTTCCTCTCTGCACTGTGTGAAGCTGCACAGCCCTCACACTGCAGCAGTGATGGACAGGAACTGTCAGTCAGGAGTGCCTCCTGAATGTCATCATGCTCTCAGAAACATCTCATCTCTTATTTCTTGTTTCTGCCCAAGGAAAAAATCTGATGACTGAAGTTATTTCCCCCCTGAGGAATGCTGCTCTTCAAGTCTTCATTTACCTTGACATTCCCCCCCACTGTACCTGTGGCTTATCAGAAGATTAAAGCCCAAATGGAAAACCGAAAGAGGAATCTCAAGCAGTTGCAGCCCTGGACATATCACCTGCCCTTGCCCACACAGATACCTGGACACTCACTGTTGGTTTAGGAGGTCACCCAGACTCATTAAGGATGCACTCACCCAAGGCCAAGGCAGAGCCATAATTCCTGTGTCAAGGGCATCAACCCACCGGCCCAGGGACACACCTGGCAGACCCTGTAACAGGTTGCTCTCTTCTGTACTGAGGAAGCTTTAAAATAATATTTATGCAGGCAAATGTTTGCAAGACTGCGGGGACTTTGTCCATCATAGCTGTAATACTGGCAGATCACACAAAAACTTGATAAACACTTTTTCCCCCCTCCTAAATAAATGCTTGGCTTTGACCCTCAGGCAATGACTCACACTTAGCCCTGAAAGAAAAGAAACCCCAGCATGTGCCCAGCCTGCACCAGTGAGACCAGAAACTAAAGAAAAGTCCCTCAAGAACTTAATGTAGACGTTCAGATTTCACCAGTTCCAGTTATCTGCTTGAAAGCCAGCACTGTGGCATGTCATGGGGAGAAGCTGCTGCCATTACAACCTCCACTCTCTTCACTGCAAGCTGGGATTATTGGCACAGCAACTGAAGGAATCACAGATTATGAGTTTGAAATTTGTCCGATCTTTGAACTCTGCAAGGATGAAATAAAGACTACAGAAAAGTCTTCTTATCCATATAGTAGGAGGTATAAATCACAAGGAAATGTAAATACGCTGCAAGTTTTTTGTATCAAGAATTAAATGTCATTTGCATTTAAGATGTAAGTGGACTTACTTCATATCTACAACATTTAAGAAGTTAAAGTCTGAAGTCACAGACTTAGTAATTTTATCCAGAGTTGTGGTTAACGCAATGGCTAATCCCATCAAGGCGGCATTAATTGGTGTCTAGATGCTCCTTCTCATAGCAGCAGTAGGCCATAAAACTTAATCCTTACCTCCTCTTTCCAGCATGTAGCCTCCGTGTTCATCAATAAAAGTAATGTGATTCATTAAGTATGGGAGTAATTACCTGCAGCTCCAACAAACAGGACTGAACGAGCCATGCCAGTGCCAAGTTGGCTTTTGTGCCGTCACACAGGACTGCCAGGGGCTGCCAAGGAAAGCCTTTCTGCAAGATCAGGGTAAATGCTGATGGCTGCAACACAAGCTGCAGATCACACCACAGCTGCTGGGCATCTCTTTGGTGTGGGCTGGGATACCCATCGACAAGTCCTACCCCAAAAGCAGCTCCTTGGGGCTATTTAAGGAGTCATCAGGATGTTGGTGCCACAAAAACGCATCGTGAAGATACTCTGTTTGCATGGTGCATTGGTACAGAAGTTAATCCCTGGAACATCTGGGGCTCTGTTGATGGAAGCAGGACCCAACTGTCCTCCCAGCAGCGATGTCCCTGCAGCACAGTGCAGGCAGGTGCCAAGCACAGCAGCCTCAGCTGCAAGTGACACGGAAGCACAGCCTTGCCCGTGCCCCCGTGGGTGTCCCCGTCAGGCTGCAGAGGCCGAGAGCAACGGGGCAGCTCCAGGCACCCCTGTACAACAACAACTCTGACCAGCACTGCTCCTCCTGTGCTCAGGCCTGGACTCATGAATGCGCGGGAAATGAATGTCTTTGCTCTGTGTCCTTGCTCTTGACACAACTACAAAATAGGTAACAGTGCTACCAGCACCAAGAACAGTGATACAACTAACAACAGGATCTGACTTCTCAGTAGCCATTTACTCTGCTGCCATTTATGTTTAAGTGTATTGCAGCCGTCCCCAAAGTGTGAACTCCACGGAAGACTCACACACCATCTCTGCCTATCATGGCTACTCAGCCTGATGAACTCCACTATTAAAATTTTCCTTTTAGAGCCAATTAAAAAAAAAAAACCACACCAAAAAACAGATTAAAAACAAAGAAGATATGTGTCATTAGTAAGCACAATCAGGTGGGTGAGCTCTGCTCTCCCAGTGACACAGCACATCAGAACTCAGTTCAGCACCTAGTCTGGACCTCCCTAGGCAGGAAGATCCTTCTGGAAACAGCACTGTCCCAAAGCTGCATATTTAGTTCAAGCAGTTAACAACAGTTACATTTTACTCAGCAACATGATAATTCACATGTTGATGGCTCTGAACTCTGTAACAGACTTGAAAAAGAAATTAGAAACAATCTTTATGAACTCCTTGGCACACCGAGCAATTGAAGCCTCCTTGTAACGATGTAGGACCGAAGACAGAATATTAAAATTGTCATTAAGTAGAATGCACATGAAATGCTAAAACGTCTTTCTGCAAATTATTTCTTGATATAATGTCATGCTGTAGAACTAAATCTTAGTACAAGGTATGAAAAAAGACAGTTAAATCAACTTTGTTCATTTAAATATAATTTTAAAAGAACTGGCATTCATCTCTTTATTGCTCAAGGATTTTTATCAATTTCTTTAGCCCTCATTTATTTCTCTTCCCTACTCCCATGGGGATACCATTTGATTTATTGGGAATTAATTCTTACAATTCATGAATGCTTTAAACTATTTTCAGATTAATCACTACCATCTCCACTGGTATACCGAGGAAAGCCCCATTCCCTCTCAGTGCTCACACAGACCAAAGGGCTCCAGCCCCCAGGTGCTAGCAGCCGTTCTGCCTTATCAATTGCTCCCTCCATGAACACAGATTGTTACGGTGAGGACCAAGGGCTACAATTAACTTTTAAAAGACTTATTTGGAGATGGCCTCCTCCTGCGGGTGGTACTTAGTTCTGGATCTGGTCGCTTCCCAGCACAGCAGCAACACACGTGTGAGCAAACACTGCTGCATTCTTATGGGGAAGGAAGAAAATGGAAGAACAATTCTATTTATTTAGTTAACTTACTTCCTGTACAACTTCCCTGCTTGTAACAACCACCAGCTCCAGGCTAACAAGGTTTTCACAACTGTGTCAAAGTGGGGCCATACCTTGATTTTGTCCAAAACACCATGTACCAGGGAAATTTGCCAGGATGCACATGAACCATGTCCTTGGGCTCTGGCAGGTGTCACCTCCCCAGCACAGAGGCTGGTGGGAACCACGCCAGCTTTGCCAGGGATGGGGAAAAATCTCACTGGGGACAGGAGGAGAGCAGAGGTCTGAGGAAGAAAAAGGGTTCTCCCTCTGCTAGCAGCATGCAGCTTGACTCATGACTTGAGACACTATAAAAATCTGTAAATATTTGAAAATTGAGTAATAATAAATTAATTATAAATTTGAATTGAGAACCACTTCAAATTGTAAATGCAGTTAAACAGCTGATGAACTTCCAACACTGCAGGCAGTGAAACAGCAAAGGCCGGAGGAACTGGCAATGCTGGTATGGGAGGGAGCAACTCCCCAGCTGTGCTCCAGCATCACATCGGTCCCCCATCAGCACAGCCAGGCCCAGCAGAAGATGGGCAGAGCACTATGGAAAGGGCTGGAGACAGCCACCACCAGCTTGCTCTGTCCAGGCAAAAGCATTGCATGCAATATTGCAATTGATTTAAAGATGTCAATTTGTCTTGGACTCCATTGATTGCTGGGACTCCACTGATTGCTGATTAATAGTAACTATGTATATAAATCTGGATTAACCTGGAAACCAGATATGCTCAAACTGTCCTGGAAGCTGAGCTGATTGGGCTGCCTGTCCTCAGCCCTCAGCCAGGACCATCAGCTCTTTGTAGGGCTGAAGCTTAGGACTGAGCCAGCTGTTGAGGTCAGTTTTAAGACGGGGCAACGCAAGCAACCCCAGCCTTGTCCAGGCAAAGTGAGCATCGCCAAGGCAGGAGGGCAGAGCTCATGGTGCATCCTCCAAATGGGTTCACAAGTGGTGGCACTGACCAAGCCTGAGCTCTCTTCAGCCGCCACTGACAAGGCACGCGCTGGAACGCCCCGCGGCAGCCTGTTCTCAGCCCTTCCTCTCTTTCAAATGAACCTCACAAATATAATCTGTTTATTTATATCAATTTAGTCCCATCAATTAATGATGACAAGGCAATTAACTAGAATGCCAGACAGTAAAAAATAACCACATAATGCCTTCTTTAGAGGAAATCTATTATGTAATTCCAATCGGTCTTCATTAACACAAAGTATTCCAGGAAAAGGTAGTAATCTAGTTATAGTCTGTGAAATATGAAGATCCGCAAAGTAATTTTTCAGAATTAAGGGTATTTTTAGTCAATAGGAAGAAAGCCTGTCTGCATTATTTCTGCAAAAAACTTTTTTGCAAAAAACTACCCAACTCCGTAACGTAAGGTACTGGTACCAAGCAGGCTGTGCAGGATCACGAAAAAGGCACTAAATTCCCATCATCACTTCCTTTTCCCACACTGTTTGGGGTCTGGATCAAGCCCATTTTTTCCATCCCGCATCCAACACTCGCTGCACAGGTGCTAGCACCAGAAAAAGGAGTCTCAAACTGCCAATTGTAGTGGTCTTCAAATAACCTGACAAGGAGGTTTTGGGCTGATTAGTGTTCAAATCAGTGTTCACAGCTCTATTTAAATGATGATGCAATATACCACTCATCCTAGCCATGAGCTCTCCTTCACACATTGGCTCCACAACTGCCATGAGCGACAGGAGAATGGCACGGCGTGACCTGAGCTGGCTTATTCCTACCTGACAGACTAAGCAAGTAGCTTGTGCACAGAACAAAGACAACATACTTGCTTCAGTATTTCATGTGAGGCACTTCAGAATTAACAGTTTTTTAATGGTACTAACCTAATTTATCAATTGCATATATTAAAGATTCAATTTCTAGGGAAAATTCGACAAAAAGCATGAGTCCACAAAACAATCAGCTTTACATGGAAATACACATTTTTCCAATTTTAAGCCTTATTCCCTTTCAAACTTATTAATAAACTAGTAGATGATAAGGGAGAATAAACCCCAAATACAGAAAATCCTGCAAACAAAGAACACGGACAAACACAAAAGTAGTCAACCACTTCTCCAAAATGTGCCCAAGCTGTTAAGTACTCTCGACTTAAAATTTATAATGAAGCAGCTTAAAAAATCCCAAAGTCCTACAGGATTGTGTTTACAATACAAACTCAATTATGGTCTTATTCTGATGCTTATCTTTTCTTACACCCTCTCAGCTCATCCTACTTTGGAATTTAATTACATTCCAGTATTCTGAGTTCAGATGAAATTACACATTTTCAGATTCATTTAGCCTGAACCAACTTTTGATAACAGCCAATCCTTTTTCTATCGTGCCCTAATTTGCGACCCTACAAGTCAGCATGAATTGCTCCTTTAAACCTCATGTCACCCCACCATAAAGCCACACTCACTGTCCCCAAACCCAGCACAGCATTCAGCATCACTGGGTCAATGTTTGCCCAATTTCCTTTGATCAAAACCCTCCTTTTCCTCTTACCTCTGTTATTTTCTGAGCTTAGGCTGACACAGATCAGTCAAGGGGTGACTCTTCCCTACACACTGGTGCAGGGAAGGCGTGACCTTTTCCGTTTAGTTAAAATCCAAGGGCGATGTTCTCACAAGGACGTTTCAGCTTGGCTGTCACAGGAGAACAACAAGATGGGAACACAGGCCCAAAGCGGGCCAGGCACTCGGCTTCTCCCAAACCAAATCCCGCTCTGCTCAGCAGGACCCTGCCAGCACATGAAGCATTCCCTGACGGACACTTGATGCTTCCCACAGAATCGCCCTGCCAGCACTGTGCCGGGAATCCCGGCCTCTCCCCAGGCTGCCTGAATCCAAGCACGGGCCTCCACAGCTTTCCTCTCACCTCCCTCCCACCAGTTGTGATCTGATGCAACTGTCAAATCCTCGGCATGTTTGAAACCTACTTGTTCGGGCGCCAAGTGGAGATTCATCTAATCCCTGCAACGAGTCAGATGCTGCAATTGTGTTAATGTCATGCAAGACTTTCGCTTTCCAGAACTTCGCCAAATTTTTAGTATAGGCAAGAAACTAAGATTAAATGTTAGCTCCCCTATGAACAATATCATCTGAAGAAAATAACTCCAACCCTACTCATTTGATTCTTCTCATATGTTACCTAGAGTGCCCTCATGTCCTTCCTAAGGGCAGAACCTCCTCTCTAACCACTGCCCACTCTGGCACATCAACAATACAGCAGTGGGACTGTGCCCATACATCACCTGCTTTGGTTGGTTTCCCACCTGCACATGCCTCTGGCTGCGATATCTCACCCAGTATTAAGGATTTTGGTAGAGGCAGGTGGGCAGACTAAAGGAAGCCATAAAAGATGTAACAATCCCTCCAGGTCTGGGATCTGTGCAGGATTAGAAGTGACTTTTTTATAAATTTCAGGAGTTGAAGAGATGAGAGGAAGGACTGAAGAGGAAAAGAAACCAGACAGAGCAGCAGTTAGAAAAGCCTGGGAGTAAAACCAGAGGGAGAAGAGGAGGCAGAGCAAGCACGTGAAGCTGCGATTATAAAATCCTCCAAATCTTTCCTATCCTAAATTTAAAGCAGAGCACAAAATATTGCCCTGCTCTTGGCTAACGCTGTTCTCAAAGGGCACAGTTTATTAAAAAAAGTTTGCTGCACAATTTAGCACTGGTTGGGTCTTCTAAAGCTGTCTGGGATTATAAATGCCATTGAGCAGGGAGACGGGTCCCCAGGCCATGCCACTGCCAGTGTCACCATCCCTGGCCTTACGCATCTTGCTTGAATACTGCAAATATTTGAAATAAGAAATAAGAAGATGAAGAGTGGAAGAGCCGTGTTTCACCTTGGCATTGAGAGTTGGGACTGTGCACTACTTGGTGAACCCAACGTCCCCTTACGCATGGAGTATTTTCTTGGCAACTGGTCCAAGAGTGTCACCCTTTCTTAGCTGTTGACAAATCCTGTTACACAGCAAAGATTTGTACCAGGGCTTTAATTTAATTACTGTAAATAAACCCAGCAACTTGGCCAAATGGTTTCATAAGTTACTGGCCCATCCAAGGACCAGGAGCTGTAATCCTTTTGCAGTGCTGCTCTGCGCAATATCCCAGGTATGCACTGCTACAGCATCCACTGCTTGCAAAGATCCAGACAAAGCCTTCAAAACAACTTGGGGTTACTGCCACAGAGATGGCTGTCCCCACCCCTGCACCAGCCCACTTTGGCTCCTGACTGTACTGTGGTTCTAGGAGCAGCCCCATCAGCGCCCTGCAGTGCTGGTGCTTCCAAAGCCCTTGCAAGTGTGTGCGGATCACGATTCCAGCCCATGCCGCGCTGCCCTGCTGCTGTGAATGGGCTTCATGAGGCTGCAGAGAGAATTGATGGCACCCCAGAGAAACAGGTCAAACAGAGGCTCTTGGACACACTGCTCAAAGAGGTTTTGTCTCTCTTAAGGAAATGTGGAAAGGTTCCCACAATTATCACTTTGCTTCCTTTGCTTGTAACCATGTAGATCAACCCCTAATACCCTGTTTGCTCACTGCAGCAGCATAAGAGCAGGGGGAAGCACAGAAGCCCTTTAGCCAGAGAGAATTAAATAAAATAGTGGGAACATCCCACAAATACCAAAGTCAATTAATTCATTTGTTACAGAGCAAGAGCCGTGCATAATTTGTCCTCTGAGTAGTTTATTTTAGCTAATTGCTTATCCAGCAAGAAGATCTCCCCTGCATGACCCATTTGCTGTGCAAGAGGCTCAACTGATGAGAAATAAATGGTCACCTTCCAGAGGGCACGGAGTGACAGCAGGGACGTTCCATATGCTGCTGTGGTCCTCAGACCCACATACAAGGAGAGGAATGCACCCATAGCGTAACACCACATAAGCAGGGTGAGTGTTGGTGTCCAGGTTCTCCAGAGGAAAGCAGGAGGCCACAGTTCCCCTTTCAAGGACAAGCAGAAGAGAAGGCTGCAGATAAGGCACCCCCACTAACGCTGTACTTCCACCCGGCTTCATCGCTGCAACTCACAGCAATGTGTTCACCCATCACTCGCCTTTTACAACAGCATTTAAAGCAACACAACAATTCCACTTGTGAGGGTGGAGCTCTTTGTTAGCCGCATCATCCTCTCAGCTTCTCCACTGGAGTCAGACAGAGCAGAGGCAGAACCAAATGGCTTAATGCCTCACTTATACATCCCCTGTCTGTAAACACTGCTGGGGGACAGGAGGAGCAGAGCTGTCAGACCGGCAGCCACCTTCAGCTGGCCGAAAGATGGAGCCAGGACAGATTTACAAAATTTTGAAAATTGAACAGTGAGATGGAACAGCCTTATTTATCTTAATTTAGTTCATCCTTGACATTCACAAAATAAATACAGGGATATTACTGTGGGCCCAGTTCACTCTCACTGATGGCAGCAGGAATCACCCGTGCTCTGACAAAGGACAGGGAGTGACATGGCTGTTGCCTGCTGGAAGCAGAACAGAGAATGCCAGATGATCCCCAAGGGACCCACCAGTACCTCTCACCTCAACACCTCCCTGTAGCACCAAGCACTGGACAGAGACAGGCAATGCTGAAAGGAGAAAAGGGAGGACTGCAAGGTGATGCTTTGAGATTGGCTGGGCAGCGGGTTTCGAGTCACCACCAAAGAGGCAACAGGATTTCTGTCAGGAAACCTTCAAGCTTTCACATTCCACAGGGAGGCTTCTGATGGGCTTTTACTGATGCTTCATCTCCCTTAGAATCAATAGAAAACAATCCCATGTCTAGGCATAAATCATGCTGCACAACTCAGCAAATCATCATGTGGGATGCCTCGGGACGAGGCCACTTCATTTCCAGAAACAGCACCATCAATGGTTTCTGCCTGCCAAGCAACAAGATTCCCACTTCACAGCACTGGAAACCTCCATCTTGCACTGAGCTCAGCCACTGGCTCCACTTACTGTGGAGCAAATATGGGCAAAGCTCATCTCAGCTGGTGGGTGGCTGTGGGGTGTTGGTGCTGGGAATGAGCCAGGGAAGCAGAGGGGCTGTGGAGGGACAGATGCCCACCTGCCCTGACACCAGTCCTGACACATGCCCGCCTGCCTGGGGCCACAAAGCCACTCCTCACACCAGCCCCAACACATGCCTGCCTGCCCAGGGCTGCCAAGTGGCTCCTAAAACCCCTTTTACCACTTGTCATACTGGTGATGCCGCTTCAGGTGCAGCAGCCCCAGGCAGGAGACTGGCTGTCTGTTTACGGGAAACAAAGCTGCCGCAGCACAAGTCAGAAACTCAACGCTCCCACAATCAGCAGCTCTGGAAAACCCCAGCAGCACCTTCCCTCATGTCACTTTACATCCTGTCAGTAACTTACAGGAATCAAAACGGCCTGGCGGAGCTATCCGAGGGTGTGAGACTTTAGGTACATCTGTAATTAAAACACAGACACCAAAGCTGCGAAGCAGCGCCATAAAGCAGATCATTTTACAGCTGGCTGGGCTCCCTCTGATGTACTTGAGAACCATTTTTAAGTGACATAAAGTTTAACATACCGGTACATCTGCCTACCCACAAGATTCTACACGGAATTTAAAATTTAATTATATTAAAGTATTGTTACAGTGCGTGTAGCAAGAACGCCAACCAAGTGTAACTTGAGGAGAATCTTTGCCAGATTGTTGTAAATCTGTGTTTTCAAGACTAGGAAGAAAAAAAAAAAAAATTCAAACCTGAACACCTGTATTGGTGCTGTCGGCTTCATTACCACTCACCCACCAACTGTTCCACATTTGGGCTGAGCAGGATCACACACTTGTCCAGTGTTTCACTACAATGTCAATGCACACCTACAGTACCTGCGCCTGCCAAGCAATTACTCCTCACACCGCAGTGAAAGCAAAGCCTGCTCACTGCCTACACACACTTATTCAGCACCAAAAGAAAAACCCCAACCTCTGCAGGCAGCTCCTCATCTTCCAACAACCACGCCACAAACCAATCTGTCCTCTCCAGGCTGAGGAGCAGGTCCTCTGGGATGCTTCCAGCTGCTTTGCATACACACAGGCACTAACATCCTCTCCCCAGTTCCATGGTACCAGCACATGCTGGCTAACATTCCACTGGGCAACTTAAATCACACTGTGCTTGTCATACATATAAGACACTGTCCCCATCTGGAAATCAAAGAATCCACCCCCTGGACACAGAGCACCCCTCTCCCCCCAGCTCAGGCACCCCAATCCGTGCCAGCCCAAGATGGTCACAGTGCCCTTGCTTCAGCCCTTCACTCCAACCTCAGGGCCAGGCTTCCTGGAGGCAAAAATCCTTGTCAATAAATAAAGAACCCAAATAAATAGTTCATTTTTCATCAGTTGCTATCTGCAGCCATTAAGATGCAACAAGCAGTTGCTGGATGGTGTTTCTGATGCAGAGAGTGTATTGGAAGAAACAAGAGAATATCATTAAGGGTCAATTAGGAGCAACTTAAAGGTTATTTTTGCATATCTCACCTCCTGGACAAAAGATGATTCTTCAGTGCCATACGAGAATATAAATTAAGTCACATAAGTCTTTAAAATGCGACAAAGACTTTCATTTTGTTGCCGTTTAAAACAGCCTGAAGAATAAATAGCAGGTCTCTTGCCCCTCTGCAGCCTGCACATATGATGTAGGAAAGGGCAGGCCAAGGTGGTTCCACAATGGCCATTAAGCCCTGTCCTTCACGGTCCCCTTTGATGGGAAGCACAGAATGCTGGACAACACGGAATGGTCTGCCAGGTCTGGGTGTGAACACCAGAAGCCCCAGCCCAACATTTCTTCCAGCACACTCTTCCCTTTCCTCTGTTCTACCCAGGACAACAGCAGCTCCTCACTGATCTGCCTCGTAGCCTGTTAACCCCCAATCACAGGGCCAGTACAAGGAGGTCACACACACCTCCCCAACCCTGAGCATCCTCCCACCCCGTAACATGGAATCAAGAACGGTCAGAGCCTGCCAAATACTGAATGTCAGTCCAAAGCCATGTTGTTCTCCTTGGCCATATCCACTGACAGAAAAACCTACCAAGCCTTGCTGCAGGCAGATGGGCTTGCTGAAAAATTTCACCGCTTTGTTATCAGATAATTGCTTTTTCTCATGATTCCATGTTTTCCAGAGTTCTCTTCTCCTCCAAGGGGCAATGCTGCAGGACTCTCATGAGCCCACATGAAGAGGAGAAGGAGCCTTTGCACCCCAGCCCTGTGTGCCTGCAAAGCTGGGCAGTGGGGGCAGGTGTTCGTGTGCATGGACCAGCTGTGGAGCCACCATCTCTGACACGTATCCCTCCGACATGTGGGAAAGCCCAAGCCTGGCAACCACGCACAGGGGCTGCAGAGCCATCGGTGGGCTGGAAGAGCCAACCTTCAGCCTCCGTGCCAGGTGAATCCACAACAGAAACACAGACCTCTTGCCTTGGTTGTCCAGGTTGGCCAGTGACATCTTCTGCTGCAAGACAGCTCTTCTGAGCTGCCAGCTAAATACAGAGGGAAACCGTCTCTCCCAGAGCACCAGCACACACCAGGCTGGATTTGCATTGGGAAGAATTTGGAAGGAATACTTGAAGAACATCACCTGAGTCAGGCCAGGGATCCGGATGGCTCCCACCAACTCTGCCCTTAGGTCACTTTACAATCAACACGGTGAGCTGTTAAAAGAATTCATTATTGGTGTCTCAACACCCCTGGACCACAGCAGCTAAAAATCTATATGAACTAGGGGCTCTTAAAACCATCTCTGCACTGTTTATTCTCTGCAGGGAAAATAAAGAGAAGGAAATACTGAAAGCAGCGAGAAGAAAGTGTTGAGAGTCATGAAATCCATAAAGTGTAAAGAGAGATGTGCCACATTTAGCAGGGATTATGTCAAGCAGCATCCTGAGCCAGGAGTGCTGACAGCACACACACACTGCCTTCGACAGAGGAAAATAGGTCGTACACGACCCCAAACATGCCGGCACAGCTCCCAGCACCACGAGCAGAAAACCCAAATTTCAGCACTGCCCACGGGCAAGGTTAATGGTCCTGGATTCTACGGAGAGTACAAGCCACGTGAGAGAGCAGGACCTTTAAAACGTGCCTTGAAAGTCTAAACAGGGTCTGGAGAGGACTTTTATTGGCAACAAGCACAAGGGGAGATGGACAGAACTTTTGCCACCAATCACAGCTCTGGGCAGTTGCTTTTTCACAGCCTCCAGCTCCCATGAGCTTCTCCTCCACAGGGAGCCTCTGTCTCATTTCCCAAGGGCCAGGACATCCTGGCAGCAGCACCCACGCCATGCAGTGGGACAGCTCTCACACAGAGCACACTGGAAAGAAGGCTCGCAAGGTAATGGCCTAACACAGTGAATTAATTCCAAAGCACAATTGTTTTCAATCTTCATTTAAACCCAACCTTAGCTAATCTCACTTTAACGACATAGGAAATGGAAATTCCCTTAATAATATAAGTTATGAATATTTATTACCCTATTTTTTTCCAGAAAATGGAGTAATTCAATTAATTTTACTATTAATTATTTAATACATAATTAATATAATGCAAGATCCTAACTTTTCTTTAAGATGCCGCTGATAAAGATATCCCAGATAGGGGATGTTCCTTACGCTGGACTGATGGACAGGTAAGGCACAGGGTGTGCTTCCTGGGTGACGGGCAGCTGGACAGGAGGTGGGGAGACTCCAGGGACTGCACCCATAGTGCTCTCACCGTGGAGTAGGGCTGGTGCCCCCCGCAATCCCCCCACGTCCTTTCCAAGACATGAAGCAGGAAGGGGCAGGAACACATCTGAACTACATTCTCATCTGGAAAACTGACCTTGCAGCTTCTGGGCACAGCCAAGGCTTTTCCATTGCCTGAGACCCACTTGTAAAATAGTGAAGCCACCTCAGATCGCTCAAGAATATTTTTAAAATACTGTGCAAATGCTAATGACAGAAGACACCTGGAAACAGAGAAGCAAAGTATCTTCCCCTGGCAGAATGTTTCTGGACTCAGAAAATTAACTTTGTCATTGAAATTCCAAAGTAAATAACAATTAAGTTCTACTTGATATATAAATGTCAAGTAATTTTTTTTTGTCATCGTGATTTGTATTTAAACTTGGAAATGTCAGACACTTGGCCCTGCTGCATTAGCAGAACGCTTCCCCCGCCCCGCTGACGGAACACCCGCTGCGGATTACCCAGCACATCATCAAGTAACCAAACACCATTCCAAGGGAGCCTCAAGGTCGATGCTTGCGAGGTGTACTCGCTAATTTATGTTGATCAACTGGAGTGCTCAAAAGACTATTGTAATAATGCTCCAGTACATTTATATCAGCATATTCAATCAACTGGAGTCATTCAACAAGAAGTTTCATAAAAAAGTCATTTTAGGGACCTTCCAGTGGGGTGTCATAGCTCCTCCAAGGCCACCACAATCAAAGAGGGCTCCCCCTCCATGTCCATGGCTAAAGCAATACCCAACCATGCTGTAAACATGGAACTTCTGTTCAGGAAAGAGATGAAAACATTGAGAACAGCAAGCTTGGCTCTAAACCAGCTCCAAACCATTGGAGGGATGTGAGAGAGTTTGTCCCTCATTGCCACCCTCTGCCTCAGCTCAGTGGCCTGTGAGGCATCACAGCCTAGCCTGGCCTGACTGTCTGCAGCAGTTCCTTCGCCGGTGGCTGAGCTGGATGGCACCAAAACCCAGTCACCAATATCAACCCTCTGCCAACAGCTGCAGCAGCACCAGATCCCACAGGCACCATCCAGCCACGCCCGGAGCCCCCACAGCATCCATCCAGCAGTGTCTCCTCAGAGCACACTATACATCATCGTATTAGGAAACTCCGTGTGTGTCAGTGGTGCAATTAATTTTTATTAATTTTGTGAGATGAAATTAGTAGCACCCACAGCAGCAAACAAAGAACAGGGAGTGTTCCAGTTCAGTGCCAAATCGATGTCATTAATTCTGTAATACCGGGAGCCCTGATTGTAGCAACTCAGCATTTAACTCTTCCAATTAATTTTTATATTAAAAAAAAAAATAGAAAACTAACTCAACAATTTCAGAAAGACCTTGAACTCCTGTCACAACTTTACTTCTGGGACATTCTTTCTTCCAAGTGTAAACACACAAAAGGAAGGTAAGGAAATGTTCATCAGAAAATTGTTTCCATGCATTGCCTTTAGCAAACCAAACTCTTAAGATCATAAGATGCTTCTAGAAAAACATTTATAATCTCATATCTTTAATGATACGATGTAGCGCCAGACTAGTTAATGTGTTTTCTGACCCCTTAAAAGGCTTCTCTGGCAAAGGCTCAGCCAGAAATTGTTTTGAATTAATTCTGAAACTGAGATTACCAACCCAGAAAAAAACTTCTCTATTATTAACTGAATTACCTGCTGTTCTGCAGCCAAGGAGAGCCTCACAGCTGCCACCGGCAGGAAAGATCCATTCAGGGCCCTTCCACCACCTGGAGTGGCAGCTCCAGGTCTTGGAGGACCACTGAGAAAGCAATTGGGTTTGCCACATCTCCTTCCCAGGTGCTACACGTTTTAATACAACAAGCAAATGCATTACTTACAGATGTCACAAAAATATACAGTCTGGGGGGGAAAAAAACCCACAAAAGTAAAACAACACAGCTCTTTTTTCCCCATGTTCCATGGAAAGCAGTTCTTCTGTGCGCCCCACCTGCAGCTGCACTGCAGAGGTGCAGAGAAGGCCTCCACGTCCATCCTCTCCTCAGCTGGGTGCTGTGGAACACCTGGAATCAATCTGTGCTGTTTGTTAGGATGGCACCGCTCCCTGTGTCCCACTGTGACCTCTGTTCCTGCTCGCAGCAGCAGGAGGTGAGGCCAAACCTGGAGCACGCTGCTCCGGGCTCCTGCGGCACCGGCCCCTGCAACGGATGGTGCTGGGATGCAGGATGCCAGAATAAGCTTTTCTCTCACCTGGGTCCCAGCAGGCTCCCTCCAATGGCCCAGCCCTCTGCAATAGGAAAGGGGTGGATTGGGAAAAACAGCAAAAGCCCAGCAAGACCAGAAAGCAAGAGTCGTTCTCTGCGTTAGTGAGACGTATGGAGCCAGAACATAGCTGAAACAGCAGGAAAACATCCACAGCCAAAACTCCACGTCTGGGTTCCCAGGGGAGCAAGAAGTTAAACATTTATGGCAGCACGAAGAAGACATGACATTTACTGAATAATAAACTGCAAACATGTCTGTTAATGCAGCTTTTTGGGATCTCCTCACCATCAGACACTTAAGCCCACCAAGGGAAACACCAGAACACAAACAATCCCCATGCCTGACTGTAAACAGGCGGCACATGGTGGGGCTGGTGCTTTTCTATTTATTTAAAGTTAGAGGCAAGGGAGCTCTGTCAAGATAAACAGCCCTCAACCTTGCTCAGAGGCTTCAGATCCGCTCATCTGAAGGGATACAATTAAATCCTGAGCAATCGGGTTAAAACTTTAACCTGCCAAGACTGTAGCTGTTCCATTTTTAATCAATCTGATTTCATTCAATAAAATGCTCATTAAGGCAATTAATGAGAGTTTGGTGTCACAAACCATCAAACATGACTGGGAGTTTCCACTTGGTGGTCAAGGCATTGATCAGTGAGTCAAGTCATCAGCGCGAGAGAGTCAATGTGCTGAGCAGGAGAACATTACCTGGTTTTGGGGGAGGTTGTTAGCCACTCCTCATGCTTTTCAAACGTTATTAAATAAGCTGCAATTTCCTGAAAGAGAAATGCAGAAAGAAAACAGAGTTACTTGCATGGCTGTGCTGGGAACTGGAAAGTTTTATAACAGAGACACGGAGCCGCCTACCCCGGGCCAGGCTGCAGCTGAAATCGGGTTTTGACTGACAGAGCGTGCTCGGTAAACGTTCACATCCACGCCACCAAGGCCAGGCTTAAACAGGACAATGAAGAGTTGCAAATGAGGAAAGGCATTAACATTTTCCAGCACAGAGAATTTGCTGGTAACTGGGGTGACCACGGCATCACCGCGAGCCCAGCGTGACGTCAGGAAGCAAAGGGAAGGGTAGCGACAATACGGACATGGGGAGCTAAATAAAATATTTATAAATAGAACAGCATCACTGCAGAGAGAATTACTGAATTATTAATCGTTGCCATAAAAAGCCAGCAGGTGACATCAACGTAAGTCATTGCTCCCACTTGCAGGAATGATACGGGCGATTACTTCCAGATCAGAACTGATTTGTTTGCAGGAAATTATCGGCGCCGGCGAGATAATTCACGACAGTGCCTGTAAACAGGCCTGAGGAACACGGGACAGACGTTCATCCATTTCCTGGGTACAAACCTGGGGTGGTCGCAAGGTGGCAACTGTCACCACACCAGCAGTGTCCCAACATCTAGAGATGGCCACAGCTTCCTGGGACTGTGCTGAAAATAAGCCCCTCCGATATACCCAGAAAAATGTAGGGGTTTGATGGTTGTCTTCCTAAAATTGCCTCCCAGCCCTCTCAGAAGAACCTGAATAGCAAAAGCTGCACAAGTGAGGTCAATGAAGCTGCCTTCAATGTACAAATGCCTCAAATCAGACCCCCCAAACCACATACAGTATCATCTCCAGAGCCACTGCAGCAGAAGTGTCCCCAGGCTGTACCTCCCAACAGCAGAACACACGCCAGCACCAGGGCTTTCCACCAGGAGAGGGGTTTTTATTCTTTTTTTTTTAGCTAGCTTTATATAAGGGCTGTCGCTTACAGTACCAAAGCTAAAAACCCCCACAATGCTCTCCAACCAGCTGGCCCAAGCATCTGCTAGAGCCACAAAATGCAATTATATTACTCCCAAACGAGACGTAAAAATATCTTGTTTCCAATACTCTTGGTTTTAAGACTCATACTTAATGTCCTCTGGGCATTGCGGCAGTGCCAGATCTCCGTGTTATGTACTTTATTAGAGCTGTGTGAATGTCATATTAATGACTCCTGACCAACATGTTTACACTGCAAATAAATTCTCCTGGAATCTATCGATGCACCCCTTGCTTCCCAAGCCAGTCTCTGCAGGTTTAAGGGATCCCCATACAAGCAGATGACGAAGCAGTGGCACGAAACTCCAAACACTCCTCTTTTTAATTTCTGGCTAATGGCTAACGGTTGAATAAAATTCAGTATCAAAGTAAGCCAGTGCAGACCTCCACCACCAACACTGATGACCTTCCCAATCCTCACACTTTCATAGCAACTGCAGCTGAATCAGATGCAAGTGCTGAAATCTGGATGCTGCATGGCCAAAAAGGTCTGACCCCAGATTCCCAACAGGCCAAAACCACCAAAGAACTCTGTAACTAAAATTCTTCAGAAAATACGAAAAAATATCTCTGGGGTATTTTAAAGCCAGTGCAGTAATTCCACCAAAAGTGCTGCAATCAGCAGAGCTCTATTCCCAACCCATCCCACATTATGTGTCCTCAGCTCACTATGCTACGAACCAGTTTCACCTCATGCTGTACAGTGAGATGAGCTCTAGAGAGACTGATGAACACTCGGGAGCTCCCTGCACATCCTCCCCAGCACCAGGCAAGCAGGCATTTACAGAAACAAACCCCTTCAATGCCGAGACGGTTTGGGGGATTCGGATTAGTCTGCGATTTTGCCTATTCCTACTAAAAATCAACTGGTGTAAGGAGAATTAAGCCATGTTTAAATTTTGTGGCTGAACAAATACATCGCTATGGCACAGAAACCCAAAGTACTTCAGGTGAAGGAATTCAGCCTTACCCACAGCTCATTCAATCTGCTCCTTCCTGATGGCCCATGCCAGGCGCATGTGAAATCCTAATCCCAAACCGTCACCAACTGGAGGAGCTGCAGCAACTGGAGGCTCCAATGTGAGGCAGAACATGGGTTTCCACACTGCTGGCCTGGTCCGCTCATGTTTGGGCAGAGGAAAGGCCAAGCTGCCAGTTCAGTACCACAGATACACACTGGGGAAGGAGGATGTGCTTCTCTGCTGCCAAACCCCCTTAAACCGCATTCCTTATATGTTCTGCTTTCTGTAACTACAACTTTGTGTCAGCTGTGCAGAGGAAAGTGCTCAGCCCAGCACTAATGGTTGATCAGAGGTTTGCAGGAGATGCCTCTGCCCAGTGGCTCCCTGTCGGCATGGTGGGGCACGGGCAGGGCTGCTGATGCAGGGCTGGGGTTCAGCAGCTGCATGGGCCGAGCACCCTGCTGTCACACCAAAACCCTTTTTCCCTTAGAAAAAACAGGGAAGAAATAGATTTATCACCAGAAGACACAAAGTCATTAAATAATTAAAAACAAAACTATGGGCACAATAAAAGCCCTCTGATAAAACCCTGCATTTTAATGCGTGTTAATTCCCCTAATGATTCTTTCTGTGTCTCACAGGGTCAAATCAATGTCCTCACAAAAAAATCCAATTACATCCCATTCATCATATCTTTGGAGCAAGGCTATTGTTTGCTTTTGTCTCCTATCAAACCCTTTTCCCATTGCTTCTTGCCCGAGACTACAAACAAAAGGCAGCATGGCACCAGCAAGGTCAGACGAGACAGAGCCGGCTCTGAAACGCTGGCTGGTCCTGGCTCCTCTGTGATTGCACAGCAAGTGACAGAAATCAAGGGATGCGTGCACGTGACACAAACACTCAGTCTCGTCACCAGTGAGTCCCCCCGCAGCACCACTCAGGCCAGGTGGCACTGGGTGGACCCCAAGGCCACCCAAGTTAATCTTCATGGGCAAGGGCACCACACACCATGGGCAGAAGCCCCTGTGCCAGGACGTCCCACCCAGACCTACATCCCCTCTATCTCAGCTTTGAAATTACTGTCAGCTTAAAATGAGCAAGCACTGCTGGCAAAGGGTGAACCACTGAAAGCTGTGTGGATCCAGCTCCACTTCTGAGTGTGTCGGCCAATCCCAGGGCAATGCTCAGCACGTGGCTTTCCCTCTCTTTGAGCACCTGCAGGACAGAGCCCAACACTCACAGGACACTGCTGAGAAAAACGGGCTTGATTGACCAGCTCAGGGAATTACCCCATAAAGCAGTGAGATTACTGAACATTCAAATCATTCGAGTTATGCTTTATCCTAAACTTGGTCAGATAATTCTGTGGTTTAGTTTAGACTTGGTTGCTCAGGCTGAAAGCATTTTATCTAAGTGCGCATTTATTTTTATTTTGCACTTCCCTGTTTGTTTAGATTATTAATTCGAATGCACCAGGGAGCCACCAGCTGGGAAGCCCAGTGAGCTGCGTGAGACAGGACACATGCAGCTCCACCGTCTCCAGACAACTGCCACCAAGGATGTTCCCACTGCTCCCTCAGCCTTGTGCCAGTGTGGCACTGCTCAGCCTGCTGCTCCTGGCTCAGGCACCGTGGCAGAGCCACCACACGCTCCCCACCCAATGCTACGTGACTGCAGCTCCTCAGACGCTTCAATATTTAATGTCAGCACGTAACGGCCCAGAGCTGTGGCACATGGGTGACCTGATCTCACCCACCATGTCCCAGCCGCCACGGTGAGGACAAGTGGCAGCACTGCAGCCAGTGGTGCAGGGACAGCAGGGCAGAAGAAGCTCCCTCGGAGCACTCACTGCTGCCCAGCAGCTGCTGCAAAGCTGCTCGTCTTCATGCACAGGAGCTGGAGAGGACATGGCCACAAAGCACAGAACAGACCAACGGGCAGGGATCTGGCACCGGCAGTGTCAGAGAGGCCCATGACCCATCACGCACACAGGAAAGCTGCCAACTCTGCTCTGAGCTGAAGTGTTTCCAGTGAACACACACTTTTTTTTGGAAGAAGATTAAGTAATAAAAAACTACGAAACTGACAATCAATGGGTTCCCTAAAGCCACGGACTGAGCGTTGGCTCCTTCCTCCCAGCTCAACCCCCTCCAGGTCATAGTGCATCATCACAAGGTTATTGGCAATTCCCACCTGACCTCTCAAAAGAAAAAGGGAAACTGCAAGGGAAAAGGATTGAAGGATTCCCTGCGCCAGGCAGCTCTGGTCACCATCTGGTCTCAAAGCAACATGTAATTCATTAAAAAAAACCAGTCTGAATTTCAAGTTATTACTTTGTATGAATTATACACACCTGAATTAATAAGCCTGAATCTATGCATGTGTTAGGAGAAAGCAGAAGAGTTTGTACTCATCCCTAGATTTAGACCACAGAGCTAATAAAGCTGCGATCTCTTAAGCAAGCACGTTTATTCTCTTAGGAATTCACCATGTCCTCTCTGCTATAAAGACAAATTCCAGCCCATCACTTCCTTATCGTCCTTCTGCTCTGAAATGAAAATCAAAATTCATGTTGACTATGGACCATCTTCTCAGCTGGGATTGAGCCATTTTCATTTTCTACTCATTCCCGCTCTCAAAGCCATTAATATTCTGAATATTGCAACTACAAACTGCTCCGAATGCCACACAGAGCGGGCTCACACCACCTTGTTCGGCATCATGGGAACAAAAATCCCAATCCCATTGCATTTGTCCACTTGGCCTAAACCAGTAACACTATCAGAGGGATATTGTTCATGAGCTGGGTGAAACAAGAAGCAGTAGAAGGGCAAAGTGTCCAGCAGGGACAGGAGGGTCAGGTGACCGTGGGCTGACAACACCCATCAGCAACGAAACGCTCCTACACCAAAATGTTTCACTGCCATTGCAGGCAGGACTTGGTTTGGTCTTGAGGCATTACCTGTCTGCAACTTCTCAAAGCAGAAACATTGATCTGACTATGCTGAGGCTGAGAAGGGGATAAAGCTCAAATATTTCTGCTGTTTTGCTGACAATCTATGTCAGCAGCACAAGCTGTGGCTGGGGGTCGGAAGCTGCCCAGGGCTGCCCAGCCAGAGCATGTGTCAGGACGGACTTGGACAGATTTGGTTTCCCAACTCATGCCATGAATTTCCTGCCAAGTGAAGAGGCATTTATTTACACCTGTGAAAATACCATGGACTAGCTTAAGCCAGACCCCTGGTCTGTTACCCTAAGGGATGAAAACCCCACCATTTTGGGGCCCAAAATGGTGCCTTCCCTTGTTTTGCAGAGAGCAGGAGACAGCCCAGAGCCCACTGGCTGCTGCTGTGCCCCTTGCCCAGCCAGCCTGGCTGAGCTCATCTCTGCAGGAAAAGGCCTGAGGGCAGCCCTGGCAGCACTGCCTGGTGCCACAGGACAGTAAAGCCACTGAGTGGGAAATGCCTGTGGTTTGGGAGATGCTCGCCTTGGTTCCCTGCATGGCAGTAAGCGGCGGGATCGCAGGAAGGGGGATGTTTTCATTAATAATGGTGTCTCACAAACCATCTGCTAAAGGTCCACACTATTAATTTAACAGGAAAAAAATGGAATAGATTACTCTACAGTTTTCAATTAAAGTACATGATGTCTTCAAACTGCAACCTTAATTAGATATTATAGGGTGACATTTAGGAATCCTGAGCTGTGATGGCTGATCAAGTCATCTGACTGCTACGGTGTTCCGCAGCACTGCTGGGGCCTCATGCACCCAGCACCATCAGGAGAGCTGTCTGTCCTCAGATTCCAGTGCTGGAGCAGCTCGGACACACTCCTGGGGTTGAAGAAGCACAAGGATGAAACCCATTGCAGCCTTGGCTCAACAAAAAACCAGCTGCAAATCGAAAACTTTCAGAGGGGCAGAAGAAAGGGAAAAAAGTAAACAAAGGGAAAAAAAAGAAAAGTAGCAAATGGCCAACTCAAACACTTTATTTTCAAGGTTAAACCTGATATGAAAAAACTAGATTTGGACAAGAAATAATTTTCTCTAAAACACATGAAAAGGAGAAGGAAAAAAACCCCAATCAAGAACACAAGTAATGACTAACAGGCACCAGAGCTGAACGAGATCTGCTCAGCTCCTTCACCTGCCAAACACATAGACAAGCAAACTGAGACACGCAGTGGGTCTTTAGAACGGCAAGAGCATAATTGGGAACAACCCCCCTATCCATGGCTGCCCTGAACCACTCAGTCACAAGTAAGAGCAAAGTCAGCCCTTGCATCAGCCTGTGCCTAATAGGATTAGGATGGATTTTATCTTCCATTTAGGCCCCACACTGAGGGACAGTTAGTAAAACAGAGCAGTAACAAATAACGCCCAATCCTGAGTTACTGGAAAACACCCACAGGTCATTATGTGATTTTTCTTTTCTTTTAAATGACCTTGGACTAAACCCTGTGATTTAAAGAACCATGAACACTGGCATCCTGCTGGCACTGCTGGTTCAGTTCACTTGTCCTCTACAGCCTGAAAGAGGCAAATATGCAGTGGGGAAAAAAAAGAAAATTCACTAAGATCCCTGTGTTTACAATGCATTAATTACAGCGTAATAGCAAAAACCTCAATTATTTTACACAATTCAAACAGTCACGTGGCTTGAGGATGCCAAAGCGCATTCCCCTGCTCCAGAGTGGGCATGCGCCATCAGAGATGCTGCCCTGCTCTCAACTCCCACAGGAACCAAGAGGAACATGGAATTTCCTGCAGCTCTCCTCCAAGTGGCAAAGCCCAACTGCAAGATGGGGACTGGGGCAGATCCCCTGTGAACCCGCCCAGGCCGTGGCCTCTCCCCAGCCCAGCTGGTCCCTCCCACCATGGGGGGACACCCCAGTCCCTCTCTCAGCAGTGGGGCCGCTGTGCCCAACGAGGTGAGAACACCAGTGCCTGCTCCATTCCCTTCCTCTTGCACGGAGACAGCAGCAAGCCCTTCCAAAGCCCTTCCAATGCAAGGATCATTAGAAGGGAAATATCACTAGAAATTGCCCCTTCATGCATATTCCTCACTTCCTATACCCTGACATAATAATGTGCCACAGTCCTGCAGAACTGTCTTTTCAGCATGTTTTTGCATTATGCCTAATTCTGTCAGAGTTTTTCGGTCCCACGTAACAACAGCTCAATGCAGAGTCAGATATAAATCTGGCTTAAGAGACTCTCACCAGGAATTCATTTAAAACTGTAAATGTTAAAAGATTCTGCTGCTGATTTATGGCATTTTCTTATTTCAAACAGAATTAAAATCCTTCTTAAAAGATACATATTCAATCATGATAAAAGCTACATTCAAATTATGCTGCTGGTCAGACTGAGAGCCACAAAGCACAGAAATCTGGAAATAGCAGGGGAATCCAGAAACAGCAGGGACTGGGACATTTTACTGGTTCAACCAATGCTCTGCTGTCATGCCACCACCTCAGTCTCACATCTTAATTAGTGCAAAAGGGAGTCCTGGATGCTGCTGTTTTCATGCTCCATCTATCTCACTCTGGCCCAAGCACAAGAATCTCTTTTCCTGAAGATCCAGTTGAACAGAGGAGCTGCTGCACCTGAAGTCATTACTGAATGGGTTATTCGTTTTCCACTGTTTACACTGAAGGCTCTCCCAGCTCTGTCAATACCACACAAGTGTCCTGTATCATTGTGCAAACAACTTTTAGAGTTAAAAAAAATGACCAGTGCTACTCATTATCATCATTCCTATAAGAATTGTTCATGTTTTGCATTTGTGAACAGAGAACATGGTAGAGCCTTGAGTCACACAGCACAGCCCTGTACCCAAGCATGGTCAGACTGATGAAAACTCAGTGTCTGGAATGAACCTGTGCAGCACCAGTACAATTCATGAAGGGGTTTTAAGATGCCAAAAGAACCACAGCCTATGAGAGGCTCATGGCTTCTGGCTGTCCTTCCTGGAGGCGCATTGCCTAACCTGTGCAGGAGTCCCTAATCTCATGCTACTCCACTGAAATAAAAAATCTAAATGGAAGGACCAATATCAAATACAAGAGTAAACAAGTAGAAGCAGCCAGAAAAAGCATTATTCAGCTATTTATATAATTAATTGTTCGTTATTCAGAAGCTATAGAGCCATTAGCAGAAAGCCAGGGCTCTCTGCACTGTTCTGCAGGAGATGCCTGCAACACCTCAGAGAGTGGTTCTGTCCCAGGCCCAGCTCAGGCCCAAGCCGGTCGTTCTGATGTTCCCAGCTCCTGGCTGGTGCTGCTGGGTTGGTTGATTTTGGTGAGGTTTTTTGTTTTGGGTTTTTCCTCCCCAAATCTTCCCTGGTAAATTCAGAATCACAGAATATTCTGAGTTGGAAGAGACCCACAAGGATCATCAAGTCAAACTCATAACTGAATGACCCACTGGAGACTGAACCTGTGACCTTGGCATTCACACCATACTTTAGCCAAATGAGCTGATCTCAGGGTCATTTCGATGGATTCTTCACAAAATCGGGAACAAGTCCAGTTTCTGGAGGCAGTTCCCAAGTGCTGATCAGCTCCAGTGAACTCACGATGCTCACAGCTGTCATCAAACCATCCTCTCTTCCATGGGGGTATGAATGGGGAAATATTTCTGCCCCACATCAGGGTCCAGCCATGACGATTAACCAGGGCCCGTGGAGCACAGCAGGTCTGCCCCCAGAGTGGCTGGCAGTTGCCAGCTGGCTCCCATCTGTGGAAACTGCCCCTCTGACCTGAAATTATCATATGTGTTGGCACTGAAAGGAAACAACCATAAAAACAGAGCCGCATCAGAGAACTGTAAATTCTTTGCGAGTTATTTTCAGACTTCTGAAAGTTTACTTAATCCTCACTTTTGAGAAAATACATTTCAAAAAAAGATTAAGGGAAAAAAATGACCAGAAAAAAGGATGTTTGTGTGAAAAAGCCATTTCCCATTCTGAGCAGTGCCAGGCCAGCAAATTGCCCAAACTGTCCTGGATTCCCTGCATTTCTCCTTCGAAAGGGGTTGACCAGAAGGCTGGTGAAAGGCAGAGCTGATGCCATGTCACTCCTGTGACCTCTGGACTGCCAGCAACACGAAACATTGCTACAGGCTGTGCTGGGACTGCTGTGTCCTTTCTCACAGAAAAGAGCTGACAGAGAGCATGGATGCTGCTTTCCAAAGGTTAAGCATCACAGGCAATTTCATGCTCTTTATATTTCTAAGTGGTTGATTTTTGGTTGGTTTTTTTAAATAATCATAAATCCCAACATCTGCTCCCAGGGTGGGAGCCCTTTGGCTCTGTGCTCAGCCAGGGAAGGGAACGTGGCTGCCAGTGGCTGCTGCAGGTGTTATTTTTAGTGAGACAGCTATTTACCAGCTCCATTTCCAGAGGGAATTCAGGGAGTAAAAGGGATGCTGATGCATTTCTTACTAAATATAGAAAAGGGGGCGAGCCACCACACGCAGCATGGCTGCAGCTTCCCGCTGCCGCTGGGATGTGGCCTCAGTGAGGAGGATGCAGCCCCAGTGGTACCTGACACCGCAGTGGGGCCGCCCTGGCACAAGCTCCCCATTCACCACATTCTAACCTTCAAGCTGGTGTTTGGAAAAAGCTTTTTAAAAGCAGCTCTTATAACTAATTGGCTTCACTTTGAAGCCCTGATCCTGTAATGAATGGCTCCCGAAATCAAACAAAGCATTTTCAACACCAACAGAATTGCCTGTTATGAAAGCAGAACATTTTTGGGGTAATATTGACTTTAACGCTCTGTCAAGGCAAATTGACAGCAGGATGAAAACAGCCCTCCCTCTGCTCAGGCAGCCCAAATCCAGTTGCTGAGATGGGACCCTGAACACTCGTGCCAGGCTGTGCTTCACATCCCCAGGAGTGGGATCGTTTCATATTAGTTTAAAATATATACCTCTAAAATAATTAAAATCTTGCTGATCCAAGAAAGGGAGGTGTTTCAGAATTACTCTGCTCTTCTCTGGTTTTAAGCCTTTAAAGTTCTGGAGAGGCAATTTTGACATCCAGGAGCTCTGCAGCCCCTGACAGATGGGGATTCCTGGTCGAACTCCTTTTATATTTCCTTTATTGCTTCATATTTACCAATGACCTGGAAGCGAGCAGTGTGAAGGTGCCACTTGAACATGACAGAAGGCATTTCTGAGTGAGGCTCAGACAGGCTGGAAAACCAGCCCAGAGCCCTGAACAAACTGCAAACTGGGCAAATGATTGACACAACACAGAGTGCGTGGGATGCAAAACCACAAAGTAATGGGGACTGGAAGAGCAAGATGCATTATTCATCCAGCCTGTGAGGGTCTGCGTTAATGGCACCACCACTGGGTAAGTGAGGGCATCAGGGCATCAGGGCATAGCACGATGGATACCTTGGATGTACCTGCATCACCGTGAGCCACAGTGGTCACCCCAGATCCACTCTGTGCTCCCCAGGGCTCCTGCTCTGGGCAACCACCCAAACCCCACCCACAGCATACAGAGAGACCTATATATCTGTAAATCTATAAATCTATATACAGATACTCAAACATACACTCCTTGGGACACTTCGTTTCTCTCTACAGTTTCCTGAAGGGTGACCACTTACAGAGCAGAAGAAAAAGTTTAATGAATTAAAGTGCACTTAAGTTAGGGAACACTAATGAAGCCACACCTTAATTGGGTATAATTGAGAATCCAGCACTGCCACTGTTTGGGTTATGAACTGCAATTTCTTGTCACATGGAAATTAGCAGCTACCTCCTCCCAGAGCAACCTGCTAAGAATGAAGTGCTGGTCACCCAACACCTGTTACAGCTCTCTCTGTTTCTAAAGGGGAAAGCAACAAGGTTCCCCCCTTATTTCCCATTCCTGAGGTTTTCACTGCCTTACCCGGCCCTGATTTACCCAGCAACCATCCGACAGCAGTGCCAGCTCAGGGATGCCACTCTCGAGGACACCACAGGCAGGCTCAGCCTCCCCAAGGGCAGCCCAGCCACAACTCTGGAGGGGCCAGCAGTGCCAAACGTGCTGGGTGCACAGGGATGGCATCCAGGCGCCAACATGCCACAAAGGACAGCCTGGCAGGGCCATCCCAGGGATGGGCTTTGTGCCAGTCCCAGCTATGCTCTGGGAGTACTTCAGAACAGGGCAGCTCCCAGGCCCTGCGCATCGTGCTGCCAAGAGGAGTCTCTGGCATGTGCAGACAGCTTCTTGTCTGCACTTAAAATACTATTTGATTAAAAAAAAAAAAAAGAAAAAAGGAAAAGGAAACAAATTGTGTTTTGTGGGACTGGGAGCATCAAGAGCAGAAATGGCAGCAGAAGCAACGCTCGCCTGACCCCCGCTGCCAAGCTGAAAACACTTCGGCTGTGCCTGCACATGCCCTTGCCTTCAGCTGGTGTGGCTCCTGTTCGCTTGGCTCCAAATGGGGAGGAAAAATGCCATTTCCTCAGTGCCTACCCTGGAGCACTGTGAGCAGTGGTGAAGAGGAAAGGCTGTGCTGTTCCAGATACACAAAGAATACACAGAAGTAGAAAAACGTCATCCCATCACTTAATGTATGCAAATTATGTTAAATATTTCATTCATTAAATGGCTCAGGTTATTACCGAATTGTACCTTAAGCTGTTCAGAAAGTTCATTCTTCTTGCACTTGCTAAGTAACGTGAAATAACTGACTGAAATGAATATTTTACAGTTTGTGCAGACAGAACATTTATTAACAATTTTTTCCCTCTCAGAGTCCCACTCCTAAGCAGGTTTCAGGCACCATGTGACTTAAATTATCCAGAGGGAATGAATTTTGGTTTATTTTTAAAAGTTTGGTTTATCCCCAGTCTGGAAGAGCCCAACAACCTGGGAGGACCCAAACACAATCCTGCTGGGGGAGAGGAACAGTCACAGAGCTCTTTCCCAAAAGTCAGTGGAGGGAGCTGGGGGAGAGGAAAGCAGCCACAGAATTTGGGGATTTTCCTTACTCTAAGACCAGACAGCTCCACTGTTCACAGGGAAACAGCTCCTGCAATAGCCCATAACGTGCTATGGGTCCTCCGGGATTTCGTACGAGTAATGTGAAGTGACAGGGCTCTGGCTCCCACCGTCCCTGGTCCCCACCATCCCCGGGCCAGCCAGGCAAGGGGGAAGGGGCCACTACAGGCGGCTCCAGCTGCTTCCAGCCTCGCCAAGAGCCCAGGCAGCAGCATCTTCCCCCATGCCAGCAAGGTCATCACCAGTTCAAATTAGGGGAGCAGGTCCCGATTGAGCCACCAGCACATTCCAGCAGTTCCCAGCCCCATGGCCCAGCACACAGACCCCCCTCCTTGGGGCGAGGGCAGCACACAACATACCGCAACATATGCCCAGAAGACTGGCATCACACAGGCAGCGGCCTGAGGAGTAACACAGGCATCCTCCACCACCCTCCCAGGCACCGCCTCCCACCACGTCTCCAGATGACTTTCCCTTTCGCACGCCATGGGCAGCTCCCAGGGAAAACCCACTGGGCTTCAACCCAGCTCCTAACACAGTGTGGCAGCCACGTCTCTATGAACTTCCAGGCTTAGAGGAGACAGATGGATAAAAATAATTATCACTGGAATAGTGGCTCCAGCATCTAAGTCAGTCCCTGGCCAGTGACCCGGGAAAGGCAGCTCCCTCTGGCAGGAGCATGTCCCTGGGACGGAGGTTTACAGCCTCAGCCGAGCAGACACCCTGCAATGTCTCATCAATCTCGGCTGGGAAAAACCTTTCCATTTCCAACAGGAATATGCAAACCAGGCTCCGCACTGTAAATCTTCCTTTGCGGCGCTAAGGAGATAAGTAGGACCTATTAACCTCCCATGTTATTTCCAACTTCATTATTGGAGCTGACACAGGGAGAGCACACGGTGACGGCTCTTTTTGGCAGAGTGCATGTAAATCGCTTTCTCAAAGGAAATTACTTCTCTGGGCTGAATGTTATTAATCTAAATTCTCCCTTAGTCAAATTGTTGCCTGTAATAAATATGGAACAGGTTGCTACGCTCATCTCCGAGGGCATCCTAATCCAGCTGTAGGTTTTCCCCTCAATTTGAAGGAGCTCCCAAGGAGCTCCTCTGTGAGAGCAGCCTTCACCCAAGGATAGAACCATCCACCCCAACGTCGCTCAGTGCATGAGCACCCTGTGATTTCATAATGAAAATGTATTTTGGCACTGCCAGCATGGCGTGCTGCAGCAGTAAAGTGGGAGCAGGAGCAAGCCAGGGCCTGCTGAGGCTGGGGAAGGGACACAAGGCATGTCCTTTTCCTGCAACATGATGTGGTAGCCTTCCATGGCCAACATCTTTCATGGCCGGTGCTTCATTTATGTCAGCTCTGGTACTGTTAAAGCAGCTCAACTTACAGTGCCTAGGAGTTTATGCTCTTTTTCAGCAGATGTATACTTGATATCCTCCTTGTGCAACTAATAAACCCTGGAGTTCAAGCACAAACAGATCAAAAACCCCATAAAAACCAGAACCAAATCCAAACTGAACTTTGCCAGAGATGCAGGTAGGAATTCTATTTGCATGGTATTCGTTCCTTTCATTGAAAACCAGCTCCTTGCCAGTAAAGTTTTTCACAGAAATCCTCACAGAACACCCCTCCACAAAAAGCTACAATCCCTTCTGCTCAAAGGCACTCCCAGGTACGGAGTGGATTCAGAACACTATAAATTCAGTGGCACACACAGCCCTTATCCTCATTTGTTACCAGCCAAGTGTGAAAATGTTAATGAAGGCAGCTGTAATAATCTACGGGAATTTCCCAATTAAGATTTCGTTCACGTCCGCCAGCTCCCGCTCCAATGCAGCCCTTGAGCATCCCCCCTTCCACCCAACAGCAGCCATAATTGCTGGGCTCCATCCAGGCACCCTCACCCGGCCACCCCGATGAGGGAAATCACTGCCACTCTATTAACTCCAACTTCTGTTGAATATATTCCTAGAAGAAAATGAATGCAGAGAGATTTTAAGTGTGCACCTACCCCCCTACATGAGTATGTTTGAAATATAACACACTGACAGCACTGAGTCAGGCAATACCATGGCAGCCACTTTTACTGAAAAAGAAAAAAAAAATTAAAAATTAAGTTTTGGGGGTGGCTTATGGCAGCCCTGGCTTGTGGGAAGCTGATGCCTTCCTGGTTCAGCAAGACGAATCCTGGGAGCCTGTCTGGGTGTCAGGAGCACATCTCTCTCCTGGCAGAGCAGAAGGGAAAGAGACTCCATGATAAAATGAAGGCATTCTCGCAAATAAATTACTTTTCTACCACAGTCGTGTGATTTTTAATTTTCCTCTAATTTCAGGACTGCAGCACTGATATAAAACCCCTCTAAGTGTTTTAGGGAGATGGTAATGGTCCTATACTAAAATAATTCAACCAACACTATAATTTTAGTACCACTATCAAAATGAAATAATGGCTGTTTACTGTGTTACACCTTTCAAATGACCTTCATTTGAATACAAATTGTGGCTCCAAACTCCAAAAGCTGCTCCATTTCAGGAGGCAGCAAATTGAGGATGTTTACCCGGGGTTTACTCTGCCAGCAGATTCCTCAGCATAACCACAAAGGCCAAATGTTTTTCAGGGGTTCTTTTCCTCTGAAGTTGCCTAAGACTAGCCTAGAGGACCCACCCGGATCTGACGAGAAGCCCGAGCCACAGCCCTTCACTCTGCTCCAAGCACAATGGGAATCATGCATTCTGTTTTATGTGGAAATACTTATTGGTGATGAAATTGTTCACTCACAGCTCACTCCCTCACAACCACCTCACCCCGGACAAAGAATAAAGATTACACTGCCAATAATCAAGTACCCAGATGAGAGGAAGAGGTAGATGGGTCCCATCTCAATCTGGGCCTTGAAAACACTTTATTTGATTTAATTTTTTTAAGGTTAGGCTCCGTCTGCCCATCACGGGTTCTCGCAGTGGTTTTGGGGACCCCACGCAGCCACCTCTGCCCAGAGAAGCTGTGGGGAGCCCCTTGGCACAGACCCGGGTAGCCACGTACAAGTGCTGTTCCCAGCTCCCAGGGCCGCGTGGCATTCGCAGCTCAACCCACGCAGCCAGAGCAGGAGCGGTCACAGGCGAAGATCTGCAGAAAAAATTTCACTACAGACATTTGCTGATATTCACTCATCCACCTGGGAACCCCAGTCTATCACCAGCTATTCCACTCTAATAATGAATTTCTGCCCTTTCATCAACATTAGTCAGAACAAGCTCTGAGAAAATTCCCATTTGGTGCCAGGAATATAACAGAAAGCATTGACATGAATGGCAGGAAGCAAAGCCAAGCAGTGTGCCCAGTGCAAGGCAGCACAAGCTGCCACCACCCAAATCTGAGCCCTTCCAAGATCATTCAGAAGCGGGATAAAAAAGTATGATAAAAAGTTTCTCTGTAAGCTGCCAGAAGTTGTGCTACAAACCCCCTTCCTGTGGGCACCAAAGGGCCATGATGCCACAAGGATACTGCATGTTCAGGTGCACTCCCTCCTCTTCCCCAGTTCCCAAATAAACCAATGGTGATCCAGGCACCAGGCTGAGCGCTGCTTTTGCTGCTGCTCACAGCAAAAGTGCTAGTGGGAAAATCCCACATGCCGAAAATACGGAGCGTCTGTAAACACTCCCGTTCCGAGACACCTACGTGTAATTACTCACGACGAGTGAGGAGGAGGAAGAAAAACCCACTTTTTGTTTTTAATTCTCTTCTCTGTGCATAGAAGCTATTACAAGAGAAGCCCCGGCCAGCCAGTGTCTCTGAAGGGGAAGAGCAGCACGTGGCCTCAACAGCTGGACTAAGGGCAACAGTGTTTTGACAGCACTGCCATTTTGGGGCAGGAAAAAGGGAAATCCCTTTTGTAAAGGACAACCTCTGCCTTTCCCCAGAGTTGCCTTTCCTTGGCAGATGCAGCCCTCCCGAGGGCAGAGCCAAGTCAGCAGTAAATGCCCCAGCTGGAGATCCTGACCCAACACCCGCCTCCGCTGTGGTGACATGTGGAGAAACAAAAGGGGTTTAAACAATAGGTGCTGTATAAAACATCTGAAAACAAGACAAATTAGTCATTAAAAATTAATTTTGGAAAATTACAGTCTTGCTAATAGACACTATCGTGACTTTGCATGTTCCTTTTCAGGCAGGAGGGAGGAAGGGAACTCAAAACACATTTTACGGTATTTCAAAAACTGAAGAGGTAGACACCCGTGCTTTTGGATGCCTGTGTTCCCCTGTGCCATCCCAGTGCTGGCAGCATGGCCCCGTATGGTGAGGTGCCAAACAATGTGACCTGGGCAGGTGAGCACCTACAACCCTGCGCCGAAACCCCCACCACGAACCTGTCCGTGGGATGCTCCAACGTTATTTTCATGCGCTCCACAGCGAGGACTATGCCAAAATACTCAAGGTCAAGAGACCAGCATGGTTCGAGGCAATCTGCACCTCTTAAAACAGTGACAAATATGTTATTTAATTTTAATGAGCTTTTTTGCATCTCCAATCTAATTACAGCATTATCAAGCACTGCTCTGAACTGCAGGTGGCTGCTCATTACTTGGGGTAAGGCTGTCACAAGCATTTTTCATGAATACTAAAAACTGCCTCGTTTCGCCACCCGCTCCGAAATATCCCCAGCTGATAGCTCCACTTCTGAATGTGGGGTTTGGTGCTGTTAAGAGAGAGCAGCGCCCACAAGCACAGCTCTATGCACCTGCCCAGCTCCTCCGGCCAAAACCCCCAGGGGAAACGCCATCCACCAAAACAAATGAGTTTTGGTGTGCAAGATACTCATGCCAGAAGTGTCCCCCAAAAGCAAACACTCCCTGTTCTGCACAGCAGTGAGGACACCCTGTGACAGGGCACTGAGGAAAACCCCTCACTTCCAGATGGCTTCTATTTTTGCTTTCAACTAAGTGGGTTTTTTTAAATCATTATTAAAAACAAGGAAAACTCCAATGTCAAAAGCATTTTGGCAAAGTCAAAATTCTTCAGTTTTCCTCTTCAGCTTTGTAAAAAATTATTCTTCTGTTCCTTTTCGGTTAATTCCTTTGACCAACTCTCCTCATGGACTGCTGTTTCCTCCATGCAGCACAAAGCTGCTGGAGCTCACATCCAAAAGGCTCAGTAACCAGCAAGAATCAGATATTTTAATCCTCCCCAAATCCCCTTTTCACTGCATGGTTTGGTGAGCACAGGCAACAAACAAGTGATAACAAAACCCCAATAGCAGCTTTTTCTCTTACAAAGCAGGGAGGCAAGCAGGACACCCCCCCTCAACAACCCCAAATCCTCATCCCTCAGGAGGCAGAAGTTGCCCAGCTCACCCTTGGATTGCCTTTTCATCCCGCCCCCCCTCTAAAAAAATTTGTCCAGCTGGTGGCAGCCCACAGGTCTGCCTGACCAGGAGCACTCATTGGCATCCAAGGGGACATGGGGGTGATGGCAGGGGACCGAGGGCCGAGGGGACACCAGGCTCTGCACCACAGGGACGCCCCAGGAAAAGGAGAGCATCTCGGGCAGGCTCCTGGCTTGTCCCAGTTCCCCCGGCAGCCTCATCAGTGCTCAGTGACAGCAGCTGGGAGAGGCCGCGGCACCTGGGGCTGAGGCAGCTGGGCAGCAGCACCTGGGCCACCACCCACACGCCAAGTATGCACGCGTGCATCTGAGCATGCATGTGTATGTGTGCATGCATGAGTGTGTCTGCGCATGCATGTGTGTATGCATGTGTTTATCTGTGCATGCACGTGTGTATCTATGTTCTGGCATGTATCCCTGTGCCTGCATGTCCATGTAACTGCACACACGACACGCACACAGCAGAGCTGCCCAGAGCATCGCAGCTCCGTGTAACACCGGCACACGTGAACGCTGGCGGAGCCGCGGTTCGTTCCCGGCGCCGCTGCGGCAGTCCCGGCGTGTCCCCCTGACCTTGCTGCAAACCGCAGCGGCCTTTGGGACGCGGGATCGCAGCCGCGCGGCTGTGGGAGCGGACGTGCCCACACGCTGGGACGGGGGATGCCACCGGGGACCCCCCATCGCAGGGACCGGCGAGGCAGAGACACGGGCCGGCGCTCCGGGGAATTCCTGCACCGGGCTCGGAGAGCGCGTTCCCTGGCGGAGCGGGAGCTGCGGAAGGGCCAGGATGGGGCAACGCGGCTGAGCGAGCGTGTGGCGAGACCCGCGTCTGCTCAGCCGGGCCCCGGAGGAGCTCCCGGCTCCCCCGGCCGCTTCCTCCGGGCCCCTCTCCAGATAAGCACACTGACTTTAGTTAAAGTGTGTGCCAGCTGCAGCCCCGCGACCGGAGCAGGCAGAGACGTGGCGCTGAATGATAATTAAATACATTCGCATCATCTGTCATTTTTTACTGCAGGTGCCGGTGTAATAAATCCGAGCTTGACTCTTCTGTCAGCTGGCAGCGAACATGTTTTAACGCCAAATCCCGGGGGATGAATTCAGAATGGCTTGGCCTTGCACGGGGAGGAGCCGCCTGTAACACGCCAAGTGGGTAACGCATACTTGATTGCTTTCATAGTACTTTTATTATTTTGGTGACACGTGTCTGATGTAGCGTTTCAACCCACTTCAACCCAGGGAAGTCAAACATTTCCACCAGCATCTTCCTGCCACACCCCAACTCTCCCCACACAGCCCCGGCCCTGCTCTCCTCAGCCCCCAGCGCTGTCCCAGCATCTTGGTGTGCGCCAGTGACTTGTTAGGGTTATTGGGATTTTGGTCAAAGAGGAAAAAGAGTCAAAGGAAAAAGGCAAACAGAAAAAAAATCGCAAATTAATTTAATTACAACAACGACAACTCAGAAAATTAAACATTTAAGTTACTATGTTGTAAACCCAACTCATCCCTCTGGTGCACAGTGAAGGAGCAACTCTGTTTCCCCATGGACATATGCAAACTGCTCCCCAGTCATCTTGTGGAGAACAGCAAATCCTTCACTGCAGATACTAATGGGACACGCCATATGACACCATTTTCCATAGGCATTCACACACCTGTTACACAGCACCAGCCCCTTAAGTGTACTGACACTGCAGTAATGAACTGTTTTAGTTTGAAGTAGATTTATTATTTTACCAATAGTTTTCTTCTCCTTGCCTTCCATGCATGGCTCAGTTGGTGCACAGATCAGGTACAAATCCAGGTGCCGCAGGATGCTCCTGCCTCCAAGCTGGCCCCTGTCCCAGGAAGGATAGCCAGGCCTGGCTGCAGGAACCAGTCCCTGCAAGCCCAGGTGGGGAAAGCGTGGAGCGCGAAGGGAGAAGCCAAAACCCCAACAAGAACGATCCTCCCAGTTCTCACTACAGAGCACTGGTGCCTCGGTGTGCCATGGCTGGGGCTTGCCAGCTGCACCCGCTATTTATAACCCTGGCACTTACACAATTACAGCATGACAACTTACACTACAGGCCTGGAAATCAAAGCACTTTATTTACCCAGCCAAAGCTTTATCAGTGCAGTTGGCTTTCCAATGAAGGAAGTGGTGTTTATGAAGCCCTTCCATGTAGGTGCCCGTCTGCCTTCAGCAGTCCTGAACAGCATAGCATCTCTGTTCTGGAAGCACAGGCTGGTGGGAAACACACAGGTAAATCCTTTGGCAGCACTTTCCATCTTCCAGGACTTGCTGCACTTTTAACCTAATAAAGTCCCAATTCTAATTTGAGGCAGAAAATGCATCTGAAGGGGCAAACGGCTGTGGGTCCTGCCCCAAAGTGGGCACAGGTGCCTGGGTTTGCCTCCAGGTGGTTTCTATCCACATTCACTGTGTGCTCCACTCCTTGATCAGTTTTGACTTTGTCATGGTACTTTGCCAGCCGTACGTGCGTCCTGGAGCCACACATCTTTTTTAACAAATTACATTAAGTTAAATCATAAATAAGCTGAGTAGCTACAGAAGAGCAGAACCCCCCCCGCCCCTTTAGTGTACAGAACAAAATCCGGTGCTGCCTGCTTTGCGGTTTCCTTGGCAAGCGCGTGGCTCTGCTCAGCCCTCCCTTGCTGGAGCAGCAACAGCCCTGTAACACCATCAGAACACAGGGACAATTCTGAACTCGGGGGCAGGAATCACTAACACTGAACCTACAGCATGGTTACAGACTCCTTCCCAGCCACAGACTGTCCCAAGACGTGGTCCTTGCCTCTCCCCGGCATATTCCTAAACCCATAATCCCCAAATCCAGGATGCACCAGTGCCAAAAATACATTATGTGGGTTTGCAATTCCCCCCACCAGCACTGCTGCCCACAGCATCACCCTGTGCTTTAAACAAAAGCACGTTTTCCTTTCATTAAAAACGTTCCCATGGCTTAAAGATTTGGAGGCCACAGCAAAGCAAGTTAAACATTTACTTTCTATTAAAACATCTAAATGAGAAGATTAAAACCTGTTTTACTTTTAACAGGCAAAGTCAAATCAGCACAGGAGCAGCTTAGCATGTACTTAGAGCCAAGGCCTTCTGATGTGCAGAGGTAATCAATTTACAGAGGGAGGGATTTCCTAAAACTACTCAGAAAGGGGTAAAAAAAATAGCACACATACATTTGAACAAATCTTTCCCTTCTTTGTCCCCATGCCCGCCTCCCAGAGCTGTTTTGCTGCAGCTCCAATCAGCTTGCTCCCACTGACAGCTCTTGCCCCAGATTCCCCCATAAAATATTTTCACAGCTGATTAGTCTATTTAGCACGTTGCACGCTTAAGCTCTTTTGTTTATTTTTCATTTGAGATGGAAGGAAGAGACGATCCGATAGAATGCAGAAGGGGGTTATTGACTGTGTTTAATGGCAACTGTTTGCAGGAGTAGCAGTTAGAGGTCACAGAGGTGATGCAGACACAGCTGACTGCTGCAGGAATTTCTGCTCTAATTTTCTAACATCCAAACAGACTCTGCCTGGTAACAGAAACCACTGAACTACAGCTGGTTTCTGCCAAGGCAGAATTCCCGGGGGAAGCTGAAAGTCTCCCTTTACAGGGCCAAAATCCAAGTCTATTTGTATTCGCCTGCAGCTGATCTAACAGCGTTTGGACATGAGACCAGCTCCGTCCTGCCATGCGGGTGCTGAGGCAGAGCCCCCACTACTGCCAGGCACCTCTTCCACAGTGTGCATTAGCCAAACTTTGGGATCACCCATCACACCAAAAGGGTTTTTTGGAGATGCAATTTCAGATGAGTGCCAAACCCACAGAGTAACACAGAGCACCGTCACAGCTGGACACTGTCCTCCATCCAAACACCTGGGATTCAAACCCAGGTACTGAACCAGCACATGCCGTGATGTCCCCGTGGCCAGCAGGGAAAGCCCCAGGGACCCGCATGGATCTCAGTCCCAGGTTTCTAAGTGAGGTGTTCTGATGCAATGAGTAGATGATTTTACACGCCCTCTCTAACAGAGCTCCTTCAGTTGATCCTGCTGCCATTAAAGGGAAGGAATCAGAGCTCCCACACTCCCATATAAGAGAATTAGACTGAATCCCCCTGCACGTCCTAAAGGTCATCCCAAAGACAAGTCAGTTCAGTTAACTCTACTTCAGTTATATAGTCTTCAGTTTCAAAAGTTTATTTAAAAAGTGAAAAGCAGCAGAAGGAAGTGAGGGGCAAAGTGGATGTGTGCAGCCCCTGGGGTGGAGGGTTGTTCACTCTTAAATGATCACACTATTTCAGGATGAAGCAGCACACAGCTAAAGGGAGAATCACGTGAAAGTGCTGCTTAACTGGCCTTGTCAGACAAGTTTTCTGGCAAGAGCACGTATTATGCAAAAGGAATAATCCCTTTAACTAAAATATTTGGAAGAGGGTTACGCAGCCAGCAACCTAAGGGAGGTTTTGCCGTTATTTCTCATCTGATCACGCTGAATAAAATGGTCCAACTTACAAAGTGTTTTAGGACAGAACTTGGAGGCTGTCTCTACTTGCAAGCAAATGCACTCTGCCACTTGTGCAGACTAAACATACTACATGCAGACAGGAAAGTAGCTGGGTGGCCCCAAGGCTCGCTGGAAAGAAGCTACACGACCCGTTGGCCATGGACGATGCTCACAGGGGAAGGGTCCCGGTCCCAGCACCAGCCACGAGCAGGAGGCAGGGGAACAGCCCTGGGACGCTTTGAAGCTACCAAGCCCTTGACCCAGTAGCACCCGAGTGTCAGTGTTCCCGCTGCCGTCGCTCACACTCCGACACCCGGACACAGGAGCCCACCAGCACGGCAGCGGGGTGCTGCGAGCCCCAACGCCGGCCTCCCCCCGCGCCCCTCCCCGGGGACGGCTGAGGCGCTGCCCTCGCCAGAGCCACGGCGTTGGCTGCCCTACAATCGCAGTCTCCTCCAAGCCCTGATCTTCCCTGCGAACCTGCACATTCAGTGCCTTCGCAGCACCCTCCTGTGGGGATTCCGCGTCCGTACACACACGGGGGCAGCTGGAAACGGGACGCGATGGAAACCCTCCTCTTCCTCCTCCTCCGGCGAGGCCGCGGGGACAGGCAGCTCCAACCTCCTCGGCCGGCGGCCCCGGGGCACCAGGCCGTGCCGCCGGCACGCGCCACGTCCCCGGTACCGAGCGGGGCTGGGTGACGGACGGGGCGATGCCGGAAGCACCACGGCCACCGGCACAGCCCGGACAGGACAGGACAGGACAGGCAACCGCGGGGGCTGCGGCCAGCGCTGCTGCTGCGCTCGGCGTGCAGCCAGCCAGCGTGTTTGTCTATAACCTACTGACTCACAAAGCCAAGCAGCGACAGGTAATTACAAAATGAAGTAAAAATGAATAGATTTCTTTGCAGCAACCTCTGTCAAATACAAAGTGCTCAACTCCTTCCCTGGGGTGTGCAGTTGCCCCCCACGGGGTACATCAGTGCTTAACACCTGCTCTCAAAACCGGGAAAACCTTCATTTAGCAGCACCTCGTTTGGAACCACTTTTACGTTAACACTTTTGTTTTCATGGTGATGCTGCATTTTCATTCAGACACCTGAAAGCATTTTTGTCACAAGTTGCAGTGTTTTTATGCAACACTTTGCACCTCAATGAAAACCAAACAGTGCACTCATTTTTAAGAGAAGGAAGACTTGAGAAAGTTTGTAATTATTATGTTACTAAACATTTAGGTTTAAAAAAAAATTTTGTGTGTTACCTACACTGTTAATGTACAGCATTCAGAGTGGTGCCAAGATACAGGAATCCCAGATATTGTACACCTTCCCACTTTTTGCAAGAATGCTGCAAAATTAGACTTGGATAAACCTCAAATCTGAATCACTGATTATCCTCCAGGTTACACAGTAATTTAACATCCTTCAGCATGTGACTTGCAGAGAGCACACAAATCTGTTCACTTGTGCAACGGGCAATAAGAACATGGATATGGTGGCATCATTCACTTTTGAAGCCTCTCACACCAAATTAATTTATCTTGATGCTTCTTCAGGAGCAAACCAAATTTTCTGCTTCCCAAATGAAAGATTTTTAAACAAGTCTGGCAGATGAGCATTAGGTGAAGCGCAGACACTACAGACACACGTCTCTAGTTTAGATGCTCTAAAGCAAGGCAAGAGCAAATCGTGGGAGGGATGATAATCCCTCATCTACTTTTTCTTCCACCTAACAAGGGAGTTTCTTTCCATACCCTCATTGCCTGGCAATGACCGCATTCACCTATCAGGAGTGGTGCATTGCTCCCATCCCTGGAGCACTCAAGTGTCCTGTCATGGAAAAGGCCGTAGAATCAATCAGAAGCTATCAGAGAAGAGCATCTAGTCTGGAAAATTCAGGCGCAAAACTGCAATTAAAGGCTGTTTTTCCATTGCCACAAAGCCTTTCTAAACCAGCATCCTGGACCATAACTAAAACCTTCTCTGGAAAGTTAAAAATTCATTGCTCTCATCAAACTCTGAGAAAGGAAGAGCTCCTCAGCTACCAAATTCTGAAGACATAACTGAGCCTGCTCTTCCAGGGCAAAGAAAGACTGAGGCTGTTGGGACACAGGAGTATGGAGGCTGGAGGCAAAGGCTGAAAATCCATCCAGCAGAACCCAGGAAGGCAGGGAATCAGATGTGGCAGAACAGAGCAGGCAGAGCCGCAGCAAGATGAACCAGGCACATGATTTTTGTTGTTACTGTGCTATGAGGTCTGTGTCCAGGGAAGGCAGGGATTGGGTAGGAGAGGAGACTGTCATCGTTAGCGGATGTACGACGTGACTTATTACTACCATCAAAAACTACAGCACCTTCCCAGCGGCAGCAGCAGGATTTTCTGGATGAGAACACTTCATTTCTACCTTGAAGAATATCAATTCTTCCTCCACTACCCAGCCCTGCTCAGGGGATAGCAGAGCTATTCCCAGCTACAAAGAAAATGTGTCCTAAATAAACGGAGAAGAGAAAGGCAAATAAAATGTTTGATAATAAAGTCTTGCAAGCTGTAGGCTTTTACAGGAGGGAAATAATCTCCACAGCTGGAAGGACACCTCTCCTGGCATCAAGGTCAGAACTTCTTAAGGAACAGAGGCCACAAGGCAGCACGGACTGGCCCCAACCCAAGCGGTACCTCAGGAGCACCGTTCCCTGGCTGCCGCCTTCTACATATCCCAAGAGGAAAAGCGAAGCCACAGCAAAAACCCTGGCTATCAGATCATATCTGGATCCAGCTACTGAGTCAGTAATTCCTCAGCCCCTCCTCAGCCCACAGCCCTGTAAACACATGAGGGCAGAAGGGGACGAGAAATGAACAGAGGGACCTGGGTGACAAGGCAGCAGAGCTTCTCACTGGGAACACATCGCATGACGCGGCACCTTCCAGGCCCCTCGCAAAGAACGGAGAAAGGCAAGTTGTAGTATTTGTTTCATATGTTCATCACAACAGGAACATCAGCCAGATCTAGACTAGGTCCAAGGGATAATCACTGTAATTAGCACTTCGTTCATATAATTACCAGCAGACCCTGTAACATTTTACAATGGAGGTAATTACCCACATTTTACAGCTGAGGAAACAGATACAGTGCAGGTGAGTAACTTAAAAGAAATCATCAGTGAAACTGTGGCACAGCCAGAGGCTGCAATTATCCTTATTCCCAGCCAAGGCTCTCCCCAACAATCCATGCTGAATTCACTTCTGTCTTGTGGGAAGGAATCCAGAGAAAATAAACACAAACTGGAATTTCCAATGTCTAGAAGAGCTGAAAAGCAGACAAGCCAAACCTGAAGGAGAAATAAAAACACATGTTTATCACTGAGCATTTTCTGAGCTGAATGTGCAGCTACGAGCAGGGGACAGGCAGAGGACCCTGCTCTAGCAGACACAAAGCCAATGCGGGGTGTCAAGGGCTACAGTCCTACTTCTGAAGCAGAGGAAAAGCAGAAGCACAGGAGAGGGTCAGGGCTGGCTGCCCAATGGTGCCAACTCAACCCCTCAGCCATCAGAGTCCTTAATGCAAGTCGAGAAGTTAGAGATTAAAGCAGGAGCAATAATTAAATTATTTAAGGACTTTGCAAACCAACGCACACCCAGAGCAGCAAGCAGGGTGACAAGCCTGAGAAATTCACCCCCACCCTGAAGACAACCTCCCTGCAGAGCGGCTGCCAAGGATCCCAGCCCTGCCCCCACAGCCGGTGCCCCAGTGAGGCCAGAACAGCACTCAGGCTCTGCTCTGGAAAGGGGGAATTCCCTTCCCCTCTGAGCACAAGAGCAGTGGGAGCAGCGGGACCCACGCCTAGAACCCACCAGCCCCGAAACATGAGTAGGGTTAGCTGGCACTTGCTCAGTTTATTGCATACAGTCAGGTGCTGCAAAGAAATCTGTGTTTTCCCAGGTACAGTCTTGGGCGAGGGATACGGACCTGTCCTGTATTTTCACCCTGCACCTCTGGATGAGTTTCAGTGTTAACAGAAAACTATGTGTTTGTGCTGACCAAAACATCTGACTTTCAGAAGTAGTCAGGCCAAAGTGAGCAATTTGCTGCTGCCTATGTTTTTTATTAAATGAGCAGCACATGCAGATGACACACAGGTGTCTATTAGGTTGAATAAAGCAGATTAGGTTAATCCAACCCCAGCTGCATTACCTGAACTGCAAGACATCCAACACTCTGAATCTTGTATGTGTGCCAAGGATTTCATTTCAGCCCTTCAGCCTTCTGTTAAGGTTAATACATAAAAGCCTTCAGCAGCAGAACATATTGCATAGATTTCAAAATTAAGACTTGTTTCAGGAGTGGATGTTATCAACGTTCTGGCTTTGAGTAACAGAAAAACCTTGTAAGCAGGAACAAATCTCTCAATAGAGTATTCTCTCAATATTTAAATAGACAAATGTTTTGCTTTGCAAACATTCTGCAGCATTTGTGTAGTTCTTTGATTAAGTGTTTGACGAAAACATGTATTTGAGTTCCTGCTCAGTGAAAAACAAGCTCAGTAAAGTGAATTAAGTTCCATCGTCTCTTGCCATCCAAGGGTCAGCTGTTGCTGTTCTTGCTGCATCCAGCAGCACTGCAGCAAAAACCTGGGGACAGATTTTACACTGGGGCAAATGACAGTGCTATTGCTGGGTCAACAAAGCAGCTTTTCTTGCCAAAATTTACTGGGTTTTATACTGAAAAATTCCTATCTCCTCCCTTCCCAAGGGCTGTACCTCCTTCCTCCCTCAGCAGCTCTAGCATCCTGGAAGCCCATGCAACAGCTGAACAGGCATAACCCATATTATTTACACCGATTTCTGTGAATAACCATCTGCATCTAACACAATATGTGGAAATATCACAACAAAGCATGCACCACTCTGTCATCCCACCACCTTGGGAGCTACATCCGGAGAGTACCATGGGTCAGAGCGCTTACCTTATGAAAGAAGGCAGGATGGACATGACAAAACATGAAATGAGACAAAAAAAAAAAGAAACAAGACATTCTAACCATCTTTTAAGCTCTGGTTTTATATTATTGACTCCAATTCCCAACATCAGACATTTTTATTCCATTTCTTCTTTTTCCCTGCTGTTAGTTCTAGCAGGAGGCAGCCAACATCCAGCCCCCTGCACAGGGAGGGAGACTCCCTTCAGTTTCCGGACATTCAAATAAAGGCTTTTAAGAATTGCTGCCCTGGAAAGTCAAGGCATTCACATGTAACTGCTGCCAACATAAAATACGTGTTACAAGGAGAAAAAGAGTCTTCAAGGAGTTTTCTTGGGCAAAATAAGTATTTTTCCCCACTGAGTTTTAAAAACCCTGTTCTGAAGACTGGAGAAATGGCTTAAGATGGTTTCTGGAGGATTCTTCTTCTCAGGCTAACAGGTAGCATTAAACCCAAGCCAAAGCCAAATCCCAGCTATCCCAAACAGGCTCGGTGAGGAGCAGCAGTCTGTGTACCAGAACTGACAACTCCAGTTCTACAAAAACTGTTACAGCTAAAATTTGGAACAGGAGGGGAAAGGAAAATCCACCTGAATGCTTCAAGCATTGATGGAGGCTGTGACAATCCAGCACAGCTCATAGCCACAGCATCAGAGAAACTCACACAGTAACACAGAGGTGCTGGGCAGGGAGTTCTGTGAACACTGATCTGCCACTATTTTAACAGGCAATTCTGCCACACAAGGGCAGTTTAAAAACAGGGATCTTGTGGTTAAGCACAGAGATCAGTGCTGGAAATACCTTTCTCAAGCAGGGATGCCAATTCAAAACAGCTGTTTCCTGAACTAGGTTCTGATGTTGACGGTGCATCCCCACTGTTCAGGTAGAACCTGCTAGGGCTGAATCCCTCAGGACTCACAGAGGACTCAGGGGAAGGAGACCACTCAGGTTCAGCCCTGGAAGTCAGCAGTACCCTCAGACAGGGGAGCAGAGCCTGATGCAGTCCAGTTTCCCTGGGGAAAGGGTCAGCAGGAGGGTGTTCAGGTGAGCTTCAGGCTCCTCCAGAGGCCAGGCACCAGCAGAGCCCAGTGGCACTAAGTGAACAGCTCGCTACAATTTTGATCTGTAGTCCTAATGAACGATATAAAGTTTTATAAGCATCAACAAGGCTCTGAGAAGACCTAAATCCATTTCAGTGCTCATTTAGCAGCTTCATCTGTGTGCAATTAAAACTTCAGCATTAAATGTTAGAGAATAAAATAATGAGACACTTAAAAAGTAATCTGTACTTCAGTGGGCTGTGCTCAGTGGATTTCATATGATCATTTACCAGATAAAAATAGAATCTGGCCAAAATCTGTCTTATCCACTGCTTCCCTTTCAATAGGAAAATGGAAAGAACCAACTAAGCTTTGGGGGCTTTGCCATCCCACGTACACACAACACTGCTTCCCTAAGCACAGCCGTGCCTAAAGCACAGCTCCAAGCATTGATAACTTCCCTTTGGGCTCCAATGATAACAGAAAAATAAATGCAAATTGAGTTTCAAGTGAGATTTTCATTTTGGTCTAAAGCCTAATCTTTTATTAAAACAGCTATCAGTTTGGAGCTGATGGTTAGGAAAAGTTAACTTCAGGACAGGGAACAAAATTTTAACAGCAAAGAATAGTTCTTACTCATAAGTGTATCTGAAATGCTCCCAAGGTTACTTTAAACAATGAAAGCTGACTAGAAGGGGACACGGATGGGCCATGGACAGGCCACAAGCATGGGTTTTACTGAACAAAAGAACTCTAAAGAAAAATGTAAATTAAAAGCAAAGATGTACATAAATATCAAAATAGATTAAGTGGGAGAACACAGATCAAAAAAAGTAAAGTATTACACAGGCAACACATACACAGTTAAAAGAAGCAAAAAACAACAAAAATTACATATTTTATTAACAACTGAAATAATGTTTATTCAAGAAAAACCAACATTGCACATCCTCATAGAAAAGAAAAAAGACATCTGGGGAGGTCAAAGAATGCTACAGTTTAAAATGATGAAATGTTACAGCTTACACACCAAAATTAAAAATGAAATGAAATTAAAAAATGAAATGGTTACCAAAGTAATGCAGGTCAAGGGATCAAAGGTGAAGGGTCACACACTATTAAAAAGAAATCCAAAAGGGCGTCTGCATCAAGATCTCTGCAAAACAAAGGAGCTTCAGTGAGTAAAACTAGAACCTTCTATGGAAGCACATCAAAGCTCTCGCACTCCACACACAGCCCAGGGCAGCACATTCAGCTGCTCTCCTGTGCCAGTGGCTGCCGACCCTCCATCAGCCACTGACCCTCCTGTGGCCAACCAACCATTCCTGTGGCCGCACTGCCCTGGCCACACTGAGCGACTCCTGTTTCCAGCCACTTTGGCTTGTTGTTATTATTAACCTCCCTGTAGACAGGCTCCTACAAGTTTTCCCATTTCCATGCTGGAGCACTGGTTTCTTGTTTCACAAACTGTTTTCAGCGCCAAGGGTACGAGGCAGGACAGCCCAAGCATCAGCTGCCGGTCCTGCATTGGCACTGACTGTTCCCTGTGCCAGGGAGGCTGTGCTTAGGTCAGAACACTCCTGGCTGTCAACACGACTGTCAGACCGTTGCTTTTCAGGGAAAGCTTGACATGCTTTTTCAACAGTGTGCTTTATTCACTGTAACTGTGGAAATCTGGTAATTATTGACACACACGCACACTGAACCCCTCACATCGTAACGTATTGCTTTAACACTCCAATAAAAAAGTAATTCAAATGTGGTTTCCAAGACAAAGGCCTCTCCTCCTGGAATTTCAATTACACAGAAGCTATAAAACAACCTTTGGTACCCATTTCCAAGCAAGATGCAGTCAATTATCTATACTAAATTTATGCAGAGAATGTAATATTTACATCAGATAACTTTTGGAGAAAGACAACCACCAAGGGCATTGCATCCCTCTTCATTCCAGCATCCTTCCCCCTGCCTGGCAAGGCATTAAGTTTTGGGAGACTCTTATCTGGACCAAACCAGCTCTGTGCTTGAAGCCAAGAAACAAACTCCCTGCACAAAATCCTGCCTTTGCAAGGCAAAGAAGCCCCCAGTGTCAGAGAATCACCCTGGATGTTTTTCCAGAAAACATGTCTCATCCTTCCACGTCATTCCTGCTTCATGTGTGTCACAGTCAGGAACCTGCTGGAGAATGCAAGAAAGTCCATATTCCCCCTCAGCAACAGTGTCTGGCAAACCCTCCTGCTAAAGCCATTGCTTGTTGACCTTAAAACTCAGTTCCTGCCATTATTTCTAACATTTATCAATTCCAATTTCTGTGAGCCAAACCAGTTAAGTCCACGTTTCCGCTGTTCCCTCACTGGTATGCTGGGCTGCCTCCTCTCACCACAGCTCACGCTGTGTGCCGGACGACCTCAATATGAAAGAAAGCGGTTTGGGAACCCAGAAACTTTGCAATAACTCAACAGCACGGACACAGACTTGCAGTGACTCATCAGATAATTAAGTCTGAGGGCATCAACATGAGTTGTGCGACCAGAAAGACCCCAGAGCTCAGGAATCTCAGAGGTGCATGACAGGGACATGCCTGCAGGATACACCAACGTCGTGGAGTTCCCTCACTACTCAGGTAACAAAAGTTTGCACAAAGCTAAGTTTTAGGTAACTCCAGGAACATTTTAGCCCTGGGACAACAACAGTGGGCACAACCCCAAGGTGAGGCAGCTCCACAGGGCTCTCCAGTGCCTCACTCGGTCCAGGGCTGCCTGCTGCAAACAGCTCCCAGCTCCTGTGGTCTGTCAACAACGGGAGACAGACACCAGATACAAAGGAATCAGACTTGGTTTTTCTTTCTCCCCATTGCAGCAGATTATGCCCTCTCCTGCTCTCCCTAGGACACTGCTCCCCACAAAGATCACTGCTTCTTTCCCTCTCTTCCTTAGGCACTGCCTCTGCAGAAAACCTTTGCTTCCATTGGCACTAATTTTTCCTTCGTATCTAGTTTTTCTTTCCCATCTAAATTCTCTGATTTTTCTCTTCCAAATGAAACAGCCACCCTTAGAAGCAGCAAACCTGAGACCAAGATGACAGGATTGCAATCCCTGACAAAATATAATCTCCTCAATTCCCATTCATTTGCCAAGCAAACCAATTCCTTTGTGTGTGTACATGCCAGACCCTGGCAGAGAGACTGACTTTCTAAATTGACTTTGTTGCAACATTTTCCTTGCAAAACTTTGAAGTACAAATTGTGTAACACCAGTGAGTATTTTACTCAGTGCTGCGCAAGCCAGAGATTCAGATACACAATGCAGTGGTACCTGCCACTACTGCTGGCATTCTTGCAGATAAACAGGTAAATACTAACTGAATTAATCCACTCTCCTGACTCCCTTATGTTACAAGAAGGGTTTCCATAATTGGTAACTCCAACTTTTATTCCCCACACACTGGATTCCACTTTTGCTTTTGATACTACACTTCAGGATAACCATGTACTGTTAACAAGGATCAGCCACAACAGATTATACAGGTTAGGAAAAGCACATCAGGTCCATCAACTGGAGGAAATAATATTCCATCTTATTTTCCCACAAGACAGACAAGGGATTTGGAGCCACAGTACAGCCACTGTCCAGGTGTCTGGACACACATTTGCTGCTGCTGAACGACAGTCATCTACAACACCCACTCTCTGTGGAGGAACCTGGAAGTGTCAAACAGCAAAAAAACCTAATAGCACTGACCAATATTCAGCAGTACTTTGACAGGTTACTAAGGACAAACAGTCAGGCGAGGCGGTTAAATACCATCACCATTTTATAGTTTGTATACAATATGCTAAAACTAATTATGAAGTATTTTTTTTCTTTAGGCTATCTTTAAGTGTAATAAAGTTAATTTATTCAAAAAAGATCACTTGGTGTTAAAAAAAAAAATCAGGAGGGCAGTGCATTACTCCCAACCCTCCCTCTGTTTGCTCTGCTTTACAGGAGCCATTTCAGTTCCAGCACTCTGAGACACTAACTGCCCAGCACTACCAGATCAGCCCTTTTTTCACTTACCCTAACATGAACCAAAGGGAAGGGAAAAAAGCTAGGTTTTCCTAAGAGGAAGATGAGGATCCTCTCTGTGTCTGAGCATGAACAGCATAGCAGGCATTACTGCCCTTGTTCAAAATTACCAGGATTGGTAGGTAACCTTCTAATTTTGCTCAATCCCCAGTCCGCTCACAGCAGTCACTAGGGCTGTAAACACAACTGAGGAACTGCAAACACAACGCCAGCACCACATTCCTGCTTTGCGCATTAAGCAAAGCACTAAATTTCATTAATTTCACAAAATAAACCCACAATTAAGTGCTTCTGTTAGAGAAATTGCCGTCTCGTTCACCGATCAGCCTCAAACCCCAACCACACGCGCAGCGGGAGGAGCCGCCCCCACGTGCCAGACAGCCCCAGTCAGGTGTACGAACACTTCGCCACCACTCTGCTCTCCTCACACTACAAACACTGTTTCCCTTGCATTTCACTCGCAGAGCTCTTTCTTCTCTAAAGCAAGTGGGGTTCCTCACATTCCTGCTGGTGGCCAAGAGGAGGGGCAGGCTCTGGACGCACGGTACCACCGGCTGGCTGGCAGCGCAGGCACCCAGCTCGCTGGTGACAGAGCCGGGTGGGACAGGTCTCTCTGAGGCACAGGGCCTCGCAGACCACCACCACTGAACTGAAGGGTGAGAATTGACACTGGCACTCTGGATTTTATGGATGCTCTGGCTGCTCCAGCATTTAGCAAACACTTTGCCCCCAACAAAGTACTGCCTGCCATTCCCAAACCCGTGTCATAACGTGCCTCAATCCCCAGATCAGCACCATGCTAAGCACACCCCCAGGTGCCAGAGCAGCAAGGGCAGAAGGAGCCGCTATATGGGAGCGCACAGGAGCTGGTCTGCAACCACCTTCTTGCTGCTTCTCCAGCGGGGGATTGTCAGGCGGAACAGAAACCAACAGCACTTCTAGTAACAGCATTTGCCATTACCATCGGAGTATTTTATACTGCGATCACGTGGGCAGCAGGCAATTAGTCTAAATTCAATATTCTTACTGCTTTTGAGAAACCACGCAGCTGACACAGACTGCGAGGATGTCCCAGCCCTGTGAGTGCTCCTAAGCAGGCATAGGGCTCTCACAACTGCTGCCAGTGGCCTCTGACTTCGGGAACTCTGTGCTCCAGCTGAACACACCTGAATGAATTGATGTAGAGGATTTAAAAAAATATGCTGGACTTCGGAGTCCACAGGGAACTGTACTGAGCACTGCTCCTTTTCCACAGTTTTGCCATCTTGAGGGGACACTGTGACCTGGACCAACTCCCCTTCTCTGCTCCAGCTGTGCTGGTGACACAAACTGGTCCCACACACTTGCTCAACACTACAAATTTATAACACATTCAGCTACTTTAGTGAGTAAGGAATGAACTGGTACATGCAGTGCAGGGTTACAATACACTGCACCACCCCAGGCAGCCTTAAAACAAGGAGGTTTTTAAAGTTTTCTGATGTAAGAGTCAATTCTAAAAGGCAGTTAGAAACATTAAAAGAAAAAAAAAAAAGCAGTAGCAGTAGCCATGCTGCTGGGTCTGTAGCAGAGCAGGGCTTTGATGAACAAACGTGTGGCGACAGGAGCCGTGCGGTGACCAGCTGCCCGACACTCAGCTGCTGGCGGCCGAGGGGAACTGGAGGCACAGGCGGCAGACCTATTGCTTTCACTTCCTCCCTGCCAGCATTTCAGAGCATCACAGCCAGCCCGAAGGCTCCAGACTCGCTCCCCCTATCAGTCTGGGCTCCTCACATCCCTCAGGCAATTCTCCAAACCTTCAAGATCTTCTCTACGCTTTAGAGAAAAGACGGCAAATAACTCGTCGTCAAGCGAAAAGGAGAATGTCAGTGTCATGCGAGCAAAGCAAGAACGCCAGAGCACATCGAGATGTCAGTGAACACTCGACTCAGGCCCCCAGGCTGCAGACGCAAAGAGTTTCTTCCTATGCTAAATGCTCAAATACGGAGTTTCATAATTGCATTATCTGAATACTCTCCCAAGCAGTACCTGAGCCTGGAATCCGCAAAATGTGGATGCTGGCTGACTCTAGAGAGCAGGGCAGTTCTGCCATGCCCCTCCAGACAAGCCCAAGCACATGGAGCAATTGCTGTTGGCTTTTTCTACCATGGAAGTTCTGGGCTTCTCCCAACAGACTGTAAATAGAGAATCCTGTTGGAACCAAAGCCCAAGATAGCATTTTACATTTCCAATGTTTAACTTTTTCTTCTTTCTCGCACCGTGTCATTAAGTGTTTACAAGGATGATTAATGACTGCGGCTGCCAACTGTTAACGAATGGCATCTCTGTTCAGAGCTGCAATCCAGTGCCTGGCAAGCGCTGTGCAGAGACAAGGTTACTCCAACATCCTTGAGCCCCAGCACCCCAGGAAGCCACCGCTTCCCAGACAGAAAGCAGTGGGATGCATGTCCTGCAGACAATGCATTTTGCTGCCCAAAGTGACTAGCAGGTAATGAGGCCCCACCTTTGCCACCTCTGTCAGGGGACACGGGAGTTCAGCTGGGGCACCTAAAGGGTGGCTCTGTGCAGCCCTGCTTGGGGAGCCTGGCCCCACTTCCATGGAAAGGAGCCGAGATCCAGTGCTCCCAAAATTCTCGCTCAAGGCGCACTGCCAGCACACCGAGCCAGAAGCCTTTGCTCCATCCACTCACTGAAACCAAACTGGATCTGCATTTCACAAACCTTAAAATGGTTCATAGTGAGCAACAACTAAATTCCTTAGAGTGAGGAACTCCCTCACAAGCACAAAGCACTGCAGAACTTTCTGGCAACTTACTCATTTGTCTTAATGTGAGAAATTGTATGAAAGCCCCATCTCTATACTCTCCCAGAGCCGGAGAAATAAGCACAATGCACCTTTACAAGCATTTCAAAAATGTAAATCTGTAATTAAATTGCTAGGCTTAACTTAAGATTTTCTATCTCTAGTAAAAAAAAAATTGAATTAGAAGGAACACTTCCTTCAGTAGGAAATATAAAACCGCTATAAACTTGATTTAAGACAAGATGACATCTTGGTATGGAAATGTATTTCCATCAAACATTTCAGTTGCAAATGCATGATCCGATGGAAAGCAAGCACCTCAATAACGTGTTTGAACCATTTTTAAGCGCTCCATTTCTCTTGCTACTCATCACGTGATTTTCACTAAGTGTAAAGTCAACCACAACTCACCCGGCTCTCAGAGGACACAGTTTCTCCATCCCAACTACCCAATGCAGAGTAACATCTGACCATTATTCTCAAGCTGCAGACACAAGTGCTCAGAAAAAGTTAGTTGCAGTGTTCCCATGGCAATGCTCTACCCTGGCTGCTCCCTGACCTCTGCACCGGCAGCACCGAGGAACCAACAGAGTCCAGGCCCAGTGACTGCACGTGCCCGTCCCACCACCCACCACCCACCACCCCCACAGCTGGGAACACCTGTGTGCTGGGCTTCAGGGCCCCGAGAGACAGGCAAGAGCCATGTTCAAGTTTCCTTGAACCATGCCTATGCAAAGGACCACAAAAGGGAATGCTTAAGGGTTTTGGAAAGGAGTCAGGTCACAGCTGGGTATGGGGGTTTGGCCCCCACTACCCCTGGGGAGGAATCCCATACCAATGCCTGCTATGCTCACACTCTGCAGCTCATGGTGAGACTCGACACCCGTGACTGCCCGACACACACCATTTGAGGGAGGACACACGTTCAGATCTGTAAGTTGTTTAGGCATTTCATTTCTTTTCCATCTTCTACTAAACCTCCCTGTCCAGGAGATACCTCACACACAGAACCAGGGATTCTGAAATCAGTACAAAAATTCTGGAAATACCACAGTATAAAATACATCTTTTTCTTCTCTACTTTACAATTTGTGTCTTCACTAGCACAGGCAGAACACCTGTGTACTCAGATGAAAAAATTTATTCCCTTAGGAATGCCTCAGGAATGTAGTCCAACATTATTATTCAATTACACCCTAAGAAAAATTCAAGTTTTATAACAGTGCACAAAATTAAACTTTCAGATTGGGGGTGGGGAAGGCAATAAAATCTGGAAGCTCAGCTCCTTCCTCCCCCATAATTAACACAAATTTCCAAGACTTCATCTAGGCATAAGACTCTGGCTTTTTCTATTTTTTCCTCCCCTCTGAGCTAATGAGGCCAAATAATCTCTGGCCACAAGAAAAGCTCTTTCATTTAAATCATGCAACAGGGATACTGCACCAGCCACACCACACAGGCCAGCAGAGTCAGCATGAGCTATAACCCATGGATAGACCCAAATCCACATCCCCCTGGCATAACAGCCACAGTGAGAGATTTGTGAAGAGAGGATACAAATTAGAGTGAGGAACCTGACATTCAAGAAGACAGGGGCTGGGTCTGGTTTTAATGTCCCAGCTGATGACCTGTGTCTATTAGCAAACAATCCAACCAGAATTACAGCACCAGACAAACCCACCCCAGCAATACACTGGCAAGCACCGGCAGAGCCACGACCCTTAGGAGAACAGCCACACTCCCATATTCTCCTCCCAGCCTAATACACCACACCAAGCACCTGCACTTTCCCGCTTCTGCTCATGAATAGTAACAGTTTTCAGCTGCATGATGAACTCTGCCACATCCTGTAGCCATAAGAGGCTCCACACACCAACCCTGGCAAAGCCACGCGTGCAAGTGTGTGCACAGAGCTCTGCACTGGGACAGCAGCAATATTAAAGTGACTAAACCCCATCCCAAGCAGCTCTGTCCAGTAAGAAGGAAGACCATCATTCTGTCACAAACCCATGCCAAGCTTGCTTTCCCCACTGTCTTTGTCCAAACATCATCTGTCAGAGCCACTGGAACTGCCACTGCTCCATGCCCTGTACCCATTAGTACAGACACTATCACAGAGTAAACTGCAACCCACATTTTCTAAGATTTACATTTCAATTCAAATGACCCCAGACAAGAACATCTACACAAAAAAGCCAAGGCCAGCAACTCCCCCAAAGACCCGATTCATTCTGTCACAGTACTGGGTATGTTAAAAATAGATACCTGATTGTAACTTCCAGACACCAGAAGGAAGAGGGGTAATGACTCCAGTTTTGAAAAATACACACAAGAACTGCTCTGTGATTGATTCTATGCTCAGCAAACACACACACACAAGTGAGCCGTGTTTGATCCTGCACTCAGCTGCCACTTGCAGGTGTTAAAACTCGTGAGCACAGGTTCTGTTAACAAGTTTAGATCTACAAATGAGGGATCAGAAGAACAGGACCAGTCAGCTCCCAACAAGCAGACGCTAACTGGAGTTTTCAGTCATTTATCCAAGTGGATTGTCTCTATTATTAAGTGATTCCCACAAATATAGCAAAGCTGCACTAAGACGGAGCTACTAAAAACTAAAACTACACATTGTGGGTATTGCTATGGGACTTCCAGCATTGCTGCACAGCAGGAATACAGCCTAGGGATTGTAGAACTACCTGGGTTGTTCTTTAACTTCACCTCGGCCCACAGAATTTTAAATACTTCTTTTTTTATTTAAATGACCCCAACCGTAACGCATCAACAGGCAACCTGTGTACCAGCATACTCAGGGTAACTGGATTACAGTAAAAAACACCCAGTTCTGTGTTTCTCTTGTTCTTAACGAGATTACTCAGACAGAGATAGGCTGGTTATTTCCCAGGACCCTGTGTGTCAGGAAAGAACACACACCGCTTTTTTGTTCAGAAGTCTTCATGCACAGGAAGGTAACACTTTATTCAGCATGGTACAAACATACCTATCTAATTTTAAACAACTTTGAAATGGGTCATTAAGGTGATATAAGATTTGACTCTGAGACAAGTCACACACACATGAGCAATAGACTCCTACTGTACTAGCAGTCAACTTCCACATTTGCCTTCAACTCCCACTTAAAGCTCACTTTCAGAATGTACTAGGACTTATTATTTATGGAACAGGTTCCAGAGCCAGGGAATTCATATCCTGCAACTTGCATGGCATGCTCTCACAAAACAATCCATAAGCATTAAGTAAGCTGGTGCATTTAAGAATAAATAAGAGATTTAACTACCTCGTTAGTGTTCCAGCGGTGCCTCTCTTTCGGTAAACTTGAACATTTTGGTAGACATTCAAGCAGCTTCTTCGGTAAAAAGATTTTTACATGACTGCCATTGCTGTTCCCATGATCATCTAGAAAGAAGAGGAGACACATGATGTACAGGAGAATGAGTGGCTGGAATCAGGAGACTCAAGCGATGACAAGACTTGGGAAACCCCCCAGTTCCCTGGTCGAAAAAGAGCAATTTGCCATGGCAGTAAGACAAATAACAGCCTTCTGCTGAAACTGCAAGTTTATTTCAGAAATATAAATACAGTTTCATTCTTTCTTCTTGCAAAGTTTTAGAAGAGCTTTGATGGATTTGGGCACAAGCAGCCTGTGTGTGCTTACCTGTGCCTATTTTAGCTCATTATTTCCCTCAGTGGCAAATTTTACAAGCAATAGCAACAAAACACTGTAGAAGCTGTGACCACAGCAGCACGACCTGCCAGGGAAGTCATAAATGAAGTTCACACTTGACAGGATTTGCAAGTAAATAAGCACAGAGCCCCAGCACCTGCTATAATTTTGTCAAGCTGCAGCAGAAATGAAACTCAAGGTCTATTAGTTCATTTAAAACTAAAACACGCCATACATGATCAAACCCAGGTTACTTCTATTTCTGTTAGCTGGAAAGTGAATGTAGTTCCTCAACATGAGTGAGGAAGGGGGATGGAAATTTTCCTACCTCACCATACCCAAGGGTCTTAAAAGCAGAAATACTAAATAATACAAAATCATTCTTTTTTATTGCTAAATACGTAGAAGGTGCATCAATTCCCCTTCAAAGATCAGAATCACAAAAAGCCCTGCAATCCTACACCAGCCTGCAGCACTCCCAGCAGCAGCACCCTGAAGATGTCTCTCTATCACCCTCTAACACCACCAAAAGAATCAGAGCATCCATGAAATGCACGTGTTTCTCAAGCAAATCAGTCCCCACAGGAAAGGGAAATGGAGCAGCAGGGTAAGAGAGACCGGCCACAACGCAGAACTCTACCAGCTCTCCCTCCAAGCACACCATATCTCTCTGTAGTCTTCCACCAGCCTCATGCGTCCCATGACAGATCCTGGGCAGTGCTACACAAGCAGTACAGTTACTCACTGGCATTTTACCCTACAAAATTAATTTATAGTCATTTCCCACTTGGAAATGTACAGAAAAAGAGTATTAACTTCTGCATTTTACACATCTAATCATTTTATGTCATAAAACACATGCCAGCACTATGATAAAACTCCTCTGCAATTCCGTACGACACAGACATTCCCCATGACCTGCAGTGAACCCAACAGAGCCTGGCCCACGATCATTCTTAGAAATGACTTAGGAATTGTGGAGACTTCACACCAGCAGCCAGACATCCCCGGTATTCTTAAAGCTTGATTAGACTCTTGGATGTGTCAAGTTCAACAATATACATGCTGTTAAATCAACTGCTCGTGCAAGCCCAGCAGATGAGTTTACAAGATAAGCAGCGATGTGTATGATAAACGTGAGCTGCTCTGTAATTTACAAGTCCTGCGTGCTCCCTGAGTTATTGGGAACTTTACTGTGTGACTGTGTCGGACTAAATCAACAAGGCTGCCGCTTCCCAACTTCTTCCTGGGCAACGAGCAGCTGAGCGATCGATCTCTGCTGGACTGCTAAAGAAATCAGGGAGAGGGTGCTTTCCATTACGCCATTCCAGGATTTCTATTTGGATACTGAGTATTTCAGACCATTAGTCTACAGGGCTTTTTGGCCCAGCCAACGCTCTGCACGTGTGACTGTCACTGCTATTTCCCCGCACTAGGGCCACTCAGAGCCTCACAGACACCCAAGCTGTGATAACCTGGGGTTAGTCACAAAGACAACTTGCCTGCAGCAAAGACCAGAGCCGGGCAAGGCCTACCGTGCCAGCAACCCCCAGCCATTCCCAGATCCACCACCCAAAGCACACAATACTCACTTCACACTCCCTGCATTCATTTTACACCATTTCCATTTCTCATTCAAAACACTGCATTGCTCTACATTCAATTCATTAAGGCGCAAAGAATTTTACAGCACACTTTATTGCTTTTATCAGCCAAACTACATCCCAGTTACATCTCATCAGCTTATTTTCCATGGGCACATTTTAATTGACATTAATTGTATTACTTCCCCTTACCTCCGTATCAGTCAAGCCCTCTATCATTCATTCCATTATTTTGCAGGGCTGGCAAACCTCTAATTATTCAGCTCGTTTTATTAACTTTCTTCCATTGTCATCAATTATCAGTATTATTAATCCAGAAAGTGCCTATGGATAACAGAGCCCTTTAAAATGTTTTGGTAGAAGTTGTCAGAACTTGCTGACACTAAACCTTCCAACTCCCATTGTTAGTACCTCCCACCTTCTGTTATTACAGCAATGGAAGGTCATTCTCACCATCCTGTAACACGACCACATCTCACGGATGCCTCCCTTTTCTGCATTTAGCAATGGCATTTCTTCACTCCAAAAAATCCCCAGTGTGGAAAACAACTGCTCCTGCCTGGATCCAACAGGCTTTTCATTATGGACTCCTCGAGACGCATGGTCAGAACAACACACAACCATCACGATATGGGATGCAAATCCTAAATCCCGTGACCTCTAAACCATGTTTGACCTTGGGAAAGGATGAAATCAGCCAACCAGCTATGAGAGTGAAGAACCCATAGCTCCAAAAAATGCACACACACTTGCCTTCAAACCTGCTTCTCAGCCCTCTGGAATCACTCACAATGTATCCCCACAGGAAGGAAAGTCCGGGGAAGCTGGGAGCAGGAGAGGAGAGGAGGATTGCTCACCCAGTGGCACTGAGGGTACTGGTGGAACAAGAGTTCCCATTCTTCCAAATGAACCACCATCTTCCTGCTCCTGTTCCTCACAAATAACACCATGACATCTTTAGGGAAGTAGAGCAAACCACCCCTCATGCTATCCCCTTGGCTTGAATCAAATCTTCCATTGCTTGTGCAGCTGATGAGCCCATCCACCACCACAGGGGCTCCTGGTGAAGGCAGAGGAACAAGAGTCCACATTGCTCTGCAGCCCCACTCACCCAGCAGCACAGCCAGAGCACCCAGCAGGCAAACTCCTCCATTTATTGCCAACTAAAATTTCCTCGGTAGCTAAAAACAGGAGCTGCAACCTCCCAGCACTGATTTGGTTTTACTGTGCAAATCCAGATTTTTACTTGAACTTTGTCCTCGTTTATTTTTGCCACGGGTGCGACTAACACCACCGAGATCTGCAAATCCATCCAGTGTCAATAAAAAGTGTCTGTGCAAGCAGAGCCACACTGGCACGGGGAGGATTTGCCAGTAAAGCTCTATCGACACGGGGGTTTTTAGTGCAGAGCTGGCCACAGCTCAAAAATGTTTCCCAAGGCAGGCACAGCCACAGCTGAGAACTCGAGTAAGGAAGCTACAGACTAAAATATAGCAGCCTACAATGTGTCCTGTTATAATTCAGGATGAAAATGCAAAATTTAAGTTCCATTAGCAATTTTCAAGATTACTTATTAGCAAACCAGAAACTCGTGTAGAATTTAAAAAGTGTAAGTATTATAAAGTTCATGGAAAGTTCCATATTAATTATACCACATAAACCCTTCGTCATTTTATGGGTTTCTTCATGCTCCTTGCACTTTATCCTCCCAAGGGATGCACCATGGGCCATAAAACTTTAAAGTGCACAACAGCAAATCACAGAGAGTCTGTGCTCTACCCCCACTCTCCAAACAACCCCCTACCCCCTTTTTTTTTCTTCAACTGGTTCTTAAATCTTTGGTGATCCAGGAGGTGAATTTAGACCTGCAGCCCCATTAACTACCACAGTTTGTCTATATAACATGTAATTGGAGAATACAGAAAAGGTCAAAAGGGTGTTGATCAGCTGCTGATCTGCAGACAGGTCTATACTGGAAATAAATATCACAAGTAAGCTATAAACTCACAAACACAAGTTTTATAAATCCATTATTATGAAATAATAACTTAGGGCTGGCCATCTCCTTAACTACCTCAAGAGAGGGAAGAGGTGTTTAAACATTACAAATGGGCACTTTAGTACAAAACAAACTACTGAAATCCCAACGTCATCCTTATCTGGGAATGCGGCAAGCATCCAGCTGATCCCACCACCACTGACCAGCCACTGAGGTGGCCCTACAGCACACAAGTGGCACCACAAAAACACAATACACAGAGGCCATCATAGTCACCTGGTCACTTGCTGACCTCCAGACACAGACAAATCCAACAAACTCCATCTGGAAGAAATAAAGAATGACTCCAGGTCCAAACAACTGCAGGACTCCCATGCTATTTCTCACAGTTAAACTTCAATCCTGGCATCTTCCATCCATAAACAAGCAGCAACACAAGCAAACCCAACAGCTCTTGGTCTGTTTGCTAGAAATATTTGTATGATTACAGTTGTAAATCTCTTGGCAACGAAAGCAGATTTCTAAATATCAATCAAGGGTGGCCAAGAGAAGATAACCAGGTCCAGCTCCGCAGTGCTGCTGTCTCAGCAGGGCTCCGCTGGATGCCAGCATTTGGTCAGATGCTGGCTGAGCAAAGGCATTCCCAGTCTTCCAGCATGGGATGCAACCCGAGGCTGAGGGGAGGATGCAAAGTAAGCCTAAGCAGTTTAGGCAAAGGTAAAAAAATGTACAACTGGAGTGAGAGGCCAACACAAACCAGCACGTGTATGGCAATGACTGCTGCGTACACGGAATAAGCGAGGAAGAAAAAATCCCAAAAAGGATGAGGAGGGAATCACAGGAAATGGTGGCAGTATGGAAGATGAGCAACAGAACAATTTTCCTCTAGAAGTTACTGAATCTAGCTTTAGTGTCTTGGAATATTTGTGATAAATACTTTGTTGCTATGACAAGCTCTAAAAACCATTCTAAAACCATAAGAAACACAAATATAGCTAAAGCTACTGCTGTGCATCAGTGGCCCAGTTCTCCCTACCAGTAATGTGCTACTCTCAAGTCCCTTTGTCCTTTTCACATAGCAGAAAGTTTCTTGACATTTTGTAACTAAATTCAGTGTGAACACCAGTTTGGTAAAACTGCAAATAGTGCGTTTTGGGAAAGAGTTGAGAGCCAAATTTTTCCTAATGAAGACCCACACACTGGCTGAGGGCTAGGTGACACAATCAGCTGTTTATTTCTTGTGCCATACACTTACCGCCCTGCATAACACTTCCGAGTCTACTTTCCCCCACCAGCAAAACAAGCTCCTCTTTCCCTCTCCCACCTTGGCAGGTTCTAAGCACTTGCTAACGAACTAAGAGGAAAATTCCTTTAGAGTCTACTTTCCCCCACCAGCAAAACAAGCTCCTCTTTCCCTCTCCCACCTTGGCAGGTTCTAAGCACTTGCTAACGAAGTAAGAGGAAAATTCCTTTACAGTCAGAAGGTGCACACAAGTACCTCTCTCAAAGCAAATTTTGGGAGTGTTCAAACAGTACAGTCGCTTCAGCCTCTCCTTGCAGCTCCTCATGCTCATGCCTGACTTTCACCGCTTGGCTGCTAAATCTGTCAAGTGCACCAGAATGATGAAAACATTGCTTACCATCACCAACAACTCCTTAGTTGAGACATCAATTCCTTCATCCTTTGGTTTTCACTAAAATTACATCAACTTCAATAGCAATGAAGCCAAAGAGTGGTGGTGGGTACTACTGGTCAGGTTTAGCAAACAATAAACCATCTCTTTATTCAGCTTCCAATACTACAGATGTTCTCAACACTACAACACATTTCCGAAGTACTGGCTAAAGCCAGGGTAGTCACTCTGACCCTACATGCTGGCAGCCACCAGTCACAGATATTTTCACTTCTTTCTTTTTACACCACAAAGAGTTTGAGTTTGGAAACCTACCTGGAGAGCTGGCTGGAAAAATGCAGCCCCCGAACCAAAGTGTGCGATGTGAGCAGAAGAACAGCAAGCGCTCCATGTCCAGTGAGAATAGTTTGCTCTCGTGGTCAGCGCCATGACTGCTCCTCAGCCCAGAGCGGCCCTTCATCATTGCCTGGGAATAGGGTGGGTGCTGTACCCCAAAGGACTGGGGCTAAGACAGGCACCAGCACCTTTCCTGCCTTTCCAAATCCACAGGGTTTAACATGGGACAAACACCACACAGGGCTGCCAGGAGCCACAGAAAGTGAAAACAAGACACTAAGTGTGGGGAGAAAACTACAAAGCAAAAACTCAGCAAGGTGTGGGAAGAGGAAGCCAGGGAACACCGAAGCTGCAGGAAGCTGCTGGAAGCACTGCATTTCAATTAACCAGCCCTGTATTCCACAAGCACTCCACCCAGCCTTGTTTCACTCCCTGGCAATGTTTGGGTTTGTTGGTTGGGGTTTTTTGCCCTTCAGATACATGTGGCTTATTGACGCAGAGACAGAGGGACACTGAGAAAGAAAGGTCACATTCCAGCCCCCCTCTTTCTGAATGCTGTCTGGACAGAGGGAGGATAGCTATGGCCCCCTCCTCCAACAACATCCACCTTTGTAAGGAGGTCTTTGTAAGAGCCATTTAAGACCACGAGTAATGTAAAGTCAGCAATGAGTCTTTAAATACTAAATTTAAAGATATCTGTTCTAACCATACTTGTACATCATTGTTTCACTACATCATTTTCTGATACAGAAAATGGAATCTGAGTTAATACATCTCCAGGAAGGTTTCCTACATATGTAGCTTTAAAACTGACAGAAATAAACCAAAAAACCTCTAAGCCAAAGTACTTGGGAAAATCATTAACAAGAAGAGATGCAGAATTAAATTTAAAATCTAGAGTTTTGAACAAGTCCTAAGCCTTACATCAGGAATAATGTGAATATAATACCAAAAGTACTCAAAAAAACTGACCTCGCAAACATATAGTTCCTACTGTTTGGAAAAAAAGAATGAAGCCCACTCCCTGAACCTGTCCTGCTGGCTGACAGCCCACGAAGAGGGTCTAGAAACTTCACCAGGAGACAATTTGCTTTCAATTCCAACAACAGAAATTTTGGTAAAATCCCAACGCTGAGATTCAGCAAAAATTCTGGGACAAGAAGTGGACTAAGCCGAGCGTCAAATGCTGCCTCCTCCCCGCAACAGTCCGATCCTGCAGCACACAACCCCAACCACCAGCACACTGTAAGTTCGGGTTTGTTAAATAATAAAACCTTAGGCAACGCTTCTGCTGAGGGAAGTAAATGTTTGCTGTTTAACAAGCAAATCGGGAATGTTTTGTTTTCAAAAGGCTGTTGTTCCCCAAACAGTCCCTCCAAAGCCAGTAACATCTGAGGCTCCACTTGCCCTCTTTGGTGAGCCCATGCCACCGGCACCCTCAGCTCAGGAGCTGCAGGGAGAAACACCACCTCCTCCTGCTATCCCACCTATGACCCTGCCTCAACGAACAGACAGAAAATTCAACAACTGCACGTAACCGAACTCAGCGCACAACAAAATTCCGGGCCCCTGCGCCAAACACGCAGGCACTACTCTCCGCAAAGCTCTCGGTTAGAGGTACCTGGCTGTGAGAACATAGAATTAAAAAGGCTGTCCGTGTACATTCTTTCCCTTTTGAACATTAAATTAGAAAAAGGAAGTTTTTAAAAAGACACCCCTCTTAGTACCCCCTCATCAAGTTCAGAGCTGTCACAGATGCCAAGATGGCACCGCCGAGGGTCAGTCCTCCCGGCTCAGCTCAGACGCACAGAACACAGCAGAAACTACAAAACCCACAAACCCTCTGCTGCAGGATGGCAAGAGCCGCTCGGCCACTGAACCAGCCTCATCCTGCCCGAGGAAACCAGAAAACAGGGAACTCACCCGAGTTCTCCAAGCCGTGGAACTCTCTCCTGCAGGCAGGGGACAGCGGCGCCAACCTCATTCCAAACCTCACCTCCCGCCGGGGATCTCCTGCTGCTCGCGGGGCTTCTTGTGCCCCGCGAGCAGCTCGGCAGGGAGCTCCAAGGCCAGGCAGGTCTGCAGAGCCGTGTGCTGCTGCTCAGAGGCTCGTCGCTGCTGCACCGCGCTGGGGGGATGGAGCAGGCGGCTCCCCAATGAAAGCAGCGCTGCTCCGCAGCCGGCCCGCGAGCTGCCATTTACATCCGCTTTTAACTCATTAAAGTAACAAAAACCTAAAGCAACTTGTGTTCTCTCCTCCAGCACCTGTACTGCTGGTGGAACACTCTGCTTGCATCATTCCTTAAAAGCATTCCCATTTAAGTTTCTGACAGGTGGAGTTTAGGTTTACGGAATGAATGGTTTATATCTCGTCTCCTTCAAAATCCACCGCAAAAGTAGGTCAGCGGGGGAGCAGCTCTGTGACTTCGTACGAGAACACCCCGGGCGCCGGTGCCGAGCCGGGGTTGCTCCGCTCCCACCTCCGCGACGCTGCCGTGCTCTGCACGGGCACAGAGCAGAGACAGCGCCGGCCCAGCAGCGGAGACGCCGGACGGCAGCGCCGGGCACAGCGGGCGCCTCGCTGGCAGCTCCTGCACAGCCCTACTCGACAGAGCGAACACGCTGCCGACCCATGTCCTCAGCAAAGACACATCTCACCCGCCCCCTGAAACCAGTTACCGAGACCAAACATGACAAAAGTTGCAGTAAATAACAAACGGAAAGGACAAATTACCTTCCCAGTCAGGGAGCACGGACCTGCTTGGTCCGTAGAGCCGCAGCCTCACAGGGCTGAGCACACTGAAACCTGCGCTTTACACAGGAAAAATCCATCGAACGTTGGCACAGGAACTCCGAAAAGTGAATCGAACCCGACTGTGCTTTGGTGACAATACTGTCACCCTCAAGAGAACCAAAACGTCACAATCTGAGCTAGGAAGTCCAGGTGAACGCTCGTTCTCTCCTTGCTCACACCCCTGTTAGCCAGGTGGCATTTCACTACTTCAGTGCAGTTAATCATGTACTTCAACGCAAGTGAGAAAAGATTGAAGCCCGACGTTTTCCAGACCAAAGGAAAGATCGGACTAATGGATTTGGAATCATCAAAGAGATTAGTAAAAGATGAAGCTAACGACACCCAAAATCACGTCTACCACTTAAATTTTAGATTTTTGCAGAGCCTTTGGATTTCACGGCGCTGGACACGGCGCAAGCAAAACTCAAACCTATGCCCAGGGGGGCTCTACGGCCACCAAGTCACATGAAACAACCCACTAAAAATATATTCCCAAAGCAATCTGAGAAAAAAATCCAAACAAAAGGTGTGATAAGAACCCTTGTATTCTATTAAGGGGTTTCCCAGTAAAGAATGCAAATGGGTTCCAGGAGAGGACGTACATCTGCTGTGGCGGATAATGAAAGAAAAATCCCTATTACTTACTAAACACCGTTCCCTGAGGTGCCCAACTACAACCCGGGCAATCCCTGGGGTGTTGGCACGTTCAACCGGATTTAGGCAGAGGATGTGAACTGCCCTCCGCCCTCTCCTCCCACCCCTGTAAGATGGAGGCGCCGACACGGGTACCGGCCGCGACCACCCGGCCGGCGGGGTACGGGGTCGCAGCGCTGCCCGAGGCGGCCGGGACAAACTTAGCTCAAATAACGCGAAATATCCAACCCGCCTCCCGCCGAAGCCGGGCCACGGCCCAGCTCCCGCCGGCCCGGGGGCAGAAGCGGCGGCGGAGCGGCGCTTCCCCCTTGCGGACGCGCCGGCCCCGCTCCCGCCGCGCCGGCAACTTTCGGCCTGAGTCGGGCGCCCCGGGGCCCCCGGCGGGGCCGGGCCCGCGCCGCGCTCACCTTCGCGCCCGCCGCTCCGCCCGCCCCCGGCCCGCCCGCGGCGCGGAGGCCCCGGTCTGGCGGGGCCGCGGCCAAGGCCACCCGGCTTCCGACGGGCGCGCTCCCGCGAGGCACGTGCGCCGCCGCCGCGGGGGGGGCGGCGGGGGCGGCCCGGCCCGTCCGTGGCGAGCAGCGGCCCCGCGCCGGCCGCGCCGCCGGGGCCTCCATGTGGCGGCGGGCGGGCACGTGGGCGGGCGGCGGGAGGCGGGACCGTGCCCGGCCCGGCCCGGCCCGGCCGCCGCGGCCCCCGCGCCACGCGGCCTTCTGCCGCACATGGCCCGCCCGCCGCCCCGGCCCGGCCCACCCGGCCCCGCGGGGGCGCCGCCGCCGCAAACTTCGCGCCGCGCGGCCCGGCCTGTGCAGCCGCCACCGCCCCGCGGCGGGGGGCGGGGGCGGCCCGGCGGGCAGGCCCGGCGCGGGGCCCGGCGCGGGGCGGGGGCGGCCCAGCCGCGTTCTCACCTTCCGGCTTGTTTTCGGCGGCCATTTCCCCTCCGCGCGCCACATCCTCCTCCGCCTCCTCGCGACCGGGACCAGGCGCGCGCCGCCTCCTCCCGCGCCGCCGCCGGCCCGGCCGCCCCGCGCGCACCGCGCACGCCCCGCGCCGCCCATTGGTCGATCCGCTGCACTGACATCCCCGGCGGCCAATCGTGGCCGGCGGGGGGCGGGCGCCCGGAGGGGATGGGCGCGATGGACAGCGCGCCCCGCCAATGGCAGCGCGGCATCGCTTCAGTGGCACGCGTCTCAACCACTCAGCGGCGGCGCTGGGCGGACGAGGGGAGCAGGGACGGAACGCGTGATCGACGGCCGCGGCAGCCACTGAAGGGCCGAGAGCGCGCAAGTGACGGCCGCCGGGGCCAATCGCCCCGCGGGGGAGGCGGGACTAAGCCGCTGACGCACGGCTCCCCGCGCGCCTGCAGCCAACGGACAGCGCCGTCCGCCGGAATGACGGCGCGCGGCACCAATGGGGCGCGCGGTCCGGCCGCCGGCCGAGCCCCCGGCCCCGCCCATTGGCTGCGCGCGGCCCCGGCGGGCACCGCCCCCTCCCGCGCCCGGTGACCCCAAACAAAGGCGGCGATTGGCGCGGCCGCCAGTCCCCGCCCGGCGGGGCCGCCCCGCGCCGGGCACCGCGGCTGAGGCGGCGCTGAGAGAGCGAAATGACCCCCGCCGGGACGCCCCGGGGCCGTTTTGTGAGAGACGGCACCTGCGAGCCGTGTTCGTCACCGCCCTCGGTAACGCCGGTGCCGAACCGGCGTGTCCTGCTTAGGTCTGCCCGGCTGGGCTGGTCCCAGCGCTGCCGGGAGGGAGGGAGAGGTGCCGAGCCCCTAGAGCGGAGAAGAACCCTCCGGGCGGGGAGCAGCTCCCGGGCTCTACTCCCTTTCTAAGTGTCGGACGAAGCCCGGAGCTGTTTCCCTGCCCTGACCGGCGGCCCCGAGGCTGCAAAGGTTATTTCCCCATTTTTCAGTACTGCTGAGCACTCGGGGTGCTGTAGGCCCTCTTCCCCAGCCGCAGCGTTCCGGGGTGCACAGCACGATGCTCGGGTGAAACGGGCGTTCTTGGCACTGTGCAGGGAGCTGAGGATTTGTCATTTGCAGAGAGGACCAAGTTACGGTGGCCAACGAGATGTTAAAGGTTTGACAGAGTCCTGCCCATCCCTCGGCCACAGTTCGTGAGACAGTGTCACAGATCCCGCTCAGCACACACTGCAGGGGGCCGGGGGGGGCTGTGAAGGGGCTCCCACGACACCAAGGAAATTGCTTTGTCCTCCTCAAAACTGACGTGCACCAAGGAGTGGCATGTTCTGGCCTGGTTGAGTCTGCCCCATCTCCGCAAAAGCTTGATGAGCACGGGAACTTCAGCCTCTTCGAGCAGATCCCTGTGGAACTGGACCACAGCTAATGCCTGCACAATGCAAACCCAGACTGGAACGATTGTTTCCTTTGATGTGTGTGACTAAACACACAAAAAGGATATTTTCCCTTAGATCCTCCTGGGAGTGGAACTTCTTTAAAAAGACCTGTTGGTGCTTTGGCTTTGCTAAGGACTGAAGCTGTTTCCAAGCCCAGACGAAAGGAGGATGGTGTGATGGGCCTCTTCTAAGACAGAAGAAAGGAAAATTCCTTTTTCCTATTTTCAGCAGCTGCTAATCTTGTGGAGCGTGAAAGGCACATTGATGAAGAGGCTCCAGAATGACAGGCTCACTCCCGACGGTCAGAAAGCTCATCTGGTACAGTGTCCTATAAATACCCACAAATACTAATGCAGCCACAGGATCAGCTAAGGCAGTTGTTTCCTTCAGCACTTCAAAATATGCTGGAAATGGAAACTTTTCTAGCTGCCACATTGGCAAAGAGCTACCATTTTCTTGATGAATTCTAGGAAATTTATGTCTCTCCTTGGTTATTCTTCCAAGACGGTCCATATGCTTAGCAGAGACATGAGGTACCCATACCGTTGTTGTACCTCAGAGTTTGCATTTTAGCAAAAGATAGTATCAGACTAACAGACGCATCCCTCGGTGCTGAGGGAGGGGAAGCAACTTCCTGATGCAAGTCTCAAACTTTTGGTTGACACTTCACTGAGGTGTGGAGGGCCAGTCCATGCTGAACTCCTCCCCAGTGCTCCCCTCAGGGTGGTAGGTGATGGAGCCCTGATGGACAGACCTGCCTTGCCACCTCTTCTTCAGCAAGAAATGGGCACCTGGCGTAGCCAAGGAGCACAGCCCACAGTGCTTCTGCCCTGAGCCAGCTCACCTCCAGCCACATTGCTCTCCTGCCCCAGTAACATGAGGCCGGCATTCCCAGGTGGCTTCAGTTTCCATGTGGGTATCCAGGCAAGACCAAGTAATGAAAAGGAGATGAGAGAAATGATGGGGCCAACACAGCTCCTCCAATTAACACAGCTCCTCACTCTGGTACCAAACACAGGGATGCTGGAGAGCTGTTGGGTTTGTTTTTGCAGCCTCCCATGCTTGTGGCAGGAACTCAGGCTGCACCCTGCAAACACACAGCAACTGCTGCCACAAACAGCCTTCCCATTCTTGCCAGGGAGACTGGCACAACCGTTCATTCCAGTCACAGCCCTTGTTGCAGTATTCACTGACACCCTTTGGACAGGTAACCATAGGGACTCTACATGGGTCACATCATCCTGACATCACCCACAAACTAAGTGAAATGCCAAGTCAGCTCTGTGCACACACACGAGTGTACATCTGTCTCTTCCCTCCAAAGCCTGAGCACTTCCTTCTGCACCTCTCTGGCTCATTAAAGTAATGATGTCCGTGCTCTGACGGACAAGGTTGTTCAGGACACTGGCTGCCTTCTCCTGGCCTGCACAGCCTGGGAACATCGGAACTGCCATTGCACCAGTTGGGAACAGCTCCGCTGCCCCAGCTAAGACAACCACCGTGACTCCACAGCACTGTGTACCCTGCTCTATCTTGTGTCTTTGGGAGCACTTCCTGGCTTTCTAGATCCTTCCTGGTCCATAAAGACACCGTAAGAATTTGCATGGATGAGGATAAATAAAGTATTTTTAAGGGGCTACTGAAGCAGTGTATGAACTCTGCTCCATCTAGCTAATGAACTCATTCTCCTCATCAACATGAGGTTTTCTACCAGGAGACACAAACCCCTAATGAACTGAATCTCCCACACCTGAAATTACCTAATGTTAGGTGTGATTCTGTACACACAGGTTACTACGGCATTACAGAGGTAATGTGTACACACAGGTTACTACAGCAGTGTGATCTGTGTAATACCACAGATACTAAATGGGGATTTTTCATCCAGAGTGCCAGCAAAGCCCCAAATATTTTCATTTAATTCCTGTGCAATAAAATGATAAGAAAGAAGCCATTTGAATTGAAGTGCTGCTGGTATCTTTGAAGTTTCCCAGCTCCCACTGTTTAAAACTCGGTCCAATTGCTGTTAAGGCACAGAGGTACTGAACTGCACAAGATTCCATGCATGGATGGTGTGGGATAAACTGGCTCGCTCTTACCTTTCCAGGGGCACATGCACAGAGCCACCTCCAGCTGATAACAGCAAGAGAGGAGATGTGCCAGGAGTTTGTGCAGTCTGAATCATGAATAATTTTTATCAGCACACTGATAAAACCTGCTGCTATGCTGGTGATTGGTGTCTGGGTTGGTTTCATTAAAAGGGAAGTGAAATACCAAGTTCTTTTACAATTCTTAATTGTCAATACATGGCAGATGTGGGTCTGGCTTGGTTAATTGGGTTAATGTCATGATTTGGCAAACTGAGCTATATGCAGAAGTAAAACTGTAAAGAATATATTCAAATATCCTGTTATGGATATTCAGCAAATTACACATCACCGTTGCTATGGCAAGCAGCACAAGGAAAACAGTTCAGACAGGTTTAATAGCCATAATGACAATATTGGAACCCCATTTCTTGTGAATTGTTTGCAAAAAGTTACTTCATGATTTAGAAGCAAAGAATGCCAAGTGTTTTCACAAAAATACTCTCAAAGGTGTGAAAAGAGATGATTAAAAAAACTTCACATGATAGAGATGAAATGGTTTTGCCCTTTACTTCCTCCACTTACAGAATCTAAAGGTGTTTCTTCTAGGAATAAACCCAAGACTTAACCAAGGAAATGTGTGTGGACAAACCCACTGTTACAACATGTTACTGCATTTGTGATGTACAAATTCCTCCCAATTCCTAGGTTTAGCAAAACCAGGTAAATATTCCAGAACATGCATTTCTTCCAAAAGGTTCTCCGAAGAAGTATACTCCACCTAACATTCCGCCATCCAAGTAACTTGTCTGATATTATGTGGGGAAGTTGAATATACATTACCAGGAACTAAGAATACTGGACTCCCTCAGAATGGACAAAAGCACATACTACCCTAGCAGGAGGTCAAGCTCAGTCACCTTCTACACTATGGGCTTCGGATCCATCATTCTTGCTGTTCCTTCTGCAGTTCTGAGCCCATTTGTTTCCCTCAGAAATACGAAGACTGCAGTCAAATTATCTCTAGTTAAACTCTCCTGGCTACAGGGAATTCACCCCAGGCTAAAATGAAGTACAATTCCAAAGCCTCAGCCCCTTTAATGGACCCTGAGGAAAGATGGTTTTGCTGTGCAAAGCCCCATAAAAAGTTTGTGGATATTTAAACCAGTAGTCTCAACACGAAACACAGCATTTACCTGTTTAACAAAGAACAGGACCAACAATGTAGTTCCTTTACAGGGGCACCAGCTCCAGATGGGAAACACATGGCCACCCAGGGGGTTGCAGAGCTGGAGCCTCGATCATTCCAGTAGTGTCACACAGCTCCAGAAGGACTGACACGGGTGCCAAGGGCTAGCCTTTGCTGCAGGCAGCAGTGCCAGGGAGTAGCTGTGCCACCATGCCCTACACACTGCCCCTGCAGCCAGCCTGGGCTCTCCCTTCACTTTGGCTCCTGCTGCTAGCACCCCAGTGACAGTAAGAAAGTAACAATCATTTTGCCTTAATATACACCCGTAAGCCAGTTAGAGGAGAAAAAAAAATGAAATATGAGGTAAATTAAAGTTTCCAACTAAGGGGATTTACCAGTAAGTCACCATAAAATTCAGATAATTTATTTTTTCAATTCTGCAGCAACTTTCTCCAATTCATTTGGATTAGCTATTAGAAATTATGTCTCAAAAATTAAAGAAAATGTCTATTGACCACTATATCAAATTCTAATTTTAGCCAGGGAAAAAAAGAATAATTAGGCTGTGATTTACTCCGGTAGTCAACTTACATTAACAATTTTCCCCCATGTTTATGTAATTCTGGCAAAATCAAATAATATATACAGTGCTCATAAATGCTGGGCTAGATTTAGTAAAGACAATTTCCTACACTACATCCAGGACATTTCTCTTTGCTTTCTGTTCTAATAAGACAAGCGAGTTGTTCTGTGTAAGGAGGGAATATGATTGTCATCTGTGGCCTCCTCAGTTGGAATTTTAGTACAGTCTTCAATGAGGGTCATGGAAGGATTAGATTTTTTTTTTTTAAGATGTCATCCTCCTGTAACAAGCTGTATAGCTTGCCTGCTCTCTGGGAATGGTTTAACCCACATCCTACCCCTTCTTCCCAGGCAGAAGGTGTAAATCCTGCAAACTCTCAGGGCCAGAAGCCATCATGCAGTGTTGGCTCTGCAGTGGATGCACAGCTCCCAGCTCAGTAAAAGTGAGTTTGAGAATGGATCTCTAGCCACAGCTGGAGCAAATGGGGAAGAATGTTTAAGATCCCTAAAGTTATACTCCTAAAGTTGTGTTCCTGGTTTTAAACAAGTATCTCTTCCAACTCCTCTAGAATTGGACTGCTGTCTACATTAACTGAATAAATAGGGATCTGGGAGCCAAACAAGTCACTAAAGTATGAAACTGTCAGCCTCAGGCACTGAGAATAGAAGAATGAGCAATGGAAGACAACAATGGAAGAACAACAGGAGAACCAAAGGAAGTAGAATTGGTGATGGTAACAGAGACAGAAGGTGCTCAAAGTCACATGGATTCCAGAACTAGAAGCCAGAGGCAAAGTCAAATTTACCCGAGTCAGTTTGCTCAGACAGCAGTGCCCCAGCACTGCCCTTTGCCCAAAAACCCATCCTGGCACTTCTGAACCAAGTCTCTCCTGTGATTCCCTCGGGGAGCATCATTAACACACAGAGCACTCAAGCTTTCAATTAAACAGCATCATTGCTGAAAGCATTATCCCAAATCTTTCAAGGACTCCATCCCAATTGGGCTCTGCCATGTTATAAATTCACAATGAGGGGGAGCTTCCCTGACTTTTCCCATCATTATTTATGAATAGGTAAACCAAATGGAAGAGTAATCCCAGTGTCACAGACTAGAGTCACTCGTGCTTTGCTCCCAGTGGCACCATGGCAGAGCAGCTGCTCCAGTTGTCTTGGGGTGGCCCAACGATGCCTTATCACACAAACCCTTCTGCTCTGTCAGCAAAGGTACACAACAGTTCTTACAAGCAAAAATGATTGGTTTAATATTTTCTCACTAGTTTTAGCCACAGAGCAGTTTCTTTGTAGGTCTGCCTAAACCTTGTCTAACCTTTAAGACTATTCTTTCCCTTGTGACCCATGAGAGTTGCATGAAATGAGAAATATATCCAAACAGTAGCTGCAGAAAATATACAGAAGCAACTCGTTTTCACTGAGACAGGTTCATTTGTGAGTTCTGACTTTCCCCTGAACTTTCTCCCCTGAAGGACTGGAACAGTAATACCGGTACAATAATACTTTTTCTCCTGAAGTGGAGTAAATCAGTTCCTCACTCTCAGTAGCGAAGTGAAAATTAAGATGAAAAGGAGCAAAGAATGCAGAAAACCCCTATTACTCCAGAATAATACAATTTGCTGCTGATCCTCAGTTGCTAAGACAGGCATGTCAATTATTTATAGAACCCAGAGTCTGAAATATGAAGTATTTCAGCCTGGGACACCACGAAGGTAAAACCAGGAACACGATCCTGTCAGCATTGGCAGACAAGGACAGAATAGGCAAGCACAGAATATTTCTACACAGATTACCCTTTTTATTGAACTACAAATTGCAAAAGGTCTCTATGAAGTGCCACTTTCAGTGTTAAGTGAGCTGCATCCTGCTTTTGACAGTGTCAGTCTGTACTTAATGTTTATTTAACATTTATCTAAAGGGCCATCTCTGCCAGGGAAACAATGTACAGTAAGTCAGCATAACTTCACCTGAATATTTACAGGAAGCCCAGGATCTTCTCCTGGATCTGTGCTTATGTCCATCAACAGCCTGTCACACACACTGTAAAACCTGCTCCACATGACCAAACTTTGCCAATAATTTTCACAATCAAAATTCCAATTTATGTTCTCAGTAGTGATACCAAAAGTTTATCTGCACAAAAGCACTTGTATGGTTTATAACAAGTTTGTTGAAAGCAAGTATCTGGACTAAAACTCCCAGGGTTGCAGTGAAAGGTTGTTCATAGCTCATCGGAGGAACTAACCTGTACTATTCAAAAACATCCACAATTTCTTGGGGAAAAACCCAAAGCAAACCAAATAAAACCCCACAGACAAAATCAGAAAACCAACTTCTAGTAAAAGCCATTGTTACATGACATAGCCTTGCTAAAATGCTTTGGTGGGTCCATGCAATATTCTACCTCAAATGAAGTAGTTCAAAGCTGGAGGAATCGTAAGTGCATCTCCTCCTCCTGCCTTGCCTCCAACTCTGAGGGCAAAAGCTTCAAATACAGTGACTAAGAAATTACAGAAAAGGACTAGCACTGAACTTTCAGATCAAAGGATACAAGGCAGTGATTCACCTTCCTTTCTGACTCCTTGCGAGACGTGGGCTAAACACGAACAGTCAGGTGCTCTGAAAAGCTCCACCTCAGTAAGAGAACTTGAATCAGCAGTGAGGCTACAGGACCCCAAACAATGTGACTCTCCCTTAGGCAGGCTCCCTCACCCAAGAGCTCTGTCAGCCCATGTCACCAGAGGGGTGACACACACCACCTCCCACTGCTGCCAGTGCTCACTGATCCCAGTGTTTGCAGGACAACCAGCAGATCGGAACAGGCATTGCCCATTGTTCCCCTGCAACTGAAAACCTGAATGCTGACACAACTGCGGGAAAAACCGAAAAACCACAAGCTAGCCCAGCAGGCAACTGTCTGTCCCCAGGGTCACACCAAATACCATGTGCTGGAAGGAAGCAGAAGCAGCGAGGACTTGGCAGCACCCGAAGCACAACGCCTGCAGAAGTGATTGTGCTGATGCCAAATCTGGTCCTTTCGGAGCTTTCCAGCCACTGCTGAGCGGACAGCACGTGTTGCAATGCTGGGGCTGGCAACGGCAGTGCTGAGCACAGCTAGTGGCCACTGGCCACCTTAAAGCACCAGCACCACGCATCTGCCCTGAGCCAACATTTAGCAGCATGAGCAGTAAAATAACACATCTATTGAGCTCTCAAAACTGCAGCAAATATTGAAAAGCCTCCCTGTTCCACATTTCACCTGGCCTTGTGGGTGCACTGCTCTGTGCTGGCTGGGCTCCAGGGCCCCAAACAGGGACTAGGAGGAACAAGGAATGGCTACACGACCTGGCTCTGGGGAACGAGCACTCCTGTAGGGACATGGGCCTGCCAGCACTGGCTGTTCTCCAGTTTTACAGACTCAAAGCTCTCCAGACTGATGGTGAAGAATTTTGAAACCCGAAGAGTGTAACAGATTCATATCCAAGTTTATGGAAATAGCGGAAAAATACATCAACAGCCTTCACATACACATATGCAGAAAAACAACAAACAAAACCATCAGATCTCCCAAAATATGGATTGACAACAACAGAAACTTGCTAATTTCTATTTTAACTATCCTTGAATTCTCATTTCTGGTGCTATTAAACTAAAAATTATATAATCATGTATTTGAACTGTAGGACAGCTTATACAAGTTAGGACCATTCCAGAAGAGTCAATCAGTGTTTCAGAGCATATTTAGTGAATATTTTGAACATGGGCAGTGCAAAGAGCTCTGTCCATGACAGGCTCTTGTCATATTGGGCTGGAAGGCTCCAAGGAGACCAAGAGCTCTGGTTGGCCAAATGGCACGAACACCTGAACTACAGGGAATTCCTCCCTGACTGCTGTTTTGAAAACAATGCTTCCAGCAGAAACTATTATTTATATATATCAACCCTTTACATAGTACTGACAAGTTCCTCTGCTTGCCCCAGAAACACCCTGTGTCCCACACAGCTGCTGCCAGAGAGAGACGAGAGGCAGGGGCAACAGGCAGATCATCACTGCAAACCCGGAACAGTTGCAAGGAGAACATTTGCTTTTGACTTTTGAGGGATTTAAGTCAGCCTGCACAAACGAGCATGAAAATATCCCAAGGAGAACTACATGACTAATGAAGATTTTCTTGCTTCTCATCAGTTGCTTCAGCCACTTCTGCTGCCACTGGAGAAGCGTAACAAGGCCTTTCTACTGTGTGGTGCTCTGCAGGTAAATCTGCCTCTTACCTTCCCAAGTCTCCAGCTGGACTATCAGAGAGAATTTCTCAGAATGAAAGAGGCAATAAGAAGTGTTTCCTCTGGGCATCTCAACAGCATTACCACAAAATGCAGTAACAGGCATCAGAGTAGCAGAGAGCGATTCAGCCCTGTCAGAAGCACCTGTTTGCAGAACACTCCCAACACCGCAGCCACGTGCACCTGCCCAGGGGCATGGCCACAGCAGGAACAGGCCATGGATGACTGACCAACCCTCTGGAGCACAACACTGGCTGCAAATGGACTGGTCCAGTGCAGCTCTCATTTCTGTTTTTGCCCTCAGCACAACCACGGCAGCAAAGGCCTGGAGTGGCTGCTGGGCTGGTGGGGCAGGGAGAACTGCTGCACCTGCCAGCGGATGCATGCAGGGACAGGGTGGAAAGGACAAATCGCAAGGGTTTTAGGTACAGAATGATGCCACTTTGGGGCAAACCCGAGCAAAGAGAGAGCAGGTCAGGAATGAGAGGCGGCACTGGGACTTCATGCAAAACGGAGGAGGAGGGAATTCAGAACACTGAGCTCCGGTTTGAGGGGGTGTGCCATTTGCCTCGTGAGGAAAGGTACCCCACAAAGTCCCACAGGCTCTGAAATGCACTCAATTAGCTGTTCCTTTTACCTTTTTGTTCTACCCAGCATTTCTTCAAGAGCACTGTCATCTCTGGCTTTGGCATCCTACTCATCATCTATGAATTCATGTTGCCGTTTCCTCCCTGAAAGGAAAAATCCCATAGTCAGTCATTTGCTACACAGAGGAAAGGACAAATCTGACAGTATTTTTGCCACTCTTCAAAGACCACCTTGCTCCTTGAGCAGACAACACTGCAAGTTGTGCTCTTGGCTATGGTGTCATTCAGCCATGATCAATCAGTGTGTGTTCACTCCAGAAACTTACCCTGAATTTACCTGTAAGCAGCTGGAAAGCTGTCAGTGCCTCAGCCCTGTCTGGAGAGAAGGAGCAGGGCAATGACTTGCTCAGACTAAAAAAATTCCCAACAACAGCAAGAAAGACTTATGCCAGGAAAATATCTTTATTTTACTTTAAAACATTCTGAAAGTGTTAATCTATGTGAAGGAGAAGCAATACAAGGCTGAAAAAGCATGTTTAATGTTAAGGAAACCTTCACTTCACATTACATGAGCCAAATTAAAAATAAGACTAAACACAAGTGTCCAAAGCAGAGACAACAAAAATCAATTTTCTCAAAGACATAACATGAGGGACTCCCACAGGGGCCGGCAAATTCTGGAAAGGAGAAAGAGATTATATTTATGGGAGGAGATTCAATAAGCATTCTTTTCCCATAAAGCTAGTGATGGAGAATTGTCACTGCTCCATAGACACCCTGTGCACATTTCAGGACAACAGTAACAGGAAATCAATAGCACCTTTTATACGTGCAAAGACATTATCTCTCTGGACTCCTAATACTAACAAATGGGGCCAAGAAAGACCTTTACTAGAATTTAGCAGTCAGCATTACTCTGGCTGAGAACAGAGGGCAGGATGCTGGTCTACATCCTTAGATTTTTAGATTTTTTTACAAAAAACTAACTCTGCTCAGAGCGTCACCCTCGACTGGCGCCCAGGAGCCCCCAATGACAGTACATCACAAGTGTAACGGTGCTGAGCCCCGGCGCTGTCACCCCCATCGCAGACATCCCCTCCAGCTGATGCTGTAGTCATTACAGGAAGGAGCTTTGTCAGGGGGTAATTTGACAGCTTTGACAAGCCCGGCTGAATTTATGGCACTTTCTAGTTTTTCCCTCCATTGAGCTGCGGTGGAACTAAAGTTAATATTAGCAAAACCACTCTGCGTGGGGGCAGGTTCCCAGTGCTGACTCCGTGATCTCAGTCACTGAGAGAATCTGTACACTGGGCCCCTCACAGTGACCCCTGCCACCCTCAGGGATGGGAGGGGCAGCTCCATCCAGCCCACTCGTGAGAGCAGATTCCATGATGAAGGTCTCTGGTATCTCTGGCTCTATCACAGCAGAGGTGAATCACCGCTAGTAAGGCTACTCACAGCTTACTAGAGAGCACTGAAGCAGCAGCCACGGTATCACAGGTCTGACATCGCACACTCAGCTAAACCCAGGACCTGAGTCCTGGGAGCTGCTTCTCTTGCTGCAGGGACTGTGTCCCACACAGCACCACAAAGCTTCCACCTGTGAGTACCAATGTGGGAAGAGGAATACTGCACCCCAAGCCAAACCTTGGAAAGTGAGTAAAGCACAAACAAGGACTTTTCTTTTTTTTCTTCCTTTTCCCCATCAGATTGCTTTTTGCCATAGATGTTACATTTCCTCTGTTATAATGCAGGGTTTTAAAGAGCTCTCTCTACATGCTTAGAAAGCACAGTTCATATTTAGCTCCCTAAAGTCATATTTCTCTCTTCCTATATTTCCCTGCCAAGATGTGACACCTGTGGAACGTTCCCAAAAAATTCCCCTGAATCATCTGTGATGCAAGGGAACAGCAGCCAGCATTGGCAACGAGCAGCTGGGTCTTTTAGGAAAGCGTTAGATCAATCTGGGGAGGGGAAGGATCCCCAGTAACTCTGGCACTAGCATCCCCGAGGACCACAAAGCTCCCAAATCAGTTAGAAAAAGAGCATAATTACGACAGGACCAAAATCCAGAGGAAATAGCGTCGCCATGGCAACTGACATCCTCACAACTCGAATCTCCTTTGCATTCTTGCACAGACTCAATGACTCCTTAAACCACGTGGAAAAAAATCTGTCTAGCAGGTGGGTTCATTGAGGAAAAGCAGTGCTAAAGGTGCTTCCCCACAGAACAGACCCATTTCCACACGGTCTCTCAGAAAGGGAGCCATTGTGCACCTCTTGTTCCGAGCATTGCATCTCACTCACCAGGAGTGCAGAGGAACTGCTATGACACGATCAATACCTCCTTGTTAACTACCCTTGTATCAGGAAAAAAAAACTTATTAAATATTAAAACGTTCCTGTTTCCAAATAAAAGCTACTTGAAGATAAAATCCAAAACAGACTAGCTGAGTTTTGAAACGGGAATGTGGTTCCAGCTTCATGCTGGGCTGCACTGGTGTTAATGAGTGGTCTTTCAAACATTTCCTCTTTACAGACAGCAGTACCCAAAAACCATTCCAGCAGCCCCACACACGTCAGATCCAGCCACTGGGCAACATCTACACATGAGCAAGGAAAGGCCTTATTTTTCTTCCTGACAGCCTTATCACAGCATTAATATCCAATCTGTCCACCAGCACACTTTAAACGAGGTTCAGGTTAGCGGACCGGCTGGGCAGCCCTTCTGCTAAAAGCTCTGAGCTCTGCACACTTTGGGGGGTATTTCATTCCATTTCGGTACTGGTCGGGGCTGGGGAGTGCCCGCTCGTGGTTAACACGCCATCGGGGAGGGCAGCACAGCGTGAACCCCAGAGCCGTGTTCTCTACGCCAAAAGCCAAAGCAGCGCCATTGATCCAAGGGAAACTGTTCCAGATCTACTGGTGACAAACGAGCACATGCTCTGCCCACGGTGTGCCCCTGCCAGCCGTGCTGTGCCCGCGGGTCTGACATCGCCGAGCTCAGCTGTGCTCGCCTTCGGGTGCCGTGCAGGCAGACCTGCCCCACGACCCTCCGCGGTACCGGGCTGCCGGACTTCCCCGCTGCCCTCCGCCAGCCCCGCTGGAGCCGGGAGTCGCTCACGGAACAGCGACTCGATGGTGACAGCACGGTTTGGAAACTGCCCTCTTGTCACGGGGGAGAGAGGCCTCGTGGCACGTCCGCACCTACAGGTCCCGTCAGTGACCGGAGTGAGCGACTGCCCTTTAGGCAGGTACCGAGGGCCCTGCGATACCGAGACGGGCACCGGGAGAGGAACCGGGGACGGGCACCGGCGGTCGCGGTCGCCCTCCCTCCCGCTACCCCCCGGGAGCAGGCGGACGGAGGCCCTGAGCACCCACGGCACTGCCACAGCCGCCGCTGGGGGACGGAGCGACCGCGCCGGCAAAGACGCGTCAGAGTGCCGGGGCGAAGAACGAGGGCAACGTGGCCGGAGCGGAGCGCGGCAGAGCAGGCCGGTGCCGGCCGCTGCCGGTCCACGCTCCCTCCCTCAGTCCCTCCCTCACTCACCCCTCGCCGCCTCCGCCGCCGCCACCGCCTCCCGGCTCGCGCGCCGCGCACACGCACGCGCACAGGCCCGGGCCGCGCGTGCGCGGGCGGTCGGACCGCCGGGCCGGCGGGGGGCGCCGCAGCGCGCGGCGCGGGGTGAGAGGTCGGGACGATGGCGGCGGCCTTGGGCGAGGAGGCGCCGGACAACGAGGACTACTACGGGCTGCTCAACGTGCGCCGCGAGGTGCGGCCGCGGGGCCGCGCGGGGCCGGGGCCGCGCGGGGCGGGGCGGGACGAGACCCTCGTGGCCGCCGCGGCGGGAGCGGCGGCCCTGCGGCGTGTCCTCCGCCCGGGCCGGGCTGCTGCTGCTGCCGGCGGCGGGGCGGGAGAGCTCGGGCCGGGCCGCGGGGCTCCCGGTTGAGCGCGGCGGGTGAGCGCCGGCTGGGGCCCAGAAATGCGCGGTTTGTTCCGAATGGCGGCGGTTTGGGCGCTCCTGATGCAACTCCGCGCACGCGGGGCGCAGCCGCGTCCCTTCCCTCGCGGGCTCGGGCACGGCTGTGGAGACTTCCCGAACGTTTCCAATTTGGAAGCACCTACTTTTTTTGCAAAACATCTTTCCCGCCAAAGGAAGGAGGGTCGAGAGTCCTTGATTTCACTTTTAAGAATAGATGGCTGGCTGTTAATTAGTGCAGGTTTGTTACACCGGAACAGTTTGGAACTTAATGGGAGACAACTGCTTTTTTTATAGTAATTATTAGGCAGATCTCCAAAGATCTGGATGTAGGAATTGTGCTGTACTTTGTTTCAGCAAGTGCAACAGCAGTATAGATGTGTTACATATATGTGCGTGTGTATGTATATGTATAGACAGCTCATCGAGCCCACCAGCCTGGGTGTGGCCATTATAGTTGGACAAGGCTCGTGCTGAGCTGCCACTGCGTGCAATGGGAGATTTGGAAGCGATTCAGTCTTGGAAGAATTCCCTTTGGGACTCCTGTTAGCTCCTGAGCTACGGGGACAGTCTCCTGTGCCTCATGTGTGGGAATCTGCTGCATTCCTGAAGGAGCAGCATGTGATGGTCACGCTGTTTGCAGAACTCCTTGATGCTGAGCTACTTTTAAAAAAAATTCTGTGCGACTCGAGCCCACATCTGTTTCAAAGCCGGCGGGGCCATGCTTGTACATTCCTTGGGAGCTTTCGTAATTCCCCTCCAAAACGTCAGCAGCGTGCAGAGGTTAAAATAGAGAGGTGGGAACCGCGCAAGGGTTGTGACTGCTGGGGAAAGTTTAATGGTTAACTTAGCCTTCCAGAGCAGGACATTCGGGTTTTGTACAGCAGGGAGGTGGAAATTGAGTTAAAGGGGTCTGCAAGGAGGAATTCCAACAGAGGGGAGTGGGTGCTTTGTTAATTGCCCCTTTCTAATTATCTTCAGCAGTACTGTCCTGTAGTGGATGCAGAGAACAGCATGTCTGGGTACTGAGCACAGGGTACCTGTGGCTCAGATGTGGCAGCTGAGCCTGGAACTGTAGTGACCTCATGGAGGCAGGATCCTGTGAGCAGGAATTGCTCTGTGTGTCTGTGAATGGTTCATCTTTTAGAGATGTTAGTCTGCTAAAAACTTGGTGCTGTGTTTGAGACCTTAAATGAGGCCGTTTAAACCTCAGGTAGGGACATGGGAGGCCTTTTAATGTTGACTAGAGTTTTGGTAATAAAAATGTAACTTACATACAATTATTTGTCACTGCATTTCCTGGCAGTCTAAAAATGATGTCAGGGTTTCTTTAGTGGTTTCAAAGAGACTGTTGCTCGTGGAATATTGAACCAATGACCCAAACTACTCAGTGATGATGAAATGCCCAATCTAACATTTTATTGAACATGGCATTTATGAAAAATGAACCTGCTCGTTTCTATTATATAATCAATAGCACATTAAACCATTTATCATTAATTTGATTTTTAAAATGCCATTTTAGGCCTATATGTTCCCCTGCCTTCCCAGTCGAGTTTAAATTTGATGTCCGAGAAAGCACAAGGTAGTAAAAAGAAAAAAGCTAATTGTAGCTGTCCTTACTGTCTTGGGACCAGCAAATTTGGCAGCTCCCCTTTTGCTGTATCATTTCAAAACATTAACATGAAACAGTACAAATGTGTAGAAAAAACATTCTGATCTGTCCTCAAATCCAGAAGGATTCCTGGGATTGAGACACAAGTGAGTGCATGTCTGTGATGGAAACCCTTCTTGCCACAAGTGGTAAAAAAGATACCACTTTAAGAAATTACCTTTTAGGACCTTTATTTCCCCAGTGAAAGCTAGGAACCTGTGAGAGCTTTGCTTCCTGAATGGTGTCAAGAGTAAATGGAATTTGTGTCTGTAAATCCACTCCTGTCTGAGTGCACCCCTCACTGACTGCACTGGGTCCTGACTGTGGCAGCCCCTGGGGACAGCCTGGACCATCAGGTTTTGGTTATTTTACTCTGGGTGTTCCTCCAGAAATGGCTTCCTGTGCCCAGGAACTGGTTCCTGCCCAGACAGTCTGGGAACTGGATGGTTGGGCTCTTTCAAGCTCTGCCTGGGGGAAGTTCTGGTTAATTTTAACAACTGTACTTCTAAAAAGTAGATATTAAGGAATCTCCAAGGAATGGGCAGGAGCTGCAATGCAAGGGATGTAGCAGGGTGAGGTGAGAGAGGGGAGATTACCGGGACACTCTAGAGTCCAAAAATAACATTGCTGGGAGATGATAATGGAGGGACCAGGGGTTTTTCTCTGTTGATTCTGAAAGAGCCATCCATGTCCTTGGAGCGAGGCCAGGTGCCGTCTGAGGTCCCGGAGTCGTTGCGGTAAAGGACAAGGCGGGTTCGTTCTTGATGCATTTGGTGGCACTCTGTTCTCATGGTTGTCTGTCTGTGGCTTTATGGGCAGATGATGCAGCTTCCTCTCTTGCAGCACAACACAGACCCTGCTGGGGAGCAGAACGGGGTACTGCACAAGGCAGGTGCTGGGATGAGTGTAGAACCGTGGGTTTACATTTCTTACCTTTACAGCTGTGGAAAGTCAGTGCTTTTGGATAGCTATAGTGTCTCCTTGAGGGTTAAGATTGAAATATGAGTAGAATTTGTTGTACATCTCTTGATTTATGTATTTTTGTTTGAGGTGACTCTGCTTTTTCTTGCTCTTCTGATTTGGAGGGGATAGGAATTGCGTAATTCAACTAACATCTGAATACAGATTGCTTGGGTGATGGGGTTTTTACATAATTTTTCATACCTGGGTATACACTGGTGAGCTGTTGAGGTCCCTTGTTGCACTACGAATAGCGTGGACAATCCTGGTGTGATAATTGAGTATTTTATTAACTTATGTAATGAAGCAATAGTCCATTCTTGATTTTGGGCCAAAGTAGTGCAGTGTAACAGCTGACAGACTTCCCTTTCAGGGCTGATCTTGACAGTGGCCTTTTGGAAGTGGCATTGGCTGTCCTTGAGTTCATTTTTGGTGGTTTTCACAGGCCTCCCAAGAGGAGCTGAAGGCGGCGTACCGCCGGCTGTGCATGCTGTACCACCCCGACAAGCACCGCGACCCCGAGCTCAAAACCCAGGCTGAGCGGCTCTTCAACCTCGTCCACCAAGCGTATGAAGGTCAGGGGGAGGCTGAACTTTGCAGGGGGTTTCTGGGAGAGCTGTGTCTCCATGCTTTTTGAAGCTATTTATTATTACAAAGTAATAATTAAATTTGCTGATACTTACCAATGCTGTTTCCTGTTCTGTCCCGTAAGTCAGAGGAGAAATGCCATATAAATGCTGCAGGGAATGAGATGTGGAGTGTCTGTCTTACCTCCTGCATGTTGTAAATGATCTTCTCATCACTTCCCTTACTTCTGAAGACCTCTTCCTTAGGAGAATAAAGACTGAAAAGCTTCAAACAGAGAGACAGTTTCATATTGTACTGATGAACTGCTGCATCCCTGGGTTCTGTTCCCTCTCACCTGACTGTGGTCTCCATTTCCAGCAAGTTCTTCTGTGTGCTCAGACTGAAAGGAGGACAACTGATTCATAGCAGTTAGAGTTTATTCTTGTGCCAAAGCCCTTTTCAAATATACTGAATTAAACTGAAATTTACTTAAATCCTGGTGTGCGAGTTGCACCTGGAGTGCAGGTGGATTAGAAGCTGATAGGAGTCATCTATGTTACAAACCTGGTGCACCCAGTCCTGGAGCCTAAAGAGAAACTAAAGCAAAATGATGAATAAATATTCCCCCTTTCAACTTCAAATATGAGTGAATATTTTTTACTCCCCTGGTTTTGACTGATAAGCATTTGTTCCTTCCAATTGGACTTGAGCATGTGTGGAGTCTTTCCTGTTGTCCTTAGGTTAGCTGTTAGGACACATGGAAGCTTTTGCTGGGAGAGCAGGGGATGTGGGGAACAAAAATTCACTATGCTTCAGTAATTTCATTTTAGTGTGGTGGGTGGCCTTACATTAGAGGCAGCAGCTTCCCTTTGAATTTTCTGGCTCTGCCTTGCAATGAACATGGAAATTGGTGCTCATTTAGGACCAAATGTGAGTGTAGTATGTTACAAGCAAAAATTTTGATGTCTTGGAAATGAGCCACTCCACCTCCTGCCTATTTTCTGTTTCTCCTCTTCCATCTCTTAATATGACACGACAAAAGTTTCATTTTATCAGAATTTATAAAAAGCAGTGTTTGCCTGTGACATTTAGCAAGTCCAGTAGTATTCTACTAGTTCAGACCAAAACTTAATTACCAGTATAAGCCTGTTTTTGCCTTACTGTACTCCCCTAACTCCCTGGGGACACATCAGTTTCCCCACAGCCACAAGAAATACATGATAATGATAAAGCTGGTCTTGAAACCCTGGAAGAGGAAATAGTGATGATTTTTTGATTTATTTTTTCTTACAGAAAGGTATGTTATAGGAACTTAGCATTTAAATATGCCTTACCCTTTAAAGATTCTTCCTAATTCTGTGCCCAGTCTTTTTCTAAAGTAACTGTTCTGCAGTCTCCTGTTGTATTTTGTGTTGTCCATTGCACTGGGTGACATTTTGGGAGGTTCAGATTCTACACACACCTTTGCCATCACCCCTTAGTTAACGTTTGGCAAGGCATGAGCTGCCTCATGGAAATTGCTTTGTTGGTGCTTGGCATGTACCACATGTGGGGAGTAGGTGGGAAAGGATCAGTGGACATGGATGGTGAGGAGGATCAAAGGAAGCACCATAGAGCTTTGAAAGCCAGACAGAGGTGGGTGGCATTTCCAGGTAGGGCCCAGGGACTGCTCTGGCCAAATTCCTCATAATCTCCATGGTCGTTAGAGGGCTTGTGTCACCTTCAGTCAAAGAAAGCGGTATTAGAAACCTCCCTGCACATTCACTTTGACTGCATGTCTCTTGTGTTCTTTCCCCTTTCTTGTTTTAGAAAAAGAAGAAGAAAAAAATTTGATTTGTTGGGGGGAAAAGTCAGTATGTCCTCTCAATAAAGCATGTGGAAGCTTCAAAGGGGTTAATGTGCAACTGTAGAACGATATGTTTCCGGGATCTGTGCTTGAATTCCAAGTATCATGAGGGTTTTGGTCCAAAATACGAGGAGAAGACCAAAAACTGAGTTCTCTCCTCTCTTTTGGTTTCAATTTACAGTGCTTAGTGATCCACAGACCAGAGCGATCTATGACATATATGGGAGGAGAGGACTGGAGATGGAAGGCTGGGAGGTGAGAAAAATTGAGCACGTTTTGGCCCGGTGGCCTTGACTAAGCCCACCTTTATCTGCCATTGTTGTTCTATCAGCTGCACTGACACCTGGCTGGTAATAAATGCCTGTTGGTTTGAAGGCATCCTTGGTTAGTTATTTCTGTCTCTCTCTGTCCCTGCTGAAACACCATGATGGATTTTCAAAGAACCTTTTGGTTTTGCACTTGACAAGAGAACAATAAACCTGACATTCAGAGTTCCCTGGTAGGATATTACCATGACAGGCAACATCTTTATCTGAGACAAATGTGTCATTATTGTCCATCTAGTCCCATCTTTTTCATCTGAAACTTGTTTTTCTCAGCATCAACTAGCTTCTGAGTTTGAAATTACTTTTTCTTCCTGGGCTTGTTGGGGTAGGGTTTTTTGTGGTTTTGGTTTGGTTAGTTTTGGTTTGGTTTTATGGGCTTTGAAACAGAACTTGTCCATTCACATCTGTCCAGCTCTTGAGTCCCTTGCTGGCCTCTGCCAACTCTAGTTGACTGCACTGTGCTGCTTGAAGCAGAATCCTGTGGTATTGGGTCAGGTCAGCACCAAAGTCAAACTTGGAGTCAATTGCTAGAAATGTGGAGCAGATCCAGCATGTAACAGATGTTTTTGAACTGCTTTTGGCAGACTTGATCTTATTTTGAAAAGCAAAATCCAATACTCTTTTCTATCCATTCCAAAACCAGGCCTGTGTAAAACCCTCATTCCCTGAGCCTTGTCAGGTAAGCAGCTGTGAACCAGCATAGCCTAAAATCACACAACTCTCACTGAATCAGTTTACCTCAGGCTGGAGACTTTCAGTCATTTTCATTTTTGTGTCCACACTTGGTAGAGCAGTTAATGGATCGCTGAGGGTAACAGCTGCACTGCAGTATCTTGTAGCTGTGGTTGGAAAGATCTTTGCCCTGGTTTTGTCAAGGGAATGGAAATAACAAAACCATTTTCCCTTCTCAAGGCATGGGGTTTTCTCTCATGCCTGCCCTTTGATTTGGCCCAAGTGCTTCGTTCCAAACTCTGGCTATTGAAATTTGTGCAGGGTGGTTTCAGCAGCCAGGGCAGTGTGTTAGTGCATCCTGCATCCGTGGGCCTCTTACCCCCAGCACTGCAATGCCCTGAGCAGCCTCTGCCTGGTAATTGTTTGGTTTTCATTTCTTTTTGAGCAGGTTGTGGAACGAAAGAGAACTGCAGCTGAAATCAGGGAAGAATTTGAGCGTTTGCAGAGAGAGAGGGAAGAGAGGAGACTGCAGCAGCGAACTAATCCAAAGGTAAGCAAAGACTTAATCCTGGTCTCAAGAGTGGATCTGTAATTATCACCAGTGTGCAGGGTGTGCTGAGCCTAGGTGAGGGACTGTAGGAAAGAGCCCCTCAGGTGTCTACACTTGCTGCATGACTTTCTGTCTTTGCAGTTTCTCTGCATAATATAGGGAGAACAGCTCATTCTTTGAACAATCCCCTACTGAATGTTCTTCTTTTCTTAGAGAAACATGTTGGGACAAAATACCTTTTTCAGCAATTTTCAGAAAATAGACCTAACACTGAAATATTTATGATTTCTTTCCAAGTTTTCTAAATAAAACGTAATTCACTGCAGTTACCTGACAGGTTTTCTCTTCGGCACTGCTGCAGTGTCACAACAATGCAGGGAACTATTCAAATGCAGCTTGAAACCAGCGACAAATCTGAGGCAGCCCTGAGCCAGCTGGGCAGCAGCACAGTGAGCAAAGTCAACCTGAACAGGGTTGGGGTCCTGCCAGGGTCACAGTTAGAGCCTGTTTTTGGAAAGCGTGATCGTGCCCTCAGGATGAGAATCATCCCAGATGCCGTTCCCATCTCGGTCTGTTTGAGCAGCAGACTCTGACCCCGAGTAACTCATTTCACAGCTAACCTGGGCTGGTCAGAGGTGCTTGGGAATACCATTGGGATGGAAGGGAGAGATGGACATGGCGATTGGCCAGAGTATCCATAGCTCAGACTCATGGTGGCTTTGCTGGCTCTTTGCTTAATGAGTGTGTGAGGCAAACCTGGGCTTTGTCAGGATGGTCCCTGACTGAAGTTTCAAAGCTTGTTGAATCACAAAAATCTTGGTTCTTATGCAGTGACTAACGTTATCCGAGAGCTGCATCTATTAACTGAATGAATTCATATGTTAGTGTAAAATCACAATGTCTTCTGAATGGACAGATGTGGGATTGCGGTGGTGCTTAGGACTGGATCCGAAGGAAAACATCCATCTAAGCAGAGCTGTAATATTTTGAGATATTCACCTTGGCACCGCCTTTGGATCTGCACTGCTCTTAGCAAAGCAAATGGACTGTACAGATCCCCAGGCTGTAGGTAGGGCATAGACACTAAGAACTGTTTTGTACTGGAAGGGTAAACAAGCATAAAGTGTTGTGTGAGTATCTATTGACAGCTTTATTCCAGGCAGGAAGGGATTTCTGGGTGCCACGAGCCAAGCAAGGCAAACTATCCCTGCTGGAAGTGCAGGTGAGTAGGGTCAGAGAGATGTTCTCAGAGAGGGGCACGGTTATCTCCCGCTCTGCTGCTCCCTGCTTCAGGAATGTGACATTTTCCCTGGGCGCCTCGCCGTGGCTGCAAGCTGCATTGTGAGCCTCAGCCTGTGTCCTGGGATAAAATTAGCCATCTGGGTGTTTACAGCAATTGCCGGCTGGCAGCCGATGGAAATGCCTCTCCAGGCAGTGTTCCCGTGGAATTGGGGAGTGCAGCTGTGATCATTTCATACACGAGCGCAAGTTATTTTAAAATTTCCAACATTTTGTTGGTTCTATAAAACAGTTCCACAAAAATGAAGCATTTTAACCAGAAATGTTGAGCAATAACCAGATGTAGGCAATTTGGAGGGTTGAAATTGAGTCTCCTATTTGCTTTTAGAGCTTTGTTTTTGCTTTCAAAGATGTGCAGAAGGGTTGAAAAGTTCGTTACTACGTTTAAGAAGAACCGCTTCCTGTTAGGAGAAATTAAATTCAGTTATTTTCCTGCTGTGGAAGGTCAATATCTAAGGCATGCAGGTCCCTCAAGGCAAAGCCTGGCACAACTTCCAGGTGTCACCTTCCTGAAGGTAAATCCCTAAGAAAAAAGTAAGAAGGAAGTACATTTTCCTCTGGCACATCTGCGAATTCCGTCAGTGAAGTCTGTTTCCTATCCGCAGGGTGGCACATAAAGGTGACTTTAAAAGCTGGTCCCAGCTCCGATGGTGCCACTCCTGCTTCCTGCCCCACCGAGCTGCTGCTCTGTGCAGCACAGTGCAGGCACCACTGACTTGTGAGCAGGCATTACAGCTCTCTCCTGCTGCTCTTCCTTCGGAGAGGGCTCCTCCTTTCCCATGGTTGGAGCAGGTGGCTGATGGGAGCTGGGAGCAGCAGCAGTCCCCTCCATTATCCGGTGGCATAGGGGTGCTCTCGTTCTCTGGGAATATTTTTAACTTTACCATCTGCTGCTTTTCCTGTGCTTGTGCCTGAACCAGTTTCCTTGCCAGGATCCACAGACCTCCGAGGGTGACTTCACCTGCTTGGCAGGAGGTGGAGGGTCTGCCCAGGGTCCACCTCTCACCTGAGGGAAAGGCAGAGGGGTAGGAAGTCTGCTGGGGAGCCAGGGAGGGAAAGGGGAGATGGTCCTTTTCTCTGAACGGATCTTGTGGATTTTCATGGAGAGGTTCAGGTGTTTTCCTTTTTTCCTTGGGAGGGATATTTGCTGTACAATTCATACGTGTGAAAAAGAAAATCCTAATATTTTGAGTGTGTTTTAGAGATACAAGGTGCAATGAATTTCAGGAAAGTGTGTGCATCTTGGTGCATCTTTCCAGAGGGTGCAGCATTGTGGCACCAGTAAGCCAAGTACAGCAAGACAGTCTCCAGTGGGTGTTTGCTAGCACAGGACTGCACCCTTCCAGGGTGGTTAGAGGTTTTCCATTGCTTCTCTCTTCTTTTGGCCTTGTTTCAAGGAACAGCATGGCATAGGAGAGGGCTGAAACTGGAGAAGCTGTAGGGTCTGGAGTCCCTTGAAGGTGACTTTGCAGATGATTCCTGAAAGTGCAGAAAGGGCAGGAGCTGGTTGTTGGTGCCACCACACAGAACAATGAGTGTAATTGCTCTGAAGTTCACCAGCTGCCAAGGGTGGTTAGTAAACAGCTGGGGCACAGCCCCTGTTCTAGGGTTCTACTGGAGATAACCACACCTTTCAGTGTTAAAATATTTATCCAATTTTTGCTTTGTAAGTAATCAGAAAATAAACACTGAGAAGAGGTTGGGAATCTCTACAGCAAATAGATAGCCTGGGAGCCCAGGCAGAGAAAAGGTTCAAGTCCTGTCAGACTCTGCAATTCTTCCTTTATTCATGGTCCGGCATTTGATTAGAGAGGAGCGATCAAGGAAAAACGCTCCCTCAGACTGAAATAAGGATTTATTCCATCCGTGCTTGGCCGTGGGTGGGGTTTGTACCTACCCAGCTATTGAGTTTCCGTACACAAACTGCTCAGAGTTCAGTCTGTGCTTGGGCACAGAGGGGGGTTTTTATTGCAATCCGTATGTTTTATAGGAGCTGGGATGCTCTCAAATGGGTCCATAGGGAAGGTTTCCAAAGCATCTTGAAGTTACATGACCCAGACACGGATCTAATTGTGCTCTTTTCAAAGAAACACACTCCTGCAGTTAGTCTGAGGGAGCACAGCAGCAGGTAGCCAGACTATTGAGCTGTGGCCTAGTTTTTCATAGGAATAAGTTTTTCTATGGTCTGAGAAAGGAGATATTTACCACTTGCTAAAAGTATGTCTTTGTCAAGTTTTCCTTCTGATCACTAAACATAAACTAGAAAAAGAAATCAAAATATTTGACTAATGAGGTCAATTGCAAGTGAATGATACAGTTCAGTACTAAGTTGGTTTAGGTAACTCATAAGAAGAAGTCTGTAGAGGTTTTCTGACTAAGATCCATTGAAGAAAATCAATTTCTAGCATATATTATTTCAACTTTCAAATATTGGCAGGGCACAGTCAATTGTGGGGAAAGAAGAAACCTGCTGTGTAAAGGTGTTCTACCTGCTTCTGTAATGTGTCACAACAGAAGAATGACCTCCCAGGATTGCAAGTTGAGTTTCTGCTGCAAAACTGCCTTTTCTCCAGTCTGTTTGATTATTTATATTGCTGTTTTGAAATATTGTAATCATTCACTTTTGCCTTGTGCATTAGGAAATGCATTTTAGAGTGGTAAAAGTAATTGCAGAGCAATGGAAAACTGCTCAAAAGTATAATCATACACAGGAATGGTTCAGCCACTTATCCTGTGTACGCCGGATGTTTGCTAATGCTAAATGCCTGTTTCACTTGTCATCCCTCAGGGAACAATTAGTGTGGGAATAGATGCCACTGACCTGTTTGATCGCTACGACGAGGAATATGAAGATGTGCCTGGGAGCAGCTTTCCCCAGATTGAGATAAACAAAATGCACATATCCCAGTCCATCGAGGTGAGAAGGGCAGATGCTGCCTTGTGAGCGGGGCATGAACAAATGAGACACCACGGAACATAGAACACGCTGCTCAGGGGTTCTCAGCAGGATTCGGGGGGGACATGGTGGCCAGCACAGGTGGGAAGAGGCAGCTTGGGGCCAGCAGAACGCTGGGTTGTCTCTGTAGCCTTCGAGTGACTGGTCTGTGGGCTGCAGTGGTCCTGCCCTCCTGCCAGTGGGGATGCTCAGTGCCCAGTTCTCACTGAAAGGGATGTGTTCAGTGGATGAAAGCAAATGGCACCCAGTCTCGAGGATGTGCATAAGGAAAAGAATGGGAAGCATTTCCCGTTTCAGAGAGCTGTAGAAATTTAGTCTACTTGAGAGATGAGAAGGGTTTACAGCTCAGGGTCAGGACTTCAAGGTGGTACATTACAGGTGTCACAAGTGTCTGGTACTGTAAGAATTATCTGACTTTTTGCCATGCTTGATGTTTGACTACAAAACCATTTTCACTCTGCAGTCGTGATTATGTCCTTGCAGAACATGCACTAAATGCATGAATTGGGATCAGAGTTACTAGTAACAATATATTCATTTTTCAGGCACCCCTGACTTCCACAGATACAGCAATACTGTCTGGTAACCTTTCCACCCAGAATGGGAATGGAGGGGGATCAATTAATCTTGCACTGAGACGAGTGACATCTGCCAAGGGATGGGGAGAGGTAAGAGTACACCTGTTATGCAGTGTTATATTCAGTCTATTACCCAGTGTTCTATTTCACAGGGGTGGGGGGGGACTTCAGCTGTGGTTCATCTCTCATTTTCTATGTTCTGTAAAATGTAGAAAAAGGAATTCTTAAAGGAATATAAGACAAAGGGAAGACCAAACCTTGTTTTTTCTTATTTTTCTCCCCCCTCCATTTGGCCATGCAATTTGGACTTCACTTGTGCAGACAGGATTTACCTGATGTCTCTAGTCTTTCTAATTTCTCCATCTGAAGGCACAGTGCTGTGAGCATGCGCTTTAGGGCAGTGCTAGAGTTGGCCTTTGCTTCCAAAATGCTTTGCTTGCATGGGAAGAAGTTATGGGGGAAATAATTTGACCTCCCAGCAGATACGGTCGGAGCAGCTGGAAGGTCCCATGTTGCACCTGAAGGCTGGGCTGTGTTCAAGATGCTTGTGGCATCACTGATATAGCTGGAAGCTGCCTGTGCCTTCCTTCTTGCACACAAGCTCCTGCTAGCTTGCTTCCTCAGCTTGGGAGAATGGGAGTCTTCCTCTCATTTGAGATTCACAGACTGGAGGCTTTTGATTTGTATCGGGATTTTGTGAGGGAGGAGTTTTCTCCACGTTCCCTGGAGTGACCAAAGCAGGTGCCAATAGCAGTCACCTGTAGCTTTACAAAACTGGCTTTGTTTTACCCATGAGCTCCAACTCAGCAAGACACCTTTTCCTCTGAATGCAAAGCTGCAGAAAAGGGAGGGTGCTGAAAGAGGTGGTAAATGTTGCCATGTTACCAGAAGTGTAAAACAGCTGTGACAAAAATGATGCTTGTGACATTGTCAGTGTTGTAAAGGATGTTTTCTTCTAACACTCTGGCATTGTGCATTCCAACAGTTGGAGTTTGGAGCCGGAGACCTTCACGGACCTCTCTTTGGGCTGAAGATATTTCGTAATCTTACACCAAGATGGTAAATACTAGAGAAATGGCCTCGTGGTTAATATTCCACAGTAAGGAACTAAATGACTTGAATTCTCTTCCGCGTTAATTTTGGATTTGTTTTCTGTCCTACAAAATAAGGTATTTTCGCTTTAGACCTAAGGTCATACTTGTATTGTCAAACTACTTACATTCTTTCTGGGTGTTGGTGTTCTCCCGTTTCATATTTCCAGTTTAAGGAAGGTCTGTGTTCCACATCCTTAGATTTATATTTGATCTTCTCATTATTCATGATACTTGAGGCAAGATCTCCAATCAGAGCAACAGCCGTCTGCTCTGGGAACAGAACAAAAAATGGGGAGCTCTTCTGAGGCTTCCGTGTGTGAGAGGGAGTTTCTGACAGCAAAACAGGAGATGATGTGTCATATTTTAGGAAAATAATGCCAAATTTGCCACTAGTGTTGTGTCTATTTACAAATGAATAGAGGTCTCAGGTTGCAAAGGAGAATACAAGGTAAGGGCTGCGATTGGAGCCACATGTCAGAGCATCACAGGAGCTCACATAGGTTCCCTTTGTTTATAGTTTTGAATGTAGTAAATATATCATTCCTCAGAGCTTGTGCAGGATTCTTGTTCCCCGAAGAGTGCTTTAGCACTGCCTTTTAGAGCTGATGCCCAAGGATTATTAAATAGCAGGGCTGCTCTGTGCCAGTAGCCCAGTGTGTTGTTCTGCAGAGACCAGGGTGTTATCTGCACAGGGCAGGAAGGAGAGGGCTGGGTGCAAACGGCTGCCTGGGCAGCGTTGTGTGCAGACAGTAAACCAGGGCACAGCCTGCTCTCCTGGGCGCCACTGTGGTCAGGGCAGTCTAAGTTAGTTTTGATTTTTCCCTGAAAGCCTCAAGCATCGTGCTGTTTGCGGGATGGTCTCTGGGCATTCAGCAAAGTTCCTGGGCGAGAAGGAATCTGAGGCCACCTCAGATTCCTGTGTTTTTTCACTGACGAGTTTTTCCTCATTTCTCTAGTTTCATCACCACAAACTGTGCCCTGCAGTTCTCGTCCCGTGGAGTCCGCCCCGGCCTCACCACAGTCCTGGCCCGCAACCTGGACAAGAACACGATGGGCTACTTGCAGTGGCGGTGGGGCATCCAGTCAGCCATGAACACCAGTATTGTCCGGGACACCAAAACCAGCCACTTCACTGTGGCAATGCAGGTGAGAGCCACAGGTGGGACAGTGATCCTGCCCTATGGGAGACACGGGCCTCACCTCATGTCCCAGCAGTGTTTTGCCTTGGGTTTAGAGGTTAAAGGAGTAGTTGGTATATCCCACATTAGAACTAATGTAGGTAACCAGCTGTTTGGCAGAGCACAGCTCTTGGCATTGTCATAGCTGACATGGGTCAGCTTAGAGTGAGGTCAGGACAACATGGACAGCAGAGGTCGTAAGTGGCAAGGCACTGCTCTGTGTTCTGTGCTACTTCAAGGGTGAGAAAGGAAATGGTGGGGAAAGTTCAGCAGTGGCCAAGGGTATGTTTTCATACATTTGTGCCTCTTGTGTTTCAGCTGGGAATCCCCCATTCTTTCATGATGGTCAGTTACCAGCATAAGTTTCAGGATGAGGATCAAACACGAGTGAAAGGTTCTCTCAAGTAAGTGCTCAAGAGGGAATTCACATTGCTCACAGCCTGAGGACTCTGTCCTCTCCTGCTGCTGTAGGCCTCCAGGTTCCACACAAACCAAATGCTTCTGTGGCTTTTGGGAATCTGCTTTTCACTCTTTAAATCTGGTAAAGGCTGAAGTGAATGTCTTGGAGGCTTGGCCCTGTGTGCCTCTGGAGTTAAGTGGAACTTAAAATACTTGTGTATGATATCTCTATATTATCCCCAATAAGAAAGCCAGAAGTTCTTGTTTACTACTTGGCAAGTTGGAAGGGCTAATCTCACCTTGGAGATACACAGTGAATCTTCCAGAGGCCAACATCTGCTGCCATCAGATGCATTTCCATGCTTTACTTGTTGGGGAATTACAAGAGAAAATCAAGTGTCTTCCCTGTCTCAACAGTTCTTGGTTCTGTCATTCTAGGGCGGGTTTCTTTGGGACCATAGTGGAGTATGGAGCAGAGAGGAAGATTTCCAGACACAGTGTTTTAGGAGCCACTGTCAGCGTTGGTGTTCCTCAAGGAGTCTCCTTGAAAATCAAGTCAGTTTAAGATCACAACTCTTTATTACAGAGGCTGACCATAACCTCCATGATTCTATTTCCAGTGTTCAGGTGGGAAGGTCCCAGTCCCAGGGCAATACAGGTGTATTGATAGACCACTGGGAGAGGGTGCAACTGCCCTCAACTCTAACGCAAGCTGTAAGCCCGTCATAAGCAGTGGGTGCCTTCCACAGGTGTGACTCAGCCTGAGCCACCTCTGTGTGTATGTGTGTGTGTGGGCATCAGAATATTCTGGAATACAGCTTAAAGTGAGACTTGGAGCATTCTGGTAAGTGAATGGAAGATTTCTGAAAATACTAGTAGAGCTGGATTCCATGTGTATTATGCTGTACACAAGTGTATGCTTGAATTAGGGAATTACCATTACCAAATGCAGATGATTTTACCATTAACAAGGTGCAGTTCACAGAGGGACAGAGCTCATTAAGTGCCCCTGGGCTGTGGTGCACTTGGATTGGGGCCAGATGCAGGTGGGGTGTGAAACTGCTGAAGGACCTGAAGAATTCAGGCCCAAGGAAACTCATGTTTTCTAAAATAAATATTGTTACAAACATCAGAAAAATATTCATGTACACCTGCCCTGAAGGCCCATGCCATTGTTATGAACACAGGCCTTCTCTAGAAGCATTTGTCCCTTTTTCTGTTGAAATTAATGACCAAGCAAATTCTCCTAAGTTTAAAAAAAGAACTTTAGAATGGTCAGGTACTATCACGAGCTGCTGCTTCAAAGTCTGGCCCTGGCTGGTGTCAGCTGCCTTTCCTACCGTTGGCTTTTTCAGTTTATTGGGCTTTCACCTTTTTGAGCTCCTCATTCGTCTCCCCTTGGTTCAGCAGCACGCACTGCTGCTAAATGTGCTTCATCAAGCACATCCAGCTCTGCTTTTCCTCTTACCATCCCTCTGCTCTTCTTTGTTGCAGGCTGAATAGGGCCAGCCAGACCTACTTCTTCCCTGTCCACCTAACAGATCAGCTGCTTCCCAGCGCCGTGTTCTATGCCACCGTGGGACCTCTCGTTATCTACTTTGCCATGCACAGGCTGGTCATCAAACCCTACCTCAGGGCACAGAAGGAGAGGTGAGCTTGCACTTTCTTGAAGAAGTCTCACTCAGGCTCATTTGTGCGAGGTTGTTGGTCAGTTGTAATTGGGGTGGGTAAGCAGACCCTGCCAGTTTCTGCCTGAATCCCAGCCATGTATTCCTGGTGAGATGTTGCCTTCCTTCTGCCAGAGAGCTGGAGAAGCAGCGGGAGAGCACAGCCAGCGACATCCTACAGAAGAAGCAGGAGGCTGAAGCTGCAGTGAGTCTTTCTTGTAACTCGGTCCCCTTAGTGAAAGGAAACTCTTTTCACTCTGGACCATTCCCTTCTGGCCGTGGTGTCTGACCTTGCATGATTTCTGCTCTGCCACTTTGTGTTGTGACAGGTCCGGTTAATGCAGGAGTCAGTCCGAAGGATAATTGAAGCAGAGGAAGCCAGAATGGGTAAAGATTATTGTATCATTTACTTGTTCTATAAACTTGGAGAGAAGAAGGAACAATGCAAACATGTTTCTTCAGTCCCCCTACTGATGAAGTGCAGCGTAGTTGCTGCTGTGCACGTAGTGGGGGAGCCCCATTATGACTCAGCTCCAGGTGCCTGAGCTTAGGAGGGATCACAGAATATTATCTTGTGTGTGTGAAGTGGATCAACAGACTGAAGACAGCAGTCTGGATTCACCTTTCCACCAGAGAGAGGTGTGTGTATAAATTGGTGCAAAAGTTGTAGTCTGAAGTTCAGCTTTCACTGATTGCTCTCTTAGATGGTTTGCTCCTGGATTGTAGTGGGGATCTGATCTCTGATGATTACTAGCAGTTTTCCACAGAATGTTCCAAAGTGAACTGAAATCCACTTGGACTGTCACATCAGTGTGGCACTGAAGTCCTGTCACTCCATTCTAGTGCTGAAGGTTGCTAACAAACACCCAAGTAAAAATGTCGTTCTTTGTCGGGAAGCATAGGTCCAGGCCAGGAGAATTAAATCTCACTGAAAGCAACACAAAATGCTGGGATGGTCTTTTTGTCAGTGGAAGCCTTCCATCACAGCTGTGATTTCCTGGGAAATGCAGGTCTGATTGTAGTGAACGCCTGGTATGGGAAGTTTGTTAACGACAACAGCAGGAAGAATGAGAAGGTGAAGGTTATAGATGTGACTGTGCCTCTGCAGTGCTTGGTGAAGGATTCTAAACTCATCCTTACAGAGGCCTCCAAGGTACGTAGCTGTTCTGTCAAAGCCCAGATTCAGGGACTCAAATGTGTGGCCCAGAATATTGGTTGAGCCATATGGTGTCCTGCCAGGGGACCTCTCCAGTGGCTCTGGATCAATTCACAGATGCCATTTACATACCAAGTATTACAAACTTCCAGGAACTTCTGTTTCTCAGGGCTTTTCCAGTGCCAGTGTCTGCACTGTGGGACAGTGGATGTTACAGACCTTGGGGCTGTACACCAGAAACTACCCAACTCCCTGGTTTACTTTTATGCACCGAAAACTTGTGGTGGTGATTCACCAGTGTCTCACCTTGCTGGCAACAAAACTCCTTTTTTTTCTTTTTTTTATGACACCTTGTCTTGGCACTAATAAATGTTTTTGGCCAGCTGGAGAGCTGTGAAAAGTCCATTCCCTGATGCTCAGTCTGTCCTTCTCTGGTTCAAGGCTGGGCTTCCAGGCTTCTACGACCCCTGCGTGGGTGAGGAGAAGAGCTTGAAAGTGCTTTATCAGTTCCGAGGAGTTCTGCATCAAGTGATGTCAGCTGACAATGAGGCCCTTAGGATACCAAAGCAATGTAAGTAGTACAGACTGCCCAGCATCTTCCTTGGGGAACCAGTAATGGACTACTTCAGCTCTGTGGTGAAGCACACAGAACTGGGGTTCAGAACTGGGCTTACTGGAATGGACTGACCATGACTTGCCTTTTCAGTAAGGCCCAGAAGAACTCAGCAGCAGCTATGCAGCTGTTTGTACCAGCTAGTCTGTATCTCTAACTGGGGCTGGAAGCAGAGGCCTCCCACAGGTGCCAGCGTCCTTCTGTGCAGTTCACAGCACTGAGTGGCCATTGGGGACTGAATTTAATGTATGGAGGCCTGAGCCGGATTTCTTCCTTGTCCCCATTTATTTTACCTGCCAAAATATTTTCCCTACTGGAATAGCTCTGTGAAACCAGTATCTGCTTGTGACAACTTTTACTGACACCCCTGTGGGTCTGGTGGGTTGGCTCAAGGGCATAGACCTTTGTTTGCCTTAGACCAGCTCCCTGCCTGGTGTGAGCAGCACATCCAACTGACAGAGCTTCCAGAAGTGCATTGGAGGCATATTTGAGTTGTGTCTAATTAGCGGCCAGAAATGTTCCTGCCTGTCCATGGTACAATGGTGGGCTCCAGCATGTGTCCATTCCTTGTTCTCCCCCACAGCTCACAGGATCGATGCCGATGGCTAATCCGGGGAACACGCGTCTCTCACGGTACCTGGGTCAACGGAAACTGCAAAACCTCCCCCGGACGCTGCAAGTTTGAACAGAGACACTTTTATTTTTACTGTCTGTATAGCAGGCGGTGTCCTGCTGGTTCTGTTAGGGACAAAAAGACAGACCCTGCTGCTCCAGGCGGCTCCCAGGCAATATCTGAGTTGTGGCTCGGTACCCAATAAAGCAGCGTGACTCTAAGTGCACAGTGCTTTCTGCCGAGGGGCTGAGCGGGCATCCTGCTCCCAGCTGGCCACGGCCCGTTCGTGCACTCACACCTCTCTCCTGGCGTTCAGCAGGGACGAAGACCTGTTCTCACTTCTCCACATACTTCCTGGGGTAGGTAACACACCTTTTCCTGCTCATGAGGGGAATTTCAGTTCTCTGGCCACCTCCTGAAAGTCCCCTGTGCAAATATTTTTGGAGAGAGGTCAGTGATTGTTTCAATCTCAAATCTGTGTTTGAAATGCACTTGTTAAGAAAAGTATGTGCTTAAGTATGAATGAATTTGCCTTTTGTAGTAACATGGACCTCTTCAGCACCAATCCGTCCAGCTGCTCATTTCCAACACTGCTCTTCCAGACAAGGACACGGTGTATCATAGTTTTATTAATTTTCTGCCACCCACAACCATGTATTGTCAAGGATTTGCAGAAAAGAGGAAAGCAAGTGAGGGAGAAGGACAGCAATTAATTTCATTTGATTCAGATGCTGCAACTATCTCTTCACATCTAATTTATTTCTAGTAAAAATAAATGTAGTTCATAAAGTAAACCATACCAAAGTGAGGAGAGGCCAAATGGATAAAGAGCTGAAAATGTAACACTCATCTGCCCTTTCTGAAAAGCAGGAGTTATGGCATAAATCCATTGGCTTTATCTTGCCTAGAAGCCCTGCTAGGGATTTCCAGCAGAAGGGCAGTCCTGGGCTGGTGACACAGCAGCTGAAAACGGCACCTTGTAGAATCTGCTACACACTGGGTACTTCAGCACCGCTGAAGCTTTTACAGAGAAACAAGGAATCATCGTGGCTTGGTCATAGTTTTGCTCTGGGTATGTCCAGACCAGCCTTCGCTGCTCATGGGTGAGAGCAGAGGGGAAAATAACCCATGTCTTGGCAGTGCAGAGTTGCTTTTGACAACTCCTGCTATAACTCCTTCCCTGACGTGGACTTGGCCCCTGTTCTGGGCAGCTTTGGTTCTCTGTGGTCAGGTCACTGCACCAGGAGAATGAGGTTTCTGAAAGAGATGCTCTCCCCTCTAAAAAACGAGTTCATGTTATGATGGGGTGTTCATTTGTTTTTATTAAAACCAAAACTTTCCAGTTGTGACCAGGTCCTGGTGCAGGGCTCAGTTTCACTTATGGCCAGCGTTCTGTCGATCTGAAATTAAATGTAAAATGTGCAATAAATTATATTCAGCTGAAAAGCAGCTCCCATTCCCTTTGCATCTGTAGGAAGCTCCTGAGATGAAACCCCTGGAAAGCAATGGTTGCAGGTTTTTGTAAACGTAACAGCACTCTCCATCCCATCCAGCTCTTTGACCCCTGCTGGGTGGGACTGGGCAGAAATCTAAATCTCCAGTTCGTTTTTGATGTCACTGTGTGAGGTGCATGGTCAGAAGTGAGGAGCCAGCCTGTAGAGACTAGGACATGGCAGAATACTCCCACAAGAGCATCCCTGAGAGCCAGACGCTCAGTTGGTCTCCCCAGCCCACCTCCTCCTTTCTTCCTTGTTTTTTGTCAGTGCCAAGTTTTGCCAAGACTCTAGTAACAGCCCCACTGCAGAACCACAGCCTTCACCACCATATTCTTGCTGTGAGCAGCTGCCATTTTACAGCCACAACTTCCTTGGGACTTCTCTTTATCACTCTATAACTCAGAATTACCAACAGAATTAAAATAGAAGCTCTAAGCAAGCAGAACTGAGCTTCCAGTGTGACCTAGTGCCATTTCCAAAAGGCTGAGCCACCTTTTCAGTTTGCCAAGGTGTTCAGGCTGCTGCTTTGATGGCAGCTGGCTGAGCAACAGTGCCTGCGGGGTTGTGGCACATACAGGAGCTGCAGGGTGACACCAAGGCTCTGGCAGCCCTTGGAGTCCATGGTGCTGCCCAGTGGTGGGGAGGGAGGGAGGGAGCTCTCTTTCAGCACAGCTCCCAGAGGGGTCACAGGGCCTTGGTTTGGGTCAAGCCAAGCCTCCAGCCCTTGCAAGGGGTTGCAGTGCTGCCCCAGGGCTGTTTCTGAGGCTGCAGGGACCTGGTGCCAGGACTGTGTGCTCCAACACCATCAGCATCCTGACCTGAGCCCTGTCCCCCAGCTCAGTCACTGCACCCTTCAGCAGGCCCCTGGCACAAGCCCAGCACAGTGTCCCTGCTGCCTGCAGCCACTCTGGGCAGTGCCTGCCTCCTAGTCCCTCCACCCTGCCCAGCCACCGGGCTCCATCACCATGTCCCACACTCTCAGCAGAGGCTAGCAAGGAGCAGCTGCTCCAGAGAAAGGTGGGGATACCTGCCAGCTCTTCCTATCCCTTCCTGAGTGTATTGTTTTGGGAAGAGCACTTGAAGTGTCAAAGTCTTCCTGCTGTCAGGCACAACAGCTCACAGACCAGTAAATCATAACAGCAGACTCCTGAGTTTGGAATAAAACAAACTCATTGTTCATTTGTGTCACATTTAAGAAAAAAAACATGGTTCATTAAAAGTTTTAATGAAAAAATAAAGTTCTGAATTAAACTATAATTATACATGGCTGAAAGTGATGAACTAAAAGAATGGAGATGTTACTTTTTTATTTCTCTCTGCGGATATTGTAGCGTGCTGGACACCTTCCACTGGGATAAATCCAAAAAGGAAACAGAACAAGAGTCAGTCACATTGATTAGCGTTGAACCTCTGTGAAAAAGCCAGTTCACTTGACAGTGCACCATTTCTTCCACAAAAGCTTCAGGAACACACTCCACAGAGGTCCAGTTGAACTGCAGACACACTGTAAACACAGAGATACCAATTTCAGACCAGGTCCAACTCTTGCACAGTTGTGGCCAGGATCTTCCCAAGCATTTCTGGGGAAATGGCAGCACTGGAGAACTTTGGTTATTTTTTTGGCTGCAAAGGACAGTCAGGCAGCCGTTGGGGGCGAGTCTTTGGCAAACTCCTTGGTGGTTCCATGTAGCTTCTGAAGGCAGCACAGCACAGTCATGGTTTTGAGATTTCACAGAAGCTAGAGTTGGTTTTCTGAACTCAGTCAGCTGTTATAGCTTGGTGGAACAGGATTTTTATGAAGAACCAGGAGGGAACAGTTGCATGTCGTGCAGTTCTGTCACCCTGCCCCACACCGTGGAGCCCCAAGGCCCTGTGGTATTGGGCTGCCCAAGGCTTTGGCAGCTCCGGGGCTGATGTCTGAAGGAGGGCACCTGACCGTATCCTGGCAAGACCCTCAGTCATCACCAGGATGCATCTCCCAGTGAGCCAGTCCTCAGACAAGGCAGTGCTCCAATGTTGTGACTGCAGAACTCATGGGGATATGTTCCTGCTGGCACAGCTGGTCTGGCTGCAGCCGCTGTACCAGGCAGTGCTTCTCTGAGCCTCTTACTGGACAGAGCACACACTGTTCCTCACGGGTAACTTCAGAGAAACACCTTGAAACATCAACCCAGTTTGTGATCCATGTGGATCTGTCTGGTCATTGAGGAACAATAATAGCATCTCCCTGGCCTTGTGTACAAGCTGTGACTTCCCATCATGGTCCTGAAGGGATTTCCCGTGGGCTGAGGCCAAGCAGGTCATGTCTGTAGTGCTGGCCAGGGCCTCAGCACTCTCCTGTCCACTCCACACCAGACAGATCCTCATTGCACTTCATCCTGTAGCTGCATTGCCTGCATTCACTTTGATCTGTGTCATTGCTACCAATAGAGTAAAGATTCTGGCCTTTTGGTTACAGTCCAGTTTCAAAAAACAAACAGCAAAAACAAAAATCAACTCAGCTGTCATACTTGGTTGGACATGATCAAATCCCAAACCAGACCTGCCAGGTTCTACATTTCCTTTGGCCCCTTTTACAGTCCATGTTTGAATTCTGGGCCGAGAAAAGGGAGAGGCATCTTCTTAAAACAGCACCGTAGAGGTTAATGAAGGGACAGGAAATGGAGCAGTTTCCCCCCATACACACATTTGAGCTGATCATGCAAATAAATCACAAAAAAAAATCACGGTAAGAAGAGACCTTCTAGGAAGGAATCTGATGCCACTGATCCCCCACGCTGCCTGTCCAGGAAAAGGGCTGCTCTTTCCTGCCAGGGCACTGTCCCTTGGCACAGGAAGGAGCCCCGAGTCTCGTTTACACTTGGATGATGCCAAATGACAGAACTCCCCTATGCTCAGGCCCGTGGAAGTGGAAGCAGATCGCACAGAGGCCAGTAGCACTGAGGCTGACTCCTACGGAGCCTTAGGATATCTAAGATTGATCTACATGGACAAATGGGCAGGTATAATATCACACTGAATTTAAAACACAGGGCCATTTACTTTTCAGACTCTTCACACAGACGCCCTCCCCCTCCCCTCCCTCTTTGGGAGGAGGAGGAGTTTCCTAGCACAGAGAAGATTTGCAGTTTCCCAATGAGATGAGAAAACCTACGTGGCAGAGGTATTGTACATCACCAAGTCATCGTAACCAGACAGAACTCCACTGAGCTCAGAGAGCTTCGTCTGTCCCTTGAGACAGTCGGTATCTCACCGCAGTTCTGCCCAGTCGGCCTCTCCCAGCCCCGGCTGCCCATGGCTCGGCAATTCCTTGTTCCTGGGCCACAGGCCGGCTGGGCAGGCCTCCCGCCTGAGCAGCAGCAGTTCAGGGGAGCCCTCCCCGGCCTCCCGGCCGGCACCCACAACTCGCCCGCCCACTCAGCGCACCAGCACGCGCCTCCCCCCTAGTCCAGAAAGCGCCTGCGCGAGCCCGTCCGGGAGCGGTTCGAACGGCGAATGTCAAACTTGGAGTCCCGGCACTTCTGGCAGATGTAGATCTCTGGGACGTTCGACTTGCGGATTTTGGCGCAGGAGAGGTGGATCCAGGTGTGGCACTCATTGCACTCGATCATCGGCCGCCCGGCGAAAGGCTTCATGCAGAAGCAAGTGACCAGGTCCCATGAGTCGTCATCTGCAAAGACAAATGTCAGAAATACATTTTTAGCACCTGATGCCTCACACCAGGAATTTTCTCTCCTTTTGCACTAAATTAACTACCTGGGTTTCAAAGACAGGCACTTTGCCGCTTTTTCCAGGTCTCTCTTGCACAGGAAGAGACTCTCAGCAGTACACGGGAGGCCATAATCCAGAAGAGGAGAACCAGCTGCTTCTATAAAGTCGCAGCTTTTCACTCAATTTATTGCAAAAGAAGCAAACCCACCTCCCTCCTGCTAAAAACCCAACTGCTCCTGAATTCCACCCAGGCAGTGCTCCTCAGCATTATCTTCACCCTACCAAAAGCATCAAAGAGACTGGCAACAGCACCACTACTTCCACCTAGCTAATCCTCTTGGACAGGCAGGCCACCTACCTGAATCCACCATGATGTCCTCGTCATCACCAGTGCCGTCCTCATCCCGAAACACCACCTGCTTGCCCTGCCGAATGACCGTTCGTTTGCCCACGCTCTGGATCTCCACCGTCTGCTCGGCCGTCACAGCAGGGTAGGAGACGCTGGACGGGGTGTCAGAGTCCCACACCGAGCAGTGCTCAGTCACAGACTGAGGGTCACCCTCCGACGAGGGGCTCATCGGCGTCTCTGCGTAAGAGTCCTCTGCCTCGAGATCCAGCAGCTTCTCCTCATAGTCCTCCTCTGCAGACACCTCTGTTTCCCTCCTTTTCAGCTTTTTTTTCTTCCTGATCTTATCAATTTGCTTTCGCTCTGGCAGGAAGTTGCTGGCCTTTGCCCGCTGGAACAGGGAACCGTATGGTTTTGCACGCTTAAGCTGGCTAAAGTTCTTTCTGTTCTTGGAAGGCAGGGAGACAGAGGAGGGGGTGTCATTGAAGCGGGGATCCCAGCTATCACTGTCAATCGTGCCTCCGGTGCTGTTGGGAGGGCTGGGGCTGTTTCTCAGCGGCGTTTCCTGGAACACGTTGAGGAAGCAGGTAACAGCTTGACTCGGAACAGACCCGCATGCGGTGCAAGGCGCTGTCCCCCAGGGCACTCTGCCCCATCCCTGAGGTGCTGTGCCCTGTCCCCTAGAGTGCTGTGCTCTGTCCCCCAGGGCAGCTGAGCCCCGTCCCCCGGGGCGCTGACGCTGCCGTTCTCACCACCCGCCGCCTCGGGGTTTCTCCGGTCGGAGCTCCCGGGCCCGGGCAGCAGCAAGAGCGATGCCGGATCCGACGTTTTTCACCCCGCCCACGCCGGGCACCACCCGCCCCGTCCCCAGAGCCTCCAGCCGCCGCGGTTCCCCTTTTGTTCAGGCCCGGCGCGGGGCCGTGACCGCTGGAGCGGCTGGTCTGACAGAGCAGCCCGGTGCCCCCGGTGACCCCCGGTGCCCCCAGGGCCCTCCGGTGCAACTCACCTCCTGCGGGTACGGGATGTAGCCGGCGTAGGCCAAGACGAAGGTGCAGAACTTATTGAAGTCCTCCACGGTGCGGTGCCGTCGGGAGCCGGGGGAGAAGTCCTGCGGGGAGCGGGGGTGAGCGGCGGCCGCGGGGTCGGGCCCGCCGGTGGGAGGCGGCGCCGCCGCCGCTCCCGCCGCTCCCGCCGCTCCCGCCGCGCCCCGCACCGCCCCCCCGCCCCCACAGCGGCGGAACCGGGCAGTGCCCCCCCTCCCCATCGCCACCCGCCGTCGGTACCGGGCCCCCAGGCATCCCCCCCGCGGCGGGCACGGCGGGGCGGCGCCGCCGCCATTCCTCGCCCCGGCGGCACAAGATGGCCCCGGCCCCGGGCCCCAGCCCCGGCCCCGAGGCGGGGAGCAGACAGCAGGCACCGGCGGCCGGACCGGGCCGGGCCGGGCCGCGGGAGATGCACCCCCTCCCCTTCTGTTCCTTCCCCGTTCCTCCCTTCCCTTCCTTTTTCCCCCCGGGACTCCAGCTCACCTCCGGGGCGAACGGCGAAGCGCAGGAGTCGGAGTCCATGTCCCGGCACGGGTGGCGCGGGCGGGGCCGGGGCGGCGGCAGCGGCAGCAGCCGGGCAGTGCCGACACCGTGAGCCGCTCGGTGCCGGCGGGAGGCGGCGAAGGGGCGGCCGCCCGCGCGGGGCCGCCGGGAGCCGTAGTCCGGGCGTGCGCAGTGCCGGGCGCGGGGCGCGCTGGGAGCGGCGGAGGGGCGGAGGCGGCGCCGGGAGCGGTGAACGGAGCGGGCAGCGGAGCGCGGAGTAGGGCGGTGAGCGGGGCCTGGCCGTGGCTCTTACCGGGTGGCTGCGGGCCCGGGCGGGAAAGGGTGGCTCTGGGCTCACCGCGGGGCCTGGCTGGTGGCGGTGGTAGGACAGGCAGGGCGCCGGAGGGTCTACCCCGAGCCGGACCCTCAACCCCGAGCCGAGCCCCTCCGCTCGCGCTAACGGCGGTACCCGGAGACTCAGAGCGGGGCTCCCTCAGCGCCGTCTGCGCTCGGGGCCGGCCTTGTGTTCTCCCGGTACCATTGGGCGGCTCCTGTTGAGCGCCAGCCTGGGGCCAAGGGCGCGGGGCTGGGCGCGGTAGTTGCGGGGCCCTGGGACCGGCCCGAGCGGGGCCGCGCTTTCAGCGCCGCCGCGTTACGCAGCAGCCGCTCCCGGGGGGTCCCGGCCGGGACGGGCTCCCCGAGCCCGCCCGCCGCTTCCTTGCCTGATCCCCACCTCCCTTTCTCGCCCCGGGAATCGCTCGGGGGTCGGTCCCAGCGGGTCCGCGCAGGACGTGACCCAGGTGCGCTCCCCTCAGGCACGGCATGGCGACCGGCACCGGCGGGACGGCAGCGGCAGCCTCAACGACGGCGGCGGTGACGGGAGAACCGGCACACGCGGTGTCGCTGCTGCGGGGTCTGAGCGCGCTGCGGGCCGAGCGGAGCCTGCTGGACGTGACGGTGGTGGCTGGCGGGCGAGAGTTCGGGGCTCACCGTGCCGTTCTGGCCGCTGCCTCGGGATACTTCCGCGCCATGTTCGGCGGAGCGCTGCGCGAGTCGCGGGCCGAGCGTGTGCGGCTGCACGGTGTCGAGCCCGAGTGCCTGGGGCGGCTGCTCGACTTCGCCTACACCGGCCGCGTAGGGCGGCTGGGCCCCGACATCGCCGAGCGCCTGCTGCGCGCCGCCGACCTGCTGCAGTTCCCCGCTGTCAAGGAGGCCTGCGGTGCCTGGCTGGCGCGGCAGCTGGAGCCCGCCAACGCCCTGGAGATGCAGGACTTTGCGGAGGCCTTCGCCTGCCCGGAGCTGGCGGCTGCCGCCCACCGCTTCGTGCTGCGGCACGTGGGCGAGCTGGGCGCCCAGCTGGAGCGGCTGCCGCTGCCACGCCTGCTCTCCTACCTGCGGGACGACGGGCTCTGCATCCCCAAGGAGGAGGCCGCCTTTCAGCTGGCACTGCGCTGGGTGCGCGCTGACCCTGCCACCCGTGCCCCTCTGCTGCCCCAGCTCCTGGCCCACGTCCGCCTGCCCTTTGTGCGCCGCTTCTACCTGCTGGCCCACGTGGAGAGCGAGCCACTGGTGGCCCGCTGCCCTCCCTGCCTGCGCCTCCTGCGTGAGGCCCGCGACTTCCAGGCCGCCCGCCTTGACCGCCACGACCGGGGGCCCTGTGCCCGCATGCGCCCCCGACCCTCCACCGGCCTCGCCGAGATCCTTGTCCTCGTCGGTGGCTGTGACCGTGACTGCGATGAGCTTGTCACCGTCGACTGCTACAACCCACGCACTGGTCACTGGCGCTACCTGGCCGAGTTCCCCGAGCACCTGGGAGGGGGCTACAGTGTTGCTGCACTGGGCAACGACATCTATGTCACTGGTAAGGCATACAGGGAATGAGGGGAACCACCAGGGTGGAGAGTTATGTTGAAAATACGTGGGTTGTAGCGGTGACACTTGGCTTTTCCTGGGTAGTAGAGAGTTTGGGACTCGGCTTGGACGCCTGCAGCCTGCCAGCAGGCATGGAGACTCCTGGAGTCGGTGCTGGATTTAGCAGCTGGTCTCAGTCCAGGAGCTATTTTGTCATGACTAATGCCACTGAGCACGCTGGCAGAAGTCACAGATCTTGTAGTTAGAAATTTTTAACCGTCACTGAGGACAGGGGTGATGTAAGAAGGTTTTGAGTTTCTCTCTTTGAAGAAGGTGTTCAGGTTCAGAGCCCCCTGAATCACAAGCTAGGCGCATGCTTGAGGCAGAGGCATGTCAGGAAGCTCCGGGTTCCTTTGCCAGCCCCTGTGAGTCACAGTACCTTCCCCTGCACAAATCCTGCTTTCTTGCTGGGGCTACAATTACTTCTGTCAAGGTGACACCAATATGTAAATTTGGCTGTTAAGCTGTATGCAGATGCCTCCTTTGAACTACATCCCTGTAACAGCTGTAACAAACTGAGGCCCAGGACACTGAGTTGCTGTCGAACAGTGTGCCCTGGGTGTGTAAGACACTGGCAGAGCTTTGAAGAGCAAGTCTTGTGCAGGTGAACAGAAAACTGTGTGTTCTCTAGTCACAAGCAGAAGACAAGCCCTTGGTTTAAGGGCGGGGTTGTAAAAATGATGGGCTACCACGTGGACTTGGCTGGTTTTTACAGAAGCCCTTATGTCCCCTGGGAGTTTCCTGGAGTGATCCCAGGCAGGTCAGTCCTGCTGGGAGCTGTGTGCAGGCTGCTGCTGGGGATCTTGGGTTGTTCTGGTCAGTGTCAGTGTGATGCAGGCAGGGCTGGGAGGTTCCCGAGCTGCCAGCAGCACCACTGCCTTGGCAGCTTCTGGGTAGCAACAGAGGGCAGGCTGCAAAATGGGAGAGAAATGGGGGTTAGAGGACAGAGGTAGTAAAATGTGGAAGATTCATTTTGAGTCACAGCTGGACTGGACTAGGAATGACCTGGGAGAAATCCTCTCTGGCTTGCTGGGAATGGAACAGTACAAAACTTCCATTAGAATCCTTGTGGCACACGTGCCAAGCCAAGCCCTCTCCTCTGTCGCCCTTCCCTTTGCGGAGCCAGGCTCTGACACGTGTCATGCTGTGCCACAGGGGGCTCGGACGGCTCCAGGCTGTACGACTGCGTCTGGAGGTACAATTCCAGCGTGAACGAGTGGACGGAGGTGTCGCCCATGCTGAAAGCCAGGGAATACCACAGCTCCACGGTCCTGGACGGGCTGCTCTACGTGGTTGCCTCCGACAGCACGGAGCGCTATGACCACACACTGGACAGCTGGGAGGCCCTGCAGCCCATGCTGTACCCCATGGACAACTGCTCCACCACCTCGTGCCGTGGGAAGCTCTTTGCCATCGGCTCCCTGGCTGGTAAAGAGTCCATGGTCATGCAGTGCTATGACCCTGACAGTGACCTCTGGTCCCTTGTCAACTGTGGCCACCTGCCCCCCTGGTCCTTCGCCCCGAAGACCGTCACGCTCAACGGCCTCATGTACTTCATACGGTGAGTAGTGGGAGCAATCGCCTCCCTCCCTCCCCATGAGGAGAGCCCAGAGATTCCCTGGGAAGGTGGATTTTGCAGGTGGTGGAGGGAGAACACTGGACTGGGATAGCACTGATGGTGCAGGGAGGGCTGTAACACCTCTTTCCTTGTGCTGGTGGGCCTCAAAGAGCTGCCCATAAAATTGTATGAAAATGTCTGAGCGTAACCCAGGGCTGGGGAGCAGGCAGGTGTAAATCCGTCTGAAGTCAGCAGCGCTGCTTGGAAATTGGCTTCTCGGTTTCTTCAGCTCCTGGTTCAGCCCCCCTCGTTACTATAAATAAGCACATAAGCTCCAAGAAAACGTTAAACTCTGAGGCAGGAGAGGACATCTTGCGTCTCAGCAGAGATAAGAGGGCTGAAGATGAAGTGATTGGTCACTATTTTTAAGCACCTTTCCAAATTGGGACTTAATTACCCATCTGAAGCTGTCCTGGTGGCGCAACTACTTCAGTTATCCTCTTAATTAAAAATAAACGGGAAGGCATGCTAGGGCTGGAGCATTTCATTTCCCTGTGTTGACTCTGAGCAAACAGAGACTTCTGTGATGGCCCCCAGGCACTTCTCTTCTTTTAATCTCCTCTTGGCTTTCCATAAAGTAGCAGCTTTGGCCCAAGACTTTTATTTGATCCTTTCAGGTCCAGCCAAGTGTCTTGCTGGCGGCTGTTCTGGTCAGCTGGTTTCAGTCCATCCTGCCAGGGTGTTGCAGCTGCTCAGCTCCTTGTCACAAACTGTTTCCATAGGATTTCCTTTTTCTTACCCATTTTAAAATACCGATGATTGACACTTCAGGATTTCAGATCACTTTGCATCTGCAAGAGTCAGTGGGGAGATGATTAGGGTTAGGTGTTCTTCCCTCATTTCACGTGCTGTGTGTGGGCTGCTGCTCCGTGTAGATCTGTGGGATAATCCTTGGAGGGCAGAGGAGGTGGTTGCAAGTTGAAGTGGCAGATTGGTTTAACAGCTCAGGCTAAAGGCTCTGAGTGACAATCCCTCATCATGGGACTAATTTTATACCTGTAAATAAAACACAGCAGCGAGGTTCAGGTGTTCTCTGCAGCTGCCCCAGAGCTGACCCAGAGTGGAGAGAAGGCCCTGGTTGCTGGTTGCTGGCCCCGCCTGGAGCTGCCTTGCAGCATCTTGATCCCATCTGTACCAGAACTGTCTTGGAAGAACTGACAGATCCTCTCCAGCTGCTCTGACCTTGTCCTCCACACATTCTTGTGTCAGCAGCGCATGTCTCTAAGGCACAAACATCCCTCACCTGTCACTGTCGCCCTCCTGTCTGGTGAGCAGGGTGGGTGAGAGAAGCCCGGGGGGATTACTCTGCCTCCCCAGCTCTTCTCTCCCCCTGCCCACCTAAATTTGGCTTTGGCAAAGAACTCAAGCGGAGTTTCTAGAATGCAGAAGAGTAATTTTGTGTTCTCTCCCTCAGAGACGACTCGGCTGAAGTGGATGTTTACAATCCATCGAAGAACGAATGGGATAAAATCCCTGCCATGCTTCAGGTAGGACATTTGCCTGCCTCCAGGATGTCTTAAGTGTTACAAATGAGTTTCTTTTGGGTTTTCCTTTGAAAAAACCAAGAGCTTTTTAGAATCAGAATCCCTTGCATGTGGAACTGGTTTAAGTGTGTTGGAGTCACTGCAAAGACAAGTCCCAGATGTGGTGGCATGTCAGAGTGTGCAGCCCAGCATGTGAGAGCTGTGGGCAGCGCTGGTTCAGAGCCCAGCCTGTGGCTGGCAGGCATGAAGCTCCCTCCAAGGAACAGCTCCCAGATCCTACCCACCCCCTCAATCAGCTGCGGGATCAGGCAAACGCCCCCTGATCGCCGTGTGTGTTTGTTGTTACGTTGCAGGTTCATGTTGGGGGGAGCGTGGCTGTGCTTGGCGGGAAGCTCTATGTCTCAGGGGGCTACGATAACACATTTGAACTCTCGGACGTCCTGGAAGCCTACGACCCTGAGACACGAACGTGGAGCATCGTGGGCCAGCTCCCCGAGCCCATCTTCTGGCACGGCAGTGTCAGCATATTTCGGCAGTTCATGCCAGAAACCACACAGGAGGACGACAGCATCACACTGGACAACACCATCAGCTTGAGCAGGCAGAACCAAAACCTCCACAACCAGAACCTCAATGAGCTGCCTTAGCACAGGAAGCAGCTTGACAGAGTCCCTCATCTGGAACCTGGACTGCTTTGGGAGAAGGCTGAGGCAAACCAGTGCTTGGAAACAAAACCATACTGATCACAGAGGGAGCAAGAACTCTGGCTGTTGGACATGATGCTGTGGGCCTGCAGGCAGCGAGGCCTCCACTGCTTCCCTTGGCCCTTCAGGGTGGGAGACGGCGCTGCGCTGCCCACAGGGACCCAAGAGCTGATCCCTGGGGAAAGCACTTGTGCTGAACCGTGCCACAGCACTGCCGCTTATGGCTTGTGACCAGACAGCTTTCATTGGGAGCTCCTTCACCCTGTAACGTTTCGTTTGCCAACAAACTCCTTCCTTCAGTTTCTTTCTTGGGAGGGGTCTGTCTGGTAGGGCAATGGTCTGGACACCCCCCTATATTCTGTGCCTCGGAGGGAGACAGGCTTCCTGTGCACGTGTTGGAATTGAAAGGTAGTTATTTTAGTGGTTTTTTCCTCTTTTTATTTGAGGTTTGCAGTTTTATTTTGGCCTGTGTAAGATTTGCCTTTATACTTGCCCAAGTGCCCTGGCCAGGTGGGCTCTGTTTATCTACCTTCGCTGAAGAGCAGCTGCATGCAGTTTACTTGTGGAATGGTTCTGGAAGAAGCAAACAGCTGAACCTGAGAGCAAGTGCTGCACCTTCAGGAGAACCCTGAAGTGTGGCAGAAGCTAAGGTGTGGCTGGATGCATTTGCTTTTTTGGTCTTTAAATTTTAGCCAATAGAGGAAAAATTTGCATTTAAACTGTATTCAGAGATGGAAAGCCTGTGTACTCAATCTCTCGCCTCCAGGCTTGTCCCTGGATCGAGGAGCATCCGAGCCCCATTTCCACAGCATCAGCGTCTTCACAGCTTTACAGAAACGTGTTTTGCCCCAGTGCTGTCTGGCGCTGCTGCACCCCTCAGCCACGGGGAACCCGGGCTGTTCTGCAGTCTGGGACACTGACAGTGCCTTCAGGCCGCCGCGTGCCAGCAGGGAAGGCGCAGGGCCTGGCGCGGCTGCCCCTTGGTGTCAAACCTGTGGGTAGAGCCTGGCCGGGGGTGCCGGGGCTGGTGATTCGGGGCAGCTGCTGCTTTTTTGGGAGCAACGGCCAATTCCCGACGGCGCCGCAGCCCGAGGCATTTCTGCTGAGCTATAAATAACACACCCCATTGCACACGGCCACGCTCGCTGCTGGACCCCCAGTCCCACCCGCTGAGCAGCTACAGATCTGTATTTATTTTTTGTAGAATTCATTGTGTTGAATCCTCAAGTACAGTTGAACTCCATCCTTTGAAACAAAGGCATTTTACATTTGCAGATAATGTATTTTTATTCTCATAGTTTGTTTTTAAATTTACTTGCAGCAGTCAAGTTAAATAAAACCTGTTACACAATTCTGTTTTCTGTGAGAGGAAGGGACCTGGAATGAGATTTTATTTGGAGTTTCTCATTCCAGATATGCTTAAACTGGAGCCTCTCTGCCTCCTTGGTGAGTAGAGGGGGAAAGGGGAGAGAACGTGGCTGCGACTCTGGGATGTGGGGGTACACACAGAGATCTCCCCCCACCCTGCCACCACTCAGGCCATGGTTCTCACTCTCCCAGCAACCCTGGATCAGGTTATTAGGGACAGAGTTAAGTCCCCACACGTAAGCACAGGAGCACAGGCACTTTGTGGCTGCTGGAGTGTGTTTCAAGTGAACTCACAGCTCTGTCATGCCAGTGCTGAGCAGACACGGGTCATGCCCTGCTTATAAGGGGGGAAAGAAACAGCAACTGACAGAAGCTTAACAAAACAAAGGAGAAATAAGGCACAAGTTAAACAGAGGAGTGAAGAAAAGGGCAGAGCCGCTCTCTGTGGGGGAAGGTGAGCTTTAATCACAAGCAGGGTGAGAAGGCTGGAGGAAGGGGGGGGCAGCACCAGCTCCTCCAGCATCAGAAAGTGAGTCACAGTATGACACGGAGATCAGTCCCATCCCACTGCACACCGCACATGGACACTGACTGGACATTTCTTCATTTGATACTCAATAACAACGTCACAGTGACTTCCTTTCCCTGCAGCCTGAGATGGGAGATTGGCAGAAAAGGAGGGGAGGGGGCTCAAAAGAACAAGTGTGGCAGAAAGTGGCTCAGCTTAACGCTTTACTGTGGGGATGGGTGGCCACACTACATCTCACAGTCTTCAGGAATCGTTGTCGTTATAATCAGCGATTGCTCAATCACGTCCGCTGGGGAGAAGTTCGTGTTTGAGCAGAGTTTCTGCACAGGGACCTCCTCAGGCAGTGGCCCACGGGCCAGCGACTCCACAATCACCTCGGCTGAGCCCACCTCCAGCTCTGGCGGTGGCTGCAGCACCACCATCACGTCCTTGTCATCCTCGATGATCAGGTTCCGCAGCTTCCGCTGCCGAGGGTTGTAGTTCTCCACTCGGTCATGGATCTCCATGTGGCGCCTCAAGTGAGCCTGCAAAAGAAGGGGCATGTGGAGAGACCCAGTGAGGGCTGGCTCCCCAGTGCAGAGTGGCGGCCCTGGAGCCAGGGAAGGCCTCACCTGCCGTGTGAACTTGTAGCCACACTCAGTGCACTCAAACTTCCTCACTCCCTTGTGCCGGCGGACATGGACACGCAGCTGTTCTACCGCTGGGAAGGGAAGCGAGAGCCCATTGGCAGCAGCTCCATGTCATACAGGTTCCAGCAATGCCAACGCACTCACGGGAAGGAGGCAGCTCATGCAGAACCCCATGAGAGCTGGAGCCCCGGCATTACCTTTGAATGTCTTCCCACAGATGTGGCAGAAGTGGGGCCGCCCCTCCTGGTGCCGGCTGGCGACATGCCTCAGCAGCGGCCCCTTCTCTGTGAAACGCTGCTCGCAGAACTCGCAGCTGAACGGCCGCTCCCCGGTGTGTGTCCGGTTGTGCTTGTCCAGACTCGCTGCCATTAGCAGGAGAGAGACAGGGAGAGTGGTCAGTCAGAAGCACAGCCCATGCACCCCATCCCAGGGGCTGTCAGGCTGGCCAGGAAAGCAAGAGCAGCACAAGCAGTAGCTGCCTGCTCCAGCTAAAGGTCATGAGAAACACCAGCTTGCTCCCCTTCTGTGCCGTGAGGGCAGTGCAGGTGACAAGAACATGCTTTCCTTACTATCGGCCTGCACTCACAAGAGCATGGCTTGCTCCTGGGGAAGCTGCTTTCTGGAGGTCCTGGATGCTGGAGCACAGCACTTGGCATGACCTGCTCCAGCCACACCCAGGGGTACCTTGTGTCCGGAAGGTCTTGCCGCAGAGATGGCACTGGAAGGGCTTCTCGCCAGTGTGCGTGCGTAGGTGCATGTTGAGGTTGGCTTTCTGCGTGAAGGCGTGATGGCAGAACTCACACACGTAGGGCCGCTCGTTCCTGTGGGCAGGGAAACGTCACCATCACCTCTGCCTCTGTCAGCTTCAGCTCCTTGGGTCTCAGCCCAGCACCTCTGGGACGAGGGTGACTTCCAGCCAACCCCCAGGCCTGCGGGGCAGGGAGTGCAGCCAGGAGAGCCAGGGTGACATAAGGGAGGACATGGGTCACACTGTACCTGTGCTTGGCCTTGATGTGCATCTGGAGGCCATTGCGGCTCGAGGCCCTGTGCCCGCACTCTTCGCACACAAACAGCTTCTCTCCACGGTGCTTGAAGGCCTCGTGCAGGCGCAGCTCTGTCCGGGACAGAAAGCACTTGGAGCAGGTTGAGCACTGCAAGGCCACAGGAGAGGAGTGGGTTAGCATTGGGGTACACCATCACCAGACCCACTCAGACCTGGCCTTTCCCCAGCTGCTCCAGGGACCTCCCTGCGAAAGCCATGGCAGCACCCCTGGCTCAGAGACACCCAGCGAGATGGGACAGCCCAACAGAGAAGAAATGCTGGTCAGTGCTTGGGGCTGTGGGCTGCTCCTGTACCCAAAAGAGTCCATTTCCAGTAGCTCTGTGCCCCACCCCCTCACTGACAGAGCCAGACAGAACACTATGCCATTCCTTAAGCCAGGTCCACATTCAGGATCACACCCTCCCCAAAGCCCCTGGTCCTTACCGCGTGGGGCTTGGGTGCACCGTGCAGCTTTATCATGTGGCTCTGCAGGTCCTTCTTCTGCATGAACTGCTGTGAGCAGGAGGAGCACTGTGAGACAGGAGAATGGGGTCAGCTTCCAGCTGCCCCCAAAGAGTGGTTTCAGAGCAAGGAGAGGACCAATGGGGGAGTAGAACATGGATTCCTGGTACAGCCACAGGAAGCCTTTGGCTGTGGTGCCTCCCTGGATCACATTTTGGCTCAGAAAAGGGGAACAACCCTCAGTGGGTTATCACGGACCAGAGAAGGGAACTGGTGCGCTCAGCTCTTGATGGGCTGGGCTGCTCTGGAAGGGAAAGTCTAGCCCCTGCTCCATGCCAGTGTCCAGCAGCATCCATAGGGCTGTTGGATGCAGGCCCTGCTGACCTTGTACGGCATCTCCCCGGTGTGTGACACCATGTGCAGCCGCAGCTCCATCCGCCGCTTGAACACCTCTGGGCAAGCCGAGCATGTGAACACCTGTGAGAGATGGGGTGGCGTCAGCTTCTGCAGGACCCAGAGCCCAACCTGAATCCCACAGCTCAGCGTCCTGCCCAGCACATGGCACTGCCACCCAGCTACAGCGTTCAGCCCGCACCCACAGGAGCAGGATCTTGTACAGCACAGTGTCCTGGTGTGCTGAAACAGGAGTGAGGGCTGCGTTGTGTATCAGGTGTTGAGTCCCAGCCACAGGGGCCCTGGCTGTGGTGGTCCTGGCCATGGAACATATGCCCCACCACAGCTGGGGTCTGTTCGGAGCTGAGCATGGGCTGGAGCTGGGAAAAGGCTCCAACTCCCCTCCTGCCACATGGCAGCCACGCTCCAGCCCAGCAGGGCAGCTCCTGGGCATACCTGTTCTGATCGGTTCATGCAGTTCCTGGCTTCGTGTTCCAGGAGATTCTCTTTCCTAAAGTAACATTTGCCACACTTGGAACACTCAAATGGCTTCTCTCCAGTGTGTTTCCTGGGGGGATGCAAATACAGAATCCCATCACTGCCTGTCAACAGCATCTGCACAGACAGGCCCAGGAGGTCACAGAGAAGGGTAAGGTGGGTACTTCCCCCCACCCCCTCAGTGCTGCTATTCAGAGTTGACCTAAAGCTGCTTTTATGCCACTTTTGTGTCCCCTCAACAGCACAGCTGTTGGTGCCCGCTGCATTCCACAGAACACCAACTCTGCAGGGCCAAGATTCTCCCCCAAGTGAAGCAAAGCTTGAACCCTGCCCTGCTCTCGATGATCCACCCTGGAGCTCCTCACAGAGCCCAGTCACATGTCCCCCGCAACCCCGGAAACCTCCCCCAGGCCGGGCCAATCTCAAAGCCCAGGGGGATTTGCCATTGTCCACCCGCAGCCAGCACAGTCAATGAGGAGCCCCCCACATGGCCTTCCTGAGCCAGAGCCCAGGACAGGCGATGCAGCTCTGGGATGCCTTTAATAGACATATAACCCTCTCCCAGGCCAGAGCACCCCCAGGGGCAGAGGGGAACCCTCCTTTACCACCCGGGGGGATGCCGAGGTGTTGGGACCAAGTGGCAGAAAAGGGGCCGCCCTTTCTCCCCCCCCGGGAAGGGGCCGAGCCGTGAGGGCGGCGCGTCCCGCCGCGCGCAAGGGGAAGGAGAAGCCGGAGCGTTTACCTGTTGTGCACTTTAAGGTAATATTTGCTGAGGAAGGTTTTATGACATGTGGGGCACTCGACCGGCACCGCTGTACCTTTTCTGCTCCCCGGCGCCTTTCCCGGAGCGGGGGGGCTCTTTTTGCTCCGCAGCACTTTTTTCTCAGGAAGGGGCTCGGCGTCGCCGTCCCCCCGCCCGCCGCCACCCACCGCCGCCTCCTCCGGGGCTGAGGGGGAGCCCTGCGAGGGAACAGCGGCGTCACCGCGCCGCCGCCGCCGCCTCCCCACCGGGCCCCGGCCCCGCCGCCCCCCTCCCGCCCCCTTCACGCACCGCCTGCCCGCCGGGCTGCGGGGCCGCCGCGGGCTCCGGGCGGACGGTGGCAGCGGCGGCGCGGCGGGGCCGCGGGCGGAAGGCGCGGCACAGCGCTACGGCGTCGGGCACGCCGAGCTGCTCGGCGGCCGCCAGCAGGCGGGCACGGTTGTGCGCCGTGAGCGCCAGATGCCCGGTGTAGAAGAAGTCGAGCAGCAGCTGAAAGGTGTCGGCGAGGCCGTCGGGCAGCGCCACGGGCCCGCCGGGGCCGCGCGCGCGGAAGAAGCGGGAGCAGCTGGCGAGCACCGGCCAGTGCGCGCGGAACTCGCGGCCGCCCACGCCGAGCGTGGCGTCGCAGAACTGCCCGGCCGCACGCTGCCGGTTCAGCTCCCGCAGCACCCTCACGCTGTGCGCCGCCGCCGCCGCCATGGCCGCCCACTGGGGCCCGCGGGCATCCGGCACCGCCGGACGTGGCGTCACCGGGCGCCGGCAGTGACGCTACGCGAGCGCGCAGCCGGGACGGCTTAGGGCCGCGGGTCTGTGTCCGTGGTGGGGGAGATGTGGTGCGCGTCGAGCCCCGCAGCCCAGGATCGGTGCCCGCGGATCAGGCGGCGGCCCGGCGGCGCGTGTACTCCTGGATGGCCATCTGGAAATGTTCGGCCGTGTTTTGGTGCGGCCGCAGCAGGATGACGAAGGCCCGCGGCACGAAGTACCCGCCCAGCAGCGCTGCGAGCGTGCCCAGCGTGCCGAGCACCCGCGCCGCCAGCTCGGCCCGGCCGCGCAGCGCGTCCTGCGAGCAGAGCACGGCGGCCGAGCAGCTCAGGTGTAGCAGCAGGCTCACGGTCAGGCTCTTGGCCTCGTTGTACGCGGCGGGCAGGTCCGTGCCCGCGTAGCTGAGCGCGAAGCAGCCGGCACTGAGTAGCACCGTGTAGGCGATGGCGACGTCGGCCGCGGCGCTCTGGGTGCACTCCAGCACCACCCACTCGGCCCGCGCGCCGTAGTCCCGGCGCGGCACCGAGGGGCTGGCGACCTCGGCGACCACGCACAGCGCCACTTGTGCCGCCGTGCTGGCGGCCACGAACAGCACCGGCCCCCGGTGCCGCATGCAGGCCTCGTAGAGCGCCGGCCAGCTCGCGTTCAGCTTGAAGATGCAGAGGATCTGGAAGGAGCGGGTCGCTACGCACGAGAGGAACACGGTGAAACTGATGGTGAAGAGCGGCACCCGCAGCAGGCACGCCGCCCGCGAGGGCTCCCCGAAGTAGCAGCAGAGGCTGCTGCAGGTGCAGGCCAGGGAGCCCAGCATGAGGAAGCACGTCTTCCCGCCCGCAGACTTGACCACAGGCGTGGAGGCGTTGAGGGCGAAGAGGACAGCCAGCGCTGCTATGAGCAGCATGAGAAGAGCAGCCAGGGCCAGCAGCACCCAAGAGAGGGGCTCGGACCATGACAGGAACTCGACGGTGCGGTTGAAGCAGACCTCGCTCCCTGCTGGGGCCCACTCCCCCAGGCCACAGGCCTGGCAATCAAAGGGGTCTGTGGAGGACACGGACAGCTCACACACCTCGGACCTGGTAAGTGCTCTGCCGCGGTGTGGGACCCGGCCCGCAGCCCCCTGGATTCTGTTCACCCATTGCGTCCTGCTCTTTCCTTTTTCTGCTCCCAGGCCTGGAGGCATAGAGGGAGCTCTTTTCCCGAAAGACTCCCCACCTAAAAGTTCGCCCCGTGGACGCTCCCAAAATCCATGGGGATTTGTCCTATTTAACAGGGGCTCAGCTGCATGGGGCTCAGGGCCATGGGGGCCGTGGGTGGGAAGGGGCCCGTGGATCCAGCAGTAACCTGGGAAGGATCTGCAGCAGCCCCTGTTGAATGGGACAGGACTATGTAGGGGGGCTTTCTGCTCCCACCACCCCCAGAGCTGCCCCTACCCACTCCACAGGCCAAGGGTGTTGAGGGACCAGCTGCCAGGAAGGGGTTCGTCGTTGTGGCTGGTGACTCTGAGGCAGGAGACTACTGGTGCCTGTCCCAGGCGGGAGACATTTCCATATGCCAGGTGCTGGTGACCACAGTGCGGAAACCCCAAGTACACAAAGCCAACCACTAGGTTGAATTTCCCTGGTAGAGGATGCGGTGTAGGGAACAGTTACCGGGCCGGACATCCCCATCCCCTGGCCACAGGAGAAGGGGCTCTGTTTGCCCAGGTGGGCTCACCTGTGGGCAGTACTCTCCGGAAATCACAGGGCATGGGCTTTGCATACCCACTGGTGAGCAACCAGGAGCCAGACCCACTGCCTTCAGGTCAGCTCAGAGGTTTTGCTGGCCGCAGGAGGGGAGAGGTTGGGAATGGTGAGATGGGAGCAGGAGGCAGGATGTGGGCAGAGGAGGAAGGGGTGGGAGCAGCCCCCGGGGTCTACTGACCTGATGTGTTCAGGAAGGTTCCCGGTGGACAGGCCATGCAGCTGAAGCAGCACCTGTGGCGGCTCTGCTGCAGCTGCTTCTCCCCTGGCTGACAGGCCTCAGAGCACACCGAGCTGGGAGCCTGCCAGGAGCACAGACAAGGTCAGGCTGGCAGGCAGCAGCGCAGTTCAGGCTTAGCAGCACTCTGACACCCCCCACACTGCCTCTGCCCTCAGTTTTGTCTTGCTGTGAGGAAACACCCCAGAACTGGTGGCATTAGGATGCAGTCAGCTCAGAAGTGAGCAATAAATAAGACCTGGGTGCAGAACAGTACCTGGCCATCTTCTGTGTGCCACAGGATTTTGCCTGGGTCAATGCTCAGCCTGTCAGGGTTCACACGGAAGGTTCCTATCACATCAGAAGCCCAGTTTGGGCCACTCCACTTCCACATGATAATGTCGTAGCCCTTATGAATGTCCCCGTTGGTATCAAAAGAGATTCGGCTCTTGTACAGGGTGAAGTTTACTTGCCTAATCTTTTGTAGGAGCTGTAAAATAGAAGAGTAAGAGAGGATGTCCAGTGGCATGACTCCTGCCACTGGGAGGGAGATGTGCTGGAGGACCCTTCCTCTGTGCTGCAGCCACTTTCCAGCCCCCCAACATCAGCAGGAAATCCCACCCAGTGAGGGGCTGGTGGTAGAGGAACAAGTGACCTAGGATGGAGTCTAGGTCTATGTCTTGGCTGCTCTGACTGTGAGGGACAGCTGAAGCCCACAAGGGTCTTCAGCTGGGATTTGAGCCTTTGGGAAGGACAGGAAACCTCTGGGCACAATGGAAAAATCCTTCCCTGTGGGAAGGTATCCTCATGGCTCTTCTTCCACGAGGTTGCTCTTACCTGCCAAGGATAGACAGTGCCTTTGCTGCAGGCCCCCGAGGCACAGCCCATCAGGTCGTGGAGGCCATGGGCCACGGCATACACGGCTGAGTACACATTGAAGGAGCCTTGAGCATCGTACATGTCAGGGACAGCAGCAAGCTCACGGCAGCTGGTGCAGCACTGGGTGCAGTCGAGCCGTGTGTTCCCCACAGATTCCCCACCTGCCTCTGCACTGCTGGCACACTCAGCCGCAGTGCCTTCCTCTGACATCTTCCAAGCTTCAAAGCGTTCCAGCATCGCGGACTCTGGCTTCTCAACTGCCATCCCAATCACCGAACCGATGGTCTGGATGCCAGGCATCTGCCAGATGGTTTGAGCCAATGACCAGTCTTCAGAGGCCACCCACACCATGCCCGTGATGTTCCTCTGGATCACCACCTCAAAGAATGGGAGGGTGCTTCCTCTGTTGGAGAACACGACGGTGACATTGACCTTGACGTCTGTGAGGATTCGGACCAGGTTGTGGAGCTCTGGGTTGCTGGCATCCGAGTTGGTGGGGATGGTGCCTCGGTAGGCCACACACACGTTGCTTGTGGTCAGCAGCTCGTGCAGGGCATCCAGGCCGGCCCTGCCATAGGCATTGTTGCTGCCCAGCAGTGCCACCCAGGTCCAGCCAAAGTGCTGCAGCAGGAAGAAGATGGCCTTCACCTGCTGCCTGTCACTGGGGATGGTGCGCAGGAAAGAGGGGTACAGCCGCTTCAGGCTCAGCATCTCTGTGGAGGCTTCGTAGCTGATCTGCAAAGGTAGCCAGGGGAAAGGGGGATGCACTGGCCAGACAGCAGCACCCCTGAAAGCAAATGGCATGGGCAGTCTGTCCAGGGAAGACTTGGAGCTGGGCAGGCAGTGGACCCAGTGCCAACTGTGCTGCAGCAGGAGAAAGATGTGATGGATGGCAAGCCAGCCACTGACTGCCTGGGAAGGATCCTGGGACAGCGCACACAGAGGGGCTGCATTTCCAGCTCTACCAGGCTCCTCAGCTCCAAGCCCACCCTCTCTGAAACCCTCACTCCTTGTTCTTCATCAGCTGCAGGAGCTGCACTTACCTCCGGTACAAGAAAGAGGCTGAGGACAGCAGCTGTGGTGAGGGCCAGCCGGGTGCTGTCAGGACCAATGACAGCCACAGCCTGGGGTTCATAGTGTTGGAAACTGGAGAGCACCTGGACATCCTGCCTGCCTTTGCGGGCGAGGGCGCACAGTGTGGCGTGGAAGTTGGCAGACTCAGAGCAGGTGTCGTAGATGTCGTAGCCCAGGGTGACATTGGGGAGCAGCGTGCTGGAGTTGTTGATCTCCTCTACGGCAAAGCGCAGGGCCTGGGACAGGCAGTAGCCGTGGCTCTTGAAGACGGCAGCACTATGGAATCGAGAGTGGTTGTTAGGGAGGACCGAGCGCGTTGGGGGCACGGGCAGCGTGGGCACTCACTCGTCGCAGCCGCGCACCAGCATGCTGGCGGCGTCCCGGTGCGCCGCGGAGTGCAACGGGAACAGCCCGGCCAGGCGGTGATCGCCGGGGAGGGTGAACGAGGCGGCGGCCGCGCAGAGGCAGAGGCGGAGCAGGGCGAGCGGCGGCATGGCGGGGCGGCCCCGCACCGCGCGGGCGGCTCTTAAGGGGGCGGTGGCGGCGGGCGGGGCCTGGCGGCGGGGCGGTGCCGGCCGGGGGGCGGCCCCGAGAGGCGGAGGAGGCTCGGCGGTCATGCCCGCGCGGCGCGGCCGCCCCCGCCGGGCTGCGGCCCGTGCCCTGGCCCGCGCCAGCCGGGCGGAGGCGGCCTGGCGGGAGTTCGCCGCCTCTTTCACTCGCACCGGGATGGTGCCGCCGGCTGAGCCGGGGCTGGTGGCCGTGGAGGCGGCGGAGGGTACGGCCGTGCTGCTGCTGCCGCCGCGGCAGGTGAGCAGCACCCACAGCGCGCCGGCCCCGCCGCGCCCCGCACCGCCTGACCGCCCGCTCTGTCCTGCAGGCGCTGACCTTCACTGGCAAGTGCCGCCTGCGCTGCCTCTACGGTGCCGTCCGCCTCCTGGGCTTCGCCGTGGCTTCGCACCACCCGGGACTACCGGTCTTCTCGCCGGCCACGCACTGCGCGCTCAGCCTGGAGGCGCTGCCTGGCGCCCGCCCGCCCGCCGCCGCCCTCCGCCAGCTGCGCGCCGCCGCCCGCGCCGCCATGCGCTCGCACCGCGTCCGCCGCCGTGAGTGCGGGATGGGACGGGGGCGCCGGCGGGCGCCATTTCACGGGCGGTGCGGGGAGCGGCCATTTTGAGCGCGGAGCGGTGCGGGGTGGGCGGGCGCCATTTCGCGTGCGGGGCGGCGCGGCCGGGCGGGCGCGGGGCTGAGGGCGATGGCGGCACTCACTTCTTGCAGAGGCGCGGGTGAAGCTGATGGCGCGGTTCTCGCCCGACTGCGCCGTGGTGCTGCTGGAGCACCTGGACACGCCGGTGACGCGGTTCATGCTGAGCTACCCAACGCTGTCGCGGCTTTTCGAGCCCCAGGTGAGGCGGCGCGGTGCCCGCTGCGCCCTGCGCCGTCTCTGCACCGCTCACGCAGAGCCAGCGGTGGCCGCCCTTGTCAGCGCCCAGGTCGTGGCCTCGTGCAGGCCGTGCTGAGTGCTCACCCTCTCGCCTAGAAAAAGGAAGAGTCCAGCTTCATGCCAGAGGACGCGGTCCTGGCATCCGTAGGCATCGTGAAGTGCGGCTCCGACCGCGGGCTGCTGATGTCAGAGAGCATGTGCCTAGCGCTGGAGGAGCTGATCCAGGCCTGCTGTGGTGAGTGCGGGCCTTTGACCAGGTTAGGGCTTTGGTAGCCTGGAAAAAAGAAAATTTATGAGGCTTTTCACGAGTTAAGGTTCAGAGAGTGCCCTGACCAGCACACACTGATTGAGGGTCATGTTTTTCTATATAAAGAATGTACATCTTGAGCTTAGGCATTGTCTGGGGTGAGTCAGTGATGCCAGCATCAGTCCAGTTCACACTGCGCTTGTCTTTCTAGCGGAAGATGAAGGTGTCCCTGTGGTGCTGGTGTGTGGCCCAAAAAACACTGGGAAATCGACCTTCAACAGATACCTGATTAACCTGTTACTGAACCGGTGAGTCTTTCTATGTTCTGCAAGCTTTTAAGTGCTGTAAGAGATTTAGGAGAAGAAAAAAATAAAAAAACAATGTTTGACAAGACTCTCAGAAGAGCCATCAGAACCAGAGGGTGGATGGCTTTTAAACACAAACAAAAATTCAGAGAAACAGGCTTTCTTGTCTTGAGCTGACTTCAGAAAAGTTGCTTACTGAACATTTCTATTGAGATACTGCTAAATTGCTGCTTGGGAGTGTGTGACCACATTGGGCACCAAGCAGTTTGGGTTCAGCAGGGGAGTTATAATGCTTAAAAATGCACCATGAGTGTGGTCGAGTGAAGGAGAGATTTTATTCATGAATTTTAGCTTTGCAACCTGGAACGAAATCACATTGTCCTTCTGATATGTTCAGGCCATGCCACAGTTCTTATTTTGGTGGATGCTATCACACAGTCTTTCTCCCTGCAGCCTTCCTATGGTCGAGTACATGGAATGTGACATCGGCCAGACAGAATTCACACCACCTGGGTGCGTGTCCCTGAGCAGCGTCACAGAGCCCGTGCTGGGTATGTGTTCTGCTGCTCCTGTGGTTACCAGAGACCTGTTCCGTTTCTGAGATGAACAGAGTGTTCTAGGCAGAGGCTCTGCTTGAGGGGAAGCTGCTACCACAGCTGTCAGAGTTTCCTGGAGATAATAAAACAAAGGTTGTTTGAGTTTTCTTGTAGGGACATTTAAGCTCCCTGAGTAACACAGAGCTGTTCTGCTCATTTTGTCTGCTTTAAAGAGAGGTGATGTTGTAGAGGTGGTAGTACAGGCTGAGGTGTGTCAAAGGGGATGTTCAGCCTTTCAGATTTGAAAGGTCTCCTTGGGAAAATAGGTATCCATAGATAACACTAACTTGAGAGATCCAAAGAGGATCCACACAAATTGGGGCTGTTGTGATGAGTGTAAAAAACAGAGCCCAGGAAGCTGCTGGTATTTGTGGTCTTGCAGATTTGGTTTAAAAGGATGTGGCCAGGCTGGTTTGCTTTTTAACCAGTTTGTCATGGACCATTCTTTAGATATTTGCAAGCGTGTAAGCAGTGATTTCAGACAAAGAAACAAACCCAATATTAACCCGAAACAAACAAAACTCCCAGCTTGCAAGTGACAGACCAGTTTCCCCTGTGTAGGCTGTGCAAGGAGGATAATTACCATGTGGGAAGAGCACGGGTTATTTCAGGAGAGGAGGAATGTGGGTGCTTACAGGGGTGGGAGTGTTTTGGTTTGACTCGGGGAAGGCACTGGATGTTCGGTGCTCTCTTTGCCAGGTCCCCCCTTCACTCACCAGCAGACGCCCCGTAAGATGGTGTATTACGGCCAGACCAGCTGCGAGCAGGACACAGAGAGGTACCTTGATGTTGTGAAGTACGTGTTCAGCTGCTATAAGAAGGAAGTGCCTCTAGTCATCAACACCATGGGCTGGGTGAAAGGTAAGCGGGGTCAATCTGCTCTGGAGAGGTGTGGGAGGGAGGTAACGGTGGCGCAGCACCATGTGGAACAAGAACACAGCACGTCTGCCCTGAGCAACGCTGCTGTCTCACCTGTTGCAGTAGTAGCAGCAGTTGTGTGTTTCTGTGCTCCTGAAGGTGAAGGGCTGCTGCTCCTCATTGATATCATCCGGCTGTTGTCACCCAGCCACATTGTTCAGATGGACGTGTGCGACTGGAAGGCCATGCCCCCGCTGACCCCTGAGCATGTCCACTTTAGCGCTGGGCTGCACACCAAGGGCAAGCAACAACCCAAGTGCAAGCAGCTGGGAGTGGGCAGCACAGAGAGCTGGAAGTACTCCGAAGGGGAGGACACATCAGCTCCACAGCACAAGCTGCTGTATGTCCACCCGGAATTCCCTCGGGCAGGGGTGGCAGGTGAAGCGTAAGTAGGACATTGAGTGCTGTAGGGTCTCTGTAGGGTCTGTGGGCTGAACAGAACCACACATTGTCCTTGACACGGGGTTGTTCTTCAGGCGAGTGCACAGCGGCATCCTGCGCGACATGTCCATCCTGGGATATCTGGGGCACCTGCAGAGCCCGGACATCGGAGCAGTGCTCCCGCTGCACAGCCTGGTGCCATATCAGGTGAAGAAGCTTTGTGGGATGGCTTGGGGGTGGTACAGAGAGACCAACTTTAAGTGATGGGCATTTCTGTTCCTACTGCATACATTTCTCAGAAGAGGGATAAACACTCTAATCTGCAGAGTGACTGTGTTCAGGGTGTCTGGAAGCGAGGCTTCTGTCGAGGTGCCGGTGTGGCGCATGTGTGCTCTGTGTTCTGCGTGTGCAGGTGTTGGTGCAGAAGCTGCTTTGTGTGCCCTGCTATAGTTCTTGGGTGTGGGTGTGGTGTGGGATCATGCCAGGTCTGTGTACTCAGCAGTGTCTTATCTCTGAACTCAAACTCAATCCATGTGGAGCTGATGAACACTTTTTGCTCTTTCTCTCAGGTACCTTTCAATGCTGTCGCACTCAGGGTTATTCACACGGATGTTGCTCCCAGCAATATCATGTATGCAGTGAACGCCAGCTGGGTTGGGCTCTGCTGCATTCCGGAGGAAGTCCAGTGCCAGACCGACGGGCCAGTCCTGCTGACACAGACACCGGTCTGTGACTGCCTGGGCTTCGGTGAGCACACCTGGAGCTTTGCTCTCACCTGCCGTGTTTTGGCAGACAGGTTGCAGAGTGACGGAATTACCTGCTCTTCTAAAATCAGCTGGAGAAGCGGGATGAGATACAGGAGTAGTGGTGTATTCTCTGCTATTAGAGACTGTACTGCAAAGTCCTTGGACTTTGGTTAACAGGTGGTAAGAGCTGTGGGGAGTGTCCTAGCACGGCGCCACTCGGAGCTTCTCTCAGAACTCCACAGTGACTCACTTTCTGGTTCACGTTCTCAAAAGCAGATTCCATGTGGCTTTTGCAAAATTACAGTAGTTCCTCAGTTTCCTTCTGTGACTTAATTTAACGTTCCAGCTTGGACTTTGATGCTCGATCATCTGTAGGGATGTGCCAGTGAGCAGGGATACCTGGTGACTGAGCTTTGCATGTGTTTTTATTAGGAATTGTCCGAGGGGTTGATATGGAAAAGAAGCTTTACCACATCCTGACACCAGTGCCTCCAGAGAATCTGAGACTAGTGAATTGTCTGCTGCTTGGGAACATTGCTATCCCTAACTGTGTGCTTGTGGGCCAGGTAGGAGCTCACAGGAGGGGTGGTAGCCAGCTTAGCTGCAGCTGGCTGGCAGGTTTTCCATTTTCTTACTCCTGAGGCTAATGCGTGCTGGGAGATGCCTGGGCATCAGCAGATGGTTATCTCTCTCTGAAATTGTCCTTAAGCACAGAAACCTTGGGAGAACAGAATGTTCTGCTCATGTTTCAGATGCCAAAGTGGGGTTTGGTGGTTGCTGGGGCCTTCCCACCATCAGCTCTGTCAGTCTGGGGAGGGAAGTGCTTCCCGCTCTGCTGAAGGTACAAGTTCTTAAAGTTGTTTCTGGTTTAATTTTTCTGTTTTCCAGCAAGGAATTGAGGGAGAGATCCCCTATGTCACATCGGACTACAACTACAGCATCATGGGCTCAGGGAAACTGAGGAAGAAGAAGCAGCATTTGAAGAGGAGGGAGTTCCCCTTTGAGTGTGATTACACTTGAGCCTTGGGATGCTTGGCCAGGGGTTGTTCATGTGGGACCTCATGTTTCAGGAGCTCTGGGTGCTGCAGAGGCCCTGGGCAGGTGGGCAGGTAGATGCTACAGTGGGGCTGGTTTTGATAATGTTTTGTATGTTCAGTTTGTATTTTTGGTGTTTTGTAATAAATATCTATGGTAAACATTGGACTGGTTTGGAAATTTTCCTAGGCTGTGGCTGACACAGCTGGGGGCAGCTGCCATTGCATGCACGCTCTGCCTCTGGTCAGGACGTGTTCCCATTGCCTGTCCGGCCCTCAAGGGAACTCTGGATGTCAGGGATCCACGGTGCCCTGAGCGGAACTTCACCGTCCCCTGGGTTTGGGGAAGGGCCTATGGCTCTGGGTGTCCTGCTGGTCGAGGAGAGGGGCAGGAAGGAGCACCAGAGGGGAGTCCCTGTCCCCCTGAATGACAAAGGTGGAGGCACTCGGTGCTGGACTGTCACAGCCTGCCCTATCTGCTGGGACTGCTGCCTCCTGCCCTGTGCTGTCCCAGCTGCATATCCGGTGCTGTGGGGTGTGCTCAGTGCCCTGAGCAGTCTGGGAGCAGCTTGGGCTGGCTTTGACATGTCCCCAGCTCTAAGACTGCTATGGATAGAGGCAGGATGGGAGTGGGGAGGAACTCGTCACCCAGGTGCTGTGTGGAGCACTGGAGTGTGTGGCTTTACCTGACCCCACCTGCCCCATTGGGACACGAACTTTCTTTCTTTTTCTTCCCAGCCCTTTGTCAATTAGCAATTTGCTCCCAGGGGAAGCTGGGGTTGGTGGGAGTCACACAGAGGTGAGTGCCTTGGGTCAAGTTGACATTTTTGGAAAAACCAATTCTTTGTAGGTAATACCAGCACGCTGGGTTCTTAACTGGATCTGTGACTACAAAAATAAATTGGGTACTAACAGCAGCTCCTGCAAAATGAGGCATGGCTCTGCCTCAGCCCAGACTAGGGGAACAGTCCAGCCCTGGAGTCTGCAGCCCCACAAGCCCAGTGCCCGTTGAAATCTCGGCCAGGTCTCCTGTGGAGGAAGGAGGAATGGGGTGTGCCACTCGGGGCCAGAAGTTTTTTGCTGGTGGCTGCTGTGAGTGTAAGTAATCTGCAGCATTGCTTTTATCTGGCTTGGGATGAGATTTCCTAGAACTCCAGGAACAAGCAGCTGTAAACAAACAAACTGGGATGAGAGGTGAGGAGGGGACAGAGCTGGAGAAGAGCTGCAAGGGGCTGTGCAGTGTTGCAGCCTTGTAAAGAGTTAAATTTAATCTAGGCCTAATTATCCCCATATGGCTGGATCTGGCAGCAAAGGAAGAAGTTGGCCAGCATTGTGGGCCTGAACAGTGGCTAAAACAAATAAAGGGGCCGTGGTGCAGCCAGGGGGAACATCCCAGGCGGGGTGAGACGGGAGTTCAAGTCACGAGGGAGCGGGTGGAAAAAGCTTCAGGAAAGGTGAGGTAGGCAAAGGACGTGGAAGAAATAGGCAACACTAAAAGCACCGTGGCCAAGCATCCCCCTTGGTGTTGCCACCAGCTCCCCCACATCCACCTTATCTGACTGAGGGCAATGGATCCTGTGCTGGCTCCATCCCTTGGACCAGGGGGACAAGTGAGTAACCCCTGTGTGCTGAGCTGCAAGTGTCTGATTTGGGGTGTTTCGTGGGGGGTACAAGGTGCCAGTGCCTGCTGGGGCCCGAAGGTGGGTGCTGCAGCCTTGGGAAAGGGAAATCTCACTGGCTCCTGGTGCTCCCTGAGGGGAAGAGGGACAATGGGATGGCTGGAGGCTTTGGAGCGTAAACCTTGGTGAAGCATCCCACCAGCAAGGCGGGGACACTGTTCTGTGATCAGTGGAAAATCTGTGACAGCACTTCAAACAGTAAGGATGCACTAAATCAAGCCGCATTAATTTTGCAATACATTGGCATCTGTTACCTTTGCAGCAGTGATTTCTGTTGGAATTTCTGGCAAAGGTTGCCAAGAAGCAACAAAACTCTGAGAAGCACCTGGTGCCTCTGGGAGGAGATGCTGTGAATGAATTTAGGGGCTGGGATGGTCTTGGCCTGGGAGTTTTACATGGAGCAGGATGAAGGTGCCATCTTTTGTTGTCTTTGGGAGGTTTAAGCCCTATCTGGTGCTTTCTTATTTGCTTGGATTTAGCAGGAGGAAAATCCCCATGAAGATCCCTGTTTTTCCCTGTGCAGGCTGGGGGCCCCGTGTGCCCACGGGTGCAGGGATACAACCGGAGCTCGGGGCGGTGCATTCCTGCCCCCTCAAAAGCCGGACGGACGGCAGAGCCGCCAAACAGCCCCCTTCTTCATGCTGATTCTTTCCATCACAAGCGCGTCTTGTCTCCGTGGCCGAATGTCTTCCATAGACGGTGGAAAGTGAAATTTGTGCAATGTCTGTAGGAGGCTGAAGAAAGGCCCTTTGTGCGCCCCCCGCGCGGGCGCTGGGCAGCCTCCAGCAGCACCCTCGGCCGCCCCGCGGCTCCCGCCGGCGGCGTCAATGCACCGCTTGTCCAGAAACCGGGACCCACTCTTAAAGCCGGAGCTGGTCTCCCCCGGTTAGTCCCACCGGTGGCCCCGTCGGGGCGGGCACGGCTCCGGGGGACCCCCCGGCCGCAAACCCAGGATGTTTCTGTACTGGAGGAAGCGGGGTGCCTACGAGCTGGAGGCTTTGCCGCCCGGCCTAGCGGGGCTGGAGTACGGGGCAGTGGAGCGCTTCTCCTGGAGCTCCAGCCTGGACGTCAGCGAGGAGCTCGGGGGTAGGTGGCTGGGGGGCTTTGGGCAACCGGCAGGCTATGGCTGAGCGCGGCCGCCCAAAGCCTCCAGCCCTGGCAACGAGGGTGAGGGTTTGGGAGAAGCTCCTGGGTGCCGCCGGGACGCCGCGGGAGTGCGGCAGGTGCAGCTGGGGAGCGCTCAGCAAACGCCCCGTGCCACCGGCGCCGCTCCCCCCGGCCCAGGCAGGCGTTTGAAGCAGCCGGCTGCGGCTGCCGTGCGCTCTGCCTCAAGGACGATCCGGTTTCAAAACTCGTTTGCCGTCACCGGGAGCGCCGGGTGTGATAGCACAGCCGGCAGCAGGAGAAGGAGCAGGTGACCGGGCGGGGAGAGAAGCTGATGGGGACAGGGTCTCTCCTGCAGCCCCCGAAGTGTCTGGTGGGGACCCGGACACCCTCCTGCCTCTGCCACAAAGCGGGGCTCCCTGCGAGGACCTCCCAGCCCGCGCGTCCCAGGCCCTGGTGCGTGTGTGACCCGCGGGCAGGGTCGGCTTTTGGGAACGGCCACGCGGCTCTGGCCGTGCCCGCGGCTGCGGCGTGGGGCTGATCCCTGGCACCGCCGGCCGCTGCGGCCAGCCTCTAGTTTTTGGTGAGTTTGGAAAACTTTCCCTTGGGTGCATGAAAGAATTTCTTATTTGTTTCCGTTATTATTCCCGATAGGTCAAGTGAAACAGCAGCGGCGGGGGGCGGGGGCCGGCCCAACCCGGCGGGCGCTGCGGGGCGGCCGCGGGGACAGAGGCCTCATTGTGCTCCTGCCGCGGGGGCAGCGCCCGGTCCCGGCTCCCAGCCCGGCTCCTAGCTCTGCTCCCGGAGGGCGACGAGCTGAGCCCTGTCCGGCTGCTCCTGCACCGTCATCCAGCAGCGTCCATGGCGCCGCAGCAGCCCCGGGATCGCCTCCCAGATGGGAGCTTGAGAAACCAACACCATTCCGAGTTGCTTCCCTGTCTCCAGACAGAAGCAACAGTTTTTTCAGTGCTGCCTCAAAGCGCAGACTGTTTTATCCCGCAGACTGTTTCTAACCCCGGCCTTGGCCGCGGTCTCTCTCGGGTCGGCGTGGAAACGGTTTTTGTTGGCAGGAAGGATGCGGGAGACGGAAGCGGTGCGGCGGGGAAGCCCCTGTGCCGCTGGGCTGGCATGATAGCCGTGCCACCTGGTAGAGCCGTGCCACTGTGGTAGAGCCGTGCCACTGTGGTAGAGCCGTGCCACTGTGGTAGAGCCATGCCACCTGGCTTCTCCACATCCCCGGCATCGGCTCCGTGCCCAGCAAGCAGCTTCCCAATGGGGCATCCCTGCCTGCAGCGGGGCAGTCCTGCCAGAGGGTGTCTGTACTGCTCGTTTGCCGCCGCAAGCAGCCCGGAGTCTGTTATTTTTAAACTATTAGGTTCGACACATAACAAAAGCCTTCAAAATAGGATTTGTCCCTAAGGCCGATTTAACTGTCAAAGCTTAAAGTGGCTCCTAAGCCCCGCTGGGGGCTGACAGCTGCAGATTTAGTGTTGCTGCTGCAGCCCCAGGCCGTGCCAGCCCCAGGGGAGCTGGGGCAGGTCCGTGTCCTCATCCTGTACCCCGGGGTGCTGAGCAGGAGGTGCCGGATTCTGTCACTGCGGAGCACACAGTGCGTTCCCCCGGCGGGGATGCATCACTGGCTCTTGGGCACGGGGATTCAGTTCCCCTGGATGAGCTGTGGGGTGGGCAGGAGCGGGCTGAGCCCGAGGGCTTTGCCGAGCTCTGAAACCCGGGATTCGTGGTGTGGGGCACCCAGGCACTGATCCAACTCTCTCCACAGCCGAGCCGTGCCCAGAAGAGGAGATAGTGCTGCACTGCCAGAACCCGGACTGCGCCGGAGAGAGGAGGGCGGCCAAGGTGGGTCCTGGGAGGTGGCGGCAGCCCCGGGCAGCTGCTGCCTGGGGTCTTGGGGGTCAGAAGGGGCAGTGGACGGCTCTGACCAACCTGCCGCTCTCTGAAGGGCCCCTGCCCTGGTCGGCAGCCGCGGCCTGCTGTGCCGGGTGCGCATTCCCTGGTGCTGTCAGGGTCCTGCTGGCATTTAACGGCACGGCAGCAGTTTACCCGTTTCCCCAAGCTGCCGTGATTTGGGCTAATCCACTACAGTCCGTCTGTTCCCCTGCTCGCTAACGTGAAGCCAGGGCGGATTTAGGGTCCCTGTCTCCAGCCGACTGTGCGGGCCCGGGCCGGACCCGCGCCCTGGCTCTCAGCGAGTCCCCGGGGCTGCTGTGCGTGGCCGCGGGAGGTGTCTCCGGCGCAGGACGGCCCGGGCGCACCGGGGGTGTGCCGCGGTGCTCTGTTTGCACGCCGGGGTGGCAGGGCCGGTGCTGCTGGGGCACACGTGGCACTGGACTGTAGCTGCCCAGGAGTGCAGCTGGGACTGCCGGGAGCGACTGAGGCCACCCCGCTGCTGTCACCAGACCCTCGATGGTGCCTGGCAAGTAGCAGGAGGTGGGGTCTGGTCAGGCTGGGGGCTCATCCTGCCGTGTCACGGTGCAGGATCGTGATCCCCCTTGCTTTGTGAGGCATCTGCTGAGGGGCGGGGGAGCTGCCGTGTGCTGGGAGTGGGGTGGGGCTCGGATCGGGAGCTGATCCCTGGGGTGGGCAGAGGGCTTTGGCCATCCCGCCTGGCCCCTCCTGTGGGGATGAGCCTAGGGATGAGCTGCTGGCACAGGGTGGATGAGGAGCCCCGCATCCCTCTGGGGCGGCTGCCAAGAGTCCCAGGGGATCCTACTGAATGAATACCAGCTGCGGGCACTGCCTGGAGCCCACGGCCATACTCCCATATGCAGGTGCCACGATGGCAACAACGCTCTGGGACACATGGTAGGAGAGGAGGAGGGCTGAGTGGTACAGGGTGTCCTGGGGCTGAGGCTGTCTCGAGGCCTGGGATAGGTCACTCGTGGATGGCAGGGGGTGCTGCAGAGGGGCCAGCGACCCCTCGGAGAGAGCGCGGGTGGTGGGAGAACGTCAGCTCTGACCTCAGCAGCGCCGGGAGGAAGGAGGGCAGGAAGTGGGGGCGGCTGGAGCTGCACAGGCGCTTCCTCCCCGCAGCAGCGCGGTGTACTACAGGCAAGCCCGGGCAGGGCTGGCTCCTGCCAGCAGCCCTTCGCAGCCCTCCGCGTGCAGGGTGGCCATGGGGGTCCCACGCGGGGACGGGGATGTGTCAGCGGTGCAGCAGGACTTGCTGGCAGTGGCCGGCGGCACCACAATCCCCAGGAGTGGGGCCAGTAGGAGCCCCAGTGAGACGGGCATTGGCCAGGGAACACAGGCTGTACACTGTGCTGGGGGCCTGGCCGGGGGTTTAAAAATAACCTGCTGTGAATGCCTGGAGGGGCTGGGGCCGCGGCCGCGGCCGCACACAATCGGAGGAAACGCGCCGGCTTCGAGCATTGTTTGGCTGCAGACGCTCGCTTCCTCCGTCCTGCCACGGGGACATGGCTCTCGTCAGCACAAAGGGGCTGTGGGGTGCCAGGGCGGCCTCCTGGGCTGCTGGTGAGGTGCTGGTGCCACGGTGCAGCTGTCCCTCAGCTCCTCGTCCGAGGCTCGGCATGTGCAGGTGTCCCAGGGTCTCTGCTCATCGCAGTGGAGCAGGGAGGGGCTCTGTGGTGCAGAAGCCCCTGTGTCATCACCATGCTCCTACAGCACCCACTGCCACATGGCCATGCTGCTCATGCTGCTTTCCCTGCGCTCGCTCTGGCCCCAGCATTCCCTGTCAGCAACGTGCCAGCTGCAGTTGGGGATGGGAGAGGGGACCCTGCCGTTCGTGGTGCTGGCCATCCCTGCTGTCAGCATGCCATAGCTGCCATGGCAGCCCCGGGCAGGCCCTGCCTGATGGACTCGTGTCCCCGCAGGAATGCCACCACGCAGAGTGCCGGCAGCTGAGCTGCAGCGGCCCCCTCAGCCTGTGTGAGCTCTGCGACGGCCGCCTCCATGGCGCCATGCACTTCGATGGCCACATCCGCTTCGACCTGTCCCCGCAAGGTGAGCCAGGCGCGGAGCTGTGGCACCACTCCTCCCGCGGCTCTGCGGCAGTGCTGCGGCACAGGGATGGGAGTGATGGAATGCGCTTGGGGCTGGTGCAGCTCAGGGATGGGCGTGGGATGTAATGGGAGCCAGCAAGGGGCTGGGGGGAGCTGTCATAGCCCAGCTCGATGCCCGTTTGCAGGCTCTATCCTGGCCCGCAATATGTCGACACGCTCTTGCCCCCCGCGCACCAGCCCTGCCTCTGATGTGGAGGAGGAGGAGGAGGGTCCGGCAGAGAGCAGAGGGTGAGCCCCCAGCCCTGCACAGCCCCTGTGCAGCCCCAGCCCACGGCATTCCCATCACCCTTCCCCTCCCTGTGCCCACAGGGAGCGCAGGAGCTCAGCGCTGAAGCTACCCAAGAAGAAGGCTTGGCGCAGGCACACGGACGTAAGGCACAGGCTCCTCTCCCTGGGGCACTCGGCAGGGCAGCAACGTGGCCCTGGTGGGAGGGAGGGACCCCTGGGCAAGCAGCTGCCACCTCCCCCCAGGACCCCAGCAAGGAGTGCTTCACCTTGAAGTTTGACCTCAACATCGACATTGAGGCAGAGATCGTGCCAGCTGTGAAGAAGAAGTCGCTGGGGTGAGTCTACTGGAGACAGGTACAGGGACAGTGTAGGGACAGATGTAGAGACAAATGTGGGGCTCATGTCCTTCAGGGAAGTGCTGCTGCCAGTCTTTGAGAGGAAGGCAATCGAGCTGGGCAAGGTGGACATCTACCTGGACCAGTCCCACACGCCACTGTCCCTGCAGTTTGAGGCATATCGCTTCGGGGGACACTATCTGCGGGTGAAAGGTGCTGTGGGGGCCCAGAGAGAGGCTTGGCTGCTCCAAAGCTCCCAGGGAACACTGACAATCTGATGCTCCCACAGCCAAGCCCGGGGATGAGCTGAAGGTGGAGCAGGCAGTGCGGGACGCCAGGTCAGCAAGCCTGCCCATCCTGCACCCTGCCACCAGTGCTGCATTCTTTGGGCCAGTGCTGGAGCCACTGCCAGGACGCCGGGAGGGCACTGAGAGCATGGTGAGTGCCAGTGCCAGCTCTGGGAAGGGAGGAAATGGGGACGGGATGACAGCACATGTGATGCCCCCATAGCCATTCTTTCTGGTGAAGATGGGTCATGGGGCAGCAGCATGATGTCTTCTCCATGGTCTCGTGCAGTGTGGGCTGAAGATCCCCCTGGAGTCCCCAAGAGCCACTTTGTCTCCTGGCTGTGCCTTGCTGGCTGTGCTGTGCTATGCTGGCTACACCATGGTAGTGTAGCGGCTCAAGCAGTGGCACCAGCCCTTTGACTGTGCCAGGTACAGGCTGGCACCAAAGCAAAAGCAAACAGGATCCCTGGGGGCCCCAGCAGCGGCTGCCACTTGGTGCCACCCCGGCCCTGGGACTCGCCCTGGCCCCAGGACTCACCCTGGCCGCTGGCCCTCCTCTCACAGTGGCGTCTGGCAGCTGCTGAGCACAGCTCTGTCCTGCCCCGTGGACCCTGGCCCTAGATAAGGCATGGGACCGGCTTGGGCGTCGCTCCCATGGGAGCAGGGTGCCAGGCCCGCGGGGAGCAGCTCTGCAGGGTCTGGCCAAGGGGACACAGTGCTTGGTCCTGTGCCAGCAGGCCCTGAGGGCAGCAAACTGGCTGCGTGGCCAGGGCTAGTGGCCGCCCGTGTCCAGCACTATAATGCCTGGCTGCGGGAGCAGCAAGGCTCTAGCAGGGCCAGGGGGCAAGCGGGCAACCAGCCACCTCTGGGGGGGTCTCGGTCCCGACTGCCTTCCTGGGGGCAGGTGGGCCCCAAGTGGCACCGGAGCGATGGGGCTGGCGGCAGCCGGGGCACCTGGAGATGTGGCAGCACAGTGAGTAATGGGGATGGTGCCCGCGGCAGCTCTTCCCGCCTGGGTCTGGGGACGTGGCAAGGTGTGGGGCCGTGCCGGCGGCGGTGGCAGCAACAAGCCACTTCCCAGGGCTTGGTGGTAGGCAGGGAGCCCCGGCCCTGTTGCCCTTTGTGCCACGGTGAGGAGATGGCAGCGGCCACATCCCGGCACGGCCCAGGGACACGCAGGGAGCAGCCGGTGCAGCGGTGCCCGGGGCGGCGGGAGCCGCTTGGCCGTGACCCAGCTCTCGCGACCAGCCGGGGGGCTTTGATCTCCGCCGGTGAATTGTTCAGCTCCGGTAGCTTATCTGCCGAGGAGGGAAATTAGGTTTTCGGCGCTGGCCCCACCTCCTTTTGTTTCGGAGGAGCCCGGCCACAGCCTGCCCGGCCCCGGCTCTGCGGTCCGAGCCGGGAGTGCGGCTGGACGGGAGGCTCGGCCGGGTGCTGCGACCTTCGGGATGCCCTGAGCCCCCGCGCTGGCTGGGGCCGGTGGTCCATGGCCGGCCGGGCTTGGCCAGGCAGCACCCGGGGTCCTGCACCCCCGGGGCCCTGCACCCCCGGGATGCAGGTAGGCAGGTCAGTGCGGGCAGGGGAGCATGGCCGGGGGACCCCACTGCCCGGGGCTACCATCTGGGTGTCTGTCTGTCCCACGGTGCTCGAGGTCAGCCCTGCTGCTGTCCCCATCCCAGTGCTTTGGCCGCAGTGCTGGGCACTGACCCCGGGGACACTGGCTGTCCCCGCTGCAGGCCCCGGGACGGAGAAGAAAGAACATAACAGAGTTCCTGGGGGATACCAGCATCCCCGGCCCCGAGGCAGCCCTGCACAGCAGCAGCTCTCTGCCCACCAATGGCACTGACACCTGGAAGAACCGCGCCGCCAGCCGCTTCAGCGGCTTCTTCGGCTCCGGCACTAGCACGGGCTCCTTCGGGCGGGTAGGTGGGATGCAGGCATGGGGAGGGGGTGTGAGAACTGCCTGTGGCTATGCTGGGGAGCTGGGATGGGTCCCCCTGGGGCTTGAGACCCTAGTTCCACAGGCAGGGCGACGGGGTCCGTGGCAAATTCCCTCTGGCCCCCGCCCAGACGCTCTGTCGCCCACTTTTGGCCAGGAGACTGAGAAGCTGGAGCAGCTGGTGAACAGGCTGCATGCCTACAGCACCTTTGGGCTGCCCAAGCTGCCCCCCCAGCTCCGCTTTGACCGCGACTCCTGGGAGGAGGACGGGGACGAGGCTGGGCTGACACTGGAGGACAGCTGGCAGCAGATCATCCAGGGCACAGAGGTAGGGACAGGGCCTGGGGAGCCACAGGGGCTCTGCCCAGGCCCCGGCACAGCGCTGACGCTCAGCCTGGCAGGCCCTGTCACGCCGGCAGTGCCACCAGCAGGAAGCCATCTGGGAGCTGCTGCACACGGAGGCCACCTACATCCGGAACCTCAAAGTCATCACTGATGTGAGTGTTGGCAGCTACTGCACGGTGCCGGGGCTGGGGGCTGTGGCTGCAGCTCACCGGCTCCCCACTCTCTCCCCACAGCTCTTCCTCTCCTGCCTGGTGAACCTGCAGGAGTCAGGGCTGCTCTGCGAGGTGCGTGGAGGGGGCTACAGGGGACAGGGATGTCGGGGGATGGGTCCTCAGCCTTGCCATGCCGCAGGGTGGAGGTGCTGTTCCCCAGCGCTGCCCACCTCACCCCCACAGGTGGATGCCGAGCGGCTCTTCAGCAACATTGGGGAGATCATCCGGCTGCACTGCAAGCTGTGGCGCAGTGTTATGGCCCCAGTGCTGGCCAAGGCACGACAGACCAGGGCACTGCTTGACCCCATTGACTTCCTTGATGGCTTCAAGATGGTGAGTGGGGACACCATACCATGGTGGGGAGCCATGCCATGCTGTGTGCTGCATGGTGACCTCCTTGTGCCCCCCAGTTTGGGTCCCTCTTCAAACCCTATGTGCGGTATTGCATGGAGGAGGAGGGCTGCATGGAGTATATGCGGGCGCTGCTGCGGGACAGCGAGCTCTTCCGCACCTATGTGACGGTAAGGGGAGAGCAGGGGCTGGTGCTGGGGCCGGGGCTGTGCCAGTCCTAATGCCTGCATGCCACAGTGGGCCGAGAAGCAGGAGCAGTGCAGCCGCCTGAAGCTGAGCGACATGCTGGTGAAGCCTCACCAGCGCCTCACCAAGTACCCACTGCTCCTCAAGTCTATCCTGAAGAAGACAGATGACCCACGCGCCCGTGACGCCATCACCACCATGGTAAGGGATTGGGTGGGTGGGCAGCAGGGTCAGTGGCCCCTGGCCCGTCAAACCCACCACCAGTCCTGGCACAGATCAGCTCTGTGGAGCGCTTCATCAATGATGTCAACTCACGGATGCGCCAGCGACAGGAGCGGCAGCGCCTGGATGCCATCCTCAGCCGCATTGACGCCTATGAGGTGGTGGAGGGCAGCACAGACGAGGTGGACAAGGTAGGGTGGATATGGTGGAGATGCCATGCCATGCCACGCCACTCAATGCCACCCTCTGCCACACTGCTAAGTCACCCTGCTGTGCCGCCCTATGTCACTTCATGCCAAGCCATCCCATATTATGTCATGCCACATATGGCCATAGGTATGTCATACCTATGCCATGCAACCCCATGCACCCCATGCTGACACTGGGGGCTCCTGGCAGCTGCTTAAGGAGTTCCTGCGGCTGGACCTGACGGCCCCCATCCCTGGCACTTCCCCGGACGACACCCGGCAGCTCCTCCTCGAGGGCAGCCTGCGGATGCGGGAAGGTAAAGATAGCAAGGTGAGGACTGCAGGGAATAGGGAGGTCTCGGCCCCGGCCCCTGCCCACCCACCCTCACTCACTGCACTGACTGGTGCCCATGGCCCCACTCTTACCCCCAGATGGACGTCTACTGCTTCCTCTTCACTGACCTCTTCCTCATCACCAAGCCCTTCAAGAAGGCTGAGCGTACCAAGGTGATCCGGCAGCCCTTGCTGGTGGACAGAGTCGTTTGCCGGGAGCTCAGGGACCCGGGTGAGCAGCACTGGAGGCAAGGGGGACTACAGGGGGGTCCCTGGACACTGCTGACAGCCCCCACCCACAGGGTCCTTCCTCCTCATCTACCTGAACGAGCTGGGGAGCGCTGTGGCCGCCTACACCTTCCAGACCAGCGGGCAGTTGTGCCGCAGCTGGGTCGAGGCAGTGCGCAATGCCCAGGTGAGGGCACATGGGTGGGTGGGGGAGCCGTGGGTGCCCCGTGCACACCCCATTCCTCACTGATGCTTTCCCCTTCCCAGAACCTGCTGCAGCGGCTGCGGCAGCGCAGGCGCATGGAGGAGGAGGAGGAAGAGGAGGAGGAGGAGGAGGGGGAGGACGGTGAGAGTGGTACCTCAGCTGCCAGTTCACCTACCATCCTGCGCCACAGCAGCACCAGCCCAGACTCACAGCAGTGGTAGGGACCAGGAGCGGGGGACCTGCACACCCTCAGCCTGGCCCAGGCCCCTCCTCACCTTCTTGCCTCCACAGCCCCTCCGACGGCTCCACCGAGACGCTCGCCATGGTGGCGGCAGACGGCGGCGACGAGCTCTCCTCTCCAGACTGGGACGCAGGACCCTTCAACTCAGCCTCGGACGGCTCCTCCATCAGCACCACCACCTCCATCGGCACTGGCACCTCTGCCGAGACCCCCACCTCCGCAGAGACCCCCACCCAGGAGCTGCCTGCAGGCGCCTTGCCTGTTCCCCTGCCCCAAGGCGTGGCCTCCCCAGGCAGCGGCTGCCGCTCGTCCTCCATCGACAGCGCCTATGGCACGCTCTCACCTGCCTCCCTGCGGGACTTCGGCCAGCAGCCAGAGGGGACAGCCGAGGAGGGGCAGGAGCCCTCCCTGGCCCCTCCGGCTCCACGGCCTGCCTCGCCCCGGCTGCGCCGCCGGACCCCCGTGCAGCTCCTGCCCTGCCCGGCCCGGGTGCTTAAGTCCAAGTCGGAGGCCAGCTTGCCCCAACTCCTCTCCCCCACTTCCCCAGGCCCCCTAAGCCAAAGCCGCAGCCTCTCCGACCTCTGTGCTGGTTCCCCCCGGACTAGCCAAGACCCCGCACCTCTGGCTGCCCCCGGCAGCAGTGGCAGCTCCACGTCAGAGCTCTCAGAGCCAGAGGAGCCAGCGGAGAGCCCGGCACCCCTCCCAGGGGAGCTCAGGCGCGACCCCCCAGCTCCTGCCCGCCGGACCCTCTCGGACCCACAGTCGGCACAGCACCGCAAGCTGACACTGGCGCAGCTGTACCGGATCCGGACCACGCTGCTGCTCAACTCCACGCTGACGGCCTCGTAAGCACACACTGCCTGCTCCCGGGGGATGCCCCAGCCCTTCCAGCGGCTTCCCAGGGGCCCAGTCCCAGTGCTGAGGGCGACTCTCCCCACTCTGTGTCTTGCAGGGAGGTCTGAGAGCCGCTGGCATGGAAAGGACAGATGCATGGATGTACCAAGGATCTTCTCCTGCTTCTAACCGTAGCGTAATGCCGGGGCCGAGCAGAGCGGGCACTGGGATGCCACGCTGATGGGGACATGGATGGGGATGCGGACCAGTCCCCTTGGCGAGGATGTGTCCTGGGCATGGCGGCGCGGGGCTGGACATGGCACGTGGCTTGTGCTGAACCCTTGTCCACAGACATGAGAGTTGTCGGGCAGGGGGCCCTGGGACTGTGGGGGGCTGTGGGAGGCTGTGGGTCAGCTCCTGCAGGTGAGGAAGGGATGATGACGTCGGCAGTGGTGAGCGGGGAAGGTGCTGAGAGGGACGCGGTGCCGGTGGCACGATGCTGTGGACGGTGCAGGGAGGAGGCTGGGGCTGGTGGCAGGAGACGATGGTGCAGGGCTGAGGCAGGTTTGCCCTGAGGGGTGGCAGTGGATGGCAGCACCTGGGGCCGGAGTGTGGGAGCCACGGTGGGACATGGCGGTGGCCAGAGCCCCGGCTGCCCCCCATGCCAGGCTGCACTCCACGTCCCAGCTGAGCAATAAACCCAGCTGGTGCACGCTCATGCCCGCTTCGCCTCTCCTTTGGCTTCAGCGGCACCCAAGGCGGTGGGCGCGGCGCGGCTGAGGGAGCCCCACCGGGACAGACAAAGAGGGGGCTGGGGCCAGTGCCAGCCTCCCGTCCTAGAGCTCGGGGTGGGGATGGATCCCTGGGGTGGGGGTCAGCACTGCTCTCCCACACACCCTGCGTCCCCCGCCACCTCCGCTACCGTGGGTCTGTGCCAACGGGCAAGGGAGGGCGGTGGCCGGGCCCGCGGCGAGGCAGTGCAAGTCCCTCCCGCGCCCAGCACTCCCGTCATGTGGTTTCGTACCCCCTGGACTCGTTTCCAAAAAAGCATTTCCTCCTGCCGCGGTTGGGCGTAAAAGCCTGTCTGGGGAGGGCTGGCGCTCACTCACCACGTGTCGCGTGCTGCTGACGGCAGCCATGGGGTGCCGGGGCACCCTGCCCGGGCACTGAGCTGCCCCGACACCCCACTGCACCTGCTGCCCCGCTCCCCTCACCGCCCCGGCATGACCCAGCCGCATCGGCCACAAGGATGAAGTGTTGCTGCCCTGGGGTGGCTTGGGTGAGTGCGGTGGCGTGGGGGTCCCATGGAGCACTGGCACCAATTGTGGGGTGTCCCACGGCTGTGGCCGTAACGGGTCTGGAGGAGGGAGGGAGGAAGTTGGATTAACTCCAGTGCCAAGCGTGCCAAAACCGCTTACCCCTCGGGCTAACAGCTGGGGCTAGGCTGTGCTGCACCAAAGCACTCACGGTGTGGCATGACCGCGGGGGCCACAAGCCATAAAGATCTCGGCCGCGGACAGTATGCGGCCGTGGGGAGCGTGGGGGTCAGTCATGGGGCTACAGGAAGGGCAGTGCCACGGGGACTGGCTATGCCGACGGCCTGCGAGCGGCTGCCTTCGGGGCTGGGCACACGGGTGCCGGGAGCGGCGGCTGCGTTACGGGCGGCAGAGGCGCTTGCAGGGCACAAGCGGCGGTGGCTGTCCCCGCCGCGCAGCCAGCCCTGGGCCTGCCCCGTGCCCACGGCTCCCCTGTCCACCGGTCTGGGCAGGAGCAGTTGCCCGTCTGCAGGCGGAGTGCGCGGGCAGGGCCCCGCTGCGGGACGGTCGTGCCTCAGCGGTGACTCAGATGTGCCGCTGGCAGCCCGGGCTGAGGCAGCCGCCCGGATCTGCCGGCAGCGCTCTGCGTGCGGGGCGGCCCAGAGCGGTTTCCAGTCTGCCGGTGGCAGCGGGTTTAGTAGAAAATGATTCAACTGCCGTAATCGGGGCCATCACGGCTGGGAAATCCAGCCCCCAGCGAGGAATCCCCTGGCTCCGTGCCCACACTGTCAGCGCCACGGTGCTGTCAGCCCCCGGCCTGGCCTGTAGAAGGGGTGTCAGCGTGGGCACTGCTCGCTGCACCCACCGGGGCTTCCAGGGGAGCGGGGCTGCCCTGCAGACAGCACCTGGCACCCTGCGGGGAAGCAGTGACCTACTTTGGGACGCACGTAACGAGGCGCGATAGCATCGGGGAGAGCGTGAGCCAGGCACGGCTTCCTTTCTGGGAGGAAATCACCTCCTCTCTGAGGGAGATAAACCCCAGGAAAGTCAAAGCTGACAGCGTTAACCCCTACGCGCCCGGCTACCGCCAGCTCCCTGAGCTGGCGATCTCTGGCACCACCAGCAGTCCGTGCGCCTGACTCACTCGGCCCCGTCCCTGGGGATATGGCAGGGGTCCTGTTGGCACAGGCGGTCGAGCATCCCAGTGCCGCTCCCCAGCCAGCCTGGAAGCACGATTTGCAGAGCACACGGGGGCACTTGACATCCCCCTGGGCACAGGCTGTGGCACAATGGCCCCCGCAATGCCAGCAGGAAGTTGCTTGCCCGTGTACTGCGGGGAAAGTAGAGCACAGGGACTGCCGCGGGGCATTCCCGGCCCTGGGGCAGCACACCCACGCAGCTGTGGGGCAGAGGGACACTGCTTCAGCCGTTCTGCCCCGTGCAGGCACCGGTGTCCACGCAGTTCCAGGTACGACTCTGGCTCCGGTAGCCCAGCATGAGCTGGTGTGAGGGCCGTCCCCACGGGTGTACGGCTTCTGAAGCACCCCGGCTGCCTGCAGCCCTGCTCTCTCCCTGCTTGCAGGTGATCTTGGCAGCGCTGTGGCTGGCGGCCAGCGAATCGCAGCCCCCAGGGTGGCGAGACCGCGCCGTGCCGCGAAGGCAGCGGGTCCTGGTGCAGCCACTCCGCAGGCTGCGGAGATATGTCACCAGTTTCCCCTGCCCCACCGGCATGAACTGGATCGAGACTGCTCACCACTGCTGCCCGCAGTGTCCCGCAGGTGAGCGCTGCCCGGTCCGGGCGGCATTGCACAGCACACCATGGCACGGCAGGTGCATTGCTCCAGGTGGCCGTGCTCCCTGTCACCCCACTGTCCCTGCAGGGACATTCCTGTCCAAGCCCTGCACAAGCCCTGAGAACCGCAGCGAGTGCCTCGCCTGTCCCGCCGGCACCTTCCGCACCCAGCCCAACACCCTCAGCGAGTGCCAGGCTTGCTACGAGTGTGACCGACAAGGTGAGCCGGCACCACACCACGCCGTGCTGTGCCATGCAGCGCGGTGCCGTGCTGCTCACCGCCTGCTTTCTGCAGCTTTCCAGAGTGTGCTGAGCAACTGCTCGGCCACCAGCAACGTCGCCTGTGGCTGTGAGCCCGGCCGCTTCCGTGTCTGCCTTGACGAGCACTGCAGCGAATTCTCTTGCCGGAAATGCCAGCCCTGCACCGGGCGCCTCATCCAGCGACCCTGTGAGTGCTGCCAGCTGCCCCACGGCACAACCTGCCAGCTGTGCCACCTCTGGCTGTGCCACCCTGCCTCATGCCCATCCTCTTCCCAGGCTCGGAGGCGCAGGACACACTTTGCGACAGCAACTGCAAGCCCGACTTCTACAGAGAGGGTGACGAGTGCCGGCCATGCCCCACGTAAGCATTGACCCTCCCTGTGTCTCAGCCAGGAACACGTGGGGCCGTGGCATGGCACAGCATGGCACCCACGGGTCTCATCTCCTTGCAGGAGTACCCCGGACACGTGTGGCAAAGAGTGCCAGCAGGTGTGCGGCAGCAACAACGACCAAGGTATGGGGACAATGGGGCCAGGGGCGGTGGTGTGCGGTCACCCTGCTGGCCAGCTGATGGGAATGCTCCTGCTCCTCCTTGCAGGCTCAGGGCTGGAGTACATCCTGCTGGGACTCACCGGGCCCCTCTTCCTGGGTGCCCTTGCCATCTACCACAAGAGGAAGAGGCTCTGGCATGATGCCCTGGCAGGTGGTCCCCTCCCCACGGCACAGGCCACCACCTCCATGGCCGGGGCTGCGGCCACACCATGGTGCCAGTTCAATGCCCGGAAGTGGGACAACCTGTGCTGGACCCAGCCATGCTCCCCACAGGCAATAGAGCGTGCCACTGGTACAGCAAGGCAGAGCCTCAAACACCAGGCCCTGCTGTGTGAGCCCCCCAGTGATGAAGGGGAGCCCTCTCCACCCCCGGAGCCCCGCGGTGCCCTGCTGCAGGGCAGCCAGCTCTATGCCGTCATCGACGTGGTGCCAGTACGGCGTTGGAAGGAGTTCATGCGGATGCTGGAGCTCCGGGAGGCAGAGATTGAGCTGGTAGAGCTGGAGGTGACCCATATCCGCGACCAGCAGTACGAGATGCTGAAGCGCTGGTGCCAGCAGACCAGTGCCACACTGGACCGCGTCTTTGCCGCCCTGGAGCGCATGGAGCTGGCCGGCTGTGCCGAGGCACTGCGCCAGAGTCTGCCTGCGGGACCCTGATCCCCAGCGCCAGCACCCTGGCACAGGGAGGTCCTGACACCTCCACATCTCACTGGGCACCTCATCCCAGCCATACCCCTAAGTATTGTTACTTATGCCGTGTAGACATTTTATGTCAGTTTTATGTCCCCTTCCCACCTGCCTGACCCCTCTATTTATGTCCCCCTGCTCCCAGGGCTGGGGAGGACCCCATGCCCCAGCACGCTGGCTGCCCAGCCACTCGCGGGACGAGCGGGCACTGAGCCCACCGCGAACCCATGGGATAGTTCTCAAGGCTGCCCGCTGCCGGGCGCTCCTTCCCCCGCCCCAATAAAGTGGTGCGTTCTCCATCCGCCAGCCCTGCCCCTTCTTCACAAGGCTGCGTCGGCCGGGCACCAGGGCACTGCTGGCCTCAGGGCCACCGCTGGTGATGTGGCCACCACAGGTGACAGGCAACGTGGGTGCTGGAAGAGATGCAGGTGGTGTGGGTGATGGGGGTGATTGTGGTGATGTGGGTGAGGGGGGCACCGATGTCGGCGAGCATGGTGTGGGTGGGAGATGGTGTGGGCAGCCCCAGGAAGGCGCGGGGCACTGCTGGCGGGGTTTATCGTTTTAATCGCTGGAAAGGCAGGCGGTCTGGGCGGAGGTGAGCCGGAAGCTGGCCGTGAGCGGCTCTGGAGGGGCAGGAGTGAGGGCGAGCGCGCTGCAACGGCGAGTGGTGCCAGCGGGGCGTGCGGCGAGCCCAGCCGCAGCGGCCGAGCCGGGCAGCGCACAAGGAGCCGCGTGTCCCACGCCGCGGCAGCTCGCTTTGCGACGGGCAGCACAAAGTGGCGGTGGGCTGGCGGCAGCGGGATGGGGGGCTGGGGAGGGCTACGGGTGTCTGGGGCGGTGGTGGGGGCTTCTCTGGGTTGGGCTGTGTGGCCATCCACGGCAGGAGGAGGGCGCCGAGGCATGTCGCGGTCCATGGGAGGACCTGCCAGCCTCCTCCTGCTGCGAAGAGCCAGGATGCGGTGTGGCGTGGCTAGTGCTTGGCTATGTCCCCCTTCTTAAGGATGATCTGTCGCTGCCAGGGCGCCAGCTTTGTCTCATCGTACCCGAGAGTCCTTAGCTTTTCCGACTGCTCCTTCTCCTTCTCCTCCTCCTCCCGCTTCAGTTTCTCCTGCTCTTTCCTGCTTAGCAGCAGAGGGCACAGGGCGCCGCGGTCACCAGAGCCGCGGAAGCCGCCGTGCCCGCCCACCCAGGGAAGGGGCTTGCAGCACTCACCGTTTCTGCTCCCTGCGAAGGCAAAGGGGAGAGTGGGGTTAGCAGAGCCGCGGGAGTGACCGGCTGGTGCGGCATCCCCCGACCCTGGCTCACCTCTCTTCCTCCAGCTTCTTGCGCAGGATGTCCCTCCTCCAGGCCGGCATGCTGGCCAGGCGCGCCTCCTCTTCTTTCTCCTGCAACAGACAGCCGTGTTACCGGCACTGCCGGGAGCCCGCCCTCACTGCCGGCACCATGGGGCCGCAGCATCATCCTGATGCGTGGCATCACATCCTTCTGGCAGCCGCCCTCCTTGGCAGGGTACTGGTGGGGTTCACCAGCACATGGCTCGCCGACGCGCCCCTCACTGCCCGCCTTCCGCCGGCGCCGGGAGGAGGAAGGAGCGCGTGGCGTGGCCAGCCCTTGCAGCACACCACAGCTTTATTGCATGACACGCGGGGGCCCACGCTGCCCCGGCACCGCAAACGCCACACCAGAGGGGAGCGCAGCCCCGCCGCTGCACCTCCCACACAACACACAGCCACGGCAAGCGGCACACACTGCAACCTCGGCCCGGGGCCACACAGAACAACACCCAGCCCTCTGCCAAGCTGAGCTGCACCACGAGCCACAGAGGCAGGTGAGCACAGCCGGGCACCAGGCCATAGCTGTCCCCTGAGCTTGCTACCGCCCGACGCCACAGCACTGGCACAGCCTGCAGCATCCCGCCGGGATCAGGTGTCAAACATCTCTGCCTCCTTCTCCTTCCAGAAGGAGAAGCTGCGGTCAATGAAGCGGCAGACGTCCTCCTCGCTGAACTCCCCCAGCTCCGGCACTGGCACTGCTGCCCCCTGCCCTTCCAGGGCCCTGGTGGGGGGCTCTGGCACGCTCTCTGCCACTGCCACAGGGTCATCCCCAAAAAACTCCTGCACGAGGTCCTCAAAGCCGTCAAGCCAGTGGCGGTGGCCAGCCTCAACCTGCTCCAGCACGGTGCGGTGGAAACGGCGGACGCGATGCCAGCTGTGGCTGCCCAGGCGGTCAAACATCTCATAGCAGAGGAGGTGGCGGAAGCGCCGCTCCTCGGGGCTGAGGGGCATCTCCAGCAGCTGGAAGTAGCCCAGCATGAAGAGGTCGAGCGGGAGGCTGTCGTGGGGCATGGGCGAGCCGCCGACGTGGGGCAGGAAGTGTTGGGGCCAGTACAGCACCGTGGTGCGGCTCAGCCGCCGGATCTGACGCCCTGGGACCCGGCGGGCGACACTCCTCCAGCGGGCCAGCAGCCGCCCCGCTGCCGGTCGCCGCCTCCCCGGCCGCCGCGGCCGCTCCTCCCCGGGCACCGCTGCTAGTGCTCGCTTCTTCCAGTGCTCCAGGAAGAGGAAAACGGCGCGCTCCTTGCACCCCTTGGTGCGTTCATGTGGGCTGCTTGGCTCTGGCAGCGCTGGCCTGCTCCGCCGCAGTGCCCCATCCCCGTATTCCTCCTCCAGGATGGGCCGGCGGGTGCTACCAGGGGGCTGCACCCGCTTGCGCTTGGTGACCCTGGGGGGAGGTGCAGGAGGCCCCCCTGGCCCCTCGTAGTTGGCCTTGAGGCTGCGGACGGAGACACCGCAGCCCAGGATCTCGCGCCGGGCGTCGTGCTGGGCACCGGGGCTGCCCACCGCTCCCCCCGCCCCAGGGCCCTCCCGGCCCCTCAGGGTGGCTGGTGGTGCGGCCGCGCTCCTCGGCAGTGTGGGGGACTGGCTGCCGCAGGCAGGCGCGTCCTCGTGGGCGAGGGCGAAGCGCCGGGGTGCCGGCGGGGCGGAGAGCGGCACGAGTGGCGGCAGCTCCTCCTCCGGCCCCCCTGGAAGCGGCTGCCCCGGCTGCGCCTCGTGCATCACCCGCAGGCTCCCCAGCTGCCTCTCCAGGTGCTGCATGTCCTCCTCCCGCATCGGCTGCCCGGCGGGTCCCGGTATGTCCCCGCGGGCAGGTGGCCCACGCCGGCACAGGGGCGGCGAGCGGCTCCCAGGCTGCGGCGGGAAAGAGGGCAAAGGGGCTCTTGAGGCCGTACCGCATGCACCTCGTGCCGCTGCCGCCGTGTGTGGCATCCCCGGGGTGTGACGCCCCTGCATGCAGGTAGGGTGGTCCCCCAGCCCAACTGGGAGCCGGAGGCAATGCCGCGCACGCCATCTCGCCAGGTCCTGAGCTGCTTGGGCCATGCCCGCGCCGCGCTCGCCGCCGCAGCACGTGGGACCCCCCTACCTTGCGCCGCTGCTCCTCTTCCTCCTGCATGCGGAGCTGCAGCTTGCGCACCATCACCTGCCGCTTCCACTCGGGGATGGGTCGGCCCTGTTCGTCCTGGCTCGGCACCAGCGCCTCCACCTCCACCGCTGCCCCAGCGCCTGCTGCTGGCACCGGTGAGCTTCCGTTCAGCACTGGCTCTGGTGAGCCCCCTGCCAGGCAGCGTGGTGGCCCAGCAGCCTCGGGGGTGGCTGGCGGGGTGGGCGTCCTGGTGGGTGACGGGGAGGACACGGGCGACTCTGCCTGCGGAAGGAGGGAGGGAGGGCGGTGGGCACTTGCCGTGCTGCGCTGCGCCGCGCCACCGGCTCCCCCGGCCCCCATCACCACCTACGTTGGCCCCTGCCTGGCCGCTGCCGGAGAAGACGGTGGTGAAGCCTTTGCTCTGTGGCGTCGGCTTGAGGCTCTTCCCAGCTTTGATCTCGGCCAGCAGCTCCGAGTTGTCGCCGGTGGGGGACATCATATTGAAGGACTTGGTGCCTGAAGGGAGGCAGGAGGGGCAGTAAGCACCCCGCCAGCACCATCCCCCTGCCTCTGTGAATCCTCCATCAGCTTGCAGGGTAGTGGGGTGGAGGGATGGCTGGCTGACTGCCCCCCTTCCCGCCATCCAGGAGCCCCTGGAATGCCCCTGAAGCAGCATCCTGACACCCAGATCACCGGTCCACAGGAACAGCACATCACCCAACTCCTGGGTCCATCAGACCCCAGTGGAGCAACCCCCTAGCACTCAACAATCTGGCACCCCAGCTCCGCAGATCCATAAGATCAGTACTCCAACGGCAGTTTACAGGGTCCATAGCACCCTGCTAGAGCAGCACCCAACACTCAGCTGCAAGGGTCCTAGCCTGGCCCCAGCCCCGAATGCCACCCCATGCCCCCGAGGCACTATGCCGCAACAGAAGCGTGTCTCTGGAGGGATGGCTCCATGGCCGGTGACAGCCCAGGCACTGCAGGACGGCCCCTACACTCCCTGTCAGCTCCCGGCAGCGATGCACCCACACCCTGAGCTAAACCCCCTGCCAGCCCGCTGCCCAAAGGGCTGCGTGACACCGGCACCCCGGGAGCTTTTCCCACTGCTTGTGCCACCCGCCCCGCGAGCACCCACCGTCCGTGCCAGCCATGCGTGAGTCCCTAACGGCCCATGGTACCGCGCCAAGGCAGAGCCCCCTCCCCGCGGCCGGCGCCAGCAGCTCGCTCCGCTCGGCTGCGCCACGCCGGAGCCAGAGGGCTGCGGGTGCTGAGGGCCCAGCGGGACGCGCGCGCTGCCATCCAGCGCCGGCTGAGACCCCCCAGTCCCAGGAGCCGGCGCTAATAAAGCGGGCGCCGAGCAGCGGCCAAGCCCGCCGGCTGCAGCCAGCGGCGGGGGAGCGGCCGGTGCGCTCACGTGGCGGGGTCACGCCGGCCGGCTGAGCGCGAACAAAGGGCCTCTGTGTGCGGGGCCGCGGGGCCCGGCCGCCTGCCCGGCCCTGCCAGCCCTGCCTGCCCGCTTCGGCAGCCCCGCACCAGCGCTCGGCCTCCCGCGTGGCACCGCCGGCCGGCGACGCGCGGCGAGGGCTCGGCAGCAGGAGCGCCGCGGGCCGGTGACAGCCCCAGGCCATCGATGCCCCGTGGCTGCGGCACAGGACGGCGCCGGGACGGGCCCCTCCGGCTGTGCCCCGGGCCAGGGCATCCCCTGAGCAGGGAGGAGCGTGGGGCGGCGGTACTTACTCTTCATCTGCCTGAGCGCCTTTCCTCCTAGGGAGAGAAGCAGAGAGGCGGCGCAGGGCGCGCGGCAGAGGAAGGATTTGGCCACCGCGAGACAAGAGAGAAGAGAAGCGGCCAGCAGTGAGAGCAGGCAGGGGCGAGCGGGCGTGGGGGCCCCCGCGCCGACACCGGAGGAGAGAAGGACAGAAAGGCTGTCAGGAGCCGCGCGGCCGAAGTGCCGCGGGAGGAGACGAGCCAAGGCGGTCAATGCCACAGTGCAGCCAATGGGACAGTGCCCAGGATCACTCCCTGTGCCCACCCGGAACCCTGCCACTTACTTCCCGTAGACGAGGAGGAGCGGCGGGGCCCGGCGGGAGTCTCGGCGAGTGGGGGCGGCGGTGGGGGCGTCGGGCAGGAGGTGTCGGGCAGTGGTGGGGGTGGAGGCGGGGGCGGCAGCTCGGCACCAGGCTTGCTCTCCCCGTTGCTCATGGTGTCCGCCGAGATGGGTGATGCCTGGAAGAGAGCATGGGCATTGCGTTGCTCGGTGCTGGTGCCACTGAGCTGTGCACAGGCTGGCGGCACGGGTCTCACCTCCTCGGTGTGCGCCATTCTCTGGGGGCCTGGCTGCTCGGCCACAACGTGCCCCAGGTGCTTGTAGTAGTCACCGGTGCTCGGCTGCTTGCCGAAATTCCTTGACCGCCTGCTGGAGTCGGCCCGGCGCAGGCCCTCGGGACTGCTGTCACGCGATGCCAGCTGCAAGGGGAGCCCACCTCAGCACCGCCGTGCCCGGCTATGACCGTGGCGCAGGGCCGTGGTGGAGTAGGACCGTGCCGGCGGTTTGCCTTGGGGCAGATGCAGAGCTAGGAGGGACAACAGGTGCATGCCCTGGGGTCTGTTGGGCAAACGGGGCTGCGTGCCACGGTGGCAGCGTGCGGCATCAGTGCCTGGCACTGTGACCCCATAGCCTGTGCCCAGGATCCTGGCCAAGCCTCCCCCGGGATAACCCCCTGGGAACAGGAGTGCCGAGCCCCAGCCCCGCGCGGGATAAGCTTCCGGTAATCCGCGGGGCTGGGGCCCGGTTCCAAACCTCCCTCTGAACAGGGCTCTCAGGCAGCGCAGCCTCAGCTCACCCCGGCGCATTCCACAGCGGCTTTGCGAGTTGTGCTGCCGAGTGCCGCGCTGCAGGGGGCTGTGCCTGCTCCCTGGGTTTGGGGTGCCACCGCGGCACAGCCCTGCTCCCCTTGCTGGGGGCCCCGCTATTTGCATTTCCCCATATGCCACCTCCACCCATGGCATTTTCACGGTGAGCCCAGGTGCTCGCCGTCGCCGCCAGCCCCAGCTAAGTCAACAAACGTCAGCTCGGTGCTTCCTGCTCCGGCTGCCATGGGAGTTGTGCCAAGCCTGGCTCCCGCTCCGGCAGTCCCAGCCCCTATCTGGCGCTAGGATCCGCGCTGCTGAGCCCCATTTCATGCGGCACCCACACCACTGTGGCACTGCTCTGCCACACGCCCACACCTCCCCAGGAAAGCCCATTACTCCGATAAGCACTAAAGAGCCAAGGCCGTGCTCAACGAGCACTCTGGGGTCCTGAGCCCACCACATGCCTGGCACACACTGATCTGCTGAGACCGCCCCCCCCCCCCCCAATATGCCCCGTTCCCCAGGGCTCTGGGCTCTGCCAGCGCCCTGACCATGGCCAGAATCCTGTCCCCGGTGGGGTGGTGAGAGCCATGGTAGGGGGTCAGGGTGCCCCAAACCTACTGCATCCTTATGCCTCCCCAGCCCGCCATGGGGGGCTGCACCCCTCTTACCTGTGCACGCCTGGCTGAGCCCTCTCAGCTCCTGGCAGTGCTGGCTGTGCCACCTGACACCTGTGGTGCGGGCGACACCGGAGCCGGCCGCTCGGGTTACTGCCTGCGCAGCTGCCCACGCCCAGCTCGGCTTGGTGCCGGTGGCGTCGCCCGGGCCACATGGGCGCGGCTGCCATGGCATGGTGCTGCCGGGTGCTCCAGCTGGTGCAGCAGTGGAGTGGGCCCACTCAGTGCCATGGAGCCACCAGAGCATCACTGACCCCAGCTTGCTGCATCCTCGTTGTTGGTTGAGCCCCAGCCCCCCCAGCCAGCGTTGCAGGCATGTGGCCTCCAGCTGGGACTGTCCCCTCCCAGTGCAGGCAACAACTCCTCAAAGGGGATGGGTGCCCCGTGGCACGTCCCTCCCGCGTGGTATGTCCCTTGAGCTGTGCATGGGGATTGGTGCAGGGGACACGGTGCATGGGGCCGTACCTCTCGGCGCAGCGCCTGGCTCTCCACGTGTCGCAGGTTGTTCTTGGCCCGTACGTAGATGTCAGCGGTGTGGGGGGCACTGGGGGGCGCAGGTGCAGGGTAGCCGGGGGGTGGCGGAGGTGGCCGGGTGGTGGGGGGTGGGGGTGGTGGTGGGGGGAAGGCAGGGGGTGGTGGTGGCGGGGGGCCCTCGCCTGCTGGGCCCCTGCCCCGTGGCTGCATCTCGGGGTCCAGCATGTCCATGTACGCCTGCATGTCCGCCAGCGCCGGCTCAGGCACCCCTGCGCAGGGCAGGGGGTCAGGGGGGGCTGGACCCGCACCCCCCGCCCCGCGCCCCCTGGCCCCACACTCACGGGCGGTGGGGGCCCCTGGGGGGCCGCCCCTCTTCTCCCCGGTGCTGCACTGGCTGGAGTGGCAGGAGTCGTAGTTGGAGAGGGTGCTGGCAGGGGAGCCCACCTCGAAGCGTGCCAGGGGCACTGACGCCGTGGTGTTGGGCGATGACATGCCCGAGTCGGGCTGTCGGCATTCCCCATCCACCGAGGGGTCTCGTGACAGCACGCGGTGCTCCACGCTCTGCTGGCACAGCCATGGGGTCAGGCAGCAGGGCAGGGGTGGCAAGGCCCTGCGTGCTCCCTGTGTGCTCCCCATGAGCTCATCCCCGGGCACTGCCGTACCATGTTCTCCACGGTGCGCAGGTACTGGGCGCAGTGGCTGTGGCCATTGTAGTCAGCGAGGTCGGCTGCCGTGTAGCCATCCTGGTCACGGATGCTGAGGTCGGCACCGTTCACCACCAGGATCTGGCAGCACTGGGGAGAGTGGGGGTGCATGGCAGGGCTGGAGGGAAGCCCCCCTCACCGCCCTGACACCCTGTCGGCCACCAGCACCCACCTCCAGCTCGCCATTCTCGGCGGCATCATGTAGCGGTGTGCCGCCCCAGCTGTCGGCAGTGATCTCCCCGCCGTGCAGCAGCAGCCAGCTCAGCACCTTGGCATGGCCGCGGCTGGCCGCGAAGTGCATGGCTGTGGCCCCCTCGGCGTCCCGCTCCGACAGGCTCACCGTCGTGAAGCTCATCTGTGTGGGCAGGCGGGCTGAGCACTGAGGCTGTGTGCCCCGTGCTGTGCCACTGCACTGTGCCACCGCGCCGTGCCATGCTGTGCCTGCACAGCGCTTACCAGCCATACGATGACAGTGTTGTGGCCCATCTGGGCGGCGGCGTGCAGTGGGGTCATGCCGTCATAAGCACGCGCGTGGGGGTCAGCCCCACAGTCCTGCACCAGGTACTGGATGATCTCCAGGTGGCCCTCCTGGCAGGCGAGGTACAGCGGGGTGGCCCCCGTCTTGGTCTGGGCACTCAGCGTACTGCAAGCAGGGCACAGCGCCTGTCACCCGTGGCCACTGCTACTGCCAGCACTGGGACAGGGGGCAGGCAGGATATAGGGACATGGGGACTTGTGGGACACAAGGAACATGGGGAGGTGCAGGGGACACAGCTGCAGGCAGTACCACGGCTGGGAGCTGTCCACCCCATGGCTTCCCATAGGTCCCCGTGGGGCGGCAGTGGTTGCAGCTGCAGCGGGAGGTCACTAAGTTAATCAGCCTGCTTAGGCTAAGCTCCTTCCTCCGGCTGTTTTTGGACACTGCAATTTAGTCGTATTTTAAAGTAAGCTGCTTACACAGCACCAGACGTGGAGCCGGTGTGGAAAGGCCAACCTTCACCATGGCGCTCCCTGGCCCAGCTGCTGGGTATCAGTGTCCCCTCGCTGCCCCAAAAGGCCTTGGCATCCTTGTGTCTCTCGTCCTGAATCGTGCATCCCAAATTGTGCAACCCAAATCCCAAATCCCATATCTTTTACCCCACATCCTCCACAGACCCATATTCTGCATCCCTCATCCTGCATCCTGCCTCCCCACCCCACAGGAAGCTGTTTTATTAAGTGCTCCATAAAAAAACCTGTTGAATATTTAAAAAAGGAAGAGCAATAAATACTCTGCTCTGTTATCGCAATGATCGCAGGCCCTTAATAATTGATCCCTGTAACTGTGAGACAGGTTGTGGCCAGAGCTCCCTTCCTGCTGTGCCTGGCGTGCCGTGCCACAGAGTGCCTGCCCCGCGGTTCAGCAGTGCCAGGCTGGCACAGCACTGGATGCTCCTCGAACAGGGGCTGGGGATGGGGCTTGGGGTGCAGGGGACAGCAGGAGCACAGGCACAGGGTCAGTCGCTGATTCCCATTTCCCAGTAATTGGGAAGGGGTTAAGCCACTTGGGCAGCACCAGTAAACTGCTTTGCCAGATGGCTGAGACCCCTCGCTGGGCCACCGGCTGCCGGGGGCCCCGCGGGCCCGTGCGAAGGTGGGCTGGGAGCGCCAGCATCCCGCAGCGGCACCAGGGATTGGATTTCGCAGCTGTAACAGAGCCTCCGGGCAGGCGCGGGGCTGGGAACAGGGCCAGCCCTAAATAATTCAGGGGGAAGGCGGTGACAGCAGCGGAGCAACCCCGGCAAGCAGCGTGAAAGGCAATGAGAGCGCCGTGCCACACCTGGGCTGACACAGTGGGCATCGAGCAGGAGTAGTGACTGGTTTGGGGCTGGGCTCGGGCTCCAGGGGTTAATCCCAGAGGTGTTCAGGGCTAAGATGGCACACCTGGGGCAAGGAGATAAAGAACTGGGGCTGGGACAGCTGTGGCCAGTGAGTGCCATGGGATGCAGGGATCCTGCAACGAGCTCTGTGGCCCTGCCTGGGGGAAAGGATGAAGGGGTCTGGGGTTGTGGCACCCAGAGACAGAGGGGTGCCGAGCCCCGGTTCACGTCCCGTTTCCTCAGAAGTCCCTGGATGTGGGAGAGCTGTGCAACCCCTCTCATCCACAGCCCTGGAGCCTTCCAGGGACAGTGTAGAGCAACAGCGCATCCCCCCGGCTTTGCTTTGGCCGGGTCTGTGGGTTATTTCTAGTGGCCTCTGCCCACCACGGGAAATCGGCTTAGGGGCCACCTAATCGCCTGCTGCAGCCTCGTGGCTAGGTCCGGCATCGCGGGCCCTGTGGGCTGCTATGCCCCGTAACCCGGGAGCCAGTCTGGCCCAGGTACCGCTCAGGAGGCAAAGCGAGGATGCTGCCGCGCCGGAACCGTCTGAGAGAGGCTGCCATGTCCAGCAATGCCCACGGACCTGGGCAAACGGAAAGGTCGTCTCCGGCGCGGGGAGCAGCCTCTCCTCGGCGGTCAGCCTAATCCATTTACATAACAGCGGGCGGACAAAGGCGGCTGTGTTATCGCCCCGCGCCAGGAGCCGACTCAGCGGCCAGTGACAATATTTCTGCCAACGCTCGCCCCTCTCTTCCTTGCCCTTTCTTTCTGGGCCATAAAGAAGGCGCAGCTGGCTGCCCAGCCTGATAACGTGGCTGCGTTGCCCTTGGAGCTGGGGGATCAGGGTGGCTGCAGCATTCGTCCCCAGCGCTGGCACCTTGCCCAGTGGCTGGAGGGAGGGTTAGGGCCACAGCAGGCACCCTGTTCTCCTACTAGCCCCTCTCCTGCTGGTGGATGCCACGCTTCCAGCAGACCCTGTCTCGCTGCCAGCAGTGGGGGCCGTTACCTGGGGCAGTGTCCCAAGAGGAGTCGTAGGGAAGGGAAATCCCCTTTGACCGCAGCGTAGTGGACAGGCAGTGCTCCCGTGTTGGTGGCCGCCGTGGGGTCGCTGCCTCCAAAGCGGAGGAGCCAGTCGATCACCTCATGGTGACCGAAGCGGGCTGCCAGGTGTAGGATGGTGGCACCAGAGTTGTCTGTGTCCTGCAGGAGGAAGTGGGACGGCTGTCAGTACCAGGGACCAAGCCCTTCCGGCAAGGGGGCTGGGGACCGCAGGCAGCCGTGGGGCATCCCCCAGCCCGGAGCTGGTTCCGGGCGGTGGGATGGCCAGGATGGAGTTCCTGTCCGTACTGAGCGGGGCTGGAGCAGGAGCACAGGGCATTGGAGGGACCATGGGACCAGCGTGTCTGCCCTCCGTCAGGGCCTGCGTCCGCACAGTGAGTGCAGCACAATGCCCTCCTTGTTCTACCGGCCGCGGAACCCCTAACCGCAGGGACTCGCCGCCGAGCCCCGCTGCGCCGCCGGCCCGTCCGCCCTCGACGCTCGGTGGGGCGCGGGTAGGGCTGGCCCCTGGCCAGGAGGTCGCTGATGCATTGACCCCTTACTTCCCGATTAATCCCCGCTTCCAGCCCGGCCGCCGCCTCCTCTTCCTTCGGCCGTCACATGTCTTTAACCCTCGGCCGGCCCCGGGGCAAGCCGCTTACCGCCCCGGTCCCGCCGTTGTGTAACCCCGGGAGGGGGCGGCAGCCCCGGGGAATATGTGCTGCCCTGGCGGCTGAACCCCTCCGGGATGCCGGGGACTCGCCGGGTCCGTCAGATGCCGCCCGCTAGGCACAGTGGAGCCCTGCCCGTGCCGGCTGGGACGGACCCCGGCTCGCCATCGGCAGAGTTGGGAGCACCACGCGTGACCGTCTCCCCGCGGCCACAGCCGCCCACACGGGACCGCGGAACGCCTCCCCGGCCTCCCGCACCACCGAGAGCCCCTCCGCCGTCCCCCGCGACCCCGCTCGCACCTGCACGCCGCAGCCCCCCTGCGTGAGCAGCCACTGGAGACAGGCGAGGTTGCCGGTGGCGGCGGCGTCGTGGGCCGGCGTGGCCCCGTTCCGCGCCCGCGCGTCCCCCCGGAGGGCGGCCTCGGCCGCCAGGTACCGGAGGCAGGCGAGGCGGCCGGCGCGGGCGGCGTGGTGCGCGGGGGACGCGCCCAGGGCGTCCCGCAGCCCCGGCCGCAGTAGCCCGGCCGCCCGCAGCCCCCGCAGCGCCTCCACGTCGCCCTGTCGCGCCGCCAGCAGCACACGCTCCAGCGCCATCCTGGCCCCGGCCCCGGCCCCAGCGGCCCCGGCGGCGGCCCCGGCGGCCCCGGCCGCCGCTTGGCACTGCGCGGCGCTCCCGCCCCGCCGCCCCCCGGCCCCGCCGGCTCCTCCTCTCCCGCCCCCGGGGCCGCCCCTCCGCCCGCCCCGCCCGACGGCGCGGCGCGGCGATTGCCCGCTGCTCGGGACCCCCGCACCGCTCCCCCCGGCCTCAGCTGGGCAGCCGCACTTTGCCGAGTGACGGCCGGGACCGAGATCGGGACCGGTGAAAGTCCGGGGAGACCCCAAAGCGGACCGTGCCCGGCTGCCGGCGCCGCTGTCCGTAGCCTTGAGCAGCGGATCCACGGGTGTCCCCGCCCGCCGCCCGCCCACGCGAAAGGCGCGGCAAAGATGGGCTCCTCCGGCAGCCCCGACGTGCGCTGCCGGTCCTGGCAGGGCAGGAAGAACGGGGGTCGCTGGGGGGGCAGCTGCCCCGTCTCAGCCGGCCGCGGGGTGTCGGCGTCACGGGAACCGACGGCGGGCCCGTGGGCAGCGCGGGCAGCGGCGACCGCTACCGCGGGCACGGGGACATGCAGCGGGCGGCGTGGGAGAGAAGGAGGGGACCCCCCCGCCGTCAGGACCGCGGTCAGCGGCGGTGCCTCTCGATCAGCACCGAGGACAGCGACAAGGCCGCCCTGCCCGCCTCCTTCCCTGCCTGGCCCCCGCCCTCCCGGCCCAGTCCTCCCGCCCTGCCCCGCCGGCGGCTCATAAGGCCGGTAGCGGCCCGGAGCGCGGGAGCACCATGTCCCCGCCGGGCGTGGCGCGGCAGGCGGCCCGGCTCCTGCGCTTCCCGGCTGCCTCTGCCGAGCCCTGCAAGGTGAGAGCTTCGGCATTCCCGGCTTCCCGCGCCCCCGGGCCGCTCCGTCTGCCCGCCGACCCTCCGGCCCCTCCTTCACGGAGACGCGCCGCCTCCCTCGCACCAACGAGAGCCGAGAGCTCGCGGTCGGCGCGGCCGTGAGTGCCGCGGCTCCCGGCACCCCCGTGTCCCCTGGGCCCGCATCCTGGACCTCCTCCGGACCCTGAGTGCGTTCCACTGCGAGCTGTCACTGCCTGCTCGGGACTGTCGCCACCACCCGACCCAAAATCCCTGGGTGATCGGGGGAGTTGTATCCCAACCGGAGAGAACCGACGGCGCCGGGAGCGCGGGCAGGGGGGGAGTGCTGCCCATGCCGGCCCGAAGACCCTGGCTGCCACGAGTCCCCGCGCTGACAGGGCACTCCCGAGACGGGCCCCGGTCCCGGTGGGATCACACGGCCCCGCGGGCAGCACCGGAGCCGCCCCCCTGCCCCGGCTCCCCGCGGCCCCGGCGCTCCGCCCCGCGGGGGCGCGGCGCGTGCTGCCCGCCAATGGCGGGGCGTGCCCGGGGCGCGGCGGGCGCGGCCGGGGCGCGGCGGGGCGTGGCCAGAGGCGGCGGTGCCGCAGCGCCGCTGCGGGCGGGGCGCCGGTGCCGCCATGTCGGAGCCGGGGGCCGCGGGCCCGAGCCCGGCCGCCATCCAGGTGTCCAGGTACGGCCCCGTCGCGGCCGGGGGCCCGGGACAGGGCTGGGCAGGGAGGCGGGCGCGCTGGGGGCCGCGGGCGGGTGCCGGTCTCCAGCCGAAATGCTGCCCGCCCTGCTGCCGGCATCGGCGGCACCGCCCGCCTTGGTCACGCTGCCAGTGACACCGGCCACGGGCAGAGCGCAGGAGCGCCGCGCCCGTGCTCCGTGCTGCGGGGGCTGCGAGCGGGCAGGGCAGGCGCGGTTCTCCCGCCTGTGTCCCCGCGGCTCCCGGGCACGGTCACCCTGAAACAGCAGCTCGTGTCCGGGCCGGCGCGCAGCCGCTGCCTCAGCGCCCCCCCGGGCCGTTACTCGCCGTTGGCAGAAGGCGCGGCCGCTGCCGGGAGGCCGCGTGGAGCGGCGGCACGTGCCCGGTTCGCTCTGTGCCGCAGCGGGGCCCGGCGGGGTGCGGCCCCAGTGAGCCGCCGGCTGCCCCGGCACAGGCGCCCTGCTTCCTTCCGCTCCCAGCGGTAATTCGGAGCAGTTTCCATCGCCGCTCACAGGAAGCCGCGTGCGAGCAGCGATGGCCCGGCAGCTCAGCCGGTGGGCGATGCGCTGCCTCCGAGCAGCCGCACCGGGACCGGGCTGGGGGCGCGGCCAGTGTTGTGAGCTCTCATGTGCCTCCTTCGGCAGGATTATGCGCCCAGACGATGCCAACATCGCGGGGAATGTCCACGGGGGAACCATCCTGAAGATGATCGAGGAGGCAGGAGCCATTATCAGCACCCGCCACTGCAACTCCCAGGCCGGGGTGAGTAGGTGCCAGAGTGCCTGCCAGCCTTAACCCCCTGCCTCATCTCAGGGGCAGCAGGAGTCCCACACTGGGAGTGTTTGCTCCTGCATGCAAACCACTGGTGTCTCTGGCTGCAGCTGGGGCACGGTCCCAGTAGCTAGAAGCATTCTGCTGAAATTGTGGTTTACCAGCAGAAACATTATTACTCATTATTGCTGTAAATGTTTTAACTCCCGAGAAAGGTGAGTCGGGGCAACCCCAGTGTTGGTTACAGATGGGGGAGGAAGCGTGGCCAGTGGCTGATAAGGTGGCAGTTGAAGAATCGGAGCTGCACATGGCATGGCCGGTTTGGCTGGTCTCAGGGAGCCGCCAGCTGTGCTCCTGCGTGGCGTGGCTGTGATCACTGCTTTGGCTGTCTCACCCTCCCCAGGAGCCCTCTGTGGCTGCACTGGCACGGGTGGAGCGGACGGACTTCCTCTCGCCCATGTGCATTGGCGAGGTGGCCAACGTCAGTGCTGAGATCACCTACACCTCCCGGCACTCTGTGGAGGTTCAGGTCAACGTCATGTCTGAAAACATTTTAACAGGTGGGTGGCTGCTGGTGGCTGTGTTCCAAAACTCCGGGAAAATGGTGTTAAGCTGAGAGCTCGCAGCGGTGACCCCATCCTCTGCTCCGTCACCAGCAGCATTCAGCAGAGAGGAGAACTAGCGTGTTTATTGACAGGGCTGGGGGTGCAGGGAGGGCTGGTGCTGGGGAGCTAGGCCAGGCAGGCTCCCTGTGGTTTATGGCTCCACTGTGGTGAAGAGCAGCAAAATCTGCTGGTAGCTCTTCCTGCCTGGTTTGCTGCCTGTGGCTTTCTTTGGCCTGAAAAAGTCCCTTTTCCTGCTGTTGCTGTGACAACCAGTTCCGCTTGCTGGAACACCTTCCCAAAAGCGCGTTATCACATCCGCTGCTAGCTAAAGCCTGGCAGGAGCCAGCAGGGCAAGGGGCCACAAATGCCAGTGGCCTTGTTGGTGTGTGCCCAACCCCAGGCTGGTGGCAGGTACAGCACTGCTGGCCTTTGCAACATCACCTGCTGCCCCCTTCTCCTCTAGGGGCAAAGAAGGTGACGAACAAGGCGACACTGTGGTATGTGCCACTGTCCCTGAAGAATGTGAATAAGGTCCTTGAGGTTCCCCCCATCCAGGTAGGACAGCTCGCTTGGGTCCCTCAAACTGGAACTTGTCCTCTGGGGAATGGCACTAACCTGGCCCTGCTGGCACTCCCAGCTATGCCAGTGGCTTTGCCAGCCCTTTTCTTACCAGCCTTCTGTTCCAGTATGCAAGAAAGGAGCAGGAGGACGAGGGGAAGAAGCGTTATGAGGAGCAAAAGTTGGATCGGCTGGAAACTAAGCAGAGAAATGGTGACGTGATCTTACCTGTCATCAACCCAGGTAACATGGGCAGTGTGTAGCCAGTGCAAATTGCCCAGCAGTACTGGGAGGCCATAATGGTCCCCAGGGCAACTCCAGCCATCCCCAGGGCCCTGTAGCTGCAAGTGTGCATTCTGAAACACCACACGGGGATGGGGATGGGATTTTGGGGCCAGTGTGTGAGTGGAGGGGGAGCTGAGTGATGCCCTGCAGGGGCTGGTGGATGAGATCCCCTCTCCAAAACTCTGTTCCTGTATCACTCCTCACATTGCTTGTGTGCAGGTAGAGCTGATTTTGCTCAGCAAGGGTTAAAGGCAAGTGCTGGGCAAGAGTGGCCTCTAGGCCTGGCTGGGGTCTTCAGGCAAAGGTGGAGAGATGGCATGTGGGGAATGTTGGGGGAGGTGATGGGGGATGAAAGTTGCTCAAATGTTTTTTTCCCCTCTGTCCTCCCTGCTTACAGACAGGCAGACAAAAGGTAAGGCTTGGCAGGCACTGCTGCATGGGTGGTCACCCTGAGTGGGACTTAGCTGCTTTTCCCTCCTCTGAGCTTCTTTAACACCTCTCTTTAGATAGAAAACACAGCCACTTCTGAGAGAGGATTTCCTCTGCTGGGAATTTGGGGGTGTGACTTCTGTCACCTGGAGGTTGTGGTGGGACACAGGTCACCATCGTGTGCCAGGGTTGAGGGGCATGGGGGTGAAGGTCTTCCCACCAAGGGGAAAACAGGGCTCTGTGCAGCAGGGTCTGGGAGGTTCAGCTGAGGGGGGAAGCAGACAGCCGTGTGACCCAGTTCACTCCTGTTTGCTTTCATGCTCTTTGAAAGCTTGAAAAGAAAGAAATGAGCTGAGCTAGAATAAAGTGGATGGGTGGGGATTAGAGGGAGGCAGCAGCCCATCAGGTGGTGAACAGTCTCTGTTCTTGGAACTTCTCCAGCCTGGTTTAACCACTGGTTTCAAAATAGTTCAGCTTTGCACAAGCCAGCTCCATATTTTCTTCCTTTGGACAACTTTAGACGGGGGTATACAGTGGTGTATGGGTGCCAGCTGAGCAGCTCTCACCTTGCTTTGCTCTCTAACCAGAGCCACACACTGTTGGCTACAGCCAGTCCAGCCTGATCCACCTGGTGGGCCCATCGGACTGCACGCTGCTGGGCTTTGTGCACGGAGGTGAGTGAGCACTGCCCTGCGCAGCATCTGGGTGGCAGGTCCAGGTGGCTTTTGCATGGAGCAAAGTGTGCTTGGAGAGTGACTCAGTGTTTTTGGTGGGCTCTGCCTCTGGAGGAACACAGGCCCCTTTGCCTTGACTGTCAGGGCCAGAGTTGCTTCAGCTAAGATAAAAGCTTCGTCTTTTTCTGTGCCCCAAAAACGCATGTACTCGAACTGTAAATCCTACAGTTTTGTTGTCACCTCTGAGATTGCAAATCCCGGAGTACAAACACCCAGCGTGTGGCTGCAATTAGCTTCAGTAGTTTCCTCTTGGCTGGCAGCGCCCATCACCTGCAGGACTGGCACGTGTGGTGTAAGCCTAGGGAGAGGTGTGTTTTCTGAGGGCTGGGATAACACACACCTAACTATGTCCATAAAAAAACAAACCTGTTTGGAGGTTTTTGGGACTGTTATGATCCAGTTTTAAGGTTCTTAGAAATGCTTCTGCCCGAATTAAGGTGCAAATGAGACCATATGCCAGTGGCAATAGTAAGGGTTTTATTTGATGGTAAATATGAGAGAGAGAGAGAGAGAAGGAAAGAAAGAAGTAGGAAATAGGTGGGGGGGACAGAAAGAGTGACAGGGACAGAATAAGGAAAATATCACTACTCTGTGGATCCCAATGATGTTAGTTGATCCTCTCCAGCTGGTCATCTTGGTGGTGAAGGTTCCCCCAGAAAGCACAGAGTCCGATGGGTATCTATGCTCAGGCTAGGTGGGTATGTCTGGGTATCCCCCTGGGGGAGGGGGGGCAGTCTCTCACAGCAGACTCTGGGTCTTGTTGCATCCTGTGTCCTGCATCCTGCAGTCCTGTGGGGCCAAGCCTCTCACGTGAAAGTCCCGTGGATGTGGCCTGTGGGGTTGGGGGTTCCACAGCTGGGCCAGTTTGTATAATCGGAGGATGGGTGTTTATTGCGTCTCACCAGAGGTTACACCATGCACCCAAAAACCTCCTCCTGCCCCCTCATTTGGTGGGAGTCTGTGAAAACCTGGCTTCTGTGAGCTGTGCTCTCCCCCCTCCACCCCAAATTCAGCTAGAGGCTTTGGCCTATTTTGGATGCATACCTTTCCCTCAGTCTGAGATGACTGAACAATGCGTTTATCTAATGAGCAGTTCGACTTACAGTACAAAGTTCTTCAAGAAGGTTTCTGTGGCTGCAGCTTCTTTAAAACTTTATATCAATGTTTGAGGCATGAACTATTTCAGTCTCTGACAGGGACTGATCTTGCCTTGCAAGGGTGAGGTTTGCTCAGAGAAATTCGGGAGAGACAGAGCTGACCGAAATCTTAATCACAGGTCTGTGAGGATGTTGCCCTGGGACTGACAGGAATCCTTGTGCTGGTACGGGGTTTTCCTGAAGTTGGGACTCAGTCTCCGGTCCAACTCCTCAGCGTAGCTTTGGCCATGCTAAGGCCTTACTGACTTTTGTCTGGTTTTCCCCAAATCCCACTGACTTCCCTGAGACAGGACCCTCTGCTTCCCCTCACAGGTGTCACCATGAAGCTCATGGATGAGGTTGCTGGGATCGTGGCTGCCCGCCACTGCAAGACCAACATTGTCACTGCCTCGGTGGATGCCATCAACTTCCATGAGAAGATCAAAAAAGGTACCAAGGGTGGTGGCAGGCACAATGATCTCCTGTGTTGCCACACCCTAGCTCCCGTGGGTGTGTGCTCAGGACATGCTGGCAGAGAAATTTAGTCCCTGTTTGATTTGTCCCGTGCTCTGCTTAGACACGGCTTAAGCATAAAACATGCAGGACCCCTTGTTCCCTTCACCAGCCCCTCTCTGCTTCACAGGCTGCGTCATCACTGTCTCAGGACGCATGACATTCACAAGCAATAAATCCATGGAAATAGAAGTCTTTGTGGATGCTGACCCCTTTGTGGATGAGCCTCGGGAGCGGTACCGTGCCGTCAGCGCCTTCTTCACCTATGTGTCCCTGAGCAAGGAGGGGAAGCCCTTGCCTGTCCCGCAGCTGCTGGTAAGAGCTTTTCTCTCTGGACTGGAGCCAGCAGGGCCATCATCTCTCCAGCTCCTCCCGGGGCAGAGCCCAGCTGGCCTTTTTGTCCAAGAAATCCTCTTCCCTTGAATTACTCAGCAGAAAAATATGAGCACAAATGAGACTTTCCAGGGCAGGCTGCAGGAGTTTGTTTGCTTTTGTTGTTGTTTTGGTTTTGTTTGTTTTGGTTTTATTTTTTATTTCTTTTGAAAATTGCTGATGGGGAGGTTGGGGATTTTCTCCTTTCTCATGGTTGAGGACTGGCTGTGCGTGGGCCCTGCACCTGGGGACCCTGAGTGGCATTGGAGGCCCCCACATCCCTAATTGCTGCTCTCTGGGGTTTCTCTATTCCAGCCTCCTGCCTATTTTAGCTCCCCTAATCCTGGCAGGGCTTTGCTGATGTGGCGCTCCTGACTGGGGCTGTTTGTTGGTTAATACTTGATGTGGCACAGGTCTCCTACTCGATGCAGGAGCACACTGGCAGTCATGTTGTGTATTTGACGAGGGCAGCTTTTCCCTCACATTTCTGTGAGGGGAGGTGCGTTTCCCTCCTGCATACACTTGCAGCACACTGATGCCGCGGCTTTGCATTTGTTCTGTGGCCTCAGACGGAGACAGAGGATGAGAAGCGTCGCTTTGAGGAAGGGAAAGGCAGGTACCTGCAGACCAAAGCCAAGCGGCAGGCGCAGATGCAGCAGGCTGCCCAGCAGTGACCTGTCCAGCACCCTCGCCACCAGCGCCCGCCAAACATCCAGGTTGTTCCCATTCGTTTTGTGTTCAGTCCGCGCCAGCCCCATGCCTCCGCCCGCCCCAGCCTGCTGCCGGCGTCGCTGCTTTGCTGCTGATGGGCTCAGCACCATAGACCTTGTGCTTCAGGTGGCTGAAGCTCCCTGAAAGCCCCCAGGAGTCTTCCCAGGCACTTGCCATCCGCCTCCAGAGCTGTTACCACCGTTTGATCCCGTTGGTGATGCTCCTGCCTGTGTCAGAGCCAGGACGGAGGCGCGTTGTGGCTTGAGGGGCGTGTGAGGCCGCGAGTCTTTGTGCTGCTGTGTGCGACTCGCTGGTTTGTCCTACCATGCACACCAAAGCTTTTGTACGTGTCGTGCCGCGCCAGGGCCGCACTGAATGTCTGTGACATCTCTAGGTAGTTCTCTGTGCACATCTAAGTTATTTAAGGAATCCTGTGGCATAAATAAAGTCTGTTTCATTGACTGGAATGAAAGGCTGACACCTTTATTTCAAACAATTGTGCTTTTCCTCCCTCCCCCGGATCTGCCCGTGCCCCCCAAGTGGCGCCGTAGTAAACAAAACACTACCTGACAGGAGGTTGTAGTGAGGTGGGGGCTGGTCTCTTCTGCCCTGCCTGCAGTGAGAGGAAAGGGTTAATGGCCTTAGGCTGAGAGAATGGACATTCAGGACAGATAATAGAAAATGTTTTCCCTGTTCGGGTGCTTAGGCAGCAGGAAGGCGGTGGAGTCACCATGCCTGGAGCTCTGCAGGAGCGTCTGCACCTGCCGCCGGGTGCTGTGGTTCGGGGGTTACAGTGGCGGTGTGGGCGGGCGGTGGGACAGGGTGGTCGCACAGGTCGCCAGCCCCGAGGGCTCCGTGACCGAGCCCAGAGCGGCCCCGGAGCCGCGGCCCGAGCCGGCCCCACAGCCCAGCGGCGGCCGCCGCGCAACTCCCGCGAGAACAGCGCCGCTCCCCTGCTGCCGCGGCTGCGCGGGGCGGGGCTCTCGCGAGAGCGGCGGGGCCGTTTCCCGGGCGACGCGGGCGGGGCGGGGCCGCCATGATGGCGGCGGCGGCGCGGAGGGGTCGGCTGGGCCGGGAGGGCCGCGCCAGCCTTTGCTCCTTCCTGCTCGGCGCCTCGGTGGCGGCCCTGCCGTTGCTGCTCGGCTCGTCCCCCTCCCTGCTGGCCGGTCCCGGCCTGCGCGGCCGCCTAGCTCTCGCCTTGCACGTGGCGGGCGTGAACGCGGCGCTGCTGCTCCTCTACCCGCGGCCGCTCTACAAGGTACGGGGGTGGCCCCGGCGGGCGGCGGGCTGAAATGCGGCTGTAGAGGACGGTCCCGGGCCCGGGGTGCGGCGGTCGGGATACCCCGGCGCCGGGGAGCGGCGGCGGCAGCGTGTTCTCCCCTCCCTGTGCTTGCAGATCGCCGTCCGGGCCTGTTTCCTGGGCTTCGCCTTCGGCTGCGGGCTGCTGCTGAGCGCCGGCCGCTCCGCCTGGCGCCACTTCGGATGGTAAGGGCAGGGCCGGGCCGGGCAGCCGGGCGGGCGCGGTGCCCCCGGCCCTACTAAACCTGCCCTCCTTTCCTCCCGCCGCAGGTACATGTGCTCCCTCTCCCTCTTTCACTACTCGGAGTATCTGGTGACAGCCATCAACAACCCGCGCAGCCTCTCGCTGGACTCCTTCCTACTCAACCACAGCTTCGAGTACAACCTGGCTGCCCTCTCCTCCTGGGTGGAGTTCACGCTGGAGAAGCTCTTCTTCCCAGGTCGGCCACCCTGTCCCTTCCTGTCTCTGCCCAGCTTCACGTGGCTTGCCTGGGGTCCATCTCTCTGGTAGCAAAGTGCAGGTGACCCTCAGCTTGCTGCCCCGTGACAGCCCTGCAGCAGCTTTGCCATGGTCATAATCCCTCTGTGCTCAAAGCCTCTCGGGTTGGATCTAGGGAGGGCAGGGGGGAGCCCCCCCTCACTCTGACATGCCACGCCAGGCTATCTTCAGCCCTTTCCTGCCTTGGTGGTACAGGAATGATGTGTCAGGTACATCTGGGTGTTGCCTTTTGACAGGAATAAAATCAAGTCATCAAAATCTGTTGCTGTTTGCCCGGTCTGGGGCAAACTGGCTGTGCTCTTCTGTTTATTCGTGGGAGAGGGAAGCTGTTCCCCTTTCTTGTTTTGTAGTGGCCTGAGCATGTCCTTGGCTGTCCTTTGTGTTGGCTTTGCTCAGCCCCTATAGCTGGGTCCTACGGGCTAATCCGTGCTTGCACCAGGCAGGGGCTGCTGGTTTTATCTGTTTGGTGCAGAATGGCGGCGCGTGGCTGCTGCCATCACACATTTCGCTTTGAGATGGGCAAAGCCCACCCACCCAGCAGCCCCCTGCACCCCCTCGAGACCTGTGCAAACCCGTTGTGCCCCTCCCTGTCCATGCAGAGCTGAAGCAGATCACCTGGCTGAGCACCGTGGGGCTGCTGATGGTAATCTTCGGGGACTGCCTGAGGAAGGCGGCCATGCTTACGGCCGGCTCCAACTTCAACCACATCGTTCAGAACGAGAAATCTGACACCCACACTTTGGTGACAAGTGGGGTATATGGGTGGTTCCGGCACCCGTCCTACGTGGGATGGTTTTACTGGAGTATTGGAACACAGGTACTGTATCCAACGTGCTCAGATACTTTTGTGTCAGGACCCCAGTCTTTGCTCTCAGTGCTGCCCATGCTGTGGTGGGGTGCAGACAGCACTCTGTGGCACAGGTGGCCTGGGCATGGATTCTGCTGCCTCCTACTGGCACACAGGAAATCAGGAACCCCTGAGCGTTCTGCCCCATGGGATCTTTGGGAAGATCCCGTTGCCTTAATTTTCTTTGTGCTGTAAGAATAGGTGGTGGAGACAGAGTTGGAGCCAGAATCTCCTCAGAAGCTTGGGGTGTGATTTGCTGCTGGTCTAAAGCTGGTGTTCAGAGTTTTCTGTATCCCTGTGGTCAAAATGCCTTTTATGAGTGATCAGACTCAACCTGGCTCCTGCCAAACACCAGTCCTGTGCTGGACGGCAAGGAAACTCCCTGACTAGAGGGTTAGCTCTGGCCAGCTGTGGCTGAGCTGTAGCTCAGTGCTGCTGTAGCTGTGTGTTCTTGCAGCTGGCTGGGGGTTGGCATTGGATTGTATTTCTCTGGAGAGAGTCCATAAGGGTGGCACATGGAGCTTTTGAGAGCTGGGTGGAGCCAGTGCTGCCTGTGCGCAGCTTACTTCATTCTGGGGAGAAACTAGTGCTAATGAAGTTTCACAGGGAGCATTGGGATCTTTTCTGTGTCAGTGTTACTGGAGGCGGACGAGCTGTGGGGCTGGGGCAGCCTTGGATTCTCAAGGGGACGCTCACCAGCAGCATCTGTTGCAGGTGTTGCTCTGCAATCCCATCTGTGTGGTGGGCTACGCACTGGCGTCCTGGCGCTTCTTCAGGGAGAGGATCGAGGAGGAAGAGATCACACTCATTCACTTCTTTGGAGAAGAGTACCTGGAGTACAAAAGGAAGGTGCCATCGGGTCTCCCTTTTATTAAAGGAGTCAAATTGGAACTGTAACGTGGGCGAAAACCAGACCGGCTGAGCAAACGCCCGGCTCCTGCTGCGCCCAGTGCCGGTGTGGTACTGGCATTGGGAGGTGCCTGTTGGTATTTCCCGGCCACCCAGGAGGAGCTGGTGGGAGGGCTGCGGCGTTGGGCAGCCTGCTGGGTCACTCACAGATCAGAAGCTTGTTCCTCCTCCTTGAGATCAGTCCTTCGTTGCACATTCAGGGATCTTCCAGATAACTTAGCCTGTAGCGACCCTAAAGAGAATGAATCCTACTGCCTGCAGCAGCTGAATTGTCTTGGAATGCCTCCGGAACTGATTCTACCAGAAAACGGCACTGCCCTCCTGGCCCTGGGTGGGGAAGGTGCTGGGCAGCAGATTGTTTCTGTTGCGTAATTCAGTTTTAAAGCTTTCTGACCTCGTGAGCCTGGTGACACGGCTTTAATCTCCTCAGGCCCAACTCCTTGAGCTGGAACTGGGGCGGCCGTGGGAGCAGCCTCTGGCTCTGCCTGCCCTCGAAGCGCCAGAGTACCTGCAGCATGACACCACTTGGCTCTCTCTAGGCCTTGGGGTCTGCAGGGAGGGTTCTGCTGCTCCCCTCGTGCTGCTGGATCCAAGCACCTCTGGGCCCGCTCCTCCTCCCTGGGATGCTGCTGCGGATGCAGTGTCACTGCTCCAGCTGCTGCCTTCCGCTGCCACCTCTGTTCCTTCTTCCTGCTTCCAAATCACGCTGCTTCCTATCCTGCCAGGCTGCCTCTGTCTTGCAGAGATCCCAAGATTTTGGGTTGTGAAAGAACCACAGCTGCCAGGCTTGCTAAGGGCTTTAGTCCCTGAGATCCTGCCCTGCTCTTTTGGGCAAAAGCTGTGATGTCAGGGCAAGTAGGAGATGCTTCTAGGGAAATCTCCAACCAGGAGAAGAGTTGGGCTAGCTAACGCTCTTTTATAGTGACCATTTGGAAATGGTTCCCACTGAGCTGTGTGGTATAACTTTGTTGTTATATACCAAAGAGGTTCACTGTTTTCTTGAGTTCTACATTATTCTTCCTTGCTGGAATGGAAATGAGTTGCTTGTCAGTTCATGCTTGGAGCTTGTGGTGTTCCATGGGGAAGGTGCTGCAGTACGGCTCAGGAAGGGGCACGTGGTGAGAATGGCTTGGGTTTGCGTTTAGGTTTTCTTTTTTTATAAAAAAAATCCATGAGAAAACATTGCCAACTTTTGTCTGGTTATTTGAAGGTCTCGTTCGGTACTGGTGGCATCATGGGGACTGGAATCCTTTATAATTCCTGGTGGGTTCTCAGAACACTCCAGCGCTGCATTGAGGCACGATTGTGACTCAGTGACTTGTGGGGCTGTGCAGCCACAGGGATGAGCCTGACCCTGACCCTAACCCTAAACCCGACCCTTTTTGTTTCTTCTTTCATCTGAATTGATGCAGAGTCCATCCTTCACTGGGTTTGCTTGATCACAGAGCATCTGCCTGATGCCCTTGGTGGTGACTTGTCCTTTGCTGAGCGGGGTTTTGGCTTGGGAGAAAAGAACAAAGGTGAAAACGCACTAGTCAGAGAGTGCTGATCTGTGCTGGGCACTCAGAGACTCCTGCTCGGGCTGTTGGTGTCTCAGGGAAGCTCAATCTGATGTTGCAGCCAGTGGTGCCTCGGGCAGGTTAATCTGTAACTAATTTTTTTGTAGGCAGTAATTCCTGCTGTGTCCTTGATCAAAGGAGCTTTGAAACAAGCAATTGTCACTTGAGTTTGATGTGCTAACAACAGAAACAAAGCCTCATTCCCAGATTGTTCTTCATAGTAAATGCACCTTGATCCTAATTTCACAAGTGCCAGTTCCAGCTGTGCAGGCTCAGTCCAAGCAGGATGTGTTGGCACTGAAAGAAAGGGGTAAGCTTCACCCTGAGCAAAACCTTGTGTGTCTCTTGGCGCTTTTGAGACCAGCAGCTTCTCTTAACCTTTCTTTTTCCCAAATCCTGTGACTAGAAGCTCTGTGAGGAGGCAGCAGTTTACTGGGTGTGGGGAAGGCGTGTGAAGCTTTAGGGAAAAACTGGAGTAATCTGTGAAACCCTGTCCTCTGTACTGCAGTGATTGGTGAGTTCTTAGCTAGCCTAGATGTGCAGGGAACCTCTGGAGCAGCTGTTCCTGGCACCCGGCCCACATTGCTGCGTTGCTGCCCGGCACTTCACAGGATCCTCCAACACCCGGCCACGTGCCCCTGGCTCTGCCCTGCACTGGGGGTTGTTACTTTTCCCCATCATTTGCAGTCATTGTGGTTTTAGGAGCAGCTGGGCACCCTGAGCCAGCAGATCCTTTTTGTCAGCACTGCAGAACCACGCAGACATGGACAACTGCATCTTTTTATTTCAATCTGACACATGCAAGGGAGAGCACAAAGGCAGTTTTTCAGAAGGAAGTCCACCTGAGGCCTTTGTATGTGCTGGAGACATGGCTGCCCGGGCTGTTTCCTGCCCTGGCTCATGGTACAGGGCGAGAGGAGCTGCTCAGTGACCGGGGCACAGCTCTGCCCAGTGGCTCTGCCACATGCCTGGCACTGGGCTCTATGGTGACGGCTCTTTTGGGGCAGCACTCTCTCCTCCACTCTTCTGCTGGCCCCTGCAGCAGTCTTTGTTTTTTGGGGAGGGGTCTCCAGGGGTGTCCCTGGGCATGAAGCCCTCCCTGGGGCTGGCTGAAGCCCCCTTGTTGCTGCCAGGCGAGGCATCCCTGGAGAAGGGAAGGGTCATTGTCTGTGAAAGGGCATGGGAGGAACTTGGCACTCAGGTGCTTGCTGTCACCTACCTTGGCACCATTTCATTGTCGTCACAGATCTTGAGCAGCATCTGGGCCTGTTCTTCTTTGGGCTCCTGGGGTTCCTGCAGCCTGTGGTGGGATGGATGTGAGCCATGAGCTACATCCCCCCTAGCCCTGAAAGCCCCTGCACCCCTCACCTTGGCTCCAGCCGCTCCTTCACTTTGGCGATGGAGCGGACGTAGGGTGCGATTTGCTTGGTGATGGTGCTCAGGCAGCTGTTCTCCTGCCGCAGCTGCAGCAAGTCGTGGAGCTGGGCTGGGGGCAGGAGGAGTGGGCTGGGGCACAGCCACCCTCACAGCGCGGGCACAGAGGGCACGGGGAGGGAGCGTGGGGTCACCAGTACCTTCATAGATCTCCTGCTCATTTGCTACCCGCTGGTAGGTCTCCTCCCAGACCTGGAAGGAGGAGAGGGAGCCAGGCAGTGTGTGGCAGTACGGCACAGAGGGGACCTGCTCCACCAGCATGCGCCAGCTGTACCTCCTCAAAGACGCTGCGCATCATCTCCACGGCGGAGTAGTGAGCTGCGATCTGCACATCCATCTGCAGCGATTTCTGCAGGATCTCGCTCATGATCTCCGACTTGATGAGTGAGTGGTGCTTGGTGAGGTCACGGTGCAGTTCCTGCACCTGGTCCTTCAGACCCTGGATCTCCGTCTGCAGCATCTGTGGGGACCGGGGGGCACAGTCGCGTGAGCAGCACCGACCTGGCCCGCCCTGGCCCGCCCCATCCTGCTTAGACCCACGCTCCCTACCCGGTAGGTGTTCTCGTAGTTGCGGCAGTGCTCGGCAAAGGGGGTCTCGTGCCCCTCAGCCAGCAGCACCTTGGTGCTGATGTACCGGTGCATCGTTGGCTTCTTCACCATGGGGCCGGTGGACATTTTATCACTGGTGGGGGGACAGCTGGGCACCATGAGGGTCTTGGAGCATTGGCCACCGGGGAGCCTGCATGGAGAGGTGACAGTGACATGCTGCAGGTGAGCAGCAGTGGGGGTGAGGTGCCAGGGACCATGCTGCCAGCTGAGCCCCACTGCCCCTTGGCTCCGGTGAGCCTGGGGATGCACCAGTCCCACATGTCCCTTCCCTCACCCGAGCACAGAGGTTCAGTCAGAGGTGCCTTCTGTTGCCCCAAAAATCAGATTTCTGTGGGCTGCTCTCCTGATTCCTGCAGCTTTGGAACCAGCTGCATCAGTGAGAAGCCAGGAGCTGAGCTCGGCACCCTCCAGTTACTAAAGGGCAGGATACAGCTCGCTCCCCCACCGCTGGTATCTCCTGGCCCCTTGGCAGGCACCACTGCCTGTGTTTCCCCCCATCCCATGGTCTCCCCATGCTAACCACCACCACCATTGGTCCTACCGTGCAGTGCCGTGCTCCCCCTGCCCGTGCTGAGGCCAGCAGCCCCCAGGAGCTCAGCCACCCTGCAGTGCCAAGCCTGGCTGGGGGCGAGGAGCGGTCCCCATGGGGCGGCAGTGCCTGTTTGTCCTCTCTGGCCAGGAGGGCCTGGCAGGGCTGGTGCTGCCGTGACATCAACAGGCCTAAATATATCCTGGGTGAAGAATGGCTGAGCACTTCCCTGAAATTCTGATAAAAATAGTGGCAGGCAAAGAGGCTGTGGCACCACGGGCATGTGGGCGAGCAGGAGCTGGCCTGGGTAGAGCACCCATGAGAGGGGGCAGAGCCCTCCAGGGACCGTGGCAAGGGCGGGGCTGGGGAACTGAGTGAGGCTCAACCAGGCCCCCGGGTGCCAGCCCTGCTGCTGCCCACCCCACTGCCACCCGCCCCACTTCCCAGAAGTGTCACTTGAAGCCTGTTGTTCATCAGTGCAGCTGTGCCTGTGCTGTCCTGGTAACACTGCTGAGGGGACAGGCTCAAGGGCAGCAGCAGGGGCAAGCTTGGCATGGTGAGATGCTGAGGGGGCTGTGCAATGTGGCACGTGGCAGGGGACACAGTAGCACATGTGCTGTGGGTGCGATCCTAGCACCTCACATGTTCGTGCCGGTGATGCCAGGACCGATGCCACCAGCGCTGCCCACCACAGAGCGACGGGGGCTGAGCATCAGGAGGGGCTCCAGGCAGCGGGCAAACTCTGCCCGGTACTCGCTGTTGATCTGGGGGGCAAGAGAGGAGAGTGTGGCTGGGGCTGGGGCAGAGCCAGCAGCTGGCACTGCCCGCAGGCACTGCAGGCAGGGCTCTACCTTGCTGGTCTGGGCCGGCCGCAGGCGATGCGGCAGCTTGACAATCCTCTGCAGCCTCTCCATCAGTTGCTGAAAGGCAGCAATGAAGCATGGTGAGGGGTGCCCGGCATGGTGAGGGGTGCCTGGCATGGTGAGGGGTGCCCGGCACCTTGCCCATGGACTCAGCACTGCTGCAGGATGCTCTCAACCACCCTGCAGTGCTGGCAACACTCACATAGCCCAGGTCCAGGAACTCGGCTTTGTTGGCAGAGCTCAGGAAGGCCGAGCAGGTCACCAGGTGGACCTGTGTGTGTGGAAGGGGTCTGTCACTGCCTGGCTTCGGTGTCAGGATGTCCTTGCCTGGTGTGAGGCCCTACCTGCAGTGTGGGCAGCAGGGAGGCAAGGTGGGCGAGCTGCTCCTTGAATGCCTTCTCCTTTTCCTCGTGCTGGCTGCAGCAGAGCAGGGCATGGTACAGCCTTTGCAGGATCCCAGGGAGCCATCGAGCCCCAGGCATCCCAAAACACCTTGGGAAGCAGGGACAGCCCTGGGACAGGGCTCAGCCCGTGGTCCCTCACCTCTGCACAGCTTTCAGGAGTGTCTTCTTCCTTTCTGAGAGCTGCTCCTGCAAATGGCACAGCTGCCCTGTGTCCTGCAGCCACCCCGGTCCCTTCCCACTGGCCCAGCTCTGTCCCGCAGGCACAGGGCTTGATGTGCAGGTGGCTGCCTCGCACCTGCATGCGACTGAAGAGGGAGTTGATGGCTGCCTCCTCCTCGCTGGCGCTGTTGCGAACCTCCTCGATCATGGCCTTGAGCAGGACAATGGCCTCGCGAGTGGATGTCTGCAGTTCCTTCACAGCCTGCCCGGGGTGGCGGGGCGGCTGCAGCGCAGGGGACAGCACTGCACCCCCGCGCCACCCCCACACCCCCCAGCCCTGCCCACCATCACTGCCTGGTCCAGCCGCTGGCAGCCCTGCATATACGCCGTCTCAATGTCGATGCAGTGTGCCCGGCTCTCCCTGCAGGCATGGACATCAAGGCAAAGCACAGGATGGGGCACACAGCAAGCACAGGGCGGGGGCTACTCACCCCTGCATGTCCCTGAAGCAGTTGATGCAGAGCATGGACTTCTTCTCAGTGGAGAACATGATGTAGGGCTCCTCGTGCAGTGCTGCAGGGAACAGGGACATGGCATAGCCTGGCATGGCGCAGTGCAACATAGCATGGCATGGGGCAGCCTGGCATGGCACTCACGGCACTTCTTGTGGATGTCTTTGGTGCGCTTGGAGAGGGAGACAATCTCGTGGCGGGCGAACATCTTGGCACGGTGGGTCTCCTCACGGCACGGGGCACAGAGGGGCTGCCCACAGGTGTTGCAGAAGTACATGGTGTCCAGCTCCTGTGTGAGGGGATACAGCTGGTGGCAGGCATGGCCCTGGCAGGGGACCCCTGCCCACCCCACCTGTTCATCCTGCTGCCCTCACCGCCTTGGTGCAGCACCGGTCACAGTTGGCACACTGCACGTCCTCCTCGCTGTCGGCTGAGCTGTCCACCAGGAACTGCAGGAGCCGGTCCACGGGGGGCAGCCCCGTGCCTCCCCTCACCACTGAGGGGTGACTGCAGGGATGGGATGGGGTGGGATGGGGTGGGATGATGGGATGGGGACAAGAATAGGGACACCCACCCAGGCCAGCAGGGCAGCTTTGGGGATGCAGGGAGCGGTGCTGTGCCAAGCTGCCAGCCCTGTGCTGTGCCCCCAGTCCTGGCGTGCCCCGGGCAGGGCTGTCCCTTACCCGCAGAGTGGGCAGCGCAGGCGGCCATCACTGGCGCGGCCTCGCAGGCAGCTGGCGCAGAAGTTGTGGTAGCAGTCGAGCAGGCAGGGGTGCTGGTAGGGCTCGTGGCAGAGCAGGCACACCAGAGGGTGGCAGTTGGCCTTCTCCAGCTCTGAGCAGCTCCCCAGTGGGGAGAAAATGCCGCCCGCCATCTGTGGGGTTGAGAGCCAAGCCCTGTGCCCAGAGACGCCGTGTGGCACCAGTTTGTGCGAGCACTCTGGCTGCCACAGAAAGGACGAATCCAGCCCCAGGCCCTGCCGAGCGGCTGACTATTTTTAGGTTATGAGCTGCGTGGCACGAGGCTGCCCCCAGCATGCCCCTTCCCCCGATATCACAGGCTGGGGGCTGCAGGGCCGGGTGGGATGGTCCCCACAGCGAGCTGTCCCCCTAGTGTGTGTCCCCCAGAGCAGGAGCATCCCCTGGGATGAGCTGTCCCCTGCAGAGGAGCATCCCCTGCGAAAGAGCATCCCCCAGGACAGGGGTGGGGGTTCCTCCAGGACAGGGTCTCCCCCCGGAGGAAGCATTCCCTACAATGGGGTGTCCTCTGCCCAGGGATGTGCCCTACGATGGCAGCCTGGCAGTGAAGGCAGCCCGGTGCCCCACATGCCAGGAGTCCCCGTTCTGGGCACAGGTGTGTCCTGGCCAGGTGAAGGCTTTACCTCTCCCTGTCTGTAAGCCGGGCGATCCGAGCGGAGCTGTGCTGCTGCTCACCGTGTGCCGGCAGGAATGAGAGCGACGCCGAGGCGGCAGGGTCCGGCCGACCCTGTGACGTGGGGCCCCCTGGCACTGCCGATCGGCTGCCACGCCACGGCCCAAAAATAGCCCCGTGCGCTCCTCGGGGCCCTGCGGCAGGGACGGCCCTCGGCGTATGCGGACACGGGACTGCGTAGCCACGGGATCACCCAGGCTGCGGGCACATGGGCATCTGCATGGCGTGGTGATAGCCCGCAGGAGGTGCGGAGGTCACCCTGTGCACAGTGAGGAGCCCTGGGCCGCGGGGATCACTCTGCACAGTGAGAGCCCCGGGGTCACCCGGTGCGCACCGAGGCTCCCCGTGGCGCTGGGGTCACCCCGTGTGCAGTGAGGCCCCCCGGGATGCCAGGGGGTCACTCGGCACACAGTGAGGAGCCCCGGGTGCGAGGGTCCCTCCGCGCACAGTGAGGCTCCTGGGTGCGGGGTCCCTCCGTTCACAGGGAGGCTCCCGGTTGCGGGGGTCCCTCCGTTCACAGGGAGGCTCCCGGTTGCGGGGGTCTCTCCCGGTTGCGGGGGTCCCTCCATGCACGGTGAGGCTCCCGGTTGCGGGGGTCTCTCCCGGTTGCGGGGGTCCCTCCGTTCACAGTGAGGCTCCCGGGGTGCGGGGGTCCCTCCGTTCACAGTGAGGCTCCCGGGGTGCGGGGGTTCTCTCCCGGGGTGCGGGGGTCCCTCCCGGGGTGCGGGGGTCTCTCCCGGGTGCGGGGGTCTCTCCCGGGGTGAAGGGGTCCCTCCCGGGTGCGGGGTCCCTCCCGGGGTGCGGGGGTCTCTCCCGGGTGCGGGGGTCCCTCCCGGGGTGCGGGGTCTCTCCCGGGTGCGGGGGTCCCTCCCGGGGTGCGGGGTCTCTCCCGGGGTGCGGGGTCCCTCCCGGGGTGCGGGGGTCTCTCCCGGGGTGCGGGGGTCTCTCCCGGGTGCGGGGGTCTCTCCCGGGTGCGGGGTCTCTCCCGGGTGCGGAGTGCCGGGGTCTCTCCCGGGTGCGGAGTGCGGGGTCTCTCCCGGGTGCGGGGGTGCAGGGCACGCGCGCCCCACGTGCCGCTCCGCGCCCCCCGGAGGCTCCGCCCCCGCTCCCGGCCAGCCCCGCCCCGCCCCGCCGACCACGCCCCCAGCCCCGCCCACAGCCCCGCCCCCAGCCCGGCCCCCGCGCTCGCCCCGCCCGGCCAGGCAGCACTGTCCGCTCGCAGGCGCCGTGCGCGGGTGAGACCGGAAGCGATCGACGCTGTCGGCGCTCGACTGGGGCGGCCCGAGCGTGGTTGTGCGCAGGCGCGCGGCGCGCGCTCCCTTTCTGCCCCGCGCGGAGCCGCCATGGCGCCCGCGGTGAGTGAGCGCGAGACCGGCGCCGGCCGCGGCCCCCCCGAGCCCGCCCCCGCCGCCCCCGGGACACCCCCGCCCCGCCCCGCGGCCCCCGCCGCCCCCGCGGCCCCGCCGCCTGTCTCAGCCTCGCCGCCTGCCCCCGCCCGCTCTTCTCCGCGTGGGGCCGGGCCCAGCCCGCGCCTTCCCGGGGCCCCACGCGACGCCCGCCGCTCGCTTCCACGGTCCGCACGGGCGGCGGGCGAGCCCCGTCCCCACCGCGCTGTCCCCGAACCCGATCCGTGCCTGGGCCCTTCCCCTGTCCGCCAGCCCGGAGCTCGGCCCGGCCCCTCCCCGCCGCCCGTGGTCGGTCCCTCACAGCGCTCCCCTCCCTTCCTCTCTCTCACTCTCCCGTATTCTCTTTCCCTCTGCAGCAGAAAAAGCCCGCGGCGAAAGGTGGCAAGAAGAAGAAGCAGGTTCTGAAGTTCACGCTGGACTGCACGCACCCCGTCGAGGATGGCATCATGGACGCCGCCAACTTCGTGAGTGCGGGTCCCCCCGGGAGCCGTGATGGCTCCACTGCCTCCGGGGCCCTTCCCAGGGTGATGCTCCGCTGCCAGCGGCCTCACACATCCCCGGCTAGCCCCTGGCCCTGCCCTGCGCCCCTGAGGCCGTCCCGTGGGCAGAGGACCAGGGAGCGCTCTAGCTGGGCATGAGGCTGGATTTGGGACACTTCGTGGTTAAAGCACGAGGGTTGTCCCTGTCCATGGACAGTTTTTCTGTCCATCTCTGCTGGGTGAGTTCCCATCATGCCAGGGGTGTAGCCAGGCCAGGGATGCTGCAGTTTGAGATCATGACCCTATGGCCATCCAAACCACACTCCAGCGTGGATCTGGGCAAGGCTGGGGCTGAAGCGAGCTCAGAGGAGCCTGACCCCACTGTCCTGACTGTCCCCTTGGAGGGTCAGGAACGTCCTCACCATGCCAGTCCGATATGTTCAGGCCCCGATATGTTCAGGCCTGAGCACCTCTCCCAGGTGTGGCTTTGATGGGTTTTATTAGCCTGGCCTGAGGAAGGTATTTTCCCTGCTCTCCTGGGCTATGGGGGCACTGCTATCTCTTCCCCAGCACAAGGCAGCCAGAGGGAATGTGTCCAGCGGGAGCTGTGGTCCCAGCTCACAGCTGTGTTCCTCTTGCAGGAGCAGTTCCTGCAGGAACGGATCAAGGTGAATGGCAAAGCAGGAAACCTGGGTGGGGGCGTGGTGACCATCGAGAGGAGCAAGAGCAAGATCACGGTCACGTCAGAGGTGCCGTTCTCCAAGAGGTGAGGTGTGGCAGGCCTGTGTACCGCTGGGGCCAGTTGGTCAGTGTGGCCACAGATGGCCTTTGGCAGGAGATGATCAGTGTGCGCTGAGAGCCTGCGGGCAGGAGGGGCTAGCAGGGAAGAGATCTCCCAGTGTAGGAGTTGTGCTGGGACTTGTGCTACCTGGCACTCGCTGAGTGGCTGCTCTCCCCAGATGATATATGAGAGAGGAATGTGTTTGATATTCCAGCTGGGAAGGCTGCTGGGCTGGGCAGTGGGGGCACCTGCAGCCAAAAAGTGCTGAGTGGAGAATTTAAGGGTATCTGCAGCCACGGTCTTGGATTGTTCCCCCCATCTTGTGGGGCTCCGGTCCTCTTCTACCTTCTCCTGGCTGCCTGTCTTTGGGCCGGCATTGGCAAAATGTGGTTGTGCCAAGGTGTCCCAGGTTGTTCTCCTCTTTCCATGGTGCTCTGGCCCTCTGCCCACTTCTCTAGGCTGTGTGTCCTGGGGACCAGCATCGGCAGACTGGGGTTGTGCCACGGCAGAGGGCTCAGGAGCCGGCTGGGCATGCAGTGGTGGGAAGAGCAGGGCTGTGTGGGCGGTGGGCGTGCCCTGCCCTGGGAGCACCTGCCTTTCTCCCAACGCTGTTGCTCCACGTTGGTGCCGCACCGGGCACATCCCAGCCCCGGGTATTCACCACCCCAGTGGAGATTCCCAGTGGGGTGGGTACAAGGCACTGGGGTCGCAGCCTTGTTGGGGCGAGAATGATCTCCCAGGATCCATGTCATGGCATTGTGATGTGATTCCCCTGGCTGCAGTGTTTCCTGGCAGGAGCTTTGCCAGGAGATGCCCGGTGGGATGTGTTGGTCCTTCTGGAGGTGGGAGCCCACAGAAATAAGGATTTAATAGCCAAAATGCCGCTTGGGGAGCCGGCAGGGGGCAGAGGGGCACCACTGTTAGCCATGGTTCTCCCACAGGTACCTCAAGTACCTGACCAAGAAGTACCTGAAGAAGAACAACCTGCGGGACTGGCTGCGCGTGGTGGCCAACAGCAAGGAGAGCTACGAGCTGCGCTACTTCCAGATCAACCAGGATGAAGAGGAGGAGGAAGAGGAGGATTGAGCCCCATCGCCGCTGACGGCCATTTTGTACAGTTTCACTTTTCTGGAATAAACAGCGCCAGAGTTGTTCATAGCCCGTGCTCGGTGGCGTCTGCGGCCCCGGGGGGCGGTTTTGGGGGGATTTGGGGGTTTTCGGGGAGCGGCGGGCGGGGGGCGTGTCCGGGGGCGTGGCTCTGACCACGGGGGCGTGTCCGGGGGCGTGTCCCCCGCAGGGGGCGGGGCCGGCGCTCGCCATCTTGGCGCGGAGCGGCCGCGCCCGGCTCGGCCCCGGCGCTCGGCCCGGGGCGGGCGCTGCCCCGCCCGGCATGCGGGGCCCGGCGGCCGCCCGGGAGCTGCTGGACGACGCGGACAACGAGGAGGACGTGTCGGGTAGGCGGTGGCGGTGGGCGGGAGGCACGGGCGGGGCGGTGGCATCGCTCCGCGGCTCGGTCCGGTCGTGCCGCGGGCGATCCGCGCTCCCCGGACCGGCGGGGGCTGTGCCGGGTCCTCCCCGGTAGGTGGTTTCCCCCCGAGCGGTGCCTGGGGGCGGGCTGGTCCCCAGGGCTGGGCTTGATGCAGCCGTACCCGCCCTGCCGGACCTAAACCAGCACAGTGTGAATCAGAGAATCATGGAATCACAGGATGATTTTGGTTGGGAGGGATCTTAAAGGCCATCCAGTTCCACCCCACTGCCATGAGCAGGGACACCTTTCCCTAGAGCAGGTTGCTCCAAGCCCCATCACACCTGGTCTTGAACACTTCCAGGGATGGAGCATCCGCAGCTGCTCTGGGCAACCTGTGCCAGGGCCTCACAAAAGTCGAGCGAGCAATCTGTCCTGACGGCTCTGAAGTGCTGTTGCTGTATGAGCTCAGAAATTAAAAATAAAGACACAGGCCTAAAGCCGTGTGGAGACCGGCTGGGATGCTGGAATGCACTGGGTTTGGGGAGATAATGACAGGAAGGGGAGGGGTGTGCTAGCATCAGTGCCTCTGCCCAGGGCCAGGTCCCTGAGCTGGTGTGAGCAGCCCAGAACAACCTGGGAGCTGTGGCACCCTGGCACCCATTTTCCACATGGATCCTTCCTCTCCTCCACTCACTGCGTTTTTGTGAGCTCTGCCTGGGGGTCGGAAAGGTAAAAGCCCAGTGCTCCCCCAGGTCAGCAGGAGCAGCAGCACACGGGGTGTGCCCGTGCCCGTCTCCGAGAGCGCAGTGTGGGCTGACCACACCTCCGTGCTGGGTGTGAGTGGCAGGAGGATCTGGGCATGGGAAGAGCTGGGGCTGGTGCTGCTGGGCTGGACCCTCGGGGGGCACCAGCGGGGCAGCTGCCGGTGCCAGGGTCTGCAGGAGAGGCCACAGAGCTCCGCATCTCGAGGCCTGAAGCTGCTGCTCAGGTGTACTCCTCTGATGGTGAGCACAGTGTCCTGTGCCTGTGCAGTCTGCCCACGTGAGCTGTCCCTTTTATCCCCAGAAGAAGATGATGGGGTGCTGGAAGGATTGGATGAGTTTTTTGCAGAAGACCAAGTCGTGGTACAGAAAAAGAAGAAATCCAAGAAGCTGAAGGATGGCAAGGCTGCCAAAATCAAGAGGAGGAAGAAGGAGGTAACACTGCATTTTCTCACACTGTGCTGGGGCTCCTCAGCTGTGGGGCAGAGGCAGCAGCTCAGAGTGCTACAGGCAAACACCTCTTGGGTCTCTGTGAAAGGAAAGAAGGGTCATTATCAGCGTTTTCCCTCACTGTGCAGGTGTTCTCCCAGCCCTGGGAAGTGACCCAGCACCAGGGCATGGTGCCTCTTGCCCAGCTTGGCTGCTCAGGGGTGGCAGTGTCCCCTGCGAGTGGTCTCTGGGGAACAGCTGGGGAGAAAAGGGACCTCCATGCCTCCTGGCAGTGATGCAGGCGTCTGCCCCACAGGAGCAGCTCGGCTCTTGTGGGTACATTGGTGTTTGCAGCAGTACTATCTGGCCCCTTGTGTTGAGTTCCTCCTGCCCGTACCACAGTGCAGCATCCAGGGGACAGCAGTAAATCTTACTGACCTGTGCTGCACCAACACAGCATCTGGGGCTCACGTTCCCAAGGAAGGAGATGCAAACCACCACGCTGGGACATGACTGGGGCAGAGCTTGGAGGTTTCTGTGGATACTGGTATTGGCTGCACTTGTTCCAGATGTTTGCAAGTGAGATAGTCCAGGGGCCTCTAGGACTTGGCAGGTGGAAGGACTCTTGGGCCTTCTGTAGGAAAACAAAGGTGAGGATTTGTGTCCTCGAGGATCAGGCCCTGAGGCTGCACTGGAGGTGTGCTGCTGGGTGGAGAAGGCTGACTGGCACTGCTCCCAGAGCCATGTTGTGCCACACGGGTTCTGCCTGTCACTGTCCCGTGCCCAGACAGTGCTGGATGTGAGGACAGGAGCAGACATCTTGTGTGCTGGCCCTTTCCCTGCCTAAATGTAGACCAGCTACTGGGAAGAAAGGGTGAGCAGTGATGGTTCCTCAGCCCCCTACTTCCCCTGCTGTGGCTGGGGAGAAGTTGCTCATCCAGCACAACTGGGCACATCCCTGCCTTGCCAAGGCAGGGCTGGGTGTTGCTGATCTCCCCAGGGGAGCTGTAAACAGATCAGCTGGATGAGGTATTGGATTGAAGTGCATGTGGTATAGGTAGGAGTGTGATGAGCTGCTGGTTTAAGGACAGGTGATTCCATCCCGCACTGCCTCTTGCAGAAGTCGTGGCCCCGAGGAAGCTTGTTTCCATCGTGGCCATGGTGATGTTCTGTTTCTGCAGCTACCACACAAAGCTGGCTGGGGCCCTCTGCCCCCTCTGCTTCTCCCATCGTTAGGCACAGTTTTTTCCCTTTGCTGTTTTCTGAGAGGGGGAAAATAAAACACAACTCCAAGGTATTTTCACCTCTGCCCCTTTGCTGTCACTGCTGACCTGTCTGAGCCCTGCAGCTGTGCGTGCAGCTTGTGCTGAGCTTGGCTGCTGCTGAGCCGGGGGTGGGGAGGAAATAACAGGCTGAGAGCACTCCTGTTTATTAATTAATGCCTTGTGTGGGCAGCTCTAACCAACCTCGGTTCCACCTGTGGGAGACTGTCCCCTCATCTGTCAAATCCAGGTAGAAGCTGGTGCTGAAGCTGTCGGCACGAAGCAGCACCTAGGCTGCCCTTGGGGTCAGGGGCTAAAAGATAGAGGACCTTGAATGGGGCTTCCTTTTCCTGAACTTCTCCTCAAGAGTTTTGGGGGCAAATGAGCCTTACCCCTGCTAGACGTGGGTGGGAGTGAAGTGCAAGCCTTGGTGTGGGGCCGGTGCCTGTGCCCGCTGCAGTCGCCGGGCGCGATGCGGGCGTGGGGCAGGAGCGGTGCCACGCCGCACTGCCGCGGGAATTGCCGGCACCAGCCGCAGTGGAGCTCGCGGCGACGCAGGGATCGGTGCTGCAACCCCCCGGAAAAAATCCGCGCGGATCAGCCAGGCTGTGGTTGGAACCTCAGCGCAGGCAGATGAAGGTCCTTGGCAGGGAAGGCAGCGGAGAGGGAGATTCAACCTGTACTGCAGCAGTTCCCATGGAAACCAATTATCCTGTGCCCAATTCCAGCTGTTCCTAACCCCGCTGAAGGAGAGGCGCGGGCTGCTCCGAGCCGGGAGGGACCGGCCGGCCGCGATGGCCGCCGAGCCCCGGCAGCCCTGGGGATCAGAGCTCGGGGCCGGGGCGGTGGCTCCGAGCAGGAGGGGCCGGGGGCGGAGGGGACCGGGATCGGGCCCGGGAAGGGCTGGCGGGGCTGGGCGCTGTCCGCTCTGCTGCCAGGGGTCGGTCCCTCCCTCCGAGCCCTCGTGCTTCTCGGTGTCCCCGAGGGACGGGACGGCATCTAGAGGGACCTGGACAAGCGCGAGGAGGGGAACCGCATGCGGTTCAGCAAAACCAAGTGCAGGTGCTGCACCTGGATCGCGGCAGCCCCCGGTATCCATCCGGGCTGGGGGATGAGCAGATCGAGAGCAGACTTGCTGAAAGGACTTGGGGGTGCTGGTTGGTGAGAGGCTGGACATGCCCTGGCCATGTGTGTTGGTAGCCCAGGAAGTCACCTGATTGCTCTGCCCAGCAGGCAGCCACATTCGTTGGGATGGTAATTGTGTTACCGTAAGTGTTGTGGTCACGATCTCTCCCAGAAATAAACAGAAATACCCCCTGAGCAGTCCCTGTTCTGGCTCTTCCAGCACAGTGTAGCCATCGGAGCCTGCTCCTTTCTGGCTGTGGGGAAGCAGAGTGCGTCCATCCGCTGGAGATGGGAGGTTTCATGTGGCAGGGAGGGTTTGTGGGAGGAGAGCAAAGTGGGGGCAGGCTTGTTCTTCACTGTCCCTTTCTGTTTTAGGGGAGCAATGATGAAATGTCAGAAAATGAAGAGGAGATCGAGGAGAAATCAGAAAGCGAAGGGAGCGACTATTCTCCCAACAAAAAGAAGAAGAAAAAACTGAAAGACAAGAAGGAGAAAAAGCCAAAACGGAAGAAGAAGGATGAAGAGGAGGATGACAATGAGGATGGAAGTCTAAAGGTACACGACTCCTTTACTCCGAGCTGGTGCTAGTGCCTGAAGCCAGGCTTGGACAAGAGGAGCTGGGAGTTTCATGAGAAGCTTGCTCTGGGTTTGGCAAGGATAAGATTGCAGGTGAATGACAGGGAGAGAAGTTCTGTTTCCTTGGTGCTTATCTCATGTGCAGGGAGAAATTGAGTCTCTTGGAGCTGTGAAACCTGCCAAGGCCTTGTATAGTGCTACATGGTGGGGAGTATTTGCATGGTGCCACATTAATTTGTTTCTTGGGACTGCATAAAGCATTAGTTTGTTAAGCACTTGCGTGTGCTGTTTCATAAATCCCAGAAACAAATCCCTGCGTATCACTGACTAGGGAGGTATGGAGCACATGAGAGACCCAGCCTTGTCAGAGCCGTGGCTGTTTGCGTTAATGATGACTCTCTAAATCTTCAGGAGCCCAAGAGCTCAACCCAGCTCATGGAGGAATGGGGCCTCGATGACGTAGATTATGTTTTCTCAGAAGAGGATTATCATACTCTGACGAATTACAAGGCTTTCAGCCAGTTCCTCAGGTAGGGGACTGTGGACCTGGTGGTTGAGGTTTGGGGATTGCTCAGTCAGCAGATGAAGTTGTGAAGTCAATTCTGCATCGCCAGCTCCTTGTCACTTCTTCCTCCCAACGCAGTCCTCAGAACTCCATTTACTTGCAGGATTGACTGGAAACAGCTGAAGCATTTGTCTCTCCTGCTCTCCAAAGCCCCATATTTTGTGTGTGCTTATTTGAAAAGTTTCATGAGAAAAACAGAGTGCTAATGAATTTCTGCTTGTACTGTGAGCCTTTCAGAGCACAGCAGGTATTTAAGGGAAGGGCGGTCTCTGAGGAGGTTTAGGTGTGCCTCCCTTGCATATATTTGCTTAAGGACGCTCTGGTTTCTGCTGCCTCCTCATGGAACTCCTTCTGGGAGGCACTGCTGCCACATCTCTTGGGGTGAAGCACCAGCAAGGGAGGGCAGGAGCAGACACAACACAGCGCTGCTGTTAACACGTGGTTCTCCCTGTCCCCTGCCCTGCAGGCCTCTGATTGCCAAGAAGAACCCCAAGATCCCCATGTCCAAGATGATGACAGTGCTCGGTGCCAAGTGGCGAGAGTTCAGTGCCAACAACCCCTTCAAGGGCAGCTCGGCGGCGGCGGCTGCGGCAGCCGTGGCTGCAGCCGTGGAGACTGTCACCATCGCCCCGGCGCTCCCCGCCAGCCCCCAGCACTCTGCCCTGCCCACCGTCGTCAGGAAGGCCAAGACCAAGGAGGGGAAGGGTGGGTGCCACTTTTGGAGGGCTGCTCTTGCCAGCGGTGTGTGGCTGCTGCTTTGCCAGCAGAGCTGGCACAAGGCCACAGAGCACAAACTTCAGCAAACTGGGGAGGAAAAGGGGGTGGCAGAGGGGTGTCTGCAGCTCCTGTTGCCCTTGCAGAGGTCCTTGAGAGGCATGTGGTTCATGAACCATGGCAGATCGAGCCTCTGGGTCTGCTGGATGTTTGGCAGTTTGTGGCAATTAATTAAGCTGAACAGTAGTGGGAAAGGGAGAGATCTCCCTTTGTGCCATGTTCTGCCTTGGGAAGTTGCTGTTCCACTGTGCTGGGGGGTGATTTGGGTGGTGGTTGTTTTTAGAGTACCAAACAAATTTTCAATTTCTCCAGGTCCAGGTGTACGGAAGAAAATCAAGGGCTCCAAAGATGGGAAGAAAAAGGGGAAGGGGAAAAAGATGGCAGGCTTGAAATTCCGGTTTGGAGGAATCCCCAGCAAAAGGAAAAAGGGCTCCTCTGTAAGTTTGCGGGGCTTTGGGTCTGGGAGGGGAGTGCTGGGATAAGCCCTTGTTGGGGATGGCACAGCCACCCTATGTCAGGGGTGTCACAGCCTCATTTGTGCCCCTCTGTGGGGCACCAGGCCCTGATCAGCACATTCACGTGCACCCGTGTCCAGGCTCAGATTTGTGAGGCTTGTGTCTGGCCACAATTTTTGCTAAAATCACATGACCCTGTTTACTTTCAGCAGTGCGGGTAGTAATGCCATCATTTCAGATTTCATTTGCAAAGGAATTCTTCAGGGCTTGCACTGCAGCTGAACCGTGCATCACAGAGAATTCTGGGATGCTTTAATTGCGTTAGCAGGGCCTGCCCACGGCAGCTGGAGTCCCATGGCATCGCCCGGGATGCTGGAGCTGCCCAGCCAGAATGCACTGGGCTCTTCTCAGCACACCAGTATCAGGCATATTCAAGGAATGAACAGCATTTTAAAGAATAATTTCCTTAGGTGACTGGGGGTGGGGCTCTTCTAGGTGCTGATAATATTGGTCAAATCCCCTTAGTTCACTGTGTTGCAGCTCCTGCTCTAGTTCCCATAACACAACCTGTTTGCAAGCACCTCTCTGCGTTGAAGGCTGAAGTGCAGGAGCCACTTGTTGCTGCAGGTTTTCAATCATGTATCGTAAAAAAATCCTCCTGTGCTCTAGATCCACACATCCACCTTCCAGAGAGTCACAAAGAGCTCGGTCTGCCTCCTGCAGCTGGGGCCTGAGCACCTGATTAGGAGTGTGCAGGCTGGGGATTTGCATGCTTGAGTCTCCTGAATAAGAATTCAGATGTGTTACTGTGTTCTGACTTCATGGAATGCTGGGCCTGTTTGACTCCTCTCAGGTTTTGGGAATGCCAAATATGAAGGCCTGCACGCATGGACACAGGAGGGGTGGCACGGCTGAAATGGGTGTTGAAAGAGAGAGAGGGAGCAAAGTTCTGCCAAGTACTGGAAAAAGGGGCCTTTGGATGCACTGGGTGGGAGTATAGGGTAGTTCCTGTCTAGCAGAACACAGTCCCAGCAGTGGAATGACAGCTGAGATGCCAGCACTCGGACTGGGTGTGCTTTGCTTTTTCCCTCTCCAGAGCGAAGAGGAGGAACGGGAAGAATCCGACTTCGACAGCGCCAGCATCAACAGCTCCTCCATGCGCTCTGAGTGCTCAGCTGGCCTGGGGAAGAGAGGGAAGAAGAGGAAAAAGAAAAAGAGGAGTAGGCCATCCTTTGTACTCTGTTCCTATTCTGTTTGGATTTCCCTGTTCAGATGGTGCTTCCCTGGCCCGTGCAGCTCTGGGCTGTGTCTGGCACTGGCTCGGTGGGAGAGGATGTGCCTGTGCCTGTCTGTGTGAGTAGAGTGTGAGGTGCTCTTTTGGTGTCCAGGCCCTGCTGCTGGTGGGCTTGTGCCTGCAAGGAAGTTTCAGAATTTCTGGGGTTTCCAGGGAAGTGGTTCTCTGAGGAACAGCCTCTGGAGAGCTGTGGCTTGTGGCAAGCTCCCAGCAGAGCAGAGCAGGGCAGGCTGTGCATGAGACTGTGTGAAGACGAGGGATGTTTTGTCTGTGTGAGGTGTGCAGTCAGGCAGAGGCAGGTGGCAGAGCTGTGGTAGCGATGCAGGGACAGGGAGGCACGTGCACCATGGTGGAAAGGATCTGTCAGGATCTGCCGGTGGCTGTGTGACCACATTTGTGTGTGTGTCTCTTCATCCCTTCTCGGGTGGATGCTGTACCATGGCACCTCTGTCCTTGTGCTGCTCTGGAGAGCAGCCCCCTGTACTGAGCACATTGCTTTTCTGTCTTGTGTCCTTGTTTGGGATGAGATGTTTCAGATCCAGGCACATCCTTTGGCATCTTAGCTTTTCTGATGGATTTTTGCTTCCAAGATATGGAAGGGTGGCTTCTGGGCTGGGGTCAAGAGTTAGGGTGTGATACTGGCCAGCCTCCCCTTTGGTCAGCAAAGCTGGTCTGGCCAGCTGGCCCCATGTCTTGTGTGTGAAGGGCACTACTTGTGGCTTGTTGCCCTTGTGAGGGCCCTGGTGCTGGAAGTAGGCAGCTCCTGCTGCTTGCTGGAGGAGTGGAAGGTCAGAGTTCCATGCCAGGAGTTTGTGGCAGAGCTGGGAATTGAGAGGAGCCATTCCAGCACTTGCAAGGCCTCGTTCCTCTCCTCCTTTTCCCATCCATGCTGTGTTGAGAGTGCTCCTGCCTCTGTGCCAGGGAGCCCTGAGGAAGAGCAGAGTAGTCCCAGGAGAGGAGTCCTGTCCTTGGCCGTGTCACCCTTGCATGGTGCGTTTGCAGCTGGTGCTGGTGCCTGGGGAGGTTTCTCTGACCGGCCTCCCTTGCAACCTCTCCAGGTTCTGGCATTCTCCATTGAGAGCCTGAAGGAACCAAAGGATGATACAGTGTGGAGAGAGAAAGAGAGACAGAGGTGAGATGATGCTGTGTGCAAAGGTGAACTGTGGTGCTGAGGGACAGAGAGGTAGTGGGAATTAACAGGAGGGGTCTGAGGTGAAACGCTGTCCTTACTTCCTTAACTGTATGGTAGAGGAGCAAGTGTCCCATTCCCTCCGGGAGAGCCAGCTGCTCTGCCACCCCTCTGACTGTTGCCTGTTCCTTGCTTGCAGTCGAAGAGGGAGATGGGTACGAGACGGACCACCAGGACTACTGTGAGGTGTGCCAGCAGGGCGGGGAGATCATCCTGTGTGACACCTGCCCCCGCGCCTACCACCTGGTCTGCCTGGACCCCGAGCTGGAGAAGGCCCCTGAGGGCAAATGGAGCTGCCCACACTGTGTGAGTGGGGTCGGGGCCCCGTGGGAGTGGGTGGCCTGCTGGTGGAAACCCTCGGTGCTACACTGGCTGTGCTTCTCCAGGAGAAGGAGGGCATCCAGTGGGAGCCAAAGGAGGAGGAGGAGGAGGAAGAGGATGGTGGCGAGGAGGAGGAGGATGACCACATGGAGTTCTGCCGGGTCTGTAAGGATGGAGGGGAGCTGCTGTGCTGCGACACCTGCCCATCCTCCTACCACCTTCACTGCCTGAACCCGCCGCTGCCAGAGATACCAAACGGTGAATGGCTCTGCCCACGCTGTACAGTGAGTGTTACTAGCATTCCCATTCCTTGCTCTGTCCCTGCTCCCACACCTGCCTGGCCTGCCAGTGGCTCTTGTGGCTGCTGCTGCCCCTCACAGCCCTGCCCCAGGGTCAGCCTCCTGCCCTCTGTTCCAAACCCCTCCCTGAGGAGTGTCACTGGCAGGTGCATGTGCCTGAGGGGCCAGGGTGGCTCTGGAAGGCTCTGCTGCCACTATGATCTCCCTGTGGGTATTGCTGGCTGGCAGCTTCCCAGCCTGGTGCTTCCCAGCCTGGTTCCTGATGGGACCGCAAGCCTTGTTTGATATGTGGCCTAAGGAGAGGAGCCTTTTCTGCCCGGTGGCAAGACCTGTCCCCATGGGGGAGGCAGAAGTGTCACAGACACTTCTCGGGCACCCTCTGCTGGCTGCCGTCCACTTGGCATTGAGGGGCCCCTTCTGCCCCCCAGTTCCCTGCTCTAGCTCCCCTGGCCCCTGACAGGGTCTCACCTTAAACTCGATGCTCTTGCCTTCTGTATACTCACTGATACTCACTTCTGTATCCCCAGTGCCCTCCCTTGAAGGGCAAAGTCCAACGCATCCTGCACTGGGCCTGGAAGGAGCCACCGGCCGCCCCGCTCCCCCCCGTGCTGCCCGCCACGGACCCGGAGCTGGCTCTGCCCCCGCCCAAGGTGCTGGAGGGGATCCCAGAGCGCGAGTTCTTTGTGAAGTGGGCAGGCCTCTCCTACTGGCATTGCTCCTGGGTCAAAGAGCTGCAGGTGAGCCCTCGTGGCATTGGTGTAGAGCCCCTGCCCAGCCCTCTGCCCCACCGCCCACGGGCTGAGTGTGGCTCCCTCCTGCTGCAGCTGGAACTCTACCACACCGTGATGTACCGCAACTACCAACGGAAGAATGACATGGATGAGCCACCAGCCTTCGACTACGGCTCTGGGGACGAGGACAGCCAGAGGGAGAAGCGGAAGAACAAGGACCCCCAGTATGCCAAGATGGAGGAGCGGTTCTACCGCTATGGCATCAAGCCTGAGTGGATGATGATCCACCGCATCCTGAACCACAGGTGAGGAGCCTGTGAGGGAAATCGTGCCAGACTTCTGCAAGGCCAAAACCCTGGGCTGATGGAATTTCAGCCTCTGGCTTGTGCTGAGGTCTCTGTTGCCTTGGAGGTTTGCTCCAGGGGTGAAGCTGAGGCTGGGAGCAGATCCATGCTGCCTTGTTTTCACTTCTGCTATGTTGCACATTAAAAATAGAGTTATAGCAAATTTTCCCAAAGGCAGATGCACAGTGTTGTTCCACTCTTCCCAGTCATACTGTTTGGGTCCTGTTAGAGCCTAATCATTCCATAAATTCTGTTGCTGATGGGGATGGTGCTGAGGGGAGGAGCTGGAGCATGTGGCTGACTCTCTTACAGAACCTTTACACTGACGTTTCTTTTCTGTGGAAGAAATTCCCTGTGAATGAAATGTACTTTGCAGATGGGCTTTCTGCATCGAGTGGCTGGAGACATGTTTTTGTTGAATTTCTTCATTTCAAGTGGCAGCTTGAAATATCAAGCAGTAGCAGCAGCTCTGCTTGAAGGCTGCATGGCAGGAAAGAACTAAAGCTGCCTGTCTGATTTTCGTGTGAGCTTTACCTTGTCCACTAACAAGGCAGCAGGTTTCCCTGTAGGCACATAGTCAGACTTGGAAGTGTGTTTATTCTGATTTTAGTGTAAGCAGAACTTCCTAGAGCAGTGAATGCTGCAGGCAAGAGGGGAAGCACTGGTATCCATCCAGGCCTGGTGAAACAGGGAAATGAGGTTGTCCAGTGGAATGAAAAAGCAGCCTGTAAAGCATAATGGTTTGACACACTCACAGATGAATAGGCGTTTCTGCTGGAAGTGTCGATACTTTGTGTTTTCTACCTCAACTTGGATGTCCTGGCCTGTAGGTGAAAGCAGAGGATGAAGCATCGAGCTCTGTGGAAGCAGGTCATGGCGAGCTGCTCCTGGGGTCCGGTGACTGATCAGCTTTCTGTGCCCTGCGTTACAGCTTTGATAAAAAGGGAGACATCCATTACCTGATCAAGTGGAAGGACCTGCCCTATGACCAGTGCACCTGGGAGATTGATGACATAGACATCCCCTACTATGAGAACCTCAAACTCCTCTACTGGAACCACAGGTATGAGCCCACGGGCAGTGGAGCCAGGCAGAGCCAGGGCAGCCTGTGTGAGTGTTTGGGACAAGAGGTCACAGGTGCCCCCCCTTTTAAACACACTGGCACTGCTCGCAGAGACTTCTCTTCAAAGAGCAGTGGCCCAGCACTAAGGAAGGCTGGCCCTCCTGATGTGCCATTTCAGGGCTGCTGGGCAATCCCACCGGCTCTTTTCCAGCCTCTGCTCCCCTTCCCTTGTGTCTGCACTGCTGTGACATTCACGGTCTCCATGGCCCTGCTGTCTGTCTGTTTTGGGGGAAAACCACAGTACTCTGAGTTTGCTGTTTTCATTCTGGAGACTGCTATGTGGACTGTTGGGAGGGGAAAATCAATGCCCTGTGAGTGCCCATGCTAAATGGGCCAGAAGAGCTCCTGTGGGGAGAGGGGCAGTGGAGTGTGGGAGGTGTTTCTGTCCTTCGGCTCGGAGCTGAGAGAACAGTGACCGCCTGCCCTCCCTGACGTGTGCTGGCTGTCCCAGGGAGCTGATGCTGGGGGAGGACACACGCCCTCTGAAGAAGCTGAACAAGAAAGGGAAAAAGCTGAAAGAGGAGAAGCTGGAAAAGCCTCCAGAAACACCTCTTGTGGATGTGAGTGAGAGTGGTGGGGACAGTATGGCAGCATGGGAACCCAGAGGGAGGGTGGGCTGTCTGTGCCCTTGTCCTGTGATGTTTTCCTCCTCTGGTTCAGTTTGGGGACCCTGTTTGTTTTCATTGAAATTTCTGGAGTGGAGTTGCTGTGAGGAGCCTGGGGGGCTGGGCTGTGCCAGGGACCATGTCTGTGTCTCCTCTGAAGCTGTTGGATGTTGCAAAGCTAAAGAAGGATGTGCTTGGGTGCAGGGGAAGAGGAAGAAGGAGGGGCAGGTGATTCTCACTGCTCTGTGCTGTGGCTCTCTTTTCAGCCTACGGTGAAGTTTGACAAGCAGCCGTGGTACATTGATGCCACGGGAGGAACGCTGCACCCTTACCAGCTGGAAGGGCTGAACTGGCTGAGGTTCTCCTGGGCACAAGGGACAGACACAATCCTGGCTGATGAGATGGGGCTGGGGAAGACAGTGCAGACCATTGTGTTCTTGTACTCCCTGTACAAGGAGGTGAGTGGAGTGCCCGTCAGTCCTTGAGGTGGCTGAGAGCTGCTGGGCACGGGGAGAACAGCCTGGACTCTGTCTCCCTGAGCAGGGCCACTCGAAAGGGCCGTACCTGGTCAGTGCCCCCCTCTCCACCATCATCAACTGGGAGCGTGAGTTTGAGATGTGGGCACCTGATTTCTACGTCGTGACCTACACGGGGGACAAGGAGAGCCGGTCGGTGATCCGGGAAAATGAGTTTTCTTTTGAAGACAACGCCATACGGAGCGGGAAGAAGGTCTTCCGGATGAAGGTGGGAGCTGAGTCTGTGCCTGCCCCATTGCTTTACCTGTCAGTAAGGAGGGGAGAGGAAAATTTGACCGGGAGAGGCAGGCTGGTTAGGTCCCTGATCAGCTGTATCCCACAGAGGGAAGCTGGCATTGTTTACAAACACAGGAGATTTGTGATGAGCTTTACAGATTACTGCCAGAACTTTTTAATTTCTGTAGTCTCCTGCTTGGTTCTTGTGTTCAGGTGCTCTGCTGGCGTGACTTGGCCTTGCTGTGGGCTCTGTGCCAGACAGTGCAGCCCCTCTCACCTTGGGTCATTTGCAGCAGCAGCAAAAGTGGAGGCTGTCCTGTTTCCTGCTCTCTTATCCCAGCTTTTCTCTCCCTTTATTCCTCCAGAAGGAAGCCCAGATCAAGTTCCATGTCTTGCTCACATCCTATGAGCTGATCACCATTGACCAGGCTGTGCTGGGCTCCATAGAGTGGGCCTGTCTGGTGGTGGATGAAGCACACAGGCTGAAGAACAACCAGTCCAAAGTAGGTGGCAGGCATTTGTGAGTGATTTTTTTTCTCTTTAACATCCTCTGTTAAAAGCCCTTGAGCAGCAGGAGAGGCAGACAGTCCTTGGACAGGCTGTTGTGGAAGGGAATTGATCCCTGTCCTTCCTCTCCTCTTTACCTGAGGCTTAATGCAGTCTCCAGCCCCTGGGACATTCACACTGTCCTTGGTGCAGGAGGAGGCAAGTGGCGTGACCCAGGGATACCCAGGATTGCTGCCTGTGCTCAGTGGGAGTGGCTTGGAGCAGGACATGCTGCACCCTGTTCTGCGTGCCCAGTATGGGGGTCACTGCTCAGTGTCCATGTGCACCCTGCAAAGTCCCACACTGACACATTGGTTCCTTGCAGTCCTTGTCACCCAAATTAATTTCTTTTCCAGTTCTTTAGAGTACTGAATAGCTACAAGATCGATTACAAGCTGCTTCTCACAGGGACTCCGCTCCAGAACAACTTGGAAGAGCTCTTCCACCTGCTCAATTTCCTGACTCCAGAGAGGTTTAAGTAAGTTGCACTTACCCAGGCCATTGGGGTGGCTCCTCGCTCTGGCTTTGGTGCAGGCACACCAGCATTATTTCCTCATGTGTCTCGAGAGCTCTGCCCTGTTTTTTAAGTCATAAAGCAGCAGATCTCTTTGCTCTCACGTGCCCCTGTTGCTCAGTGCCATGGGGGTCTGGCTGCTTCCACAGCAACCTGGAGGGGTTCCTGGAGGAGTTTGCGGACATCTCAAAGGAGGACCAGATCAAAAAGCTCCATGACCTGCTGGGTCCCCACATGCTGCGGCGGCTCAAGGCCGATGTGTTCAAGAACATGCCGGCCAAGACGGAGCTGATCGTGCGAGTGGAGCTGAGCCAGATGCAGAAGTGAGTGATTCCAGTGCATTCCCCAGGGGCATCTGGCTTCCTCTGATGTGGTGAGGTGTCAGTGGGGATTGAGGGGTCAGAGGCACCCTGCCGGTCTGGGGCCTGCTGCAGGAAGAGTGGGAGCGCTTTGTGTCTGACCTAGGAGTATGTTCCATGTGGTTAAATGGGGCTCTGTGCAGTCCTGGGGACATTGCAGACTGGCAGTGTGGCTCTGCTGGTTTTTGGGGGCTGAATCCCCTTCTCTCATTCCTGGCACCAGGACATGGCCTGTGCTGCTGGTGTGCCGGGGTCAGCCTGGAGTGTCGCTGCTGCCCCGGCTCTGATTGTGCCAGGCTGACCTGTTCAGCTTCAGCGGCATCTCCTGCAGCTCAGGGCACCTGCAGAAGGGGCCTGTCACTTCTTCCTAGCGTAGGGGGCAGGAGGGCTTGGCTGGCACCCAGCAGAGGTGGATTTTGGAGGTGCTGTGCCCCCCAGTCCATCCCACTGTTAGGGCTGTGATTCCCCCAGAGCACCCAGCCCTGGGTGCTGAATTGCTTTTAAAACCCTCCAAATGTCCCTTTTGCATCTCCAGTGATGCTAGGGGCATTTAATTCAGTGCCCTCCTGTTTGTGCTAGTCCTACACCTGCCCCAGCTAGCATGGTGTCTGTCCCATCCCCTCTCCTGCAGGAAGTACTACAAATTCATACTGACAAGGAACTTCGAAGCCCTGAATTCGAAAGGTGGTGGGAACCAGGTCTCACTGCTCAACATCATGATGGACCTGAAGAAGTGCTGCAATCACCCATACCTGTTCCCTGTGGCGGCCGTGGTACGTCCCTTGCCTTTGCACCCTCGGACATGTCTCAGAGTGTTGGGTGGTGGCTGCTTCCATGACCCTGCTTTGGCTGATGCTGTGGGTTTCCATGAGAGCGGTTTCATACGAGGACTTTGGTTTGGAAATGCAAGTGAAGTTCTCCATGAGGTTAACGTGGGTCGTCCTTGTGGGCACTGACCATGCTGCCTTCACAGGAGGCCCCGGTGCTGCCCAATGGATCTTATGACGGGAATTCCTTGGTCAAATCTTCTGGGAAACTGATGCTGCTCCAAAAGATGCTGAAGAAGTTACGGGATGGGGGTCACAGAGTTCTGATCTTCTCGCAGGTGAGAGCAGGGAGAGTTAATAATAAATACATTTTTAAAAGGTTTTTTTTTAAATTATGAATGGGAAATTTGTGCTGGGAGCAGAGAGAGATAGGTGGAATAGCTGGTGACAGCTTCTCCCCCAGGCAGCCATGGCAATAATGGTGGAAGAGCTGTGTCCCAGCTCACTCCTGGGGGAGTGCCTGTCGTGTTTAAGAGCTCTGTTAGGTGGGGATAGAAAGGCAGCAACAGTCACGAGGCTTCTCTTTGGGGAGGGACAGTCAGACATGATTTCTTCCTGCTGGCAGAGTTGCCTGTAGAAGATGAGATGCGAGTGTTGCTCCTCTGGCAGCTGCCTGTTGGCTGTGCTTGCTTTGCTGACCATGCTGTGCCACCACCACCGTGGCCTCTGGGCTGCAGGCAAGGACCATGCCAGGGCAGGGCAGGTCCCCAGGGGAAGCAGGGGGGTTTGGCCATGCAGACCGTCTCATGCCAGGGTCACCTTGCCCTGTAGATGACAAAGATGCTGGATTTGCTGGAGGACTTCCTGGAGTATGAAGGCTACAAGTACGAGCGGATTGATGGGGGCATCACCGGCGGCCTGCGCCAGGAGGCCATCGACAGGTTCAATGGTACTTGCCTTCCTGCCTTTCTGAGGGGTGGGCATGGTGGGGATGGCAGTGTGTGGCCAGCATCAGGTCATCTGCCAGTGCCCAGAGCTTGTGCCACACTCACAGGTTTGGCTTCCTGGGCACAGTGGGGGCTGCTCGTATCGTGCTGTTAAGCCCTTGAGTTGGTTCCCACAAGGAACCCTGAGTGTGCCAGCAGCTGTTCAGCTGGAGGGGCTCCTACTTTTCCCTTCAAGACCTCAGCAGAGGACAGAGCTTCCCCTTTGCTCTGGAGCTGGGTTCTGCAGTGCCTGGCTCCCAGGGAGCGATGTGTTTTCACTTCTTGCCACCCCTGCCTCTTGCTTGTCAGTTTCGAGTGCCATTCTGTCCCTCTGAAATGGTGCTGCTCCTCTCTGTGAGCCATGCTCCTTTCTGTCTCACCTGTTCCCACCTCTGGGTTTGTCGTTCTCAGCTCCTGGGGCTCAGCAGTTCTGCTTCCTCCTCTCCACCCGTGCCGGTGGTCTGGGCATAAACCTTGCTACGGCCGACACTGTCATTATTTATGATTCTGACTGGAATCCCCACAATGACATCCAGGTTTCTGACTTTCCCTTTTCCTTCCTGTATAGTAAGTACCTCTCTGGCTCTGCCCTCTCTTTGCACGCCCTCACTGGGATTTCAGTATCTTCTCTGGAGAGCTGCTGACACTTTCTGGTGTGTTTGTGGGTGTTTCTGCTCAGCAGCCCCCTTCCTGCACCCTCTGGCCTCACCCCGGTCTCTTCGCAGTCTAGGGGAGACCTGACACATAAAACTGGCTCTTCCCTGTGACATTTTCACTTCTTCCTCATACTTGTCCTCAACTGGGTGCCCCTCATGCAGCTTGGAGGGTGAGAAGCACGGCCCTCTTGTCCAGCTGGCACGGTGCCACCCTTGCCAGCTCCATCCTCTGCCCGCAGGCATTCAGCAGAGCTCACCGCATCGGGCAGAACAAGAAGGTGATGATTTACCGCTTCGTGACCAGGGCCTCTGTGGAGGAGCGCATCACCCAGGTGGCCAAAAGGAAGATGATGCTCACCCACCTGGTGGTGCGCCCGGGGCTCGGCTCCAAGTCGGGCTCCATGACCAAGCAAGAGCTGGATGACATCCTCAAGTTTGGGACAGAAGAGCTCTTCAAGGATGATGTGGAGGGTGAGGTGGGAATGCTCTGTGTGAGGCAGGGCCCTCTCTGAGCTGCTGAGGCTCACTCTCCTCCCCCTGTGCCACAGGCATGGTGTCTCAGGGACAGCGGATTGCCATGCCGGATGCTGTTACCCCTTTCTCGGACACACTCTCAACAAAAGGGGGTGCAGCAACTCCTGGCATGAAAAAAAAGCATGGTGGCACCCCACCAGGTGTGTAACCCCTCCTTGCTGGGGTGACTCATGCCCCTCCCTGTCCCCTCACCTGACCAGAGCTTGCCTGGCTCAGGAGTGGACTGTCCAACACCCTGATCTGCGCTGCCATTCCCCTTGCTTTGGTCTCCAGGTGACAATAAGGATGTGGATGACAGCAGTGTGATCCACTACGATGATGCTGCCATCTCTAAGCTTTTGGACCGAAACCAGGATGCAACTGACGACACGGAGCTGCAGAACATGAATGAGTATCTCAGCTCCTTTAAAGTGGCTCAGTATGTTGTGAGAGAAGAGGACGGTGTGGTAATGTGATCAGTATCATGTCTTACAATCACCCCTTTGTACATCCCTCCATGTTCCCTCTGCTGCCTCTCCTGTCCCTGTGAGCGCTCAGCATGGGGCAGGACCCTCCCTGCTCTCTCTTTGTGACTGCTCGAGCCCCTTGTCTCTGGCTCTGCAGGAGGAGGTGGAACGTGAGATCATTAAGCAAGAGGAGAATGTGGACCCTGACTACTGGGAGAAGCTGCTGCGGCACCACTATGAGCAGCAGCAGGAAGATCTGGCCAGGAACCTGGGGAAAGGGAAGAGAATCCGCAAGCAGGTCAACTACAATGACACCTCACAGGAGGACCAAGGTACGGCCACAGGCGCTTGGCTCCTGGCTGGTCTCATGGGACAGAGCTGTCACTTGGTGTCTCTCTGCAGCTGGTAGTCTGTACTTCTCAGATTCCTAAACTTCCCAATTTTCAAAGATTTTTTTCTTTTTCTTTGTTGGTCTGTAAACTCTGATTTTGCTGTAAGAATCTAAGAGAGACATGTCTGTGGGCAAAATACTTCAAATTGGGTTTTTGCTGCATAACAGAATGCTAATTCTGTAAAACTTGAGGACATGATTTCCTGTTGCTGTGTCCCCCTCTCCTGCTGCCTGGCAGTGAATGCGTGTCATACCCACAAGCAGGCTCTGACCTGTGTAGCACATCCCTCCCAGGCAGGGTTCTGACCTGGCCTCCCTTGTGCTCTGCAGAGTGGCAGGATGAGCTCTCTGACAACCAGTCAGAGTATTCCATTGGCTCTGAGGATGAGGATGAAGACTTTGAGGAGAGGCCAGAAGGCCAGAGTGAGTTGATGTGTTTGATACTCCCTGGGATTTGGAAGTGTCAGGAATGTCTGGGTTGGAGGGACTGGTGTGCCCAGGGCCTCTGTTCAGGGGACTGTGTCCCTGCTTTCTACCAGGTGAGGAGCTTTCCAGGACAGGGAAGGCAGCCAGCTTCTTCCTTGGCCTCTGCAGGACTGTGGTCTGGTCCACCACGAGGACCAGGCATGGTCCCCCCCTGCCTGGGAAGGGCAGAGGAGTGTCCTGCCCTGGGGAGTGGCTGGAAGGGACCCTACAGCCTGGGCAGATGCTCTGGCAGGTTCTGCTCCCATCAGGAGGGAGGGCAGGAAGCCTGGGGCACATGAGGTGTCTTTCCTTGCTGCCTGGCCCTTCCATCACTGAGGCTGCTTGGCTCTAGGTGGCAGAAGACAATCCCGGAGACAGCTGAAGACTGACAGAGACAAACCTCTCCCTCCTTTGCTGGCAAGAGTTGGGGGGAACATCGAGGTGAGCCTCAGCCTCAGCCAGAGCATGGCCAGTGCTGTCCTGCCCGGGCTGCCTGCGGGCTGGATCCGTCTGTGCTGAATCACTGGGACTTTAGTCCCGGTCCAGCAATGCCTGTCACAGCTGTGAGGCTCCAGGATGCCACATGCTGCTGAGGCCACTCTGTGATCCCAGTGACGCCTTCGCTTCCTGCAGGTTCTGGGCTTCAACGCCCGGCAGCGCAAGGCGTTCCTGAATGCCATCATGCGCTGGGGAATGCCACCCCAGGATGCCTTCAACTCCCACTGGCTGGTCCGGGATCTGCGAGGGAAGAGCGAGAAGGAGTTCAGGTACGGAGGTCCTGGCAGGCAGGCAAGGTTGGGAGCCTGCACCCCTTCACTGTGGGCTCTTTTTGGGGAGGCAGTGTCTGTTTCATTGAGATGGAATGTCTTGTTCCCTTTCTGAGTGTGAGATGTCCCTCACCCATGGGTGACAGGGCACCATGTGCATGCTGGGTTGAGCAGGGAGGCCACAGGCCAGGACTGAGGTCTGGCTTCCCTGGCAGGGCGTACGTCTCTCTCTTCATGAGGCACTTGTGCGAGCCCGGGGCAGACGGTGCCGAAACCTTTGCGGACGGCGTTCCCCGGGAAGGGCTGTCACGGCAGCACGTGCTGACTCGCATCGGGGTCATGTCACTAGTAAGGAAGAAGGTGGGTGAGTAGGATTATGAATGGGCCATTTCAGGAATGTTCTGGTGACTTTGCCCAGCTGGGTGGGTGCAGCAGTCCTGCCACTTGGTCACTCTGTGGGTGAGCAGCCTGGACATGCCGACTCCATGGCAGCAGCTGGGAGTGTCCCTGCTCTGTTTGACCTGATGTTATGTGTCTGTCCCAGGTCCAGGAGTTTGAGCATGTCAATGGGAAGTACAGCACCCCAGACCTGGTTCTTGAGGGGCCGGAGAGCAAGAGATGCAGCGAGGTTGTGTCTTCAGATCCCAACACACCTGTCCCAGCCAGCCCTGCACACACACACACGGGACCAGGGGCCCTTGCAGGTATCCAGGGGGTTGTGGCTGGGGTCTGGCTTGGGAGGGAGATGGACGAAGACACTAGAAGGTTTTGAAGGTGCTTGGCTCATCAGGCCCTGTTCAGCAACGTCCTGGCTTTGCTCTTCCTACAGACAAAATAGAAGCACAACTGGGGTTCCATGAGGAAAAGGATCCTGTGGAGCAGAAGCCCAGAAAGGTGGCTGACGGCCAGGTGAGGTGGCTTTGTTCAGCATCTCCTCCAGGAAGCTTCGCCTGGTCTGCCTGGGAGCTTGGGGTGCTCCCTAGGGAAGGGAGGGCCGCTGTTCTGGAATGGGTGCTTGGCATTTAGGTGCCTACAAGTGCCGAGGTGGAGAGTGAAGAGCACCCAGAAAGCTGCGACAGCAAGGAGGGGCCAAGGGAAGAGAAGCAAGAGGATTGTGAAAAGGCTGAGCCTTCTTCTGAGCCCCTGGTGAAAGGTGAGGCTGTGGCTCTTCTCTGTCACTATGGGAAACCTGAATGTCACACAGTCCTGCAGAAATTCTTGAAAAAACAGATTGTAAATTGCATGAAATGATGATCTTGGGGGGGCATTTGTTCCTCTGGATGTCTCAAGGAAGAGGGAAACTAAATACATTTATTTGATAAAATGCAGAAGAATGTTCTGTTTGAAGTTTTTTAGCACCTTGAACATACAAACAATACAGTTACTTTACCCTAAAAGGGAAAGTCTGTCTGGATAAGTAGGTTGTTCCCTGCAGAGCATTTTCCATGTCAAGTGTTTCTTGTAGGCCTGTTCCCTCCTGCAGATGAGGGAATTCAGGAGCAAGAGAAGCCTTTGGAGAAGGCAGAGTTGAGCAACAGCCCAGGGAAGGGGGAGGATAAAGAAGTCAAACCAGGTGAGGCATGAGGCTTTGGAGAGAGAAGAGTGAGAAGAATTCCGGGCGTGCGGCTGGTGCCTGGCACAGTGACAGAGTGTGCCCACAGGGTGGTGGCAGTGATGCCATCAGCACCAGCACCACTGGTGCTCAGGAGCCACGAGTGGGAACAAGACCCTCTTGGGGTGGGCCCTGCCTGTGCTAACAATGGGACCTGCTGGGAGGGGTTGGTGGCTTTTGTAGCAGTGACTGGCTGTTGATGGGGCAGGGGTGGCACCAGTGGGTCTGGTGGTGGAGCACAATTAGACAGGGCCAATTCCATTTGTGTTTGCCAAGCAGAGGATGGCAAGGAGGAGGAGAAGGAGCAAAGTGATGCCCAGCAAAACGGTGACAAAGAGGAAGAGGAGGAAGGAAAGAAGGATGACAGAAACATGAACTTCAGATTCATGTTCAACATTGCCGATGGTGGCTTCACAGGTGAGAGATGAGGTGTTGGCCTTTCCTGCAAAGCTGCTGCAGAGGCTCTCAACCTGTCCAAGGAATGTGACCCTTGTCATGGGCCATGGATGGGCTGGTGCTTTGCTGGCAGCAGCAGACCTGTGCTGTGCCTGTGGCCCTGGAAGGTTCCATCGCTCGCCCTGCCCACATGCTGTGCATTGACTTGCAGCTTGGCTGCCTGATCAGGCTGTCTTCCTTCTGCTTCTGCTTCCACAGAGCTGCACACACTGTGGCAGAATGAGGAGAGGGCTGCCATGTCCTCTGGCAAGATCTACGACATCTGGCACCGCCGACATGACTACTGGCTGTTGGCAGGAATTGTCACGTACCCTTTGAGCCGGCAGAGCAGGAGGCAGCGAAGCGAGAGAGGCCTCTCTGGGGTGTGGGAGCTGGGCTGGCGCTGCAGTAATGAGCAGGGAGGGGGCCTGGGGCCATGGTGTCGCTGTGGGGTGGTGGGCAGGCTGTTGGCTGGCTGGTTCTGCCCTTGACACTTCCTCCACACCAGTCATGGCTATGCCCGCTGGCAGGACATCCAGAATGACCCACGCTACGTCATCCTGAACGAGCCCTTCAAGTCAGAGATACACAAGGGGAACTACCTCGAGATGAAGAACAAGTTCCTCGCCCGGCGGTTCAAGGTGAGTGGCAGGTCTAGGGCTGGTGAGAGGACCAGAGCGGCGCCCCAAAGCCTGGAGGGAATTTGCCAGCGCCTTCTGTGAATGAAGGGGGAGTGGACTTTGTGAGGGCCTCCGTGGTTTACTGGTTTATAGTGGGTCAGGGTCTGGTCCTGAATCCTTCCCTTCCTGCACCTCCCAGTTGCTGGAGCAGGCCCTGGTGATCGAGGAGCAGCTGCGGAGGGCGGCGTACCTCAACATGACCCAAGACCCCAGTCACCCGGCCATGGCGCTGAACGCGCGGCTGGCAGAAGTGGAGTGCCTTGCCGAGAGCCACCAGCACCTCTCCAAAGAGTCCCTGGCTGGGAACAAGCCCGCCAACGCTGTCCTGCACAAGGGTGTGTGTCTGCAGGGCTGGGGGAGTCTGCTCTGAGGCTAGGAAGGGTTCCCCACCCTGGCCTGGGGAGTCCAGCCAGGAGGTGTCCCCAATTTGTGTTCCTTCGGCCAGGAGCTGCCTGCTCCTCTCAGCTTGCTGGGTCTGGCAGGCGTCCCCCCAAGTACCTCCTGCTCTATGTGCAGTGCTGAACCAGCTCGAGGAGCTGCTGAGTGACATGAAGGCTGATGTGACACGCTTGCCCTCCATGCTGTCCCGCATCCCGCCAGTGGCCGCCCGGCTGCAGATGTCAGAGCGGAGCATCCTCAGCCGCCTGGCCACCCGTGGAGGGGATCCAGCTGCCCAGGTCTGTGGGGATGGGCACAGAGCCTCTCACTGTGATGGTCATGGTCAGGTCAGGGCTGCAGGCCCATGTCTTCTCCCTCCTTGCCTCCCCAGGGCTCCTTCGGCTCCTCCCAGATCTTCAACAACAACTTTGGGCCAAATTTCCGTGGTCCTGGGCCAGGTGGGATTGTCAACTACAGCCAGATGCCTCTGGGCCCCTATGTGACTGGTAGGTTGGGGTTTTGCTCTTGCGCAGAGAAATTCAGAGGGTGGATTTGGGCGGTCTAGGAGTGCTGCCAAAGGACAGTAGTGAGCAAGGTGTTTCCTCTGTCACCACAGATATTTAGCAGTTCCCACGATTTTCCCCTGCAGCTCCCACTCCTAGCTGAGGTAAGGCTGTGCTTCCCGCTCTCTGTGCTCCGTTTGCTGGGGAACATGAAGGGGTGGGGGACTAAATGGAGGCTCCATTTTGGGCTGCCCCCCCAGTGCCAGGATCTGGCTGCGGCCTCTGACTCAAGCAGCCGCAGTGGAGGTGGGAGCAGATCCTTCCTGCAGCCCTTCCCAGGTGCCTGAGGACTTGGCATGTGGGGAGGGTCCAGATTTGGCTGAAGGGTAGCCCTCCCCTCTTCTCACAGTAGCCCTGGGGGACAGTCCCCTGTCCGTGGCCACGAGCCGCTGTCGCCAGAGGTCGGCGGGGAAATTGTGCCAGCGTTGCCTGCGTGGAAAACAAGCTGCTGCCGGCGCTGCTGGGCTGTCCCGCTCCCGCTTCAAGTGTGCTTCGCCTGCTGTGGCCCCCGTGGGAGCGGTGGGGCCGGGGGTTTGTGTCCGTGTACATTTTTTGCACTTTCTTATTGAAGACTTGAAGAGTTTGTCTGGGCAAGGTGGGCTGAGGGGAGGGAGGGAGGGCTGGAGCTGCGGTGTTTGTCTGGTTGTGTTGGCACGTTTGGGGGTGAGGGGAGGCCAGTGATGCCATGTCCCAGCCGGCTGTGCTCCCCAGCTTCCCCCTAAGGGTTGTCTCTGCGTCTTCATGGTGTTGGAGCAAGCCCACGCCTGCTGCTGCCCTGCTGGAGTCCTGGGCACTGCTGTGGTGTGGCTGGGGGTCCACATGTGCTGGGGGTGGGGCAGGCAGATGGAGGGGATGTGGGTGGGACAGAGGGGACAGCTGGAACTGGGATGGGGATACCTCGAGCGTGGTGACACCGGCAGCTGTAAGCAACGCCCCTGCATCCGCTTCGTGCTCTGTGTGTCCCGGTTTCTGTTCTGTGTTTTAATAAATCCTTTGGGAAGGACGCAGTGGAGTCTGGCAGGGAAAGGGATGGTGGGGTGGCCTTGGTGGGGCCTGGCCACGGTCTTCGTACCCCTGTTGTCCTACACACGTGTCCACATACACACACACACATCCACAGAAACAGACACAGACATCTACACACACACGGACACAGACAGACCTGAGAATGTCATATCTGCACAGATACTGTAATCTCTGCATGATGCACATACATGTGAATATCTCTGTCACCCCCACACATGTATGTACCTCTTCATATATAGCATATGTAGATCTGTGTACACACACGTATAGATACACACAGAACTGTAAGTTTGAGATCTGTGTGTGTGCATATATATCTTTATGTGAGCATACACAGCTATAAATACTGATTTATTTAGGTACTGCTGTGTGGGTGTGTATCTGTACATACACACCTGTATATTATACATATCTGTATAATGTATTTGTGGTTTTAATACGTGTATTTATGTACATACATACTGGTGTGTATGTAGACACAGCTATGGGTAGATAACAGATACATGTACATAGGATAGATTTATACGTGGTATGGATGTATAGATCTATATTTACAGAGGTGTATATACTCATACATGTATCTGTGTATGTAAGAATACACAAATGTGTATTTGTAATTGGAATATATGCACATGCATACACATACATGTGTAGATATATCGATATATCTACACATCTCTATATCTCCATATCTGTATCTCTGTATGGCTATATAGGTGTATTGATCTGTGTGTATATGTGCAGACACACATGTATTTGTAACTTTTATATATTTATACATAAGGGTAGATATAGGTAAAGGTGTATAGCTATCCTAGACAGAGATAGTACACGTGTATATACACACAGACACATATGTATTTGTCACTTCACACATGTATATGAGTGTATATGTTTCTGTTTGCACACAAACATTGATGTTCTGTAGACAGATGTATAGATAAAGCTGTATGGGTATAGCTGCAGGTAAATCCATGTACCTAAAGGTGTAGGGATGTGGATGTGGGAGGTGTGCACGCACACTCTGAACCCCCCTATACAGAGGGGAGCTCTGATGTCATGAGTGGGTCAGGAGAGACCTCCCCGTGTTTGTACAGACACATTTATGGTGGGGCTGTAAGTGCAGCCATGGCTACACAGCAGATAAACATGCATTGTGCACAGATCATACACACACAGACACACACACACATTGTGCACAGAGCTCACACACACAGACACACACACATTGTGCACAGAGCTCACACACAGACACACATTGTGCAGAGCTCACACACAGACACACACTGCACAGAGCTCACACACACAGACACATTGTGCAGAGCTCACACACAGACACACACTCACATTGTGCACAGAGCTCACACACACAGACACACACACATTGTGCACAGAGCTCACACACACAGACACACATTGTGCACAGAGCTCACACACAGACACACACACTGCACAGAGCTCACACACAGACACACACATTGTGCAGAGCTCACACACAGACACACTCACATTGTGCACAGAGCTCACACACACAGACACACATTGTGCAGAGCTCACACACAGACACACACACTGCACAGAGCTCACACACAGACACACACTCACATTGTGCACAGAGCTCACACACACAGACACACACATTGTGCACAGAGCTCACACACACAGACACACATTGTGCACAGAGCTCACACACAGACACACACACACATTGTGCATGGAGCTCACTCAGACACACACACACACTGTGCACAGAGCTGACACACACAGACACACATTATGCACAGAGCTGACACACACACAGACTTCACCGACCTCTCACATTGCACAGAGCTCACACACACACACTTCACCGACCTCTCACAGTGCACACAGATCACATACAGTGCACAGAGCTCTCACAGAGCAGAGCTCAGTGCACAGAGCTCAGACACTTCAGAGAGCTCACACAGTGCAAGCTCACACACACTGCACAGAGCTCACACTGCACAGAACTCTCACAGTGAGCAGAGCTCACACACACGGTGTAGAGCTCAGAGTGCAAAGAGCTCTCACACACAATGCAGTCCTCACACACACGCAATACAGAGCTCAAACACACACAGTGCAGAGCTCATGTGCATGCCCAGAGTGCACAGTTCACACACACTGTAGAGCTCCCTGTGCAGAGCTCACATACAGTGCACAGAGCTCACACACACTGTACAGAGCTGAGGGTTTGCAATATATACATACATTTACAGTTTTTATGTATGTACAAAGAGAGGAAACTTTGTGTATAAATGCATGTGGATATGGATACATATATATATAGGTATTGGCAAAAATGTTTGTTCTACACAGAGAGCTATAAAGAAATAGATTTGTAGCTATAGTTATATTGTTCTCTCTACAGCTTTATGTATCATCTATCTCTCTGTATCTATCATACATGTATCCATATATATATAGCTATAGCTAGACATACAGCCATATATATGTAGCTATAGCTATAACTAAATTACAAATATCTCTGTGTCCATGTGTATATATGGCGTACCTTTATAGATGTACCGAGATGAGTGTATAGTTATAGAGCTGGGTGTGGATATAGATACATCTACACATATATCTGTATATACACATCTATCTGCATATACACACATTTATGTACATACCTGCAATTTTCATGTGTACATATATCCATACAAACATGGATGCTGCTGTAGCAATATTTTTACATGGATATGTACACATCTATATATTACATATATGGATCAATACATAGAGCTATGTATGTCTGTATATACACAAGCACACACGTGTTCACATGTGTGTGTTTATATACATTATATATGTAATTTTCAGAGGTGTGGGTACACATCTACATACAGGTATCTATATATGTAAATACGTATTGATCTCTCAGAGACTGCTGTCAGGGACAGAGGTGGAGGTAGAGCTACGTCTGTATCTACACCTGTCCGTGTGTGACTGTGAGTGTGTGTTTGTGTCTGTACACCCCCCTGTAATGGGTGTATGTGGGCGCATGTGTAGAGGCTTTCAGTAGCTTTGTACAGATACAGCTGAAGGTGCGTGTGGGCTGCGTTCACCTCCACAGCTGCTGTCTGCAAATGCACGCGTGTGCGTGTCGGTATGTTCCTGCATGTCAGTATGTCCCTGTATGTCGGTATGTCCCTGCGTGTATGTCCCTGCACGTCTGTATGTCCCTGCATATCCGTATGTCCCCGCACGTCGGTATGTCCCTGTATGTCTGTATGTCCCCGCATGCCTGTATGTCCCTGTATGTCGGTATGTCCCCGCACGTCTGTATGTCCCCGCACGTCTGTATGTCCCCGCATATGTCGGTATGTCCCCGCACGTCTGTATGTCCCCGCATATGTCGGTATGTCCCTGCGTCTGCACGTGTCCATGCACACACACACTCGCACACTTGCCACACGCACTCCCCCGGCCCGGCCCCTCCCCGCAGCAGAGCCCTGCCCCGTGCTCGGCCGGGGCACCGCAGGCTCTTCCCGCAGAGAACTCCCTCCCTGTCACCGTCCCACCCTCCCCCTTGCCCGGGAGCAGGCGCTCGCCGGGAACCGCAGCCCCGCGGCGCCGGTGCCGCGCTGGAGCCGCCGGCGGCGCAGGGCAGAGGCGAGGGCCGGGCGCAGGCTGGGGAACAGCTTCGTGTTGTCGGCCTCGTGGGCGTACAGCACCGCGTGCACCCCGCGCCCGCCGCCTCCGGCAACGCGGGGGCAGGAGCCACGCATGCAACGGGTCCCGGCGGCGGCTCCGGCTGCGGGCAGCGCGGCCGGGCAGCTCGGGGCTCGCCTCCCGCCGGCCGTCCCTGCGCCGCAGAGCCAGCCCGGGCGGCTGCGGCGCCATGTCCGGGGCAGCGCGGGCGGGAGCGCTGGCTCTCGGCGCTCGCGGTGCAAACCACACTCTCCCCTTTGCTCCAACAAAGCGTAAGCAAGCGAACGGGCGGCGAGGGCTGCGCGGCGGGCGGCGCGCTCGGGCGCGCTTAGGATCTGTAGTCCTTCTTGCTGTATGGTTTGTTGCCCAGGATGCTATCGATCTCGTGGACGATGGAAGACGACAGCTTTGGAAGGACCTGCGGGGGACGGGGGCAATGCTGGGAGTCGGGACTGTGACCCTGGTGCTCACCGCCTCCGCCCCGCCACATTCGTGCCACAAGCCCCAGCCTGCCGGCTGGGTGACCCAGTTAGGGAGAGCCTGAGTCAGGCCCGACCCTGCCCCCTCAGCCCAGCAAAGCCTCGTCTCTGCTTCTCGCCTTCATGACAAGCAAAACCTGTCATGGAGCTGGGTTTGCAACCTTCTTTCCCCACATAGTGCAGCACAGCAATGAGTGCTGCAGGCAAATGTTGCTCCTGCTGGGAGCACTGACCTGTATTGCTCCAATATTCTCCATCAGCTGGTCGGCATTGGAGGCCCCCAGTAAGACGGAGCTGACACCCTCGTTGCGCAGGCACCAGGCTGGGACAAGAAGGAGAAGAGAGCTTGAGCATGGACCAGATACCCCTGGTGTCACCCTCAGCTATCCCCCATCCCCTTACCAATGGCGAGCTGGGGCAGGGTGCAGCCCAGGCGCTCAGCGATGGCCTGCAGCTCCTTCAGCTTCGCCTGCTGCCGCCGGCCCTCCTCACTCAGGATCTTGTCCTTCAGCCACTGGTATCCCTGGGGAGCGGGAAGGGGTGTTGTGGCGGGATCAGGGTGCACCAGCACCTTGCACAGGCAGGACATCCCCAAACTCCCTGTGTTGTGGCTCCTGGAGTTCCTGTTCCCGTGGGGACTTTGCAAGGCCCCTGGCCCTGCTCCCCCAGCTCTGTCCATCCCCATGTGCCTTCCCCAGCCCTGATGCAGCTCACCTTCAGCGAGGCACGGGAGTAGGGGGGGATGCCCCCATCGTACTTCCCCGAGACAATGCCACAGGCCAGTGGGGACCAGGTCATGGCTCCAACACCTGAGGACAGAGCAGAACAGGGGGATGACGCTTCAGTCCCCCCAGGGACCGTGGCGCCTGGCCTCAGCATCACTGGGCTCAGGGAGCACTGTGCTTTGTGGGGCTGGGGAGGAGCCCCCACTGTCATACCTATCTTGTGGAAGAGCTCAGGGAGCTGCACCTCCACCTTTTCCCGCTGGAACATGTGGTACTCAGCCTGCTCGCAGATCGGTGGAATCAGGTTGAACTGCCGGGCCACTGAGTATGCCTCCTGCAGAAGAGCCAGGACCCTCAGCACCCTGCCGCTCCCCCCGAGCCCCCTGCCGAGCCCCCCAGCCAAGTCCTGAGCGGCCGCCCCAAAAAATAATTAAGGCTTAAGTGCATCTGCACACGCTTGGCTCCCAACAGCTGCTGTCTAATTAAATCAACGTCAGCGGCGTCACTGGGGCTGCTCTGCTGCGGCCGCCCTGGTCCCCTGGGCCCCTACCATGATCTCCATGGAGCTCCAGCGCGAGGTCCCCCAGTACATGGCCATCCCCTGGTTGATGACGTGGGTCATGGCTCGCACCGTCTCTGCCGGGAGGGAAGGAGAGAGTAGCAGGTGGGGTTTAGCAGGGGCTGCACTGGCAGAAGGGGGCTCGCACTGTGCTGATGGCTGGCGAGCATCCCACTGTCCAGTGCTGCAGTGGGAGCTGTCCGGGGCCGTGTCCGGGGGATGCTTTCAGAAGAGCAGGATGGGGACAGAGGGAGCAGCCACTCAGGACGTGCCGGGGACCACAGCCGACCTGACATGCCACGTGCCGGTGCCAGGCTCTCCCAGCATGGAGAGCAGCCTGAGGCTTCTGCCAATGGCCCCATGCCCTGTGGGGTTATCAGCACTGGCACTGTTGCAGGGGAGGGACTGATGCATTGCCCACACACAGAGACCCAGGGAGGGAAGCCTGGACCCTGTGTAAGGTACTCAGGGGTCTTGGGGGGGAGCCAGCCCTGAGCCATGCGGGCTGGGGCCAAGCCAAGGCGTGCTCCTGCAGCCAAAGGCGGGCAGCGGGGAGGGCAAGGGGCACAAGGCTCGCCTGGCCGGCACCAGGGCACACACCCCAGCATGCTCACAGCCGCCCCGGTGAGGAGGGACCCTGCCGGAGACCCTGGCATGTGCCAAGGGCACCCCATGGCAGGACCCTGGGGGGTGGGAGCTTCTCTGCTTTTTGTCCTTTAAACTGCAGTACAGTCTGAAGGGCCGGGGGGTGTCTGTGTTGTGCTGCCGCTGCCTCTGCATCTCATGGCGGGGTTTGCTTGAGAGGGAGGAACAGGGATGGGGGATCACAGAGGAGTGGGGACTCTGCCCCGGGAAATGCCGCTGGGACAGGCAGCGGCCGGCGGGCAGAGTGCCGGCAGGGAGTACCTTCTACGATGAAAGTCCTGGACTTGGAGGAACTAAATGGGTCCCCTGGTGATAAAAGAGAGATTTAGAGAAAGTGGAGTCACTGCTGCTGGGACAGGGGCAGTGACCTGCCACCGCACCACCAACCCGCCCCGCTGCGGCCCGAGAGGGTCCTGGCGCCGGGCAGGGGGCGGCCGAAGTGTGACTGTGGCGCGGGCTGACCGTGGTGGCGGAGGAGCGGATTCTGCTCGGGAGGGGAGATGCCCTTGGAACATAAGCCTGGCGCAAACCAACCGCGACGGCGATGAAAGGCAGCGGGGAGGAGCGTGGCACCGCGGCGCGCACCCACCTTCCATGGGCGTGTTGGGGTCGGGCCGGTTGGCGAACACCACGTCCACATACTCCAGCTGCAGCCGCTCCAGCGACGCCTTCAGACCTGCGGCATGGACAGGGCTGTCAGGGCTGGGCCCCGTGCTGCTGGCAGTGAGGCAGACGGTGAGGTACAGCCTGGCACCGGGGCCAGCAGCGCCTGGTGAGTGCCCTCACCCCTACCCCTACCTTCTATGATGTGTTTTCGGGACAGGCCCCTCTCCGTCTCAGCCCTGGAAAAGGAAAGGTGGGTGAGAGCCTGGGGTGAGAGCCTGACCCGTGCTGGCTGCTCTGCTGAAGGGCGGGTGTTACCTACTTTCCTCCCCAGAAGATTTTGGTGGTGATGACCAGGCTGGACCGTCTGCAGGGACAAACAGAGAGTCACTGGTGGTGGCACCTGCAAAGCCCTGTGCCTGGGATGGCACATTCCTGCCCAGGGCTGCTCTGCCAGCTTTCCCCAGACTATGGCTTTGCCAAACAGGGATGGTGTCTGGCTTACCTCCACCCTTTTTTCTTGATGATGTTCCCCAGCACCACCTCGGCCCTACAAGGGAAGGGGACATCAGCCATTGGCACCTGGCTGCTGCGGCCATGGGGAGTGGTAGCAGCCGGCAGGGATGCCTCCAGACCCCGGGAGAATAACAGGCAAATGCAGTGGCTGTGGGGATGCTGTTTGCCCCTTAGCTGCAGTGTCCACTGCTGAGCTGCCCCCAGTGCATGACCTTGCTAATTTTAAGTGAATGCATGGGCACATGCCAATGCCCTGGGCCAGCGTGCCCTGGGTACAGCTGCTGCTCGCTGTGCTGGGAGGGTGCATGGCTGCACCTGTGTGATACAGGCCACCACGGGAAGCATGGGACTGCCAGAACCACGACCCCTCTGTGAGCAAGTGCTCACAGCCCTGTCCTGGAAGCTGCTTTGCAGCTGGCAAACCTGGGAGATTCCCAGTGCCACTGTGGTTTGGTGGGAGCCAGGGTGTGGGGTGAGACCCCCGTGGAGCTGCCAAAGCAGGGTACCTACTTGCCAGCAGCGTAGACTTCTGCCGTGTCGAAGAGATTAATGCCGTTGTCATAAGCTAAAGTCATCAGCTGCTCTGCCATCTGCGAGGAGAGAGCGGGGTCGGTGAAGGGGGTGGCCGAGAGCTGGCGCACGGGCGCGTGCGCAGAGCGCTGGTGAGCTCTGGCATGCCGCCTGCACCCAGGCCACAGCCACGGCTGTGCTGGCCCCAACCCCTCCCCGCTCACCAGGGAAAGGCTGGGGAGGGATGGGGTGAAGGGGTGCAGCCTTACCTCATCTGTGATCTGCCCTCCAAAAGTCACCCATGTTCCTGCAGGGGAGAGAGAGGTGTGTGCACGGTGAATGTGGTGAGCAACGAGCTCTGCCACCTCAAGCCCCCGGCCACCCACCCTGGCTCCCTCAGCACAGCCCTGGCACGTGGTGGCCACAGCTGGCCCTGCCGCGTGCACTGTGGTGCTCCCAGCACGGCCCAGTCGCTTCCTATCGCGTCAGAAAAAGAGAAAATAATTTGACAATTTCTGGGCCGTGACTCAAAACAGCCGCAGGGCTGAGGAAAACCCTTTCCTTCCCTTTGCAAACATTGCCGGGGCAAGTGAGCGCTGCCCTGGCCGGGGAGTGCCGGCAGCTGCTGCGGGACTGAGGGGATGCCGAGGGGCTGTGGCAAACCCTGGCACTTACCCAGACCCAGGCAGGACACACGCAGCCCAGACTTCCCGAGGTTCCTGGAAGACAGAGACCATTAGGAAAGGTGCCAGAAAGCCCCAAAACGCTGTCTCATGCATCCTGCATGCCACCAAACACACTGGGTGTGAGGACAGGGAGGTGTGGTGGTGGCCCCTGGTTCCCATCCCCACCCGGGATGGTTCCACGATGAGAGTCCCCTCTCAGCTGATGAATGAGCCATCCCAGGCTGGGCATCCCGCAGCTTGGTAGTGGCACTGCCTGCATCTACGCAGTGATGCCGTGCCTGGCAGGGCTATTGGGAGAGCCGTGACCTCGTTAAAGCAGTTTCCCGTGATGAGGCTGGGATGTCCGGCTGCCCTGAGAGTGCTGTTGCTGGGGAATGAGACTGGAGGAAGAGGAGCCAGCATGCGGTGGTCAGGACTGAAGCATCCCACAGATGGCATGAGTTGTGCCTGTTCTCTGCATCGCGGCACAGGGAAGCACAGGGCTTGCACCAGGCGAGGGTGCTCAGGAGTGGAGCAACATCCTGGAGAAATGGAGCACCCCAGAAAATCTGACCAGCACAAGGAACTGGAGAACAGCTTTTGGGAAGGGGGCCAGGCTGGCAGACGCCTTCGCTGTGGTGATGGAGAGCCAGTTACTTGTTAAAAATGACAAAGGCTCAAGAAATGAGCGTTAAAATAAATAAAGTGTAGGTGAGCCGCGGCAGCTCGCCCGCGCGGGTGTCGCATAGCAACCAGAGGCACCGCCACCGCCGGCACCGCCGACACGGGCACCTGCAGCCGGGCAGGGAGTGGCTGTGGCCCGGCCGCGGGCAACCGTGGGCTGCACCGAGTCCGGGCAGCATCCTTCTGTGCTGCCATGTTATTGCCCAACATCTGGAGGCACTGGTGCTCCCCCTGTTCCGCGGTGTTTTTAGAGCGTTTTACGGAGGCGAGAGGCCGTGGCTGTGGGGCAGCAGTGGCTCAAGCCCCTGTGATGGCGGGTTGATACGGGGCGTGCACAGCATCCACCTCATCCTGGCCATTCCAACAGCATTGCTGGGGTTCCCGGGGCAGGTAGCCATCACTGCTCTCGGCTTCCCAGACCAAAAGTGTGTTGACCGGCTGCCCAATGGAGATACTGACAGACCCTGGGAAGGCCAAGCAACCCCCCACACTGTGCTATGGCCTTCCTATCCTATCCATTTGCTTGGAGCATCCCCCTGTGCCACCGTCCCTCCAGCAGCCACCAGTCAGAACCCCTGAACTGATCACCCATTGCCTGGGAGAGGGTATTGCTGCTATGCTCCTCCTCTGGATGAGGACACGACTGTGGGGCAAGAGCACTGAGTCCTGAGGATGCCACTGTGCATTGCCCCAGTACTGCTGTCAGCACCACAAGGGTTTGGTGTTTGAGAGCTGGACAGAACCAGACCAGCCCCCTCCCCAGTGTCCAGGTGAGGGGACTCAGCTGATTTGGACATCACTGGTGGGTGATGGCCAGGCTCACCCCAGCGCTCTGCTGGCCTGACACACTTTGTGCCTAATGCTGGCACAGCTGGGCTGCAGTGGAGGCACACGGCCGCTGGCAGCTGGACCATGGCGTGCAAGCTCATCTGGGGGGGGCCCTACCCTGTCCTGGGGTCCGTGCTCTTCAGGGGGGAGCCCCAGCCCCACACCCGGGTGCACACTCAGCCTCAATGGGGGAAGCCCCAAACGCTCTGCCCCAGAGCCAGGACATTGAGTGCGTGAGCCCTGTGGGTGCTGGCCGGGGGGCCCCACATTACCACCCCGTTTCCAGAACCACCATGGGCAGCCAGAGCCGCTTACGGCTCTGCATTCGCTTCGCAGGGCACTGAGTCTCCGGCAGCACCGAAAGGATGCCATGGCAGCCCGGATTAACGCTACCGTGACTCCCAGACCCCCCCGGCTCGGCAGCCAGCCCGGCTTGGCAGACACTGAGGATGCTACTAATCCTGCCCTGAATTTTAGGGTCCCTTCTCCCCGCGATCCTGAAGATTTTACGCGCGGCTGGATCAAAGCTGCCCTGAGGGGACGGGAGCAAACAGCGAGGAAGCGCACGGAGGCGCACGGTCAGCACTTTTAGCGACGAGAAACCGACAGAGCCGGACGCGAACCGGAGATGAGGGGAGTGCGGCGCCCCCGGCCCCCAGTCCCCCGTCGCCGCCCCGATCGCAGTGAGGAACAGGGAAAGCCCCAGGAGTGCCCGTTTCCTACCGGTATTTCATCCCCGGCTGCTTGACGCTGGACTCGCTGGAGGAGGGGGCATTCTGCACCGAGAGCTGCCCCAGGCTGCGGGCCACCATGGCCACCGCGCGGAACTTGCCGCGGGTGCCGAGGCTGGGGCTGCCGGCATTCTGTCGGTTCAGCCGGTCCTCCGCGCTCCGGCTCTTGATGCTGTGCTCGGAGCACACAAAGGAGACCTGCATGCTGCTCCGGCGGGCAGCAGCGCCAGCTGCCTAAATTTAGCCGGCGCCCCGGGCGAGGCGGGGAGCTCCTCCCGCGCGCCGCCAACGTGACGGCGGGGGGCTGCGAGGCGGCGGGCGCGGAGCGCTCCCGTCAGCCCTCCTGCCCTCAATATTTGATGAGCTCAGGAAGCGAGCGAGCGGCACGCGGGCAGGTGGGGGCAGGAGGGGCAGAGCCGCTGCCCGTATCCCCCCCCCAGAGTGGCCGTGGCGGGGCAGGACTCCCCCGCGCCCCGCTGAGCATCCCCCCGCGGGCCCGGCTGCTGGCCGAGCTCCGGCTTGGGGCACAGCGAGGGCTGAGGCTGCGGAGTGAAGACGTCCTTTCTTGCCTCCCTCCGGCCACGCACGGCGGCACAGATTCCCCCGCACGGGTCCGAAACCAAACCCTCTGGCAGCAACGCGTGTGCATCGCCAACCCCGCGGCTGGGCGACAGCGCAGGTGGCGGCGATGCTGATGGCTCTCCCGCGGCAGCGCCCAGCTGTTTGCCGAAGTTGTCTCCCTCGGGGCCACAGCCCCGGCAGCGCATTCCCCATTTTTTTCCCAGTGCGAGCGAAGTCGAGTGAGGTGAACTCCAGCCCAGCACCTCGTGCCGAAGCAGGGACACAAGTCACCACATTACAGCACCGTTCTGCGGCCGGGGGGGGCCACGTGCCCGCTGCCAGCACCTGCCGTGCCCCTCAGGATGGAGCGAGATGCAGCGACGGGACTTGCAGGAAATTATGTACATTTGCCCCAAACCTAATGAAAAATCTTGTAATCTCTTCTGCTTCCCTCTGTCACAAAGCTCCTTAGCTGGTAATCCTGCCAGCACCAGCGCCAGCACCAGCGCCAGCGCTGGCTCCACTGCGGGGGGGACTTGGCAGCAGTTGTCAGCCCCCAGAGGATGAGAAACCCCGCAAATTTTGGGGGCAGCAGGGACATGCCCGAAGAAGGAGCACCTTTGGGGTGCCTGTGCCAGCTGCTGCCATGAATAAATAATGTCCCCATGAATATTAGATGGGCTCTTGCCACTGTGTAAATGTTACCGCGGTCATTGTGAGCGGAGGGGAACCTGACCCGCGGCGCGGCACGGCATGGCACAGTGCAGCACGGCAGGAGCCGGCAGAGCTGCAGTGGGGGACAAGGGGCACCCCTGCATTGTCACTGGAGAACAGCCACTGTCCTCAGCCCCGGTGCCCCCCAAAAGCCTGACCTGAGTCAGGTGCTAGGCCCTGTACCCCATTGCTCCACCCGCAATACCAGGGGAGAGTGGGGAGGAGTGCATTGGGCAGAGCAGCCTCATCCCTCTGAGGGGCTGTGGCTGCCTCTCCCGCTGTCCTTCTCCGCCTGAGAAGGACATTGGCTGAAATCCTGATACACCTTGCACCAGGACCCACATGCAAAATTAATGATGCAAAATTAATGATGCACCCGCTCTGTGATGCACACCCATCAGTCAGGAGGAAACACACACCCGTCAGGCGGAGATGTACCCCTGTCAGGCAGAGATATAATCCCCAGTCAGGCAGAGATGTATCCCCATCAGATGGCGATTTACACCTCTGAGGCAGAAACAGCCCTTTGGCAGCTGTTTGCTCCAGGTGCCTAATCTTTAAAGCTGAAAGGGTGTTTGCATCTGCAAATGCCCAAGCAGCAAACAGGAATGTCAAGTGAGAAGCTCAAAGATCACCAAGTAGGAAAGTGCTAACAGCGCTGATCGGCTGCCGCCTCTCCGGCGCATGCCGTGCCAAGGGCATCGGCTCCTCCCAGCCTCGGCGCGGCACAGGGGAGCCGAGGTGAGCATAGGTGAGAGCCGTTCTCCTGACGAGGTGCCAAACCAGCACCAAGCAGCGTCCCCTGTGTCATCCCCTCACCTCGGCCCTCGCCGCCCTCGCGGCGCTGCCTTACCTGTACTTCATGCCAGTGGCGCGGGCGGTACTGTCGGCCAGGGAGAGCCCGTGCATCCGCAGGAACTCCTCCAGAGTCTTCGCCCGCGCCGCCGCCCGCACGTCCCGCAGCCGCCGCAGCTCCAGCCCGTCGGCCGCCCGGGGGGCTGGGGGCAGCCCCCACTCGGGGCTGGGCCGGCTGGCCACGCTGCGCAGGCTCTCACTGTAGGTCATGGAGAGCATCCTGCCACCCGAGCGTGGGCTCTGCCGGCCAGCCACGCCGCCAAACACTCTGTGGTGCTATGGAGAGAGCTGGGAAAGCATAACGTGGGCTCCATCGCTACACAGGGCACAGCCCTGCCTGCACTGCCATGCCGGAATGGTGGCACCCGCCCTTGCCAGGACATGTGGGGACCCCTAGCAAAGCCAGTCTCTTCAGCGAAGCCTTGGTGTGGGAGCTGAAGCACAACGGGAGAAACAGCAGGACAGGGATGTGGCACAGTCCGTGTCTGAGGCTGCAGTGATGCCTGCCGCAGCTGCCCCAAGCCACGATGCAGCAGTGTGGCCTGTGCCCCGGCTGAGCTGGCTCCCAGCTCGCAGCCTTTGGGCTGCACTGGTTTGCATCCCTGCAAGGGACGCAGTGGGTCCCAGGAGCTGGCTGAGGCTCGGTGAGCAGTGGCACAAGTACTGCTGGTAAGAATCTGGCAATGGGCAAGGAAAATCAGGATGGAAAAAGGGTCCCCGTGGGGCTCCCCGGAAAGGGTGGACACTGGCAGAGGGTCTGTGGGCACTGGGTGCTCGCTGTGCCTGCGTCACGCTGCCGCAATGTGCGCCACCAGCCAACACCTTCCCCACCACCGCGGCAGCGACCTCCCAGCCGGTGCGGCTGCCGAAAATAGCCTGCCGCAGGGTGGGCTCCTCGCACTCCCGAGCCCTTGCTGCCTCTATGGCTGGGACCTCACTGGCGGTGGCACTGGCATCGATTTCTGTGCCTCTCTCTGCAACTTCTCTTGTTCCCAGTGTCTGCAAGGAGCAGGGACTGGGGCCAAAACTGTGGTGCTGGTGCTGGGGTGGCCACTGGATAAGCACTGTGACAGACCTACCCCAGCATCAGGCTCCAGCCAGGTTCCCACTGGTGGATTTTTCTTTCCCTGCGAAGCTCACATTGACAGCTGCAGGAGCCAAAAGTGAAGTGCTCTCTGCCATTGAGGTGTGACCTCCAGAGGAAAGGAGAAGGAAACCCAGAGGATACGGAGTAGCAGCTGGCCAGGTATGACCAAAACCCTGGGGGTCTCCTTTGACATCCGGTGCTGCCAGAGACCACTCTGTGCTCCTGCTCTGTAGCAAGGCCTTGGGAAAGACAAGGGGAGACAAGGAAAGGGAACCTTTCCCTCTTCTGTGGCAAAGCCAAACCAAATCCTGGTCACCAGTCTCTTCCTCAAAGAGCCACACCTCAAAGCTGGAGACTGGAGCCGGCACTTCCAGCACCAGCCCTTCTCCGTGGCTGGTAGTTTTAATTAGGGCAGTGCCAGTGGCTCCTGCTGGGTATGGGCACGTGGTGGGATCTCCTTGTTTCCAGTGGGATCCCCTTGCCCTGGTAGGATCCCCTCACCTGACAGCAGCAAGGAGAAGCCTGAATCGGCTGCACCGCTGCTCTGCAGCAGCAAAACGGCTGCAGCATGCAGAGCTGAGGGTTTGATCTGGGCTGCTCTGAGGAATGGGGTGGGATCCCGCCGGCTGCCCTGTATGGACACTTCCTTGATTTTCGGCAGAACAGTACTGGATGGCAGAGAGAGTGCAGAGGTGGTGGGTGCAGTCATGGCTGTTTGAAAGCAGAAATCCCGGTGCTCCTGGAACAAGCGGCAGCAGGGCTGCAGGAGCTGCCAAGGATAAGCTGTGCCGTGCCCAAGCGGGAGAGGCTGTTTTGCGAGGAAGGAGCAGGGATGGGGGACAGAGCGCAGGCTCTGCAGGATAATGGCACTGTTAGCAGTGTCGGGGCACAACAAGTGGGTTACAGGCAGGGCAGCTGCCCGGAGAGATGTCTGGCCAGCCTGGCTTGCCAAGCTGGGAAGTTGACAGCCACCAGCCTGCCTAAAGCCAGGAAGACCCCAAACTCCAAAAGAAAACCACCCTTAGCCATCAAATCCCAAGGTACCCTGCACGGCAAATCTTCCCTGCTGCCCGCAGCGGCTGCCCCACGGCAGTGCCCATCCCCGCTCATCGCCCACCGTGCCCAGCCCCGCTCGCCGCCCGCGCTGCTGGCCCCGACTCACCGCGCCGGGGAAGCTGCTCAGCAGCCGCGAAGCTCTGGGCGGCCGGGCTGCCCCGGGGCAGATATAAGAGCCGCGGCCGCCGCGTTGTTTTGCATTAGGGGAGTGTCGGCGCTTGGCGTCCAAAGCACTTGGCGGCTGCGCCGGGCCCCCAGCGCCCGGCTTCTCGCCGCGCTCCATTAGCCCTATTAGGGGATTTTCTTCCTTGCGAAGGGGAGCTAAATTATTCATGGCGCCTCGCTAAAAGCCCGGGGATGTGCCGCTGCTTTATCAACGCTGGCACCGCCACCCCTCGCCCTGCGGTGACAGGTCCCCCCTCACCAGCACACAGGGCGGAGGGGACAGCTGGACTCTGGGGCCATCGGGGAGCAGAGAGGGTGCCCGGCAGCAGACACAGCCCTCCTGTTGTCCCCGCGGCAGTGGAGTCGGAGCTGGGCTGTGGCAGGACCGACAGGCAGCCTCCCCCGGGAAGGAGCCCCGAAACGGAACTGGGCGGTGGACACAGGTGGCTGCTGCCTGAAGGCAGCCTAAGGACAAGCTCTTGCCTGTTGGCCTTGGGAGCATTTTGTACCAGGTGTGTCCAGTGGTTTAGACCAGTTTGGCAGCCAAAACTCGCCTGTGGCTGGGGCTCGGCAGTGCCGGTGACAGCACTGGGATGGACAATGTCAGTGCCACTGAGCCACCCCAGTGCTGGCCAGCCTCACCTCTTCCTGTCATGGGCAGGATGGAGTGAGGGGGCCGCGGTTCCATCGAGGGGCAGCCCCTTGTCCCCCACCCCACGGCAGCCAGGCCAGACCCAGTCCCATGCCACCAGGCTGCTGTGGCCCTAGGAGCACTGGAGCAGCTGCTGGCACAGTGTGTGGGGAAAGCGCCGCCCTCACTTCAGACGGTAAAAGGGGGGTGGGGGCGAATGTTGCATCCTGAACCAACCACTTAATGAGACTGCTCCTAATGGCAGGAGCCGCGGAGCAGCTGGCTGGTTTCCCAGAGCTGCTCTTGGGAAAAGCCAGGGGCTTCTCCAGGCACAGCACTGACATGGGACACTCCCCCGAAGCTGAGCTGAGCCGAGCTGAGCCCCACACCCCACTGTGGCTGCCCCCTGCAGCCGTGTGGCCACACTCTGCTACTTGGACAGCCCGTGAGGACGGTCCCCGCCATCCAGCCACACCCCAGGGTCCCCACACCGCGCTTCTGAACCCGCCAGCAGGTGATGAGGTGATACCACACCTGTGATGCCCATCCCACACAGAGGGACCCCGGCACAGTGAGCAGGGAGGGCAGTGCTGTGCCAGCATTATCTGGGCATGGGCAGGGGCCACAGCCACTTGCCAGGGGGATTTTGGGGAGGGGGAAGGGCCTGGTTACCTGTAGAACTGGAGCTGGCGCTTGGGGCTCCCGTACCTCGCACTTCCGACAGCAAAGGGGAGAGAGAAGAAAGACGCCACAAACCCCGTTAGAAAGGAGGAGTGGGACTGAGTGGCAGAGTCAGTGGCTGTGGGAAGGGTCAGTGGCACCCACCCATGTCACATCACAGTGGGCACTGTGCAGCAGGCACTGGCATGACCCTGAAAGTGCTCCCTATGCCCATAACAGGCACCAGCACCCCAAAGTGCTGCTGCTGCTACTGTGTGGGGATTTTGTGCTGGAAGCTTTTACACAAAGTGTGCTGGGGCAGTTCAGGAGCATCAGAGCAGTTTCAGGGAGTGTAGTGGTTCTGGGTTGCCACAGGCTTGGGTTTGAAGCCCCACAGAGTTCCCCCAACACTGCCCTGCACCCTTACCTGTAAATCATCCCTGGGGAGCCCGTCTGCCGCAGCGAGAGTCGCGCTGGGGAGTCAGTGGTGGATTCGGGATACATGGAGCCAGCCTGGGCTCCCCGGAGCCACTCGCCGCCTCACCCCTGCCACAGGGGAAGAGGAAAAGAGGAAGAAATGAATTTTTTTGGGGCATGCGCATGGCGGCACTTCCTGTTGCAGAAGATCTCAACCGGATGAGCATGTGGCATGGGCAGCAGCGTGGGCATGGCAGCCCTGCCAGCCCCAGACCCTGGGGCTCACACCCTGACCCACCACTGATCACAAAACCATCTCGCCCCAGCCCTGTTCCCCTGACTTCCCAGCTTGGCTGTTCTCTTCAAACTTGTGGGGGTCCCGAGATTCCAGGAAATGGTGAGGAAACACAGTCCTGAAAAATGAAACATTCTGAAAACCCTGAAGCTGTCCCTGGAGGTTCCTCTGAAAGGGACAAGCCAAGGGAAGGAAAACAGTCTGGCTTTTCCTGCAGCCCACATCTGACTGTGCGCACAGAGGTGATGGAGCTTTGAGGGAAAGGAGGGCTCAACTCCAGGCACCCCTGAACCTCCTTGTCCCTGTCCTCATGCCAGGGGCACCCAGCATGACTCCCTGGGAGCTGTGCTCCTGCTCCTGCAACACTGTCAGCAGTTTCCAGTATCACAGAAAACAATGACACTTCCCTACAGAACTGGGGCTGGGATTTAAATTTATCCCATCTTTCTTTAGGCCGGTGAGATGCCATCTTTACGCTGCAGGTCACAAGCTGCTCTTTTTCCCAGATGAGGACTTGAGAGATCTCCGGGCTCCTTCCCAGCTGCCCTGGGCTCAGCAGGAGCATGGCCTTACACAGTGTGCTCATGTCCTGGCACACATCCCGCCTGCATCCTGGCACAGCATGCCTGCATCCTGCATCCCTCCCGCATTCTGGCACAGTATGCCTGCATCCTGCATCCTGGCACAGTGTGCCTGCATTTCGCATCCTGCCTGCATCCCAGCAGGGCATGCTTGCATCCTGCATCCACATCCTGAATCCCTCCTGCATCCCAGAATAGTGTGCCAGCATCCTGCATCCCTCCCGCATCCCGCATCCCTCCGGCATCCCGGCCCGGCGTGCCTGCATCCCGGCGCAGCCCCTGCAGCCCACGCAGCCCAATGGCAGCAGCTGCGGCAGCCGAGCCCATCCCCGCGGAGCCGCCCACCCGCCCACCGCAGCTCCCGGCCGGGCTGCAGCCCCCGGCACAGATCCCCATCGCCCTCCTCCTGAGCGCTGCAGGAGTGCGTCTCCCTTGGCCACAGCCGCGCTGGAGCCGGAGCCCAGGCAGCCTCAGTAAAACCGGGTTTATTTTCGAGAAGTCAGGAGGGAGCCGCTCTCTCCCGAACCCGCAGCACTGACCTGAGCCCGGAGCAGGACCCTGCCGAGCCCTACAACCAGGACCCGGCTGAGCCCCCCCAACCCTTGTGACCCCCCGGCTTCTCCCGGGGGCCGCGAGTGTTGGCTCCGCAGCTCCCGCGGCCTCGCCTGGCAGCGGGCAGCTGCCTGCAGCACCACCGGGTCAGCAGCAGCCACCGGCCGGGCACTCTCCTGCCCGCTCAACCTCACTTCGTTAGCGGCAGCTTAACAAAGCTGAGGAAAGCTGGGGGATGCCTGCAGGGGGGACAGCCGGACCCCCGTGTCCCAGCGCAGCCATGCAGCTCCTTGCTTGCACTGCCACAATCCCGGACTCCTGCATGGCTTAGGACTGGCCGATTATGTATCCCAGGTGACTGTGGTGCCAGGAGCTCAGATCTCTGCGATTTTCAGCAGGACCTGATGCCTCTTCCGCGCTGCATCCCAGCAGTGCTGTGGGGACCAGGCACAGTGGCTGGCAAGTCTCTGGCATTGCCGGAGGGACTTTGCTGGCAAGCGCAGCTGGACCACGGGCACACGGGTCAGGGCTCTGCACCCTGAGGAGCCAAAGTGTCCCAGCCTTTGGGGCCAATCCATCCCTCTGAGCTCTCTGAGCCAAAGGCACCACCAAAAGCCCGATCCCCTCTGTGTTGGCAGCTTGGCGCTTCCCTGAGACTGCTCCTGCACCTCCAGCTTCCTCACAGCACAACTCAGCTCTGAGTCTGCAACTGCGGGAGTTTCAGCAATGGCCCGAGAGGGAAGAAAAGTGTTTTCTTCTGCAGGATGCACCCAGGAGCCAGGTGAAGGATGCCCTCATGATTTGTGCTCCCACCAAGGTCCATTCCCATCCCTGGCAGCACAGTGGGGTATAGGAGTGTGGGTGCTGCGACATGGATGATTTGAGGTTGGGAAGCCCCCAGGAGCTGGGCCAGCATGGGGGGGGACTACATACTGCAGCCTGCCAGACGTGCTGCCATCAGGGCAGGAGCAGGTGAAACTGGACATGGAATTAACGCAAATGTAGGGACGAAACTGCTGCTTCTGGTGAGCCTGATCCTCCAAGGGTGAGGCTCTGGGGCAGGGAAAGCTGGGGGACCCTTGCTCTGGGCACCCTAGCATCCTGCCCAACTCAGGTGAGGGATGCAGGTAACGTTGCAGGGAGCATCTCCCCACGCCAGGTGCCTGTCCCTATATTTCTCCCCCTTCTTCACTGTGTTTGCAGCAAATGCTGTCCTCCACGCCAACGGGAAGGTGACTTTAGCTCAATGACTCACGCTGCCCTGCTCTGTTGCCTCGGCACCTCCTGCCACCTCCTGCCGTCACCTCTGCGCTCATGCCCCGTGCTGGTCCCGTGCCCCCCCCTCCCCCGGCTGCACCGGCGCCGCAGGGATCCGCAGAGCAGCAGCCCTGCCCCTTCCTTCGGCCCGGGAGCCTCTGTTGCGGCGCAGCATCTCCCAGCCCACCGGGCCCCTCCGACCGCCCGGGTGGGCTCGGCGCCTTCCCCAGCCCATCATCACGACAACGCGGCAGGCGGGCGCTGGGGACTCAGCTGCGACACGTGAGGTCGCCCGTGACCGCCGGAGCGCCGGCACCGGCGCTGCTCAGCTGCCCGAGTCAATGACACAGCCCAAAAGCACACGCGGTGCATCGGCCGGGGTTATTCCGGCTTTGCCGTCACGTACACCAGTGCCAAAGTAACGGGGTCCGTCGGGCTGCCCGCGGGTCCCTGGTGTGTGACACTGCCAGGTCCCTGCTGCGCCGTGGCTGCCGGCCAGGCACGGCTGAGCCACCGCCGCGGCCCCGCCGGCACCCAGCACCGCACCTACCTGTCTCCGGTGCTCGGACGGAGGGTGATGCGCGGTCGGGAGGCACAGGGAAATGAGTCAAACGCGGCTGCCGGCGGGCTGCAGGCTCCGCGGGTCTCGGGAAGCGGCGCCGGTGCCGGCGCAGAGCAGCTGCTACAGCCGGCGGCAAACGCAGCGGATGACGGTTCCTACCCCATTCCCGCTCTGTCCCCGGGAAAAGGCGTCTGGCGGAGGGGGAAGCCGAGCCCTCCGCGCCCCAGGATGCGACAGCACCCAAGGATGCTGCAGAGCCGTCCCTGCCGCTCTCACATCCTGACTCGGCAAGTTTGGCTCCGCCGGTGGCTGCAGCCGGCTCCCGATCCCGCCGGTGCCTTAACCGTGTCGGCGCCGCAGCCCGGCACCGGCAGCGCGTGGGCGAGCGAGCGGCTGCCACCAGCCGCCCCTGCGCAGCTCAGGCGGGGGGAGGCTCGTCCAGGGCCACGGGGAGCCTGGGCAGGAGCTGCATCATCACTGCCTTAAGCCGCGCCGGGTGTGTTTCTCTTAAAAAAATCAAATACAGCGTCGGCAGTGATGCTGCGGGGCTGCCTCCAGCACCAGGGTCACCCGGCTGCCGCGTTCTGCCACTGGCCACCCATCCTCCTCTGCTCGCGCTCATCACGCCTTCTCAGCGCCTTTGGCTTTTTGGCTATCTTGGGCAAAAACCCCCCCCGGAGCGTGCGGCTTGGAGACACCCCGGTAACTGGAGCAGGCTGGTCCCTGTGGCAGCGCAGCTCAGCGATCCCACAGTGATAACAACACCAATGCAGCTGGATCTAACAGGAAAACTAGAGGCCAAGCCAGCAAAAAGGGGTCAGGGTTTGGGACAGGCTGCTCACGCAGTGGTGCTCTGGCAGCTATAAACTAGGAAAACCTGGTTCCTCTCCCTCAGCCGGGTCCTGTTCAGCTTCACAGCAGCATCTTGGCACTTCCTCTGCCATTTCAGCACGGTCCTGGCAGCGATGGGGCCAATAAGCACACTGCCTGCTCCAAACCATGCTGACGCTGACAGGGACCACTCAGCCCTGCCAGGGTGGGTGATCCCAGCGGGCTGCCCTCTTTCCATGCCACAGCAGCTCCAGGAAAAGCCAGTAATAGGCAGGGAAGGTCATAAACCCCGTCCCATTTGGGGACGCTCCCAGCACCAGCCCATCAGTGGCTTTGCTACCCCCACAGATGGTGGGAGCCAAGTGCCAAGTCGATCTGCTCCCGCTCTGTGATGCATCTGACCCACAGGCCCACAGGCCATGAGCAGGAGGTGACAGCTGGCCCTGCCACCCTCCTCATCAAAACAATAATAGTAATAACTAATAAAACCAGCAGCTCTCTTGAATCTGCCGTTGGCAGCTGCGCATAGAGGCATTTTCTGCTCACCAGCTGGAAAATCACTGCATATATGCAACAGGCCTGTATAGGGGATGTGATACAGACTGGGTACATCTCGCCCAGCCTGCTCTGGCACTCACCCACGGTGCTGCGCCGCAGCTCCCAGCAATGCTTGGGGAAGAAACCTGTGGTTTTGGGAAGCAGGCTGCGTGCCCTGCCCACACCTACTAGTGGCACAGACCACGTCTCACTTGGACGAGAGCCTGCGGCGCCCGCGTGAGCAGTCCCGTGCCGGCCGCAGGCTGAACGGGCAGGGGGCCTACGGGGATCCCCATCGCGAAGAAAACAGCCCCAAAAAAATGGAGGCTGGGGAGACAGAGGCCCGCCAGCTTCCGGCCTGGCAGAAGAAATGGTGAGGCAGCAGCGGCAGCAGCTGGGCTGCGAGGGGACCAGGGACCCGCCAGAGGGCTCGGGGCTCCTTCCACCCGCAGCCCCCCGGCCACCGCAGCAAAGGGAGACAAGGAACGGGCTAAGGAACGGCAGGAAACTGAAGGAACCGCGACGTTTGACTCGCTGTGCACAAATCGGCTCGGGAGAAAATCCAATATTCCCACCCCCGTGTCACTGGGGCTTCGCCGGCGGCTCACACCGTGTCACCGGGGCTCGCGCCCTGCCGCTCCCGGTGCACAGTGACAGGCCGTAGGCACATCACGAACAGCGTTCACCTCGCCTTGCTGCGGGAACGAAGGGACAGCCAACCTCCCCCCGCGTCCCCGCACAGCCCGGGCTCCCACTGGGCCGAGAGCAGGCGGCGGAGCGAGGGCCCCGCTCTCCGCACCAGGGAGCGTCGGGAGGGGCATGCGGAGGGGTAGCCTCGCCCGTAGCTCTGCCCGCGGCCCTGTCCGGTTCCATCGGCCCCGGTTCCATCGGCCCCGGCCCCGGCCCCGGCCCCGCTCCGCCCGCGCCCCCGCACCTGCCCCGCGTCCGCCGCTCCCGCCGCTCCGCCGCGCGCCCTCGTGGGGGGCAGCCCCGCCCCGCCGCGCCTCGCCCCGCCCCTCCCGCCGCCCATTGGCCGCGCCGCCCGCCTCTCGCGCCGCATGCAAATGACGAGAGCGCTGCGCCGTTCCCATTGGCTGCAGAGCGGGCCGGGCCCAGCGCGAGGACCCGCCCCGCCCGGTGCGGCACCATCGCCCTAGTAACCCGATGCTGAGCCGGGCGCGACCACCCGCGCTGGAGGGGGGAGGCCGCCGCTGGCGCCGCCTCTTCTGTCCTGCTGCCGCATCCCGCGCCGGGGCGGAATCGCCTCGGGATCGTCTCGCGCCGGACTCTCTCTGCTTCCCGCCGGTGATGGGGTGCGGGAGGTGGGCGGCGGGGCGGTGAGCGGCGGCGGCGCATCCTTCCCCCCCTCGGGCCGGCGCGCGGTTGGTCGGGCCCGAGAAGATGGCGTCGGGGCGCGGTGAGTGAATGGGGGGGTGCGGGCGCTGCGGGCCGGTCCCGGTTCCAGTCCCGCTCCCGTTCCCCCGCACCGGGATCCCGGGGGTGCGTGGGCGGGCGGCCACGGGCCGGTGATGCCCTGGCTGTACCCGTGTGCATACCCAGGCGGGTGCGGGGCGGGCCGGGCGTGGGCAGCGGCCGTCCCCACCCACGTGCGGCTGTGTGTGCTGACTGCGCGGGGTCCCGGGGGCTGTGTTCCCGCAGGCTGCGTGTCCCCTGGTGTTCCAGCCCCGCGCCCGCCGTAGCTGGCGCCGGGAGGCAGCGGCGACCCCCGGGAGGCGATGGGCGAGTGGGAGCGGGTGTTCCGGCAGCACCTGCCCCTGCCGCCGCACCCGCAGCGGGGCCGGGCCCGTCCCCCGCCCCGCTCCACCGCCTTCCGCTGCGTCCTCAAGTACCTGCACGGCGCTGCCCTCTCCCAGGTAGGGGAGATCGGCTCCGCGAGGGAACCCCGTCAATGTCTTGCTGCGCCCGCTGTTTCTGCTGAGTCTCACTATTCACAGAGTCATGAAATAGTTTGGGTTGGAAGGGACCTTACAGATTACCTCCTTCCACCCCCCTGCCATGGGCAGGGCTGCCTTCCACTAGACCAGGTTGCCCTTTCCAACCTGCTGGCTTTGAACACTTCCAGGGATGGAGCAGCCGCAGCTTCTCTGGGTGACCTGTGCCAGTGCCTCACCAACCTCACAGGGAGGAATTTCTCCCTAAGATCAAACCTAAATTGCTCCTCTTTCAGTTTAGCCCTCCTCCTCCTTATTCTGTCACTTTCTGTGGATGTACAATGTCACTCTCCATCTTTTTTCTAAGCCCCTTTTCAGCGTTCCCATCTGTGGTAGTGGGCCTGAGCTCCCAGCAGTGTCTTTTAAAACAAGGTGGTTTTGGGGGGAACTAACTGGAAATCACCTGTAAGCACAAAGCTGTGTTTCAATCCCATGCCTTATTATGAGCAAATCTGACTTAGCATTTAAATAATTTTTCATTAATTTTTTGTTAGTTTAGGTAAATTAAAATTTAAGGATAGCACTTTAACATCAGCTGCCTCTTTATTTTATGCTTAATGCTCAATTTTCCCACTTTTCCTTTGCTCCGTCAGCCTCTGGCTTGGGGGCAGGTTCTGCAACAGTGCACGAAGCTGTCTGTGGCCATGGGCCTGATTTGGGCATCCCTTAGAAAATGGGAATTATTCTCTTACCAAAGTGTGTTCTGAGCTTTGGGGACACAGAGCTGGCGTGTCCCCAAAGCCGGTGCGTTGTGCCTCACAGGGAGCCGAGTACCAGCTGCGCCTCTCCCTTTTCGATGCGACCTACCACCACTTCTTTGGGAGGACGTGGAGGAGCAGCTGGCGAGCTGCCGGCGCTGCCCCGCCGCGCTCGGCCAGGGCGACATTCAATGAGGTAGGGGCTGCCGAGGATCTGGGGAAACACAGCACCAAACCCTTTCCCCTCCCAGCACTTCCTGATCTTTTGTCCAGGGTGCATCCCAGACGCTGCCCGTTTATTAAGCTTTATGTAGGGTTTATTGGGGAAACTGGGCTGCTGGGTTTCCTCCGAGGCTGGTGCCACGGCGGGAGCAGCGATGTGCCACCGTGTGCCACCTGCTGTGTTCAGAGCCGGCGGCAGAGAGCAGTGTTTCCCCACAAGTGGGAAGGAAGGGAAGGAGCAGCTGCCCACCCTCGTGCACAGCGCTTCTCTCCCCTTGTCTGGGGACTAAACTCTCCCGAAGCCATGCTTCCATCTACTGCTGATACCAGCAAAAAAAAGGGTGTCCCTTAATGGGGAGATCCTGCTGCCCCATAGCATGACCCATGTTTTCCAATTCATAGCTCCTGTTTTCACCTCCTCAGTGCTGCAGGTGAAGTGAAGCACAGCTCGGCCCCGTGCTTTTCCTTCCTTTACATTGACAGTGACATTGAGGGGCGTTGACATGTGCATTTCTCTTTCCAAGTGTTTCAGTACCATCCCACCCTGGCTTGTTTTGAAGAGGGATGGATTAAAAGTAGGGCAGAGAGTGCTGCAGAGAGAGCTGAATGCTGGGAGGAGCTGCCTTTCCAAATACATACCCAACGTCTGCAGGCTTCCCAGGTGTTTGCCATGCGGTTGGGAGCAGCTGGAAGGAGTTTTGGGGTGTTGGGGGACCGTGTTGCAGCCTCTCTGTGGTGGCTGAATTGCATTGCCTGTCCCTGCAGCAGCAGGGCTCGGGGTCTGACAGAGGAGGGGTGGTTGGCATGCGAGGTGGGATCTTCTAACTGCGCAGTAGTCAGCAGCTCATTGTTGTGAACAGTTCAGGTGGAGCTGGAACTCATTTGTGACAGGTGAGGGAAGGAGGAATGTCCTTGCTCCTCTGCCTGCATGCATGCTTGCTGGCCTCACCAGAGCAGGAAGGCGTGGGGACAGGGATCAGAGTCTGCGTGTGTGGTGGGTTTTGTCCCTGGGGTCTAGGGGAGAGGAATGCAGTGACAGAAACTGCTGTGTGCATTCAGGAGGGGCCCTTGAGCTCAGTGGCACAGGGGATCCCCTGTAAGGGCTCCCTGTGCCTTTGCAGGGTGAGCCCTGCTCTGCAGGCACAGCAGTCGGGTCATTAATCCAGCACCTTGCAATAAAGGCTAATGGAATAACGATTTATGTCCTGGGGTTGATGCGGGAATGTCTCTCTCTGTTATTCCTTCCTGACAGCCCATATTGCAGTAAACGTTTTCCCTGGAACACTGAGGTAATGAGTTTTTAATAGAAAGATTAACCTAGCTTTAAATTCTATCCTGGGGAGGTGACCTGTATCCCATGCCTTCCTGCCCTTAGGTCCAGGCTACTCCCATGTCCCTCCCTGCTGCAGGACGGTTTCCAGCTCATTTTTCCTGCTCCAATGCTGTAGGTCTGGGGTACCTCAAAGTCCTGCTCGTTCAGGGTCTGCAGCCTGTGAGTTTTCCTGGAAAACAGGTGTTGACAACAAAAAAAAAGTTAGATAAAAAAGAGATGGTGTTTGAGATTTAAGGACTGAGATTTCCTAGCAGTGCTGGAAGTAATTTGGCATTAGCTTCTGTCTGGAAGTTTTAATGGATATTCTGGTTGTGCCACTGACTGTCCCAGTGCAACAAGCATTGCTCTGCCTGTGGCTGCCCATGCCAGCTCTGAAATAGCCCATCTCTCTCCTTTCCATTCCAGGTCGTTTATTTCCACACCTCCTTGAACCACCCTGGCATTGCTGCTGTTGTGGAAGTGGTAGTGATGGGTGGGAAAGGGGATGGGGGCTCTCAGCATCTTTCCTGTGGCTTTGGAATCATCCCCCTCTTCCACGGCGGATCAGAGGTGACAGACCCGGCCACTGAGGACAGAGCGTAGGTTCCCCTGCTGCTGTGTGATGGGTCACACTAGGAATTGAGGTGGCAACGTGCACGGCTGCTTTGGGGGGGAGAAAGGGTGGTCCTGGGGCTGCAGAAACAGAAATAGAAACCTGGAATTCTTCACTCTGGGAAGCAATGATGGGTTTGGAAGGGATGCCTGTCTCTTCCCTAAAGGACAAGGCTTTTCCAGAGTGGGTTGGGTGGGTTTTGCTGCTGAGCAGGGGCTTTGTGGAAGATGGAGATGTAGTGGAAGATGGAGATGTGCTTCAGGGTGGATTTACTGACCGCTGCACATGTGCTCTTTGCTTTCAGGCTGAAGCTGTACCATGGGACGCCACGTGCCCTACTGCACCCACGCTTCCAGGACCCTGTGGAAAGTAAGCAGCAGCCAGACATGGCATCTCGGTCCCTTCTTGGTGGCTTCTCTTACCCAAATGTGTGTTGTGTGTGTCTGCTTGATGTGAGATGTGGTCTGTGCCCTGGTATTACTCAGTGGACGTGCCTTACTGCCAGCTGGGAATGGCCTGGCTGGGCAAACTCAGGTTTTCTTTTGCTCCTAGCACGTGTATTCACAGATAATGATTCATTCAATGTTGGGGCTGTGAAGGTGTCTCCCCAGTTTGGTCATTTTGGGATGTTTTCTTTCTTTTAGAGAACAAATACATGACGGTGATGGAGAAGAGCCACCTGCAGTATGCCCTGAAGTCCCACCAGCCCCTGGAGGCGATATTTCACCTCCTGCCTGAAAACCTGCTGATATCTGGGCTGCAGACTGTTCCTGGCTTGCTGCCAGCACGTGGTGACACAGGTAAGGGCTCCTTCCCTTTCCCTCTGCCTGTGCTGCTCCCGCTTTAAGGCAGCGGGTCCCTGGGACGCTGTGGGCAGGGCAGGCAGGGCACTTGGATGGGATTTCTGGGAGCACAGTGGTTTCCCTGCAGTGTCTCCCCTTGTCAAGAGCATCTCCCCTGTGTGGGGCCACAGCCTTCATGCTCAGAGCTCAGTCTGGAATCTGTCAAAATGGCTCAGTCAGTTCCCTGTCCGTTAATTGATTTGCTCCTGGGAAGCTGCTAGGCATAAGTGATGGTTTAATTACAGTCATTCAGCAGAGTCTTAGAAACAGCTTTTGCAGCTTGTTTAAACTCCTCAGAGGTGGGTTCAGCATCGAAGGTTTGGGGGGATGAGCTCTTGCCCGCTTGGCCTTTGTTAATCTCTCCCTATGGCACATTGCCCTTCGAGCTTCTGCAATTAAAATACGTGAGCTGAAGATTCAGAGGGTAAAAAATTCCTCAGAGTTCTGCAGCTGAATTATTTTTCACTTCCTGCCTGGAAAACCTACTGCTGTAGGTTGGCTTTGGGGTTGTAACTGTTGCTACTGAAGCTGAGCAAGGTCTCAAAAGCAGCTGAGTCCCTGTAGGTGTTCAGGCCCGTGCTCAGAAGCTGAGTGGGCAGAGCCGCTGCTGGCACTGCAGGGCACCCCAGCACAGCAGTGATGGCTTTTTGTTTGCTTGGGAAACCTGTGGCCACCACCTTCTCGTTCAGGCGACTGCTTGCAGACGCCCCGGCTGATGAAGACGGTCACCTGCTATCTGGAGCGGCTTTTCATCCGGTTGTACCCTTCCCTGGAGGAGTTTGAGGAGGAACTGCTGGATTTGCTGAACAGTGATCGCTTACTTCAGGTAAGTAGAGTGCTGTTGGGGTGCAGCCCTGGCTCAGGGTGTCCAGAGAAGCTGTGTCTGCCCCATCCCTGGAAGTGTCCAAGCCCAGGTTGGATGGGGCTTGGAGCAACCTGGGATAGTGGAAAGTATCCCTGCCCATGGTAGGGTGTGGAACAAGATAAAGCTTAAGGTCCCTTCCAGCCCCAGCTTTCTGTGATTCCATGATTCTGGGTACTGCCAATGTGGTCAGGGCAGGGGAAGGCATAGTGTAGAGCAGTAATTCTAGTGTCTCCTTTATGGGTGGGGTGAAAAATGTCAGATAAATGATGTTCATGCATTTGTTTCCCTTGGAGTCTCCAATCTTTTTTTGCTGTGGAAGCCTTTAACTTGCTTCCCTATTGGATTAGCATGTGGGTGCTCCGCATGGGCTTTGTTTTGAACATCCAGACACTCATAAGCAGAATTTGGGTTTGCTTTCCTGTGGGAAATGCAGAGATGAGATGCAGTGGGTATTGAGCCCATCTCTTTGGAGTGGCAGCCACTGGCCAGGGCCTTTCTTGCCAGGTATGCATCAGCTCTGCCATAAAGACAAAAGATTTTAATATCTATCAGCTGCTGGGAGAGTGGGTCCTGCTTTTTGAATTTCTGAAGGGTTGCCTGAATTCTCCCGGCTGTGGTCAGCACGGGGAGTGACGTTGTGCCACCCTGTGCCACCTCGCTGCCCAAGGTGGAAAACATTCCTGTCCCAGGCTAACGCTGCACCGGATGGTGAAGAGGTGGTGGTTCGGGAGCGGCGGCTGCACGTTGGTGTCCACAATGGCCTGCGCTTCGTCCGGGCACCACAGGTCACAGTGCTGGTGCCAGAGGCGGAATTGTCACCGGGTGGCAGCCGGGGGGTGCCCAGCTCTGCAGCCAGGTAAGGGGGAGCCCCTCTGCTGCTGGTGCCACTTCCCTCCTGTCTCAGATGCCTGCCACAGCCGCTTCTCCATCCCGCGCAGGGATGCAGGTCAAGCCCTAGTGCTGAGGAGCCGCATCCAGCTGAGTGAAATGGTCCCTCACCCGGCATTTGGGGTCTGCTTCCAGCTGGAATATGTCTTCTGCAGCACGGGGAGAGCCGGTGGGAAGGTAGGGCTGAGAGTACGTGCACCTTGTCTCTGTGCCTATGGAAGAGCAGGGATCCATGCTGGAGGAGTGAGCCCTGCTGAGAAACTCCTTCCTCTGCCCCTGTTTCACCATCCTGCTCCTCCAAGTCGCAGTAGCTCCTTGTTGCACGGTTGTGCTGTAATGCAGGGCCCTGCAAAGTGTGCAGGTGCCTTCCACAGCACTGCACAAAACAGCCTGCATACGGGCTCGGTGAATTATTTTAATTACATGTGGTTGCATTTCTCCATTGTTTATTTGTAGATGGAGGAATGTAGCCTGCAGCATTCCCATAGTGTTCTGGCAAGCTAATTTGGAAACTTTCAGCTTTTTTTCTAATATAAAAAAGGCTTTCCTTTAGAATTTGGCATTTATGCTGAAAAGAGGTTAACCCCTCCTGCTCCTTTTTTTTGTTTTTGCCCTGAATGCTGAGGTTTTTCTGGGTGCTTCAGCCTGATGTTCTCAAACTGTAAAGGTGGGAGAAATCTCTGAGAGTGGTCTCTGCAGTCAATACACTCTCACCTACTTACTGATCATTTACTCACATCTTAGTTTAACCTTTCTGCAAGTTAAACCCAGCTCAATGAGTACTGCATATCCCCTTCAGAGTCCTTGTGCTGTTGGAGCCATCAGCTCTTGGCTGGCTGAATCAATGGCCAAGCACTTGTTAGGAGGCTTTAATTGTCCCACTAAGATGTTCATTGAAGATGTAGCAAATGCCTCTTGTTAAGCTGTCCAGAGTCAAAGTAGGAGAAATGGGCATTTATAAAGCAGGATGTGTGTGCCAGGCCAGAGGGATTTGTACTGAGAAGGAAGGAGACACTGAGTTGTGCTGTTGGAAGTTGTTGTTGGGTCCAGCTCCGTTGGAAAGCTGAAGCCCAAGGTCCCACAGAGATTTGGGGTTCCAGAGGCAGATCCGTTTGGCTGCGTGGGGAGTGCTGGCTGGGGCAGCGGTGGAGCCAGTTCCTGTGGTGCAGCCCTGGGGCGGAGTGGTTAATCCCAAAGCTGCTTGCAAAGCTGATCACCTTGTCCTTGTCCTCGGTGCCATAATTAGCTGTGAGGGGGATGGTGGGTGCTGGCAGAGCCCTCTCTTGTTTCTGTGCCTCTCCTTCAGTTTGAGGGAGGCTGTGGATGCGCTGGGTAAGTGGAAACCTTTCCCCTCTGCCAGGGATGGGAGTCCAACACCTATCCCTTCGTGCAGCTGCTTGAGGGAGGGGTTACAGAGGCATAAGGTCCTGGAAAGTGAAATGTCTCCAGAACAGGATGAAGAGCAGTGGTTTCTGTGATGCCAGAGCCAGGTGTGAGGAGGCACGGTGGGGGATGAGAGCCAGTGCCTGTCTGGTAGTGAGGTGGGGCTGCTTGGTGCTCACTGCGCTCCCCCCTCCCCAGGCCCTGTCCGGCAGTGCCCGCAGTGAGGCGGCCGACATGCGCTCGGTGCGCTGGGCTGTCTGGAGCCCTGTCCCGGGCACCGGTGACACGGATGTGGTCCTGCCCCTGCGTGGTGGTGCCCGCCGTGGCCCCTGCCAAGCCTTGGTCTATCGGACCCCGCTGAGCAGCAGGAGCTCCCGGCAGGTAAGGGTGTGCTGGCCCCTGGCAGCTCTGCCTCTGTGTCAGGGCGAGGGAGCCGCTGTCGGAGGCACGAGGGAGGCTGCATGTAACGCACTGTCTGAAAGCATTTTCGTTGCCAATTTCAGGGGAAGCACGTGGAGTCTGGGACTGTCCAATTCCATGTTTCCACTGATTCGGAAGAACATCTTGTAACTGCTGCGGAGATCCTATGTAAAGACAGGGACGAGTCGAAGCAGCCTCCTACGCCATCGCTGAGTGAGTGTTTTCCAGATCGCTGACATTTAAAATATAGAGTGTGGCACTGGTGTCTGCTTGGGAGAGAAAACAAGACTTCAGTGAGTTTCAGCGAGCTAGTTATGAATTACTGGAGTGAAGCAAGTTTTTGTCAAGTTGAATTCAGCTCTTTTTAACTTGTAAAATTCCCATGTGATAGTATTGCTGAGCCATGTGCAAAATCCCCAGGGACTGCCAGCACTGCCCCAGCCTGCTCCCATTCTGGGTCACTGGGTGCAGTGGCCACACCAGCAGCACATTCTCGCTGCAGGTACTGCTGCTCCTCTCTCTGGCCTCAGAGTCTCTCCAGATATGGGGACAAGAGAGATGTCAGTCATAGGCTGAGGAAAAGTAATCTGGTTGTGCCACTGCTGAGGGAGTGTGACAGCACCCTGGGTTGGATTGACGTGGGGAAGAGCAGGCAGCATCTGCTGTGTGCACCGATGCATCTGCCTATAGTTTGGAGCTGTGTGGTCAGGATTCCAGCACCCCTCTGCTCTGTTGGAGGTGGAAGGAAAAATGCTGTGGGCTTGGGTTTGGGCACGAAGTTGTGTCCATGCACTGTGCTCCTGAAAATCCTCTCTGGCTTGTTTCTCTCTCATCCTCCTTTTGGGATTGGTGGGAGGCAAACTCCCCTTTCTTTGCAGTGCTGCTCCTGCTGGGGTCCCAGCTGTGTCTCAGGGTGATGCTCCAGACACCGGGCAGTGTTTCAGTGTGTGTCACATCTCCCCAGCTCTCTGATGAGCCACTTGGTGCCAGCCCATGGGCCAGGCAATGCCCACTATGGTGGGTTGCTGTTCCATGCCGGCTCCAGTGCTGTAGTGCCTTCCACGAGATGGCAGTGGCACCATGGGTTTGCTGTGACAAATCCTGTGTTTCTGCCAGCGAGGAGCCAGCACTGCTGCTGGGAGAGGCTTTGGAGGGGAGAGCTTTAGGGAAGGATGAAGGGGTCTGGTGATGTCAGGATATGTGGGGTTCATCTCCCTGCAGCACAGGCTGCATCATGCAGATACCTTCCTGGTGCTGCCTGAAAAGTTTTTCCTGGTGCCTTTCAGCTGTAGGTGGCTGGGGTGCTGATGGAGTTGTGGTGTGGTGAGGGGAGAGGGAAGCAAATGCTGGCGCTGAGCTTCCAGCCCGCTGCTGGTCTGGCGTGCTCCAGCTTGGGGGGAGCGTGCTGGGCTGTGGGCTGCGTCCCTGGTGAGAGGAGATCCCCATCAAGGTGATTTTCAGGGACAAACGCCATGGCATTTCCCTGGCTCCTGGGGGCTTATGGCACCAGGGAGAGCTTGCAAAGTGCAGCAGCATTCCCAGAGCTGTGCCCCTCCAGCCTGTACCCCAAGGTGCTGAAGGAACTATTGGGTTAACTTTTTGTAGAGCTCTGTTGAGAAAATGTGCTGCTGTGTGGCCCAGGGGAGGCTGAGAGCTTCTTGTGTCAGCTCAGATGCTGGTGTTGCTGCTGTATCTGCCCATCCTCTTCTTAACGCCAGCCAAAGCCATCCTAACTGGAAGGAAACAGTATTTTAGGCACGAGGGAGATGGGGTGGTTTCCTTCACACAGCAGCCAGCATGGAATAGCTGGGATATACGTGGTGGGGAAAGCAAATTAAGGTCTCAGCATCACGTGGATGCAGAGATGGAACATCTGTGCCCCTGCTCTGCTGTGAAGGACCCGCGGCTCCACAGCGCAGCGAGCTCAGCTGTGCTGGCGTGAGGGAGCATCCAAATATAAACACGATAAAGCTCCCACCGTTTCGGGGCACAAACGCTAGAGCAGATGAAGGGAGTGACAAAAAATAACAGAGAAGCGATGAAAACCTTAAGTATCCTAAAACTTTCACGTCTCATTAAGCATCCCACTTAGGCAGTACCGTGTGGCCGGGGGGCACCGCGGCGCTGTCAGGGGATGGAGGAGCTGCTGTTTGTGGCAGAGTTAGCTTGATTCCCGGCAAAATAATGGATGGATCTGGAGATGTGCTGTGTTAACCCCCAAGCAGTAGTCTTATTGGGAAATAAGTAAAACGAAATGCTTGGGTGATGGTAAGCTGTTTTGCTGTGCTGCCTTCACCCCTAAAATTGAAAAGGGCTGGTGGGAGGACAGGGCAGGTTTGGTGGTGGTGGGTGCAGCTGCAGTTATGGGGCCTGGGGGTGATGGTTCCTCTACAGCACCTCTCCTATCCCTCTCCACAGGAGTGCCAACCCCACGGCAAGTGCCAGTCTCCCCACGGGGACCGGGGGTAAGTGCCACATGCACCAGTGGACGTGGGTGGTGGGCAACAGCATTCCCCCCAGGGGATGGCCCATATGTAGGATGTGCTTCTGGACCCATCCTCTGCCTGTTTTCCTGTTTGCTGTGGCCAAGAGGCACCAAGTGTCCTCAAATCCACCTCCTCCAGGCAGCAAAACAGCTCCTGCCTGTGATGTGCTGGGTGAGGTTCCCTGTGTTCTTTTCACACCCTAGGAGTGAGGGCAGCTCTGGTTTTTGACAGTCCAGATTTGCTGGGTGCTGTTGTCCCCGGTATGTGCTGACAGTGACACACAGTTTGTTCGTGCAGAGCTCCCAGGATTTAAGGAGAGCTATGAATACTGAGAGCCCTCTTTATGCTGTTTTATATCTTGATGCAGGAATCAATGCACGCAAATATTTTTGATGAAATGAAATGCCTCGTAAGGCCACATTAAACAGTTTCGTCTTCCTGCTGCATGTGCTCATCCCTCCTCTTGCCAAGGGAGCGAGCAGCAGGGAAATGGCAGCGGAGGTGCAAACCCTTGTGTGGCCAAACTGTGCCACTTCTTGGTGGAATGACAGCACTGGGGCATGCAGTGGTCGAGCTCCTTTAGCAAAGAGGGGCTGCTGGGTGACCTTGCCACAGGGGCTGCCCCAGGGGGCTGCCTCGGGGCTGTGGGTGCTCACACTCGCCACTCTCCCACCAGCTCTCGGTGTCGCAGCTCGTGGCCTCGCCACGGGGCACAGGCCAGACCCCGCAGCAGAATGCAGGCATCACCCACCTGGAGGCCGACCTCGGCTCACCGGACGTGGAGCCCGGTGCCAGTGACCAGCTGCGGGCGCTGCCCTTCACCCCGCTGCAGCTGCCCATGGCTGCTGTGGGGCTGCAGGCATGCAGGTGATGCTCGGCTGCCCCTCCTCGGGTTCCTGTGGCCCCGTCACTGGGCCTGCCAGGGTCCCTGTGGCCCCTTCTGTGGAGCTCATGCCTATTTCTCCATCAGTTCCCATGTGTCCCTCTCTCGCGCGTCGCTGGCGCGCCTGCACGCTGCCGGCTTTCCCGACATCCTGGACTGCAACCAGGAGCCAGTGGAAATCTCGGAGCCAGTGGAGCTGGGCAGTTTCAACCTGCGGCTGGAGGAAGCTGACCCTCTACAAGGCAATGAAATAGTCCTGCAGTTCCTGGCTTTTGGCAGGTGGGGTGGCAGCTTGTGGTCTTGTGTGTGCAGATCCCAAAGGCCTCCTGCGCAGAGTCCTTTCCCCAGATTCCCCCAACCTGCTTCCCTGTCCTTGCAGAGGTGCCTCTTCTAGCACCTGCCATGGAGGCAGGTTTTTTTGATGATGCTTTTGTCCTTCCCGGGCACTTTTAAGTCATAATCCAGTTTTTTTAAATTGGATGCATGAGCCCCAATGTGATGTCAGAGCTCATTAATGCAGGGTTTCTCCAGAAATGCAAATGGAGTTGGGAAAGTTGGCACCCAAGGGGTGGCTTTGGCTGGATAAGGCCCCGCTTCTGTTTTTTCCATGGCTGGCAGTGTGCTGTGGGAAGGTAACACACTGCCTTTGCTGGGCGCCTCCATCACAGCATATGGCAGGAGACAGCTGGAATTACAAAGCTTTTTGGAAAGTTAAGGCAAACCGTATGGCCGCTGTCTTCAGAAAAGTCCAAATACTTGTGGTGCTGCCAATCTTCTCTTGTTCTTCTGCCTCTTGGCGTGTGCCAAACGCACGAGGAGCTCGTGATAGAGTGGCAGTGCTGTGCCACAAGTAGCTCAGACCTCTCTCTCTCCTCAAGGGATGCCCAGGGCAGCATGGAGGGGCCATGGCCGAGGACTGTCTTCCTCACCTTCCAGTTCTACCGTTTCCCACCGGTCACCACGTTCCGGCTGCAGCTGGTCAGCACGGACAGGGGGCCAGCAACCGGGCTGGCTGTGCCGGCGCAGCTCCTCGTCCGGGTCAATGAGGATGGGACCCTCAGCACCGGTAAGCTCTGCTTTTAGCATCCGTGTGTGGCTGCTCCTTTTTCTGTTGAGTGGATTAGGGCTTGCCTCTGGCCTGAGGGGTGGGCTGGTGTCTGTTAATAGCAAACCTCTGCTGGTTTGCGCATCATGAAAAACATTCAAAACGTCAAATGTTTGAAGTAAAACACTGAGTGTCAGTTGCCTGAGGTGCACGTTGAGGCTGCCCACCATGCCAAATGCCATGTCTGTGACAGTGTGGTGCCTTGCAGGACCACCAGGCTTGCAGCTGAAGTACATGGTGGATCCAGCTTTCCTGCGGCCTGGGGAGCAGCGCTGGTTCCTGCGGTACCTGGCCGAGCACAGCCTCCAGATTGATGTCTGGGATGGAGACTCCCTGCTCCATGTTGGGTCTGCTGCTGTTAAACTGGAGGTATTGGTTAGGTTGAAGGTCTTCTCCCGTGGCTGGTAATGCTGAAGGGCCCCCCTGCCTGTGTGGAGTGCTCGGGAAGAGCCCAGCTCTCCCTTTGGTCCTGTGTTGAGATGCTGTTGCGTTGTCCTTGTGTCTTCAGTAATGGAGATGCTGTCAGCCTGTCTGTGTAGCCAAGTTTGGTGTCAGCTTGACAAACCCCTAATCACAGGATGTTATCTTTTCCTCCAAAGTGATGACAAAGCATTAACTTTCTTTGCCCTTCCCTGGAACTCTGGCAGTGTTCTAGCACTAAGCCCTGCAGGGCCAGGACATCCAGTGTCATTCATACCTAGACCCCTTGACCCGTCCAGACCAGACTCCCTCGTAACTCGTTGCACCTCATTTGTCCTTGCCTTGTCCCCAGCCCCTGCTGCGCCAGGGCCAGATGGCTGTCAGGACCTACCACGAGCTGGAGGTGGCCACGACTGAGTACGAGCCGGACGGGGCGGTGATGGGCCGCGAGGCTCTGCGGCACGGTGCCCTGCGGCCCCTCGGTGTCCGTGTGGCTGCGAGGGGCCGCCTCCACCTCTGCCTGGCCAACGTTGGTGAGAACCCGTTGCTCATGCAGCCCAAGGGCTTGGGTGGGGCACGCAGCATGTGCAGGGCTGTACCTGAGGGAGACCCAGGCTGGTGGGGATGTCATCCTTCCCAGAACCTGCTGGCTGCTTTTATTTTATGTCTTCAATTCTGTGTCCTATAAATGTGCAGTGACTCCAGGTTTTAAAATCTTATCTTCAGAGGAGAGATTAGCTCCATATAAGATATCTTAAATCGTCATTTCCATACTTTGCCTGCAAAGGGCCGATAAGCTCCTGGGAAAGAGAATCTGAGATCCACAACCCAGGGAGTGGTTTAACTCACACCCTGACAAAGAACTGAGGGAAGAAGTAGAGCTGCTGTGCCGGGACAGCAGCCACCCTTTGACTGGTGTTTTTCCCATCCTCTTTTTTTTTTAAATTTCAAAATATTGTTAGAAATAGGATGGCAAAGCTTGGTGCCCTTTCCTGGAGGATGGGGACAGGATGTATAGGCTGGGCAAATACCTGGAGGGTTTAGAGCCTTGTGTGGCTCCACTTGGCACAGCCTTTGTGGGAGTGGGGAGATGCAGCAGCGTGTGGCCATGCTGTGGGAGGCAGAACACAGAAATGAAAGCAGGAGCTGGTGAGGGGCTCAGGACGGTATGTGCTGTCAGTGCTGCTCCATCACTGGGCAGGTGGCTGTGTGATAGAACAGGCCCCAGGGAGCACATGAGGCTCTTAGGGCATCACTGGCTTCCAGATATTCCCTCCTGCTTGTGTAAACTGGCTGAACAGAGCTGCAGGGAGGTAAAAATTGGCAGTATATTTTATAACAGTGAAAATGGATGGTTTCCACTCACTCCTGTCCCTGCTCATGGCAGGTCACCCGTGTGAGGAGACCCCAGGGCAGCTGCCATGCCACTCCCGTATTGTCACTGCACCAGACAGCGCTGTCACCACCCCAGGTGGCAGCTGGCGCTCCCCGAACATTGCTGGTGGTGAGTCCTGCTGCAGCTTGGCCTGTCCCCCATGGGTTGAGGTGGGCAGGGTCTCTGCTGCTGCAGTGCCAGCTGTGCCTCAGCTTCCCCCTCTGCTGCTCCCCTTCCCATCCCTGCAGCTTTGTGGGGGCCTTGGGGACTGCAGTGTCTGGGGGTTCTTCCTTGGTGCCACGGTGGTCTCCCCCCACAGGTGGGAGGACGGCGTGGGCGCGGAGGCTGGTGGATGTGGACAATGAGCTGGAGGTCGCACTGCGCAGTCGCCGGCCAGAAGTGAGCCTGGACACCCTGGCCACCCTCAGTGAGGCTGTGTCCACCCACTGGCTGCAGCACATGGTGCTGCTGTGGCTGCACAAGGGTGCTGGTGGCAGGAGGGCGCGGGGCTGGAGCCCCTGCGGTGGCTCTGGGCTTATGGTTCCTTCCCTCCCGGCAGGGCTGGCCGAAGCAGCGTGCCTGGGACCTGCAGGTCATCAATGCCTACCGGGATCACATCAAGGGAGAGAGCATCTACCAGATGCTCAGCCAGGCCATCACAGCCACCCGCACTGTCCACGCTGTGCTGGGGACAGCTGAGTTCTTTGAGTTCGCCCTGAAGAACCCGTACAGCGTCCAGCACACCGTGACCATCGAGGTTGACCACCCTGAACTCAGGTGGGGGCTCCTCTGTGTGCGTGGGGAGATGCCAGGGTGGTACCAGCTCCCACCCAGTCCTCACCAGCACCTCTGCTGCTCACTGCCCCAGTGTCATACTGGACCCGAGGGAGTGGCGCCACTTCAAGGAGCTGACCAAGAGTGTTACACCGGTGGAAGAGGATATGTTCCACCTCCGTGATGACCTCAAGCCTCAGGTCTACCTGCGCCCCAGTGAGACTGTCCGCATCCCCTTCAAATACCAGACCTTCTCTGCAGACCCTGCCGTGGTTGCGGCACAGGTAGGCACGGGCCAGTTTTGAGCCGTTCCTGGTAGGAAGTGTTCCCCTTGGCTGTGTTTGCTGAGGCAGAGCAGGCTGGTACATCCATGGAGAGCACCACACAGCGATGCTGCACCCTGAGGCAGCTCACTCTTGCATCCTGCAGGGGCCAGCTGGGCTGGGCACCGGTGCCTATGCAGACACTCACTCCCTTGGGAAGAGCGGGGCCAAGCAGACAAAGCTCATCCAGGTTAGGGAGCCAGGTGAAACAGTGCTTGAGGGGCTGCGTGGGAGGTGCAGAATCACTGGAAAACCCCATCCCTCTCCTGCTGGCCCCCGGGACAGGTCTCCTTCCAGGTGAGCGGGGGGAAGCCCATTGCGCTCCTGCGAGTGAAGGTGGAGCCGCAGCCCCATGTGGTGGACCAGACCTTCCGCTTCTACCACCCAGAGCTCACCTTCCTGAAGAAAACCATTCGGCTGCCTCCCTGGCACACCCTCCCTGGTGAGTCCATGGCATGCCTGGCAGGGCCTGGGGTCTTCCCTGTTAGTCATCATTTGTGGTTCATGGAGCCTTTCTGGAGGCACAGCAGCATTCAGGGAGCACATCACTGCTTTCTCATCCCTTCACGGCCCTGGGCTCCTTGCTTGCTCTCCATCCATCTTCCTCTGTTAACTTCAACCCAAATTCCCTGCACCTGCACACCCATGTGGTTTGCTGGTAGTCCAGCAGGAGGGGTTCTGTGTGCAGCTGTGTGGGGTGCAGGGGAGAGGCACAGGCAGAGGAAAAGCTGAAGGTGGTTTCCTTGGTCCCTGTCCACAGGCATGCCGGTGGGGGTGCCGGGGGGGCAGCCTGAGATGTTTGTTCGCTGCAGTGACCCCGACATCATTTGTGAAACCAAATCCTTGGTATGTTACACTTTGGCATCGCTGTTCTTCGCGTCGTTCTCCTGCAGTTTGTTTTGGTCGGCAGAGAGCTGCCGATGTGGGTGCAACCACAGAGCATCCCTGTGTACCAGCCCGTGGTAGTGACACAGTGGCAGCGATGAAGCTGGAATTGCTTTTTATTCCCAATTAAAAGGAGCTGCATTGTTTTGGCGGGGGAGGCTGAGCGTTGCCCCTTATCGCATCATGCAGCAGCCTGTGCTCGCTTGTTCTTTTGAGCAAGTACCAGATGATTCAGATGCTGGGGAAAAGCAGCCTTTTGTTGGGCTGGGATAGACCTTCCTGCTGCTTGGGGTATCCGCAGCTGCCAGCAGCGCCTGGTGGGACGGTGTGTCCTTGGGGTGCGCAGCGAAGCCTGTCTCTGCTGAAGGATGCTGGGGCAGTGGGGCAGCTCCATGCCCAGCCCTGCACCATCCCACTCCCTCCCTGAGCAGAAGGTTCTCCTGGACTGGCTCCACAGCAGGAGGGGATGGAAGGGAAAAATAAGCTTGGGCATGTCCATGCAAATGGTGACGAGGGATAGTTGCTAATTGCTGTTGCGGAAATGTGTTAGTATGGTAATTGGATTAGGGCTTGTTAGAAAACTTGCAGAAAATTTGCCAAAATTTGATTACAGATACAGACCTGGAATGCGATAGTCGTTTGTATCCTCTTTTGTAATTAAAAATACTGGGAGAGCTCAGCCAAGCTGTATAATAACTTAATAACGCAGTTTAACGAGGTGCTGAAAGCATCTGCTTTCATATGGGAGTTGGTGGTGGTTTCCCCATTAATGGGAAGACACCTCTGGGGTCCTCATTAGCTGGTCAGCTGCTGGGACAATGCTCTGGTGTCTGTGCAGGGGCCTGGCGAGCCACAGGACATCTTCCTCAAAGTAGCTGGAGGACCAAGCCCGCAGATCAAAAAGTTCTTTGTTGCCATTTATACGTAAGTAGCACGACCCCAAAAGGGTGAGGAACGTTGACTCCCGCGGTGTGTGGCGAGCCCTGTCCGTCTGTCCATGCACAGGGACACCTGGCTGGCAGCGCCTGTCCAGATCTGGCAGTTCTACCTGCACTCCCTGCAGCGCCTGGACGTCGCCTGCACGGCTGGGCAGCTCACCCGCCTGTCGCTGCTGCTGCGTGGCACCGCGGCCCCGCGGAGGGTGCAGGCCTTCACCTCCCACCCCCAGGAGCTGGAGGTAACCCCCGCGGTGGGCTGGGGGCTGGCTGGCGTGGGCCAGCCCAGAGAAAATCCCTCCAGAAAGCAAAAGGCAGCCCACTCGGAACTGTGAACAACTGAGAGCCATAAAGCGTTTGTGATAATTATCTTTTGATTAGAGCTGTCATGTGTAGGATCATTGGCGCGAAACCCCGGAGGGCAAATTATCTGCGTTAATGAGACTGTCTGAAGACTCACAATTTCTTTAGAATTTGTTCGTCCGTAATTGGAAATGTGAATAATAAAAGGCAGAAAAACTCCATTGCTATCCTGTAAGGGAAAGGCAAAGGCTCCCCAGGAAAAGCCTGTGTGGGAGAACCCCTGGGCTGGGGAGGCCCTGGTGTTCCTGGGTGGCTCTTGTCCTTCCTTACATGAATTAGTCCCAGAGTATTCCTGGGGGTGGGAGGTACGGGATTCAATAGTGGTGGAATAGGGGTACAGGCTTTTAAGAGCAATTTGGTCTGACTGATGCTCCAGGCTGGACTTTCAGGGCTGGGATCAGCCGTTGTGGGTGGCTGTACCTCCAGGTGTCGTTCCACAGGTGGATCCGAACGGTGCCTTCCTCCTCCCCGCCAATGGCATCCAGGACCTGTACATTGGTGTGAGGCCACGGCGGGCTGGCAGCAAGTTCATCTACCTCAACCTGGTGGATGTGGAGTCCCACCAGCTGGTGTCCTCCTGGCTGCTCTGCCTGTCCTGCAGACAGCCTCTCATCTCCAAGGTACGGCAGTTCTTGTGACTGAGAAACGTGGTGATGGTGCCGGATCAGTGGTCTCAGTTCAGCCGCTGATAACCTGGGGCTGTCTTCTGCTTCTTCCTCTCTTTCCATCTGTGTTTTTTTTGGCTCTTGCCACCATAAACACACATTTAGCCCTTGGGGTACTTGACTAATCTCACTGAAGCCCCTGGTAAAATGTCTTTTAGGCTGTTTTGGAGGCAGCCCCATGCTGAGGAGTGGCAGCTCGGAAGTATTCCCGGTTGTGAAATTAGAGCTGCAGCATGCTGCTTTCGATTAGCGCTGTGCTGGCGGAGGCCTTGCCTCAAAGACAGAAAATTAGATTTCCTGGCTAATGTGTTCCTTCTAAAAATGTTTTCCTGAACCCCTTGGTACTGGGAAAGGTTCAGATTGGCATTTACACCGATACTCCATTGTCCTGCCACATGCTGCTTGTGCTGTGGGGTGTTAAGAGAATCACAGAATAGTTGGGGCTGGAAGGGGCTGTTCAGGGTCATCAAGTCCATCTAGTTATGTGAGGGAGCACCACGGCTCTCCCTGGGAATGAGAAGGAGCTGGCTAGTCTCCACTGCTCTGCCAGCCCTTTGTCCTTCACACTCGTAATTAATTGTTGCTGCTTTTGATCAAAGGTGGGTTCTTTCTGCTGGCTGGCAGAGCAGATGTGGGGTGTGGGAGGGGAGGGAAGGGAAGACAGCGTGTGGGAGGCAATTCTCTGTGGTGGGTTTGGGGGAGTGCCTGTTGTGGCTGCTGCCCACCCTGCCATCTGTGCCGCCTTGCCATGGCCCCTGCTTGCCCCACAGGCCTTTGAGATCTCGCTGCCCGCGGGAGGTGGGAGAGGCTGCAACAAGCGCATCACCTACACCAACCCCTACCCCTCACCCCGGCTCTACTTCTTATGCACCAACCGCCCCGACCTGCTGCAGTTCAAGGAGGACTCCTTCGAGGTACGTCCTGCTGCCAGCACTCTCCCCTCGTCAGGCCCCTCATCTGGCCAGACCAGGTGATGCTGGATGCATGCTGGGCATGAGTGCCACCCTGGCCTGGAGAGGGCGGGCACCTGAAGGGCCCTGGCCAGGTGCTGCAGGCTCTCTGGCCCTCTCTCCTGCAGGTGGCTGGAGGGGAGGTGTACACCATTGGCCTGCGCTTCGCCCCGAGCCAGACCGTGGGGGAGGAGGAGATCCTGATTCACATCAACGACCACGAGGACAAGAACGAGGAGACCTTCTGCGTGAAGGTCCTGTACCAGTGAGGCCGCCTGCCTGCTACTGCAAAGTTCCTGCGCCAGCCCAGCGGCTTAGCACCACCTCGGGGGTGCCCGTGTCTGTCTGAGGGTGGTCGTGACCCCCATCCCCTCACTGTCACCTTGCCAGGCCAGGAGGTCTCTCTGTCACCGGGATCCCTGGGCATTGCTGTGAGTGCCAGTGGTGCCACGCGCCTCCATCCGCCCAAATCGAGACGAGTGGATGTGTTTGTAACGGCACTTTGTGACTGCAGGATCTGTATTTTTGTTAAGAGTGATGATATTTTAGGCACTTTGAATCTTTTTTTAACTTAAAAAGTTTGCAGATTTGATTCTGCGGAATATTTTTAAAGTATATTTTATATTCTACGGCGAGTTTTGTACACACTAAGGCAGTTCTATGGAATTTTGATACTTTTTACTCATCCTTGATCCATAAAAATTGCTGTACGTAACCGTCAGAGTGTGGCAGCATTTTCTTCCTGGGAAGGTGGAAATCCTCAGCATCCTTGTCCTGTGGAGATGAGTGCTGGAGACCCCCTGTGTCACCCCCATCCCCTGGAGCATCCTGGGGGTCAGGGCAGGGACTGTAAATGGGACTGGGAGGGGAGAGCAGCCCACCAGCTCTGGAAATGCTGCCTCACTCTCCACAGGCCTGAGGCTGGTGAATTAGTGGCCCCGATAAAGTCGGGTGCTGAGTTCCTCTGCCTCCCTTGCACTGATGGGAAATGACAGCTCATATTTTAGAACTGATTATACTGTCTGCAGCACAGAGAGGCCCCGGAGTTGGGTTATTAAAGTAGATTAGCTGAATAATTTTTATTACATTTTCACACAACGATATTTCTTGAGGCTTATGAATGAGCTGGTGCTGTACCTGCAGCACAGGCAGCTCGAGTGGTGAATGATGTGCCAACGTTCAGGGAACGCCAACACAGGGACTCGAGCTGAGCTGGTGCTTGAATGGTGCTGCCTGCTCCCCTGCAGCACAGGGCTGTGGCCCAAAATCTACAGAACTGTCATTAAGAAAAGTTGATAAAACTTTTCCTGTAGGAAATGCAAATGCCTTGTGTCCCAGCTGCTTGGCATTATGGCCATGGCCCTTGGAATTGCTGCTGCTGCTGCCTCTCAATCTCAAAATGAGCGTGGGGGCAGCTTCCTGGGTTCCCAGTTGTTAATGAAGTCATCCCTGCTGATGACAATGAACTCGAGCACCCGTGCCTGGCATGCAGCTTGGTGTGCTCTTCCCATTTGCATTCATGTCAGGAAGGAAACGATTCCAGTAACGACAGAATTAATTCACCCTAAAAATCTCGGTTTGTGTCTCATCACTGTGGTGTGCAGAGAGTGAAGGATTGAGAAGCCCTTTCCACGGGTTCAGTAACTCTTGGGGGTGTTGTCCCTCTTGGAGCAGATGCAGATGAGACCTTTTGGGGACTGGAGTGTCAGTGCCTTAGCAAAGGCATTGCTGGAATAGCACCAGAGGAATAAGGAGAGCAGGGAGACCTGGCCCCAGCACCCGGGCTAGGGAGGGGCAACTAAAAAATGGCAACTAGTCATGAAAAAATAAGGTAAAAAAAAGTAAAACCAACACAGAAGTTGGGGGCAAAGCTCCCTGCAGCAGCTGAAGGCCCTTTGGGAAACCAGCTCTCAGGGTGCCCGAGCCTCAGCAGGGTTTGCCGCCAGCCCAAACTTTTAAACCCAGCTGGTTTTCCCCATTATGAGGAGGAAATTGCGACTGCCTGAGAACCCTCTAATTAAACAAAGCCTCGCCACAATATTTGCTGGGAGCTCGCCAGCCCTGTAATATGACATTACTGGGCATCTTTATTAGCTGAAATGAGTATTTAGCGCCTCTGCCAAACCGAAAGCTGATTGGGGCGCATGGAAGCAGCACAGCAGCATCCAGCAAAGGCTCCTGTGACGTGCTGGCGAGGCAGCATCACCCTGGGGGGCTTCCCACAGAGACAAACCCTCTCTTGGTTATTTCCATGTCACCCAAATCCAGCCCAGCAGCCCCAGCGTGGGAGTTTGGGAGGTTTATTCCCCGTTTCTCCCACTTGTCTCTCTGAAAGCGCGTCACCGAGTTGATAAAACCTGATTTAATGGTTACAAAACCTGGAGATAAAGCTGCTCTTAATGGATTTCTTTAAGATCAAGGCTGTCAAATAGGAGGCTCAGAATCCTTTCTACGGTGAGAGGGACTATATTAAGTGCACTCAATCATGCCCAGGCGAAGTTTCCCTAAGCGAGACACTGGCTGGAGGAAATGCATTTTATTAGTGTCTCTGGAGAAAGGAGTCTGGCAGGAGGGATGAGGAGCCTCCAAGCTGCAGTGGCTGTGCTCCCGTTCAGCCACAAGGGATGGGATGTGAAAGACTTTGCAAAGCACATCCTCACTCCCTGGTTAGTCCCGCAGGGAGGAGGGTGATGGGCACCTTGGTGACATCACATGATGGTGACATTGCATGGCTGTGGCCTCCTCCTGGGACAGGAGCTGGCCTGGGGGAGACCTCCCAGGGAAGGATGCTCACCTGGGGATGGTGCTCACAAACATACCTCAACATCCACCCTATAGAGCTCAGCTTCTGCAGGGTCTGATGGAGAGTGGGGCATCCAAGGGGATGATGCTCAAAGGCTTTTGGGGGTGTCAGATGGGACTTACCCCACCCTAAGAGAGGGGTGAAGGAGAGGGGCCTTGGCAGCTCTGGGCAGACCGAAGCTTAAAACACAGATTAGTTTTTCATAACAATTCGCAGCTCCATAATGAGAAATTTGCAGCAGTTCTAAACTGCCAGTTGCTTTTAAATCATTTCCCGTCTTTCTGTCTCAGGCTTGACATTTGATGATGAATTGAGTCTCCGTGTTCATTTACCCACTGATTTACTGTACGGAGGTGGGAAACGGCAGCCACCTTAGTGAAGGTCAACATGGAGCGTTTGCCTGTAATTTCCAAATACTATTAAGGTTTTTAAATAAACTGTGTGGGTGCTGTAGGCAGCGAAGGCCCCTCTGGCAAGGCTGATGATGCAGTGGATCCTGCTGGGTGGTGAGAAAGGGTTTGTGGGAGCAAGAGTGGATCACTTGGCTCATTGGCATAATAAGGATACATCAAACTGCACCCCAAATTCATGCTTAGACAGCACTTGATTTTAGGGGCACAGCGATCTGGGCACTGACAGCTGCTCCTCACCTCCCAGCCCAGATTAGCATCGGGTTCTCATCCTGCTTTCTCCTGGCTCACCGAACCCTGCACTCATCCCTGGGAAGGTGGAGGGAGCTGCCCCACAGCTTCCCCAGAGACGCCGGCTTTGTGTCCTGCTGCAGGACCCGGTTGTTTGTGGCTGTGAATCTGTTTGGCAGGTGTGAGCAGAGCGGGCTGTGCCAGGAGGTTTGGCTGCGCAAATGTCACACAGATCTTATCTCAGGGGAAACATCCTTCAGTAATTACAGTAAATGAAAAGTCCTGGAATCAAAGCCTTGGAGGCTGCAACCTTCTGTTTATCTCCAGAGTATGAAGTATGCGTGGAGGGAGCTGGGAGCAGGAGGTGCCAGTGGCTGCAGTCCCTGCGGTGTGGGGACAGTGTCAGGGTTTGCCTTCGCCTAGGGTGCGAGCAGGAGGATGCTCTGAGCTCTGCCTGCATCAGCCATCTGCCCCCTTGCTGCAATTAATAAGCAAATTCAGAAAAAAAAGAAAAACAAAGTCTCTCCATGGATTATTTGTGCACAGAAAAGGGGCCAAATGAATTAAATAAGTCCTTTGCTGCTACACTGGTCCCATTTGACTCCCTGCCTTTCACAGCAACTTTTCAAGCTTAATGGTATCAGATACCCTTTTGGCACCCATTTTCGGAGCTGCATCCCCCCCTGCTGCTCCTTAATGCAGCTCATCTCTTGCCTATGGCTCCCAGGGCCTTAGCCAAACCAGCACTTCAAATTAAAGTCTTCCCCACTGCTCCCTGGTTTCCATGGAGATCCGAGTGGATGCTCCCTTCCTTCTTCCTCTTGAGCCGATGGAGAGGCCCCTCCCGGGGATGGCCCTCGGGGGGCTTGGGAGTCTCCGAGCATCCAGCAGTTCCACAGCTGGCTTTGCCACGTGCAGCTGCTGGCAGAGCTGGTGGCTTCAGTCCTGGTGCGCTGGTGACCCTGTCCCAGTGCCCCACTCCACAGTGGAGCATCCCACACATACCAGGAACAGGTTCCCAGAACAAGTTTTCCTCCCGTGTTGGAACTGATCCCACGTGACTCCCCAGGGAGCTTGGCCAGCAGAAAATCTTCTCCTCTGGTGGGAATCAGCCCTACAGCTGGACGGGGACCAGGCTGGTTTTCTTCGTGCCATCTTCATCTAAACTATCAGTAGACTTCTGTAGTCTGCACACAGATTTCTCAAGCACTGCCTGGAGCTGTTTGGCCAAGGCTGCTCCAGCAGTAGGAGTGGTGGTGGGAATGCCCTTACACGTGGAAGTGAATGGGCAAATAGCTGCAAGATCAAGATACGACAGTAATTATGGAACAAAATTGTTATTAATGTACTAATTTACCTGGGAGCCAGGCTGTATGTAATTACACTCTGGGATCATGATAAGGTTAATACATTTACCTTCCTAGGTATTTATAGGTGCTTGGAATTGTTCTCTCTGTGAAAACCACGTGTGCATGTTCCTGGCCTTGTGGGTCTGGCAGCTGAAGGGGGCATGGGGAGGTTTTTTGCTCTTTGCTAATATTGTTCAGAGGGGGATTTGGGACAGCAGCAACCCTGGCTGTGTGGCCCTGGGGAATCCCAGGGAATGCTCACCAGAGGGGATGTATTCGGCTGCTTCCTGGAGCCTCTTCGATTTTGGCCGAATGAATTTTCTGTGGTGTGTATATCTGAGGGAAACTGTCCTGGGGGCCACAGCTTCTGGCATTTGGCTGTCTGGAAAACCTCCCAACCTTCGGGCTCAGCAGTGCTGCAGCAGCCATCCAGGCTGGCAGAGCAACCAGCAAACCCGACCTGTTTGTGCTTAACAAATCAGAACTTTGCGAACACTTCAGAAACTTCCCAATACTGTCAAAAAGCCTCTGCCTGTGAGGATGCTGTTCCCCACGCCATGTGTGTCCTTTGGCAGTCGCTGCTCAAGCTGCTGTGGACACGGGTGCCCCAGAAATGCCAGGCTGGAGCAGGGCTGCTCACCTGCACGGCAGTGGGTGGGGGAGCCCAGGGGCTGTTGCCACGGCTCTGAGCATTGCTCTGGCACGGGTGTGAATAAGGAACAAGCAGGGCAGGATGGGACAGACCTCGAAATCCCCCTCCTCAGGGATGTTCTGGCTTCTCCCCAGCGCCTCGGGAGCTCCCTGCCCTGCTCCAGCCCACCTTTATTAATGTCACACTGGGAAATGTCAGCCGGGTTTGCTGAGCATCCCACGGCGCTGAGCCCTCCCGGCTGCACCGGCTGCCGAGCCCGTGCACGCGGAGCCGCTCGCTCGCGGGCCAGCCGCGCACGGCCACCCAGTGTCACCGGGGATATTTCTCCTGGTGTCACATGGGGAGGACAGCAGCAAGATGTGGAAGGTCAGCGCAGCCCTAAAAATATGTCTCTGCCTGCACACAGAGGCTTCTTCAGTATCCAACACACACGCTGCTAGTGAAAGGCCGGAGAGGCCAGGGCACGAGTGAGGGAAAGGTTTAATAAGGTTATGGGAGGCCTTGAGGACCCCTTGGCTTGGCCTTTTGCTGATTTACGGTGAAATAATGTGTGAGTGGCTCAGGGGAACCCAAGACTCCCTCTCCACTGCAGACCTCTGCAGCAGGGAGGTCAGAAAGAGAATTGCTGGAGAGGAGCAAACAAAGCCCAGCAACACCCCAAATATTTCTCCAGAAATCAATGCAAAGGTTTATTCTCTCTTTAGAGAAGAAGGGGAAGGGGTAAAAGGAGTGGGAAAGGAAAAGGGAATGAGAAAGGAAAGGGGATAGGGAGAGGAAGGAGAAACGGAAGGGGGTTCTGGGCTGCCTGTGAGGCCTGTTTAATTGCATCATGTAGAGCCATTCTTACAACAAACATAAGTTTGAATTATGTGTGTTATTTTTGCAGACTGTTTGCACATGGCTGAATTTCATGATGACAGAAGTGAGTTACTGCACAGGGTTATGCAAATGAAGTACTTAATTAAGTAGGAGTCAGACAAAATAAATTGCAGCTCAGCCAAATGCCCTCTGTTCTTCCTCTGAGTCCAGGTCGCTTCCAAATGATTGGCTCCTGACTCATAAACTTCCTGGGAGGATGGTGCTGCTTTCCCACCTTTGCTTGAGAGGAGGATGGAAGGGGGTGTCCCCATCCCTGGAGCATCCCCCAGAGACGTCCCCATCCCCATCCCATCCAGTCCCAACCCCACCAGCACGAAGCTCTGCCACGCCACCCGCCACTCTCCTTCCTCCAGCCCCATTAATCACCCTCGAGGGCTCCTCATACCTTATCAGGCCCAGATGTTGCCTGCTGTTTGCTACAAATGTTAATTATCTCCTAATTACTTCTAAGCAGAGGCTGGGCTGGCAGAGAGCAGGGAGAGAGCCAGCCAAGGGCATTTACGGCCCAGGGCAGTGGGACATGGACCAACAGCTGCTTCTGGCAGGGAGTTTGTTGGAATTCTTTATTATTACCCTCAATTCCCAATACTTATCGAGGAGTTGCCTGGGCAGTGCCCCAGGATGGAGATGTCCTGTGGGGATGCAGGATGTGATGGTGTGGAGCCCTCTCTGCCTCTCAAAGCCCCAGGCACGGGCATTTTTGTCAGCCTGCAACATCTGGATGCTGGTGGTGGCCACAGGCCATATTTCTGGGGCTTCATGGTTGGCTGCAGGGATGGAAAGCTGATGGGCTCAGGTGTTGTTGGAAAGGTCCTTTGAAGGTGGGGAATGGTTTCTTTGGGGGAGTTGCAGCCCAAATTCAGCCCTCTGTGACTCCACGCAGTTTCTGCCATCCAGCATGTCCCCAAACTGTCCCTAGTGCCACACCATCTCGCCATGGCCATTGTGCCCGTGCCACTGCTATGGCCCACGTGGGGACTGGGCAGGGTACCACTGGGATGGCCTCTGCAGGACTGGAAAAACCTCAGCCCCTCCAGTGGAATGCTGCCAGCTTGGGCAACACGGGGCAAAAACAATTTAAAAAACCCCAACTCAAGCCCGACAGAGTGAGCGGGAAAACAACTTTGTGGAAGGTTTATTTTTAGCTCTCTCCAGTGCAAAAAACAATTAAAGAAAGTGTCAAACCCCACTCCTGAATGCGAAGAGCTGGAAGCCAAATGTCACCCCAGCTTTGATCCCCTTGGAGGCAGCAATGCTGCTATCATTTTAGAAGCATTAATTTGCATATTCATGTCCCCTAATTTGCTCTTCGGGAGCTGGAGTCTAACAGTTAATGAAGAAAGTCTTCCTGTGTGTGCAGAGGAAGCCTGGAGTCTGTCACAGACGCGCTGGGAAAAATAATCAGATGTAAGTGTCTGTCCCAAGGGAAAGGGTGTCCAAACCAAAGAACTTGGCAAAGACCAAACTCCCTTTGCTGCATGTCCATGGGATGGGTGAAGGGGCCACCAAGTCCCCAGTGCCAGGATGTGCCCTAATTCAGGTAATGTTGGGAGGGATGCTGGGGAGGGCATGATGAGGGGAATGTTGAGGGGGCTGGAGACCTGCTTCCCTGTACAGCAACAGTTGAACCATGCAATGGAAATGGGTTGGTTTTAGGGAGTATTGGGCACACAGGGACCTGCCAGGACCATCAGGAGCTGCGTCAGGAGCCAAAGGGCTGCTGGTGGCAGCTGGCCAAGCGGGCAGCGTTATCAGCCACACTGCCAAGCGATGCGTCCCTTCTGCTCACCCTTAATTCAATTTCTTTCAGCAACACAATAGCTCAGTTTTATGTCTGCCGTTCATCAAGAATTAAACTTATTGCCATCATTGCTGGCAGGGTATTGATTCCGAGATGGCACTGAGGCTTGCAGGAGGCAGTGACTGCTCTGCATCCACAGTGCACCCGCTCCTCATGCCACAAATGGGAACACATGGAACCCCCCGTGTGTGTTGGAACTAAAGGGATGTGCGGGGATCCGGTGTGACCATGGGATGTCATGTGAGTTTTCTGTGGCTGTGGAAGGTCAGCACTGAGGAGGGGGCTGGGCGCAGGGACTGAGTGGCCAGGAGCATCACCCTCTGTCAGCCACCAACTCTGTTGGAGCAGAGTCACAGTTATCTCAGGACAAGTCTTGGATCATGCAATGCCCTTTATTGCTCGTGGTGCCTGGAGAGCTCCTTCTATCTGCTCTGCCGAGGGCTGCAATTACAGCTTTGTTGTCACTAGCAGATAAAGAGGAGGTTGTCAAAATCCAGGTTAAGGCTGCTGCCCCTGGCAGGAGCCGTGCAGAGAGGGGGAGTTCCTGGAGGGAAGATGTGCCCCTGCTTTGGCCAGAGCTGGACTGTCAAAGCGACCCTGCCAGCTCAGCACTGTGTGCCAAGCAACGGGGCTGGAAAAAAGCAAACCTGAGCACTGCTTCCTGGGGAAAGCATGGAATCACGGAATTCCAGAATGTTTTGTGTAGGGAGGGACTTAAAAAATCATCCAGTTCCACGCCCCTGGCACAGACAGGGACACCTTCCAATAGACCAGGTTTTTCCAAGTCCCATCCAATCTGGCCTTGAACACTTCCAGGGATGGGTATCCCAGGTAAATATGGTATGACTCTGAGCTGGGAAAATGCTTCCCAGCATTTTGATGTGTCGCATGGCTCGTTAGCCTCTGGTGCAGTTAACCTCTTGATGGTTTAGCATTACTAATTCCTTTGGTAATTACAGCAATAACAATAATCCCGGGAAGCTTGTTGGGCTGCGGAGCATGTATATGCTGTGCTATTCCATGCAAATTCCCCTTGGGAAGTGTGGCAGTTAATGGGACCTGTCTGCATGGCTGGGAAACTCCTGTGGGATAGTGAGTGCTGGGCTGGTGGGCTGGCAAGGCACAGCAGAGCTGGTTTGTGGGTAGCTCCTCTCATCCTGCCTGCTCCAATTGGGGTTACACTGCTGGACTTTTTCAGGGAAAATCCTGCCCCAGCTGAATCTCAGATTTCACTGAAAGCTGGGAATTTCAGCCTGAGCTGCAGGACTCGGTCTGAGCAGTAACGTCAGAGGCGAGCTTGCTGCACTGCGTTATCTGCCTCTCACATCAGCTCCCCCTAAAAAAAAGTCACAAAGAAATCACAAAGAAAAAATCTTCCACATTATTTTCTTTCAGCAAATGCGTTTTAAATAAATCATAGGATTAAAAAAAGTTTAAAGTTTAATCACCTCCCCCATTGTGCGTGAGTTCAAAAGGAACATTTATCAGGCGCAAGGTTGGGCCGCAGTTCATCTGTGCTGCTGGAAGATTTTTAATTCTCTCAACTGGAAACGATGAGAAGAGTTGATTAGATGGGAACTGTAATTTATTCCCAGCTGTCAGCAGTTCCAGTACCCTCAGGGAGTCTGGAACCTTGGGGCAGCCACAGCAGTTCTGTCCCCTCTGGGACAGTTTTGGGGTGCCCCTCACCAGATCTGAATGTGTTTATGGTCATGGCTGATGATGTGGCCCCTTGTTCTCCATGAATCCCTCCCTGTCCAAGAAGCTGGGTGAGGGAGACTGTCACATCAGGGACATTCCAGGGAGAAGCAGTGTCGTGGTCCGAAGCATCCCGGGACAGCGATCGGGGTCTGTTCCGGATTGCTCAGGTGCCTCCCAACACATCTGGATTCTGCCACCACTGTGTGCTGAAGGAGCAGCTCTCCAAAAGCCTCTGGTGTCTTCAGCCCCTCAGACAAAGGATGCAGTGCACGAAGCCAAATCCACTTTATTAGCGTTATCGAGGAAGTGAAATCCTTTTCCATAAGCAGTTCTGTATCATTAACAGCAAAATAAGCAACTGCTGACAGCCAGGCTGCTCTGGAGAGCAAGCCCACATCCATCCTAGAAACTGGGACATGCCAGCATGGTGATGTCCTCTTTTATCTCCTTTTTCCTCTCCTGCCAGTCCATTGGGGACTCTGTGAACGCTGACAGCAGCGGCAGGCGGCTGTGGAAGAGTTAAGGGTCTGTGTTTTCCACCGCCACTCTTCCTTCTCAGGGAAGACAAATGATTCATTATATTCCCCATCATTTTCGCTGATGCCTGGCTGCTTCCTGTCGAGATGTTGGGTCTGCGCCACGCAAGTCGTTAGCGTGATCCCCAAGAAGAGCTGTGGAGAGCCGTGTTCCCTATTTGTCTGTGGTGGCTCCTGCCAGGGGCAAACCAGCATGATCAGTTCTAGTTTTCCTTCAGATCTTCACAAAAATGCCAACACACAGGGATGTGGCATGAGCATATCACAGCGACGTCCAGCTTTTCCTGGGCAAAGCAGAGGAAACTGTGGCTGCAAGAGGTTTTGCAAGCGGGTGGATGGGGAAGCTGCCCCTGCCCGCAGGCACGACAGGGATGGTCACAGCCAGCTGCTGCCCACACTGAGGGGTTGATGTGGGCACTGCCAGCTTCCAGCCTCCCTGAAGGCAAATATCCAACTCATCTTCTCCTGGGTGGTATTTGCCTCTCAGGTCCATGGATGATAGTATTCAACTTAGCCAGAGTCAGGCAGCTGCAGGCAGGGTGGTGCAAACTGCATCCCAACCTGTTGGAGATGTCATGGTCCCCACAGCAACAGGCAGACAGGGATCTGTCAGGAAACCATGGTCTGAGAGCTGGTGGCAGGGCTTTTGGTTAAAATTGCTGTTTTCACTCACCAGGGTGACCCACCGCTGAACTGCACACAGGACTGTGAGTAAGTCTGCACGTAGGTTGGAGGATGAGAGTGATATTTGTAATGAAGCCTGTACCCAAATCCAGAAGTTTTTCAGATGACACAAGGAAGCTTGATTTTGGAACCGAGTCAGACAAGATCATCCAGATTCATGGAAGCTGTGAGAGTCTCCAGCTGACGGGATCAGCAAGGAACCACTGTGCTGACTGAGGTCTGGGTGTGAACCATGGGATCATGATGGTGCCAAGCAGTCAGAGGGTTGATGTCCACAAAGATCCAAGACCCCAGTGCAGATCCTACAAGCTCATGTGCTCCCCAGCACATCCTGGAGCCCAGCCCTGCCTGGATGGAACACATTTCTGTCTGGGAGAGGCATGGCATTAACACAGAGTATCAACAGGACCTGTGAATACATTAAGAGCAATGTGTATTTTAGCTTCTCGCCACAGGGATGTTATTGCTGTTACTGTGCTATTCCTGCCATTGTGTTATTCCTGTTAATATTTTTAACAATCCTCTCCTGCTCAGGGGCACTGGGGCTTGAAGGGAAGTGAAAATGGCTTGGCTTAAGGCACTGGGCAGAGAAGTGAAGGTAGCTGGGGCTGCTGGGGCAGAGAGGGAGAAATTAATTATGGAAATTAGGGAGACTCTGCCTTTGGCACCAGTGATGACCCTGGTCCCAGCTGGGAACAGCAGCCCCTCAGCAGGCCCTGGAGCATTTCACTGAAAGCAGTGCTGGCTGCAAGCACCAGGGAGGAGCCGGCTCCCTGCATAGCACTCACTGGTTTATTTTGATAGGCAGGAGCCATTCCTGTTCACAGCCGTTTAATGTAATGTGGGAATTGGTAATTTGGGATTGTGGCTGAAATCACTTTTGAATACATAAAACATAAATACAGCAAAAGCGGAGAAATGAGCCATAACTCTCCCTAATGGAGCTCCGGCCTCTCTGCTTTCCGTGGCACAGGGAAAAATGGTCCCACTATTTTTGACCATTAATTCTGTCCTGGCCTGAGCCGTGCTGCTCCTGGTTTCCCAAGCACTTTTTTACAAAATAATGAGGCTATTTATTAGCAGCAACGAGGCTGCACAGAAAAAGGTGTTGAGATAGTTTCTATAGTAACTCCTTGTGAAAACATTTGGTGCTCAACTGTCCGAAGCTCTTCCGCTGCCCCGACTGCCGGGCAAGAGGATCAGCCCCAGCTCAGGTCCGACCATGGAGCCCTGAGCTCCCCTTTCTTCCTCCCTTACAGGACCCATATGATGGGCTCTATACAAGAGGATGCAGGAGCAGCAGCAGTGTCATTTTGGGGTTTATTTGGCAACATTTCCGTGAGAAACCCCATTCAGCAGGTGGGACAGGAGGTGGGATCCTGCCAGCCTGACGCTGGGTTGCTCACTAAGGGTAGAAGTAGCAGCCCCACACGCTGGCTGTCACAGCCCCTGGTTTCACCCAGCAGCTCTTCTCTCTCCCTGCAGTGCCTTCTTCTCATCTTCCTCAGCTGTAGGTCACATTTTCACTGGGCATTTAATGTGTATTCTCAACTCCCTCCTCAGAGCAGCAGAGGAGTAGGAGCAGAGTGGGATGGCCTAGTGCAGGCTTGTGAGCATCCTGAAGCTACCCAGGAGCAACAGCCACTCTGGGTCTGAAAGAAGCACTCGGCCTCAGGCTGCTCTCTGAATCACAGCAGAATTTCCAGGAGTAATTGGATTTGGCCATTCAGTTATTTCCACAAATAACAGAAAACTCAATTGTTCACATTCGCCAGTTGGATGCCACAGGAACTAAGCGCAAATTCCATTGTTCTTAAGCACAGTTCTACAAATGGTTTGTATTGAGTAACACAAACAGTATTATAGTAACTCCCCAGCGCTGCTCAATTCCTGCCTTCCAGCACATGGAGTGACCAGGCAGCCCTTTGGAGGGGAGGGTCTGAATACCCACATTTTCAGGCCATACAGCTCTGAGTGGGTACTGAATAAATTCCAGGAAAGCAAGGCAACCTGAGGATTAAGAGGAGACTAAATTTACTGAGGAAACAGTTACTTACTTGGCCCTATCTGGCAGCTGGACAAACAGGGCTTGGGAAAGGAGGATAAATCAGTCCCACCCATCAGCGTGTGCTGGGAGAGCAGAGCATTCTCCAGCCCATGCTCTGATTTGCCGGCATCTCCCATCCCCCGCGAAATCGTTATTAAAGCTGGCAAGCCATCATGAGAAATAAAGATTTATCGTGGCGTAATTTCCCAGGAGGGACAGAGATTAATGCCGAGGAGAGGGGAACCAGCAGCCGTTTTCTGTTTGGGTAGCGGATGAGCTTTTTGCTCCCTGGGGCTCTGTGCTCCTGCCGGGAGCTGGCAGCACTCCAGCCGGGGACGCGGCCTCAGGGCTCCATCCCAACCCCGCTGGCATCCAGCCCATCGTGGGGATATATCTCAGGACACCTCTGCCCTTTTCTTTCTAAAATTTCTTAAATTTCACCCTTTCAAGCTGTGCAGCCTCTGTTGAGGGGCTCCCCATGCAGCAGCAGGACCCCCGCACTGTGCACGGAGCACAGGGAGAGGAGGAACATGGGGAAAGCTGCAGAGAAGAGGGACAGAGTGGTGCTTTAGTGTCTTTTACAGAGAAAAATATAATCTGGACTGAAGAAACTGAGTCATACAGAGACTCTCACAAAAGGCCCCTATTTTTGTTGCTGCTTTGCCCGGATGTGTCATGAGAAGAGGGAAGGGATACGGTAACGCACTTTTCAATTTTGGAGGCAAAATTTTCGTCATTATCATTTCAATTAAAATTACTCTTTGAAGCAGTTTGTCTTCAGGCTCAGCCACATGAATCTTTGCTTTCATGAACAAGGAAAGCTTGAAAAATAAAAATGACCCTATTTTATCCAGCCCTGGTTTCAAGGACAGGACTCATGCTGGAGCACAGTGGCAGGGTGGGATGGGATGGGATGGGATGGGATGGGATGGGATGGGATGGGATGGGATGGGATGGGATGGGATGGGATGGGATGGGATGGGATGGGATGGGATGCGATGGGATGGGATGGGATGGGATGGGATGGGATGGGATGGGATGGGATGGGATGGGATGGGATGGGATGGGATGGGATGGGATGGGATGGGATGGGATGGGATGGGATGGGATGCGATGGAGTGGGATGCGATGGAGTGGGATGTAGAGTGCAGTGTTCAGGCTCTGGAATTGTCCCTGGCTTGGTGCAGTGCAGGGAATTTCTCCTGGAGCGAGGGCAATGCTTGCCCCAGCACGACGCTGAGTGAGGTACACACAGCCCCATCACTTCCCACCTTATGGAGAGTTAAATCAAGTGGAGCTGCTGATGCCCCTTTGGATTTGAGCAGTGCCCAGTGTGTGATAGGTCAGCCATAAATTGATGGGAGCCCTGGGGGATGGCAGAAGGACGGGTCCTTGCTGCCAATACTCACCAGCCTCGGCTGGGATCCTGGGATGGGCTGTGAACACCTATGAGGCGGAGATTATGCAAGGCTTCCATAAAAACAACTGATGTTCGACACTAATTTATGGATATACTGAATTATCTAATGCAAATGTGAGCAGGATTTACAATGAGATATCAGAGAAGCACCTACAATCAAGTCAATCTTCTTTGCAGAAAAGCAGAAGACGGAACATGGAAAGAAGCCTGGTAATTTATGCATTTGCGTGTCCCCTTCCTTCCTCAGGAACGTGGTTACCAGTTCCTGTGCCTGTCCTTCATAACTGCTCCCAATGTCATCTTTTTAATGAAAATTAAGTGCTTTGGTTGTACTCCACAGAAGCTGCGCGGACACGACTAATTGCAGCGCTGGGAGATGGCAACCTCATTTGAAAGGAAGCAAGTCCCAGGAGGATTCAGCACGGACTCTTCCAAACAACAGACGCCGTGGACTTAGAAGGCCTAAAAATATTTCCCCTGCATCTGCGCGAGCCGTTTCATTTCCTCTTCATTTTCTCTAATTTTCTTTGTCTTCAGCTTTAACTGATTCGATGCATCCTAATTACGAGCACATCTGCCTGCTCCTGTGGCATTCTGGCTGACCTGTGCGGGCATCTGGGCTGGTGAAGAGATAGAGAAGGGATGGACAGCAGGACTTGATCTCCAAGGACCCGTGGACATCCCTCTGGTCCCAGATGCTGTCCAGACATCCCTGAGGTGAACTTTCTGCGTGCTGTACTCCTGTGGTGGGATGCCCAACTATTTTCCCACAAGTACAGTCGGTTTCCCAGGAGCAGGTGCGGTCAGGATTGCACTGTCCCAGCTGGTCCTTGGGTCCTGTGAATAGGACTGGGGTTCGCTTTTTCGGGTTAGCCATTGCATAGGAAAATCCTGCGTAAATCCAGCACTCAGGAGTCGTTTATTCTGCTGCTAAATTATGACAGTGTTTTTCATCCTGATCTTAAAGAAAATCCATCCTCACATTTGAGGGCTAAAAGCAAATCCCTGGCAAGATTAGGTTAGCCTAGAAAAACTCAGCCCACAAGCAATTACCCAGCACTTCCGAGGTGTTTTGTCTCCTGCATAAGGAAATCAAAATCCCCAACCAACGATTTGTGGGAAGAAGTGGATCCGATAAGAGAACAAGATGCGTGTTGTGTCCTTTCTTTAATCAAGTTAATGGTCATCATTTTACATGCTAATGTCTCCTCCGTGGTCCATCAGCTGTGCAGCTGCAGCCGCCTGCAATCCACTGTGTTTTACCTAAGAGACCCAATTACTGCTTGGCTCGGCGCGGGCTGACGTGGAGCATTGCAGAGCAGCTCCTGCCGGCCCCGCGGCCGCACCAGAGCATCCTTTGGCCTCCCCTGGGCCAGGAGAACCATCCTGAGGGTTTGGGTAGGAAAACAAGGAGCAGAACAGCAGAACAGCTGCTGTTCTGCTTCCCTGGGTTACCCAGGAAGGCTTGGGAATGGCAGGAAGCTGTGGGGCACTGAGGTACTCTGACTGAGGGGCCAAGCTCACTCTCTGAGGTGTTCTCTCAAAAGCCAGAGGCTGTGCCTGGCCTCGAGCCCCCCGGGACCACTGCCATTCTCATTGCCATCTAGTGGCATTCACTCACAGATGCTTTTATACTTATTTTTTCACCCAGTCCACAATAGTTGATAATAAAGCAACCAAACCCAAAATGTTCCATGTTTTTCCCCATAATCTTTGTGCTTGATGGAGGGGCCTGTGGTGCCCGTGCTGAAAGGTGCAGAGCAGAGGAGGGCAGTAACACGAGGGATGCACCAGTTCTCTGTATTTGTTACCCGGGGGTCACTTCCACCTTCACCAAGGGGAGAGGCAGCCACCCTCCCATGCGGGTAACCTGCAGCAGACTCAATTGTTGGCTGGAGCATCCTCCCAGACAGCCCCTCCGGCAGAACGGGGGGCAGAGGAGGGGCCGTGCCCCGGAACACCCAATCCCATCAGGAGTGGATGGATGAAGCACCCTGACGGCTGCTCGCAATCTCCAAGGGCTGAGAGATAAGGGGGCTGTCAGGGAAAAGCCGGGCCAGAGAGATAAGAGAGCTTATTCAGTTCAATTATTGGGCAGATAAGGAAGCACAGGCAAGCCCGGCTCTCCTGATTCATCCCAGCCAGCCTCAGAGAGCCGGTCCCTTCCCCACGAGCCGTCCCCAGGCTGCTGCAGCAGCACTGGCCAAGGGCTGGGAATGCCCGCTGCAGGCAGAGCCGGCTGCCCCGCTCAGCCCCTCTGGGGATGGTACAAGCTCAGGACTGCTTGGACTACTCGTGTTTCCTTTGAAATATGGCCCTGGCATTTCTCACAACCTTTGCACAAAGGTTAGGAGGGAGCGTGATGAGATTTGCTTGATGACAGGGAGTTGGGGTGTGTTGTCAGCAAGGGTGATGGAGCACTCCCTGGGGAAGCAGTGGCTTGCCTGTGGTTTGGAGGGCTGGTGAAGAGATGCAGTGGAGGAGTGTGGAGCTCCCAGTACGAGACACAACCCCCTCCCAGGAGGGCTGCGGGCAGGAGTCTGCAGCCCCTGGTGCCATTTGGAGGTTTCTTGGAGAGCCATGCATCCAAACAAGGATGGAAAGGGTGGCCAGGGTGTGGGGACCAGGACAGGAGAAGTGCAGGAATCAAGGGGGAAAGTGGTGCTGGGAAGGACCACTCACACAGGGAAGCAGCACCAGCCTTTGGGGACAAACACCAGTCCCTGACGCCTTCCTCAGTGAGGCGCCCAAGCTCTGCCAGAGCCCCCCTTACCTCCCAGGCTGGGCAGGGATGGGCCAGTACCAAGGAAGGAGCAGCACATAGGAAATGGCCTCTGTCTGTGGTTTCACCTGGGTGCCTCTAATTTACTCGCACAATTAATTGGAACCGTAAATCTGCAGCTGCAGTTACTGCGCACACAGGACTGGAGATGGGTATTAAAGTCTTTCCTAGCTCCCTGACTGGTGGCCATTGGTCCTGGAGCATGCAGGAAAGGACAGAGGCCGACCCTGTCCCTGTCTCAGCTCTTCCTCCCCAGTTGGTGGCTGGTCAAGCTCATTCCTCATGGCACCTTCCCTGTGGCACATGGAAGAGCACATAGATCCCAAAACGGATCCTGTGCTCCCTGGCATTGCCCTCCCTGCAATGGGATGAGTGGTGGGATGGTGATGCAGATTGCAGAAGGTGCCTGTTCAGTATCCCTAGTCCAGGGCTCAGATCAAATTCCTGCCTGGGAAAAGGGCTCAGTCAGCTCTGCTTCATTGTCAGCTGCAGGAGTGGGAGCAAATGCACCCTGAACTCTCCAAAGTGTGGCTGGGGTGATGGAGAGGCAGAGCTGTGGCTGGGCTGGGACAGCTCCGTGCTTTGGGGAAACTTCCTCAGATTTTTAATTATCACAGGCAATTAAGACTTTCAATCTGCCAGGCTCCAGCTGCCACAGCTGGCGCAGCTCCAGCGGCACCGCCGTCCTCTCCGAAGGCAGTGTGGGGACGCTGGGCACGGGTGAGGAGCTCCAGGAGAGGGGCATGTCACCAAAGCCAGTGGCAGAACCAAGGTCGTGCTGCCCGTGGGGGCACGTCAGCAGCACCCAGAGCAGGGAGAGCAGCTGGGGGCTGCTGGGATTCTCCAAAGAGCTGCTGGGACACCTGCAAGAGGAGTACCTGGAAAATGCCGACGATGCAGTGAAAAGTCAAGTGTTTTCCAGAAGGCAGATGAATGAGGAGGAAAATCCAGAGCTGCATTAAAAACATCTCAAGGTACAGAGGTGAGAGAAGTGGCTGGGAAATGAGAGCCTGGCTGAGGAGAGGTGGGTACAAAGGAGAGGAAGATGGAGGAGGATTATTCAGCCATGTGAGGATCGATAAACAAACTGCCACAGCCCCCAGGGGACCCCCTGGGGACCACCTGGCTGTCCCACAAAGCCATCTGGAGAGCCCTGTAGAAGATGTGGCAGCACAGAACCAAGCTCTTAATACACAGAAACATCACGAAGTACTCCGGGTCCCACTGCAGCAGCTTTTCTCTTTCCATGGTGGAAATTTATTCCACAGCTGATACAGGGAAAGCCGATGCAGCCATGACATGCTCGCAGGGGGATGTCTCCCCACGGCTGCCTTCTGCCTTATCACAAATAAATATTGCTGCAGAACACGGGGGCTCGACCTCATCTGGTGTCCCACGATGTAATTAGTGAGCGCAGATCAACTGGAGCCTGAAAGATGGGATAGAGAAACCAGAGGATCTCACCCAAGGAAACAGAAAACGAGGAGCCTCACCCAATGAACGAGCTCTCTCTAAATATAACCAGGGCTGCAAAATTGTGTCAGGGAATAATTCATACGCAGAAATAGCTCTAAAACTAAGTGGAAGCGTGAGAGCTGAATAGAGCAAACCCCAAGGAGCCGTAAGGAAACGGCACAAATCTGGCGGAAGTGTGGAAGCAATCCAGGAGCTTCCATGATTCTAATCCATGGTTAGAAGTATCCCGAGACAGTTCCTGTATCCCCAACCTCCCTTTCTCCCCCGGGCTCCCTGTGCCGGCAGTACAGAGGTGATTAATTCCCACAGCTCCTGACACTGGCTTGTGCCAGCACCAGCACCCTCAGCACTTCGGGGTTATTCTGGACACTTAATTTAATATGGTGAGATTGGATTTGATTAAAAGCTATTGATTGGGAGGACAGGGGCGGGTAAAATTGTGGCCATTTGTCAGTGGCCAGGCAGTGAAATCTCTGGGCTAATAAATCAGGGCTGGCACTATTGGTGCACAGCGATTGCAGTGCAGGACGTGCTCAGGCTCCTTCCCCTGGCACCAGGGATGGACTAATCCCATTAAAAATTATGAATGTTTCCAACATGGAGCTGCCTCTGGGGAAGAGCCGTGGAGCTGGAGGGTGAGTGCTGAGGTCCCCAAGGCCGGGGGTGGTGTACCCTGTGCTCCCCACTCCTGGATGCAGATGGGATGCGAAGTGCAAGGCAGTGATTTCAGAGGCCAGCACAGCCCATCTTCAGGGAAGCTCCTTGCCCAAAGTGCCTTCTCCTTCTCTTGGGCAAGAGGCATTGCTCCAATGCACTGCCTCTGGCAACGGCTGGGATGGAGGGAGCCGCTGCACCTCCCATAAGGTGCTCCCATGGGATGCTGCTCCCACACCCACAAGCTGCTCCCGGCACACAGGGCTGGAGCACCCGCCAGACGTGGCTGTGGCTGCCACTCTGATTTAGAGGCACCGTCCATGGGCAGCTCCTTCAGCAGCTGTGACACACAGGAAAATTACGGAACGACACTCGCCAGCTCTTTAGCAGCGTATTGACACAACGGGGACCGGAACGATGAGATGTGAGACTTGTGATGCATCTGTATTATTCCCAGCACGTTATCACAGCTCCCAGAATGGGGATGTCAAATGGCTTCCTCCGAGCATTTTGTATGTCTTTAAAAATGAAATGGGCTGCGCTGATGCCTTCAGATGTCTAATGGGTGATGCGAGTGTAAAAGTGCCACTTCATGCTTTGAGATGTCACTACAGTAAATCAATCCCATTTTCGCTGCTTTTATAAGCTGCAAATATTTTCTCAGGGCTGCTGAGGAGGGAGGGTTCCAGGAGCCAGGGGCTGTCAGCAAAGACAAGCGTGGCCAGGTCGGCCTCATGGTCCAGCTTGGCTCATTCCTTATCCCACAAAGGATGCGTGACGGGCAGTGGCTGTTGCCTGGGCTGCTCAGCATCCTGGGGCTCAGGAGACATCCCAGCACCATTATCTCCTGCCTCGCCTGGGCTTTTGCACAACCCAGTGAGACCTCCCTCCGTGTATCTCTTTTAAGTCCCTTGTAATAGCTGACATGGAGCCAGGGGAAGCTTGACAGGTCAGCACAGTATTAAAAATTATCTATGATAATAAAAGGGGAGGAAAAGAGGCCGCTGCCTCACAAGGAGTCATCTCTGAAGGCATGGAAGATTAGCAGCACTGCTGCATCGCACATGTGCTCTTGGGTTTGGGAAGGAAAACTCTGCACTTGGGATTCCTCTGTGCGGGTGTTTGGTGCTATCAGTAAGTGCCAGGACCTGGCACCTGGTGAGCTGAGCAGCAGGATGGTGATGCACGTGGGGTCCCTGAGTGTCACCATGAGCGCTGGAGCTGTGGGACCCCTGAGGTCCCAGGGGCCGAGTACAAGGGCCAAGGGAATGGGGAACCCGCTCCTGGAAGGGCTCAAGGAGAGCACCAGGTGGCTTTGCCAAAGGGGCACCTGCAGAGGAGGCCAATAGCCTGATCTGGAGCTGAGGGGTGCAGGAGGATCCCCCACTCCTTAACTCCTCAAGGGCTGCACCTGTGGCTGCTCTGCAGTGATTTACGCACCTTGATGACTAATGCAGTCATAATCAAAATGGACCATAATCATTATGACAGCAAAGCGATCCTCGCATTCTCCTATTTACTAATTTTCAGCTTCTCCTTGTGACCTTTACTTCAAAATGTTTCAATATAAATAATGCACTTCTGTGAATATATTCTTCTGATTATTTCCCAAAGCCCTGATTCTCCATGTGCGACGGTCCCTGAAGTGGTAATTTGTTCTCCTTCCTGGTAATTGCAATTTTAGAAATAGCTTTTCCAAATGGTCCCAGCCTGAGATCTTTTTTGATATCTTTCCTTCGTTTTCCCCTCTGTAGTAAAGCTGCTTCCTGGGATGGGGAGCGGGTCTGGGTCAGGGGGTGCCCCAGGGCAGTGAGGGCTCTGCAGGTGTCTCTTACCACTGATCAAGAGGTTTGTGGTTCCCCAGGAGATGCTGTCTTTCCATTAGGCCCCTCCCAATCTATTAGGGCATTAGTTAGGAGTCCACTTATAATCTCAGATTAACTCTTATTAATTCCAGTTGCAACCAAAATTTGGTTACAGGGGGATGGGGCTGCTCAGACAGAAAGGAGAGTGGCAGGAGAGATGGCAGTGGGAGAGCTGAGCAGGGACCTGCCCTTCCAGCAGCTTATCCCTGAGGCACCCGTTCTGGATACATATCATTCTGGGAGTTAATCAAATGCTCATTCCCACACAGCAAAAGGATTTGGATTCTGGATCCTGGCAGAGTGGGGCAAGAGGGGAGTGGGACTCCCCAGGTGGACTCGTGCCCAGGGGCCACCCCTCACCAGAAGGCAGCTCCCCAGTTTGGGCACATTGCCTGCAGAGGAAGCACTTGCAACAGTAAAGGTCTTCCCTCTGGGAAGGACAGGGGGGCTCTGGCTCCTTCTTCCAGGGGAGATGCCATGGCATGGCCAGCTCTCCTTTCGGCAAAGCCACAGCCCCCAGCTCTAACCTTGCGCAGCCAGCTCAGAGAAATTGTTCGTGATGAATTTAAGCTGAAGGTTAAGAGCCAACATAAGCTAGAAAGTCAATGACTAATCTATTAAGCTCCCCAGTAACTTAATTTACATGTTTTTAATGATTACTTCCTACCTGGGCACTCTGAAAACTAATTGGACTTGAATCGTTAAGTGCATTCAGAGGTGGACTCAAATTAATAAGCACCACTCATGTCTGCTTTTAGATGCAGGAGAGGATCAGTGCTGGCTCTGGGGGCTGCCAGGCGCCTCATTGCCATGCGGCCACGGCTGCACTCCCTGGGCCGGGGGTATCCATTCTCCAAATAACCAGCTCTGCTGCACCCACTGCCATTTAGGAATTAAAATCCCAATTAAGGGCTTGATGCTCTTCTTGGAAACTGAGATTTTTTCATCCATTGAAAGAAAAAAACCTGCTTCAGATTTCAAATGGGGCCCAGGCCAAGCATTGCTTCCAGTTAGTCAGTGGTGTTCTCGGCATTGAGGGGCCAATGTGGCTGGCTCTGTGGTTTCTCCACTGCTGGGTCATGAGCTGGAATCCCTCCTTCTCCTTATTCTCCTCTTCAGCAGCTCAGCTGCAGATTTCAACAACACTGGCCCCAGTCCCACTGCTCCCTCACAGAAAACATGGATCTCAGCCTCAGCAGGTGAGCAGGACCGCAGCCACACCAGCACCCAGCTCCTCTCTCCACCACTGTGCATTCCCAGAGGACAGATGTGGGGCCAGGAGGCAGAGGGGACCCAGGCTCAGCAAGGGGTGCCCCCAGGAACCGATTTGTTACAACACCCCGTCATGCTGAATGTGCCTGAAACCTCCACAAGAGAAAGAGCTGAGATGTTTCTGCACAGCAAAAGGAAGCTCCTGCTCTGGGGACAGCAGCCTGGCCAGAAGGGAGGGAATGTGGCTGGAATAAAAAGCACCTATTTAAGAGATAACCTGAAAGCCCTTTTAATATAATTTAATGGCAAAAGGCAAAATGAGGCTTCAAGAAGTGGTGCTGGTTTCCTACTTAAAGCCAGGGTGAACACTTGCCTCGGGTCAGCCCGCAAAAGGCAAAAAGATACCATTGTGATATTTATTTCCCTGAAAAGCCCGGCATCTCTGATGACACTGTGGGATATGAAATTAATTCACCCAGCACCAGATGTGAAGGGCACTTTTTGGGCAAAGAGGACCTGCAGTCGTGGGGGATTTGTCCCCTATGGAATGGCCAGGAGCTGGAGCCAGCTCTGCCACCACCAGAATTCGTGGCATCCAGTGCTGTCACCTCTTGCTCCAGCAAGGCACCGACTGCACCAAAGCATCAGAATGAAACTGAGAATTTCACAGTTTGCCATCAGCTAATAGCTGAGCAAACAGAGCACAGCGCTGGTACTGGGGAAGATGCTTCCCCCAGAAGAACAGTTCTTTTAATGAGGCTCATCATAATGCTCATTAATTTGTGTACATCTGGATGTTCAGGTTGGCAAATGGGGAGGCAAATAGCTTCGTATTGTGTTGAGTCACACACACAATCACTTCGCTACTCCTTCTCAGCCTCATGTGGGTCAAGGAGTATTTGCTTTACTGAGAAAAAACTGTTTCTTGGAAAATGTCCCACAGCTGGCAGATCCTGGGGCCTCCTGCCGGTGCACTGGGCTGGGCAGAGGCAGAGCTGTGGGGTCCTGCACCCCTCACTGCTGGCTCCCCTCCCCGCTTACCCCACTGAACACATCCCAGTGTTCCCTTTCTGAGCAGGGAGGTTTGCAGCTCACCTCTGTGCAGCGGGAACGCAGCTTTTCCCCCTTTGTAGGGACTGTCCTTTCCATCTGTGCCACAGGCAAGGACTTTGGCCATGCTCCCGGGGGACACCCTGGCGATGCCCCCACCACGCTGTACCTCCCTGGGCCCCGGGTGCTCGGGGGAAGTGGATTCAGGGTGGATGGCCTCTCCCTGGCACAGAGAGTGGGGAGAAGCCTCACTCCAGCCTGCCGGGCTCTCCAACACAAACAGCGGCTCTGCCGGAGAGAGCCGGGTTCCCTCGCTGTCCCCCGGGACTGAGCGTTTCATCCTGGGCTTTTTCATTAGCGTTCGATGCTGGAGTTGCACAGATGCTGCCTGCTCCCCAATGGCAAGGAAATTATGCACCTGGGCCAGCAGCCAGGATGCCGAGGATTTATGCTTTTCAAGGTCTTTTATTAACTTGGCAACATATGGCTCTATCCTCAGAGCATCTCCTCCACCTCCTCCACCTCCTCCTCCTTCTCCTCCTCCTCCTTCTCCTCCTCCTCCTCCTCTTCCTGCTCCTCCTTCTCCTCCCCAGAATGCTGGGGCTGGACTGGGGCTCTCCCTGTCTCCCTGTGCCCTTCATGCTGGATGTTCATCTTTGGGGAAACAGCCCTTCAAGGGTGGGTGGGATGGTAACAAAATGAGATGAAACAACATTTTTATTAAAAGTATATTTCAATTCCTTTCCCTTTCACGGATGCAAAATCAGTCTTTAAAAGTGTCACTGGTGAATATTTAAGACACTGAAAGCTGTTTTCTTTTCGGCAAGTACCTGGATTTGAGTAGAGACTCTCCAGAGCCAGGATTGCAGGATGCTACAGTCCCTGTGTGCATATGGGCCAGCACTTGGAAAGGGCTCCGCTTTCCTCAATTGATTTTTTCTTTAAGATTCAGGCTGCAACTACCTTCTCCCCAACAGCAGTTTTGCATCTAGTGAAACACAGGATGCTCTTGGAAATGCACCGTGGAGGCAGTGGGGCCATGGGCAAGGAAAACCGTCCTTGCCTCTAAAGCTTTGGGTAACTCCAGGAGCAAACCCAAGGGCTGGGTTTGTGCAGGTGGAGGAGCAGGAGGGAGAACTGCCAGGGAAAAGCCTCGCCAGGGGTTTCCATGCATGATATATGCATGTATGAGAGATGTCTAATGATGCTGAACTTCAGCTGGCTGGAAGAATGTCCTACTGCTGCCTGGCTACAGCCACGTCTCTTCCCTCTCCTGGCTAAAACGTGGCTGGGTTGCATCCAGCTAAATCTCCTCTTACCTGCGGACAAGCCCAAACACCAGCAGCAATGCCAGTCCTGCTCATGGGTGAGCTGGCATCTGGCAGGGCATCACCCATCCCACGACATCCAGGGCGTTCTAGTGACAGGGCTGGAAATGCCATCGGGAATGGAGGGGAGGCTGGGAGTTGCCATTTACACGTTCATGAATGCGCCAAGTGCTGCAAAACGCGGCACAGCCCAACGTGGCGTGGTCTGGCCTGCTGCATCCCGCTGAGCCACCAGATCTTCCACACTCTCCCGAGAGCAGGCTCAGCTTTTTCCTTTGAGCACCTGCACATTTTCTAACCGTCCTTTCCTGAAGCCACAGCCTTGTGCACTCAGACCTGCAGGATGAGTACGTTTACCCGCGTGCCTCAAAGTGCGGGAGCGTGAGGCTACAGTGGCATTCGAGTAGCGTCGAGTGCTTTCAAGAAGATTACACTCACTGAAGTAGTAATTAATGTTTGTTTTATTATGTTCTGGGGAATGATCGTCCAACAAGATAATTCAAATAAAGCCGAGCATGTTCCGAGTGAACGCTGCTTAAAGGCTGATTCATTGCAAACTGGCCCGTGCAAAGGACCAATAATTAAGAGAAAAGGCACAAGTAGGAGCATACTCGCCATTTATCTGCCTTTTATGTAATTAAAATGATGGAAATTATGGCTTAATGAGTGGAAATTGGATGTGCTCTTGAGAGTTTTGCATGTCTTGTTTTCCTACAAGCGTCAGTCTCCAACCGTGTCCCTCCAGCCATGTCCCCAGCCTGGGGGCACAGCAGGATTGCCAAGGGCCACTTGGGGACAGAAAGCTGGTGATGATGGTGCTGACAGAGCTTCCACCTGCTGCTCCTGAGGGTCTGTACCACTCTGGGTCAAGGAACGAGGGCTGGGAGAGAGGCTTCTCATGCCAGACTGTGGCCAAACACTCAGCACGAGCTCTGCTTCCCACGATTAACTCCTTCCTAATGTGTCATTAAATTACATACAGTGAAATCACTGTGTCACATTATATGGTAAATAAGCCTGACGAAGGCATCGCATCCAGCAGCCTGAAAACCGCCTGGTTTTATCCCACAGCTGAGAGGTACAACAGGGAAAGGCTGCTCTGCCTGGATGGTGGGAGCTGCCGGTGACACTGCCAGCAGAGCCCTGGTGGCTCCACGTCACAGCCCGAGGCTCCGCAAGCTGGTACGGCGCGGTGTGTCGGATAAATGATGAGGAGAAAATTGTCCTCCATCTGTTGAAATAAATTCCACCGCATTTGCTTCTCTCATTAGCTGTACAGGGGCGGAACGTGGTATTAAGCCGACGGAGGCAGTGGGGTAATCGGGGTGCCAGCAGGTGCCAGCACGGCCACCCCGTGAGGACTCCCACGCTGGCAGTGCCAAGTGGATCCACGCACGCCGGCTCCCACGCCAGGGGGTGGCTTCCCACTTCAGCTCCTCAAGGGAGCATCTTCCACAAGATGGAGCCTGTGGGCAAACGATGCGCGGCCGGGAGGACGCTGGACAGCGAGCGGCTGTCTGTCCGTCTGGCTGCCCCGGCACGCAGGGGTTTGTCCGTCCATCTGTCACCCAGGTGATGCCCAGAGAGCGATGCCGAGTGGTCTGTCTGTCCATCTGTCCATCTCCAATGTGGTGCCCTGAGAGCGGTACAGAGCAGTCTGTCTATCTGTCCATCTGTCTGTCTCCCATGCGGTGCCAGGCAGTGATAGAGGGGACTGGGCAGCCCTAAGGCCAGGGATGCCATCTCAGGGTAAGTCAGTGCCAGGCCTGGTGGCTTCTGCCTGCACTCAGAGGGCACAGAAAGCTGCCCCACAGGAATTTTGGGCTTCCCATCCCTCCCATGGGATGCTGAAGGTGCCTCAGTTTCCCTCTCACCCCACGGGCTGTGGGTGATGCAGAGGCTCCGGTTTCAGGTGAGTTCACATTTCTGTATCAGCACTTTGCCTGTTAATCCTGAGAGGGAAGTGCAAACCCAAGATGGATTAAAATAAATGCCAGAGCCCAAGGAGAAATGTCAGCAGCTGGCAGGGGGAGGCAGGAGTGGGGGGCTGGGTGCCCCAGGGAGGGCTCCCACATCCCAGCTCACCTTTCCAAAGGAAACCTCTCCTGGCACATGCTGAGCTGGAGAGTCCTGGGAGAAAGGCTGGTGCTTGCTTGAGGGGGTTCCCAGCCACCCTCCCATTCCTGGGCTCTTTCCTGCCTTCGCCTCTTGCCGGGAAACCTGAGGCAGAGGGGGGCAGCTCCACTCAGCTCTGCTCTCCGTGCCATTTCCACATTATGCTAATGCACAGCTGTTGAATCCTCCCTCCCAGCGTGAATTCCAGCAGGTCCTTCCTCCTAAGTAGGAATTACTTCCATTTGCTGTTTTATTTTTTAATTATCCAGTGCTTAGGAAAGTATCTCAGTGCATGGGCTGTGGCAGCCCGGTGATGCTTGGCACAGACAGGGCCCCTGGTGGGTAATGCCAGGGACCTTTTGTTGATGCCAAGGACTTTTTGGGGAGATGCTGAGGCCTGAGGAGCTGGTGAAGCTGACTGGAACATGAGGCTGCTCCGAGTGGGTGAGGGGGCAGCGGCGCTAGGGGACAGCAGCAGTTCATTAATGCCAATAGAAATGGAAAGAGGATTTGGAGAGTGAGAAGGGACAGATCAGCAGTGACAGGGAATATGGAAACAGCCGACTGTCGTCAGCCTGAGGAAATCAGTACAGAGTTACTGGAGATGGAAAGAAGACGGCTGTGATACGGGACACTGGGGACACCCAGGCTGGGGACAGCCGTGCCAGCACCACACCAGGGTTGAGGAGACACAGACCTGCTCTCCTGCCCATCATCCCTGAAATCAACCTGACCACACATACTAAAATGGCAATAAATTTCAGGGATTATGTCTCTCTGCTGCTCTTTGGAGAGGTCTTTGGTTGGATTTAAGGAGAATTCTTATTTGAACAATAGGTCAGATGTGAATTCACCTTGCTGCAGACACAGGAGCTCCAATCTGGGAGGCTTTTAGCACTCTTGCAGAAAGAGAAAAGGAATAAAATCCTTGCTGTCTAATTGCGCTGGTTGCAGGCAATCAGCCTCGCAGCCATATTCCGACGACTTTTATTTGACACTGATTGATCACATTTTAATTGCCACCCAGGGCACGAGGAAAAACTCTAGTGAGAGGAGAAGTTTTGGAGAGTGACAGTGAGCACAGGGACAGCTGCTGCGGGTCACAGCCAGCGCCCACACCTGCTCTGGGAATCGCCTTCACAGGGCTTGGCTGAGAGCTGGGAATGTTCTGAAGGGAGCGGATCTCTGCCTGATCTGTGCCTGGCTCCGTGTCACAGTGCCTGCGGACAACAACTGCAGGCAACAACCCACTGGGAATGGAGCTTCCAAGGGGGAGAGGAGCAGCCAAACACACCTTTGAACATGTTCCAGTATCTTTTACCGCACCGTAGCACTCCTCCAGCTGATAGCGGAGCAGCTCTCACACTGAGAAGCGTGATGCCACTGATAAAAACCAATCAGGATTTTTAAGATAGAAAAATGCATCAATTCCAAATGCAGACGCTGGATTTATCGCTGCAGAGAAGTGTTATACTCACAACCTGACCATCCTGTGCCTGCTCCCAGCACCTGCAGGGCTCAGTGGGGTAGCAGCACCACTTCATGGGTCTTCTCCACACTCCCCCCGTGCCAGGCAGGAAAACCTCCCACTGCAAAAGCAATGGAGAAGTGTGATGAGAAATTCTTATGTTCTTATGGAAATGCTGGTCCTTGCACACAGGAACAGTGTTGCAAACACTCGAGGACCTGCTTCAGAAACGGGCAGCTCAGCCCCCTGAGCCTTGGGAGAGGTCTGCATACCTGAAGCTGTTTCCCACATGCTGGTGGGAGTGCTGAGGGTGATTCTCTCATGTGGCTGCTGGCCACTGGCAGGGTAGCACAGTGATGGGCTGAGGGGCAGCCTGGGCACCCTGGCCTGGGTGAGATGTGTGGGCAGCACCCAGGGGGAGCAGGGTATCCCAGTTTCATGGGATAAGCCTCCCGTAGGGAGGAGCTCAGCTGACACCAGAGCAGGTAGGCAAGAGCACCAGGATATCCCAATGTGAGCATGATAAAGGAAAATCCTTCCTCTCCCACAGCCAAAGCACCACATTTTCAGATCTGTGTCATTCAAATGACAAAAGGAGGCAACCCTGGTGCCTTTCAGTAACTGCGTGTTTAAATCTGCGTCCGTAATGCATTAAATATCTTTTAATGCGGCAATTGTTTGGGAACAAGTCCAAACACTTAAATATTGTGGTCAGAACATCACGGCTCAGACTCCTCGTGCCATGCTCCAGTGGAGGACTTGGAGCAGGCAATCGCTTCCTTCCATGGGAAGTGCCAGCAGGGTCAGGGCTGATGCATTGTAAATCAGCGCCTTGACAGAACAGCACCTTGTTTTACTCAGCCTGCTCTCGTCAGGTTGAAATTCATGTATAATTCTACCACTGGCTGCTGGCGAAGCAGCTCTCTGGGTGATAACAGCTTCTCTTTGGCACCCAAACATGAACAGCAAACCAAACCATGGACTGGTGCTATGGAATTACCACACTGGGAACCCAAGGTTGAGGTGGAATAAGTTTTCTTTCTCTCCTGAACGCGTGGCCAGCTCTGAGGTCTCACAAAACCCCATGTTCAGTGCCTCATCTTTGCCACCCCTGCACTGGCACAGGGCTCCTTGCTGGCTTAGGTGAGTTGATGCCAGCACTGCCCTGTCCCCTCCAAGCCTCCCTGTTCAGTGGCCCAAGGTGATGTTTGAAGTATGGCACCCAAGGGGTGCCACAGAACAGCCAAACGCCTGAAATGCTCAGACCAGGCCATGATTATAAAACGAATACTCAGCATCAGCATCCAACAGTCAATATTCAGCATCTCACCTGGGTCTTGGTGCAGTCCTACCTGGCTAGGGCTGCCCACGCAGCTGTGTCGGGATGAAGAGCCCAGGCAAAGCTAACCTAGAAAAGGGATAGCAAAAAAGGGAAAATCTCAGCTTTGTATTTAACAAACAGCAGATGATATGGCTGTGTCTTGTTTGCTTGGAGCCAAGCGAAACCCTGCTGCTCTGGAGCAAAACGGCGAGTTATTGAGGTGAGAAAATGCGTGGGCTGGAAGCTGACCCGTGACATCCCTCCCCTCCCGCCCACGGCTGGGTCCAGCCACCACAGGGACAGACCAGCTCTGTAACGAGCTCACCACAGCCATTCCTCAGCCTTAGGCAAGGAAAAAAAGAGAGATGTAAAAAAATATACCCAGAGTGAGAATTTAATTGTGAACTCTTGCTGGTGGAAGCGAAGCATAAACCAATAAATGGCAGAAATGTGTCTGATAAACTATGCGAGGTGAAGATGAGAAATGTGTTGGCTGCATGTGGGAGTGTGTGGGACGATGAAAGGCTTTGGAAGTACCTACAGCAGGAGAAAGACTGCGGGGAGTAATAAACAGGGTGCTTAGGAAAGGTTTAGGGCAGCTTTAGGCTTCGGTCGTGGTGATGCTCTCGCCTTTCCCTGTGGAGGAGCAGAGCCCGGAGAGACAGACTTTGCTTGCAGGGAAAACACAGCAAGAGGGATCTGAGGCTTCTGGAGGTATCCACAGAGGAGCCTTTGCTGACGCTGGCTGCAGGCATTGCCTGCCAGCCGTGGGTGGGTTGTACTTACTACAGGTTGCGTTGAGTCTCTGAAGCTCTGCTGCTGCTCTGGATCCACCTGGACCCCAGCAGGGACTCCAGCCCTGGCTCCAGGAGGGGAAGCTGCTGGAGCTCTGCACCCAGGGGGCTGCACCCTAGCATGCCTGGTGGTGGCCTCACCAGGACCAGAGAATGAGACCCTGTAACAACCAACCCACTTTAAAAGCAGTACTTTTGGTTATCTGCAGCTGGGAACACACCCAGCTTCAGATATTCCAGTCTATGTAATTGAATTATTTAGGGGCTGGCATGGCGTGATGAAATAGGCTTTCTTCCTATTTTTAGGTTTCCATCTACAGGGCTGGAAATTACAGCCATTAAAATGTTCTATTAGTAATGATATATAAAGGGGAAAAAACTGATCAGACTTTTCTAGTGCACATAGAGCATTAGGATATCATTAATTTTAATGATAGAGCCCAAAATTACAAAGCTATTACAGTCATACTTGAAGTTTCCGGAAAAAAAGGAGAGAATCAGTCTAAATTGTTGTTAATGAGTAAAAAAATATTTAAATCATATTTAACGGACCTTACAATTATGGCTGATGTCTCTGTGGGCTGATGATGGCTTAGGCTGGGGTTGTTCCCTGGTGCTGACAAAACAAATGTCTGGCACAAGGCAGCAGTGAGGGGAGTCCAGGAGGACTTGCTGGAGTGTTCTGGAGGGGAACAGAGAGAGGCCAAATTCCTTGAAGGGCTGCTTTTGGCCTTTTATTCCCCACTCCCAGCCCTTGTTACAGGATTCCTGCTGCCCTGGAGGAAGTTTCCAACTCCATCAGCTGCTGAGCAAAAAAAAAAAAAAAAAAAAAATTCCCTGCCCTGTGCACTCTGAAGCAGCAGCAATTAACAGCCCTTGGAGGGCTGGAGATTTTCATCTTCGTTTTCCTTTAAAAAATAAATGACTGAGGAACAAAGTCCTTTGGGAAAGTGGATGGGGGAAAAGAAGAAAGTTGGAAAGATGAACCCTTGAGAAGCCTTGTGCTTCCTGAACCACTGGCATGAGGGGAAGGGATGCAGCACCTGGAAAGCAGCTGGGATTTCCCTGACCTGTGAGCCCAGGCAAGGGGACTCTGTGCTGCACCGATGGGAGCTGGATCCTGGATTTATTGAGACATGCTTGCAATAATTCAACAAGCATCCCCTGGCCTGGGAGCAGTGACACAGCTGAGTCTCTCTGGAGCAGGGCTGCGACTGAGGGACAATTTACTGCCTTGTCCTTGACAGCTCCGGTCATGTCTAAGTCACCAAACCCTTGACTTCCTCATGGAAGGAAGGAAAAGGTTTTTTTCCAGAGGAAAATCCCTCTCTACTGAATCTCCCACAGCTCCTGTTTGCTGGCAGCTCTCCCAAAGCCCCGTGAAACACCTGAGCAGAACACCTGCAATAACTGCACAGGCTCATAATGCTCTGTGTGACATTAAGGCTATTTTCCAGGTTCCTGCTACTGGAGACACTGCAATAGAAGGGTCAAAAACTTTTCAAATTCATTAGGCCTCAAAATAGCTGCCTCGTTAAGCACCGTGGAGACGGCCGATAATGGGAGGCGAAGCAGAGCGCCCCGGAGATTGGATGTGCACACCAGGCTGATAAATGGCTTCTCTGTGGCTATTCCAGAGCCGGCAAGGGGAAAAATGCCATCCCACGGATGAACAGGTCTGGAGTTTAGTACGACAACTCTGGAGCTGCCTTGGCTGGAATGAAACATCTCTGCCTTTGCCTTGAGGCAGCAATGTGACCTTCGGGAGTGGGGCTGCAGGAAAGCAGCCAGAGGCCAGGAGGGATCAGCCTGGGAGGCAGAGCCTCTCCATCCTTCCTCAGGTGCATTAAAGCAGCACCTGCCCTGGTGCCTTTGCCTTGGATGGCTGTGATCTCAGCACAAGGGCTGTACCCGCATCCCTCCCGTAGGTTTAAATAATCCTATGTGCCAATCTGACCTCTGCAGCACATGGAGAGGAGCCACGGCCTCATGTCCTGCACCCCCAAAGGGTTTCCACTGAACACAGCTTGGTCAGCACCGGCTGCCGATCTGGGATGTGCAGTACACCAGGGCACTGAACTGCTATCCCCTTCCTGATGGATCAGAGGGAGGATGAAGACAGACGGTTTTCTCTGACCAGGGTAATAGAGTCAGCAATTCCACTTGGATAAGCACATGGATTTTATGTCGTCCCTGTGCAGCGCTGAACAAAACACGCCGGTGGCAGAAGACGCACAGCGCTCTCTGCAGAACAGTATTCCCTACACAGCAGCTTGCTGTTTGAGAAGAAAGCACTCGAACACTTTGGAAAATAGGAAGATCCCAAAGCTGAATTTTAGAGTGCTCATCTTGCAGCTCCCAAGTTCATTACCAGCAGCAGTGAGTGCCGGGTGGCACCGGTCCAAGCAGCGCTTAGCACGCACATCACTTGGAGTGGACCCACAGTCCCAGAGCAGTTGGAGGTGTTACTCACATCCTAAAAGTTCAGCTTCTGTCAGGGTTTTTAATGTTGGTGTTATTTTAATTTTCTTTTTAACCCCAAGACTGGCACCAGCTTCATTCTCAGATTCACTCCGTCCTTGCGAGGCAGCTGAGGCCGGGGGTCCCATTGTCCCCCAACATCCTGGGGCTCTTCCTTGGGCTCTGCCAACAGGATTTCCCCCACTTGTTCTCATTTCACAACTCCGAGGTGTTTTCCAGTTTTTGGAAAGCAGAAACGGAGACAAACGCCCCCGACTCATGCACATCCTTCTTGTGACGCTTCTCCTGCTGCTCCCACTGTTCAGTGGTTTGGGCATCTCCTTCAGAGAGTGCTTGGAAAAGAAAATCACTTTTAATGAGAAGGCTGGGAGAAAAGATGATGTTCTGGGCGACGTGCGTGGGAGAGCTGCCCAGCTCTCAGGGGGAATGGGCTCCCCAGCAGTCAGTGGGAGCGACCAGGGACAAAGCCTTCCTCTTGGACTGGGCGCAGCAGGCAGGTGGGGAGGAGTCAGTGGGAAGCCAGGGAGATTTTGGGGTTCTTCTCACAACTACACTGAGGCTTGCCTCGCTGAAGGCTGGCAAAGGGCATCTGCGAGCGCTCAGATTGGAACCACCCAGCAGCCAGGCATTCTATCCAGTTTTCCCTAATTTTGCACAGCCGATGCTCCCGCTGTCTGCGGTCATCCCTCCGAGCCGAAACACCTCCCCCCAGCATCCTTCCCCGCGGTGCTGCGCGACCTCCCGGCAGTGCCGGCGTCCTTGTCAGGGAGGGAAGCGTGAGTCTCTTCTTCCTGCCCTTGCCTCCGCTGAAATTCAGGTGAAAGCTGATTTTGGCATGGAGCAGGGCCGCAGGGCACACTCTGGCTCAGCCGCCCTGTCCTCCCCTGCCTCTCCTCAGAGCCGTGGGGCACCAGCCCGAGCAGCCACAGCCCAGCACACGGCTCAGGAGCTCAGCCCAAACCCACTCTGGTTCATCGTGCGGGAGCCAGCGAGCGACATGATACCTGAAAACTCGGGCTGAGCTTCGCCAAATCTATTTGCTTGATCAGATTTATGTAGCAATTCCAGGACGAGGTGAATAATGAAAATGACTCATGAATATTTCATTCTTATAAATCACATAATTCATATCTATTCACAAATATTTGCTTTGCCTTATAAACCGGATGAATAATTTACAGAAATATGGAGCAACTATTTTAAAGGAAATATGAAATCCATTGACTACATTAATCAACAAATATTATTCAACTTTTACGGGTTCAGCTTGCTGACAGGCACATTCCCTGTTTATGAGAGGAGCTGGAACAGCAGATGACATTTCCAATATTAGCATACGTGGAGATGGAGCTCAGTTCTCCCCACAACAGGGTATTTCCCTGCTTACCTGCTCAGTTTTGGCCATGGAAGTTGCCTCAGATTTGTGTTACCAGAGGGGCTGTTTGAGGGGAGAGAGGTGTAGGAGGGTGAAACAAGTGCTTATTGATCCCACTTCTTCTTGGCTGGCAGCTCTGACAATAAGTAGTAAATAAACTGTTAATTTTTCTAATTTTTCCAGTAATTCCCTCAATTATTGAGCTTTTTTTAAAAAATCAGCTGCTTAAACAGAGTATTAAGTGACTGCATTAATCCACCTGTATTTGGATGATAAAGTGATTAATCTGACTCATTTAAATACTGCGATAGCTTGGTGATGAATGTCCTGACGGCAAAAAGGGCTCGATGGCCGGGCAGGCACGGGGGGTGCATGGGGACAGGCACTGCCCCCATCCCAAAAAGGTCACCTTGACTGCTCCAAATTCATCATCAAACAGCTCCGTGGCAGTGGCTCGCGGCGTTCCCGTTCTCCTTCACCTCAGATGCTTGGCCCTGGAAAACACTCCTGGACTGGAAGCAGAGGGGATGGCCAGTGCTGGAGGCACCTCACATCAACACATCACATCCACGCTGGAGGTGCTGTGGAGCCAGACAGTCCATCAGGGACAGGGCAGGAGCTGAGGGTACAAGGACACTGTCACCTCACGTTTCTGCAATCCAGAAACATCTGGGGGATGCCAGCGCCTGTGAACTTGCAAGGAAAATCATGGGGAAACCTGGCTGATGGAGCTCCGGAGGGCAAAGCCCCCTCTGCCCCCCGAAGGTGCCACTCACTGGTCTGTGGGGAGTCTAAGTGCCTGAGACACTGGGTGGCCATCCTGATGTGGGAAAACTGGACTTTCATATGGGAAGCTGGGAGCAGCAGAGAAAGAGCCCGGTCTGCTGCTTTCTCCTCTCCTTTGCAATGCAGTAACAGGGTGAGGAGGGATGGGGCAGCTTTGTGATGCTTAAATTAAACAGCTCTGAAGAGCCCCCCCAGCCCAAGTTAAGCAGGAATGGGGTGCCAATGTCAGTGTTTGAGCTGGGTCCCTGAGGAGTGGGGCCAAGGCCGACATGGATCCTGGCATTCCATGCTGGTTGCTGCACCCCAGAGCAAGCAAAACTCAACATCCTTTTTAGTATTCCTACCGCTGGCAGCCTGTCTTCCAAACTATCCATCTGTAACATTTGTAGGGCTATTAAGAGGGAAATACAATTTCATAGTCACAGATAAGAGATTAGACAGATCAATTCCTCCCCGCGACACAGGCTGGGAGAGAAAACTCGATTTCAAATTGCAGTGGAGGTTTTTGTTCTCCTGCTTTATTGAGCTGTGGGTCCTGCCACCAACTTTCCTGGTTGTTTCCTCGTTAAGAGCAACACGTTCATGACTGATAAGACAGCCAGACGTGCAGTCAGGAGGGACCCGGCTGTGGGGAATCCTTTGGGATAAAGGAGGCTGAGCCCTCCTCGGCAACCATCCATCTCCCGCTCTGAGGCAGCTGTGGCAGAGTGCCTTCTTCCCTTGCCCCCTTTCCCATCTCCGGGGTTTGAGCTGGGAATGATTCCCCCTGGGAGGGTTGTGGCTGCTCGATGGAGCCCGTTTGGGCATGGGGAGCACGCGGTGTGCTGGCACGAAGCACGTGGTGTGCCGCGGCGGGGAGCCGAGGGGACTGTTACCGTACAACATGTCACACTGTGCTAGGCTGCGAGACAAGAGGCTGTCAAAATATTTAGCGGCAGAGAAACTGAAACCTCTCCATCCGAGGATGGGGAATTCCACACAAACAGCTCTCAAAAAAACCTCCAGTGTTTGTGGAAAGGGCTGGCAGAGGCGGGCAGAGCCTGGCGTGACCCACAGCCAGCCAGGGGCGGTTGCTCTCTGAGGTGCTCGGTGTGGATACAGACGCCAGCAGTGGCTTTGGGGCATAGCAGCTTATGCACAACTCTTTGGAGGATGATGGGCTTGGCCAGTTGGTTGTGTGGCCCCAGCACCCATGGAAAACCTCTGGCTTCTCCCAGCACTGTCAGCAAAGGGTGCTGCTGATAACTCCTGCAGCAGTCGGGGGAGTGGGTGCGAGGGGAGAAAGCAGAGCCAGTCCAGAAAGACTGGGAAAAGGACACGGACACTGCTAAGAGAGCTGTAGAATGGTGAAAGGGCACCAGTCTCCCAGGACCTGAGTCATCCCAAGGCTCTGTGTGCTCCTCACACCTGCACACGGCAGCTCTGTGCCAGAGAACCCTGAATTATTTATGGCTTGTTATCATCCCCCAGGTATTATTTGTGTAACCATTAGTTTCTGTAAAGTGTATGAAAGAAGCTGTAAAACATCAAGCATCTTCTCACTTCACCTGGGAGCTGATTATTTTCCTGCCTGATTTACCAAGCTTCAGCTCAACAACTTTAACCCTTTGTGACAGAGGCGTGTGAGCAATTCAGCGTCTTGTCAGCCCTCAGCTGCTCCCCCATGCAAAGCCTGGATCTTCGTCCCCCATGCACAGGGCAGTGTGGGACCCAAAAACCTGCTACCAGCGCTGTCAGTGAGGGGAGAGCTGGAAGCTCCCGTGGCGGAAGAGTTTATCCAAGCAGGAGCAGCTCTTGACTGAAAAGCTGTGGCTCTTCTCTGGATAAATACGTTTTTTAAAATAATGATTTATTCAACAGTATAATGAATTCAGTGCCTTTTAAATGTGACAGTGGATAAAATACATCGGCCTTCTGCAGGCGTAAATGTCATCTGGAAAGATCAGGCTTTCTCTTCCCTCCCCCGCGCTCGTGGGCAGTCCTTTAATTCACTGCTCGTTTTCCAGGGGCTCAGGGCAGAGCAGGACTGGTGTGGCCGTGGGGCACAGCATCTCCACATCCCTACATCCCTGAATCCCTGCACCCTCACATCCCCGCGTCCCACAGCGTCCCTGCCCAAGCCCGACAAAGGGGAATCAGGGGAGAAGGGCTCGGGGGGTGAAAGGCAGACCCCACAAAGCTCAGGGGGCTGCCAGGCAGGTGGAGGCCTTGAAGGGGGTTTCAGAAGACAGCAAGGGGTTTCTCTTCAGGCCCAAGTCAGCAAAACCAAACAGAATTACACTTCAGTGTACATAGAGAGCAAACCAAAAAATAAAATAGAAATGACAAAGCTGACTAGTAAATAGCCCTGAAACTCACTTAGTACCGACGTGACAAGGGGCTCGGACAAGGCTTGAGAAATAACTCTATAAAGTGAGCACTTTAGAAACCAAATAAACTGTTCCAGAGACACAAAACAATTACCCCAAGCAAGCTCATATCGATTGCAGGCACCAAGCCAAACTAACAGCATGCAGGCCCTCATGCCAGCAGTGCCCACTCAGCACCCGCTGGCCCCAGCAGCTTCCCCGCCACCTTCTGTGGGAGAGAGCAGCCTAAATCCTGAGGAGAAGACAGGTGACAGCAGCAGGAGAGAGGGACAAAAGGGAAACCACAGGAGAAAGCAAAGAGATGCAGAAAATACGGAGAAAACGGTAGAAGCAGCGGCACAAACATGACCAGGCACTGCCCAGTGATGATGATAAAGCTGAGAGTCCCCACCTCTGACACCCCCAAACATAGTCTTTTGGGGTGTTATTTCCCATGCAGGCACCATTCCCACTGAGGTTTGTACATTTTCTTCCTTCTCAAACTGCTTTTCTTCTCCTCTTCCTGCCAGGGTTGACGTTGACATTTTTGCAAGGATGATTTTTCTGCCATCCCTGGTGGTTCTCCTTTTGTCGTCATCATTTCCCACGTCAATTCCCTCCTTTCTCTGCGAGGGGCTCTGCACTCAACTTACCCACTGGAAATTGCTGGAAAACTTCCGGAAATAGAAAACTCATTAAGAAATGTGAAAAAAACCCCCACTTTTTCTCTAAAATAATTTAGCTGATTGGATTAATAGCCATTGGCCATCCCAGGGCTGCAGGGCAGAGTCTGGCCATCTCCACCCACCACCCAGCTGGCCAGAAAGCTGCTCCCTCGGTCACAGCTCCACAAAGCAGCCTTTCCCTCCCTTGGAGAATTGAGGAGCCTTTGGAAATGCACACCAAAGGCACAAAACCCGTGGGAAGAGTTCTCCAGTCTTCATGCAGGTGGGTTTGGGAGAGGGTAGCAAAGAGGGAAACAGCACATCAGGCAATGCTGCTGGCACTGCAGACCTGGCGGAAAACAAAAATAGCACAAACCCTCAATTTCCAGCTTTTAGTGCCAATGGAGAGGCATCGAAAGTGGGATGTTCACAGGCATCTCAGCTGTTCCCCACCATGGCAGGGAGGGGATGCCCTTGGCACACTGGGCATCGCTCCCCGGGAAGAGCGTCAGCACCGCCGGCCGCCCGCTGAGCAGCTGCCCTGCCAAAAGCAGCAGCTGGTACACGGTAAAAAACAAGAAAAAAACCCACATTAAAATGTTTTTCTTTCAGATTATTGAAGCAACTGTAGCAAAAACTTCACATTTAATATGCGTGACCTGCTCCGTGTTCTCCACTAGAATAAATTGGTGGAACATCCTGCACAGCCAAAGCATCAGGGGGTGGGGCCAGCTGTAAATGCCAGGGGAAAAAACTCCAAGTGAAGTCGGCACATAAAACGTGGACCAATATTCTCATCTTGGCCGATAGTCTTTAAATGGGAAACCTGATCATGGAGAACAGAACATCTGGGAATTGCTGCAGCCCAATCCAGATCCATAAGGGAAGGGGGAAGTGTGGGGAGCACTCCCAGGAACACGGGTGAAGGCAGGAGCCTTTATCAGCTGTTCCATTAAAAATCTGCTGCCAAACATCGTGTTTTCCAGAGCTCCCATTTAAAGGTGTGTTGTAGTTTGCAGCTTCCTAATTACCTTGGATGTTCTGCATAATTTTTGTTTTTAATTTCAGATGGGAAAAGACCATAAACTTGCTAATTAATTACTTTTTAGCCCGGGTGCATCAGCTGAAGCACACACTTCACACACAGCGTCTCCTCTCCACAGCACTCCACGGGAAATGTCCTCTGTGCCGAGTGCTCCAGCAAGTGACTGTGTTCGCAGGGATTTCACCAAAACACTGGGAAATGAAGGAAGGAGAGAACAAGGTACCTGGTAACTCTATTTTGGGCTTTGGCAGCAGCTGCCCACCAAATGCAGCCCCTTGCAGTGCTGTGCCCGGCTGTGGTGGAGGCTGCTCAGAGCAGAGACCGTGGCAGGGGGACATCAGCTGGTGATTGATGGACTTCACGTTGAGCTGCCCAAGAGAAAATGTTTAGGGAATCTAAAGCAGACGGAAGGAAACCCAGGGGGAAAATAATAAACTAAAAAAGGCAGAAAGGAAGAGGAAGGAGCCGGCACTGTTGGAAGGATTGCCCACTCCCAAACCTGCCACCCAGGGCTTGCTCCTGAAGGTTCCAGATACCTCGGCAGGTTTTGACACTCAGCTCTTCCCTATCTGTTGTTCCTAAGCTTCCTGCTGTCTCCTTTGTCCCTGAAATTCTCCAGCTTGGGTTTACCTGATCCCATTATGGTCCATGTCCAATGACCCTTTAGTTAAAGGCCAGGCAGGATGATAAAAAGAGAGGGGAATTTGAGGGAACACTCAAACTACCTGGGCAGAAGAGAGAGTGGCTGCTTTGCACACTGACCCAGAGATTTTCTTTTCCTTTGCTTTTTGGAATCATTCGTATTTTCAGCGACTTTGACAGCAAACAGGCAAATGTAAACAATAGGATTTTGAAACCATGTGAAAACAGAAAAGTTTTAATTTCCTTTAATTCCTGGTGAATGGATGTTAGTGAGAGGTGAGAGCTCCGTGGCCAGAGCAGGGTTAACAGGAGACACGTCTGGATCGGTGATGAGAAGGCAGCCCTATCCAAGTCCTGTGTGGGGCTGTCTGACAGCTGCTGTCCCCATCCCACCCCAGATCAGTGACACCTGGATTGGGATGGCAGAGCAGGGCTGGGGAGAGCTCAGGGCTGTGAGTGCAGCACCCATCGGGGAGCCCCCAGACCACGGCTGGTCCCTCCTGGCACCCCCTGCCCCGCCCCACCTGCTGCCAGAGCCCCGTAAGCTGTTTATGCCCCTCGCTCCCCATCAATCATTTTTTCATACAGTTGGAAGATTAGAGCTCCTCATACACTACCTCCAGTCCAGCTTGTCACGGGAAAACTCCGGGGAGAAATTCACGAGATGTATTAAAGCCATCCAACACTTTCTCCATGGCAACTGGGACCGGCGCAAATCCCGTCAGCCCTGCCTGGAGCAGGATGAAGCCTCTGCAGCTCTTCCAGCCACCCAGATAATGGCAGATACAGGGGAAACATCTTCATTAGCTGGAGATGCCTCCCGACCCTCACACACAATAACCTTTGATTAACGCCAGAGCACTTACCACTTATGAAATACATCTGTCTGAGGATCCCTGGCCTTTTCCCAGTGTGTCTGAGGGATCCTGTGTTCACAGGTGAAGCTCCGGCACCTCGAGCAGGCAGGGAGGGAGGGAGAAGTGATGTAGCTGGGCAGGGTGTGCTCACAGGGGCCACTGACCTGCCTGGCAGAGACCTGGTGAGAGCATGATCGTACCAACACACAATTAACACCGCTGTGATTAGTTCTCAGAGCCTTGCTCTTTTTGCAGTGCCATCCTCAGCATGGCTGGGAGCCCCTGGAGAAAGTGGGAGAGGGAGTTCCTGCTGCAAGGAGCAGATTTCAAATATTTCATACTGAAAGTTACGGCCACAGTGGGTGCTGAAAGGTCTTTAAAAATAGCTCGAGGTCTGTGTGTGCACGTTGTGAGCGAGAGGGATGTCCTACATTTCCCAGCTCACTTAATCCCTCTGCCTGATGACAAAATCCCTGCTCATCCTCCTGGCAGGTGAGCTCCTGGCTCTGGCTTGGAGAGGAACCTTCCCATAATTAAGGGCACCACTGTTCCCAATTAGTCATGGGTTTGGGGGTCTCACAGGATACCCCAAGCAGGACACATCTGGGGCACTGGAGCTGGATGGGCACTCTTGGGAGCTGGGCTGGTCTCCACACACAACCACACCAGGTGTAACATGGGCACGCCGCTGCCTCCATCCCGCTGCTTGCGCAAAGCCACAGGGACAAGGGGACAAGGAATGGGGCTTGGCTGATGCTGTCCAGCCCAAATCCCTGCACTTCGAGGGGAGGCAGCTGTTTGAACCACTGCAACGAACGTGACTGGGGCTCAACCCACACCGAACTGCGCGGGAGCCGAACCCTTTGAAGTCTGCCATGTCCAATCCATTATTAATCGCTGTAAATCTGGTATAATCTCTACAAGCATATTCCGCTCCCTACAAACAGGCTGGTGCCAAGTTGCTCCAATAAATCCTGCGTCAGGGCAGCTATTGTGTTTGCTCTTCAGGCAGCATTTCCCAGCAGGAATATTTAAACAATAACACTCCCTATTTGGTGCAGTCACTTTTGTTTCAGAAGACTACGGTCTAACGTGTAACAGATTTAGAGTTTATGGAAAGGCTGGGATTTATGGCATGCTTTCTTTCCAATGCATTTTGTATCTAATAATCCCTGCGAGGCATTAAATGTCTCCATGTGGGTTCCTCACTTCATGCTGAAGCAAGAAAACTCTGTTCTTCCTACCTAAAACTTTGTGGCAAATTCCAAAGGTTCTGCTGAAAAGGAGCATTGCTAAAGAAGCAAAAACATCCCTTGCCCATGGACTAGAAATAACTCTGGAGGGCTGGGATGCCCATGGAGAAAGGGAGGAAGAGCACACGTGCACAAGGAGCACTGGGGATGGTCGCACACAAGGCAAGACTCGGGGTACGGACTGACCGGTTCCCCAACAGCAAGAGACACCAACCAGCCGAAGCACCCCGAAGTGAGAACAAGCCAAAAATTCAACCCCAAAAGAGTCACTGGTCAGGAAGAGTCAAACACAAGGGTAAGAAAATGGAGCCTCAGATTGCGCAAGGGAAAATGGAAGAGAAGGATAAAGGATGCTTACACCAGGAGCTGCTCTATACAAACATAAGCAGGAATTTACCATTTCAATCCCGGCCTCCTCACCCATGTGAGCACCTGACAGTGTTTGCTTTGAGCGAAGCTGGGGTCCCAGAGGAACTGGGAAGCTCCAAGGTTCGACAGAGATCCTGATGTTTCCCAGACAAGTGAACCTTCTCCTACAGGTTTGTGGCTCGGTGCGTCAGCCTCTTGTGGCACCAGCAGCCCTTGTCTCCCTGCTGGCAAACATCAGCACTGACCAGCTCCCGGCAGCGCAGCTTCCAGGGAGTGGGGACAGCGTGTGGGATGCTCCAGGGGATTTCTGGATCTGCTGCCTGGGGCACAGCAGCCAGCCTGGGGATGCCTGGCTGCTGTAATCCAAGGGCCAGCTCCAGATGGGTCTTTAGGGAAGGTTTAACTGCTGCTGCTGGCCACAGGGCCAGCACTCATCCTCGTCTGGGAATTCCTGTGAGCCCGACCAGCTGGGAGGACACCGTCAGTCCCAGCAACAGCTTGTTTGCTCTCTGACAGATGAGTTGCAGATCCAAAAGCCATTTAGTCTGGGCACAAAGCATCGAGGACCTGCGGCTGGGGCCGAGGCGCTCCAGGAGCCGAGCAGAGGGCAGCTGTGGCAAACTCTGCTTCCAGGCACTTGGTTCTCACTTGACTTCCTCCACTGGCAGCTCACAGCCAGCTTAACACTCTCCAAGAGGAGCGGTGAATTCCTGCCTGTGCCAAGGACTCCGGCCAGAAAAGGCTTTTTTCCTCCCCTGACGCTGCTCATTAATTTTGTTTGTTTTCATTTTTTTTAAAAGCTTTTGCTGGCTCCCCAATTAGGAGGGGATTAAAAAAGCAAAAGAAGGAAAACTTGAGGCACAGAGAATTCAGCTGGATCCCTTGTGGGGGCAGTGGGGATTGCTGAGACACCAAAGCCTTTCTTGGTGACACTGTGGGCAGCCAGGCCACCATGTCCTCACCTCCCTTCTCCTTGTGCCAGCATAACTCATGCTCTGCCTTGCCTGCATTGATAAATTGGCAATAAAATCATGCAGGAACCCCAGGCTGGATCAATTTATTTCAATATTTCTGACACAGCTGCTGCAGGAGCCACGTAACCAACAACACAATTTCCTACTAGAGAGTCAGTGAGGTGCTGGACATAAATTACCCTGAAATGCCACAGATAACGAGGTTGCACCCAGGAAGGTTCCTCTCCTTTTTTCTTACATTGGAAACACTCCAAGACAGCAAAGTGATGTAGGAACATCATGGCAGAACCTTTCCAACAGGATCGGAGGCGGTTTCTCCACTGATGCTGTGGGGATGGAACTGGGGTACCCAACCTCAGAGCGGTGTTTTCCTCCCTCATCCCCCATGTCTGCAGCTCTGAGGCTGAAGCACGCGTCTAACGACTGAAAATCAGAATATTAATGTTCACCTTTCAGGGAGTAGTTGGATGTGCCGCTTCCAATGAAGAAGGGTATTAATTTCAATGCTCGTAAGAGCCGTCTGAGACAGTTTCCATCATGATCACGGAGCTGTCTGCTGGCAGCCAAGACCAAAGAGTAGATTTTTCTTGTTCCATTTACAAAAAGAAAAATACACCTCATACTCCTGCTCTTGTTGAGCAGATTTCCAGCTGGAGTTCATCACTTCTTCCCACTCCTCTACAGTTGGAATCCCTCTCAAAGACTGTTTGGAGCAGTGATTTTGGTAAATAACCTGCTGGGGGTATTCCCTTTGGTTCAGCACGTACACAGCCACTTCTAATGGTTCAAATCAGGATTCCCTGTGGTGCAGCAATGACTAATTGTATCTCCTGACACTCCCCTGCTTCAAGCCCGACTGGCTGATTGCAAGCACCTCGTTAGTTTGCTCTCCCAGCCATACCTGATGGCCTGGAGAGTGAGTAAAGCTGGCAAACGGGCTGCACATCCCATCAGGTGTGACACGGACCCCAGCTCGGGGGTGGGGGGGCTTGTCATCCAGGGGTGCCACCCTGCAAGGGCAAACACCCTCGCTTTCTTGGCACTTGGCAAAATTTATGTGCTGAAGGAAACGAGGGGAAGGCTGGAGCTGGGGCTGCTGTAACGACACAGATCGGCTGCAGTAACGAGCTTTTCCAAAAATATCTCTCCTCGGTCGGAGATGCTCTATTTTTAGAGCTCCAGAGTATCACACTGACAAGCGGCAGGGTCAACATGTACCTTTAAACCCCTGAAATTCCTTTGCCCTTGCACAAGCACCGTGGTGTTCCAGCTGGATATCAAACATACCAACAGACACCTCTGGTGAGCATGGCTGGGAGATCTGGCTGTCACCTCCCCCAGAGCCACGTGGGCAGGGCAGCTCAGACATGACTGGACACCATCTGTCCCATGGATCGCCGACACCTTTACCCTGAGCAGGTGACACAGGTCTGTGAAAAAAAAAATCTGTGATTGAAAACCTCACAATGAAATCGCCAAGCGGGGAAATTGCCATTCTGTGATTTTTATATCAGAGACGTTGGCACTTGGGCCGAGAGGTGACTCCCTGGGTGTCTGGATCCTTTCCCCTGCTCCAACAGATACAGCAGAAAAGGGCAGGTCCATAAAATCGTCATGGATCTGAGAGCTGCTCGACAGCAATGGAAATAGGGAAGATGACAGTCAGAGCCGTAGGACTCCCGTGTCTGCATAGTGAGCTGAGCATACAGGGTGTAAAATTAAAAATCCAACCGTTCTATTGTTAGGAATAAAAAAACGTCATTTGCATGTTAAAACACCTCAACTTACAGCAGCAATTTCTCTCTTTAACTTTCCTGGTTTACCCAGTTCCCAGGATGAATAATGCAATGGAACTCCTCAGCAGCCACACAAATGGAAAAATTCAATAGGACTCCTTTTTCCCCTCTAAACCTACACATCTTCTGCAGGAAGCCTTTCCACTGAGACGTGGAAATCCCCGCTGCCAACTCCTCTGAAAGAGCTTTTTAACAGAGAAGGCTGGGGAGGAGCTGCCAGCCCCAGTGATAAACCTTGTTTGCCCAAATCCAAACACAGCCTCTGCAGAGTCATGTTAACCAGACCTTGCATTGCTTCCCTTAGGAATAAGCAAATTAGCTCATGGGGGAAAAAAGATTATCGTCAATGCGGGCCTGACATCTGGAAGCAGATTACATCAAATTTGAATAATCTAGGTGACATTTCAATTTAAATTGTCCTCGCGTCTGAAGAGGAAAGAGAATTAAGTGCAAACTCATCGATCGGCGCCTTGCGGCCGAGGCGCTGCAATGAGCATCCTCAGACCCAGCAGAGACAGGGGTGCCCCCCTGGCTGCTGCACCCCCTGCATGCCCCCCACGCCACCACTGCTCTGCTCACCAGTTCTGCCCATTCCTCACCCACTCCTGCGTTTTCCCCAACTGCAGGAGCAGCTCAGCTGCCATCTGGGGGAGTTCAGTGTCCCCAAGGGGCAGGTGCAAGGGGAAAGGCTGGTGCTCTTTGTGGCAGAGCAGGGACATGGCGTGCCCTGAGTCCATCCTGTTATCACTCATTCTGGGAGATACTCCTGCCTTTTTCTCTGCCACCAACTTAATGCAGACTCAGAGGGAAACACAGCTTTCCCTGGGCTTGGAGACTTGGCTGTGTGAGGAATGAAAGGCCTTTCCACTCTGAAACACGCAGAGAAAGCAAGGGCATACAGGCACTGAGGAGCAGCTCAGCCTCTGATGTGGGGATTTAAAGCCTCACCCTCTGCCATTGGAGCAGCTTTCTCTGCAGCTGAGTTCAACTGCTGCACCCACTCACACAGTCCTGCTGATCCTGCTCCACAGCTGGGAATTGTCACCTTCCCACTGCTGCACGACAGAGGCTGGGGCTGGGCAGGGCTTTTCCTACGTGCAAATCGACCCACATATACAATTACATGGAATATTCTGGGTTCAATGTCCATTAACCCACAGGTAAGTAATCTGTGTGTAGGTGATGTACACAACCTGCTCACCAGAGGTAACAATCCTCCTCTTGTTGGCATTTCCCAGCATTTAGCCCTTTTTACTTTTATTATGCACAGATCTTCCACCAAGCTCAGTGAAAACACCTCACTGGCTTTAACACACACCTATCTATAGGAGCATATCGTGATCCTGGTGTGGGTCAGAAGGATGTGAAAAATATTTTTGAAAGCAGCACCATACAGATATTGAGGAGCCACCTTATCATTGCTGTCACCTCCACGGAGACACCTCAAGGACACAGCAGGACCTGACCTGAGCCCTCCCACAGCTGACAGTGTGAAACCTTTCACTATGACAACACATCTCAGTGCTTGGGATGTTTGGGAATTCCGGTGAAAGTGAGAAACTCCATTTTCAGGAGGTTCAGGGCCGGAGGCCCTGGCTGTGCCACACACCAGTGCTGCTCCAGGAACAGGCGTTTTCTATCAATGCAAATTTTTTGCTTGCATTAGAAAATAAAATAATTTCCATTTATACATGTTTAATGAGAATTTCAAAAGCGTATAATGCAGCTAATGCTTCCAGGCTGTGTGCAGGCATCTGGAGCTGGAGATGAGGGGGTCTGCTGCGCCGCTGGATCCCGGCCCACAGCTGGCCTCTCCTATCCCCTCCTGGAGCTTGGCCTCCCAAGCTCATCGCTTAAGATGTGAAAAGCATCTGGGTCCCTGAGCTCCCCCTGCCCAGCCGCCTGTGGCAGCAAACAGGTGGGTCGGCTGAGCTACGAGACTGAAACTCGCTCATTAACAAGCTGTTAAATAATTAATAAGTTTATATGTAATTGCTTCTGTGTACATAATCTTGCATTTTTCAGAAAACTATCATCTCTTTTCAGTTAGTTCCACTTGAGGAAACAAGGGCTCCTGCTTTCACTTGAGCAGATGAATATTTATGTTGAGCTTGTTGTCTATGGGGCTGAGGAAAACCAGATTATTGGGTTTCCCAGCATGGGGAACGTGGGTGGCGGGCATGGCACGGGCTTGGCTGTCACTGGTGCTCATCGGTCCCTCCACACCTCCCAGCCCAACTGATGGGCCTCTAAAGTGCCTGAAAATTTGGCCAGAGAAGCTGCTGATGTCCCATCCCTGGAAGTGTTCCAGGCCAGGGTGGATGGGGCTTGGAGCAGTGTGCTCTGGCAGATTGTGCCATTACCACAAATGCATGGGACCTTTATGGGACCAGGAGTGCTCATTTGCTCCACCTTGGAAGAGCATCCTTCAGAAAAGCCCAGCTGCCCAGTCCTGTCATCATTTATCCACACGCTGCTGAAATGAGCCACTGAAGGGGTTGTTGGAGTGTTTTAGGTGTGAAGAGTCAGCAAATGCGAGGGTTTCAGAAAAGCTTTGTTCCCTCAGGAGTGGTGGAGGTGGCTGGCTCCCTCATGGGGTGAAGATCCGTGCCTGTGGAATGATGTGACTTGATGCTGTGGCAGCTCAATGTCAAAGCAGCCCAAGTTGAACAGAAACATTTTGATCTCAAAATATTCCTTCCTTGTTTTAATGCCACAAATTTGTGGCTTGCTGCTCCTCAGTTTCCATGCCGTGACAAGTCCTTCAGCAGCCTCAGCTTGCTGTAGAAACCAAATATTTTGACTTTGCTGTTTATTCCCAGTTTTTAAAGTGTGTTCTGAGTGAATAACAAATATGTTTTGTGAGGCAGCTGGTGCTTCTTCCTGTAATGTACAAGGTAAGGGAGAAACAAACATATTTGCTTTTGCTCCGTCTATTTATCCAACAATTGTAGCTGCTGTTTTAATGGCACAAAAATGTAATTACCGCACGCGTTCTCACCAGCCCTAATTAGCAGCACGCTTAAGCATTCACTTGGAGACACTGCTGCTCCATGGCAGCATTCCCATGGGATCGTCAAGGGCTGATGGGGCCGTGCCCTCATGGGTCACCTTGTGCCGATCGAACGCCGATATTTGCGCACCTTGGAACCCTGGGATTTATTGTTATCCCGGCCAGCGTGTGGCCGCAGGAATCCCCGACACTGAGAGCTGCGTTTTCCCCAGAGACCTTTGCACGTGGGAGAACACCAAAGGGATCCCACACAAGGGGCAGTAATGGAGCTTCACAAAGGGTTATGTCCCTCACTTGTCCGTAATCGAGGCTTTGCTAACCCAGGAGATTTTTTATCTTTTCTCCATTTTTTCCCCTTTGTATTGGCAGTAACAGTAGCTCAGTGAAAGCATCATTAACGTAATTAAGTGAGCAATTTGCTTATTAACAGATTGCAACCTTTTCAACAAACTTAGCTGGGTTTTCTCTTTTTGAATGCCAGCTCCTCGTGCTCAGGAAGGAAGGGCTCCTGTGAGGAGGGGGTAGGGCCCCCTACCCCAACCTCTGCTCTGCTCTGCTCCATCAACAGGACCCATCTCAAGCTCACTCGCCAAGGCTGAGCTCGCTGCCAGTCCTGGAGCTGCCACCCCCCTGGCCCCAGATTTCTGGCTGAGGCTCCACTGGTGTCGAGCAGCAGGTAAGCTGCTTTCCCACCTCGCCCCTCAGGAATAAGAGCCACTGGGGCTGGTGAGGCAGGATGGGAACAGCTCTGACATCACTGGATAGGGAATTAAAAACTCCTGGGAGAGTTTGCCACAATTTTTCACTGTGCGTTCAGGAAAAACAGCTTGTGCCCAGGAGACCCATCTCTGCTCCAGAATCCATCCTGCGTTGCCCTCTCCTGCTCTGAATATAGACTAGTCTTTTATTTTTCCTTTCAATTTTCTCAGTGTGTTCCAAAGTAGGTGTAAGAGAACTTAGGAGTGGTTTCTTCACCCTGTGTGAAGCAGGTTGATGCTTATTCTGGAGCCTGTGCTCTCAACACCTCATCCCAATGGGAATCTGCCACTGCTCTCACCAGAGAAAAGCACTCGGTGTTTCCCCGGGGCGGTTTTCCCTTCCGCAGTGCTCAGTTGCCTGGATATCTTACACTGCAGTATTAAAAAACATGGATAATTATTACTGTTCACCAGCATAATAGTTTCAAGGATCAGCATCCTTACTTTTCACAAGGAACACATCCCCAGGCGGTCGCCTTTGCATATAAGTGCACAAAAAAGTTCAAGTGAGAAAAAACCCCTATCAGCAAAGCACATTTATAGAGATGAATTATTTGGAAAATTTCTGAGCATCCCAACTCTTCGCAGCAGATTTGAATTACAGAATTATAAGCAACAAGTTCATTTTGACCCTCTGGGCTCAAAAGTTATAATTAGCGCAGGCACCATAAAACTGGCTTTTAATTAAATCAGCCTCGGAATGGAGGGAGTTCTGCAAGGTCCCTCCCTCGCTTACATAAGGCAGCCGGCCTGAGCGGCCGCCGCGGGGATGCTGTGACACTCCGAGCCTGGGAAGCCTTCTGCAGGATTTTCCAGAGAGGAAAAACGAGAAATGGGGGAAGTGGTGAGCCCACAGCCAGCCCCAGACCTCACGCAGTCGTGGGCCAAGGAGCGATCGCCGCCACATGAGCTGGAAGGATGGTTTGTGTGGGTGAGTTGAGCTGCGTTTCTGGGTCCGCGGTGCCCTGGGTTATGGTGACAGCGATTCAGGGGCAGCCCCAACACCCACAGCTTGTGGGGTGGTGCAGCCGCAGGGCATCGGTGCCGCCCCGGTGCCCCAACATGCTGGGAAGGGCCAGCTCAGAGGCCACTGCTTGTACTTTGAAGCCTCCAGAACAGCCCAGCAATATGTCCTGCTACTGGTTGCAGGTATGATAATGGGCTGAGTGTATTCCCAAAAAGCATATGCCGCGGTGCCGAGCGTGGCGATGCCAGTCTCACAGTTGTCTCTTTCTTCGCACTTTCAAAAGGCTGTAGGAAACGATGACATATGGCACCCCAGCGTATGGTGGTTTAATCAACACAGGTAAGGCCAAGGAAAATAGAGCCAAGTGGCATTCCCCAGGGATGGACCTGGTCCCACTGGGATGCCCCAGCTGCCTCCTGTCCCCACAGGTGCCAGGTCCAGCAGGCGTGTGTGCTGCATGTGCCATCCCAGAGAAATTTCAGCCACACGCTGGCACTGGGTGATCAAATGAGGCAATTAACAGGCGCCTCCTTGTCAACGCCAAAGCCGAACTTATCGTTCTGCAAATATATAATTAAAGCACACTCTCACAATTATAAGATTCTCTTCCACTTGAGCGAAGGCGGAGGGCTGGCAGGTGCTGGAGTCAATCCAATTGCTTCCACTTGCTCTCCTTTCCTCCGACGCGTGGCACAGCCTGGGCATGGGGGTGAGGGAGGGCGGGTGGTGCGGCTGAGGGCAGAGCTGAGATGCCTTGGCAGAGGCTGCACCAGTGCCCAAAGTGGGTGCTGACTGGGGCTCTGGATGTGGGAGTGCTGAAGGCAGCGCTGCGCCTGACGGAGCCTCAGGAAGGATGAAACCCTCTGGTGCTTTCTCAGGATGACTAAAGTCATGAGCAGTTTCAGGAGTCAGTGCTGGGAGTTGAGTCTGTGCTGGATCAGGAGGGACAGGGAAGGCTGTCGGCACAAATACCTTGTGTAGCTGGGAAAGAAAATGCTGCTATTTTCCCTTAATATCCAAAATTATCTGCAAATGCCACTGCTGTCATGTTCTATAAATATTGGCTGTTCCCAAAGCCTCCTGCTCAACAGCCCTCCCCGAGCCCATTTTTCCCTTCAGACCAGGCACCGAATCGCACTCTTCCCTTCCCAGGGGCGACAAACAGCAGGAACACCAACACCCAACTCATTGTGCCAGACCTGGAGACGGAAACCTGGAAAAGTTCCGGACACAGGGAGAACACAGAGTCCCACAGACCATGGGAATGCATTTGTCTCTAGGAAAGCACCCAGGGGATGATGGACATCCCTCAGTGCCTGCTTGGATGAAAAGAAAGAGAGCTTTTTATCCCAATGCTGAGCCAGAGAGAACTTGCTGAGGCTGGGCGGAAGTGGGAGGGCATCGGCACTGGAGCCAAACCTGGAGCAGCCACAGCAGCAGCCAGCCAAGTGTGGGTGGGAAGCATTGCCTCTGGAGACCAAACCCACTGCTGTCCCCAAAACAGCTTGAGGAAAAAAGGGGAAGGGCACAGTGGGGGTCCCCCCACAAACTGCCGGTTTTCCCCAGCATGGTTTTGGGGGAAAATTGGAGTTAAGGATCTGACCCACCTCTGCAGGCACAACCCACCTCCGTACCTGTGTGGGCTGCTCAAACTGTGATGCTGGAAAAGCCAATGGACAAAATCTTAACCACGGCAACCTCCTTCCATGCCCTTGTCCCTTCTCCAGGGGAACAATCACTGCCGAGGATCTTTGCCAAAATTAGTTCCTTTAAGATCTGAGGGATCTTTCTGCTACTGCACCGAGCAATGGGAGTGAGCCCATAAATCCAGTTAGTCACAGTTGGTGGATTACATCGGACCTTGTCCTTCTGCCTTTAATAACACGATTGTTTGCTGCATAAGGAGCTTTATGTAACTGGGAATCAGGGGTGATCCGCAGGACTGCCCAGGCTGGAGCTGTCAACCCTCCCTTCTCCCTGGGCTTGTGTGAATCTTCCGCTGCCAGCCCATATCTGAGAAATAAATAACTTCCTTGCTCTGGCAGTTAAAGGTCTGACTCCAGCCCGCTGCGGTGGTGCTCTTGGCACAGGATTGCACTTTGATAACCGTGGGTCAGTATCAGAGGTGATGCAGGGATGAAGTTACCCCTGGAAGCTGTTTCCCATCCTGCACTTCTCACTTGAGGACAGCCCTCAGATGCAAGGGGGATATTTAGGCTCCCTCCAGGTGCCAGGCAGGAGACCACCATGTCCCAAAGCCACCGAGGCTGTTTGGGGACAGCAGTTACCAGCTCCTTCATCTATGAAGGGCAAGTACTTGGAGGTGAAGGCAGCGGGCCTGCAGCCTGCACTGCCCGCAGAGAGCACAGTGGTCTCACCCAGCACCATTAAATCTCTGTTTTATTGCAGCAGAGCAACCTCTGCGCTCCCCCCACACTCTCTGCATCCCTTTTTCCTCTCTGTCTTTTTAAGTGGCTCCTGCATAGCCGAGACCAAGCACTGGTGCTGGCAGATGGGCAGCGTCGTTAACATCTCTAGCAGTGAGCGGTGTCGTGTTTGGTGAAGAGCTGCTCTTTAAGGATGAATTTGGAGATTTGACACAGCAGCACGAATCTGAAATTCCTTTACAATTTGCCAGTGATGGCCCCATGCCATCGCTGCATCACTGCTGGGGGCTCAGCTGGGTTCCTGTGGCTGTCTCCCTCCCCCAGGCAGCTGGGACACGGCTCCTGGCACCTGCACCACTCCCCTCACTGGATCGGGTGAGCGGAAAGCTCTGGCTTGAGAGAGCCTTTTCATCTGAGCATGGGCAGCCTTAATCCTCACACAGAGTTAATTTGTTTATTGCATTTTGGTTTACCTATCAAGTGCTACAAAATGAATGTATAGCCTTGTTGCCATGCCACCACCCAGCCTAACACCCAGGGCCAGCACGTCCATCCGACAGCAGGGTGGTATTGTTCATGCAATTAGGGGAAGGCAGGTGAAGCTGCCAGAGCAGCTCCTGGGGAAAATATCAGAAAAACACAGGACAAACACTGGCTCAACCTCATTGAGCTGCTGGAGGAACTGCTGTCCCCCACAAGCCCGGGTGACCGATCAGGGCAGGAGCTGCTGCCACCCAGCACAGCTTCATGCCTGCCCCAAAACCTCACTGGTAAAACCAGCACTGGATTCTCTGGGCAGTGATCACTGGCTTATCCTGTGGCCAAGACACAACGCCGAGCTCCCTGGTGAGGTACCTCTGGGTGGCACATAGGAGCACTGGCTGGTCCCCAAAACCTGGCAGGGTGAGAGCCGGTGGCCCCAGAGGTGGTCACTGCTGCCAGCTCCTGACAGTGCAGCACACCCTTGGCAGCATCATGATGTCCCCAGTGAGACTTGCTGGATAAATAAATATTCCAGAGACGCTCCAGGTCATGTATTTTTCATGAGTTTGTTCTGCTATTGGGAGCCGCACCCTTTAAGAAGATTGGATGCCTCTGGAACAGAAGTCATTTTTATAGTGAATAATTTGCTTGAAAATCTGATTCTGAATATCTTGGTGCAGGAAACACATCTTGGCTCCCTGGAATGATCCTGCAGGTACCCACCGGGGGTCAGGTGTGCCCCATGGATCTGCCCAAGGAGGGCTGCTCTCCTGGCTGCAAACACCAGCAATTCCTGAAGGAAAGTCACATTGAAACAGAAGTTTCATGTAGATTCCAGGAGTTTTTGGGGAAAGGCGTGGACCCTTCCCAGCCTGGGGGCTGGCTTGGGTGACCCGGTCAGTGCTGCCGGGGGCTGGATCAATGTGGATTCACAGCAGGAACTTTGGGATCCTGGTGAAACAGCCAGCACAGTATTTATTATTGTGCTGGGTTTCAACTATGGATTTAGATATTGATGGAGTCTGCGCCTCCAAGCAAAGAGCACTAATTAGCACTTGCAACAGAGAGCCAGCTTTTAATTAAACACAGCTTAGCGAGGGGGACCTGTTAGAGACACCGTGCCACGTGTGAGAGTGATGCGTGCAGGAGGATTTCAGAGCAGGGCTGAGTCTGGCAGGGCACAAGGCACCGGGACGGGGGTCCCACAGTGGGACAGGGTGTGGGGTGGGCAGCTGCACTGCCAGGGCCAAGCAGAGCCTCAGGGTTCCTGATGCCCACATTGCCTCCTCCACCAAGAATCATCCCATTCCTGTCACTGCAAATAACCAAACAAGCTGCACAGAGAAGAGAATAATATTAATATTAAAAAGGCATTTATAGTTTTAATCAAGCTTTGGGGGGAAAAGACAGCTTAACACGGCACTTTACACAGTTGATAAAATGTTTGACATTTACTGGTGCCTGTAATGAATCTTGTCTCAATTTTCTCTTTTAAAATGCCACTCCAGATACTCTATCTATCTGTAGGGTTTAAAAAGCACTTATCCAACAAAGCATTATCACGATGGAGAGTACGAAAGGGCGTCTCGGCAGAGCAGCACCAGCTTCAGGGTTTGTTGTCACCCAAGCAGGGCCTGCATGGGGTGGGCAGAGGAGGGAGAATCAGTGTGGCCACATGGCCCTGCTATAGCCCAGCCCAGCAAAACACCTGCATTTCCCCCCTGGTCACAGCACAGAACGGGAGGCTTGGGTGTGGACCAGAGCCAAGTGCCTGGGATACAGCAAACCCAAACACTTTGGAGGCAGAGGCGGCTGGAAGTTTGTTTTGTCCCAGAAGAACAGACCTTGGCTGCCAGTGCTGCCCGTGGCAGGACAGCGCAGGGGCTCTGGGTGTTATCAGGGAACCGCAGTTGTCCTGTGCAAACAGAGCTGCTGCTCCACGGGCGCTGATCAGAGCGTTCCCGCTCCTCCTCTGGAAGGACACTGCGGAGGGAAGTATCAGCAGTGAACACAGGCAGCCGCTGGCCCGGACTTCCTTTTGAACAACCACTCCAATGTCCTTTGCTTCTCCCCTTTTTCTTTGCTTTTTTCCAGAGGAAAGAAATGAATTATTCTATGGAAGTTAGTGTCTGTCTCAGGAGCCTGGTATAGAAAATTAGGTTTTAATAGCTTTGAAATTGAAGCTCTTTGGGTCAATAGGACAAGATTCAGACAGTGAAATCACAGGCCCATAAAGGGAAAAAAAGCAAATATTTTGTTAGTCATCAGAGAGTCACAGTCCAAAGATAGCAGGCAGGAGCTTAAAATACTGCTGTGCTCGTCAGCTCCCAAAGTGTTTAGTCATAAGCTCCTTTTTTCTGTTGTTGTCTCTCTATATATTAGCTTTGGGAATGCAGAATTTGGCTTTCCGTCCTTGGACGTGCCTGGGAATTCCTCAAGTCACCGCTGGAATTGGAAAGTTAACTCTGAGCTAAAAGGGCTGTAAAGTCCATAAGGTAATGCAAAGAGAGACGCCACTAACTCAGGCAGCACTTCAGATCACACAGGATGGAGAACTTCCAGAGAAGTTCTGCCAACAGGCACTGGAATTATTTGACTCATTATTAAAGGGATGAATGGGTTATAATTATTCCTAATTTCCTATTCAGAGCTCATTACCACCCCTAAGAAGGCGAGGTGGGGAGCCCTTGAGATCCGGCAAGTTACTTTAAATATTCATACAGCTGAGAGAAATTTCTCATGGTTTGGAGCTGTGATGGGGAAATGGGGGAAATGGGTGAAATGGGCTGGGAGGCTCCCCCATCGTGGTCACTGCTCCCCAAGGGAGCCCACGCTGACAGCAGCACCAGCCCAGCCTTCAGAGCGAAGACACTGTTAAGGAATCATCCACTGGCGAGCAGGAGATGGACACCTCAGTGTTTTATCCAGGACACTCACTGCTTTGTGGCTCTTCCAGGTTTTAGCTGTGGTGAGGTGAGGCAGTGGAAGGCCACGGGACTGGGATGTGGCTCCTGGCAGTGGAAGGCCATGGGACTGGGATGTGGCTCCTGGAGAGCTGCTCTCCTCTGACCATGGGTGATGGCACACGAGGGACTGACAACATGCACCCTGAATGTCTCCCACAGCACACACACCCCTAACACATGGAAATGTCACATTGCTTCAAGTATTGCACCCGACTTCTGTCCTCCAACCGGTGCCCAATTTCCTTCCAAGGATAAAGCTGTGCGTTATTTTTGGCTGACCACTCCAGCTCAGGGCACTCTCATTTTCCCCCGTGCACTCAAAGGACAGACGCTTCCCGTGATTGCCTCAGAGCAATGACAAAACAAGCACATTCCTAATGGCTGGCAGAGCACGTACGAAATATATTAAATGTATTAACTTTGGCACTTGCTGGGTCTCGGGAGGAGCTCTTGGAGCTGCTCCTGTGCTTCGCCTCCGCTCCCCCGGCTCCTTTACGCTCTCCCCTTCTGCTCGGAAAATTCCCAGTCCCCAAACTGCGGCTGCTGGGAGGTCACCGACATTTGCCGGCAGCTCGTCTGTGCCCCACCGGGAGCGGCCCAGGCCCGCGAGGTGAGGCTGGCAGATGGCACTCAGCCATCCCGTGCCACAGAGCAGCTGAGCCGGGCCAGCAGTGCCTGGGCTGGGAGACGCTCATTGCTCCCAGGGGCTCTCACGACCCTGGAGCCAACTCACGAGCAGAGCAGGGAGCATGGGAATGTGTCCAGGACAACATGGCCAACTGCTCTGTTGGCTCAGGAACACCCGGACTCACAATGCCCAGATGCTTAAAGCCTAGCTGAGACTCACTGCGGGCTGTGCTGCCGGGAGCAAAGCTCTGGGAGGAGCAAGGTTCTGGGAGGAGCGAGGCGAGGGACAAGGCAAGTGGGAAGTCTCCTTCTTGTCCCCCCACCGGGATGAACTGCCCTGCTGCCTTGTGGGACAGACCACCCCAGGATGCCCGGCAGGGAAATACAAGGCGGCTCCTCTGCTGTGCCACCTGCCCAGGGTGGAACTGTGGCTGGCACTGGCCATGTAGTGGCCACCCACAGCAAACCCAGCTGGTTCCATGTGGGAAGTGGTCCCCGGGGTTCACTCCCTGGCCACACACAGCCTGGAATTTGATTATGTTTTCAATAAAAGAAGTGCTGGAAGATAACCCCCCTGAGTGGCATCTGCCACGGGGGCTGCTGCTGCCAGGATGGGAAAATTGCCCTTTGTTCTTCACAAATAAATCTGAGGGAAAGCCCGTTCTGAGCAGGCAGCGTTCTCTGGGGGCTGCTGAGGACTTTGCAGGCGTTGCCATGAATAACAGTTTATCTACAGAGTTTCGTTCAAAATGAAGCCTCAGACACAGCCTAAAATTATGGGGATGCTGTGAAAATGGCTTTATAAACTATTGCTTTTTCCTCTCTGAGCAGCAGCAAAGTACAGGCCAGACAAAAGCCAGCCGAGACTCTAACTGTCATAAATAAGTCAGCAGAGCTGATAAAAATAAAGGATGAAATATAATTCAGCCATTCAGTGACAGATCCCATCTTAGCTGTGATATAGGGTCTGTTGAGACTGTCATTGCTTCAGGAAATTAAAGAATGAGCCCATTAGTGAGGATATTTAAAGATGCTCATATTAAGATTATGACTTCCCAGACTCAGCCCGACCAGGGAACTCACTCGATTCCAAAGTCATTTTTCACAATCCCTTTCAGCGCTGCTCTGAAGGACCCAAAAGTGCCATGGGGGGGTCATGGCACGAGGGGAAGGGGGCCTGTGGGTGACAGCACCCATCTCAGCTTGTCTGTTGCCATGGCAATGGGAATACCTGTCCAGAGCCTCAAGAGGCAGCACACAGGGAACACCTGGTCCTGGGAGAGGAATGGTAACCATGTGTCAGTCCTCAGCACTGCCACTCCTTGCACACACGTGTGAGCATCTCCACACTCCCTGGAGCTCCTCTTGGAGCCAGGAGGGATCGCTGCCATTTGCCTCCTCTCCTCTCTGGCAAAGCAAACACGGATCCTGGCAGCAACGGAGCAAATCACATCAGAGGAGTGGGTGCCCCATGAGAAGGAGCCCCAGGGAAGAGGAAGATCAGGGAGCACCCATGGCCTGGGAGTGGACCCGTGGATGCCTATGCCTGAGGGAACGTTGGGTAAAAGAAAAAAGCAATGGCAAAAAAAAGGTGAAGGTTCCCAGTCCCGGGATGTTGGAAAACTGATGGATAATTGTAATTAGCTTTCAGAATTTTTAATTATAGAAGGGGTATAAATAATCACAAAGCACAGCTTCACTAATGAGAGTCCTTGTGCTCAGAAACACGGGGATGCATTTGTTAGGGAGACTTTGAAAGCTCTGCTGTTAATTAGGTGTCTCACAGCCAGCAGGGTTTCAGGAGAAGGAGAAACATGTATACATTTAAATCAGGCTCATTGTGAGAGGTACCCAACATCAATTATGGGATAGCAGGGTGCTAAAATGAACGAGCTTTGTAATTAGAGAGTGGATCTGAAAGGCAGAGAAGAGCCTTTGCTTCCCCTCAGGTGTCTGCCAAAGGTGTTTAACGTTGGTCAGGACACAGGCAGGAGGAGATGTGACCTGCCTTCCTCACACTGGGGATCATCCCATGGCAGTGACCTGGCTTCCATGTGCCCTGGAGGACATCCCGTGGCAGTGACCTGCCTTCTTCACACTGTAGAACATCCCACAGTGATAACCATGCACGGCAGAGCATCCCAAGGCATCCTGTGGTGGGCTGGGATGGATCAGAGCTTCAACAGGACGTCACTGCTGGGGCTCCTACAGCCCCGTGCCACTGTTTTTATTGGAAGAGAAGCAGAAGGGGAGGGGGAAGGCTAGATTAGTTTAATTAAGCATGTGGGAACAGATTGCATTTCCCCACCCACAAAACCAAACGGGGCACCTCGGGAGCTGCTGGCCCTGCTCTGGCCCGTACCCAAGGCTGGAGGGAGGTCCAGCCTTCCTGTGATCCCCCATGGGTGCACAAAGTAAAACAGCATCCAAAGAGAGCAAGTGAGGATGTTTTCTTCTTCCTCTTCCTTTCTGGGGCCACCTGGTGTGTTTGCTCAGTGTCTACAAACGAGCAGAAAAGGAGATGACAGAGGCTGGGAGACGCTTTTTGAAGCTGTATCTGTGTTTGGCTGCTCCAAGAGCAGCAGTGAGCTCAGACCCCGAGGCCAATCTCCACCGTTCTTCCTTACATTTTCTCTTTTGGCTACAAATTTCAAGCTCTGCCACAGGAGTTTATGTAAGTAATTATGTTTAGTTGGTATTTGGCTAAATCTAATGAAGCAATGATAAACAGCTCAGCGTTTTCTTCCTGATGGCTAATGAATATTAATTTCTCTGTCAAAAAGGAACCTCTGCTCACTGCAAAAGATTAGATTCCCATGCTAAAACTTGGGGAGGAGGTAGGAGTTCACTGGAAAGGATGGAGTTTTGGGAAAGGCTGCATCTGCTCCTGTATGGAGAGCAGCAGGATGGGTTCAGGTGCCTTCTCAAGGAATGGCCATCAATCCCTGTCTGACCCATCGGTTTGTTTTGGCAGAAACCTGCCCAAGGCTGATCTGTGAGGATGCGTCAGGCATCAAGTGTCCCATGGCACAGGCAGCAGTGACTGCAGAAAGCCTCCTGCAGCCAGGGAGTGCAGGAAAATGGCCCAAAAGTCTTCTACCAGTGATTTTCCTCACAGCGTGTGGCTCTCCCTTTCTGGAACTTGAAGGGTAGGTGTTAATCTGCCATTTGATGGTCATTTCTGGCAGTGTGGGAAATGTGGTGCTGCTGTCACCACGGGAACCCTGATACTGGACATGACTCTGTGCTCCAGCATCCTGAGGGATGCTCCTACTGCTGGCCCCAGGCCAGCCTGGCAGTCCCAAGGGCTTGGGGTGCTCACCTCAGCTCCCTGCGCTGCTCCGTGCTGCTCAGAACAACGACTCCGTGCCAGCATCGTGTTAAACTGTTCTAACTTTAATCAGCTCGTGGGCTGCAGTGAAACGCAGCTCACACACGATGTGAGGGGAGCCGTGAGGCTCCTCCCGGGGAGGGGGCAGCGTGAAAATGAATCTGCCCAGGTGGGTGAGGGGCAGCAAGACCCAGGTGGCCACTGCAGGCCCCCGTCAGGATCCCTGTGTGGTGATGTTTGCCAAGCCATCTCCTTCCAGCACGCTGCCCCCTCTGAGGAGGGAATTGGATCGTCTTCTTCCCAGCAGCTGCTCTCAACAGCCCAGTAGGATGTGTTGAGTTTCTTGACATTGCTCTTGAGCATCAGCACCCTGTGCCTGAGGCAGTGCCAAGGACTGGGGAAGCATCCTGGGGGCACTGGGGTTCGGGTCTCTCTGTTCTGAGGGGCACAGAGAGACCAGGGCAGCTCCTCGGCACCTGCATCCTCCCTATTGACACCTTGGCAAGGTACCAGGAAGCTCCTGCAGGAGCACACCCAAGCCAAGGCACTGGAAGGGACTGGAGAAGCACTGTCAGGGTTTACAGTAAAAACAGATGCTAAACTTTGATTTTGGCAAAAGGAAGCAACTTCAGCATCTGCTTGAGGAGATGCCCAGGCTGGGGAATGTGGGAGCTCCCGGAGCCCAGCAGCTGCTTAATCAAGCTCATTTTTGTTGTTCATCCTTGTGCAGCTCAGAGACAGCAGGAAAAGCACCGACGAGTGCACCCACCGACTGCTTTAAGGCACTTCCACGTGCTGAACCGTTTGCCCACATTGTGGAACTTTGTTCCCTGTAATCCAACTTCCCAGTGGTGCTGCCACCCACTGTGCTCTGCACTGCAAACCTGCTCATCTCTCCAGAGCCAGCCTGGGAAAGGGATGCGAGTGGCGGCTGCTCTGCCACTGATGGGTACAACTGAGTATTCCTTAGAACGAGGGGGAGAGGAAAGGGTGCCCTGTGCAAATACCATCTGCATTCAGATTCAAATAAAATTATAGCAAATCTGCAGCACTGGAGATAAAAATGGTAATGAGTTTTAATAGTTCCCTTTGATTTCTGCTATTGAAATCGACTCCGGGAGGCTGATATTGTATTGGGAGATGTTAGATCCCTGGCCACACATCAGGCAGCTGTACAGCTTCCAGGAATGAGGGAGAGGGAATGCTGCTGTCACCACTCTGGAGCATCGTGGCCGTGGCAGGAGTGGAGACCTGCGAGAGGCAGCCATTGGAGCAGCTGTGCAATTAGTCCAGCTATCGATCGTTAATACACTTTTAATCAATAATCTGGGCAAAGCTGGGAGCCGGATTGATGTTGTAGGGGTGTGCAGTATCCATAAATTTGTCATCTGAGCACCCAGGGAGGTGAGTTGCTTCTCCACTGCTGATTATCTAGATGGGGCTGTAATCGGCCAGGGAAAGGTGGGAGGTGATGCCAGATTATTCATTCCCGAGTGCACATCCCTGCCTGACACACACACTCCCACCAGCACCAGCTCTGCACCCCTCCCCTCACTGTGGATCACCATTCCAGCTAATTGTGCGCGTTCATGTACACTCATCAACGTCGAAATCCAGGATTGGCACCTGTTCCCTGAGACTGAACTCATTACTGATGCTGCTGATCAATTAACAATCTCGCTGTCCCTCATGTGAGCAGCCACAAGCCCAGATGGAATGAGGGACAAGGGAAGGAAGTGCCTCTGCATCCCTGCTGGTGTGAAGGGCCTTAACCCAAATTTCACCAAAGGAGCTGTCACCTCACTCTGAAGTCAGATCACGTCACCACCACGAGCCGTGGCTGCGCCGCCAAACTTCACTTTTGCCAAATGGATTTCTCTCCTGCCGTGGGGCCGTGGCTGCCGGGAGCTCAAGACCGGCGCTCTGGGCTCCAGATGAGCCCCGTGTGCTTGCAAGGAGCCATCTGGGTCAAATAGCAGGAGGAAAGCTCAAAACCTCTTTTTTTTTCCCTCTCTGAGAGCTCAAGGGCAAAATTTGAACATCAGAGGCAGGGACAAGTCTTCCTGGGCTGATTTGTGAACATCTTGTTGAAACATCCAGGATCAGATCCGAGAATATTTTAGTGATACAGAGAGTGATTCAGAGTCATCCGGGTTATCCCCCCTCGCTGAGGATGCGATTGAAATATTTTGTGGCTGAGTACCACCCAGGAAGAGCCGAGCAGTCACACTGGCACACAGACTGTCATGTTTATATCCCAGGATCTCCTCAGCCTCCCAGCAAGGCTGAGAGGAACATCCATCACTTTCATACCCAGGCTCTGCTCTGCGGCAGGGCTCCCTCACTCAGTGCCACTCCCAGATCCGACCCAGCTGCTCTAGGAGGGTGGGCCACAGCCCTTTCCCTGGCTTCTCATTCAGCAGGTCCAGCCAGGACTGATGATATCCTCGTGGGAAAGGCCAGGGAGATGCTGTGGCTCAGGAAAAGCTGATACCTACGTTTTTTATACCAGAAGTTTTAAGTGCAGGAGGTTAACTTCTGGAGCCCGTGGATGCAGCTCAGCCCGGGGGCTGCGGCAGTGATCAGGGACCATGGGATGCTTATAGGATGGCCAGGTCCCTCCAGCTCCCACCCCGGCGTCCCTCTGCCATGGCAGCAGCCCTGCAGTGAGCAGCCGCAGGAGCGCTGGCTCCGAGCGGGAGCAGCCGTCCAAAGGAATCTCCAAGCACCTTTCCAGCGGGTGCCGTTTGCTTCCTGGCTGCCGGCGTGCACGGATGAAACATTGCCTTATTTCTTCCCTCGGCGCTAGCCAGCTGCCCAAAGACAAACTGTCCTCCCTTGGGGGGTACATTAGAAATGCTTAAGCAAATTAGCCATAAATAGAAAATGTAACATATGGGGCTGTAGATAATGTTTCATTATAAATTATCATATTCTCCAGGGAGATACGCCTCTTCCCTTCACACCAAAGACTCTAGGTTTCTTCTTCTGTGCAGATTTTGAGTTTCTTCTTCTTCTTCTTTCTTTCTTTTTTTTTTTTTTTGGTAACTGTTTCTGACAACGATTGGACTCAGTAGTTGATTTCCTGGGTGCGGAAATTGGGATATGTAAGCTCACTTCTGCTGCAAATCCTCTCGGATTTAAAATTCCCTCATTAAAAAAAAGGAAAGAAGTGAATACAGTCCTGATGAAAGGTGCCTGAGTGAAGGCCCTGAAAATTAAATGGGGCTGTTTATCCACCACAGAGTTGCACCAAGGACAACAAGGCTGCTTCCCTGGCTCTGTCCCAGCACTGTCAGACCACAGTCCCAGTTCTCAGCCACGTGGAAATCAGGCACTTTCCAAAACAAGAACTCCCACGAATTATTCCCTTCTCCTGCTTGGGCTGAACAGCTCAAGAGGAATCAGCCCAGTGCAGAGGCATCTCCCTGGGAGATCCATCATCCCAATACCATTCAGCTGTTGGGGATCCTGGTGGGCAGCACCAAGCTCCTCCCTCCTTGAGTAAATGTGAGAAAACTGGTACTATTCATCCAGCTACAGAGTCCTTGAGGGAACAGATTCCCCAGACAGCCCAAAATTCATCTTTCACATCTTGAAAATTGACTGGTTTGGTGTTTTTTTTCTGTTTTACTTATAATCCTGCGGGTTTTTCCCCACAGTGATCCAGAAACAAGTTCCCAGAAAGTCCCAGAAAGACACAGAAAGTCCCATCTTGCTCTGTCTGGGTAGGCATTTTTCTTCTTGCCGAAACCTCCCTGAACTGACCTCCACTGGAGTCTCAATCCTCATACAGATGGCAGCGGAAAAGAGATTTTTTTTCCCCGAAATATTATTGCGTATGCAAACACAGACCTGTGCACGTAGGAGGCACAGCACAGGAAGCAGTTTTCTGCTCCGCAGCTATAGGTGCATATGGATGTTGGTCTCCAAAACCCAGAAACTGAACCCATTAGAACCACTTCAAGTGAGATTATTGCAGACGCAGAGATTTACCTGCTGTAATTGCAGAAATCTTGGCGCTTGCATCCTGGAGCTAATTGATGTCATCAAAGCACTGAATGAGTCCTGATTTTGGTAGTTACAGTCCCACCTGGCACCTCCGCCTCTCCGTAATAACCACAAGCTTAAGGGAAAGGAAATGCAGAAAGGAACATCTGTTGCAATGCAAATATTTGGGAGGATGGTGGCAGCTCCTGGCAGAGATGTTTCCCTGCCTGGTTACACGTGCAGTGTGTCCACTCTGGTTTCTCAGCATGCTCCTTGCCTGCTGGTGGGATACAGAGCACTGGAGCTCATTGACCAGTAGGATGCAGGGAGAGGAGCGGGTGTGTTGGTGGGATGTGGAGCTCTGAAGCATTGGTGCTGGTGGGATCCTGTCCTTCCCAGGACCAAACTGAGCCTGGCAGGGTGGGATGTGGCTGTGCAAACAGCCGGTGGGATGCTTTCCCTGTTGTCCCATCCCCGGTATGCAGCCGCACGTTGTCAGAGAGGATTTGCAGTGGTTCCCAGTGGCACTGAGGGGTTTAGCAGACATCCAGTTATGCTGGGGACAGGTGACTTAACTGGGTCAGCAGGCTTTGCTCTGCAAAGGCTTAAACCTCTCCATTAGCCGCCGCTGCGAGTCTCCTGCAAACTTCAAACCAGAAGGAAAAATGCCTTCAAATTTATGTGGAATTTCATTCTTGATGGAACCCGGTGGAGATGCATCCCTGTCTTGCCAAAAGGAAATGGGTGCTGAGGGGGGGTCCTGCATTGCTCCCCACAGGATGCCTGTGTGGCACGAGGGCTGGAGGGGACCCAGCAGTTCCCACCTCATCCCTCTGCCTCACCGTCATTGCTCCCAGAGGAAGATGGAGGTGCCATCAGGAGACACAAACACTGAATATTCTGTCTCCCTTGAGGTTTTCATGCTGTACGGACCCTCACAAGGACCTCGGAGTGCGGTGACAGTGGTGGGACCAGAGTCCTTGCTAAATTTCCTTTGAACATTTGAGCTGGGAGCAGTGGCTGTCATGGCTCACGAGGCTCGGAGAAACTTTCTGCCCAAGGAAATATTGACCTTTCCTGCAGAGCAGCAGAGCGCAAGGATGAGCAGAGCTGTGCCTTCAGCACCCGGCTGAGAGCCGAGCATCCCGCAGATCAGCCCCGTCAGTTAAAATAAACAACAACCCCAGTGCATCCCTGCCAGGGCAGAGTTTCGGCTTATTGTTCCAGTCAAAATAGAATTATCGCCCTGAGGCCTTGGAGATCAAAAAACGGGAAAAAGAATAGCGAAGGCAGTGAGGGAATTGCTGTAGCAGTGATTCTCTCGCCAGTGTTGGGAGCTGACGCTGGATTCCTGTAGACACAGGGAACAACGCAGTGCTGAGGGCGGGAGTCGCAGCCTGCTCGGGTGCTCGATCCCCTCTCTTGCTCCTTGCCAACCGCTGGCTTTTATAGCCTTCGAATTGGACTTTTTTTTTTTAAACCACAAATCCATTGCTCACTTCCTTGCTGAGGCATGACGCACTCCATGCAACAAGATGGACAAAGGCAAGGGGGATCTTGAGTGTGGCGCAGCACAAGCCCTTGCAGCGAAGTCTCCACAGCCCAAAATGTTGGAGTCCTAATCCTAGTTGGAACAGGAGAGGGAGGCAATGCTCTCTGGGCATCTCGGTCTCCTCTGGAGGCTGTGACAGGCTCTGGGGCAGGCAGTGATGCCCTGGGCACACATAATTCCAACCAGGCTAGAAATTGAGGCAAAATCTGTCTCCGTGTGCTCCGTATGCTGGTGATGAATTATTCATCCCCTCCCAGCCAGCATTTCCATGAAAAAGGGCCACCTTAATAGTGAGGACACAGGAGGAAGGTGGCAGGCCCGTGGGTCCTGCAGGAACACAGCATGCTTCCAGGAGCGGAGCGGGCGCGTCTCCCGCACGTCTGCGCAAAGCAAACACAGATTATGCCGTTTCTTCAGGCCTTTCATTTCACACGTCATTTTTTCTATCTAAGTATAGGTTTACACGAGAGGTAATTACCATCCTTTCACAGCTCCTAGTGCAGAGCAAAATGAGACGGAGTATTACATTCGTAATCTAATCGTAAATAAAAAGGGCCGTAATAACCCCCAATTAGCACATTAAAGTGTGTCGAGGACTTGTTTTACCACTCCGGTGTAAACAAGACCCCTGGGAACACCTCACATTGCTGAGGCAGAACTAGTGGGTCCCTCTTCTCCCTCACGGAGCCAAGTTATGCAACACCCTGAGCACCAGCTCTTAGTTGGAGTCAGACATGGATTTTTCATGAGGATAAATTAATTATGGGCAATTCTGTTCCCTCTGCTGACACATCTGGTGCCAGGCAGGGAGGAGAGGGCTGGAGTCTCCTCTTCCATCTGCTGGGACGGCATCGCTGGCTCCCGTTGGCAGGTTTTGGGGAAGGAAATGGAGATAAAACAAAGGGGTGGTGTGAAGACGGAGGTCAAAAATGACCAGGAGCCCATTGCTGCTCTCAGAGTTAGGCACTGAACACAGCATTGGATTAAAAACATGTTCTCCTGACACTCCAGGGTGGGGAACAGCCGAAGTGGGGGCTGGTGGGGTCACCCCCACACCTGGGTCGAACCTGGTGGATGTGCATCAGCCATCCAACAGGAGATAGTATTTTTTTGTCTCCTTCTGTAAATACATGGAAGGCAAACGGGCTCAGGCCTTTCCCAAAGCCGTGATTGCAATCCCCCGGGGAGACTCATTTTCAAATGATCTTGTTAGACATTGTTAGGAATTGATATATTTGCATAGCATGAATGTTAAAACTCAGAAAGAACTCAAATGCCAATTAGAACCACGGCGTTTTTTTTCCCCCCTCATTAATCAGTCATAAAAGAGCAGCTCCAGGTGTTTTTCCCTGACTAAATGCCGGCAGAACTCTAACATTATTAATCTTGATGACCCAAGTGCCATCACCGTACGTAGATTTCAGCAAAGTGATGGAAGACTGGAAACGACGCAAGACGCGAGGCGTAAGCGCAGCCACGGATCACTCCCAGGGCCTGGGGACCACTGCTGGGATAACAGTGCTGGGATAACCCCGCTGGGATAACACAGGCTTGGAATGCAGCAGTCAGGGATGCTGCTGGGATAGCGGTGCTGGGATAACCTTATGCTCTGCATAAAATCAGCAAAAAAACCTGGAATTTTGTTTCAGAAAACAGCGAGGAAGTGATAAGTCAAGCAAGACTGGGCTGAGAAATGCTTGTGCAGATGTTCCAAGGCAAGGAATGCTGCACTCAGGTGAGAGAAATGCCATCGGGAAAGTAAAAGGCATCACAAATCAAAGAAACACGCAGATGGGTTGGGTTTTGGCACCTGGCAGAGTGGGAAGGATCTGTGCTGAGTCACTCACTTGGCATCTGGGCACCCAGAGTTTGCTTGCTGGGGCCGAGTTCCCGGGTTTGACATCACTTGTTTTCCTTGCTGGGCTTCGAATGGCACAGCCCACATCGGAGCTGCTGGGTTTCCACGGTGGCTCAGCCTCGGGGGGCACTGCTTATGGAGAGAAGGACCTTGGAAATGAGTGGGACATGAGGGCAGCCCCTGTGCCAGCAGGGACCGAGGCACATCCCAGCCCACAGGCAGTCAGAAGGACATTGCCAGGCTGTTCCAAGCCCTCACAGGAGGAATTCAATCAGCTTCACAGTGATTAATTACCGAGCCATAGCCTCAGGTGCAGCACTCCCCTGGGACAGGACAGGGCAGAGGCGCAGCCGTCGCCTGGCCTCCCACCCGGGAATAAAACCTGCATGGGATCAGCTGTAATTAGCAGCACCCAATTATGTATCCCACTACAAATGATGATGAAAAAGCAAAAACCCCGAACTAAAAATATCTCCCCTGGGAGAAGTGTGGCCAGTGTTTAAGCTGATAAGACAGAGCGAGGAATAAGATGAAGCAGCAAACTGTCCTTCCACTTAAAAGGTAGGGCTTCAGATATGCAGATTTTCAATAAGCTTTTGAAATTCTCTAATAAAAATACTGTTAAATATTAATTATATTGCTATTTATAAATCTATACATAATTAATAGGAAAAATTAATGGAGCAAGGATCGGTTAAGAACTGTCTTCTAAATATTTGAATAGTGAAACATAATTATGTTTTGATGTGAAAATGTCAGGAATACACTGAAGTGTTTTTCTATTATTGAAATGAGCGAAACTTGCTGGGAACTGCAGCCCTGAGAAGCGGCTGTTTCACCTTGTTCCGCTTCACCCACAGAGTTTTTGTGCACTTTGCTGCCTCGGGACGGTGAACACCACTGAAAGTGAGAAGTGTTGACACAACAAATTGTGATTCTCCCTCTTTCAGGCTACAAACACCATCCCGACCCAGCTGGAGACGCCCTGGGTGCTGGTGGGGAGCAGCACCCTCCTGACAGAGCAGGGGGGACAAAGGCACAGCGGTGGCCAAGGACAGACCACACGCGTTGTGGGAACCTCGTGGAGATACCCAAAATACTTGGCTGCTTTGCCTCCTTTTGGGGAGATTTCATGGGAAAGAGATGTTTCCTCTGGAATTTGTGACCTCTGCTGCATTTGAAGAGAAAATGGGGTGGAACGACCAAGGAGGGGCAGGAGAGATGGAGGGAAGTGCTCAATGTGATCCCAGTCTTGGGCAGCTGCTGAGACTTGGAGCAGGGTTTCCAGGGCTCCCCAGAAGCATTTTTGGGACTTTTTGGACAGATGCTGCACTCACCACCCTGAGCCACAACCCTGGGCAAGATGTGGGTGCAGCTGCTCACAGCGTCTCCAGAGTCCACCCACAGTCCTGCTCCGTAGGTTTGGGAGGACTCTGCACTAAAAGCAATGCAAATCACACGTTTTTCTTTACAAGAGAACACAGTACAAGCTTTTGCACTTAGTCAAAAGGCTTTTTTACCTTAAAAGTGCGATTTGCTGCAAGGGAACAATGAATTCCAAATAAGTTTTATTTCCAAACAGTCTTATAGGCTGGCTTGCTTTGTCCTGAAAAACTCCTGCTTGGTTCTGTTCCCTGCTTTTGGGTTTGCTGATGAACAGGGTCATTGAGAGATGGCTGTGGTGGAGGGTGAGCCCTTAGCCAGGCTCTCTGGCCCGGCCCTGGCTTGCAACAGGGGAGCCCTGGCCAAGGAGATGGATGCTGGGGACCTCCTGCTAGGGAAATGGCATCCGCAAAAATCGGATCCAGCTGAAGTGTGCGCATTCAGAACAAGTAACGCTGCCTCCATCACGGCACTGGATCTGTCGTGGTGCTGGAATCTTCACCCTGTGCCTGCTCCCAGCCCCTGCCCCTCTGGCTGGTGATTTGGCTCCTTGGGGACTCCCACACCAGTGCAGCAGCTGGAGCCTCCCTTGCCACGGCATGAGGGCAGAGCCACTCCCGTGGCACCAGAAGCTCATCCATAAATGTTCCAGAGGTGTTACACAACCCGACAAACCCGGCGCTGTGAAGAACATGGCATAAAACACAAGGAATTTAGTAGAGCATGTGAAAGATGCTACAAACCCATAAATTTCCCCCTTATGCAATCCTTATGCAGATCTGGGCACAGGGCTGGGCCCTCTCTGCCATCACTCACCCTGACAAATGAAACTTCCCCAAACTTTTGCACATGAAGGAAAGGTTTGCAGTTTGGTTTCTCGGTTTGCTTGTTTTTAAATGCATAACATGAGCGATTATGTCTCAAACCAAATGCTTCAAAGGCCTTCTAACTTTCTGGAAGATTCATGGCATTGCTTCCCCATGTTTTTTGAAGAGGAAAATACATTTATTTATTGCACTTTAAGGGAGAGATAGTATCTCTCAGCCAATTCCCTAAAACAGCTCTGCTGTCCTAAGGCACTTACCGAGTATTGCTCTGCTCAGCTAATATATTACTATATAAAAAGGGAACAAATGACCTCAAAATTCGGACATCTGTCTCTGATGGGTTTCTCTGTGGTTCTCAGAAAGAAGTAACAGAGACAGGCCTCCCTCAGGCCTGTGCAGAAAGCAGGAGCTATTCTGGCTGTCCTGCTGCTCCTGCCAAAAATCTTTGGCTGGAGCAGTGCCTGAGCATCTCTGTGTCAGCACAGGGAGAGAAGTCCTCTGCAAGGACCTGGCCCAAAGGCAGGTTTTTCTTCATGACTTTGTGGACTGAGGACTTGCCCCGTCCCTGGGCTCTGCCCTACATGAGGCTTTGAGACACGGTCACAGCACCTGGTGGGAGGTGAGCAATGGCTCCCAGGTACCCCTGTGCTCACACCCTGCTCCCCTGGGTTTGAACACTGTGAGCATCCCCAGGTCCCTGCAGGCACTTCCCTTTTGGTGGGGGATGCTGAGCCTGAGAAATGCACCAAGTTCCTGGCCCTTGAAGGTAGAGGAGATGAACCCAAGGCAGGGCACGGGCTGTGGGGTGGCTGTGCCCGGCCACCACGCTGTGTCCCAGCTGGTCCCTCCAGTCACAGGCTGAGCATCTGCCCAGTGCCATCCCCGTGGCAGGGCCCCAGGTGAGTGGGCACACGCTGTGCCACAGCCTGCGGCCTGAGCTGCTGGAGGCACCAATAACCCCTCTGTCCTTCTGATCTCCCACCACTCTCCCTCCCAGTGTTGCAGGTGATCAAAAATGGGCAACAAATGAGGAGTCAGCATTTGTGCTCGAGATGTATTTAAAAAGGTTAAAGCAAAACAGATCAAAACATCCTTTATTCTACAGCCTTTTCCCCAAAGTAACACGTTAGCCCTAAGGTAAAAATCAATGTTCAAAGCCTGTACCAATTTTCAGAGAGACAAAGGCTGTGTTTAACACTTTGCGTCCTCGGTGTGCGTGAGGCAGTGCCAGTGGTTCCCAGTTAATGTCTCTGTACTGGTGAGGTGGTGCTGCAGACTGAGCAGAGAAAGAGCTAAACCAGGCACTTGTGAGAACTCCTTTCACAGCATTTCACACTGATGGCTTTAGAGGTTGCCGACACTCTGGGTTTGTCAGCCACATCTCCCCAGGACAAATGCAGGAATTGGCCTTCCATGCCAAATCAAGACAGCACATCCCCGAGGCTGTGCCAAGCACGCACTGCCCAGCCCCCACGTCCCACTGCAGGAGCCACACTGGGACCAGCACTGTGCTGGGGCATCGCTGAAACCGAGCACGTACCAGTTTTGATGACCTTCTCAAGTCTTTAAACTCAGCAAAACAGGCAGCACCTCGCTCAGACTTGTAAGGAAAAGATTGGGTTTGTCCACAGGAGCCTTTCCATGTTTGTGAAAGGTCAGTGGGGGATGTGAAACTCACCATGGAACCACATTGGTTTGTTCAATTTACAAGCATCATTCGTTTCAGTGCAAACAGAAACTTACTCAGGTCCCTGCCTGCAGCCCTGCCCGCTCTCACCAGAGGCTGGGGCTGGATCAGAGCATCAATGTCAGCCCTGAGCTGCTGGGTTGTGATGCCCCAGCAGAAGATGAGAGATGCCAACAAGGCTTCTCATTAGCCCACAGCAGTTAAATTACTCGTTGCATGGATGTCTCCTCAGAGAGAGGACAAGGGGCATGGATTCTTGCTGCTTCTTTCTAAGCAAATGCCAGGGGTCTAATTCCTAAGTTTTCAGACATTTTCCTGATTAGAGGCTGCCTCAAGTGCCGGGGAAAAGTCAGCAATGGAGCAGAGGTTCAGGTGCCTTGTTGACCCTCACTCTCCACAGGGCTCCTGGCAGTGATCCCTGCTTCCAATCCCTGCAAAGCTGCTGCTGCTCCTGCAGGCACCCGCTCCTTCCACACAGAAATGTGTGGCCGATCAAACATGAAGCAATAAAGAATTCCCTCAGCCCACAAACACCTTCCCCAGTCAGCTGGGCATTTTCTGAGCTAAAAGGGCTTTTTTCTCCCTTGATGGATCCCTAGAACGATAATTGAACGATTTGCTGTAATAAAAAGTTAAATTGCATAAAATTAATATTGATCCAAATTAAACCATTTGTCTCCCTTCCCTTTTCAGCTCCACAAACACGATTATTGCTTTGGCTGTTACAAACCAAATACAATCACAAGTTGCAATCACAGCTTGTTTTCTGCCCTTTGCTCTCCCTCCCCAGCTCCCTTCTCTAGTAGAGGAGAAGGCAGCACCCGGGCCAGCACCTTTTGGATCTTCCCAAGCACTAGCATGTCGCTCTGGCCCTGGTCAGGCTGTGGCACATGCTCCAGCCTAGAATGTTTGCAGGAGGGACTGCAGCGGACAAGGAAGGGAGGAAATATCCCAATGACAGAGTTCAGAGCCAGCTCCCTCCTGCTTTCTCTTCCCCTCCACCATTTTCTCATGGCGATAATTGGAAAAGAAGGAAGGAGCTATAAATACCTCTGGAAATTAAAAGGAGCATGTATAGTCTTGGCAGAGAGGGAGAATATCTGGAGGGTCTCGGCTCCTCTCCCCTACACCTACTGGCAAGTGTTTACTTTGAAATTTTTCATTTGTCTCCTTTGGGAGTACAGGCAAAACAATATTTGACAGCCCAGGAAAACTGTGGTTTCTATGGAGCCAGGGATGAAAGTCTGGCTCAGAGGAAAGCAGGGTCTTAAACATGAGTGAGCCTCTGCAGTGGGAGGTGGGAGAAGATGCCCCCACTGCCTGCAGTGAGCCTCAGAGCAGGGATGTGTTCCTGGAGCTGGTGAATGGAGCCAGATTCCCAATGTCCACCTGCAGGTGGACACAGCACCGGAACTCCCAGCATGGCAGTGCCACACAGAATCCCCATGGCATTGCCCAGACAAACCCTGGGTTCCCAGGAACGCCCCTGGCTGCCATCCCCATCCCCAGGACCAGCTCAAGGCAGCAGCCTCCCCACCAAAACCTGCTCTCCACAGGCCAAGGAGCTGCTACTCGGTGGCTCTGGGACACCACTGCTGGAAGCAGAACTTGCTGGGGCAGAGTAAAGCAGAAGGAAATCCAGGCTTGCCTGTGTAAAACACATTTTCCCTGCATATGGACGTGTTCCAGAGCAAGTCCTTGAGTGCAGGGCTGCTTGCCAGGCTCAGACCCCAGCCTGGGAGGCAGAGAAAGTTCATGGGACTAGAGAGGTTTCAAACCAAACATTCCTGGCTCAGGGAAGCAGGGCTGTTCCCACAGGGCCATTCCAAACCAGCTCCAGAGCCAAACAGGTTTATTCTGTAAACTTTGCAGATGCGGAGGCAGGGCATAGTTACTGAAATAGCTCTCACTGGGCAGGTTTGGGGCTAAGCTGCCATGTAAAACTCCAAGGAAATATTCGAGGTGAGCAGCTGGGGCCAGATTCTGCCAGAATGCAGCCCAGAGCACCGCACAGGACCAGGGATAGCTCCCAACTGTGGTTCCTGGTGTGCTGGATTTCCCAGGACCAGGGGAGGGAGAAAAGGAAAGGGAAAGGCAATTGTACATTCAGCTCAGCCCTGGACTGTTCTATCACTACATTCAGCTGAGCTTTACGGTGCTTAATTTAAAGTGCTGTTCCGTGTGGGAAACTCGTAAAACAACACGATCCATATTTATTATCTCTTGATGATTCCGACTGAAATCTTCTCATTTTCCGAGATCAAAGGGAGGGAGAAAAGGCTTGTGCTGATGTCCCAGCTCTGCCAGAGGGTCGCACACGGGTCTGCAGACAGCCCATGCTCACTGCTCTGCTCAGCCACCTGCACAAGGAAGAGGCTGCAGAAGACACTGCCCTTGCCAACATCTGCCCCTTATCTCCAACTCCTTCCCCTCCAGGAAAACATAAACCAGCACCTCACAAAGCCTTGGAGAAAGGCTTTTGAGCTGCTAGGTAGAGCCCAGCAGCTAATCCGTCCTTTTCCCTAGGAATGCACTGTGATTCCCTGGGAATCTCACACTGTGAGAGTGCCTCGCAGCCACTCTCCAGCCATGCTCTGCTCCTGCCTATTCTCCAATGCCTTGTTGTCCTCCAAAGTGAACATGAGTTGCTGCCAGCTCAAATTAGTGTCTTCTCACACTCGGCCAACTGAGCTGCTGAAGGAGGAGAGGGAGTCGGGATCTTCCAGCCTTTAGAGTCTGTTCAGCTTCTGTTACACACTGCCCGATTGCCGAACGGGTGAGAGAGCCTTTGGAACTGGGGTCTCGCCATCTCTTCTCAGATGGGAACCCGGCTCTTCCCAGAGAAGCCATGGAGCAAACGTCTTGCATGGGAACCTCAGGCAAGGCACTGGGGAGATTAAACTTCGCACACAAGACAGAGAAGCAGCAGCAGTTGAGCCAAAGGTGCCAAGGGCAGGGTTTCAGCAGGAGATGCCAAGGATGGTTACAAAACTTCAAACCAACCTACAACAGCAAACTGGCCCCAGAAACAGCTCAGTGATCAGTAACTGGCCACAGCAGCAGTTCCTGTAGAGCATCCTGGAAATGTCGAAGTTGGGGAAGAGGGGAATCCCTATTGCACTTCTGCGGAAACACAAATAACTCCAGTGACTGAGCTGGATGGGGAAAACCTTTCACAGGGGTCATTGGTTATTTGATTGGGGGTGGTTGATTGCACAGCTTTGGTGTCTAACTGCCACACATGACATCCCTCTGAAATGGCACCCAGCTGCCAAAAAAATTAACAGGAGCCAGAAAAAAATCCCAGCTCAATCCAGATACTTTTGCCTGGTTATTTTTGATTGTCCTCCCAGTCGGCTTGCAGACCCTGTGGAGGAGGATAGGCTTTTTATTGACCAGATAGCTGTGGCTGTAATCTCTCTGAAAATGCACATTAAAGGAATTTTAAAATCGAGATTATCTCCGTGAGTAGTCCTTAATGACTCCTCTGCAGCTGTTACAATGCTTATGTAAATATTGCCAGTGAATATTTAAGGCTCTATTAAAGAGAAATTTACTGTGCTGTCCATAATTGAATCTCTCCATAAATCCCACTGCACAGGTTGGCTCTCTGGAACACAATCACTGCCTCCCTGTTCAGCTCAGCATTGGGATCCTCCTCTCCACAATCCTTATGAGGTTGTGGATATGATGCTGGCAGTATCCTCAGAGAGACACAAGCCTCTGGAGGGGACCTACACCCCAACTCCAGCGAATTTAAAATCAAAATACAGGAATAATGTTCAAGTAGGGGGGGAAAAATTAAAGTAGGAAGATGTAGCAAAATGTGATTGAATTCAGTATAAATTAATATTCCAGGTGGGAGCAGTACACGTGTACGTATGCACAACTGCCATCAGCTCTTTTGTTCTGAAGCTGGAGGAGCATGAAAACAGAAACCTGTCTCCTATCTGAGCTCAAACCTGCCAGAAGTAGCTGAGACATGAGAAGAGGCTTTGGCATTTCTCTGGGCTCATGAAGAGAAAGCCAAATGAATTCAGATTCATCTGCACCTGAAAAGCCACTTCTCTGCAGGATTGGAGCAGCAGATGGATGGAGAACAGGAGCACCGCAATCTTCCAGAGCATCTCCCACCACCCAGCATCGCGGTGCCTGGGACATGAGCTGAACCAAGAGCCGAGCCATGGAAATTCCAGCATTTCCCAGAATGCTCTGAAAGAGCATTACAATAAACTGAACAGGAAGCAGCACCAGATGAAGTTTTCTGAACCAGACAGGCCTTTTCTTCCCCCTCTCCGTTACCAGGCCTCAGTCTGCCCACACAAACCTACCTCACTGGCAGTGGCATCCCCTGGTCTCAACCCACAGCCACACACCCCCAGGAGCTTAAAGAGAGGAGGAAACCAAAGATCACAACTAGCTGAACCTTGGTTTTTAAATAATTATTGTTATTGAACATTTACAAGCAAATATAGCATCAGGATCTTAGGAAGATTTAATGGGAAAAATTAATTTCCTAATTCATTTTCCTAATGAAGTACTTGAGCTCCAGGGCAACAACTGCTAATGGTGCTTCTATCTCAGCTGAAGAGGCAAAAAAATTGTGTTTAATAGTAATTTTAAATATAGATTTGAGGTTCTTTCCCATAAATCATGAAGTCAGATAAGGACTGCACATAATAACTTGTCAGATTACATAAACAAAACTGATTTAAAATACTTTAAAAAACACTTCTATTCCATTTGCAAGGCTGCACGCTTGCGAGGAGACTTCACATCTGCGTGAGCCACCACGCACTTAACCCTTCACCTGTGGTAACTCTTCCTATTGAACAGCACCAAACCTGCTCCTCACACAGGCTTCAAAGAAGAATTTAAATTGTATGGACATGAATTTGTCCAGGGAAGGATCCTGGCAGGTTTGCTCAAAGAGAAGAGCTGCTTCCCATGCAGGGGTGATGGGCACCTGCGAGGAGCCAGAGGGGACCCGCAGCGACAGCAGCCCAGCCAGGCACCAGGAGATGCCCCAGGAGATCCTGGGGTTAAAAGCAGCCAAAACCTCTGCTGGCAGCTCAGGGCTGCTTCCCCCCAGGTTTCCAGCCCCAGCAGCCTCCCAGTGCCTGCTCACAGGAGCACTGTCCCTCCACCACGAGCCCTGTGAATGCAGGGAAATGCAGCATCCATCAGTTTTATTCCCCGCATGCCGCCCTGAGACACCTCTCAGCTGCTGCCGTGCTGAGCTATAACTCGGAATGTAAATAATGGCCCATGCTGTTCCACTCCTTTACAACAGGTACTTTTTTAATGCTTCCCGCCTTGAATCCCTCTTCCCCCGAGGACCAGAATGCTGCAGGCTGCTGCGTTACTGCAGCGGAACCCCGTCAGCAGAGCAACACCCGCCGGCTCAGCATCTCCAGGGCTTTCACTGGGAGAGCAAACACCCCTCTCTGATACACTGAAAACATCAAGATGATCATTAACATCCTCCCTGAACCTCTGCTCCCTTCAGGAAAGGGATGCCAGGGGGAAAAAACCTCACTGACAAAACCTGAACTAGCACTTCAGGGTGTGTTGACAGGCAGAGGGGGATTTGTACCATGAACCCTCCAAACTGACCATGTTCTGGCCTTGGACCATCCCTAAATCCCCGCTGCCAGGACAGCCACCCATGCCCAGCTTGAGGGCCTACTGATTACCATGAATTACCACCAGTTTGTGTTGAACTGAACATTGCTATGAGGGACTGCCTGGGCTGAACCAGTGGCTCACAATAAACCCTCTGTCCCTGTGCATGGAGAGAGCGGGGCCATAGCTGTCGGTAGAACCATCTTCAGGGGCCAGTGGGAGCTGGGACTCCTTGGAAAGCCCAAAACTCTTCCCCTCTCCAGAACAAGCAGAGGGACCAAATATCTCCATCCCCAATGCCCTATCCTTTTCAGTGCTTTATAAACTTTTTATCCAGCTGTAAAATTTCTAATTATCTGAGGTAACTAACCAACGTTGCATGAACTCAAACCGAGACTATTCCAGTCAAATACATAATTAAAAATTTCTGCTGTGCTGGTTCCTTCCCCCAGTTACATAAATTACTGTACAGGGGGCAGCACCGTGGCTGGGACCCCAGCTTGGTGATCCTGATTGTGGTAAATGCCAGGACCAGGAGGAATGAGCTGCACCCTGCCCTTGTCCCCACTGCAGCAGCACTGGCCCTCCTGGCCAGCATTTCCAACTCTCCCAGCCATCATTCCCTGCTCTCTCCATCTGCACTTGCTTTGGAGAGCCCCAGGCTGCACCCAAGAGCAGGCTCAGCTGGCAGAGATGGTGCCGGAATTAGAGCAAAGCACATCCTCAGCTCGCCCCTCCTCAGAATCCACTCTGGGAAACATTTCTTCCGCAAGGAGCCAGCAGCAGCTGGAGACTGACAGTTTGGAAAGCCACAAAGAAGAGAAACCGTGGCAGGGAGAAGCCGATGCTCCCAGCTTCTCCAGGGTATGCATGTCCCAGCTGCTGGGACCTCAGTGTTTGCATCTTACCGACCATGGGGAAACTTCAGCGTCTCCTCAAGCTGTGCCAGAAAACCTGATATTCCTCCTAATGATTCACCTGCCTCCACACTGCATCAAAGGCATCAAGTGGGTCTCATAGCAACAGCCAGATTAGCACATCTCCCTAAGCCAGGCTTATCGCTGAGAGCGGGAGGGCTGGAAGGGAATGTGTGTGATGCCAGCTGGGAAACAGGAGCAATTCCCCCCAGCTGCCACATACCTGCCAGGGATGAGAGCTGCCACTGGGCCCCTAGAAGGGACAAGCACGGGCTGAGCCCCAGGCAGCACTGGCTCCTTGCCTGGCTCTTAAATAACATCTCCCCCAGCCCAATCAAGCCTGGGAGGCTCCTACCCCATGGGCAGTTGCTTTCCTGCACACCTGCCTGTGAGAGGAGCTGACTTCCAGAGCTTTGCTTTGGCTCAGCTGCATCCAGCTGTAGCCTCTGGCACATCCATGTGTGCCATGTTCACAATTCCCTCAGCTTCCCACAGTCCATGTGAGCAGGGAGAGGGTCTGCAGCAGCTTGCTGCACTTGTTCCCATGTTCCATATGCACTTGTGTTTGATATGGCAGTGCTGACAGCCGATGTCAGCACCTTTAAGCTGCAGGAGGGATTTAGAATCACAGAATCACGGACTGGTTTGGGTTGGGAGGGACCTTGAAGTTCATCTTGTTCCAACCCCCTGCCATGGGCAGGGACACCTTCCACAAACCCAGGTTGTTCCATGGCTCCTTTTACTCCGAGGGTCCTACTGGAACCACCCCAGCCTGTAGGAAAGCCTGGCTGGAAGCGCTGGTGGGAGAGGGAGGCCAGCCACGCTAAATGCTGCTGGCAGCGAACACGCGGGTGGACAAGCGCATCCAACTCCACTCCAAATCCGTTTAAGATCAAAGGCATTTGACTCTGCCTAATTCCAAAGAATCCTCCTGCCTTCCCAGTCCAACTGTAAGACCTCCCAAGCACAGCCCTAGTTCTGCTGCTGCCCCAGCACTGAGTGTGGGGCCGGCCTGTGGGTGTCACGAGTCCCATCTCCTTGGCAGTACTGTGGCAAGAGGGGACAAGTCCAGAGCAGTCCAGACAGTTTCTGTGGCTTTTTTGGAAAGGGCTGTGGAAACCCTGTCCTTTGGGTCTCACTACTGCTGCTTTGCCCAAGCATTCCCAGACTCTCCTTTATCTCTGGATTTACCCTGCTATCCATAGCGCTGACCAGCGACGCCAGGGAGTGTGGCAGGACCTTGTGACCCCATGCCTGTCGTGCCACTGCTCTGAGGATTTTGCTTGCCAGGGAAGCTGGATACAGAGACATCTCCAATGGGAGTGTTTAACATCTCCTCACAACAGATTATTGGAGGGTGCTTTAAACCCCAGGGCCGTTATCTGAGCCTGATTTTCCGTTCCAGCCCCTAACATTTCAATTTCCCCCTTCACTGATCTCTGGCTTTAATGGCTCTCCCAAACTTTCCTCAAGTTGAGAAGTGCCCATTTGGCGTTCCTGCTGCATCCTACTGATGCCTCATCTCCCTTCTTTCTCCTACCCCTTTCCCTTTTCTCATCCTTTTCACCTTGAAAACACAGCCTCAATGTCCTCACTTCCCTGGGAACTGCGTCACTGGCCCTGCCCCTGGCAGGGATGCTGCATTTCCCCTTTGGCTCCCTCACATGGGGCTGCAGCTGGACCCTGGGAAGGAATTTCATGGAGCTTGGGAACCTTCACTTCCCCTTTTCTTTCCTCTCTTTACAAGCCAGGCTGGAGCTGACACTCCGAGTCGCTCTGGCGGGACTGAGGGTGGTGCTTGGCTGCCAAACCACTCCAAATCCTTTCAGTGGGGACCAGCAACACTTGGTGGTCTCCAGTGGCTCTGGGAGCTCTCGTCCCCTTGCTTTGTCTGCTCACTCCTTGTGCCCAGTGCTTTTGGCTGGCTGCCACCGGCGAGGCTGCACTGTCCGGTCTCTTCCCAGCCCCCTGGGGATAGGATGCAGCCGGGCTTTGGCAGCTGCTGCTCGGTGCCACTCGGCTGTCACTGCCTTTGTCCCTGCCAGCAGGCTGCCTCCCCAGAGAGGGGCTTGCTCACCCACTCCCAGTCTCCCTGGCACCAAGCGGTGCTGTGGGCTCAGGAGAGGGTTTTGTTGGGCTCTTGGCTGCTTCTTCTCCCATCCTGCAGAGTCGTTCCTCAGGCAGAGCCGGCTCTGGGATGCGTGCACAGCCCAGCACTGCTCTGCCTTCCCCTCTGCCCAAGAAGAGGTGACTTCAGTGCCCTTGGGAGTCAATTATTTGAAGCCAGACAGCTCTAAAACCTGCCAACATTCAGGGAAAAGGTTTCAGTGGCATTTAAACTATTAGTCCTGGCACCTGGTGTTCAGCCACGCTCTCTGCTGGACTTGGAAAAATGCTGGTGGGACAAGGGACACTGAGCCAGGTTCTTCCCAAGCCATTTGGGACACACAGCCACAGCAAAGCTCCAGCACGCCAGTGTCTGCCCAGGTTTTGAGGGTTCCTGTCTCCTAAGCCCCTGGGAGAATTCCAGGGCAAATATACCAGCCTGAGCATTAACACCATCCATGGATCCAGAATGGTTTCAGCCAAGAGGCTCTTGGGGCTGATTGAAAGCAAATTGGTGAATGTGGGGCTTTTTCTCTCCCAGGGCTGAGCACGGCTAACTGCTCCGATGGACAGCTTTATGAACTGTTACATGGATATGGCTCTTCCCATGGCTTCACAGACCCATTTCACAAATGGTGCTGGCTGCAAGCCACTGCTCTGTGCCGAGCTGCTGGTTGGGACATCGTCGCGGAGGCTGCAGTGATGAGAAAGAAAACACGGATGAGAAATAGACAGGGAAAAACAAATGTCAAGCTGTGCTTTTTATAGTGCGAGGGCAGAGTACTGGCTGGGCTTTTAAGTAGAGAAGGATGTGCTGGTAATTGGAAAGGTGCTGGGGGAGGGTGGCAGCCTGGCTCCTGTACCTGCAAGCGCTCAGGACCCTTGGCCAGCCAGCCCTGGGCTAGGATGTTGCACTCTGACTGCTCACATTGAGCCTGGCTGAGACCAAAGGCACCGTGTCCCTCACAGTGCAGCCCAGGCACAGGCCAGTCCCTATGACCCCCGTTACAGAGCCTGCAAGGTTGGAGAGAGGACACTCAGAGGAAGGGACTGAGCTGGATCCCAGCTTTCAGGCAGGGTTGGCCCCATGTCACCACAAGCAGAGCTGTCCTCTGGGTTAGTGGAGAGCTTGGAAACACTCACTAGCAGCCAGAGGCTGAATTAGTGTTGCTTAACTGTGGCTTTTTCTGGGAAAATAAAGCTTCAAGGCCACATGTGGCCATACCTGTTCATGCTGTCCATCGGACACATCAGGCGATGTGCTCCCACCAGTGAATCCTGTGATCTATTCCTAAACACCGCATTATCGGAGGCCAGAGCAAGTATCAGGCAGAGAAATCAACTGTTCCCTGATCTAAGCCGACTGGAATCAATTGCTGCAGGGGGAAAGTGCGGTCAGCCACCCCGGAGCCCTCTGACAGGTCAATAAATACACCTGAGAGGACACGCTCGCCTGCGGAGGTGGACGTGTTTCCCCTGGCATCGCTGCTTGAGCGATGCCCTGCTGTGCTCCGGTGCTGCTGACCTGGGTGTCACATGGGCTTCACACAGGGCTTTACACTGGGATGTCACCTTGCCCCCTGGTGCCACCAGGGCTTTTGCTCCTGCCCCTCCTGCACTGGTCCTGCTGCGGCAGAGGCGAGGAGCTGGCTCCCAGGAAACCCACCACCAGCTCCCGCCTCCGTCCTCTGCGCCAGTCACAGCACTTATTCACGCTTGAAAATTTGCAAGGGAAAGATAATAAACCCCCAAAGAAAGTCTGTCCCTGTTTTGGCCTGACAAGGAACTAAGATAAATGTCAGTTTTCAGTTAATATCATGCTCGGAAGATGAGCAGGAACAGTGGGGATTTCATTCTGGTACGTTTATTAAACACATAGACACATGTCACTGCCGGCAGAGCCAAGCAGGTCCCGCAGCCCTGGGGCTCAGTCCCTACCAGCATCAAAAATATCCGTGATTAGATCCAATACAAGCCTGGCATTTGAAACCTGGGAACTGCATCCACATGTGCTTCCTGAGTCCTCAGGAGAAGTCCCACTGGAAAGCCAGTCCACAGAACAAGCCATGGGCAGCCGCCTCACTGCCCATCCCAGGTGGGCAGGTAGAGATGGTGGGCTGAGCCTACTGTGGACTGAGCCCACCATGGACAAGCCCCACCACAGACTGAGCCCACCACAGGCTGTGCTGACATGTGCCACGCAGGTCTCCTCCACTGTGGCATCCTCAGGGCTCTTCCTCTCCAAGCCCTCCTGCCATAACTCATCTCTGCTGAGAGGCGTCGCTGCCTCGAACTGCTTATTAGCACAAATTGCCTGGCAGTAACAAACGGCTCTCTCAGTGCTCGTCACTCACCGGGTGCGCGCGGCCGCGGCCAAGCGCGGCGATGGAGCCGGGCACGTCGGCAGCTCGCTCTGCTGCAGGGCACCACGGGGCTCGGCACGACCCACGGGCTGCCTCAGCAATGACAGCAGTGATAAACCGTCTGTTCTGCAACAGAACTTATTGATGGGCCAGTTAATTCCAATTTTAATAAAAGGTTTTGCTCAGACGTGCATGGGCCACGCCATCCGCCAGGAGCTGGACACATGCCGGGGGTTGGTACCTGTCTGGGGAGAGGGAAGCAGGGAGTAGGGATGAGCTGCTGGACAACCTTATCCATCAGTGTTCCCTCGGCTCTGCCGCAGAGCCACTCTGCCGGCCACCACAGGCACCTACATGTGGTCCCCCATTCCTGTCCCCCATCCCCATGGGTTCCTAAGGGCACTCAGAGGGTGGAGAGTGTGGAGATCTTGGAGACCCATCAGCTGGGATGATGTACTTACACTTATAATAAGAAATAGCACTTGATATAGAACAGTTCCAGCATTTATTGAACCGAAGTGCCTTCCGCTGCTTCGGTGCAGAGCCCTGAAGCCTGTCCTGGATGATTTAAGAATGATCCATCTGGAAAATGATGCAGACAATTTGTTACATCCAGCCAGAGAGCCATAGAAACCACCATAACAAGCTTAAATGATTTCAGCATCACTACATCATCCAGCCCCAGCCATTCTTCCTCAAAACCACTGCTGAGCTGGGGTTGCCCATCCTGCATGGCTCCTCTTCCTGAAGCTGATGCTGCTCCTGCAGCCCACCCCGCTGCTGGATCCAGTCTTCTAGTCAATCCTTTGTGGGACACAGGGGACCTCTTCCCACCTTCCCACTGCTTATCTCACCCCCCTGCTCTCCCAAACCCCTATTTTCAGACAAGCTCCGAACAGCTCACAAACCCTCCCAGTGGGCTCCTCTGGCTGCCGGCAGCATGGGGGCCTGTTGATGGTAACCACCTCGCCCTGGGTAAATCAGGGCTTCGGTTTTCAAAATAGCATGTTGATTGAAGCTTAAAATATCCCCAGCAATTACTTCGCCCCGGTATAATTATAATAATTAAACTTGGATAATGCTTAGTCCTACTTTCTATCAGCACTGTGTGCTGCGGCACCAGTGTGTGGTGTTTTGTTTCCAGCCTCATTTCCCAGCCTCGCCCTGCCGAGCAGAGCTGAAGGGACATGAGCTGGCAGCCTTCAGTGCTGACAAGGGGACGGTGAGCCTGTCGCGGCCCCTCCAGCCTGGGGGACCACTCGTGGCACCATTTAACCCAGGGCATGGTGCGTGGTGGCCGTGCCCTGGCCCTCTCTGCACGGTGGGACGAGCAGCAGGAGGGGATGCTCCCGGCTCCGTGCTGGGGTGATGGGTGCTGGAGGGAGTAGGGATGCTGGTTCTTCCCTTTGGCTGCTTGCCTCGTCCCACCCCAATCCCTCTCCCACGGCTCAGCACAATATTTCTCCTCCACGCTCCCAGCAGCGACACTTGGAACAGCTCAGGCTGGTGAGTATGTTTCCGGCTGTGATAAATAGCAGGGAAAGGAATGAGATCCTAACACTGTATTTCATGCCCTGAAATCCCACTTGCATCTGGAAATGAACAGAGTTCTCCAGCTGATATATGCAGCTCCGAGGCCATTCGCATCCTCTTCGCTTGTACACATTGTCTCGGTGATTTAAGCTGGCAATTTGGCCCTAAAACGAAGAGCAGCTCACTTTGTCCCTCCCCATTTTTCTATATATTTTCCTGCAGAACGGAGCTTTTGGAGATTTGGCTGGGCTGGGGCTGGGCATCATCTCTGGTCTTGGTTTTGTGCTGCCCTGGCAGAGAGAGTTGTGGAGGGTCCTGGCACTGTGGGAAGGCTGCTGCCACAGTCTGGGAGTGCGAGTGGCACGTGGCTGTGCTGATGTCTGTCTTCCCAGGCCATCCCTCTTCAAAGCTGACATGGACACCAGTAAAGGCTTTCCCCCCCTTCCAGGTCAGATGGCATTGTGAGGAATGACAGCCATGCTGTCCCACAGTGCCTTGGGGAAGGGGGATGCTGTGGGAGCACGGGGGGCTATGGGAGCAGTCCCTGCTGCCTGGCAAGAGCCCTCCTTGTGCTGCCCAGTCCCCACATCCGTCTGTCCATCTGTCCGTCCATCTGTCGAGCAGCGCAGCAGCAGGGCCGGCCTGAGTGTGAACCATTGTCACCTGCTCCACAACCAATGTGCAAACCAGAGCCATCACTTACCAGGGACCTGCTCATAGCCAGGACTCCTCCTTGGGTAAAAGATGTAGCTGGGTGAAGTGATTTCATAGCACAGCTGTTTAAGACATCATTAGTGATGTTTAATTAACTCCCCAACAGTCCTATTCAATGGCTTCCTTCTTCCAAGCAGCTGTCCCAAGACACACAGGGTCCCCTCAGAGACCTGGGGGACGTTGGGTGAGCCTGGGGACCTGGCACCCTCCTGCCTGTGCCACAGGGCGTGGAGGCAGTGCTGCCACGGTGGAGACTCCAAGGGGTTGCACAAGACCCTCTTCCCAAGACGAAGGCTGGGTTATTTCTCAGCTGCTCACCCAAGGTGTGCACAGCTGGGAACAGTGGGATTTCCCCAGGGAAGCCTCTGGACACCTTCTTGCTGAGACATTGATCCCCCTGGACACCAAACCAACCCCGTCCCTCCCCAGGCCGCGCACGGAGGAACCCAGTCACCACCGGCTGCGCGGTTCTCATATCAGTTTTAATAGCAACATCAGAGTACTAAATATACAGAGGGCAAGGGGACAGGGTGGCATTTACAGTGCTTCCAAATACACGGCTTCCACGGACAGAGACAAATTAAAAACCGTTCGGGAAGAAAAGGTCCTTTTGGCACCGCCCCAGCTCGCGCTGTGGGCGCGTGGGGCAGCCACAATGCCAAAAGGAGATGGTGCTTCCACCGGATGCCTCCCGGTGCAGGATTTTCCCAGGAAAAGAAAGAAGTACTCAGTGATGTAAAACCGGTTACAAAGTAAAACTGTCTCATGTTAGAAAACGGGTTTTGGCAAAATAAAAATAAAGTGTAAACTTCACTGTACATGTCCTATCAAACAAAAAAATAAACCCCTTGGAACCTAAAATAGAAGAATCTGGGTCAGAAATCTGTGCCCTTAGTGTACATTTTTGTGCAACATATACTTTTTTCAAAGTAAATATCTCCACTCGTGACACTATTAAAAATGTACCTACAAACGCTGAGAGTAATTCTTAAAAATGTGTGAGAAGCGTTAGATGAGCTCGGGAGACCAAACCCACAGACTCGGAAATGGCGAGGGGTTTCTTGCTGGTTTTGAAAAAATTGCGTACAGATTTAATATCTGGTTGAACGAAAATTCCAACCACATTCATCCTGAAATGGGTGGGCTGAGATAGGATAGATATATTTTTGTTCTATTTTATTTTTAAATTTTTTTTTTACAAAATATATATTATGTGTAGAATATCTACTATTTAACTACCGTTTCAGCTGAACTACCTTCCTTCGCAACAAGCTGCCAGTGGAGAAGAGGTAACCTGAAATCCGTCCCCGCGCCGGCGCTGCCATCGCTGCGGTGACCTCCTGGCAGGCTCGGTGCCCTCGACCCCATGGAGCACTGGAGCCCCATGGAGCACTGGTGTTCTCTGGAGCACAGCTCCTGCCACCACCACCACCGGCCGCCCTTTCTCCAGCTGGGAAGACAGAGTGAAGGTAAACGATCGGATCTGGAGAGACGGGCGGCTGCCCAGGGCCGGCTCTGCCCAGGGTGCTGTGGGGTGAAGCCGCCCTCGGGGGACCCCGGCTTCCAAAGGTCAGGGGATTGAGGACCAAACCCCGCCCGCCCTACCTGCTGGTGCCATGACATGGGAGCTCGGACCTGGAGCCCCAAACCAGCTCAGTTTGGTGCAGGACAGAGCCCACTGGTGCCGGTGGAAGCAGCGGCACCGACTCCCTGGCTCAGTGGGAGCGGCACATCCTGCGGCTCCTGCTCAGGGTTTGCAAGGGATGTGGAGGAAGAAGAGTCCCGCACGGCCCTGGGAAGCCTGGGCTTGCTGTAGAGCCCAAGGAGAGCCAACCTCTCCTTGCCATGGGTGGCTTGTCCCACACCACTTTCTCTAGGACAGAGCCACAAGTGACACACAGACACTCCATGACACATCTGGGGGATGTGGCAGCCTCTCGGCTGCCATGGTGTGTTTCTCAGGGACTGCTCAGGGACTAAGGAATCCGGAAAATGAACTGAAAAGAAACAAGCAGCAGCGGGCTCAGGGCTTACAGCAAAGCAAGGAGCAAAACTTTCCTTTTTTTTAAGCTTCCAGGACCCCAGGGTGAGACGATGTGCCCAAAACATGACAAAGCTCCCACAGGAGCATGTCTGAGAGCACCACGCTTCCCTGCTTTTCCACGGTGGGAAGATCTACTCAATAGACTATGCCATAGAAATGCGACTTTCTATTTTCATTTCTTTCTTGTTTTTTGGCTTTCATCAATAGGAGGGAATGAAATCACCACAGTTCATTTCTCTTCACTGTGCAAGACCTTGGGACACCTGGATCCTGCCTCGTACATCACTGCATCAGTGGCTCCATCCCAGCCCTTCCTCCTCCTCCTCTCCCTCCACCGCAGTGGCCCAGCATGGATGGGGGGAGGCTTCCTCTGATAAAGTGCAAGTGCTGTTGGTCCTTATAAATAAGGGAAGATTGTGCATCTACTTTTGTTCCCTGGTTCACCACTCGGCTCCAGGGAGACCAGGACATGTCCTGCTGCAGGCTGTGGGGGAAGCTCATGCAAGTCCTGCCCTCTGAAACCTGTGCCCGTCCTCGGGGTCACAGTGCCTCACCTTCCTTCTCTCTCCCTGACACCCACACCCACACCCACACCCACACCCACACCCACACCCACCCACCCACCCACACACACACATGCTTTCCCCTCCTCTTCCCCAGCTCCACAGGGAATTTCCTGTGTGCCAGGTGCCTCCTCATCACCACAGCCATCATCACCACCGCTTGCACCAGTGCTGCCTGTGCTGCCCTGGCATCCCCCAGCTCTGCCTGATGACTCCCCTGCGGGCAGCAGGTTCCATCCATGCAGAAACAGAATGCTGCTTCACATGCCCTGGAATGAGGGAGCTGAGATATATTTCTTGTCATACTGCTACCGCGATTACACTGGAATACCTGTGGGAATGAAATAAATAGGAAGATTAAGGGGAGAAGCTCAAGGAACGTGGCTCCAAGCTGGCGTGGATGGATTCCCATGAAGTCACAAAGGGAGGAGAGCCTGGGGCAGGGGCTGCACCACTGACACCAGCATCACAGGAAAGCCCCAGGACACTGAGATGACGCTGGAGCAGTCGCTCAGACTCCAGGCTTCCCAAGGACAGACACTCCCCACGTTTCCCAGGGATGGCTGAAGCTTTGGGGGCCACTGCTCTAGCAAGACACTGTCTCCTCTCCTCCCTGGAGGCATCCAATGTTCTGGAGAGCCGGACATGAGCCACCCAGGACATACAGCTCTGCCCAGGGGATGGTTGGCTCGAGTCCGCAGGTAATTGTCAGGGCTGGCAAGGAAGACTTTTGTCTGAGGCAGCGTCCAAAAATTCAGGACAAATAATCCAGACTGTGCAATTCCATGGGAAAAGTACAGAAAAGGACACGGGAACAAGAGACCGCACGTGTGGCTATGCGCAACACCACAGGGTTCTACTATTTTTTTTTTTTGTTTTTAAACTGCACGTTCATTATCATAAAGAAAAGGAGCTGAGTAATCAGTGGGGGAGTAGAAACGTGGATCTGGACAGTTCTAAAAAACCACTAGTATTTACCAAGGGCAGTTTACAAAAAGAACTGGAGGACTTTGGTCTGATCTCTGCTGTCGTTCCCACCCATGTAACATCGAAGGGACCCGAGAGAGACCCATCCCAGTGTCTGATGTGCAGCACAGCATGGCAGCACCCGACTCCATGGAAAGACTTGGACAGAGGGTTTAGGGTCAGCACCCACCAACACCACCCACCCCAGCAGGAGCTGGATGGGCATGGACATGTTTCTAGAGCAACACACCAAGCCGGAGCCTGCAGAATCGTGCTTCCCTGGCAAAAATTCCCTTTAAACGCTATTAAGTGATCTCCAGGGCTGTGGACAGCTGGCTGTGTCTTCTCCTGCCGCAGCAGAGCCAGCCAAGACCAGGAGAACAAAGGAAGAGGCTCTCTTGATCCCACAGCCCCAGGCTGGGGCAGGAGGCAATGAGCTCCTTCCACTCGTTTCTCACACAGGGCTGAGTAAGCTTTGGTGCTGTGGCCAATTTAGAAGCCATTTTCCAAAAAACCTCCCACACCCCACTCCTAAAATTTGTCTTCTGTGCCAAGAGAGGCCCATCTTTTGGAAGTCCATCCCTAAAATCTGCCCCGTCCAGCCCCAAGGTGTCATGCCTAGCATGGTGGAGATCACAGCTCTGTGGACATGGGGCAGGCCCAGGATTTCCGGCTTCGTCCCATCCACCTTGATGATGTATCGGGATACAGAAGCCTGGAAATACCTTCAGCACCGCCTTGAGCTGCGCTCTGGATGGTTTTGGGAAGCTTCTCCTCTGCTTCCCGCCGGCAGCGCAGCCCCGGCTGCCTCCCACCACGGTCACATCGCAACGCTGGAAAAGCATTTCCAAAAAGAACCAAAATTATATATATATATATATGTATACATACATATATATGTCTATACATACACACACACGTATATATATGTATATATGTCTACCTATATATACACATATAGGTTGACAGGCAAGCTGCCAAAGTAGAAAACATCAGATCACCCAGTTTGCATGATGCGTGTTAAAGAAATGAGACTTTTAGCCCATGACATCATCTTTAAAAATGAGTATTTAAGATCTTCAAAAATTGCTACAGTACAAAAAGTGTTTGTGTGTGTATATATATATATATATTTTCTCTCTACATATACCGTATGTATGTACGCGTATGGACCGGAATGGATGACCCCACCAGAAGAGATGCCCCACTCGTCCTCCACAACATTTCCAGGCGTTATTGACTCGGCTCTTTGCAAAGTCTTTGCATCGGTTCATGGCACATAATGGTATTATTGGCACAGGTTCAGAGTCACCGTCCATGGCCGGGCTCCAGGCGCTCATCCTTCCCTTTCCATCCCCTGCTGGTTCCTCCTCCTCCTCCTCCTCCTCCTCCACGGGATTCTTTGCTCGCACGCTTTCCTTTCTCTCCTCCCAAAAACGCACTCCTTGACAACGCAGTTACCTATAGGCGTGTTCATTTTTATAAAAATATATTTGGCCCATAGAACGCTGCTCTTTGAGTCTCCTACTGGTAAACAGAAATGGTAGGTACAGGTAACCCATTATTTTTTTATATTTTTTACAGGTTCACCAATGGAATCCTGTTGAGGATGAGAAGAAAAAGAAAGATTAAGTCATGACAGGGAATTGCACCATGTCTTGTGTCACTAGTTGGATGATCCCCCACTACCTGGAGGTTTCCTCCTCCTTCCCCCTGGCTGCGGAGCTGCAGGATTCCTGGGGGAGCGGAGCATGGAGGGAGCAGGGTACCAGTGACCTCCTCCTCCTTCTCTGCAGCTGCCAGTCTGTGCTGGGGATTGGGACCACTACTTCTCTCTCCTCAAGGCCTTTTCCAGAGTGGGATTTACTCCCGATCATCCTTGCTTTCTGTAGCTTCTCACGCTCGGGCCTCGAGCAGTGAGTGCTCTGGCAGACAAGCAGATGATGACAAGCACTAACAAGATTTTCTGAAGTTAAATCTAAAGAATCAATAAGGAATTGGTTAAGCACCAAACCAGAGATCCTATCAAAGTCCTTAAGCTATTTATTTACCGTCTACTGGAAGATCTCTCCCTATGCAATCTTGGACTCTCAATGTGAAGACAATCACTCCCCATCATTGGCATGTGGCCACTTGTTTTACACGTCCATGACATTTCATGGGCTGTAGCACAGCTGGGTGTGCCAGAGCCAGCTGTAAACAGGTACCTACACCCTGTACAGCAGAGCTCAGGACACACATCCCTAATCCACACATCCCTAATCTGTGCCCTCTGCCTGGCTGGGATCAGCATCCAGAACGTGGCATGCATTTTGTCCCAAGGTTCTTTCTCTAAAAACCACTATTTTTAAGCAAGACACCCAACACACCATCTCCAAGAACAACCCTGAAGTCTTAATTAGCGAGACAGATTTTCCAGAGTCCTTAATCTCCTGTGCTGGGAGTGCTGGGACTGCTGCTACTCCTCCAAAGACAAGCCGGGATTTTTTATGATGACTCATTATCTGTTAATGTTAACACAAACCATTTGCTGTTGTTAGGCAGAACGGGGCCAGCACAGCAGCTGCTGCCGTGTTGGAGCGCGGCATTACCACACAACGCTGTCAGCTCTCACCGCCCTGTGCCAGGGCAGGGTCAGGCTGATGTCACCAAACCAGCACAGCTGCTGGGCCCCAAACTGCCCCCTCCCTGCCAGCGGTGCGAGCCTCCTGTGGCTCCGGGTGAGCACCGGTTAATGCACGATGGCAGGATGTACAATTGGTATTGTATCCCAAATAGCCTCTTTGTGCAAAGTAGGTCAGCGCTTGATCAACCTTACAGATTTTTGTATAATCTCATTCCATGGGGTTTTTCAGTCAAAGAGAGTGGGATTAAGGACAAGAATAATGCGGAATCTCAAACTTCATTTCAGAAAGCCCCAGAGCCAGGATGAGATCAAGTCAAACCAGCCACCCTGTGCTGTGGTGCTCGGACAAAGCCACTCAAGTCTTTGTCACACGTCCCGTGCTGGTCTGCAAAGCAGTGGTGCTCCTGCCTCTGTCTGGGTGCTCCTCCAGCACCACTGGCCCCAGGGCAAGGGAAGTTTTCATTCTCATCCCTCCCTGCAGGTAACTCCTGAGAGCTTTCACGGACTGCTCCACTCCTCACCTACCCAGCCTGAGGCCACACTGAGGCTGCACTGCTACGCCAGGCTGCTGCAACCTGACCGGCTTTTCCGCCTGCAGGAGTAGCTGCTGGCAGGCACTGCTGAGGTGTGACATCCACCGAGGTGTGACATCTACCAAGGAGCTGGTGCTCCAGTGGGGCCCGGCCGCCGGCACAAGCAATCTGCTGGAAAGCTCCACCAGCTGCTTGCCACGGGCGGCATCGCCTGCTGTGGGGAGGGACGGCGTCCTGGCGGGGACCATGCCTGCAGCACAGGAACCCTCCCCATGGCTCCTGCAGGTGCAGGAGGAATCTGACCCCAGGAAATAGCTTCAACATCTGCTCCCCGTGTAACTAGATGAGTTTCACCAGGTTTCCTGACACAGCCCCAGTGCTCCCTGCAGCTCTCCGGGCTGGAGATGCTCCGCAGTGCTGTCCCTTACATCTGCTGCCTCAAGTGCTCAGCCCAGCCTGATGAGGCTGTGGGCATCACCCAAGGCCAGGGTGCCACCTGGGCAGCACCATGGTCAGTCCTCACACCAGGCTGATGGACTGTCAGATGTGAAGTTCACATTAAATTCCAACTTGGCTCCCAGTGGTCATCTCGACAAAACATCTGCAGCCCCTCTGTCCTGCCATCCTTGTCCTGGGACATGCCACCTGCCTTGTGCCTCCAGCTCTGGCCCTACACCATCAGGAGCACTAGTGTGCCAACCAGACAGCTCAGAGCTGTGAGCTGCTGTCAATTAAAACTTGTAAAACACCAGGAGAAAGGGGTTGTGAGGAGAAAGCTGAATGTAGCCCCTCCAGCCAAAAAGCTGCACGTGCTCCAGAGCATCCTCTGCCTCTGCCGTGGTGCAGTGGGTCAACAGCAACTGTCCCCTTCAGGTGACCTTGTCGCGGCTGCGGATGCCAGCCAGGAAACACTCATTCCCCCGGAAGCGGCGCAGCCCAAGCAGCTGCATCTCCTTTTCCACCAGCCTTTCCTCTAGAAACAAGAGCTGGAGAGGCATCCTCCATGCCTCCGCTCCTCTGGCGCTTCCCTCCATCTCTCTGCTCCTCTGGCACTTGGCAGCTGGTGACAGCACAAGGCAACCACGGTGGCAGGGACAGCCTAGCAGGGAGCTCATCTCAACGCCATCTGCACCTCGCACAGTGGCACATGAAACTTGGAACGCTCATTTCACCTGCGGGATTTCCCACCGGCACCTGGTTTCAACTGGGACACACCACTTATGCAAGTGTGTCCCAGAAACAGCCTGGTGCAAACACACCTATGCACAGTAAACATGCAGAGAACAGGTAGAACAAGTTTGGGATCAATCTCATTTTGTTATCGTTAATGAAACCAAACAGCAGCTTCCAGAATTGCATCTGTAATTGAAGTGCCATTACAGAGCTAATGCTCCAGGTACGAGCCGGATAGATTTTTCCAGAGCACGTCAATGCGCGTTTTATGGATTCCATGAAAACGGGTCAATAAGAATTTCAAGGATTTAATAAGGCGTAATGGAATGGCTTCAGGCTATTTAAAGAAATCTGTGGAGGTGACCAGGGCACAGTCTTTGGCCCGGGGTTTCGCAGGACCTGGGGCAGGAGCAGTGGGATCCACACAGGATTCCAACAGTGCTTTGAGCTGCTCCTTCATTCTCTCTACCTGAGGCATGGAGAGCTGTAGATGGCATTGAGTGTAGCTGGCTTGCTTTTATCTGTTTTTTTTTTTTTTTTAAATTCACTTTAAGTCAATGTAAAGACATCCCAAACTACAAAACTGACTGTGGAAAAGGCCCAGTGGGTTATTGCTGAGGCTAGTGTTCCCTGCAGAACTGCACTGCTCATTGTCCTGCTGCCCTCACTCCTGGCACCAGCCCCTGCCTGGGTTCCTTCGCCCTCTGTCCCTTGAGACAGCAGCCACAACAAAAGAGTCAGAGAAAAAACAAAACCACGACAGTGGATGGGGAGTGAGAGCCTTTCACCTTCACCAGTGAAGCTGCTTCAGCCAGAAGAGGCTCTGGGGGGCAGTGGGGCCGTGCCAGCCAAACCCCTGCTCTCTGCCCCATTGCTCTGGCACACACCTCACCTGCCCTGTCCAGACACCGCCAGCCTCGGCACAGCCGAGACCATTAACTTTTTATTCCCTTCCATTCTAATCTAATTATATTTCTGTGTTCAATAGCTGTGCATAATGTTAAACAGGCTATTCCGAGTGAGCTGCAGCCAGGGAAGGCTGGAAATTTCATTTACACTGAATATATGATTCATTACAGCAGGGACTTGAGACACAGCAATTAATTCACCTGAGCACGTGGCTTGAGCGGGCACCGCTGCCCAGGGTGAGCTGGCACACACAGACACCTAATGGCTTTTCCTGCCACTGCTATCGGCTGTGCCACCTTCAAAAGCGACACAAGGAGGTGGAAACAGCTCAGGCAAACTCAACAAAAGAGAAGAAAATCCCCAAAGATTGTACTCCTTCAGTCGCAGCAACACTCCAGGTGTGGCCGGCTTCTGGGGACTGTGCTCGAAGGGTTGGCTTTGCAGAGCAGCAGGAGAAGGAGGAGGAGGAAAGGGAGGAGGAGGAGGAGGAGGACCCCAGCACCCTTGCAGTGAGCATGGAAGTGTTCATGACAGCAAACATCACCAAATGAGCTTTCAGATACTGATGGAGTGTGCATGCCGGACATGTGGCTCTCGGACGAGGCGGGCTGTCCATCATGCCACCAGAGGTTAATTACAGATCAGGCCATTTCCCAGCACGGAAATTACTGTGGCTTGTCGAGGTTTCAGAGGTGGGCTGGAACCATGGGCTCAGGCTGAAGTTCAAGGCTTCCCCAGGGACCCTTTGCTTTTGAGTCCATGTCCATCCCAGTCCCTGCCTGTTAGCGTGGGCCTGTCTGCAATTAACCTCCCTGGAAAAGCCATTTGGCTCCCAGTGCCCCATCCACGGCAGGAAACATGTCCAGTCACACTGACGGAAGTGCAGATGGGAGGATGGCACCGGGCAGGGTACGATGGGCACAGTGGGGGCACAGGATGGATGCGGGATGGATGCGGGGAGCGCGGTACGTACCAGGAAACAGCCCGCTGGCGTCTGCCCTGCCCCCAGAAGTCAAACAGGCTTCGGCCAGTCAGCAGGAGATTTCAAACCATTTCTCAGACACAAAGGCCACGGGAATAAGATGCCGGTCAGAAGAAGAGGGTCTGCAGTGAGCACAAAGAGGGGCTTGTACACGCTGGTACGTAACACACACGGTGCAAGCCGGGGTGGCCTGCTGCACTATCAGCTTTTTAGGGGGAAAAATCTACATCTCTCTAGAGTGATGCTTTGAGTGGGCCTGGGCTCACCAGGCTGCCTGGAAGTGCTCTGGGATAGAGGGTCCCAGAAAGCATCCCTGGGTGGCAGAAAAGCTATAATCCCTGCCAGCCAGAACACAGGCACCCTTTGCCACCTGGCTCGGGTTCACATCAAACCAAGGCTTGTGGACACCCAACAAAATGGTGCAACAATCCCTGCCTATTCTCCACCTTCCGAGATCTGAGGAAACCCTGGAAAATGCAGACGAGCAGAACCCCGAACATACGCAAGAGATGGTGATTGAAGAGGCATCAATGAAGTTGTTGGCTCCAGGCCTGTCCTTGGGGCAGGCAGACATGGGCTGTGGCTGCCATGCATGCCGTGGTTCCTTGAGGCTGCCTGGAGCATCAGCTGCTCATTTTCTCCCTCAAAACTCTGTGCCTGGCTTCCCCTCTACCTTTGATGGGGACACACATTTACCATATGGTGAAACCACACCAGCACCCAGTGAAAGGGCTCTGGAGCCAGCCTGTGGTGTGGGAAACATCGCTCCCAATCCCATCGCTCCCCATCCCGCTCCCGATCCCCTCCCTCCGGGCAGGCGAGGGGCTGGCAGAGCACGGTCACATCCCTTGGCTGCCAGCGACGCTCCTCGTTAACGCTCCGCCGTTATTTCACAGCAGCCAAACGGTTCATTTGGCTCTCGCCGCCTGCTCCTCCATTAATCACCCGCTCGTTTGCAGCTCGGCAGCTTTGCCGGTGCCACTGAGGAGACAGCTCGGGTGCTGGAAAAATGGATCCAGTGGCATTTTATGTGCTGGCAGCAGCAGCAGCAGCTGGGAACTGAACACCGTGTGGTGCTGAGCTCGCCCAGCCCTGCAGGGCCAGGGCCTGCTGAGGCACCCACCCAGCCTCACCGCCAGGACAGGGGATCAGGGGCCACTCCCACACTGAACTATGAGTGGGTGAGCACCTGAGAGGAAGGTGGCTCTGCCACATGCTCCCAGAACGTCACCCCTGAGCATCGGGGCCCCATCACCACAGCGAGATGGTGCTCCCTGACCCACTGAGAAACCACGGCGCCCACCTCACCTGTTTCCATTGAAGGTTGTTTTATAATCCCCGGGCGAGTGCAACGTGTCCTCCGCGTAGACGGACACGGGGGTCCGGACGCACTCGTGGGAGCACTGCAGCGTCTCGTTGTAGGCGGTGAAGATGTCGAGGGCGCTGGGCACGCGGGCGGGGGCGAAGTCAGTCAGGTTCTGGCAGCTCTCCTCCTGCTGGTCCAGCTTGCGTTGGTGGCTGTTGCGCCGCGGGCGCCCGCTCTGCGCGCAGCTGGGCCGGGGGAGAGAGAATCACACAATCATGGGATGGTCTGGGTTGGAAGGGACCTTAAAAACCATCCAGTTCCATCCCCCTGCCATGAGCAGGGACACCTTCCACTATCGCAGGTTGCTCCAAGCCCCATCCAACCTGACACTTCCAGGGATGAGGCAGCCACAGTTTCTCTGGGCAGCCTGTGCTAGGGCCTCACCATCCTCACAGGAAAGAAATTTCCCCTAAGATCTAACCTAAGTCTTCCCTCTTTTAGTTGAAAACCATCCCCCTTGTACCATCTCACTGTCTGCCTGTGTAAAAAGTTGCTCTCCATCATTTTTATAAGTCTGTTACAGCCTGAAAGGCCAAAGCAGAAGGGACAGGATGCACAGTGTATCCCTGAAGCTTGGCAAGGGAACTCACCCGATTGACCAGTCATTGCAGATTGCTCAATACTACATTAGAATTCAGAAATTCCAATTCCAATTCAGAATTGGAAAGATCAGCCACAAGCAGTCATTTGGCTCGGTGCTTTTTTTTAAGAATCGAATTTATATTTTAGACACAAGCTTTTTCCCATCAGAGGAATTACTTAATGAGTCACACATTTGTACCTGCAGGAAGCAAAAGCCTTTTCTTAAGTGAAAATATGTAGGTGAGAACAATGAAATGAAACCCTTTCCATTTGGGAGGCACCAACAGGTTGGAACTTCTTAGGATAAATGAGCTCAGGACCTGGTGTGACACAGCAGAGGGACGGCTGGCAGGGCAGCCCTGCTCTCTGGAGGCTCCTCCAGCTCTGGAGGCTTCATCAGGATCTCGTGGCTGCACAACACTTCTGGCTCAGTACGTCAGAGACGAGGAGAACCCCAGCTCGCAGGAGCCGCCCTCAATCAGCCCAGTCCTATTTCAGGGTCTAGACACTGATTTAATTAAGATGCCACTTTTTCCAGATGGGATTGACAGCGCCTCGCAGAATGCTGGAGTTTTGGGAGGTGGCAGCTCCGAGGGCGGTGGGAGCTGGAGATGCTGGCACTGTCTGCGGAGGGGCACCCGTGGGGACACGGTGGGGACAGGAGCGTGGGGCTGTGCCGAGAGCGGCGCTGGCCGGGGCGGCAGCATCTGCCAGCAGCAGGGCACTGCCGGCTCCGCTCCGGTTGATGCAACTGAAAGAGACAGCCCTAAACCAACCGCTGTCTCCCCACAGCACGCATGCAGGAGCGGCAGTGACAAGGAGGACGCTGGCTTGGCACGCAGCCATTGCTCACCCGTCCTGCCCAAGGGCGACAAGCGCCAGCCAAAGGACAGCGGCTGTGTCCCTGCTGGGGATGGGGCCGGAGTGAGCAATGTGGGTCAGCCTGGCCATGGAGCACCTGCACGTAGCCCGGGGTCACCCAAAGAACCGAGGCAGTTTGGTCGGAGCTGAGCAAACTCCCAGGTACTGTTTCTTCACCTAGGACACACCTGGGTGCTGCCCACACTCCCCTGCTGGGGATTTTCTCTGGTGAGTTCTCAATTTCACTTACTGTAAAGCATTTCTATTCTGCACTGCTCACTGGATTTATTTTTCCCCTTTTCAGCTTCAGCAGCAGCTACTGAGCTGTTCTGCCAAGCTGTGGTCAGCCGGATCAATGACTCGTACCGCTCACTGCTGCGACTGGAGACAAATCCCACAAGTGTTTTATAAACTATTCTCCCTGCTCCTTCACTGAAACACTGTGGCAACCAGGGAAGTTTAGTGAGTTAAATCCCACTTGAGATACAGGAGGGAGCATCACTGGCTGCTCCCCAAAGCAAGTTCAGCTGTGGGGCCGGAACCTTGGCACTTTTGGTCGGCTGCTGCGCCGCATTACGGCTTTGCCAAGATGAAGATGCCTCCATAGCCCTGCAAAGGGCTTCTTCTTTCATTCCAGTTAGCCAGCAGGCTCCTCATCATCCTGATGTTGTAATTTCCTCCTGGCTGCAGGAATCGATTTGCTGCAGCACCCACGCAGAGCTCGGCCAGGCCAGAGGGAAGAGCCACCGGCAGGGCCGCGCGGCTGCTCTCCCCCCAGCCCCGTGCTGCAGCCGTGTCGCTACGCCAGCAACGCTGACCTCAAAGTAGGCCAGTTTCCCTGGGAAAATAGGTAAAGTGAGGAGTGCCTGGAGCGAAAGCTAACCTATTTTGCCATACGCCCAGCCACGCTGAGAAAATAAACGGGAGCAAATGAAGCTGGAGGAGCACAGCAGCGCCCTGGGGGTTGGGGCATGCTTCAAACCATGGCACCTGAGGGGCTTCAAAGGTGCCCTTCAGCCCCTGGGGTCCCAGGGAAGGGCAGGAGATGCAGCTGCTTCTTGCCAAGCCAGGCTGGGGATTTTAGGAGCAGCATCAGAGCTCCTTAGGGAAGGCGCAGGAGGAGCTGCTGCCGGCACCGGGCAGATCCTGGGAACACCCGCTGTGGCCCAACACACGGCTTTGAGCCCTCCAGGCTGCATCGTGCTGAGGCACTCAGCCCCGGAGCAGTGATGCACACGTGTCCCATGTGAGACCTATCCACCCAACCCCGGGCATGTGCTGGTCCCCAAAGCCAGGTGGTGTGAGGTGGGGAAGCTGTGGGGGCAAAGCCGAACCCTGATGAGCCAACCTCCTTTGGAGGTTTCAGTGTAAACCCCCCATTTTCTCCTGCAATGCCTTTCCAAAACTATCCCGGCAGGTGCCACAGGCTTTGGCACCTGCAGATGGATGGGCACCTCCATCCCCACCCTGTTCCCATCCCATGCCACCCTCCAAACCAAGCAGAGCAGGAGGGACCTTACCAATTTTTTAAGACAAGAGTTGTTATCAGCGCGGCTATGACCATGATGAGGGACACGGTAATAGTGATTATCTGATGAACTGCCAGACCTGCAGACAGAAGAAAAAAGAGAGTGGGGATAGGAACTGAGGGGACCCCAGCAGAATCCCCCTCCCCACACAGCCCCCTACCACCCCCTCCCAGCCCTTCCCAGTGCGGGGCCACACACAGCCCCCGGCAGCGGTGCCGCAATCCTCTCTCCTGCCTTACACAAAATAATCTGTAAGCCAGGCTCCTCATTTCCTATCCTCTCAAGTATGTTCCTTGTCAGCCCGAATTAGGCACGAAGAACGGAAGAGAAGTGAAGATGTCTCCCCTCCGGGATGGAAAGGGAGACGAGCGCAGCCTTGCACCGGGTGCGGGATTCACCAGGGATAATAATTACGGCACTGACGGCTGCTCACTTTGCAGGTCGGGTGGGCTCATTTCCCCCTCTTCACCTTCCACAGGGTATCATTTTGGCTCGTGGATCATTCCTAATGAGCAGTTTGGAAACAAAAGCAGCTCGCTGTACACTATGTTTGTGATTTTGTGCTGCCTTACAGTTGCAATTTCATAATGAAATGATTTTTCCTGGCTGCAGCCCAAGGATGTGCTATTTTTCACAAACAGATGTTGCAGCTCCTGATGGATGGTAGTTTTAATAAATAAATAAGTCCTAGAATGACAGGAAAATAAGCAGTTTTATATATATATATATATATCTATATCTATATATCTATATTTATCTGTATGCATCTGTGGCAAGGACGGCGTCAGTGCCAGGGCCACAGCTCAGCTTGAGCTGGGGTTGCCTGGGGGCCACCGGGCAGCACTGGGGCAGCCACTGCTCGTGGGGAAGGGTTCACTCATGGCCCCTGTGCTGGCAGGGCGGGCAGCAGCCAACTCCTGCCAGAGCCAGAGCCGTGGTACTCACTCCTCAGCTCCTCCACCTCTGGCTTTCATCTCCCAGGGGAATTCACGGGGAAAACGCCACAGGGCTCCCCACCACCCACTGGCACCCCACTTCCTGAAGGTGAGGCATGGAGAAAGACTTCTGGCCCCACGCTACGAGCTCCCAGAGGGTGGTGACGATGGGAGTATGTCCCGACGGGCCTGAGGATCTCGGCAGCAGCTCGTGCCCACGCGTGCCAGGTCAGGAGTGACGCCCACCCCGGCAGCAGCCAGCCCGGCCGCATCCTGCACGGCAGTCTTGGAGCAGCTCCCAGTGGGACGCTGCTGAAAAAGATAAAAGGAAAGACTCTAAAAATAAAATCAAACCAGCCCAGTGCCCGATTCCTTTGAAAACAGAAGCGGAGTCGGGGACGAGACCTTCCGCAACACTGGGAGCTCAGGCAGTGGTGGCAGGGCCGAGGGAGAACCTAACGATGCAATTAATCCTTGCATTTACGTAATGGGAAAGGCACAGGCAGAACAGATTGCAGGTGGCTGAGCACTGGGAAGGATGGCAGCTCCTCAGAGCAGGACACATGGATTTTAAGAAAGGCTGGATAATTTTAGACTCCATCACACACATAAGTTGCCATATGTACCGGCACAGCAAAGTTCCTTTGCATCATGTATTAATTCTGCACCAGAAGCCAGGGGGATTTCAAGGGGACAGGAGATCTTTGTCTCAGTGGTGGTGATGGACAGACGGAAGGGACCTGACAGGTGGCCCAGGATGGTTCCCTGGGAAGCCCTACAGCAATACCTGCTGCAATAAATGCTACCAGGTCTTAATTCTATTTTATAAATGTATCAAATCCTTTCCTCTAGACCCTCAGAGAATGTAGGGCCATACGGATCGAGATCAAACACATATCCAATCTGTGAGGGAGGAGTTAATGGATGGGGCACCCTTTGAGAGGGGAATGTCCTGTAAGGAACACAGAGCACCCTGGGGGTGAGGTGAGATGGAGAGAGATGTTGCCAAGGGCAAAGCAGTATTTTAGACACAGCCCTCAAAGCCCAGTTGGATGGAGGAAGGGGACTTGGAAGACAAAATCAATAGCTCATAGAGCAAAATCCTCCTCCTCCAGCATGGGAAGCTGCCTGGCACAGGCATAACTCCCCACGAGAGCCCGTGCCCCCAGAGAGAGACCCTGGGAGCAGGGATTGCAGTGCCTGGGTTTTGTTTGCTCATCTCCCCGGCAAAAGCTCCGATCCCAGCGGGTCACGGAACCCGGCGGCCACGTAATTACACGTTATTAACCGTGGAAACCGGGAGCTGCAGGGACGGCAGCGGCGGGAGCGGGAGGGCGGGGAGGGACACCCGGCACCGGCCCTGGCACCTGCGAACGCCTCAGCCCTGTGAGGGCCCGGCGAGGGCTCCCCCTGCCAAGGCTTTTACCAGGCAATTTGACGCAGTGACCATTTAACTGGAGGGTAATTACAGGAGAAGTATTTAATGGAACTGAAAGTGTGTCCAAGCCTCTGCGCTTCTGCTAGTGCAGCAGAATTCCGCGTGCCGCCTGCCAGGAGGGAAAGCTCTTCAAAGGCGCTCTCTGAACCCTCGGAAATGCTGAAATATCTCTGGGTTTTTCCACTCTCGTGCCATCCGTGTGCACTCCGGGGCCTCTCATCCCCGCGGTGGGGGGAGAGGGGCCACAGAATCCCAGCAGGCAGCACAACTCAGCTCCCGATTCCCCACATCTCGGGCAAAACCCCAATCTTCTCAGAGCAAGCCAATGCCAGGGGTTTTTTTTATCTGTTATTTTAAAGACCATATATTTGCTGCTGAGATGAAAGTGCTGAGGTTTGGCCTTTCTGACCACCTTTTGAAACGGCTCCCGGACAGCTCTGCATCAATGGAATTAATTCCATGAGAAAATCCATTTGAGACTAATGTCTTGCTACTGCAGGAGCACGCAATGGCAGTGAACAGGAGATATAGGCTCTTAATTAAAAACAAAGAGAACCTCTATCCCCCAAGGCCTTTATTTCAACAGCTCTGGTTAGGGAGCCTGTATTTTTCATTTTCCCAATAAAAACAGCTACAAGCTGCAACTCTTTGAAGACCCTCGTCAAGGCCTCGAAGCTGCATAAAATTAAAAAAAGGAGAAAACAGCTCTATTTCATTTGAAAGGGAGAAAACTGGAGTTACTCTTATGGGCCTGATATGGCTACCCCCAGCCAGGGCTGCACCAGAGGCACCCCAGCCCCTTCCCACACATGTGCTGTGGGGATCTCCCTCTCCTCAGCATCCCATCCTCATCCCTGCCACGAGTCTCCTTCCTCTGTTCTCACATGCCCTGGGCACCAGGATGCCAATGCCTCCTTCTGTGCGTCGTGGACAAGCTGGGGCAACTCAGCTGGCCTCAAGAGGCTTTACAGCTTCCCCAGCCATCAGAAATCACATCTGAGCCCCAAAAGCCTCATCCCCTGATAAAGCTGCTTGCGGACAGAACAATTCAATCAGGAGCGTGGTGTGGCCTCCCTGCTGCCACCGCCGGCCTTTCCCAGGGGGGATCAGCCAGATTTGGCCGTAACATGAACCTACTGCTGGTTAATAGCTTGTAAGGAGAATAATTTACAAAAGCCACAAGGGTCTGATACAATGGAGGAGACACAGCAGAAGCCTTCTTGAAAAGCCTTGTTACAGTACACAGCCAGCTCCTCTGCTGCCCAACCCACCGCACCACAAACCGCCTTGGGTCTGCTCTTCCCAACGCCTTCTTGCTGGCAAAGTTGGGGTCAGCAAAGCCCCTTGGTTTTCCACCTGGTAAATCAGCGATCACTCTGAAACCCAGCCCAGGGAGTGTTAATCATCCTGAGGTGTAAACACAGCTTTTCAGCAAAAAACCCACCAAGGTTCCTGGTAACTTCCTGGTATTTTGAGCTGGACTGATGAAAGAAGGAAAACATCCTCCCACTGCTGCTGCTGCTGCGAAATGCTCTTACCAAGAAGGAAGATCCTGAAGGCTTATGCTAAAGACACTGGGACTTATCTTCTCAGGTGTTACAGCAAATATCACCGTGCAATAAATACTTGGAGAGCAGCAGAGGAGAGTTTCTGGCTCACTGAGACGCACGTGGGAGGATGTGCACAGGCACGTTTGCCATCAGCGCATCCCGGGCAGTGTCCTGTCTCCCTCGCAGGGAGAGCTCAGCTGATGGCCACGCTCCTTCCTTGCCTCTACCATCATCCTCCACCCTTCTGGAGAACTGCAGCTGATGCACAGCCCTACAAGGGATCCTTTGGGAACCTCCCACAGAGGGGGACTGGTGGTGCTGGCCCTGGAGATGCTGTCCAGCCCCTTCACCTCCTCTCCATCCCCCAGCTATGGCATCTCCCCACTCCTTGGCACAGCAGATCAAAGAGGCGGCTCCATCCTCACTGCCCAGGGTTTTCTTTAAAACACATTTTATCTTTAATTAATTCCTTTGAAGCCTTTTGCATCCACTATCTCCTTGCCTCCAGCACCCCTCTTTCTGGAGGCAGGGTCATCACCAGTGGGAAGCAACGCCTCTATTATTATTTATTCCTGACACGCTGCTGGCTGGCGGTGGGGAGGAGGCGGTGAGTGGCCCAGGGCCACCGCCAGCTCAGATCCAGCTGCCAACACCCACATGGCCCCCACGTCCCCCCAGGAGAACCCCAGCCCTGGGGAAGGGGCGTCCCTGAGCACCAGCTCTGCCGCAAGCTCGCTGCTCACAGAGCGCGGTGCCAAATGCGCCGCGACGAGCCATCAAATACCACTAAGAGCAGCAGACAGCACATGGAGTTTTCTGCCTTATAAAGCACTTAAAGGTTTAATTAAAGACGGCTTTATCCTAAAGCTCCTGAAAGGAGCCTGGGACAAACCAGCGAGTGCAATTCCTGCCTCGCTCTGACAGCTCTGATTCATTCCACTCTTCTCTGCTTTGGCTGAGGCTGCGGGACCCGGGGATGCTCTGCCTTGGTGGAGGAGCCCAGCCCACGTGGAGAGTGCCCGGTGAAAGCTCCTCACAGCCCTTCCCACTTGCAGCATGCTGGAATTTTAATTATTCCTCTCATTCCCTGCTCCAGAGTAAAATGATTATGACAGCCCCGAAGAAGGACACACATTTTTGAAAAGCACAAGCATAAACTATGCCTGGGTGAACATCCTGCATGCCCAGCTGATGCCAGGAGTGCTGTGCTGCACGTCAGGGGTGGCACCGGGACAGGAACACCTGAGCTGCAGGTCACCTGAACCCCCGTGGCAGCACCCATCGGGCCAGGGCACGCGCCAGCCTCTCCTCTCATCCCAGGCATTACCAGCCACCGCTCCTCTGCCGCCTCTCCTGCCTATGAGCCGAGTAATTCCTCTTCCAGGGGAATTTTTTTAAGCTTGTTTTTGCTGTCAGCGACTCACGGAGGCATTGTTTCTGGTTTCTTTTCTCTCTTGCTTCTCAGCGAGGAGGAAGGGGGGCGAGAGGAAGATCTGACAGAGCAGAGCTGCTCCCATTGCTCATCTCAGCAAGCACTGCTGCCTCTGCTGAAGTGAAGTGGCTCTTTTTACCACCCTGCGTGCACTCCAAGGACCTCACAGTCCCACAGAACCACCAGGGACCCAGAAGCAAAGAAGGGAGGGATACAAGGACACAGCACAGGAGGGACATGGGGGCAGCAGCACAACAGCAGCTACCTGCTCCGATGGAATCGATCGCAGGCTCCAGGAGCCTGGGACAGCTCTGCCAGTTCCCGCAGTGACCGAAGCTCCCGTGGGTGCCACACACAGGTGGTACTAACCTGACCCCTCCCCAGGCAGCTGCCAGGGACAGCTGAGGGACCACAGGCAGCGAGAGCAGCACCGTGCCTGCCCCAGGCTCCCGTCAAGGCGCCTCACCGGACAGGGACTGGCAATGCTCGCTGAGGCAAATAAACCGTACAGGCGAGTTACCTCATCCTCATTTGTAGCCATATGTTTTTCCCAGCAGAGAACAAACACTTCCAGCCGCTACAGCTTATATAACAGAGCGGAGCAGGGCTGGGAAGCTGCACGGCTTCGCACAGGCGCCGCACCAGCAAAACTGGCACGGGCGCGGACCCTGCTTTGAGACAGTGTCGGCTGCTCGCTCCCAAAACGCTGTCCTGAGGCATAGCAGGGGCATGGCGCTCCCACTGGGAGCATACCGAGAGCTCTCTTGGGTGCTCAGCCCCAGCACTGGAAGGAAAAGCGGATCTGGAGCTCAGAAGCTTTTCAATTGAGGGTGGACGAGCTGGGATCAAACAGGGCCTTTAGACCCGGGAAGGAGTTTATCACATTCACTGCTCCAAGAGAAGTTAATTAGCAAAAACTCCAATCCTGGAAAAAGCCCCTAATGAGAGCTAAAGCCTGCAGATTAAAGCAGTTGGCCCCCTGGGAGCTGCTGGGGCTGCAGCTCCCGTTGTTCTGCGGCCATGCAGGACAGCAGTGGTGGCACTGGCGGGTGGCTGGCATCACTGTCAGTTCGCCCTCACCTAAACAAGGCAGCCCACTCCAGTAAGTGCCAGAGCCTCAGCACATGCCAGGAGCCATCCTCCCACAGCTGGCACAGGCAGAGGGGCTCCTGCAGTTGGCTGATGGTGACAAGCCCACTGGAGCCCACCCTCCTGGACTGGGTGATGCCACTGAGGCCAGAGGCACTGGCCACAGCAGGTCTGGGGACACCAGGCTGATGCTCTCATCATGCAGGGAACGGCAAAAGCCACAGCCCTTATCGATACTCCCTCACTGATCTATCCAGGCAATTCCAGCGTTTTGTAAAAGGTGTGTAGGCTGGGAGTTATTTTTTGGCTATAAATAACTCCTTTAAGTCAGGAACAACATCCTGGTTGCATTGTGTCTTTCTGCCAAGCAGGGCAGGCTGGATAAATTAATTGGGATTAAGATTAGGCCATAAAATTCCTTTTCATTTTGACTAGAAAATCGCAGTGGGCTCAAAGCAGTCGATGCACAGTGAGTAAATTCTGTAAACTATCCACCGGTATCCCACGGTTTAATATCAGCAATAACAAATATAATTTGCAATAAATGCGAAGCAGCTTTCCCATCCATGTCCACGCAGCAGCCAGCGCTGGGGGAAGGCATTGCTGTGCCGAGCGCGGCTCTCAGCGCGATTACGGGAGATGGGCTGTGGATGGAGACTGTAATGGGAAAACACAGCAAGTGGCTGGAAAACGCCTCGGATAAAAGCGATAATCAGCACTGCGCCGTTCTCCCCCGAGCGCCTGTTTAATGTCACACTAACCCCTGTCCCAGGCAGCGCTGCCACCGGGACACTCGTGCTCCGCTCCAGGACCCGCCAGCCCTCCTGATGTCCCCGCCAGAGCCTACCTGTGCTGTCTCCCAGCCCGCGGGGCGGCCGAGCATCCTTGCCTCCGCTGCTGTGTCCGGCGGCCGGCTCGGCGGTGCTGCTGCGGCCGGGGCTGCTGCGGGGCCCGTCCCCGCCGGGCGCGGGGGCCGGGGTGCTGGGAGGCACACGGGGCGGCGTGGCAGCCGTGACTGCCGTGGCGGCGGCGGCGGCCGCCGTGGTGGCGGCGGTGGTGGCGGCGGCGGTGGTGGTGGTGGCGAAGGCGCCGGGCAGCGTGCTGCTCTCCAGGGAGTCCTCCTCGCCCGTGGGGCCCCAGACGATGACCTCGGGCAGCGCCGTGGGCCGCCCGTCCCGCGGGGCGAAGCCGCGGCCGCGCAGGTGCCGCCGGCCCCTCCGGGAGCGCGGCCGGGACGGGGGGCGGCCGGGGGGCAGGGGGGCGGCGGGGGGCGGCCGGCGGGAGCGGGGTCTCTGCAGGGGGGGCGCGGGGGCGCAGGTCCAGGGGGGGCCGGGGCGTTGCAGCTCCTCCCCGCTCCCCGTGCCCCACAGCGAGCCACGGGACAGTCTGTGCCGGAGCGCCGGCCGTGGCGAGAGCCTCCCCCCGGTGCCGGTGGCTGGGGGCTGGCAGCTGGCAAGGTCCATGGCTAGGTGGAACATGGCTATTAAAATCCAAGCATGGCTTCCGAGCGGGCAACCTGACCTGTGGACAGACAGGGATCGTGTTAGAAGGGCAGTGGGGCAACCCTGCACTCCCTCTCAGTATGGCACACCCTAGATCTCCCAGCCCAGCCACCCAAAACATCCCCCAGCTCCATGGGTATCATTGTCCTCCCTGGTTCTCCCGCCAGGGTCCCCCAAAATGGCATAGTGGGGCACCCTGCACCCCCTCCCTCTGAAAACTACCACCACCAACATGGCAGGCTGAGGATCCCCATTTGCATCCGTGACTTTTCAGTTGGTCTGGGAATGATGGGAATGACCTGAGGATGGGTTTTACCAGGGAACACCCTGGAGAAGCGGCCAGTGCCTGCTTTGCCCAAACTCAGCCCTTTTGGGTGAATTACCCAAAGCAGAGGGCCAGTGGAGCTCCAGCAGCACAAGCTGTCACTCCAGGGGCACTGAGATCCGGGGGTATGAGAGAGCCCATCCCCTGCTTCCCAAGCCCACAGGCAGCATGATGAGTCCCTCAAAGGGCTGGAGCAGATGAGTCCGTGGGCTCTTGCATTTGCACGTGTAGCCCATCTCCCACCATGGCAGTCGCCCACGCCACAGCAGGAACATCCTCCCACGGAGCATGGCACATCCCCTCCCACGGCTTGGGGCACCCGGAGCTGAACACGACCCTGCAGCACAGACAGGGCAGAAGGAGCAGCCCCTTTTGGTGCCCTTTCTGCCACAGAGCAGCTGGAAACCCCCATAGCAGTTGGCAGCTTCAGCAGTTACAATTTTGCTTTCATGTCACCGTCATGTCACATCACGTCACGGCCCTCTCCCTTCCCCAGTGGCACCACACCAAGGCCCTGCTCCCCTCACGTTTCCTCTATGATGCTGCCCCACGTAAAGCGGCAAGAAAATCTCTGATAGGCAAATTTTTGTTGCTTTTTCCCCCCCCCCAGAAAAAAAAAATCATTAGGCCAAAGCCCAAAAATCTTTACTCCATTTTACTCAGCTTTTACACGAGAAAGACTTTTGTCGAACTCAGCAGGAGTTAATGAGAGCTTTACATGGCTAAACAGGCTAATCCTCCGCAGCGGCGCCCGCACAGTCCTTGGGAGCACGACAGAATGTGCATCTGGTTGACAGAAGCATTTGTACACTCCCTCCGTGCGTGAGCAAGCGAAGCTAAAGGAGCTGACCTGGATACTCCCAGGCACAGGCTTTTTCTGCTCAGAGGATCTCTGCTTTTTTCCTAATTGGGTATTTTTTCAAAGCGTAACAGCATTTATTTTGGGGAGGGAGAAGGCAACGCAAGGAAAGAGCGCAGAAGGAGAAAGGGAAGAACCAGAAACAGACAACAGAAACCAAAATAGTTCAGGCTGGGGGAGGAAGGATTTCAAGGCTTCAAAAAAACCACAAACCACCCAAACCGTGGTGGTGGTGGTGGGTGTTTTTAGAGGCCGGCAGAGTGGTGGCAGCACGAAGAGTGTCCCCCACGTGCTGTAGGCAATGCTGTGCTTCCACTGGTGAGGAGTCACAAGCTCATGCTCCAGCCGGATCATCAAACACTTACTCACCTTTGCAATGCTCAGGATCACTCCTGTAGTGTGTCAGGCTTGATTTCAGCCTCTGCCCAACTCCCCAGCATCACCTGACACCTCTCCTTGCAAGGAAGGAAAGGTGCTGGGTGCCTCCCGGTATGTCACTCACCCCAGGTGCCGCCTCTTACACCATCTGTGCCCACCCCCAGACCTCATCCCCTTCCCAGCCCTCTGTGTTGCTCACACTCAGAACTTTTATGAACAGTTGCTGAACAGAGCAAGGGAAGATGTAGCGAGCCCAGACTTGGTGCTTGCTGCATCCCAGCCACTGCCTGGAAACTTCTGAAAGACAAAATGCCCGTGCTTGGGATTGGCAGCTCACAGGAAAAACAGATATTCCCCCTGCTTCCATCTCCTCCTGTCTCCTTGTGACATTCCAGGCTGCAGTGATGTCAGCATGAACTTGCAGGGGCTTGCTCCTGCAGAGCCTGCCCGACCATGGCTGCATCATTCACAGCAGTATCACAAGGATCTGTGGGCAGAAGCAACATCCAACCCTTGTCTTCCCCTGGGTCATGCTGGAAACTTCTGTCCCAGCACGGCCAGGCAGCGCTGGTGACACCCAACACCAGAGTTTCCCTCACTCCTGCCACTGCTCCCCGGGCCAGAGGCTCTGGGATGGGTGCAGTAAGGGACACCCAGATGGGGCAGACCCCTGAGGACAGCTTGGGTCACCGTCCCACCAGTGTCCCACCAAGGGATGCCACCCAAGGGGCGGTCACCCCAGGAGTGTCCTCCCAGCCACCACACCGGCTGGCATGTCCCCAGGAGATGGCTTCAGGGACAGAAGCAGCCAGTCCGGTTACCTCGGAGGAATTTTGCGTGGCATGCGATCTTCTGAGGGCTTTGCAACAACAGATAAGAGCAAGTGTCCTTCAGAATAAATAGCAGCGTGTAGGAGTTGCCGTTGTCGTGGCAACGCAGCGTGATGTGCCCGGCGCGGCGGCGGGGATGGATGCGGCAGCGCGTGGCGCGGCCAGAGGCAGGACCACCCGGCCCTCCCCTGCCCCCCTGCCCCACACCAGCACCCTGCCAAGGCCGGCAGCGGGAGCGACACGTCCCAAAGGACACCCAGGCAGCGGGGATACATCCCGCCCGGAGCTCCTGCCACCTTGTCCTTGCCCCAGAAAACCTGGGCTGTCCCAGGAGAGCCCGCTGCGGCTGGCACAGCACGGCCCGGCCCGGCACAGCGCCCCGGGAGCCCCCGCGCCTCCGCCTCCCTGCCGCCCGAGCAGGCAGGAGAGCACCGCGCGCCTCTCGGGAGCGCCTGCACAAAGTCACCGCTGCTCGGAGGCCGGGAGGGCGTTCCTGCTTTGCCGAGACATCAAACAGCTCAGACACCTCCTCAGTGGCACGAGCTGCTCCTCAGGGACAGCAGGGCAGAGGCAGAGGACCCTGTGCTGCTCCCAGTGCATGGGATAACTCCCTAACTGCCCCCAAAGAGGGGCTCCGGCGTAGGGAAGGGAACACATCATCCAGACCCGCACATAGCACCCATCTGCCTCGGTTTGGGGGCTCGGAGCCAGTCCTGGCCAGGGGGCCAGAGGGATGCATCGGGCAGGGCTGCGGTTACGCTCCTCACTCGGGAATCAGGGCTGTGGTTATTCCTCACCCCACTATAAGCACACACAACCTGTTTTGCAAAGAAATTCAAGGAGCGTGGGCAATTTTCACATTACTTCCTTTCCCATCTTGGAGGTGAATGGGAATGTTATCCCAAAATACTTTTCAAACTCTAGGAAAAACTCAATAAAACTCTGAAATTGGGTTAGATAAAGAAATGCAGAGCGGATATATTTGAGAAAATGAAATCCCGTCCTTGATCTCCTCATCCGAGGCCTTGGCTCCCACCAGCCACAAATCCGCTCCCTTGGCTCCACGGATGGTGAGGGGGCCACGCTCACACACAGGAAATGGAACTCCTGCAAATATTTGCACCTGCGAGAAGCACGAGAGCAGATTTCAAGGAAACTGCCGGGCTAATGACATGGATCAGGCACACCAGGCACTCCGGGACTATTTCCTGAGCCCATCCGAGCCCATCCTGGTTCCAAAGGTGATAGAACAGTGGGTGTTGCACTGGAGCCACCACGGCCTCCCCACCCAACACACCTCTCAGTGTCCTCCTCTCTATGAAACCCCTTCCTGAATGCTTCCAGGTGCAGCCATGTGCTTTGAAGAGGAGGACAGTTGGCACTTGAGAAAGAGATTAATTTCAAGGATGCTGGAGGACGTGAGCTCTCTGCGGTCTTCGGCAGTCGGGAAGAGGCTGCTGTGGAACTTGGCTGCCGCCACCACTGTGCACATGGTACCAACCTCCACGTGCAGGGAGGGAAAGCAGAAGCATCCAGCATGGAATGGGACAGAATAGCCCCTGACCCAGTCCTGGGCACTCTCGGGGTGGCGGCACCTCAGGCAACCCCGATGCTGCAGACAGGACATGGATTAATCCAGAGCACCCGCTGTGCTCACAGAACCCCCTGGCTCTGGTAATGTGTCTGAAAATTAACTGGGATCACGGCTCTGACAAACATCAAAACACCACCCGTCAGCACTAACCCACTTCCCCAAAGCCTCAAAGGCTCACTCGAGTGCAGTCCTTTTCATAAGGTCCTTTTTTGCTCTCCAGCATCGGCCCCTTTCTCCCCTGCCTGTGGAGACACTTCAGAGGAGCATTAACTGCAGAATAGGCTGATTTTTAATGCAGAATTATACAAATGGAGCCGTTCTTCCATTTCATGCCTCCTGTTAGGTAATCTATCGGTATTGCACAGGGAATCAAGGTTATGTCCTTGTTGGGGTGATTTACGAACTCTGAGCATTTCATATCTCTGAACACCAAGCAAGGCAGGGACAGAAACATTCCTGTGAATGCCCGGAGCAGGAGCTGTGGTCAGAGAGTTGGGGTGATGTTTCCTTGACCCAGGCAAGACAAGGCAGGAAAGCTCTAGGAAAAGCATCCTTGGCAGTGCGGCTGCGTGTCCTACAAAGGCGCTCGGAGCGGGGCAGGTTATGAGAGTACGTGCAGGAACTCGCTGGCTCCACACGGAATAGAACGAGGCCGCTGCATCCCAGCGGGTGACTTTCACACTGGAGCAGGAAGAAGAGGGGAAAACTTCAGTGGCAGATACTTGGCCCGCGACTGTGTGTCCTCGCCGAGGTGGGGACTGCAGCCACCGCCGCAGCCGCTCTCCTCTCCATCCCGCTGTCCTGTGTGATGATCCCTGCAGTGCAGCGACTGTCCTTTGTTCTCACACTACCAAACATCACCATGGAAATAGAGCATTGCCATCTTGCACTCTGGGCTGGACCAGGACCCTCCCCAGGGCTGGGAGGAGGGGAGATGCACCATCCCATGTGAGGGCGGCATGGATTAGTGCCAAAAGGCATGTGGCAAGTTATGCCATGGGATCAGCAGGAGACCTTGTGGACCACTCCTGCATGGCATCTACCATGTCCCACCCCACACCCCTGGCATCAGCAGCACCATGGAGACCTCTCTCCTGAGCCATATTCTGCTATGGGATGAGTTTTTCTGATCCCAGACCCAATGGGAACTGGGAACATACAACCCACTGCGCCATCTGTAGCCCCAGCTTCTTCCCAGATAATTATAAATTTGTGAAAATATGGCTGCCAAGCTCTTTAAAGCTGGGACTGGGACTTAAGGCACAAAGGCTGACACACAGTAGCACCTAAGTAAATTAAATGTGCCACATCACTACCTATCTATATTACAGTCCTGAGCTTCAGGATTACCTGCTAATAAAAGCGATATTTAAAACAAGTCCTAAGTTCCTCCGCTGCCCCCTTCTCCCCACAAGTAATTAAACTGACGCTGCTTCCCACGGCGGAGGGGATGGGATTTATCATGGAGGGAAATCAGTAGAGGGTGAAATAGGTTGAATCCTCCCTGCCACGCTGCTGCAGCCAGGCAGACAGCGAACACCCACTTCCCTGGGAAAACGGGGCAGAAAGGGGTTGGGAAGCCACGGGTCCCCCCAGGATGGAAATGCCAAGATGGAGGCAGCTGGATCCATCCCTGGCGGTGCTTGGGGAGTTGTGAGAGGGGGGCAGGAGGGCGGCCGTGGCGGGGGCGAGCCGCTCGCTCTTCTGCCTCTGCCTTGAGCTCACCCAGCTGCAAATAAACAATTTTACCATTTGAATAGCCGCGAGTGCGGAAGGCATAATTAATACCCAGCGGTACCATCAGCCAATGTGCTGATGCGGGAGGTGCAGCCCCTGCCAACGCCGTCAGCGCACAGCTTTGGCTCCGCAGCGTGCGGCCCCGGCTGCTCTCGCCTCCAGGCCCGTCCTTCGCCAGAAGCAGAGGAAGGGCAAAGCCCCAGTGCAGGCGCCTGGGGCCGGTGCTGGAGCCCAGCAGCACAGGATGTCTCTGGTGCATCCCACACCCACACCATGGGAACAGTCAGGATCTGGCAGAGTAATGTGGGGAAGAGTAAAAAGGAGCGGGCAGAGAGCAGGCGCACATGGCATCGCTGCGAAGGCAAGAGCTGTGCCCAGTTGCTGCCAAAGTTGAGCCAACCTTTAACCCTGAATTTCAAGTTCAGTTCCCCTTTTCAAATATTTTAAAAGACACTGACTGGCCAAAGGGGCCAGTGCTTCCAGCCAGCCTGAGGATGAGTGCAAGAGCTAATACAGCGAGCTGGCCAACACTGTCCAGTACGGCCAGTCCAGCTCAGCTTGCTTAGATAGGGCAGGACATCTGCTTGAGAGTGTTTTCCCTGGTCTTCAGGGATTATTTCAGACAGGATTTGAAAAGTGCCAAAGTGGGTGGGAAGCCCAGAAGTTTGCATGCATCTTCAGACAAAGACATGTCTCCAGCAAATTTCTGTGCAAGACCAGTGCTTGGTAATTTACCTGCCACCACTCTGGCAGCAGGAGCTCTGAGCCCAGTCTGGCTCTGCTGGCAAGACTCAGAGGGCTGTGGGCTCATCTGCCAGCATGGCAAGACATGTCCCAGACAAGCCAGGGGATGAACTGGCCTGAGTGCTCCCCAAGGGGGACAACACAGCGGCAGGCTCGGGGCCTGCACCCCACGGTGCTGGAGCACCCCTCCGGCAAGGCACAGTGTGGGTGGTGCTGGAGCATCCCCCACAGTGGGCATGGGGCAAGTACCACTAGAACATCTCCCCCAGCAGCACAGCCTGGGTACCACTGGAGCATCTCCTGTAGTGGGCACAGCCTGGATACCACCAGAGCATTCCCCTCAGTGAGCACAGCCCAGATACCACTGGAGCATCCCCCGTGATGGGCACAGCCCATCACTATCACTGCAGCATCCGCCCAGCACACACGGTGTGGGTACCACTGGAGCATCCCTCCCAGCAAACACAGTGTGGGTACCACTGGAGCATCCCTCCCAGCACACACAGTGTGGGTACCACTGGAGCATCCCTCCCAGCAAACACAGTGTGGGTACAACTGGAGCATCCCTCCCAGCAAACACAGTGTGGGTACCACTGGAGCATCCCTCCCAGCACACACCGTGTGGGTACCACTGGAGCATCCCTCCCAGCACACACCGTGTGGGTACCACTGGAGCAGCCCTCCCAGCACACACCGTGTGGGTACCACTGGAGCATCCCTCCCAGCAAACACAGTGTGGGTACCACTGGAGCATCCCTCCCAGCAAACACGGTGTGGGTACTGCTGGAGCATCCCTCCCAGCAAACATGGTGTGGGTACTGCTGGAGCATCCCTCCCAGGAAACATGGTGTGGGTACTGCTGGAGCATCCCCCTCAATGGGCACAGCACGGCCGTCGCTTCCCCCACTGCCACCCGGCCGCCCCAGCCAGCAAACACTGCGTGCATTTAGCGTGGCAGGGCTGGACAGTGGGGTGTTTCATCAACCCGGCAGCGATAACACTCGGCTTTTGTCCCTCCCGGATAAAGGGGGTTTGTGAGCGCTGGCTTTCCAGCCCAAACTGGCACCTGTCGCCAACTTACCCCACTCGTCCCCCCCTCGAGTTCCGCACCAGAGCTGGGGACCAGGCAGCAGCACGAGCTCCAGCTCAGACACAACTTGCTGGGAAGTTTCGGATTTCCAGATTCACCAAAATCTTGTTGAAGAGCCACAGTCTCAAGCTCTGCTCTTGCTGATATTAAGAACAATCCATAAACCTAAGGAAATCAGGGGTTTCCCCCCTCATTTTAGCTTCTACCCAAACCTCCTCGCGTATTCCACCTCCTCGTGCCCCACAGAATTGCCGCCCAGGCTTTACGTACTGACGGTGACCAAAGAGGTCCTGGCACACGAGACAGTGCCGCCTTCTCCCATCCCCATTACAGCATGGAAAACACTCCCCCATGTACAAAAATCAGTCTGCTGAGGGAACAGGGCTGTGACCTATGTAGGAGCATGTTAAAACCAGAGATCATCCCTGTTGTTAGTTAATGCTGCCCACAATAAATAAGGCCAGTGGCTGAGCTGAGCGTCTCCCTGCTGTGGACACAGGCGCAGGCAGGACAGCGCACTTCCCCGCAGCAGCCATCCAAGGATTCTCTGCTTTCCCTGCTTTGCTCATGAATTTTCTTCCTTTGCCACATGTCTGCCTCCTGTACAATCAACTGCAGCATGATCAGGCCTCCGCCTCGGATAAAGGGACTGCATTGGGGTGTCCAAGCAAGATGCAATGCCCAGCACTGTTGGATGGGATGGAATGGGATGGCATGGCAGAAGCGAGGCTCTCCCCATCAGAATGGCAATAGTCTTTCCAGATCCCAGACCAGACCCGGAGCCTTATGAAGGGTTTTGTTCCTCTGAATATATATCCACAAAGTGATTCCAAGAGATAGCAACTAATTCAACCCAGCCCTTGGCTCTGGAGGACCTACAGAGAGGAAAACCATGGCACAAAGCTACGGCTTATGCTGCCCTTTAACCCCACTGCTTTCCAGATGAATAACCTAGCGCTGATCTTATTTTCTAAATGAACATGCTCAAGCGTGTCATTACAATGAATGCGGGAAACACTTTGATCTAAAAAAAAATAAGAGAAGTTGGCTCAGTACATCTAAAGTAGCAGCTTAACAAGCTTTAAAACAAAACAATTAAAAGAGGTCTGTGGTGTCTTTGCAACACAATGTGTCTTCGCAGGAGCCCACCGTGGTATCCGCATCAACGGGAAATGCCTCCAACCATGGAACAGACCCAGGGAGAAAATACCTCATAATGGGATTTTCAATGATGGCCTCCCAAAGTGCCTTGCTTTCCCAGGAGCAAAGACGCTGGAAGCGTCTGGCTGACCAGCACAGGGCCCAGCCAACCCTTCCCCATAGCAAAGGCTGCATGTCCACACAGGGAAATCCAGCTAACTCAGGTCTTCACTCCAGCACCACATTCTCCTGGTGGAGCTGCTCTCAATTCGCACTGCAGTGACTGAGATCCAAACCTGCCTTTCTCCCGGGAAGTCCCCGGCAGCCCAGAGATGCACAGCCTGCCCGGAAACCTCAGCAGCCATCCCCAGGAATGAACACAGCGAACACGTCAATAATTTCAAAAGCTCCATAAACTCTAACAGAAATGGAGAAGATGAGAGGAATGAAGACTCTGAACGCAGAAAGAGGAACAGATGGCTTTTATGGAGCAAGAAATACAATAGGAAAAAATGGAGCAGCAGAGCTCTCTTTGAAGGTGTGAATCGTCAGTAGGGAAGCCTGGAGAAAGCCAGGCCCGGGAGCTGGGAGCTCAGTGCAGGGCACTGCATTGCCCAGCCCAGGCTCTGGCTGGTGGTCCTGGGGAGCTCCTGGCCCCCCCGGCTCCTGAGACAGCACTGGCGGTGCCCAGCCCCACCACAGGGACATCCTGCTGCCAGAGAAGGGTCAGCATGACACGCAGCATGGAGAAAGAACAGCCCAAAAAGATGATGAAAAAGCCAAGCTAAAATAGAAAGTGAAGGCAGCGGGAATGAACTCCAGGGCAAAGACTCTTGATCCTGTCACAGAGAGTTTTAAATCCCTTTTAGCACCGAGCAATTTCTTTTCCATGGAGAAGAGCCATTCTCCCTGCCATGGCCATCTCACTGCGAATACAGCAGCCAGGCAGCTCACAGGCTCTCCCAACTGCAGCCATGGCAAAATCCTGATGGATCAAAGTAATGATGAGGATTTGCCTCCAGGACCTCAAGAACACAGTGCCATTGGGGGCACAGCCCCTCAGAGCCCAACTGCCAGTGAGTCAGGGATCACTGTGCTCTGCATCTCATTAAAAAAAACAATAATCCCCTTTGCAGGAGAGATTAAACTTTTGCAGCATTATCTCCAATGGGTTGGCAGCAAGGGATGACCTCCTGCATCCCTCAGAATCTCAACTTCCTTCAAAGGCACCTATGCCAGCAGCCTCACATCCATCCTCATCCATCAAAATTAGCAAAATTGATTTTGCCAGAGAATATGTCACTTTGACAGGAACCCAGAGTAAGTCCTGAGTGTATCATGTCAGGTGATGCTAAAGTAGAGCCCCGTACAAAGACAAAAAACAAGAAGATGAATAAGTCAACCTTGTCCTTTCCATTAAAAACTTTGTAAGGAAACCCATGAATGACAGCTACTGGTAGAAGAAAGGTTGATTCATGTTGGGAGCTCTTTCTAAAATAACACTTGCCGGCATCTGGAATGGTCACACCTTCCCTACATAAACGCCCCGCCGCTGCAGACTCAGCCAAGCTTTGGCTCTGGCCGGGCTGAGGCAGAGCCAACCGCGCTCCCGGCGGGATGCGCGGCTTCGTCTCCTGGCATTCATCACCCACGTTCCGGTGGGTCCTTAAGTGGATGTCCTCATCCATGTCAATTAACTGATGCTTCATTACTTGAGTCCTGCAAAGGGAGCAGAGATGCTATGGCAGACACCGGGAGCAGGGCTGGGGTCACGCGCGGGACTCAGGCAATTACGGAACGCGTCCCTGAGGAAGCCACGTGTGCTCGCCAGGCAGGCAATTCCCAGGGGGGGCAACCTGGGCTGCCCCCGACCTTGTCACATCTTCAACCTGAATGGCGTGCAGTCAAGTGGCAACATCAATTAGCGGCGTTTGCTCTCACCGGCGCCTGGAACGCTGCTGCTGAGCAGTGAGTGCCCAGCCTTCCCATGCCGAGCGCAGCAGCTCTGCACAGCTCCTCAGCTGGCATCACACAGCCACATTCCCTACCTATAGTGCTATAAAACATGGCTGGAGTTTCTCCTGACCATTCCAGGATATTGCAGAAGAGGCACAGCCAATACCCTTGGGGAGAGGAGCCATCAGTTCTCACCAAGCTGTAGCTGAAAGCCACAAATCCGCTCTCCTGCGTGGCACGGTGCGGTCCCTCACACGGCGTGTGCTGTGCTGCTGGTGTCCTGCGGCTCATGGTCACCCCTGCGCCAGCACGTTCCCATCTCCACGCTTCTCTTGTGCTAGGCCACGTGCCCTCTGGTGAGCTCCTGTTTTTCCACCTCAAGAATCCAGACTTGCCTCTTGGAAGAAGTGCCTCGCCGCTCCCAGGCTACGTGTTGTTTTTGAAGCAGCTTCTGCTCAGCCTTTATTTGGAAGTCAGTGGAGCTGACTTCCAGCAGTGGAGCAGCCAGGCCAGCAAAGCTTCACCGCTCCCGCCTCGCCACAGCTAAGCCTCATCCCACGGATGCTTCAGCCGGCGTCCGGAGCAGCTCTGCAGCCAAGGCGCTGCTTCTCCTCCCTGCCAGCTTCTGCAGCAGGAGCTGAAGAGTCCTTTCCATGCCTACAGAGATGCTGTGCCAGGCAACAGCTTCTGCTCCCAGTGGCTCTGGCTCGTGGGGACACAGCAGCCATTGGCAGCGGGGACACAGTGCCCCTGGGATGCTCCAGCACTGCCAGGAAAGCGGAGCTGCTGAGAAAGACCTTCAGAGCAAACTTCAACAAAAATCATCGCATGTCAAAGCGTATCTCCTGCCTACGCATCATTTCCAAGTCACAAGAAGACATTTTGCATATCAGAGTTGGAAATGAGCACTTTGTGAATGATTTGCTTTATTTATTTTTGTAAGTCCTCAGGCGAGTCCCAGTGGGTGCTTTGGCCTCCTGCCCTGGGCACCCAGCACCCACTGACCCCACCCCTGCTCATCTCCATGGAGCTGCTCATCCACCTCCAGCCAAGCTGGGTTGTTCCTCCTTTTCTCAGTGTTGCTTAGGACCATAAATGCCAAATCTCTCATCACTGACAGGAGGACACTCCCACACAGCTGCACTTGGGGCAGGTCTCCACCCTGCTCCCAAAGCATCACACCCAGCAGTCCTGGCCCCATGTCAGCATCCCACTACACAACACCCAGCCCTGCCACCACACCACAGGCAGCGTGGGTGCTTTGCCTCCAGCTTGGGCAGAGTGTGAGGAGCACTGGGGGGTGATGGATCCAAAATGTCCATCGGTTCCCACCATATCCCCAGTGGAGGAGCTCAGCGCTGCACTGAATGGAGGCTTTAGCTCAGCTTTGCCTCGCAGAGCCACCGAGGCCAGAGAAAGCAACTGATAAACCCAGAAAGCAGCAGAGATTCAGCAGCAGACAAAACCTCATTTCACAAGGAATCCTCATAAAACCAAATTAATGTTGAAGGATGAAGGCAGGTAAACCTCCCACAGTTAAGTTCAGGCCACTGAGATTCAGTTTAAATCTCTCAGCAGTTCTGATTTAATCAATGCATTTCCAAGTGAAATTAGATGAAGTACATCTCCATCACAGGAAATTATATAAGCTATCAAAGTCTGTAGGTGCAAGTCCCAGTAAGAAGAGCAACAGAAAAATATTCATATAAACTCAAATTCCATTTTTAAGGAGTCACTTCAGGTTCAGAGTGTAAAATCCTTTTAGTTAAAAAATTCACTCTGATGAAAACAGTGAGCCAAGGCGAGGAAGGGCCAAGCAGCAGGTTCGGGAACAACCCCTCATAACTCACAGTGGCTGCTGGGATGCTGGGCTTGGCCAGGAACCCCCTCCCAGCAGCACCACCCAGCGTGGGAGGGAAGGAAGGTGGAAAGGAGGAAAGATGGAAGGAAGAACAGAAGGAAAACCCTTTTGTTTTAAAGGATGGGGTGAAAGCACCAACAGTGTCACACCATCCACTGATCCCACCCAACACACTCAGCCTCCAGAAATTATCCTGCTAGAAGAGTCTTGCTGTCAAACCCGAACTCTGTTGGGCTTGAACTGTTGTTGCCCACTTGGGTCACCACCAGCCCTCATGGAGAACAACAGGCACCACAACCCAGAGCAGAGCAGCTCCCGCTCCTCCTGCTCAGCGCACTGAGGTTCCGGTAATCTTGGTAATCTTTCCTCCCAGTCCTTCTCCCATTAGCTATATTTAAAGGCTTAAGCATGCATACATTTCCATAATGAACCTCAGACCTGTTGGAAGTCCCACGGCTTATTCACACCCTATGGAGCTGCCCTTGGGAGCCGCTGGCAGTGCTCACCACTGCCCTGTATCCATACCTACCTATAGATACCGAGGTAAATAAAGCATGCTGGGCGAGCTCGAGGACCAGATTGGGTGAGGGAAGGTGGGAACAAGGTTGGAGAGCTGGCCTCTGCCTGGCTGCCATTCCCTGTTACAGGCTGGGCTCTGAAGGAACATCAGCAACTCCTTCTTTCCAGCAGATGACCATTTATGTAAGGCAGAGCCAAGCCGTGGCGCCCGGGCGCCGGGAGCGGCTGGGCCGGCAACTTGCCCGTCCCGTGTCCTGCCTGCCGAAGGCTGGCACAGCAGCTGCCACGGGGGGCAGCCCCCAAACATCCCGGGCAAGCGGCAGCACCGGGACGGCTCCCACCGACCACCCCACTGGAGACACCACAAAGACAAGGCGGTGGCTCCGGCGTTATTACAGCAATTATTCATGCTCTGGGAAGCGGCTGCCGAAGCCCCGCGCCGCTCCCCTCGCCTCATGTGGGAAATTGCTGCCAGCGCGGAGGTACGAACCGCTGCATAAAAGTGCAGTTTATTCAAGCATTATTGTGGCTGTTAAGTATCATAGCCAGTGACACCAGATGAATTTCTGTGGCAATCAATCCACCCGGGAGCAGCCAGCTCAGCCCCTGTGTGGATGCGGGATGAGTAAGGACTCCTCAGTGGAGGCCATTAACTCCCACTGCTTACTGCTCTCATTACTTCCCAGACTGCAAGGCTTGCATCTTTGACGAGCGGCTGAATCTACATTTGACAGTGTGAACCTGATGAGTGAAATTCATGGAAAATGTTTTCTTTGGCAGTAACTACAAGGCCCATAAAGTTTCCACGGAGCCAATGTGCAGGGATGTATGCTTTTAATGAGTTGTTTTATACAATCGCCGAGAAATTGCAAAAGGTGGTTTTACTCCTACTGCAAATCACTCCACAGCTCAATGCTGTAAAAACCGTAGCATATTGTTTAAAACATTATATTCGTAGCTATGGAGGGGAAGTCCTCGGCAGTGCTGGAAGCCTGGCACGCTGCAGAAAGCTGCCGTGCCCTCACAGGCGGGCGCAGGCACTGACGCAGGCGTGTGCACGCACACGTATGTCTGTGCACACTCAGGGAGTGACAGAGCCACTGCCACCTCCCCAAAGAACAGATTTTGCCCCGCAGCACCCACACCTACCAACAGCAGAGCAGGGCTGGAGCATCCCTGGGACCTGGCAGAGGCTTTCAGGGCAGCGCTGCTCGCTTAGCCCCGCTCCGAACCGGGGAGCAGCAGCTCCCCTTGACAGGAACCGAATAATTCTGAGCAATGCAGCTGCACAGGTCCTGCCCTCCCCGGCGGAGGAGCACAGCTCACCGCGAGGTCAGGCACTGCCACCGCCCCGGGCGAAAGGGATCCGACTTGAAAGGAGCAGCACGGTACCATCTCCCCGCCGCAGGCAGCTGCTCCAGGCAGAGGCTGCGCGGGGTGAAACGGGCGCTGCAAAGCTCCACTGCTTCTCCTGGAGCTATTTTTCTAGTAGTCTTCGAGAAAATGAGGAGAAATGACATGGGAAATGTCAGAAATAAAGCCAGAAGCAATTAGAGTTAGAGAGAAGGGAGAGCGGCAGGCAAGGTTAGCAGTAAAGTTATCTCCTATTAAAAATAAAACACGGAGGGACTGGAAGCTGATGAGGTGGCAGAAAGGACCGCCTGGTGCTGGGGATCCAGGATGCACAGCACAGAAATTCGCAAGGCGAATGAATCGAGGAGGGAAGCAAGCAGAGGGCTCCTGTTTCCATTGCTAAACTCTCCTCAAAAATAACAAAGCAGAGGGCGTCCTCTGTTCCCAGGATTACAGCTTTCTGCCGCGCCAGCCTTGGGAAACGGCCCTCCAGTTCCGCTGGGCTTTTCACCTGACACGCGATAAATCCAAACGCGTGGCACCCTGAGAAAACCCTAGGGTGCTTTCGCCGGGAGGAATTCCTAAGGTCACTACATCACCACAGACTCTGTCCTTCCCCCACGCAGCAGCGCATCCTCGGCTGACGGATGGACAGCGTCCCGGCGGCAGCGGGAAGGTGCTCGTGTGCCCGGGCTGTCGGGGTGCGCCAGCCGGAGGCACGGGACAAAGACGGGGGGCATTGGAAGCCGGCTCGCCACGTGCCTCTGGAATACGCGGCGCGGCACGGGAGTGCAACAGAGAGGCCGAGGGCCTCTCTCAGCTGCTCAGCACAGACAAAACCTCAGTTCAGGTTTCACCCTCCAGGACTCCATCCACAGCCCGGGCAGAGGGACAAAGCCTCCAGCGATTCCCAAGGGTGGCGGACAAAGGCTTCTCGCATCACCACTCGCTGTCCGTGGATTCGGGGGGCCCTGCCCGCCTCCCTCCGTGCCCCCAAGCTGCAGCCATGTTCTGCCGGAGCGCGGGGGGCGGCGCGGGCTGATGGGCTCCCCGAGCTGCTGCGTGGGGTAGGGCTGGCGGAGGGGGCTGCACCCACCCATCCGCTCACCCCGCAGCTCCCCTGCCCACCCAGTCCTGCTCCCCGGGGAGCAGCCACAGGGCCCGCTGCGAGCTGCGGGAGTGGGGTGGCCGCTCGGGACTGCTCTCCTTGGGACCCCTCTCCCCAGCAGCAGGTGATGTGCCGGAACCACCGTCCCGCTCGGTGGAGGGATGTTTGGGGTTTGACCCCTGCCCGACACAACCGCTCAAACCCAGGACTTTCCAAATACAAAACCGGGTTGGGGAGAACGGAACAGATCGTGGATTTCACTTTTGTTTAGGGTCTCACTTGTTTAACCCGCTGCTGCTTTCACTCGATTCCACTAAGATGGGCTCAAGCCACAAAAGCCCAGGTACTGCTGGGGCCCCGGGGCCGCACGCAGGCAGGGGCCGGGGCCAGGGCTCTCCAGCCACAGCACCATGGAAATAACAAGATTTCGGCTCAGATGACTTCGCAGCGGTAATGAAAATGTGTTACGTAACACTTTGCCTCCGTCTCCTCAGCTTTGCAATTCTCGATTAATCTCCCGAACACATCCATCAATCCATCCGTCCGTCCATCCATTCATTCATCCATCCATCCGTCTATCCATCCATCTGCCCGCGCCCTGGCCGCCCCCCAGCCCCTTCCCCCGAGCGGCCCCCGCCGGGGCGGCCAGGGGGGAGCGAGCAGCCGGCGAGGGGACGCTGACCGCGGATCCATCTCCTGGCCAGGGCGGGCGAGCGCGGCCGGGGAAACCTGGCGGGGGGAGCCCGGCACCGAGCGGAGCGCGCACCGGCCGCCTCCCCGGGCGCCGGCAGCCGCCGGCTGCACCGCGCGCTGCCCGCTCCGCTCCACACACCGCTTCCCATCCCGCACCCCGCTCCGCTCCCCAGCCCTCTCCCCGCTCCCCACTCCAAGTTCATGGTTTAACTCCGCCGCTCCCCGAGCGCGCCCGGCGGCGGGATGCGCCCGGCGCTGCCCCGCGGGGGCCACCGCTCCCCGGCCCTACCTGCTTCCCGGGAGCCGTCGCATCCACATCGTCACGTCTCGGCCCGGCCCGGCCCGGCCCGGCCCGGCGGGGCTCAGCGCCTCAGCGCTCCATCCGGGCGCGCCGCCCCGCGCCCGCGGCGGCGCTCAGCGGCGGGGCAGGCGGCGGCCGGCGGGGCGGGCATGCCCGGCGGCGGCGGCGGCGAGGACGGGGGTCTGTGCTCCGGTGCTCCGGCCCCTCAGCGCCGGCGGGGCAGCAGCGCGCCCGCGGAGGCTGCGCGCCCCATGCGCGTCTCGGTGCGGCTCGGCGCGGTGCGGTTCTCCGGGGCTCGGCTCGGCTCGGCTCGGCGCGGCGGGGCTGGGCGCGCACGCGTCTGTGCGCGCACCCGCGGGGCGGGGGCGGGGGGCCGCGGCGCGGGGAAGTTGCGCGGGGCGGAGGCGGGGGCGGAGCGCGGCCCCTCCGCGCCGCGGCCGAGCGGGGGTGGACCCGGAGCGGCACCCGCGCCCGGACCCGGTCTCCGACTCCGTGGGGATCGCCGGGCAGTGCCGGGACCCCAGCGGGGAACGGCCCGTCCCTGCCCGGGACGCCGCCTCCGGCAGCCGTTTCCCCCGCTGGAGAGCTTCTTTCCCCGGACCCCACGAGCGGCCGCTCGCCGGCGGCCCCGGGGAGCGAAGCCCCCGCTCCGCCGGTGGGCACTGGCCCAGCAGCTCCGCATCCCGGGACCGCGGTGTTGCCGCGCGGAGCCCCGGTGTCCCGTACAGCCCGTCCCCGCCGGGCGGGCAGCAGAGGAGTGCGGGTTCAGTCCGTGCTTTGCGGGCAGGGCGAGGGGTCCCCCGCAGCTCGGCAGCCCCGGGGAGCCCCGGCCCGCTGCCGGGCGGAGCGGGCCCCGCTGCTTCTGCAGCGGGCTCCACCAGCCGGCCGAGCGGGCATCCTGCTCCCGGAGCGGGCATCCTGCTCCCGAGCCAACCCTGGGAGAGTTTCCATCCTGATCTGCACAGCTGGCCCGCAGGTACAGTGTCGGGCCAGCGGGAGCGCGGATCCGGCACCGCCGCCTCGGGCCCCTGCACCGAGAGATAAACGCAGCCACCACCGAATTCCCTTCGGCTGGAAGTGCCTTTCGTGCTCCGTGCTCGCCCAAAGACAGCCGAGCACAAAGGGGAGCGCGCGGGGAGAGGCGCTGGTTATTTTGGGAGGTGTTTCATCAGAGCCTGATGCGTTTTCTCTCTTTCCGGGGGTGCTGCCAGTAAGGAGCGACATTATTCCTGGTGTACTGTAAGAAAAGTGTGTCTCTCAAAAGCCGAGCTGCTTTTCTGTTCAGCTGCTGCAATAAAAGAAGTTTTTGTATGCATTTGGGGATAGATTCTTCAAAGCTGCTCCTGGCTACAAGCGAGGAGCAGAACCGTGGTGCACAGAGCCAGCACTGCCGGGGTGTCCCTTCGCGGGGACAAACCACCTGCAAGGAAGGGGCACGTCAGTGACCACGGCTTGCTCGGCTCTGAACAGTCACAGCAGAAAGCAAGGCTTGTGGAGAGATGAGTCTCTCTGCTGCCTTTCTGACTCACTGGGTTTCTTTTCTGCCTCCAGAGAAGCTTACTCTCCAGAGAGAAGAAGCCTCCTGCGAGCAGGGCAGCTGGATGGAAGGTCAGCGCTGTGTCTTGGACGCCTTGCCAGCCCTTGCTCCTCACGTGTGCTCCCGCTGGATCGGCTCCAGCTGCCGCTAGAAGTGCTGTAGCTCAGCATCCAAAACCCCACGTTCCTTGGAGCTGGATTCCTGGTCAGAATGAACCTCATGTGGGAAGGATGAAATCTCGGGGGTTGAACTGCGGACCAATTTATCTGCAGGGAGGTGGCAGCTGCCAGGGAACAAAGTCTCCCATCCCAGCCCAGGCAGAACCAGGGCTAAAAAAGTACCTAAATAATGGCCGGGCTGTTTAGTTTTCACTAAGCACGATCCTCGCCTGTCGGGGCAGTTAGGGCTTGGTTCACTCACAGCCACTGGTGAATCCCACCTTCAGTGGTGCCATAAAGCCGATGCTGTCCCCTCCCCACCTCCTGGAGCGAGGCCACTTACAAACGGGCTGTGCCTCTGCCTCCGGGAGGCAAGGAGCCTCGAGCCCCAGGGCGTTCATTACAAACCATCCCAGGATTGTGCTCACAGTGCTCACAGCTGCTGATTACGGCAGCTGCGGCACAGACAGGTAGCAAAACCCAGCGTTCACCTGGGCACACCTGCCCGGGGGCTGCATGTGCAGGGACCTGGCAGGGAAAGCTCAGTTTTACTGCAAGCCCACGGACTTTATCAGCCATTAAACCCAGCTCACCAACATGAAAGATCGTGAGAGACAAGAAGGGAAGAGCGTGCGATTGTCTCTTAAGAGGCTGCTCTGCAGCCCGAGAGATACTGGAATGCAGTTAAGTAAAAGACAATCAATTAAGGCTTAAATAAACCCAAATGAGCAAACGTTAATGAGAGCTATCTTGTATCTCAAACAAATCCTCTTAACTCAGCCCCACTTAAAAAAATATTATTTCCCCATTTGTGCCAAATGTGTCGAGCTGGCGGAGGATTGCAGGGAGGGCCATGCTGGGGATCTGAGGCCTGGCAGTGAGGGTTGAGCTTCGGGATTTTTGGCTGTAAACATCTGTTATGGTCTATACACGTTGGTCAGGCAAGTGACCGCAAGCATGGGAAGGTCCCATGCCCTCATCATCAGCCTTCCTCTGGCCCTGACCCTCTTCTCAAGCTTCTGGCCTCAATTCCAGACTGCAACATCACCAGCCAGAAGCTTCCAGAAACAAGAGATCAAAGGAGGGTTGAGGTTTTCGACAGTACCAAAGCAGGTGTGTAGACAAAGCTTTTACACGCAGGCTATTATTTGGGTTTTCAGGGCTGGTTTGGGATGCTTGGAGTGGAAACCTCACAGGGAGGGAGATACCTGACCAGAGTATGTGCATCCTTGCTGCCCTCCGGAGAGCCCTGCCTGTCCCTGGCCCGGTGACACGTGCAGCGCGCACTCTGTGCCTCCCTAAAGCAGCCAGCGCAGCGTTTTTTGTGGTGTTTGAAAAGGCGGGCGGTGCCACTCGGCAATCTTCGCCCCCTTTGTCTCGCTCATCTCCTCAGCAGCGCTGCCGGGGCCGCCTGCCACGGGCAGGCGATGGAGCAGCCCGCTGCGGGAGCAGGAACCATGAATTATCCCACCATTTAAGTAGGAGGGAAGGAAGTCATTAGCGAGTTCATTTGTCTAACTTGTTCTTCTCAGAGTCATCGCTCCAAGAGAGTAAAGTTCCTGATGCTGGTGAAAAGCTGCGGGCGCTGACTGGGGCTGGCTGCTGTGCTGTGGGGCACAGATGCTCATGCAGACCCGTGTCTGGGGAGAAAAGAGGGTTTTTCCTTGCAATCCACTCTGTGCTTCCCAGGTTGTCTGTAACAGCCCCTGTGTGTTCACCCACCCGCCCACCCTGAGCTGGATCAGGTGTGGGCACCCCAAGGGTGCTGTGAACCACGGCAGGGGAATGCTGCCAGCTGTGCTGCACTTCATCCACTGTGTTCTGAGGCAAAATCTGTTAATTTGCCTCTGAGTGGAGAGAAAGACACTACCCCAGCTACACTTGCCAAGGAGGAGTGAAAATTGTCTCTTCAGTAGAAGTAGGGTGTCATTACCCATTTTCCTTTCATACGGGAGAAGCAGAAGTGTTACTTGGAGCTTGTGAAGCACAGAGGAGTATAATGCAATTTCTGCCTCCTTGGAGCATCGTCCTTTCGTTTTTCAGACCAGTGCTGACAGGGAATAGGATTCTGGAAAGCATCCCTGGGATTTTATACACTGAGCAGCTCTCTTGAGACTTGCATTTCCTTCAGAAAGCATCCCCCACTGCCCAAAACTCCTCTAATGGTCTAAACCAAGTTGTCTAACGAGGCACAGCTCCAACCTGGCATGCTGGACCCCTGGAAAGAGAATCACAAGGCAGGGCAGCGGGAGGGGAGGGCTGAGATGGGGAAAAGCTGGATGGGATTTCATGATCCCATTCTGCAAGCCCAGAAGAGCCATCCAAGCCCCCAGAGCCTCCCTGCTGCAGGGACTGCCTGCCTGGAGGTGTCAGCCAGCCTTGCAGCCACAGCTCACTTTTCCAGGGGGGATGCTGCCTCTGTCCCCAGAGTCCTTTTCCAAGGAGAGGAGGCAGAGCCCACCTCACATCCCCAGCTCCAGGAGCCCCGTGGTGCTCAGCCAGCCCTGGGGCCCAGCAAGGAAGGGAGGAAGGGAGGGAGCTGAAAATAGGGTAGCTGAGGTTCTTTTTAACAGGCCCCTTGGTGCAAATCAGAGTGAAATGACACTGAATGACCGGTGTTTTTAAATATATATATGTGTGTGTGAGAGGTTTATTTTAAAACTTGGTTGCAGTGGAAAGGGAAAAAAATGAAGCCATTTTGGTTATCATTAATAAAAATATAGCAATATAAAAGTATAAAGGTATCACTTAAGAAAATATAAAAGGAAAATAAAGAAAGACAAAGAAGGGATAAGAGTAGATAGTGGAAGGATCTCAGCACCCGGGGATCCAGCAACTTGATTGTTGCACTTTAGATGTCGTTCAAAGTGATGGTCTCAGTCTTGATCTGTTTGGGGTGGGGAAAGCCTACAAACCCCAGAGCTCAGTGTGTTAATACAGGCTCAGGTTCAGGTGGGAATGCCCAGGTACCTCCCCTGATGGGAGTTTTACTCTGAGTGTTGCAACACTCTGGGTCTTGCACAGTCCTCTGGTGGAGGGCCCCAGAAATGAGTCTGTGGGCACTTGGGGGGGTCTCTGATGATTTATTACCCCTTTTAAGACATGACAGCTGCTTCTCATGTCAATGTTGCTGAGCCAGTTATGCCCCCTCAGAAGGGATGAAAACCCTCAGGTCTAGGTGTGCATGTCCTGATACCTTCCCCGGGGAGGCAGAGTTTTACACCTGAGCTGGTTGTGCAAAGGAGGACATTGCCCTGGTGAAAAAGCATTACCCCACCTAGTAGGATCTGCTTCTTATCAGCCTTTTCCTTTATCTGGCTCCAAACCCAGCTTGTTGCTCAACAAAGGTTAGTTTGTCGTGGTCATCATCCAGTGGTGGGTGCTCACCCCCTCTGAACCTGGGCTGCTCTTATGCAGATAAGAGTTTAGCCACCACACCCCCAAAATCTTCCCTCCTTCCCTTCAGCTGTGGGGTGCAAACCTGGCAGCTGATGCTTTGCCAGTTGTGCATTGTTTGAGTCAGTAACCTTCAACATTTCAGTCTCTCACAGAGCTGCTCCCAAAGCTCACATCTTGTGGAGTACTTGTCTGGCCAGGCTGCTCTCATGCAGTTTCTTCCCTTTTTAAGCTAAACATCGCTAATCAGCTTCTTCAAGCTCCAACATATGTCCTATAAATATCCCTTGTGGAAGCAAAATCTGTCTCGTGTGTGTATGCAAGACAAAAGAAAAAATTAGAAAGCGTGAAGCCCTGACTTAGCAGCCTGGCAGCAGAGCTGCGCTAAAGCCTCGGATCTTAATGAAAGCAGGGAACATGCCTGCCCCCTCCATACCCCTCCTCCAGCCCCAGAGTGAGCCAAAGCCCCGAAATCTCCATCCCTGACAGCCCCAGAGCTTGCCCAGGTTCCGGTCCTCGCCCTTAACTGCCTGCAGGTCCTGTAGGAGCCACCCACAGGCTGCTGCAGAGGGGATGGGGATGGAGCTGGGGAACGCTTTGTCCTTGGAGCTGAGCAGGGAGCTGTGCTTCCTTCCTCTTCTTCTTGGTATTCAGGAGCAGCCCTGAGGTTCTCCTACACCTCTTATTTCCAGCACTGGCTTAAGAATTTTATGAGCCCCTGGTTGAGCTGAGGGTAGTGTGGGACACCACGATCCTCAGCATGTCTCTGTGTGGGGTGTGGTGGGGACACTCTCCTCATGTGAGATATCTCCAGGTACAAGAATCCTGAAGGCAGGTCCAGGACTGTGTCGATACAGCTGCTCTGGCTCTGCCACTCTTCCAGTGTAGATGAGAGGAGTGAGGGCTGATAGGAGTGAGGGCTGATAGGAATGAGCTCAAATCAATCATCTGTCACTCACTGGCTTCCCTGGCCAGGCTGCAAAGCCCTGACTGAAGCAGGACCCCGAGGACAGATGAGTGAGCATCTTAATCACCTTCAACACAGGCAGCAGGAATCCAGCTGCCCACCCTGCACGTCGTCCTCAGGTACCTTTTGTTTTGATGGAGGCACAGGCAGAGCTCGGCTGGATTCACCTCTGCCACATGGGCTGCAGAGCTGGGGATGTCAGGCAGGGAGTTGAGAGCCCAGGGGAGTAAGGCAGGGTCTGGAGATCCCAGGGGGGTAAGGCAGGGTCTGGAGAGCCCAGGGGGATGAGACAGGGGCTGGAGAGCCCAGGGGGCTCGGAGAGGGGCTGGAGAGCCCAGGGGGATGAGACAGGGGCTGGAGAGCCCAGGGGACTCAGACAGGGGATGGAGAGACCAGGATCACTGGCTGGGGTCAAAAGCAGGTGCCTAAGAAACAGCACTTGCAGGAGCCTGAGGACAGTGCTTTCACCAGCAGGAAAGGTACCTGCCTTTGTTACCACTGCTGAGAAATCCTCGGCATCCTCAGAAAGGTGACAGTGGCCTCAGCATTGCCATGGTTTCCCCAGGTTCTACATGGAGCTGCTGCAAGGTGAAGCGAGACGTCTCTCCTTCACGGTGGCTGTCAGCTGGGAGACGTTAACAACCCGGAGAAGAGGAGCTGAAGCAAAGGTCTCCTCTGCCCTGTGAAGGAGAGGGGCTGTCACAGGCTCCTCACGGGAAACGAAAGCTAATCCCACCCTGGTGTGCTACAGAGGACAAAGTAAAGAAACCTATCCTGCTTCCTAGGACCCTTACCTGCGCTGAATTTCGGGGTTTCACCTCGATGGGGTGCACAATGCCCACAGGTTGAGCCCGGCAGTTCCCACGCAATGAGGTTTTTGTAAGAGCAGAGGTCTGACTCTGAGCTCGGCTTATCTCCAGCTCCAGCACCAGCATCCTCATCCTGCATCCCTGGCTGATGAACTTTCCCAGCTCCCTGTTGCTGGGAGGTGGCTCGGAGGGGGATGAAATTACAGCGCTGGGTTTCAGGAACGGTGTGTGGCTCTTAAGCCCTGCAAGCATCTCTAGCAGGGCTGTTATAGATTCCCTTTGCTTTGGCTGTATTTGTCTCATCAATCTCAGTGATGTTGACAATTGGGCACGGTTTAATTCTGCAAATCTGAGGAATGATCAGGCCAATTTAGTTCACATTTAAAGCATTTGTGTTCACATGCTGGAAAGCCTTTTTTCTTCCTTGCTCCTTGCCCAAGGCCCTTATTATCTGCTGGTGCTATTTATCAATGCACAGCAGGTATATTACAAGAAGGTGTCTTTTGTAAAGCGATACAAAATAATCATTCCTGTTCCTCGTCTGCTCAGCAAGAAAAGTGAGCCTGGCTCTCCTGCCTGTCAGCATTCCCGAGCCGCAGCATTTTTATATTACTGCGGAAGAAGTGATTTAACTCAATAAGCTTCCCTCATAAATAGCAATAGTTTGATAAAATAAAAGGAGTGTGTCAATGAACATGGTGTTCCCCTTCAGCTGAGTGGCTTTGGGTCCTGCCCTGTGTGTGGGACACTGCAGGACCCCCAGCAGCCACAGAACTCAGCCCCTCTATGGCTCTGAGCTTGCACTGGGATGTACCTGGGACTGGGAAAACTTCCATCAAGCAGGAGAGATCTTATTGGGGCGGAAAACTTCCATTTTTGCTCCTGAAGTGCATGAGATGAAGGATCAGCCTTTAATAATGGCTCAAGCTTCTGAAAAAAACCCTCCTCCTCCCTCCCACACATACTGTGGCTCCTCATCCCCTCCCCAGTACCGATTTGTCTGGGTTTAGCTGCTTTTATCCCATTTCACTGACACAATTGCACAGATTTGCACTGGGCACTGGAGCTGTCTGAGCTGGATGCTTCTTCCTCTGGCATGTAATTAAATGCCTGGTGAAGTGGCTGGGAATGCCTGCACACCTGAAAAGCGCAGTTAGGAAGGAAGATCAGGTGGTCCTGGGAGACGGAGAGAAGCAAATTATGTGGAGAGTGAAGAATGCTGACCTGGAACCAGTCTGTATCCCCAGGATGGGATCCGTGGGAACCCTGGAGGAGCCAGAGCCCAAGCTCTGCCCTTGGAACGACAGCCTCCGCAGAGCAAAGGGGTGATTTAACATGCTGCCACTCCTTGAGCACCGGCCCATGGGTTTGTTTGGCTTTCTCCTCCCCCAGGGACTCAGGTGTAATATCACCTTCCCATTAATTTATATGAGAACATTTCCAAATAGTAAACTGCCAATAAATTAGTAATGCTGATCTATAAAAGGGAAAAAATGGCCTGTTGTGAGTTTATAGCCCTGTGGAAAAGACATTAAACAGAGGCTTCCTTAGCACGAGCACTGTGAGGAGCTGGGGGGGAGAACTCCGGGCTGAGACCCGCCTGGACGCGTTTTGTCTGGCTGGTTTTTAAACCTGCTCCCTGCAGTGTCCCTCTGCGAGAGCCAGGCAGGGAAGAAAGCACTAAAAGATTCCCAACAACCAATCCAAAGGCGATGGAAAATGAATGAGAGGATGATGCAGCCCGGAGAGAACAAACAAACTACCTGGAGCAAATAGTTTATTTTAAGGTGCTAGCAAATTTGCTCCAGAGGCCTGTGGAAAAAAGTCTGGTACCACACAGCCAACCTCTCCCTTATTTATAGAATAATTGTGATGATTGATTAGCTGGGATCAGAACTATATTTACGGCATGGAAGTTTTCAGCAATATTTCAAGTAATTTACCTCCTCACACAGCTCCCTGGCGCTGTCATCCCAGCTTCACTTTTTCTCCCCGTGAAGCCTGCTTGCGCCAGGATTTATGGCTTTGTTTGTGGGAAGAGAAGGTGTCTTGCTCCAGAGAACAGCAGCAAAACAAGAGCTCAAGGGTAAAACCCTGGTGCTGCAGCCCCCCAGCAGCTCCCTGCGCCGGCGAGGGTGGCCCTGCCTGGATCCCATGGTGGGCACTGTCCCTTGGCATGTCACAGCTTCTGCTGGCACTGTCCTCTGGCAGAAGGACACGGCTTCTCCTCAGCCCTCGCTGCTCTCTCCAGAGCATTCCGAGGGTGTTTCAGCAGCATCCTGACCACCCCACGAGGTTCCCGGGCTCCTTTGCTCTGACACCCAGTGGGCAGTGTGGATGGAGAGGTGATGGCCACTATCCCACCCTCTGCAGGGCTTTGGGGAGCCTGGCTCGCTGTCTCCAAAACAGCCAGGGAAAACCTCTGCACATCCTCCTGCCCCTCATCCACCCGGGTCCTCCCTGCTCCTGCCGCTGGATACACTCGCTGATTTCAATGCAGGGAGGAAGGAAATGCTCCCAGGAGAATAATAAATGTAATGAGTTTGGGAGAAAAGCCTAGATATTTGGGCTATGCCCCAAACAAATCACTTAACACCTTTTTTTTGTGTTTTTTTGGTTTTCTTTTTTTTTGTTTGGGTTTTTTTTATGCGACAGCTGCGGCTGTTTTCCAGGTGAGCAGCAGTGAGGGAAGCAAAGCAGCAGGGAGGGCAGGGCAGGGCAGGGGGCTCGGCTTCCCCATGTTTGCCTCCAAAGGGATGCCCACTTGCTCCCAGAGTCAATGCCAGAGGCTGCGAGGTGCTGGCCAGCATGGGCTGAGGCTGCAGACAGACAGACAGATGGGCAGGCACAGGATGTGTTTACCAGCCTGGAGATGCCCATGGCAGCTCCTGCCTCTTTCCTGCTGCTTTCCACTGCCTCCAGCCTGAGCTGCACAGTTTTATTTAAGCCCCTTTCCACTCCCGCCTTGTCTCCATTTCTTTATCTCACAATAAAAGTAAGCTGTTATTTCCCTTGTGTTCCAACTGCCCTCATTCATCCCCCGGTACCCGCAGGGCCGGCAGCCAGAGACTGTGCCAGCACTTGAATACTGAGGGGAAAAAAGACATCCTACAGGCTGGAGGCCCTTAGAAGTGAGGGAAGCTCGATGCTGCTGGAAATAGAAGTTGCTGCAGCCAAGGTCCTGCTGCAAACCAACTGATCCCCACTAGGCCGTGTTTGCTTCCCGGCACAGCCTCAGGAGTGGCTTAGGGCAGAAACATCCCCTCCTGCTGCCTGGCTTCTCTGGGCTTTTCTCCCGGTCAGGACCTGCCACGACCTGTCTAGGAAGCTTTAATGCTGCTTTTAAAAGGCAGCGGCATTTCACCACCCGAAACACTGGATTTATTACAAAGCTGGGATCTCAAACTTCATAAAAGGGGATTAACCCGCCCCTCCAGCAGCTCAGCCACCACCAGGCAATGTCAGCTCCCTCCTTCCAAGGGCATGGACCTGGGCAAGGAGACAAGAGGCAATTAACCATCGTTAATTGGCCACTGAGCCCCTCTCCTGCCCCTCAAAACCTGCTGTGGGAAACAGTTTCTGAGGGGTTTTACTTTGCACCTTCTCAGAGGAACATGAATTTCATGTGCCCAGGAGTAGACACAGAGGCTGACACCACCAGCGTTAGTGACCCAGGACCAGGAACAGCTCCATTTTGGATAGGGAATTAGATGTACCTGGCAGCAGCCAGAATATCACTTGGTTCATTTGTTAACATAACATCTATAAACAGAAGCCTCAAGCAAGCCCATTCTCGGGGCCCCAGAGGACAGAAAGAAGGATGGCCCTTGTCCCAGCAGCATTTGTTTTCATTAAGTGTGTGGAAGGGCCCTGATGGAACCAGGGAGCTTGATTGTCGGGTGACCTTGTTGACTCTGGAAAAGTCGGAAGTTTTCAAACCAGAATGAGCAAACCAGCTTGATTAAAAAGAAATAAAACCCAACCTAAGCCTACACTTCCACACCCCTCACCATCTTGTCTGTGTCAGCTTCTGTCCAAACTCAGGCTTTCCCCCAAAGCCCACCCACAGAGGAAGTGTTGGTGTTGTGTGAAAAAGGCCTTGCCAAGCCAGAGAACTTTTGGAAGTCCTTGCACAGCTGGAGACCTGGACACTGGAGCTTCCTTCATAAACGACAACCCATGGAGAGAAATGTTCAATTCCTCAGGCTTGTTTGTTTTGTGTTGCCTCCCAAGGCACCAAAATTAAAGGAATTTGCTCTCTAAAACGATTTGGAAATTTATGACTTTTTATACGATGCTCTCCTGCAGCATTTCCTTGGCATCCATCATTCCGTCTGCTTTTCCCAGAAGCAGAACCTTCCCGGTCTCTTCCTGGAATTACACGTCTTTGCCCAGCCCTAAACCACCCAGAAACATTTGCTGCACAGATGCCAGCCCTGAGAAGGGAGCTGTTGGATGCTCCTGCTCCTTGGCAGGCTGATGGGGATTTCTCAGGAGTTGTTTGGGATCCAAGTGTCCATCCCTGGCTGGTGGCAGGGGCAGCCTGAGGAGTGGGGGCTAGGGATGGGCACAGCAGAGTGTGGCCTTGCTGCCAGCCCAGTGCTCTCCTCACTCACGCAGCTCTGCTAGAGTTTGTCAGCACATCCTCCAAAACTTCTTGGCAATGAAGTCTTTCAGGGGAGTTTAATGACTTTTCAGAATAGGTAAAGCAGCCCCCAGCCCTTTGGCCTCCTTGTTATCAGTCCTCCTCCCTGATACCTTCAAGGTCGTGTTTCCTGTTCCCCTGTCCCCATTAGCCATGTCTAATTATGACTCCAAGCTTATGTGCTCCTTGACTAGTCCGGCTTATCCACCCATGCTTGCTCTGCCATGGCTCCTAATCATCACGTCAAGTGGCTCCTGGAGGAGCCTGGAATGCCCTGCTATGGTTGCAGGAAGGATCCTCATCTAGGCAGGAGACAGGGAGCAGGGAGAAGCTTTTCTTAGAACCAGAGAATCATTTAAGCTGGAAAAGACCTCTTAGGATCATCAAATCCATCCGGTTTTGCTCAGGCTGAGAGGATGTGCATGGTGCAGAGGGATGAGTGACCTCCAAAGGATCTGCGTGCAGTGCATGGGGTGATGGGGGCACAGAGCCTGCTGCTCATCCTCTCCCTGTACCCCTGGGACACTTCCCTCCTTCTCTCTGCAGGAAAATCACTGAGAAACATTCCCTTTTCCTCATTTTTTTGTGGTCTTGGGCTGCAGCACTGGCCCTGAGTAGCATCTTAGAGTGGCTGCTCCTCCTGCTCTGACTCCTGCGGGATCCATCCCCTTTGTCACGGGTGCCAGCAGCCCATGAAAGTGGCCCTGAGCTGCTCAGAGCCCTGTCCCTCCTCGCAGCAGCTCCAGGCTTGTGCACAGCGAGAGAAAAGGTGCCTCACCGGAGGCTCTGCCATCTCGTCCCTGTGATGCTGGAGATTGTTTTGATAAGCTCCTTGTTTCCCCGGCACAGAGCACAGAACTATTTTTCTTGCACTGAGCAGACAAGATGTTGAAATGTTTTTTCCTGTGATAACTGAAAGTGGAAGGAATCCTGCCTGCGATTCTTGTCAAGTCGAGGGATCTCTTTGTAGTTCAGTGAATCATTTCATCCCCAATGTTAATTTAAAAGCAAACAAACAGAGCTGAATGCATTTGATAGTAGAATTATTTCCAGTACATTTCAGGTTTTGTTGCTGTGTGTTGTAAAACACCACAGCACGAGCGCTGTGTGGTGGAACCAGGGGACTGGAGGCTGGGCTGTGCCCCACTGAACCCCCCTGAGCCCCACTGCATCCCACTGAACCCACACCATGCCTGTGCTGGGAGAGCAGAGCACCCGCTGCTCCCCAGGAGCATCTCAGCTGCATCCTCTGGGAAAGGCTCTCATGCCCAGCACAGCCACATCAGCAAACCAGGAGTTAAAAACTCCCCTTGAAAACAGGAGCTGCAAAACATCAGCCTCGTTCCACCTCAAAAGAGCAAGAATGAATCGGAAAAGGGCAAAGTGCGTGAAAGGCTGAATTGTAATAAAAACGGTGTTTAAATGTGCCACCCAGAATTAATCGCTCCTTTCTTTGGAGCTTCCCCTTTGAGGGCCATTCCTAGGAATTTGTGGGAGGAAGCAGGAACAAGGAATCAGTTTTATTTTGCATGTAGGCTGTATCAGGTGTGGAACTGCCCTGGTTTAGAGGCCCGTGATTGCAGAGGGGCAGCCGGGGTGCTCAGCCCTGCTCGAGGGCTCTCGGAGGTGACAGGTAGTCCTGGAGGCCAATTTTGCCTCTTCTGGGGGCTGGTGGCCCCAGGACTCCCTGGCAGTGATGGAGACTTTCCCACCTGTGTCCATGGTGGCAGAGACCAGGTCAGAAGTGCCCCAGCACTGGGAGAGCAGGAGATGGCCTAAGTGCCAGCCCAGCACTGCAGGGACCCGGCTGCCCTCCAGGCTCCATAACTGCCTGGAATTGGGAATGCTTATCCCTGTTGAGTCAAGGACTGGCAATAACGCTTCCCAGCGAGAGGCAAAGCGCTCCATCTGCTCGGCGCATCCTGAAGGAGTCAGTGGTGACTTTTTGGCTGCCTGGAGGAGCAGCGGGAACAGAGGAGCCTCACGGTGCCACGCCGGGTCCCAGCCACCCCCTAGCAGAGCTGCAGGGTGGGCAGCAAGGTGGACAACAGCAGAGAGCCCAGGGACCTGATGCTTTCCTTCCTCCCCATCGCTTCACCTCCTCTTCCCACTCTGTTCCTTGAGTTTTCCCCGGTTTTCCACTGGCCACTTGCTCTGTGTGGCAGTGACACACACGGGATCAGAGGGAGGATCAGCACCAGCAGGTCTTTGTCACCAAAGCCCTGCTTGCTGCAAGCCCAGGGAGCGTCACCTTTTCAGATACACAAAATCAATGCTGTCCTACATCCCAAAACCTTTAAACATCAGACAGGCAATTTGTCTTCACTGACGGTGGCTGAGCACTGAAAAGAGCCTGGCCAGATTAAATAAACCAGCAATAGCAATTTGAGGTCATTTTCATCATAATAATGGGTTTCCTGCCTATGGTAAAAAGGGAGTCAAGGAGATGGGCTTGGATCAGCTCCACAATGGCATTGCTTTTCTGTGGAAAAGCTGGTTTTGGTGGTCATTGCAACAGAGTGGGAGTGATGGGAGAAAAGTCAGCGATGGGTCTGGGCACACACAGCATCTCTGGGTCCTGCCTGGGATGGCACAGCTGGGTGGGGACATGGTGAGGCCTCTGTGGGCTGTTCCTCCCCTCAGCCAAGGAGCCAATGGGAGGAGAAGTATTTGGCACTTGGCTTTTTTCCCCTCTTTTAATCAAGAAGTAAATAGAGTCAGAGCTTTACGAGTCTGTTTGAGTGTTTCAGAGCCAAAATGCAGCTCAATATTTTCTGAGAGGTTTGGGTAAGGGAGCTCTGTGATTATGCACACAGCACACCTCCTTCCTCCTCCTCCAAACCGGGGGGGAAAGGCAGGGAGGAGCTGGAAGTCTGAGTGTTCTTTAGAAACAGAAAGCAAATTCGAGATAACATGAAAAACATCATTTGACATATCTGAAAGCCTTTTGTAAGCACTTTCCAGGAATATTTTACGGCCTCAGCTTCATTAGCAGCAGTACCTGCAGGAAGGCACCTCTCAGCGTGAGCGCTCAGCGTTCAGCACTTGCAGATGTTGTATTACAGATTCCGTAGTAAAACACACAACGTGTGCTGCGAGATAACTCCCATCAGCAGTGGGAAGAGCTGTGTGTGGCTTGTGGGATTCCCCAGCTTCGCCAGGCTGAGGAACCCCTCGAAACTCCCCGCCAAGGGCAGCCTCAGAACTGGGTTTGTTTGTTGCTGTAGCTCTGCAGAGTGGCATTTGCACAGAGCAAAGGGCAGCTCACGGGTTCTGGGGGAGGAAAAGGTGCTCTCCTATGTGCCACCAACCCTCTGCACACAGGATGGATCACGATTCTTCCTGCAGAAATTCAGGAATAACTGTGGGTCCATCGCTGGCTTCTCACCAGTGACTCATGAAGAACAAGAGAAACAAAACTCACCAAATATGTGACTGCTTGCAGGGGTTTAGCCAAAGCCGTGTACCAGCAGAGGCTGCCTGGGGCTGTGTGGCATCACGACAGGAGGCTGGTGCTCCCTCTGCCCGGTGAGGATCTGGGTCCCAGCCCTTCCCCAGCTCCCTGGGCAATTTGTCCTCAAGGTTTCCCTGCTTCAGCACATTGCCGAGAGAGACAGTGACAGATACAGGAGAAGAGCTCCACATAACCTCGATTACCCAAGGATAATGAGGCCCAGTGCACCCACATGCTATCAGTAATATTTGTATCTATTCAGCTTTTTCAGCGCTAAAGGTAACCATTTATATCCATTAAAAGCAGACAAGTGGATGGCAAGCGGAGCTCAGCTCTGGCTGCCTCTTGATGGGCAGCATCTATCACACCTCGTGTCCTCGGAGAGCTCCTCCACAGCTCCCAGTGGCACTGGGCTCTGCCAATGTCAACACCCTGGAGAGCTGCTGTGACACACCAGCTCTGAGGCCAATCCACTGCCTGTTCATGAGTGTCCCCGTCCTGCCCAGCCCGTGCTCTGTGTGACACCCAGCGGAGTCATCACTGTCCCAGCTGGATGTGATTGCCACACTTAATTCCCTTCAACCCTCAGAAGACAATGCCAGGATGATCCCTGCCCGATGCCATCCCCACAGTGGCCATCACTCCTCTGTCACCTCCTGCCAAGTGCTCTCACTGCGGAGCCACAGTCGGATCCGTGGCCCTCACTGGGCCGTGTCCCCATGGATGCTGCATGGTCCTGGTCCTTAGCATCTTTCCAGCTCCTTGCCGTCGTAGTATTCCAGCATGGAATCAGGCAATCCTTTTCTTTGCCCTCAGTTTCTATCCCAGCACTCTAACCCTTGATACGCTACTTTTAATTAGAGGGAGAACATCGTTAAGTTGAATAATCTTCCCAACACACTCCTGTTTGATGGCTGTCTCACACTGAATTGGGTCAGATGGTTTGTAGTTAGGCCCCTCCAACACCTGTGCAGAGTGGGCCTGGCTAGAAAAAGATGCTGGATTTCCTCCTATACTCTTTTAACTGGATGAAGAAGTAGCTTTTTTTTAGCCTATGAAAATAGAAAACTGTGTGTATTGGTGCTAATTCCTTTTGTTAATTGAAGATGGTGTGAAAAATAATAAACAGAACTCAAACAATGCAGGATGCTGCAGTTTCCTCGACAAGCAGAGAACTTGGTGACGAAAACAGACCACAAAATTGCCAGCCCGGGTACACGTTATCACTTTTGTTTTTTCCTGGAGGTCACTGAGTGTTTGATCAGCCCTTGTAGACTGTCCTTCGGATGCGATACACAAGCCCCCTCAGGTAAATATTTGGCCAGGGGATGGGGTTATCTTCCCCTTTGCAAGTCTCTTATCTGTCCTGGTGCAGCCCGAGCTGCTGGCTCCTGCATCCCATCCCGATTGCTATTCCGGCGGCGATGGAAGCGCTGGCAGTGGCAGAGCTGGGGGGTGGCAATAGCAGTCCTACGTCTGAAAGCGATATTGCTGCCCTCCCGGAGAAGGTAATTGCTTCTGTGGAAGAAATTAAGCACCATAATGAAACGACCATAAAAAGAGGCTCCTTGCTCACTCCCCGGATCACAAATATCGCAGACGTTGCACCCAGCCCAGCGCGGCACGAGCGCAGTGGCAGTGACTCTGCCAGCTCCGCTGTGACCCCAGGGCCAGGGCTGCCAGGCACTCGTGGAGGGTTTGGATCGAACCACGCCATAAACTTGCCCCTTTCTGCCTTCACAAACTTCTCAGCTTTCACCTAATTTCCAGTGTCTTGGCTGCCTTTTGCTTGGCTTTTCATGCTTCGAAAGCGTGTGAGGGGCTCAGCAGCCATGTGTGTGTCCTTAAAGCCTGCGCTGAGTCTCCCAAACCTGGGAAGGGAGGAGACATCCTTTTCTGGAGAAGCCACACATACCTGAGCCTTGGCTTTGCAATGCAGCAGGGCAGATCACTTTACCAAAATGGGCAAAAGCACAAAAGATGTGCGAAGGCTGTTTTATCAGCTGGAGCCTTGCAGCAATCCTAACTGGGACAGGGCTGGCTGCAGGAGCCAGTACTCTGCAAACACTGCCTTCCTCTTTTCCCCTTTCCCTCCAAGGTGCACAAAGTCCTGCCCAAAGCGCCTTTCTATTGTTCCCAGCCTGCGTTTTCTTCCTCAACCTGTCCCCCCTGCTGGGATGCTGCTGTAACCATCGCCAGTGCATCAGCCCCCACCTCACCAGCTCTGAGGAGATGAGTTCTGTTCGCTCCAGAGGTGCCCTCGAGGAAGGGCCAGCAGCCCCTTCACAGCTGGGAATCCACTCGAGCAGCACCTCGCCCATTCATCATCTCCTTGGACGTTACAAGAGAATCTGTCCACTTAAAACAGGATTATTTCTGGGTGGCAAACGGCAAAGTTAATTTGGCTCTAATCCCTTCAAACAGAACCAGTAATTGGAGTGATAATGACTCTCCTGGAGGGCTCTCCTTACCAGGGCACGGGAGGGTCTGCGGGCAGATGAGCCCGACCTCCCGCCTGGCACAGCAGGGACAGCACGGGCATAGCACTGGGGAGGGCACCAGGATGAGCAAATCCCCTCCACAAGGGGCCACAGTGCTGGGTCGGGACCCCCAAGCACCCCCAGAGCAGTGGGACCCTCCTGCCTGCCCCATGGCCCTCGCCTGCTTCCAGAGAAAGAGCCTGAGAATAAACAGCTTTAATCATACAATCCCCACTTCCTATTGCTAATAATATTATCATCATGATATTAAGCCAGTTAATTCTTTCTCTCAATTTATTTGCTTTTGTTTTTGTACTCCCATGTTGTAATTTTCAATTTAATTAGTTTCAGTGTTTCTGAGGGCAATAGGTCTTGGTTTATCTTTGCAGCTAATAGTCCTAATTGTTTACCCTTTCTTTGGCAATATCTCATTAACTTTATGGGCCATCATTTCCATGGCACCTCCAGAATTAATTCCCTCACTCTTTGAACCATCTTCCTAAAATCTTCACGGCTTTTTGCTTCCCTAATCCTGCCTGACCTTGCCCATCCTTGCTGTCTGCTCTTGTGTTTCAGCACTGCTGTGTCCCACCAGGGCAGCAGGTGGAGGATGGACCTCCCTGTGCAGGGAAACCTCTGCCTCCTACTCTGACCTTGGGCAGAGCCCTGCATCTGCCACCTGGTCACTGTGGTCAACTCTCCTCTCTTTGTGTCCTCCCACAAGTGCTCCTGCTCCTCTAGACTGGTTTTGGTCACTGTTTCTATCTTTAACAGTCTGGGGTTTTCCTGCTGATGGAGGGTTCTGGATATTCCCGTCAGCTCCAGCGACTGCAGAATTTATTCCCTCTCTCAAGCAAAGGAAAAGCTGTTGGGAAACTAAGGCATTTCATCACTTTTGAGGGAGCGGATGAGATGCAGATTCATTAGCCCTCTGCCAGCCCCTCGAGCAAGCTCGATGTTGGGATTTGGGAGAAGTGGTTATGGTTACACAGAGGACAGAGCTCACAGACATCTTCCCTACCCCAGCTCCTGCCTTCAGACCCCATTAATCACACTCCTAATGACTTTGTGTTCACACACGAGATGGTTTTGGCCACCGAGGAGAGCCGCAGATGGTATCTCCCATTGATTGTTCCACCCTGCTTGAATGATTTGTACCAGGAAATGGGTCTGAATTTTCAGCTTGAATCACGCTTGGAGGGTGGGCTTGGAACCTGGAGGGACCCATTTGGCTGTAATGATTGCAATGCCATGGGACTTTTTCCCTGGAGATTCCCAGTCCCACAGTCAGCCTCACCCTCGGGTCCGGTCTCGCCGGTGTCAGAGGGCGGCACACCCTGAGCCCCTTGGCTGCCCACCCGGCTGGAGGAGCAGAGCAACGCAGACTCTCCCGGCTGTGGGAGGATGCCAGGAATCTCCCTGGGTTACAGCCGCCTGCTCAGCACCGGAACATGATTTCCCATTAAGCAGACAGGGAGGGATCTGCTGGTGGCCACTGCGAGGGCACCTGAATTATTGATTGGAACACAGCTCCAGCCGAGGCGCTGAAGGCAGCGAGAGCGGCTCCTTCCCAGCAAATCTCACCCAGCTTGTGGCAAACCCACCGGCCAAGCCCCCAGGTGCTGCCTGTTCTGCACAGCCCAGGCTTCACGGGGAGAGCTCATGGAGGGCAAAGGCCAAGGCAGGGAAAAGATGGCTGGAATTGTTCCCAGTGATCACAGGCGCTTGGATAAATGGCTCTGAGGAGCAGCCGAGGGAAGGAGAGCATTCCTAAAGCTCCTCAGTCTGTTATAAGAGGATTTTGCTGGGGCTGAGGCTGGTGCTGGCGTGCAAAGTGCACGGGGGCGAACAAACACACGTACGTGCAACATATGGAGAGACACACACGAAGCACAAACCAGCCATATGGGCACACAATGCTGCCAAATTCACTTCTCCCATGCTTTCCTTTAGTTATTTTTCATCTTCCATGGGCTGCTCCAAAAGTGCTGGGTCTCCATCCTGCACATCCCAGGCCCAGCACCAACTCCCACCTCGCTTTCTGTAGGCCAATCTGAGCGTTTTCTGGATGCTTCCATTCCTTAATTTCATTGTGTTTGTCTGCCAGATTGCACAGGGTTTCAAAAAAGGCTTCTTGAGGGTTGGTGGGTGGGCAGGCAGATCTGATCCAAGCTGGGAGAGGCGGCAAGGCTGGGGAGGCGTGTGGAGAGCGAGCCAGATGTGGCAGCAGAGGCTTCTGGAAGGGAGCCCATGGCAAGTGGTGGCATTTCTCTAACCCCATATTGACTTTGGCTTCCAGAATCAATTTTCTTTATTAGCTGATGAATCTCCTCAAAAGACTTTCTGTACTGAATCTAGATAAATTATTTAACCAGTAAATTCTTTCCGCTCTAGCACTGCTCCAGCGCTGGGATTTCATGGGGGAGGGTAGCAGAGAGGAGTGAAGGGCCAGGGTCACTGCCAGCAGAACAGCAGAGCAGGAAGAGGTTTGCTAATAAGTGACCAGTTGAGAGTGACTGTAAAACAGGCTATTAATAAGCAACGGGTTCTTGACAAAATGCTGGGATTAGCAGCGAATACAAGGAGCAAGTCATGGGAGACTATAGCCTTAATTATTCATGCAAGCAAATTGCTGCGGATGGAGGGGAAGCACAGTGCTGATGTGGGCAGGAGCAGGCAGCAGACGTGAAGTGGGTTGTCACCTGCCCTGGATCAGCTGCACCCATGGGAAGAGACACTCCAGCCTCCATGGGGCCATGGGGATGTGCAACATCCACATGGTGTCCGGAGTGCTGCACGTGGGAGGATGGGCTCCATGGATTTCGGGACCCCGATTGCCCACTTGGGCATTGTGGTGGCAGCACTGTGAGCACCTTGATCATCACCTGGAGAGCACCAGTGAGGGCTGACATGGGAAGGGTGCTCTGCCCTGCTGCCCTGCCTCCCCCAAGGCCTGCTGTGGGCATCTCATTTGCTGTGCAAAATGGGGCTTCACATGCTTGTCAGGGCCGGGCAGCTCCAAGGCCAACACTAACTGACGAGCCACAGAGCAAGAAATAATTCTGCCTCCAAGAATAATGCTGGCTCACGAGGTCAGAGTATTCCAACATATTTATAGCCAGTAAAGAAAACGATTGTGTTAAACGGCAGCTGAAGTACACGGAGGCCCAGCCAGAGCTGCTGTCTGTGGCCATTCGTTATCTTACCGGGAGCACAATTACACAGCTCGGGACTTGCATCCCGAGGACTTCACAGCAATCCCTCTCAGCAGCCACTTTGGGGATCAAAAGGTGAATGTGTATTTCCTGCAGAATGAAGCTGCACATCCCGGGCTGACCTGGGGCTTGTGAGGCACTGGCAGGTGCAAGGCAGTGGTGGTGCTGAGCACAGGAGTAGCGGGGTCCTGCAGGTGTGCATGCCCCTGTGTGCATCCCCCGTGTGCATCCCCCTGTGTGCATCCCCCATGTGCATCCCCCATGTGCATCCCCCCTGTGCATCCCCCATGTGCATCCCCCTGTGTTCAACCCCATGTGTGCATCCCCCCCATGTGTGCATCCCCCCCATGTGTGCATCCCCCCCATGTGTGCATCCCCGTGTGTGCATCCCCCTGTGTGCATCCCCTCCTGCGTTCATCCCCCCACACGGATCCCCCCACGTGCATCCCCTCCCTTGTGCATCCCCCCGTTTTCCATCACTGAGCACAAACACGACGCCGGGGACAGGCAGAGGGACTCAGAGTTCCTCACTGCCTCTCTCCTTATGGAAACCACACCGAGATGAGTTCGACCTGGTTCCAATAATCAGCTATAAATAGCAAGCTCAATTAAGACAACCAAACAAAGGCGATGATGGATACCTGCTCAGGAGGCCCTGGGGAACGGGGGGCAGGGAGTCTGGGTTTTGCCTGTGCAAACACCATGTTTTTATGTAAAGCTGCTGGCTGTGGGTCAGGCACAGGACGAGGACGAGGACAGAGGAGACCAGGACGCCCCACACCAACCCCCCTCCCCACATACACAAAGCAAACAGCAAAACACCCATCCCGATGGGGCTGAAGTGTTGCAATGCCTGGCCCTGAGCATCACCCACTGGGTCACAGCCCAGCTCCAGCTCCAGCTCCTCTTCCAAAGCCCCTCACCACTAGCAGTGCCTGCTGTCCCAGCCTGTGGATCACCTGGGATCAGAGCTTTGCTGGGTAGGCAGCCTGGCAGCCCAGCTAAGGAGCACAGTTCTTTGGCCCTGATCCGCAGGGGGCAGAGGTACAACCCCAGCAGCCACAGTGATGAGTGGCTGCAGAGGTGGGTGCTTGGCTGGGTCCCTCTTGTCCCACCAGCAGGCCCTGGCTGCTCTTTAGGGAGCTCATCAGCACTCCCATTATCCCCACAGCAGCCAGGGTTTGCAAGCACCAGGAATTGAAAGGATAAATTTGAAGTACACACAACTCACAGTGTGTACATCAACCCCAATTTATTCAGAATGAGCAGCTCAGACACGCTCGTAGCAGCCTCGAGAGCATGTTTATCAGCCAGGCTACTCGGGAGATCATTGCCATTGATTGCCGTGTCATTGTCACTCCTGGGGCACCACGGGAGGCCGGGGGACTGAGATGACATTGTCGGCAAGAAGCAGCGAGGTGGGGAGCTGATGTTTCCCAGGAGGCCAGGTGTGCTGGGGTCAGGCAGAGCTGCGATGCTCCCTGGTGCTCCGAGCTGCCTCGTAGGGATTGCAGACTCCAAACAATTCTGAGCTCTGGAGAGCCAGAAATGATGGCGTGCCTGGCAAAAATCACTTGTTCTTTGTTGCTATTTATGTATGGATTGCTGTAGTGCCACCTGCAAGGAGAACACAGGGGGTTTAATAAGGAGAGAAGAAAATCCCACCTGATGGCAGCAGAAACAGAGCAAACGCTTTGCAGAAAGGAGGCAGGCAAAGGTGAGCTGAGGACTGGAAAAATTTCTCCCCTAAAGGAATTAAAAAGCTCAGTCTATTGAGCTTATTAGAAGGAGCAGGAGGGACAGTTGGCCCCCTGGCATGGAAGTCACAGCCCTGCAGGGCTGCCAGGGACGGGGGAGAATAAAGACACCCAAAGGATGGGACTCCCCAATTCAAAAGCAAGGCCTTTTCTTCCAATAGCACCAACAGGCTATTAATGATGCTGAGAGAAATGATGGGCAGTCCCAGCCCGAGAAGGAACCTTTCATCTCTCCTGACAGCAGAGCTGGGAGGGAGGGCTCAGCCAGGAAGCAGAGAAGGCACTGGTCAGACCAAGAGGCTGTGGGTGCTGGTTAGACCCAGAAGGGATCAGCCACCGAAAAGCCCAGAGCCCTTTAATCTTTACTCAGACTCCTCATTCCTAATCCCGACCTTCTGGGTGCAGCTGTGGATCAGCAGATCTCCAAGGACTGGATCATGCAGGTCACTCTTGTTGTGCCCCTTTTGGCAGACCAGCAGGTTGACGCCAGGGCTCAGCTGTCCAAAAATTAGGCTCTAAATAACCTGGCTGGCAGGGACATGGGGGAGGCAGGGTATCATGGCCTAAGTGGGATCATGGCCAGGGCAGCCTGGCAGCAATTCCTCACTGGTGGAGCAGCAGGAGGAGAGACTCCTGGGAAACGAATGGAGCTGCAATTCCTCTTGGTGAAACTCGCACCAAAATGACTTGGTTTGTAGTCACCGTGGGCTCTGGCTTGTTTGCCTGTTTGCTCTTTGCTCATCGCATTTCCAGCTGCTCCTGTGTGTATTTGCACTTCGCAGGCTTTAATTGGGATGGCTGAGCAAAGCCCGTCCGCAGCCGGCGATGCTGCGGTGATAAGTAACAGGAGGCGCAAATTAGAACAAATAAATCTGAATCCAATTCAATTCCTTGTGCAATCAGGAAGATCAACACGTCAAAGTGTGGGCACTATAAATTAAAAGCCTCCAAGGAGACAGTGGAAGGCGCTGCCTGGCTGCTGTGGCTGGCGTTCAAAAGGCTTTTCTTCCTCACAGAGCGAGCGAGAGCCTGTGAGATGAACAGCGGGATCTTCCCTCCGCCACCAGGAAGGCTTTTTGCCACCAGAAAATTCCTTTCAGCAGATATGAAAAGCCTCTGCTGCAGGTCGCAGTGAAGGTGGGTTTGTGCTGCTGAGGGAGGCCCAGGGCTGGCTGTGTGGGGTGAGTGTGGTACCAGTCTTCTTCCTGCAGCATCACTGGCTGGTTTTAATCCATTCTCCTTGCAATAAACTGGTGTGCACAGGTCAGCTCTGCTGTGGAGCTCCAGAGGTTGTTGATGTTCCCCCAAGCATCTCATCTCCGGGTCTCCTGCACAGAGCGGGAGTGGATGTGGGGGGAATCTCACCCCTGATTCAGAAATTAAGGCTTCTCTGGTAGATTAGTGCACTTCAAAGGGTGAAAACGTTCCAAAATACTGTGAAAAAAATTCAAATCAGTGTATTGCAAAGGACAACAGGCAGATAAACACCCAGGAGGCTCACGGGCGTGCTTGATGCCACGGCATTTTTCATGTCCCTTTGGCTGTTACCTGGCTCTGTTTGATCCATGAAACTCTCTGCTGCAGGGCCCCAAACAAGTGGCACATGGGGAGGAGGGGTAGAACACACCTGGAGGATAAGCAGAGCTGTCACCTGCTGAGAGCTGTGCCCACTTCTGAGCTATGAGCACTTGCCTGGTCACTGTGTCCATGCCCACAGTGTGCCATTGGCTTTTTCACCTCTCAGCCGCCATCTGAGTTTTATTGGATTCTTGTGTTTAAAATTACAAGCAGGTCCTTGGAATTGGCATTGGCTGTTTTTAAGACGTGCTGCATCTTCGCGTGTCACGCCAGCACGAGCCAAGCACATTAGAAGCTGCTGGATAATAGGCAATTACTGCTCTTAAACAGACGAGGCATTCACAAGCAGAATGGGCTGCATCTTAAATCATCCATAAATCCTCTAATAGTGCTTCTATTAATACCTGGTTTCTGGCACATTCCTAATGATTGCATTCCTTATCAAAGCACTGCTTTTCCTCGGCTTCTGGGGAGAGGAGGTGAAGGCAGGAGCCAGTGTGGAGCTCTGTGAGGGGAGTCCAGGCAGCCCAGGCTGGTGTTGGCCACACCAGCACAGGCAATGGCATGGCTGTGCCACACTGGATGGATGCCCCCAGATCAGGGGCTGCAGGAGAGGGCAGGCAGGGTGAAGGGAGCAGGCAGGCAGGATGAGGGCAGCTCTGCCTCCACCACATGGGCATCATCCTCCTTCCACAGCATTGCTGGAGTCTCCCCTTCACCAGGCTTTCCCATGTAGGGCACCTCAGCCCTGGCTTCCCCACGGTGCCATGCACAGGCAGCACCTTTTGGAAGGGGATGAGGCTTTAGGGCCACCAGAATCTCCCTGGTGTTCTGGCTGGTGTTAGAGGAGCCGAGCGGGCACCCTGAAGTTTGGATTCTCTGTGGACTCAGCTCCACTCGGCGCGTGGGACCGGTTGTAAACACGGCTCGTCCTCCCCGCTGAACCATTACACACTCCAGAGGACGAGCCCGTACAATTCACGTCTCATTAAAGCTTTTTGAAATATTATCCTTTTCTTCTTCCCTGCGTTTTCCCCCTATTAAGCTGAAATTGTGCTTCCTTCGGAGAATACGAGTCATTTGTTACCATAACAACAACTCTCCGTCCTGAGCGTGGCAACGCTCCCCTCCCCACCCCCAAAACAAGCAGGCAGGACCCCCAGTGTGGGCAGGACCCCGAACACTGCTCTGCTTCCATGGTTGCCAGGGTTCCACATGGTCATTTATGACCTGGCTCTGAGTTTGGGAGGATTCGAGCTGCCCTTGGCATCGCTGGCACAGAGCCCCACGTGTAGCATGTCCTTGGCAGGAGTAAGTCAGCATCTCCACCTGCCAGCTCTGCCCCAATCACTGAGTCCCCATGGCATGAGACTCTTCATTTCTGGTGGCTTTAATTATTTTATTAAAAGCTGACCTGAGCCCAAAGGAAAAGCATTGTTCCAAGAACCTCCTTCTCCAGGTACTGCCTGTTGGAAATTCCCCGTCCTGTTCCTGGATCTTTGCTGTGCCAGGGTATAACTCTGCCATGTTCCTGCAAAAATTAAACATGAGAGATGAAGCTGCTAAATTGGATCTGCTTCCATGCATCAAAATAGCCCCTGGAAGCTCAGTCCATGGAAAAAGTGGTATTTTTCAGAAATGGTAGCTGTGCACAGTGCTAATGCCCCACCTTTCTGAATCTCCCTGACACCATTTGGCTTTACTAGGTCCATAAAAGAAATTAAAATACAGTTAAAATGGATTTCTTAAATGGGCTTGTAAAAGCTTTTGATGGAAGAACCACTTTATCCTTCTAACTTTTTTATGACATCTATTCCCACTTTTCCTTTCACTATGAACTTTTAATGACTCGGGATTTTTTTTACAAACCGCCTCATTTGTAATTCCCTGCAGACACCTTTATGCTGTGGTGTAAATCCTGTGGCAAAGCCAGACCTCAGAGACACAGTTAGGACAGATCCCTTGGAATCCTGTGCCAGGATGCCTAGGGACTGGCTCTTCAGGCTGCTCCTGCTGGGAGAGCTCGGGATCGAGCACCAGATGCCTTCAAAAATGCTAAATGTTGATATTATGATATTACCAAATTACACCATGTATTGCTGAATTTATCTTAATGCTGATATGACAGTGGTGATGATGATGATGGTACAAATGATGTCCATTGCCTCTCTCCAGCTGCACCCAGGCAGATCATCAGGGAACTGACAGGTCCCCAGTGGTGCCAGGGGACAGGAAGGGTTTAGGGCCTTGGTGCCACCCATCATCTCTCCCATCCAGGCAGGAGACACGGTCCAGCTGCTCAATGCCACAGTGCTGAAATAAAGATGATTAAGGAGATATTCCAGCCTCTTCTTTTCTCCCTCTCCTCAGTAAATGTCATGCTTCAGGGGAGTATAGCCAAGAAAAGTTCAAAGTAATAATATCAGAAATCTGCTTCTCTTTTCCTTTTGACATTTTATTGTGATATGAAATAGCAGGGGATAAAAGCTCTAATGGGGATATTTGGTTCTTTCTTTCGGAGAGCATTTGAAGCGCTGGCTGGTTATGACTCACATGGATTATGATATATGCAAATCTTTAAGGGCCTCATTCACAAAGCCGAGGCAGCCACACCACTCTTCCAGGGGATTTACTCAACGGGAGATAAAGCCTGGGTGACTGATGCCCAAGGTCCCCACTCTTCACCAGGCCTCTGCCACACGTCTCCAGCTCTTCATCCCAGCTGGGAAGGCTGGTCCTGGGGATGCTGGGGCTGTGATGGCACTTGCCAGCCCAGCAGCACCCATGGAGAGGGTGGATGGCTCCGTGGGGAAAGCCAGTCTTCTCCCACCCTGCCTTCCATGGGAGACAGCTGCACTCAGCACCCACTTTTTGCAATTAAGGCACAAGCTGTTTCTCCGTGGACCTCTTTGATGATATTTCTGTGTCAGCTTTAAACCAGATATTTCACACTCATAAACACTGGCGAGTAACCAGGCTGTAAAATACAACTTTAATAATGTTTAGCTGGTAATGTGCAGGCGGTCTTGTTGATTGGTGTAGGGGAAACCGGGTTGATTTAAAAAATATAATAACCCCCTCGTTCCACATTGAATCCTCTCCTAATTAGAAGCTGTTATTGCTCTCCAACAAATAATCTTCCGAATGAAGTCCATTCCACAGAGAGTGATCAAAGGGTGATTTAATTAAATTTTCATGTTTAATTTTCCTTTTTCATTCCTGACTTTTTTTGTTTCCTTCTCTTGCAACTGCTGTTGGAGGAAGGAGAGGGGCAGGTGGGAGCATAAGAGTGGCTGGGTGCTTCCCTGCTCTGGATGGGGCATCCTCTCTCTGGGTGTGCCTGGCTGCTGACATCCAGCTGGGACAGCATGGGATGAACCACCAGAGTGTGGGTTTCCTCTTTGTGGTGTCTTGGTTTTAGTTATCTGGTCCACAGCCAGCTTAAATGTAATACTTAATTTAGAGCAATAACACTTAAATTATGAATTGTCTGCTGTAAGTATAAATTATACATTTTGGAGATGAATATTCAGGTCCTAATTCAAAGCAGCAGATGTGGCATGGAAATGTTTGCAGGCAGACACGATTCCAAGCCATGATTGGGTTTGATTTTCCCTGGGAAGCCGTCCTTGGCAGACCCTCCCTGGCAGAGCTGGGAGTCCGTTTTGGGGGCTCCAGGACCACTCGTGCGACCCCAGGTTTGTTTGCTGGGTGCCTTTGGAGGGGTGTGGTTTGGTTTGGGGGTCGGCACGGCCGGACACGGTGGGAGGTCGGTGGCTGTCGGTGCGCGGCGATGAACCGATGCCACCGGGGATGGGACTGTCACCGGGCTGAACACGATGAGTGCCAGGTAATGTGGCACCTGAGCTGAACTTGGCTGTGGGTGTGCAGGAGGGTCCTGTCCTCTGCCAGCGCTGAAGGGGCCATTCCTGGGGAGAAGCTCAGCCGTGCGCCAGCGCTCCTCCCATCAGCGCGTCCCATCTCCAGTTCGCGTTCACAAGGAAACAGGAGATTGCAGATTAAGGGAAAACACACAGGCTCTTCTCTGGGATAAGACTCCTCCGACCCAGCCTGTGCTGCTGCTCTGGCTGAGCCGGAGCCTCCCTGCGCTGCCGCTGATGTTCCTAAAGAATTCATCAAAGTGACAAGGCTACAAAAGCCGCGCGTTACCGCGTCTCTGTTCCCTTGCCACTCACCGGAAAATAAGGCCCCTGCTGAGCAGCATATGATCCGTTTCAATTATTTTTTAATTTTCAACGTGTTAGTCAAACTCCGACACGCAGAGAAAAAGGAAAAATTCATGCAAAGTACCCTCGAAAACTCCTGTTCGGGTAAAAAGCTCTTCTGCCATGAATACGCAATGGCTCCTGGAGCTACTGGTGAGTTAGTGTGCATTTACAGAAACTGCATTTACATACAAATACGATTGCAGCCAGCATTTAGAGGTGGAGAGGGATCTCCTTTCTTCCCCCAGCCACAGACTGATTCTGCTCTCACTGGTTTAGATGCTTGCATTAAGACATCTGCTGACACGCATCTGTTTCATAAGAGCATGGATAAGGAGCGTGGTTTGCTGCCTGCAGCGTTCCTCCCCCTTTTTTCTAATCATGCAAATAATCTTTCCTCAGGGACTAACTGCTGTGTCCGTGGGCACTGGGACGTGGGTGGGAAGGAGACGTGGGTGGGATGGGGATGCAGGCGGGATGGAAATGTGCGTGGGATGGAGATGCAGGTGGGATGGGGATGGGGATGGGGATGTGGATGGGATGGGGATGTGGGTACAGGCAGCAGCTGCTCCTGGGCCTCGCCAGTCACACATCTGTGCCAGCCAGCTACAGAGCTGGACTGGTGCTGTGCAAACTTCGGGTGTTTGCATTCAGCTCCAGGGCTGGCAACAGCCTCGTGCTGCTGGTGCCAGAGATGGGCAGGAGGGAGCGCGGCAGCTCCTCATGCCCAGGCTGACCCCTTTCCAAAGGGTCACTCTGGCAATGCTCAACTGCTGGAACATGGAGCATTGGATTCCCAGCCCGGCCTCCTGTTTGCTCACAATGCTGGAGCTGCTCTGCCCGGACCCTACACGGCCCCAGTGAGCCAGAGCACTCTCTGCTCTGCCACAGCCCCCAAATTTAGCAGACACTGGAGGCAGGTCCCAACTTCCTGGCATGGCTCCTCAGTACACGGTGCTGAGGTGCCTGTGGAACCATCCTGCAGCAAGGAGATTGCCCTTTCTCCATCACTCTGCACTGGGTTTTCCAGATCTGACTGTGTCAGTGTCAATGCCAGTGCCAAGCTGCCTCCCAGCCATGGCTCTGGGGCCTTGCCACACGCTGAAGGGCACCGGGTGCTCGCCGTGCCCATCCCACACCACACCCTGCCTGCTCCTTCTCCCTTTCCTGGTCAGTCTCCACCAGCCACTCACAAGACACACTGCTGCCCTCGTGCTCCCCACAGTCTCAGCTTCTACACAAACACTTTGCTGATGGAAAAACCTTTATTTTTAGCTTTGCTTTTTCACTGAAATACTGAGAATTCCCCTCAGACCCCTCAGTAATGAATCGCAGAGAAAGTTTCTCTCTAGTTCATCTGAACGATGCTCAGCTGAGGGGGTGGAAAATTACTGAAAAACTTTAATAGTAAGTAAGAAAAAAATCTTAAATTCATCCTTTATGGCATTTTTAATCACATTGGGCATGATTCATTTCACATGCAAATCCAGCCCCGCGCTCTCTGTGCCACTAAAGCATCTGACTTCAAAATATCGCAGCACAAAACCGCTTCGGCAGATTCAGATCTTCACCAAAAAGCAGCGGGAATTCTAATCTGACTTCGAAATTGGGGATTCCTTTTGCGAGGGGGAAATGGTGGGCTTATCAGACCCTGACACAGCGCCTTTTCCTCTGCAGCGGTGGGTCAGGACAGGTCTCCCCACTGCAGGGGTTTGTGTCCCCACAGTTGTGGCAGCCCCAGTGGCAGCAGCAGCTCTGTCTGTCCAGGCCTCCCCAGGTGTTCTGCAGGTATCTTTCATCTGAGCATTGGGCAATCCAGCAGCTGCCTCCCTCCATTCACCTCTCAAGTATGAGTAAATAGGCCACCCGTGCCATCAGGTTGGTGGGAACAGGGTTCTGTGTCAGGGAACGGGCACTGTGCTCGCTGCCTGTGCCTCATCCCAGGGCTGGGATCTGCCCATCAGCCCATCCCCAGGTCCTGGGTGCAAGGGGCTCACTGCCTGGCTGGGCACAAAAGCTCTGCTGTGCTTGAGGCTCCACTCCCCTGGAAGCATAGACCTTCCTCCCCTCACCATGTCACCATTTGCGCACGCGCAAACACCAAAACTTTGGCCAAAAAGGGTTTTCATCAAATCTTTTTCATAAGGAAAAACACCCATTCCGAAACTCTCAAGGCTCCTCTGAGGGGGGAAGCCGGGTGCAGCAGGGCTTTTATCAGCTCATTTTTCTTCCTTAGATTTCAGTCCGACACGATTGCTCTTTGCTCCTGCAATGCTCCTTCCTGGCTGCGGGATAAATAAGGCACGAAGTGTTTAATTGATCAGTGGGGACATAATGAAGTGGCCACCGTGCCCTGACAGAGGCTCGGTCAGAGGGGACCACGGGCTGTGCACACCCAGTGTCCATGAGGGACACAGCTCCAGCCTGCACTGCGGCTGGAGGCACATCAAACGTTTACTGAGGCGCTCTCAAATCAGAGTAAGCTGAGGTAGAACAGGGAAAGGGTGACCTGCATCTGAGCTGTCCCACAGCACTGATGTAAAAATCCCAAACCCTTCAATTGCAGCAGCACCATGCCTGTAACGATGAGAGGAAAACCAGCCCCTTGCTGTGAAAGGTGTGGATAAAGCCAATGACAAGTTTTCTTCAGCTGAAGGGAGGTGGAGATGTTTCCAAGTGTCAGATTTTCTGTCTCACTCTTTCTCTTACTGCATTTCCCACCTCTTTCTTCTGGAAAAATACCATGAAAGGAAGATTTGTTCAATGTTCAGATTCGCATTGAAACCCCAAGAACAGGTGACAGGCCAGGCTGCACCCAGCTGGGAGCTCGCCTGAGGGTGAAGGTGTTTCTCCGTGTGAAGATGAAAATGGCATTTTTTACATCAGTTTTCGCTCTGAATTGGACGCAGTTTCCCATAAGGAGATAAAATATTTAAAAACAAGTATATGAAAGAGAAAGTCAGCCTTTATTAAAATGACTTCATCATTTGAGACTGATGCTTTCAAGTACTCTTGTAATTCATCCTTATAGATATAAAATTATCATCTGAAGGAAGATTGTTAATAAAACTGACACTTCCCCATCAGTCAACTTAATTCACAATATCACATTTTCCAAATCCAATTATGCCTGTCTGATGACTGACGTTCACTTCAGTGTTACTGTTCATGTGGAAAAGTGGATACAGAAGTCGTTTGCAAGGAATCTGGAAACACTGGGACAGCTCTCTCCAGACAACTCCAACCCACCCAGAACTCACTCTCCAAGACCTGGCTTTGCCCAGCAGTGACAGATGATTCTGAGCAGCCAGCATGCGTTTCTCAACCCATTTTCACTGTTGACTTGATAATTTTCCGTGTGTGATCAAATGCTTTACCCAAGCCACTGGTTTCCGACCAGCTTCTTGTGGTAATGGCATTTTTAAAGATTACATTTGGATTTAAAATGAGGAACTTGCATTCCTGTAAAGAACTTTTTGTTCAAACCAGCAGAGTTATCTCACAGAATAACTCTGATCATTCACTGGGGACAGAAGGCACTTCTGTGAAATTGTTACTCCATCAAGTCCAGGAGCGCAGAGACCACAGTGACACACTGTAGCCTGGGCATCGACCTGGAAAGGTTCAATAACCACCGAAAAATAGGTTACAGATGTCTTCCAGGCCGTGTTATGTGTGGAAAACTGCATCCACTGCAGGGCTCTGACAGTCGTGCTCCTCAGCGGGATGGGGTTCTGGGAAGGACCCTGCCAGCGGTTTGGGGAGCATGGGGTTCACTTCTGCACAACATCTGCTTCCAATATTCACTGCAGACTGGGGGCAGCTCCACCTCTGGGTTCAGACCTCCAGGTTGCTCCCTCTTGTTGCTCTCTCCCCATCAATGGGATCCCATCCATCCTGCCCTCCCTGGGGACTCTGACACAAGCACATTCCCTTGGGAAGAGCACGTTTGACTGAAGTCAGGCGGATGCAGCGCCACAGCAGCGATCGCATGGCAACCATTGCCAGGGAGACCGAGCTCTGCTCTGCGGCTCCGTGAGCAACTTCACCGAGGCCAGGATGGTCCCAAATGTTCCTGGTCTGTGCTTTGTGTGTCCCAAATCTCGCCGGTCTCTGTGCTGCGTGCTCCTTCCCCCTCAGTGCAAAACTCATGAAAAAAAAGACGAGCATGAGGGATCTGCAGATCCCCAGGATTGGCAGGAAAGGTGTAACCCGCCTCTCCCTGCCTGTCAGCTCCAAGCATCCTAATTCCTGTTGGCACAGCCAGGTACCGCCTGCCATGGGAGTTGGGAGCACGTTTGGGGTCACATCTGCTCAGGTCAGGTTTTTCTCTCAGTGTCAATGACTGGAAAACAACAGGGAGCCTCATACACTGGGAGACTGCTCTTGGAACTGTCCTGGGATTGTATTTTATCAGTCTCATCCCCCTCTTGTGCTCACTCCACCTGCAGCATCCCAGCAGGCCTGGGGTGAGGGGTGGGAGTCACGGTGCTGCTGGCACTGCTCGAGGACTGAGGGCAGCCACGGACACCACAGAGCAACGGTCTGCCCTGAGCATCCAGCCGAGCTGCCTCTGGTTAAGGCAAGGGATAAAAACCTGAATTCTTGCCTCAAGGACAGCATCAGAGAAAGCTGAGTTCCCAGGAATCAAGGCACACGTCTGCCCTGTGCAGGGATGGGCATTTCCTAAAAGCAAACCACATGGCCTCGCAGCAGAGCGGCTCAGGAGAGCAAACGGGGCCTGGCGCAGGACTCAATTTACTTGGAAAGGCTGTGGGGCCCAGAACATACGAAGCAGATGGATGGTTGGAAGAGCTGAGCTCGTTTGTCTTCCTGCCCTGCTAAAAATATCCTCATGTGCTTCTCTGGAGGGTAGAAGAGCTCCCTTCATGCACAGTGGCTCTGAAATAAACCCCCTGCAGCTGGGTCTGGCCTTGCAGAGTGTCCTACACCCAGGGTCCTGTGGGCAGCTCCAGCTCGTGCCACCCACTTCCTGAAGGAACCAGGGAAAGCTGGCAATGTTGTGGTGTGCACCAGCTCTATGCCTGGCATTCTGCAGTTGCCATGGAAACCAGCGATGCTGACAGCACTGCCAGGGCTGGGGGTCAGGGTGGGGCCTGTCCCGACAGAGCTCTGTGATGGCCGGAGAGCACTGGGCTGCAGGAAGGACAGACTGTCCTTGAGGATGAGGAGGGCTGAAAGACCTTTCCAGGGGGTGTTTTCAGGGCATGTGCAGCCAGAACAAAGAAATCCTGGAGTGTTTCCTGGCCATTGGCGACCAGTGCACCCAGTGCTGGGATGAGAGCTCCCCTGAAGCCTGGCAAAACAGCCGAGGTCACCCACTGAATACCATCTTCCCTGGGATTTCACCTGTCCTCATCTGAAACCACGTTATTCTCCTCTTTTTATCCCTCCTCAAGAAAATATCGGGATCAATTAATTTCAACAGCACAGGCACCAAGATCCCTTTTGTGTGCTTTCACAGCGACAAGCCTTGGGGACCACTTACTCAGATTATTGAAAGAACTTGCTCTAGGCAAATATTAGGACCCAGACACCCAGCTGATTGGGAATAGGAGAGCTTAAAAAAAAAAAGGCCCTTTTCATCCAGATGCTGCATTCAGGGCTTGAAGTGACAGCTCGCCTGCTGACGGGAAGGTTTGGTTCCGTTGATGTCAGAGGGGAGCAGGCACAGCAGCACACACTGTTTATGCTTGTGTGATGTTTAACTGACAGAATCAATCTTCTCTGCTCAGCACTTCCACGGTACGTATCAGTTTCCTATTTGGTCCTTGGAGAAATCCCAAGCAGCATCAGCGAGCTGCCTTAAAACACCATTAGATTGAAATAAAAGGCGGAAGAAGCCCAGTCCTTCACGGATTTACAAAGCTATAAGCAATGAACAAGTGATGCCCCATTTTCCAAAGCCCCTCGCGCCGGCTCCAAGTCAGAAACCAGCCCCTGATAACTCATACAGCGCGGATGTGACAAACAGGAGGGAAGCAGCCATCTATCACGGCAGCTCCCAAAGCCTCCCAATAAAACAAAGTGCCAAATGGAATTCTAAACCACCGCTGGTGCTTTCGTGCTGCTGGGAAGCTGCAGCATAAATAACAGGGCTGAAGGGCTCTGGTCTGGGTGCATGCCGACTGGTCTGTGCTGCTGCAGAGACGAGCTGCTCGAGCCTTCAGGGATTCTCCACAGCAAAGCTCCGTCTGCTGCTGGAATGATGCTTGACTTTGAGGACGGCCCGTTTCAGCTTTTCAGAAGAGCCTGAGTACCACTGAATCACCACAATCTTGTTTTTTCTCCTCTCCTTTGGCTTTTGTTCATATGCTACCATTCCCTTTGCTATTAAGGCTAAAGCAGGGATCGATGAGGCCCATATGCTCCCAGTGCCGTTGCAGGAGCCCAGGACTAATTCCGATCTTGAGCCTGTCTTCGGGCCATCTGTTCGCAGCATCACACACGACAACGTGTCATTATGGCCGGGAATTTGCATAACCACTGTGGAGGAATTGTGTCCAACTCCATTCACACCAGCCACAATGGGTTTTCTCACACTGCAGGAAGAGGCTGGAAAAACGAGAAGCCAATGAGCATCATCTCCACGTTTCCTAGGAGGGGCCCAGCCAAAGAGCAGACTGAGGATCCAAGGCACCCCTTTGAGCTGCTTGGGCATCAGCGATGCCATCATCCTCCACCTCTTCATCCCCTCATCCCACTTCCAGTTGTGATGCGACACTCAGCAGCAAAGCTGTGCTGCAGGGCAGAGTGCCGGTGCCTCCAGCCTGCCCTCACACCACCTTCTCCATGAGGGTAGCGCATTAATTCTCCCAATTATGACATCAAAGGCTTAAATAACAGCTCACTCTGTAGAAGGCTTGGAGCCACACGGTGCTTGCTGCAGCCATGGGCCCTCTCCCTCCATTTTGGCTTCAGAGGAAGCAATGCCAGCAAGAGAGAGTGAGGGCTGCAATCCTCCAGCAGACTGAGATCTCCTTCCTGGGCAGCAACCCTGGCTGGGGAGCCTTCCTCTGACAGGGCATTTTCAGTTTCTCACGCCAACCACTGCTGCTGATATTTGGGCAACACCAGTGTAGTGGTGTGCCAGGACCTTCCCTGCCGCCGGAGCGGGCACGGGAAGGGAGCGGGCAGGCTTCAGCCCCAGCCCCACTCACCCTCCCCTTGGCAAGCAGGGAGCCAGCCTGGAAAGCCTCACCCGCTGCCTTCATCAGCGCCAGGAGCACAATAGTCCTTTAACGATAATTACAGGCTTGCGGCAGCTCCGCTGGTGCGCAGGGCTGGGGCTCTCTGGTAGCAAGAGGTGCTGTTTAAGTACTCGAAAGAATGGCACTTAGCAGATGTCTTGGGGTAAATGGTAGGTTAAGCGACACCGAGAGCACTGGTGGAACGAGTGCTAATTTACACTCACATGATTCAATTTGCATGGTTAATTCTATTTAAAGCAAACATCCAGCACCCGCTGGAGCTCCGGAAGGACCATGGTTCTCATTTTGTCTTCTCTGCAGTGCTTTGGAGAACAAAATGGTTGGATAATAGATCCAGCCAACATGGATGTGTCGCAGAAGAAGTTTCCTGAAGGTGTTTCCCCTGAAGACCGTGGTCTGTCTCTGCTAATGTCACCATGCAGACACCGCCCACTACAGAACGTGCACTGCCACAACCTGATGAGATCCAGCAAGTGTCCTTCAGCCATAGCCATCGATGAGATCTGACCTACTGCCCACATCAAATGTTCAACTGGGATATGAAACTGCCCACCAGGATGGGCACAAAGCCCGGCAGCAGTGCCAGGGAGAGATGCCAGAGATGCCTGTAGGAGGAAGAAGTCTAGAGCATTTCGGCAATAATTTAATAACATGGGTCATGTTATATGTGGAATTGGAGTATCCTTAATTTGTTCCTAATTAAGATTCTTGACAATTTACCGTATCACCATGGCTCTTTGCCATCTGGATTCCTCTGTCCCTGTCTTGCCCCACTTTGGCTTTTCCTTCAGGCTTTTCCCCTCCAGTTTGACCCTGGAAGAATTGAAAACACTGATTCTGGTTGGTTCTTGGCAATCAGTATTGCTGCTTAACTGAACAACAGCAGCTCTTCATCACAACACTTCGAGTTCTGCAGAGAACAGAAGGCCTGTAAACGCCCTGGATGAGCAGAAAAGCATAAATTACCTTGGAGATAATAAGCCAAACACAAACAGTATTTACGGCTGGTTGGAGCGGTGGTGCTGAGCGTGCAGGGGAGCACGCGGCACTGGGAGCAGAAGGGGAAGGCGTTCGCACGTTATTTCTTTTCGACTTGAGAAATGTGAAAGCAAAACATCAAAAGAGGTTTCCCAGCGCTGTCCTCCAGAACATCCATATCAGCACATGCCGTGCTTTTCCCTTCCTTTCACAAGGCAGAGGAAAAGCTCTGCTGCACGCCGGCAGCCGAGCCCAGGCGTGATGGGGGAATCACAGGCGGCGAGCGCTCAAAAGCAACGATCAGAGGAAATATTTCACACACAAGCAACGGGGCTGAAATCCGTCCAACCGAGAACAAATTTGTAAGATTCCAAGCTGGCACCTGGACTATTTGTGAGCAGCAGAAGGAACTAAAGGCAGCAACTGAATCGCTCGCTGCAGTGCAGCTCACATGGCTTGAGTAGCTCCCCAGTATCACCAAGCCTCCTGCAAATTGCTAGGTAACTACGCTGAACAGAGCCAAAAATAATCCCTCCCGTGACTTGCTCTGACAGTGTTTGGAAGAGTGAAATGACAGTGTTTCAGCCCAGAACAGTGTGGTACAGGCCCTGCAGGGCAGCGCCAGAGCAGCTCCACCCATGGCACATAAGTGATGTGCTGGCAGTGGAGGTGGCCAGCATGACCAGGTCATCCCAGGGGTCTGGGCTCCTCCAGGGCAGGAAGAGGGAAAGGGCAACACATGGGCTTTTTGGACAATGGCAAAACAAAGGCAAAAAAAGGGGTTTTCCAGTTGCTCCTCAGGAGCAGAAACAAGTGATGCTGGGAGCAACCGGCGTCTTCTGACCACCAGTGACTCACGGAAAGTCCTTCTGAAATACTCTGTGGACCAGGGCTATAAATAATGCCCAGGCCGCTCTCAGGTGCTGCTTGAAAAATGTCTTGTTATTGCCACGGAAGTTTAGGAAATTTCCTGATTAAATCAAAAAGGCGCCATAAATTGACAAAGTTAGAATTCTCTGGGATGAAAAAAGAAGCAATTTTGTCCCCTGTCAGCAGAATGGAAATGAACGGGCTGAATGAATTAGTGTACGATAAACTTTTTAAAAGCCAAGTTACAATTTAAAGCAGCAGCGAGAGCTGGGGAATGATTTAAGAGTTATAAAAAAACCCAAGCACCGCTCTATCGCTGTTCTATCCCAGCCTGCACAGCGCCCAGAGCAGCTGTGACACCTTCTGGGATGGCACATCTCTGCTGAGCAGTGCTCAGAGGGTGACATGGCAATGCCTCTGGCTGATTCTGCCACAAGGATGATGCTACTCAGGGTGTCTGTGGGGGAATCAGTCCCACAGCCCCAAAATTGCTTTGCTTCTGGAGGAGGTTTTGGCAGGCCAGGCATCAACACTGACATGGGAGAAGGCACCTGGAGGAGAGGAGGAGCACCCACCTTGCCTTGCCAAAGGGCTCCCTGTGAGGACAGGACACGGTCAGCTGGGGACAGCCCTGCCTGGCCCCGGGGCAGGGCTGAGCCCCCAGCACAGCCCCACGGTCTCACCCTAATTGCTTTGTGCAGCTGCCGAGCGCTTTATCGGCACCATGAGATTTCCCCGGCGCCTCGCTGCTGCGCGTAACGAGATTAGCCACGGCCCCCCGACAAGGGAGGAATAATAATTGCCTTTGTTTTGTTTTCTGTAAGCCACAATGACTCTGCTGATCCGAGCGATTAATTCTGCTCCGCCGTGATAAACGGGTCGATGGCCATGTCACCTCCACCCTTCCCTTCTCCTCCTGCCGAGGCGGGAGAGCTGCGTGCTGGTGGCAGCGCTTCCCAGCACCCACCCATGGCCTGCTCTGGCAGCGAGGCTCCGCAGGGATTAATCCAGCCTTGGGAACGGTGCTATTTTGGGGAGCTGGCAGAGTGCTGCACATTGCCTGTCTAGCGCCTGGTCCAGCCTGGCACCACAGAGCCTCTCACGGAGGCTGGGAAACTTCAAGGCTGAGGATGCTCAGGAGGCTCCACACCCGCCCCAGGGAGAGAAGGAACACAGCCCATGGCCCAACTTCTGCATTTCTTCTGGAGAAAGGCACCATGTCTTCCATGGCAACACTGCCCAAATTGCTTGGCACCACCTCTGTTGAAATGGGATGAGCTTTAAGGTCCCTTCCAACCCAATCCTATGAGTCTATGAAGACCTGCCCAGCCCTGCTCCATTCCTCCTGGCTCAGCCTCAGGCCCACAAGCCTACAGAAAATCAGGGCCCTGTTCCCCTGTGATGCACTGCCAGGGTCTGGGCATCACCCTGGCAGAGCCCCACTGAACTGCAGCCCCCAGCCCTCTCTGGGGAGCCTGGGGGCTTCTCCCCAGGACACCGATGGGGCAGGTGAGCGCTGCCTCCAGCCGCGCCACCCAACGCGAGCGCTGGCATGAGTCAGTAATTGCAGAGCTCATTTTTAGATAGCGCTGCAAATGTGCCTATTAACATCCGCTCCCGTCTCCTCTGAGTGATTTACCTGGTTCATTTTATTCAGTGAATTAAACACAAAAATAACGGTGGTCTACAGCGATCCCGTTATCGACCCGCTGGAAATGGGCAGCATCCATCACTCCCCCGCGCAGTGGAGGTGTCTGCCCTCGGAGAAACGCGGGCAGGGCAGCGGCTGCAGAGGAGCTGCTCGGCTCCACGGGCGCCCATCTGCCTCCCCAGCAGCCAGGCGTCAGCCCCGAGTGATTGTTTGAAGAATGAGACATTTTATTGTCCAATTCTTGACATCTCTCACAGCATGCCTGAGACATTAATGTTCTTCTAAATCACTGCTGAGTATAATATTTTGCCACTGATACCACACATAATCTTCACGTTTGATATTCCCCCGTTATCTAATGGCACTTTGCAGAATTACACTGACATTAATGCTCACCACCCTTACTGAAGGGAAAAATCAAATTAAAGATGAAGTATCATTGACTTTGTTGGGGGCTCCAAGGGAGTCAATTGAGCTTTCCCAAAAAACCCCAAGAAGGTAGAGATGTTGTTGTTAGGCTTTTTTATCCCCTTCCTCATATTTACTGTAGTTTGTTTTTGTATTTTTTTTTTTCCTTGCTGGCTTTTCTGTGGTTGATTTGCTTCAGTAGAAATGAACAAAGGACCACAGTTTTTTGCAGGCAGAATCGGGGAAATTTCCCAAACAGGTGAAGATGGAGATGGCAAGGGCAGTCCACCAGCACTATCCACACAATTTAGGATGGAAAAACCCCAGCAGGCACCATGGGTCTTGTTCCACAGAGACCCCAATCTCTGCCCCACGGGGTTTGCACCTGCAGTATCAAAGGCACCTCTGCATTTTTATCCCTTTAAACCAAGCCCACCCATCCTGCACTTCCATAGGGGCTGGCTTTATGGAGCTGGAGACCTGCTGGCATCCCTAAGCCCTGCAAATGGAAGGTGCTGCCACCACTTACAGAGCCTGGAAACCTCTCCTCCGTGCATCATTACTTTGTTGAGAGCGTTCTCAAGAAACTCATAGCAAAACGCAACGAGAAAGAATAGCTTCATTATCTGGCTTCGCACCCCTTGACAGCCAAACTTTCCTCTTATTACAGAGAGAAAACACTTTTTCCCCATGAATGGCCTGAGGCTCTACAAATTTGATTAAACATGGAATGACTGCTGAAGGATTCGTGCTTATCAAGAGCTGTTGCATTGTCTCGTTCAGCCAGGAGCCAGCCCCGAGCATGTGCTCTCCCAGCATTACCAGTGGGCATGGGGTGGGCAGAGCCTGCAGCTGGAGCCATGTGCCAGTGCCCAGGCACAGCTGGAGCTCCAGGGAAGAAAAGCAGCTTCACCCTGAGCAGCCAGAGCCCTCACTCTCCACTGTAAGAGCTGCACAACCCTGGAAATCCACACAGTCCTCCACCCTCCTGCCTGTGTCCATCTTTCCTGGCCTCTTGACACTGCAGCACATCTGGATTCTCACTCGGAGCATCTGGAGAGGGGGTAGAACACTTGTTGGTGCCTCCCATTTTTCCTGCAGCAGGAAGGGTCACCCTGAGTCGGGTGGCATCAGTGGTAACATCTCAAGGACCCATCTTGTGGCTTCTTTCTTCCTGCTTCTCTCCCTTCCACAACCCACAACAAAGCTGATCCCTCATTACATGGAGAGCAGCTTTATCGCTGCTGATTGCATTAACCTAATAACACCTGCACAAAGCAATCACAAAAGAGACTGGAAGGTTTTGTGTTTGTTTGGGTTTTTAAACAAAGACCCTGTCCATGAAGTATTGATTAAATTAGAGGGTTAGATTAAGCAGTGATTGAATCAAGTGCCAGGGCTTGCGAGAGAGTCTATATGCAGAACGTTGATGCTGAAGGCCTTGAGGGAATAGGAAGGGTTTGGGAGCCCAGTGTGGATGAGAGGAGCACAGGATGCTCTTCAGAGGAGAGCAGGACAGGCAGGAGCAGCACAGCCGAGGCAGAGGACACATCCCTCACTCTGCTGCTGGTTTCCTCCTCACAGCTACATCCATATGCAGTTAAATCACCTCACCTTTGCGTTTGCAAGCTTCATCCCCCTAGGAGAAAGGAGCCCTGTAAATCAAGGCTTTCCTTGATTTCAGCAGCTGGCAAGGATTAGTTAGGCAAGGGTTAGGGCTAGGCGGGGAATGCTCACCAGCTCCCAGCTGGGCACGACTGTGACACGCGGCACCTGTGGCTCATGAACTCTGTAATTGCCACAGTGCAGGAGCTCCTGTGCACCTTCCACAAGTGCCATTAGAAGCTGTTAAAGTGCCTTGTCAGCCACGACCCTGAGAAATTGCTGCTTCTGTCTTTATCTGTCCTTGAGAAAACTCTGATCCCGCATCGGAGATGGGAGTTGCATCATCTGGGTGTGCAGTGAACTGCTTGTTGTGGTTATCAGCTTCTTTTCTCAGGCAGGGTCAGCCCTACTTCGATAAGATTGTCACCAGAAGACAAAAAAAAAGAGCATCTTTTCAGTTGATACAAGTTGGCAGATCCCAATTGAAGTCAATGGATTGATTTTACCTTCCATTATCCGAGTATCTCACCGGAAACTGTAGCATCCAAAATAAGAAATTCTCTAAGAATTTATCATTTCTGATAAGGCGAAAAGTCAAGGAGGTTTTGAGCTTTATGATGGAATTAATATTGACACCTCTGTGCCTTGCAGAAGGCTGCAAAGGCAGCAGCACAGGCTCCTCTGCACTTCCCACCCTGCCCAAGGCTCACGCGCAGCTCTCCCACGATAGCGCTCCTGGAAGGGGAGGATTTAGAAAATCCCTTGGGCTAACCAGCAGCTTTTCCATTAATCCCAAGAGACCGGGGAAAACATGTAATGTAACATTAGCACTTGTAATTCTGCAAAAACAAGCGCTGACCCGACCTTGGAAGCACAGGGCGGCTCCTGCCCACGGCGCTGCCCGGGAAGGTGCAGCTCCAGCCCTGGCTGCCTGCTCCTCCTCCAGCTGGAGTCCCCCGTGCTCCTGCCACCCCCGACACCCAGCCAGGTCAGGCACAATAGGGACAGAGCCCCAGGCTGCCCGTGGAGCTGCTCCACACCTGGGATTACATCCCTGCATCCTCCAGGCAGATCTGCCCACCCATCCCAGGAAATCGTGGCTGCCTTATGCGCTGGGCTCCCACAGCCCAAACGGGGCAGGTAGTGGGGTACATGCCCACGTGTGCCCAGGTAAATCAGGGCAGCCTGGCAAAGGGAAAGAACTGCTTCCTAAAGGAGAGGAGCGGTGAGTGAGCTCAGGGCTGGTCAAGTCTGGATGCTGCTGTTGGAGAGTAAATGTATCTGACAGGCAGCAGGCGGTGCCAGCCAAGGCTGGAGCGCCCGGGATTCCCCATCCAACAAATTAAAGTCAGCAATAGGCCAGAGGCTGACATGGCACTGCCTGGGGCCAGTGCTGCCCCGCAGGCGATGGGGGTGAGCGAACCCTCGCTGTGCCTCTCTCCCGGTGCCGAGAGCTGCCGAGCCCCGCGGTGCTGCTCCTCCCGATGCTCCTGCTCATCCCGATACTCCTGCAGGTGAGTCCCGCCCAGGTGCAGCCTCTGCCCACCCCTCGCCCTGCCTGGGCACAAAGGCACAGCGCTCCAACCCAGTGGTGGTCTGTGCCTTGCTCCTGCCCCCCGTGCACAGCTGGATTTCTTCCAGAAGGACACAAGAAGGGACAGACAGGGATTCTCCAAAGCCAGATCTTCCTTGCAGCCCCTCTCCCTGCTGCCGAGGTCAAGGAGCACCCGCCAGGTGCCGGTGGCACCGTCCCTGCGGCACTGCTGAGTGAAGCATTGAACAAAGAGCTGGGGAACAGGCAGAGCTCCGGTTCCACCTCCAGCCATTGAGGCCCACACCTATCATTAGGAAGCTGCTTTCCTTGCCAGTGCAGTAACTGATAAGTTGCCTGGAGCAAAGAATCTGCTCCCTGTGTTGGTGGGGATGGCAGGTGAAATATTCAGAGACAAGGAGCCAAGAGCTTTCTTCAGAAATGGTCCTCTTGGGCCAGGCTGGAGACAGCTGGTGACATGGAAAAACCTGTGTTACATCCCTCTTTCTGTGGCTCATTAAAGGGCCTCTTCCAGCCTGGCACTGACACCAGCACTGCATTCCCATTTTAACACAGATGCCAGTTTGTAATCTCGCTGCCTGTTCTGGAACCACGCTCCTCTTCTCCATGATTTGAAAGGAGAATAATGTTTTATACCAACTTCCCATTTTTGTTTCAAGGGTATTAAGAAATGAAACATTAATGGAATGTAGAAAATGAGCTGAGCGTTCAGCTACTATTCACCAAATTGTTCCTGTTCATCCCTGGGAAAGGAGGGAAAAATAGGAGCAAGAATAAAACTGTGCCTAGAAACATCCCATTTCTCCAATGCATGCATGGCTGACAGCCACTAAGCACAAATGAATAAATATTTTATGTGCTTTAATTTCCTCATCTACGAGCTGATGTTCTGAGCCTTTCTTTGCTTTATTTTGCTACTTCATAAATGTTAAAAACGTTTATCCTCTTATTCTTTCCAACAAAAGTAAGACTTTTTCCAGTCTCTGCTCCTGTTCCAGTTGCTTTCATCTCTTTATTAGCATAGCAAAACAGCACATCACCTGCAGGTTTCTCCCTCCAGTAATTTCTCCTTTCTATTTTTTCCCACCTTCCTTCCTTCCTTTGGTTGCCTTATCATCACCTGCTGTCCCATCTCTATTATTCAGGAACCACGGTGTTTGCAGGTTTTTTTTTTGTCCCAGCTGCTCATTGAACCCTACAGTCTATTGAGATGCAGCTTGGATTTCTCTTGTGTTTATTTCATTTCCCTTTTTATTATTATTATCTCCTCTTCCTTACTCTGCCATGCCACATTGTTCCCCTCCCTGCTTCCCAGTGCCGTAGCCAGGGATGCCAGGATGCCTCAAGGCTGCCATCCTCCTTCCCTTGGTATTTTCCATCTCACATTTATCCTTCTTTCAAAAAACCCTCTGATTCTGGAAAATTCCCACTTCCATATTCCTTAAGAGCCCAAAGCTGCCACCCTCACCAGTGTCTGGTTGGGGTCTGAACCAAATCCTGCTCTCCTGGAAGGGAGCTGCCATTGGCATCATCCCACCCATCCTTCTGGAAAGACTTTGAGCTGCCCCAGAAGCCTCAAAGAACTGGCAGGCAGCTCTGTGATGATGCAGTGATGAAGCAAAAAAAACTCCCTGCAATTAAAAGCTTAATCCCTCTGAAATGGAGCAGCCACAGGAAAAGGGGCAGGCAGGTGAGGATGGATGTCACTGCACAGGAAAGCAATAATGGAGAACAGAGAAAGGTGAGCAAGAACAAAGATTAATCACAGGCAGAGTTCAATAGGAAGGTTTTAAGGTGAGGCAAGATAAGTGGAAGTGTCTCCTGAAATGGATAATTGTCAGGAATTTGGAGAATTACCAGTGCTGGCTGTGTGCTGGAGCACCAGGGCTGCATTAGCCTTTCCTGGTGATTTGCTAAATTTATTCTTCTGTGATTCCTAACAAAATTCAAAGCTCATCAGCACCCGGTGGGTTATTTCCATTTATCTGCTTTAGAAGTGGTTTTTAAAAACCTCAGATACTTTTAATTAGCTTTAAATTCCTCTGTTCTTTCCCTCAACCTGTGATTACTGTTTAACCCAACTCTACCTATTGTCTTCCCTCCCTCCTCGGGGCAAAGAAATTCCTGTTTTCTTCAAACCAGCCACTGCTGCTGAAAGCCCTGCAGTTGGGAGTTGAGCCTTTGCTTTGTCTGTCACGACCAAAGCGGAGCTCACGATGTGAGATATCCTCGGCTCCTCCCCAAAGCGGAGCCTCTTCCCACAGCAGCCGAGGAGGCTATTTCGGGAGACCCTTCCCCGCTTTCCGGGTGGCTGGAGCTCTCATCAGGATGAGCAGCAGCACTTTGGCAGCACTCAGAGCTGCCTGCTGCGAGCTAACCCGATGCACTGCGATCTGCAGGGGTGTCAGCAGAGGCAGGGCTGCTCCTGCAGCCGGAGCAGTGCCCGATGTGCGGGGCTGCTCCTGCCCACCGAGCCCCACCGGGACCCCCAGCCCTTCCCACCCCCTCAGGCTCCAGCCTGCTGGCTCGCATGGATGACTCACTGGGAGTGAACCCACTCATTTTGACAGGATCTGGAATTTCAGGTCCCTCTGAGACCTCAGCCTCGATCCCCAGCCCTAAAATGGGTAGTTTCTGGCACGCTGCAGAGGCACAGGAACTCACAGCACACCCCTCGGGATGCTCAGCAGCCCACCTGCCTCCCCACACAAACAGACTCCTATCCATGCCCGGCGTGCGTGCCTGAGCTGGAAAACCATCACGGTCTGCATGGGATTGAGATCAAAGCTGCCCAGCGGTGCCGATTACTGACTATTTTTAATTCCAGGAGTGGTGTGTGCCTGTGTGCCAACCTGCGAGCGCTGTCAGTTTGCAGGGAAGTCAAATCCGATTAGCACGGAAAATATGCAGGGAGGGTAACATGGTGTGAACTGACATAACACGTGTTGGTTAAGGTGCTATCCTGGGCTTGTCTGTTTTTTGGATGTTATAAATCCCACAGCAGCAGAGAGAGACACACATCCGAGGGTGATTATTTGCCATAAGCCCTTCAGCTTGAAACACGTTTGCGAGGAGAGTCCTAGATAGGAAGTTTCCCTACAAAGGAATGTGCTTTTTCACGGGTGGGGTTTGCACCCTCTCCCTCCTGTGGGGGCAGACAGAGCTGTGCTAGCTGCCCTGAAGAGCCCACAGGGAGATCTCCTGCACACCCGCACCGGGATCCAGTCCCTCTCCATCCCCAGGGACCTGTGGGGACCCTGGGCGCTCACACCCACGGTGCCAGCCCAGGAGCAGGGCAGGGCCACACCGGGCTGGGGCAGGCAGAGGTGAGGGCAAAGGGTTCACCCCGGTGTTTAAAAGCCATGGAAGAGAGAAAGAGAGACAGGGAAAAGGCACAGAGCCATCAGCAGCTGCCGGGAGACCCAGCACGGAGCCTCAGCAGGCTGCGCGGAGATCTGCCTACGGAGGCACCTCGGAGCCCTGCGGCCCCAACCCTCACACAGCCAGGCCAATTAATGATCCCAATCAATAATCCTGACCCAGAAATTTCAGGCAGGAGCTACAATCAGAGCAAGGTCTCCCCAGAGGAAGCCTCGCAGGCAGGATCTCGCTGCATGTGAGGGGCCAGACTCATTCAGCCAATTTTCCTGGGTCCTCCCCTGGACTGCGGGCTGCAGGATCAGCGGTTTAAAGAGCTCTCCCAGCTCCTGTGGGGTAAATCACATCACTGACATGTTTGATAATCACCGGTAATTGCCCCTGCATTGCACTGGGCAGCTGGAGGTGGCACACGCACGCTGAGCCTCCCTGATCTGGAAAGCACACCCAGTTCTCCGGGATACACTTTTAAATACTGATGGTAACCAGAGGAGACGAGCGATGCTGGGCTCAGCACGGCGGGGAACAGCACCCTCCCCCTCCGAAGGGCCTCGAGTGCTGCTGTCAGAGCATTAACAGCGACAGCAGTGCAATTTGCGGCCCCAGAACAAACGATACCTGCTAATGCAGAGGCATCGCACTTCCCCTCTGAGTAATTACCTTCCTGATGCTCGGAAAAGGCTGCGGGTGATATGTTTATCCAGGAAGGCAAACAGCCACAGCCACAGCCACAGCCACAGCCACAGCCACAGCCACAGCCACAGCCACAGCCACAGCCACAGCCACAGCCACAGCCACAGCCACAGCCACAGCCACAGCCACAGCCACAGCCACAGCCACAGCCACAGCCCAGAAAAGCTCCAGAACTAGCTAGGCAGAGCCTAGCTCTCGCCTGGGGGGTTTAAAGCCTGAGGGTTGATCACCAGAGTGGGAAAACCTGGTGCCATCAGGTGTGTTTCACCACACCCCCCGATGCTGATGTGAACTCAGGTGGAGTTACTGAACCTGGGACGAGCCACATGGGGAGAATAGATGCAAGGGGAAATGGCAGATGCACTTTGTGTTGGAGGGTTTAAGCGTGAATACAATAAAATCCATCTTTCAGTGTAGAAAAATAGTGGCAAAACATGAAAAAAGAGAGGTCTGTAAAAAAAGAGGGATCAGCTAAGGAAGCTGCTACAGGGAAAGGGAAGGGGGCAGGTGGCTGAGGCCAGGGTGAGGGCATGGGATGAGCTGTGCTGTGGTTTTGACAGACCTCCTCAGCAGCTGCGTGAGGGCATTTCTGTCCACCGAATATGTGCTCTGCTTTGAAAATTTAAAATCTTTTCAACATGAGAGAAGCACTCTCTCCTTAGAGAAGGCTTTTATTGACCCGGCAGATCCAAAGCAGAACACGTTATAATGTCAGAAGTAGTTTCATCCTCACGGTCAGTCCCTCGGCAGGGCTGGGGCTCTGTCCATGTCCCGCACAGCCGCTCTCACTCCTGGGACCTGCTGCATCCTTGGAGATGCTCCACACTCCAGAGGTGTGGGGGACCAGGGCTGAGGGTGGGCACTCTGTGAGGAGCAGCCAGGAGAGAAGGGGTTAAGTGTCTCCCTCCCTGTGACCACACCTGGGAGGAATTTGTTCCTTCTGAAAGGTTAAGGACAGGAGGGAGATCTTCAAAGTTTCTCCACAAGCCACTGAAGGTGAATTTTAATGGGGAAGAAAACAAAAATATGAAAGTGAACAGAACAAACAAGAATAAATTATTTATGAGGATGAAAGTGAAGAAAGGGAAGTTAAGCGAAACAAAGGGAACCACGCATTTCCCACAGCTGAGGTAGCATGATCAAAGCTCTCACGAAACCAAAGCCGATCGCTCGCACCCGCCGCGGTGATAACACCGAGGCTTTGATAGTGCTCTCTGAGCAGCACGGCACAGCCAGGCACCCCAGCCCGGCACCGTGTGCTCCCCTGCAGCTTGGAGAGCTCCTCTCCCACATGTACCCACCCAGGGGACACCTGTCACCTCCAGGGAATGGACTGGAGCAGAGGAAGGGACCTTAAAACTCATCTTGTTCCAACTCCCCTGCCATGAGCAGGGACACCTTCCGCAGGCCAGGCTGCTCCAAGCCCCATCCAGCCTGGGGCTGGAGAGGGCTCTGCCTCCTTATCACTTCACCGCTCAAATAATCTCCCTCTTTTGGGTAAATGAAAGACAAACCACGGTGCGCCCAGGCAAACATCTTCTCCTTAAATATTTCAGAGCCGTTAACCTCTCTCTACACTCGTCGTCATCTGCCAGGTAATTGAAATGGCTTTGCCTAAGCAGAATTTTTCGGAGATCAATTATTTACTTCCAGCAGAAGGGTCTGGTTTCAGGCTTGTTTACGATGCAGCTGTTGCTACCGCTGGTTCCTCAGCCTTGTTTATCCCTAAGCAGATAAAAGCTGGCTGATTGGAGATAAAGTTCTTGATTTTCCCAAAGTGCCTGATGGATCTTGTTGGCCACACTTGGAAATTGGGATGCAATTCCTTCATTACACTGTTGTCTTCCCTCAATTGCTGTTCTGCAAATAAGCAACAGGACGGTGGAATAAGCGAGCAGTGGAAGAGCCAGTGTGGAGACAGAAAATCCCACTCTGATGTCTCATCCCGAGGAGCAGCAGCCATGGATGCACGAGGACATGCTCCTCTTCCCTGGGGAAGCCCAGTGTCCCAGGCTGGGAATCTCCCTGCCCTGGAGTTGCCTCCACTTTTGCTGCCCCAAGGGCAAACAGGGAATGTGGAAAGTCTGCCTGCGAGGGAGGGTGAAGTGCGAGCAAATCTTTCACTCTTTCCACCAATAATGTAATTACCAAGCAAGGCCAGCGTGGGGAGGGTGAACGTGCATCGACGCCAGGGGACAGCGAAGGGTTTGAGGAGGGGCCTGGAGGTGCGGGAGAGGCCGTGGCTGCTCCACTCCTGGGCTTGCTGTGCTGCAAACAAGCTGTATTTGACCATATAAATGGTCTTATTCAAAGCGGAGAATTAAGGTAATAACAGTTCTCCAGGAAGGAAAAGGAATTCAATTTCAAAGCCAAATTAAACAAAGCTTCCAATTAGAGCAGATAATGTTTGCAGTGAGCTGAATGGCCTTTCTTCCAGCTCAGCCTGAGTTTAATTTTTCTAATCGGCTCTATTTTGCGCCTCGGTTACTTCAAGGTGGCCAATTTCTTAGGAATTGGCAGATATTGACTGAGGATGCTGGGCTCAGAATTGGGGCTTTTTTCCTCCAGCGCTGAAGTCTTTGATCACTCACACACCACTGGCACCCAGCTGGGCTCCCAACACCAGTCCCCAGCTGGGATCCCAATGCTGGCACCCAGCTGGGCTTCCAAAACCAGCCCCTGGTGGGGATCCCAACACTGTCCCCCAGCTGGGATCCCAACACCAGCACACAGCTGGGCTTCCAACCCCAAACGCAGGCTGGGATCCCAGTGCTGGCACCCAGCTGAGCTTCCAACACCAGGCCCTGGCTGGGCTTCCAACACCAAACCGCAGCTGGGATCCCTATGCCAGCATGGCCCCGATCCCTGTGGCACAGCCCCGGTCCCTGTAGGGGCACAGCCCCGATCCCTGTAGGGGCACAGCCCTGATCCCTGTGGCACAGCCCCGGTCCCTGTGGCACAGCCCCGATCCCTGTAGGGGCACAGCCGCGATCCCTGTAGGGGCACAGCCCTGATCCCTGTAGGGGCACAGCCCTGGTCCCTGTAGGGGCACAGCCCGGATCCCTGTGGCACAGCCCGGATCCCTGTGGCACAGCCCCGATCCCTGTAGGGGCACAGCCCCGGTCCCTGTGGCACAGCCCCGATCCCTGTAGGGGCACAGCCCCGATCCCTGTAGGGGCATGGCCCCGATCCCTGTAGGGGCACGGCCCTGATCCCTGTGGCACAGCCCCGATCCCTGTAGGGGCACAGCCCCGGTCCCTGTGGCACAGCCCCGATCCCTGTGGCACAGCCCCGATCCCTGTAGGGGCATGGCCCCGATCCCTGTAGGGGCACAGCCCCGATCCCTGTAGGGGCACAGCCCCGATCCCTGTAGGGGCACGGCCCCGATCCCTGTAGGGGCACAGCCTGGATCCCTGTAGGGGCACAGCCCCGATCCCTGTAGGGGCACAGCCCCGATCCCTGTAGGGGCATGGCCCCGATCCCTGTAGGGGCACAGCCCCGATCCCTGTAGGGGCACAGCCCAGCAGCTCCTTGCATAGGGCAGGTTCTCCCCGTGCCGTGGGTCCCAGGGCTGCAGCAGGCACTGCCCAGGCTCCTCCAGTCCACATGTACAAGGCCCAGATTTGTGTTATTACAAGTGACCCAAAGAGCTTATTGGGTTCATGTAGATGAAAATATTGATTTTGTGCTTTCAGGAAAAAGCCCAATTAAGAAGATCTAATGGAAACGCGACCCTTTATTGCCTCTTTGTCTTATCTATCAGGAGCCAATATTCCACCGTTTCAATGAGGGAGAAAATCTGATCATTTTTCCTCTATTTCCCTCTTGCTGCTTGTGGCGAGAAAGACTTGGTGAGTGTGAAGGAATTCACCCCAAGGACAGCTGACCTGCTGACAGCTCTACTGGGCTCCCAGGGGAGCCGCTGCCTGGGAAACACAGGTGGGATGGGGAAAAGCAACCCCATTACCACAGGGCAGCCCCAGTTACCCCACAAACCATTCCCCCAGCTTTTTTACAAGCCAAAGTGTAACAGGAAAGAGTCATCAGCCTCGTCCACTGATCCCTGACTCGTTTTCTCATTGATTTCTCTCCGGACTACACGACAGAGATGCCACTTCCCAGTAAAGAAGGGCTCTCCTGAGAGCTCATCCGCACTCCTGACGTGACACGAATCGAGCCTCCCGCTCCGGCCGTGCCGGGGGAAGCTGTCACGGGAGCGGGGCAGAGCAGACAACATGATTGCCTTAATACGCGTCTTTAAGCAACTCCGCTCGCTGGGGAATTGCGTGGGGCTGACAGCAGAAAGGATGATCAGCAGCTCTGGCTCTCCCACTCCTGCCGGCGGGGACCTGTGGCCAGGAACCTCATCCCAAATCCAAGCACCTTGCAGAATTCCTGTTCACCAGCTTCCAAATCTGCCTGTGTTAACCCAGCACCGGAGGGGCCATGCCAGACTCGCCTGGTGGGAAGCTCTGCCCAGCGCAGCTTCTCTGAGGAGCAGTTTGGAGGGGTTTGCTGGATCCAAGGCTCTTCTCCCTGCTTCTGCTGCCTTGGGAAAGACCTGATGGAGCAATGCCAGGAGGAGGGCAGGCTCCAGGGCTGCCTCCCTGCCCCTTGATTAGAAGGAGGAGGGCTTGGGGCTGCAGTCCCAGCACCCATTCTCAGCCCTCCGACTGCAGCGCTTAAACCTTCCAGGGCCAATCTCTTCACTGGTTAATTATGTTGGAGGATTACACTTATTAAAACTTCCCACTTTGGCAGCTCATCTGAGATGAAATCCTCCGGCTTTGCAAAAATAATTCGCATTGGATCTGCTGCCTCATATTCCTAGCTCGCTTGTTAACAGCGCGCTGGGCGGGTGCCAGCAGCCGTCATCCCGGACTCTCTGGGAAACGGATGATTTCCTGAGAATAAGCTGGTTTAATTTCTCCTGAATTGCTAAAGCACACACACTCTGGGATTTTCAGGCCACCTTCAGCGGAGGCAAGGGAAGGTTTGTTTTTCAGATGGATGTGCCCCCGCGGGAGCGCCGGCAGCAGGAGCCGTGTGAGTGGGGTCTGTCCCGTCCTGCTGCCCACTCCAGGGGCATCTCCCCAGCCCAGCAGGCAGGAGCCCTCCCAGCAGGGTGGCCGCGGTGTGTGTGGCATTGCCCTCTCCTGGGAGGAAACAGAACTCCGCGCAGGAATTCCCCACGAGTACAGAGTGACCGCAAGTGCCAGGAACAGCCCAGCTCCCGGCGACACGGGCTCCCTCCCTTTCCCCTCTTGGTCAGATGGCCATGGCTGGCACATGGATTGGCTTCTGCCTGTGGCTTCTGCCAACAACGGAGCAGTGATAACGTGGATCCCAGCAGGAGCAGGACCTGAGTGGCCCCAGCTCCTCATGCAGCTCACAAGCCACACTGTGCTTGCCCAGAGGTCAGAGTCCTGGAGGGATTTGCCTGGGATGCCAGCAGGGAGCCAGGCTCCAGGCTGCAGCTGCTGAACCACCTGCCCACCTTCCACATCCCTCCTCTTTTTTTTTTTTCTTTGCCAGGTCCTTTGCAGTTCCAGCGCTGGCACTGGTTCTTTGGAGCGCGGGTTTGTAAGGACGGCGCGGCTGAGCAGCTGCACGGCGCATCCCAGCAAAGCGCTCTCCCCCAGGCTTCCCAAAGGCAGAGCTCTGCCAGCCCCGTGCCAGGCATCTGCTCCTGCACATCACCCGCCGGGACGGTGCGGGAGCTGTGCCGGGAGAGGCGCCGGCACCTGGAGCAGCAGCTGCCGATGCCTGCAGACGAGGCATCCCATGGACAGGAGGATCTGCTCGGCTTTGCTTCCAAGGGATGGCACGGAGCCGGCTCCGAGCTGCCGAGCGGGAGGCAAAGCTTCTCCTGCTGCACATGGGGTGAGGGCAGACACCGAAGGGCTCAGCCCCGGGTTTACGCTGAGCTCTCTCCCTCCTGGGTGAGTTCCCCGGCACGTTCAGAGCCGCTGCCTAAACCCACAGTTGTTCAGCGAAGCCACCCTCGCACGGCTCCTCCGCCAGGAAAAGTGATTTGCAATTAGTTCAAACGCAGGTTTATCTCCTCCCCGCACAAAGGGGGCTCGCGCAGGGCTTTGAAATAAATACTGGAGAGAATAACCAGAGGCTGATAGAATAGAGCCGTCTACTCCGTATTTTACCTCTTTCAGGAGAAGAGTGTGAAATATGTTTATAGTCCCACTCCCAGCCATCCCTAGGAACGGCTCCGTTGGGCAAATGGAGCTGATGAGCAGCAGGGATAAATCACACTTTCCCACCACAGTCAATAAAGCTCCATCTCAGGCTGCTTAAAGCCTAACGGGGGATGGAGCCCGGCTTAAATCCAATCTGGATCCGGTGGCTGGGAAAGCTGAGGGGATGGGAGCTGTATTGATTCTCAGGCTTTGCACTGGAAACACCGAGAATATCAAAAAGACTAATGTCTGTTGGGAGCAGATTTGGAAAGTGGAGGCCTGAAAACAATAAATATGCCTCATAAGAAAGGTTAAATGCGTGAGGCAAACCAGGTTAGAGCCCGCTCAGAGGGGATGGCTGGCAGAGCAGAGCACGGCTGGAATATGGAAATTCCTGCTAAGAGACGGTGATGGATGGACCTGGAAGTGAAATGGAAGAAATTGGTGAAATATGAAGCTCTCAAAGTCCTCAGGAGCAGTTTAATTCCCAGGTGTGAAAGCTTTAAGAATGCAGCTGGCATGGCTGGTGCCAAGGCCTGGGATGAGGCGGGAAAAAGCAGCCCCAATACCCAGGAGTGTGGGATGAGACAAGATGATGGGATGCGACGAGATGAGATGATGCGATGAGATGAGATGAGATGAGATGAGATGAGATGAGATGAGATGAGATGACACAAAATGATGAGATGTGACATATGGGATGCTCCTCATGTCCTGGAGCAGGGGCAAGAACAAAATTTGGTGGCCTGGTGGCCTTGGGGTCAAAGTGTGACTTGCTGTGGCAGTGCAGGCAGCATGTTCTGCCTGTCACACGTCAGTGCCATGACATGAAGTTGTCTGGATGTCCTGAGGTCTCTCTTGTGCTCCATCATCCTCTCCTCCTCTGAAATGCTAATGGCATTAACATATTTATCATTAACAAATCTTTTAAGTCCCAGAACTGGATCAAACTGCTGAGTCGTAACACCTCATTTGTAATTTTCATCCCCGAGGATGCCTTTGGATTATAAATACACTCACTGTTGCTAAAAGCACATGGCACTTCAGGAGCCTGGTCCAGGCTCTCAGTAACACAGTAGTGGCTTTGGGGAGTTGGGGGAGCTCGGAGTGCCCCCAGTGGAGCAGCAAAGCCCAGTGCTGTGGTGGGAAGAGGCTTCAGGCTGTGATGGATGAGTGACACGTAGGAAGCAGGTAGGAATGAAAACAGTTCAGCACAGCCATCCCTGATGTGCTGGTGGCACGGAGGGTCTGGGATTTCCCCTTGTTCGGGGTTTGCAGAGCAAACAGACTCCTCCCAGGGCTCCAGGGTGGTCAGGCAGCAGCAGCGACGCTCTTGGGATCACTGGGGTGGCCTCTGGGATGGGGCTGCTGCCATCACCCACGTCATGGGAAGAGGATTCCCTCCTACCAGCAGCCTATCCCGGTGGGAATGCTGCTGGAGAGCGGCAGCAGCACTGCAGCATCGCCTCCTCTTTCTCCTCTCAGGGTGCAGCCGGGTCACAGGGCTGGGGATGTGTTACAGCTCTCAGAAAGGGTTATCAGGACAATCACCACTGCTCAGAATTACTGAGACAATGAGCAATAAACACCGGATCTATTTATAGAAGTTACAGGGAAATCTCACTCTAGCCACAAACCCCCTTAATTGCGAATCTGCACAGATGTTTCCTTTGAATTTGAAAAGTGATTAATAAATAAACGAGAGTAATGCTTGTTTTGGCTGAAATAGAGTAATAAATAATGTCTGCAGCTCCTCATTACCAAAACATCCCCAGAGCTGGGTGAGGAATCTGACCTGGGACAAATGGCGAGAGCTGACAAGGGGGAAACAATTAACACCAGGCTCAAGCCAGGAATAAACTCAGTGCCACAAGTGCCACTGTGGGTGTGCAGGAGCCCCTTGGGCCCCAGGGCACAGGCAGGACACGGCTCCTGCATCCTGGCACCCCATGGCACCACTCTGCCTCTGACTCCCAGACCACAGAACCTCCCCTGCACCCCCCTCCCTTGATCCCCCCTCTTCATACCCCTGGCAAAGCCAATGTGTTTACTGTGCCGCTCGTGTTGACTTTTTTTAATTCATGCATAATTCAGGCTATATCTATAATTCCTGGGTAAACAGAGACATAACTTTTCTGTTGACTATTCCTTGACCCACTTACTGTACAAACACGCCTTGGAATGGAGCAGCACTGGAAAGGAGAGACCTTCAGAGGCATCAAGGGCTCCCAGGGGGCCAGGAGAGCGTGGCTGTGCAGTGCCAGGGCTGTGTCAGTGCCGTGCTGTGGTGGTGCCCTGAGTCTGCCCACGGTGCCACTCTGTCCCTGCCAAAGCCAAGGCATTCCCAGTGCTGAGGGAATGACCAGCCAGCTCGGCAGCTTGCAAAACTGCTGTCAAATCCCTTCAGGTTTCCACTGAAATCGGAGCTTTTGTATTCATTTGTATTGTGATGAAAGCGTGTACCAGCACCGTATCGTAAACACAAACAGGGCAATCTTATAAAAATTTCATCTTTATCTATTTTGGGGAGAAATAGCCGTGTCTGCCTAATTGAAGCATCTGTCATTCTGACATTAAATAGTGCATCCATGGCTCTTTTATTATATTTCCTTGCATTTCCCATACACTGTTAAATTGAAATAACACTGGTGGCTCGGAGATAAAGGGAGATAATAGGTATTTTATAATGAGCAAAGAGGAGGATTCATCTTCAGTCAAAGCCCAGAATTGCTTTGGGTTTTTTTTTATTTATTTTTTGGATGTTGTTATTCTTGTTTGGTGTTGTTATTTTGCCACCCTAAAGGGGGGATTCTGCCACTCATCTTTCCCCATGCAAGGAGGAGCATTTATCCACATGGGAAGGGATGCAAGCACCAGCAGCTGCTCAGTGTCTGAGGTGACACCGTTTCGACTGTGCCACTCCTTGTTTTGGCAAGCTTTTTTTTTTTTTAAAAGAGCGTTTTTTTGCACAAAATTAAGTTTAGTGAGTACAACTCCTGCCAAGGAGGAGCTGGAGCAAATCAATTCAGCCTTGGCTTTCCACGGAATAAGTAAAAGTGGATCCAAGGATCCACACACCTCCTGCTCCGCTCTCTGCACCAACTCTTATCACCTCCCTGCTGGGACAGGACTGCCCCAAGGACAGGGACACCCGGGCCAGACCTCCCCAGCTGCAGCTTCCCCCGCCGCAAACGAGCCCCAGAAAATGGAACCGTGCTGTGCTTTCCCCGTGTGGATTCTGTAATTAAATCCCGTGCAAAACGAAGCAATTACCAAAAAAAGGCACCGTGTGAGTACAGATAATTATCAGCGTGGAGGCTCCCCAGGTAGCTGGCACAGAGGCTGCCTGGTACCCACCTGCAGGGATGCTCCTGCTGCCAGGGAGGGGTGGCCTGGTCTGGGCACCTCGCTGGCTTTGGGCAGCCCCCACTTCCAGAGCTTTCCCTGGATCCCCGTGGCTCCTGCTGGACTCACCAGTGGGCACAGGGAACCGTGGGGAAGGAAACAGCACTTGGGGAGGGGAAGGAATAGCCACTGCTTGGAGTAAAACCACAGATATCTAATTGAGATTTCCTTGAAACCCACTGGAAATAATTAAAATTGACTTCTAATACTTTACAAACTAATTAGGAGTATTGGACTGGATAACTACATTGAAGTATAAGTGGCATTTAATTGGGATAAACTGAATCATAATTGGAAATAAATGCAGCCCAAAACAATAAACAGCCTGGTAGGAGAAGTTATGGGCAGCAGGGAGTGTGGTGCTGGCTCAGAGGCTGTCCAAGGCGCTGGGACACCTCTCATGGAGTCACAGAATCTCCTGAGATGGAAGAGATCACCACAGTTTAACTCCTGGCCCTGCACAGACACCCCAACAATCCCACCCTGGGCATCCCAGGCAGCTCCTGGAGCTCTGGCAGCCTCGGGGCCGTGCCCATTCCCTGGGGAGCCTGGGCAGTGCCCCACAACCCTCTGGGGGAAGAACCTTTCCTGATATCCAACCTAAACCTCCCCTGGCACAGCTTCAGGGTCCTGTCCCTGTCACATGGAGCAGAGGTTGGAGCTGCAGATCCTGTTGAGGCCTGACCTCGGTCTCCTCCAGCTGAACACACCAAGTGCCCTCAGCCTCTCCTTGTGTGGCCCCTCCAGACCCTTCCCCACCTTCGTAGCCTCCTCTGGACACTCCCTAACCTGATCTCTGCTGGCATCTCTCCTGGCCCGTCTGTCCTGGCACATCCTGAGCAGAACACAGAGCCAGTGCCCCCCGTGCCAGGGCTGCCAGAGGCACCGGCACCAGTCGGATCCATGACAACAACCCCAGAGGTGCTGATCCCTCTGCAGAAGCCCCGATTTCCGGAGCTGGATGTGTGTGAGCAGCCCCCAGCCCGTGCCTGCCGCGTTATTTATCTGGGCTTTAATAACACCACCCTTTCAGTGGTATCAAACAGCCCTTGCTGCCTCGCGCTTCTCATTCCCCTCAATGAGCTGGGAACAAATGAAGTGGGTGCAGAGCTGCCGGCCCTTTGTTCTCCCTCATCTGCTCCACTCATTACTTTGAGGAGCCCTATTTTCCTCTTCTTTTCTGCTTTCTTCTCTCGAACAATGGGCTCTGAATGTATTCAAGTAACTCTTTTATCATTCACTTCTGCGGAGATCTTTAAGTTCTCCACCTGAACAGTTGGTATTTCTATTTATGAAAACTTTCTTGCTGACTGCCGAAATTGGGATTTTACTCTTGAAACGACTGGTTAGCTCAATTATGGCCCATTTCGTTCCCCCTATTTAGATTTAATAGCTACAATTTATAAACGCCAGCCTTCCCTCTTGTTTCCTCATCCCCCATACACTGTCAGCAAAGCCAGGAGCCTTCTGATCTCCCTCCGATGAGGGTCCGAGGTGGCCAGGCCATTTTTTGCACATTTTTTACCTGACTAAAAGAAAACACAAAACAAATTGAGAAAGCCCTCAATGCATTCCCTCCCTTTTCATCATTTTCCCAGCAGCAGACCTCACAAAGTGCTTTATGGGATGCAGGAAAGTCCTCACCAGCCTGGGAGCCCCCTGGTTCCCTGGTAATATAGAGGATGCTCCTTTTCACAAGGTTGTTTGTTCTTCCAAGCCTGGTTCAAAATATTAAAAAGCTGAATGGCTTTTTCTTCTCTCATTCATTTTGACAGCTCCTCTGAAGATCATTCTGCTTCTTTCTGGTTCCTGGAAGTTTTCCCTCACTGGTAATTGCTGTTTGCACTTGTGGTTGGACAGTGCCTGAGCACAAAACCTCCTGCCCTGGTTTTGGGATATCAGCTTCTGGGACATCAGCTTCTGGGACATCATCTTTTGGGATGTCAGCTTTTTACAAGCTGTGCTGGTGGCAGGTGCTGGGTGCCCTGGGTGGCAGTGACAGTGGGTGCTGGGTGCCCTGTGGGTGACTGGGGGTACTGGGTGCCCTGCATGCCCTGACTGGCAGTGGCAGTGGTGGTGGCAGTGCTTGGTGGCAGTGCTGGGTTTGCCCAGCGAAGGGGCACGTGGAGCCATGGCTGGAGTCCTTCACAGCATTCCCATCTCGGGGCTCTTGGAGCACCAGGAGGAGCTCCAGGGCTGCTCTCACTGGCTCGTGGACCAGCCCAGCTCCTCAGCTGGAAATAACATTCTGGTTAACTCCAGCCCATCTGTTATCCCCCTCCTTTGCTAATGGAGCCTGGGCTCTTTACGGTTTATTAATATTTATTTAGTCAGTTTGAAACCTAAGCCTGTTGCAGGAGACTTGGGATACATCTACAAAGATTTAATCTCCCAGCTCAGGTGCTGCTGTGGCATCAGAGGGCAAACGGGGCATGGCAAAGGGATCCCCTCTGAGGTGATGGCTGGTGCTGAAACACAAATCCATGGGAGCTGCTCCTGCTCCGAGGTCACACACTCCACCTGTCCCCAGCATCTTCTCAGCGCAGGTCTGCCTCCAAATGATGCCTTAGATTTAAGTTTTGTATTTTTCAAATCCTGTACTGCCTGGTGTGTAACTCTGAAGTTCCTTGTAGCCTGTTAATTTCTGCTCTCTCGTGCTAGGTAGACATAACAAAGTCTCTCCAGGCTTTGTCTTCAAGGACACCCAGACCGTCCTAGGCCCAAAAAGTATAAAACAAAAGCCTCTGAGAGGGTCAAGCTGAAGGGAAACTACCTCATTAAACTGAAGCTTTAATTGGAGAATTAACCCTGATATGCAAATGAACCAAACCTATAAAAGTGTGAAGAACTCCTGACCTGTCATCCATGTTGGGGTCCATTTCGAGAACAGCCTCTGGCTCCCCAGGGTGTTCCTTTGAAGGCCTTTCAAATAAATACCTACATTACTCCCTTATTCTTGTCTAGTCTCTGTTTCTAGGAGGCCTTTCAAGGCATCAGTTCTTTGGAACTCCATCCCAGATGGAACGACGAGGCTTCCAAAATCCTCTGGGATTCAGAAAGATCCAGTTCAGCTCCCCGCTCTCTGCTGGCACCCAGCGGGGGCAGTTGCTACAGTCCAGGAGGCAGAGGAGCCCCAAGAGCCCAGCCGTGCCCTTCCACTTTTAGTCACCTCTTCTGGATAAAACCGCAGGGACAGCAGGGTGCTAGTGCCAGGACACAGAAGGAGCAGCTTGTGGCATGAGGACGAGACCCTGACCAGGGCACAGTGAGCCCTGTCCACCCACAGCTTCCAGCTCCTTTAGAAAGAACCTTTCAGTGCCCTGGAAAAGTCAGGGATGGGAAAGGAGATTAATAAAGGAGTTTTTCCATGAGTCTGATAAGCACTTACACGCTGCAGGCTCGTGGTGAGCGGCGCAGACGTCGGCTATAACGAGCTGAGCAGCCTCTCAGGAGGCTACAGGAAATCAAGTTTAACATCAATTTTTAACTCTTGCTCTGCATTATTTAATAAGTGGTTTGAAACCTGCCTGGCATCATGAGAGGTTGGAACTCACTCCTGCGCTGGAAGGAGAAAAAAAAATATTTTGTTTTGCAATTAGAGGAGCGTCCCCTCGGCCGCGGAGGCGGCATCGATCGGCTCGGCAGCCCGGGGTTTATAAAGAGCTCCCGGCAAAGCTTTTCTGCTCCTTTAATGAGATCGAGCAAAAGTGGAAGATGCAGGAGCTAATCCGAGCCAGGGCACCTTGTGCCTGTGCCCTTGGCTGCTGCACACCCCTGGAGAAGTTTGGAACGACCTAAAAATGAGTGTCCTGTCCGGTTTGGTGACCAGGGAACAGGAGCAGCCCTTGCTCTGTGCTTCCCCTTCCCATGCACAGGGACTAATCACACATCCTCCTTAATATTCTTCACCAAGCTGTTACAACTTCATCCAAAACTGCTCTCTGAATCCTCTTGTTGGGGTGTTTTATCTATATTTTCCCTGGCTGGTGTCTCTTTTTTGGAGGGAATGCCCGGCTTTTTGCCGGCTGCAGCTCATCATTGCCAAAACCCCATGTGGTGAGTGCAGCAGTTCACAAAGCTGCAGAGTTGACCCCAAAACAAGGTGCTTTTGGCAAAGTGGCGCCTTCCTGCTGGATCAGAGCAGGGATGGCGAGAGGAACCACCTGCAGCCTCACTGCTGCTCCCAGAAAGCTGGGGTGTCTGTGCCTCTCTGCCACCAGGCAGGACACAGGCTCCTCTCCAGCTCCTGCACGTGAAGGGTTTGACTTTTCAAAGATTTCCAAGTATTTGTCAGCTGGAGTAAAACTCACCTTTAACGTTTTACGGAGGTATCAAGCCATTCATTCTTTTCCATCCCTGCTTTAAGGGAAGCTTTATTAGGTTGGTCCATGGATTTTTCAGTTAAAATAATTGGTGTTTTACACCATGGGCATCAATACAAATGTAAACACAAGCCGGAACAGCAGCGGCAGCGATGCATGTCCTGGGTTTAGCTCCCTGGGCTGAGCTGGTCTCGGGTCCTCTAAGGAGCGATAGAGGAGTGTCAGATGGGATTGGCCAGCTCTCCATGCATCTTCACCACCAAAGCCCACCCTGTGCTGATTCTGGGGTTCCCCTGTCCCTGTTGGGAGCTGTGAGGTGTGACAGGACCCATCCTGGTAGCAGGAGATGCTCTGAGCAGAGGGGACAGGGACTGACATGGCAACCACTCTCGGGCTGGGAGGGCTGAGCAGCTCTTCCAGCCTCGGGAAGGAGCTGGAGAATAGATTCCAGCAGCTTCTGGAAGCACAATTCCAGTTGGAATGTTACACCAGGACATGGCATTCACAGGTACCGGTGCATCCCTCCCTACCTGGGCTGGTGAACTCACCCTGGGCTCTCTGGCAGAGGGGGAGGGAGGCTCTATATGCTATTCCATACTTCCTCCTCCATTTAGATGGATTAATTGACCTTTAAAAATGTGCCCAGAAAATAAATGACCTAATAAAATGAATTATCCTCTTCCACAGTGCTCGAAATCCACTGTAACTTGAGAGGAGACTAATGAAACATTGAAAGCATTGAAGAAATGCCTAATGAAAGAAATAACCCTAATAAAGGATAATTGATTAGTCATTTGAAAGCACTGCAGAGCGTGGGGTGAGGGCTCAGCTGGGCCACAGGCCCGGGTGATGTGGGCTGGCTGGGAGACCCATTTTCCCCCCATTGCTGCTCCTCTGGTTGCAAATGGGAGGGTGGGAGCTGCTGCTGAGGCCCATGCGGGACCTGAGCTCCACCAGCGTGTTCTCATCTCAAATTATCCTTCCTTGCAAAAAATTAAGGGTTAAAGAAAACTGGATGAGACTTCCAGAACTGCTGCCACTTCTTTTATCGTAGTTTCCAAGAATTTAGCAAACTGAACACAGAAGAAGGAAGCTGGCACTGCTGCCACAGCCTCCTTGGGCTGGAGCAACTTTGTGCTTGGTTTTTGGCACCACAGAGCCCTTATCTCACTGAGCTAAACCCGTGCCTTAATTTTTACGAGCTCCTTGGCGAGGCTGGTGGAGCAGAACGACAGCAGTATATCCTGGTTCAGTGAGGGGATATTGTTCCCTGGGTGGGAAATAAAGGTGGAAGTGTCCACAGTGAATTTACAGCTGGCGATAAGCAGGGTTTCACCAAAAGTCCCCTGGCAAATTCTGTTTATTGTCAGCCTCTCACTGCCCGGAGCTGCGTCCAGGACAGAACAATTCAGTGACACCGCAATTGTCTCCCATCGACCCGCCCGGTGCTGCCTGGGAATGCTCCTGCTGCTCCCTCCAGCCTCGCTGGCAAAAGATGCTCACCCCAAAGCTCATCCCTCTGGAGCAGTAACAGAACCAGGGAGCCTCTCCTTAATGTCACCTCTCCTTGATAGCCCAGCCGAGCCAGGGGATGAGGAGCATCTTGGCTGTCCTGACTCCTGTGGTGCTGGAGCTCCCTGCGAGTGACGCCTGACACCGTGTTCTCCTTGCACAGGATATTCCAGAATTGTGGGAGGGACAAGTTGGGGAGGGGGCTGCAGACCCTGGCTCGGGCTGCAACAGCCCCGTTGGTCCTGGCAGAGCTCCCAGGGGCAGAGCACTCGGTGTTACCGGCACAGGCTGCCAAAGCATGGAGGCGTATTTACATATTTTTTTAAGCAGTCATTAGAAATTCTGCAAAAGAAGGTCCTGATGAAGCGCTCATTAATAATCCCCCGGCCCGCAGGTTGGCGATGCAGTTGTTTGCACAAGCAGCCATGTTCCACCATCCCAATAGGATGTTCTCCCGCGATGGTGCCATCCATAACTCTGTATTAAAAGTGTCACACGCAGCGTGCTCTCGTTCCTCAAACCTGCGCCTTCTGTTTGTTTATTTGTTCTTCCAGCACAAAACAATTCAGCCTCCGCAGTTATTTTAAGCAAATCAGGTTTCTCTCAGTGTTTCATTTCCATTTTAAAATATGTCCTTGCAGGAGCTGTGGGAGGTGCGGGCATTCCCAGCAAATCCATCCATCCTGGTTGAACCGTTTTTGTAAGGGTGTTATTAACACTGGCAGCCAGAAAAGGGCTCCACAGGATGCCAGCCCGCTCTCCCACAAGATGCCAAATGTGGCAGAAAGTGGGGGCATGGGGGCAGCCAAGCCAGGGAGTGGTGCCCTCACTGGAATACAGCTCCAGGCACAGCACTCATCATTTCCTCAGCCTGATTTTCTCCTTGTCCCAATCACGACTGCCAGATTAGCTGGAGGTGAAAGGAATATTAAAACTTTAATAAAGTCGTCAAGACTGAGCTGTGTCTGGGCTCTGTCCTTGTCTGTGTGCTACCTTTGGTTGGGATTTAAATTTTTATAAAATATGTCAGATCTGGACTGAGCTGGGAGGAAGAAATCAGGCTCTCATGTAGTTACTGGTATCCCAAAAGGGAGGTTCAGCAGCACGAGTGAACTCCGTGCTGGGGGTGGGAATGCAGCTGGGTCCACCCAGGGATGCTTCTCTGTGAGAAAAGGCCTTGCCCTCTGCCCTGAAGTGTCCACAAATCCCTGTAAATTTATACTTTCATCAGTCGGGGCTTCTGCTGGGAAGATCCACGGCCTGTCTGCACAAGGCCCCTGAGAAGTGGCTACAGAAGGCGTTGGGGAGCAGCTCCAGCTGCTGGATCACTGTCCATAACTTCAGTCCTTGCCATTGATTTTCCCCCTGCCCGCTTGGCACATGATGTATCTGGTTAATAAAAGCAAAGTGGGAGCTACTGCTCATTCCACAGAGCCCCAGTGCTGCTATCCCTCGACATCCTTGTCCCCAACTCCTGATGTCTCCAAAGTGGCTCCACTGACATCTCCTGCATCTCTCTCTGGGGCTGGTGCCAGTGATGGTGACCCTGGGGTCTCTCACAGGGTGCAGTGATTGCCTGAAGCTGTTATCAGACCTGAAGGTCCTCACACCCCGTTTGGAACCAAATCCGGGCCTTCCCAGAGGGAACAGAGCACTTCTCCTGCAGGTCTGGGAAGTGCTGGCAGGGTTTGGGATGCAGCAGCTCCAGGCACTCAGGATGCTGAGCCGTGCATCCAAACACCCTTCCCTAACTCCCCTCCACATCCCTGTTTGTGCAGCCCTGGGTGCTCCAGGGATTAATCACGTGCTGAGTGTCAAATCACAACAAGCAAAAATTGAACCATAGCTCAAAACCAGCACTGAGGTCATGGCTTGAGGTATTGAAGAACTGTCTGTGAGGCACCATAAGTCCTAATCTGGGTTTGTTAGGGCTTTATTAGGAGGGGACCCTCTCGGCTGGGGTGCTGTGGCTTTGCTGCTGCCCATGGGCCTGCTCTGGGCTCCCTGGGAGCTGGAGAATTCCCTGGCCCTTCAGACCGAGCACCAAGCCCTCTCCACATGGCCTCAAGTGGAGACTCCTCATATTTCACACGGAAACTTGTCTTAAAATCTCAGCATGACGAGGGCACTTGGCACTAATGGAATGAAAAATGTTTCTGTTAAGCAGAGAAACTGTTAGGACAGCTTGAAGTATTGTGCTCCTCTGTCAACTCCAAAGTGGACCAATTTTCCACGAGGTTCTTATATATATTTGTTCTTAACCTTAAGAATATGATTGCAGGGATAATAATTCAATCCTGTGAGCAGGAGGGAGAGCAAACAGAGAGCTGTCCCGCTGTTTGCCTTGGGAAGGAAGAGCCCAGAGCTGCAGCTGCCTTTGCCCTGGGCATCTCCTGAACGTGGAACTGGAGACCTGAAACAGCCTCTTTCGGGGTCCCTGGCTGCAGCCCCCCTTGGCTGGTTCTCTTGGGAGAAGTGAGAGTGTTCTCTGTGTGGAGTGAGCAATGCCGTGAGTGTAGGAACAGTGACAGAGCCTCACTAGAAATGAAATGAGATCATCCACCAGGTAGAGCGTAGGTAGGGAGCTCCAATTCATCACGACGGAAACGACATTCCAATGCAAATTTCCCAGCTCTGTTGGCAATTCTTAATTGGCCAGTCTATCAAAACAGGTATCGGAGCTGCTCCATCCCAAGGATATGATACTTCCCTCCAGCTCTCAGAAGTGGCTTTATGTGTTTTCCAAATTATTCTTCAGCTTTGAAAAACCTAATGTAGCCTGAACAGCCGAAATGAAGGACTGCAAACAGAGAGCTGGCTCCGTGCAGGATCCAAATCCCCGAGCAGCAGCATCCTGGTGGCTGGGGAGTGATAGCAGAGAGCAAGGGTTATAAATTACCCAGGATCTCCTGCTTCTATTTTTTTCCCCCAACTTTTTTAGCAAAATGTGAATTTATGAACACGGACTTTGAATTATTACCCCAAAAAGGCACATTAGGTATTTTACAGCATATTTCATGTAGTTTCTCATCTAAAAAAGGCAGACAGGCAGAGGAGTGTAAGAACAAACTGTTCTTCACTAATAAAGTGTCGCCAAAGATAATCGGCAATTTCCTTTCACTGTAGAGCCTGTACACGGGCTGGATATTTATAGTCCCTTGGCCCAAGCTGGGCCCCTCTGTGCTCCCCAGCTCCAGCCACCAGCAGCCCCCCAACCCAAAGGAAATTTTCCTTTCTCCCAGGCTTCTCCAGGGTGACAAAAATCTCTATTAAGCCCTTCAGCAGAGCCTAAAGCCTGTGGATCTGCCTGACATTATGATATAGCTCGGAACAGCTCAAAATCCACCCTCGCAAAGTCCACGGGAGTAAGAGGATTAGGAGTGATGGGAAATTAAATGCCAGTTTCTCCAGAAGATGAGCGGAGGAGGCTCTGCTGGTGCCCTCCTGGCCGTGGGCTCGGTGCTGAGAGATGCTGGTTGACAAAAATGTCCTTCCTGGGAGAAGGAGCCAGTGTTGATTCCCTGAACTGTCCCTTCCCTCTTGCCCTTGGGTCTGTCCCAGCTGAGCCTGGCTGGGTTTTGCCTCTCCCAGAGACATGGCCCTGGCACTTGGCTTTGCCTGCCCGGCCCAAGCTGCTCCTCCAGGATGGAGGGACAAGGTTTGCCTAAAAACATGAGGTTGAGGCAGCAAATGTGAATTGAATGTGTCAGTCTGCCATTAACTACTTGACCTGGAGAAGAGTTATGGTGGTTTTGGGAGCTCTCAGGGAGAGGAGAAACATTGGGCAGATTGGTTGGAGCAAATGGTAACGAGGATTTATGGGGTCTGCTGGTGGCAAGAGTTTATCTGGGCTCCTGCAAAGTGCTCCTGAGAGAGGGGTATGGGTGTGTAACTCAACAGGATGGCAGAGGCCACCAGAAGTGTCGCTCAGCCCAGCCTGGACACGAGCACTAAACTGGCCACAGTAAGAAATTTATGAAGGCACAAGACTTCACGGTGGCTCCTCCACTGGAGAGCTGCTCATTTTGGGGTTCTTTGGAGCACACACAGCACACAGGCACCAACTGGGCTGGCTGCAGCTGCCAGCACTGGCGTTTCCTTCTGCTCCTCCGAATCACGGCCGCTGGAATCCACCTCCCCATACGTGGCAGCTTCCCAAAACTGTGCAATTATACAAGTGGCTGGAAATGAAGCAGGAGAAGGGGCAGCTCTGCTGTGGATGTGGGAAAGGAAACAAATGTTTTCATATAAAGGGAGTTTACACTGCATATAAATCTGAATGCCAGAAGCTTAATACATTGTGGACAGAAGCTGTTCCATCATTCCAGGGCTATTAAATTTTTTAATCAAACGCTTTAGCTATTAAACTGCTGGGGGTTGGCAAGGGCTGGCTCTTCCTGTAGGTTAAACCCACCACAGTCCAAACAAATACAAAATTAATTCCAGGTGCCAAAGGAATGGAGGAGTCAATATATGAGTAATATTTCCTGGGGCCTGGCTAGTCCCATCCCACCTGCTGGGAGGTGACCTGAGGTTTGGAGGCCTGGGGTGTCAGTCCAAAGCCACCCAGGGAGATGTGGCAGACCTTTGTCAGGACTGGGAATCCCCTGCCCTGCCCTGTCCTGACTCCTCCCAGCATCCCAGACCCCACCTGGGCACTCTGGAGGGGGATGCTGACCATGGCTGTGGCTGCCCCCATGCTGTGGCCCAGGTGTCACGTCTGGGAGGTACCACACCAGGAGGACAAGAGCTTCTCCTGGGCTGTCACAGCCCAGGGGAGGAGCTGCTGCTGCGGGGGGCTGCTCTCACCTGCAGCCCTGCCCTCGGCAGCTGTGCTGCACAGCTGGATGCCCTGCTAGCCCTAACCAAAATATGCCTGTGGAAGTCCAGCTCCTGTGTCCAGCAGAGCTCCAGCAAGGCCGGTGCCACAGGGAAGCCTGTGCTGAGCCCGTCTGTCTTGGCAGCTCTGCCGGCAGCCGGGGGCTCGCTCGTCCATCACTGCTGAGGAGCTGCAAGCAGGGGCACTGACACACTGTTGTGGACAGAAGCAACGCAGAGGAAGCAGTGGGAGGAAAATATCTGCAGCCTGGTGGTTAAAGCTGGTTTTAAGGGTACAGAGAAAATTCGTGGCGGGTGAGAAATGGAGAAGTTCACCTTGATTAAGTCGCCTGAAACACGGTGGCTTGCTGCACTCCTGCTCTGGCAGCTGGGCTGGTCGTTGCTCCTCATGACACTGCTGCAAAAAATTCCTGAGCTGCAAAGATGCCGGGAACAGCACTCCCACCTTGAGATCAGCCTGCCTGGCCTCTCTGCTGTGTGGCTGAGGCAGGAGCGTGCCCATCATCTCAGTGTCTTCTCTCCCAAAATAACCCATAACTGATGGCACAGCAAAGTTTCAGGGAAGGAGGCAGCAGGTAATTATGAATTCCTGCCTGGACCTCGGCTTCTTGCCTCACATACCGATACCCTTGTAGGTTTTCCCTCAGGCAGAACTGTAGTTTTGGATTTGCTCTTTATCCCTCTAAACGCATAATCCACCCCGAACCCCGCTGGTCCCTTGCAGCTCATCCCAACAAGGCAGCGCTGCATGTGCCTAATAACCCATTCTTTTAAAAAACATTTGATTTTATCCCTTCTAATTGTTTTTCCCTGCGATCTTGAGGGAAAAAAAAAGATGTAAAGCTGCCGGCTTTCAAGCCTAAGAAGCTGTATCCTTGAGCTCTCTGGGTTCAGGAGGGAGGCTGTGCAGGTGTCAGATGGGTGGGTGGACAGACGGATGGACATGGACAGAGCTGAGCTGTGGGGCACACTGGCCTTGCCCCATCTCCTGGTGTTTCCATGGGCTCCAAGCCTGGCTGGGGGCCCCAGCAGCCCTGCCACTGCTGGTGAGCTGCAGCAAGGACACATCTGGGAGGTCACTGGTGATGGCCGAAGTCACTTGCTCACCAGAGCTGCAGGTAAAGCAGGAGACCGGGGCTGGCATTCACCCACCAGAGCCAGAATGCACGCCATTCCCATCAGATCCCCGACTTCTTTTTTTCCTTGCTGACCCCAAAATATATGTCACTGTGTGTCTCTTCACACACACACACAGAAAAACCCCAAAACTTTTTGTCCTGGATTTCCAGGCACTGGAATAAGTCTGGAAAAGTTTAAACCTCATTTCAAGGACTGCTGGGTGGAGGAATTGCTTTCCCTGCCCTGAACCTTTCTGCTGTCAAGTTTTAAGTTGTGATCCTGTGAGCCCAATGCTTCCCTTGGCCATGCTGGAGGGCTCTGCAGGTGCTGTCACATCCCGATGGTGCCACACAGCACTTTCCCATCCAAATCCCATCCCCCGTCCCTGCCCCTTTGGTGCTGCCTTGTTCACCGCTTCCATTACATCCTGTACAATTAAGCTTAAAAAATATAGAATGTTATCAAATTAGAATAACAGGCAAGAGAAGACGGAGGCACTTAGCTGGGAAATGGAAGCGTGAGCATTACGGCGGCGCGGAGCACAGAGAGGCCCTGCAGGAAATTGAGCTGGGTTTCAATCACTGTAATGACACCTCGTCCAGCCACGCAGGGAGAGCGGGAGCTGGAGAGTGGAACAGTCAGTGAACAGAGACCAGCTCTGAAAAATGGCCCCTGGTTATGGGCAGGAGGAGGGATCACCTGCGGAATGCATGCAAGGGAGTTGGGGATCTCGGACTGTGAGCAGCCTCCCCTGTCCTTCCTCTGGCATGCACAGACCTCGCTGGTGCTCAGCACGCCCCAGGAAGAAAGGTCGCTCAAGCATCAATGTCTGACTGTTCAGGGAGCAGCCTGGTGAGCACGGACCACCTCCAGAACCAGCCAGTTCCTGCAGGAGGTGTCTCGGGAGCCCTGAGATGGGTGAGAGCAGAGATGGTGGCTGCGTGCTCATCCCTGCAGTGGGAACATCCAGAGGGCTTTGGGATCACACATCTCTTGGGTCTGAGCAGCTGCAGCAGCAGAACCCTCAGCTCTGGGGGTTCACTGGGGGAAGGTTCAGAACACCTCGAGCTGGTGTCACCATTGCACAGGTGACACTGGCTGCTGTGCATGGCTCAGGAAAACAGGGCACTGTGTGATCAGTGTGTGCAAGGAGGGCGATGTGGTTTCTGCTTATCACAGATCTCTGGCCAAGCTGAGGTGATACACGTGGCTTTAGGGACAGGGGAGTATTTTTCTTTTAAATAACAGCACCTACATGTTTAATTTAGGTAGCACAATAACCATAAACCCTAGAAAGCAATTCTTCATTTTAATAATTCATCTCCTCAAGTTTTACTGTGATTGATCAAAGATATTAAATTTAATAAGAGAATTTATCAAGGTTATCTGATGTCAAAATAAAAGAGCGCCAGGGCTGTGTTCCCTGGCCGGGGGACGCTGTGTGTTTGTGCATGTCCACGTTGTATATCCGGGCACCACATGGGGGAGAGGGAAAACCGAGGTCATGCTGCTGCAGCTTCTTGGGAGAATCCTTCAGGAATGTGCTCTGGCTCCAGCTTCTCACCCGGTTCCCAGGGGCGGGGCAGAACCATGTCCCCTCTGGCTGCAGGCTCCGGTCCCAGTGTTATTTTTGCACCAAAGCTGGGCCCCTGCACAGTGCCACGGACCCACGAGTGGGGAAGGTGCCTGCAGATCCATCAAGGAAAGGAATATCTCAGGAAAGGACAGGGAGAAAGGGCTGGCAGTGCTGGGGATGCTCTCAGGGCCAAGGGCAGCAAGGAGCAGTCAGGAGCTCACTCAGGGCAGAGCCAGAGCCCGAGCTCTCCCCCAGCACTCCGCGTGGGACGGGGATGAAAGCAGGAGCAGAAATCAGGACCCCCAGTTAAGGTCCCCAAGCACTGGCATTGACACCAGGAGTTTGCATCCATCACCCAGTGCTGGTGGTGATTAACATCATTTTGCCTTCAGTGCTGTAGGTGTGACTCGATTACGGAAGGGAAACCCCGTGAGTTTAATGCAGTTATCAATCTGAATTACATCGGGCATTTTTAATCATGTAGCTCATTCCAGGAGCCTTTCCGTGCTGGCTTTGGCATCATCCTCCTTCCTGTACTTCTAAAAACAACCCAGAAGGAAGAAACAAGCAGAGCCTGTGTTTGCCTGCACAGAGCTCTGCTCCCACCACCAGCCCAAGGCAGGAGGGGCCAGGCTGGGTGACACCAGCGATGTCCCCATGCTGGGCAGAGCAGCTCCCTGCCGTGCTCCTGCCTGCACACTCAGCCCTGACCAGGAATTATTCTGGCCATGAAGAGGGCAAATTACATTTTATATTTCTTGTTAATGCTTCATCCTTTCCTTGAGCTGAAGGATAAGCTCCCTTTATGAACACGGTTCAAGACCCATCAAGAATTGTTCAGACAGGTCAAGCGGGAACTGATATATTCAAATAATGACTGTAAAAAGTGTCCATTATCTGTAAATTAAAGCCAGGATGGCCACAACTCCTCTCACCCCTCTGCTCAGGAGCAATTCTGTTTTGGAAAATCACATCTTCCAGCCCAGGAGTAAAAAAAAACCCCTTAATTCGCCTCGCTACAATATTGAATTACCATTACACCGCTGAATAAATAAAGAATGTAGTTTCTGGAAATTCCCATAGATCACCATAAAATGCCTCATTATTGTCGATGTGGCTTATGACAGGGGCTATTAACAGGGAATAGAATCAATAATGAGAGGGAGTGCAGGGAACAGGCTGTGATAGGAACACCACGGAGAAAGGTGGGTTTTAGGGGCAGGCAGGGGTGGGTGGGTGGAAGGGTGGGTGCCTGGGGGCTGCCCTGCTCTGCCACCCTACACCCTCCAGCCACTGAAACCCCACGGACAGCACCAGCCATCGCTGGCAAGTGTCGGGTGACAGCAACCCCTGGGCAAAGCTGCTTTTCCAGATGCAAGAGGGGGAATTTGGGAGGAGCCCCTGGGCACCTTTGCCAGCTCACCCAGACAAAGCCAGAGCCCAAGGCTTCCCAGATGTAGGATGTTTTCCAAGGAAGTAGCCCTGTGGGCCAGAGAGGTGGAATTATTCATTTCAAAGACTAAAGTACATTCTGCTAATCAAGATTACAAAGAGCAGGGGAAAAGAAGCCAGCAACAACTCTGTCCTCTAAGTGCTGAATTTGCCCTTGGATACAAAGAACAAATTGATAATTATTGTTCTAATTCTTTTCCCTGAAGGCCTGGCTAGAGAATCAAACCCTTGAGCTTTCTAGAGACTGAATACCCCAGTTCATAATTTGCTGCTTCCCAAAGCACATTGTCCTGTGGCTTCCTGCTTGCTCCAGCCTCAGCTCCAGCAGCTCCCGCCACCCTTGTTCCTGTTAAGGGGTCACAGGGAGCCCCTTCTAATTTTTTCTGTGTTATAATGAGTAAATAAACCCAGCTGGTGATGCAGAGTGTGTGGAGGTGAGGGGTGAGCACAAAACCCACCCCAGCATCAGGAGAGGAGCTGGGATGGGCAGGGGCAGGACGCTGGTGACACCAGGGAAGGGCTGACCTCAGCCTGCCACCAGCAGGCAACATTCCTGTTCCAGTCCTTAAAAATCTCACCTTGACACTCATTCCCAAAGCCACCACTCTTGCAGAGGGGAGAACCAGGGGCATAAAGCCCACCCAACCCAGAGGGGCTCAACATTCCAGGGGTGCTAACAGCACCTCAGGATGCCTGGGCAGAGTGTGGCACTCAATTCCCTTCCCCTGCCCAACACACTTCTTATGCCAGCAAAGGAAAGCGCTGTTGAAACGTGTTTGCTTTTCAAGTTAAAAGAGCAGCTCCAAAGTGTGAATTAAGACCGGCTTAAAATGCCTGGAACACAAACACTGAGGTGGCAAAGTACTCATTGCTGAGCAATGGTGAGGACAGCCCCATCCATCTCCAGGCTCAGCCCCTAAAACCCGATCGTGGGTGTTAAAAGACAGTAGATTTGAAAGATATGCAGAGTCCAATATTATTTAAAGCCTCATAAGTCAGTAATAACACTTTAAAATCCTTCCTAAATCTTGCCAGCAGCTGGGGCAGGTTGGTTTGAGGTGGGGAGCGGATGAGCTGTGTTTGTTATGCTGTGAACAGGGATGGAAGGGAGCAGAGAGCAGGGTCAGTGACTGGTAGCACCGGGGTGGGGAAGAGAGAGAGATCTGAGATGCTGTGGAGAGCTCCTGCTCCGTGTGGGACGGGCTGTGCTGGCGCTGGCAGCGGATGCCGATGTGCAGTGGTGACATGTCCCAGCTCCTCAGCACCCTCTGGCAGAAGCGTGTCCAGCTCAGTGCTCCCACGGGCTGTGCCCGTGCCCTTGTGCTGAGCCACAGACTCACGGGGACAAACTCATTTCCCCCTGGGCTTTGGAGCGCTGCCGCCGCCGGGCCCATCAGCAGCAACCTGGCTATTCATAGCCTGGAAAGGATGTCAAGCGCCTCGGAGACAAGGAACAACGTCTGGGGATGGAAACAATACGAGTGCATTATGTGGCCTCCCTGGAAGCCAAAGGGGGACTGAGGGCAGCAGCTCCTCGCGCTGTGCCCACGGGCGCTGCGGTGCTGGCAGGACCGGCACGCGCGGCGCAGGACGCGGCACCGAGCCAGGAGCCTGTCAGGATCCTCACCGCTGCGACTCGCTCGTCACAACGTGGGCTGGAGATGGGAGATCTGTTTTTCCTGGTTAATAAGGTTTATTTTTGTTCTGAATGAATAATACATGATTAGTGTCAAAATAAATTACAGTCCTTCCATTATAAACCACTTTGCTGTTCTGTATCTTCTCCTCTCCCTGTCTTTCTGTTTCTTTCAACTATCTTTCTTTCTCTTTGGCTTCTTCTCTCTCTTTAAAGCTCCCTCTTCCTCTTGTCACCGTCACACCATTCATTTCACAGCGGCAGAACAGAATATAAATGCACTGCCTTAGGGCTCGTCGAAGTTAAGCGCGTGTTGCGTGAGGAAGCGCTGATTGGCCTAAATTATGTAAGAGCAACCCGAAGCGGCTGGGAATTCACTCCTTTGATAGAAACAATAACAATTTCAAGATTTAAATGCCTGCATTTTCCAGCCGCACTGGGGTCTCAGGCTGAGGGAGGGAGCAGGGCTGGGTGCCCTCTCCCACATGGAGCCCGCCCAAGGGCTGGGTCCCCTGGGGTTGAAAGTTCAAGCACACATGCAGCTCTGATGGCATCTTTGAAGCATCCCTGGAACTGCCCTTTGATAGAGTAATGGAATCATAATTCTGTGATTGGTTTGGGTTGGAAGGGACCTTAAAAATCATCCATCCCCCTGACACAGGAAGGGACACCCTCCACTTGATCAGGTTGTTTCAAGCCCATCTAGCCTGGCCTTGAGCACTTCCAGGGATGGGGCAGCCACAGCTTCTCTGGGCACCCTGTGCCAGGGTCTCTGCACCGTCATGGGGAAGAATTTCTTCCATTTCTTCCCCTCCTTCAGTTTGAAGCCATTCCCCCTTGTCCTGTGACTCCAGGCTCCTGTAAATAGCGTCTCTCCATCTTTCCCGTAGGCTCCCAGCAGGCACTGGAGGCACCGCTGCCACTTGCATCCGCACAGCCCTTCACACCATCTGGGCTACAGAATGTCTGGAGCCCAGGGAACGCACATCCCCTCCCCGGAGCACACCATCACCCACCAGCAAGGAGGTCCCCAGTGCTGCTTTGGCCACTCGTGCCACTGCCATCACCTGCCCGTGCACCGGCAGGCAGGAGGGAGCTGCAGCCTCTCCCCTGGCAGAGCCAGAGCATGGCAGGCTTCAAGCAGAGTGTGATCACTCGGGCAGCTCTGAGATGTATAATTTAACAGAGGATATTCCATTGCAGACTCCTCACTGAGATGCCTGGAGCAGGTGACTCAGGTACCGCAGGCTCCGAGGTGGGATTGCTGCATTTCCCGCCTGTCACTGAAGAGCCAAGTGGCCGTATTTTTCTTTATTCCATCATTACAAAAAGAAGCAGCTTCATAAAATATTTATATTTCTAAAAATAATTGATTTCCTTTTAAGATCCTTGAAGTGAAACCTTAGGGTGGTGTAAGATCTGTCCGGGTCACATTCCAAAGAGAACAAACCATAATGAAACTGCTGGCACAGCCACTTCAGAGGGAGGACCGACGGCTTTATTTAATTACTTTATAAAATCCAGGCTCTACTTCTCAGCCTCAAACAATAAGAAATGATCAGAATCTCTGCAAGGACCCAAAACTCAAGGCTGCTGTGGTTCCTGATGGAGCTGCTGAGGCTCATGGGGCTTCAGCATTTTGGGGAGGGAGCGAGAAGGGGAAAGGCAGCTGGGGAATTTGGGAGCCTGAGGGGACCTGGGAACCTCAGCCTGGCCGGGGGGAGCAATGAGCTGGGAATGCCCATGTGTTAACTTGCTCCAAAAAAAAGATTATTCTATTTGGGTGCTCCAAAGTTTCTTCAAGTTTTCTCAGTTTTCCCACCTTTGGGCACCATCTGGCACGTGGCCGGGCAGCAGGTGCTGATCACAGCTTCTGTGAGAGCAGCACAGCACACAAACACTGCATTACAGAGATTTTCTCTGCAAAGGGTGGGCTTGCACAGGGTAGCCTCACCTTGCTTTTCCCACAGTGACCTGCCCAGAACAGCCCTGCCCCAGTGAGGGCAATCCATGCCTGACGTATGTGGGAAACTGGGATCCACAAGGCTGCCAAGGTAAAATGGGATGGGAGCAGGCTCATGTGAGGCTGAGAGGCCTGGCCTCACTCTCCATCATTTTACCACAAACTTCCTTTCACCTAAAGGTTTTCCAAACAAACACTCACTCGCACCCCAGGGCATCCGCCCTTGGTCTTTTGTTCTCCATAAAATGAGGCGCACTGCGACCTTTCCCAAAGGGGAAAGACAATCTCAGTTTGACAAATTCCTGGGAACAATGCCCATCTCATTCCGGTTTATTACCCTTGTCAGAAGGTTACAGAAATGCTCACTCAGATTATGGTGCTTAACCCACCGCCAGCCCCAGCCATAAATCCCAGCCACTGCCTGTGCTGGTACCTGGGGCAGGGTTTGGCCATCAGGTGGGTCTTTGGAATGCTGGGAAGCCTGAGCCAGTGGGTCAGAAACCCACTACTCTTTAACCTCACTCATCCTAATAAATCTCCTTTAGGGCATGAGAACACCAGAGCTGACTGGTTTTTTATGGGTATGGTATTTCTGCCTTCCTGAGGTACAAACCCAGCCAGGGAAACATCTCCCGGGTTGATTTGTGCCAACAGCTGAGTCATTTAACTGGTGGGATTTATACAGGCAGGGACAAATTGGACACCTGTGCTGAGAAAGCGGAGTTCAAGCCAAAATAAAAATCAGCCCCCGATTGTTCGGAGGTGGCTCTGCTATTATCCATCAAGGGCATTGTCTTCGGGGAGACAATTCCTGCTCTGAGCTCGTCCCCACATCGTCTGTCACAAATTCATGCCCATTGTTTGAGATGACGACATGTACATAATAATCCTGTAAATTCCAGTGTGTTTCAGCTTTGCTATTTAAGCATCAGCAGCCGGTGAGGGATGAAGGTTTAACACACAGGTGTTACCTAACGTAAAGCTCTCACTGCCGTGGAATCGGGAGGCAGATGGTTCCCAAGCTGCAGACTGTGGACTCGGCTGTGCTCCTGGATGGCTCTTTTTTAGGATGGCTGCGCTGGGGTGTTGGGCAGCAGATGAAAGGAGCCAAGGACTGAGTCCTGTTCAGGAAAAATAAAATATGAGGGCAGAGAGTGGTGGCCACAGGCTCCAATTTTCCCTGCAGCAGCAGAATGGGCTGAGCAGGCTGGAGGATCCTGTGTGGGGCAGGAGGTGCCGGTGCCGTGCGAGTCGGGGTCTCTGGGGTCTTGTGCTTCCAACCCAAAATGGCTCCAGCCTGAGCTCCCCACACCAGGGCTCCTCGCTTCCCTTTTAATCAAACTTCAAACCCAGGGTAACGACTTAAAAATCCGCAAAGGAAGCAGCCAAGGGAGACATAAGGGCTTGTTTGATCTTTTTCTGAAAGGAGAGTAGGAATCAATTCCTGACAGAAAATGCGTAAGGACAGTGCTGGAAGGAAAAGCCAGAACAGAGCTGGGACCAGTCACATGTGGTGGGTTTGTGCTCCCAGGACATGTTTGGCACCTCGAGGGCAGCAGCCAAGCGGGTGGCGTGACCAGGCAGTGAGTTCAGCACGCATTTCTCCTTGGATTGCATGCGCAGGCAGGGAAAGCTGTGAGGATGAGGCCAAGTCTCCCTGCTGGGGTGGGGGCCCTACCCGCTGGCAGGCATGTCCATGCCACAGCCTTCCCCAAGCTGCTTCAGCAGGAGCTGGGGCTGTGTGGAGGAGGAGGAGGAGAAGGAACAGGAGGAGAAGTTGGAAGAAGGTTAAAGCCCACAAAATGTTGATTCTCGCTGGCACACAGGCGCTGCAGGCGCAGGGCTGGCAGGGAAGCAGTGCCAGCTCCCCGGGCTGTCCTGAAAACACATCCCTTGGGACATCCTCGCTGGTGCTTCCGTCTCCACCAGTGCGAGCCTCCAGTGCTGCCTGGGGTGGTGCTTTTCAGTGCCAGGATTTAGAAGAATGAAATCTAAAAGCTGGCAAGAGACACGAAGGGAAGTCGCTGCCTCCAACAATAACGGCGTATTTCAGTAGCTGAATCGAGTGTGACCCTTCCTATGCAGCAGGTCAGCAAACAAAGCAGGGGATTAATTGCTGCTGTCGATACATATCTCAGCAGCATCCAAACATTTATAACTCTGAGTTAGCACTGTGGTCATGCTGCTGGAGCTGGCGTGTCCAGGCCTGGCACTGGTGGCTCCTCCTGCTGCTCTCAGGGACGTAGTCTGGGTCACTCCACTCTTCCAGCCCCATGCTGCACAGTGCTCTGGGCTGCTTCCAGAGGCAGATATGCCCAAAACAGGGTTTCCCTAAGCTGTTTGTGGCTCTGGATGGTCATCTCTGCTCGCTGCCTGCCCACAGCCCACAGCACCTCGGTGGCTGTCCCTGTGTCACCCTGCTAATGACAAGGCTTTCAGAAGGCGGTGGCTAATAATCGCAGCACGCTGTTTCTCACGTTCTCCTTGGCTGGCAAACTCTGCCAGCAGCCTCAGCCGCTACGTCAGAAGCAGGAAAAGAGCAGAGATGGCTCAGCTGTGTGCTCTGAGTGGAGCTGTGGGCTGGGGAACAAGGACACTCTGGAGAGAACAGAGGGGAGCTGGGGGTTGAGCTGGCAGAGCCGGGCTCTGCTCCACTGGCAGCTCATCCCTATCCCCATGCCCATGCCCATGCCCATCCCCGGGAGCTGGCTTCGGCAGGGGCAGGGACAGCAGGGAGCCCTGGGATGGGGCTGCATCCTGGAGAGGGGCTGCAGGCTTCAAGAGACAGTACTGTTTCCGTTTGTTATTTTAATTCTGCACCTTAGAGTGTATCACTAATAGAGCCAAACAGTATTGCACTGGAAATGCTGTTTAATTATTTTTTAAAAATAGACCACGGAAGGGCAGTAAATGGAAATACCAGTGAACACGGAGCCCGGCGCCAGTCTCACAGCAACAAATGGGGCCCCGCTCTCAGGGCAAGTCAGCTGTGACTCCATCAAGCCACTTGGCTGCAAATTATTCCTGTCCTCTGGTGACCATTGTCAAGAAATCACAAGCCCTTCTGCTCCTGAAAGAGCTCATAGACAGCTAGAATGACCTGTTTGTATTCAGGTATTCAACACGGGGATTATTAATTAATATGCTTTATTGGTTTTGTTAAAATCACCTGGGCTAATTTTAGGGGGGATTTCGGCAATATCATTGCATTAAGGGCAAATAACGTGGAACTAAGGGATTGGTTTTGTGAACGTGGATATTAATGCCTCTCCTGGAGCAGGGCTGTGGCAGGGAGGGGAGGCATTAATGGTCCCATTACGCTGTGTTACACAAATGGCATGTTACCCTCATGGAGGGGATTTAATGGCTTGGTGCAATAACAGGCTAAAAGCTGGCAAGGGTAAGATAATGGACTGTAAAAAATATATGTTTATTGACACTTTCCCTCATTGTTTGGATTTCTGCAGGGTGAATCTCCTTGGTGTGCCATGCAACGCTGCATGGGAAGATGCTGGCACAGGATGAAACTCTCCTCCAGTGGCTGGGGCAGGCGGGAAGGGGCCTGGCACGTGGCCTCTCTGAGCTGCACTCTCCAGGAATGATCCAGCTGGAAAGTCACAGCAAACTGCCCCTTGCAGCACTGAGTGGTGCAATGAGCCCCTGATTGAGATCAGATGGATGCACTCCACAAACTGGGGGGCACAGCTCAGCCCCCTGCACCCGCACATGAGGGATGCTCGCCCATCTCCCACAGGAAGGGCAGGTCCTGATTCAATTTCCCTCTCTCCTGCACACCCAGGGAGGTGGGCAGCAGCCCCAGCCCTCAAAATCTGGCCAGCCCCTCCCTGCAAGCACCAGCTGATGCTGAGGAGAGACAGCGTCAGGAACTTGTGCAACGAGTGTTCCAGCACAGGCTCTAAACACCAGCTTAGTTAAGAGGCTGTGACACCGCTGGCTCCAGGTCCTCAGAGCCACTTGATCATCTCCTTGCCAAAGCACAGAGCCTCCCAAATCACACCGCTGTGGGCGAGGAGATAAAATCCCCGCTAAAGATGTCACAATCTGGAACTGTCTCATCTCTGCCGCACAATGAGGTGTCACAGCTCGGCCTCTGAAGCCCAAGATGCATTTTCCAGACTTTTCCAGAATGAAGTTTTGTTTAAAGTCCCAGTGCCTGGTCCGCATTCCCAGGGCATATTTCCTAACCCATCCATGGAGTCTGCCATCACTGAGGTCCAGCTGCAGACAAGGGTGTGTTTGTCTTCAGCTTCTGAACATGGGGTTACAAGGGAAAAGAAACCACTTTGCTGCTTCCCCAAGAAAGAAAATGCTCTCCCAGGCCTCCCCTGGTCCTGACAGCTCCGGTCCCAGGGTCGGCAGCTGTGGTGGAGCATTGGAGCTGCCCGGAGCTGTGCAGTGTGATACAAACCAAGGGGTGGGAGATGTCTGTGGAGACCCAGACAGTCAGTGATACAGCACTTGTGATGATTGTTCTGCCTGGAATCTCATGCATGGGTAATTATTACTCTCCTAATTCCATTATTCACAGTTGTGATAGGTGGTTTCACCTCTGTTTCTCTCTCACACACAAACCCCCTATTAGCATTCCCTGCAGTGAGAGTATTCCCCACCCTGCAGCCAAAACAAGCCAGGAGCAGGCTGGTGCACAAGATCACTGTGTCACTGTTGCCTTTCTGTTGCTCCCATCTCCCATCCCTCCTCTGGGGCCAAAAGTGGTGTCACTGGAGGGTGGTGCAGGGCCACGGTGCAGCTGTGGGACAAGTGTCCCTTCCCCAGGAACCAGCAGCTCCCCTCTACCTGTCACTGCTCCCTGCTCCAGACCACACCGAGCCATTCCACTCTGAGTGTTTGATCTGCTTCCAAAAAAAAAAAAAAAAAAGGAAAACTTCCACTTAGCCTTTCTTATGATCCATAAAACCCTGCTGGAGGCTGAGACAGCTGCTGATATAAAAAAGTTACATTAGGGAAGGAGAACTTATTGTGGCTGCACGGGATGCATGGGACTATGGATGTCTAGGACTGCAAGTGATGGGTGGCTACTGCTGGAATAGAACACTGCTGCTGCTGCTGCTGCTGCCATGCCCAGATGTGCTCCCAGAATGTCCTGTGCCAGCAGGGCCTGGTGTCTTGGGACTGCAATGGCACTCATGGGTTTCTGACTCCCTGGCTGGGATGTCCGGTGCTGTTGATGCAGAATCACAGAATCATTTATGTTGGGAAAAATCTCTGAGATCATTGAGTCTTTGCCCCAGCTGGAAGAGAAGGGGGAAGCAGTGGCTGTGTAGAGGTTGAAGGACAATCCTGCCACCCACCTGAGTGGGCTGGAGGTGAGGGTGGGCAGGCTACATACAGTTCAAAACAAGTCCCTGCAGCTCTCCCCATTCAAATAGGGAAAGCCAGCAGTCCCCAAAGTCACATCCATGATCCATCACTTTGTTTTTCCTTCTGGCAACTGCAGAGGGGGAGGTATAAGGTGGGAAGAAGGGGCGACTGGAAGACTAATTGCAGCTGCACCTGGGCACCTTGGGCACTGCAGGTATTTCAGATGGAAAAAAGTAATTTTCATCAGCAAATTGGTAACTGACTCCTTAATGTCAGCCTTCAGCTCCAGAAAGAACAGTGACCTGTGGTGATGCCTCGGCACACTGTGCCAGGCAGGGAGCAGCACAAACCCATGCATCATCCAGAAACAGGACCAGGATCAGGATCAGGACCAGGACCAGGGTTAGGACCAGGGTTAGGATCAGGACCAGGATCAGGACAGGGTCCTGTCATGAGTGTGGTCCCCGTGATGAAGCTCGCAGGGGGCTGGCGATGCTCGCGGAGGCCTCGATACAACTGTTTAACAGCAGTGTTTAAGAAGAGGAGTTGCCATGGCAACTGCTACCCGGGATTTTGTGCCCTGGTACGGGAGGTGCTGGCGCTGCGTGTGCCCGGCAGCCACACTTTCCTGCCCCGAGGCAGCCCGCGGTGCCCGCTCTGCTCCGTGGGCGCACCCGCGGGGGCCGCTCGTGGGGTCTGAGCTGCAGCGGCTCCCGCAGCCCGGCTCGCACCGAGGCGGCCGCTCAGGGCCCGCAGCTCCGAGCCTGCCGGGCCCCTGTCCGAGCGCTGCTTTCCTCTACAAACACTTCCGTGCCCTCCCGGCTCCCCATGAGCACAGTGAACAGGAGTTTGCACTCTTCAGGACACGGTTTTCCCCACTAAAGCAGCGGGTGTGGGTGCCCCTGCTGCCGCCCCTGGCACAGGGCACGTGGTGACACGGAGGCAACGGGTTATTCCCCATTTGGAATCACCTTGTGAGCTGTGTTAACAGCTTAGCTGCTAACTAAGACTAGATCTCTGGTAGTAATAAAAGCAGTCCCTTGGTGGGTGGGTTTTGGCATTTCATCTCGATTCCAAAATGAATAATTTATACAAGGCTTTATTGGAGCCCAGAGTTATACAATAAATGTTCCATGCAAACACGCTCACATATTTCAATGTTAATATCTCTCCAGTGAATTTGCCTGGCAGGCCAAGCCAGGCTGGGATTGCCACATTGCTTATTTACGTAAAATATCATAATCTCACTTTTATTTGCATTTCTGAAGTGCCATTAGGGTGATTTGGAACATATGAGCCCAGCCAGTCGATCGCAGCTGCAGCTCCTGGGCCAGGGTAGGAATGACTTTCAGGCCTCCATGGCCAAGAGTAGGAGTGGGTTTTGGCAAGCTGGTGCTGCAGGGAGGCAGAACCCATGGGGTGAACGTCAGGGCACAGAGAATGAGCATTTGGGGGTTTTTAGGGGTGGGGTGTTTGCATGGGCTGAGCAGATGGAGATGGGAACAGCGTGTGTCACTGGGGGCTGCTGCCTGAGCCTCCTCCTGTCCTGCTTTGGGGAACAAAGCCTCACAGGCAAGGCAAGCCTTAAATGCAAGGCAGTTCTTGCTAGGAAAGGGTGGCAGCTTTCCGCAGTGATAGGCTACAAGCCCACCCCTCCCCAAATCAACTCTTGAGGGATTTCTTCCTTTCTCAGTGAGGTGAAACAGTCCCCATCTCCAATGATTTCATTGCTTAAAACACAGTTGTAGCCTCCAGAGACTAATTACCTTCTCCCTGCATTTGCATCGTTTACATTCAAGTCAGTTTAAGGGATGTGTCATGTTTTGGAAGATGAGAAACTCACAGGCAAAAATCTTCTCAGAAGCAAAGGGCTCGGGAGGAAGATGTGGGAACAGGCATGATGTGAGCGCAGCCGTTCTGCGGGGCTCCCACCCTCCCTCCCGTCAGGACAGGGACACGGGAGGTGGAGGAGGGTGAGCGTCCCTCAGACGAGCCCTTGCACTGCTCCAGCCGCAGAGGAGGATGCTCCAGCGGGAGCGGAGGCGTGCGGCGTGCGCTCCTCCGCATCCCTCGGCAGGAGCTGACAAGCACCAGCCTGGCGGTGCGGTGCCTGTCTGATCCCAGCTGTCTGGCTCCCGCATGGAGCCGCGCTCACAGCACAGAGGCGGCTTTGAGACAGGCACAGATGATTTCCAAGTTGCTTCTCTGTGCTCTGCTGCCCTCAGCCACGCCAGCTGCTGCCGGGGCTCTCTGGCATTCCCTGTGAGACGGGGGTCTCGTCTGAGCTCAGGGATGCGCAGCCACAGGGTGATGGGGAGGAGGGGACGGTCCCTCCCCAGCCAGGACAGCTATGGACACGACCTCTGCTCCATTCTGCTCCAAGGCAGGACACGGCAAGGATTCTCCAGAAGTCTGTTCCTGCCATTCAAACCTCCAAACTTCCTCCACTGTCACCCGTTTTTCTTTTGTCTCTGGAAATTCCATCTGGAGCTGATGATCCAGCTCACAGCTTTCCTTGCTCATGGAGTGGGGGCTCTGCAGAGCAAAAGCGGCACAACTGTCCCCTACTGTGCCCAGCTGGGTGGCCAGCAGCCCCCTGGGACACTGCAGCTCTGCTCCTCCTGGCTATTGTGGCTCTGGGGAATGGGAACGTAAAATGTGATGGGTGCGCTCAATGGGAGAAATTCCAATGAAAAGCAGGAACGGTTGTTTGAGAAAATTAATTGAATTTATTTGACAAATACTTGCAGATCCAGGGAGCAAGTGCACACATACCTGGAAGAATTGCTTCAAAGAAAGACTATTGTGCTTCTGCCGCTTGTTCTGCTCCTTTTTCTTTTTTTTTTTTTTCCTTGGAACTGCTCTGAGCCGGAGAGCTGGTGACAGAGGAGTGCATTTCATCCACAGCCAACCCAGCGGCACACGGCCTATTCCGGAGGATCTCCACAGGCCATCATTGTCTGGCCCTGCCGCTGTCTGGGCAAATTTAGCACATAGCCACTGGGCTGCTTTAATGGGAGTGCTGCGATTTCAGGAGAGCTGGAAATTTATATTCCCCTGTAATTGCCACAGCACACCTTAGTGCTGCTGCTGTAGCAGGAAAATGGTTCTCCCCAGTGCACTGGGGACTAGGCAGAGATGCTGGCACAAACAGGATAATGAATGCTAAGGTGCCTCGTGTGTCGCACAGACTGAGCTTAAATATTGAACGAGCAGCATTCCTGAAAGAGCCACATCCCTTCCTTAGAGAGGGACAGAACATTATCTTAAAGCTAGAGAACATTTTGCCCTCTGCACACTGGGATTTGCACTGGGACCTCACTTCAGCAATAATGGAATTTGAGAGTTTGGAACACATCTCTATGCGCTGCGTCCCTCATATCTCTTGTCTGAGTAAAATGAGTTTGAATTTTTCATTTTAATTGCAGACTTGTGATCTGGAATAGATATCCTTGTATGAAAAGCATCCACTTTTAGATCCACTCCTCGGGGCATACAGTGACACAGGCACCCCGTGTCAGGCGCTGCCTGTCAGAGCACAGCTGGATGCCGGCGGTGGGCGCAGCTCTGCAGGCGCTCCAGCCAGGCGGAACAGCTCAGGAAAGCCTCGTGGCACAGCAACGGCTCCCCGTCTCTGGACAGGCAGATTCAAGCAGGAATTTTTTTGCACCATGACTGACTACTGAGCTTGAAACAGCATTCTCAGAGCCCAACCGACCCCAGTTCAGATGAAACACAGAATCCCAGGATGGTTTGGGTTGGAAGCTCATCTTGTTGCAACACCCTGATGTGGGCAGGGACACCTTCCACTATCCCAGGCTGCTCCAAACCCTGTCCAACCTGGCCTTGGGCACTTCCAGGGATCCAGGGGCAGCCACAGCTTCTCTGGGCACCCTGTGCCAGGGCCTCCCCACCCTCACAGGGAAAAATTTTTTCCTAATATCCAATCTAACTCTGCTCTCTTTCAGTGGGAAGCCATTCCCCCTTGTCCTGTCACTCCAGGCCCTTGTAAATAGTCTCTCTCCATCTTCCTTGTCAGCTCCCTTCAGGTACTGGAAGGCCACAATTTCTTTTCCAGGCTGAACAATCCCAATTCTCTCAGCCTTTCCTCAGAGGAGAGGTGCTCCATCCCCAGCAAGGAGACAGTAAAGCTGCTGCAGGCTGAGTGGCACCAAACCTGGGGATTCCCCATCCTAGGCCAGCCCCTGACCAGCTGTACCATGTTGGCCAGTCCCTCATATCCCTTGGGATCACGCTTCCCTGGCCTCAACAGTGACCTCAGGGGTTTGGCTGTTGTTGCTGCCCTGCAAGAGTCCTTAAAGTCGCTGCTCTACTGGAATAAGAAGTTATCTCTAACCCTGTAGGGATTTGGCAAAGATGCTGGCACGAAAATAGTTTGTAATGAGCTTTAAGACATATTAATGAAGAGAAGTATAATTATTATTACCGAGTTCAATTACAGCCCTTGGATTACAAATATTCTCCCACAATCCCTCAAGAAAGCAATGCATCTTGTCTCCGCAATTAAATAAACTGTGTATCAAGGGGAGGGAAGAGGATTAAACTACAGAAGAAAGAATTGCTTCAACTTGACTGTGGTGGCCCCTCTCCTCCTCCTGCCCAGCACTCCCTGCTTTGTGGAGAAGAATCCTCACTCAGCACAGCTCAATGGTGATAAAATATTCCTTGAGAAACTGGTGGTTGGCTTCCTTCCAAAGTCTCCGGCATCTGTAATGCAGCAGTTGCCATGCTAGTGGAATCTAATAAACTCCCGTCTGCAGTACTTATGGAAGTGCACACCTATACAGTTCTGCTTCCCAAAGATGCAACCTAGGCACTCCTTGAGGGGTTTTTCCTTCCGTGGTTACTGAGCGTGGAGACAAAGCCGAGGGATGTGCCTGTTTCCTGTGCAGGAGTGTGACCGAAAGCACGAAGCGCTGAGAACTGCGGAGCTGCGAATGCAGAGCATCGCTGCGGGTCAAGCGTGGGGAAGCTGCACACGGACAGAGGGAAGCTCAGCCTTGGCAACACAGCAGGAACGTCAGCAGTGGTAAAAACAGTGCTGTCCCCGAGGAATAGCTCAATCCAGGGGCTGTTCAAGCCTTCTGACTTCTTGGCCAGAGCAGTTTGTCTCTGGAGAGCTTAGAGGGGAGGAGAAGCTGGTGCTCAGCTGTGTGTGAGCAACAAGGGGCACTGCACTGCTTTCCCTCGCTGGAAGAAATCCATTACAGAGAGGATCACCCTGCCATGGATGCTGGCTGGCACAGGGCCAGGCTCACTTCCAGGGCCAGAGCAGCTCTGCTGGCTGTGATGCTGGTGGAGAAGAGCCTGACGGTGTCTGGAAGGTGGAACGGGCAGTCTGCAGGTGGCACAGGAGGTCTGGGAGGTGGGACAGGAGGTCCACAGATGACAGTGCTGCTGCCTCTGGCCCCTGGAGCAGCACAGGATGCTCCAAGCCAGCCAGAAGAGGGGTTAGTGCTTTCCCTCTCTCTCTCCCCTAAAATCTGTCCTGAAACACTTCGGATACCAAAATGCACCGAGTTAAGCACAAGAGCAGAAGCCTCTGGTGATGTGGCTGAGTTTTGGCAGGACATAGAGAAGCAATGACAAACCTTGGTATACGGATGGGCATGGAAACTGTGCCAGTCGTGCACAGGTAAGTTACCCACTGCCTTCCTGGGCACTGCTTAGGAGCTTGGTTTACTTCTTTTCCTATTAAGCAGGATAACAAAAGCACAGCCACACAGAGCAGCTTGTCCTTAAACAGTGCTATTGTCTGCAGATGAAGCCGGGCCAACGCTTGTTTCAATTCCCTCAGAACCCTCTCTCTGAATGGGTTTCTTGTGCACCTGATTGTTGTTCAATCTGTCCTGCCCAGCCTGGTGTACACACGGTTCCGGGGCTCGCTTTTGATCGCGCTGGCTGCAGGACACTTGTTCCTCCTGTGAACGCTGCTCCTTTGTTCCTGCGAGTGTGCCACCCATGGGGAAACCTTTGTCCAAATAATCTCAGATTCCCCGAAGAGCGAGAGCTGCCAGCTTTGCTTTCTAGTTGAAGTGACAGCAAGGAACATATAGATTTATTCTTCTATTCACTGGTGGCTTTCTATTCGTGTGTCCTCACATCAAATCAAAGTGTCAAAACAACAGCCCCGGTGGTTCCTGCCCACCAGACGGACATGTGAAGAGCAGGTATTTTTAGCTGAAAAGGATAACCAGCAAGGGTCATGTAGTGAAGAAAATGACCCAGGACAATGGTAAGAAGAAACCAAGGCACTTCTACTGGAACCTGGGAGGATTGGGATTACACCAGTCACCCCTCTGCCCTGGGAAGAGGCACAAAAAGGGACAGGAAGATGTGGCAGTCAAGTTTCTGGCTCTGTGAGAGCATTATTAGAATGCTCTGAGCCCTAAACCCTCTTCCTGGTAGGTTTTTAATTCCGACTCTGTGTTAAGCATTAAGCACTATCAGTGCATGCAGAAAAGAGCCCTAGAAATGCACTGCTTGAGCAGGAGTGCCTGGCTGAAGTCTTTCTCCACTTACATGATTAATCTGTCTCTGAAGAGCAGCTATTACACACTGGGACGGTGTCTGGACAGTTGTGTGACATCTTCTGTACAGGATGCGAGCGGTGCAGATGACAAAGGCACGCAGCCGGCCCTGTGGAGAGGTGGGAGATGACTCAGAACTGTAGCATCGTGTAATGGAGCTGCTCCTGGAAAACCTGCTTCAAAAGAGTCGGGACACAGGAGATCAGCAGTGATGCTTGGTAGAGGCAATACCTGATGTAGGAAGTACAGATTGTAATGAGGATGTGGGTTAGTACAGATTGTAATGAGGATGTGGGTTAGTACAGATTGTAATGAGGATGTGGGTTCATTACCAGAGCCTCCCAGGGCTGATAACGGAATCGCTCCTGTAGCACTGCATTCCCCAGTCGGAAGGAATGCGTAAGAGCGCGGCGCTCCGGGCCACTGGAGCCGCTGTCCTAGCGTGATTCCTACCAATGGAACAATATTGCTTGCTGTTGCATGAACAGAACATGTCTCCTCTGATTGTTTTTTCCTGCTCTTTCGAAGATAGATGCTGTCTGAGGATCCCCACTGGTAGAAGGTCCTCTCCGAGGTGCAGTTATAGCTCTTCACACGTAACCTCCAGCACTGGGAACCAGATGTAAAAAGAAAGAAATCTTTTTATCCAAGTGGGGACCTTTTGGCATCAAGTTTGCTCTGGTTTTGGAAGAAGTCGTGGGAGTGGACAAGGGACTGACCTCAATAGCTTGTTCCATGGCCCTGCTCCACAGTGTTTCAGCTGCAATTATCTTTTTTTAATTCAGGGAGCTACTGAACTGTGATGAGATTCCTGGAATGGCTTAAACTCCCCCTCCTGTAGGATACCAGGGAACAATACACCTCTTCAGGAAAACGCTGATGGCTTCTTGCTCTGCTAAGGAAGTGCCACCTGGCCCAGCTGCCTTCTCCATCTCAGGGGCTCATCCATGGGCGTGTGCCTTTGCTTGGACCAGCTCTGTCCTGGGAGATTTCATCTGCCCAGAAACTGGTGACTCTTAAATGCCAAGAATTAAATTGCTGAGGGGTTTTAAACTTTATGTATTGAATTATCACAAGACAAATGACAGAAAGTGAGCAAGAGTTAATTATGTGACAGGGAGAAAAAGTGCCACTGTGCAGCAATCCCTTCAAAGGCAAGCAGAAATATTTATAGACTTGGGACTGCACAACTTGCCATGCTCTGACTCGAGATGTGCTACTGATTCACGGGGCAGCACTTTCAGATGGGGCTCTGGTGTGGGCCACAGCTCTGCTGAAAGGTAGGTCTCACCTCAAGCTGCGTTCAGAGGCAAGTGCTAATGAGAGAAAATCCGGTAGGATTTTGTCAAATCAGAGTTTAAAAACATCCTGGTGATGTCCTCTTTTCAGTCCCTTGGTGGATTTCCCTTTCTGCATGGCTGGCAGAGTGGCTGTGAGCACTCACCAAGGTAACTCCAGCCCACACCACACCACAGGCTCTGTGGGGACAGTGCCCCAGCCCCTCCAGATTTGGGGCACACACAGAGCTCGTGCAAGTGCCCATTTCTTGGGTCACGCGGTGCTCCTGCTCCATTCTGCCTTCTAAGCAGAGCTGCAAAGTGCGAAAGCTGGGAGAGGAGACAAACACGATCCTGAGAGTTTGGACAGCCCAGAGACTTCAAACCCAATCAACATCTGTGAGCAGCCACCCCGCAGCCACCCTCCTGTGGGATGCTCCCTGCCCTCCCGTGCTGCTCCCGAGGGTTATCCCGGGCAGAGCCACCCTCGGTGGGCACAGCCTCAGCTGTGTGCCCTCCCACAGCTCCGGGCCTGGCCTGGGCTATTGTAGCTATTTTCAGGGACTGACTAACCCTGATGGGAGCAGGAAGAATCTGCTGTTACCTGCAGAGGACAGAGGGAAGGAGATAATTCATTCCCATCCCCAAAGCAATCCCTGCAGGCAGGTTTTGAGTCAGATTTCCAGTCATCTGCCTTTTGAGACCACCAAGCAGGCTTTAAAGGAATCTTTATATTTTTAGCAGTAACATAATAGTGGTGGAAATTTAATAAAATTCACCATCAAATATTTATCCCATTACATTGGCTTAAGTAATTTAAGATGCTGAAATCAACATGGTGGGTTTATATTTAATGAGTCTTGTGTAAAACAGCCACTTCCACCCTTGTCAGGTGTGTAGAGAAGACACTTGCATTCACTCAAAGAATTTTTATCTCCCCAAAGATATGGTGTTAAATAATGTACAACACTCACCAAAATGTTACCTGTCACTGGTGGAAAATCAAGCTGGGGCTGGGTGAGCCTGATGTTCACTGGCATGTAGGACAGAGGAAGAGCATTTTTATATTATTATTATTTTAAATCTAACTAAGCAAATTATGCTGAGATCAGCCTGGGCTCAGCTTCTGGATGAAGTTCAGCCTTGCTGAGTGTGGTGTTCCCAGCTTGTCCCTCTGACAGCTGGGCAGGGTAGCAATGCCAGGACCAGGCTCAGCTACCTGAGGGCAGTGGGGGCTGGAGGAAACAGGGGGAAGATGTTTGCTCCTGAGATCCCCTGTGCCAGCTGGGAGCAGCACACTCAGGGCTGTTGAATACAACTGCCCCAGCTCCCTGGGGTCCCCAGCAAAGCAATCAGGCAAAATCTGGGTGTCTCTCATGGAGACAGGCTGGGAGAGCTGAGGGTATCCAGCCTGGAGAGCAGGAGGTTCTGGGGAGACCTTAGAACTCCTTCCTGTGCCTAAAGGGGCTCCAGGAGACCTGGAGAGGACAATGGACAAGGGCATGGAGTGACAGGACAAGGGGGGATGGTTTCAAACTGGAGGAGGGAAAATATAGATTCGATTTTAGGGAGAAACTCTTCCCTGTGAGGGTGGGGAGGCCCTGGCACAGGGTGCCCGGAGAAGCTGCGGCTGCCCCTGGATCCCTGGAAGTGCCCAAGGCCAGGCTTGGAGCCACCTGGTCGAGTGGAAGGTGTCCCTGCCCATGGCGGGAGGGTGGAACGGAAAAAGCTTTAACGTCCCTTCCAACCCACACCACCCTGTGTTTCCCTGATTTGGGTTCCTGGCAGGAGGGCAGAAAGGCTTGGTGGGAGCTGAGCCTCTCACGAGAACCGGAGAGAACTCCTTGTCCCTCCGCGCCCGCCCGTGCCCTTTATCTCGCCGTGTCCCCCGTGTCCTCCGTCCCCCCGAGTCCCCGAGCGGCGCGGCCACACCGCCGGTCTCACACTGACCCCCAGCGTCGGGCGGCGGCTGAGCCCGAGCTGCTGCCCCGGCCGGGGAGTTCGATGGGAATTAAACCCTAATTAAACCCTAATTAAAGCCTGTAGCAAAGCGACGTGACAAAGAGGGAAGCGGAGGCGGGGAGCGCCTGTTCCCACGGCTGTAGTTACTGCAGCCGTTATCGAGCCAGGAAAAGGTTTCTGTAGCTGAGGCTTTTAAACAACGAGGCCAGGTTGCCAGTAAATCATTAAATGCATGTAATCAGTCTCCTGGAGCAAAGGGAAGGATCTGGACCCAGTGAGACGCTTTGTGCTGGGAGAGATTTACTTGTGGTTTGTGAAACACTTTAAAAATCAATATGCCAGGAGCAATGAGGGGCTTAGGGAGGGCAGGAGACCCGGGGCAGGTAGAATTCACTGGGCAGTGTTTGGAGATGCCTTGGAAAGGGTTTGCCACGTAAACAGCAGGGATTGTTATGAGAAGTGGGTATGCGCATCAATAGCAGGGGGACAAAACCATGAGCAGCAAGGCTCCAGGCAAGGGTTTGGGAAAGGCTCCACGCAGAGGTCTGGGGTCTCCAGCTGTACCCATCACAGGGAGCCCAGTGCCAAACAGCCCCTCAGACAGCTATTGGAACCCCCCAGCCTGGGCTGGGTTCTCTGCACTCGCTGTTCTCCTATGTCCCTTATGGTTTGTCATTAACAAATGTCACAGGTTTCCTCTTTGTTGCTCTTTCTCACAAAGCCCACATACAGCTCTGTTGTGTTAATTAATTTCTTCAGATATTGCCTTTCCACTTTTGGTCCTTGATAAGACACTTGCAAGAAATCCAAAATAAGACTCAAAGAGATTTCTCACATGGCAAGCATAAAGTTTCATTATGTACCGTAAATTCCCTGTGATTTCTGTGTCAAGGCTCTCCAGCTACTGATGTGAGCACTCCTCTGTGATGGAAATGAGGGGTTTATTCCATGTCAGTGGTGCAAATGTCCTCAGGGCAGCAGTGCTCAGGGCAGCTGCAGATCCTTGTGATTATTCAGTTCTTGATGGGGTACAGACTCCCAGAAAATTTCCCAGGAGACAGTGCCCAAAACTGGCAGTTCATAGAATCATGGAATCACAGAATGGTTTGGCTTAGACAGGACCTTAAAAATCATCCAGTTCCAACCCCCTGCCATGGGCAGGGACGCCTTGCATAGACCAGGTTACTCAGAGCCCCATCCAGCCTCAATGCTCACCAACATTACCTGAGCTGGCACGACAACACCGTGTGATGGAGGGCAACAGCAGCTAAACACTTTTTCCCTCAAATCTCGACCACAAGACCAACTCTTCCTGCTGAGGAGGCAGCCAGAAGGATGCAGCAGGGAGTGAGGATCCTGGTCCTGGTTATTGGGAAGTGGATCCTCCTCCTGCTTTCTCCTCAGAAGATTCAGCCACTTGAACCCAACCCACCTCTCCTATGGCAGGAAAAGGCCAGCCAGCGCTCCTGCCGGATGGCTGCTGAGCTTGACAGACCTCACATTCAACAGTTAACAGCCAGCATGTTTACAGGCAGCATTTTTTTTGGCTGCTGTCCCTGGCATGTCACTCATGTTTAGCCAAATGAACTGGGAGGATTATAACAGACAGGGACACTGGTGCAAGTGACAGGCGCAGAGACAAGTGCTGCAAGAAGCTCATTTACACATCGAGTTTCACAGCCCGGCTCTCCCTTCCTGCTCCATAAGCTCATCAGCTGCTGCTGCAGAGCCGCCAGTTTTCACAGGAATGATGGAGCTCACAAAGCCCTCTTTTTATTTTTTCTTCCCTGCCTGCTTAGACAACAGATTCTAATATAACCCATTTTTTAATATTGAGAATAAGCCCCCTTTTATGTGGAAATGTGGGTTTAATGTAAATAGCTCGTGCTGCTCTGATTCTCTCCGAGGGCTGTTGGCTGTTGGCAGTCCCCCTGTCGCCTTTCAAGTCACTTGGGAGTCACTGCTGCTGAGATGGGGATGGATCTCAGAGGGATCTGCAGTCTCTCCCGGGTGCTTCCTGCGCTATGTGACATTTTTTATCTCGGCCGTATTTCAGAAAACGCAGCAACATCTGCAGCTGTGAAACTGTCACCACCTGCCCCCAAAACAACGTGGTTAGAGGGGAGAATAGGGTGAGCGTGACACGAGAGCTCTGGAGGGAGCCCTGCCATCCCAGCTCCATCTAAGCTGCTGTGTCCCTTGCAAGTGTCCAAGGCCACCCCACAGAGCCTCAGGTGCTTTAGTTGTGTATCTCACCCCACGCCAGGTCACCGAACGCCACGGGACTGCTCAGGGCTTTGCCACCCCATTCTCAGCACTTAGTCACATCAGCTGTCCAAAGCAGCATAAAAAATGAGAAACATACAGTGTTGTGAAAAGTATTTATTAGAATTGGCAACATTAAATTTTCCTTACTATTTTCAGTTTGTTGTGGAAATTAAAACAAGAACCACGTTTTCCAGCTGCAGAAATGCTGCTATTCAGCCAGTTTTAGTCTGCGGCTGTTTACAAGACAGTATAAGTTTTCACTGCCTAATAAAAACAATCATCTGTATTCCATGCCTGCAAGAAACAACACTGTGAGAGAGTGGAGCAAGTCGAGGAGGTTTTGGAGAAGAATATGAATTATCTCACCCGGAGAACAAAGCACAGACGGACCCTGAGCACTGAAGGAAATTGCACAACGTGCAGGCGAATCTCCAAACCTGCATGGTTTAACTGGGGGATTTTATACTTTTGAGAAAATATGGATTTCTTGAATATCCCCATAGGTACAGTCTTGCCACTTACTTCTGCGATTTAAATTGTTGCTTCTGTTTTTTAAGGCCGGGATGAACGGACAAGCATTTAATCAGCCAAGTTGGATGGAGGAGCACAGGTACCACAGAGACTCGTGGGACGACTCTGCAATGAGCAAGAACATTAAAGGCTGCTATAAAGAAACAAGCTCCTGTGCCCTCAGATGGACAGAATTATAAAAATCCCCACAGCATCCCCAAAGCACTGAATTAACCGGAGAAGGAGCTGTGTTTAATGTGATGGATGGAGCCCGCGGGCCCCATCGCGGGGACGCGGCCGTCAGGGCACCGGTACCTGCCATTGCTCCCCGCAGCACCTCCCCAGGAACATCAGACAGGATAATTACGTACTTAAATCTGGGTGCTTTACTACACAGAAATTCATCTGCTACCCTCAGAGTCCTTGAAGTTAAAGAGGGATTTGAGTTACTGACATAATTTGTTCCCTGAGGGCTGTGGAAAGCAGAGAGAGGCACATCTGAATAATAACTCTCCGACCACATCTTGAATGGGAGCAAGCACTGCTCCAGAGTGAGACACAATAGGAAGCAAAAGATATCAAATGTTTATAAGCTACATAGCTCCCAGGCAGGATGGGGTTGGGTTTTTCCCCAAGCAGCAGCTGGGAGGGAGGTCAGTAAGATCCCTTCAGAAACTGTAATTACAGCCTTCCAATACCTGAAAGGAACTTACAGGAAAGATAGGGCAAGGCTATTTACAAGTGCCTGTAGTGACAGGACAAGGAGGAATGGGTTCAAACTGATTGCTAGTAGGTTTAGATTGGATATTGGGAAGAAATTCTTCCCTGTGAGGGTGGGGAGGCCCTGGCACAGGGTACCCAGAAAGGCTGTGTCTGCCCCATCCCTGGAAGTGTCCAAGGCCAGGCTGGATGGGGCTTGGAGCAGCCTGGGACAGTAGAAGGTGTCCCTGCCACGGCAGGGGCTGGAATGAGATGATCTTCAAGGTCTCTTTCAACCCACCCTGTACTGTGATTCTGTGACCTGTGACGAGCTGCTTTATGCTCAGTTTGCCAAAGCTTCTGTTAAGGTGACGCTGTCTGTGGTCCAAGCTAGGGGTTGCTGTGTGTGAGGGGCTGCTGTGTGTGAGGGGCTGTTGTGTGTGAGGGGCTGCTCTGTGTGAGAGGCTGTTGTGTGTGAGGGGCTGTTGTGTGTGAGGGGCTGCTGTGTGAGAGGGGCTGCTCTGTGTGAGAGGCTGTTGTGTGTGAGGGGCTGCTGTGTGTTGAGGGGCCGCTGTGTGTGACGGACTGCTGTGTGTGAGGGGCTGTTATATGTGAGGGGCTGCTGTGTGAGAGGGGCTGTTGTGTGTGAGGGGCTGCTGTGTGAGAGGGGCTGTTGTGTGTGAGGGGCTGTTGTGTGTGAGGGACTGTTATAGGTGAGGGGCCGCTGTGTGTGAGTGGCTGCTGTGTGTGAGAGGGTGTTATAGGTGAGGGGCTGCTGTGTGTGAGGGGCTGTTGTGTGTGAGGGGCTGCTGTGTGTGAGGGACTGTTATAGGTGAGGGGCCGCTGTGTGTGAGTGGCTGCTGTGTGTGAGGGGGTGTTATAGGTGAGGAGCTGCTGTGTGTGAGGGGCTGTTGTGTGTGAGGGGCTGCTGTGTGTGAGGGACTGTTATAGGTGAGGGGCCGCTGTGTGTGAGTGGCTGCTGTGTGTGAGGGGGTGGTATAGGTGAGGGGCTGCTGTGTGTGAGGGGCTGCTGTGTGTGAGGGACTGTTATAGGTGAGGGGCCGCTGTGTGTGAGGGGCTGTTGTGTGTGAGGGGCTGCTGTGTGTGCGGGGCTGTGGGCTCCCCGACCTCACCGGGCGGGATGAGGCTGCCCTTTGCCCGGAGCCCTTGGCCCTTTGCCCGGAGCCCTTATGCCGGTGCCCGAAGCCCGGAGCCCTTATGCCGGAGCCCTTGGCCCTTTGCCCGGAGCCCTTATGCCGGTGCCCAGTGCCCGAAGCCCGGAGCCCTTATGCCGGTGCCCGGTGCCGGGGGTCGCCCCGGGGCTCCCGAGCCGAGTGGCTCCACAAGATGGCGAGCGCGGGCCCGCGCGCGGCCCAAGATGGCGGCCGGTGGTGCGGCGCGGGGCCGGAGGCGCTCAGACATCCGCGGCCCCGCTCGCCCGGCCCGGCCACGGCACCGGCACCGGCACCGGCACCGGGCCCGGCGCTCCGCGAAGGCGGCCCCGGCAGCCGACCCTGCACAGCCCGCGGGGGAAGCGGCCGACACGGCGAGCCCGGTACGAGGGACGGGGCCGGGTGGGCTGGTGTGGGAGGGAAGGGCCGCGGGGCAGGGCGGTCACCGTGTGGGGGGAGCGCGGGTAATTATTACCAGCTACAGTCTGAGCATCCCGATGTGGGAATTATGAGGAGAATTTGAGGAAATTTATCGCCGTTCCCCCTTCTCTCACGACGTTGTTTGTGCTGGTGCAGAAATAGAGAGCAGACTTAGCCGCTCGCCCTGCCCGGTGATGACAGTCAGGCCTGGCACGGTAATTCCTATTAGCATCATCCTTAAGAAAATAAGAACATGGTGATTGACCTCGTACGGTGCGAGTTTATTCTCTGAGAAATGTTTTCCGCTCGCTGGTGATGGACTGTACATTGTGGTTTATGTAAGCTGTTCCTCTTTTCACGTGCATTTTCTACTAATTACTTTTCTTAGAAGGTTCAGATCAGGAAGCCACTCGTGTGATGGGGCTCCTCTGTTCCACAGCCAGCTTTGCAGCTGAAGAGATACAGTGATTTTATTCTTCTTTATTTCAAGCAAGATTTAGAATCTTGTCTTTTTTTCTAACAGTGTTCATCTCATGAAGCTGTTGAAGGACAGCCTGCAAAGAGGATGAAATGTGAAAAAAACAGTCTGAAATCAGAGCTAGAAGGACTCACATATGAAAGTGGAAACCTTGCTGCACTGGGGGAAACACCTAAAGCATCTGATGGGGATGTAGCTTCAGAAGATCCGGGAGACAGCAGTATTATCCAACAGGAAAAAGATGAAAGCATTCCAGAGACTGATGAAGGGAAGCAGGAAAAGGAGCATGGTGTTTCTCTGCAGCCACATGCAGTAAAATCCAGCGGTACTCCATTAAAAATGGGTGGGTTTCTGCACCACCATCACGTGTTCAGCGAAGAGGAGAGCAGCTGTGGGAGCTTTGATGGGGCCACCTCAGAGGATGCGGATCGGCCGCGGAGGCCGATGTTCCTGGAGCACAGCAGCGGCCTCTCGGATGAGGACAGCAACCAGCCCATGCCTGTGCACCGGTTCTTTGGAGATGTTGAGCTGGTGAGATGATGAGTCTGTTCCTGCTTTAGACTCAGCCCTGGTCTGCTTAAAATTTGCCTCAAAACTCTTGGTGAATTTGACCAGTGTTGTTGGATACCTGGAGTCATACCCCTGTATCCCAGATAGAATTGTCTTCATCAGAGATGAAATTATTTGCCTAGCCAAATTAATTTCAGGCGTAAAATCTTTCTTATTTAGATTTTTTTAGTCCAATTCCGTAAGATAGGTATTTTTACTGATAATAACATTATGGAGACACAGCATTGTTGGCAAAATAGTTTTTTGCTAGTCTTTGGTTCTTAACAGAATCATAGAAGGGCTTGAGTTGGAAGGGATCTTAAAGATCACGCAGTTCCAGCCCTGCTGCATTGGGATTGTTTGGAATGGAAACTGGTTTCTGTCTACCTCAGCTTTTGAACTGATCCAACAGCCAGAGCTTTCAATTTGAATGCCTTTAACAAGCGTAAATTGGGGACAAGTGATGCCACTGTCTTTTAGGTGTTTCCTGTGGTATTAGGGAGCAGTGAGGATTTGTTCAGGGAGCCCTTCACCCTCTGCAAATCCTCTCATGCCTGTGGAAGGAATGCCAGTCTTGAGACTTCCCACGGATCTAGTTTGGGCAGACTCCCCTCAAAGCCCCTCAGCTTTAGCTTTGGGTTTGTGCCACTGCTCGCAAGCTGAGGGTTGGTTCCCGTGTCAGCTGAGGGAGGATGGGAACTGCAGGAGGCAGGAGTTCTGCCATTTGCCACCACAGATTTCCTTACTGATTTGATCTTTTCCCTCCAGGATCTCCCAGCAGTTGTGCTCCCAAGCATGACGAGGAGCAGGCGAGAAGCCAGGAAGCTCCATTTCATTGCAAAGGAAGATGATGATGAGGAGGAGGAGGAGAAGGAGGAAGAGGATGTTGTCTAACAACGAACTGTAAACAAATTAAACCCTTCTTTTTCTTTGCGACCACATGGCAATGGCTGTGTCAGTAACATGAGGTGTCTGTTTGCCTTTTCTCAGGGAGAGAACTGGGAGAGTTTGTTTTGCTGCAATTGGCAGATACAGTATTCCAGTGGTTATCTGGGGCAAAGACTGAATTTTCAGTGATTTGGAAATGAATTATAATTTAGCACTTTACCACTGATATTTAGGAAAAGAAACCCAGGGAAGATAGAAGTCCTTAGAGCTTTTTTGTAAATTTGAGCCTCTATCTTGAGGAAATATTTGTTTTCACTCCTTTTTTTTTTTTTTTCAAAATAGTCAAGAAAAGGATGCTGGAACAAGGTTCTTTTTCTTTTAATTCTGTGATGTCCATGGCATCCAGGTAATAAAGGAGCAAATTGACTCCCTGGTACAAAGAAGGTCAAGGGTCTCGCTTGTGTGGGTTGTTTACACCTAACCGAGGACCAATTAAACCTCTAAAATGCAGTTCTGCTGGCAAAATGAAATGCAGGATGTCAGAGTGGGTTCAGTGTGCTCATCTCTGGGACTTCAGCACGTTTTCATTGCACATCAGCTCCCCAAACACCCACCCCGTGGTGCTTCCTCCTCCCTCGACATGCTGCTCTAAGCATTGTCCTTCGTCGATTTTCAACTGATTTCCAGCAGGGATTTTGGAAACAAATGCTTTGGTGGTGATAAACAAGGAATACCATCCTTTGGATTTGATGGACAGAGGAAGATTGCTAAGGCTGTGGGGCAGCCCCCTCTGCATGTTTCAAAAAAAAAGGAGCAACCACAGCTGATTCCAGGAACTCTTAATTCACCCAGTGTTTGTGGGAATATTTCTTTGAAAGTGTGATTATGCAATAAGCTTCCAGATATTTATTGTTATAGCTCCTTCTATGTTTCTAAAAATAAAGAGAAAATGTTATCAGCAGATGGTTTAAATAAATATTAATTTCTACAGCTAGAGCCTGTTAAACATTCAAAAGTTGTAAGGCAAACAAATTGCATATGCATGGCATGGTAATGCATTCCCATTTCCACTCCAGCTGATGCATTGTTTCTGTCAAAGACATTTCTTGGCTCTTTTTCACTCTAATTCTGTAACACGGAAAAATCCAGATTTTTAAATCACATATTCATGGTTCCAGCCCAGCTCTGTGTTGCAGCAGCTCCTCCCAGCATTCCTTCAGTGCTGTGTTTGCTGCTGGCTCTTTCTAGCAAACACAGTTTCACATACAGACCTTCATTTCACTGTGCAAAGTGCATTTTCAGTTTGGGGGACACATGCCATGCAGGTGACACTGGGTTTGTCACCAGAGTGCTGCCACTGCTGCCCTCCCCAGTGTCAAACAGTGCAGGAAGGGAAGCTGGAAGGATCAACTGCATGCAGTGGAATGGGAAATCCTGTGCTTAAAATGCATCTCCTTACTTTTCAGATCACAGTGTTTGGGAGGAGACTGAGTTTGTTGTTTAAAAAACAACAAAGCTTCCAAGACCCAGTAATTCAGGGCTCAGGCAGAAACACCATTTCCACACAATTTCATGTGGACTAACTGATCCAGGACCAACAATATGAGGGAAAACAGAGCTTTTCCTAGTTATTTACAGAGCAGTAAGTAGCTGGTGCTCCATTCATAAACACATTTCCCTTCATGCTCTATCACACCTGAGTAATCTCTTGTGCACCTCCAAGTACTCACACACACAGATGTGGGGGCATTTTTTTTATTTAAAAAGCTCACACGATTTGCACTGACAATCCCAAAAGTTCAGTTGCTATCAGCTGGTATTAAAAAACAAAAAAAATTCAAGTAAAAAATCAAACCTTTTGTGATTTGTTGCCTGAGGTAGGAAATGTTTTACCAAAGCAATATTCTCCAAGGCAGTGAGTAAACGTTACTGTAAACATGATCATTATAGCTGTCCTTGCTGCAGGTGCTTCAAGCAAACTCAAGCTGAAGAGGCAGAAAGTGTTAGGAAAGAGAAGGAAATCAGCAGGGAAGATGGCAAACAGAGGTGGGAAAAGCAAAAATGTCGGGATACGCCATGGCCTTGCTCTTTCTGGGAGATGCACGTTTGAAGCAATAGCAAAGGGGTGGTCAGGGATGAGGGCAGGAGTTTGGCACAGGTGAGGGGGCAGCTCTGCTGCTGAATCACCTTTGGCATTCCTGAAATACACTGGTTGCTACCTGCAAAAGGCACAGAGTAAAACATGATTCTAAATCCTTCTTTGTTTGGCTTAATCTTCAGAGGAGTAGGAATCTATGAGCCCCTGCAGATTAGTTTGTAAGAAATGTTTTATCCAGGTTTCCTTTCTGCCTACTGTGAGTTTTGGGCCAACACTGGCCAGAGATGACAGGGTAGAATCAGTGTCAGCTTCTGGCTCATTTTGTGCCTTTATCACACTTGATTTGAGCTGAGGAAAGCTTGTAAGGAGTGGGAAGGCAGGAGAGGAGAATTAAATGGGATATTGGAGTGTGCTTTGAGAGGTTCTGGTTGGGTTACCCAGCCAGTCTCGTGCCAGGGATTCTCAAATAGTTCTTATTTAAGAAATTGGAGCTATTTAAAACTAACAGACTGACATGATTGAAAAAAGCAGCAGTTCCCTTCCAAGACAGCACTAGGAAATCTCATGGCTTTGTTTCCTCTTTCTGTAAATTCTGGTTTTGTCACAGCTAAGGTTATGATTGGTTTTCTTATGACAAGCAATATGTACGAGTTTTAAATTATCCAGGGTAAACAGCAGCTGATAGAAGTATTCCCAGTTCACTTCTCTTCCGTCTCGTGTTTTGACAGCTTCTGCCAGTTCTGGGACAACAGCACGTTTCTTCTCAATTCTTGGGGACACAAAAGAGAAGACAATATTGCCATCAAGAGTTTTTTTCAGAATAATCAAGCCTCCATCTTCCTTTCAGAGCCAGGCAGAACTGGAATTCTTTCTCCATAACTAGGTGAATGATTTTTTTCCCCAAGGAAATCAGTTTAGCAGATCTTGTTTGCTTCACACCTACATTTGAAATGGGTCAGAGGGGGTTTTGCCAGAGAGGAGAATTCACACAGATAGTGCAGTGAGAAGGGGTTTCATACAGAGAAAATCTGCACAGAAGCAAAGCAGCAAATGAGAGGCAGCATCTCATCTGTCTTCAGGGTTTTGTTCTCAGAACAGCTGCAGCATCCCAGCACCTTTTCTCAAAACACATTCACAGCAGAGCTGACTGCACAGCAGGGGAAAGGGACTAAGGCTTCTGATGAAGCTGAAGGGCACAAAGCAGGTAAGTCTGGATTAACACTTTGTACATACATGTGGTCGAGATTCCAGGTACTGAAGAGGATCCTGCTTTCCCTGTTGCTGTAGGGGTTGATGGAATGCTTACACGGGCAGTCATCTTTGTCGAAAGGGCCCTGTGAAAGGTGTCACATTTGTCACCCCAGCGTGGTCCTGCCATGTGCTAGTGATCCTGCACCCCACATCCCCCCCAGCCTGACAGTGCACTCAGGAAGCCATTTCCTTCCCCTGGTGTCGAAGGGGGAATGGGTTCAAACGTAAAATGGGGAAGCTTAGGTATATGGAAGAAATTCTTCCCTGTGAGGGTGGTGAGGCCCTGGCACAGAGTGCCCAGAGAAGCTGTGACTTGCCCCTGTCCAAGGCCAGGTTGGACGGGGCTTGGAACAACCTGGGATAGTGGGGGGACCCCCTGCTCATGGCAGGGAGTGGAATGAGATGATCTTTAAGATGCCTTCCAACCCAAACCATTCCATGATTCTTCAGGAAGGCTGCAGGTACCTGACAGGAGAACCAGCCCTCTGCGGTGCACAGGCGCGCTGCCTCCTCCTCCTCCCTTCTGTCAAAGTAGCACCCGTTGTACTTCACAGATTTCAGTTTATCTGCCATCAGGTCGATTATCCCTCTGTAGGCATCTCGTGCTGCAGGATGAACGTTTGAAATAAAACCAGTAACCTAGAAGGGGGGAAACCCAGCAATCACTCCTCCGTTCCTGTGGCAGCCTGAGGCTCTTTTCTACAATCACAATGTTACATTGTAAAAGTACTTTATACTCCTGCGACCACAGAATTACTGTTACAGCTTGTCATAAGTTACTTCAACAGAACTTTTACCTCTCTCATGTAGCCCCGCATTCTGCTCTCACAGCTATGCCGCAGGTAGCTGGATTTGTTCTTGAACCGAGACTCCAGCCCTGGAGGGAATGAGATTGTTTTGTATCTCAGCACAGCTCCTGCCCAGCTGGGAGTTCCTCCTGGCTTTTCACTAACACAGGATGCACAGGTTTTTTTATTTCCCATTTTTATTTTACTGGTTCAGGACTACCCTGCTCTCAGCACTTAAAAGAACGCTGTAGAGCATCTGCTGAGAGAGCAGTGGCTGGTATTGTTAAATGTTTCTTGTTACTATGTCTATGTGGAACACCCAAGAGATCGTGAAAGGAAAACAGAATTTTTGGGGAAGAACTGCAGTAATGGCTTAAGAATGGGAAGGGGGACTTGCAGAGTGTAAAGAGAACATAAACCGAGGTTAGCTGGCTGAGATGTGCAAGTTATCAATATACTATTAGTAAATCACTAAAACATCATAAATGCACACTTATATTAATGGGGAGAAATGTATTCTAGAGCTATCTTTGATAAAGCAATAGGGAACACCATTTTTTAAAAACTTTGTCTGATAGAAAATAAGCATATACTTTAAAGAAACCTAAAGACACATGCTAATGGAAGGGATGACTGAATCCCAGACCAAGTACCCAATCCCACCAGCCAGAAGAGCTCCCAAACTTTGCCTTAAAAGCAGCAAAACTGACAGAAGTGACTTTTCAGGGCAGAGCAAGACCAGGGAGTACCTTAGCAGCTTCCTACGGCAATAAACTCACCTTCAAACCATTTCTTGTCATCTTCCTTGTCCTCGGCCAGGATGTTTTCGCTCAGGTTGTGGATGAGATCTGCCAGCAGCTTCTGCCTGTGGGGAGCCCGCTCGTCCGTCAGCAGCCTCCGCGCAGCCTCCACCACAGCGTCCTGCTGGCTGCAGAAGGCGGCCAGGAGCCGCTCGATGTCGCTGGCACCTGGGGCAGGTGAGGCGGCAGCGGCTGAGCCCCCGGCGCCGGCGCTGCCCCCGCGCCGCCCGCCCGGCCCCGCACTCACAGCCCCGCCAGCTCTCCCCGGGGCCCAGCAGCACCAGCTCCGTCTGCGGCGGCAGCGCTCGGAAGTAGCTCTCTGTCAGCTCCGTCCCGTCCTCGTAGAGGCAGAGGCGGCTGCCTGGCAAGGGAAGCTGCCCCGCGGGCGGGTGAGCGGCGGGCGAGACCCCGGCTCCGCACCGAGAGTGGCTCCGCACGCGTGGCAGCGGGCAGCTGCGGCACCCGGTAATCTCAGCCCCGCACGGTCCCGTCCCGCATCGGCAGACCCGCCCCGCATCTGCAGCAGCAACCCAGCCCGGTACCGTCCCGTCCCTGCAGCACCCGGCAGCTCCCCGCCCGTCCCGCACCATCCGCAGCCGGCAGTGCCCGGTCCGCCCCACGCCTGCAGCACCCGGCAGTGCCCGGTCCGCCCCACGCCTGCAGCACCCAGCAGCGCCCAGCCCGGCAGTGCCCGGTCCGCCCCACGCCTGCAGCACCCAGCAGCGCCCGGCAGTGCCCGGTCCGCCCGGCACCCGGCAGCACCGAGCCCGGCAGTGCCCGGTCCGCCCCACGCCTGCAGCACCCAGCAGCGCCCAGCCCGGCAGTGCCCGGTCCGCCCCGCACCTGCAGCACCCAGCAGCGCCCGGCAGTGCCCGGTCCGCCCCACGCCTGCAGCACCCGGCAGTGCCCGGTCCGCCCCACGCCTGCAGCACCCAGCAGCAGCCGGCAGCACCGAGCCCGGCAGTGCCCGGTCCGCCCCGCACCTGCAGCACCCGGCAGTGCCCAGCCCGGCAGTGCCCGGTCCGCCCCGCACCTGCAGCAGCCGGCAGCCCTTCCTCAGCAACCCGCGCAGGCTCCCGGCCGCCACCCCGAACTTCTGCGGGCCGCCGCACCCGCGCAGGCGGAAGGGCCGCAGCGGCTCCGCCATGCCCGGGCGCTGCCGGCGCCGCTCCCCACCCGGGGCCGGTGTCGGTGTCGGTGTCGGGGCCGCCCCGCGCAGGCGCTCCGGGGCCCGCGGGACGGTCGCGCCTGCGCGGCGGGGCCGCGTTGCCATGAGAGCGGCGATGGGGCTGCGCTGAGCCAGGTGGGACCCGGCCCGGCGCTTCCCCCCCGCGCTCCGCTCTCCCTCCGCCCCGGGGGCCTCCCGAGGTCCCTGCAGGCCCCCGCCTGCTCTGTCCGCCGCCCGTCCTGGCCGTTTCCCCGGAGCGACGCGGCCGTGACCCCTCCGGGCCTGCGCCTCCTGCGGGGCCGAGGGGAGAGGGAGGGACGGGGCCGGTGTTGGTGCCATGGCACCGGCACGGCCCGGGGTGGGCAGCGGCGGTGCCGGTGCTTGTCTTGTGTCCCCAGCAGTAGCCGCGGTGGGTGCGTGGCATTGCCAAACAGACTAAACTGACCTTGTGCTTTGCTTTTTGTTCCTCTGGCTCCAACACACAAACCATGGTGCAGGTACAGGTTTGGTACAGGTTGCTCATGTGTGCATTTAGAGCTCTTAGTTTCAAGCTCCATCTTGGATTAGCAGGTTTAATTTATTGGTAGACTGCTCTGCAAGTGAGCTACATCCTCGTTTTGTTCAGCACTAATCAAGTGCTCAGCACTCATAAGAGCATTTATGGTGCCAGTGCTAATTAAAGGGAATATATATTTGCACTCATCATCTACTGACTTGACAGGCCACAGGATGCAATTCTTTGACTGTACTGTCTCAGTGGGTTTTTATCATCCTTCCAGGGATGAGTTTAAGCTTGAAGGCCGTGACTGTGACCAGCTCAGCTCCCCAGGATGCCACACAAGATTGGTTTCACCGTGGTCAGTTCGTCGGGACACGAGGATGGGTTCAGCGCTCGGGAGCTGATGGTTCACGCACCAACAGTGAGCGGGTGGCGGTCGCCCAGGTACTGTGAGGGGATGGTCTTGGAGCACTGAAGTTCTGAAGCACCAAGTTTAAAATGAGTGGCAGATGTACTGTGCATGGTCAAAACAGTTTACAGCATCCAGAACAAACTGATAAAGCAAAAAAGTTACTTTAATGCCATGGAATCGTCATCTGGGGGGGAAAAAGCACCTTGGTTAACACCTAAAGGCACTGCATTGTATTTAAATGAAGTCCTGGAAAGTGAAAATGGGAGTTCTTTGTGTTCTTGGCAGACTTGGAGTTTGCAACTGCTTTTGCTTAGAATGAAAAATCTGTTTGTCTCAGCACATCTTCTAAACATGTGCGGGGCACCTGAACGTGTGCACATGGTAAAGGGAAGGGAAAAGTGTTTCCACTCCACTCTTGGGATTCTTCATACAATATTTATAATGTTAGCTTACAATTAATAACTTGAAAGTTCCATAATTAAATATTGCTCAAGATGGAAGTGAAGTCCTCTTTAAAAGGACGATTGAATTCAGAAACTGTGTCTCTTTCAGGCTCTGTCAGTACCCCCAGGAAATCATCCTGCAGTTGGTGGAGAGGTGTCGGATCCGGAAGCTGCAGCTGCTCGCTCACCAGTACATGATTGCAAGCAAAATCGAGTTCTACATCAGTGAAAGTCTGCCCGAATACTTTGCTCCCTATCAGTCAGAGAGGTTTCAGAGACTCGGGTGAGTCAGAAAGTTCTGAATGAGTTTATTGTCTTGATCAGAAAAGCTTCAGGGGAAAATAGTACTCACTGTGGGTTGTGTGTGATGTGGAAACACTGTATAAACAGCAGAGAGATCCTGGGCTTGTGTAGCTCTGTGACAAAGCTGGAGATGCAGGTGAATTGCCTTGCCAGGAAACAGCACATGTTGTTTTAGTTATGAGGAAATTTTAAACCTGAGGAGCAAAAATCCACCTGTGTGTTTGGATGTATCCTCTGCTCACGTGTTACATTTTCCTTCCCAGTTATGTCCCTCTCTCAGATAATGAGAAGACTGATTTCAGAGCTCGAGAGTTGAAATCTGTGTACATGGATGCAGTTGGCCAGTACCTGAAGCTGATTTTCCATAAAAATTATGCCAATAAATACAACTTGTATGGGCAGGTGAGTTCAAAGTCCTTACCTGGTAACCTAGGTAACACTTCCCTAGTAAAGAGCAGGCACAGAAATCTGCTCCCTTGATTTTTAGAAGCAAAAAATGTTGGTTGAAAGCTCCTGTATTTATTTTAGTTTGTTTTAAACCACAAAACACAAACAACGGGTTAGAAGTGAGTTGGGATCAGCTGGATGCACCTCATCCAGAACAAACGAGTCAAGGGCACGTTCTGTCACTCTTGTTTGTGCTGAGCTTTAGCCCATACATCAGGGTCTGTGTTGAAGACAAGGAGCTCCCTTTGAGAGCAGCTTTGGGGTCACAAAGCCACCCTTGAGTGTTTTGGACCTGTTGTGGCATTAAGTGAAGGTGTTGCACAGCCACCGTGGTACAGACACACAGACACCTGCCTCAGTTCTGCAGGGACTCGTTTCAGTTCCATCCCAGACCAGGAAAGGGAGCAGCACAACAGGGTTGTAGATCTGGTGATACATTTTCAGTGGAGCAGGAGGCACATTTAGCACTCAGTGCTTATCTCTGTTTCCACACCACCCTGCTGACCACAGGCCCTGGTTTTTGCTCCAAGAGAAGAGGAATGAGCTTACATGTTTCCATTTTCTGTGAATCTCTGCAGGTTGCCCTGGTGGCTGTGAACATCATTGGGGATCCAGCAGACTATGGCAATGACAGCATGAGCAGTGTAAGTGTACTGATGCTCCATCTCTTCAAGAACAGGTTCCTGGAGTAAGGGGATGAACCTTCCTTCTGACAGTTCTGTGCTGTAGCAGAGCTGTGTTGCATTAATTTATTTTTAGTGTTCTCTTGAAGCAAGAAATTTGACCCTAATATGGGAATACAAAAATTAAAATACAATTAGTTGGGAAATTTTCATTTTCAGCCTTTCCTTGCTTCAATGTGCCCCCAAACCAAAGTGCTCCACATTGCAGAGCTGATGTTGGTTGTGGAAAGTCAGAGTTCTGTCTTGAACACACGCCTGATATTGGTGAATGTGCATTAAGACTTTTTTTTCCACCCTTCCAAAGCCTTCCAGAGAGAAGCTGATAGATCACTACTTGGGAATTAAGTCGGATGACCCTGCTTTGGATGGAACTTACCTTGGGTAAGGATGTTCTTTGCATATACCCTGGCAAAACCTCTGCTTGTTGTGAAGTAGTTGTTGGTCTCTGTGTTTTGTTAATTCCCTGTTAATGAAAAGAGAAGCCTGGCTTATTGTAGATTATTTTATACATTTTATACCTTCAGGAGACGTGACTCCATTTCACCTCTGGACGATTTGGCCTTTGACATGTACCAGGACCCAGAGGTGGCCCAGATAATCCGGAGGCTGGATGAGAAGAAGCGGGAAGCTGTGCGTCACGAGTGCTACGACCACGCCAAGAAGCTCAAACAGGCCATTGCAGACTTGCAGAAGGTGCTGTTGAAAGGTCTTTGGCTCCTAAGTGGAGCAGTGCTCCAGTGGCCCATCAGGGCCTTGCTGTTTGTGTGGAATCGTAATGATTTTCAATATATTTCCCAAAAGAATAATTTTAAAATCAGATAGCTTGATTGAGTAATTTGGCTGGGAGCAATGAAACAAGTAGAGTAAGGTGATTCCAAGAGATGCTCAGTGAAGTCATCCCAAGAAATGTGCAGGAATATGATTGCCAGGTGATTTGTGCCAATCCTAGGTGGGGGAGCGACTTGGCCGGTACGAGGTGGAGAAGCGTTACGCGGTAGAGAAGGAGGATTATGACCTTGCCAAGAAGAAGAAAGAGCAGATGGACGAGTACAGGCTGAAGGTGTACCAGCAGCTGGAGCTGCACGACCTCCTGGATGCACAGCTGCTGGTGGGTGCTGTTTGTCCAAACTCAGGAGAGTGTTCGAAATAGAAACGGCAGAGCAACCCAACTTAATTCACAAGTTAATGGAAATGTTGAGATTTACTAAAGGTTTTCAGTTTTCTGTTTGGATTGGGGATTTCCCCAATCTATGACTCTGAATGTGGTGTTTTATGAACATGCTTAGTCTCCATAAATCAAATCAAACTGTTGAGGTCTCAAGAAAATGGCATTCGAATCCTGAATGTTTTGCATAATTTCAAGGCTACCTGATGCAGATGAATAAGGTACTTTCTCATTTTTTGGAGGGGTAGAGGAGGCTTAGGCTGGTATCAAGGCTAACCATACAGAATCCATGTGATTTTTTATATACATACAGTTATGTAATGTTCTGAGAACAGGAGGTTTTATAGTCTCTCCACACATGCACCCACATAGAATTATTTTCTGACTGTTCCATAAAGCTGCATCCGTTGGGAATGATGACACACCTGTGAGCCAGGTTTAATATTTACTTGAAACCCCCAGAAGCCTGTTGGCAGAGTTGTAGCTGTACTGACTGATTTTAGCACATTTTTAGCCTTGCTGTAAAAATCTCCTTCCCTTTTTCAGATCCGAAAACCACCTGAGTTGCCTCTGGGGTCTGTGAGTGGCACTGAGAGCCCCCTGAGCTCCCCTCCTGAGCCTGCAGACCCACGCCAAGGAGAGCCCCAGAGGGCAGAGTCTGTGCTGGAAGAGCAGTTGGTGGATCCCACTTCTTCTGAGTCTGTTGTTCCCTACCAGTCCCCTCTTTCTTCTCAGACACAGCCCACAACCTCCAAGGAAACGTTTTCCAAGGACAATGTGAGTAGTGTTTCTTCTGTTACTGCAGAAATCTGTCAGAGCAAACAATCTGATGTCCAACCTTCCAAACAACAGGGTTATTTTTGTGGTTAACTGGGGAGTGATGCTGCTTTGATGTGAGAAAAATTGCACTGAGGTGAATCCAATTAGTGATAAAACCACTTCACATCTGAGTCATTTCCAGAACAACAAATTTTATCTTTTCTGCTAGGCTGAATTTTTACCTTACGATGAGAGGCCTCTCCCAACCATCTGCAAGCAGGTGGATGAAGCTGTTGCCTACCTTGAGCCAGAGGTGACTGAAGAGGACGTGGGTGATGCTCCAAGGACTGGCAACATTGGGGAGCCCAAACCACTCACGGAGAAGGCACTGAGGGAAGCCAGCCCTGCTGTGGAAGTTTTTGGAGAGGCTTTGGTAAAAACCAGTAAAACAAACCTATGATTTATTGTGCCCTGTGTTGAGAGGATTTTTATGTGTTCAGAGCTGCTATATAGAAATCTGAGCTTAAAATCAGACCTTGGCTTTATGGATGCCTGCTTTCAGCATTTCTACAAATCTGTAGCTTTGGTGATTGATTACTTGGTGTGCTGATAAACAGGCAGGATCCAGCAGACTGCTTTAGGGTATTGGTCTGGAATACCCATAACTTGCCACTATCTTTTGCAGGGAGAGAAACCCTCACTGTGCCTGGAAGGGCTCTATGAGCCTGACCTGTAATCCCATTTCACTCATCTCATTCCAAAATGTGTGCTTTTAATAAAGCTAGATTCCTGTGGGGAAACCTGGGGATTTCCTGCTTCAGTTGATACGTTCTTTGTGAGGCTGGTTCTCTGTATAAATGTTAAATATGTATTGAAATACCTGTAGGGACCTTTTAAGAGATAGACTTGTTCTGTGCTCAGGTTTCAGGAGCGTATTCCAGAACCTGGTCGTGTCGAGAGGACGCGTTACTGGCTGTGTACAAGAAGCTGATGGAAGTGTCAGTGGACACTCCAAAGGAGGATTTAAGGAACATGCTGAGGGCTGCTGTTTTCCTTGTGGAAAGGGCCATCAAAGACACTGTGTCTTCAGTAAGTTGGGAGAGGTTTGATGCTCCAGTGAAGAACTGGCAGCCAAAATTGCAGATCCGTGGGGTTGAGATACTTGGAACAAATTGTTTATAAATCTGCTGTTGAGTAAGTCCAAACTCTAAAACAACTGGGCAGTATCTGGCATTGAGCAGATGGAGAGCACTACCCTGGGCTGAGCCATGAGCTTGAGAAACATCTACTGATGCAGTGAATGTACAGCGAGGTTGAGCCTTTTTGTTTGTTAAAGTTGAAATACAGTGATGAAGTAAATTTTAGTTTCCAGCTCAAGGGACTGCACTTAGCTGAAGGACACTTCGGCATCAAATAAACCTTAAATAAGAAGAAAAGAAGAAAATTGAGTTGTTACTCTTTATAAAACAATTTCTGAAGCCTTTCATCTATGTCCTAGCAGCAGGTTTTCTGGAAGAGAGTTGTCTGAAGTAGCTTCCGTTAAGGGTGTTACTGTAATTTCAGATTAAGAGTAGATTTTACTGTATTGTCTGAAAACAGGGGCTCTGTGTTATTTTTGCTCAATGTTTCCTTTTTCTTTCTAACTTAGGTTTTTCAGGCTTCCCTGAAGCTTCTAAAAATGATCATTACCCAATACATACCAAAACACAAACTAGGGAAGCTAGAGAATTCTCATTGTGTGGAAAAAACCCTGCCACATTTGCTTTCTAGAACAGGAGACTCTTCATCCCGTCTTCGTCTTCTGGCTTCGTCCTTCATCCAGGTGGGTGTTTCCCTTCAAATTTGGGAGCTCACAGGTGGGAAACACCTGATCAGAGTGGGCTGTGGCTGCTGTGAAGTGTTACAGCTTGCCACAGAACCTTATCACAGAATCTTGTCACAGAATAGCTGGGGTTGGAAGGGCCCTCTGGAGACCATCCAGTCCAACCCCCTGCCAAATCCGGGTCACCTGGAGCAGTCTGTGGGTCCCTGCTGCTGCTGCAGGTGTGACTCCTGTGTTCTTTGTTGCAAGTGACCTACAGAGATGAGAAAACTCTCCTTTGCAGAGACAGGTAATTGTCCTCATCCAGTGTCTGCCTGCTCACTGACTGTGTGTTTCTAGGAAATGGCACTGTGCCCTGAAGTGAAACCTCTCCAGATTATTCCAGCCCACCTGGTTAAAGCATTAAAACCAAACTCCCCAACACACCTGGCAATGAGTCACGTGGAATTGGTGGAATCTCTCTTGAGAGCCATGGGGACTGAAAACTCTGGGTTTACCGTCAGCAATGTCATGAAGGTAAGAGGTTGAGGTTATGGCACATGGAGGATTTTCTGATGGATTTCTGGGGGCTTGCCTGGCTGGTTTGGTGTGCTTGAGAATTTCTGAAGATGTGTATTCCCCTGATCAACAGTGCTGGTAATTTTAGACCAGGTTGGGCAGAGCTTGGAACAACCTGGTCTAGTAGGAGGTGTTCCTGCCCATGGTATGGGGTGGAATGAGATGAGCTTTAAGGTCCCGTTCAACCCAAACCACTCTGGGTTGAAAGATATGGGGGAAAAAAGAATCAATGGTTAAAAAGTGTTTGCAAAACCTGTCTTGTAGGAAGATTTCTCCTGCTGCAGGATAGTCTTGGACTAATAAACGAATCTTTAAAAATGGGAGAAAAGAGAGACATGATTTTTTATCATTATTTTCAGTTTGCCATGGGAGCTCTGGAGCACAGGGCCCATGAGGTGCGTGAGGTGGTGCTGCGGATCATCTTTGCCATGTACAGGGAGCACAGGGCAGCCGTGCTGGAATATTTCCCTCCAGATGATGCTGGCGCCCGCAAGACCATGCGCTACAAAACGCTCTTCGATGGGTTTGCCAAAATCGATGGGAAATCTTCTGAAACTGAAATGAGGGTATGTAATGAGAGGGCAGAACGTACAGGGCCACTTCAGACACGGCAGTTGGCTGAGTAGTATCCTGATTTCATGGCTGGGTTGGGCATTGCACAGGTAGCAGAGCATTTTCAGGTGTTTGGTTAATGTTCCTTAGTGTCAAAGGCTCAGTGTATTCCCTATTTGGGAATAAAGCCAACAAGGAATGCAGAGGTGGACAAGCATGGTCCATGCACAAATGCTGTTTTCTGCTGTCAGCCCTTGGGAACAGTAAGCCCAAAGGCTGTGCTGTGTGTTCCTTTCAGGTAGTGCAGAGGAATTTGGGAGAAGGGAGGTGTCACTGTATCACACCCATCACTTAACCAAGCAGATTTCCTGTCCTGCGTCAACCTTGAGTGCTGTGCTGATGTGTTTTGCAATCTCTTGTGTATAAGGGATGGTTCCAAAGCTTTTGGAACTGACAGAGTATTTTCGGCCAGGTGCAGAGAAAAGCAGCGGCAGAAGCAGAGAAACAGACAAAGGAGGAAATGAAAGTTCTGAAAGGCCACCCAGCAGCTCTAAAGTTAGAGTTACTAGAAGAGGCTGAAGCTGAAGAGGTGAGCATGTTTTGGTTTAAGGTTTTTTTTAATCCTTTGCTCCTTGGGTATCATGGACATTGGAGTTGTCTCATTAAAAAGAGAGAGAAGCTCCAGACATACCCTGGGTGACTTTTCTCCTCAGCACTCCAGCTTAAAATCTGGGGTGTTGTTATTCCTAACGTAATGTAAAATCTGGGGTGTTTTTTTCCTAACATAGTGTAAAATTTGGATTCTTTATTATAATATAACAATATAATAATACCTTTATAATACAAAATAATACCTTAATACAAGAGATTTGCCCTAGAACCAGAATCACAAACATTGTAGTGCGTTGGCTCTGCTTCTAAACTTGAAATTCCAGACAGAAATCAGAATATAGTGTATTCCCTTTCTCCCTGGAAGGCAAATTTCTGAGTTAAATTTCTTTGTTCGATAGGAGAAAGAATCTGAGTTCGGGAAGACAGAGATTCGAGGTAGGTAGTTTCAAATAAGAGTTAAGAAATGTAGATGAATTAAAATGTGATCTTGGTTTAATAGTTCTCTCCTTACAGGTTACCAGCTATATGGAAGCCCCCAGGCTACAGCAGCAAAGATTCAGGAGGAACTTTCCTCTGTTGCAAATTACCTGGATAAGTAAGTGAGATGAGCCTCTAATCACCTTAAGCACTTGGTGTCACCTGTGAGCCCCTAACAGTAATAACGTTTTTCCTGTAGATCAAAGCTAATACATTCAGCAGTGAAACAATAAAGACTAAAATCTCCTCTAACACCTTTGGAATTATCACCAGGCAATCCTAGCTGCTTTTTTTTTAAGTTCTTGGATAGTGTGACTTTGTACTTTTTTTTTCTGAGAGTTTGCTTGTGGGATAAGAAATAGCCACAGTTTAATGTTCAGCTGCCAGTGTGAAATAAGGGAAAAATATGGTGTGGCTTTGCTGGGTGTTGTAGGGAGAGGATGTAGAGGAAGCCCTTGGAAATTCTCGAGCCTGGAAAGCCAGTTTTGGTGAGCTGCTCTCAGAACTTTTGTGGAATTTTCTATAAGAAAAAATGCTCTGTAGTTGTATTTACCATAAATTACTCCCAATACCTGCCACATCCTCAGGTCAGCGCTACACAGGGAAAAAGAACATCTTCAAGATATTGGCTGTTTTTCAGAATAGCTTGGAACAGAAGGAACAGGGCTCATCCATTTCCCTCTGATGTCACTGATGTTTGTATTTTTTTCCCAGCTTGTGTATTTTTTGTGGTGAAAGGAACAAGTCCTTCACAGAGGAAGGGTTGGATCTGCATTACTGGAAGCACTGCCCCATGTTAACCCGATGTGAGCACTGCAAACAGGTCAGACTGAACTTCCCACAGCTCCTAAAGACATTGACTGCTGTTATTCTGGTTTAGAGGCACTGTCAGATATTTAACGCTCAGGCAGGTGAATTCTGACCACACCTGTGTGATTTGGGTAGTGCTTTTGGAAAAAATAAATGAACTGAAATTGAATTTTCCCTTTGTCCTTTTTGAAGGTGAGGCTAACCTGATGGTTTTTTGAATCCCATCCCTATTTGCTCAGCACAAACCTTCGTGGCTGTGTTGCAGATGCTGGAGATTGCCAGCCTGACAGAGCACCTGCTGACTGACTGTGACAAGAGGGACAGCTTTGGGAAGTGCCCACGCTGCAGAGAGGCTGTGCCCAGGGACGAGCTGCCCAGACACACAAAGAGCAGGATTTGCAATCGTGAGTAGCTCCAAACAGGAAGGTGGAGCATCAGCAGTTCAGACTTTCAAACACCAGGGATCTTTGGCAAGTCAGGCTGCTTGTGTTTCAGACTTAGGGATCTAAGTAAATCCTCAGGAGGGAGAAGATTGGGGATAAATGCCTGAGTTTTGCAGTGCTTGGCCTCTGTGAATGTGTGTGGGGAGGGTGAGTGAAAAGACTGGAAAATCTCTACCATAGCCCTGTGGATTAAGCACTATCCCAGCTCAAAAAGGACATGGACCTGTTGGAAGGAGTTCAGAGAGGGCACCAAGCTGATTAGAGGCATGGGTCACCTCTGCTGTGGGGAAGGGCTGAGAGAATTGGGATTGTTTAGCCTGGAGAAGAAAAGGCTTTAAAGAGACCTAATTGTGGCCTTCCAGTGCCTGAAGGGGCTACAAGAAAGGTGGAAAGGGACTATGTACACGGGCCAGGAGTGACAGGACAAGGGGGAACTGGATGATCTTTAAGGTCCCTTCCAATCCAGGCAATTCTGGATTCTGTGATTCCTTTTGATCTTGTTTTGATGATGATTAAAACATGGGGCTTCTTTGGGAGCAGTCAGTGATAATGGGGCAGGAGCTGGGTTATTCACGGGGTAGTTTCATGCTACTTGCTGTGCAAATTCTCTTCTTGTGTCTGAAATGAGCCTCTCTTTGCAATTCTTACATTATTTTTCAAACAATTTCAGCTGCCAAGCCAGAAAACGTGGCCAACCGTTGCCCTCTGTGCCATGAGAACTTTCCCCCTGGAGAGGAGGTGAGGCCACCCTTCACTCTGATGTTGTTATGGGTTGTTTTAATGTGACATACCTTTCAAGATATATTAAAATAATGGCTATATTAATTTCAATTTCGTATCAAGGATCTCACACTTTGAAAAAGCAGATTAAAGTGCTGTTGCCATAAAGCCTGTACACAATGATCATTTTCTCCATGTGACATTGGCTAATTTTGCTGGAGTTGTACTATTACTTCTTTGTAATTGACTTCAGGCCTGGAGATCTCACCTGATGGACAGAGATGGCTGTAAAATGAACCAGCGGAGGACACCCCCCATGAACAAAACCATTCTGGTGCAGCCTGGTAAGACATTAGTTAGTGATAATAGCATTTGCTTTAAGGAAAGTGTTTCATCCCCGAGAGCTGGGTCTGTGCAACTCGTGGTTTGCATTTGTGTGAGCTAAGTGGTAGTTCTAGTGCTGGAGCAGTGTGCTTGGGGAGCAAATTCCCAAAATCATGCAATAACAATCATGTTAAAAGGAGGACATGAGCTCAGCTGGTGGGGAAAACTGGCAGATTTGATAAATTGATCAGTTCAGGGTTTTTTTCTGCAGAACAGGATGACCATGAATAGAACAATCAGCTGAACAGTGTTCTGGAAAGCTCCTGAACGCTGACACAGGGAACCAGAGCCTGATTTAGCTTTTAGTGGCCAATCAAAGGGTGCTAATCTGATCCTAATTACAGGGTGAACTGAACAGTGAGTGCTGTGCACTGCTTTTCCTTTCCAGTCCAGACCCAGGAACTTGACAGATTTATCATTGTGCAGCTTTTTTACCATCAAAAAGACTTTGATGCTGATGTCAGGTGGTGTTTTTTTAACAGTTGTCTTTATGAGGCACGTGGAAAATCCTTTTATTTCCAGAATACAGAAGTTAAACTGCCTGCAGCACCAGAACTTTCAGCCAGTAACATCCAAACCTTTCCTCCTTCAGACTCTGGAGATTTTTAGTCAGCTGCATGTTCAGAGTTCACCTGCTCTATCTGAGCTGTGCTTTGCTCTACTACTGCTTTGTCACTACTCCAAGTTCCTGGAAGAAGCTCTGGAATTGCCCATTCCAGCTGGCCTTAATGAATCATAAGGGTTAAACTCAGCACTTTCCAGTCTTAAACTGGATCCATGGTTTAGTCTGTCTTCAGCTTTGCTGTTTGTCCTGGCTAATGAGATGCCAGTCAGTTGGTAGTTTGTTGCTGTTTAAAATTTGGAAACAGAAGCAAATCCTGCCTGGATAAACTCTGGTTCCAGAGGTATTTCCTAGAGATAGGAAAAGGAGCCCTGACCATTGAGTCTGACCACTGCTGGTGTGGAACATGCTGAGGCACAATGCCTGCCAGCTTCTGGTTGCTTCAGTCATTCAGACTTAACAGATCTTGGGAATCAGAACGATGGATTAAGTTCTCTGCTGGGACTAGGTGTGCTTGCAATAATGATCTCTATTTTTCTCTTCACAGCCAAAGTAGGTGGCTACTATTTGAGGAGACCGGGTCCTTCAGGAGCAAAGTTTCAACCTCCTTCAATAGGAAGCAGGATCCGAACCCGAGGGGGCCCAAATAAAAGCACTGGCAAAACATACTCAAAGCGATGACGGGACAAGTATTTCTTCCTTTGTCTTAATAACTGGGCACATGGCTGTTCAGAGCTATTTAAAAATTGTGGGCAGCTTGTATCATCTTTTCTGTAGGCTGTTTTTAGCCTTGAGCAGTGCCTGATGTGAGCCCCACGGCCATCCCTTGGCATTGCTGTCACTGCAGCACTGGGCTTTGCTCCTATCAGGTTAGAAATACCAAACGTTCTGGGCCACAAACGTTATTTTGACAGATAACTCTGCTCTCCTTTCCAATTCCATGTCTGTAATTTAATGGCTTCAAGCACATTAATTATGTCAGGGGAGAGAAGTCTCTTCCCTGGGTCCCCCGAGGTGCTCGAAGAACAGGAGCCAGGTGTGGGGGAAGCCTGGCCTGGTGTATGTCAGATTTAGGGTTCTAAAGGCAGCAGAGCTGTACCCAAAGCACTGCTCAGTCCCAGGAATTAGCACCAAATGGAAAAGCCAGAGTGCTGGTTGGATGTTCTCCTGTGTTGTGCTGCTGTGCAGGAGGTGACAGGACATTGTGGCCTCTCTCACTGTGCACCAAGTGCCTTATGAGCCCACTTGGCAGGAGGGTTAAACTAAAATCTGTGTCCCCAAGAAATGGCCATTTACAGAAATGAAAAAATAATCTTGGTTGGGCCCTGAAGAGTTGAATTAGTAAATTTAGACCTTTCTGCCTGCTTTAGTGCACTTTAAGCTCAAATATGGAGCTTTTCTAGTTAGATCTTGATTAAAACAGCCATCCACAGACTGCATTGTGTGTCTTTAACAGCTTCAGAGAGACAAAGTCTATTAAGACCCAAGGCATGAAGCTTTGTACCAAAGCAGCAATTCTCACATCTCTACCTGTAACATTCCAGCTGTTGCTTTCCAGGATGGAATTGGTACCATGGGCACGGGAATGAGTGATCATAATAATATAAGGGGGAATTTGGGGGTTTTTGCTCCCATGGAGTGAATGTGTGGTGTTGTTTTGTATATACAGAGCTGAATTTGTAATACAGGGTTTCTAGTTTGCCTGCAGCCCCCTTAGCAGCTTCTGGATTTTCCAGGTAGATCAGTATGCTTGGATTTCAAAAATCTTATAAATTGTTTCTCTCACTCTTCCAAATATGTATCTCAATAATTACACACACATTAGGAGCATATATGTATATATATTAACAAATACACAGGTATTTTTATTTTCCCTTTAGTGACACTGGTTCTTGTTTGAGAGCCTGATTCTGTATGCTGAATAAGTAACAAATATCTAAAAATAACCATTGATCTTGCTCAGAGGTGTAAGGATGAAAACTACTCTGTGCTACGATAAGGAAATAACTTAGCAATGATAAAATGGCAATTTTTTAGAGTGTGAAAGGACCCTTTTGGAACCCAGTAGTACCACCAGTGTTCTCTTTAAAAGTGGATTTCCTAGGGCTGTCCCTTAATAAATAACTTGGGTTTACCACAGTGGCAAGATAAACAGTGGGGTGAGAAACACTATGAGGTTTAGTGCTGTGCCATGAGGTCTTGAGCAAAATATTCCAGAGTAAAACCATTGCATAGGTGCAGGTCTTAGCAAGGGAAAGAAGGTCTGCAAAGTGTTGGACTGGAAACTGAATTTGGCAACAACAGGATTGCCGTGGGAAAGCAAAGAAAGAGTGTGGTCCTGAGCTCAGGGCTGGTTTCTGTGTCATCTCTGTCCAAGTGAACTGTGCCTGAGTGTCAGCTGAGGTGTTTTCATCTGTGTCACTTCAGAGATTATTCCAGAGCAGCCTCTGTCCACGTGTGCAGGAGCTGATCTCATCCCAAAAGACCTCCTGGTGTTCCACTACCCCAAGAGAGCAATTTATAGTGATTGTGTGTTCCGAAGTGCTGGATGAGCAGAACAAGTATTGAAATCTGGGAGATTTTATCAGGAAAAGGAGTCACTTGTGTTAAATGTCAGTTATTTTTATTGCACATATTTAATAAATTACTTTAGCCAGTCTGGAGGGTACTTCTGCGTTTTCCAGCTGCTACAATGGAAATTGGTGCAGGGGGGAATGAGGCCATGGCTCCTGCAGCACCTGGGGGTACCTGTGTGTGCTGTACCCACGTGTGCTGTAGCCGTGTGAGGTGTACCTGGACCTGTGTGTGCTGTACCTGTGTGAGCTGTACCTGTACCTGTGTGAGCTGTACCTGTACCTGTGTGAGGTGTACCTGTACCTGTGTGTGCTAGCTGTGTGAGCCGTACCTGGACCTGTGTGAGGTGTACCTACCTGTGTGTGCTAGCTGTGTGAGCCGTACCTGTACCTGTGTGAGCCGTACCTGTGTGTGCTATACCTGTACCTGTGTGAGGTGTACCCGTGTGTGCTGTACCTGTAGCTGTGTGAGGTGTACCCGTGTGTGCTGTACCTGTAGCTGTGTGAGGTGTACCCGTGTGTGCTGTACCTGTGTGTGCTGTACCCGTGTGTGCTGTACCCGTGTGCGCTGTACCCGTGTGTGCTGTACCCGTGTGCGCTGTACCCGTGTGCGCTGTACCCGTGTGTGCTGTACCCGTGTGCGCTGTACCTGTGTGCGCTGTACCCGTGTGCGCTGTACCCGTGTGCGCTGTACCCGTGTGCGCTGCACCTGTAGCTGTGTGAGCTGTACCTGGGCCTGTGCAGCACCGCTGGGGCAGACGCGCTGCTCGGCGGCAATGCAGTCCAGTGTTTTGCCCTTGTTTAAGGTATCGCTGCATCCAGGAGCAGCGCCCGGCCCCCTCCCGACGGGCCCGTGCGGCCGCTGTCCCGCAGCTGAGCTCCCGCAGCGGGCTCAGGTCGCGGCCGGACCCTCCCCGAGGCGGGGCCGTGCCGGGGGCGGCCCTTGGGCGGCGGCTCCGGCTCCGGGCGGGGCTCAGGGCGCGATGGCGGCAGCGGCGGCGGGGCCGTGGCCGGAGCTGGAGGCGGCGGCGCGGGAGCGGCGGCGGGAGCTGTCGCTGGCGGGCGCGGCGGTGGCCGAGCGGGTGGCGGCGGGCGGCGGGCGGCTGCCGGAGGCGCTGCTGGCGCTGCCGCTGCTGCAGTCGCTGGAGCTGAGCGGCTGCGCGGCGCTGCGGGAGCTCGGCCCGGGCGTGGCGGCCGCGCTGCCCGCGCTGCACACGCTGGTGCTGAGCCGCAACGCGCTGGGCCCGGCCGGGCTGGGCTCGGGGCTGGGCGGGCCCCTGCCCGCGCTGCGCCTGCTCGACCTGTCCGGGAACGGGCTGGAGGCGCTGCCCGCCGCGCTCGGCGGCACCGGGGACGGCGCGGGGGACGCGGCCCCGGCCTTCCCGCAGCTGCGCAGCCTCAACCTGAGCGCGAACCGGCTGCGGGAGCTGGGCCCGGGGCTCGCCCGCGCCGCGCCGCAGCTGCAGGAGCTGCTGCTCTCCGGGAACCGGCTGCGGGCGCTGCCCGGCGGCCTCCTGCCCCCCGCCGGGCCCCCCGCGCCCTTCCCGCTGCTCAGCCGCCTGGACGCGGCCGACAACGAGGTGGAGGAGCTGGGCGCTGACATCGCGGCGCTGCCGGCGCTCAAGGTGGGAGCGGACCCCGCTGCCCCGCCCCGGGTCCCCATCGCCCACCCCTGACCGTCCCGTCTCTGTCCCCTCCAGAGCCTGGACGTGGCCAACAACCAGCTGCGGGAGCTGCCCGCCGCGCTGGCCGACTGCCCCCGCCTGAAGGAGGCCAACTTCAGGGGCAACCAGCTGAGGGACAAGCGGCTGGAGAAGATGGTCAATGGGTGCCAGACGAAGGCCATCCTGGAGTACCTGCGGGCCGGGGGCCGTGGGAAGGGGAAGGCCGAGAGTGCCAGAGAAGAGGTCAGGAAGAAGAAGAGGGAGAAGCAACAGAAGAAGGACAGTGGGGATGGGGAGCAGGATGAGGTGGAAGAGGCGAGCAAGCTGCTGGTGAAGGTTCTGCACGTCTCCGAGAACCCGGCGCCCTTGGTGGTCAAAGTGAGCCCGGGTGTCAAAGATGTTCGAGCCTTCATCGTGTGCTGTGTACTGAAGGGAGTGAACTTAAAGCCGGGAAATGCTCTCAAGAGGTTCCTGTCCATGCAGGTAACAGCTGCGGCCTCGTGGTACTGATTTGGAATGGGACTATTGCTGACAGAGTTGGAAATAGACTGCTCTAGGCTCCTTCCAGCAGATGAGTTTGTGAAACTTAGGGTGAGCTCCTCACCCAGCAGGTGTGAGGGTACAGGGTGAGTGGTCCCTGCCAGCAGCATTTGCCCAGTCCATCCAAAATCAGTAGAACTGGCTGTTGGGAAGGGCCCATCGTAGCTCAGGTGTTGCCGTGAGGGCGGTGGATGCACTCATATTTGTGTTGTGACTATAACAGCAGCTTGTTAGTGCTGTGGAACCTGTTGAGAGCTAAAAATAACCCTGTGTCCATGTGTAGAGATCCCCTGCACTGGCTTTAGGTTCCCTGATCTGTGCTAAAACCATGTTACACACCCAGCTTTCTGACTGAGGTATCATGCCCACAGACCTGTCCCTTAGGTGGCAGGTGGGAGCTGCTTTCAGGTTACAAGACTTGAGTATTTGGGATCGCTTTCTGACTTAAAACTTGATTTCTCTTGTTGAGAAAGGTGCCGTGTGTTGTCAGGCTTTGCTGCCTTTGCATTTGGACTGTAGTGCAGATACAGGTGAAGGGACGGGCTCTGTTTCATACTCACCTGGGTGGTAGTGCTGCCAACACTAAATATAGAAGAATCTGCACATAGGAGGGATAAATCACATTGACTTTTTGATCTATTTCAATGGCATCCTTCATTTTTCAGACTAAACTGCACGAGGACATCTGTGAGAAGCGCACAGTGGCCACCATTGCCACCCATGACTTGCAGCTGGTCAAAGCTCCTCTGACATACGATGTTCAGCCTCCTGATGAGCTCAAGGTAGGGCTTAAGGGTAGTTTCTTACCCCGTAGAGCCTAGAAAACAAACTCCAGGAACTTTAGAGGTTGTACTGGTTTCCCTGCTGTACTAGGTGCCTGGTTTAGTACTAGTGACTGAGCCTGTTTTTCAAGTGGGTGTTAGAGCAGTCCATGTGAAATGGAAATTTTTCCATGCTGAAAAAGGCATGACAACATGCAGGAGTATTGTTTTAATTACTGATTTGCTTACAGGGAGAGTGTTATAACCCTGGTGTTTGAGAGAAATTGAATTCAAATGTTTTGTTTTTTTGTGTGGTGCAGATCATGCCCCTGGGTCGGAAGGAGATCAAGGCAAAGGACCTTCTCCGCCAGCTGCAGCTGGAGGCTGAGGAGCAGCGGAAGCAGAAGAAGCGTCAGAACATCTCTGGGCTGCACAAGTCAGTACCCTGTGGGTTTTCCCCACGTACATTTAGGTGACTGCACTGGGGAGGGGACAGATCTGTTTAGAGCAGTGGACATAAGGGAAGCAGAGAGGAATGAAGCGTGTGTGGTGCACATGCTGTGAGCTAAGTGAATCAGAGATGAGGTAAACCTGACAAAGTAGCAGATGGGCTGTAAAGCAGCGTGTGGCCCTGCCCTGTGCTGTTCACTGCTCCTGCAGAGATCACACACTAATTCCTTTTTCCTGCCATTGTGTCCAGCTGCTCTCTCAGTCGCTCACTTTTTGCTGCTTTGTTTCTCGTGGCAGGTACCTGCAGCTGCTGGATGGCAAAGACAACTACCCTTGCTTGGTGGATGCTGAAGGTGCTGTGATTTCCTTCCCACCAATAACCAATAGTGAAAAAACAAAGGTACTTCTTGTTCGTGGAAATACATTTATAATTAAACAGTGTTTCCTTGTACTGAGAGATGTTTAACTCAAAGACATACGCAGTTCTGTGAAAGTTGTGCTTGCATTCCATGTGTAAACTCTCACAGCCTGCATCATATGGGCCCCACTGTCAGACTGAGAGGGACATGGGAGTTACAGTTTTACCTCTGGAAATCTGTTCCAAAGCACCAGCTTGCCTGTGCTAAAGCTTTGTGGAAGAACAAGAACATGGTTTTTGACTTGTAAAGAACAGCAGAGCTTTGCCCCTGGTTAAACTGAGTGAAAGCCTTCAGCTCTGTGGACTGGGACGTGTCCAGGGGGCTGTGGGTGAGGTGCTCTGACTCCTGACTTGCTTCATCTCTGAAACTCTTACAGATTAGAAAAGAGACCCGGGACCTGTTTCTGGAAGTGACGAGTGATACCAGTTTACAGATCTGCAAAGATGTGATGGACACCCTTATCCTGGTAAGAAGTTCAGGAAAATATCCTTCTGTTCCTGGTGGGGGGGGGGTCCTACCAAATGTGATACTGCTCACATGCATTGAGAAGAACACACAAGCTGATTTGTATTTTAGTAGTATTATTATTCCTTCTCATTCATTTTCTGCCACAGAATTGATCTTGTTCTCTGTGTTTTGCTTTTAACAGAAAATTGCAGAACTGAACAGATCTGCCTTGGAGAACAAGGAAGGCTCTGGTTCAGATATGGAATCAGATGCTCTTTGTGGACCAGGGAATTTGAACCTACCCTTGGTGGTGGAGCAGGTGCGAGTGGTGGACACAGATGGGAACTTGAAAGTACTTTATCCTTCAAAAACTGACCTGGCCACAGTTTCCTCTCTGCTGACTGTGATCCGTTAGCAGCTGCCTGAGCTGAGAGAGGATTCCATTTCCTTTTTTTTGTTTTTTCCCATATTCAACAACGCAACTGGTGCACAGCGAGGTGGTTTGGGTTTTTAAAGAAAAGATGCAGAGCATCCTGCTGGGAAGGCAGAGTATGATGAGCTACAGCAAGGAGAGTTGGGATCTTTCAGCCTTAACAGAGACCATCAGTGTTAGGCCTGGGCAGAAAGAGCAGCATTTTCAAACGTGGACTGAAGGCAGAGAAGGTGTTGGATGTCAGAACGCAGCAGAGAAAATCATTACGATGTTTAAAGCAAGCACAGTCACATTTTTCTGCGAGATCACTTTCTCCTCCTGGTGTTTCATCTGGAGCATTATTTTGGCAGCAGAGGAATGCAGTAATTGACAGTGTGGAACCGAGGTCCTCTGCTGGGTACAAGCTGGAGTCAGAATGCCAAAGCACTTTGCTGACATCTCGTTCTGCACAATTTTATTTTTATCTGGAGTAACTGGACATTTAGTTGCTGTCAGAAGCATTTAATTGCTGTCAGAACTTGAGGGATGTGTTTTAATGTGATGGTTTCTGTGTTCAGGCATGAGCACAGCTTCCGTTTTTAAGGGGTTTGTTGAGTCAGCTGCAGGGTTTGTGTCCCCCAGTGCATTTCAGGGCCATCCTCCATCCCTGTGGGGATTGTAGTGACCTTGTGTGTGCCTGGAGAGTTACTGTGATCGAGCACTGGCTTTGTTCTTGCTGAGGAGGTTCAGGTCCATTCAGAGCTGCCTCGAACTGACACTGCTGAACTCCCTGTCTCCCCAGAATACAGGCACTGATGCCCAGAGTGACCCTCCTGGAGCTTTCTGCCCCACCCACATATTTTTACCTTCCAAAATACAGGCAGTTGGAGCAGTCCTTGTTTGGCAGTCTGTGGGTGACCTCTGTGCAGGGGTGAGCACTGGTGTGAACTCACACCTCTCCCCGCGCCAGGGTGACCTCCACATTGACTCTCTTCTGGTAAAAATGGTATCTCAGAGCTCTAACTGAACTGATACTGTGTCAAATACATCCCCATGTTGGGACTTGCACTTGGAATGGAAAAATAAAACAGCTCTTGCAGCCGTGGCACTGTCACTCATTTTGGTATTGGTGGACGTTCAGTCGTGTCACTTAGAAGCTTCCCAAAGGAAAAATGGGAATTTCACACTTCCCAGCTGCTTGTAGCCAAGCAATCCTTGTGCTTCAGGCTTCTCTGGGAAGTCAGGTGTTACTACAGACCAAGGACTTAAAGTGACTTGTGCTCTGAGTCGGCTGAAACAATTGAATCAGATACTCCCACAGAACCTGGTGTCAGTAAAATGAGTTTAATTTGTTGTAACCAGCTCAGAGCCGAGAACCCAGAGCCTGAGGCTGGTGATGGGTTCTGGCTCAGCCATCAGGGTGGCTTTTCTGGCTTGGTAGAGTACTTTCTCCTTGCCGTGGTAGGTGAGGCCGTGCGGCTGTCGCTGCTGAGCAGGGACAGCCTGCTACCCTTGTTCTTCAGCATCTGCTGGAACTCCGTCCGCTCGTTAAAGATTTTCTGAAAATCAGCGATTTGTAAGCAGGTGGGAAGGCTGAGAGCACCACTGCAAAGTGTTCTCTTACCTCAGCAGTCCCCTCCTGGCTGCTGGGAGCTGTTTGGAAGAGCCACATACCTGCATTGCCTCTAGCACCTGGTCATCTGTGAGCTCGCCCTGGGGATCCTGGATGCCCTCCATGCTGAACGTAGCCTGGATTATTTTGTTTCGATACCTTTCAAACTTTGGATAAAAGAGGAGAGCAGGTGTGGTTAGTCTTTCCTGTAATTCCCTTGGCATTTGCATGGATATAGAGATACTGCACTGTCAGGCTTGGGCAGAGGAGTGGTGAATGATGAGATGGAAAGTGTTTATGTGAAATTACAGGTGGTTTGGGCTTCACTGAAAGTGCTGTGGTAATTATGTGGGTCTAGGTGGGCCAAGGCTCTTCCCCAGGCACATCTGCCTGCAGGGAGATGGCTTTAAGGTGGTTCTTGTTACCTCGAGTGTGGAAGGATGTTAGAAATGTGGTGATGTAACTGATCTGAACTCAAGCTTCTCAAGGGTTTCTGGTATTTGAGGCCTGTTTGCTTTATAAGCAAACAGCTGGGGAACAAATGGGCTGAGATTCCCAAGTGTGTCCAAGAGGCAGACAGGGCTCTGAGAGGGAAGAGGCCACGCTTACCTTGGTACTGATGCGCTCCAGTGCCACTCTGGTTTGCAGCTCCTTGTGCTGCAGTGCCTCAGCCTGGCTCTGGATCTCCTTCTGGGCCTGTTTCTGCTCCAGGAGGTGGAGGCGGGTGGTCACAGCCTCGGCCCGCAGCTGGCTGATTGTCTCCTGTAACTCACTGATCAGCTTGTTCTGCTCAGCCAGCTGGGATTCCTGTTCCATAACAACCTCAGCAGATACAGAAATCCAGCTGTTAACTGTCGGGAAGGAAGCAGGTTTGGCCTCATCTTCCCAGTATTTAGTCCAAATGCTTCCTGGGCAGAATCTATGGACCAACAATCTCACCAGTACGGGTAGCTGTTATTACTTGGTGTTTTCTCTAAAACTACTTGGATTGACTAGGAGTTTTATATGCTAAACTCTCCCAGCCCTACAACCAGCCCAATGAAGCAGCAAATACCAAACTTCTCCATAGAGGCTTTGCACGAATTCACCTGTTGAAGGTTGCGGTTCTCCTCCTCCATCATCACCATCATTTCTTCCTGCTTCTGTTCTTCTGTCAGGCTGAAAAACTGGAAGGAGAATATTTTACACTTCAGTTTCGCAGCTACAGGCACCCCTCATGCCTATGAGAGAGGGAACTTCTGCAAAAATCCTAAAATCCCAGCTGCCAGCTCTCCTGCCAGCCACAGCCACCACACTCTTGGGCTGTACCTTGTTAGACACATCTTGGAGCTGGAGTTCTTGCTCTCTGAGCTGCTTCTGGAGCATTTCCTTTTCAGATCTGATTCTCCGAAGCTTGGTTTCTTGGATCTCCATCTGTCTTTGCAAGGAAGAGATGGCACCTGTAAAGTAGGAGTACTCTTAGCAAGTCCCCACTGAACGCTCTGTGGCAGCTTTTTCCAGGTGAGCATAAGCAAAGCCACTGTGGGAGCAGTCTGGGAACAGCCTTGGGTCATGTTCATGCTGCAGCCACAGTGATTCTGGGTGATAACGTGGTTTGTGGTGCTTTGCTGGGATGTGGGTTTGTACAGCCTGCAGAAGAAAAGGTGGTTTCACTTCAGGGTGACCGAACTGGGGCCTTCCAGTACCACAAGGAGCCGACAACTAAGATGGAGAGAGACTGTTTACAAGGGCCTGGACTGACAGGACAAGGGGAAATGGCTTCACATTGATAAAGAGCAGGGTTAGATGGGATATTAGGAAAAAATTCTTCCCTGTGAGGGTGGGGAGGCCCTGGCACAGGGTGCCCAGAGAAGCTGTGGCTGCCCCTGGATCCCTGGAAGTGCCCAAGGCCAGGCTGGATGGGGCTTGGAGCAGCCTGGGACAGTGGAAGGTGTCCCTGCCATGGCAGGGGTGGCATTGGGTGAGCTTTAAGTTCCCTCCAACCCAAACCATTCTGTGATTCCGTATTAAACCACCTGGCTCTGTGTGAGGCGGGCGCTGCTCTGAGGACACGGAGAGTGGGCCCCGCTCTGCCACCGCCTGCCCCAGGACTCTGCTCGGGGCTTTCTCTGCTGGGTTTTCTCACGTTCTGCACTTCCAAGGGGAGAAAGAAAGTGTTTTCAAAACTAGTGGCTTTTCAGCCTCGCTGCGTGAGCAACACCCTGTCACGTTTTCAAGGTCAAGGGAGCCGAACTGAATGAGACCTAAGCAGGTAAAGGTATGCTCCGGGCACCTCCCGCGGTACCTATGGCCATCTTGTGGTCATCCTTGGCTTTCCGCAGCTCCTCCCGCAGCTGTTCCATGGCTTCGGTGAGCGCTGGTCCCTGCGAGCCGCCATCGGCTTCCATCGCTGGGGCGGGGGCCGGGGCCGCTCCGGCACCGCGGGGCCGCTGCCGGGCAACGGCGTGAGGCGGGGGGGCCTTCCGCTTCCGAGTCAGCGGGGCCGGGCCATGGGGCGGAGGAGGAAGACGCTGCACGACTACGCGGCCGAGTTCTCGGAGCTGTCGGTGCGGCGGGAGCCGGCGGGGCCGAGCGCGCCGGGCGCCGTGGAGACGCTGTTCTGCACCCCGTGCCAGCTGCCCCTGAGGGTGCGCCGCGACCGCATCCTGGAGCACCTCAGCTCGGGCCGCCACTGCCGCAACCGCCGCCTGCTCCGGCAGCTCGGGCTGCGCGCCCCGGGGCTCCGGTGAGGGACCGACCGCTGCTGGGGCTCAGCCGGCCCTTTTCTGCCTCATCTCTGTCTCACCCGACCGACCGCTGCTCGGGCTCAGCCAGACCTTCTCAGTCTCACCGCCTCATCTCTGCCTCACCCGACCCACCCCTGCTCGGGCTCAGCCGGCCCTTCCCTGCCTCACCCGTCCCATTTCTGTCTCACCCGACCCATTTCTGTCTCACCCGACCGACCCCTGCTTGGGCTCAGCCGGCCCTTCCCTGCCTCATCTCTGTCTCACCCGACCGACCCCTGCTTGGGCTCAGCCGGCCTTTCCCTGCCTCACCCGCCCCATTTCTGCCTCACCCGCCCCATTTCTGTCTCCCCCGACTGACCCCTGCTTGGGCTCAGCCGGCCTTTCCCTGCCTCACCCGCCCCATTTCTGCCTCACCCGCCCCATTTCTGTCTCCCCCGACTGACCCCTGCTTGGGCTCAGCCGGCCTTTCCCTGCCTCACCGCTCCATCTCTCTCACCCGACCGAGCGCTGCTCGGGCTCAGCCAGCCCTCCCCTGCCTCACCCGCCGCATCTCTCTCACCCAACCCCAAAACAGTGTCCCCAGCAGGACCAGGGCAGTGCCCGTCCCCCTGTGCTGGGCACTGCTGAGGCCCCTCGAGTGCCTTCTGTCCTTCACTACAAAAGAAACATTGAGGGGCTGGAGCGTGTCCAGAGAAGGGCACAGAGATGGGAAACGGTCTGGGGAGTCAGTCCTATGAGGAGTGGCTGAGGGAGCTGTGGGGGGCACTTAGTGCTGTGATTTAATTGACAAGGAGGTGATCAGTCAAAGGTTGGCCCTGATGATCTTGGAGGTTTTGTTGAACCTTAATGATTCTTTAATTCTCTGTCTCACCTGACCCCATTCAAAAAGCGCTGGGACAATGCCCTCACATGATTGTTCCTGGGGTGTTCTTATGCAGGAGATGGGTTCAGTGATCCTTGTGGGTCTCTTCCAGCTCAGGATATTTTCTGATCTCTGTCTCCCCAGCTCTGCAGGTCCCGACTCCAGCCTGAGCCTGAGCCTGCCCCTGCCGATTGACGTGCCCTCCTTGCTCTCCCATCCCTCCTTCATCATCACCACTGGATCCGGCACTGGCTACAGCATGGTCCCCTCGCCGCCCTCCTACCACAAGCTGCTGGTTCCCCACCACCCCATCACCGCTGCACAGAGGGACAACCCAACACCCTCCACCTCCGCCAGCCACCCCTCACCACTGGCCACTTTCCACACCAGGATGGCACATCTTGGTCCAAGCGGGGCCGCACCTGATACCTCCAACAGCCCGGCACCCCTGTCATGTCGTGGTGGCAGCAGCGTTGGCCTCGTTCTCTATGGCGCAGGGCTCGTGAGCAAAGCCTTGTTGCAAAGCCTGGCAGAGGAGCCGGGCAGCTGCCTGCTGTACGTGGTGGAGGATCAGCCGGAGGAGGTGGAACGTGCCTTCGGCGCCGAGGTCCCGGGCGGCACCACGGTGCTGCGGCAGCAGGACGCCGCCGTCGCGCTCGGCGATCCACGGTACTGGCGGCCACGAGCTCCCGTGCGTGGCTCTCCTCGGCCGGGGGGGTCCATACAAGTCTTGCCCTCCCCCTCTGGAAAACTCTGTAGCAGCCCCAGACTGTGCCTCTGGCCACACGTGTGGGAATGAGGGGCCCTTTTGTCACCTACCCACGGGTCTGTCAGGAGTCTCTGAGAAGCTTAACTGAACTCACATGCCCAGATTAATGGGAACTTGGAGGTGTTTAGTTACAGGCAGTTTTGTTGAGAAATATAGAAAACCCCATTTTCCTCCATTCCCAGAGGACAGTAATAAATGACACCTTCCCTGCTGCCTGCCAGTTTCCCTGTTTCAGAGCAGTTGGCTGAGTTTGGTGGCTCTTGGAACTCTCAGAGATAACTGAGGGTTGGTGTAAATAGAGGGAGGGTTGTGGCATTTTGCTTTACAGTTGAGCTGAACAATTGTAACATCACTTTAGTGATGTTGTTGCAGTCAGGTCTAAAATTTGTGTTTTAAATACTGCAGGAGCAAAAAGCAGAGCATTCAGGAAAGACTGATTTGATACTAGAAAGTAAGGAATCACATCAATCACTTGTTGAGCAACTCCACCTCATGATTAGTTTGGATTTCTGTGTGTGTGTTAATTGACAAGATTTAACTCCTTTTTAAAGGGCACCTTTAAAAGACTTTCTCCTTTAAGATGCAGGAAAAGCAGTGCAATTCCTCTGTGCCACTTGTGATTTTAATCTGTGTGTCACTCAATATTTCATCCTTGAAGCAGGCACGGAGTTCCTTTTATAACCCAGCTGGCTCTTCCAGAGCAATGGGGTTTTAGGCTTTTTTAACTGTAACCAGAAGGAGCTTTTGAGCGTTGTTCAATCTAGTGAAAACCTCGTCCTCACTGAAGATCTCTCTTGATTCCTGCAGGGTCTCTGGAGCCATTATTTGTTCCCCACCTGACAAAGCCCCTGAGATGGTAAGGGATGCCTTACGAGCAGGTAAGAGGAGCAGCTGCACATTCAGCTTTTCCCTGTGCCTGTTGATGTGCACCTGTGAGTGTGTTTGTGTCTCAGCAGCAGCCCTGGAGCTGCACAGACTCTCTAATTGTGTACTTAAAGTGACTGAGATCACTGCTGATGTTAATGGCTGGACACCAGTGGGGTTTGTGCTGTGATGATCCCAGTATGACTGGGCAGTTTCTCATCCTAAAATCCTACCAGGACTCACAAAAAAGCTGTCACCAAACAGTCCCACTCCTGGGGTCTGGGACAGCAGAAAGCACAGCAGGCAGGCAGAAGGGAGTAAATGCCATCAAAAACCAGAACTGTAACGAGCTGTGTACATTACTGCACGATCAGGGTGTTTTGTGCAGCTGTGTCTCCCCTGAGCCCCATGTGTGTCCTGTTTTGCACAGGTAAAGGTGTGTTCTGTGAGGGGCTGCCCAGCGTGGACAGGCAGGCAGCAGAAGCCTGTTTCGATGAGGCCGACAGGTGTGGGAGGCCACTCGTGTGTGGGTTCTACAAGTAAGATCAGCAGTTTTCCTCTGATTTTTTCTTGATGAAATCACATGTCTGGAAGCAGCACTGATTCCTCAGGCTTTCCTGACTTGGTCCTCAAATCAGCTTGGTTTCACCTCATTCCTTGTTTCCCTTGGAAGGCGCTTTGACCCAGCCCTGCAGTTCTTGTACAAGAAGGTGAGGGACAGACGGGCACTGGGCAGGATCCACCGGATATCCACCATCAGCAGCCTCTATCCAGCAGCCTCTCTGAGCCTCCTGAAAGCCTCAGGTACCCAGCAGGTTCTTGCTGAAGAGTCTGAACTTGAATTGGAGTCATTTGGGTGGGAAAGGACCTTAAAGCTCATCTATTCCATGCTCTGCAATGGGCAGAGACACCTTCCACCAGACCAGGTTGCTCCAAGCCCTGTCCAACCCAGCCTGGAGATGTCTCTTGCTGTGTGTTCTGTGGGAATTCCCCTGAGTTTGTGTAGCCTCAAGATCCATGGGGCTTTTTTGAGGAGAGTTTTCTTTACCAAACTTTATTTCTGTGCATTTTTTTTGTCCTTTTAGTATTAGTTTCTTCACTGTGGGGGCTTTTTATACCATCTCTATGCAATTCAGAAATGTACATTGGCTGTGGGTTTCAATGTGGAGACATTGACTCTCAGTTTTGGTTCTTCCAGGTGGAATTTTTTACAACGCTGCCGTGCATGACATAGATATTATCAGTTTGTTGTTGGGAGAGAGTGTGCCACATACAATATTTTCCCTGGGCCATGCCTTCTGTGCAGGTAAGAATGAGTCTTTTGGTGATTTATTGACTATCTCAGGACTTCAGTGGTAAAACTGGGAAGAAAGGGGGAACGAGAGCATGGTAGCCATGAGAATTGTTCCATCATGGAGCAGTTGAAAAAACAGGCTGGTGAAACAGGTTCCTTGGGGGTATTTGGTGAGGATGCCTGAATCTGGTGAATCTCCTGCTGATGTGAAGCAGTTGCAGTGGAGTTATCATTGAACTCTGTAGGACACCAGGTTTGGAAGCAGAGTGCAGAAAATACTGAGCAAAGCTCTGAGCTCACAAGAATGTCAATGAAATGTTCATTCTCTGCTTTCTCTGGCCCTTCCCTGTGGATCCCAGCACAGAGCTGTGTGTTTGCTCTGGTCGTGTCAGGCTGACGGGCATGCTCTGGGTTACCACACTCGTTTAAATGAACCATAAAAGGTGGAAGATGCCATTTTTCAAATGGAAATGCAGAGTTTTAATTAAGGTAATTGCAGCAGCTGCCAAGCTTGGCTGGCTGGGGTGAGGAGGGGCAGGATGCAATGCTCTCCTCCGTGGCACAGCATTGAAAAGCAGCAAACAAGAGCCCTCCAGGAGGGTTCTATGCCCTCTGCCTTGCTCCAGCAACGTGCTGGAAGTTGCCCGATCCTGGAAGCAGGGGTGGGTGCCCTCATTAGGGAGAGCTGCAGGCTGGGAAGGTGGAGTTGGGCCTGGGGCTGTATGTTCTGTAGAGCTGCCCGTGTTCCATCAGGAATGCTGGTGAAGGAGCTGGAGTGCTGTCACCAGTGCGTCCTATGGGGAAGGTGTGAGGAAGCCAGTGTCACCTCCTGAAGGAAGAAGAGCAGTTTGTAGCTGTGGAATGTGCTGGTGTGCTGTTCCTGGGGTGAGCCAGGCGTGTTTTGTCCCCAGACATGGGCTGCCTGAGGGACGTGGACACGGTCGCCATCAGCATGAAGTTCCCCAGTGGAGCCATTGTCACTCTGGATGTCAGCCAGCACTGCACCAGGAGCTGTGACCAGCGGCTGGAGGTGGGGTCCTGCTGCTCAGTCAGGTCTGGTTTGACTCCACAGCCCGGCACAAGTTCTCCCCTCTGAGTGTGCCTGCAGCACGTTTCCCAAAACCCCTCTATGACAGAATCACTGAGGGTAGAAAAGACCTCCAGGGTCATCGAATCCAACCTGTGACCAATCCCCACCTTGTCAGCCAGAGCAGAGCTCTGGGTGCCACATCTGGTTGTTGGGCTGTTGCCTCAGCAGCAGTGGCTTCTTGTCCTTTTTCAATCTGCAATTCACTTTCTCTTCTCTCACCCAAACTTTCCCTCTGTTCCATGCATTCTGTGGTGTTACAAGCTACCTGAATCACAGCTGAGCAGGAACTGGTGTCAGCCCTCCTGAGGCTGCAACTGTGCAGATTTCCTTTGTCCTTTCCAGGGTGGTTTCAGCTGTGTGGCAGGAGTTCAGCACATTAAAGGGGAAGAAAAGTGTAAATGCCTACAGTTGTGAATAATTACAGCTGTGGGGGCTGGTCTTGGGAAGGCATTTCTGTTAAACTCTTAGAAAAGGGGCTTTGCTCAGGTGAGGTATCACACAGGTGGTATCAGACTGTACTACAGCACATCCCTGGTGTTTCTGTCATGTCTGAGCCATACCAGGGCTGGGGCAGGTGTGACTCCTCATTTCAGAACCTACTTTTGTCTTGGTTTTACACACCAGGGCTTTTACAACCTGGCCACGTGTGTGAGATCGGAAGTGTGATAACTTAAAAATGTTCTTTCTTCCCTGTTTTGCTCCTTCCCTCAGGTTCACGGGTCTCAAGGGACGTTAAGGGTGGACAACCAGAACCCCTTGGGCATCACAGAGCATGGGACTTCTGTGTCCATTTGTCCTCAAACCCAAGCTGAGCGCTACAGAGACGCATACAGGGAGCTCTTCCGGCACTTCCTGAGGACCCTGAAAGGTGGGACAAGGCTTAAATTGATGGGTGGTGTTGCTTTGGGTTGGGTTTGTTGGGATATACACTGTGTCAGGTCATGGAGATAGGTGGGATAGTGATCTGAAACTCTGTGCTGGGAAGAAATGAGAGTTGGGAGGGGAAATTGCCTTGGACCTCACCATCCTTTGTGATGAAAGCAGCTGTTTGTGACAGCCAAGAGATCCTCAGCCAGAGTCCTAGCTTCCCAGAAGGGATAAAAATCACAGAATCATGGAGTGGATTGGGTAGGGAGAGACCTTAAAAACGGTCTGGTCCAAGAGATTTTTGTTCAGCAGTATTTCAGTTGTTGTGGCTGCATTGACAGGGCAGGAGGAGGGGGCTGAGGTGTTTTCAATCCTGTGGCCCCAGTGCCAGGAGCTGCTGTGCTGGGATCTGTGTTCACAGGGGACTGTGGGTTCCATGCAACATTTCATTCTTGTCCCACAGGCCAGGAGCCCCCCATGATCACCAAGGAGCAGTTCCTCTGGACAATCCAGGTCGCTGCAGCAGCCGAGCAGTCCTGGAGGAAGGGATCTGCCGTGGACTTGCGCAGCGGTGCCACGGATCCGGCCCGAGTCAAGGCTGAGTGAGGTCGTGTGACACCCCCTCAGCTGGGACACGGGGAGGAATTCCTACCTAGTGGCCTCAACGTAAGCCTGGATGGAGGTTTTGACGTTCTCACTGGGAATGCCCAGCAGACAGAGGCACTTGTGGGCCAGGAGCGCAGTGCTGGGGCGGTGCAGGATTCCCACCACGTCAGCCAGAGCCTGCAAGACATTCCATGTGGTTTCATCCAGGTGGCTTTTCCTCCTGGAGAATGCTGCTGGCCATGGAGCTCTGTTTTCCCAGGAGAAGAGTGATGCTCCTTGGGCCAGGTGGGGTGGTGTAGGACCACCAACAGCTGGGATGAGGGAGAAGTCTCCCCTTGGAGAGGAAATGGCCACTGCCTGCCTGGAGGAGAAGTCACAAGCAGGTGCCTTCCCAGTGTGACATAATGCTCAAAAAAATACAGGAGCATCTAGTCTGTGAGTGTGTTTGGATTGGATATATGGAAGAAATTCTTCCCTTTGAGGGTGGTGAGGGGCTGGAATGGATCTCCCAGAGAAACCCTGGTTGCCCCATCCCTGGCAGTGTCCAAGGCCAGGTTGGATGGGGCTTGGAGCAAGCTGGGATAGTGGAAGGTGTCCCTGCTCATAGCAGGGGGTGGAACTGGATGAGCTTTAAGGTTCCTTCCGACCCAAACCAGTCTGGGATTCCATGATCCTGTTTGGGCTGCAGACCCCAGCAGAAGGCAGAGCCACAGGGCCAGTCAGTGACTCTGTCAGGAGCTTTGGACCTTTATCGTGTGGGGAGCTCTCTGCAGGTGTGTGGCTCTGACTGTGTCTGGCTGTCATGTGCCAGTTTTCAAGATCTTTTGAAAGCTTTTTAATTGTATTTTTATTGAATTACAACAACATTCTTGCCTTCTTCTGTTTCAGGGTGTTAGTTCATAAACTTTTTGCAAGAACCTTTAGTTCAATCAATTTCCAGTTCCTTCCTATGGAATATATACCCCTAAAACTAGAAATAGTGGTGGCATTTGTGTTCTCTTTGGGAGATTGTTTTTAACTGTAATTTTTCAAGCTCTGAAAAACTGTTGTAATGCTTGTTCTCCATTTCATTCACTATTTTTTTAGCCATTTATTGAGGGAAAAAAAAGTTTTATGTATCCAGAAGCCGTCTTTTGCCTCTCTGTACTCGCTGTAGCAGTTTAGTACTCACTGGTGGGTTTCTTTTTGGTTTCAGCAGCTTCAGGCCCTTTGAGGTCCTACAGGTGAAGGTTTACTCTGGGTTAGGAGGGCATTTTCTGTCCAATTTTAATTGTCAGATGCAGCAATTCCCACATGTGCTTTTATTGTGTTACAAAAAAAAAAACCAACAAACCTAAAACAAAACAAAAGAGAAACCACATCTATAAAAATAACACATTTTCCAAAGATAACATTACAAAAAATATAATTCCTACCAATGATCCATTAATACTGCCGGGAACAGCCCTGGGAATGCTGGAAATGCGAGTGGTGGTTGCAAAAGCTTTAAAGCATTAAAGTGCTTTACTGAGCTGTTTCCTGGGGCCACAGGTTCACTGACAGCCACGCCAGGGGAGTTCCCAGTCCCAAAGGAGTCAGGTTCCCAATCCTAGTGGTGTGAGGGCCTCAGGGATGGTGACTGCACCTGTGGCTCACCAGCACCCGATGGAGAGGAGGGACAAGAGGTCACCTCTGGGTGCTGCAGGCTCAGAGCTGCTGTGGGACACCCAGACAGGGCTTTGGAGCAGGGTCCCGGGCCCAGGGCTGTGGGTGCAGCACGTCCAGTGGCCACATTCCAGTCCCCCTTGGAGAGGGAGCAGCCACTGCCTGCCTGGAGGAGAAGTCGCATCCCACGTGAGCCCTGGTGGGACTTGAGCTGTTCTTCTGCTCTTGCTTAGAGGGTCCAGAGCTTTGGGAAGGGTATCCAGCCCCTTCCCCAGCCTGGGGGTGATGGGATGAAGGTGCAGGGCTGCCTTTGGAGGCCTCCAGAGGGAGAGCGCAGCAGTGGCAATGTGCTGGGGGGTATCATCTCTGTGCAGGTTCCCTCAGGCTGCCCAAAATCCTGAGTGACCAGGGCTGAGGGGGCAGATGCAGCAGCTCCCTGCCCTCCCTCCCTTCCACAGCAGCAGCTCCTGTGACTTCCAGTGCTTTTCCAAGACCTGTTGTGGGATGTTGCCTTCCCAAATATGAAGGGAGTGAACATTCAGGCAGGGAACACACCTACTCATGTCCTTGCTTTCTGTGAAGGCTTTTTTCCCTGCCTGAATCAACAGAGAGATTACAGCTGGGAAAACTGACCAGGAACAGAACAGAACTGGTCACCCAGTCCGTGCCATGCTCCAAAAAGATGGAATTTACACCACGGCATTCCAGCTTATCAGGTCTGACCTGTCAACAAAACTCCCCAAGAGAGCAGGGAGGGATTACCGAGACCTCTGACCTCCCAGGGCAATCACTGGCTTTCCCCTTCCTCCACAACTGCATGCAAGAGATTCAGAGGAGGAAAAAAACTGAGTTTTGAATAGATAAGGCTGGAGACAGGATTCTCTGCATGTTTACATGCTACAACATGAAATTAATTTACTTGACACTGCGGTGTCTCAGGAGTCAGTATCAATTTTTATAGCTTACATGAAAATAAATCTTTCTCTCTCCTTACAGCACAATGAGTATACTGTATGCACATTCTGTTTATATACACCAACCTTTAAGTACAAGAACACATCGGGAACAGACAAACAGGTTCTTTCTGGCTCTACAGAGGGCTGAGGGAAGGGGTGCATTTGGCAGTCCATGGAAAAGCAGGATGTGGCTTCACACCAGTCCCTGGTGATGCCTGCACAGGTCAGGGCTGAGTCTGTGTCACAGTGGCAAAGCCCTCTCAGTTTGGGACACCACAGAGAACATGGACAATGAGCAGGGATGAGAAAAACGTGCCATCCTTACACTGCTGGAGGCAGGGATGCTCCAGGAAAACACAAACCGGCCTGTGCCTCCTGTGCCACGGGCAGGCAGAAATCCTGCTCTGTTTGCTGAGCTGGCTCGGCTACTAGCTCCTTTTCTTCCTCCTGCTCCTCCTCACCTCCAGTTTCCTCCCAGGGCAGGCACCTCCTGCCTGGCTCAGGGCCTGCAGTTCCCCTGGATAACAAAATTAAACTCCAGGTGCCCCAGGCTGCAAATACATTTCAAGGGGGGGGAGTTTGTCACCCCCGCGGTGTCTCACTGCCACCTCTGGAGCCCCTCAGTTGATCTCTCCCTCCGTGAACTCCTCCTTTATGGACTGTTTGCGGGATTTGCAGTCCGGGAGGTCGAAGCCGAAGTCGGCCCAGTCGTCGGCCGCGCCGCGGTTGGGGATGGTGATGGTGTGGCGCACGCGGAAGTGCACGGCCTCCATCACCCGCTGCCGCTGCAGCTCGCCCGAGCTGCCGATGGAGATGGTGGAGGCGTTGCTGCTGGAGCGGATCAGCTGCTGGGCCCCGTAGTCGTGGCTCTGTTTGAGCTCCTGCAGGCCCCGCCAGATGATCATCCGGTACTGCTCCGGGATCTTCAGTGCTCCGAGATCCTGCAAGGACAGCACCGCTGAGGCACGGCCGCCAGGGATGTGACTGTACCAGCGGGAGCGAGCCCTGGACCCCCAGATTGTGCTTTTGGGGGGACACATGGGCAGGATGCCCAATGGAGCAGGGCTGGACCTCCCACCATGGCCATGGGTCCATCATCCCCTGGGTTGTTTCTCGTTTGTAACCCAGTTACTCCACCGCAGCTTTGCAGGTTGGAGACTTCTTGTTGTTTTGGCAGGGGTTCACAACAAACCGATGCGGGAGTGGGAGGGAAGGAAGGGACCATTCCCCTCAGACACAGGTGGCAGAGCAGCGTGTGGAGCATCCTTGTGCCTGTGCACTTGGGATGGATTCTGCTCTGGTCCTGGCCTGGGAGGCTGGAGCAGCACCTGCCTCGAGCACTGAGGTGGGTGACAGCGGCTCTCACAAAGCCAGCAGAGGTGGGTGACCTCAGACAGGGCACCTGTGCCAGCACAGAGACCAGCACAGCAGGGAGCTGCCAGGGATCCACGTTAATGCCAACACAGAGACTCACGGGAGCGTTAACTGGAGCAGACAGCGAGTATGCAATTAGTAGCTACGAACACCGACTCAGACACACAGCTCTGCCCTAACACAGGTTTTGGCCATTCCTAAACATTTCCTTGGACAGCTGACAGACGGTCACGGAGTCAGTTCAGCAAATGGTCCAAAACCAGGCTCAGGTTACACAACTGGCCCCAGCCACCAGTGACAAATCATCATCTCTCCTGCGGGATGTTGTAGCTGCCAGGTAGAGACACTGCTACGCCTGCCTGGGGCAAAACAGGGTCGGGCAGGAACTCTGTCTCAGCCAAAACACCATCTCCAGGATTTACAGGGCTTGCCATGGCTTAAAGGGTTCAGGATTATTTTTTGTTTTCCTTTTTCTTGTTCCCCTGATGGGCTGAGGAAGCCCCGGCTTCGGTACCACCCCTGGTACCAGCACTGCAGTGTGGCAGCAGCAGAGGCTGATGCTCTGGGCACACACAGGTACTTCCAGCATCCCTTCCATGCTTTTTCTGACATCTTTTGCCTGACCTGGACTATTGCATTCCAGACTTCCCTTAATAAAAATGCCCTGGGCTCAACTCCTTTATTGCAGCCTCTTTCATCTTAAAGATTAGCAGGGAAAGAGGTGAGAGCAGGTGAAACCTCCCTGTGCTGCAGTGGGGTGTCCCTGCTCGCTCTGTGAGATTTGGGGTGTTCTGCTGAGCACCTCAGCTGTGTTCTCTGTGTTAGGTGGAAAATCTCCCTAAGCTCTGGCCCGGGATCTTTGATCTCTATTGTTTCTGAGAGTCTGGAGGAAGCAGCTGAGACTGGTTGTGGTTTTTTGAGACTGGTTGTGGTTTCTACCAAGGCCTGAGCTTTTGCTACCTCTGAAGGACCATCAAGGGGGCAGGAATGAGAGGCATCAATCCTGGGAGCACATGTTCTGTGTGAGGGGTTGAGGCACAGGCCTCCCTTCCTCCAAAACAGTTTTGGTTTTGCTTTTCAGACCAACAGCTGCTGGAAACAAGTGGTAAGAACAGATCTCCCCAAAGCATTTACCTCTATGGATAGGTTCTGCAGGTGGTAAATATTCTGTAACCCTTGTGAGGTGAAATAGTCGATGCAGTTTGGACACCCCAATCCTGTTAAAAAACTGCAGAGAAAGTTTGGAAAATAAAGTGGCATTAAGTTCTCATGAACAACAGCTGTGTCCCATCTCTTGGGACAGACCGTGTCAGGTGGGGGACGTGGAGAGCTCCACTGCCACTAAGGTCAAAGCAAAGTGTCGGGTTATGTTCATTCCTAAAACTACAAATGTTTTTCTCCTGATTGTCTGAGGTTTTGGCTCAGGAGCTCATAATATGAGGGAGCTCGAGCTACTGGGTAGGGGGATCAGGGCATGCCCCAGGCTCTGCCCTGTGTGGATGCTGGCCTGGGGTCTGTGAAAACATCCATGGCCTTTTTAAAGGCCAAAACATTAAAAATCTGCAGAGCTGTTAATGCATTCCTGATGGAAATAAGCCACATGGACCCATTTCCAAGTGTTGCTGGAAGGAAGGGGAAGGGGGAAGCTCACAAAGCTACATGCCATTGGACATGTAGGGCAAGACCCTCATTTGGATGTACTTAATTTCTGATTGATCAGGGATGGATTCCAGGGAGGTGTATGAGGGCAGTGGGGGTTTCTGACTGGTCAGTAGCTGGGCTGTGGTTGCTGAGGTGAGAGGAACAGTCTGTGATTTCGGAGCAGTGATTTCTCAGTTGGGGCCAGCGGCCAGTTGACCAGTTGCCAGACAGATGGGAAGGTTAGAGCGAGGGACACAGCAAGGAGCAGAGGACAAGACAGGCAGGGCACCGGGTGCCTTCCTTACCTGACGAGGCTGGGGTCAGGGTTGTAGGGCGGCGGGGGGGTGCAGTGGGACCCGGACACCATGGACTGGGACGAGTGGCCCCCGTTCATTTCCCCGTTGGGCTGCATGGGGTGGCTGTTCAGCATTCCGGGTCCTGGGCAGTGGCAACAAATGCACCCCTTAGACACCACCCAGACCTGGTAACCCTGCACTGCCTGGGCAGGGAGAGCCCTGTGCCTGGCCCAGCGATGGAGGACATACCCATGGGGCCCAGGCTGGGTGCAGAACCAGAGCCGTGCTGGGCAGGCTGCCCCACCAGCTGGTTCACAGAGGGCAGCTTGTTGATTCCTCCGCCATGGACTTTGTTCATGGGGGAAAGGACGGGGCCGTAGGAGGAGGGTGTCTGCAGCTGGCTCCTGTTTGGGCAGGGAACATACTGGTCAGACTGGGATGGGTGGGATGAAGCTGCCCTGCTCCGGTCTGGAGCTCCCCTCCAGCCCATCAGGCCTCCCTGCCAGGGGTGCTCAGGGGCTGTGGGGGTCTCGAGGGGCTGCAGGGCTCTCGAGGGGATGCAGGGCTCTGGGGGACTGTGGGGGTCTCAGTGACAGTGGAGGTCTCAAGGACTGTGGGTGTCTTGAGGGGCTGCAGGGGCCTGGTGGATTGGGGGAGTCTCAGGGACTGTGGGCGGTTTCAGGGACTGCAGGGGTCTCGGGGGCTGTGAGAGTCTCAGGGGCTATGGGGGTCTCAGGGACTGTGGGGGTCTCAGAGGCTGTGGGGGTCTCAGGGGCTGTGAAGGTCTCAGGGACTGTGGGGGTCTTGGGTGCTGCGAAGGTCTCAGGGGCTGTGAAGGTCTCAGGGACTTCGGGGGTCTCGGGTGCTGTGAAGGTCTCAGGGGCTGTGAGGGTCTCAGGGGCTGTGAAGGTCTCAGGGACTGTGGGGGTCTCAGGGGCTGTGAAGGTCTCAGGGGCTGTGGGGGTCTCGGGTGCTGTGAAGGTCTCAGGGGCTGTGGGGGTCTCAGGGGCTGTGGGGGTCTCGGGGGCTGTGGCAGGACTCACTGCCTCTGCAGGAGCTGCTGCTGCTGCTGCCGATAGGAATCCACCAGCTGCTGCGGGACCAGCTCCACCAGCTCCAGGCTCTCCTTTATCTTCATCAGGATCTCAAAGTTCTCCCGGCCTCGCACCTGGAGGAGGGAACAAGACCAGGACGTTGCTTTACTCCCATCCCACCTTATGCTCCCTTTTTTCCACCCAGACTGTCACTGTGGCCAGGGCCTGTTCGCGATGCAGGAATCCCTTGGACATGTGTGCCCATGGATGTTTTTGCTCCTATTCAAGGCCCCTGCTGTCCTACAGGAGCCCGTGCAGCCCCAGCCTGCCCGACATCCCCTCCCCAAGGTGCTTCTGGCAGAGGGAACGGTGCCACCGCTGTCCCAAGCCGAGTTCTGAGCCCGCCGCAGCTCACCCACACTTACAGGCACGTAGTACATCTCCTCCTCCCCGTGCCTCCGCTTCTTAATGCCGGTCCCCAGCGCTGGGATGCCCTGGGGGCTCTGCTTGAACGCTGGCAAGGAGAAGGGAAGAGAATTGGTGGAGTCCTTCGTAGACAGGACATGGCAGGGAGCACCGCAAGCCGTGCAGGACGCTAAAACCATTCCCTTGGGGCCTGCCATGGGAGCGTCCCTTTGTTATTGTCAATAATGAATAAATGTATCTGGCCATGAGAGCCGTGCACAGGCATCTCCGGGCTCTGCAAGGAGAGGGGCGGGGTCCGACGTATGACATTTAGGGGAGAAACGTCAAAGCATCACCCCTGAGTGTGGATTTGAGCCCAAACTTCGGGAGTGCAGGGATTTCGGGTGCCCTGAGCCCCCCACCCGCTGTCAGGGGACTCACTGCGCTTGTTGGCGTTGCCGTTCTTGGCCGCGCTCTCGTTCAGGGCTTGCTGCTCTCGGAAATGATCCTCGTCGGCTTTCCGGTCCCTGCCGGGACAGGCACAGATCCGCCCCTCGAAGGATCTCCTCCCCAGGACCTGGCCGCTGGGAGAACAGAGCAATCAGTGGCCCTGCTTCCCCTCGGGAAGGGCACCGGGACTCAGTCCAGGCAGAAACCAGATCAGCGACCCTCAGGGAGCAACGGAGCCCCTCAGCAGCTGGCTCCTGGGGGAGAGGCGCTCCTGGGGCAGAGGAAGGCTCCAGCTGCTGGGCTGGGTCCCTGGTGCCTCCGTGCCAGCCCTGCTCCAAGCTGGCAGAGGGGAGCATTCCTGTGCAGCGAGCTGGGGCTGCCCCATCCCGTTCCCTGGGGGTGCTCCCTGCAGGGGAGGGCTCCTTCCCCAGCCCTCCCGCGGTGGGAGGGATGCCCATCCCTGCTCCCACAAATACTCACTCTCTCGTCTCCAAGGTGATGATGATGAGGATGGGCCTCCTGTTCATCCCTCCCACGCAGCTGCTGTTGCACATGAAGTTGTACAGGATGGTGGTGAACTCGGTCCCCACCTGCCCGGGAGGGGAGAGCAGGTGCTGAGCGGGAAGTGATGGGGGGAGGCAGGCTGGGATCCCCAGGGAGTGAGGAAGAGGAGGGGAGGCAGGCTGGGATCCCCGGGGAGTGAAGAAGAGGAGGGGAGGCAGGCTGAGATCCCCGGGGAGTGAAGAAGAGGAGGGGAGGCAGGCTGGGATCCCCAGGGAGTGAGGAATCACGGCTGGACCCTCTGGCACAGGGCTGGTGCCTTGGCAGGATGAGCAGGGGAACACCAGCGATGGTGTGGGGATGGTCCCAGCTGGAAAGAGGGGACTGAACGAGGACTGTGGGGGCACCCAGGGCAGGGCTGGAGGGGGTATCCCATTACACCCCACTTCCCAAGACCAGGCTGCTCTGGGATGCTTCACAGGGCTGGGAGCTGCAGGTGCTGGAGTGTAGCTGCCACTGGTGCCAGGGGCGAGCACGGAGTGGTCTTAGGTGTGCCAGGGCAAGGGGGACAGTTGAACCCTTTGCCAAGCAGCCCAAACCAGCGAGGGAGGAGCTGCTCTTTCCCCCGCCGTGAGCAGCCGGGTACCTGTGGGGGCTCGTAGGGCACCATCACGCTCTGCCGTCCCGTCACCGGGTCATCCACGTACTGGGACAGGTTGTTGCCTTCCACCCGGATGAGGTGGCTGGCAGGGGCTGACTGGCCTGCAAGGCAAACCTCCAGTTAGAGCCGTGGCTGCCCAGGGCGCTCATCCTGTGCACACGAGGGCTGTGACACAAGGGCCACACGGCCCCCCAGGCCACAGGGGCAGCTCGGAGCCCTCACCGTCGTTGAAGTCGCGGCCGAGCTCGTGGTTGGGGCAGCGTTTCACCACCTCGGTGACGTGCTCTGCCTTCTTGTAGACGGGCATGGCCCGGATGATGGTGCCCGGGGGTGGCGAGGTGGACACCTTGATCTGGATGGGGCATGTCTTGGCAATCTGACAGTAGAGCTTCTTCAGCAGTGGGGAGTACTGGAAAAGAGGAGACATCCCTCAGGTGAGCATCACTGGTGGGGTGAGGGTGCTCCCCTGGCCACCCTCGGCTTCCTCTGCTGCTCTGGTGTAAAGCCAGGGTTCCTTCTCTTTTTTGGTTGAAATCTGACAATTTCACCCACACTGTGTGGTATCTGCTTTCCACATAAACCAGATACAGCCACCTCCTGTGGCTGGGAAGGGTTTCCCAGATGGGCAAGGGCACTGGCAGAGCTGGGGCACTGCAGCACTGAGGGAATCTCACTGAAAATAAGCAAAGCCCTCGTTCGTGCATCACTCAGCCCATTTTGAAAACATTCCCAGGTCTGTTCTCACACACGACTCGTGACCAAGGGCTGGGAGCACCGAGGGCACTGATGCACCACAGCCTGAGGAAATCGTGCTTGATGTCATTAGCAGTGTCACAGCTCATTAGGCAAGACCTGGGAGTTTAATTCTGACATAGATGAGTTTGTCCTGATCCTGACTCAATCCTTTGCAGCAGCAGTGGTTCATGGAAGGGACAGGGTGGGGACATGATGGGGACCGCTGCCCGGGCTGGCCGTCGGGGGAGGATGCTCTGTGGCAGCTGGAGGCAGTGCCCACAGCCACTCCTGAGCAGAAAATGGTTTGTGGCTACCAAATTCCTCCCCGTGAGGGCACAGTGTGGTTTGCTCAGTGGCAAACTTCTCTCACAAGGCCCTTGGAGGCTGCAGCAGAGCAGGGCTGGGGAAGGAGAACCTGTCCTTCACCTTCCAGGAACTGCCCAGGTGTGGGGATGTGCAATTCTCTTCCACCTCAGCTGTGCCATGCTGTTTTCCATCTCGCAAGGAATGTGTTTGCTATACACCAGCCCACCCCTGTGCTCGGAGCAGCCCGTCCCTGCATGGCAGGGCATGTTCCCGCTCCAGGTATTTTATCTCATCCCCACAACACAGCGCCCGGTGCCAAAAAAATACCACCGTGCAGAGCATTTGTGGGGATGTTAAAGCTTGTCCCGAGCCATCCAAATACAGGTGTGCCGAGGGGAGGCTCTGCTCTCCTGCTGCCGGGGGGTTCCTGAGCTGGGGCTGCCCAAAACAGGGGCTCAGCACAGGGCTGGGGGGTGTTCAGGGGCTGACATGGACGGCTCAGTCCCCACTTTTCCTGGCCTTGAGTGTGTCCCAGTGCAGCTGTGGATCAGGCAGGAAGGATTTGTGTGTCCCAGTCCCGCTGCCCTGGCTGCAGGAGTGGATCTGTCTGTGGATGAGCAAGGTGCTCCAACCTGGGACTGGGACAGGGCAAACAACATAAACCATTCCCAGGTTTGTCTTGTTTGGATGATGTCTGGGGAAGTTCTGGGAAGACATAAAGGGCAGAGGCTCCACCAAGGCTCCACAGCAGCTCCTGCAGCTCGTCCAGCACTTGGCTGGTGGTGGCCAGCAGCAGGTACCAGCTCCCAGAGGCTCAACAATGGGGTGTCCTGGGTGTCCTGAGATCAGAACCTGCTCAGTGCTGGGGGAGCAGGAAGATGCTGTGGTCACTGGAGGGGGGTGATCGAGAGGTGCAACACAAACTTGAACCTGACAACCAGAATTGATCCTTATTTTTGTAGGCACTTGGACTTGCCCAACAAGAGAGGATGCTTGGAAACACCAACTTCTACTGAAATACCCAAATTTTGCACTTATACCGGATGATGCTGGCTACACCTTGACTCCATGGCCAGGCTGGCTTCTTGGGTGTGATCCTGCACCCCCAGCAGAGATTCTCAGGGATCAGGCCTGAGCTGGAAGTGCAGGCTTCACTCAGAATGTGGTGACTCTGCTCTGCCTGGCCAGAGAGGAAACTCCCACGTGGCTACAGCCCACAGAACCCACTCGCCCACCATGATGGGGTTTAATGCCCTCGTCTAGAGGAGCCACCGTGGCAAAACAAGGGTTATTTGGAGGGGGCTCTTCCTTGCCAGGTGTTAAAATACTGACAACTCCTGTCAAAGGATCTTTTCATGTAGACATTCCCGGGCAGCCCTCAACATGCCTGGGAACTATAACTGCTCTGGAAGAGCAGAGGTGCATTATGGCAAGTTCTTTGGTAACAAATTCTCTCATTATACCATGTTATGACATGGATAAATCTCTGTTAAATAGCAGAGTGATGCCCCGCAGGGGGAAGGCGGCCGCTCCGCGCAGACTTGCCTCCGCTGATAACCTTATCGTGTCCCAACAGCTCCGGGATCGCCTTCAAAGATCCCTCCACAATAACAAACTATTCTTTTAAGGAACTCCCTGCTGATAATTCTGGGCAAGAAAAGTCCAGGCTGTGCCCTGGGCGGCCGCGCTCCTGATTGCTCTCAGTATGGAGCCGTCCTGGGCCGTGTCTCCAGCCGAGCGCTCCCGGTCCCACAGACCCAGGCTGCTCATGGCCACCAGGACAACCAGCTTGGTGATTTCGGGATCCCAAGAGGTTCTGCAGCCCCAGCTGTGCTGCATCCCCAGCTTGGAGATGCACACTCTCTGTAGGGGACAGCAGAACCTGCGCTGAGCCGTGTCCCTGGGCAGGCACCTCTCTCCTCTGTTATCTGTATTTGCTAATTACCCGCCATGCACGTCTCTGCCGGGCTGTGCTGCATCACCTGCAGCCCTGGTACCTCCCGGCACAGCCGTGCCCCGCACAGCGCCCTGCAGGGACCACAGGCACCACGGGCTGCTCAAGTGTGATGTGAGACAGTGGCAGAGCAGAGCCCAGAGATCAAAATGCTGGGATCTGGCCCAGCCCAGCGCAGCCACCTCTCTGCTTCGGCTCTGTGTGTGCCACGGCCGTGGTCCTGCCACCTGCACTGGGGGGAACCTCGCTCTGTTCACTCACATCCTCCCCACTCTGCAGCATTTGGACAAACTGACCTCAGCACTGGCCACATGTGGCAGCTGGGTCACAGCCAAAGCTCAGGTCACTTGAGCTGCTGCCAGCTTGCTGTCAGGCTTAGGAACAACATTTTGGGGCACCTGTGCACCGTCCTGGTACATCCAGACCTCAGCTCCAGGATTCCTTTCACTCCTACAAAGAAGCCTGGGCATGTTCTGCCCTGGGCATCTCCTGCCTGTGTCTCCAGACCCTGCTCTGCCCTGGGGACTGCTGGTGTCTGTCTCCATGCTCACATTAGGACTAAGGTCCATCTCTGTTCCTGGAAAGCACCAGGGAGTGTCTGGTATTGGGTGTCACTGTGTGTTTAAGGAACACCACAGGTTTCTGTGGCTTGTGGGTGCTGGGTTGCTCCAACCAGCACAGAGAAGCAGCAGCAGCACTGACAGTCTCCCTGGAGCCTATGGAACACACAGAACTTGTATTCCTCTGGGGTTTCCTGCAGCTTCCAGTGTCACCCTCAACTTCTGGGCTGATATTGAGATGCCAGCTCTGTCTCTGTCCCTTCCCTGCCAGTGCTGTTTGTCCAGAGCTCTAGGAATAAGCCAAAAAAATTGAAAATAGGAATAAGCCAAAAAAAATGGAAAAGCCAAATTATTTGACCCCTAGCAGCCTATCAGCTCTAAGTTCGTTGTCCCCAAGAGCTTGGTACCACAGGGGATCTTTGGATGTGTTTGAAACGCAGCTGCTTTTTGGGTGAGATGAGGCCGTGCTGCACCAGTGCCAGATGGAGCAGGACACAAACCAGTCACCCCACGGTGCCACCGGCCACTGTGAGGCTTCACCATGGTTATCCCAGTGCTGCTGCTCCAAGGAAATGTTCTGGACACCACAAGATTCCACTGAGTGAATGCCCCACAATGGCTCGTGGATGCAGCGTTGATGCAGCATCCATCACTGCCCACCCTGAGAGAGGACCAGGAGATGGTTCCAGAGGCCACCAATGCTGCCTCCCCATGAAGGGAATGGGCAGGGAGAGATGGTTTTCCCCATGGATGCTGACAGCCTCGCACCAAAAATAACCTGAATCCTCTGCCTGGAAAGACCTCCTGGCGAAGTCCATCTCACCCAGCCCTCCCTGGGCAGCAGAACCGCTAGGAGGATGTGTCCCAACAGATTTGGAGCTGATAAAATCTTATTTATCTTCAACTGTTGACACCGAAGCGTCTAGACTTGCCTGTTGGGGAAGGCGCAGCCAAGGCCTCCTTTCCCTCTTGAAGGAAATGATTTGCTCAACAATTGCTTTTTCCACAAATCCTCTCCCCCTCCTCCCTACCAGCCGCCTCCTCCTCCTCCTCCTCTTCTCCTACATTCCAGGCTTCTCATTAGCTCTACTCAAGACGTGTCCAGGACTGCAGTCAATGGATCCCCAATAAAGCCACTGGCCTGGCAAGGCAGAGAGAAGAAAAGTGCCGCCTCCGGCTGCTAATTTCCTTGCACTCCCCGGCAAGCAGCTGCGGAGCTGCATCCTGGGACAGGTTGGGGCAGATCGCAGCCGAGAGGTGATAATAACGTGTCTGTCATCTTCCCCAGACATGTAGCATCTTGCAAACCGCAAATACCGTTAACCGGCTCGGACGAATCTGTTACGACAGATCCTGGAAGACGTGCCGGCGGCACAGCTAATTTTTTTTTTTTTTTCTCTCAGTCTAATTTTTTTTTAATAACCATTTTTTAGTCACCGGCCTGTAAACTCCTCACTGAGCTGGAAATTCCTCCCCAAGCTACTTTGTTGCTCATTTACTACGAGCCAGGTTAGAGTATGACTGGTGCCCGAGAGGAGAGGGGAGTGTCCGGCGGGGCCTGAGGTGCCTGTCCAGCACACAGGTGAGCTGGACAGTGGGGATACTGCCCTGGGGATGGCTGTAAGAGGTACCCTGGTACCCCCTATCTCCAGTCCCTGCACCACACTGGTGATGGATTGAGGTGATGGCCATAAGAGATACCCCAAAACCCATTTCTCAATGCCTCCATTCCCTGCACCATTGTGGTGATGGATTGGGGTGATAGCTGTAAGGGATGCCCCAAAACCCACCTCCCTGTGCCTCCATTCCCTGCACCATGGTGGTGATGGATTGGGGTGACAGCTGTAAGGGATACCCCAAACCCCACCTCCCTGTGCCTCCAGTCCCTGCACCACAGCAGCAATGGATCAGGGTGATGGCCATAAGGGATGCCCCAAAACCCACCTCCCTGTGCCTGCAGTCCCTGCACCATGGTGGTAATGGATTGGGGTGATGGCCATAAGGGACACCCACCTCCCTGTGCCTGTGGTCCCCACACCACGGCAGCGACGCCTTGGGGTGACACCAAGCATAACATATCCACGCTCATCTGCACACTCAGAGTATCCTCAGGGTGTGCGGCCCCTGATCATCTCCAGGCCACAGCTGTTGGACAGCAACCTCCCTGGGATGTGGGAAAGTGCCAGAGAGAGCTTACAGAGGGGTCTCTTGGTCTGTAGGTGCTCCTGAAGGTTTTTCCCTCCTCTTTATATTTACCTCTACCCCAGCTATGCCCACACAGGGGGTCTCAAGGCAGCCAGCAGAGCCCCCCTGGCCATCCCAGGCATCCTCAGCTGCAGGGGACCTCCGTCACCCACAGATCCCCCAGCCCTTCAAACCACTGAGGTCTCAGGGCCCCCAGCAGAGCAGCACAGGGAGGCTGCCAATGCTCCAGCCTGCCTTCTTCTACCTTAATTAGCATGCCATTACTGCTAATTAAAATCCCTTGGTTCACCCGCAAAGGAGTCCTCTCCCTGCCTTCCAGAGGGAGCACATCCTTAAAATAACTTCCAGCCAGGATCTCTCTCAGTCACTGCTGAGCCAGCGCTGGCACTCTGGGGTTTAATCTCTTCTTGTAGGTCTGACTCCCCCTGTGTGGTAGATGCTCAGATCCCCTGACTGAGCCAACCCGGGGCTCCCTCCCACCCGAAAAGGAAGCCACAAATCCAGCAAGGAGGTTACTGCACACTGCCAAGGGGGAAGGGAAGGGAAGGGAAGGGAAGGGAAGGGAAGGGAAGGGAAGGGAAGGGAAGGGAAGGGAAGGGAAGGGAAGGGAAGGGAAGGGAAGGGAAGGGAAGGGAAGGGAAGGGAAGGGAAGGGAAGGCTGGCCTTGGGAATTGCTTCTGGGAATGAAATATGAAAGCCAGCACAGCTAAAGCAGGGTTCAGGGGAAACCAACGGGCTCTGGAGCATCCCAGGAGGGCTGTGCCATGTAGGAGGGGCTGCTCCTCTGCTCTCTCTCAGCCACTGCCTGGAGTGGGCACGGGCAGTGAATGGGTTTGCCAAGGGCACACCAGCATCCTTCCCCCCTCCCATGCACCGGAGGTCAGGGCTCCCAACTCTCTCCCACCTCTCCTGCTGGAGAGCTTTGCCTTCCCGATGGAGCAGCATTGCCAGGAAGCCATTCCCTTGACCTGTGCATACCAGACACGTTCAAGATAGTGGAGCTGATAGCGGGATCATGTTGGAACATCACACACCGAATTCCTTTGCCTTTTTTCTTAATTCCATTGTGTCTGGAGCTCCTGGAGCCTCATCCACACCCTGAGAAAGCTGGTGGAAAGCCTCCAGTGGGCTGGCTTCGATGGGCTCTGGAGAAGGCTGGTGTTGAGGTTGCTTTCCTACTTCTGGCACGGCAAAATATCCACGGTCATCTGCACACTCGGAGTGTCTGTGCAGCCCCTGATCATCTCCAGTCCATGGCTGTTGGACAGCAACCTCCCTGGGATGTGGGAAAGTGCCAGAGAGAGTTTGCAGAGGGGTCTCTTGGTCTGTAGATGCTCCTGAAGGCTTTTCCCTCCTCTTTATATCTACCTCTACCCCAACAAGGCTCAGACAGTGACCAGCAAGGCAGAACCTGCCTCCCACCACACCAGTTACTCCCATCCTCCTCATTCAATTGGGACAGAGAAAGCGTTTCAGCTCCCCAGTGCCCGTGCTCCAGCTGCAAGATCTATCAAGCCAGTGCAACCAGCTCCACGCTGCCGTCTCCCACTGGCTGAGCACTGGGAAGCAGAGTGGTTTGCTGCGGGTGGCTGCTGGACAGCCATGCACGGGAGCAGGAGCAGCTCTCCTTGGCTGTCCAGCCTTTCCCTCGCAGGCTGTTTGCTCCCCGAAACAGCAACAAGAGCCTGGGTGTGGTTTGGACCCTCCATGCCTGTATCAGAGACCGCCCTGCCTGCTCAGCTCGGGGGTTTGTCCATCTCCTCCCGGCTCCAGGAGCACTGCGGGCTCCAGCCCCCACGTCCCTTTGCAGCCCGGCCGCGGGAGGCCAAAGACCCCATTAACGCCTCTGCGGCTCCGGCACCTGAGACAGCGTCCGGCGGGGAGGGAGTCCCGCTCCTCCGCCAGCCCGACTTGAGAAAAATCCTAATTATCCGCCAGTTACCAGCTGGCTGGCGTGGCGAGGGGCTGCGGCGAGAAAACCGCGGCGATGGGCTGCGGCTGCAGCGTGTCCGGGCAGCTCCGGGCAGCGCAGCCCCGGTGGCCCCGGCGGCCGGGCAGGTTGCCTGCGTGCCCCGTCTTGCCGTGCCGCAGCTCCCGGTGCCCGGCCCCGCCGCCGCAGCAGCAGCCTGCCGGAGGGGGGCTTCCAACCCACGGGGAAAACCTTATTTTCGGCATCTGGCCGTTGCGCTCTGTGATAAGAAGGCCATTAAAAATGAAAAGGGAGGTGGCAGCAGCCCGGAGGGCTTCCCACAGCACGGACCGGCGCGGCTGCTGCTGGCTGGAGCTGGGGGTGACACGCGGTGCTCAGCCCAGGGGTTGGGACATCCAGTGTCACCCACCACTGCCCAGAGTCTCTCTGCGAGGGCACGCCTGGGTGATGTCAGCCCCAAGGCTTCACCCTTCTCCGTTCACCTCTTTTCTAAAATCAGAAAATCAGCGTTTTGAGGCAAGAGAGAGCAGCTGGTGATGCTCCGCTCCCATTGCCCACACTGCTGCCCTCAGACCCCTTCCTTCTCCTCCTGCATTGAGTCAAGGGTTTCTGCTAAAGCACACCTTATCTCTGGAGAGATATGCAGACTCCTCATTTGAATCTTTCAGGAGTTGGGATTCTTTGGATACATTCCTTGGTAAATTGTTCCTATGGTTAATTATCCTCACTGCTAAAAAAAAAATATTCCACCTTGTTTCTAGTCTGAATTTGCCTGGCTTCAGCTTCCAAGTGCTGGATCTCATTATGTCTTTTGCTATTAGATTAAAGAGCTGGCTGCTATCAGGAACCATCTCCTGGGCACACCATGGTTGAGCCCCCTTGCTCTTCTTGGGGGGAACTTCCATGCAGAATGTTCCTCTGGTGTTGCTCTATGAGGTGTCTGTTCCAAATCGTTCATCTTCTCCACATCTCCCTCCCAAGCCATGCCTGTTCTGTCAGCAGAGGGTTTAAAGTGTGGACAGGAGCAGTGTGTGTGTGGGCAGGGCTTGGGGACTCTTCGCTCCCCTGGGTGACACTGGCTCACCCAGCCCTGCAGAGCAAGCACTTGGCCAGCTCACTTGTCCAGAGTGGCCAGCTCACCTGGTCCTTAGGAGCCTCCTTTCCTAAATGAGGGAGAATAGATAATTGCCACATGTCCCAGAGGGATTCAAGTCCAAACCCTTCAAAACCAGGAGGCCATTGGGCTACACACTTCCATCAGCCAAAGCTCATGATTGTATCAAAAAATGATGCCAAATCATTTGACAAGGTGACTCACACAAACCATTTGTTTTGGCACTGCCTGCTCACCAGCTGTCCATTCCTCCGTGGCCAGATCCTCCATTCTTCAACCCCAGACTGCAAGAGACCTTCGGCTGAGACTCCTTCCAGTGCAGCAAGCTTCAAAATGCTGCCCAGCGCGTTGGCTCTGCCGAGCTTGTGGTCAATGCTTGGTGGAAATTGATCAACCAGCCTGGCATAAATTATTGGGCGCAGCGAAGCTCAGCATATCCAAAAGCCATGAGGCTTCTCCGGGAGGAGCAGGCTGGGTTGGTTCTTCCCAAGTGCTGTCCCAAACCACCCGTGTCCTGCAGAGCATCATTGGTTGGTGCTGCTGTGCTTGGTGTGACCATCACTGCACTGTCCCATGTCCCTCTCTGTCCCCAGCCCTACTGACCAGACATTTACCTTCCCTTCCAAGTGCCTGCATCTGCCAATGTCTTTTCCTTATCTCACATGTGTGTTCCCAGCTCCTGTGGAGGCTCACTCTGTCCCATCCAGCGCTAGGTGTGCGTTCACTGGCAGCACAGAGCACATTAGTTTTGCTGAGCTCCTTTCCCCGTTAAAGCAGGACGAACTCTCAGGTGTGGCAGTGGCACTGCAGAGCTCACGGTGAGTGGGAGGAAGGCAGCAATCTCATCTTCCAGCACTGACCATGCCCGTGGCAGCCCCAGCCAGGAGGGCACGGAGTGACAGCAGCTGTCACCTCAGCAGGACCATTCCTCACATGGCACCGTGGCAAGCTGGACACGCTGCACCCGCCCTGGCAATCCTGCAGGAATCACTGCTTCAAATGAAACGTCCCCTGTGCTTTCCAGGGTGCCAGTTGCTGCCAGCCCACTGCTGCTCCCCACAAGGCTCAGCTCCAGTGTAGGTGGGCACTGGCCCTGCAGCCAACCTGCTCTGGGGGATGCAGCCACCCCAGCATCATGGCTCAGAGGGGCACACACCTCTGACTGCCTTCCCAAGTGTTAAAGTCGCTTCAGGCGTTCACATCCTCACTCTGGACCCTTCTCAAGACCCCTCCTTGCAGCCCCGGCTGGTGGGTTCATCCTCGGCAGATGCTCCCAGCCGCTTCTGGAATGAGCGTGTTCTCTGGGCAGCTCCCGGGTCCAGCTGCTCTCCCAAGGCTGGGAGGGCATCGTGTGGCACTGCCTGCCCCTATCTCCCTCAAAGGCTTGGGAAAAACAGCCGTATGCTGTCCTGGTGAGCCGAGATCCCAGTGGGACACGGCAGCTCCAGGAGAGCAGTCAGCGCAGGGTGATGAGGGACAGCCTGAACTCCTTCTAGTTAGAACTGTGGAAAGATCCCAGGGGAATGGGATGGCTTTCAGGAGGGGAGCCCTGCTGCGCTGTGTCTGCTGCATCCCACGGCTACCCCCCGGCACTCCTGCCTGGGGACAGTGGCAAACAAACGAGCATCGGACACGTTCTGGTCCCCATCCCTGCATGCCGGGACAAGACACCCTGCAGTGAGTGCCTTGTTTCGGTTTCCATTCGGACGCTTTAGTGGCACAGGAATGCCTCCCTTCCCTGTGCAGCTTTACCTGTGACTGAGCTACCCCCAGGAGGGATAGGAGTGCGCTGGGGTCACATCCTGCCCAAGGACCTCCGGTTTACTCAGTTCCTAATGAAATGCATCCCTGAGCAACATCCCGCAAGGAAAGACAGTGGAAAGAGTGGAGACTTAACCACCCCTACGAGGGCAGGTCGTGTTTAACCACGGCGCTGTCCCAAGTCCCCGGTCCGTGTGGAGCTGCAGCCACCGGCCGCGGGGAAGCTGCTGGGCTGCACCAGCCGGGAATTCGGCTGCGTTCAGACCCTCGATCGCTGCCGGCTCGCTGCTGCTTTCCCGCTCCACACCCCCACTGTCTTCTGCAGGACACAGCCCCAGCGCTGCGGCCGCTGCCGGAGCCCGTCCCCTCCCGCATCTTCCCCAGGACAACTGGGAGCATCGCCGGCCGCTGCCCGGGGTGTCCCTGCACGGCAGCATCCAAGGATGCTTTCTGCCTCCCGCAGGAAGGACTGTCTTGGCAATTAAGCACGTCACCTTCCGCAAACAAAGCTCATTATCGCACCCGGGGCTTCAACATCGCTGGGCAGCTCTGCCCGTTCCATGACAATGCCAAACCGCAGCCCCGGAGGAAACTGCTGCTCCTGCGGTGTGTCAGTCGTCCCATCCCAACCTTCCTGCTCTGCCAATGCTTCCCGGAGGAGAAAACCCGCCCGGCTCAAGCGTGGTGAGCGGCTCTCCCGGGTACTCCAGAGGCACCCGCTGTGGGAATGCCTCCGGAACCGGCCACAAGTGCTGGTTCTCCTTAAAAACGCTGCGCTGAGCCAGCAGCAGGGATGCGAATTTAGGACCTTTTGCCACAAAAAGCGAAGCAGCCCCCGAGAGCTGTGCCCGGTCCCTGGGTCCCTGCTCGCAGAGCTCTCCTGTGCCGGGCAGCAGGAGGGCGGTCGGAGCAGCCGTGGACCAAAGCTGCATCCCGGGTCCCGAGCCGAGAGCACGGAGCTGTGCAGCCATCCCTCTGTGCATCAAACCCCACTGCGCTTAAAAACCCGCTCTGTTATTTGCTGTGACTTGTAGGGATTAAGTTATTCCTCTAGTACGGGATGGAGAAGGACTGTAAATGACAGGCAGGCATTTACAGCGAAGCTGGGAGACACGAGCACGGGTCCCTCTCGCCCACGGCCTCGTCTCTGACAGCACCCGCTGGCAAATACGCCGGGAAGCACCGTGAGAACAAGGCAGGTACTTCCCCAGGACATTTCTTTTCGGAGGACATTTACCCACAATTTAGGGAATTGCGGCGGGAGCAGTGACATCCCAGCCGCTGTGCTTCACAGCCTTAGGGAGAAACCCCCTGGAAAGCGAGCACCGATGCTTCCAGCACGCTTTGCTTCCCAGGGCCACCGCCTGCGCCGGTGAAGTCCCCATCAGTGGTGGCTGCATCCCGCAGCTGCCCCGTGCGAGCCTCCCCACCGCAGCCGCGTTGGGTATCGGTGGCGAGGACGCGGTCGGCGGTGCTGAGCATCTCCCCAGCCAAGGTAGAAGACACGAAACTTACTGTCCAGGTGGCTGACTTGGCGGTGCTGGACTGCTGGAAGGTCACCTCGAAGTGGTGGGGACCAGGGTAGTCGGTGTTGGAGGGGATGACGGGAGCCGGGGACATGGCGTCGAAGGTAGAGCTGGGCTGCGAGTAGGGCGAGTGCGTTGGGACATTGGAGGTGTGCTCGGAGCTGTAGGGGCTGGTGGAGGCTGCTCTGCTGCCGATGCTCTGATCCATGCTGTTGTTCAGCAAATTGAACTGGGACTGGAGGAAGGGAAAAGGGGAGGAGGGAAAAAAGAAAACACCAGCCAGTTTAGAGACAGGGAAACCTCAGCCACCTTTCTCCAGGGCTGGGGTGTCCTGTTACAGCCTCCTTAAAGGGCCAGCGTGCAGGAGGGGAACCTAAAGAGCTGGTCTGGGTGGCTCGGGTTTTCCTACAGGTCACCACTTGTGTGAGGGATAAACTCCGTGTGTTTAAATCACCCTCCTCGAGCTGCTCCATCCTCGCTGGAGGCAGCGAGGTGCCACAATCCCGGATTTCTAGCGCACCTGCCTTGGGGAAGCCACGCTTCTGACAGTGGGGAGAGGGCAGGGATGCTGTGGGGTTTGCTCAGGCGTGGGAGATGTCCCTCCGCAGGCAGGGAGTGACAGCCCTGTCCTGCTCGCAGGGCTCTGCTCCACGGTGTCCCTTCCAGCAGCCAGAGTGCCACAGCTCGGTGAGGCCACCCTGCCAAGGTGAGCAGCAGTCCCTGGCGATGACATCGCTCCATCGCGACGGCGATACCGAGCTGCCGTCCTGTTTTCCGTCCTGTTTTCCGTCCTGTTTTCCGACCTGTCCCTCCTGTGTTCTCTGGTCATGGACACACACCCACACACCGCTCCCGGGAGTGCTTCCCTGAGCCAGCCAGCCCCGAGCAGTGGTTTGTAGCTGGTTTCCCAGCGGGATGTTTGCTCCCAGTGCCTGATGCAGCTCTAATTTGGGGAAAACCTCAAACCTACAAACCACGCGGCTGCCATGCAGCACACTGCAGGGAAGTCACAGGGCGAACAGACCCACTTAGGCAGGTCCTGGCTCTTATTCCAGACCTGTTGGACCAAATCATGACTTTTTATAATTTCTTCCTTATTCCTCTTCTGACCAATTACTGTCAGATTCTTCCAATAAGAGCTGGCAGCTCCTTTACTGGAAGGCACAGCCCAAGCACTGCGACATTCCCAAGGGCTGTGTGGCTAAAGCGACCTTAGTATTTAATTGGAAAATCAGACTCAAATCCAACTGTTTCTCAGAGCAAGTGGGATGGGTTTTCCCCAGAAATCTGCAATTCCCGGTTTGCTCAGGGGTTGCTCTCACCCTGCAGCCCCGAGGCAGTGGCAGTGCTGGTGACCACGCACAATGTCCGGTGCATTGCCGTGTGTCATCCTGCACTGGAAGCACTCCTCCCTGCACTGGAGCAGGGACACAGCCCCCCTTGACTGCCCTCATTCCTGGCAGGGACTGTCCCTGTCCCCAGCACCCACTGGGGCAGCTCTGGGAAGCCAGGAGCTGTGGAAGCAGCCATAGGCACAGCCAGCAGGCTCAGCCTTCTCCAAAGGGCTGCAAGGCTCATGGCTCAGGAATCAGGAGACGTGTTTTAACTTGGGATCCCAACCTCACCCAACCCTCTACGATGTGGAATGGTTTAAAGGCAATCATCCTTCTCCAGGGAAGTTCTCCTGTTGCCTGCATCTCTCACAAGGTCGTTGGAGCCTGTGACTAACTGGAGGAATGCTGAACAAGATCTGGCTTGCTTTTACACATCCAACCATTTTCTCCCCTAAAATATGTGCCTAAATCCCTCTATTCCTCCTCGCCGCTCTATAAATAGCCCAGCCAAAGACAAGCCAAGCTTTCCTTAATCCAGGCTTTACCTGGAGAAAAACTTATGAGAAACTCTGGCAAAACAGGCACGTTAGGAAAGCTCTTGCCATCCAAGTGGGAAATGCAGCTGCTGCGGGGAGCAGTGAGGTGGCACAGGCAAAGCTCAGGGATCAGCCAGGAGAACAGCAGCAAGGGAAAAGGGATTGCTGCAGGATGGGGCTGCTCACAGCCCAGATGATCCAGGAGTATCAGGACTGAGCTGTTTTGCTCTCATGCTGAGAGCCAGGACCGTTCATGGCTGAAGCCTGTGGCTGTAAATGTGCAAGTGAATGGGGACCCACCACAGAACGGAGCATCCCGAGCTCTGCATGGGAGAAAACCTTCCCTCAGGAAGAATGGTAGGATATGAGACCCAGGGTATCACCTCTGCCAGCCAGGCTGGCTGCCCTGAGCTGGGCTGCCTTAGCACAAAGCAAGAGGCAGCATCCTGAGTGCCCGGGCTTTGGGAATCCGCTGGCAGAGACATCCAGAGTCAGGTGCATCGTTTGCAGGGCAAAACAACAGACTTGCTGTTCAAAATTGATGAAATGATGGAAACACTCCCCTAAAAGACCCATCGAAGGCAGGAGTGTTTGTGTGTGTGTCTGTAAATATGTACCTACACACACAGGGATAATTATTCACACAACTGCAGCAACGACCTCCCACGGAACAGCCCCGACAATGGGACACACGGGCTTGGTACCAACACATTTCAGGTAAAAACCAAGAATGAAGTGATTTCCTTCTATCTCCGACTGCCTCTGTGCCTGTGCTGGACTGTTCCGAACACCAGACACAACCCCCTTTCCCTAAGGAAACAACCTCAGCGCTTGAGGACAGGGCTGGAAACACATTACCTGCAGCACAGGTCCTGCTTCACCTGCTCGACCCTCCCAGGGACTCCCACCAGGGAAAGGAAGCCTGCCTGGGGAGGCAGGGGTGTGGTGCGGGCTCGGCTGAGGAGGTCAAAGTGGTGCTGGTGGTGTCCAGCACCTCCAGGTGTTCCTCGGATGGTTGCTCCAGCTGACACCCCCTCACCTGTGCGTGCACAGGTAGGTGACCCTGCACCCCTGGCACCCGGGGCTCAGATCACACCTTGGGCTCTGCAAGCACCAGATGGGGCAAAGCAAGAGGAGCAGTGACCGATCACTGAGGCTGCAGCATCCTGCACCAACACAGCTCATGGCTCATAAGCGGGGCTGGAGCAGCCCCAGCTCCTCCGTGCAGCTGCAGGATGGGGACGGGCATGCACTGGGACAACCCCGGAGCATCCTGGGCAGCAGCACCCAGGCTGGGCAGGCAGAGCCAGAGCAGGTGCCCCAGTGGTGGAGGACAATTCTAAGCAGAGCATCAAGGCAACCCCCGTCCATAGCAAGCAGCACCTACCGTGGTGTAATGCTGCATCGGGTCGCTGATGTAGAGCATTTTAGTTGTCTCGGGGGTCACGGAGCACCGGGAAGCCTCCTGCCACGGGAGTCATGGGGTCGGGGCGGCGGCCAGGGTGGGGTGGCAGGCGGGAGGAAGCAGCGCGGGAGCGGGGCCGGGCGGGCAGCGCCAGGGATGCTGCGCTGGCCACCCGTGTGCAGCCGTCTGTTGGCTTTTTTGCTTTTTTCATCTCCCTTAGTTCTGTCAACTCGCTGCATCCAACAACAAAACGGGGCCCACCCCTTCTGTCCCTCATGACTATTCATTAAAGCACAGGGCAGGCCCCAGCTTGCCCAGTGATGGACTGGGCGATACCAACCATTCCCACTGCAGGGAGAGCAGGGGTCCAGCTCCACCACCAAACCTGCCCTCATCCCGCTCCCAAAAGCTTCTTCCAGGGGCTGGAGACCTGCTGGGCTGGCCCCTGTCACCTGAACACTGAGGTGCCCATCCTTGCACTGAGCAGGCAGTACAGTGACTCTGTGAGAGCTCCATGTCTGCGAGATACGGAGTTATGTCTATCTGGATGGATGGATATGCATAGGTGAGGATGGATGGATGGATGGATGGATGGATGGATGGATGGATGGATGGATGGATGGACGGACGGACGGATGGATGGATGGATGGATGGATGGATATCTCAAGGGAGAGACAGGAACAGACAGGGATAGATGCCTGATAGAACACTGGGGTGACGTGCTCGCAGCCACAGAGCATCAGCACCACTCTGGCACCGCTGTGCACCAAGAACAGCAGGAATCAGCACGGACCCTCCACAGCCTCTCCCCTCTCTTGCCTTTCCCTCAGGCCGCTGGCATCCCGTTACCAGAGCACTTCTTGTCACACACCCCAGGCTGCTCCGGCCCCGCCAGGCTCGGCTTAGGTTACAGCGGGAGCGAGGGGAAAGGCGAGGGCTCGCTCAGCGAGGGGCACAGCCCCAATTAGCAGCACTCTGCCCAGCCCCTGCCCGCTGTGAAAGGCCGGGAAAGGGAGGGAAAACGAGCGGAAAGCGAGGGAAAAGGGGCTGGGGGAGGGGAGGCAAGCTGTCGGCGAGGGAAACGGCGGCTTTCTGGAGGGAAACGGCGGCTTTCTGGAGGGAAACAGCGGCTCTCCGCTGGGAGATGCAGCTGACAGCCAGGGCAGCCTCAGGGATGCTCCCGGGCGCCACCGAACGCGCACAAGCGGCCGGGATGTCTCGCGCGGCTGCGATGCTTTTCCAAGACTTTGTCTTAGGCAGAAGCAAAGGCTTCTCGCAGGAAGGGCAGCGGCACGGAGCTGGGGCTGGGGTGGGAGCAGAGCTGGGAGCACGGCGCGCCCCTCCAGCAGCTCTGCCTCCGCAGCAGCTCACAAATGGCTTTTACTCTGCACTGTTTGTCCCGGCGCGAATGATGCTCTGCTCCTTTCCCGGTACTCCCCTAGAGCTCTGAGCCCCCGCTGCTGCCTGCACTGGTGTTACCCAACAATAAGAAGCCATGGTTTTGCTGACCCCTGAGCCATCGCTTACAGGTGACCAAACCCTGTGCCAGTGCCAGCAGTGCTGCACCAGCAAGGCTGGGTTGGGTTTACGAACCAGCAAACACCCCAGTGCCTCCCCCAGAGCCCCCAGCCCACCCCTGCAGGGCAATCAAGTCTGTGCCTGATGCAGGTCCCTGTCCCTGCTGTCTGAGTGCACTCACCATCACCGAGTCGGTCATGCCTCTCATCTGGAACACGTCCATCGTCACCTCTGTGCGGTTGGAGACCTCGTTGCTGCCGCTGGGGTTGGCTGGAGGGAGGTCGAAGTAGGTGCTGTCTGGCTCCCTGAGGAGAAGGTGAGGGCACCGTCATCTCCCCAGCTCTCCAATGCAGCCTGTGCCACCCCTACCACCCCCTGCCCCAGCAACTCGCTGTCCCCTCAGACCTTGTCCCTTCCCCAACTTCTTCCTCCATCCTCTGCTTTTATTTCCACATGGCAGAGCAGGCTTTACCTGGCAGGTCAAGCAAGCAGAGACGCAGGAAATTTTGCACCCACCCAGCTGCTCCAGCATATCTGTCCCCCTGGGATGTCTTTATGTGAGGGGACCAAGGGAGGAAGAAGAGGAAATGAAGCACAGTCCTTCTCCCTTACTGGATCAGAGCATGAGGCCTAAAGGCCAGAAGACTTACAAACGTCTTGGTGGGGCTGGAAGATATTTAATTTTGGAATTAAGGGTCCCAGCTTGAGGGGAGCTCTGCTCTGGCTCTGACACCATCCCCATGCTGCCCTGGAGCACTGCAGCCAGGAGGGAGCTACCCATGAGACAGACAGTGCCGGGCTGTTTGGCAAGTGGAATGCCCTGAGCAGAGAGTCTGGGACCCGGGAGTGGAATTCACCAGGTGGCAAAGGCGTCCGTGGAAAGCAGAGGATGTGAAAGGAAATTTGTCTTCGGCAAAGAGCCACCAAAGAGCCACTGCTGCCTCCGAACACCCCCTCGGGGAATGCTCACACCCCACTTACAGCGTGCTCCAGAGGTGCTCGAACGTGGTGCCTTCATCAGCTGGGGATGACTGGGACATCTTCAGAGCGGGGGAGTCCGACAGGGGATAAATCACTCTGGGGGCAAAGGGAAACAGCAGGGTTAGCATTGCCAGAATGCTGAGATGTGCCTTGTTGTGCTGTGCTGCGCCGTGCCGTGCCGTGCCATGATGTGCCGTGCTGTGCTATGCTGTGTCATGGTGTGCCATGGTGTGCCCTGCTGTGCTGTGCCCTGCTGTGCTGTGCTGTGCTGTGCTGTGCTGTGCCGTGCCGTGCCGTGCCGTGCCGTGCCGAGCCGTGCCGTGCCGTGCCGTGCCGTGCCGAGCCGTGCCGTGCCGTGCCGTGCCGTGCCGTGCAGTGCCGTGCCGTGCCGAGCCGTGCCGTGCCGTGCCGTGCCGTGCCGTGCCGAGCCGTGCCGTGCCGAGCCGTGCCGTGCCGTGCCGTGCCGTGCCGTGCCGTGCCGTGCCGTGCAGTGCTGTGCTGTGCCGTGCCGTGCTGTGCTGTGCTGTGCTGTGCCGTGCTGTGCTGTGCTGTGCTGTGCCGGGCTGTGCCATGCTGTGCTGTGCTGTGCTGTGCTCTGCTGTGCTGTGCTGTGCTATGCCCTACTGTGCCCTGCCGTGCCGTGCTGTGCTGAGCTGTGCTGTGCTGTGCTGTGTAGTGCTGTGCTGTGCTGTGCTGTGCAGTGCTGTGCAGTGCTGTGCTGTGCTGTGCTGTGCAGTGCTGTGCTGTGCTGTGCTGTGCTGTGCTGTGCAGTGCCGTGCTGTGCCGAGCCGTGCCGTGCCGTGCTGTGCTGTGCTGTGCCGTGCTGTGCTGTGCTGTGCTGTGCTGTGCCGTGCTGTGCTGTGCTGTGCTGTGCAGTGCTGTGCCGTGCTGTGCCGTGCTGTGCTGTGCCGTGCTGTGCTGTGCTGTGCCGGGCTGTGCCATGCTGTGCTGTGCTGTGCTGTGCTGTGCTGTGCTGTGTTGAGCTGTGCTGTGCTGTGCTGTGCTGTGCTGTGCTGTGCCATCTCAGTCCAGCAAAGCAGCCAGTCAAGGGTAGGAACTCCTCAATCCCAACTCGCTGCCAGCAGCACAGCAGGGACCAGAGATCCCTCAGGGCCTCTCGTGGGGGACACACAGAACCAGCGACCCCCAGAGCCATCATGGGGATACACAGAGACCCCAGGGCACATCGTGAGGGATATCCAAGACCAGAGACACCCAGGATTCATGGTGAGGGAAACACAGGACTGGCATCCCCAGGGTTTGTCATGGGGGACGCACAGGACCAGAGCCCCCTCAGGGCCCCTTGTGGGGGACACACAGGACCATACACCCCAGTGTCCCTCCTGGGGGACACACAGGACCAGAGCCCGCCGGAGCCATTGTGGGGGACACACAGAAGCAGAGCCCCCCAGAGCCATCATGGGGAGACACAGGATCAGAGACCCCCAGAGCCAACATGGGGACACACAGTACCACACACCCCAGTGTCCCTCCTGGGGGACACGCAGGACCAGAGCCCTCCAGATCCATAGTGGGGAAGCACAAGACCATACACCCCGGTGTCCCTCCTGTGGGACGCACAGGAGCAGAGCCCCCCAAAACCATCGTGGGGGACACACGGGAGTGGACACCGCCTTGGCCCATCATGGGGGACAATGCCCACACCCCCAGCAGTGCAGGCATGGGCAGCAGGCAGGGGTGACCCAAGCTCAGTGGAACGAACCCATTTTTCAGCCAAAGCCTCCTGGATGCTGCTGCACGGTCACAACCAGAGCCATGCTCAGTCCAGTCCATTCCCCTCGCCCCTGCACATGGATTCTTGGCCTCTCTCAGGCATGGGAGGAAAGCAGCCCAGCCCAGCTCTCCCTGTGTGCCCGGAACTTCTCGGACCCAGCAGCCGGAGCCGGAGGTTTCACGGAGCCATCTTGAGCCTCGTGCTGCCTTCCCCGATGGGCAGCCATCTTCCCGCTGCCTCACCCGCTCCCTGGAAGCAGCAGGACCTCTCCCCTGCCCTGGCTGACTCGGATGCACCCCAGGCACATCTGGCTGCCCCTTTCACCCGCACTGGTGTTAGCGTCCCATCTCAGCCGCGACATCTCATAGTGAAAACCCGAAGCTTCCTGCCTTTTGGGTGCGAGCTGCCGAGCCGAGGGCAGCTGCTCTCGGAGTGAGGGATGCTCAGGGTGGCCCGGGCCCCTCTGACTCAGCTGTGGACCGGGTGGCTGCAGGGGAGGGAGTTAAAATGAAAGCAGGGAAGCTTTCCCTGTCAGCAGATCCCGTGAGCTGATTTCTACAAAACACAGCATCCGCAGCCACCCTGCCCAGAGGAGTTCCCACGGCACAGGAGGGCACAGGAGGGCTCGTTCTCCACGGCTCCCATGCCAGGGACAGCTAACAGGCAGAGCCTGGTGTCCTCCCGTCCCTCTCATCCCACGTGTGACACACAGAGAAATGAAAGGACCTGTAGGGCAGCTTTGAGAGAAAGAAAAGCCTAGAACAGATGCGGGTGACTGCTGGTGGCCTTACCCTTCTTCCATGCTGCTTTCCCTGGCCCAGAGCAGCTTCAGGAAGTAGTCAGGCCTTTTCCTCCAGAGGAGAAAGTACCTCTGCACCGCCCCGGCTGTGCGGTCATCACGGGTGACACCAGCTCTAACCACGTGGCTGCTCTCGTTTTCAAAAGGAAAGAAATCTGACTATTTTAAGGGCGTTTTGGAAGTTCCCTTTCACTCTTTCAAAGCACAGCCTGGGTGTGCAAAGCCAGGCCAGTGTCTTCTCATGTTTGAGCTCTGAACTGTGGGGCACAAAGGGAAGCTGGGGTGGTTGGTGCTGTCAAGGCACATCCCTGCTGCTCTGATCCCTGCCCATCCTGGGAAAGCACCTCTGCAGCAAGAGTGACAGCCTGGCACCGGGCACCTGGCTTGGCAAAGAATTTACTGACCAATTTACTTACAAATAGGGTTCCCCAAAGGTTGCCTGGCACTAGTGCAATCCTCTCTGGAAGGTGGTGCCATTTAGAGCGCTGTTATGCAGGGAACGGTGGAGGCTTCCACATTTGGGAATCTGGGAAAGCACTGTGGTGCTTCCTGCAGAAGGAAAAGATGCCCAGTGGGAAGCAGCGGGAGCTCCCTGCACGTCAAAATTAAACTGGGAAGAGCCTTAGAGCCTAATTCTGCGTTGCTCTGGAAGAATTCCTGATGGCTTGGATGCAATTCCCGTGCCCAAGGATGAGTAAATGGCACCTGGGGCTGAGTTCAGGACCAGCCACAGCCCAGGTTCAGCTCTCTGCCCCTTCCAGCTCCCCGTTTGGAGCCTATTCTGCCTCTGCCCTGTGTCAGCTCCCTGCTGTCACCAGCTCCCCACACCAAAGGGAAGACCCTGGCTATCATCCTTGATTTCTTCCAGCAAGAGTTCTCCAGCAAGACTCCACCAGAAGAATTAATTATCACCTCCAGAGACCCCAAACTACTTATTAAAGTGGAGATCTCCTCGCCCAGGGAAGGGTCCAGCAAGGAATTCTCCATCCCTTCCATTTCGATGCGGAAGGGAGGCAGGGGGGGATGCACAGCTCGGGAGGGACCTGCACTGGATTTATTGCAGGTTTCTATAGGAAAAGAGACCAAAACGTGCAAACCAGGGGGTTGGTGCTGGGATCCAGGGTTGCCGGTGGGATTTGCCGGTGGGATTTGCCGGCGCTCACTGGGAGAGGCGCACTCCGAGCCGGCTCCAGCAGCGTTCCCTGGACTGCTGCTTCCCTCTGTTGCTGGTCAGGGCATTGCAGCGAAACTGCACACGGGAGAAGAGCCCGGCAGCGGGGACAGACAGCCCACGAGCAGCGATCCTCCAGCTCTGCTCCCTCTGGGACCCGGCTCAGCCCACGGCGGGGCGGCCACCCCGGGATGCGGGGTCGCACCAGCTCCGGTGCCTCCGGCCCATGAAACTTTCCTGGGAACTGCCGCTGAAATAATTTCCGAAGATTAGTATGGAAAAGCTCCACGTACCCTGTTTTCCACGCTGCTGTGGAAAACCCAGCCCCAGAGACAGAGGGAGAAGGAAAAGCACGGACCAAGGTCCTTACAGCCACCCCAAAGTGCGAGAACAACTCCCTGGAGAAGCAGAGCAGATGAACCTCTGTCTATCCAACCGTGCTTCACTCGCGGTTCGTGACCACAGATCCAAAATAAATTACTAGAATGATTAAAACTCGACTTTTTTCATCACAATGAGGATGGTGAAGGGCACCGTGAGCTCTCAGCCTCCCTGGGAGCATTGCCAGCCCACTGAGTTTCTGCACTCTCTAGAAGGAGCATCTCTGATGTCACCATCAACTTTAGGGCTCAGGTTTAGCACCCAGAAATGCCCAGTATTTGTTCTCACCTGGAGATAACAAATTCACCGCTATCCCGCCATTCCAGCAGCCCAGAACAAAACACGACAGCGTTTTGCAGCCACCTTAAAGGGAGATAAATGCATAAACCCCATGTAACAGGGCTATGACTAATTCCTAAGGGCTCTCTGGGAGAGCAGGAATTCTGAGAGCCGTTTCCACCTCCCACACGGAGCTGCTCCATGATTTGGGAGCTGGCCCTGGACCTTCTGTCCTCTGCACAACGAGACCCACCAGGCTCATCCAGCCCGCAGCAAACATCTTCATGTTTGCAAAAATGCTGCCAGTCCCAAGGTGCCAACGCTGCCCCGTGCTATCATTCCTTTGTCCCGGACTGTTAAATTCACACCTGCAAAACGAGGTTGGTAAAAGCAGCGGAGAGGGAGCGAGTGAGCTTTCCTGCAGCTCACTTCGAATCGCAGGAGCCCTCCTTGGGGTCCAGCAGCTTATCAACGATTTGCTTTCCGAGGAGGAGGCAGGTTGGGCAGAAATCCTCTCTGGCTGCGGTCACTGACAGCAGCCCGTGATGGGGCAGGAGGCTGAGGCCGCTGCTCGCCCTCCCTCCTCGGCAGCCCAGCCTCAGCCCGGCTCAGGGACCTGCCTGCGGCCGCCGTTCCCCGCATCCCACCGGCATCCAGCCCCTCCGCTGCTCCGCCCGTTCAAGGCTCCTCCACAAGTGCTTTAACTCCAGAGCTAACTTGGGAGCAAACTTTCCGAGACACTTCAATGTTGTGTCACAAGCCCACGAAGCAAAGCGGCCGCAAATCATCTTCCAGGAGAGGGTCGCGCCGAGAAACTCACACGTACCCATAGCAAGGGGTTTCCTTTGGTAGTTTTTTCCCTTCCTACCTGCGTTTTGAGTTCCCCCGGAGGTCTCCCGCAGACAGGAGTAGCCTGGGATTGAGGATCTACGTTATTTACTGCACTACACCGGAGTAGCGTCCCGGTCGCCAAGGCAATGACATTGGAGCCGCGGAAAGCTGTGTGAAAAGTGAGGCAAAAGCTCCTGCGCGCCTTCCTGGAATAGGAGGCAGTTGCAAGGGGGTGGGGAGTGCTCAGCCAAGCGTGCCAGGGAATTAAAGCTGGTCACCAGAGCCAAAGTGACGCCGGGGCAAGCTCGGTGTGGGGGCTGCAAGGGTGGCGGCTGCTGCGCTTTAGTGACGGTCACAGAATCAGGGAAGGGTTTGGGTTGGAAAGCAGCTTAAAAATCATCTTGTTCCAGCCCCTGCCATGGGCAGCGACGCCTTTCGCTGTCCCAGGTTGCTCCAAGCCCCTGGACCTGGCCTTGGACACTGCCGGGGATGGGACACCCGGCAAAGGACACTCGGTGCAGCTCAAAGGAGGCTCTTCCCCTCATCAGACCGACGGACCGAGCAGGTTTTGTGTTTGCATTCGGCCGAGTGACCAGCTCATCTCTCCTGGGGTGACCAGCTCATCTCTCCTGGGGTGACCAGCTCATCTCTCCTGGGGCCACCGGCACCACCTGCCTGGGGGATGGGGAAGGGCTCCAGGGCTCCGTGCGCTGCTTCCCTCAGGGAACAGCGACTTGCCAAGGCACACGGAGAGGGGCAGTGGGTGACGGCTGAACATTTCTGATTAAAACCCACAAGGCTAATTATCTGCATCCTGTGGGCTCACCCTGTCACACTGAGACCCTCCTCACAAGCTCCCGTGCCGCTGGTCACTTGCCCTTGGCCACCCGGGGCGGGCAGTGAGCACTGCTCATCCTTGGGCTTTCACTGCTTGTGTCCAGGTCCCCTGTCCCCAGTTGGGGACCGACAGACACCCGCAGGCACCCCCACATCACACGTGGGGCAGATGGTGACTGCAGAGCAGCTGCCACGTCTGTCCCTCTGCTGTGGGGACAAAAAACCGATGCATTCAATCCCTCCCAAAAACATCGGTGGGGCTGCGACCAGCTTGTGGAACCCAATTAATCCGTAATGAAATCAAGACTCGAATATTTGCCCTGATCGTGAGGTTTATTTTTAAGTGATGGCGATTGTGGCCCCCAAGCAGGGAGGGGGGTCCCACTCGGACTGTGCCGTCACTGGGATGGGCGTCAGGCTGCTGCACCCAAAAATTCCGGGGGTGCAGACCGGGGGAACAAAGGGAGGCGGCTGTGCATCCCCCTGGCTGTTCAGTGGGGAAGGGCTGCAGAGGAGCCTCAGCCCGCGGGACCTGAGAGTTTTGGGGACACTGGCTGTGTTTTGGGAGCACAGACATCCCTGTCACCCTCCTCGTCCCCTCTCGGCTCTTCTGCTCCCTGGCGGCCGGCTGCACCGGGAGGGGGCTGCTTCCCAAAGGAATACGTCCCCTGAGAGGGTTATCTGGGGTCTGCCTCTTCCCTGGTGTGCCTGAATTTATTTATTTATTTATTGATGGATTCCGGCCAGGTCACATCCCTTTTCCTGGGGTATCTCCATTGAAATTGTTAGTTCCTCTGTCCTGTCCGGGTAACTTGGCGGGACATCCCGCCTGTGCTCCCGTTGCTGTTGGTAATTAGCCGGAAGTCGTGATTAGCCGGAAGAGGTGATTAATTAGCCAGAAGGGCTGATTAATCCGCCCAGGCAGTCCCAGGCGCGGGACATTGCCCGCGGAAAGGCGCCAGATAAGGCAGGGCTCTCTGAGGATGGGGAGAGGAGGGGGAACACGCCCCTCAGTCATTAATCGCGTCATTACCCGGCTCATTAGCGGCTCATTTGCATACTAACGCGGCTCACGCGGCGCTTTCCCGCGCGCTTCCCGCCGCAGGGCGCCCCCTGCCGGGCCGGCGCAGGGACCACAACTCCCGGCGTGCCCCGGGGCGGCCCCTCCCGCGCGGCCCCGCCCCTTCCGGCGGGCCCCGGCGGAGCGGAGCGGGGCGGGCGGAGCGCGGCGGGTTCGAATCCCGGCGGCGCCGCGCCCGCCATGAACTTCTCGGAGCTGTTCAAGCTCTCGGGGCTCCTGGGCCGCTTCTCCCCCGACGGAAAGTGCCTGGTGAGTGCCGGCCGTGGTCAGCGGGGCCGCGCGGCCCGGGACGGGGCGGTTGGCGGGGCCCCCGAGCGGCCGCAGCGCGGGGCCCCCCGGGCCGGGCCGGGCTGAGGGCGGACACGGAGCGGGCAGCGATGGAGCCCCGGATCCTGCGGGTCTGAGCTCAGGGGCTGCTGCCGAGAGGCTTTGGGTCAGTAAGGGTCAATACCGGAGACCTGAGTAAGGCTAAATTAACCTTAATCAGGTAGGTGAATGAGTGCTTTAAATTAAATAGTACCTGAAGGGAGCCTACAGGAAGGAGGGAGAGGGACTTTTAACAGCGGTTTGGAGAAGCAGGACGAGGCGGAATAGTTTCAAGCTGCCAGAGGAGAGGCTTAGATGGGATATTGAGAAGGAATTCTTCCCTGTGAGGGTGGGCAGGCCCTGGCACAGGGTGCCCAGAGAAGCTGTGGCTGCCCCTGGATCCCTGGAAGTGCCCAAGGCCAGGTTGGACACCGGGGCTTGGAGCAACCTGGGATAGTGGAAGGTGTCCCTGCCCTTGTCAGGGAGTAGAACTGGATGAACTTTAGGTCCCTCCCAAACTAAACCATCCTGGATTCTATGAAATAAAATAATAGTTATAAGACAGAAAGTAATCTTTAAAAAAACTGGAGTTACTTAGCCAACAGTGATGGAATCAGCAAGGATTCAATTTCTTACTAGAAAACCCCCTTTCCCCCTGGGTTAGCTGTTCTTACTGTAGTTTGCAGTGGAGCTCAGTGCATATTGAATAGAATTATAGAATCCCCAGCTGGTTTGGGATGCAAGGAACCTTAAAGCTCATCTAGTTCAAAACCCCTGCCATGGGCAGGGACACATTCCACTAGCCCAGGTTGCTCCAAGCCTCATCCAACCTGGCCCTGGACACTTCCAGGGATCCAGGGGCAGCCATGGCTTCCCTGGGCACCCTGTGCCAGTGGCTCACCACCCTGACAGGGAGGATATTTTCTTTAAAACACAACATTGATCCTCTCTGAACAAAACCTGGGGTCGCAGTGAGCCTGGCAGGGTCAGCCCCGGTGCTCCATCCAGGATCCTGCCCCACCTCAGCCCTGTCCCCGTCCCCCCCAGGCCTCGTGTGTGCAGCACCGTTTGGTGGTTCGGGATGCGAGCTCCCTGCAGCTCCTGCAGCTCTACACCTGCCTGGATCAGATCCAGTACATCGAGTGGTCCTCGGACTCCCTGTTCATCCTGTGTGCCTTGTACAAGCGAGGCATTGTCCAGGTGAGGATGAGAGCAGGACAGGGCGTGTCTCCTGCTGGGATTTGGGTGTGATGGGAGTGAGAGCTTAACAGCCAGCACTAGTCTGAGGCTTTGCTGAAGCACCTGATGTTATTGACAACATAGTTTGAGCATAACACAGGATGCCAGGATTTTGAAAGCCATGACAAACATCTTAGTTTGAAAAAGAATATTTAGGATAAAAATATCTAGCCAAACAGATCAGAATTGGAGATTATCATACCAGTTTCTTCCTGCAGTAGGAAGTAAATGCATGCAAGCTTGTTAAATGGACTAAACCTGTTTAAATGTGGGATATTCAGAACACTTGTCACAGAAAAAAAACAATCCCACGTCCTTTGCCATTTCCATTCTCACCCAGAGGTGTGGGACTCACTTTTGCAGCGGGATCCAGCGCCAGTCCTTCATGGCTGCGGGTGGTTGGGTGTTCCTGAGCTCCCCGGGGTGGGATGCAGGAGCCTGTTCTCAGCTGCAGGGAATCCTCCTGAGCAGAGGTCTGGGTCAGCTGTTGCTTCCTGCTCTGTCTGGTTGCTCCCTGCCCCAGGTCTGGTCCCTGGAGCAGCCGGCCTGGCACTGTCGGATCGACGAGGGCTCCGCGGGATTGGTGGCTTCATGCTGGAGTCCGGACGGTCGTCACATCCTCAACACCACCGAGTTCCATGTGAGTGTGGAGGCAGGGTTGCTCCCCACGGTGTCAGATGTTGCTGTCTGCCCTTTGCCTCCTAAAATAACCCGAAGCCCTTAAAGCTGCAGCGGTGGTGGAGAGCACGGATGCAGCTCTGTATTCCCGTGTGTAACTCAGGTTAATGCCAGGTTAGGTGTTTGTTATTCTGCTAGCACTTTGTCCTCTTGCTTCTGGTGATAAGATAGAAAATGGGCACTTAAATTTGAAGGTGAAATTATGTTTGAGAACATATCACGGTGTTTTTGATTTTGATATTTTGATGGCTTTCAACAAAGCAATTTTATAAATCCAATATATTGCTTTCACAGTGAGAAGCTCAGGATTTCTAGTTAAAAGAACCCAAACCAGAAACATTTCAGAGTGATTTTAAATTAAAACATACAGGCTTAGGTTTATTGAGCTATGAGATGAGATTTAGATCCAGATCCTGGAAATACTTTCCCAATTGTTTGATTTGACACATAGGAGCCAGGCTGCTGATGGAACCACTTGTAAAATTAAAATTAAAACACCTTTAAGTGCTTATTAAGACCCGTATTGGGGAACACACACTGATGTAGAATCCAAATTGGTTTGTGGATGGTGGGTTTGTTGGAAGGCCTGTGATTTCTGACTCTTCCACCTTTGGATTAGAGCTGATGATTCCTGTTATTCAGTACAATAACGAAGGGTCAGAAAACAGCCGAGAACTGCATGTGAGACGCTTTCTCTTTGTGTATACTCTTTCCAAACCTGTGGGTGGGTTTTAGGTGGCAGGATCTTGTGCCATAACACTGGCTAGCACGGAATTCACATGCTGTGATGCAAGATTCCCCCTTTTTTTGGGCAGATCCCAGTGTCAGTGGGGTGTGGATGGGGACTCTGCCGTGTGTGTTTGTGTGTGTGTGCAGACCCCCCTCCCTCACCCTTTTAGATAGGAGTGATGAGTTTAGGCCTTGGTTTTCCCAGGTGTGAATTGCCCTGATAGCGGCAATAAAAATTAAAAACAAGCCCAGAATTCCAGCCTAGAGGCAGCACAGCCATCCCTGCTGGCCAGGCAGCAGTGGAGGAGTCAGAACTGCAGGCTGGGGCTGTGTGAGGCTCCCAGAGAGGATCTCGTGGCACGTGTGTGTGGGGGTGGACCAGCGAGGATTTATTGCCTCCCAACAGAACTCGGTTTGACCTTAGAGGATTTCATTAAGCCTTTGCCAAGTTGGCATCTGTGTTGGGATAAGTTTCCTTTCCAGCTGTAAACAGGTTGCTAAATTAGCTGTTGTCAGACAGCTGCCGGGGCCGGGCCGCGGTCGGAGCTGTGTTTACTCCCTCCCTGCTAAATCCACAGTCTGGGGGGATGGACGTGGGCAGTGCTCAGGACAAGCTATGGGGATAATTAATATCAGTGTGTTATCAAATCCAGCAATTGCCTGGAGGGTTTGGGGGTTCCCTGTCAGCCAGCTCAGCTGGGCTTTGGTCGCACGATGCTTTCAAACAGCACCAAGGAACCACTCGTTCTCGTAATTCTTCAGGGCAATGTGTGAACTCCACTGAAAGCTCGCAAGGAACTTCCTTCTTCCCTGAATTTTTTAAAGGTTATGGTTGTGCTAAGTTCTTTCTAGCAATCTGTTCTTACCAGTGCCTCAGAAAAATCATTACAGAATCCCAGAATAGTTGGGGTTGGGAAGGCCCTCTGGAGATCATTCAGTCCAAACCCCCTGCCAAGGCAGGGTCAGCTGGAACAGGTGACACAGGGATACATCCAGGTGGGTTTGGAATGTCTCCAAAGAGGGAGACTCCAACCCTCCCTGGGCAGCTGTTCCAGGGCTCTGCCACCCTCCATGAAAAGAAGCTCTTCACGTTGAAGTGGAACTTGTGTTTTAGTTCATGGCCATCGCTCCTTGTCCTGTCATTGGCACCAAAAAAAGGAGTCTGGCACCATCCTCTGACACTTGGAATTCATCGGCTAATTTGTAGGTTTCTTTGTGGTCAGTGTTCCTCCTGTGCTGAAATCCACTCTGGGAGGCAGTTCCACGTTATCAGTGTGTCCTGTGGAAGGTGTTGAACCCAACGGGACTCCTTCCAGTGCCATCATTCCACCAGAATTTACAGGCACAGGTAGAGCTTAACCAAGAGCTGCAGGTGAAAGATCTGAAGGAAAGCAAATGGATCCTCTTCACATTCCTGGAAGTGCTCAAAGCCCAGTTGGACAGGGCTTGGATCAACCTGGTCTAGTGGAAGCTGTCCCTGCCCAAGCTTTAAGGTCCCTTCCAACCCAAGCCATCTTGGGATTCTGTGATTCTCTGCTTCCTCATGAGCCTCGTGTTTTGGGATAGTGTGAAGATGTTCTGGAGTGTTTCTCTGAAGAGCTGTGCTTATAAACTACATACTTTGTACTTTGTCTCATTCCATGTCAGGTCCTTAAGCATTAAGGAGCTTCTTTGGAACTCCAGCAGCAGGGAGAAGTGTGTGTTTCTGTGTGTGTATCCCAGCTAATCCTTAGTAACTGTGCGTGGCTGCACTGGCTGAAAAATGCTTCCTGGCGAGGAATGTGCTCTGAATAATCTTCTGAAATCCAGTGCTGACAGACACTGCTATGTAAGGGGACCGAGTGACCCAGTCAAGTCTGGGACAAGAGTTGACAGTCATTTGAGCTGTAGGTTGTTTAAAAGTGTGTTTTTGTCTGCTGAAAATCACCAGTCCTACACCTGCCTGGAGCTGTCAACATCGAGCTGTGGTCCTGGGCCTGGGGCTGGAGACTGTTTATCACGTTACCATCTAAATACTTTTTATTTCTCAGCTGTTTTTAGGCTATTTTAAAAATGCTTCTGCTTTTGGTTTGTTTTTCCACTGCAAAACAACAGCTGAAAACTTCTCAGACACCATTATCATGAGGATTTGAGTTTGACAACTCCACTCAATGGAGTCATCTATGCTGAAGAGAAAGTATACCCCAAAAGGAGCAGTGGAGAAGGGCTTGCTGCAGACTTAACTGACCACGGGCTGTTCTGCTATAAAAGAAATTGTCCCTTCTCCATGAATTCCCTGAGAAAGGCAACGAGCAGCAATGGAAATTTCCTGTCATTTTTGAAGCCTTTGGTTTCTTTTCTCACCCTCTGTGTTTGGTGTTTCTGTTGCTCCTGATCCTGTCTGCAAGCTGTGACATAATCCTTCTAATCTTCTTCATCTCATTTATGTTGGCAATTTAAATGAGATTGCGGAATGTTCCAGGTGGAATTATGAAGGTTTTCCCTTTCTGTCACAATTCAGTTGTAAACACAATGTTAAGGGAAGGGGGTGTGAAATCCATACATTAGGCACATAGTGTGAGTTTCTCAGTTTGTAGGAATGTCTGAGTGGGCACAAATGGAGCAATAGAAAAGGATCCTGCTTTCAGGAATCAAAATGATTTGGTTTTGCATGTTCATAGCACTAGGCTGAACCATCAGGTTGTGTGAGTTGGGTGAGAAGTTACAATGGAGTTATGGAATGTATCTGTGTGCTTCCCTCTGAGCCTGCAGCCCTTGCAGGGGAGAGAGTGGAGTTGAACAGACAAAAAACAACAGGATGAGAGGACACGGCCTCAAGTTGTGCCAGGGGAGGGTCAGGTTGGACACCAGGAGCAATTTCTTCATGGAAAAGGTGGTCAGGCATTGGAAGGCACTGCCCAGGGAGGTGGTGGAGTCCCCATCCCTGGAGGTGGCACTCAGTGCTCTGGGCTGGGCAACAAGGTGGGCATCAGGCACCGGTTGGATTGGACTCAGTGATCCTGCTGGTCTTTTCCAACCTCAGTGATTCTGTGAATAGAGGATTTGAAACAAGATGATCTTTAAAGGGCCCTTCCAACCCAAACCATGCTGTGATTCTTTGATCTTATTAGATGTTAAAGGTGTATTGTGGCTGATGGTTGGAGTGAAGATGAGAGCTTTGCTTATCAGACACTTAGAGGCATCTGGTTTAGTTGTAGTCTGGGTTTTTGCAGGTGTGTTTTTGTGTGTGTGACCGTGCCATGAAATGTGTGCTGGCTCTGGGCTCTCCCCAGTGCTGCAGGGGCACTGGGGCAGTTTGTTGTCCATGTTTTGGGGCACACAGGGCAGGGCAGTGCCCCCCCAGCAATATCAGGGTGTGATGGCACTGAAACATGCAGTGCCAGGAGCATGTGCTCAGCAGTGAAGAACAGGGAAACCATTATTGTCCTCTCTGAGGAGTTACAAAGCTGGACCCTTTTGGAGAAGCTTCTGTCTTTACAGTAAATGGAGGTTTAGATTGGATATTAGGAAAAATTTCTTCATGGAAAGGGTTGTCAGCATTGGGACAGGCCCCTCAGGGGAGGGATGGAGTCAACATCCCTTGAGGGATTTAAAAGACATTTAGATGTGGTGCTTGGGGACATGGTCTAATGGTGGACTCGGTAGCCTTTGAGGGCTTTTCCATCCTAAATGATTCTGTGGCTCCGTGATGGAGCAGAGATGGATGCAGAAGTATTTCAAAACAAAGGTGACCTTGCCTTTTCTTTGGCTGAGCCTCGGGCAGGGCAGAGGTGACAGTGGGAGCTCAATGGTGTTTCTCATCTACAGAGATTTCCCTCTTCCTGTGCATCTGAGCTCAACATGAGCAGCAAGGTTTTGCCTGCTGAGGCCTGAAGCAGCCAGTGTGGTCCAGGATGGAAGTGTGTTTGCTGCCCAGCAGGCCAGGGGAGCTGTTCATGAGGCCAAGCAGCAGCACTCGGATGCCTTTGTCAGGAAAAATGATGATCCAGCCCTCAGCATTCGAAGCCTGCAGCTGCTAAGCTTGTATTAAGTGGCTGGAGAATGTGTGCTGTGTGTTTTGCTCAGGGGAGGCAGGGCAGCCAGTGCATTTAGGGCTGCAATTAATAGTCCCCGGCAGCATTTCAGTGCTGCAGTTGCTGCAGAAGAATGTGTGGAGGCATCGTGTTGGTATTTTTAAAGTAAATCTTGCCTGAGGAGCAGACTGACAACGCTGGCTTTGGGTGGCCGGAAGCGAGCGGGCCTGGGGATAAAAGTTGATTTATGTTGTTCATCTCGTGGATTCCTCCAGGAGCTGCTAAACTTAGAGGAGGAGGTTCTGCTCCTCTGCCCCGCTCAGGTGAGACCCCACCTGCAGAGCTGCCTCCAGCTCTGGGGTCCCAGCATAGGAAGGACCTGGAGCTGTTGGAGAGAGTCCAGAGGAGGCACCAAGATCAGAGGGATGGAGCAGCTCTGCTAGGAGGAAAGGCTGGGAGAGCTGGGATTGTCCAGCCTGGAGAACAGAAGGTTTTGGGGTGACCTCATTGTGGCCTTCCAGTGCCTGAAGGGAACTTACAGGAAAGATGGAGAGGGGCCCCTGTTTCCAAGGGCCTGGAGTGACAGGACAAAGGAGAATGACTTCACACTGACAGAGGTCAGGGTTAGGTGAGATACTGAGAAGAAATTCTTCCCAGTGAGGTTGGACAGGGCTTGGAGCAACCTGGTCAACTGGAAGGTGTCTGTGTCCATGGCAGGGGATGGGGCAAGTTGAGCTTTAAGGCCCCTTCCAGTCCAAATCATTCTATGATTCCATGGAAAAAGATTTCTGTGTTGTTTCCCCAAATCTCAGAAGTTTGTCTGACGTGTAAGGCAGAAGGGACTGTTCTGGGACTCCACGGATCTCTGATGGGGAGGCAGCATTTACTGGAATTCTGAAGCTTGGTTTGAACCCTGTAAATCCCTGGAATTGTGCTTCCCACCAAAACCGATCGTGTCAGCAAGAGAAAAACGTTCAGGTTCTGTTGCAACACAGAGCCTGCAGTGTTATCAGTAAAGCTGATCCTCAGGGTGCTCCCTCAGGATCCTTTGTGACCACTGAACAGTGCCAGGTACTTCAGGGAAGGAGAAGGTGTGTTGAGGACAAACCTGCAAGAAGGTGTAGCAGAACCTTCCTCCCAAGACTGCTGGGATGCTGCTGGGCTGTGTGGGATGTGGGAGGAGGAGGAAATGGAGACGGTGCTGGTGTTTTACATAATGGATCAGAACTAAGTTTGGTGTTCAGTGGTTCAGGGAAAGGCCGCTTTGTGATGGAGGTGCTTCCCTGCAAGAAGTTCTACCTGTAGCTCTTCCTTGGTGCAGTAAAATGCAGGAAAACAGAGGGAAAACCCTGACCCTGGAAACATTCCATGCTCCAGCTCCAAATGCAGAGGTTCACGTGCCATGCTGGTGAATGCCCATGTGTCTGTGGCTGCCGTTGCTAAGGGAGAGGGAGTATTTGTTTTTAATTGGGTAATGTGCAGATGGCAAGGCAGGGCCTGGAGTGCAGCTGTGACCTTGGGGAGCTGTGGGGAGGCTGGGTCTGCAGCTGCCTGCCCTCTCTGCAGCTCTTGGTGCTTGTGGAGGCACAGTTCTCCAGAAATCCCCCAAACACCAGTGTAAAGCCTTGCTTTGCATAGCAGGTTTTGGGTGTCTTCGAATTTTTCAGTAGTTCTGTAATGGTGCCTCCTTGTGTGTGGCTGAAGAGAGAAGAGCAAAATGCAAATCAGCCATCAAAGCTGAGGGTGTCTAAATGTTGAAAAATGCAGCACAGTTTTCACACTTGGTAGCCTTTTCCCAAGGGATACAATGTTCTGAAGTGGCTGTAACTTGTCATCCGTTCATAAAGGCAGGAAACTCCCCATCTCTCCTCCGGATTCTGATGAAATCTGTTTTTCCAACTGCAAAGTGACTCTAGGCAATAGATTGGGAAGACACATTTGTGCTAATGTCAGGAAATTCAGTATTAGTGAAGAGCTTTTCTCCATGTCAGTGGTGTGAATTTTGTATCCCCATCCAGAGTACTCATTTAAGCTTGGGGTAAATTCCCTGCTAACTGCCAGAAACTGGGAGACAATTCCTCATAGTTGCTTCCCAGGCCATTGTGTTATACAAAATAGCTGCAGAATTAATTAATCACTGAAGGTTAATTGATCCACTTAGTGTTGCTGAATTAGGTTGATGTTTTCTTATTAATTATTTTCTTTTTTTAATCTACAAAAATAACTAAAACTGCTCCCTGTCTCTCTGCCAGCTGCGAATCACAGTGTGGTCCTTGTGCACCAAGTCTGTGTCCTACATCAAGTACCCCAAAGCGTGCCAGCAAGGTAAGTGCCACACATCCACCTGGGAGTGCTCCTTTAATGGGGCAGAAGGGGAAAATGAATTTAATGTAGTGACAAACCCTGTGTTTGGGAACAGGGTCCAGTCCTGTCCCTTCTGAGCAGCACCTGCAGCCAGGTTGTGGTCTCTGAGTGAAGGATTCCAGCTGATCCATGTGCCTGCTCTTCACGCGTGCATCTGCGTTGTGTTTGCCTCTGAGGGATCCTTTAAGACATTAAATTATGCTGGATGTGCTCGTGATGAAAAACATTAATCCAAAGTGACTTTTGTCATCTTCTGCACATGGGAAGGTTGGAAAGGGAAGCTCGTGTCAGGGCTGTCAGACCACATGGCTGTGGTGAGCAGTTTGCTGCCCAAGGCTTGTATCCCACAGATGACAAAGACAATTATGTATTCCAAGTAAAATCCAAGTGGATGGGAGGCAATGCCTGGGAGTTGGTGGAGACCCGATGGTTGCATAACTGATCCATTTAGCCAGGCTAAATGAAGTGGTTATTTGAAATCTGTTGGGTTTATATAACAACTGTCAGTGGTTAGATGTGTTTTGAAGCACACTGGAGCTCTGCATCCTGAGAAATTGTACATTCCAAGCTTAAAAATTGCTGACACAATGAATCAGTAACACTTTGCTTTGCCTTGATTAATGTGACCTTCTGTGGAAAAATTCTGCCTCCTCTTTTATTTCTGCTTTGCATTGGGAGTAACTGTTCCTTGCTGAAGACTCATCAGCTCTTCTGCCTTGTTGTCTGGTTTCTGTTTAAGCCAGTTTTCATTAATCTGTCCCGTGGCAGGGGTGGTTTTCACCAAGGACGGGCGCTACATGGCCGTGGCGGAGCGACGCGACTGCAAGGATTTCATCAGCATCTTCGTGTGCAGGAACTGGCAGCTCCTCAGGGTAAGCTCTGCCTCTCCTCCCACTCTGCTGTGGTGGTTACATGCACATACTGCACACTACTCCACTAGTAACAGTGAGAGATGCAAGTGCTTGGTACTTTGGATGTGTGATATAAACTGTTCACACATGGGATCAGTCCATGGAGGGTGGCATTGGCCAGGGGCTGGATCTGAGCAATTAAACCTCCCTAAGAACTTGTCTCTATGTTGTGTCACCTCTAATTTGGAAATTCTGAGCCTCACCAGAAGCTGAGAGAAAATCTGGGAAATACCACTACATGTTTGTTGTGTTCCTGAGCTCTTTCCTAATGAACCTTGCAGTGGAAGCTGTGGCTGCCCCTGGATCCCTGGAAGTGTCCAAGGCCAGGCTGGACGAGGCTTGGAGCACCCTGGGCTAGTGGAAGTTGTCCCTGCCCATGGGGCAAGATGATCATTAAGGTCCCTTGCAACCCAAATCATTGTGGGATTCTGTGATCCTGTACTAGGCTTTGAGGCAAGGAATTAGGCTTCCTGGATTTTTGACTGATTCAGTGTAACTAATTTAATTTTCTTATGAAATGCTGTTCATTTGAAGGTACAGAAACTTTTGGCTTTTCTGTTAAGGAGATCAAAGATCCACTGATTGCAGCATGTATTACAAGAGGAAATATTTCTGTTGCTACTCTGGCACAAAAAAAGCTCTTTTGTGTTTGTGGTAGCCCTTGAAAGGTTAAAACTGAGCATTCTGTTAGCTTAGGATTCCTTGACATATTTCAGATGGTTTTGTGGTTTCTCTTTTGTGAGCAGCATTTTGACACTGAAACCCAGGATCTGTCTGGGATTGAGTGGGCTCCCAATGGCTGTGTGCTGGCAGCGTGGGACACATGCCTGGAGGTAGGAGGAAAAGCAGATTATTTTCTTGAAGAGTTCAGGCTGGTCTTTGGCCATCATGTATAAAGCAGTGACTAAAATAATTAGTGTTTAAAATGTTTCTTTTGGGTATAAAAGGTTGCAAGTTGAGCTTTTGTTAAATATTACGCTTGTATTGGGGATGGGTGTCCTTGCAAGTGGATGTCACTGCTCTGTAAATCTTCAATGACAGCAAATTATTTCTAATTTATCTTGCCAAAAAAATTGTGAACATTGCAGAAGCTGCTTTTGAAATAATGAAAGAACAGTGGAAGAAGAATATTGGAAGAATATAAGAGTCTTTTACAGCTTTACTGACATTGCATTGCACAGTGATTTTACAGTTAATGAAAGTACTCATCCAAAAAGAGACCAATGAAGCCTCTTAACTCATAGATAACCATTTGTACCTTTGAACTGAACTTGCTGCATGTTGAACAGGCAGAGCTTGGCAGGGATGATTTTCCTGCCTGTGTTTTTTAACACCTTTGCTGGTTTTTAGAGTGGCTCTGTCTGTGTTTCAGTACAAGGTCCTGCTGTACTCCCTCGATGGGCGGCTGCTCTCCTCCTTCCGTGCCTACGAGTGGCCCCTGGGTGTCAAATCAATCGCCTGGAGCCCCAGCAGCCAGTTCCTGGCCATTGGCAGCTTTGATGAAAAGGTGAGAAATGTTTCCTGCCTCTTTTATCTGAACCGTTTGGAGAACTTTGTCCTAACAGTCTCCCCTTGCCATGCTTCCTGAGCCAGGTGCGTATCCTGAACCACGTGACGTGGAAGAAGATCACGGAGCTTGACCATCCAGCAACCGTTGCCAGCAAAAAGACTGTAAGTGTGGATCCCAAATCCATGGAGTCCTTAGCAGAGCTCGGGTGCTGCTGTTTGTATCTGACAGATGCTGATGAATCCGTTTCGTTCTGGAGACTTTGCTTTTTCCCCACTAGGTCTTGGGAAATTGCACGCCAACCTCGGAATGTAGGAAAAATGTGGGAATCCTTTCAAATTTGATGGACTATGTCTGTGATCATCTGTCTTGAGCAGTAATAGATTCTCAGATGCTCCTGTCACGTGCCAGTGTATTTTGGTGTAGGTGGTGGCTGCATTACAGGTTTGGGTGTGCAGCCAGCAGCAAACTGGAAAACTGAACAGGAGAGATTTGTCTCAGCTTTGTACAATTTCTGACTTTAAACAGTGATGGAACTGGATTGTGTTCAGATTTTCCATCCTGTGTGGACAGGCTCATCCAGCTCACCTAAAGGGCATTTCCTGGAACATCTGTCAGCATTGATTTTAATCCTTTATACCTGTACCTGCAAGGCCTGACAGATTCTGGGCTGTTGGCAGCAGGTGCAGAGCTGCTGTTCCCAAAATCCTGAGCTGATCTCATCCCTGGAGGTAACGATAACAGTATAGAGGGACTGCACAGACCTCCTGGAAGAGTTTGTGTGTGGATTGCAAGCCTGCAATATTCACATAACTCTGCCTCTTACCAGAAGCAAGGCACGAGCCATTAAAGCACCTCAGCAAAGCTTCTCACGGCTGAAAAATGCCTTAACTTCCAGTTAGGTGTAAAATATGTCATGGAAAACAAATGGAAATAGCTCTGTTAATCTCCACTACACAGACAGGAATTGCAGTTGCTGTGTTTTATCCTGGTGCTTGTGTTTGGGAATATGTTGCAGGCACACTAAAATATTTTTGCTATTTTCCTTCTCCAGTGCTGCACTTTATTTGTGATAGAATCAGATTAAAGATTTTTGGTTGCAAAAATGAGATTCGTGTTCCCACTGTAATGGGGATGATTTATTTTGCTGTCAGAAATACTGAACGAGGTGCACTCCCTCAGACTGGTTGTAGACTTCAAGGTTTGTGTATTTGTCACAGGAGTGTTATTCCTGATCAAGGTTCCACATGGCCCATGATTCACTGGGAATACTGGATTCCATATCTGCCTGCTGAAGCCCTTTCCTCTGTTGATGAACCAGGGGATGCTGAGATGTAATAAACGTGCAAATGAGTCAGTGGGATGTGGGTATTTGGTAACAGCCCCGTGTTCAAACTCTCTGAGGCCCTTCTGTAGAGCTCTCACTTGTTTCTTTGTAGATTGTGTATAAAGAAGTGGAGAAATCCCCAACTGTTGACACACAGAGGCTTTCTTTCCCTCCAACAAGAGAATTGGCTAGTTCTCTCTTCAGCACACAGAGTAAATGTAAGCCAAAGTTTACTCAAACCAGACACTTGAGTTTGCCTTGGGAAGTGTTTAAATAAACATTGTAGGTGAACTCTGCCCCTTGGATGGTGGAACAGATCCTCTGGATGTTCTCAAGGGCAGTAAAAATCAGAATCAGTGTTTGTGGCACTGTAAATCACCTTTGGTTAACACTGTTTGAAATATTAGTTAAAAGACAGTAGGAAAATGAATCTCTCCTCATTTTCCTATTTAATCTCAGTCTTCCCTGAATTTCCAGCCTTTCCTTTTCTGCAGGAGGGCAGGAATAGTAGTAGGGTGGCTGTGTGAAGATGTGATATCTTAAAGCAATTGAAATTTTGATTGGAACATCTTGGAGAAGAGTAGAACTTGGTCCTATCACTTGAGAGATGAGGGGTTTTAACAGTTGGATGTAACTGCATTGTCCATCCAGGCTCACTTAGTGAAATACTTATATTTTCCATTCCAGATGACATTTCCCAGGTGCCAGTTTCTTTACAGTACGTCAAACCAGTTGCTGACAGGGCAAATCCCAAAGTGGGAGTTGGGATGTTGGCCTTCAGTGCAGATAACTGTTTCCTGGCAACCAAAAATGGTAAGTTCCGACTGCCCTGCCTCAGAGGGGAAGCCATGTGGCATGTGGGGGGTTTCCTTAGCAGAAACAATCCTCTGCTCTATAAAAAGAGTCATGGCCTGTAAAATCAGCTCTGTTGTGAGATATGTAACTACAGAGGAATCCCAGCCTGTCTTCTAGTGTGTGTTAATTGTTGTGAGCTGCCTGAATGGCTGACCAGGGCATGAACTCAGCCTTGGCTCTGTATTTAATGAAAATATTTATATTTCTTCAAGTTTATGTGAGCTCACTGTATTGAAAATGAAACAAATCTTCCCACTTACAGCCTGGGTCTCTCGAAAGGCAGAACTCTGCACAACCTATAGCAAGAGGAATTCTGAATAGTGAAAGTCAGGGAATTAATGTTCCATTTTTCCCTTTGATGGTCCTCAGGAGCTGTTCATGCCTGGATGCCAAAGCTCTGGGTCAGGTGCAAAACCCATCAGACAGACTAATTTTATAAAAGCCAGGGAAGGACTGGGAGATGGACTAGGTCACTTTTACCTTTTTTTGCAATATTTCCGAGGCTGAATATTTTCCGAAGACTCTGCTTGGCAAAACTCAAGTGGTGGTAACCCTGGGGTGTACCTAAAGGTTTGTGTTGTATGAATTTTGTTTGTTACTGTGCATATAGAAAAACCAAGCGTGATCCTTTTATCCTTCAGCTCTCACACGATTGCTGCTTCCTCTCCAGATAACATTCCCAACGCCGTGTGGATCTGGGACATCCGGAGGCTGAAGCTGTCGGTGGTGTTGGAGCAGCTGAGCACGATCCAGTGTTTCCAGTGGGATCCCTGCCAGCCCCGCCTGGCCGTGTGCACGGGCACCAGCAGAGTGTACCTGTGGTCCCCAGCTGGCTGCATGGTCGTGCAGGTGCCTGGGGAAGGTGAGGCCCTGCAGCAGCTGCCACAGCCCCTCATCAGCTGCTCAGTGACAAAATATTATTCCATTTGTAAATTGATCCGAGTGTTGTCATGGAAATAGCTCAGGTGTGTTCTTGGAGCTGCTTAAAAACTGGGTGTTTTCACCCTTGGAAAAAGAGGAGTTCATAGCGAGACACAGCAAATGCCTCAGGGGCTGCACGGGGCCAGCAGGGATTTGTGGGGCTGATTCCAGCTGCCTTTTCCCCTGGGCAGGAGGATGGGATGCCAGCTCCTTGCTGACACTGATCTCTTCCCGCAGGCGACTTCCAGATCGTGTCTCTCTCCTGGCATTCCAGTGGGGACTCCATGGTTCTCCTGAGTAAGGACAACTTCTGTGTGTGTTACTTGGAAAGAGAAGAGGTAAAATAAAAGAACTAAAATGCATTAAAAATGCTCCCAAGTCTGAGGAAGAAAGAGGAGAGGAGTCAAAACCTGTTGCCCAGTCTGAAGTGTTTGTATTTATAAGTTATTTATTTGAAGGAGCTCCAAGCTCAGTGTGTGAAATACTGTGACTGCATTTGAATGAAGTGATGTAGCAAGTGAAATGTAGGGAATGAGTCTCTCTTGCAAGAAAACCTGAGTATTGATGGAGTTGAACATCTCTTTTTCAACTCTGAACCCTTATTTTCTAAGACTGTAGCTCTGTGTGTATATAATGTATAGCTATTATTTAAATTTTCTAATTTACAATAAATATTTTGATAGTTACAAACTATAAACCTGCACCTCTGCACTTGAAAGTCTGTTTCAGTGTGATCAGTGATGTGATGATGTAGTGATTTATCCCAACACAAGGAAACTGTTACTTGCACACAAATAATTTTGGGTGACAGTAACTGTGCCAGGGCCACCATGGATTTATTACACGGAATCTTTACCAGAGGGATCACAATTGACACTTCAGGATGTTGAATTACAGGTAACTGAAATGGGAGTTTTTGTCCCAATTCTGGTGCCAAATGGGAGTGAATAGTTTGGCAGGGAAGGAGCAGTTGGATATCCTTCCTTGTTCTCTCCCCTGTGTCTTTCCAAGGAGGGAGCCTCTTGTTAAGGAATTTACTGGATGTTTTTTTCTTTTGCTACTTAATTTCACAGCCTCAGTCTCCAGAAAATGAAGAACAAAGACCAAATGAGAGTTGAATTTTAACTTTACTGCAAGGTTAATGAAAATTGAACATATCACTTAGAAAATGCGTGGAGAAGCTTGGAAAGCTGGAGTCAGGATGGACTGCAACAGGAGTTTCACAAACACCTACATTAAGGTCAAAAAACCCCCACCACTGCAGCACAGTGTTTATCCAGTAGATAAATGCTCAGATGAAAAGGGCATGGAGAGAAGGTCATGCACAAGGAAAAAGCTTGTTAGAGCCACCTCCTGAGCAAGTTCAGCTCTAATCTCTTGGGCTGCTTCTGAATTTCATCCCTGGATGAGAGGTTCAGTGCAGGAATGTATGAACCAAGGCTAACACACAGTGCTGAAAGTTTTCTCTGTCTCCATTAAAAAGTCCTGGCCCAAACTAGAGTAGATTTAAGAAAAATGGCTAAGAGTATCAATCTAACCAAAATAGAATTCCTTTTCAGTTTTACAAAGAACAGCTTTGAAGGCAAATGTGTTTGTGAGGCTTTTGGCAACGTTCTCTCACAAGAGTCTTTATTCTGTGGCTGCAGCGAAGAAACAGAAGTAGAGAGGAAGTTCCAGTAGGTTCTTGGAGGGATTTTTACAAGAAGCTCATAAATGCATATTGAGTTCACAGGCTGCTGCTGAGCAGGTGGAACAGTGCAGCTTTAGCAAAAGCCAGCAAATACTGTTAAAGACTGAGTGACAGCCTCGAAAATTCCTAACAGGCATTAATCAGAGCTCTGAGATCACGGTGATTGGAACAGCAGCTCCTCTAAACAGCACAAAGCAGTCCCAAGCACACAACAGGATTTGACACAGTACACAGGGATACAGCAGGGCCGTGGCACAAAGGTTCTGCTGTGCACTGGGGGTTTTTAGCAGGTTCCAATGGCACTTGATGGAGTGGGAAGAGCAGGCACTGGGACACGGAACACGCCACTGCTCCTTCATCCTGTGTAAGGACCAGTGAGGGCTGTAAATCAGGGACAAAGTCCAAGACTGACACCACCCTGTGTCTGCTTCAAATCCAATCTGTGCATTCCCCAAACAAGCTGGAAACCGTCCTACAACCACCCCCTTTCCTTCCCTTCCCTTCCCCTGACAACTTTGCTTTATCACGTGCTCTGCCCTCAGCACCCTCTCCCCAGGGCACCACCAGCAACTCGCTTGCCCTTGAACAGATGACACGCAAGGGGGTTTAAAATCCAATTTTGCCTCTTGTCATGGAGTATCCCAGCTTGGCCTCGTTGTTGATGAAGGACATCAGTCCCAGGTAGGTCTCGATGAGGATGGGCCGCTCCAGCACCAACACCCCGTTAGTGCTTCCTGGCACGGGGCCCTCCTTGTGGGCTTTCTTCACAGCCTGGATCAGCTGTGTTTGAAAGTTTTCCAGCTGAAAGAAAAGAAATTGCCTTGCTTTTGCAGTGTTTTACAAACTGTTAAGACAAGCAGCTGCTGATAGGGAATGGTGAAGGATTAGCACTAAAGCCGTAGCTGTCAGGGCTCTGTGTGCTGTGATAGTCACATTATGGTGTTTAACCTCAATGATGCAGTAATTTCACACAGGACACTGCTGATGTGTGACTTTCACAGGGGCTGGATGGGTAAAGATCTATCAGTGACCACTTGTTTATTTCTGTGGTTCTGCCATGATCCATGTGTTACACTTAGTAGTGTTCTAATTTTAGGAAAACCTTCAGAGGGAAGCACCCATTGCAACAAGAACTGAGAACCACCTTGGTGAAGGTTTTTAGTGAGCAATTAAACCAGCTGTTAATTAGCTAGCAGCCCTAGATGAAAAGTCCATCAGCCTGTCAGGTAAGTAAGAGCAGGAAAAGCCCCAGATCCATGAGCTTTTGGATTTTACAGGACTCTGCACTTTTGGAGGTTTTGGCCTCCTTTGTGTTTCAGCCAATGATGGGTGGCTGGCAAAAGTGGGCAGTGGGGCCACCCTGCAAGTCAAAATTTGGAGACTGGGGAGATGGAGCTCCCAGCTCTAAGTTGTACCTCTGATGTAACTGATTTTGTTTGATTAACTGAGGTATTGCTTCCAAAGAATGTGAGTTGTGTCCACCCTCCGAGCTCAGTGAGCTGCCTGGAGCAGCAGAGGCCATTCCTTACCCGGCACAGGGATGAGATCTTCTCGTCAGCATCTGCCATGGGGTGCTCGGTGAAGGTCACGTAGGGGATGTTGGTGGACCAGGGGTTCCACCTGTTGATGAAGGAGGCGCGGCTTTGCTTGTCCCACTGAATGCGGATACCGACACCTTCCCTCCTGACAGTGCAGAATGAACAGGGTAAGACTTTCCAGTCTTTGAGGCAAGATTAACTAAAAATGTTCTGTCTGAAAATGACCTGCCTGAAATTGGAAGCTGAAATAAAAGTGATAGTAAATTTTACTGGAGGCAAGAAATGCGAGAATTCAGCCCCTGAAATGTGCAAAGGGACGTTCTTATGAGCTGAGTGCAAGAAGGTGAAGCTCCTGGGACACCCTGGCCATCCTTCACAGCCTGTGACAGTCCCTGTGTACAGGGGACCTGACATTCACAGCTTTCCAGTCATGCTAAGGTATTACTGCTCCTTCCTGCATTATGCAATGGTGCCAAGCTTCTGCTCCCAAATCTACTCATCTTGAAAGTCCTTGAGCAACTTGCTGTTACTGCAGCTACTGCCCATCCCAGCAAGCCAGCAGCTACTCTGAGGTCTTCTAATGCTACTCTGAGGTCTTCTACTGTAGCTTCAGGAATTGTTTGCAAAGTTAAGCAAGCAAAAGGAACAACTCTCAGACCTTTCCAGTGGTCACGCTGGCAGCTCAAACTGTTCCCAATAACCATGCAAGACTTACACGTGACTGTGGCAGCTTACTTGTTCAGAGATTTGGGTGGGAACTCGAACTCCCCCACGGAGATGGTGTCCACGGCGCTGAGGGCGATCCTTGTCACGTGCTGGCACTGCAGGCTGATGAAGTTGTACTTGCAGACCAGGAGGGACCAGTCTGTGATGAGGACGAGGCGCTCCTTCTCATTGTTCCAGTGATCGATTCTGTGGAGAGAACGCGACTGAGCCTTAAATGGTTTTGACTCCTGGCTAGAAACACTCAGCAGCTTGGCAGATGGGAGAGTTGCTGAGGAGAACAAATCTGAAGTCCCAGTGATGCTGTATTTTCTGTTACAGCCTTTGCTTTGCATCAGCAGGGCAGTGCAGGGCTGAGGGTCTGTGCCTCGCTGCACACACGTGCCTTTGGGTCAGCTGGTTAAAGCTACGTCCGTGCTTTACTGCCGGAGTGGGTTCTCTGTGGGACTGCATTTCGTAAGGGGTTAACTGGGGAGCGCCGGTGTGGATCTGGAGGGCTGGGTTATAAAGAAATAACGAAATAATGATGGCTGCAGCCAGCCTGGGCCACTCCGGGCCTTGTGCGCGCGTTAATATTCACCAGCTTTAATACAGAAAAGCGCCGTGCGCTGTGCGGCTCTGGACCAAGCCGGCGGGGCCGAGGCTGCTCCGGCTCTCATCTTCCCCCGCCCCGAGCGCCCGTCCCTCCCCTCCCGCCGCGGGACTCACTCGGTGAGCAGCCACACGCTCTGCACCTCCCCGTCCTCGGCGGGCAGCACGACCACCCGTATCTCGCTCACCGCCTGCTCGATGGTGCCGGGCTGCGGGGGGAGAAGGCAGAGGTCAGGGGGTGCGGGCCGGGGCCGCGGCCGCCCCCGCGCCCCTCCCGGCGCGCACCCGGAACACGAAGTACTGGCGCAGGCGGCCGGCGCGGCCCGCGGTGCGGACACTGAGCGGCCGCAGCGTCTGCCGGGGCGGCGGCGCGGCGGCCTCGAAGGGCGGCCCGGCTCCCCCCGGCACCAGCGTGGCGGCCCCGGGGCTGCCGGGGCTGCCGGGGCCGCCGGCCGGACCGGACTCGTCCGCGTCCCGCAGCTGCAGCATCGCGGCGGCGCCGGGCGGGCGCTCGGAGCCTTCCGGGGCGGAGCGGGGCGGGCGGAGCGCCCGGGGCCGCCTCTCGCTCCGCTCCGCGCCGGGCCGGGCCGGGAGGCGGCACTGCAGCCCCGGCCGGGGTGCTCGGCTGGTGCCCGGGCAGAGCCTGCCCTGCGGGGTGCGGGGTGCGGGGCACGGCAGCGCTCCCCGCTCCGCTGGTGTTGTCACCGTCACACACCGGCGGCTGTACCCGGGACCGTCACCATCGCACACCTGGGGCCGTACACGGTGGTGCGCGCTGCCGCTATCGCTTGCTCAGAGCGATACCTGGTTACCAGGTGCTGTCACTGTCACACAGCCAGGGCTGTGCCAGGTATCAGGTACTGCCACCACAGGCACCCGGGTTGTACAGGGTACTGGGTACTGTCAGCATCACGCAGCAAAGCTGTTCAAGGTGGTGGGTGCTGTCACTATTGCCTGCCCAGAGCTGTGTTGGGCACCAGGTGCCATCACTGTCACATACTGGGGCTGCACCAGCTACTGGGTGCTGTCACCGTCCCCTGCCCAGAGCTGTCTCAGGTACCAGGTGTCGTCGCTGTCACACACCTGGGGCTGTACGAGGTACCAGGTGCCATCACCGTTGCACACCCAGAGGTGTATGAGGCCTGTCTCAGCTCTGCTGTGGATTTTCAGGGCTCAGAGAAGAGCCCACACACATCACATAATGTACAGTAGGGAGCCCTGAGCTTAGCCAAAATGATGCTCTGCTCTGCCCAGGTGGTCCTGGGCAGGACTCTGATGCACCCACAAAGGTATAAGATTTGTGGATCTACAGAGGCCGGGCAGAGCTGCTGTGAAGCAGATCTGGGTTAGATGTGCAAGATCCTTAAATATTATCAGGACGGAGCTCGGGAAGGTACCAGAGCAGTGTGGGATAAGGACAGGATTGTGCATGGAGAGCCCTGGCGCCCATATCGCATCCAGCATGCTTGATAGTGAAGATTAAATAATGCTGGGGAATGAATGGCACGTTAATGTTTCAGTTTCTGTGGTCTCTGGCATGACTGCAGATATTATCATCAGTATTTATGGAGCCGTATCATATCTTGGACCACTTTCAGGGCTGTTTTACCCGGAGCCAGAGGATGACATCCTCGGTGGGCGGCTGCGCTGGGAAATTATATAAAATTGAAAACATACTAAATTGACTTCACAGACAGGGTTGGGTTTCAGATATCTGTCTTTCACATGTGTCCCACGAATTCCCTGCTGTGCTCTCCGCAGCCCTTGCTCACACGGGCCTCTGTAGGTGGGAAACATCACTGCTGGCTTTAAAGGCACTTGAAAAGAACTGCAGAGCTGACTTTGTGCTCAGTCACTCCTCGAAGCACAGCTTTTCCCATCGGAGCTTCCCCTTCTCCCTGCAGACAGCCTGCCCGGGGTGGCTGTGGCTGGGAGAGTGGCCGTGCCAGGCCAGCCAGGACCCTGCAGTGAGTTGTGTCCCTCCTGTGTGACAGTCGGGATTGGCACCTGGGGCAGCGTGGGAGCCGTGGCTGCACTCATCAATCCCCTTCCTTGGCCTCGAGCCGTGTCCTGGAGAGGGAGCCCGACTCCCTGCTCTGCCCGCTCCCTGCCCGGTCCCTGCCCATTGGGAGGAATCCCTGGAAGTCTGACTGGGAGCAGCCTGCTCCCTACTGTAAGAAAAGTTCAAACTTAAATTCCAGACAGGAAAACAGAGGCCTGGATTTATTGTATCCTGGAGCTCTCTCTGTTGTTGTAAAACATCTTTATGTAGCTGCCTTTCTTCTCGAGGAAGAATGAAGGATGTTTTCTTCCCATCCGTTAGGCTTGGCTGATATTTTGCTGCTAAGTGGAAGCATTAACCCCCCTCACCTGCTCTTTCCTCTGACTTGAGGATTTATGGCACTGCTGTGACCTTGGGAGGATTCTGGTGTAAGGAGCAGCTGCTTCAGTTTTTTCCAAGAGCCAGCAGCTTTTGGGCATGGCCCTTGGGGAGTTTAGTCTTGATTAATGGTTGTCCTTCAGCCGCAAAATACATCCATGAAACTATCCCAGCCTTCCTCCAAACCTTCTTATCCTGCTTCTCTGATGGAAATCAGCACCTGCCACAGGCCAGGTGAGCTCTGGAGTGCCCCGGGGCAGCTCAGAGGTGCCCGGCTGCTGCTCTGGCTCCTCCTGGCCCTTGGGGAGGGTTTGCTGGCAGGTTCTTGAGATGTTCAGTGCAGCATCCCTGCTCTGCTCTCCTCCTCCCATCCCGCTGTACCGGCTGCTGTGTGCAGCTGGAGGTGTCCCTGCCGGCAGAATTTCCTTGGGAAGTGATCAATTTTGTTATCTGTTGGAATGCACGGGGAAGATTGAATCTCTGTTTTTAGAGCTTCTGGGAAAGGGATTTGGGGTGGTGTGTCCGCAGCCGGCCTTGGGCAGTGCAGAAGAGCTGCCTGTGGAGAAACAGCCCCGAAGCACCGCTGCTCCATCCCTGCGAGCAGGGCCTCCCCCTCCTCTGCTCGGGGCTGGGCACAGCTCGTGGGAGGGATTTCTGACTGACAGCGAGGAAAGAGGCAAGAGAGCATGTGAGGGAAAGGAGCTGGACCTGGGAAAGGCAGGGGGAAGTTTTGTTCCTCCCGCGAACCGCAGGGAAGCTGCTCTGGGGTGTGTGTGCGGGAGTTCCTTGCTCCCGGCCCCGGAGGAAGGTGCGGAGCTGCGGCAGGAGGATGCCTGCACCTCTGGGGATGGAGTGAAGGATCGACCTGCCTGCTTCGGGAAAAGCCCCTGGGAGGTGAGATTCTCCTGCCAGAAGAGCACCCCTCCTTTTTCCTTCCCCTTGCCAAGGGCTGGGTTTCATAGTGCCTTGGGAAGGGGATCGCAGCTCTGGAGCAGCTCGGCCCACGTGGGGCTGTGCTGGGGGCACAACCCAGGTCTTGTGAGCCCCCAGGTCCTCGAGCTTTGTCAGGAAGCAAATCCCAGAAGGAAAAGTCACTTCAGTGCATTTCACTGCGAGCAAAGGAGCATGAGAAGCCCGGTTTGGTCTGGGGGAAAACCCAGCTGCAACCTGCGCTGTAATTTCCAACGGAGTGAAGAAACTCGCTGAGCGGAACCCGAGAGGGAGGAAGCATCCAGGAATGGTAAATCCGCTCTCCCCCTGCGAGGTCTCCCCTGTGCTCCGATAGCTTTGTCCTTTGCAAGGAGAGGCGCCGGCAAGTTGGGAGCAGGAGGCAGCAGGAGCCTGTGAGGAGGAGGACCAGGCGAGCCGTGCTGGAGGAGGCTGTGGGATTCCCGGGACAGCCGCTGGAAGCACCTGGAGGGAGAGGGGCGGCTGCGATGGAGTTTCCTGCAGTGGCACTGTCACTCATCCTGGCGCTGCGGATGTCTCCGCTGGCTGCTGGCAGCAAACTGCAGCCCCACATGTGAGTAGGAAGAAAAAGTTCCGGAGGGGTTTTGTCGGGCAGGGAATGGAAAAGCAGGAGCCAAATGCAGTGTTTTCAAATCAAGGGTGAAGGGAGGAGCAGAGAGTGAAGGGGCAGCGGGGAGGAAGCTGTTGTGGGTGACTTTATTTGCTACCAGATGTGCAGAAAGGGGAATAGAAAATGGAAAACCAGGATGGCCTTTGCCTGTAGGAGGGAACTCCTCGGTTTAGCTGAAATGCTACTGTTGTGTGAGTGTGAGAGGTGATTCTTGTGTGAATACTTTGCCCTTTCTTCCCAGTCCTGCTGCTTTTATTTCACTTCACAAATCTTTCTTACTCCGCGTTCCTCCCCGCCCGCTGCTGTTACTCCAGCAGCACGTAGGCTGCTCTTTTTAATTACATTTTACAGTTACAGTTTGGTGTTAATCACTTGGCTGCTCTGGAAAACTTCCTTGCAAATTTGGCCTCCTGCCAGAAGATGGTCTCTCAGAGCCAGGGGATCACTGTAATTCCCTTTGTCCGTGGAGCCGGTGTGGTGTGGGGTGCAGACTCCAAGCCGCCCTCCTCGAGGGGTTTAATTCTTCAAAAATGGGGTGTCCTTTAGCAGATAAAGGTTTGGGAAGAAGCAGCATTTTCTCCCCACGTCAGGGTTATGTGCTCCTGCCCCGACTGTTACTTTCAGGACTTCTTGGACGAGGCACTGGAGCAGAGCCCTGTGCCAGCACGCCAGGGCTGGAATCGAGCGGCCTGGAGCAGTCAAATGCCAGCTGCAACCTCTAAGCTTCACCACGTCCAAATCAGTTATTTTAATTTCTTTTGTAGAATGTATCTCTGTGAAAACTCTGGGTCCCTTTGGGAGAGTTGGAAGCAGCAGAAGCAGCCCCAAATACCGAGCTGCTCATGGAGTCAGGGACAAATGTCTCCCTCTTCATCCTCAGTTAAAGCCACTGGCTTGTGCTTGGAGAAGGAGTTAGGATTAGAGAAGAAACAAAGTGCATTTCTTTGATTTATTGGAATTAGCCTCGCAGCCCTTAGCTCTGAATGAGCAAGAAACCACCCCTGTGCCTGGTCCACCTGGCACCGCTTCTTTTCCCTGCAGTGATTGAACTCATTGAGGAGGTGGATGCTGCGGGTTGCCCAAGCCCTTCCTGCCCCATCAGCAGTGGGAGCACTGCACCCATCACAGCTGTGACCCTCTGGACCCCCTGCATCCCTCACCTCCCTGCATTTGTGTGTCCCAGGCCGAACGTCTGCGCGGAGCAGGAGCTGGGGGTCGTGGGGCTGCGGCAGCCGTGCGTGCAGGCCCTGACCCGCGCGGTCAAGGTGTGGAAGCAGGACTGCGGGGGCCGCCGCTGGTGCACGGGCTACGAGCGCAGGTAGGTGCTCTTCCCTCCACCTGGGCTGCTCCTTGTGGCAGCAAAAGTGATTCCTGCTTCTCAGCAGCAGCAGGGAAGCGAGTTCGGTGCTCACCAGCAGCGGCTGCACAGCTGTGGAGGGATGGGGACAGACGCCTGTGTGCCCATGCTGCCCCCCTGGCTGTGTTCTGGAATGGCAAACAGCCTTGGGAATGCCGTGGTGCCCTCCAGGGAGTCTCAGTGATGAGACAACATGGCTGGGGCTCACCTGGATGTCCCACAGCTCTCAAGGGAAGGAGGAGGAAATGCCTTGGAGGAAGCCCTTGGTACCTGGCACTTACCAGACTAGTGGGAGGTGTCCCTGCCCATGGCAGGAGGTTGAAGCTAGATGATCTTTGAGGTCCCTTCCAACACAAACTGTTCTTTGATTCTATGGACAGGGGACAGAGAAGTTCCTTTACAGGTTGATAGGAACAGTCCCATGAGGAGAGATGTGGCCCCGACCCCACAAACTGCCACTAAGGTGTAGAGCTACTTCACTGGATATTTCTCTTGGCTAAAAGCAGGAGACCATGAGAGCTTGGTAAACCCTTTGGACATTTTGCTGGAGGGGCTTCTGGTTCAGCCTGGCATTTCTGTGATGCTCAGAGTTATTAAGCTGGGAAGGAATTTCCGAAGAGAAGGTCTATCCATTTATTTTATTCTGAAGAAGCTTTGTCCTTGTGGTGGGCTGTTTCCCATCTTCAGACAATGTATGGCATCTGTTTCCTATGATCCAGGCATGTTAATGGAATGACTTATTCATATCACATGCACTATTCCTGTATCTTTAGATGTCTCCTCCTCAAAGCCCCTCAGTGCCTCTTGTCTCACAGAATCACAGAATCACCAGGTTGGAAGAGACCTTCAAGATCATCGAGTCCAACCTCTGTCCTAATACCTCATCTAAACCATGGCACTGAGTGCCACATCCAATCTCTTTCTAAACACGTCCAGGGATGGTGATTCCACCACCTCCCTGGGTAAACTATTCCAATATTTTATCACTCTTTCTGTAAAAAACACTTTTTTCTATATCCAACCTATATTTCCCTTGGCGCAACTTAAGACTGTGTCCTCTTGTTCTGTCAGTTGTTGCCTGGAAAAAGAGACCAACCCCCACCTGACTACAACCACCTTTCAAGAAGTTGTAGAGAGTGATAAGGTCTCACAGAGCTGATGGCAGGAGCTGGGGCCAAGTGAGGGTTATTGGCTAGAACAACAGTAGACGTGGCCGTGGTGCAGGGGATGGGGTGGTGCAGGGGATGGGGTGGTGCAGGACCACCTGTGAGGGCAGGGGCTGCTGGGGTGGTGCTCAGCAGGATTTGCTGCAGGGTCACCACCTTCCTTTCACTCCACGAGCTGGACCATGCTCAGACCCACATCAGAAGAGCAGAGTTGGGCTTGCAGAGGTGAGCACGGAGCTGGAACATACCCTGAGTGCTTGTCCACCTAATCATAGCATCCCTTGAGTTCCCAGCTGGCTAGAGATGGGAGCCCAGGCAGGAGGCCCTGCTGAAGGAGGGTTCTGGACACACAGCACAAATAATGAACTTTTCTTACCTAGCCAGCAGCTAAACCACAACGTGCCCAAGCTGCTTCCGTCCTCCACCTGCTTTTCCGGCCTCATTAGGCAGTTACAAGCCTTTACAGAGTACAAATGATAGTTGTCGTTTCAAAGAAACATCTTGGACTCGAGACAGCTTTTAAGTCCTGAATTTAGGAATTCCTCCTAACCTGTAATTGCCAGTAATTACCTTGGTGATGAGATCTGTGTCCTGGTAACAAAGGAGCAAACAGAGTCTGAGTCTTGGCTGTGTTTTCAGAGAAGGCTTTGAAAGGATGGGTGCCCTGTCTGCTTCTACTTCAAAGGCTGGGAGCTCTTCAGCCCCAGTGGTCCCTTCAGCTCCTTAAAGGATGGGTTTGACATCACAAATCAAGAGATTGAAATGAAATAGCTTTCTGCTCTGCTTCATTGCAAATATCAGAACAGCCCAGTGCTAAAACTGTTCCTGATGGAAGCACAGAGGAGAAGCCACTGAGGGATTTCACTCCAGGAGTTGTGAAATCCAGACAGGGAAAGCACTATCAGCAGAACATTCCTGAGGCAAGGTTTTGTCCCAGATCCCCTCTCTCCAAACTTCTGGGAGTTCCCATTGCAGCAGGCTTTTCCAAGAGCTGGGAGCTGTCCTGCCAAGTTCCCTTGTGCCGGGCAGCCGAGGCAGTGGAGCGCGCGGTGTCGGCGCTCATGGGGATGCTGGAGCTGCTCCAGTTGGACCAGCTCTGGCAGCGTGGGGCTCAGGAAGTGCATTCACAACTCCAAGATCTGGCCTGAAATCAGCCTCGGTGTCTTTGAGCTCCTGGGGATGACTGGGAAAAGCAGAATCTGCTCAGCCGGAGCACCCTCGGGCTGCGCTGCTCCGTGCTCCTGGCAGAGGGATGGGTTTGCTCCTGGCTGTGCAGCTTCCCAGCGAGTAATGACAGCAGGTAGCTTTGCTCAGCCCTCCATAACCAAGCTTGAAGGAATCCCAGCGCTATCCCAGAGGGGCTGGAAGGGGATTTTCCAGCAGCAGGACACAGCAGGATTTCCTGGGTTCCATGAGTTCTGGCTCATTCCCCGTTTTTTGTGCCAGGGACTCCTTAAAACATAAAGGAAAAGAGAAACACTGAAGCAAAAGTATCGCCTGTGTGGCTCTTTCCCGTCTGCAGCACCCAGATACCCAGAGGCACCGAGGCTGCCACAATATTTGCCTGTCATTGAGAGCTGCCTGGACCAGCTGAAGGGTCCGGAGTGTGCGACAGAGCCACCCAGGAGGGTGGGACTGAGGCTGCTCAGGGCACTGCTGGGGCACGAGGAGCTCTGAGCTGTCCTACATCACTATTTCTACCTTTTCCTCCCCATTCCTGAGCCTCCTTGTCGTGTTCACACCACCCTGCATCCATCATCTCCCCTTCTCCTTCCTGCTGGCCTGGGCTGGAGGGAGCTCCTGGTACCAAGAGGATCCTGCTGGGCTGGAGCCTGGTGCCTGTGAATTGCTTTCTCAGCTGCTTCTGGAGCACAACAATTTCCTTCATAATTTGTTAACAGCTCATACAAAACCAAAAGAAGAAAAAAATTGGTATCTGCTTTTATTTTTCTCAGCTGTGCTTCCACGTGCTGGTTGGAGCACGAAGGTTTCCTTCCCGGGAATTAACGGTTCACTGTTATTTGGGGTTTTTTTTGTAGGAACATTCAGACAAAATCAAACAACTCAACTGAGTTAGGATAAATATTTGCAGTGGACATGCACAACACATCTGCTGTGCCAAATATTTGTTGTTGTTTGCCTGATTCGCTTTGGTGGAGCAGTTTCATGTTCTGCCAACGGAGCTTTTTAAAAATCAGCTTCAGAAGTATTATCTGTGTTTCAATTCTCACAAACACACAACACCAAATTTCCGGGGAAAAAATGTGTCGCTTTTATTTATTTACGCTTCAGATCAGTCCCTGCTTTACTCCCCCAGCTCCCACCCTGAAGGGAACTATTGGGAGTAGTTAAAGGGACCCTCAGTGTTCTCTGCCAAGCTGTGGAGCCTTGCTGTGTCCAACACAACTCTTGGAGTAGCTTGGTGTTGCCATCAGGATTGTGTCGATTTTTTAGCTCACCAGCCCTTTAGAGACACCTGCTCCTGCTCACTAAAGCAGAAACACCTCTTCTTGAAATTTACATTTCCTTGGTGAGCAAGTAGTGTAAGAGAGGAGCTCAGAGCTGTGAAATAATCTAGAAAAGGAGAAAAAACAACCTGGGGTGTTATGAAGACCTGGGTGTTGTCTCTTGTGTTCCTAATTAGAGTAAGTTAGGAGTATTTTCTTAGCATCAGTGATCACTGCCAGGCCATGTGGAAAACAATGGCAGCACATTTGCAAACCCAGTTCCTCACTTTATTTGCACCCGCAGCTACCAAATTCTGCTCTTCCCAGTGTCGTTGTCCTGCAGGAGCTGACCTTGGCGGGGTTTTTGTGTTCCAGGGTTGTGTATTACACGGGCTACAGGCAGGTGTACCAGCTGAGGTCCCAGACCACGTACAGGTGCTGCCCAGGGTGGTCCCAGCTCGCCGGGGATGCCGGCTGCCTGCACCGTGAGTGTTGCTCTCCTTGGCTCAACTTCTTTGCTTTTGGCTCATTTCAAGTCCTGTGCCTGCAGAAAATGCTCTAAAAATGTCTTTAAATGTCTTGAAAAATGTGTTGAAAAGTAACTGTTGTGGGGTTTTTTAGTTTTATTTCTTTTCTGGTGGTATTATTATTGTTGTTGTTGTTATATTATTATTATTATTATTATTATTATTATTATTATTATTATTATTATTATTATTATTATTATTTCCTTGCACCAAAAGGATTCTGTTCTGGCTTCTTGGGAAGTGCCGCCCGTTGCTTTCCATTTTTTGAGGATTCCCACATTGCAGCATGAAAGGGTTTCAGGGTTCCAGCCATCCATCCACTTGCCAAATGCTACTAAATGTTTAAAATCAAGCCCAATGTAGTGTTTCCAGTGGTGCCACTGGCAGAAGCTCTGGAAGCTCCTTTGAGAAGGTGTGTCAGCAGCTGGGTTTGTTATTTTAAGACTGGCTGAGTTTGAGCTGCCCTGTGAGAGGTTTGGGATCCCTGAATCCCTCCCCTCGCCTGCTCCCTCCGGTATCCAGAGGGTGAGCTGTGCTCAGGGTGGTGATTTTGCAGTGTCGGCCTGGAGGAGGGGACACAGCCCCAGGGGAAGGGGTGGCACCGGTCAGGCCTGAGGTGGAGACCCAGAGCTTGAGGCTTTGGGGTTCTGTGGCTGGATTCCTGCTCTCTCCCAGTGCAATTCCCTGCCAGACAGGCAGGGAAGCGTGGCCTCCCCAGCTGTGGGGGAAGCTGCAAGATGTATTCAGGTTTGCACACGATGGGGATGTGCAAATATCAGCCTACAGGATGATTTTGTGCTGTTGTTGCAGAAGACAGATGCAGCTTTTATCCCTGTGGGCCCCACATTCCCTATTTCCCTCCAGATTCGCTGCCTGACACAGGAGGCAGCTGCTGTGTCACTCCCGGCTCCTTCCCCTGAACCCTGCGGCCACATCCAGCTGGGGAAACATTTAACTGGAAACTGCTTCTGAGGTGTTGAGGGCAAAGAAAAACCTCTTGAATCAAACCAGATTTATGCGTAGAACCAAATATCACCTCGTGCAGAGCCCTGCCTGCTCCCAGTGCTGTGGGGTCAATTCCCTGCCTCGGTGCCTGATTCTTTTCTGATTTAGGCCCTGGAGGTGCTCTCCACCTTCCCCACAAAAAAGCAGTGTTGAATTTAAGCAATAGGCAGGAGAACCAGCAGAGAATTTGGGATCTGAGCTGCCCTGCCACCAGGGGAATCAAAGACAGCTGTGGCCAGCTCTGTTGTGGATCGGGACTGGGATTGGGATTGACCTCCAAGACAGGAAGATGTCTCCCACAACTGCTTGCCTTTTGTTCTGTGAAGAGGCCGTCTGGGCCTGCCCTGGGCTTTGATGCTTGAAGCAAAGGTTTTTCTAAAAAAAAGGGATAAAAAGGTGTTTAAAAAAAGCCCCAACAGGACAAAAAGGTGTGTCAAACAACCAGTCTTTATTCTTCCTATTCCAAGCTGTGGCACAGGAGAACAACCCACTGGGGAGAGGAAGCTCCATGGGTGCCTCATACGCCCCTGTCAGTGAGCAGATAATAACCTCAGCTGAACTCAGAAAAGCACCTTCTGTAATGATTTTTCCTGCCAAGGAAATGAGTAATTCCACGCAGGAAGGAAGCAGAGAAAAGGAAATAGATGTGCTCAGGGCACGCTCTGAACTCATCCTTCTCTTCACTGGGGCTGGGAATGGTCCTCAGGGGCTGCTCACTGCAGGGTTGGGCTGGAGTGAAGAAGAGAGGGACAGCCAGTCCCAAAAGCAGAGTGACTGCAGCCCAAAAACTCCTGCAGGAATTGCTGCTGAGCTGCTGGGGAAGTTGAGGTGGATCATGACCTGAAGCTGGTTAGCTCTGTCCCTGTTCAGCCCTTCAAACCCAGTTGGATACCACTGGCTTCACACCCAGGATGTGCTGTAACCTTGTTTCTGGCACAGAAAAATGGATATTTATGTACCCCAAGTGCAACAGGCACAACAGGGAGCTCATCTCTGCTGGCCCTCAGCACAGGCAGGGGCACTTCCAGGGACAGAAAATAAAATTACATTGCTCTGTGAATCATCTGAGCCCCTGAGGGCAGCAGGAGAGCAGCCACCAGGTTAGGGCTGAGATGGAGCAGTGGGAATTGTGCTCCCTGTTTCCAGACCCCCACAGGCAGCAGCTGGAGGAGCATCCCAGGGGCAAATGGGACAGCTCTGCCTGGCCCCTGCAGGTGCCCCGAGCCAGGGTGTGTGTCCCGATCTCTGGGCTGTCCTGGGGAGCGTGGCTGGGCTCTGTGGAACCAAACCCTCAACCCGAGGAGCTCCTGGGTGTTGGTTGCAGGGGTGTGATGCTTTTCCTGCTGATGGCTTTGGCCTTGGCACCAGTGTGTCCTTCTGGAGCAGAGGAGGGGTAGGAAGGTCTGGCAGGGAACTGTCAGAAACCATCAGTGAGGTGCTGGGGCAGGGGCACACAGCCAGGGCGTTGTTTATGGATGTTGGAGCTTTCTGTGGTCGGTGTGTAGCAGTCTGGGGTCAGCCTGTGCTTGCTGCTGTGGCTCTGCTGAATGCCCCAGAGCTGTGCCAGAACATGTCAGCAGGGTTTGTGGCCCTTCCTATCTGCCTCCAGAATCATTGATCGTGTTCCAGGAGCACTGAGCAGGGAAAGGGCATCGCTGCTGACAGTTTAATTAGGGCTGTTGTGCAGTGGAAACTCTCCAGTGAGGACGTCTTGCTCTCCCTTGGGGACTGGCATGTCCTCACTGCAGGGCTCTGTTTGCTCTTTGCTGGTCATCACTTCTCCTTAAAAATAAAAAAACCCCAATCCACGTGAGGGGAAATTCTCAGCACTGCAGGCTCGTGTGTAAGCAGCCAAGGCCTGCTGCCACCTTTGTTTGAACATGACAATACTCTGACATTGATGTGACCCTAAACACCCTTATGAGATGGGAGGTCCCAGCACCGTCTCCCAGCTCAGGAGTATTGTTTGGGCTCTCAGAGCTGTCCTGGTGCCTGGAAGAGGAATTTGACTTGTTGCAGCCAGTGCCCTGGATGCACTCACTGTTAGCGTGGGGTGGAGGCTGCTTGTAGCAGAACTGGGGTGTCCTCCCCTTCCTCACATGCAGCTTTGTGTCTCTGAGCTCTTACAGGTGGGGAAATGGACACCAGAGAGCTGTGGGGACAGTACTGGGAGGGTGTGGGCTCTGCTGGGAGCAAAGAACTCAGAAAGAGATGGAAGATTTCACAGACACAGAGATCTCACCGATCTCAAAGAATGTTTGGATTTGTTCCTTTCCTCATGTGCTCTCTGAAATGGTGACAGCCTTGCTCCTGCCACCCCTGGGGCTGTCAGAGGTGAAGGCGCAGACCCCTGTTCCTCACAGGGTTCTCTCTTTTGTCCCTTCTGCTGATAGCAGAGGGTGAGGATTTCTTGCCTTCCATTGCCCTCTGTCCTGGACCATTCATCTCTTTGGGAAGGAGGAAGGTCAGAAGTCAAGGCACCCTTTGCATTTTTAGGATGGTATCATGTTCTTTGCCTGCCTGATCGCTGATAATTTAACTCTCAGACTGAGCTGCCTGGTTTCAAGTGGCCTCTGAGATGCTACTTGAATTCCACCTGGGTTCAATAACACAGGTAAAGCCCTTGGTGATTAGGGTGAGGGGCATGTCTGGTAATCTCTGTGATCTCCGCTTTCAGCTGGAGATGTTGGAAAGCTGGGTCCCACTGAGTCTGTAACTCTTCGTGTGCGTGGAGGAGCTGCAGCTCAGCCACCCACACCCTGTCTGTGCTCTTGGGCCAGCCCCTGGCACTTTCAGAAAGGATGTGGTGGGGCAGAAAGGCACCAAGGAGAGCTGTGAAGAAGCTGAAGAGGAGACCATTACTAGACTGAGTGCAGGTGACACTGTCACTCTTGCAATGTGGCCTGGAGAAGCTCAGCCTGAGCTGCTGGTCTAAAGCTGGTCTAAGCTGTCTTTAACTCAAGTTTTTATCCAGGTGAGATCCTGCTGTCTTCTGATTGTCAGCTCAGGTGGAGGTAAAGCCTGGCCCTAGGTAAGAAGAAGAATTAATGCTCGTTTGAGGAAGCATCAGTCTGAGACATGATGAAAACCCATGGGAGCTTCTCCAGTGCTGAGCAGAAAGCAGTGGAATTGCAATCACCTCATTAAAAGAAAAACTTCTGTTAGTCACAAACGGCCTGTCAAAGGCTCCAGGGTGAGTTACCCCACACCAAACTGGGCTTCCTTCTGTCATCTCCGCTGAGTTTCCACCCATCACCTGCTGAGAAGGGAAGGAGTGCTCAGGGGGACCTGCTGTGCTTGCTCCATTGGCACAGCCCTGGAGCCTGGCATGACCATGGAGCCTGGCACAGTCCTGGACCCTGGCACAGCCTTGGAGCCCGGCATGGCCATGAAGTCTGGCAGAACCCTGGAGCCTGGCATGGCCCTGGAGCCCGGCACGGCCCCGGAGCCTGGCATGGCCATGAAGCCTGGCACGGCCCTGGAGCCTGGCACGGCCCTGGAGCCTGGCACGGCCCCGGAGCCTGGCATGGCCATGAAGCCTGGCAGAACCCTGGAGCCTGGCATGGCCCTGGAGCCTGGCACGGCCCTGGAGCCTGACACAGCCCTGGAGCCTGGCACGCCCCTGGAGCCTGACACAGCCCTGCAGTGCAGCACAGCTCTGGAGCCTGGCACTGTCAAGGAGCCTGGCATGGCCCTAGAGCCTGTCACAACCCCAGAGCCTGGCACAGCCCTGGAGGCCAGCAGAACCCTGGAGCCTCGCATGGCCCTGAAGCCTGGCACACTCCTGGAGCTCGAAACAGACCTGGAGCCTGGCACAACCCTGCACCCTATAACAACCCTGGAGCCCAGCACAGCCCCAGAGGCTGGCATAACCCTGGAGCCCAGCACAATCCTGGAGCCTGACACAACCCTGGAGCCTGACAGAACCCTGGAGCCTGGCATGGCTATGGAGCCTGACACAGTTCTGGAGCCCAGCACAATCCTGGAGCCTGGCACAGCCTTGGAGCCCAGCACAATTCTGGAGCCCAGTACAGTCCTGGAGCCTGGCACAGTCCTGGAGCCCGGCATAATCCTGGAGCCTGGTACAGTCCTGGAGCCCAACACAATCCTGGAGCCCGGTACAGACGTGGAGCCTGGCACAACCTTGGAGCCCAGCACAATCCTGGAGCCCAGCACAATCCCAGAGCATGGCACAGTCCTGGAGCCTGGCACAGTCCTGGAGCCCGGCATAATCCTGGAGCCCGACACAGCCCTGGAGCCTGGCACAGCCCTGGAGCCCGGCACAGCCCTGGAGCCTGGCACAGTCCTGGAGCCTGGCACAGTCCCGGAGCCTGGCACAGTCCTGGAGCCTGGCACAGTCCCAGAGCCCGGTATAGCCCTGGAGCCCGGCACAGCCCTGGAACCTGGCACAGTCCTGGAGCCTGGCACAGTTCCGGAGTCCGGTACAGCCCTGGAGCCTGGCACAGCCCTGGAGCCCGGCATAATCCTGGAGCCCAGCACAGCCCCAGAGCCTGACCACGTGCACCATCATGGGGCAGGCAGCTCAGGTTTGTGGTACAGGTTGGAAGGCTCGGCAGGAAATGTGTCTGGCTGACAGTTTAACTTCCCTGAGAGGCGGCTTTGCTTCGTCCATCACCTCCTGGCTGCTGCAGGCTCATTGTTTAGTCAGCTGAAAGGCTGTGACTGAACTCCTGAACCTCCCTCCTGCGATCTAGCCCAGTGCTGGCTAAAGGTCCATCGTGGGCTCCCCTGGGAGCCCATCTCTGCCCAGGCAGGGGGTGCCCGGGCTGTACCTCGGGGAGCCCAAACTTTGCTTTTCTTCATTGCTCATCCTCCTAAATCAGTCTCCTGTCTCCGACTTCCCGAGGATCCCGCCTCGCTGAACCCTCACAAAGGACACTGCCTGAGCAGAAGGCGGTGATGCTTCCCATAATTTATTCTTTCTCTCCCGTTTCCTCGAACAGTGTCATTACCCTTTTCCCAAATTTCATCGCATTAAACTCTGTCGCTCTGAATTAGGAGCTCGTTTGCAGGAGGCCTGGAGGGCACGGAGGGGGAGCCCCGCAGCCCCCACCCGCCCCCGGGCTGGGAAGTAGGTTATTATGATTTCCACTCGGTATGTGCCAGCCTGCAGCACAGAGCAGGGAATTGTCCGGCTCATTCAGGAAATCTGGGGCACTGCCAAGAATAACACCCCTGTCTTCTAACCCCTGATTTGTGTCGCTGAAATTGCTTCTAATATTTTCCATTGTTGTGCTTTGGGTCTCGCTGAGCTGCTCTGAGAGCCGAGTGCTGCCGGCGAGTTGGGCACCCTGGAGCCAGGCTCGGCTCTGCTGGGACCCTCATGAAAATGCGGTTTTTAGGTGTTTAAGGTGAAAAATTCAGGAAAACCCAAACCTCTGTGTTATTTAGCCAGGCAGCCCATTCTGTCTCTTATGGTGCTGAGGCCTGGAGGAAAGGACTAAAAGAAAAGACAGCCCCTCTTGCACGACCAGAGCTGGGAAAACCCAGGGGCTGCAGCCCTGGAACACCTTGGCACACACCTGGAGATGGGAAGTTGTTCCTGCCTCGCTGTGCAGGGAAGGATTTGCAATCCCCAGGCGTCACGGCTGGGCTGAGCAGGATGCTTGGCAAAGAGCTTCCCAAGTCCCAGTGCTCTGCCAGCACGGGATTGATACGGGATCACTGCAGTCCCCAGGGATACGTGGCCATGGAAAGCGACTAAAGCGTTAGATGAGAAGATAACTGGCTTTGTGAAGCAGCATTTCATCACGGGCTCATTAGTTCGGGGAGACGAGCGTTAGGGCTTCAATGCTACCTTTGTGTTTTAAATAATCTTCTCTTCTGGAGGGAGGGGGTTTGAAAAATCATCAGGTTCTTAAAAGAGCCAGCACTGAGGCTCAAGGATTTTGGCTCCAGTGCATCGAAGGTGCAAAGTTTGTGGAGTTTGGCCTAGCCCAGGATGTCCCTGTGTGGTAAAAGAATTGATAAAAGGTGCTTTAAGAAGGTACCTAGCTCTGTCTGGCAAGAGGGTGTGTTTTGATGGCAAATGCGAATATTTGGAGAATGGCACATTCACCTAAACCTTCAGCAAACCTCCTTAATCACAAAACCTCCCCAGTCAGCACCAGCTTTGGCAGAAGGTGTTGTGTGAGCCAGGAGCAGGATTTAGCACAGAGGAGAAATCAGGAAGTCAATTGTGTTCCTGTAGGAAAAAACAGAGCTAATATTTGATGTATGGGGGATTCAATAGTGGGAACTCAATAGCGTGGTTATTAGATTTCCATGTACTGAAGGTTAGAACTGATTTTTCAGGCATGACAAGTTGACATCCACCAGCTTCGGGTTCCTTTTGGGAAGGTAATCCCTGCCCTTTCCCAGCTTGGATTTAGTGTGGCTGCCTCAGACTTTTGAGCTGTCTTTCACAATTGATAACTTTGCAGATTTATCTCCTGGTGCGCACGAGCTGTCCTGCCCCAAAAGTGCAACCCCTGCCTTGCTCTGTTTCCATCTGTGATCCCTTTTTCTCTGAGTGCACAATTAGTGTTTTGGAGCCGGCGTGGGGTGTTTTGTGCCAAGAATTTTGGAGCCATTTTGGAAGCCTGCGTGGGGTGCCAGTTATAATGACACAAAATGAAATGTGTTAATCACAGACCTGCTTTTTCTGTCACTAATTAGTTACAGCTTTAGCTGGAATGGGAAGAGAAGCCAGGGGGGCTCCCAAGTTGCAAATAGGAGGGAGAAGCTGCAGCCAGCACAGCCCATGTGCACGGGGGACCCTCGGTTCAGCGAGTGCTGCTGTAATTGTTACCAGGTGGTCCCAGATTGTACGAGGGCTTGTAATTTAATCACAGCTTTGTGTGTTTAGTTGGTAACTGACCTGAAGGCCCTGTGACACCATTGGTGGCTGCAGTGTGTCCTTCCTGGGATGCCTCAGCTGGAATAGATTGGGCCCCATGGCTTCTCTTAGCCCAGGGCTCTCCACAATCCAGGCTGGTTGGGGTGGGAGAGTGGGAGCTGCTGGACCAGGTGCCACCACTGCATATCTTGCTCTGTGTTATCAGTTGGTGCTCTTTGCTCCAGGTTTGCCAGGTTTTTGTGAGATGTACTCCTGTTGCTCTTGGAGTTTGTAGCAGCTTGTTCAATGAAAAGTGGAAGGAAAAGAGGAGGTGAGAGAAAAAGAATGAGGAGCGGAACTGGCCATCACCACAGCTCTGTCCAGATCAGTGAACAGAGAGAAAATTTCATTGTCCAAATCTTTAAGCAGATTCAAAAAGGAAGATGGATGCTTGTTCTGCGTCCTTACCCCCCAACAAAGCACCACACACGTGACAGTGCCCCTGCTCACAACGTTTCTGCTTTTGAGATCAGCATTTCCCAGTGGGAAATATAAACCATGAGCTGCATTTCATGAGTTATGAGCAGTACACACTTCCCTGGAAAAACCATAACCTTGTTTGTGGGTTTATGGGGACGATTTGGAAAGGTGGATTTCAGAAGCCTAATTGAGCATTCTGTGTCTCCGTGTCCATTTTACACTCCGCTGGGTGAGAACAGAGAAACGTGGCTGCTCAGGCTTACTTGCAGTTTAGCTCCATTTCATCCTCTGGGCTGCCCGAAGGTGACGCCACGTTGGGGCAGCCAGCTCCCGGGAAAGCTCGGTGCAGAGGTGGGAGCAGCTCCCAGGGGATTGTTCTAGAAAGATCCCTCCAATTTCAACACAAGTAACTTGTATTTGTTACCTCGAGATCTCGCATGAGTTGTTTTCTGACTGTTTTACCTGCTTGTTGGCTGGAAAAGCATCGTCTCACCCCAGCCCTGATGTCTCCTGTGAGTTCCCAAGGAAAGCCCTTAGACATTCCCTGAGGTAATTTCCTTCCCATCCTAAATTTTGAGACTTTGTGCATTGAGCACCGCACGGTCAAGCAGAAAAAAAATCAACTTTCCCAAATGGTTCGATGGTGGTTTTTTATCACTATTCAAGTGTTCTCTGGGACTGTGGGCATGTCACCAGTGGTGAGGTGTTTGCCCTTCCGATGGCGAGTGTGGGAATCATCCCCTTCCTCCTCCTTGCAGCTGCCTGTGGTTATGGCATTTGTCTCAATGGTGGGAGTTGCTGAGAGGGATCCTCACAGCTCTGTCACTGCTCCTCTGCCTTCCAGGGCCCTCACTGCCAGCACAGTAAACAGCCCTGCCAAATTCCTCCTTTAATTCCAAGCTGGAAGAGGAGAGGCTTTGGAGTGAGGGATGCCCTGATTTATTTGTGTTTTATCGTTGCTGTTGTTTTATCTGCTAAACTCCAACAATCTCCTCTCGGCTTTCGTGGTGTTTGGGGAACTTGGATGTTTGGAAAGGAAATACTTATCGTGACTTGCTGTGAGACCCAGCTCCGTGCTGTACAATAGCCTTTATTCCTGGCTGCCATCCGCAGCGGGATTTGCTGGAATCAGAGAAGGAAGCTGATTAAAGTTGGGTCAAACAAAGGAACCCTGGGGTCATGGACTGTGGGGTGAGCTGGGCCCGGGGCAGTGTGGCAACGAGTGCCACCTTGGAAAGGAACGTCCTCGTATCTTTGGCCAGGCTGCATTTTGGGGCTGCTAAGCTTTATTTAATTAACCTTTGTGTGATATTCAAACTCCCTCTCGAAGGTTGTTGAGTTTCCTGTGCTTGGTGGCTCACAGATGTTCTCGTTTGGGGACATGACAGTCCATAGCAAACAACCCCTAAAAGCTGGGATGCTCCCTGGGCTGAGAACATGTTCCTTGGGCTGCAGGGACACACGGTTGCCTCTCTACTGCCTCTCACTGCTGAGTCTGCAAGGTCCAGGGCAGTACTGATAGCTCACATCATCTTCAGATGATGCTGATTTATAGCAGCAAATTAAATAATGCGACTTTTTTTTACTATCTATGAGTTCCTTGAGTCTGTTCCTTCTGAGACCCACGGTTCTGTCATCTTTTGGAACCAGAGATGTGTGGAGGTAGGGGAGCTGTCCTGGAAGGGCTGGAGAAGAGCATTTTATCAAAACTTGGGACCCCCCTAACCCTGAGTAATGAGAACCAAGGGCAGAAAGGTGAGGTGGGAATCAACCAGTGCAGGGAACACGCACGTCCCCTCTCGTCCAAGCTGGTGGAGTCAGTGCTGGTGTTCTCCTGTGCAGAACCCGAGAGGTGAAAAGCATTTTCACATTTGGAAATGTTTAGCAATTCCCACAGTTGTAATTGTCTGCAGCTTTGAGAATAAAACCCACATTTTGGAGACCCCCAATATTAAAATGGAAATGATTGGCTTGATTTGGAGGAGAGGCAATACAGGAGTGGCACTGACATTACCTGCCTTGCACAAGGGACCTGAAGCTGGGGCTTCAGGTCTAACATGTCTGTCAGATTTTAAATAAATGTCTGAGATCCTGAATATCTGTTGTCAGATCCCACTGTCCACATTTTGGCAGAGTGGAGGGAATGGGCTGTGGAAAAGACACGGACAAGGATACACAAGGACACAAATTATGGCTCCACTACCTGAAGTTAAAGGAAGAAACCAGTCCAAGCTCTGGTATTTTGGAGTGAACTAATTACAAGGAACAGGGAAGAATGTGAAGTGGAGGGGATAAATCATTCCTTGTGCTGCTTGTCCTCAGTTTGTAAAGCATTGATTGTCCTCTTGCCTGCTGGCAGAGCAAAGCCCAGCTGAACCAAGAGCATTCCTCTGCCTTTACAACCTCAAATTATTTTCATTCCAGGGTGATTTATATTTCACACCCAGGGCAGAGATGATTCCCTGGCATCCCGTTCCCTGCCATCCCCTTCTGCCAGACATTTTGCTGTTTTCCAAGCCCATCCTTTGTAAGGGTTTGAGCATTTTCATGACCTGCAGGTGACGGACAGATACAGACACAGGGGACTGGGGACAGTGTTCATTTTGCAAGCACCTTCAGAAAGCTTTCCAGACTTCCCAGTTTCATTTTAACTTTCGTTTCCATCCTGCTTTTAAAGAGCTGTTGCCCCTGAAAAATTCCACAAGACCAAAGAAACAGCTGTATTAGGCCTAGCTTGCAGAAAAATTTTTCATTTGTCTATTTCTTGATGCTTTTTGTTATTTGTAGCATTTTTCAAAACCCGCAGTCCTTGCCACAGAGAATGTGCTGATGGAGGATACAGGAAGACCCCAGTCACAAGATCATCCTCCCCTTCATCTTCATTTCTTACTGGCTCCTGTCAATGGCTCTTTTTGGTAAATACTTCTTTTGGAAAAATTTCTTCTGGAAACCTAATTGTCTGGATTCTCATCTTCTCTTTCACTGTTAGAAGTGCTCTGGGGGGTTGGCTTTGCTCATCAGTCAACATTTGCGCTGGATTTTCCTCCCAGGATGAGAGGCTGCTTTGGGAAGGACGCCTCGTCAGTGACTCATTCTTTCCTCATCTGTCACCTGCCAGAGGAACTATCCTGGTGTTTGGGGTGATGGCATCTCCTTGAGAAAGGATGGAGCTGTGGAGCACTGGGCTGGAGTGGCTCTGGAAGTGGGCAGGGTGAGGCTGTTTGTTGAAAAGAACATGAAAATAACCAGTGTGAGCAAAGCTGTGATATTCCATGTGTCACTTGTCTTCAAGAAATCCGGGTCTGATCCGAATGGAACCGTTTTTTCTTGCCTGGAAAGAAACACAGATGTGTTTGCTTTAGAGGCAGGACGCTCCCTGTGCTGGCCAGACTCCTATCAGAGCTTTCAGCACGGGATATTGTTGCTGGCCAGCCCCGAGCAGCAGCAGACGGGTGTTTACCCTGGCGGGGCAGCCGGCGGGTCCCCAGCGCTCGCCTTCCAGGGTGAGGTGCTGTCCTTCCTGCTCTCCTGAGTGCTGACAGCGACAACACTCGCTCACTCTCTGGGTTAAATCACCCCGTGGTGAAGGCACAGCCCTCCGTGGGGCTGTGTGAGCTCTTGCAGGAAGCTCTGCAGAGCACTGCGTGTTCCTGTCCAGGTTTCAACGCCTTTTCTATTGCCTCTTGGTGGTTTTTGATCCTGTCCCATGCTGTCAGTGTAGAAATTGTTTTTTTTCCCCGCTCTGCTTGTCCACCTGTCATCAGGTGAGCTTTGCTTTGCAGCAAACTGCAGCAGGAGTGGAGCTGAACATTATTAGATTGACCACTGGTTGTTTCTGAGCTGAGGAAGCATCCGGGTTGTCCTGAACTCCTTTGGTATCTTCCACCCTTGGTAGATGGAAAGGTTGTAAATGGAATATTCAAAGTTTGGGGTGAGGCTCCCTTTAGAGCTCCCTTTTGGGGGCTTGGTGTAAATGACCTTTCAGTGCAGGCTCATTGCTGGATGGAGGGGGTGTCGGAGAGCCTGGGCTCTGCTCCAAGCCTGCCCGGCCTTCCTGGGAATCTTTGGACCACCCAGCGCTCTGGGGTCTGCTGCTGGTGAACCCGTCAGACCCCAGTGAGAGCAGCAGAGCGGGACCTGTGTGTGTGGGAGGTGGCTGTGCCCGGGGGTGTGGAGGTGGGTGTTATTTGCATCTCCTGCTGTAGATCAGCTGCTCGGCTTCACCCTTCGCTTACTGGACCCTCCCAGCAGAGTGGATCGTCTCAGCAACACTCAGGCTCTCGGGGCTCTGATGTGGGAACTGCACCGTGGTGGGGGCCAGGACCGTTCCTAATTAGCCTGGCTGTGTTTTGAAGCATGGGCCAGCCCAAGCCTCCTTTGGCTCGGCACAAAGGAGAGGTCAGCTGTGGTGAGCAGGGCCGTGATTAGTGCCGGTGCCTGGAGGCCAGCTCAGATGGCTTTGTCACCCGCCGCTTCAGGAGACCATTATTGTCTCTTTCTTTTATAGCACTGCCCTCATTTACCCAGCCTTTGACGTGCTCTCGGCGTTGTTTGATTGACCAAGGACCTGATTTCTCCTGCTAATCGCTCCCGAGCTGTTCAGCTGGAAGCCTTTGGGTGTGTTAGGGCTGGGAGAGAGGGGCTTGCTGGAGGCCAGAGAAACATGGGACTGTGAAACGCTCGGAGGTGTTGGAAATCAAAACAGGAAGGGTTTAGTCTTTGGAAGCAAAGGAAAGCACAGGCAGTATTTTCTGGGATTCAGGAGCCAGATGCTCTTTCCAAGAGGGAGAGACTCACGTGACAGTGCCGGTTCAGACTCAGGTGACTTCCCCAGTCCAAGGAGAGCCCGGTACCGACTTCAGAATGACGGTAGCAAGATACTGTGATCGATGCTTCCTGGGCTTGCACTTCATGAGGCCAATTTAAAATCTGTTTTGTGGAATTAAGTGGCTGCAATTGTTCTTCAGCTGTCAGTTCATTGGAGAGAATCCACGGTTAATAATACCAGGGCTAAATTAAGCAGAGCACTTCTCCAGCAGCCAAGAAGTCCAAATACTTTTATTTATAAGCAGCCTCCTGATTCACAAGGTTAGCCTTCTGCTGGGAGGGGAGAGGAGCCTGAGGCCAGAGGAGATTCCTGCTGGGATTTTCTTGTATTTTGGCTCAGGAAGGCAGTGGAACAAGGGCGGCTTGTGCAGAGCTCGGCCGCGTCCTGCGCTATCGGCTTGTCCATCAGCCAAGCGTGGTATTTAAGAGCTGGCAAACAGGTAGGGCTGAGCTCTTTGAAGAAATCTGTGAGAGGAAACAAGCCAAGGCAGGGGCTTATTCAGCTAAAACCCATCTTTTGTAAAGGGAGTTTGGAAGAAAAGAGAAAATGTGCTGGAGCCAGGGGAACGTCTGTTGTTGTACCTGCAGAAGAAGTGTCCTGGGACTTGTACCTGTGGGGTGACCCCAGGTCTGGTATCTGTCACCCACGTGTTGATCAAACACGGTGCCATTCATGGCACCCAGCACCACGTCCGGCCTCCACATAATGCAGGGCAATAACTCTGTGAATAACTGAGTAGTTCACACGATTTGAGTTTTTAAAGGTGAACTGGAGTACAGCAAGCAGCCTTTTGGACGTGTATGAAGTTGTCCAGCTCGGTCCAGCTCCATCAGTGAGTGATGGAATATGTGCAGAGGCAAAAGTATTGCCGGCCATTTGTTTAAAGGAACACGAACTGGGTGAAACAGAACTGAAATCTGATGGGCTTTAGTGGATTTGAAATAAGGCTGGCTTTGGTCTTTTCAAGCTTTCCTTGGGCTGAGCTCAAGAATTAAGGATTTCATGATCATTTAAAAGAGATTATCATATTGGCTGGAAGAAAATACACAGCTCAAGTCCTTTGGATGAGCTGTAGCCCTGTGCTTAGGTTTTGGCAAATAAATCAGAGCGGAATCTTTTCACTGACATCTCACTGATTCGAAACGTTCACACCGGTCTTTACTACTCCTCATGTTGGGGTCTGTCAGGGGTAAGAAAACTGGGAAGGAAATGACCCATTGTGCCACCTGAAGAAGACAGAACCTCCGCTTTGTTTTGAGGGATGGGTACCTTGGGCCAAGTCATGTGAAGTGCTGGATGGCGTCTTCAAAGCAATGCATCCCCTTCCATGGGGGCTGAAGCTCCCCAGCACCTCCCGTGATCCCTCCTCCGCCGCGGCAGTGCCGGTCCTGTGGCAGAGCAGCAGCCCCAGCTCTAATCTCCCTGCAAGGATTTCCCTGGGGCTTCCCAGCCAGCTGTGACCAATTAAACAGGGGCCGTGGCTGCAAAGCCTCAGCCACTCGCAGAGCGGGGCGAGGGCTGCGCAGGGCTCGTGGTTCTGAGAGCGGCGAGGTCTGCCCGAGGTGTTTTATTCCCGTAAACCACCCCTGGAAAGCCAGGCTTGTGAGCGTGGAGGTGAGTCAAGGGACATTGATGGAGGAGAATGGATTATTTTCCAGGCAATGTGTAACTGGACCACTGGGATCCCATCATGTAATTGGTAATAAGAAGGATTTGTTACATGAATGCCAAGTAGATTGAATTAAAGCTGAATTCTTGGATTGTTTCTGGAGAGGATTGAGCCCATCCCTCTGGTCAGGTAGCCAAGGACCATTCCAAGTTCACAATTCCTCACCCGTTACTGGTTTCTTGCAATGAGAGAGAACATGATTGTGAGTGAGAGACTGAAATCTTCAGGTCTTCAGTGGATTCACAAAAGAGAAATGACAGGGGACAACTTAACTCCCTGTGACAGAATCATCGAATCCTTTAGGTTGGAAAAGACCTTTGAGATCATCAAGTCCAATCATTCACTGAATCTTCCCTTGTTTTCAAAGGATCTGCTGAAAATCAGTGGTGTGGGAGCCACGCTAGCCATGGGCACAAGGGCCAGGTTCCAACCAAAATAGGAGGGTTTGTGAGTGAGATGAGGAGTGAGGGCCAGAGCAGGAACGAGGAGCATTGCTGCAAAGCTGCCTGGAATTTGTAGAATTAATTTACGCTTAAACACACAGCCCACTCTGCAATAAATCATTGGTATGTTATGCTTTCCGTTTCTGGGTTTGGAAAGGTTGGAGAAAGCATTTTTTTTTTAATTCATTAAGTGCTGCCTTCTCTGAGGCATCGTTTTAGATCTGTGGTCTCTGGCAGGTGATAACATCTTTCAAGCAGCCTCTGAAGTGCCTTATCACCACCTCAGTTACAGGTTTTCCTTTCGTTTTTTTCCTTATTTGTTGTGTTTCTGTTTCCTCTCTTGTGCTGCATGGGCTCAGCACAACATTAATTGGTTTAATAATTCAGAAACAAACACGTGTTGAGGTTCCAGTCATTACAAATACCGTTTTATTCTGGGAAGATGCTCAGAGGATTCCCTCCCCAGAGGTTTAATCCATGTGAGTTATGTGAGGAAGGGAGGACACTTTCCTTGATCCAAGTTTCAGTGCGTGCGAGTTCCCGTTGCGCAATGGAGTTTTCCCTTGGGCTGGAGCTTGATGTTCTGAGCAGCCTGGACCCAAACTGAGTTGTTTGATAGTGGAGAAAGAGGAAAATCTCCCACTAACAACCCTCACAGAGAAATCCAGGTGGCACCAGCCAGTGAAGGAGTTTTTTATGGTCACTTTCTACTGTTTTACAAAGTTCGAATGGAAAATGTTACCTTGGAAAATGGGAATCCTCCTGCATCAGTGGCACCAGGATCAAAGCACCAGTTCAGGGAATTTATTCCTCTGCAGCTTTTTCATCATGGACTTATGGAATTACAGAGTATCCTGGGTTGGAAGGGACCCACGAGAACCATCAAAGCCATGCCGGGGCTGGAGCTGTGTTGTCGTGGCCCTGGGACTGGTTCTCTCTGCACATTCCTCAGCAGAGGAATCTGGAGGCTGCAAGGAGAGTCCAGGGGACCCTCACCATTCTGGGCTGAGATTCTCCCATCCCAGTATGGCTGCTTTCCTCCCAGACACACTTAATTTTATGGGGCTGCCGTTTCCCGTGGCTCGGCTTGCAGACAGTGACACATGTGCTGTGTGTAACGCTGCAGCCGCTTTTCCCTTGCATGATTCAGTGTTTGTGGGGCCTCTGCAACCCCTCAACATTCCTGCTGGCCACAGGGGCACCTGTTAGACCCTCGCTCTCTGTAAACCAGCCAAAACCCAGTTTTGGAGGCCAACAGGTGTTTCTAGTTTGTGGTACGTTAATGGATATTGACTGCCTGTCTTCCCGCCTCTCCAAGCCAATAAAGCCATGGATCTGGAAACCCTCCTCTCCACGCTGGAGCAGCAGGCCCAGCACAGGATGCCAAGAGGCCAAGTGAGCTCCTTCTCCACGGCAGGCGTCACACAGGCTCACGGGCTGGGCGCTGGGGCTGCTGGCCCCGAGCTGCTCTCTGAAGTCATTCCTTTGTGTTTGACTTTCCATTTATCCTGGAATGCTGGCTGGAAAGCCTGGCACGCTGCAGCTTTCCGGGCACTGCCATCGCTGTTGGGTTTTGCCTTGCATGGGGCTGTGCTGGGCTGGTCCAGCCCCATGAGTGGCCACCAGCAGGTTGGTGGTGGAAGAAGTTTTTGGTGGTTTTTGCCCCACTAAGGACCTCTGCCTTTCCCAGCTGCCTTCAATCATGGCATCTCCACGAGGTCTTGTAGGTGGCAGAGCCACAGCCTTGGTTCGAGGCGGGACCCCCCTGCAGATGGGCTCTGCTAATGCAACAACAAGTAGAATAACCTGTGTTTGCTGGTTAAAATAGGGATTCTTTTCCTTTAGAGATTGATGTGGCTTGCTTAAAGACTGGCTAGACCATTCCCAGGGGTCCAGCCCAGCTCTCCTCGCCAGGAGCTGTTTCGAATCACGGATAATGGGAGTCAGTTCTGTGATTCACGGTCCTGATCTGACTGTCAGAGATCAAAGGGCCAAACTAACCGAGCCTGGTGCAAGAAAGGCAGCGGCCGGCGGGGGCTGGGCTCCCCTCGCTGGGTTGAGTGGAGAAAGGGGCAGGAGGGTTCTGAGCAGCTAAAGAGGATCCGGGGATATTGAGCCTTTCCTTGGCATGCCACGGTGCTGTGTGAGGGGTGTTGGATTTCAGCCCCGCCGATGCGGAGGCGATGGCTGCCAGATGTGTGTCATTAGAGGATACCTCTCCTTACCAGCTGCAAATTGTCCACCGCTTCCTCTGCTGTTTTCATCAGGAGAAGCTTGAATTCCCACTATTTCCTGCCGTCTCAGGCTGCCCTTTAGCTGGTAAGTCACGGAATTGTGCAGCCCAAACCAGTCACGTGTGGCAAAGCCAGGCACTGTGTGTTGATTTGTATTTTTTCAGGAGCTTGGTTAGGATTTGCCGTGATAAACTGGCCCAGAAAATTAAATTTTGCATTTAACTTGCAAAACGAATCCCCAGAAAACTCCAAGGATTTAACTGCAAGAATGCTGGAGATGGTTTTGTACTTAAGTGAGAAGAAGACGTGGCTTTTCACTTTGTGGTCTCTGGTGCAACAGGATATGCTCCTAAAAAATGTGTGTTTTTAAACTGAAGAAATAGTTAAAAAGTAGCAATACAGAACGCTTATGGTATGGTTAGGGCTAAATTCATTAGGAAAATGTTCACACTTTATGCAGGCTTTTCATCAGCAGGAATCTGAGGTTTCTGTGAGGTGCCATGTGTTTGATACCTCGCTGTAGGGCGCTTGTTGAGTTCTGTGAATACACCATTTTCCAGCCCTTGGAAGCTTATTCCTTCCTGCCCATATCTCCCAGACAGAACACTCCAGCAAGCTCCCTCCTTGAAATGTCTTGAAAGGTCTTTTTTGTTTTTTCAAACCTAGAAGAAAAGTTCATTATAAAGAAAACAAGGCCAGCTACTCCCTTTCCCGAGCACTTCCCGTGGCTCTTCCCACCTGGCTCCGTGCTGGCCTTGCCTTGGGGCTGTGTCTGGCTGAGGAGGAGGAAGGTGAGAGTATTCCATGGGCTCCTGTGGCAGAGGTGCAGGAGAGGAGAGGAAAAAGGACCTGGATCTCTTCTAAGGAAAGTGTTTGGAGGTACCTGTCCCTTCCATGCCACCATCCTGGTGCATTCTGTGGCTGGAAATGCAGCATTGGCTTTGGCCATTCCCAGTATTCAGTGGGGAGTGGGGGTGCTTGAAATGCGTAGGAGAAACAGATGTAGAAAATGAGGTTTGGGAAGCAGCAGACCAGGTAATTTTTCTGGTTTAAAATGATTTAGGCATTATCCCCCTCCGTACAGGCTGGGAACCTGCCCTGGATTGCACAGCAGAATAGTGACTCCTGGCAAAAAAAGACATTATTTCAGTCTCCTTTTTCTCCAGTTGCTCAGGATATCACCTCATTAATAGTGGAGATTTTGGAATGTCAGATATTTGGCGTATCTGGCTGTTGGAGCTGTACAATAGGTCCCTGTGGCCGGCTGTCACTGAGCCCCATCCTTCTGTGGGGAGGTGTTTGATCTGCACCTGCTTGTGCTGGGACTGACCCTGCCCAGCAAACCTCTCCCACCTAAAACAACTGCTCCTTCGAGGAGGTGAATTTCCAGTTTAAAACATTACATTTATGGTTTGTTTTTTTTTTAAACTCATGAATTTCCCCAGAAGCGAATAGCCCTGACCCTTTCATTAGAGACAAAAGGGAGTGTGTATAAATGTCTTTTGTGGCTTGGCAGTAAACTTGCTGAGGACGACATAAAACGTGCTCATTAAATGCTCTTTACCCAGCATTGCTTTTTGTTTTCAGCAGCACTGTGATGTTTCATCCCACCATTAATTGCCTAATACCAATTATGGCATAAACAAGCCATTTGCTAGTGTAACTTTTTCCATTTATTTTCCAAGGTTCTTACTCTTGACACCCACTATGCATCTGGGAACACGAGGGGCAATATTTGTGGGGGAATATAAATAACGAGATCGGTGATCAATAGTTTTACACAGACCTTCCTGGCACTATAAATGTGACCATGGCTCTTGAGAGCCTTCCAAAACGCTCCCCCCTCCACTTGGATGCTTTGTTGTATTGAGCTTAATTATACGGAGACAAAGAGACTTGGGGAAGACTCTTTTTTCCCAGGGATGTGCCAGTTTTTCGGCGCAAGACACGGACTGTCCGTTGTGTGCTGGCAGCCGAGCGAGCGGCCTCAAGGGAGAGGTGGGCATTGCCTGGCTGTCACAGACACCCCAAACGCTGCCAAGTGCCTCGAAAGACTGGGCATAGGCAGAGGGGCAGAGCTGACCCCTCCTTACTGCCCTCCTGCATGAGGTCATCGTCTTCTTCGAGGCATTTCAGCTTCTGGCTCTGTTCTGGCCAAAATCTGGGAGCTGGCCAGAAGGAGCAGCGAGGCTCCAGCCCTTTGAAAGGTTTAGGATTCCTGTTGGACTAAAGAGTGTGGCTTTTGGAGCTTCCTATTGAGATGAGTGGGTTTAAACCTGATAGCTGAACCATCTGGATGTCACACTGACTCTTCTCATGCCTGTAGCTCTCATTTCTCACTCTGGTAGCAGAGCTTTATCCTTTGTCACTTGCTGCTCCCGGAAAATTATGTCAAGCCTGGTGTCCCCAGGGAGATGCAGAGATGGGCACTGACAGGCTCCTTGTGTTGGGAATCACAGCTAGAAGGACTCATGAGGTGGGAGAGACTTTTGATGTTTAGCTGGAGGAATGGGAATGGCAGGTTATGAGCCTGGGCTGTGGGAAGCAGCACAGCCAGGCTGGGATGTGCCTGGAGCCCAGAGCTGCTGCCTGGGGCTGTGTGGTGCTCAGAGCCATCCACTGCCCCAGTCCCTGTCTGAACCCTGTACAGCTCAGCCTGGTGCTACAGCGTTTCTTCTGAGCCCTCCAACTAGATCTTGCTAATTTCCCCTTAATTCTATGTGAATCTCTTTGGTTTCCTAAGCGGTGAGAAGGAAGCTCTGTACCTTTCTCACTGCTCTGCTGGCAGCAAGTCTTGCTCACTGGAGTCCATTCAGAAGCCACCTGCCATGGGGACACAGCACTGAAGGTCACCAGCTCCCCAGTGAGCGCAGAGCTTCACCCTGGCACAGATTTTGCTGCGAGAAACAGCTAAAAAGGGGACAAACCTGCTGGAGACACTCAAACCTCCTTATGCTCAGCCTTGGCAAAGCCTCTGTGATCTCACAGAGCTGAAGTCGCTTCAAAGGGTTGGAAACTTTGAAGGAAGTCTCTTCACCTTCTCTATAAGAGGAATACAGGTTCTTTCCCAGGAGAGTCATCTTCCCGTCTTCCCATTAAATACAGTTTTGGCCATACAGTGGAAAAAAAATCATCAAAGCCCAGCCAGGTCGCTGAGCTCCTGAAGGAAAGCCTTAGAAAGCCTCGGAAAGGCTGCCAGGCACAGTATAGATTTTATTGCATCCATTATATAATGTGTCAAAAAAGAATTCTCTCCACTATGGGGAGATATTTATAGTCCACAGGGTTTTATGGCAGGAGTGGAGTGTCTCAGGTTACCCTCACTAAGCCAAGCCAGGCTGCTGCCTCTGGCTCCACGGGAGCAGGTCTGGGAGCCTGAGGGTGACCTGGGGAAAGGAACAGCTCATGTGGATGTCATTACCTGTCCCATTTCTTCAGCTCCTGAGGAACCTTGGGAGGACCAAACCGAAATTTGCCTAAACTCTCAACAAAATGGGCATGGCAGCTGGTAGAAACCAGTGGCAGGATGTGGGAGTGGGCAGGAGGAGGAGGAGGAGGAGGAGGAGGAGGAGGATGTCTCTGATGAGTCTGGCTGAGGCTCATATTGGGCAAGGAGCTGAGGAAACAGCAAAAGATGTGACATCCAGAAGAAAAAATGTATGATCTGAGTGGAGAGGGGACGTTTGATGGACATCTTTGGCTCGCCCCTTAACAGAAGCTGTGTGGAAGACACCGGGCACAGGTAGGGGAATGCTCTCGGGTCCGCGTAAGCTGGACTCTCTTGTGCATGTTCCCCCCAGAGCAGCACCTCGTGCTGACCTGGCACACACGTTCCTGGATGCAGATGAAGAGGTCACAGATGTTACTTTGAGTCTCCTTTAGGTCGGGAAGATTCCCTGGTGGCAGTTTCCCTGGAAGGATGGTTACCCTGGAGGAGGCAGCTGGGAAAGCGAGGAGCAGAAATGTGTTTACCCGAACCAAACCACTGAAATATTTGAGCTCAATTTTCCTCTTCTTTAAGAAATAAACACCTTAAAGAGCAGATAAAACCCTTCACAACTTTTCATGCCATGTCAAGGAGCCGAGTTCCAAAAGACCTGCAAAGTTTACAGGCAACTTGCTTACGCAACTTTCAAGTTCACGAGGATTGAAAGCCCTGACTGTGGTATTGATTAAACCTTATTTGGCCATCTGACATCTTTATATTTATGAAGAGTTCAGCGGGAGCCAAGACTGATAATGCAATCGCTCTGGGGAGGCTGGCTCGCACTGAAGAGGGGGTGTCAGATTGCACATGCACGGCTGGTATGTGTGGGAATGATGCCACTGTGATAAAGTGAGCCTGTGGTCCCTTCTCCATCTCTCCTGGGACTCCCCAAAATCCAGACAGGGCACGTCTGTGAGCGTGTTTGTGCATGTGGGATCTCTCCACGTGTGGTGTTGCGTTTTCCTACATCCACACGCCTTAAAAAGCATCCCAGAAGTGCCTCACGCTGCCCTTCCTGCCACAGCAGGTACAGCCCTGGTCATGTGTGAGGAAAACATCACAGAATCACAGGATCAGTAAAGTTGGAAAAGTCCCCCAGGATCATCGAGTCCAAGCTGTGCCAAATCCCCACCTTGTCCCCAGCCCAGAGCTCTGAGTGCTACCTCCAGCCCTTCCTTGGACACTTCCAGGGATGGGGACTCCAAACGTCCCTGGGCAGTTCCAAGGCCTGGCCACCCTTTCCATGAGGAAATTCCTGCTGATGTCCAGCCTGAGCCTCCCCTGGCCCAGGCTGAGGCCGTTCCCTCTCCTCCTGTCCCTGTTCCCTGGGAGCAGACCCCGACCCCTCCTGGCTGCACCCTCCGGTCAGGTGCAAGACTGTGATAAACAAAAAACTAGAAAGCACCAGACACATCAGCAGTGTTTGAAAAAACTACCCAAAGATGACAGATGACATCAGTTTGGATGGGAAGTTAGGAAGAAATAAGGGGTGAAGGAAAAAGCCTGTGGGAAGCAGTGCCCATGGCACGGAGTCAGCGTTATCTGAGCACCGCAGGAAGCTGCAGAGCTGTGACAGATAATCTGCTCCCTGCAGACCACGCAGCTCCCAGCAGGCACAGGCTCCTTTTATTCCCCAAAAAAGAGATTTCCTGGAGGTGCTGTCTGTCACGGCTGTTTTATGATGTCTCTGTTATTGCAGGTCAGGAGGAGCCAGGCTGGGCTTGCCTCAGCATTTGGTATAATCCAGAGAAAGACGTTGAGTTTACAGAGTATTAGATTAATAAGGAGGAGAATCTGGAGAGGTCTTCTGGAGATATGGGAAAATCTAAAATATATCCTTCCAGTTTCTCTGTTTCATCACTCTGGTTACACCTTTATGTCTTGCAACTTGGCTTTGCCAGCCCTGCTGGCGGATCTCCTGGAGGTACCACGGGAGACAGGGATTGAAATATCCCGGTGCCAAATCCCAGAGTGTGCTGGGCTGGAGAGAGGGGAAACAACACAAAAAGGAAGAAGGAAATCTACAAAGAAACAAAAACCTCACCGAGCCTGGATTTTGTGTGTAATCCCTGTGTGCTGGCAAACTTCAGCAGAGCCCCAACACTGGGGGGATTGTGCAGCCCGGCTCCGGCTCATCCCCCTGGCACCATTTCAGAGAAACAATGGACAGGCTCCTCTTTCATCCCAAATTCAGCCACGCAGAAGTGCCTGCAGGACCCACAGCATCCTGCCAGTCCTGTGCTTCACTCCTTGCATTTTAGTGCTGGGTGAGGCGGATTCTCCGGTTTCCTTTAGGTTATCAGGAGAGATTGTTCCTGGGGGAATATTGATGAGTTTTTAAGGGGTCAGATCCTCGGGACATCGCAGCCTATTCCCCAATACAGCTGGTTTCAGGAAGACCACCTACAGCAGCCTCATTTTTAGGGAATAAGTGCCCAGAGCTTCTCTCTGAGAGCGTGGAGCAGCCGGAGTCTGTGAGGTGTCCTCTCGGCCAGAGGGAGGGGGTAGAGCATCTCTGCTGCGCTCTGCTCCGCTTCGATCCGCCTCTGGAGCTGCTCTTTGCAGCTCCTGTCTGCCATCCAAGAGCTGCAGGGTTCTCCCTTCGGAATTAGACAAAAATCGTTTTGTTCCAGTTTTAACCACTTTTAGTGGCTCCAGTAGTTATCTTTTTATTTCTTCATTTGTCAAACAAAATGCAGAAACTTTTGTTTATTTTTTTTTGTCTTATGGAAAGTTACTTCCCTCCAGGAAAAAAAAAAAAAAAAACAAACCGGGAATAAAAGCATTTTAAAAGTATATTGAGTTTGTTTTTTTAAAAACCCATTGCAGATAAGAGTTACCTATACATGTGTGTAGTCAACACTGCAGATCTAAGTGCAGATTCTGTTGGAAAAACAGATTTTCCCATGTTTTATTTACTTCAGGACCATCCTTTTTTAAAAATTACTCTGGAATTTGGAAGAGCAGCCTGCAGACTTTGCTGGCTCCAGCTGTGTGCTCTGAGCTCAGGAGCCATGACTTTTTTGGGACTGTAACCTTGGGTTTGAACACTTGGTTTTGGACTCCCAGATGATCTTGGGGTACATTCCTTGCATTTACAGAGAAGATTTCATTATAAATCCGCCTTCATAGGATTGCTGAAGGAAGAGTCCCAGCAGCAAGGTGGCTTTCCCTGGATATTGGGAATGAATCCAATCTGCTTGCTCTGTCCAAGGTGAGGAACCTGCTGGGATGGGGCTGAGGTTGGCACATTGGCACCAAAGTTTGGACCCCGGTCCTCCTTCCCAGGAATTGTGAGCACACAGATGGCTGAGATGCTTTGTGTGAGAGCTCTCACCTTTTGGGGCCACCAGGACAATGCGCAGACGTTCCTTTTCCTGTCGAGCTCCCTGCCCTGGGTCCCAGAACTCGGCTGAGGTGTGTGCTCTGGAGCTGGGAGGTGGCTGCCACTTTCTGGGAAAGCTGGGAAGTTGTTCAAGGGAAAGCCAGATGCTTCCAAGCTGGGGCCTCTGGCATTTCAGCTTCCTCCTGGCCCTTTTTACTGGAGCTGTAAAATCACCTGACAATAGCCATGAATATTAATGGCTCTTAGCCCGAAGGCAGCGAGGGAGAAGTGGGGGTTTGTTATCGGGTTAGAAGCGGACGGCTGCTTTCATGCGGGAGTGTGTAACCCCCATAAATAAAACACCAGATGTGCTTGGATTCTGGTTTCCTTAGAACGACTTGGGAATTCTCATAAAGAACAGGAATACCTGCGGCTACCAGGAGTTTATTTCAAGCCTCTCCTTGCAGAAGTCATGCAGGGGAAGCTGGTGAATGCCGGGGCAGAGCAGCCGGGTCGCTGCAGGATGGGTACCACCTTCAGGCGGGGTCCTGAGGCTCGGAACCCCCCAGATTAAGCCAGGTTTACCTGTAAATCCTCCAAAACGGGGCCTGTCTGCTCACAGGAACAGGATTTTGGTGCAGATGTTCCTGCAGAAGGACGCAGACCAGCACCGTGCCCCAGGGAGGGAATGATGCTGAGTCGCCCCTTCCTTGGGAGGGATTTGGACTCAGAATATATATGAAACAAATTTTGCACAGGTGCAGGGCTGGAGGAGCAGGATAGGGTTCTTCCAAAGAAGAATTTTTCGTTTTTAAATGAGCATGGATTATCTGGAAAAAAAATGTGCTATATGGGTGAAAGTTCAGCGCAACGTTATCTTTCCCATTCCTAACTCTTCCTTGAAAACAAAAAGCAAATGCAGGTGTTTCACAAGCAGATTATTTGAAACAGAGTTTTGACAGAAATCATGGAGGAATTTCGTATTGGATTTATTTATATTTACACAGCACTTTGAATAAATCTAAGAAGCTTTCCAGGAGCTCCTCGACGTCCACTGCGTGTGACCTTGGAAATCAAGTATTGGTGGAGCCTGTGGGGTGATTTGAGGCGACCCATACTTGGTTTCAAGGGTCTGTGGGGAATCTCCAGGAGGAGTGAACAGTGCTCTGTGCCTGCTCCAGTTGCTGCACGAGTCCTTTGGTGTCTCACCACGATAAATACATGAGCACAAGAAAAACCAGCCCCTCACTGCAGAGGATCGAGGTGGCTCGGTAGCATTCCTGAATTCTGGCTTGTTTTGTTTTGAAAAATCACCTGAAAAGTGACATTTCTGGGTGACAGGAGTGATCCCAACACAGCAGCTGGGCCCGAATCAGCTGTCAGTGTCCAGTCCAAGCCAGCATCCATCCCTCAGGCTGGATTTGAACTGCAGAGTTTGTCCAAAGCTCACAGAACTCAGGATCATGAGTTCTAAAAATCATGAGAGGGAAATCCTCACCCCCAGCCAGTGGTGATGCCGAGCCTGTGGGGAGCTGGGGGATGAGGAACACTCCTCATTTTATTTATGGATCGCGTGTTTCAGTCACGGAGGAAGGAAGTTCCATAATGCTTTGATAAATACAAGCTCTAGGGAGCTGCAGGAGTGTTTGCAGAGCCCAACCACAAAGCTTATTTTGACAAAATGTGGAGGCAAGGATCATTCTGCCGCTGGCTGTATCTGCTGGAGGAACTCAGGGCTTATGGGGAACCTGCTGGGACTGCGTCTGTTTGAAAGATTAAAGGGAATTTTATATGAGAGCTGCGGTTAGACATTAATAATAATAATAATAATAATAATAATAATAATAATAATAATAATAATAATACTTCAGGTATGCTGGGCTTCATCTGGATCCACACACCTCCCCTCAAACAGATCCTGCATTTAGGCACTTACATGGCATGAAAACGTCATTAGGATTTATGGATTTATGGAATCCATACTTTTAAGACCTGCAGAGTGCAAACTGCCCAGAGTGCTGGGCACCTCCTCCAGCTCCCTGCCTGGACCCTGCCCTGCCCGGAGCCCTTGGAATGAGCCGCCGTCTCCGAATGCCGGCAGGTTGCTGCGGAGAGGGGATTAAGCAAGTATAAACCCTTGGGGATTTCGTTAAGCTCTAGCAGGTCTTAGGATTTCTGAAAACTAAAACAAAACTTGCACGGTCTGGTGTTTCTGAGCAGCCAGGGCACTCCGAGCCCAGACAGGAGCGAATTAGAAGAGGCTGAGGGAATTAAACGCTGTGGCTCTTTGATCACATCAGCCTTGTTTTGATCGCTGTCCTTCTCCAGCTCTGTTCTTGGCTGGAAATACGTTTAATTCTTCATGACTTGACAGGTTTGTGTGCTGCCCGCAGACACCTTTTATTGCTGCTATTGCAGGGCTGATCTGGGGCCTGGTTTAGGCTGGATAAAAGCGTCCCTGCCAGGGATGGCTCTGCAAGGCCCTTCCCATCACCATCCATGTCCCTGCCACCATTCCCATCCCCACGGATTGTCAAAGGATTCCCTCTGCAGCTGGCCCTGGAGGCAGCAGAGATCTGGGAGTGATGGGAATGGGGCTGGCTCTGGGTGAGCAAGGGAAAACCAAGATTTATCAGCAGTAGCAGAAGGAAACCCTGAGCACGGCGTGGCTGAAGCGTGTTCCTGGCACAGCTGCAGCTCATTCTTCTTCCACCCAGCCCAAGTGCCTTCCAACCCTATTTGTCTCCATTTTTCTACTCTCTTGTAAGAAGGAAGTGCTGCTTTACAGGGCAAAAAAAAGCAACTTCTTAAACACAGATACATTTTTGAAGTGCTTTGCTCGGCGCCAAATGTCGAAAATTTGCCAGCAACTGATAAATCTTTTTGAAACCGCCCCATATATTCCACATGTCCAGCTGAAACTTGGAATTTCCTAATCTTGAGGTGATTTTGATCTGCATCCGAAAATAATGGAGTGGTCTATCAGTGATGCAGGGGTGGAGAGCATCTCCAGTGCTGATTCATGGACTCCAGGGCGGATTTTAGGGAGGATGGAGGATGCTTCAGGGGAGAAGCCTGGGTTTGAGCTCCTTCAGCTCCCCAGTGGAGTCTGGGGAAGCCGCTGAGGAGGGAGGGAGGGATTTGGTAACAAGGGGGTGGTGATTCCTCCCTTCTCACCTGCTGATTAGTCCCTCACTCTAATAAAAGGTAATTTGAGAAAAGTGCTCTCTTCAAGGTCTGGCCCATGCCCTGCTGAGGGGAAAGGAGATCTCTGGTTTGGGTGGGGTAACCTGTCTCATTCTCGACTTGAGTTACAAAAATTAGTAGAAAATGTGTACGAGGTGGCTATTTTATATTTTTCAACCTTTTAGTTGAGTTTCCTGGGGATTGATGCTATCCAGGGTACATGTGTGTGTTTATTTGATGGAGTTTCAGTAGAAAGGATTGATAGTTCTAAGACAAGAATTAAAACTTCTAAAAGAACGGGTTTATAATGCCAAGAAGTTTTGTCTTCTCATTTTCATGACCAAGAGGGTTGTTAGAGAGTGAGCCAGAGAGCTGGGATAGCAGGTGTGTTCTTATCCACACGATAAGATTCCTCCAGGACAGGAATCTTTTGGGCAGTGGGACGTTGAGTGTTTGGGCAAGGGAGAAGGGGGAGTGTTTTGTTAATGTTGCTTTTTCCTATTGGCACTGGAAGTTCAGAATGGGAAATAGAGCTGCAGCAAAAGCAGTGGGGTTTGGTTTGGTGCAGCATCTCCAGCACAGGCAGGGCCAGGGGCCGTGGGGATCCAGGTGGGAATCGTGGCCATGCCTTGTATTTCATTGCTTCCAAAGGGATGAGCTTTCTCCTCCCAGTCGCTGTTCCCCGTTCTGCCTTAAATCTGCTCCCGAAATGGAGTGGAAGAGAAGCCCCAGTGTTTGTCTGTAAGTGGGAATCCTCAGTGGGGTTGTGTGAGGGCAGTGCCCGGTGCCAGCTCTGCCCCACGTGGCCCTTTGGGCTCCCACAGCTGGAATCTGCCCTGCCATGCTCCGGGTGGGATCTTCCCGGCGCTTCCATCTGTGCGAGCGCTGCTGCTTCGGCTCCGAGTCAGAGAAATGCTAAAAGCTCTTTGCTCGTCAGAGCCAAGAGCAAGATTATAGGTTTTGGATCAAATCACAGCTCCAGGATTCACCGACAGGTCAGGGAAAGCACCTTCACCAGGCTCCTGCAGAGCAGAGCCCCGAATCCCCTGGAGTGACATTGAAACCCCCGCCCAGGGCACGCTGGGGGTTGCTTTGGATGGTCGTGGCTTTGTGGTGGAGTTCTTGCATATTTTCGGCACTGGCTTGCTTAGCAGAAGGCCAAAAGTATTCAAATAATTAACCAAGATTGCTGACGAACGGGGAAAGAGCTGTTTCTGTGGATATCGGTTCGGACATTAAAGAATTCCACAGAAAAATGTCACTTTCTTGCCAATTTGGTACATTTGTCTTGTTTTGTTGAAAATAACTGAAAAGTATTTCCTGGCTCTGTACCACTGCAGAGATGTGTGAAATAAACAGCTCTGCCCTTATCTTAGCCAAGCGAAAATATTTCCAGTTTCCCCAGAATTCCCCTGATGAGGATTAGCTTCTCTGATGATTAAGAGGTTCAGGATTTTGGTGGAAACAAGCAATCTTTTTTAAAAAATTTTTTCTTTTCCATTTTTTTCTTCTTTATTTCTTATACTTTTAGGGAGGACAGTGTGATTCACCTTGCACATATTATTGGAATAATTCGTAGCTCTTTGCTCCCCATCTCTTCCCTGTTGCCTCTGACTCCGTGTCAGGGGGGCAGTGAGTGCTTTGAGTGCCATCGTCCTCCTGGAGCCCCTCATCCATCCTGTGTGGATGTGCTCTGTCTGCAGGTCTCATCATGCCAAAAGAGAACACTCAGGGAAGATTAAGCCCTAAATTAGGTGAGAGAAGAGTTTGCACTGCGCTGCCTCACTCCTGCTTCGCTCGAGTGTAAATCTTTTCACCCCAGCAAAGCGGGTGTTGAGTTATTCCCCCATGGCTGCACTTCTCCAACAGCCCCACTACTGCGTCAGCAGGGGGATCCTGCTGTCCTCCCCACTTTTTACATTAATTTGGCTTTTTACATCAGATAAGAAGCTCTTTCCAAACTCCCCACATGCTCCCGCATGTTTTCAGGAGTGGATGGGGTTGGATCCGTGTTTGTGCAGACGGGGAGAATTTGGGAAGACGAAAGGCCCTGATTAATGTTTACAGTTTGCAAAAATATTCAGCTTGTCTTGGTCAGAGTCCTGATGGAGCCTGAACAAAGCTGCCTGAGCTCCAAACCACAGGGTCAGATCTTTGGAGCCCTGCGTTGGCTGGGAGGGTTTGGAGCTCGCACCTCTCCTGAGGGTGGCCCAAGAAGAGGAGCTGCGGGTTCAGAGGTCAGCAGTTAAAAGGCTTCATCCTTGGGATTTCATTCCTGGCTCGGAGTGACATCAAGCTGGGCTTTCAGAGTTCTCTCTGATGTGTCTGCTAAACAAACTGCTCTGCAACAGCTTCAGCTTTGTGTGGAGAGGCAGGAGAGTACCAGGGACCAGAGTGTGCTGCTAAGGTAGGAGAGGTGTTGAAGGAAAAACTTCATCTCAGCCACTCAAGGGCTTCCCAACCTGACCTCTGGTCAGAAGGAGAAAGATGATGTAGCTCAGTGTGCCGCTTTTCCTGCCCAGAATTGCCTGAGTTGTGTTGATTCACTCTCAGCAGAAACACGGGCAGTGGGTGGGGAACCAATGCAGCAGCACAGGGCAGGCCCAGGAGTTCCTCTCATGCTGGGGTTGTGCTCGGTTGGCTGAAGTCTGGGACCTCAAATGGAGCGAGAATGTGAGCCCTGCAAAGAAAGGCAAGGAACTGTGGCTGTGTTTGGCAGTGGGAGCTCAGCAGGCTTGCCAGGAGTGCTGAGGTGGCCACATGTGACACCTCGTGAGCCCCAGGAGCCCTCAGCTGGTCCCCAGCACACAGGGTTGGGTCCATGTCCCTGTGGATGTGCCCTGCTGCTCAGCCCTGGCCTGGCACCTCATGGAGTGATTCCTGCCCCAGAGCAGCCTGGCAGCAGCAGCCTTTGGCTCTCCAGTCTGTTTTCCCCTCTGAGCCAGAGGGATTACAGTCAGCAGGGGTTTCTCCAGTGCTGGGCTGCTCTGCTCGAGCCCCCAGGAGAGGAACCAGTCAGTGCTGTGCCCATTGGGGATCGGTCTGAGAGCCTCCCTGGGTGCTGGCACTGAGACCCCGGGTGGCACCAGATCCCATCTTTATTTACAAGCTTGGAATTAGTGATCCAGGGTGGCAGAGAAATGCCAAAATGATTCTCTTTTACCTGTGTCAATAGTGCACAGCTGATGAAGTGCTGGTTCACTCCTCAGAGAGGAAGGAAATGCTCTCAGCAGAATAACAAATATAACAAGTTTGGGAGAAACTCCTCAATATTTGGTCTCTGCTCCAAACAAAGCCCTTCACACCTTTTTCCTGCTGCTGTTTTCCAGGTGAGCAGCAATGAGGGAAGCACAGCAGCTGGGGGAGGACAGAGCCAGGCTGGGGCTCAGGATCCCCCATGGCTGCATCCAAAGGGATGCCCAGTTGCTCCTGGAGTCAGTGCCAGCAGGAGCCATGGCTGTGGGCATGGTCTGTATTTCTAACCAGATCTGCAGTGGAAGAGCTGTCTGCAGAGTGCTTTGGGGACGCCACATGTTGGGTTTTTTACAGGAAACCCACAAGTTTGCTTTGTGACAAGGGTTTCTGAGGCACGGCACGTTCTAGGGCAGCTCAGGTGTTGATGTGCCCTGGGCTCTGCCCCAGCAGCAGGCGTGTTGGAGCGGCGCAGTGGAGAGCTCTCAGAAAACATCATAAACCAACCCCCAAACCACAGTTCTCACGAGCTCTTGTTTATTTTATCCCTCTAAGCACCACTTGACATACAGAAGTATATTTGTACTTTTCACGGCCTTCGTAGGATGAGGGCATTAGCTCCAAAAGTAAATGAAAATTCACGTTTTAGCTGGATTGTGTGTAAGAAACCTGATTCAGCACGTGGGGGTCTCAGTTTAATTCCCAGCTGGTGTTACACATAGAGAAGTTCAAAAATCTGTCTGGAGTATATCTGAGCATGCAGCCCAGGACATGCAGGCCCCAAATCACAGACCTCATCCTTCAGCTTGTTCCTTTCCTCTCCTCTTCCATGTTCCACCTTCTGCATATTTCTGCTTTCCCAGTCTCCATTTGGCCATTTTTCCTTTTATCTGGACTCCTTCTTTTCAAATGTCAGAAGAAATGTGGTTCAGGGTTTGGGTTGGTTTAGGATGAAGATTCCAGCACTCCTGTTTACCTGAGCAGGCTGACTGTGTCTGTGCAGGGATGAATTAACTCTGGGCCTTAGCACCGTGGAGCACCACATTACCAGCTCTGATTTGTTTGGGTCCTTACAAGAATTTTAAGACTGAATGTGAATGAAATTCCATGGGAGTCAGGGGTTCAGCCCATCTCGGCTCCCTGTTCAAGGATGTTGGTGCTCTCCTGGCTCCTTCCCCAGGCACCAGTAATGACCTGCTGCTGATCCTGACGCGTTGCCATACTCCAAACAACTCTTGGTAGTTAATCAGCTGAAGCAAATTAGGTGACGAGGAAGCTGGAGCTGGCTCCGACCTGGCCAAGCATAACTTATTACATAAGCAGGGCTCGGTTTGTGTTCGAGCCCGATGTGCTTTTGATGCATGTGCTGTACCCCTGAGCCGTCTGGAGGAGCCTGAGCCTCTCACTGTGGTGAGGTTTTTGTCTCAGTCTAAGAAACCAGGGGATTGAGCAGGTTTTTCACAGAAGTCACACTTGTTTTTTGGGCTGAGGAGCTCTTTTTTGGGAGCTGCGTGTGCCCAGGCAGGAGGAATTCCCAGGTTGTGAAGCCAGAGGAAAAGTCCCTTTGGTGGGTGCCTGAGGAGTCAGGGAGGCCCTTGAAGAGCTGCTCACTGTGGCCCATCTGCACTCCAGGCGAGGACAATTTAAGATAGACAAGTCCTGGTAACATTTTGGAACGGAGGAAGTCGGCCTAACCCGTTTTTGACAGCTCTGTGGAAACGTTCATTTATTTCTGCTTGTCAGCACCTCCAGACGTTTGCAGGAGCAGTGTCAGCGCTCCCCATGGCAGTGCCTCGGGTCGGAGGCAGCATTCCCAGGATCTGGTCTGGGCCGGCAAGGACAATCCACGTCTTGCCACGGGGTATTTTGGAATGGGTGAGGTAATTGAGAGATTTAAAATGGCTCCTGGCAGGGTGGCAGCGGGTCTGTGCACAGTGAGGGCTCTTGGAAGGCAGCACAACAGGGCAGGGGCTTCACTGCGGGACATGGGGAGTGCAGGCGGAACTTCTGGTGGCTCTCAGTGACCCCTCTGACACTTCCCCTCCTCCTGTCCCTCCTCTGCCCCGTCTCTTCCCTCCCTCAGTGCTGAGCATCTCCCTGGGGACTCTGGTGGACCCACCAGGCAGCTTGAGCAAGGTGTGAGTGCAGGATGTGGCACATTAGGCTGGGCTTTTCCAGACCACTTCCAAACGTTCACAGCATCCTTCAGAGAGGTCACTTTTTATTTTGTTCCACAAAGTAACTGACCTGAAAATTTGTCTGTTATTTTTGTTCAAGTCAAAATATTAACGAGAAGCATGTGGGCCGCTGCCTTGTGTAAATATTAAGATGAGCTGAAGTGGTCCCTGAAATGTTAGGAAGCTGCCCTTGGAACAAGCAGCAAAGGGGACTCGTGACTGGAGTCCACCTTCCTTTGCAAATGGATGCAGCAATAGCATGAAATCCCTATTTTCTTCCTGGATTCAGCTTGTTTCAAAATTTTTTTGTGGAATGCTCTTCATTGCAGCCTAAACCACAAGTTTTAATTTGGAATTTTACTATGGCCAAATAATACTGTGAAAACGTCTCAAAGTAGCAGGGCCTGCTTCCCCCAGCTCAGCCCTGCGAGCACATTGTTTCAAAACATTCCAGAAAGTTAAATGAGGCTTTTGAGCTTGCCTCTGGAAAATCCAATAGGCTATTCCTACTTCTTGTTTAATGAAAAAGGTAAAATAAAATTCTAGGCTCCGTCTTGCAGGAAACAGGAATGAGCATTACGGTTTTCTTTGGAGCAGTCACAGTGGCTGTTCCTCATTTCAGCTTAAATTCGGTGATTAAGGTTTACTTTTTGTCGTTATTTTAAGAACAGCCCAGCCCAGGTTTGGTGTTGGGCGCTGTTTCAGCAGCTGGGGTTGTTTTGGGGAGGTGTGATGGTAACGAGGCACTTCCCCAGTGAAAAACTCCGGGTTTGGTGTAACCCCGGAGTCCCCCACAGCAGCCTGGTGCTGCAGGGGGAGACCCTGATCACCCCTGCACGCGTCCATCCCTCCTCAGCCCCGGTTTGGGGCAAATCAGGCTTTATTTGGCGGTGGAGAACCAGCCCGAGCCCCGGGCCCGGCCGGGCGGATGCCGCCGTGGCTCCCTCGCCTCGGGAGGGTCGCGTTGCTCCACAGGGACAGCTCCAGGGACAGCTCCGGGGCCGCGCAGCCCTGTCTGTCTGTCTGTCCGTCCGTCTGTCCGTCCGTCCGTCCCGACAGCATCCCGGCAGCGCCCGGGCACGGCGCCGGGAGAGCTCCTGCCCATCCCGGGAGGGCTGCGCCGTGCCGGGGGTGTTCGGGGCGCTGCCGGGCCCGGCGATACCTGCGGGGGGCGGAGCGGGACCGCCCCCACGGCTGAGCCTCCCCGCACCGCCCCGCGCATCCCTCTGCTCCGTCCCGCTGCGCCCGCTGTGCCGCCGCTCCGGCCCCGCTCCGGCCCCGCTCCATCCCTGCCCCGTCCCGCTCCGTCTCTGCCCCGTCCCGCTCCATTCCTGCCCCGTCCCGTTTCGTCCCCGTCCCGTTCCGTCCCTGCTCCGTGCCCGCTCCGTCCGTGCCCTGTCCCCGCTCCGTCCCGCACCTCCCTACTCCATCCTCGCTCTGTCTCGCTCTGTCCGTGCTCTGTCTGCGCTCCATCCCCGCTCCATCCCTGTCCCGTCCCGCTCCGTCCCGTTCCGTCCCCGCTCCATCCCTTCCCCATCCCGCTCTGTCCCGGCTCCATCCCCGCTCCATCCCTGTCCCGTCCCGTTCCATCCCCGCTCCATCCCTGCCCCGTCCCGTTCCATCCCCGCTCCATCCCTGCCCCGTCCCGTTCCATCCCCGCCGTGTCCCGGCTCCGTCCCCGCTCCGTGCCGCGGCCATGGGCCGGCCCTGGGCGCTGCTCTGGTGCCTGGGCTGCCTGGGCGGCATCCCAGGCTCCTCTGGCGAGCACTACCGCTACCTGTGGAGGAGCTGCTACCCCTGCTACCTGGGGAGAGCAGGGTACCCCGACCTGCGGCCAGGTACGTGGGGGACCGGGTGCGAGGGTCCCTTCAGACCCGAGCTCTTGTCGGATTCTGTGTAGCCAAGCTGGGGCTCCCTGCAGGGCTCTGCCTCGGGGGGTTTGTCCCCAGATGCCCCAGCTGCCGGGTGGAGATTCCAAGCTGGTGGCCACCCAAGTGACAGGCTGGTGACCTGGCTGTATATCTGCCTGTGCTTTGTACTATTATATTTATTTTTACTAAATAATAATAATAACAATAATAGTTATTATTATTGTTGTTGTTATTATTATTGTTGTTATTATTGTTATTATTATTGTTATTATTATTGTTATTATTGTTATTATTATTTGCATTTCTTGCTCTGAAAAGTCAGTTCTGGTGGAGGGGGAGAAAAGCAGGAGTTTCTTCACATCTGTTGCTGTCCAGCTGGGTTAAAGATAGCTCCTGTGCCACATTCCTTAAAAAGCCAAATGCATGCATTTTGCCAGGGTATGTAGATTAGTTTTTTCCTCGGCTCCAAAGGATCTCGCTCCAGTCCAGAGCAAAAAGTGAAATTTGATATGGTTTTGTCATGAAAAAGTTGTCCCTTTCTCTCTCTGTGAGTCTGTGAGTTTGTCGGGGCTGTGGGAGTGTTGCTCAGCACATTCTCACATGGGACAGGGCTCGGTGTTACTTGGGGTTGGATTTTGTGCAAGGGGAATCCTCTGGCAGCAGCAGCCAGAGCCGGGAGCTGGGCACGGCTGGGGGATGCAGGCAGAGGAGCTGTGTCAGGGCTCACTTCCCTGCACTGGAACATTCAGCCTCAGTGTCTTTTGGAAGCCAATTCCCAGCCTGCTGCAGCGTGGGAAGCTTGGCCAGACTTGCTGTGGAGCAGGTGGAGGGGATGGAGTCCTCGGTGCTCCCAGTGCACGGGGCTTACGTGGGGTAGGAGATGGGGACATGGAACCAGGTGTGAGTTCTGCCAGTCCACACCCCCCCTTCCCTCTGTGTGCTCGGCTGCCTCCGAGCAGGAAAAGTTTGTGGAGATTTAGGAAATAATAATAGAGAATATGAGAAGGTCACTAAAGAGTTGGGATGCTTGGGTGTAATGTAGACATCAAGGAATGCATTATCTCATCGTGAGATAATGCTAATAAATAAATGCCCCGAGCAGTCGGTTATAAAGTGATATCAGAATAGTTGTGAGATGTGCCAGAGCTTCGGAAAGGGGTGAGTCGCTGCTTTGTTATTTATAGATCAGATGTTTGTCTCAAGCTCAGATCGTGTTTGCTGTCTCCATCCAACTGCGTTGGCTCAAAGTAACTCTCCAAGGCAAGCTCCCGAGATCCAGCTTTGTGCTGGATCCAACTTTCCCTTCCTTAACACAGAATTCTGATCCTGATCCTGATTCTGCCTCTTGCTGCTCCATGGACAGGTAGCTTTGTGCATGCGTGGCTTCATCTTTGGTGTGAGGCACCTCTGAGTACCAGAGCCAAGGGGTTTTCTCACGTTCATCCATCTCACAGCTCATCCTAAGCTGGTGTCACTGTGGGTTTGGTTAATTTGGTTAATTTTTCCTTTGCTGCTTGAGCTTCTCTTTGACAGGTAAGAGAAGTTCTCTTGGTGTACTTTCAGAGTCCCAGATATTCCCTTGGAGTGATTTTTAGGGTCCGTGTGGTGTTTTCCATGCAGTTCCCATCTGCCCAGCCAGCACACACATCCCCACAGCCGTGTCCCCTCAGCAGGCAGCTGCCACAAGGCTCTGCACAAGGCTCTGCTGTGTGCCCGTCACCGGCGGCTTCGTGTGTGACAGGGGAGTGAGGAGCTGCTTTGTGCAGTAAGGGTGTGGGTTTCACTGAGGCCTCGAGTGCCTTGATGTGCCTGTGAGTGCAGCCAGGGCTCTGCTGGGTCCCGGTGTTGCTGCAATGGCCGATGGCAGCGCTGGGTGTTGTGTCCTTACACAGCCGCCCTTACAGGGGGAGCTTTGTGCTCTGCTGAGGACTCACAATCCATCATCCCACTGACGGGGACCTGGTGCTGTGATATCCTCCCTGTGAACCTCTAAAGCAGCCAGAGAGCAGCAGAGCTGTTGTTTGATCATTTTCAATTAGCTCTTTCAGCAGCGACCTGCATTCCCAGCTGGGGGTTCCATTCCCAGGTCCGTGTCTGGGAATCCTTTGGCCTCCACAGCGCAGCACAGGGATATCTTCCACTCAGAGTGACAGCCTGCACAGGGAGCAGGGTGAAACAGTGATGAAAGAAGGTTGGAGAGGGTGAGAGCAGCAGCAAGTCCAGAGCAAGTCCAGGTGCTTGTTGCTGCGTGCATCTCTGCTCCGTGCTGAGTAATTCCTAATTACAGCCCCAACCCCAGGCAGACAGGGGAGCACGAGTGGGAGCTGGGCGACTCTCCCAGCCCCAGTGCTCGGGGGCAGGAAAAGGTGAGCTGAGGACAAAGCCAGGGACTGAGGCAAAGCAGCTCCCGATGGGTTTACACTCCATCCGATTGTTGTGAAGCTGATGCATCCATTCCTGAGGTGCCTTTGGAATCTGCTGCTGAGGATGGCACAGGTGGGGTGGGAAAGCTTTGGGCATCTCCCAGCTGGAGAATGGCCCCAAGGAGTGCTGGCCCCAATAACTCCCTGCAGCTCATTAAGTGCTTTTAGGGCTTTCTCAAATGCTTGGTTTAGGACGAGATGAAAGCTGAGGGTGTGGAGGTGCTCTGACTGCCCCAAATTGCCTTTTACTTCCCTCCAGTGAATCACTCACACTCCCAGCCGTCCTTCCTCAGCCTAGAGGAGGAAAAATTTCCAGGGTAGCACAGAGAAGCTGAAGCATCGTCCTTTCCTGTGGCCTCCATGCACTGCTGGACCTTGCCATGGCTGTTTTGCCTGTACACAGGGAGTGTGGAATCACAGGGCATCCAAATTCCCCAGATTATCCATGTTGGGACTGTGTGACACATGCAAGAAATGAAGCAATGCAGACTTTTCTTGGTTCTAATCTGTGTCCATAGTGTGGGATGGCTGTGCTCCCCTGCCCAGCAGCAGGGACTGTCGGGTCCTCTCCATCCAGTCTCTTCTTGAAATCGCTGAATTATCTTGAGCAAACTGGTACTGGAAAGATAAAGTCACTGAATCCCACACATGCTCATCTCGATGGATTTTAATTAACCTTTTCCCTGCAGCCCTGTTCTGTAATCCAGGCTAATTGCTGCAGGGATTAAAGCCTGGCACTGCTGCTCGGCCAGACAGAGCGAACCTCCGCAGTGTTCCTCCTGCCTGTGCTTCCAGCTGGGATCCATCGCCTCCTCCTCAGCCCTGCAAGGAGATAAACTGCCTCCGTACCAAATATTTAATACTTTGCAGAGCTGCTGTTGCCACTTTCTTCCCCCTGACATGTAGCTGTTGTTGGAGATAAATCAGTATTCCTTCTGGAAGGACCTGTGTGTGTTCAGGGAGCGCTGCCAGCCAGAGCCATCTCCTCACTCCGTCCCCAGTTTTTTGGTTTTGTGTTCACCTTCCCTGTGTGTGATTGCAGCATTACCTGTGTGAGTCCCAGTAGGTGTCGGAGGTTCCAGGGATTGTTTCTGCTCAGGGAAGAGGCTGCGGTGGGCCCTCCTTGCAGAAGACATGAACTCCAGTTTCCCTCCACAGCAGGGGTGTTTCCCTCCCCAGTGATCCAAGCCCCACTCCCCAGCCCTTGCTGCGTTGGGCTCCTGCCTCGGTGGGCTTTGCCTGGTACCCACTGCCCATAGAGCAGGCAGCCCGTGGGCTTGGCAAACTCTGTCCTGGCACGGCTCTGGCTTGCTCAGAGTCAGCTGAAGAGAAGCCTGTATGCTTCTCATTTTCTCTCCTTTGGTATATTAATTTCAACCAGATTTTGTCAGCTCTCCAGTAGGAAAACAACCCCGCCGTGCCACGAACCGCAGCTCGCGCCGTGTCACGTAGGGCTCCGGCTGCTGCTGCCAGGACCTGCACCAGGGGCGACGTGACCCTTCACAGAGCTGCTCCTCCTGGCCCTGGCAGCAGCCCCTGCTGCTTCCCAGTCCGTATTCCTGGCTGGCTCACTCACTCGTGAGCCCTGGGCATGCCTGGAGATGCTGCTGGGGTGGGCTGGTGGATCTGCCGCCTCGCTGCCCCTGGGGACAGTTTTGTTTTGGTCACACCATGGTGCAGGGTATGTCCCAAAGTCTCCCTGGTACTGCAGAGGGGATCAGCGAGGCTCCAGGAGGGACACTGGGGTGTGGGGGGTTACGTGGGAGTGGTGGCAGGGAAGGTGATGGGTGATTCTGCGGCCACGGCGTGAGGAAGGACTGGCTGCTGTCCCAGGCCGGGAGGGGGCTGGGATGGGGACAGCCCTCTGGAATTGCGGAGATTTAGAGGGTGAAAAGTACAAAGGGGGAAGAGGAGACTCGGAGAGAGGAGATGTAAAATTACTGAGTATGAGTAATGGGGTGAAAGTAAGAAGTTTACTCAACACATCACTAACTTTCTTGGACAGTAAATTCTCTACGGTTTCAGATTAGAGTGGAAGGGAAGCAGTGGAATAGTCATTTAAATTCAGACCAAAAAACTTTATTACGCTGCATAAAACCTTCCCAAACCCCAATTTTCCTGTTCTTGAGCTGAATAGAGCCAGTTCGGTGTATTAATAGCTAATCCTGCCCACAGAGATGAGTAGAGAGTGCCTCAGGGGCTCCAGGGCTCTGCAGCATCCCAAGTGTGTGCAGAGGAAAATGATTTAATCAGAATTTGGTTGCTTTGACCAGCATCTCAGACTCATGCTGCAGCATTTTTCCCCTTGAAAAACCACTTTGGCTTTGGCTCACTCTTCTGAGAGCATCACTCAAAGCTTATGTTTCACCTCAAAAATCTACTCATTTTCCTTTCTTTCAGTATTAAGTGTCTTGGAAAAAACAGGAAGAAAACACAAAAAGCTCCTAAAAGGCTCAATCCACTGAATAAAGCAAAGGGCTGGCATTACAGAAATGAGCATTTTGCTGGCTTGATGGAGACCACAGCTCCAGTGGGGAGCTCTGCAGGAGGAGCCCAGTAGGGCCAGTGCAGCAGGACACCCCAAGACAAGGTTGGGGGTTCCCTGGGAATCACTGAGACAGGAAGGGTTTTTATGATCTCTGAGCTTTAGGTTTTAATGCTTTAAGCCTTGCTAAGGAAAGTGTTTTGAGAAAGCAGTAACTTTGTGCTGTCACAGTGCAGCTCAGAAACACCGACTCAAACAGGCGTCACCTTTCCCACTTCGCTTCCCGTTCCATCCCTGACCCGGACCTTCCCCTGCTGCTGGCTGATTTTCTTGGCAGTTAATCCGATTAACATAAAATTTGGCTCAGCCAGGGCCGTGTTACTCCTTTCTCGTGCCCTTTGCCTGCCCGGTGGGAGCTGCGGGTGAAGCAGAGCTGGGTTGGGGCGCCGGGCGCTGCTGGGCCGGGCGTGGGCGCGGGGCTGGGCACGTTCCTGCACCTCTGGCGTGCAAGGACACGGCCGGGTCCCCGCCCTGCCGTGATTCACTCAGGAAATGTTTCTTTATCTTCTTAGTAACGCTCGTGGATGGGACGGAGATGGGAACTCAGCTCGGCTCGGGGCCGTCCTGGCTGGGAGGGGCTTGGGTGAGCTGGAGGTGCAGAAAGTGCAAAGAGAAACACGAAGAGACCCAAAGCTGCTGAGGTTTTTCTCTCCGTGGGGAAGGGAATGGTTGGTCGGGTGCTTTGCTGTTTGTGTGGGTGTGACCTGGTTCCCTCCTCTGATCCTTTCCAGTCTGAAAGGTCGTGCAGGTGCCCACCTGTGCACACCCACAAACGGCAGGAATTTAGGAACTGTGCAGCCCTACCCATATTTCTGATTATGGCACGGGAAAAAATCTGCCTCAGAAACTTGGGATTTCCTTTGATGAGCAAGAAAGTGTAAAATATGAATGAATCCATTGTCTTGCAGCCAGTGGGGAAGGCGACCATTGTGAGGTGATGGTGATGGATGGGTTGTGCTGAGTGACAAATAAGAGTAGGATTTTTTGCTTGTCGTTCACTGATTGCAGGTTTGTCCCTGGAATTTCATAAACAGCTTGGCTGACCAAACAACAACATGGCCAAGCTTGTTCCCTTTGCTTTCATTCCTCAGATCCTCAGGCACCAGAGGGTGAATATTCCTGAGCTCACACGCCCTCCTGCCCACTCCCCTGAGGTTTTGTCCACTCTTCTCTTGTTTTCTTGCAGATGTTGACGAGTGCCAGGTCCACAACGGGGGCTGCCAGCACCGCTGTGTGAACACCCTGGGCTCCTACTACTGCGAGTGCCAGCCCGGCTTCCGCCTGCACACGGACGGCAGGACCTGCCTCGGTAAGGCTGCCTTGGAAATCCCTTGGGAATCTCTCCTTCTTCACAGCCCTTTTCCTACCAGCAAATCCATGGCAGTGTACAGAACACCTTGATTTCCTCACTCCCAGCCATCCTCTGTGCCTGGAATGTGAGCTGATGCTGATGGGTTGTGTGTTCTTTTGTGTCCCTGTGTCTCCCCTCACAGTTTCTGTCCCTGGGTTAAAAATATTTGCTGTTCTTCTGCGTGGTCATGGGCAACTGGGGCTGCTTTACTGTCCCTGAGTTTATTCTGGTTCAAGAGAAGTGACTCCCAAGTGCTTTGGTGCCTCCGCTTTTGATTCAGGATGTATCAGATACGGCATTCTCAGAACAGATACATAAATAAAACTATGAGAAATTTCAAGTCAGGCTTCATTTTGAGCTCAGTATTTCCCCAGCCCATGCTGTGGGCAGCAGGTGTGACAGACAGGTGACAATAAACGTGGCTGTGTGTGGAACTGTGGCCATAATAATCCCAAAACCTTCTTCCCTGGGATGCTGGTCATGCATCCTCTTGGATGGTCTTGTCCAAACATCACCATCCAGGCACCAGCTTTGCCTTGCAGCTGATTCTGGGGCCAATTCCTTGAAATGTCGTCGTCTGCCTGCCCCAAACTGGAGGCTCAGAGTGGAACTTGGAGTCTGCCTCCAGCATCTGTGGCTGTTTTAATTAAACCACTTCTCCCTCGCAGCTTCGTTTGACACATTTTTCCATTATTTGAGGGATATTTTCATGCAAGTGGAAAGAATTCCCGGGCGATGGTGTTTGCAGAGAGCATTTGCTGGGTTTTCTCGGAACACAGTCACGCTCCGGAGTCTGTGGTGTGAGCCTGCGTGTTCCAGTTGGGAATGGTGATGGGAGCAGGAAAAATCCATCCAGGGAAGCTGTGCCCACCGTGCCCAGCTCTGTGCTGATGCACATCTGGCCACAGCTGCCTCTGCTATGTAATGACACCCAAACAAGAGCAGTGAGGTGCAGGAGCCCCAAGTGCCCCATATTTCACTGGAAAAATCCAGAAGGAAAAGGATGGCAAAAAAGGGACAAAGCCAACCCTCAGAGCCCGCTGCTCCAGCACTGAACTGCAGCACTGGTGTCGACGTGCTGCTGCTGCTCACATGTAAGTGTGCTGTGGTCTGTCATCTCCTAATTGTCTCTGGAATATGTTGCTCCTTTCTTGTGGTGTGCAGCGATGCTGCTGCCGCCTCCGCCTCGTGGAATAAAACATGGGACAGACGGAGATCAGGAGCTGTCGGCAGCGCCAGCCCCAGAAGGTGGAACAGTTTTCAGGGAAAGCATACAATGGATTGCTACAGGGAGGAATCTCTTCTTTAAGGGGAATTTCCATCATTTTCTTTTGCTCTTCCCTGCTGGTGTAGCTGAGCATTCCTGCAGGATCCAGGCAGGGCTGCCCTGCTCCTGCTGCCTGTGCCCAGCGCTGCAAACCTGCTTTGCATTAAACCTGTGAGCAAGTATTTGCCATAATGTGCAGTGCTGGAATTCATCTGCCAAAAGTGAGGGGGCTCTGGTCATGAAATCTGATCCCCAGGAGTGAGTGGGGCAGTTCCTGAAGCTCTGGGGAGCGGAGCCTGCAGGATCTGCAGTGAGTTCGTGGTGCTGGTACCCCTGGGATCCAGAGCACCCAGGAAAGCAAAGCAAAGCAGGGCAAATAAAAACCTCTCACTGCATAATTATCTAATCATGTTTCTAAAATATGAACAGATCAGGACCTAAAATGGGGCTTTCTCACTCCAGGACTGGTGGCTTTTTCTCTCTACACATTTGTGCCTGTCCATGAATATTTGTCACAGCTTCACATTGCTCTGTACTAATCCTTTAAATTTGTGGAGGGGTGGAACATTTTTTCCTTGTAAAAGCTCAGAACAGAGCACAGGCTCAGAGGTGACTCCTCTGCTGGTGTTTGTGGCTGCCCTGCTGTAACCCACAGACACCAGGTGTCTTTGTGATCCATTGTCAGGGATTAGTGGCAACCGATCAAAGCTGGTTTTCTCTTCAAGTTGGGATGTCCTCTCATATTCTGGAGAGATTCCGTGCTGTTAACACACAAAGCATTGCCACTAAATATAGGGAATAGGCCAGGAATGAAGGGAACTGGAGACAGTGAGCATCCATGCATGCATGCATCCATCCATGCATCCATCCATGCATCCATGCATCCATCCATCCATCCATCCATCCATCCATCCATCCATCCATCCATGCATGCATGCATGCATCCATCCTTGTCCTTTGCTCAGGGAGGTCTCTGCTCCACACTGGGACAAGCACAAATTTGGGCTGTAGGAAGTTCCTAGCAGCCCCAGCGAGAGTGTTGTGGAGACAGAAAAAGCCCTTTGCAGTGAAGTTTCTAGTTAAGGGCTGTCAAATCAAGGATCTAATTCTTTATATGCTTTCTGCTCCCCACAAAACCCACAAGGCTCTGATGATGGATCGGCAGCGCTGAGCTGGAGCTGCAGAATTCCCCCGCAATGCGCCGGCGTGGCCGAGGCAGCTTTCCAGGCTGAGCTGGTACCTGGGGCTGTGGCTCAGGAGAGCACAAAACCAGCTTGGAACCACCTTCCTGTGCCCAGCTCGCAGGCACTGCTGGTGCTCTGCAGCTCCTTTGTTCAGGATCCTTTTGTTGTGTCTTTGTTCAAATCCCTGCTGCGAGAGGGAGAGAAGGAGCAGCGGCTTCCATTGCAAGTGAAACAGAACAAAGAGAGGCCTTGGGCGTCCTGAAATCACCTCTTTCTTTATCAGAACCACATGGGCAGGAGGCAGGAAGCTGACATCTCCAGGTCCTTCTCCACTGTTTCAGCAGAGGGATGCAGGCCAGGCCGAGGAGAAGGGGTTTAATGGGAGCCAATTGCTTTTGTTGGCCTGCGGAGCAGAGAGACGGTCTGGATTAACACACAACATGTTTCTGGAAGTTGTCTGAGGTTAGGATAAATCAGCTTGGGATTACATGATGGATCCCTATTTATACTAGGAGAGCTGCAAATGAAGAAATCTCAGCTATAGGGGTGATATAATGAACAGAAGGGCCGTGCCAGGAGGTTTGTGTGGGCTTGAACTGTGTGTGCAGGGAGTCAGCCACCACGTGTGCTTGCTGGGGCTTTTCATTTTGCAGACGACTCACACATTTTAGGGAATTTGACCTTTTCTTTGCCCAGTCACACGTTTTTCAGCCTTTTCCTAGAACTGATGGAGTTTGTGTGATGCTGGAGAAGGAACATCCTGCTCAGTTCTGGTTACAGCTGCTCACAGTCACTCTTGGGGTATCAACTTGCTGCTTCTGGTGGCAAATCTCTTGGATCTGAAGGAAAGGTGAGAGAGAGGAGAAGTCAGAAGGGCAGTTGCAGGGTGCTGAGATCAGGTGCTAAATCAGCTCCTGTGTCAGGCTGCTGCTGCACAGATCCACTTCCCGTGTGCAGTCAGCAGCAAAAGCCTCCTTTCTATCCCTCCTTATCCATTTCCCGGGCCTGAGAGGGTCAGAATCAGGGAGCTTCCAGCAGCACTGCGCTCCCCTCAGACAGCGGGGCTGGAAGGAACGTCCCTCTCGCAGACACTGAAATATCATCTGTGGAAAATCTGTCTGAGCTGTAATTACAAAAATCTGTGTGATGTACAGGATGACACTGGGCTTGGCAGCCTTGTCACAGAAATGTTAAGCTCGGCAGAGCATCTGGGAATGGAAATATTTTTAGAGTGGTTCTGTAAACAGAATAAAACCCCGAGCAGTAATTAAAACAAGGCCAGCAGCGAGGTCTGCTGGCTGTGACTCTGCGAGGAGCCAGCTAAGGAGACCCAGCCTCACACAGGTTCTCTCTCTTGAAATCTTGCGTGGAAGGACCCAGACTTTTGGTTTTTTCAGTTGTCTTGTAGGAGTTTGCAAGGAGGCCGTTATTTAGACTTCAAATTCATCTGAATAGCTGCATCCTGGGAGGTTATTTTAGACATAAGATGCATTGGCTTGTTCCATGTTGGCCCAGTGCTTTTCCCAGATGAAGGAATGTTTTGGCAGACATCGGCATTGCTTTACTTATTTTCTTTTTTTTTAAAAAAAAAGCTCTCCAACAAGCACATTATTTATGGCTATTTTTGAATAGATGGTATTAAACACTTTAATATATTGGAATATTTTTAAATGACCACCCATCTCTGCTAGAGCTTGAGTAGTGGAACTCTGACCCAGAGCTTTTCAGGAACGTTGAGTATTTCTGTTGTTTCCTTCCAAATGGATTAAGGGAAACAATGCCAGCACAACTAACATAAACCTCGAGTTCTTGCTCCAGCCCTATGTTTTGTATGGCAAAATCTCGACCCTGTCAAGCTGCTTTTATTCCCCCAAACATTGTTTAGTTAATTAGAGGCATAAAATGAGAAGTTGAGTTTTTTTAAACATTTGGAATGAGGATGATCCACAGCTCTGAGTTAAAGCACATTTTTTTGCAGGAGAATGGTGTGCAGAAAAAAATGTAAAAATATATACTTTTTTCCCTTTATTTTCATCCTGAGCCAAATATTTGTTTCCACCAATGTACAAGAGCAAGCACCCAACTTGCCTTGGGATTCAGAGGTGTTTTACAAGCAGAGACTTCTACTGGCAGCTGCTTTCCAGGCTCTCCTGCTTCCAAAGCTCCGGAGGTTGTGGAGAGCACTGTGATCACCTGAGGGACCAGCCTGGGGAGAGATGGTTTTCATTAGAGATATTTTTAGCTTTCCTATAAGATTCCTCAGAGCCAGCACATTACTTTATTCTGGAGTTTGAAAAATAGGTCAGAAACGTGTGAGACCACAGCTCATCGTTCTGCTCTGCTTATGGGAGCCAGGGCTGGGTTTCCATCCTGGGCCGGGGCCGGGTTGAGCCACGTTCCACCAACCCAGTGGGTTGGGACACTTTGGTGGCTCCTAAGAGACAGAACAAGGTTTAAAGCCCATTTTCCCAATTCTCATATGGGACACCTCTCTTTGGAGAAGCTCAGTGCAGAAGGAGCGGGTGGGTTAACTCAGGAGTCACCCAGTGCTCCAGGAGGGGACTTGGATCACTTTGGAGGCATGTCATTATCCCACAATGGCTTCTTTGGTAGAGTCCATGAATCCAGCTCCACAAAGTCCTTCCCTGCTTTGTTTCCTAGCTCACATTCCTCCTGGATCCAAGGTCAGTGGTCCTGGAGAGCTACAGTAAAAACACGGCGTCAGACGCATTCCCCTGGCTGCTCTCAAGGTGCTCACATCCCAGTTAAACATCCCACCCCTCTGCTGGTCCTGCAGAGCCATCCCAGATTGCAGGAACAGAAGGAGGCTGTTCCCAGGCTGATTAATGGTAGCAGGCTTGTGAGGAGTCCACGTGCTGGGTCACGGGGTCTGTTTTGTGCCGTAGCCCAGGCAAAACCTTCTGTTTTCTGACTCTTTGGAATCCGCTGGGCTCCTTGCGCAAGGCCACACAGAAACGCTGTGGCACAGCCAGCAACTCCAGTTTGGAAGCTCAATTCCCAGTCCTGCCTGCACTGGGGATGAAATCAGAGCTCCTGCTGCTGTATCTTCGTGTGCTCTGTCTGGGTGACACTGCTGGTCACGGCATCAGGGACCCCACATGCCCCAGGTTCCACACAGAAATCTGGTCAGAGCCCTGAGCTGGGGGTTGTTACACCTGGTACTGGTATGGACACACAGGATGCATCTTTAACCATTTTTCCCTGAGTGTTCCCAGAACTGGCAGTACCTGCTGGGCCTCGCCCTGTGTGATCGGTGACTTTGGCACATCACGGAGCCAGAAACTCAGTTTTCCACATCACTTTGTTACAGGAAAACCTGAATGTGCCTGAGCACGACTCTCTGAGCAGTAATGCCTTGAAGCAGCTGTGGCACTGCACCTGCAGGGACTGTCCTGGAACAAAAGGATGGGAATTTCAGCAGCAGCACAGAAGCCTGGCTGCTGACACGGCGCCCTTCGGAGAGGGCGGATGCCTGGCAGGAAACCTGCTTCCCTCCCATGTAGTGCTGGACAGGACCTACCCCAGCTCCCCGTGTCCTGGAATCACCTTCAGGGACAGTGCTGGGACCTCTTATGGTGGAAAAGAAGAGTTTTAAGTTCCTACCCAACACTGTTGAGCTGATCCTGCCTTGAAAGAGCAGGGTGCCTGCCTGGCACAGTGGTGGGCGGCCTCTCCTGCACTGCCCAAGGCTTTTGCAGCAACATCTCCCACTGAACACCCTCCTTGCTCATGAAGTTGGTGTGCCGGTTTTGGCCAAAATCTAGCAATTTATCCTCTGGGAGAAAGTCAGGTCACGACTACCCCTACCCCCACCAGGTTCGGGAAAAAAAATTCCTCGAAGAAAAGTGAAGGAGATAAAACCTATTTATTAACAAACACACAGGAAAAGGATAATAATGCTGAATAGTAAAACCCCTCACTATAACGAGAAAACCTGGGAAGAAATCAGAGTCCTCTTGTAGGTGTGGTCCCTCCTTCTCGGAGCTGCCGTGGGGGGTGGCCTTAGGCCCCCTCCGGGCCTGAAGAGAAGTTCTCCTGATCTGTTCTGATGTTGTTGAAACAGACCAGAAGAGAAAAAAAGGAAGGAAAAAAAACCCCACCAAAGTCCTAGGAAACACACCGGAGAAAAAAGGAAGGAAAAAAACCCCAAAAAGCTGGCTGAAGAGACAGGCAGGGAGCTCCCTCCGTGCTACCGCCGCCGGAGAATGCAGAGGAGTCTCCATCTCTGTGTCCTTGGGAACTGCTTTGAAAAGTTCATTTGTTTTTTCCTCCCCTCTCAAGCTCAGTTTAAAGGCACAAAATTAATTTTTCGACGTAGAGCCGTGATAGGGGATACACATCATAGAGTCACCCCAAGACAGTTGGCCATGAACTTGTCACCAAATGTGCTCTTAAATTCTCACGAGCTTTAAGTGTGTGTGCTCCTCCCTGGTCGTGCGCAAGAGGCTCACCCAGGTGCCATCCTTTTGTGACGAATCTCGTGTCCCTTTGCCTCGCAGCTCTGAACTCGTGTGCCCTGAACAACGGTGGCTGTGAGCACGACTGCGTGCAGGTGACGCTGGCCCAGCACCGCTGCCAGTGCCGGCACAACCATCAGCTGCATGAGGATGGCAAACGCTGCGTCCGTGAGTCCCTGGGGGGCTGGGGAGCCGCAGCTTCCAGCTGGGAGCTGCGGGATGGGGATGCTCAGATGTCCGACAGATCAGACTGGGGGATTTCCAGTAAAACCTCTGTGTGTTTTGTTGTCATGGACATATCCTCCGGCTTATTCCAAGGGATGGGAAGAGCTGGAGGAGTGTAGCCAACAAAAATGAAACTCTATGAAGGCGCAGGCTGCTGTGAGAGTGGAGGGACAGCAGAGTGTGGCAGAGGGGTGGGATCCTCTCCCTCTCTGGCTGAACTGCTCCTGGCTCAGGAGGGGGAGAGGCTGAAGGGACAGAACACAAGGTTGTTCTCATTCATAGCAGTGAGCATTCAGGAGGCAGGAAGGAGGGAAGTCCCGAGCTGTGAAGTTGCTAAGGCAAAAGGAACAACTGGGATATTACAAACGCAGCAGTCAGTGGGGTTTAGAGCATCTGTTCCAGTCCTGGGGCAGGTCTGGGTAGGGGCAAAGCTCTGGGTAGGAGCACTCGGAGCAAACTGCCAGCACTTGCTCTGTAACGTCTGCAGAGGGACGTGCTCGTGCCAGGCTTCTGCTGGAAGGGTTTTACCCAGCTTAGTGCTGGCCCTTTGCAGGATCTGACACCGTGCAAATCCTCTGGGACGGATGGAGCAGTTAAGGGAGCAGCAGCAGGGATTTTCTGCCGGGTGCAGAGCAGGCTTTCCCAGACTGCAGGCTTTCCCAGACTGCAGGCTTTGTGCTGCTCCGTGCTCTGCTCTCCCACGGTGCCACAGTGGCAGGAGCTGTGTGGAATGACCCGTGCTCTGTGCTCTGCCTGCAGTGAGGAACCCGTGTGCTGACAGGAACGGGGGCTGCATGCAGCGCTGCCACAGCCACCGCGGCCGTGCCCGCTGCGACTGCCACCCCGGCTACCAGCTGGCCCCTGATGGCAAGGCCTGCGAAGGTGGGTGCCCTGCAGAGCTCCCCTGGAGGAAAATCCCAGTGTCTCGTGGATGAGGGAGTGCTCAGTGTGAGCAGGAGGGATGCACACGCCTTCCCATGGGTGGCTCGGTTGGTGTCTGTGCAAGAGCCCTGCTCGAGCAGTCTGTAACAGCAGACAGCTGCTCTGGGGGAGGTTTAGGCTGGACACTGGGGAGAAGCTCTTCCAGAATGGGTGGTCAGGCATTGGAATGAGCTGCCCAGGGAGGTGGTGGAGTCCCTGTGCCTGGAGGTGTTTAAGGAGAGACTGGATGTGGCACTCAGTGCCATGGTCTGGTGACAAGGTAGTTTTAGGTCATAGATTGGACTGGATTATCTCAAAGGTCTTTTCCAGCCTAATTGATTCTGTGATCCTGTGAACGCCCCACTTTCATGTGATCCAATCTCCTGGGAAGATTTACAGCAATTCCAAACTTCTAACTCTACGTCTTTCTTGGTCTGGACCCCAGTGAAGGGTTCAGGGTCCAAGAAACCAGTGCAAAACTCAAATATCATAACAACAGTCCCTTTGGAAGGATGTTTAAGGCTCAGCCTGCTTATCTTATGTCTTTCTCCCTCTCCCAGATGTGAACGAGTGCCTGACTGGGCTGGCCATGTGTGCACACCAGTGCCTCAACACCCGGGGCTCCTTCAAGTGCACCTGTAACCCGGGCTACGAGCTGGGGGCGGATGGCAAGCGCTGCTACCGTGAGTACTGCGGGCTCAGCCCTGCCCAGCAGGACAGGGCACACCTGGGCTGCTGCAGGCACGTGTTTGTCACTGCCCTCTGGGAATCGCCAGGGCCAAGCCGTGGCAATCCCTGCTGAAGGATTTCACAAGCACTTTTGGGGCTGTTTACTCCCCACCGAGATAAAAATCTTGCTCTGGTCTTTAAAGTCACCACGGAGGTATTTTAGCTGGTTTAGGCAATTGATTTGGAGCCATTTGGCCTCAAATAAGCTGAATTCTGCTCTTGGGGACTCTCTTGGACAAGCTCAGTCAGCTGCAGATGTGTCACTGGAGGAGGAATTGAGCCAGCGAAGGGATCACATCTGCTCCCATCAAGGAGAGAAATAAACTGTGATGCAAGAGTGAGCTGGACTGTCCTCACAGCTTTGTGCAGCTGGTGCACCCCAGCAGGGCCAGGCTGAACCAGAGCCACCAGCCCCTCACAGATGACAGCCACCGTGGCAATCCCAGTGCTGGCAGCTGGTGTTACTGGGAGCTGTGAGGGTCCCCCTGTGCAGCTGGAGCTTGCCAAGGGTATGAGGGCAAGGCTTTGCAGGCCATAAATGGGTCTTGAAAGGCATCAAACAGACCAATGGGGGGCACCAGGCTGATGATGTGAGATTTAAGAGCTGAAGCATGCACAAAACTTCCTTCTTAAGGACACAGCCAATCTCACACCGTAACCATTGACATTGCCCTGGGGTCACCAAAGCAGCCTTTCCACATGAAAGGTGTTTCTCCCTGCCCTTCCTAGCACGTTTCTTTTGAGCAAAACCCTGTTTGTGCTGCTTTAATAAGAAAAGGGAAGAGAGAGATGACAATCACGTTGTGAAATCTAGAACAAAGTCTTCCACTGTGGCACAGCTTTTGTTTTTGACAAGCACAGATCCGCTGGGAAGCATCAAGCTCCCTTTCTTTCATCCTCCTTGGGTTTGAATGCATGAAAAACTCAGTGTTCTTGAAGGCAGAAATTGTTTTCCTGAGGTTCAGAACTGAGTCAAAGCTCCATGAAACAAGTTCCTTTTAGTTTAAGAAAGCTTAATTAACTAGACAAGTTTACAGAAACCTTGCCAAGCTCGGATGATCTATGGCTGCAATTGATGTTTGCGCCGACCACTTTTGACATGTCAGGAACTAACGATTCTCGCTGTAGGCATCTGGATGTTTCCCTACTTAGCTGTGTTCTGCTGCTCCCATTTCTCCCTGGCACCAGAACAGCTCTGCTCTGAGGCTGAGCCAACTTTTGGTTGGCAGCACACGCTGCTGCTTGGCAGCAGTGGGAGCGGTTTCATCCGCAGCCTGTTCATCCCAGAGATTGTCCAGAGCCTGCTCCACGACTCTGTCCCTAAGAGGCTGCGTGAGATCCAGCGGTTTCTTTTTATACCCCACTTCCCAGCCCAGCAGTGGCCTCTGTGCTGAGCTATTTCCATCCTTTCCCACTGCAGATCCCCCTCCTCAGCAGTGCCAGGAGCTGGCGGGGGCACAGCACCGAGGGCAGGCAGGGGCCAGCGGTGTGTGCAGATGTGTCCCACAGGATCCTAACCAGGCTGCCTTTTCCAGGGATAGAGATGGAGATTGTGAACAGCTGTGAAGCCAACAATGGGGGCTGTTCCCACATGTGCCACCACACCAGCTCTGGCCCGCTCTGCACCTGTAACTTTGGCTTTCGGCTGGAAGAGGATCAGAAGTCGTGCACTGGTAAGGAACAGGAAAAGGCCAGACCTTGATTTCCACGCACATCCCAGGTAATGGTGAAGGTCCCTCCTGGCATCTTAGGTCAGGATCCCTCTTGGCTGCTATGTGCACTACAAACTAAGGAGGATAGAAACCAATGGAAAGTGAGAGCAGATGAAATATTGCTCTGCTCAAAGACATCCCCAAACCTCCCCTCAAGACATACTTGGACAGCAATTATGACTTGGACAGCAATTATTACTTCCAAACTAATTAGTTTTTCTCTGATGAAACTGCCCTAAGCAGGAGTCAATCAGCTGGAATCACCCTGCTTGTAAGGGCACGAAACCTGGAACCACAACCTCCAGCTGGGAATCACAATGAGCTTCCCTCAAGGACTCAGGATCCCTCCCTCGATGGGGAGGATGATCTGTTAACACAAAGCTCCCTGATTTCAGGAGGAACTCGAGGATCCTGGCTCAGCATTTGGCAGCAGATCAGTAAAAGCTCACCAGAACCAGTCAGGGAGCAGTTGAACAGTTCCTGTCACCACTCTGCGGTGCATTAACACCCTTTGTTTCTCATTTAGATATCAACGAGTGTGACACTGGTTCTCACTGTTGTCAGCAAGACTGTTACAATTACCCGGGGGGCTATGAGTGCTCCTGCCATGCTGGGTACAGGCTCAGCACTGATGGCTGTGGCTGTGATGGTGAGTGCAAACACCTCACTGGGCTGCAGGCAGAGTCAGGGGCACGCAGGGTCCCTCTGCTTCTAATCTGCCTGTTGTCACTCTCCTCACTTTGTTCAGTGTGGGGCAGCTCAGTTCTAACCCCTACACCAAGCCCAGCACAACTGGAGAGGGACAATGGGATTTTTGAACACGTCAAGTTCAGATCGGGATGACTCCGAGTGAGCTGGCCCAGGCCTGACCCCATTAATTCACAAAAACCATTTGATGTTCAACCCCAGAGGCCAACACTGCCCATCACTTTCACCCAAGGGATAAAGACAAATCACAGTGTCTGTATAAAACAGACAAGATGGTGACTTAATGAAGCTTTTAATTAGGAGAACAGGGAATTGTCCTACCTGGTTGCAAACAGCCAGGCATTTTTTCCAGTTTCTCCCAGCTCCTACCAGTTTTCCTGCCAGCCTTCAGATGAGTCACCTTCTCAACAGAAAGAATTCAGGGAAAAATCCCCCTAATAATTGTTCTCACTTCCAAAGCTCTCAACAACATTTCCCAGGGGAAGGAGCAAAACCTGTTCCTACACAGTTAATGATGGATGGGAACTGAAGCCCAGCACATTTCGTGTTGAAACCCAGGCATCCCTAATCCCTGAGGTGCTTTAACTCCATTTTTAGAGTCGATGGCTCCACGTATTTAGCAGAGGTGATGCCACCAGCCCACTCCTGCTGCATGGCCAGGCATGGCCGGGCCCCTGTCCCTGCTCCTGTCCCACCGAAGTGTCCCATGTTTTGCAGATGTGGATGAGTGCTCTGCCAACAACGGGGGATGTGAACACACGTGCCAGAACCAGCCAGGGTCGTTCCAGTGTGGCTGTGACATTGGGCACAAGCTGGACGAAGACAGAAGGAGCTGCATCTGTAAGTGCCCAGTCCGAGCTGCCTCAGGCTGGGCAGTGGGTCCTTCCTCTGCCTCCTGTCCCTGCCAGGACCACATGGACTGGAGCTCCTTAGCCCTGCACCTCTCCTTTTCCAGCTCCTTCACAGCACCAAGCAGTGGCAGTGCCTCACCCCAGCCCTGGAAAGCTTTTCCCAGACAGGGCCAGTCCTGTTCCAGCCTCACTCACAGCACTGTCCAAAGAAGTGCAGGGAGTTCTGGCACAGCGACACCTCCAGCAGCTCCACAGCCAGCAGTGATGGCTCCACATTAAAGATCCAGAGCCCCTGCCACAGTCACCAGCCTCTACAGCTTTTCCTTATAAGAAATAACAAATTATTTATTTGTAGCAGTACAGAGATCTGGAGGTCACGTAGCTGACCTGGGCCCACAATCAAGCCCAACAATCCCTGAACAAACAACTTGGAAAAGCTTTAGAGGTGACAAAACAGGGCGAGCCCAGTGAAAGAACAGAACACAAAGGGGTCTGGAGGGTCTCCAGCCATAGAATGACCAATCTCTGTCTGCAGAATCGAAGAGATTTCTGTATTTTTATTTATTTTTTTATCAACACTGGGAATAACAAAATCAAAAATGCAGGTGGGCAAACCTGAGACGCACAGAGAGTTCTGGTTTCCCTTTGCTGTTGCAGAGGTCCTGCCCCACTGTTCACCTCTCAGAGACCTTGTCTCCTTCCCCACTGTGACACTGTCCCCTCTGTCCCTGCTCCTGCAGCCATCGAGGACACGGTGGAGGCTCTGGATAGCCGGCGCCCCGTCATCCGCCCCATCCCTCACGTCGCCATCCTGCGAGATGAGTTCACCCAGCTCTTCAACGACGACTACGAGGAGGAGGAGGAAGAGATGGAAGCACGAGGGGAGCACACGCTGTCAGAGAAATTCGGTGGGCATTTTGCAGCAGCGGTCAGTGCCATACTTTGCTTGGAACTCTTCAGGTGTAGGATCTGTTGCTTGGTTTGGATGTCGGGATGGATGGAGACGAGAGATCTCTGAAGTCAGGTCTTAGAGCTTGAGGTTTATTGCGAAGGGCGTGGGTGCAGGGGCCCTGCTTGGAGCTGCAGCCTCAGCTTGAAGCAGGCCAGGAAAACAAGAGAGCAAGAGAAGCAAGAGAGAGAGAGCCAGAAAAGAATTGAGAGTAAAGTAAAGAAGTAAGAGTAAAGTGAGCAGTTCTCGTTTACAATACTATAAATCATCTTCTGTGCTGAATATTCTAATTTTCATTAACCAATCTAGTACAAGAAACAAATCCTATAGCATTTACATACAGCCTATAAGAATCATTACATTACCATACTGCGTTATATTTTAAACCCTAAAAACTACTCTTTGGACCCTTCTGCCAAGCTGGTAGGGTCTGCTCTGACCCTTGGACCTGTCTGCAAGCAGAGGGTATTGTTCAATCAAAAGGGGATTACCTTCAGCCGGCCACACCATTGTTTTCCAGTTGTTCAGTAACTAAGGCTTGGTATCTCAAAGCTTGCTTTCATTTCAATCTCACTTATAATTTCCATATTCTCAGCATCTTTTGCTGGGCAATCATATTTATAAGGCTTTCCAATTTCATCTTCCCCAACATTCAGGAATTATGATTCATGCTGTGTTTATTTGTTCGGTGAACACACAGGACCTGTGGAGTGCTTTTTTTCTGTGTCTAGCTCTGCTGCAGCCTCAGCAGGGGGGGTTTCTCTGCCCAAACTGTGGTGCAGCAGTCTCCGTGAGGTTCTCACCCGTGGTGCCTCTCGTTGCAGTCTGCCTGGAGCACACGTTTGGCCCTGACTGCAGCCTGACCTGCGACGACTGCCAGAACGGAGCCTCCTGCAACGCCGAGGGCAGCGGCTGCCACTGCCCGGCCGGCTGGACAGGCCTGCTCTGCAACCAGAGTGAGTGCAGAGCAGCTCCGTGCCCTGCTCTGGGGGATGCAGCCCTGCCAGGCTGTGGCCAGGCTGAGCCTCACCTCCCTCTCCCTCCCCAGCTTGCCCGGCCGGCACCTTTGGCAGCAACTGCAGCCAGAGCTGCCGGTGCCAGAACGGGGGCACCTGCGACCCTGCCACTGGCGCCTGCCGCTGCCCGCCCGGCGTGGCCGGAGAGCTCTGCCAGGACGGTGAGTCCGCTGTGCCCTCAGGTGCTCCGTGCTGCTGGGGGCCATCCCCGTCCTCCTCCTTCCCGGTGTCAATGTCTTAGCAGAGATTTGCCATCCCTGGGTAAATGGCTGTTCTGGCCATCACCAGACGTCCCAGATGTGCTTCTCTGAAGCCTGGAAGTGTTTCCTGTGGGATTCTCTAAACTACATCCCTTTGTAGCTCTTCACTGACAGCATCTTTCAGCCCTCCTGTTGAACCATCCCTGCTCCATCTGACTCCTCTGACCACTGATTCTTGTGCGGAAAAATGCCATTTTAGAAAGGAAAAGGTGTGGTAAAGAGGACTCTTCCCCCACGAAACAGAGGTTCTGCCTTGTCTTTACTTTCAAAGACCTTTGCAGTCCCTGTTCACTGCTCAGCCATGACTGGGGGCAGAGATCTCTATTTCGTGGGATATTCAGTGGCAGACACAGGAAAGAATGTCAAACCCACAATTTCCATGGTAAATTTCCATGGAAACTGTGGAGGTATTTCCACCCGAAGCATTGGAAAGCTGTGACAGCAGTAGTTACCCAAATACCCAAAGGAGGTGTCACTGCTGGTGGTGCTCACTTCTTGCTCCCAAAGGGTTAAAATCTGGGGGACATAATCTGAAAACCAGAAAGAGGGAGACAATCAGAGATTCAGACAAAAGGACTTCAGTCACATGTTGGGAGCATATGGGAGCTATTACTGAAGGAGGAGAGCTAAGCAGAATGCAAATGAACATGAGAGATACCCCGACCTCTTCTTTTTGTAGGAAGGAGGTGGTTGAGGGGGACAGAGAGAAAACAGGAAGGTAAAATTAAAATAAACAATGCAGAATTGCTCTGTTGTCCCAGGGTGGTGTTTCCTCTGCTCCTCTGGTCGTAGGGACAAGGCCCATGCTGCTGGGCAGCTGCTGGCCAGAGCACTCTGCTGACACAGCCTGTCTGCCACGTGCTTCCAATGATCATCTTCAGCATAGCAGAGAAAACACAATAATTTTATTCACTTAATAGTGCAAATATCCCTGTGGCTTTTCAACAGGAGCAGCCTCGGGGGTTGCTTTCTCACGGATGACAGCCTTGACCCCTGGGAGCCCTGTGGGTGGGTTATTTCTGTCCCAACCAGCAGAGTTGCTGGTCACAGTGAGTGCAGAGCTGATGGGTGCCCTGGAGCACCACGGCGAGTGGCAGCCAGTGACATCCCCTGTGACACTGCACAGCTGATTTGGAGCTGGTGCAGGGAGTCTGATTGCTGTCACTCTGGCTGCATCCCTTCCCTTGGTGCATCCCTGGCCTCACCCAGCTCTGGTTCCGGTGTGTTCCTCTGCTGCAGTTAAAATGACCTGCTGAAACTGGCTCATCTTCCCAGGAAACCTCTCTCTGTTCCTAGGCTGCCCTAAGGGATTTTTCGGGAAGCACTGCAGGAAAAAGTGCAACTGTGCCAACCGGGGTCACTGCCATCGGATTTACGGCGCCTGTCTGTGCGACCCCGGCTTGTACGGCCGGTTCTGCCACCTGGGTATGCGCATCCTCGTCCCCGCTGTTACCCTTGGGTCCCAGCCTTTCTGGGGAGGAGGTTTCTGCCCCTCACCCAGGGTTGCTGACCAGCTTTTCCCCCGTGCCTGCAGCGTGCCCCAAGTGGGCGTTCGGGACGGGCTGCTCGGAGGAGTGCCAGTGCCTGCAGCGCAACTCGCGGGACTGCGACGCCAGGGACGGCTCCTGCCGCTGCAAACCCGGCTACCGCGGCCAGCGCTGCGAGGACAGTGAGTGAGGCACAGAGTGACACTGTCACACCATCACCTGGGCTGGAAAAGACCTCTGAGGTCATGGAGCCCAGCCTATGACCCAACACCACCTTGTCACCCAGGCATTGGCACTGAGTGCCACATCCAGGCTCTCCTTAAACACCTCCAGGGACAGGGACTCCACCACCTCCCTGGGCAGCCCATTCCAATGCCCAGTCACCCTTTGTGAAGAACTTCTTCCTAATGTCCAGCCTAAACCTCCTCTGGCCCATCTTAAGGCTGCGTCCTCTTGTCCTGTCGCTGTGTCCTGGGAGCAGAGTCTGACCCCCACCTGGCTGCCCCCTCCTGTCAGGGAGTTGTAGACAGGGATGAGGTCTCCCCTGAGCCTCCTCCAGGATAAACAGCGCCAGCTCCCTCAGCTGCTCCTCACAGCACTTGGGTTCCAGACCCCTCGCCAGCCTTGTTGCCCTTCTCTGGACACGCTCCAGCCCCTCAACATCTGCTCTGAACTGGGAGCCCAGAACTGGGCACAGCACTGGAGGTGTGGCCTCAGCAGTGCCCAGTACAAGGGAGAATTACTTCCCTGGTCCTGCTGGCCACACCATTCCTGATCCAGGCCAGGTGCCATTGGCCTTCTTGGCCATGTGGGCACAGCTGGCTCATGTCCAGCCTGCTGTCCATCAGTGCCCCCACGTCCCTTTCTGCCTGGCCACTGCCCAGCCACTCTGTCCCCAGCCTGTAGCACAGCAGGGGTTGTTGTGGCCAAAGTGCAGGACCCAGCACTTGGTCTTGTCAAACCTCATATCCCTGGATTTGTCCCATCCATCCAGCCGGTCCAGGTCCCTCTGCAGAGCCCTCCCACCCTTCAGCAGATCCACACTTGCTCCCAACTTGGTGTCATCTGGTGTCATTCTATTCCTACCAAGCACCCCCAGAGTATCCTCCTTTTTTGCCCCGTGGCCTCTTTTCCCCACATTATTTTCTGGGGAATAAAGCTCTGCTCGCTTTCCACCCTCCCAGGCTGTCTCACCTCTTGTTCACTCTGGAGCTTGCCCTGCTCACCCTCAGCACATTCAGTGGCCAGCAGGAGCTGTGTGCTGGGTGGGGACAGCTGTGACAGTGGGTGGAGGAGCTCAGGAGGGTGCTCAGCACCTGGGGCTGCACTCTGCCAGGGGCGAGGAGTAATTTCAGAGCTTCTTTCTCTCTAATTACGGTTCTTCACAGGCTGTGACCCTGGGTATTACGGGGACGGCTGCAAGAAGAAGTGTAGCTGCTCTCCAGGAGTGCCCTGTGACCCTGTCACCGGCGAGTGTCAGAAGGAATGTCCCCCAGGCTACCACGGGCAGCTCTGCGACCAAGGTAAGGCAGGGCCTGCAGGGCAGCTCTGTGTGTGTGCTGGAAACTCAGCAATCCTCACACTTTTGCTTCACAAAACGACACAAAAGCACTTCCAGAATCCCCTGAGAGCCCCAGCCCACTGCAGGTGATCTGATGGGTGGCCAGTAGAGGCTTTGGGGGACACAGGAGCTGCCATCCGCAGGTCTCTGTGAGATGCTGCCATGACCTTTAAGTGGGAGAGTGAATTCCCCCTATGAAACAAGCCTGATTCAGAAAAGGAGAACAAAGTCTCACTTCACCCTGCCACTGGACATGTCTGTGTTGGTAGATGGTGCTGATTGGGATCTAATTATCTTTCCCTGGCCTTGATGTCTTTTGCCTTCCAGGCAATCCCTGCCCAGCACAACAATATCACATTTTCTGCTCCTTTCGCTACTCCTTATTGAAATTCTACTTCATCTTCAAGGGTGAAAGAGTATTTTACATTTAATTTACATTAGAATTCAAACTTCTACCTCTGTATGAACCTCCTAGAGCAGTTTTGTGCTCTTCCCATGATGGGCCAGTTGATAGGGCGGTGACTGAACTGCCCAGCTCTGTGTATGTCTAACTGTGTCCAACACTCAGGCTCTGAGGGTGCAGATTTCAAGATCCTGGGGGCGGTTGGTGTGTCAGAGAGCTGCACTTTGGTCAGACAAAGGTGCTTTGAGAGAACCTAAAGGCAGTGAGTCATTGGCACGAGGTGAGGATTACAAAATATGAACACAGCGCTTGGAAAAGGATAAGTTCTGCCAACCGCAGAGCTGAGTGGCGACTGAAAAACCAACCTACTCCTGCTCTTGTGAGGCTGGAGCCTCCTGAACCCCCTTCAGCTGGCTGGGTCCTACAGAAAATGCAAAAAGCTGGACACTTGAAGTCCACACTTGAAGACAGACTGCAGCAGCAGACACTGCATGGAGAGGTTGGAAGTGGCCACGTCTGGGTTTGGATTGGAGCATCCTGGGGGTTTCTGCACTAACTGATATGCAGCCACGCACTGCTTCACCCCAGCCCAGAAGCTGCAGCCATCAACCTCATTAATCTGCCAGCACAGGGTCGTGGTGCAGAGCCCCATCTCTGACAGGACTTGGTTGGAACAAGAGCTGCAGACAGTGGCAAAAAAATCCCAATGCAAGTGCTACCATAGTGCTGTCAGGAGAGATGGGAGCAGCTCCCGCAGGGCTGTGCCCCCTGGCAGGGTCTGACAGCCCTGAGCCCCCTGTGGTGGGATGCTGTGGCCCCTGGCAGGGTCTGACAGCCCTGAGCCCCTTGTGGTGGGATGCTGTGGCCCCTGGCAGGGTCTGACAGCCCTGAGCCCCCTGTGGTGGGATGCTGTGGCCCCTGGAGCCCCTGGAGCCTCGTCGGGCCGGGTGCTCCTGCTCGGGATATTTTTAAAAAGGGTAAGAAAGGAGCTGAAGGCTGTAGGGGGGAGTCACAGGAAATAACACAAATATTTGTATAGAAATAGTAGGCTCTTGGCTGTTGTTCGGATCTGGAAATTATTAAAGGGTGAAGACAAACATCTGCCATCAATTAGCAAAGAGGAGGAATAACAAAAACTCCACTGTGTCACTGGAAATGGAGGCGCTGCGTTTCCCCCGCGGTTTGTCAGTGCCGGCGTGTTCGCCTCTGCTGAAGCTTCACAGAACTTTGGCTCTGGTGTGCACGGAGCTCTTGTGGGGGACTCAGGATCTCTGGATCCTGATTTAAGGATCTTTGGATCTGGGGGCCTCAGTCTGCATGGCATGAGCTGGTTGCTAAATTGTGGCATGGGGTACAAAAATCAAACCGAGCTGGGATGGGCAGAACCACGCTGGCATCCAGAGCAGAGGGAGGGAAAAGCACTTATTCCTCCTCTGGATGAGGATGCTCCTGCTTTCCATCTGTGTCCTGCTCAAACCTGGCTGCTTCTTAAAATCCTGGTGCTGAGATCCTGGAGGCATTCAGCCAGGGAGGTAAAAACCCTCCCAGCACCTTGGAAAAGCCAAGGGGTGGTTTGGTGTGGGGCTGTGACCCCAGGGCTCTGCCCCCCCAGCCCACAGAGAGCAGGGTGGCTCGGGCACAATCTTTATGCAAAGACTGGACAGCAGTTTGGCCTCAGCTTTTGGGGATGTGAGTGGTCACACTTGCATGAAGAAATTCTTGTTGGAAGGACACACAACAGGTGATGGACAGACTGACCATGATAGTGGTGGCAATGCTGGAGGTGACCACCATGGCTCACAGAGTGGTCACATCCAGGCTCACAGAATCATTAAGGTTGGAAAAGACCTTCAAGACCACCAAGCCCAACCTTTGAGCAAACACCACCATGCCCTAAACCACGAGCAGAGGTGGGAACCTCTCACAGCTCGGCTGCTCCCCACAGACCCAGAGGCTCCTTTGGGCTGCAGGGCTGGGCTGCTAAATTGCCCTTGGGCGCCTTGAGGGGCAAGTTCTGACCCTGCTGTTCTCCCACAGAGTGCCCTGAGGGGACGTTTGGGGCAGGCTGTCGTCGTACCTGTGCCTGTGGAGGAGCGTCCTGTGACCGGAGCACGGGGCAGTGCCACTGCCCGCCCGGCCGGATGGGACACGACTGTGCCCAAGGTGAGCACGGGCAGCAGAGAAACGCATTGAGGGAGGGATTTAGGGGCAGAGGGAGGGATTCAGGTGCAGAGGGAGGAATTCAGGTGCAGAGCCGTTCCTTTCCTTTTGCTGAAATTCAGTTTAAAAACACCCAGTGCAATTAAAATCATCTTCGTGGAAAATTAGAAAAAACTGCAGCTTTTGATGGTGAATCTTAAACAACAGCCCTGCGCTGCTGCCGAGGCTGAGGGCAGCACAAGCAAACACACACAATGAAAAAGATGAAGATGTTTTTGGTTGGTGCAGTCCTTAACATAGGAGAGGAAACTTTCTTTATCCAGGCATGTTTTTAATTGTCTTCACCAGATTACTCTTTAACTGCTGGAAAACCAGAGAGTCCGAAATGAAAAGCTTTTGCATGATTCTGCAGAATTGCAGCAGCTGGAAGGTGTTAGTCACATAGAGATGTCCCGCTCCTAAGAGTTTGGCTGAGCGATGAAACTACGTGTGCACAGCGCTCACCATACATTTCAAGCTGCCTTTTTTCCAGGCCCTGGAGCAGCTTAGGACCAGTTGGAAAAGGATTCTTGCCCTGGTTTTAGCAGTTCTTAGCCTTTTGCTCCTCCTTTGCAACTCACAGCAGGTCCTGGAGCAGTGACTGATGTGCTGTCCGTGGTGTGACGGCAGCCACGGAGTCCCTGTGCCAGCAGCACCATTTCCCACCCAGGAGCCCTTGGAGCTCCCCGCAAGTGGATGCAAATCCAAAATTGGCATGAAAGTGCTGGAGTGAGCTCAGAATAGCACTGACAGAGGGCTCGCACGCTGCCTGTGGAACAGGCACAGCCGCACTGTGCTCGCTGGTGGCCATGTGCTGCACACAAAAGCCCACGTCTTGCATGGGCACAGCAATGACGGCCAGAGGGAGCCCAAAAGGGCAGACATTTGCCTCTGCCACCTGGGCTCTGATCCCGGTGCTGTGTGTTCTCTGTCTGCTCACGCTCCAGCTTGCCCCGAGGGTCTCTGGGGACCGGGCTGCCAGGAGATCTGCCCCGACTGTGCCAACAACGCCAGCTGTGACCCCGCCACCGGAGCCTGCCTGTGCCCACCCGGCTACACCGGCCAGCGCTGCCAGGACCGTGAGTGTGGGCTGGGCTGGGTCCCTCAGCTGGAATGCCCTTTTCCAGCTGGGATGGGGGGGCATATCTGCTGACCTGGAGCATCAGCTCCAGTGACTGGAGCATCCAGTGACCGACAGGCACCACCACGCTCAGCGGGGCAGGCTGAGCACTGTGCACATCTCTGTTCCCTCACTCGTTGGGGCGCAGGGTGGGGACTTCAAAGTCCCTCTAGTCCCCTCTCCACAGTGGTAACTTCTGCAGCAGCAGAAAGGGAGGCAGAATGCTGAGCCCCTCGTGCTGCTCAGCACCTGCACTCGGGGTGTCAGAGCCGTGGCAGTGCTCGTGGCTCTGCCGAAGCACCACGGGACCCGGCGGCTCCACCGAGGGCTGGGCTTCCAGCAGCCACCTGCAGTGCCTCCCTGTTTCCCTTGGCAGTGTGTCCACCCGGCTGGTTCGGCCCCGACTGCCAGCTGAGCTGCAGCTGTGGCAATGAGGGACATTGCCATCCGGTGACCGGGACGTGCAGCTGCCCGCCCGGCTGGACAGGGCATCACTGCCAGCGAGGTACGGCACCCGTGCTCTGCCACCTTCCCTCCTGGGCCGCTCTGACCTGTGCCAAGCTATGCTACCATCGCTCCCTTCTCATCTGCATGCCGTGCCTCTGCCAGGGAATCTCTCTGAAATCCTTTGGGTTTCTCTGCTGTCTGCCCAGTGCTGGCAGTGCTGCTGGCCTTTCTGTTTGTCCCTGTGCCCGAGGGACGGTGTGACTGCTGGCAAACACTGTGCCCACGCCGTGCTCTCGGGTACACACCAGTGACGGGCTCCTGCTGTGTTTTTCCAGCCTGCGACCTGGGGCGCTGGGGCCCTGACTGTGCCCACACCTGCAACTGCAGCAACAGCGACGGCAGCTGCAGCGCCGAGAGCGGGCAGTGCCTGTGCGAGGCCGGGTACACGGGCAGCCACTGCGAGCAGAGTGAGTGCTGCCCCTGCCCTGCCCGCCCTTGCACCCAGCAGGGGCTGCAGCTGCTCCAGGGAGAGGCATCGGGCCAGCCCAGTCCCCTTCCCTGGCTGTGGTGCTGGGCCTGCCCCAGGGTGGGTGGCTGGGTGATGTGGGTACACACCTGTAAGGGGCAGACTGGAACCCACTGGCTGCTATTAAAAAAGCAGCTGCCAGGTATTTTTATTCCATTCAGAGTCCGAGCCCCTGCCTTAGGACTTCCCTGGGACCCGGGGAAGGACAGGCTCGTCAGTGTCATTTCTTTCAGAGTGCCCGGAGGGGTGGTTCGGGCTGAGCTGTCGGCAGCAGTGTCAGTGTGACAACGGAGCCACCTGTGACCACGTCAGCGGGGCCTGTACCTGCGGCCCGGGCTGGCGGGGAACCTTCTGTGAGCACGGTGAGTACCCGAACCTGGGCAGCAGGGCTCCATCCCGCAGGGTGTGTGCTCCCTGTCTGACTTTGCTCTCCCGTTACAGCGAAGAGAATCCCTCAGGATGGTCATGGGGAGAACAAGTCTGCAAGCTGCTGTCTCTGGTTTTATTTCTGGAGGGAAAAGGTCTAGGGAAACAAACAAAAAAAGACTATGAAAATGTAAATAATAGGTGACCCAGTGGTTGCACAGCTGCTGTGGTCACCTGAGGGTGTACATGTTGCACACAGGGTCTTGGAGCAGCCTCTTGGAGGGGTCCCTGGATGCAGGGATCTGGCTCCCCCAGCAGCCTCTCCATGGTCAGGAACCTCATGCCATCACTCTCCTGATCCACCACTGCCCTCTCCTGTACCTGAAATGTCCACAGCGGACTCATATCTAATATCTGCTGCCCTTAGCAGTGGCTGTCACACCGGTGCAGCCTCACAAAGTCTACCGAGGGGCACCTTTTCCCACTGGGAGGGCTCCAGCTCTGCATTTTGTGTGGATTTCTCCTTTGTATTCCACAGCTTGCCCTGATGGATTTTATGGACTGGAGTGTCGGCAAGCCTGTGAGTGCCTGAATGGTGCCCACTGTGACCCTGTGACGGGACAGTGCCAGTGTCCCCCCGGCTGGACCGGCCCCCGCTGTGCCCAGGGTAGGTATCTGTGCCCAGGGTAGGTGTCTGTGCCCAGGGTAGGTGTCTGTGCCCAGGTGCCCACCGTCCCCTCCACGGGCACTCTGGAGCCAGGGCTGTCTCTGCTGTCAGGTCGTAGGATACGGAGGTTTGGGTTGGCCATTCCCCACTTGTGATTTTCTCTGTGTTGAATTTAATTTGAATTCAGAGTGAGTGGCTCTGCCTGAGCATGTTGTGGTTGGATGCAATGAGGACAAAACTCGTTCCAAATAGGTAGAAGGATGTAACAGTGATGATGGCAGTGTCTGTGTTCGGATGTCAGGCCTGAAGGACACATTATTTCCCTGTAGCACCACAAAACCACCTCATACAGCAGCCAAGCACCGGTGTCAGGTCCTCTTCCAGCCCCTGGGATGGCTGACAGGAGCCTGGCTGCTCTAATTCCCACCCACTGCCCACATTCCTGGCTGCTCTGCTCCCCTGCAGCGTGCCCGGAGAACAGATACGGCCAGGACTGCAGCCAGACCTGCCACTGCTTCAACAACGCCTCCTGCAGCCACGTCAGCGGCCGCTGCCTCTGCTCCGAGGGGTGGACAGGACCCACCTGCCAGCAAGGTAACCCTTCCCAGCCCAGCCTGCCTCCCCTGCCAGCTCGGAAGGAATGCATTCCTCGGGGTGGGCAGAGTGCTGCTGCCTCTTACCTGAGCGGGTGAAATCCCAAAAGTCATTTTGTGGGCAGCTGAGCAGCCCTGGGGGGGTCACTGGCTCCTCTTGCAGCAAAATCAGTGTTGCTCTGTCTCAGACCATCCACCCACGGCTCTGGCAGTGTGGCACAAGCCTCCAGAGCTGACTGGGATGTCCTGACTGGGATGTTTGTCCTGCTTCTCCCTCAGCCTGCCCGGCAGGTTTTTACGGGAAGAACTGCCAGCAGCGCTGCCTCTGCCAGCACGGCGGCACCTGTGACCCGGCCACGGGGGCCTGTGCTTGCCCTGCAGGCTGGACCGGGCTGGCCTGCGAGCTGGGTGAGGAAACAGCCAGGGAAATGGCTCTGGGGCAAACAGGTCCTGGTTTGGAGTGGTTTCCCTCTGCAGGTTGGAGGCGGCGTGTGAGAGGTTGGGGTGCACGGTCCTTCCTGCACGTGCGGGGCGGTGGGAGCTGGAACGGTGGGAGCTGGGAGGGTGGGAACCAGGACAGTGTCTCACCCTGTGCCCCTGCCAGCCTGTGCCCAGGGGCAGCACGGCCTGGACTGCCAGCAGCGCTGCGAGTGCCAGCACGGGGGGCTCTGTGACCGCCAGACAGGGCACTGCCTCTGCCAGCCCGGCTGGACCGGCCACAAGTGCGAGAGACGTAAGTGGGGCACGGAGGGGCTGATGGGGGCATCGATGGCTCTGGCACAGGGAGGGTCTGGGGGCTTAGGCAAAGACATAAAATTCAGATTTCAGTCCAGCAGGGAGCTGGCAGTGCTGTGGTTTTGGCTGTGCCCCAGTTTTGCCCACTGCTGTGCTTTCTCCTTCTATTGAATCACAGAGGGCTTTGGGTGGGAAGGGACCTTAAGGATCATCCATTTCCGGCCCCATCTGGTTCCTGTCCTTTGAGGGCTGTCCTGAAAGTGCTGGTGCACACCCAGAGCAGCCCGTGGCAGTGCTGGTGGGAGTGGGACAGGATTCCCAAAGGCACAGACCCCCAGGCATCAGTGCAAAGCCACAGGCCTCAGGCAGGGATGGGGGTGGCATCTCAACCCTGCCTGGTGAAACCAAAATGCCTGGGGAGGATCTTCCCCTGCCACAGAGGGGGACAGAGGTTCATCCCCTTTCCATTCTTCCTCCTGTGTGTCCTTGTATCACACTCGGGGCCTGGCTTTTCTCCCAAGCCCCAGCAAACCACGACATCTGTCCCCTGGTGGCTCCATGTCTGCTCTGTCCTTAGCTGGGACACACCCTGGCAATCTCCTTCCCTCCAGGAAGGGTTTGGAAAGGCTGTTGGCCTTCAGAGCAGTGACAGGGACCTCCTCACCTATCAGCACACCAAGCAGAGATCCACAAGCTTCCTTCCTTCCAGGGTTGTGACACCTCAGCCTGGCACGTCCTTAAATCAGGGTGCAAAGTCCTGTGGCAGCACTTGCCAGCTGAAGTCTGGCACAAGGGAGCTGCCACTGGAGCCTCAGCTGCTGCCAGCCACGCTCGGGTTTCCTGCTGGGAATGTTCTTCCCTTCGGGAGGCTGTGAACAGCTCGGCTGGCAGCTGAGGCTTGGCCACTGAACCACCTCGCTGGATCTTGCTGCATCCCGAGGCAGTGTCCCCTCCCAGCATTGTCACAGGCTCCCAGAGCCCCACACGCAGCCTCAGCAGCACCAGGCAGCGTTCAGCACTTCTATAAATTCTTTCAATATACATTAATGAAGAAACCCACCCAAAAGGTAGAAATGATGGTTGTTTTTTTTTTTGAAAAAAGAACCAAGCCAGGGTCCTGTAGGTCCGCAGGGCTGTATTTCAGGCTGCCTGTGTGTACACAAGGGACAGGCCCAGTCAGCAGTGGAACTACTGGGAAAAAGCCCCAGATGTCACCTTTTTGGTGCAACTTGTCCTCTCTCCTGTGTTTTCATCCCTGAAGCTTGTCCGGAGGGGCTGTTTGGGGCACGCTGTGAGGAGCTCTGTGAGTGTGGGGACAACGTCTCGTGCCACCACATCACTGGTGCTTGTGATTGCCCCCAGGGCTGGAGGGGCCGGCGCTGTGAGAAAGGTGAGGAACACCCCTGGGTAAGGGAAATCCAGGGAAACAGCGGCTGCTCCAGAGCCTGGGAAGGAGGGCAACTTCATTTTTAATGAGAATTACGAGTTGTGGCAATGTATTTTGAGGCTGTTGGGCTGGCTTGGTACCGGGGCAGGAGCCCCTCGGGTTCTGATGCCTTCCAGGCATTGCCATTAACTTAAAATCCAGGCAGGAGACTCACATCCCGCTGTTTGTTTTCCCACAGCCTGCCTGCCAGGCTTCTTTGGGAAGAGCTGTGCCAGCCGCTGCGCCTGTCCCCTGGGAGTGCCCTGCCACCATGTCACCGGCCAGTGCGGCTGCCCGCCGGGACTGACCGGCTCTGGATGTGAAAAATGTACGGAGATGGCAATGATCCTCTTACAGCTCTGCAGCCAGGCTCTGGGAACGTGAGGGGTCAAGCAATTCCTACAGAAAATAGAAAGGGGAAAAAAAAAAAAAAAAAAGATAAACAAGGAAAACCAGCCCAAGAGCAGAGCCGTGCCAAGGAGCGACTCCCAGTCTGGCAGCTGGGTGCATGCCTGTGGAATGTTAGCGGGGCAGAGGGAGCCAAGTGGGAAATCGGAGCTGGGTATTTATGCAGAGGATTAGCAATAAATCACTATTAAAATGAGCTCCTGTGGGTATGAGCAAGCCTGGAAGAGACAGAGGTGTGTGAGCACATTCCTCACGCAGAGGACAGTGCTGGGTTTGCCATCTCTGCGTGTGGAGCTTGCAGAAATGTGAGGGCAAGTGGGGCTGGCACAGCAAGAGGCATCTAATGCCTTTAAGGACTTGCTTTTCCTTTCAATCCAAGTATTTCCTGGAGTGAAGGAACCTTTTGCATGTGGGTCCCTTTGCTTTTTGGGTGGTGGAGATCTTTTACTGCCTTAAAAGGCTCTCTAAATCCTGGCTAAAAATAAAAAGGGAAGAAAAAAAAGCCTAGCAGAGAGGGGTGGGATGGCTCCTGAGCCACCTTGGTGCCGTGTCTCTTCAGCCTGCCTGCCGGGCACCTTCGGGGAGGGCTGTGCCCAGATCTGCCAGTGCGCCGGAGCCACCCAGGAGTGCCACCCTGTCACCGGGGCCTGCGTCTGCCCCCCCGGCTTCCACGGCCCCACCTGCCAGCTGGGTGAGTCCTGCTCGGGCCCTGCTGCCTCCCCTTTGCAGGCTGTCCCCTGCTGAAACCCCGGTGCAGGGAGGGATGTGTGTGGCTTGAGTTCTGGCTGCTTTGGGGCTGCTCTGGGGCTGCTCTGTGTGGCAGAGCGGATCAGAACCCCTCGGGCGATGCCAGCCTGGCACAGACCCGCTCCCAGCAGAACTCTCTGCCTCCTCCCTGGTGAAACACCCACGCAAACCCACCTGGTGGATTTTCCCGGGGTGTCTGGGCCTTGTTCTCATGTTTTTGGATGCTGTCTGTTGTCCCCTCAGAGTGCTCCCCGGGGTGGTACGGCCGTGACTGCCAGAGGCCGTGCCAGTGCAGGAACGGGGGCCGGTGTGACCCTGCCACGGGGATGTGCCACTGCCCGGCGGGATTCATCGGCGCCGACTGCGGCATCGGTGAGTGCTGGCTCGGCCAGAGGGGATGGGAAAGCAGGGGAGCCTCCTCAGGGGGAGGTGAGGGGTGGGAGGTGCAGACCCTGCCCACAGAAGGGCTGCTGACCCCCGTGGGGGATGAGCAGCGGACCGGGGACTGGCTCCTGAGAAAAGCTGCTTGTGTCCCTTCAGCGGCTGTGCTGGCAGCAGTGCCCTGCTGTGTCCCAGGGAATGAGCCCGCAGCTGACTGTGTTTGCTGTCTGCCTTGGCCACGGAAACATTTCCCTGCTCCGTTTATTTGATGATAAAGTGATTTCTCCTGACACCCCGTGCCCTCGCTGTACATGGGCACGGCTGGGCAGGGCTTGGAGCAACCTGGCTTAGTGGAAGGTGCCCCTGCCTGTGGCAGGGGGTTGGAAACGTGATCTTTAAGGTCTCTTCCAACCCAAACCATTCCATGGTTCTGTGATACAGCAGTGCAGGGCTGGAGGCTCCTTGTGCCTCCCATCACTCAGCTCCGGTGCTCTGCAAAGCTTTCCCTCTCCCACCTCCCACCTCCCCAGCCCTGCTTTTGGCCTGACCGAGGTTTTCCTCCCACCAGGATGCCCCGCTGGCCGCTACGGCCAGGACTGTGCCGGGCTGTGCTCCTGTGGGGCCGGCGTTCCCTGTGACCCCATCACCGGAGACTGCGTGTGCCCTCCCGGCAGAGCTGGCCCCAAGTGTGAGCAAGGCAAGTGTGGGCCGTGGGGCTGTGCACCACGCCTGCCAGGCAGGGCGTTGGGAAAGGCCCTGAGCAGGAGCTGATTTCCGTGCCCTGAGACCTCTGCTCGTGGTCCCTGTGCCCACCACCGCTGCCTGTGGCCCCGCAGGTTGTGAGAAGCACCGGTACGGGGTGGGCTGCCAGCAGCTCTGCTCCTGCCACAACGGGGGGCTCTGTGACAGCGCCGATGGCTCCTGCTCGTGTGCGCCAGGCTGGACGGGGAAATCCTGTGAATTAGGTAACCCTGGCGTGGATGGATTGTCCTGCACCGACCCAGTAACTGTGGAGCTCACATACCGGGTCCAGTTTCTGCTGTCCCCCCTGTGCCAGCCGTGCCTCACCGCAGCCCTCCGAAGCGCCGGTGTGGGGCTGCTGAGCAGCTCTGCCGCTCCCTCTCGCCCGCAGAATGCCCTCCGGGGAGCTTCGGTGCCGCCTGCCAGCTGCGCTGCCCCTGCCTGCACAACGCCTCCTGCGACCCGGCCACGGGCACCTGCCGCTGTCCCGCCGGCCGCTACGGGCCCCTGTGCGAACACAGTGAGTGCTGCCGGCGGCACAGCCTCGGCTTGGGGCGGGGGAGTCTCTAAAGCTCGTCCGGAGAGCAGGAGCGCAGGACGCAGTGTGACACCAGCGTCACAGCCCGCGGGGCTCTCCCTCTCCCGCTGGGTCCCAGAGGTGATCCCTGACCTCTGCGCGACCCCAGGGCCACAGCGGTGCCCTCCCAAGGCAGCGGGGCACTGCCCGGAGGTGCTGGGCACCAAGCAAATGGAGCTCGGCAGCTGAACGCGGGGCTCTGCGGCCGCGACGCCGCTTGCCTGGGCACATCTCGGGCAGAAAGGCTCGCTGCTTCTCCCTGCTGGGCTGAGCGAGGCGCTGCTGCAGAGTTCCACCCAGCCATGCTCTTAACGAGCTTTTCCCGTCCCAGGCTGTCCCCCGGGATTCCACGGAGCGGGCTGCCGGCAGCGCTGCGACTGCGAGCACGGGGCTGGCTGTGACCCGGCCACTGGGCACTGCCGGTGTCCCCCCGGGCTGCGGGGCGAGCGCTGTCACACAGGTACGGCCCACCCATCCTCCTGCCCTTCCCGGGGTCCCGAGGGGCGGCCACAAGTGCAGGTCCTCTGTTCCGTGTCTCGCCCAGGCTGCAAGGAAGGCACCTACGGCGAGGGCTGCCAGCGGCGCTGTGACTGCCCCAGCGATGTCCCCTGCGACCCGGCCACGGGGCGCTGCCTGTGCCCCCCGGGCAAAACCGGCCCCACGTGTGCTGCAGGTGAGCTGAGCCCCAGCTGGGCAGGGGAGGAAGGGGACTGCGTGACGGGAATTGTGCTCCCAGGAAGCTGGAAGGGGCTTTTTCTCTGGTGTGTGTCACCTCAGAGAGCCAGAGGGGCAGTGGCACTCACCTCTCTGCCCCCGGATTGCAGTCAGATCTGAGTGCAAATTCTCCCCCAGTCTCCAGAGCCCGCGTGTTCAGATTGACGCGGTCAAAAGGCTGAGGATCAAAGGCTGAAGGAACATCTTGGTGGCCCCGGGATGTTCTGATGTCCTGTGTCAGCGCAGCAAAAAGCTCTCTCTGCCCTATCCCACACCCAGCCTCCACCGCAAGCTCTGCAGCATCCCGGGAAAGCTCTGAGCGTTCCTGCTCGGCTGCTGCCACGGGCAACAGCCTGAGCAGCTCTGTGCCCTCCGCAGACTGCCGGCCCACCCAGTTCGGCCCCGACTGCCGCCTGGCCTGCCAGTGTGCCCCCAGCAGCTCCTACTGCAACGCCCGCACCGGGCAGTGCCTGTGCCTGAACGGCCACACCGGACCCACCTGCCGGGAAGGTGAGGGCAGGGCAGGGCCGAGGGCAGCCAATGCCGCCGGCTGCACCCGCTGGGGAATCCCGCAGCAGAGCCCGCAGGAATGCTGTGTTGTGGGTGTGGGTTGGGGGGTTGGGTTTGGGAGCAGTAAATCAACTCAGTCCGGTCACTTAGCCTCTTCCCAAGCCCCTCGGTTGGTCTGACCCGTTTGCTGTCACTGCAGCCACGAGGGAGGTTTATGAAGGCTCAGAAATAAAGCTGTTTAGCAGCCTGGCCACAGATGTGCCCCTGGTAAAGCCGGGGCACAAATCCCACCCTCTTAGGAGCCCGCTGGAACAATGATCCCATGGCAGCACAGTGGAACCCCCACACTCCTCATTTCTGCCCAAACCATGGCTGAACCTGTTGGCTCCGTGACCCCCGTGGGTGCTGGACAGGGGGATGGGGGGCAGGAGGGTCTGACCCAACCCCACAGACTGCAGCCAGTGCTCCTGGGGGGGAGGGGAATGGGGAGGAGGCTGTGCCCCCCAGCAGGGAAGTGGTGTGGAGGGTCAGCCCTGCAGCAGGGCTGTCCACAGCGAGGACTGACCTGTCCTGTCTTCCCTTCCAGCCACTCAGTCCCTGCCACCCACCAGGCCACCACCGCCCCTGGAGGGGCTCCGGCCAGCAGAGAAGTAGGTCCTGCTCCAGGGAGCACTCCCTGGGTTTAACCAAGCAGCCACCTGAAGAAGCCAATGACCTGTAATGAACTCATTTGTGAGCCACATGAGCAGCTCCCGTCTCCTGACAACCCCAGCTGCTGCTTTTGGGGTGGTCTGAGTGAGGCTGAAGTGCCCAGTATAACCAGTTCACTGTGCCAGTGCGAGCTGGCCGTGAGGGCATGTGTGCCCACCCCGGTGCGTGCCCTTGGCCAGAGACCAGAGGACCAGCTCAGAAGGGATCAGTTCTGGCCAGGGGACAGTGGACTTTGACAGCTCGTGACACATTGCTGGCCTTCATCTTTTGGGTGCTGGGCTTGGGGAGAGGGCTGCAATCGTGGTCCAAATCAGGTATTTATGTATCAATATTTATGGGAAGCTGCACCCCAGTGTTGTCAGGACTGACAGCTGACAGTGCCCTGCTCTCCTGAGACTGGGCCTCCTGTGGATGCACTGCCTCACTTGAATTATTTTTTTAAATTTGAATTTTCCATGGTGTTTTACTGTAAATGACCGTTTGCCAGGGGAAAACACGCTGGGCTCCAGCACTCACCTGCAGAGCTGGTGCCTCCTCGCTGACAGCACACGCTGTGCTGGACGAGCTTGGTGGTGGCCTGGAGTCTGTTCATGGCAGGAGTTTGTGAGCCCACGGACCAGGAGTTTGTCAGCCCATGGCATTGTCCATGTCACTTATTCCAAGAAAAAGGAAGCCTAAATCAAGTGTGGCAATCAGAGACACTGCATGGATGGAGACAAAGCACTCGCACATCTGGGCAATGCAAATCCCAGCTGGAATGTCCTCGCCCAGCCCTGAACCCTGAGTTTGCCATTCCAGCCATAGCCAGGAGCTGGCAGCAGGGAATGGCACCACTCCAATGTCACCACATCGCCCTGGCCAGGGCCCAGGGCCCCCTTTGTTGGCACAAAGCTCTTGGGCAGGTGAAGCCCGAGAGCTGACACTGCTGGAGGAACCCCAGCTCTGCAGAGGAGAGAGACAGCCCTGTCCCATCCCATCCCATCCCATCGCATCGCATCCCATCGCATCCCATCGCATCCCATCCCATCCCATCGCATCCCATCCCATCCCATCCCATCCCATCCCATCCCATCCCATCCCATCCCATCCCATCCCCACTCCAGCGGCTGCAGCACAGCCCTGCCCAGGCGCTTGGCCTTTAAATTATTCCCAGAGGGGCCAACTGAAAATAATAAAAGAATTGTTTCTTTTCCTGATGGAATTTATTTTAATCTGTATATGACTTGTAATTTTGGGCTAATTCCTCTCTTATTTTATTTCTTCCTTAACAGTATTTTTTTTGCATTAGATACCATTCTTGTGAGGAGATCATGTTAATAGAAGTGTGTAGTGAAGGACCAAATTGGTGTTGTCGGGGTTGGATGTTGGATAAGCAGGGAGCAGGGGTTTTGTCCATGTGCCAAATGACCCCAGTCAGTGCTGCCGGTGCTGCTGCTGATTCTCCAGACAATCATCCCTCGGCTTCCCTCTGCCTTGAACTTCCTGGGGCGCTGGAGGAAGGTTCCAGTGGTTGGGAGCAGCACAGGAGGAGGAGGAGGAGGCCAGTGGAGATGCTCTGCCTCGATGGCCCTGCTCCAGGAGCACATGGAAACGGCCTTAGCCATGGGGACAGATCCATCCTGTCCCATTCCAGCTGCAGCTCCGTGGCTCCTGGCAGCTGCTCGGAGCAAGCCATGTGTCTGAGCATGCAACCCTGTACCTGTATTTTTATATAATGTTCTTTTCCTGTTCATATTTCTTAATACAGTTTATTTGCTTTCTCTTTTCTTCTACTGTCTCCCTTTTCGGATCTTCTTTAATTTAGCACTGATGAAAAATGTTACTTTCTCCACAGTTAAAGAGAAATAAACAGAAAGCCTGGCTGAGTTTCTACTTACCTTGTCTCTCTCAGTCAAATACAGCTGACAGCTGCTGCAGGTGGGAGCAAGCTGGCACTCAGGGGCCTTGGAGGGTGTTTCACAAGATGCACATTTTGTGTGAGAACACACAGAGACCACAGCAATGCCAGCAGCAGAATGGAACTTTTTTAAGGCTCATAGTTGGGACAACCTTGGAGCTGTCATGCTCAGGGACACTGTCACCACTAACAGAGAACACAGGGTTCATCGGTATTCAAGAATTTATTGCTACCTTCATTTACAGTTTAACAGTTTGATTAGAACAGATCTTCCATCAATGCTGCCCCTGTGAATGTGAAGCTGACAGTGTGTGGGGCTGGCTCACCCCAAAATTGTAGCTGCCATGTCCCCTGCATGGGGTGTGAGGGGCTGAGCCCCGGGCAGAGCCCCTTCCCCAGCTTGGGAGGAGGGAAAGGCAGGTGGGAGCTGCAGCACTGCTCCTCATCCTGCCCCGGCTTCCCCCTCTGCCTGGAGCACCCATGCCTGGCCCCAGAGCTGACTCCATGGGAACAACTCTGGCATCAAGTATTTTATCCAGTGACAGAAATGTGTCTGGCATCACCTCACCTGTGCAGGTCCTGGGACAAAGGGCCCAAGAATTATTGTGGGGGGAAGAGACAGAAAAAAGAGAAATGAGGGAAAACTGGGTGGAGGAATAAGCCAAGCACACGGATTTCAGTTCCCAACAATCCCTGACTGGGGGGTGCTCTCCCCACGCCAGGTGTGCAGCAGGTGCTGGGCTGGTGCCAGCAGGGACGGAGACGGCGGCACGGGCACCTCAGAGCCCAGAACAGCCTCAGCCTTTCCAACCTGAGCCAAGGCCTGGGCTGCTCCCGGAGCCTGTTCCGGGTCACCAGTGCCAGCGCTGCCAGGAGAGCCCGGTGCCAGCTCCCACGTGCAGGAGCTGCGGTGTCACAGCTGTCCCACAGACCCATCCTGGCCGATCACATCTGCCGCAAGCACAGCTCCAGAGCGGCTCTGCTGCTGCCTCCTCCCCGTGGGCTCAGTCTGCAGAGGTCTGGAAGTCCCCGAGGCAGGGCCCTGAGGCAGAGGGGTCCCTCTGGGCTGTCCCTACACGTCGGTCTCGATGCGCAGCCGCTCCATGCGCCGCACGTTGCCCTCGGCGGCCACGCGGCTTGTGATGGGCCGGGCACAGGCCTGGGGGAACCAGCCCCGTGCCCCGTCCCGCAGCCGCTCCCCCCAGCACCAGCCTAGGAGAGAACTGAGCGAGTGGCAGGGCCGGGAAGGGCCATGGATGCTGGGGATGCACCATTCCCTTCCCTTAGAGGTGCTGGTAGAGGCATCCAGGGATGGCAGGGGAGGAGGTTTGTGATTTACTGCCTGTTCCAGGGTGTGTTTCTCCCCCTTCTGAGGCCTCTACTGCCGGTGCCAGCCACAGCCTGCACACAGGAGTCACCCCTAAGGAGTGCCACCTCCTTCAGCCCCCAGGACCCACTGCCACCTGCTGGGACACAGCACTAGCCAGCACCACGGGCCTCACCAGCCGCCAGGGCTTCCTGGAGGCTTCTGCAATTGCTGAAATTCCTGGTGATCACTGAAGGTTCCCCCTCCCCTGGCTCTGCTGAGGTCAGAGCCTGCCCCGGCCCCAGCCCCGCACTCGCTGGCACTCACCGTCCTCTCCCCCCAGCACCAGGACAACGTCTGCCTGCTGCAGGGACAGCTCGTCCGCCTCCTTGGCCAGGTAGGCACGGGTGATCTCCACCTGGCTCAGGTCTGCAGGACAGGGGACAGCAGGGACAGTGAGCTGGCACTCAGGGGGCTCCCTGCTCATCCGTGACTCCTGGCTGCCCACCCAGCACTCCACAGCACGGCCTGCTCCATTCCCTCCTGTCCCTGCCCCTTATCCCTCCAAGCTTGCCAAACTTCCTCTAACAACAGCTGAAGGCATTCCTGGAATTCCACCGTGCCTCCCAGGAAATGTATTTAAGGTTAATTGCGACTGATAAGGGAGGCAACTCCTAAGGAGCAAGGCGTGGGGTTTTCCTCTCCTTTGGCAGCAGTGGAGGAGAACCAGGTAGAAACTTGGGCCTGCAAAGGCTCCGGTGTAACAGGGAATGCCAGCAGAGCCAGGCTGCCCTCTGGCACACGGTACCTCCTTTGGGAGTGGTGTCAGGCTTCTCCTTCTCCCTGTGCATCAGCGCTGCGATCCACCGGGCCCGGTCACTCCTGCCAGAGGGAAACACAAAGAAAGCTTGGGGCAGCATCCCTGTGGCCAGCAGTAGCTGGACATTCCCAGCAGGATGGATGCTTTCCAGGGAAGTCATTTATCAGAGTATTCAATGCAAGGACATTTCCCAAGTGGCACACGCAGCCCAGCTGCTCTGCTTCACTTGGACAGGGGAAGCTGATACGGGAATTACATGGGAAATCTAAGAGACAGGAAGGAACTGAGCCTGGGAGAAGCCTGTGCACATCCCCGTTTCTGCGAGGAGGAGCGTGGGGGTAAAGCGAGCTTTGCAGAAACCCCAGAGGATTCCCAGGGCACCAGTTCATCCCAGGAGCCAGAGCAAAATCCCAGTGTGCCACTCACAGCGTCTCTGCCGACAGCACCACCTCTTCCCGCCGGCCCTCGCTGTCCTTCTCCAGCACCACCCGCAGCAGGTATCCACCAGCCTTGCCGGGAGGAGGGGAGGGTGGGTCCGTGCTCTCCACCTTCTCCACGGTGACCTGGTCCAGCGTGGCGTAGTTCATGACTGTGTAACTCTCCTCGCTGCGGCACAGACGGGATCAGCGCCTCAGCTGTGGGGTCCAGGCCACTTCCCAGCCCCGAGCCCGGCACAGGAGGCTCAGCAGGCACTGCCAGAGCGGCCTGGAGCTGATGGCCAGGGTGGGACATGGCTCTGGGGACTTGCTGGCCACCCACCCACCCACTGAGGCAAAGCCACTGGTGGGACTGGGCACTTCTCTTCTGGCTGACATCTCAAAAAGGTCAAACCAGGGAAATCTCACGGGTTTCTCAGGTATGTGCCGCTTGGGAAAGTGGGGTTTAACCCCCTGGCTGTTCTCCAGGGAAAGGCAGGGCCCCCCACACCTCACCTCTTCTTCTTGGTGATGATGAGGACGTCGTTGAACAGGAAGAGGTGGCAGAGGCGGCCGGCGCCGCGGCGGAAGATCCCGGCCTCCTCCGAGAGCAGCAGGTGCAGCTCCCCCCGCTTCAGCAGCCACCGGGACACCGAGATCAGCGGGAAAGGCTGGAACAGCGCCAGCAACAGGCTCAGTTACTGCCCTCCTCACCAGCAGCACGCAAAACCAAGGCAAGAACTGAACCTGCAGCGGCCCCGGGGTCAGTTGGGACAGACACACTACGTGTGTTTAATGTCTTTTCCAAAGGATTTTCCAGGAGGCAGGCGGAAGGCAGAGCAGCCGTGCACCCCACTCCTGCACACCCAGAGATGCAGCCCCTGCACCCCAACAGCCCCTGCACCCCAACAGTGGGTGACAACGTCACGGCTTTACCACACCCTTTAGAAACTGCATGCATCCAACAGCCCACTCCAGGCTTCCCAGAAGGGTTCCCAGCACAGGCCTGAGCTGCCTGAACAGGCCCCAGAAGACTTCCCACCACCACTTCCACAAGACCTCACCTTCTTCTTCCCAAATTCCAGCTGTTTCTGCAAGGTGTACATCTGCTCCGTCCTCTCCATAGCCCGAGCCCCCTCATTGCAGCTCTTGACCAGCTGGGAAGAGAAAAACATCCCAAGGGAAATGGAGAAGGGTTGGACACTGAGCGCATCCATCTCCCACACCACCCCCAGCATCAGGGACTGTCCTGCTTCCCTGAGCAGGAGAGACAGACAGATCCTGGCACAGGCTTCAAGCCAGGTTTGGGAAAAGGCAGTGGGATGCTCTCCTGGAGAGAGATGGCACATGGGCTCTGCCTGGACAAGGACTCAAATGAACCTGCACCAAAACTGAGGAGCAGCAGGAAGAGGAGGCATTAATCATCTGAGGAGAAGAGCTCCAGGCAGGAGGATGGACAAACACACAGAGGGGAGGACTCTGCTCGGATGTGAGAGCAGGGCAGACTGGGAGCAGCAGGAATGTGCTGCCAAGAGCTGCTCTGCAGGGGGATGAAAGGAAGAGTCAACACTGACACAGTGGTGGCCGCAGTCTCTGTGGCCCTTTGGCCCCTGTGACTGACCAGTGGATGGGAAAACACAGCGAGAGGAGATCCAGGAGCAAGGACAGCACACAGCTCACAACTCCTGCACTCCACACTTCCCTCTCTGCTTCATTCACTGCCCTTCGCCCAAATCCCCAAAAACCATGGTGAGAGTTGTCCCAGGAAGGACAAAGATGGGCCAAAGAGGAAAGAAGAAAAGAGGACAAGAAGACGGAACAAACCAAGATCAGGTGACAAGGACGAGAAGGGAAAAGAAGTGTTCATCCAGCAGCTGTTTGGAACAGAGGAGCCTCAAGTGAACCGATGCTGGGAGGGAACGGGAGGCCGGAATGGCAGCGTTGGATCAGGGCTGCAGAGGGCTGAGCTGGCAGGAGGAGAGGTGGAGGGCTGGCAGCTGGGCCTCACCTTGCTGATGGCCTTCACAGCGCGGCTGGCAGCTCCGTACGCTGCGGAGCGTGCGTTTGTTTTTTGCTGGACGGTCTGGAATTCCAAGATAAGAAGCTTTAGTGATATTGCACCCCAGAGGAGGGAGCAGCAGCTGCTTCCCGGGGATTTCAGGATGCCACACGTTGATTGAGCCGTTCCCAGTGGTCAAAGGAAGGTTTAACAGTGCTGGGAGCTGTGAATCTGGGGGTTCCATGTCTGATACCTGCCTGGCCACCCCCTGGCCCTCACCCCTGCAACCCAGCACAGACTGGGAGCAGTTCCTGGAAATCCCACATCCAGCAGCTTTGCCATTTAGAGCAGGTTTCCATGAAGAATGCAAGACCTGCTTTCCGTTGCTGGGCTGCCTGACCACTGATCAATCAGACCCTGTGTGCCACCCCACCGGGGCACCCAGACATGGCAAGAAGAACCTCAGGTCACCCAGATGGGTGGCACCAAGGCATGAAGTGCTCTTCACAGAGCTTTAAGCTGCACACCTGACACCCCCCAGAGAAGCAGACTGCTCTGGATGCAAATCACAGAATCATGGAATGTGCTGCGTTGGATGGGACCCCTTAGGATCATCAAATCCAACTGCTGGCCCTGCACAGGACATGCCAAGAATCCCACCACATGCCTGAGAGCAATCCAAATGCTTCTCCTGAATAAGTGCTCAGCATTCAGGCCCCAGCTCCCAGAGGGCTGGAAGTCCAAGCAGAAGCTGTCCTGGGCTCAGCAAACCAAAGGGAATAGCAGAGTCACCTCTCCAGAGGTGCCAAACAATGCCACCGTGTGACTACTTACATCTAAGAGCAGGGGAAGCCGTGTTACCCTCTGCATGGGCAGAATGAGAAATGAGATCATTGGCAGGCCTCCACACTCTGGTTTCCTTTCAATTTGTTTCAGGGTCTCTTTAAATAAGGGGTTTGTGGTTCTGGAACAGGACAAGAAATCTCCATTAACTCTGCTCTTCAGTTGTCAGGATTTTTCAGCAGCTGTCCACACATGGGAAATGCAGAGCAGTGATGGCGCTGCCTCGGGTGCTCATGGGCACTCTGCAGGGCTCAGAGTCCCCAGCTGGGCAGAAATGGCACTGATCCCACAGCAGGTGGTGAAAAAGCACCCAGAGAGAGATGGTGAGCCCACCAAAAGGGGGGTAAAGCCACGGATGTACCAACAACAGACTCACACTTGGCCTGGAGATGAGCAGGGCCCACCCGTGTCCCTACGTGTTACTGACCCCTGCAATCCCTGGAGCCCAGAGCCCCTCTGAGGCAATTCCTGGTCAGCCCAAGCCCTGTACTCACAGCAGCTTATCCAGTGTCCTCTGCTGATAGACTTCATTGGAGCAGTAGCTGATGTAGGGGTTGAAGTGTTTTGAGGCGTGTTCTTCCACGATGTCACTGATGTCAGGGATCAGGAGGTGCTCCTGGTGTCGCTTCTCCAGGTCTTCAAAGAAGCTGAGGAGAGAATTTAAACGACCTCACGACATGACTCACCAGGGCTGGACAAACTGAAATGTTCTCACTGCAGCTTCCCCCCGGTTTTCCCAGAGGAGATGGGGCCTGGATCCCTTCTGGCAGGGCGGCTCCAGCAGCGGGGACACCCACGCCTTCCCCAGAGGCACAGGCTTCCTCCATTCCTGCACGGGATCCCTCCTCCACCTCAGCCCTCCATGAGGTTTAGTTTCTGCTTCGTCGGGAAGCCACAAGCCCTGAACGCCCCCGCAGCCATTCCCAGGGCTGCTGCATCCTCCTCCTGCTGCTTTCCCACACGGACACAGCTTGTCCAGCACCATCCCTCAAGGCGTTTGCTCCCCGCCTCCCAGGGAGTACCTTCAGCAATCCCAGGGATGGTTGGTTTTGCACTACAAACAAACAGCTCGCGGTGCCCTCCCAGGCCCGCCTGGTGCCAGCCCCCAGCCCCACTTGCCTGGTGCTGACTGTCAGGATGTCACCGATGTTGGAGAAGAGGTGGTGGTGCTCCGTCTGAGTCATGGTCTCCTTCAGCTCCTCTGACCTCATGAAGTGGCCCACCAGGATGCTCAGGCTGTGCATGTAGGAGTACTCGGAAGTGATGATCTCAAACATCGCCTGGGGAAAGCAACAGCACAAACCGACTGCACAAAGCCGGGAATTAATTGTTAAATCTTGTTTATACTCCTTTGGTACAAAGCCACTGGAAATCACTTGGCTCCATGTTGATTCTCTGTGTCACCTCATGCATGGCCTGGCCAACACCAATAACCCCAGTGTGTTTTAGGACACCCAGTCGCTGAAAAGCCACAGCATGAAGATGTTTTCCCTTCTCAACAGCATCCAATGGAGCTGCCTGTTTCCCCACCAATTTGTTCAGGTGAGCCCTCCCAGCACTGCCCAGTCCTGGCACAGCTGGAAGCAGAAGCACCACGAACTGAGCCATGCCCAGCTCTGCCTGGAGCTGACCCTGACAGAGCCACGTGCGTCCCACAGCCTTTGGTGCCTCCGCTGCGCTCCCGGGCATGTCCCAGGCTGCTCTCACCTCCTGCCGCTTGCGCTCCTCGGGGGAGATCCTCTGCAGGATGCCCGACTCCAGAACCTGCGGAGAGAGGTGGGATGAGCAGCAACGATGGTCCTTGCACGCCCTCTAGTGCGGCCTGGGGCTGTGTCAGCTGCCCCATCGCCCATCCCACCATCCCACAGCATCCCACACCATCCCACTACCATCCCACCCCATCACCCACCACCACTGCCCATCATCACTCACTCCTGCATCACCCACCGTGGCATCACCCAGCCCCACAGCCCCCAGTAGCTGGCTGCTGCCACTCCCTGGATGAAGATGACCATCCCTACAGTCCGCAGGGAAAGCCCAGGAAGGAGCATCTGCCTTCCCCTCAGCTGTGGGTGAAGCCCAACCAAAGCAGCACTGCCTGCACCAACGGCCCTGGGCAGACCCTGCGTGTCCCAGCCAGGGCTGGACAGCCCAGAACATCCCAGTGCAAGGACTAACGTTGTGGAATGATCCCCTCACAGCTCTCAGACACTCTGGACTGCCCCTACCTCCGGGAGCTGGCTCCAGGTCACCTGTGCCTGGCGGTAGCTCTGCACCACGATAGCGGTGCCCAGAGGGGACGGCTCCCCTGGCACGGAGTCCTCCAGCAAGTCCTCGTCTGACTCATGGCTCACAGAGTTCAGACCTCTCTCACGGATCTCCTGATACAGCCGGGGCTCTGCAGAGGAGAAGCCACGAGGTCAGCACGGCCTTTTCCAGCCCAGGCCCACGGCTTCCCTTCCCACCATGGCTGCCTTGCCCTGCTGGCCACGAGCCACCAGCACCAGTGAGCCCGGGCCAGAAACTCCCTGATGAAGTTGGACTTTGCACTGCAGTGATTACCCAGTGGCTCCTGCTCCCAGCAGCCTCCCACAGCTCTCCCATTTTCCCTGGGAGCTATCCAGATTTGAGCACGGCAGCAATTGGAGAGTTATCTGCCCCAGGAATGGGAAAGCAGGGCAGCATTGCTCCTCTTGCTTCGGGGAGAGACAAAAGCCATGGCCCCAGGCCATGGACAGGGAGCAGCACGGTGGGAAGGGGCCTTGTAGGGATTTGCTGGGCTGAGGCAGAAGGGACAGGGACGGGAGCACTCACGGTCCTTGAACGAGCCGCCGCGCTTCTGCACCCGCTTCCGCCCGAGGGTTCTCTGCAAGGGCAAGAGGAGAGCCTGCTGTGGTTACCACACTTCTGAGGCCTCGGGAAAACTCCTTCAGGAAAAGCGGGAGTTACCTGTGCCAGTCAGCCCACACCGCCCTGCTCTTTCAGCCTGGCTTTTGTCTGAGCTCTGTTTGCCTTACCCAGGTGACTCAGCCTTCACCTCCCGCAATCAGGGTCATGATCCGAACCATTCCGTACCTACACCGCTGCTGTCAAATCTCCCTCGCACCTGGACTTTGCCTGCTCTGGAGTCTCCCTTTCCCCAGACGTGCTTCACCCATGTTTGTGTATGCCTGGAGCCGCTCTCCCAGGCAGCCCCACCCTGCAAACATCCCACAGCCGCCTGCCAAGCGGCCCCGGAGCAGCCAGCTCCACTCCCCACGACACCATGTCAGCTATTCCCGGGCTCTCCAGGGACCTGCAGCATCTGCTGGTGACACAGAGCTTCCCAAGGCACCAGTCACGACACCGGGCTCAGCAAACCAGCTCCAAAACTGGCCAGAGCTGTGGGCCCTGCAGCTCCTCTGTCGCCACCAGGAAAGCAGGACCCCATCCCTGCCGGACAGGGGTGACAGCGGGTGCTAAACCCACCTTGCTCCTGCCGGGGCTGCGGTCGGGCAGGGCGCTGCCATCCTCAGACACGGGCTTCAGCGAGGGAGCGGCCTTTGGTGGCTCCAGCTCGGCGCCCAGCCCCTTCATGGCCGCGCGGTAGGACATGTTCCTCAGGTTGCGCTTGAGGGCCCCTCCGCCATCATCCTCATCCTCCGCCTCCAGGGCCAGGATGGGCACGGCCGCCCGCTTCGGGTCGGGGCTCAGGGGCTCCCGGCTCGCTCCGAAGCTCTGGTGCCGGGAGGGGCTGTTCTTGGGCTTGGAGGAGACGGCCAAGCTCTTGGGGATGAGCTGCTGCGTGCCCACCTTCAGCGCGGCCGGGCTGTCCGTGCTGAGGATGATGCGCCGGGGCTCGGCCGAGGTGGGGGAGGCCAGCGGTGACAGCGGGGTGGCACCGGGAGCCGTGGTGGAGCTGCGCTTCTCAGGGGGACAGGGCGGGCTGGGGGGCTCCGGCCGCACCGGGTGGCATCGGTACTCCAGGAGCAAGGTCTTGTCATCCACAGAGGGGCTGCGAGACATGGTGGGGGCCCAGCGAAGCAGCAAGCTGAGGAGGACAGACAGACAGACAGACAGGTGGCTGAACACCTCCCAGTGAGGCAGCAGGAATTTACGCTGAGCCACAGGAACCTGGGACAGTGCAGGACTCGGCCTCTGCCTTCCCAGGGTGCTCCACAGGCCCGGCCTGTACGGACACACTCGGGATGCTGTCACCTGGCACCACCGTGTGCCAGGGCCAGGCTGGGGGCTCCAGGATGTGGCCAGGAACAGGGAGCAGCCAGGCACCGGGAGCGGCCAGGCACCAGGAACAAGCCAGGCCGTGCCGCGGGCACTGGGCAGGCTCAGGCCTGAGCTGGGCAGGCCCGGAGCCTCACCGAGCTCCTGCTCCTGCCACACCTCCGTGTCCTCTTATTCCCCTTTGGGTGCTGCCAGCCACCACAGCCAGTCTGCACCCTCCTGAATGCCACCTCCCCTGGGCTGTGGAATCCCCGGCGGCGGCGGCGCCTGGCTGTGAACCCTGTGCTCCTCCAAGCTCGTACCTGCCCCAAACCATGCTGAGGGGCGGCTCCACGCTGCCCACAAAAACACCTGCCCCAGTCCCTGGGGCTCCTCAGCCAGGGTTAAGGTCACTCATCCCCTCCTGTGCCACCCACAGAACCGTGCACCTACAGAACTCTGTCCCCACAGAACGCACAGAGCGTTTTATGCCCTCTGCTTATTACATAACTTCGGGAGAAATTATGGTTTAGTTGTCCTCAACTGAGATCCCATTGTGCACCAGTGCCATCTCCAAGCTGTTCCTTTTCAAAGACCAGGAAACAAACCCAGGCTGGACCGTGCTTTTCCCTGCATGAATGACTGGCAGGAGCACAGCACAGACCCATCAACAACAGCTCATTTGATAGAGATGCTGCTCATTCCACTGTCCTCAGATGCGGGACACATGCTCTGTGTCCAGAGGGCTGCCAAGTGTCCTGCGGACGAGGAAAGCGCCACATTCTGCTCTTAACCCCATCCTGGCTGAGGATGAAGCTTGTCCTAAGCCCTTGTAGCAATAAACAGGCCTCATTCCAGGGGCTCTGGGGGCTGCAGCATCCACAGCTCTCGGCGCTGGGGTGGAGGGAGGCTCGGCGGCCGCGCAGGGCACCGACCCCCCGTGTCACTGCCCACGGTGGCACACGGGCACCGTAACTCTGTGCTCCCACCCCTGCGTCCCCAGGGCTGGGGCACAGGGGGTAGGGCTCCAAATGGGGCACGGCAGGATACAGCCCTGGGAAGCGCCCAAACCCCCCTGCGACGGACCCAACCCCTGTCGGCATCGCCGGCTACCGAGACCCTCGGGGACAGAGCCGCGGGAGGACGAGCCCCGGCCGCGGCTCGGGAGGGACGGGACGGGACAGCCGGTCCCTGCCGTGCCCTCCCCGGAAGGCGCTCGCTCGGGGCCGCCGCCCGCACGGCTGCCCGGGAGCCCCGGTACCGGTGCCAGTCCCTGCCCGGGCTCCCCGGTCCCTCCGCAGCGCCCCAGCCCCGACCCCAACGCGCCCGCACCTACCCGCGCCCCTCGGAGCCAGCGCGGCGGCGGGGCCGGCCCGGGAACGGATGGAGGGAGCGGGGAGGGACCGGGGGGAGGTGCCGGGCCGGGCCCGGGGAGGGACCGGGGGCGGTGCCGGGCCAGCCCGGGAAGGGATGGGAGGGACCGGGGAGGGACCGGGGGAGGTGCCGGGCCGGGCCCGGGAAGGGATGGGAGGGACCGGGGAGGGACCGGGGGAGGTGCCGGGCCGGGCCCGGGGCCGTGCTGGGCTGCAGGTGCTGCTCGGAGCCCGGAGCCGATGTTCCTCCCATCCCGGGTCCGAGGAGTGCTCCGCTCCCTGCCGCGCCCCGGCTTCCCAGGAGTGAAAAATTAATGAATCGTCACTAGGAACAGGGTTTTGCTCTCGATGAGTCTTGAGCCGGTGTTTGCGCGGAGGGTGGCTGCGGGCCCCTGGGCTCTCGGCGTTCCCCGTCCCCTAAAGCCGCCTCCCCAGGGTCACTGAAGGCGAGGGAATTGTTCGGTGTCGTTCTCCTGTCACGTTAGCGGGTGACAAACGAGTGTGCCCCGGCTCTGCTGGGGTCTGGCCGACGCACTCGGGGTGTTGCAGCAGCCCAGGGACTGGCCCTTACGTCTGATGCTCGCTTTAGTTGAGCCTCCAGTGCTCAAAGGTAACCTCAGGCGGTCCCTCCGGATGCACAAACATCAGTTTCGGCTGCTTTAGGATGCTGCAGCTACTGGGAAAGAGGATCTGGGGGTCAGGCAGCCCAGTAACCCAGCTGCCCAGTACGGCTCAACAGTGCTCTGTGTCTTTACTGGGAACAGACTTTTCCTTGACCTTCTCTTTTGCCCCCCTGTTCTGCTCCTCCCCATCCCCCAAATGGGGCCATTTCCTCACTTGTTTGTGGTGAATCTCAAGCACTTTGTGCATGACAAAGTCCACTTGTCAGCAATATTCTTTTAAATGCCTCTGTTCTCTCCACTCCGGGGCCTGCCTGACAATCGCCCCATTATCACAGCTTTCTTATCCCATAGATTTTTTTATCCTTTCCCTCCGGGGCTAATAAGGAGAAAGGCTCCAGCGAGAGGAGGGCTCCTACTCAAGGGTTCAGCTCCGACTGAAGCTCTCCCGATCTCCGGGGAAGGGCCATTATCCCGTACGTGGGACACCATCATTTGATCACCATGAATGACTTTTTGAAGCGAGGCCATTCATCAATTGTGTAATGGGGTTTTTAGCTCAAAGACCCGGCTTTCAAGTCATTTCTGCTCCCAGGGTCCCCTGGAGCTGAACCATCTGGCCGCTATCACTGGGTAGTTCACTCACTCTGCGCTCTGCTCCTGAAAGGAAATATGCTCGACATTTTCCATCAGCTCACCGATGCCCCATCCCAACACATCCTCCCACCCTGGAATACCCTCACTCCTCCCTGTGCAAGCATCCCAGCCCTTCAGTGGGATGTGGCACAGCACAGCAGCACTGCCTGCACCTGCCTTGCACTGGGGAGGCCTCGAGTGCTGTGTCCAGCTCTGGGCTCCTCACAACAAAAGAGACGCTGAGAGGCTGAAACATTTCCAGTGAAGGGCACAGAGCTGGGGAAAGAGCTGGAGAAGTCCCGTGAGGAGCTGCTGAGGGAGCTGGGGGGGCTCGGTCTGGAGAAAAGGAGGCTCAAGGGGGGACCCTGTGGCTCTGCACAAGTCCCTGACTGGAGGACAACAAGAAACAGGATGGAAGGCAACGGCCTCAAGTTGTGCCAGGAGAGGTTCGGGTTGGACATGAGGAAGAATTTTTTAATGGAAAAGGTGGCTAGGCCTTGGCAGGGGCTGCCCAGGGAGGTTTGGAGTCTCCATCCCTGGAGGTGTCCAAGGAAGGGCTGGAGGTGGCACTCGGTGCTCTGCTCTGGGTGACAAGGTGGGGATGGGTCACAGCTCGGACTGGATGGTCTGGGAGGGCTTTTCCAACCTTAATCATTCTGGGATTCTGTGATTCTGACCTCAGCAGCAAGTGGGGTGGCCATAATTTAATGTTTTGGAGCTCTTTTGAATATTACAACCCGCAGCAGAGCCCAGGGGTACCTCAGAGCAGCACAGCCAGACAGTGACACCCAATGTCCCATTCCCAGGGATGTTCTCCATGGTTATTCCATGAAAAGAAGCTCACGGGACCACTGCTTATAAAAGCACACAGGTTTATTGCATATCAATCTCATGTATAAATTCATTGTAGCATTGGAAAGATTACATTTGGTATACATTCCTATTCTACAGCATTAACCTCAAAATCAGCTTTTTCTATTCATTATTTTAAAGGAATTTCTCTACACAAGTACATTTGTCTTTTATCACAAGCATCAAAATGAAATTTGTAAAATTGCCTTTTTGTTTTTTTTTTTTAATTATTTTCTACACTTCATATCTCTTATTTCATTATGCTCCCAACAAAGCGATTCCATATTAATTAATAACTGCCAACACTTTTTTCTTTCTTCCTTGGCAGTTCGAGGCTTCGAGCCTCGGACGCAAAATCTAATCACATATACAATAAGTGCATCTACGGAATTTTTTTCTTCTTAATAAAAATTTCACAAACGGACACAATAATGACTGCTAAACACAAGTCATGCACAGTTTACTTATAAACATAACAGAAGCAATATACAATCAAGAATGATATGGAACAAGCACCATCCTCTTTCTCAATGTTTTTTAAACATTATATGAAAACCAGACATTTACAATTGATTTAAAAAAAACACTATACAGGTCTAAAGGAAAAAAAAATCCAACCTAAATCATATCTGTATTGTAACAATGGGAAAAGGAATGACATAGGATGCACAGATTTATGATTCTTGCAAGCACAATATATATATGTTTTAAATTACATCTTCTGCAGGCTGGAAATGACATCAGGGCAAAACATCTCTTGCTTTGAAGAGAGCAACGAGAATGTAAAATACACTGAGAATTACTTTCAGAATTACTTTGTTCACATGTGAATTGCACATTTGGAAAATCAAAGCTGCCTTTTTTTTCTTTTTCGTTCTTTTTTTTTTTTTTTTTTTCTTTTTCTTTAAATTTCTTCTTCCAAAGTGGTAATAAGAATTAATGACAGAAGAAAGAGAAAAAAAGGAACCTCGGAATCATTCAAGAACGTTTTAGTCACAGTTTCACTCAACACTACGGAGAAGTTTCATGGCTTTGTGAGAACACTACTGACCACGGGCGAGGAGCAGAGGGGTTTTGCCTTCGTGTTGCCAGCACTGACCCGAGCAAAGCCACTCCTGCCTTCTCACAGGGATGGCCCTGTGGCCACGGGCAGGGATCCCAGCACTAGCCACAGGCCCGGTCCCCAGCGCTGACCACGGGCCCGATTCCCAGCACTGACCACAGGCCTGGTCCTCAGCACTGAGCATGGGCCCAATTCCCAGCACTGACCACGGGCCCGGATCCCAGCACTGAGCATGGGCCCAATTCCCAGCACTGACCACGGGCAGGGACCCCAGCACTGACCACGGGCCCAATTCCCAGCACTGACCACGGGCAGGGTCCCCAGCACTGACCACGGGCAGGGTCCCCAGCACTGACCACGGGCAGGGTCCCCAGCACTGACCACGGGCCCAATTCCCAGCACTGACCACGGGCAGGGTCCCCAGCACTGACCACGGGCCCAATTCCCAGCACTGACCACGGGCAGGGTCCCCAGCACTGACCACGGGCCCGGATCCCAGCCCTGACCACGGGCCCAATTCCCAGCACTGACCACGGGCAGGGACCCCAGCACTGACCACGGGCAGGGATCCCAGCACTGACCACAGGCCTGGTCCTCAGCACTGACCATGGGCAGGGATCCCAGCACTGACCAAAGGCAGGGCCCTCAGCGCTGCCCCCCGGCCCCAGCCACACACACACACACACAGAGTACAGCATGTAAAATCCGAGTGTAGAGTCAGCAGATTGAGCTGGGCGGGGGCACGGGGGGCTCACGATCCAGTGCTTTGATGCTTAGAGTCGAACACGTTCACCTCTTTGTGCAAGTGCTTTCGAAAGGCTCCGTCCGCGCCACGGCAGCGAGGGGCTGCTCCCACGAGCGGCTAAGTGCTGATTGGGGAGGGGGCAGAGCTTCCTCTGCGCCGTCTGAAGGAGGACAGGACCCCTGGAGGACAGGGTGTTGGTCCCTGCACAGCTGAGCACACCCTGTGGGTGTTCACTGTTCAGCCCCATTTGGGTTTGGGGTCCCTGTCGATGTCCCCGTGGCACCCGGCCAGGCAGGAGCTGGTGCTGTGGGACACCTTGGAAAGGCACCCACCCACCCAGAGCAGCCTGAGCTCCAAAGAGCACGTCCCAGGGAAGAAACCAGTGCCCCAGCAGGAGAACTGGATGACTCAGTGAGTCCTGCAGGACCTGGCACCTCAGCACATCCCGTGGGAGAACCTCAGTGCATCCCACCGGAGAGCTCCCAGCTGCCTGCACCAGCCACAGCGATCACACCAGGACCAACCACCAGCTCTGAGCTACTGGGAAGCAGGGAATGCACAGACACCAGACCCACGTCCTCCTCCTGACCAGCTCAGGCAGGAAGATCCAGCTCTGGCCAAAGCGAGGGCCCTTCATGGGGCACCGACACTTCAGCTCTGAGCAGCTCCCAGCCCCACCTGATCACTCCAAAAATCCCTAGGGCTTCTCTTGTCTCTCCTCTGTGCTGTTGTGGCTGGGAAAATACTTTAAATAAATAGATCCTACACAAAGCTCTGGGTTTAAACCATGCCTGGAGTGGTGCCCTGACTACCAGACACACTGCAGCCACTTCCCATCCCTGCCACCCTCACCGGCCCTGGATCCCGAGCACAGCGTGCCCATGGGGTTGGACACCACAGCTCCACGTCTCACCAAAGCTCCCAGAGCTTCCCCAGCACTGGGAAGCCAGCAGTGCTCTGATGGCAGAGCGTCCTGGACACAAACCTCTCAGGAAACAGCCTTGAAAAGATGAGATTTCTCTGCTAAAGCAGCAAAACAAAACCTCCACATCTGCTCTGAGCTGCAGCACGTCTCAAGTGCAATCCAGTGAAAGGCAGAGATTAACAGAGGTTCAGTGAGGCTTCCTGTTTCTTTATCTTAACTGGAAAAATCAAATTACAAAACTTGTAATCAGTGCTAAATTAGAGGAGTCAGGAGATTCTACAACATAACCTAGAGAAAATGGGGAGAAAACTGAATGAGGAAAAGGAAAAAAAAATCATTTCATGATTTTAAGCCCTATATTTTTAATGTCCTCAATCCCTGGCTGGATAATACCTGTCCATCCTCACGCCCTCAGGAGATCAACGTGAGCTCAGTCAGAGCAAGGACCTGACCAACTGCTACTGGAGAAATGACACAACTGGCAGCAGGGCTGAGAGAGGGACGGGGACACCATAAATACCCCCAATAAATCCCCACAATAACACTTGCATTCCTTAATACTGGCCCTCATTTTGGTGTCGGGCTCACTGCCGCTCCCTCGGCTGCTCTGTCACCTCCCTGTGCTGCAGAGGGCAATGCTGACCTGCCCTAAGGTTTCTTCGAGGATGAGTAAAGCATGGCTCAGAGCACACAAACACTCCCTGCTGCCCACAGATCCTGTTCCAGCATGGCAGGCAGTGCCACAGCCCTTCCAGAGAGATGCTCAGACACGTGGTTTGCTCTGAGCAGCTGCCAGGAGCCACGGAGCTGCAGCTGGAATGGGACAGGATGGATCTGTCCCCATGGCTAAGGCCGTTTCCATGTGCTGCTGGAGCAGGGCCATCGAGGCAGAGCATCTCCACTGGCCTCCTCCTCCTCCTCCTGTGCTGCTCCCAACCACTGGAACCTTCCTCCAGCGCCTCAGGAAGTTCAAGGCAGAGGGAAGCCGAGGGATGATTGTCTGGAGAATCGGCAGCAGCACCGGCAGCACTGACTGGGGTCATTTGGCACATGGACAAAACCTGCTCCCTGCTTATCCAACATCCAACCCCGACAACACCATTTTGGTCCTTCACTACACACTTCTATTAACATGATCTCCTCACAAGAATGGTATCTAATGCAAAAAAAAATACTGTTAAGGAAGAAATAAAATAAGAGAGGAATTAGCCCAAAATTACAAGTTATATACAGATTAAAATAAATTCCATCAGGAAAAGAAACAATTCTTTTATTATTTTCAGTTGGCCCCTGTGGGAATAATTTAAAGGCCAAGCGCCTGGGCAGGGCTGTGCTGCAGCCGCTGGAGTGGGGATGGGATGGGACAGGACAGGAGGGGACAGGAGGGGGCAGGAGGGGACAGGGCTGTCCCTCTCCTCTGCAGAGCCGGGATTCCTCCAGCAGGGTCGGCTCTCGGGCTCCACCTGCCCAGGAGCTTTGTGCAAATACGAGAAGCAGTTCGGTCACACTGCCTGGTGCTCTCAGAGCCTTGGGCACTTTCACAGGATGTTGTGGAAAACCAAAAAGGGGAGGGTAAATTTTCTTGGAAAACACACTGGTCCTGCTAATTTACCTTCTGTTCCCTCTGTACCAAAGCCACCCCGGAGGCTTTCCTGTGGGGGCACTCTGAGGCTCCCCAAAATCCGCCTCACCTGTGCTCCTGGGTGCAAAGCTGACTTGCAAAGGTGTCACACCCAACTCTGCCTTGCTCAGGGAGCTGATTCCGTTGTTTTGGCCTGCTGGAATGAGATTTTCCACACTGGACTGGCTTAGAACACTCCATCTGCCCTTTTCCATGGCTTTCCTAACCATTCCATAAAGGAATGCTGTCTCCAAATCCCCTGCTCCAACAGCAGAGGGGAATTGTGATGGAGAACAGCACAAAGCCAGCAGGATTTGTGGAGGCTGCTGTGTATCAGCAGAGAAGATGATGAGATTTGAAATCATTCATAAAATCTCTGTGAGCAATTTCAGAATAGAGAGACAACTGGATTCTTATCTCCGTGCTCGGGCAGAGCTCCTCACCCCTCAGGCTGCTGGAGCACAGAAAAATTCCTCTTTCTGCTTAAATTACAGGCCAAGCAGCAGCGGGTGGTGAGGAGGGAAAACCAGGCCAAAACAACGGTATGAATCAGAGACCTGTGCCACAGATACCATCAGCTCAGGCTGAGCTCACCCCAAAAACCCCGGCAGGTTACACACAGGCAGACATGTCCGAGCTGCCCTGGGTGAGGCCAGGCTTGCCCAGCACACATTTCCTTAAATCCAGGCAAGGCTTTACCCCGTGGCCTCTCTGCTTGGGGAAACCCAAGCGTTTCCAGGAGCTCCACCACCCTGGCTGAGCACAGCTCTGTCCCAGCACTCCCAGCTGGGCTCACAGGAGCTGGGAGGGGCAGGGAGCTGTCCCAGCCTCGCTCAGGGCACAGCCGACGATCCGTGTCCGTGTGACACAGCTGTCACCCCAACCTCAGCACTGCTCCAGGCTGGAGATGTCTCAGCTGGGAGCTGCATGTGGCTCACGACGACTGCAGGCAACGTGGCCTCACCTCGGAGGAGCTCTGCACTGTGCCAGTGTTTTGCTGGGAGCAAAGGACAGGGTGGTGTTTCTGTGGGAGCGCAGAATTCCCAGTTCTTTCGGGGGCTCGGTTAAATGGGTTGAATTTGCCCTTCCCTGGTATAACTCCAGTGGCTGTGTCAGAATTGCACCAGGGACAGGTCACACCTGGCTCTTTTCCTGTGCTGCTTCACCCTTCAGCTGGATGGGAAGGAAATGCTGCCGTGGGGTTCCAAGCTGTTGCTCCTGCTCAGGCTGTGCTGGCTTTGTGGCACGAGTTTGGAAGGTTGAAGGGGCCAATCTTTGATTGCACTGTTGCAATTCGTGTCTTGCTCATGCTGTTCCTACAGGCTGTGAAATCCTGGGGCTGCTTCAGCGTTATCCAGTTTGGGAGAGGTTCATTCCGATAAATTAGAAAGGAAAACTCTGGAGAGATAAAAATGCAGGACGTGTAGGTCAGATGCGACAGGTTTCCTTCTCAGCCCAAAGTCCAGACGACTCCCTGAGGCCCTCTCATCCATCTTCTGCTCGCTGGGATTTTGCTGGGATGGCTGCAGCACCACCGCTGCCTCGCCTGGGCTCCGGCCAGTGCCTTGTGGACCTCTCAGAGGTGGTTGATGGGGTTAAAGGTCCCCGACTCTGAAGCTGCTCCTGCCATGTCCAACCAAGCCCCCAGAGAGTTCTGGGAGGACGTGTGGAGGGGAGCATTCTCAGACAGGGACAGCATCATTGCATAAGCCTGGGGGAGAGAGGGACGCAGAGGACACCAGTGAGAACAGGATGGAAACTCTCCATGTGAAACACAGCCCCCTCTAACCCCCACACCTGGGCCAGCAGCACCCTCTGCGCTGGCCTCAACTCACAGCCAGGCCCCAGGGTGGCACCCACCTCTCCAGATATCAGATTTGTCTTGGTTTATAGGGACAGGCAGGAGACACCATCATTCCCGCTGGCTTTTGCAGGACAGACCCCGTCCTGCACTGCCCTGCGCTCGGTCACCAACCCCCACAGGATTCCAGGCTCTGCTCCCAGGGCAAAGCAGCTGTTACTGGGGCTTGTTCTTAAAAAAAGCACATCCCAGACAAGCCAGAGGCTCAGTGAGGCTGGGCTGGGGCAGCGATGCCCAGAGGGAAGTGGTGAGCAGCTGCCTGTCCCAACTCGATGCCTGGCATGGGCCCAGTGGTGATGCCAGTGTGGGTATTTAGGAATATGGAATTCTCATGGTGGTCAGGGTGGATTTATTGCTGCAGCGAAACCCTTAAAGGTGTCTGCTGAGAGACTTGTTTGCCCTCTAACAAGCTGCTGGAACCTGGCTGCTCTCCCTCCACCGGGACACAGGATTTGTCTCACACACCTCTGTGTCCTTTCACAGCCCACACGAGTGGTGTGAGGGCTTGGACAGATGATAACCTCACAGCGCAGAGGCAAAGCCAATGTCATTGTCACCCATAGCCTGAAAAGGAGGAGGACACAGTCCCCACCCTCCCTGGCCCAGGGAAGAGGTCCAGTTTTGTGGTTCTGTGGACACACACGCTTCTAAAATTGCTTAAAACTAAGCCAAAGGGGTGCTGTGCTGCTCACACAAATGTTTCCTATTGACAGCTTAACTTATTTAAGTTTCTTATTATGATTCAAGCATAAACGGAGTCAAAACCCAAAGATACCCTCCCTGATTCAAGCAGGGGCTGGACCCACCAGGGTGGCACACATTGGGAAAGGGCAAGCTGCTCCCAGAGAGTTAGTGCATGTGGGGTGTTAGTGACAGGACACAGGGAAGAGTCAGGCAAGTGGATTGTGCTTCAATGGGTGTCACCCCGAAAACCCGCTGGCTCTCTCTCCCATCTGCCTCTCCCCAGCCTCACTGCCTGCACCCACTCTGAGGGAGGACAAAAAGTTTCCCAAGTTTTGGGTGATGCTAAATCAAAAATCGTGTTCTGCGTGGTGGCTGCATTAAGCTACTGCTCTGCTGGGCATTTGAAATAGATTTTGGGATAAATTGTGTTGCTTGAGGGTCAGAAAGGGACTCTGAGGTGAGAGTTGTGCTGTCCTGTCTCCAGGTGCCTGCTGAGGCACCTTCACTTAACAGTTCTTTTGTGAGAATCCTCGTGGGGGCATCAAGAGATCTACTCCATAAGACTGGGTATTTTGGCTAATAAAAAAGCAGAAAGAAGAAAGCGCACACAGACGTGCCCCAAACCTCCAGATTTCTCTCAGAACTCCAGTAATTCTAAGATGCCATTTTGATTTTTTTTGTTTTTTTTGGTGGGTCTAAACTGCTCTGGCTCACAGGTTTCTTCTTCCATTTTCTGGTTTGCTTTTAGAAATCAAAGAGATAAACAAGGAGACCCTCTAGACATGCTGGGTTGCAAGTGCTGGCAGTATTATTATCTTTGACACCTGTTTTAACCAAACCCAAGGGCACTTTGTGGCTGTTTCTGCAGACCAAACCTCAGTGGTGGCCGACAGAAGGGCCACCTCAAAGTATAAATAAATAAGGAGTTATAAAAACATTTATACAGACAGATAAAAACAGACAGATGCTTCTCTCTTCCCATATAACCCTGTTCTCACTGCACAGGCTGAGGTAAATCCATCTAAGGGTGATGCCCGCTCCCTTCCACCTCTATTTCAGCTTAGTTGCAGCAAGACACATTCATGTGTGTGTTAGAATTCCTGCTGGAAAGGGGGAATAACCCTCTGGAAGGGGAAAACAACCCTCTGAAAGGGGAAAATAACCCACTGGAAGGGGAAAATAACCCTTGGCTAGAGGAGGCCAGCTGCTCCCTGATCCTGCTGTACACGCTGGCAGCAAGCTAGGAAAACGTTCTGGATATACCCACCTGGTTTTTAGCCTGCCTGTACAGAGTCTGTTTTATTGTCTCAGAGTCTAAGGTGGAATTAAACACATCTTTAACTTCAAATGCTTCCTCGGCTGCTTTGCGGAGATCCAGCCCCTTCCCAAAATTCGGCATCTGCTCCAAATCTAACAGGCCGGCTTCGTCCTCCTCAATACACCTGTACCAATGACCAGGGGAAGGGGTGACCTGTGTTAGCTCGTCTGGCCCAGAGCCTGCATGCACCACCCACGGGGGCTCACGAGCCACATGCGTGAAGGGACGGACAGACGGACACGGAGACGACACGGGATGGGAGGAGCGAGAAGGAAGTGGAGAGCAACAAGCAGCAGGGGTCTGAGATTCTGCCTGAGGTTCTGGGTAAGGCATTGCTCAGTTTTGTGTGACCTGTGCTGTGAATACCCCCAGAAACCAGGGCAAGCTGCAGCAAAACCAGAGCTGAGCCTGTGCTGTGTGCAGAAATCTTTCATTTTAAAGGTGTTCGGACATGGCTAAACCTTGGGGGAAAAAATCCTTCATTTTATAGAAGCATGGAACCTAGTTTGGGTTGGAAGGGACCTTAAAGTGGTTCCGTTCCACCTCCTGCCACAGGCAGGGACATCTTCCACTGTCCCACGCTGTCCTGTCCAGCCTGGCCTTGGGCACTTCCAGGGATGGGGCAGCCACAGCTTCTCTGGGCACCCTGTGCCAGGGCCTCACCTCCCTCACAGGGAAGGATTTCCCCTGAAGATCAAACCTAAATCTCTCCTCTTTCAGTTTAAATCCACGCCCCCTTGTCCTGTCACTCCAGGCCCTTTGAAGGAGTTTCTCTCCATACTTCCTGTAGCTCCCTTCAGGCACTGGAGCCCCTTCTCCTCTCCAGGCTGGACAATCCCAGCTCTCTCAGCTTTTCCTCCCAGCAGAGCTGCTCCATCCCTCTGATCTTGGTGCCTCCTCTGGACTCTCTCCAGCAGCTCCAGGTCCTCCCTGTGCTGGGCCCCAGGGCTGGGGCAGCTCTGCAGGTGGGGTCTCACCTAGGCAGGACAGAGGGGCAGAATTCCCTTTTTGCCAGAGCTCTGGGAATTCTTGAAGCCAAGAATATTTTGCAACAGCTCCAAGGGCCAGAGCAGCACCCAAGGCATTGCACAGACACCTCTTCCCTTGCCCTGACCAGAGTTTTGGAGAGAAAACCAACATCTGCTGAGCTGTGGTACCCTGAAAACTATGGGGTTTGTGTCTCTTCTCCTGATCCAGACTCCTGAAGCCTTGGACATCACCCCAGACTCTCCTTGCAGTCCACTTGTCTCGTGTCCCCCACCGTGGTGAAATGGAATCCGGAGTGAAGGTTTGAATCAAACCGGAGGCATGGCATGGCTTGGGACACAAACCCACAGCACTCACGATGCACCACGGACACGGGCAGGGGGCTGAGCCCCCGAGGGGAACGGCCCCTCACCTTCGGGTGTGGTCAAAGCTCATGGTGAGAGACGTGGGCTCCTCATCCTCCTCATCCTCGAATGCTCCTCGGGGCTCTGCCGTGGGCGACGCCGTCTCGTCCTGCGACTTCCCCGTCAGGCTGTCGTCATCTTCCTCTTCCAGTTCTTCGTCCTCATCATCCACATCTTCTGTTTTCTCGTTTGCCAATCCGTGGCACTGGGAATTGCCATCAATATCCTGGATTTCTGGCCTGAAGTGTTTGGTTGAAGAGGAGGGAGAAGAAGAAGAAAGAAAAGGAAAAAAAAAAGATGGCAAAGGTGTAAATGATGTATTCCCACTGGAATTCCAGACTTTGGTAATGTTCTACATAGACATGAACACGGAACACATTTATGTGCACATAAATGATATTTAAAATGTAACAAAGAAGAAAACCAACGTGCTGCAGGCATTTAAAAATCCCTGTTCCTAAGGGCCAATAAGAACGTCAAGAATACACCAACCCCAAGCCTCTTTGAACTATGAATTTGTGCAGTCTGGATTTAAATGCTGCTTTTTCATCGCTTAAAATTTAACATCTGTGGGACAAGCAGCCTTCCTCCTTCTCCAGGCTGTGTCCTCCAACAATTTCCCTTCAAGCAACCAGGAGGAGGAAGCTTCTACCAGCCACCCTGAATTCCCTCTCATATTATTCTGCTGTTCATGCCTGTCCTGCCAGCAGATAAATTTATTTTCTTGCCTACCTTTTATCTGCTAAAGCCGACGCTTGATTCATCTCGCTATTTGCAATAAAATTTCTGATTTCTGAGAAATAGGAATCCTCTTTTTCATCTAAAAGTGCATGGTTGTCTGATTCCGAGTTGGGGGAGGAGGCGCTGGTCCCGAGGTGGTTGGTGATGACTCCGGAGTGCTGGCTCACTGTGGGGCAGGAACACGGAGAGGCAACAGGAGAGAGAACAGGACACTCCATCAGGTGTTGGCAAGGCCAGGATTAAAAGGAAACATAAAGGAAGAAGGTTCTCAACAGCCCTCTTGTTTTATATTAATGATTGAATACTCAAGAGGAGAGTCATGGGGCAAAGCTCCCAGAGGAAGATTGTGTTTTCCAGACCGAAATACAGGTGATGTTTAGCATTTATGGACAGCACACACAGCCTAAGAACCATTGCAGGGCTGCTTGCCTGTACCTTTTTCCACAATAAATTTTCCCCATGCTGGGAAGTCACTTACTTGGCTTCATCACAGGAATTCCTTCCTTTCATTTTTTTATGTTAAAACAAAGCCTATTTATCTTCTTGAACTTTCAAAAAGAACTCCTACAAACAGCCCTACAAACTCATCCTTAGGGGACAGTGCATTCCCAAGGGCCAGAGAGTGCAGACCATGGAGTCTCCTCTCTCCAGTCGTCCCCAGCAGGCCCACAGTGTGAGAGTTGGGAACTCTGCACAAATGCTGGTTCTTATCTTCACCTCTGGGAAGCTTTACCCTGAGCCTGGACAGATGAGAAACGGCTGCAGATGTTGTTTCAGGTTGTTTATTTCTCCTTCTCTCTGCCAGCTCTCAGCTCCGGCCGCACATCTGATGCAGCCGAGTCCGAGCGGGCACTGCCCAGTCCTGGGCTGTCCCGGCCTTTCTGTGCCCTTTCCATCATCCAACCATTCTTCACAACGCATTTATTAGTTACTGTTCTGTACCAATTCATTTGCACCTATTCTAGACACGGAATTTCTACCTCTTTTTCATTCTACCAATCATTTTGTGCCACCACCACCAGGGAAGATGGAGGAGAAGGGAAGAAGAGGAAGAACAGGGCAACGCCCAAAATCCTCCATCTTAAACCCTTTGTCTTCATATTAAAAACCCTAAAATCTACTTTTTTACCTTGTGAAATACTAAACCACTACTCATTTTCACACTCTGGTGGCTTGCAATGATTCTGGCAGTGTTGGTAACTTTTCCCATGGGCTGAGGTCAAAGACGGTGCCATTCTGGGCTTCTTTCCAGGGTCTGGGATCCCCTTGCTGAGGCTCCTGACCCCCCAGGGCAGCCCGAGGTGTGCCCTGATCCCCCAGGGCAGCCAGAGGTGTGCCCTGATCCCCCAGGGCAGCCCGAGGTGTGCCCTGACCCCCCAGGGCAGCCAGAGGCGTGCCTTGGATTCCAGCAGCACAGAGCCTTTCCCTACCTGGAACGTTCTCGTGCTCGTGCTTCTTCAGGTGCCTGTCGAGGTTGGTCTGCTGCCCGAAGCAGCGGTTGCACAGGTGGCACTTGAATGGCTTCTCCTTGTTGTGGATGTTCCTGACGTGCCGCTGCAGGTTGGAGGAGATGCTGAATGACCTGTCACAGTATTTACACCTGAAAAACAACAGCAAGTGCCCAAGAGTGAAACGTGAGGGAAAAAAAAAAAAAACAACCAACCAAACCCCGAATGACAAAAAAAAAAAAAAAGGAGAAAAATTTAACTATGGATACCCCAGGAAATGTTGGTCTGTAAATCTTGATTCAGCTGAGGGAAGCACAAAGCATTAATCATCCCGGACAAATCTGATATTATTGTTACTCAAGGAGCACAAAGAAAGGATTAAGATTAATTAGGAAGTGAGTAGTCCAAACAAATAAGAGTTTGAAATGAAATAATTACTTTTCCACACATGGATGTAGGAATGAGAGAGGTGGATTTATTCCTTCCACTTTTATTTTTTTGTGGGGAACCAGGTGAAATATGGCCGTGGAGGGAGGACAGGGAAGGGAGAAGAAGAAAGAAAGGAGGTGAAATGTATAAAGTAGTTATTAACTGGCAAATCCCTGCATGACAGTTAGCTGGACACACAGAAAATTCTGGTTTTATTCTCGAAATTCCTTGTGGTACTGGAGATGCAGGGAATGCAGAGTGGCTTTAAAGGTAATTATGGCTCCTCCCGAGAAATCCACTGTCCTTTCCAAACAGGGTAAGATTTACTCCTAGGAGCGAATATCTGGTCTATGATGAAAAGCTGGAATGCAAGGAGCCAAGCCAGGATGCTCAGGGGAGCTGCTGAGTAAAGAAATATTCCCTGTCTGAGCTAAATCTCCGCAGGACCCACGGCAGATGGGCTGGGGGCTTGCTCAAAGCCATCACCCCCATTTTGGGTTCAGATTCCCTCCGAATAAATTGGAATTGCTGAGGATGGTGCTGGGCGGGCTCAGCCCGGCGCAGAGCGGGAGCTGCCGATGGACTGAAGGTGGCAGCTCCGAGCTGCGGTGGAGAGTTTGGGTTTAAAACTCCTGAAAACCTCATTCCTGCCCGGATCTGCTGCATCCTTCGTTACATCTCCCTTAAAACACGTCACTCGCACCTCAGCAAAGCGGCTCCCCCACGGCTCCGCTTCCAAAACCCACGAGCAGCAGGATCTGTCTCTGCTGCAGAGCTCCGCAAACCCTGGGCACTCACAGGATTCAAACTCTTCCCGAGCCCTCGTAATCCCAGAACAAATCTGCTCCAGCAGGGCTGCTCTGAGCTCCTCTAACCCACAGCAACATCTGCCCGTGGAGCTGAGCTGCTCCTCCACGGGAATCCTGGAATTCCAGAATGGTTTTGGGATCTTAAAGCCCATCCAGTGCAGGGACACCTTCTGCTATCCCAGGGTGCTCCAAGCCCTGTCCAGCCTGGCCTTGGACACTGCCAGGGATCCAGGGCCAGCCACAGCTTCTCTGGGCACCCTGTGCCAGGGCCTCCCCAGCACTCCAGGACATGGAGATGGAGGGGAATCCACGCAGGTTTTGGGAATATCATGCTGCTGATGTGCACAGACTCACCCCGTGCCTGCCTCGCTCAGGGATGGAACTGGATTTCCCTGGACACACAGGACATGGGGTTCTTCCATACAGACACAACAAGTTCAACTGCGAGTGTGAAAGATCCCCCCTGCGAAACACGCACACCCCATTTCCAGATGTGCTCCAGCTGGGATTTTTATTTGGTCTCTAAAAATAAATTGATATTATTTTTGGAAAAAGCAGAGATACATTTATGAAACACTCTCCCTCGCTTTGGATTATGGATTCCATGTCCACCTCCAAATTTCCTACTGCTTAATCTCCAGCAAGAATAAAGATATTTCAAATAATGCACCTTTATTAGGATTAAGCGAGGGAGAAAGCAAAATCTCTTTTCAAACCATGGCTTTTTCAGACTTTTAAAGTCTTTCCTCTTAATTTTTTTTTTTTTCTTTCCAAAAACCCCTAAATAACTCCAGAAAACAAGACGTTATTTGAACATCAGCAAGGACAATCACGGTTTCTATAAGGAGAGTTCAACACGGATTTCCAGCACCAAGGAATCTGCTCTCAGATTCCTGTTCAGCACTCCAGCAAACTGCAATATCCAAACCTGCCAATATCCCCAAATTCCTGCTATTCCATGGGATTTCCATGAGTGGTTTTGTGCAGTTTAAATGAGGAGCCCCCTCCTCATCCCCACTGATGCCAGGGGTTTTCTCTCCCTGCCTGTCCTCGCCAGCTCCTAAAAAATGCTTTTTTCATGTGTCCCAGTGCCTGGCACAGGGAATACCTGGCACAGGGGATACCTGGCACAGGGAATACCTGGCACAGTGGGCACTGGGATAACCCAGGTCCCCAGCCTGGCTGTCCCTGCCATCACCCCCAGGAGCAGCTTCAGTCGTTTAAAGGCAGCCCAAGGCAGGAACGACCCGGCCTCCTCCATGTCCATTTATTTAGATGTTCAGGAAGCCTTTGAAAAGTTCCCCGTGACAGGTCCTCGCCCTAACCATGAGCGATGTGGATCCAGGGTCGGGAATGGGGAGGGATAAAGAGCTTGTTAAAAAAAATAGGAACCAGAGGGGCACTGGGAAGGAGCAGCAAATGCCTGGGAGCAAAGGGATGAGGGAGATGTCCGGCGTTATTTGTGGTCCCAGAGGGGTTGGTGCTGGGAGCTCTGCTGGTTTTAATCTAAATAAACGGCCCAGGCAGAGGAACCAGCTTAAATTCAGGGAAAGGGGTGAACACGGAGGGAGGAGAAGAATAAAACTCAAAGGCAGCGGTGTTTGCTTTGCAAACAGCCCCACAAAGCTTCTCCCTTATCAGCTTAAAGGGCTGAAAACATCCAAAGTGGGAGGGAGTGACAGCAAGGAAGGAGCCAAGGCTGGGGAGCTCTGGGGAATGACAGGAAATCCTGGGAGCTGGAGGAGCTCTGGTACCTGGCACAACACGGGAGAAAGCAGGGAGCAAACCCCGGGAATGTGGGGAGGAGTTCCTGAGTCCCTCTCACAAAGTTTTGCACTGATCAGGGTGAGCTGGAGAGGCAGAATTGCAAGAAAAAACCCCACAGAATACAGGGACAGCAACTCCCCCTTGGAGCGACTCCTCAGCCTCCAGTGCATTTGTAGCAGGGGTGAGCTCAGGCTGCATTTTGAAAACCAGAAAATGAGAAATATCTTCAATATTTATTGAACTATGCTCAGTCTTAGGAGATGCCAGCTGTGGTTGTGAGTTCCAGCTTAATGCAGATAACAGGACACGAAGCCTCCAAGGGCCTTTTTGTCACTGAATTCTGAAATATATAGTGCTGAATGTCAGGTTTGGTGTAGAAAAAATAAAAGAGGGAAAAGAGACTTGTTGAATTTCACTGCAGGGCACAGAATCTCAGAGTGTTTCACTTGATTTTTAGGAAGTGCATTACCAGGTATTTCTCACTCTTATGTTGCAATTTCCCTTTATAAAAAGAATCTGCCTTTTTTATTGCTCATGTGCTATTAATTCCTACTTTATACATAATTAGACACTTAAGAAGTTTGAGTGACTTCCTAACAGCCCCCAAAAAACGCCAAAAAACTCATCACTTAATCAATGGCAATCCAGAATCCAACCCAAACCACCTTATTTCCTGGCCTGTTGTCTTTAAGAACATTTTAATTAATATGTGGATTAATATTTGAATTATTATATATAAGAATATTTTTAAATAGTGACAGGGTTAGAAAAAAAACCAAAACTGAACAATCGAAAGCAAAGTTGCAAAGGAGACAACAGTAAAACACTGAGAAGTCAGCAACCTCCTTTTACCTGCCTGAAGTCAGCACTTAAAAACCAAGCTTTCAAAACAAGTCTGGCTGCCAAAGCTGCAAATCTCAGTTCTCTGAGAGGAAAAGCAAATCAATGATAATTAAAGCTCGTCTGTAAACGCAGCCCCGGCTCTCCAGGGTGCTGTTAGAATGCAACATTGTCCAGGAGTCAGACCTCTGAAAAACCCACACAGGCTATTTGCTGGGAGAAGACCAGATCAAATAAATCTTTATTTTTCTAACCTTTGTTAAGTTGCAAGTCTCCTTTTTTGGAAGAAAAACGAACAAACGATCTCGGAATAATCGGGAGCGAGCGTTTCGGCGGACAGGGAACACACAGGGCCCGTTCAGGCATCTCAAATAACACAGCCCCAAACATCGCAGCAGGGAATGGGTCCAAAATATATGTCTGCTTTGTTGGGGGGGGAGTATTTTTAATACTGGTGGTGGTGTATTTTTAATTTACCTAATGCCTACACTTAAAATTCTGGATGGAAAATAAATGTGATTCCCGGTGTAGCAGGGATTACAACGTGGGAGAGTCAATTCTTCGGTTAAACCGAGCATAAAAATGTGATGCATTTGACCACACGGCCTTTTGCTGCTCATAAATGTGTGTTTCTCTCTATTTAAGAACTGCTCCGTTTGCTTTGTTGTGAACTTGTGGCTGTGGATGAAGCGATGCAATGTCAGCTGCCCAAAACGAAAGGGAATTGTTGCCATTGTCTGGCAACCTGCAAAACACTCGCTCACGTCACGGCAAGCACAATGCTGGACTTGCAGCGAGCTCTCAATTCACCATTCCTTCAGGTTTGCTCATTTCTGGGCCTCATTCTATCAAAAAAAAGGGCATTTTTTTGCCCAAGTTTTTTAAAACTGTTTGTAAAGCACTGGGAGAAAATTCTGGGGGAAAAGATTTCCATGAGAAATAGTTCTTTATATACCTAGGCACAGATATTACGTGCATTTTCTTGTGAGCTTTATTCAGATTTAAACCCTGACTTGGACAGGAGCCTCAGAACCCACTGGGCTGGGACACTGTGCACTCTGAAGCATCAAAATCACATCCCCTTGTCCCCAGCTGACAGCAAACAGCTCAGCCTTCTACCTTAAACACTCACAAACCTGTGAGACTCTGTGAATCCCCCTTCTTAAGCTCCCTGATTTAAGCTCAGCCACTACCAGAACTCAGTTTTAAGGCAGGTAAATCGACAGGGTTTTTCTTGCCTTTGTGTTTTTGATCCCCGACTCCAGGCACCTCTGATGTGCATTAAGGAAAGGGGAAAAAAAAAACCAAAACCCAGCTAGCCCCAGCAGTGAAGGTCCTGGCAAGCCCTTCAAACCAGCCTGAATTTCAGAGCCATTCAGCACCTTCAGCTGTCCTTGAGATGAATGGTGAACGTGAGTGTGAAACAACACTGCAAATCAGAGCCCTCATTTGCCAGCATACATCTAAATATAAGTTAAGCGTCTATCTTCGAGCTGCCAAGCCTGATTATTTTTGGCTGGTACACATAATATACAACCCTATGAATCACTCTGTGTAATGCTCCAGGCCTGTGGTATTCTGCTGGCACAGCTTTATGGAGAGGGAGGGGGAGGAAAAATACCGGAGTGGTGAGTGAGGAGTGTTTGGGAAAGGGTTTTTTATGGGGGACAACATCACCTGTAAGGCTGCTCTCCAGTGTGTGTCCGCAGATGCCTCGTCAGGTTGGCTGAGCGTGGGAAGATCTTGCCACAGTACCTGGACAGGGAAAGCCAAGGGAAACCATCAGGAGAGCCCAGGGATGCCACAGCACGTCCTGACACTGCTCCCAAAATCCCTTCGTGCACTGGCGGCTGAGGGAGACAATAGGGAGGACAAATCTGCCACCCCAGGGTTCCAGGGGTCACTGGGCTGGCATCGGAGCCCCAGGAGCAGCTGAGGGAGCTGGGAGGTCTCAGCCTGGGGAAAAGGAAACTCAGAAAGAGCCTTCTCGCTCCTACAACTCCCTGACAGGAGGGTGCAGCCAGGGGGGGTCGGGCTCTGCCCCCAGAGAACGAGGGACAGGACAATAGGAAACGGCCTCAAGTTGCACCAGAGGAGGTTTAGATTGGATATTTGGAATTTTTTTCTCACAGAAAGGCTTGTCAGAGGTTGGAATGGGATGCCCAGGGAGTTGGTGGAGTCACTATCCCTGGAAGTGTTCAAAACAAGTGTGGACATGGCACTTGAGGACATGGTTTAGCTACAACATTCCTGCATCAGGGTACAGAGGGTTTAATCACTGCCAGGTCAGGTGGGCACTTGAGATGTTTCTGCATCTCCTTTATAGCCCTGTTGATGTGCTCATCATATGGAATCTGCTCTTTCATCCTTGGAATTCCCAGAATTTCCCTCTGGATAAAGGCTGCAGCACCGTGCTGTGGGTTAGGAGGCTGGAGGGCTGCTTAGAGCAGGGAAGTGCAGCCATAGGAAGTTAATAAAGGAAAGAACTCTGTTCCACAATAAATCGGGTTCACAGTAAAATCAAAAAGGTATAAATAAAATCACTAATTGGGAAAAAAAATACCAAGGATGAGGGGCTGCACTCTGTGACTATGAAACCTATTGTGGGAGGGAACTATGACAGACTTCCTTAATTTCAGGGACCTTCAGCTGTCCTGAAGATGAACAGTTAATGTGAGTGTTCCCCAGCAATGGAAATCCAAATGGTAACTTGTGACTGTGCGTCTAAAATTTAAGTTTGGTCCCTTCTGTAAGTAGAAACCTCAAATTTCTAAATGACTGAAATCTGAGCCTGCAGCTCTTGTGGCAAAGTTGAACGTAAGAGACACGTCAACCAAGGTTTGTACCCAGTTTCTGCACCCAAAAAATCCCCTCAGCAGGAGCCACCATGAGAACCTTGAGGTAAAACTGGGACAGCAGACAGAGGTTTATTATTAAATACCCGTGATCTGCTCCAGTTTGGAGCAGTGATGGGTACGTGAGGACTTCTGTGGATAGAACTGGGTTTGAAAAAGTTGTTTCCTGCATGCCGTTTTTTAAAATTCATTTTTCCATAGCTGAGGTTGGACACAGCCAGGACTGGCATTGGGAACACCAGAGACTTGGCCTGGAGAGTTGGGTTTGCTTGAGAATCTCCAGATCCGCTCCCAAGGTTATTAAAAATTACAAAGCAAACAGAAGATGCTGATTTCCTACCAGACAAAACAAACTCTTTCAGAGGGAATTAGTCATCCCAGCTCTGCTCTAATTCTGCCGCCTCTTGTTTTCCCTCCCGGCGGAGACATCGGCGTGGAGCTGCCCCTCTCCGTGCTGGTGCCCAGTGCAGCTGCCCAGCTGGGGTGGCCCATCCCGGGGTGTTTGCCCATCCCGGGGTGTTTGCCCAGCCCGGGGTGTTTGCACAGCCCTGTGGATGCCCTGGGATGCCCGGCTCACCTGCAGGTGTAGCGCTCCTTGCCCTTGCGCAGGATGGGGTCGGAGAGCGTGGGCGGCGGCGAGCGGAAGTTGAAGGGGTGGTGGGGAAGGGGCTGCAGGGACGAGCCAGAGTCGGCCTTCATGGCTGCAAAGCTCTCCAGTTTCTCCGTCATCGTCTCGATGGCCGACATCTGCAAGGACAAGGAGAGAGCTCCCGTCGGTAAAATCCCTGCGAAGGGCAGGATGATGCACGGAACACCAGTTTTAGTTGGGTAAAGCCTCACACTGGTGTCAGCTCTCTCAGAATTTGGAGGCACAAGGAGAGAGCTCCCATCAGTAAAATCCCTGGGAAGGGCAGGATCTGATGCACGGAACACCAGTTTTGGCTGGGCAAAGCCTCCTGCTGGTGACAGCTCTCTCAGAATTTGGAGGCACAAGGAGAGAGCTCCCATCAGTAAAATCCCTGGGAAGGGCAGGATCTGGTGCACAGAACACCAGTTTTGGTTGGGCAAAGCCTCACACTGGTGTCAGCTGTCTTGGAAGCTGGAAGCACAGTTGGAAATGGTGCCAGGAATGACAGGAGTAGTGTATTGGTCCTGGAGCAAGCAGGAAAGGCACAGCTGGCAAAGCCGGGCATTTAGGTCCCAGAAATTAGCCCTTGTTCACTTTCTGCAGCATGCCTGTGCTCGCTTTCAGCACTTCGGATCAAAAATTATCTCAGAATTCACCTGAGACATCCATTGTTCCTGGGACAACACTGAAACTAAACATCGTGGTCAGATGCCTGAGGTAGAGCTCACTACACAAACCCAACCCAAAGTCTTGGGAAGCAGGGAGGTCTGATGGCTCCTATGGCATCCTGGGGGCTCGGAGGGACAGGGCAGCGAGCAGTGGGTGGGTGGGCAGGCAGGGACACAACCCCAGGAGAGAGGGACAGAAAAGTCCTGGGCCCAAAGCAGAAGAGTCCTGGCCAAAGTGGGGTGTGAGGGTGTGTGATGGCTGCTCGGGGAGCTGAGGAGAAGCTGAGGCTGGAGGGGTGAAGAGAGAGCAGCTGGGAAGAGGAGGAGTTGGGATCAGGCTCAGGACGGAGTGGCTCCACAGGGAGCTTGCCTGGTGAAGAGGCCAACACTTTAATTATGGGTAGGAAAGGTTCAGCAGCTCCTAAAGGTGATGGAAGGATGGGTGGGAGATGGCTGAGCTTCCTGGAGTGAAAGGGAGCTCCAGCCACACCCCTGGATGTGAGTAGTGGCTGGGTGAGTTACGGTCAGGAGGAGCAACACCTCCACATCCTGTTGGGATGGGAGCAGCTGGCAGGCAGGCCCAGAGATGGGACACCAAACAGAACATCCCTGGATGCTTTATCAGATTTAGTTTGTATGACTTGGCCATATTCTCACAGACAGGAGATTAAACACCACACCAGAAAGAGGGAGAAAGGGAACAACCTGGAGATACAGGAGAAGGAGAAAGCAAAAACAGGGAAAGAATGAAGCCGGACTATGAGCAAAAAAAGAAAAATTAAAAAATGGATCTGCATAAAAATCCACTTTTACAGCACTTTTACTTTCATTACAGCTCAACAGGAAATCCAAATCCAAGAGAGCAACGCAGCTCAGAGGACGCCGCCGACATCTCCGACATCCAGCTTTGTGCACTCCTGAGAGCACTTCCGAGATAGCAGGGGCAGAAAAGAGGGATAAAGCAAACAAGGCAGCAATAAAGCTGCCTCCTGGCTGCGCTGACATCACCGGGACAGGCGGGAGCTGCGGAGGCAGCCGGGGCGGCAGCGAGCAGCGGAAGGCAGGAGGAAGCCATACATCACCCCGAGATGCTTGATTGTACAGGAAGGGCTGACCTTTTGCACGTTTACACTTTATTAAACTGGGCTTTAGAAGGTGGGGGGGGAGAGCAGAGGGGGAAGAGAGCCAAGATATTGTTTAAAAATATACGACTATGAAAAAAAAGTTGTCTTAATCACCCCCGAAGACATTATGGAGAGCTGACAACCATTCATAAGCTGGAAAAAAGAGGAGCAGTAACCCCCATTTCCCGATAATAGATCCACAGCCCCTTAGCTGGAGGCTCCCAGCCCATGATAAATAGTAAGTAATACTTAGCACCAGCCACTTGAAAAGGTTACTTGATCATTTACAGCACCAGCTCTGCCCCAGCTGCCAGTCATGCAACAAAACCATCACGTTAAAAAGCTCTCCGGACCTTTCAGAGCCGTGCTCTCAGCCCTTCGCCGAGGTACCTGGAGCTCTCCTTTGTTGTGCCCTGTTCTTTAGGCACTTAGTCAGAGATATTTGCTGGCTTGAGAGCCGTAGGCTGGTTTTAAAATTCTAAACACCGGCCACGGCCTCTCCAGTGGCAAAGGCACTTTGCTATTTAGGGAACAACTGCCTGTAAAACAGAAAGGGGGAAGAAAGGAAACTTAACAGGTGAGGAAAGGCTTTCCATTAAGTTATCAAAAAGTTACACTGGTTATTTATGTTGTCCAGAGTTTCATTTGGAATAGACAATGCAGGAAAACTCCCAGAGAGCACAGGAACTTCTGCCAACGACTGGCTAAGAAATAAGAGCTGCCTGAGATTCGTTTTTGGGAGAGGAAACATCTCCTGAATGCTTTTATCACATCTTCTGGCTTCATCACATCCCAGTGAGGGCACTCCAAGAGAGCTGGGGATTAGTCAGAGGAAAAGGACGAGACCAGACTCGTGTTTAGAGTAAGACAAGCCTGGGTAGAACGTGACTCTGACTGACCAGGCACAGGAACGTTGGTCCTAATGAAGAAAGCAGAAGCAGGAACCCTGAAAATGTGATTTCTTAGGAAAAGATCCAGGATCCAGAATTCTTAGGAATGCTGGATCCAGGGAATGGCCGTGGCCCCAAGGCTGTCAGAGCTCTCAGACACAGGGTGGGATTGTTGGGGTGCCCTGTGCGGGGCACAGGTTGGGCTGGATGCTCCTTCCAGCTCAGGATGTTCTATGATTCTGTGATAATACTGGAAGGGGATCTGGTGGTACAAACCTCCCAGATTCTGGAACAAATGCCCCGTGTTCCTTCGCTGTGTCTGGAACACCTGACTGACTGCAGCATGGGAATGGCGCCTCTCCAGATCGAGTGATCTGAGCACAGCGCTCGCCCTATTAAAAATCAGTTATCAGGAAGCTTTGGGCTGGAGTGATTGTAAATTTGAGGCTATTCTGCGTGATAAGCTGTTAGAGATAACCAGACCTTCCAGATCTTTTCACTGCCATGGGAAGAGGACGTGGTCAGGATTTCGGGAACAATGTTAACAACCTTCCACCCAGAGCTTGCTCCTGCTTGGGGTCTGAACGTTTCTCATCGTCTCCTTGGGTTGCTTTGCCACGCTGGCTCCTCCCTGCTATCAGATTCTTTGCAGGCAGATATCCCCACTATTCTAACTCACACAAACACAGGATGTTCCTGGCCAGCCTGTCACCATTATCCAGCCTGGATGAAGGAAAAATCGGGGGAAGTTATTAACCAAACTCTGAGGCTGGTGCGAAACAATGAGGGAACTAAGTTTAGCTGTGAAAGCAACCAGGACCCAGCTTTCACAAACCTGCGGGTTATTTATCTAAGGTGGGAAACACTATCAGGAGAGAACAATGCCTGTGAATATAAAGGAGAGCACAATGAGGACCACGGAGCTGGGATCCCGGCCTGGGCACAGCAGGAGGGACGGGGATAGCTGGGGGCTGTCACACGCCTTTGGAACTGAACCCACTGCCCGGCACTTCCACACACTCCTCGTGATGGAAGAGAGCTGCAGGCAGGTAGAAAATGCTGCTGCCCAGGGGCTGGGCAATCCTTCTCTAGTTTGTACCACTCTAAATGATCCCCCCAGCTGTTCCCAGAGGAAAAAACATGTAGGCATTCTGTGAAAGGGGCCTTTGGCAGATCCAGTTCAGGCCAGGAATCCAGTTCCTCTCAGGCCAGGAATCCTGCACCTATGAGCTGCCCAGACCTCGTCCCTGTTTTTCTGGCAATGAAAAAGCAAGGCACAACTGCCATCATCCTCAAACTGAGAATTAAAAGTGTCTGGACGGAACTGATGGAAAATGGTGGAATTTCCAATCAGGTCCTTGGATGAGGAGGAGTCTGACCCCAGTGATCCCAGGGATCTGTGTGTTCCAGCTCCACCTCAGCATTCCATCAGCACGGCACGACAAAGTCACTGCTGTTACCTGGGGGTGAAAAAGCAGCGGGGAGGGTCGCAGGTACTTCTCCTTGAGGGCACCCACGGGGTCTGTCACCTTCCGCTTCTCCACCCTGCTGGACAACAACACAGAGGGTTACATACCTCACAGGCAGCCCCACGCAGCCACACCGTGCTTAAATTACACACAGGGTTGTTCTCCTACTCACACAACTGTCTTCCTCCCCCTTCTTCTGGATGCTACAAATTCTAATGCACAATTACCCCACAGAAAGTGCTGGAAACAACACGAACATGAATCCCCTCCTTTGGGCAGTATTTTTGACTAAGAAAACATTTTGCTCCTGCTGCTGCAGTGGTTTATAAGCCCCTGCTGCTGTGAAATGTCATGGAAAACCCTGTGTTTAGAGCAAAAGTGTCTGAGCAGGAGAAGCTCCAGAGCCCACAGCAGGCAGCCCCTGCATGGAAAAAAAATTGTCTTTGAGAGTTTGCGTTTATCTGAAGAGTTAACACTGGGCCAGACTTTGCAGCCCCAAGCGTGCTGAAATCATTAGGTGTTTCATATTTGTTTCCTCCCTCGCAGCTGAGACATAATTTGCATTGAGTTTCTTTGGCAAGCCCATGTGGACGACGGTTTAAAAAGTGAGGGACTGGTGGGAGAATTCTAAAGCGACTCAGAAACCCGAGTTCTTCTTATATCACCTCAAATATTTCACGTTTAAGCACCTGAGATGCAGAAATGACCCTAAAGCGAGGCTTCTATTTTTGAAAATATGGGCTTTGCTTCCACCAAATATGCTACTTGCAGGGAAATCGAGGTGTGGAATCACCAAAAAGACAAATTGAGATATTCTCTGAGGGAAAAAAAGTGTTGTGGAAGTAACTCCAACAAACACAGCTGCATCTTTAAACGGCTGGAATTGAGTCTGTCCAGCTAAACCAGTAGAAATCCAAGAGTGAGAGTAATTTTAACTACATTGGTCCAGCATAAATTGAGAGCAAATTATTTTAGCTGCATTTCAGCTGATTGGTGTGTGGATCAAATTACCAAAGAGTTTAAAGAAGAGCCCTGCCGAGTGCAGTCAGCGAACTGTGCTTAATCTGCATTTAATTCTTCTTGGGTAGAGGGAAAGAGAAGAGCTGGATTGGAAACGCAGTCAGAATTAGGGGGCTTTGGAAGGGACGTGCTTTTATGGGGCTGAGTTGCCAGGAAAACCAAAGAATAAGTAAAAAGTTGCTCCCTGAGCGCCCCTGACCAGCACAGCTTTGCTCTCCGTGAAACGTCCAAGGGAACATCCCTGATCCCAGCAGAGCCGTCTGGGGAGAGCCCTGCCTGCTCCACACGCACAAAACCTGGTGAATTGACAGCATTTCCCCAGCTCTGCCATCTCCCCACGCTGGGAATGGGAACACGAGGTCCGAACGTCCCCGTCAGAGCCGAATTCCGCAGCGCCCGGAGGATTAAGCCGATCGTTTCAGCCCAGTGCCTGAGAACGTCACCCCCACAGGCCGAGCTAAAAACTGCCCCCATTTCAGGCTGTCTGGCTGCATTAAATTATATCACCAGGAGAAAATGTCAAGGATTTAAGTGGCCTTTGGGAGCAAAAAAACGAAGGAGCCAAATGATGTGAGAGAGTCTGATAAAGGGAAGTTTAGAAACAAAATATTTCCATATTTTCCAAGCTGAGACTTGGAAGCTGGGCTGTTTCGCTCATTACATCAGAAGTCTGATTCGCAAGCAACGCCACTGCTGACTTTCTATTTTAACACATGACTAAAACTATGTGCATCCCATGGAATGCAACAAACGATGCCCCCATCCTTCACTTCCATCTGTCTTCTGGGCCTTTACGGTTTTCCCGAGGCCGCTGTTTTAATTGGCAGTGGCTTTCCCAAGCCGTGTTATTTCAGCATTCCCACTGAGAGTGCCCAGAGGTGGCAGGACCCTACATGGATTCTTTTGCCTTTCTATCCCATTTATTGATTTTTTTTTTTTTCCCAGGAGTACTTTTTACGAACATTGCTCACACCATGCCTGATTTCTCCAGGGGGAGATGGCCACGGTGGGTGCCAGGCAGGGCACAGCACCTCCCGAGCTGGGAGGCATCCCCATCCCCAATGGCACGGTGTGGGCACATCACCCCTGTGAGCTGGCAGAGCGAGAGACGCTCGTTTCATAGCCAGCACTGAGGGCTCACTAATCCTCATCCCAGCCGACAGCTCCTTGGCCTGGCCAGACACTGACATCACTTTTTCCCACAGTTATCAGCCCTGCGACAGCGGCCGCCGGTGACATCGGCGCTGTCGTGGTGCCCGCAGCCCTCTGAGCGCCCATCCTGGTGCTCACACCATCACACCACGGTGGCTCTGAGGCTTTCCAGCGCCAGGGATGCAGCAGATCCCGCAGGGGAACAGCCATCAACCTTCCAGCAGGCTGGGCACAGCACGGATCACCACGCATTCAGCACGAGGAATGCAAGGACAAAGCGTTCACCTCCACGATCTGAATCCAGGAGCCCTCCAGGCCAAGCACACGTATCCAAGTGGATGCTGTGGAGCATTTAGACATGGTAACGGCTAATTTAGAGGTGTTAATGTCTAAATCAAATTAGTTCAGGACATGACTTTTCCCTGGACTTTGCTAAAACCAAACATGCCAAGTTCGCCTCATCTGGCAATGCCTGGATGGGTAACACACAGATTTACTGCCACCCTCACCACAAAGTTTTAATAATTTTCCTTTGGAAACAGGTTTTATAAAAAGCTCTCAAACAGTGAAAGCCCCAAGTCTTCCCTTTTTGCCTCCTCCTGAGCTGATTCCTTCTGGAAGTTTAGCTGGCAATTGGATAACTTTGCCCAGCCTGCCCTACACACGCCTTCCATGTTCAGCTCATTCTGACGTCACACATCAGGCCCTCCTCAGAACCATCTGTTCAAGTGACACCAGAAAGGCCTTGTTATCTCCCAAGAAAGATAAATCTGTGAGAAATGTATCTGGGAGAGATCTGGGTAGTAACACGCTACCATGTGTTTACACAGTACTTGTTACTCCAAGAGTAACACGTTTCGGCAGGTTGGGTCTGCACCAGCAGCTCCTCTGAATGGAAAAACTCCAAGAAAAGGCATTAGAAAAGGAAAAGGGAGGGAGGAAGGGAGGAAGAAAGGTGAAGTGGCTCACAAAAGGCCCTCAAGTCAGTCAGTGGGAGAGCTGCATTTCCAGGCTCCCAGGGCTCCTGACTCATTCCCAAGCCATGAGAGCCTGGGGCTCCAAGGCATCTGAACTCTGCATTCTTATCGAATCAAACCTCTGGAATTTCCCCAGCAGAAGTGCCATCTTAGCAATGGCTCGTGGGAGAGTCCTTAAATAGGTCAAGTTTCTTCTTTATCAAAACAAGGATGTGTTCCTCACACATTGATTACGAGGGCTCCTTGCAATTACTGAGCCCTTTCCATCCAGGAAGTTCAACGTGTTGAGAAGTACTAACAACTACAAGAGATGTTCACTGTTCTCCCCAACCAACCTGCATCCTCCCCTGCCTCAGGGCGTGGTGTCGGCTGGAAAAGGAGCTGGTTAGGGAAAGGCTTAAGGCAGGGTATGTTAATACCTGTAGATGGGGTCCATGAAAAAGGGCGATGGCTTAGCGTAGTGCAGGGAAGGCTGCTGAGGCAGCTGGGACTGGGAAATCTTAGGTAAGACCTCACTTGCCATCAGCTTCCTCTCCCCATAAATGTGGTTTTTCCGTGGCTCTCTCCCTCCGTTCTGGCTGGCTCGGATGCGGTTGCCAATGCTCAGATCCAGTGGCTGCTCCTCCCCTGAGGACGGGGCTGGGAGGACCTTGGGGGGCGGCAGGATTGGCTTAATCTCTTTTGGCTTCGTGGTGAGATCGAAGGGGGACTCCGAGCTTGTGCCGCCGACTTTGTGGAGGTCTCTGGGTGACTTTGGTTCTGCCTTGACCAGCAAGTTGTGATTGAGGGTCCGCTCCGTGAAAGGGTAGAGGGAGTGGGGGAAATTGGGGAGGAACTGGAAGGGGAACATGGAATGATACGGGAGCGAACCCATCTTTTTCTCCTGCATCCCCATAAAGCCAGGCCCAAAATACTTCTCTGCGATGGAGGCGATAGCTTTAATAGAGTCATTGGCTGCCCCCGTGGTGGGCAGCAGGTGCTCCTCGGGGGGAGGAAAGAAGGAATGCTGAGAATAGAAGAGAGGGATCTCGCTCGTGGTGTTGGTGGAACTCGCAGACACCGAGCTGCTGACGAAATCCGGCTTGGTCTCCATTTGTTTGCTCTTGTCTTTCGTTTTGTCCCTGTCGCTCTCCGCGTCACTGTCCAGGTCAGAGCCGGTGCCAGTCGTGGTGTCCAGATCCGTGCCCGTGGTTGTATTGACATCCTCAAAGTCACTGCCATCGGACATGTCACTGTTCCTGGCTTTTAGCTTCTCCAGGTAGGAGTTTTCCAGGCTGCTTTCACATTTCTCCTCCCCTGAAGGGGCCTGGTTGCTGTTGCTCACTGCGGAGATCAGCGGGAGCGCCGGGTTCCCGAGGGGGCTGGGGAGCTTCGCGTCCGGAGTGTGGTTGAGGGGACTTTTGAGCAGTTGCGTGGGCGGTAACAAGGGAGGCCTGGGGTACAGAGAGGGTGGAAAAATCCCCGGGAATCCCGGGGTGAGGGCGGGGAAGGCTGGGGGTGCCGGCGAGAACGGGAGCCCGCCGGGGTGCGGGCGGGATGGGAAATACTCATTAAAGCCCAGGCTGGCGTGGTTGAGGTTGGGAGAGGGCTTGGATTTGTCCATCATGGAGGTGGGCGTGAGGGGCAGGCCGGGGGCGAAGATGCCGGCGGGGCTGTAATGGTTCTTGCCCTCGCAGAAGCGCCGGTGCTTGTTGAGGGAGGAGGTAGTGCTGAACATCTGCCCGCAGTCCTTGCACTTGATCTGGGTGCGGCAGTCGGCGTGCATCCGCTTGTGGCGGCACAGGTTGGAGAACTGCGTGTAGGATTTGTGACAGACCTCACCTAAAGCGTCAACAGGAACCAACAACAAAAGCGATATGAAATTAACAGGAAAACGGCACGGATTCGCCACGGGATTCCCCAGCCTCCCCCCTCTGCCCCGCCCCGCCCGCTCCGTCCCTGGGATCTCCCCTCCCCAGAGCAAGAAGGGGGAGAGCAGTGGAACATCACCACCTTTCCCTTTGGATGAAGCCCATCCTGGTGGATCTCTCAAGAAGCTGCTCTACACAAACCTGAGGGGATGTGCTACCCCTGCTCAAAGTTTTGGGGAATTTTCAGGAAATATAATAATGGAATCCCAGAATGGTTTGGGTTGGGAGGGACATAAAGCCCATCTCATCCCACCTCCTGCCAGGGGCAGGGACACCTCCCACTATCCCAGGTTGTTCCAAGCCCTGTCCAACTGTCCTTGGACTCTTGCAGGGATGGGGCAGCCACAGCTGCTCTGGGCACCCTGTGCCAGGGCCTCCCAGGGAACAGTCTCTTCTGTATATCCAACCCAAATTGCCCCTCTTTCAGTCTGAATTCCCCCTTGACGTGTCACTCCAAAGTCTCTCTCCAGCTTCCCTGTAGCCCCTTCAGATCCTGGGAGCTGCTGTGAGAATCCCCCACAACCTTCTTTTCTCTAGGATGAACAGCCCCAACTCTCAGCCCGGATCCATAGGGAAGATGCCCCAGTCCCCGCACAACTTCACTGCCCTAATCACACATTTTAATGATAACATCTCTTTATCCCAGCTCATCTGCTTCCCATTAGTCCTGGCATGGCAGGAAGCAGTGAGGGCTGGAGGGAGAAGAACTCTGCCTCATTTAATCAAACCTGCCCTTCCTGAATGCCCTCAGTGGTACAGAACCCCTCCAGGGGGCTGCTCTATAAATCCCCTGCCAGCCAGGCCTGGGTTCTGCCAGGGCTGGGATCTCTTTTTTTCATCCATTAAATCAGTCCAACACCCCTGCCCTGCTAAGTGAAGCCACATCAGCATTTTCTTTAACGACCTGTAAATACCAAGCTTTCAAAACATGGATTTTTATGACCCCCTTCACCTCCAGACTTTGCTGCTGTGGAAGGAATAGGGTGAAGTGAGACAGAAATCCCACCCCAAACTTTTCTACACATCAAAATGCTGTGACTTTTTATTATTTGGTGCCTCTTTTGACATGGGAATAAATGTGGTGGTGAATTAACACACTCCTTCCCCCGGGGAACTGCTGTTATCACCCTTTTGTGAGCGGGGAAACTGAGACAAAGCTGGGGAAGGACATTGTTTGGGCTTGGACAGGCAAAGACACCGATCCAAGTTCTGACACTCTAGCTCAGGGATTGCTCCTTCTTTCCTCCCTGCTTTACTGATGGGTGCATGTGAGCGTGATTTTCCCTGCATTTTCTCCTAAATCTTCCCTAAATCTTTAGGATTTGCTTCAGTGCTTGAATACCAAATGACTGGTGGGGGAGTATTTCACTAGCAGCTCTGAAAATACCATAATACAGTAAATTCTAATTGAAATTCAAAGCAGAAATGTATAAAATCTAATGAATATGACATTTAAGTTCAGACGAGCACCCCAAAATCCAAAGGAGTGTCACTGAAGGCTCTGGTTTCTGACTGCACTGGAAATTTAGGCTGCACTGTCTGACCCCAGAGAGTTCCATTGCTGGGCCCTGACACAGCCCAGAGCTGCAGGGGAAGCACAAACAGAGCAAGAAAGCAATCACAGGAGTTTTGATGTTCAAACCAATCCTACTTTTTAGCAATCACAATTTAAAATCTTGGGTCAGGTCTCCTGAACTGCTCTTAGTGCACACACAGGGTTTTATAGCTCTTGTAAGTATTATTTTAGCTACCTTAGACTGGCAAAGAAAGGGTTTATTTGGCTTTTTTTACTTCATTTTAAAGTGTTTTCTTAAATCCATTTCTTAAACAATACCCAGAGTTCTGAAACGAAGCACTACTGAATTTCTTTTCCATGAAAATTCAGCACTACTGGATTTTATTTCCCTGATAGTCTCTCAATTAAAACAATCTCTGGGTTTTTTTTTTTCCAAGGGAATCAGGAATCACCATCCCTGGAATTGCTTAAAAAACTTGTGGATGTGGCACCTGGGGACAAGGTTTAATGTTGAACACAGAGGTGCTGGGTTAAGGGTTGGACTTGATCTCAGAGGGCTTTTCCAACTGAACCAATTCCATGATTCCAGGATTCTTCCATTTTTCACCCTGGGAATTGTTGCTAGATATATAAATACTGCACAAAATTCCCTAAAGAGAAGTGCTATAGCTCTGAGAGCTCCCATCATCCTTCTAAAAAAAGGAAAACTGGAAAATTTCTGTCAAATCTCCAGTTATCCAACGATTTAGTAATTCCATGTGGAACGTCCTCTCTTGTCCTTCTGATTTCTGCAGTTATAAAGTCACAGGTTTGGGGTCTTTTGACAGCCAAATGTAATATCATAAAAAAATAAACACACACACATACACACAGAGACCCTTTTCTTCCATTGAACCGGGATAAAAAACCTTCCTGGCGAATCCTGCCTCGTGGATTTGAAGTTGTTAATGGATTCCACGTTGATGAACAAAACAACCTGACACGTCTGCCCAGGCAGGATCCCTCTGCAGTTGTTCCACCCGCTGATTTGGTCTGACAACTCCCTAATTCTGATGAGGTGAGAGTGAGGAGATTATGAGGAGAAATCCCTCATCTCCCTGCAGCAATCCTGGGAGTCAAATTATCCCTTTCATGTGCCCAGTGAAAGATTGCAGCAAAATGAGCGAGAGGAGCGTTTCTTCTTCCTCTGCTGACACCCGGCTGCTTATCTCAGGACACTGATTATCTCGGGACATTAATGAAATGAGTCTCCCAGGACATTCCTGCATGCTGTTCCCATTATACCAACAGGGAAAAGAGGGCAGGAGTGGCTTCAGTGGCATCCCTGCCGTAACATCAAAGCCTGGAATCAAACCCAGATCCCGGCCCGTGCCTGAACGACGTGTTCTGAAGTGTCAGGAAGTGATTCCTGAAGTTCCTGGAGCTTTGTTGTGACACCATCCACCTCCCTGCACAGTTATCCAAACAGAGGGTGCTGTGTCAATTAAAAAAATATACAGCCCTGGGAATGACAGGGAATGAGATGGGTGGCTCTCCAGGGAAAATGCCCTCTGGAAATATCCCACCGAGGACAGCGTTCATGTGCTGTTTGTTTGGCTCCCAGCATTTTCGAGATGAAACACGCAGTAAATAAAGAAGAAAAAGCCTTCTTCGTAAAAGCCACCTTCTCATCTCTGATTATTCCAAGTTCTTTACAAAGGCTCCAGGATCTGAGGCACCCCTGTAAAACATTTCGATCAGGCTGTGCCAGCTATTTATTTATGTCACCAACAGGAGCATTCAAAAACGATTAAGGCAAAAAGAGACGAGAGAAAGAAAAGATATGAGAAAATGGCATCGCTGTGACCGCTGAGAGACTCAGCTTTTAACTTGTCAAGAAAGTCAAAAACTGCCACGAATGTTTGCTGAGAAAACAGGGAGCATGCAAAAAAAAAAAAAAAAAAAAAAAAAAAAAGGTAAAAAAAGAAATAAAAAGAAAGAAAAAGAAGAAAAAAAAAATTCATCTTATGCTCTGAGCTATAAAATTACAGCGGCTGAGGATGGGAGGGCTGGGGGGCCCCTGCAGGATCCCTGCAATTACAGCCAGCGCCGGGCTGGTGATGGCCGTGACAACTTACATATGAAAGGTTTGACAGTGCTGTGGATGTGCTTGTGCTGCTTGAGGCCCGAGGAGGTGGCGAAGGTCTTGCCGCAGTCGGGGCAGGCGTGGGCCCGCGCCCCCACGTGCTGCGAGCGGATGTGCCGCTGGAGGTTGCTGGGGTCCGTAAACACCTGCGGGGAAAAACGCCTTCAGGAGGGGGGGAAAGCAGGAGGAGAAGAGCCTACGTGGGAAAAAACTGATTTTGTTAGGTTTTTATCACTGCTGCTAATGGCTTGAGGAGCGCGGGGTGGACAGGTGAGGACAGGTCATGAAAGAGCTCTGTTTGTGCCCTGCCAGGCTGTGGCACCTTCCTGAGTGTGTGGTGCTCATGGTCAAACAGCTCTGTGGCATCTTCCTGAGCGTGTGGTGTTCATGGTTTGGCAGCTCTGTGGCACCTCCCTGAGTGTGTGGTGCTCATGGTCAAACAGCTCTGTGGCACCTTCCTGAGCGTGTGGTGCTCATGGTTTGGCAGCTCTGTGGCACCTCCTGAGTGTGTGGTGCTCATGGTCAAACAGCTCTGTGGCACCTCCCTGAGTGTGTGGTGCTCACGGTTTGGCAGCTCTGTGGCACCTTCCTGAGTGTGTGGTGCTCACATTTTGGCAGGTCTGTGGCACCTTCCTGAGTGTGTGGTGCTCATGGTTTGGCAGCTCTGTGGCACCCTCCTGAACATGTGGTGTTCATGGTGTGGCAGCTCTGTGGCACCTTCCTGAGCGTGTGGTGCTCACATTTTGGCAGCTCTGTGGCACCTCCCTGAGTGTGTGGTGCTCACGGTTTGGCAGCTCTGTGGCACCTCCCTGAGTGTGTGGTGCTCATGGTTTGGCAGCTCTGTGGCACCTTCCTGAGCGTGTGGTGCTCACATTTTGGCAGGTCTGTGGCACCTTCCTGAGCGTGTGGTGCTCGTGGTTTGGCAGCTCTGTGGCACCTTCCTGAGTGTGTGGTGCTCACATTTTGGCAGCTCTGTGGCACCTCCCTGAGCGTGTGGTGTTCATGGTTTGGCAGCTCTGTGGCACCTCCCTGAGTGTGTGGTGCTCACGGTTTGGCAGCTCTGTGGCACCTCCCTGAGTGTGTGGTGCTCATGGTTTGGCAGCTCTGTGGCACCTTCCTGAGCGTGTGGTGCTCACATTTTGGCAGGTCTGTGGCACCTTCCTGAGCGTGTGGTGCTCGTGGTTTGGCAGCTCTGTGGCACCTTCCTGAGTGTGTGGTGCTCACATTTTGGCAGCTCTGTGGCACCTCCCTGAGCGTGTGGTGTTCATGGTTTGGCAGCTCTGTGGCACCTCCCTGAGTGTGTGGTGCTCACGGTTTGGCAGCTCTGTGGCACCTCCCTGAGTGTGTGGTGCTCATGGTTTGGCAGCTCTGTGGCACCTCCCTGAGCGTGTGGTTCTCATGGTCAAACAGCTCTGTGGCACCTCCCTGAACATGTGGTGTTCATGGTTTGGCAGCTCTGTGGCACTTCCCTGAGCGTGTGGTGCTCATGGTTGAACAGGTCTTTGTTCACCCACAGCCCTCACCACCACCCCAGCACCCGGCTGGGAATGGCCAAAGGGGAGTGGGTGAGGAGAGGGCTGAGCTCCACACCCCCAGGGGGATGCCCAGGACAGCGAGGACACCTCTTCTCCCTGGGACAGGGACAGTGGGGTCACCTCTCCGTCCGTGGCCACTTGTCCCCTGCATGGGCCACCCATCCCCTGCAGCCCTTTTCCCAAATCCCAGTGTCCTCTCCCAGGTGAAGCCTCCCATGGAAACTGTCCCGTAGCCCTTCCCCACACCCCAGCACCCACTCCCAGGTGAAGCCCCCCATGGACACTGCGTCCATCACCCCTTTCCCCAAATCCCAGTGCCCTCTCCCACATAAAGCCCCCCATGGGCACTGTGTCCTGCACCCCCAGGTCCCAGCACCCCCCCAGGTGAAGCCCCCCACGGTGACCATGTTCTCACTGTACCTTAACACAGTTTTCACATTCAAACCGTTTCCCACTGTCGTGAGACATCTGGTGACGAATCAGGTTGGATTTCCAGTTGAAAGCCTTGGGACACTGGTCACACTTGTACTCCCTCTCCTCGGTGTGGATCACCATGTGCTGCTCCAGGCTGGGAAAGAGAGACAGGCTGACCTCCGTCCCACCCAGAGCAGGCAGGTCTGAGACCCAGAGAGGTGACAGAGATGGTGACAGAGAACCAGCTGTGGGCCCTGGGGGGTTTCCAGTTACCTGGTGCCTCAGAGCAGGAAGGGAGCAGCTCATGGGCTGTGAGAAGGGCACTGACACCCAAACACCGCTGGATGTTTTTGGTATTTATCTCACTGGTGGAAGATGCCCTGTTCTGCCTCAAAATGACGCTGTATTTTATGCTATTTCCTATTAATACCTGAGTCCATTCTCAAGGGAGAAAAGGTTTATTTTACCCAGCCCTGACCCTGCAGGTTTCTGAGGGGAAAAATGGGCACTTTGTGACCAAAACTTCTGTGGCATCCACCTGGGGAAAGAAAAGATATTTGCTGCTGCTGTTGCTCAGACTCTCACGTGTCCCTTTTCACGGGCACCCGGCCCACGGCTTCCCAGAACACAGGGACTCAGCGTTGGGAAGAAACACGATAAGGTGCAAACACGTTTCACTTCTGAATGTCAGACATCTTTGATTACTTCACTCAGCAATTTCGCCTTCTGCCAACTGGCAGCGCCTCCCGGACCGGGGGGATGATGGCAACCCCGAGTGGCTGCTGGCACAGGGCCAGGGCAGGGGTGGCACATGGTGCTCCAGTGCCCTGTGCCATGGGAAACCTGCACATCCCAGGCCAGGAATCCTGCACATCTCAGCCCTTAAATCTTGTATCTCTGAGGCCAGAAATCCTGCTCCTCTCAGGCCAGGAATCCTGCACACCCCAGGCCAGGAATCCTGCACATCTCAAGCCAGAAATCCCGATTCTTTCAGGCCAGGAATCCTTCACCTCTCAGGCCAGGAATCCTGCACCTCTCAGACAGAAATCCTGTACATCCCAGGCCAGGAATCCTGCACATCTCTCAGGCAGAAATCCTGCACATCTCAAGCCAGAAATCCTGTTTCTTTCAGGCCAGGAATCCTTCACCTTTCAGGCCAGGAATCCAGTTCCTCTCAGGCCAGGAATCCTGCACATTGCAGGCCAGAAATCCACTTCCTTTCAGGCTGGGAATCCTGCACCTCATGCTGGGAATCCTGCATATCTGAGGCCAGAAATCCTGTTTCAGGCCAGGAATTCTGCACATCTCAGCCCTTAAATCCTGCACATCTCAGGCCAGAAATCCTGTTCCTTTCAGGCCAGGAATCCTGCACTTTTCAGGCCAGGAATCCTGCTCCTCTCAGGCCAGGAATCCAGTTTCTCTTAGGCTGAGAATCCTGCACCTCTCAGACAGAAATCCTGAATCTCTCAGGCTGGGAATCCTGCACATCTCAGCCCTTAAATCCTGCACATCTCAGGCTGGGAATCCTGCACATCTCAGCCCTTAAATCCTGCACATCTCAGGCTGGGAATCCTGCACATCTCAGGCCAGGAATCCAGTATCTCTTAGGCTGGGAATCCTGCACCTCTCAGACAGAAATCCTGCATCTCTCAGGCTGGGAATCCTGCATATCTCAGGCCAGAAATCCTGCTCTTCTCAGGCCAGGAATTCTGCACCCCTCAGGCCAGGAATCCTGCATCTCTCTGGTCAGGGATTCTGCATCTCTCATCCCTTAAATCCTGCATCTCTGAGGCCAGGAATCCCAGATATCTCAGGCTGGGAATCCTGTACCTCTCAGCCAGAAATCCTGCACATCCCAGGCTGGGAATCCTGCTCCTCTGTGGCCAGGAATCCTGCACATCTCAGGCCAGCAATCTGACACATCTCAGGCAGAAATCCTGCACACCTCATGCCAGCCCTGAGAAACAAGGGAAGGAAATGTGCATCCTTTGCTTCCTTTGGGGTAAATGAAAAGGAGTTACAAACACTCCTCGTACTGTGAATTCCAGAAAAGACCAGCTCACATGGAATCTGCTCCTGCCTGACACCCCTACACATATTTAACCATTTTAACCATTCCTACAGAACTTTAAAGCACGGCTGTATTTTTACAGAAACATTAAAGCTGAATGCTGCTGGCAAATCCTGCCAGTCTCCATGAAATGCCACAGGGAAGATACTCCCTGGGGGTTTCCAGAGAGCCTGAGGGGTTCAGGATCCCAGGAATCCCATCAGCCTTGGCCACTCAACACCAAAACTCCTCAGCACCAGCCCTGCTCCCAGCCAGATATTTCATATTCATGGGCATGCCCCTCATAAACTGCCAACCCGCTCATTTTAAAGCAGCAATATTCATTTTGCTCAAGAAATGGTGCTCTTAAAACGACCAGATTTTTTTACACGCACAAAGTAACACAAACCTTTCAGATGCACATCCAAAAATATGCTCCTGTTAACTGTGATTTATGAGTTTATTTGGAGCAAATATGGACAAACTAATATGCTGTTTAGAGGCAAGTACCCACTGGGATTAGCAAAACATTTATTTATTTAGTCAGCTGCTAAATGCTCAATTTCAGGTCCCCAGTGGCATCCTTGATTTCATCTGTACTAACTTTGAAAAATTCTAAGACCATCCAGGCACTCTGAGCGGGTTTATTTTGTGTTTTAGTGACTTTAAACTTGGCAGATTAATGGGAGACAGACGTGGACATTTCCTCCCCACCCCACCAATCCACCAGCATGCCAAAGGCTGAACGGGGATGCTGCTGACTCTCTTTCCCTTGTCAAAAAAATCAACTTTATATTACTTATCCCAAAATATTGGGTCTAAAAGGCAAAAAACACAAGGCCATGGTGCCAGTCAAGACCCCCGAGGAGCCGGGAATACACAGGGTACAAATAGGATACAACACATACATTTCAAAAGGTTATTTTCTAATTAACATAAAAACTGGAGAGTGCTGGAAGCTAAAGAGGAGCGAGGTCCTGACAGCAGCAGAGAAAAGAATTGGAATTTTTACTAAAATCCAAACCATTGAAAACATTTGAATGAAGTTCTCCTCGCCTTGTCAGGTTAAAAAAGGAAGAAAATTGCAGGCTCTTCTTTCTGATGGAGAGCAGCCAATGCAGAGACACGAGGTGAGGGGGAAAGATGCCACTTTGGGCTGAGAGGATCCCACACAGGAATCCCAGGATCCATCCCAGCTCCTACAACTCCCAAGCTCTTTTCCATGCAGATACAGGGAATGCTCTTTAGGCTTCACCTTCCTCTACATTTTTTTAAATCGATTTTTTTTTTCCCTGACTTCCTTACCCAGATCAAAGAGCTGAAAGTATCGATGTAATTAAGCTCAAAGTGACAAACGCGGGTTTTTAAATGTTAAACTGAAGTGAAACAGGCTTTACACGGGCTTTAACCTCGAGGTTTTTGCTCTGCTCAGGTAGAGCCTGGCAGGGGATTGCCCGTTCTCACAGTTTTATAACAAATCTTGTGGTGCACGGGGTTTGTTCACCCAAGAAGGCAAAAGAAATGAGTAAGTGAGAATTTCAGCCTCCGGAAAACACAGAAAACTCTGCTTTTATAGAATTTCATAAAGGCTTTTATCAAGGCTTAGGATGCAAATAAACACAATCTTAAAGTGATTAAAAGAACCTGGGTTTTTGCTCTGCTCAGGTAGAGCCTGGCAGGGGATTGCCCGTTCTCACAGTTTTATAACAAATCTTGTGGTGCACGGGGTTTGTTCACCCAAGAAGGCAAAAGAAATGAGTAAGTGAGAATTTCAGCCTCCGGAAAACACAGAAAACTCTGCTTTTATAGAATTTCATAAAGGCTTTTATCAAGGCTTAGGATGCAAATAAACACAATCTTAAAGTGATTAAAAGAACCCCTCAACTTTTAAAGCTGGCTCCTAATATTTAACTGTTTGAGTCTCACTTTGCCAATGAATTAGAGAGCTCAAAGATGGCTGCGTTAAAGCTGCATTTCATTACTGCCACATTCTGCTTAAAAAATGCAGATTTTCAGTTAAAACCTGAGTTTAAATATTTTCCCTTTCTAAGAGAAGTTTAATTCTTCTTTAGAGTTACCATATAATCATAGTAATAACTGAATAATTGTTGCAAATTAAAAATGAGTAGGAGAATATCCAATCTTCTTTTTTTTTTTCCTTTTCACATTGCTGTCACAAGAAAGTTTGGTGGACACAAAGAAAATTAAAAATTTGATTGGAATAGAATTTTTTAATTGCTCCTGCCAGATCAAATAGGAGCTGGTGACCATATTAAGAGTTCCTGGGGCATCGACACCTCTTTAAACCCACTGAACTCAAACATCCAAGAATTAAATTTAAAAGAACACTTCATGCACATTTTGACTGAACTCGTATTGGTGGTTTTTTCCTCAGAAGCAGGGCACAGGGGAACAGATGGTGGAAAGATCCCATCCAGGTCTCTCAGAAAACAACCCTTAAACTTCCAGCCACCAACCCTTGGGTGCTTCAACCAACGAGAAATGAAAAGCACCAGGCTAGGAAATCAAGGAGAAATAAAACACTGCCCAACAGCTACAGAGGGCCCCAAAGGGAACATCCCTAAACCTTGTAGGGAAAGGAAAGGTTTCTATGGAGAAAGGAAAGGTGTCTATGGAGAAAGGAAAGGTTTATCCACAAAAGAACATTCTCAAAACCTGTGGAGGAAGGAAAGGTCTCTTTGGAGAAAGGAAAGGTTTAACCCCAAAAAGAACATTCCCAAAGCCTATGGAGGAAGGCAAGGTGTCTATGAAAAAAGGAAAGGTTTATCCCCAAAGAACATTCTGAAATGCTATGGAGAAAGCAAAAGCTTCTATGGAGAAAGGAAAGGCTGATCCCAAAACAGAACATTCCTAAACCCTATGGAGAAAGGAAAGGCGTCTATGGATCCCAAAAGGAACATTCCTAAAGCCTATGGAGGAAGGAGAGGTTTCTATGGAGAAAGGAAAGATTGATCCCAAAAGGAACATTCCCAAAGCCTGTGGAGAAAGGAGAGGTTTCTGTGGAGGAAGGAAAGGTTTCTATGGAGAAAGGAAAGGTTGATCCCAAAAAATAACATTCCTAAACCCTATGGAGGAAGGAGAGGTGTCTATGGAGAAAGGAAAGGTTTATCCACAAAAGAACATTCTCAAAACCTGTGGAGGAAGGAAAGGTCTCTTTGGAGAAAGGAAAGGTTTAACCCCAAAAAGAACATTCCCAAAGCCTATGGAGGAAGGCAAGGTGTCTATGAAAAAAGGAAAGGTTTATCCCCAAAGAACATTCTGAAATGCTATGGAGAAAGCAAAAGCTTCTATGGAGAAAGGAAAGGCTGATCCCCAAAAAGAACATTCCTAAACCCTATGGAGAAAGGAAAGGTTTCTTTGGAGAAAGGAAAGGCTGATCCCAGAAAGAACATTCCTATGGCCTGTGGAGGAAGGAGAGGTGTCTATGGAGGAAGGAAAGATTGATCCCAGAAAGAACATTCCCAAAGCCTATGGTGGAAGGAGAAGTGTCTTTGGAGAAAGGAAAGGTTGATCCCAAAGGAACATTCCCAAAGCCTGTGGAGGAAGGAGAGGTTTCTATGGAGAAAGGAAAGGTTGATCCCAGAAAGAACACTCCTAAAGCCTGTGGAGGAAGAAAAGGTGCCTATGGAGGAAGGAAAGGTTTCTATGGAGGAAGGAAAGATTGATCCCAGAAAGAACATTCCCAAAGCCTATGGAAGAAGGAGAGGTTTCCATGGAGAAAGGAAAGGTTGATCCCTTCAGTCTCCCCCAGCCGCCCATCACCCCCTTTGGCCAGGACGCAGAGGGGAGGCCAGAGGAGGGCCTGGGTGTCTGTGGGTACCTGTATTTATTGGGGAACATCCTCTCACAGTCCTTGCACTCGTAGACCTGTCCATCTCCGAGGCCTTCCTGCTTGATCTCGTCGCTGAGGCTCTCGTACAGGGCCCCCACGGCGCTGCAGCCGTACTTCTTGTGGCGCCGCAGGTCCAGCTTGGACTGGAACAGCTCATCGCAGTCCTCGCAGCGGAACGAGGGCTCCTCTGCAACACACACAGCAGCCCATGGTCAGCCCCGGCCCAGGAAACCCAACAGCCTGGGGCTGTGGTACCCAGAGAGGAGGCAAAGCTCCCTGAGTCCAGCAAACAAACAAACAGAGACAGAATTTGCAAGTGAGAGGGGAGAGAACCCAAGGGAGGCTGTGCCAGCAGCTGCTTTCACTTTGAGCATTGAGAGAAAGAAAAAAAATAGATCGCACAACCAGAGATCTTGTTTGCTTTGTGTCTTGGCCTCTGCTGGGATGGAGAGACCTACAGGGAGTGGGAGACCCACAAAATTCTGGGCTCGTTCCACAGTGCTGTGCTCATCTGCAAGGAGGGGTTTTGAAATTATGAATGAGTGTTTCCTCAAAAGGGGCTGCCAGGGAAAAAGGAACAAGCCAGACTCGTATAAACACAGATAGTGGGAAAAGCAAACCGCCCCAGCACAGACCTGGAGAAGCTTCTTTCCAAGAAATTGCCTGTCTGATGTTCTCCTCTTAATTTTCCACTGCAGGAGCTCAGGGCTCCATCAGCCTGAGGAGTCCCAGCCCAGAGCACCATGGAAGGAAGAGCAGGGAGCCAAAGGCTTTGTTGCTGTGCTCTTTGCTTCTTTTCCCTTTTTTTTTTTTAAAAAAAAAAAAGTCCTAATGCACATAATAAATTACTGCAGTCAAGGTCAAACAAATTAAAAAGAGGGCAGCTATTATTAAGTTTACAAGGCAGCATCCTGACCATGGTGCCAAGCCAAACAATCAGCTCCGAGCTGTAAATTTTCCAGGAGAACAAGCTCTGCGAGGGAGTCGGGAGAGCTCTGGGTTTCTCCACCCTGCAACAGAAGCTTTCAGCCCCCTCTGAGTCACTGGAGCCGCGTTTCCCTGTCCTCCCCTACCCTCTTCCTCCCCGCTCTGCTTCAGCGTGGTTCTCTTTTGCTGATAACTTTACTCCCAGAAGGAGCAGCCTGTGGTGAGTGCCTCAGCTCCGAGGGAGGAGTGGGAATGTTCTGAGAGCTGCGGCAAAGGCGATGCTGTGATGGAGCTGATCCATCCCTGCCCTGGGGAGAGGGGATTTTGGGCTGGGATGTGGCCACGCTCACCTTCTCCAGGCAAAATCTGCAACCCCTGAGCAAACCTTTGCTTTGAAGTCCCCCCTTGCACTTGTTCACACCACATTTTGCACTACTGCAAACACTTAGGCTGAGCTTTAAGGCCTGGAGTGGTGCTTTATATAAATCAGGGTTAATTTTGTTCTGAACGTGGCAGGAGTGGCAGCACGGGTGGTATCACAGCCAGATGCCACCGTGCTCCCACCTGGCCACTCACCTCCCATCTCCCATCCTCTGCTTAAACCTGAGTTTAAAACTGAGCAAGGCAAGGTCCCAGAGGCTGCTGCAGCAGCGATGTGGGCAGAGGAAACCCTGTGCACGCTCTGCACACCTACACGGGAAGTATCGACATGGGAAAAGTCAGACCCAGCTGAAAAAGAAAGTATCACCAAAGCTCAGGCAGCACAGCCCTGCTGGGCATCCCACAGCCTGCCCAGGGCTCCCAGAGCCACCCACAGCCACACTGGGCACAGATAATGCCCCAGCAGCCTGCCCAGGGCTCCAGAGCCACCCACAGCCACACTGGGCACAGATAATGCCCCAGCAGCCTGCCCAGGGCTCCCAGAGCCACCCACAGCCACACTGGGCACAGATAATGCCCCAGCAGCCTGCCCAGGGCTCCCAGAGCCACCCACAGCCACACCAGGCATGGATAATGCCCCAGCAGCCTGCCCAGGGCTCCCAGAGCCACCCACAGCCACGCTGGGCACAGATAATGCCCCAGCAGCCTGCCCAGGGCTCCCAGAGCCACCCACAGCCACACCAGGCATGGATAATGCCCCAGCAGCCTGCCCAGGGCTCCCAGAGCCACCCACAGCCACGCTGGGCACAGATAATGCCCCAGCAGCCTGCCCAGGGCTCCCAGAGCCACCCACAGCCACACCAGGCATGGATAATGCCCCAGCAGCCTGCCCAGGGCTCCCAGAGCCACCCATGCCAAGCACAGATAATCCCACAGCAGCCCCGGGGCTGCAGGAGCATCTCCTGAGCTGCACAGGAGAGGGGTGCAAAAGGAAGTAAAATCCAGCAGGTTTTAGCAAAGGGATTTTGATTAAAAAAAGGAGACCCAAGGGAAGAAAATAGCCAATTGTTCTCATTTCAGCTCGTTTTGGGAGTTGATGCACTCTGAAATTGCTGCCAGCAGCCTCAGTGTGAGGCAGGTCAGGCCCTGCTCTGCTCCTCACAGAAATTCTCCTTATTGGCATTTTGTAGAACAGGACCTGTGTGTATCTCGTGTGTTTTGTGTCCCTGGGGATGGAAACCTGGAAATCAGGACACCAATAACGGCAGAGTGGAGAGACTCTGCATCACCTACCACTAAAATAATCCAAACTACCTTTTATGAGTGAAAAGAAGACAAAAAAAAAAAGGAAAGAAAAAGCGTCACATCAAACTCCAGGGATGTGGAACCACTCTGGTGAGGTGTTCCTCTACCTCAGAGCTGATGTTTCCCCTCTTTGCTCTCCTGGCAGTGCAGCAGTGGCTTAACCAGGAAGGAATTTTTGGAGGAGCCGCCAAAATCCTCCAGGCTGGGAAGCCCCAGGTCCCTTCACCTCTTAACAAGCTCCTACCAAACTCCCAGCATCCCTCAAGCTCCACCTGGCAAATCCCCAGACCTGGAAACACTTGGAATGGAGGAAACAGATTTTTTTTCCCCCCTTTCTTTTGACTTCAGAGAAAACTCAACGAAATTCCTTCCGCAAATCCAGGTGGAATTCTTCCTGCTCCAGTTTGAGATTTACATGATTAATTGTGGCTTATTTCACCCAAACTCTCTTCTAGGAAGCAGAAATCCTCTCTGGGTTTGGAAAAGCAGCCGAGGAGAATAATTTCCTCCGTACTAAAGCTGCATCTCTCCCTCCCCTCCCACAGCACAGCCCTGCCTGCTCTTACCAATGACAATGACACATTTTTGTCCTTTCTGTGATCTTACAGAGCAGGGAAGGAGGGGAAATACGTTAATAGCCTCAAGAATATTTTGGAGAAGACATTTTGCTTCTCATTCCCCTTGTCATTGGCCAGCTCTCACCCAAAGCACGCACGATACAAGAGGACATCAAACACAGCAGCTTTTCCACAGGTGGGAGAGGTGGAGGATAGGAAAAGCAATTCCTGTGCTTCAGAGTATCTGGGTATCTTGGAAAAAGAAATATGTATTGAAGGGAGACTTAGAGAGGTGACAAAAATGTGATGAAAAGCCTTGTAGCCACGTGTTATTCATGTTGCCACTGGTTGTAAATCCTGTTTTGATGCTCAGGAAGGCTAAAGAGAGGAAAATCTGATCAGGTGGAGAGCAGCTGTGGCTGCCCCATCCCTGGAAGTGCCCAAGGCCAGGCTGGACGGGGTTTGGAGCAGCCTGGGATGGTAGGAGGTGTCCCTGCCATGGCAGGGGGTGGGATGGGATGATCCTGAACTTCCCCTCCAGCCCAAACCATTCCGTGATAACAAACCCATATCCAACCCCCATTCTGCCGGCATTCCCACTTCTGAGCTCCAGCAGATCCCAGACCGGACTCCTCAATAAATACCCTGCAGGGAAGGACCTGACCCGCAGGCTTAGAGCCAGAGCAGCGCCCTGCAAAACCGAAACCTAAATCACCACGGAGGCTCAGGGCTGAACTGAGACCCGGCTCTGATTTCGTGCCTCTATCAGACACCCACGTTGTGGACTCCAGGTTCGTTCAGGTGTTCCTTTTTTCCTCCTGTAAGTGCCAAAAATAAAAAGGTCGCCATCCAAAACAAGTCTGGTTAAAATTTTCTCCTCTCTTTAAGCATCACCAAGGCAAACGCTGCCCTTCAGCAAGGTAACTGCTGAGGTGTGTGACAGGGAGCAGGGGCTGCAGAGAAAAGAACAGCCCCAGTTACACCAAAATTGCTGCCTGTTCTCTGTGCCTGTTTGTCAGATCCGTGCTTAAATGTGCCTATCTGAAGTTCCATCAGCAACACTCAGGACAAAGCAGGAATGTAACAGAAAAATAAATCAGTGCCTAATAGCTTTCAGAGAAACCAAGGGGAACACAATTATGTGGCATCTACATGCTAATCTACCAGACTCGAATCTCAAAGGAGTTCAAGTGCCCTACTCAAAATTCCTGCAGTGATAAGGGGTCTGCTGTGTTTGGCTGGGGTTGGGAGGAAAGATTTTTATGATAATTATCTTTGTGTGGAACAATTTTGCATTTTCTCTCCCGTTAATTCCGAAGTGAGCTGGGGGTGCGAGGCAGCAGGGAGATAGCCCCGCTGAAAGTAAAAAGTATTAAGGAGTCAAATATTTAACGTTGGCCTGGCATAATTTGACAGCAATTATGCAGCAAAAGCACTAGACGTTACCAGGAAGATCCAGATAAATGTTCCATAATGACAGAGATGGAAAACAAGGAGCACTTTTTGCTTGTTCGCATAAAAGCCTGTTAGAAACTGAAATGCAGAACAGCAGTGAGTTTTCATTCCGATTTCTCCTTGACATCACCAAAAAAAAAAAAAAAAATAAAAAAGGTACAGAAATTATTCATCTCTGTGTGTTGGTCTTGAGAAAATCATTAACTTTTTACAGGGGGGGAGAGCAGTGAAAAAATAATCCCAAACTTGATATGAGTGAGGGAGTAAATACCACACTGCACCCCCAGCCCAGCAGCAAATGAGATTCCAGCAGCACAAATCCTCAAATATTTCCAGAAATATTTGAAAAGAATTGTTCATATCCTTTTAAAGGATTTCATGACAAATTTGAATCAGAAATGATATTCATGTACAGGTAAAAGAAAAGAAATATATTGTGGGATGCCCAGAGAGAACTGCAAATTCATAAATTAATTTTATGGAGTATTATTTCCAACTAATAGTTCAAAAACACCTGCTAAATGAGGATGTATTTGTAGAAATAAATCACTGAATAATGATGTTGGGCACATCCATCCTTGTTTTCCTCAGAGATCAGTTTCCTGCTCGGTGTCTGTAGTGTCAGAGTCCTGGATGAATGTAGGAAAAAGCATCCTAAAGGAGGAAAATCAGTGCTGGGAGCACTCTCAGATTTCCAGAACGCCCCATGTGTGTGTCCTGCTACCTGCTCACAGCTGCTGCAGTGATGAGGATGTCTTTATTCCAGCAATAAGAATTTTAATGATGACTCTTCCACCCCCTGCCTGCATCCCCCTTTTCCAGATTCCCTAAATCCCTGCAGACCGGTGTTTTCCAAACCTTGGGATGCTTTGGCCACTTTTATTACACCCAAAGGCACCTGGTGACCCTGGAGGTGGAAAAGGCTCCTCTGATCCTATCCAAACCCACAAAGAGAAGGAAATGAATCTGCTTGAAGCTGATAAAAACTCACTATAATGGACTGAGGCAGCCTCTGCCACCAGGGAAAGAGTGAAAATGAGCACAAAATCCAGCCAGCCACAGAAGGGGAGGTCCTGGCCCAGGTTTTGTGCCAGTCCTGCCCTGGCTGAGGGGCTCAGCAGTACCAGGGGTGCTGCAGGGAGCAGCAGAAGCTCCCGTGGAGGCCTTACCTTCCATGCTGGGTGCCATGTTCCCGAGGGAATAACCTCCTTCCTTCAGGCACACCAGGAGCTCTTCTCCTGGCTCGATCTCTTTAATAACTTTATAATAGACCTGGGAATCGGGAACAGAAATGGAGAGAGGTTAAACATGCAAAGGCTCGAGTTTTACATTTTAACCAATAATTCCAATTTCTCCTGCTAATAGGGGAGGCTGTCCCTTGATTTGGGATAATTGCTGCTCAGGGCTCATTCTCCTGCTTTTATTTGACTCTTTGGGTGTCAGAGTTTCACAGGGCTTGGACAATAAAAAAAGATTTTGGGCAACAGCCTGTCTCCCTCAAATTACACAAAACCTCCCCGTTGTTTGCCCTTCCTCCTGAAAGCTCAGGGTGTTTGTCACAGGGCAGGGAGGATTAAACTGATGGAATTGTCATGTTTAAGGCTCTGCTCTGGGAGCCAAAATTGGCCTCATGACTAGAGCTGAATTATCGCACCTCCATGGAATTATTTTGTTGATTATTCTCCCCATCAGCCTCGACCTGACCCCTAACCACAGACCTGAACCTCTCCAGGTGAGCAGTTTATCCACATTGTGAGCTCCTGCCTGAGCACAGACCCTGGACTGGCCAAAATGTCCCGAGCACAGCTCTGTTCACCTCCCGGACCTTTGTCATTGCACCAGGAGAAAGCCCCAAAACAGAAATAGGATTCAGGCAGGGGCAGAGCCCACGCACCTCATCATCACTGTTCTACCCCCAAACCCCACAGAAGCCAGGGCAGCAGGGCCAGAGACTCCTGGGTCACACCTGAGCGGGCCCCAGTGGCCTCATTCCCTCCCCTGGACCTGCTCCAGGAGCTCCGTGTCTCTTGTGCTGAGGAGATCCAGTGTCTTCCATGTTTTCCAAATTTTTGGAGTACCCTGGACCCTGTCCTAACACAACACCATGAGAATTCACCTGATAACAGTTATTACAGTTATTAACTTCCGGGTTTTCTTAGCACCGCGTTTAACAGCAATCCAAAAAATTCTTTTTCAGGGTAAAAACCACATTTCACCCAGAACAATTCCCGAAATTCGCTGCCACTCCGTCTCTGCCAGCCTGTGTTTATGGGGGAGAAAGACACACAACTCCTAAATTCCTGCCTGGGTTGCATTAATTGTGTCACCACGATGCATTTTTCCTCCCTGGCTGGCACGGAGCACGAGCCCTTGGCAGATGCTGGCCCCAGGCCCGGCGGGAGCAGCAGCTTCCCGGGATGCTCCCAGATTTGTCCTCCCTGTCCCGGAGCCGCCGCTCCGGAGTCCGCTCGGAGCTGCGGCTGCGGGGAGATGTGATGGCAGGGAGAGCAACGCGATTCCAGGGACAGGCGGCTGCGGGGACAGGGGACATCCTCCCAGAGCTGTAGGGACACGGGACATCATCCCAGAGCTGTGGGGACCCGGGACATCCTCCCAGAGCTGCAGGGACACGGGACATCCTCCCAGAGCTGCAGGGACTGGGGACATCCTCCCAGAGCTCTAGGGACACGGGACATCATCCTAGAGCTGTAGGGACACGGGACATCCTCCCAGAGCTGTAGGGACACGGGACATCGCTCCCAGAGCTGCAGGGACAGGGAACAGCACTCCCAGAGCTGTAGGGACTGGGGACATCCTCCCAGAGCTGCAGGGACACGGGGCATCCTCCCAGAGCTGTAGAGACACGGGACATCGCTCCCAGAGCTGCAGGGACACGGGACATCCTCCCAGAGCTGCAGGGACTGGGGACATCCTCCCAGAGCTGCAGGGACTGGGGACATCCTCCCAGAGCTGTGGGGACAGGGGACATCCTCCCAGAGCTGTAGAGACACGGGACATCGCTCCCAGAGCTGCAGGGACACGGGGCATCGCTCCCAGAGCTGCAGGGACTGGGGACATCCTCCCAGAGCTGTGGGGACAGGGGACATCCTCCCAGAGCTGTGGGGACACGGGACAGAGCTCCCAGAGCTGCAGGGACCCGGGATATCCTCCCAGAGCTGCAGGGACACGGGGCAGAGCTCCCAGAGCACAGGAACAGGGAACATCGCTCCCAGAGCTGTAGGGACACGGGACATCCCTCCCAGAGCTGTAGGGACAGGGAATATCGCTCCCAGAGCTGCAGGGACAGGGAACATCGCTCCCAGAGCTGCAGGGACACGGGACATCTCCCGGAGCTGCAGGGACACGGGACAGAGCTCCCAGAGCTCTAGGGACAGGGAACATCGCTCCCAGAGCTGTAGGGACACGGGACATCATCCCAGGGCTGTAGGGAAACGGGACAACGCTCCCAGAGCTGCAGGGACACGGGGCATCGCTCCCAGAGCTGTAGGGACACGGGACAGAGCTCCCAGAGCTCTAGGGACACGGGACATCTCCCCCAGAGCCACCACGCGGTGCGGCGGGGACCGTGGAGCGCGGTTACCGCTCAGAGCCTTCCCTCCACATCGAGTTCGGGAAGATCGCGAAGGATCGCCCCGCGTTACACCGAGCACCAGGAGGGGCCGCGATCCGCCCCAGTCACCGCACTGGTCCCAGTCACCGCCCTGGTCAGGCAGGAGCGCCCGCAGGTCCGGGAGCGGAGCCGTTCCCCATCCCGCGGGATAATGAACGCGCTCCCCTGCCGCTGCCCGGCGCCTCCCGATCCCGCTCCGGCGGGGAAGGGCGAGAGCTCTCCCGCAGCCCTACCGGGGCTCCCACCTCCTCCCGGGACGCACCGAGCAAAAGTTGGCGCTCCCGCAGCTGCCGGGGCCGGGATCGGGATGGGGGATCGGGATCGGGGCGGGAGCGCGGCCCCCGCCCGCCCCAGCAGGTGGCAGACGCCGCCCGCCGCCGGCCCCGCCACGGCCGCGGGGTCCCTCGGTGCCGGTCCCTCGGTGCCGGTCCCTCGGTGCCGGTCCCTCGGTGCCGGTCCCGGGCCGTGCGAACGGAGCGGGCCGGGCCGCTCGGGACCAGCCGGGCCGGGCTGGCTTCCTCTGACCTGCTCGCTCCTGTCCCGCGGCCGCTGCGCTCCTCCGGTGCCGGCGGCCCGGCCGGTGGCGGGGAGGGCAGGGAAGGGAAGAGGAGGGAACGGGAGGGGAGGGAAGGGAAGGAGGGCAGTGGGGCCGTGTCTCTGCAGCCGCTCCAAGGCCGGGGCACACGGACTCACAGCCGCCCCATGGACCGGTGTCGCGGCCCCCGCGTGCTGCGGGGCGGCCCTTACCGGGAGCCCCGGTACCGAGTGTGACACGGCCCGTGCCGGGAGCTCCGGTACCGAGTGTGGCACTGCCCTTACCGGGAGCCCCGGTACCGAGTGTGGCACTGCCCTTACCGGGAGCTCCGGTACCGAGTGTGGCACTGCCCTTACCGGGAGCTCTGGTACCGAGTGTGGCACTGCCCTTACCGGGAGCTCTGGTACCGAGTGTGGCACTGCCCGTGCCGGGAGCTCCGGTACCGAGTGTGACACGGCCCTTACCGGGAGCCCCGGTACCGAGTGTGACACGGCCCTTACCGGGAGCCCCGGTACCGAGTGTGGCACTGCCCTTACCGGGAGCTCCGGTACCGAGTGTGGCACTGCCCTTACCGGGAGCTCCGGTACCGAGTGTGGCACTGCCCGTGCCAGGAGCCCCGGTACCGAGTGTGGCACTGCCCTTACCGGGAGCCCCGGTACCGAGTGTGGCACTGCCCGTGCCGGGAGCTCTGGTACCGAGTGTGACACGGCCCGTGCCGGGAGCTCCGGTACCGAGTGTGACACGGCCCTTACCGGGAGCTCCGGTACCGAGTGTGACACGGCCCGTGCCGGGAGCTCCGGTACCGAGTGTGGCACTGCCCGTACCGAGAGCTCCGGTACCGAGTGTGACACGGCCCGTACCGAGAGCCCCGGTACCGAGTGTGGCACTGCCCGTACCGGGGGTACATTCCTCACTGAGCACCCGGTACAGCCCTTTTCGGGAGCTCTGGTACATTCCTCACTGAGCACCGGGTACAGCCCTTACCGACAGCTCCGGTGCATCCCTCACTGAGCACCGGGTACAGCCCTTACCGACAGCTCCGGTGCATCCCTCACTGAACACCGGGTACAGCCCTTACCGACAGCTCCGGTGCATCCCTCACTGAGCACTCGGTACAGCCTTTACCGGGAGCTCCGGTACCGAGTGCTCTGACACTGCCCTTACCGGGGGTACATCCCTCACTGAGCACCCGGTACAGCCCTTTCCGGGAGCTCCGGTGCATCCCGGTGCTCACGGGCTGTTTGCTGTCCCCGGCTCCCTCCCTCCCTCCCCTCCCCAGCAGAGCCGACACCTCCCCGCAGCCTCGCTGCGAGCTCACCCAAACGTCGGTGCCCGAGCACCGGCACCCGGCACTGCCCGGGCACCTCTCACCGAGAGTTTCAAAGCAGGGACGGTCACAAACACCAGGGTTTGGGATGGGGAATGAAATCCGACCGCTGGCCATTGACAAAATAGCCCGAAGTGCCCAGAAACCCATCCCTGCACCTGCCAGAACCCTTGGTGTGGTTCCACCGCTGCTTCCCACCGGTTTGCAAAGAGCTCTCCCAGTGCAGACACATCCGCCCTCATCCTGCACCCAGCTGAGCCCACAGAGGGACCTGGGGCCGCGGGCAGCCTCTGGGCATCTCCCTGGAGCTGCCCAGCTCCAAACCCTCAGCTGGAAGCCCCGAGCAGCACCAGGCTGGCACAGGGCACCTGTGCACAGGTGAGAACAGTTCTGAGAGAGCCCTGCCCCACCAACCCCCGGGAGTTCATTCCTGGGGATTGTATAAAAAGTCGTCTAAAATTCTCCTTGTTCTCGTTATCTTTTTCATTTGCTCTTCAGTGCTCCTCCCTGCTTGTTCTACAAGAAAAGCTTTTTCCTAGACCAAACTGCACTGAGCTTGATGGGAAAAGTGCCTGAAAAAACCCAAAAGGCAGCCCAGGAGTGAGCCCAGAGCTTGGGGCTGACTCGGAAAAGAAGAGCTTGGGATGGGCCAAGCTAAGAGAATAAAATAAAATAAAATAAAATAAAATAAAATAAAATAAAATAAAATAAAATAAAATAAAATAAATAGAATTGCTATTAATAGACATTTCTCTTGCAGCTGGCAACCCAAACCTGTCTAAAATACCAGCCATGGTCTAAAAGGTCCATCAAGTTCAGAGACAGAGTCACAAATTTTACAGGTGAAAAATCCCTCAGAATTCCCCTGCCAAGGGCTGACACTGCCCTGGTCTCACCCTTTAGCTCCTTTCCCTCTCCTGGTTGTTCTCAGAAAAAAAGCAGCTCCTTGTATTTAAAAACATCCCTCCAGAAATATAGAACAGGCTCCTTTAATGATCAGGGAAAAGTAGGATTCTGCTGGATCCACATTAATTTAATCAAACATTTGATTACAATAATTAGCTTCACCTTTCAGTGGTGCTACTAATGGTCTGGGCTCATCAAAGTCTATTTTTTATTTGCTGTGCACTGAAAAAGCTCAGATTTACAAATCCAGCAGTAGATTTGCATTCACAAATCAATTCTGTTTGTTTATAGAGAAGTTCCACACTTGATCAGTTCGTGTTTGCCACCATAGCACGGGCAGCTCTCCAAATTACCAGCTTTGTTTTACACTAAATAGTTAACAGGGTAAGTAGGGTTTGGTAGTACTGAGAACACTCCTTGTCTTGATTTTTATGAAAATTATTCTGGGCATGGGGTGTTGAAGAAAGAAAAAATTAAAGGAAAGTAAAAAATAAACCCAAAAAAACCAAAAAATCCCAAACCAACAACCAAAACAAACAACCAAACAAAAAAAGGAAAGTAGAAATAAGGCAGAGGAATCCTTTTGCAGCCTGGGCTGATACAGGGAGCTACTGTTGGTGTGAACTTGTGGCAGCAGAAATCTGCCTCTGGCTGTCTCAGTTTGCTGTTAAAACAGAACAATTTGGTGCAATCACTGAAAAATCGGCCCTGCAGAACCACAGCCACCCCACTCCAGGGCTGCTCGCACTCAGAGCCCAGCACCACCTCATCTTTTCACTGAGGAAAGGAGTTCTGGAGCAGTCAGAGCCTGGGGACGAGGTTTTACCATTCCCAGAGTCATGGCAAGGGAGGGAGATGGAGCACAGTGAGTGGGAAAAGTCCATCCCAGAATTACCTCATTAATTAGGGCCCTTCCTAAGAGCCAGCCCCATTTCCCTGCTCCAGGGATTTATCTGAGCTTCCTCACGTTTGGACTTCAGGGGGAAAAGAGCCTTAAAAGGGGAGAAAGCGGCTGCTGTGTTCACCTAAAGATCAAAACCCCACCCTCAAACACACCAGCTGCTGCAGACGAGCTCAAAAACCCAAAACCAGCCTGAAAAAAGGTTCTTTGTGTCCTTAATTCACCAATAATTCACCCCAGGGGCAGCCCAGTGAGGATTTGTCCCTCCTGCTCCCTCAGACCTGTCCCTGTGTCCAGCTCTGGACACGGAGAAGTTCCGTGGCCTCAGGAATGTCCAGCCAGGACAGGGCTGCACATTTTGCTTTTGTTCCCATGTGTTCCTCCTCTGGAATTGCCTCCCCTTTGTTTCCACTCAGTCACGTTGCTTCTGATTTCCTCTTTTTAAGGCTCTGTGTGATGTGCTTGGGAATCCTGACCAGAGTTACCAAAGCTGTGTAAAATACACCCAAAATTCTGCATTGCACACACACCTCACACTGGCTGATTAAGCAGAGGCCTGATTTTTCCTATCTCCTGTAACTCCTTTCCCCCCCCCCCCCAATATCTGCACCCCAACTAAAAGCAGCAGCTGTCACCCTGATTATTATTAATATATAATAATTATATTAATAGTCAGCTCAAGGCCATTAATATAACTATTATATATTATAAATATACTATTACATGGATTCTGTTTAGTATTTCAGACTCCTGAACTGCTCAAGTATTTTCCTTTTTAAGGCAGGAGTAGCAACAGGAAAAAATAAACCATTTCCCTTTTAGTAAAAGGTATCATTTATCCACATTTTTTTCCAGTCCTCCTTCAGAGCCACAATTATCTCCAACAATCAAGGATCTTCTTTTCAAATACCTCTCCAGCACGAATAAATATAAAGAAAACTGGCTAACGTTATTCTACATGTGAAAATTGGCTTCATAATGGAAAAATAGTGAATGAAATGTCTCGATTAACCTCTTTCTAAATAGAGAAATAAATACATTTTGTATATCTTATAATCTGTTAATGGGTGGGGAAAAAAAAATCACTGAGTGGCCCAGATTTGGCTGTCAATTTCTTCACTAAAAATCCAGGAAAATCCTCTGTCGTTCCTGGGACTGTTCCTGAGTTACAGGACTAAAGAAGAACAGAAGGGGACACACACACACTCAAACACCATCTCCCCACGTAAAAATGTTCATTTTTTCCCTGAAAAGAAAATGATTTTGAGGAAAATCTTGTCCTGGCCCTCATCTCCACAGAGCTGCTCGGTTATTAGAGGGCAATCATTTACTGCACAAGCTTTTCTTTTCTGTGGGTGCTTACAAGCAATCCTAAACCTCTTCCTGCTGCCTGAAGGGGAAAGATCAAACTTTCCTCCTGCTTTGGGGTAGGGAAAAATGAGTTCTCTGGTGAAAGAAATGAAGTTAAACCCAGCAGCGCCAGGAGACAGCACGAGGCAGGAATCAGCACTGCTTAATCACTCTGGAAATGGCTTTGGGATTTACTCTGGGAAGGGTTTGGGATGTCTCCTGAGGCCTCTCCCTTTGGGGACCTCTCCCTTTGGAGCTCTCCCTGCTTGGATCCCTCCCCTCTGACCTGCAGGGTTCTCTCAGCACCAGCCCCCAGCAGAACCTCCCCTGAACCAGCAGCCTGTGGGTTTTGGTGCGCAGGAAACAAAGTTGGAAGCTGACAGAAATTCAGTTTTCTAAGTTTATCCCAGTGGGAAAACGAGGGGATGGATTTTTAAAGCCCAGGGTGGCCCTGGCAAGGAAAACAGCCAGATGTGAGAGCCCAGCTCAGCTTCAGCTGCTCAGGCTCAGGAAGAACCTGCAGCATCTCTCTTTTCTTGGCACACAACTCCCAGTGCCACCAGCTAAATCAAAACAGATAAAGTCTGAAAACATTTTGTACCCTGCAACTTGTCTAACTGCAGTGCCTTTACCATTGGGTGCCACTCTTGCTGTGGCATTTGGCAGTCCCGTGTTTCCAAGGACAGTTTTCCTAGGACCAGGATGAAAACTTCAATCTGCAGCCTAGAAATTTGGTGTTGAGTCTCTGAGAGCTCAAATGCTCTTGCATTGCAGGGATTTGTGTCCAAAATGCACCTTGGCCACTTGGGAATTACCAATTCACAGAGTTTGAGGAAAGCCCAGAGCAGCTGGAAACATCCTAAAAAGCCCTTCACAGCCCCAAATCTGCCTCCTGTCTGCTGAGCAAGACAATATTTCTCATTTAAGTTAGGTCTGAACAGTAACTTCTATTTGGGTTGTACTCGGTTGGAGGTTTGTGAAGATCACCATGTGAATTGCTCACCTTCAATCCATTTTTGGGTTTAAGCCTTGAAGAACTTTGCAAACATCATCAAAATCCTATTAATTCCATATGAACCCCCCACAGGGACTGCTTTACCAGCACTGCTGTAACCTGCCTGGCAGGTCTCAACTTCCTCCTCAGCAGACCCCAAACCATCTCCCACTCTCACTCTCCTCTGAAAACCAGACAACAGCTGAATTTCCACCCCAGGATCACCTTCCCCACCTTCCCTGCCTGCAGTTTCCGTGGGTCCCATTTCCAGTGCTGGTTTCCAGCTGTCCCAGTGGGGTTTGGTGCCATAAACTGGGTTTCACATGATTTTCTCCACCACCAGAGGAATCAGGGACTGGATCACGAGTCAGGGACTGGATCCCGAGTTAGGGACTGGATCATGAATTGGGGACTGGATCATGAATTGGGGACTAGATCATGAGTCAGGGACTGGATCATGAATCAGGGACTGGATCATGAATCAGGGACTGGATCTTGAGTCAGGGACTGGATCATGAATCAGGGACTGGATCATGAATCAGGGACTGGATCTTGAGTTAGGGACTTGATCCTGACTTAGGGACTGACTCCTGAGTCAGAGACTGGATAATGAATTGGTGACTGGCTCATGAATCGGGGACTGGATCCTGAGTCAGGGACAGGATCACGAGTCAGGGACTGGATCCTCAGTCAAGGACAGGACCATAAATCTGGATGTTTCAGCTCATCCCAGGGCTGGTCCACCCCTCAGTCACCTCCCCTGGATGCTGCCACTGCCCAGCACCCCCTGGCCGAGCCCCCGGGCCGTGCTGGGGTGCGGGGGAGCCCTGCAGGGCCGTTACCTGCTCGTTGATGTGGCACACTGCCAGGTTCTGCTCGTCGCAGGAGCAGGACACTCGGATGTACTTCAGCCAGTTCCCGGCCCCGCCCTGGCCGGCGTCGCCACAGAACTTCTCAGTGCCCAGGGCATCGGGAATCTGCGGGAGAACGGGACAGGAGAGGGGTCAGCTGGGGCCAGGTGGCAGCCACGGAGGGGAGGAAGGGAGGAAAAGGGTTTGCAGGGCAAAACTCCAAACGTGAAAGAGAAAAGAGAAATGTAGGTGATTTCCATAGTTAATAAACTTATGACAAGAATAACATCAGCTCTCCGCCGTTATCTGAAGGTCCTGGCTGGCAGAGCCTCCAAGGACACAGAGAGTGATCCACGAGTAAAAGATTTGGGACTGTTCTGGAAATCACAGCTCTGGTACCACAGCTCAAGTAACCAAAGCAGGGAACTCCTCCAAACTGCATTGATTTTAATGACAACGTCCTCAACTGCTCCATCTTCACATCCTCTGTTTCATCCTTTCATGCAGGATCGTTTTTAACTACAAACCTTTCAACAAACTTTCAAGCCAGGTCACTCTCCACAGAGCTGTGAGGTTCTATTTTAGAGAACCATCTACCCAATGCACTACTTTCATTTATCTGAGTACAGCCTGAGAAATGCACCGGCCACAGCTGTGTGGCTGAAGGTGAGATACGACTTGGCTGCTGTGCAAAAGAGGAATCCTTCAAAATAAAACCCCTCAGATACTTAAAAGTCCAGGTGTGGGTGGGGGGGAAGAAGGGTTAATGAAGGGGTTGCAGTCCAAAGAAAGTCATTGGTTTGCCAGGAAGAGACTTTTCCTCTCTTAAGAGTTTGGTGAGGGAACCAGAGGAGATGCTCAACATTCCAGAACAGCCTTTGGGATGGTCCAGTTTGTAATTCACTCAAAAAAAATCACATTTAAAAAATGACACAGTACACTCTAAAACCAAGGAAAAGCCCTTTGAGTCCCAGCATAGCAAGGCTCTGCTCTGCTCCTAAGTGGGCCTCCCTGCACCAGAAACTCCTTTTTTTTCCTTAGATTCAGATTTCCCTCTACCCCGACCAGCCCCGGTGTCAGTGCAAATTACTTCAGTCATCAAAAGCTCTTAGCATGCTTTTACCAGCAATTAATTCTCTCAGAATCTCGTGGGACACGATAATACTTTCCCATCTATTTCAAGACCCAGAAAAAAGAAAAAGGTGGGAAAACAAAAGAGAGGAAAAATTAAAGCCCAGGGATGACAGCAACAAGTCGAGCCTAAGGCTGAGCTGAGAAACCTCAGGGGACAGGTCCAGTTCAGATTCTGGTTCCCAGCCCTGAGCTCCTGGGAGGACCAGGACCTGCCAGCACCACCAGGGAAGCTCCCAGCCCCCTGCACTGATCCCAGCAGACAATTCCTGGTCTCATGCCCACCACCAACTCTTCCTTCTGCAGCTCCTTGTCTGAAAAGGGATGAGGGAAAATCCCACCTTCAGTACTGGGCTTCTTCCTTCCTATTCAGAACGTGGTGCTGGGAGTCACTGAAATGCTGCATTTTCTCCCAGAATGTGTTTGGGACAGAACTGGAAGGAGGAACAGCCTGGCTGTGCTCAGTTTCTTCATCCCCTGCCATTCTCCCATCCCTAACTAGACCCTGGCACTTTCTAGACACCCTTGGTCATCTCCTGGCAGCACCAAAGGTCTGGGGTGGGGCATTGATGGCATAGGAAGACAAATCTGTGTTGTTTGGACTTTTGAGGAAAAAAACCCCAACAATAAAAACCTGTTCTTAACGTGGCTGAAGCACTGCTGAGTTTAATCAGGCTGAAATATCAATGACTTCTGGTTTATCTCAGGGAGCTCCAGGAACACCGAGGCTGCCTAAAGCTGGTGAGATTAAAATGCTTCTCTCGGCCTTACTGACCCCAAATTGAGAGCTGAGCCAGCCCCTTGAGTGGGGACACACCCAGACCCCCAGTGACTGCAGCTTCCAGGGAAACAGTTTGGAAAACCAAACGAGACGAATCATTGATGCTCAGCTGGTCTGAAGCCACTGAAGAGTTTGAGCACAGCTTGCAGTGGTTTGAGGAACACAAACCTCCTGGTGCCATTAATTCCTACAGCAGCAATTGGTGATGTTCAGTGGCCCTGGGAACTCAAGATGGCAAAGCCAGGGTGCACAGATGAGATTCTGAATTTCACAGCCGTGTCTTACAGATGCTCTCTTTCATTGTTTTAGAGGAGGCTTAGAGCCACTGAATGGCTTAGGATGGAAGGGACCTTAAGGACCATTTAGTTCCAACCCCCTGTCCTGGGCAGAGAGCTCAAAGAAAGCCAAGAATTCAGCTCAAATTCATTTTGCAGGGTCCTGCTCGCCAGCTCTGCCTCAGGAGGAGGTTGTGCCATAGCTCGAAATCACCTGAAACTCCGTGGTTTTATCTGCGTGGGCATTAAAACCCAAGCTGGGGGTGTGAAATCTGACAGATCAAAACGAGAGAACGAGAGGTGCTATGAGAGCCTGAGAAGCTGAGCTGCTGTTCCCACACACACTCCCTGCCCTCCACAAACAGAACTCAGCCCCAGGGCCCAAAGCCCAGCAATGGGGTCCCTGCACCCAGCCCTCCCTCATCCCTCTGCTGGCATCGACGAGGAGCCTTTGAAACTGGAAAAAACGGGGTGATCAGCTGGTGTCAGAGCGCTGCAGGAGCAGTTCCAGAGCCAGGGGAGCTCCTGGGCCAGCTCAGCCCTCTGTGGCCAACACCTCTAATTAAAGATCAGGTTCACACGCTCGCACTCGTCGCCGATGGTCCCTATCAAAGTTATTTCACAGCTTAAAAGCACCGAGGAGCACAGCAGCAACCACCCAGGGCTATCTGCACTATCTGCTCTTTCTTCTGCCAAACGTTCACACACACAGAATGATATTTTAAGTCTCTCTTTCACCCCCCCAACCTGAGAAAACTCCGGAAAAACAAACTGAAACCTTTTACCACATCTTCTTCCAGTTCAGACCAGAAGGAAATCAGAAATTTCCTCTGGCGAAATTCTGCAAACCAATTGTTTATGAGTCTTTGTCAGTAACCAAAAAAAAAAAAAAAAAAGAAAACAAAATATTTCCACTTTGAAAGTAGTCCTGGGATGTTCACACAGCATTGGGTTTTCTGTGTTCTTTGGAAGAGCCAAGAGATAACCTGTGCTCTAGGACAGATAGAGAAGAAAAATGGAGGCAAGAAGTATTGGCTACAGGCAAATGGAAGATCCCAGATGGAAGCACAGAGGGATTCACCCCACTCCTGGAATTCTCAGCTCCCCATAGCCACCCACCCGGGGATGCTCCCACCACAGCAGGCACCTCCAGCTCTATTAAATCAGTTTATTCAGAGTTTGGACTAGAATTAAGTTCATCCCTAGCCAGGACTCAGCAGTGGCTTTAACCATAAAACCATCCATCCCTGTTTTCCTGGGCAGGTAAAGGCTGATAGCAGATATTTAGCACCAACAGCAAAAAAAAAAAAAAAAAAAAAAAAACAAACAAAAAAAAACAAAACAAAACAAACACCCAAAAAAAACCAAACCAAAACCAAAACCAGAGATGCCACAGGAAGACAAAACCCAACAGAAAATGATGTGTAATTATTAGCAGGACTCTGACTTGGTGGAGCTGACTTGGAATTTCTGCCTGTGCTCTGTGCTCAGGCTGGCTCTGTATCAGCAGAGAGGTCCCTCCTGAGGGTAATTCAGCTTAGACATCAAAAGAAGTGGTCAGAGGAAAAGGAGAGGTGAAAAAAAAGTTGGGAAGATATGGGAGAGGAGAAAACAAAATAAAATCAATTTATAATTAGTAATTGGTGCTGGTTTTGCAAGTCTACGACCATCACGTGCTGCTGTTCCAGGCAGTTTTGGGAATGCACTTCACCTCCTTGATCCCTTTGGCTTTGAGGCACAGCATCCCTGCCTCACAGAGCTGGGCTCCCTGCAGGAACACGTTTTGTCCTTTTGATTTTGTCCCTGAGTTAAACCCCAGCAGTCTGGGACAGCCCCTGCCCTGGAGATGTGCTGGAAAAGCAGACTTTCCTCTGGCCTGCAGCCTGCGGACCCGCTTGGAAAGTTAATTATTGTGGGAGCACTTCCTCTGGCCACTCTTCCATTTTATCCCTCCCACCCCATCATGGATTTCTCCCTGCTTTTTTTTTTTAATCACTGAACACGCCAAAATTTTAGTTCATCTTTTCTCCCTCGGCTGCAGATGGTGAGTTCAGTCTTTATTTATTAACCCACGGCACCTCCCAGCACTTTTGTCTTCAAATCCAACAGCTCATCTAAGAATTCCCAATTCCCCTTCCCTTCCCTGCCAGTAACAGTGCCATGATTTCGTCTCGTGGAGTCGTTCCCTGCGTTTCACAGAACTCTCCTTGCTCTGAAGTCCCCCATCCTCCTCCTCTCCAGTCTATCCCCTCCAAACAAATGCACCTTCATGTTCCCTGGGATTACAGGGCTTTGACTGAGACACGGATTTGGGATGCAGAGCCAGAGCTCCGGCTGTGGCTGCGGTTCAGACCCATCCCCAGCCAGCCAAAAGGAAATTGTTGTCATGTTCCAGGGCTCACTTTGCAGCTTCATCTGCCGTCTGCTGAGCAGCGCTCGGGGTTTGGATCCAAAAGGCTCCTTGATCTCGCAGAGGCTCCGCTCCGTAATTTATGAACATCAGAAATGCTGAGTTATGGGGCAGAAGTTATGGAAAAATCCTCTCGAACGTTTACAATTTTTTTTGCACATCATTTGAGGTTTCCTGCCCCTCTAATTTGTGGGCTCTCTGTTGGGTTGTTTCTTTCACGTTTTAATGGGCAGCGTCCAAGGTTTGGCCCCGGCCGAGGTGTGCCGGGGGGCTGGAATGCCTGCGGATCTGTCGTCAGTTGGCTTAATGGATTCCTAGTGTGCATGGAGAAACGGAGCAACCAGGAGTTTGCCATCACTGACCCAGCGTCCTGTTGCTATAACATCCCTCCCCAGAAGCCCGGAGTGTAATAAACCTTCTCATCCCATGGTCGCAGGATCTGCCTCTGACAGCTTGGCTGATGTGCGCATTTTATTTGGCAGGAGTCGGAGATTTTTGCCTTTTTTTCCCCCCCTTTTTTTTTGCTTTAATGACCCACGAGCTGATTTAGAGCAATAAACTGTTGCCATGAAGTTTTGTTGTGTTTCTTTTAAATAAAGGGGAGGGAGGGACTGCTGCAATTTATGACTTTCAGAAGTAACTGAAACAGAAAGTCCATTCTTGCCACGAAATGAAGAGAAAAAGACTTCATCCAGAGAAACACCTCTGTCAATGTGTAGACACGAAGCCTAGATGAACTCATAAATTCAGCACTCTGCCTGCAATTAAGCAGGCTTCCTGGTGACTTGACAAAGAATTAATGAGAAACGTGTCAGACAAAAACAGGTCATAGCACTGGGAAGAGCAGCCGAGCCAAACCCAACTTGTCTGCTCAGGGCCACAGGAAAACTCGGAGTGTGCTCAGGGAGAGCTACTTTGAGTGATCTACAGTCAACTTCTTGTTCAAATGGAAGGTCCTGCAAGGAGCTCCCAGCCCCAAACCCGCCAGATAAAGAAAGAAGAGGCAGCAGAGCTCTCACCACCACCCTGTGTGAGATGGTCACACCCTGGTCCTCAGCGTGACCCCAGGGACCTGGGCAGTGCTGGGGCTCGGGGTTCAAGCTCTAGGGCCTGGTAAAAGTCTGCAGGGTTACAGAGCTCAGTTCATCTCCCTGGCTGAGAGCAGGGTCCTGTCCTCAGGAGTCTCCTCACCATCCCCATCCCATCCCCTCTGGGGACCTTTGGGCTTCCACCAGCTCTGCCACAGAACCCCAACATATCCCAACACTGGGAATGCTCAGACGGGAGGAAAACAAATCTTCATGGCTCTCCTCCTGTCAAACAAGCACGTTTCTGCTTCTTCCAAACTGAGCCAGGGCTGGGAGAACCATGAGCATGAGGAAACCCAGCTGGACTGCAGGGGGGCCAGAGGGATCAGGGAGACCACGCAGAGAATGCTGAGCCCGGTGACAGTGCTGAGTTTGGTGGCACAGCTGAGTTTAGTGACACTGCTGAACCTGGTCACACTGCTGAGTTTGGTCACACTGCTGAGCCTGGTCACACTGCTGAGTTTGGTCACACTGCTGAGTTTGGTGACACTGATGAGTTTTGTGACACTGGCTGAGTTTGGTGACACTGCTGAGTTTGGTGACACTGCTGAGTTTGGTGACAATGATGAGTTTGGTGGCACAGCTGAGTTTGGTGACTGCTGAGCCTGGTCACACTGCTGAGTTTGGTGACACTGATGAGTTTGGTGACACTGGCAGGTTTGGTGACTCTGCAGAGCCCAGTGACAGTGCTGAGTTTTCTGACACTGCCAACTTTGGTGACAGTGCTAAGCCTGGTGACACTGCCAGTCCTGGTCACACTGCAGAATTTGGTGGCACTGCCAGTCCTGGTCACACTGCAGAGTTTGGTGGCACTGCTGATCCTGGAGCCGCTGCCGGCTCGTGGGAGGCAGAGCGCTGCTGCTGATGGGAGAGAGGACGATTCAGGTTTTTCACAGGCTGGACGTTTTTGAACTTTCACTCCCACCCAAGCCGCACGTCTGGAGTGGGAATTTTCCACTGGTGTGTGCATTTCCGAGCTGCTGCTGGGCTGCTGCATCCTCTGGCTTCATGAAGGGTCTGGAGGAAAAGCATCCCAGGGAAGGCTGGTCCTGGGACATAGTTCTGTCACAAGAAATAACCTTCTCATTCTTTTTTCCCACCACATCTAAAGCACACGAGGAATCACATGAAAAAAGGCTGTTTTCTCCCAAAAGTCCCTGTCCAGGTTCCAAGAAGAGGAGCCTGGATGGCTCACACGAGCTTGGGAAGCGAGGCTGGATTTCTGGAGAGCGTTTGAATCCAGCGGAGCCTTTTGAAGGGCTGCCCACTGCTAACTGCTTTCCTCTTCCACACCAGCACAGTGAGTATTTCCTAAGTGTCTGCTCTGCATCAGGATAAAAAGGTCTGGAAAAAGCTGCAGTGTCCTTCAGGCACTGCAGATTTGCTCCAGCTGAAGGAACATCAGACCTGACCCTACACTCAAAGCCTCAGGAAGAACCAACACCACCAAGAATCACGCAGGACATCATTTACATTAAATTTACATTTACACTCATTAAATTCAATCTCCAGGAAAGCATCTCCTCATCTCCACAGCAGAGAGGCACCATGGATACATGGCAGAGCAGTGGGGCAAAGAGGAGAAGTCGAGAAGTCTTGAGAAAAATCCACCCTGGCTCTGCTTTCTCTCCCCTGTCCCTATAATTCCTTGTATTCCCAGGCTGGAGGTGCAGCTTTGCTACCCAGAAGACACCCAGAACAGCACAGGGTGTCACAAAAGGTGCTGCCAACGCCGATTCCTGTCGATGCACAAAACCAATCCCACCCCCTCTCCTCCTCTCTGAGGGCAGCCAGCTCCACTTGCACAGCAACATCTCGTCACCGCGCAGAAAAGCACCGAGAAAAGATGTCAAAACAGAAGACGACTTCCAAGCTGATGGCAGGCATTTATCTCAACAAAAGCTCATTTTTCACCAGTAACGTAATTCATACCACACTGATTTAAATTAAACAGTAAACCATAAAAAACCGTGCTCGAATCAAATCCCAGGGCTGCCTCAGATATTGTACACACGAGGCACGGAAGGGATTTCCAGTTCTTGGTAATATACACACACAAAAACTTTGAAGTTTTCCTCCGTGCCGAAAGAGTTCAGGACATCCCATTTTTGTATCCTACAGCATTTTGGCTCATCCCAAAAGAATCGTAATTGTAAAGTTCTAAAAGCTAATTAGATGAGAAAAAATGGGGATTTGGGAGAAATCTTCCTCTGATAAACAAAGGACAGAGGCTACCACAGGCAGGGGAGGGTTTGGAGTCTCAGGACATTTCAGTGCATTGGGGAGAGGGAGCAGCTGCAGGAGGTGCAGCAGTGCCGAGCTCCCAGGGCTGCTCCAAGGGGTTAAAACAGACAAAAATCACTTGTATCCCAGAGCTTTTGTGGTGATCCAAAACGCTTTAGGGTCTGATTCCTCCTCTGCTGCTATTTCCAAAGAAAGATGTGGGCTAAAATGGCTCCCTAATGAGCGGGTGCCAATTAGCCCAGGGGGAGGAAGAGCAGGGCAGCTCTCCTGGCAGAAGGGAGTGGGCACAGAAGCTGAACAGAACTTTATTGTATGAAGATGGGAACATTTTCTGATGGTAACTTCTCCAAGAGTCCTCTCGGCACTGAGGCACAGCTCCTTCCCTTATCCCTGCACCCAAAAGGTGCTTCTGCCGTGAGGAAAACACAGCCAACCCTAAAAATAAACTCTGATCAGCTTCTTGAGGTGCATCCCGGGAGTTCCACTGGATCAGGGTGGAGAGAGGGAGCTGCTGCTTGCTTTAAATCATTTCTTATTACTCCAGCTTGGTTTTAGTAACGTTTTGGGAATGGAGCTGTGGAACACCATGAACGTGGAGGCCTCTCCAGTGTGATTTATGGGCAGCACTTGGTGCCAAACCCATCTGCTGCTTTTCACACTCTGGCCAAAAAAGTAGCAGAGCCTTCAACTGCCCATTCCTGGTGCTGATATCAGCTCCAAAGCACCAGCCCAGCAAAGGCCACTGGAGGATCCAGCAGGAGAAGACCCCCAGGAAATGACATTGTCTTATGGCCTCTTCTGAGCCTCTTCCTTGGGAAGAATCTGGAGTCCTGGCAAATCCACTCCCTTCCCCTGCAGACGCTCTGGGATTACTCTGGGTCGTTAATAATACATGAAACAATTTCCAACAACAGTTATCCAGGTGCCCCAGCGAGAGGTGAAGGAATTCAGGGAGCTGAGGGGCTTCAGACAGCACCCATTTTACCTTTAATTAATAGATTTTGGGGATTTATGGCCCAAATTCAGGTAACAGGGGGACACAGGTAAGGAAACCTGTGCCCTGTGCTGTATTTGATGGACACATCTGGGTGTTTCACTCCTAAAAACTAAGAGTGTTATTCTTAAAGCTTGATACCTGGAGTTACCCTGCAGCCTGGTTCTGGTGGCTGGGCTGTGGTTGGGCCATGTTTGGACACCTCAGCACAGCAGAAATCAAACTTTCTGTTGGGGGATGAAAGTTCCTGGGAATCAGAAGTGCAGGGAACCGAAGTTACTGGCAGGGTACGGTTTAAGCAGTGCAACAACACCAAGGTGTTAAATGTCTGGAGAGGCTGGAAAGGATGTGGGCTTTTATTCCGTGTGGGACCAGTGCCAGTTGCACCCCTGCAACAACAAACACTGTGTTGGTCTCACTTCTGTCTTCTCATAGAGCTTCTGCACCCTGCCTTAGGTGCTGCTCAAACAAGGACTGATGGGTACCACCACACCACAGCGAGACACAGCCATGGAAAGAAGGGAATCACCACCAAAAAAGCGGCCAGAGGTGTGGCTCAGAGTGGCAAGGCAAGCCCCAAGACACACAGGTATCACACTCTACTGGCATGAAATTTAGAAGGTTAATGGAGGATGATTATCCCTCCTTAGTTTCTCCACCAGCACAGATAAACACAACCCAGCAATCCAGGAACACTCCCCTGGATGTGTCCACCTCTCCTCATGTTGGCTTGAAAAGCCTTCAATTTACAGGCCCAAAGGGCGCTTGTTCCCACGGTTTAACCATGACCTGACACTTTCAGAACAGAGATTTACAGAAAATAAAAAAAAAAAAAAAGAGAGAGAAAAAAAAAAAAACAAAAAAAAAAACCAAAAAAACCCACCAAAAAGCAGCCCCGGCAGGGCTGTGCCTTCCCCCACACACACAGCTGCACCCCGGCTCCCCTGACACAGGAAACCCCCCCAAGGGCCGTGCTGGGACGGGGAAGCCGAGTCCTTGTAACCTTTCTTATCAGCAGCGGGGCCGGCAGCTGCTCGGCAGCCCTGCTCTCGTGCTCTTTAGAAGGTGTGAAATAGACGAGTTTGTGAGCCGGGCTGGGACTGAGAAAGGGAACGAGGGGATACTCGAGGTTCCCCTGCCGGCAGCGCATCGGAAACGGCAGCAGCCGCCCCCTCTTTGAGGAGCTCGGAAAACAAAGCAGCCCAGGAGAGATTTCCTCTCCCGCACTCACAAGGTGCTGCTCACCCCTCAGAGGGCTGAGATGTGTGATATCTTTGGGGTGATGTTTACCGAAATCATGACTCAGAGAAGGTGCTAAATGAGGCGCCGAGGCCTGTGGGCCCCAGACCCCCACTGCTGCCCTACCTCCTGCAGCAGAGCTGTTCACTGGTTTATCTTACAAATATCATCAAACATGAGGGCAAGAGGCCTTCCCAGAACACAGGCAGGGCTGAATCTTCCTGTGAGGGAATTTGGGGGTGCTCAGGTAGTGTGGGCAGGGCAGGAGGGGCCCAGAGGATCAATCACCAAGTGTTGCCCTTGCCCTGGGCTGCTGGAAGGACAAGGACCTGGGATGGAGGAGCTGTTCCACAGTTAAAAGTTCCTCTCTGCTGTGGGTTTTTAAAGCATCCAGGCTTATCCCAACCCTTTGGCTTTGGATATTGGCTGAAGAGAGAGCAAGGCCAGGAAAGCAGATCCTCAGGGCAATTTCAGAGAATCTGCTCCAGGGCTGGTTTGCATCCCCAGGGATGTGAAGATTATTCACATGATCTAAATCTTGAGCAAGAACTTCTTCAGTTTGTTGCTGTTACACACAATTTGTTTTCAATGTGAGCATCACTGAAGTCAGAACTGGGGACACCAGGGTGGACATTTTGCCTCAAGTTTGCTTCTACGTGAGAAAAGAAGGTTTTGGAGTCAGTTCTCACCTAAAGATATAAAAGTCTTTCACAGAAGGGGAGTCCTCCCCCCAGCCTGACAGCTGCCTGTGGGTTTAGCAGCAATCTCACTCACAGACACACAAAGAAAATGTGCAAAGTGTTCTGCCCTCAGATTTATGCAGTGAATATGATTATTTCCCACCCAACACAGTGACTCACACTTGTAAAGAAATTCTAGGGTGCTCATTTCCCACCAAAATCTCAGAGCTAATAATTTTCTGCCCGTTGGTTGGTGAGACATCCATGAGAGGTTCACAAAGCTTCAAGCCAAACCTTGTTCCTCCTTTCCAAATTATGACAAGGAGGGACTGATTAAATGATTTCCCCCTGCAGCTCTGACCCCTCTGCAGCTGAAAGTGAAGCAGTATCTTGTCTGACATCACCAAAAGAGCTGAAATCTCAGCCATAAGGAAGTACAAGGGTAAAGCTGCACAGTCCCAAGTGCCGCCGGGGTGAACTTTACCCCGAGCCAATTCACCTACTTATGAAATGATACATCCCAGGGAATTGATTCTAATGATAAATCTGCCCTTTGAATGTGCTGAGAAACAACATTTCAAAATCTCCAGCTCGGATCTGATCCCATCTCTGGGTCAAAAGACAGCTCAGCAGAGCGGTGGTGCCGAGGTAAGGGCTCTGCCGGAGCCACAGGAGACCGTCGAGTGAGAGGGACCCCAATGCCTCTGCTCAGGTTGTTTTGGTGAGGCACTGCCAGCACATCTGGTTCTCCGACAGCAGGGCTCAAAACAAACCTGATCTGACACTCCAGATAGCTCCCACTGCCCCAGCAGGGGCAGGTTTGAGTTAGGGAGGTGCTGATAACCTCCACACAGAATTCCTTATCTCCCACGGACACCTGTGCCCAGCCCGAGGCACAGCACCCAGCAGCTCCAGCCAGCACTCTGCCCCCTGATCCACGTCCTGACCTGGCAGGAGAAGAACCCTGCTCCTTTTAATTCAGGCTGCTTTGAAGCCAAGTGCGAAGGACAAAAAATATACCAGCATCTGCCTTTGGAGCTAATTCCTCACCTCTCAGAAAGCCAGACTTCCATGCAAAGGTGGAGCTGAGGATGAAAAATATTTGCTTTATACATCAGAATTCCCTGGGCAGGAAAAGGGAACCCTCCTCCTTTCGGGGGCACTCTGATCTTTAAGGTCCTGTCTATCCCAAACCATTCCAGGGTTATTTTCTCAGTCAACTCTCAGTTACAATAAATGTAAGGATGGTTTTGTCTCTTCAAATCAAATACTCTTGGGAAAAAATCAGACCTGAGGTATTTAGAAGGTTCACCTGATAATAACCTCAAAGACTTCCTCATCAACAGATGAAAACACTTTTTTGGTTTTTTTTGGTGACAGATTTCTTCTTATTTTGAAGTTTAAAATCCTCAGTTACAGAACACAAGACTTAACAAATCCCTTTCAACCCCACTAAAAAGAATTAATTTATTGCTAACTAAAATTATCCTATCTTTAAGCAGTGCTTCAGCATCTGAAACAAACAAACATGGTGAGGACATTATTGTCTTCATTCCCTTCACAAAGACTCACATAAAAGTTGAAGCAACTGCCCAAGCCTTGAAATGCTGCTGAAACAGTTTCTTGTGCTCTGATCCTGCAGCTTTTCAACCAATCCATGGTATAAATGATTCCTGCCTGTATCTGGCAGCCCTGGGAGTTCTCCGAGGATGAACATAAATTCAATTATACCAAATTAAATGGGAACATACATAAGCCACGTAACATTTTAATTGGGGGTGATTCTTCACTTTTTTTGGAGAGCTCTACAATAGCTGAGTCCACAAAGATGATATGACACATCTGCTTTCTCCCTGGAGCTGCCTGCTTTTATTAATTACCCTGCAGAGATATATTTATATTGATGTAGTCAGTGTGTGAACAAGACCTCATGGACGAAAAATGGTTTAATTAAAGAAGGAAAACGTGGTTTACGGTGCTGAGAAAATCTGGTTTTTAGAGTCAGTAAAAGTTTCATAAGCGATTAGATAAAAATAAATCCTAGGGAAACATTTGCACCAAATACGTCTTTGAATAGCATAAAAAGAATTCCTGACTCCATAATCCATCGGCTGCACCTGGGGGTGAGTTCAGACAACTCCAGCTCTCTCATTCTCTTCTCCTCTGCTCTGGTTAACAAATCTGCCTCTGCTGCCCCGAGCTGCTCCCTCCCTGCGCTCCCGTGTCAGTGTCAACTCCCCAAAATCAGGCGAAGGCAGGACCAGGCTGTGCCCATCACTGTGCCTGGTGATGCCCAGCAGCAGCGCAGTCCCTGCTGGGCTGGGGAGGGAGTGAGCAGGAGCAGAGGCTCTGCCAGAGCTCTCCCTGCCTGGTTCAAGAGCGGAGGGGAGACCCTGCCTGTAAATGGCACAGAAATGCAGGCAAACCGCTTTGCAATGCCGCAGCTGGCGGCGCTCAGGTGTGCCCCAAACGCAGCTGGCTGTGCCCAGCAGCAGGCACCGTGCCCAGCAGCAGGCACCGTGCCCAGCAGCAGGCACCGAGCGCGGTGCTGCAGGGAAGAGTTTCACCCCGTCCCTGCCCCGGGGAGGCAGAGAACAAGGCAGGAGAGCCCGGAGCGGCCGCAGGGCCCCCGCAGCTCCCCCGCCCCGGCACAACGCGCTCTTTGTGGCCCAGGACGATGCTCCTGCGAGAGACGCTGCCTCAGCCCAAAGCCCGGCCAGAGATGGAGATCTCACACGCTAATAAATAAAAATAAATATCTGACCTCAAGTAAAAGATCCTTCGTTTGACACTCCTGATCATTTTTTATACTTCAAGCTCAGTTTTTACTGGACGGGATCCAGCCATCCTATGGAAATGGAACAGTCTTTTTCTTTAGGTGAACAAAAGTCCTTTTCTAGTCCTGAGGGCCGGCGAGTTTATCCAAATATTCTCAGTTTACTGCTAGCCCCTCTTGGAGCCGATACACTCAATACAAGCTCACTTTGTATCTGCGGGGCAGCGCCAGGACAGGGCTGAGCCCGGCGCGGGGCCGGAGCCGCCCGGCTGGGAGGGACCACGGACTGCCCCGCGGAGCCCCTGCCCTCCTCATCCTCCCCCTTCCTCCTCATCCTCCCCCTGCCCTTCTCATCCTCCTCCCTGCCCTCCTCATCCTCCCCCTGGTTTTTGTCGTCTTCATCCTCCCCCTCTTCCTCCTCATCCTCCCCCTTGTCGTCTTCATCCTCCCCCTCTTCCTCCTCATCCTCCCCCTTGTCGTCTTCACCCTCCCCCTGTCCTCCTCATCCTCCCCCCTGCCCTCCTCATCCTCCCCCTGCCCTCCTCATCCTCCCCCTCTTCCTTCTCATCCTCCCCCTTGTCGTCTTCATCCTCTACCCTGCCCTCATTCTCCCTCTGCCTTCCTCACCCCCCCATTCTCATCCACCCTTCCCCTTCCCTCGTTGTCCTCCCCTTGCCCTCCTCATCCTCCCCTTTTTCCTCTTCATCCTCTCCCATGACCTCTTCCCGTCCCCCCTGCCTTCCTCATCCTCTCCCTTTTCCTCTTCTTCGTTCCCCTTTCCCTCTTCATCCTCCCCCCGCTCTCCTCATCCTTTCCCTTTTCCTCCTTCTCTCCCCCCTGCTCTCCTCATGGCCCCCTCTGTCCTCTTCATCCTCCCCCGCCCTCCTCCTCCTCCTCCCCGGCGTTGCTGCCCACATCTGATAGCGCCGCAAAAAGAAACCACAGAGACAGCGCAGCGCCTCCTCCCCTGCTGCCATCTCCCCGGGAAGAATGTTTGGGAATGCTAAACGGTCTTTTCCATGTTTCTACATCAGTTCTTATTTTGGCTGAGCTCTTCCAGCCCGTGAGCGGCTGCCAAGCGCATGAAGTAATGAGAAAGCTTCGGGAGAGGGGCTGACTTCACTCCAGCGGCGCTGCAAACACACCCAGCGTGTCCGGGGCTGTCAGCGCGGCGCTGCCCGGAGCCTCATCAGCCAATTTGGGCTTTCCCAGCCGGAGGAGACGCGTTCCTGGGCGCCGCCGTCCTCCTGCCCTGCCCTTCCATGGCGCACCTTCCCCTCATCCCGCCCTGCCCTTCCCCGCCTCACCTTCCCCTCATCCCGCCCTGCCCGTCCCCGCCTCCCCTGCCCCGCATCCTGCCCTGCCCTTCCCTGCCTCACCTTCCCCGCATCCCGCCCTGCCCTTCCCCGCCTCACCTTCCCCTCATCCCGCCCTGCCCTTCCCCGCCTCACCTTCCCCTCATCCCGCCCTGCCCTTCCCTGCCTCACCTTCCCCTCATCCCGCCCTGCCCTTCCCTGCCTCACCTTCCCCTCATCCCGCCCTGCCCTTCCCCGCCTCCCTGCCCCTCATCCTGCCCTGCCTTCCCTGCCTCACCTTCCCCTCATCCCGCCTGCCCTTCCCTGCCTCCTTCCCCGCATCCCGCCCTGCCGTCCCGCCTCCCCTGCCCGCATCTGCCCTGCCCTTCCCTGCCTCACCTTCCCCGCATCCCGCCCTGCCCGTCCCGCCTCACCTTCCCCTCATCCCGCCCTGCCCTTCCCTGCCTCACCTTCCCCGCATCCCGCCCTGCCGTCCCGCCTCACCTTCCCCTCATCCCGCCCTGCCCTTCCCCGCCTCACCTGCCCCGCATCCTGCCCTGCCCTGCCCTTCCCCGCCTCACCTTCCCCTCATCCCGCTCTGCCCTTCCCCGCCTCATCTTCCCCTCATCCCGCCCTGCCCGTCCCCGCCTCACCTTCCCCACATCCCGCCCTGCCCGTCCCCGCCTCACCTTCCCCGCATCCCGCCCTGCCCGTCCCCGCCTCACCTTCCCCGCATCCCGCCCTGCCCTTCCCCGCCTCCCCTGCCCCGCATCCCGCCCCGTGCAGCCAGGGAGCTCCCAGCAACGCTCTCTTTGTCCCCAGACGTGGCCTGGGGCTGGTGACAGTGACCTCAGCATCCCCGGGGGCTGCCGGGGGTGTGAGGAGAAGGAAAAGGCAGGACACGAACGCTCACCTGAAGCTCTGTGGCTGCGCGGGGCTCCAGTGCCCAGCTGAGGTCTGCCATAAGCTGCCCCCCAGCACAGAGAAATGCTTCCCTGGCAGGATTAAGATTCCTCTGGGGAATTACATCCTGTCGGGGGACACAAAGGCACCGGAGCCCTCAGGAGAGGGAGGCACTTCCACATGGAAAGTGTTGGTACGGCAGCGGATGGGGCAGCGCTCCCCAGGGAAGAGGCAGAAACGGGAGACAGACAAGGGAATGAGGGTCGGGAAACTGGGATAGCTGGATAATAACATGGGATAACTGGAGTTGTTCCACCTTGAGGGACGGGGTGTAAAGACGTTCAGTTCAGACACTAGGACAGGAACAGTCCAGAGTGATGAGCATAGGGACAATGACAGATCTCAGAGCCTCTGCCTAAATACAGGCCAGACAAACACCCAGACAAACACCTGGAGGTCCTGCCCTGGTCTGAGTGGGATTTGAACTGGAAATGGACGGGTTTGTGTGCAGCAGATGGATAACACCAAGTTGTTACCTGGTCACCTCTGGAAATAGCTGCAAACTGCTCCCAGCACTTACTCTGCAAGTGCTGCTATTTGAGGAGGAAAATATTCAATGGAAATTCCTTCTCTCCCTGAATCAGCAGAGGAACCCAACCCAACACATCCAATCCCTTCAGCAAGGTGCTGCCCTGGGATACACTTTCAAAATAATGTATTAGGAAGGGTGATTTTATTCATACAAGCCTTGCCCATGCAGAGACACCAAAATTTCGGCAGATAAGGGTCCATAAATCTCTCTGCCTTATTAGAACGACTTCTGGCTGAGGAAAACGAGCCCAGCTTATCCCTGGAGCATGTGCTGCCTTTTGGACAAGGGCTTTGCAATAACACAAGAGAACACAAGAGAACAGGGCTGAGGCCAGTGCTGTAATTTCCATGGGGCCGAGTGCCACAGGTGCACTAATATAGGCATTAGTGAATGATTAGGCCCCATAAAATATATGAATGCTGTTTCTTTAAGAAGCCATAAAATTTTATTGAGGAAAAAAATCCATGTGCAAGGCTTTTGGTTCGTTTCATGCGGTCATTCAGAATTTCACTCATTTCTGACAGGACTATGATAATTAAAACTGTGGCCTGGGTCTGGTTTCTATAAAGTCCATCTGGCCTTCCGCGATGGAGACTTTTGGAGGGATGTAATTGCCTGGGCAGCAAATAACTATTTTGCCATCCGCAGTAGTTTAATTTTGTCCCTGCAGCAGGGGAGCGAAGTCAGGGGGGCAAAAGATCATTAACGTCTGTGGGGGAAGAGGGGCTCCCAGAGCCGGGGCTGGCCCGGATTTGTTGAAACGCTTGACACCAATGGGCCCCATTAATGCATGGGTTAGATACAATCTGTGGAAAAGGGTCTATTATAAAGGGATTATTTGGAAGTGTTCTGTAGTTGGGGGTGGGTGTGATTGAAGGACTTAAAACTGTTACATTAACCCTTAGGGCACTCCAGGCAGTAACAAACCTGGCATTAAAGCGCTGGTGTTTGTCACAATTTCTCCACTTCCCTCCTTCCCTGCCACAAGGTCAAAGAGATTAAAAACATCCATAATGCACTCTTCGGAGCTACAAAGATGAAGCTTGTTTTCTGTCCATTTTACGGCTGCTGCAGCCCCCCCTGCCCCCACCTCGACTGCTCTCACCCCAAACGCGATCGTTAAACAACGAAACAAATGGCAAAGGACAGACAGCGGCGATTATTTTATATATACGTGCAATATAGGCGTGTATTTACTGACACATCAAAGGAAAGCCAGCACAGATGGAGTGGTGACAGGAGAAGCTCTAGAGCTCTGCTTAAACACCCAAAATATGCCTGTTCGCATTTTGCTTGACTTGAAAACCGAGCTGGAAATTTCAGGCTCGTGAGTCAATACCTTTCCTGGGAAGCTGCCTCATTCTGCCACGTTCCTTCAAATGTCACAGCTCAACAAAACTACTCAGGGGCTTGATAGCCTCTCAGATACCTTCCAGAAATCCAGCTTCGTTTGCATCTTAAACATTTCAAGCATTTTGTGGTTTTTTCTGTCTTGTCAGCTGTGCATACGTGACCCCCGTGGGGGACCAAAATCCGAACTGGGGTGAGGTGGGGCTGAAGCTCATGAAGGGATCAAAATCTGCACCACCAAGGGAAGCCACTTTAACCAGTGCCCAGAACTGCCCAGGTCTGCATTTTTTACACCTGAGCACATCCTTTAACTCCCCCATGTTCCACACAGAGGGATTTCAGCCTTCTGTGCAGCAAGACCAACAGCAAATCCAACCAAACCATGTTTCTATTTGCCCTGAGGACGAGGTACAGCTTTGGCAATCATTTAAAAAGAAAAGGAGAGTCTGGATCAGCTGAATTTGGACATTTTGAGTGTTTAGAAAATTAATTTGTGGGATAAGAGGCAGAAAGCATCACAAAAAATAACAGAAAGATCAACGAGGGGATGAAATATATCTCAGTGTGGAAAATCCACTGCTGCTACGAGGGGTTGGAATCCTGGAACGCTTGCACATCACCTTGAGATTCTCGTGTTCCCTCCCTGGCCATGGCGAGGGATGAGGGAGGAAAGGACAGAGGGAGGACACGAGCTCCAGGCACTGAGCAGACCCAATCCAGGAGGACCCAGAGCTCCATCCTCTCCCTCTGGCTGAGGCTTGTCAACGTGACAAATTATTTACACAACTGTGTGCCAGAATAACCCCAATGCCTGCGACCATCAAAATTGCCAGAGCAATTTTCCATGGAATAAGTGACTTTTGTTTTGCTTTCTTTTCCAGGGGTTCATCCATTTCATCTGATCTTGTACGATCCTCAAATCAATCACCTGATCCACGGGGTGTTTGCAAGAATATTGAGAATTTGGGGAAAGCCCCAATGGCCAGAGAATGTCCCATTTCCTTGGAGTTTGTGCCACACTTGGCTGCCCAAATGTTTGTGACTGGCTTTGCTTCTCTGGGCAGCTCTGGGAACTCTGAGGGAAAACACGTGCATAGGAAGTGTTCCCCAGACCCCACTGAAACAACAACAGAGATATGGCAGTGGAAAACACATTTTAGAGAGAAATATTGAAATTGTGCCTCTTCCAATACAGTAGAAATATCTGTTTGCTTTGGCACGTCCAGCCCTGCTCACCACAGCAATCAGCACAGTCAGAAATGATTGATAGCTAAAAATGTCTGCTTGGAAGAGCAAAAAGGATGATTAAACCCCACAAATGAGGGGAAAAAGGGTGTTTAAAATCTTTGTATGAGCCCAACCCACGAAGGTTTATCCAGACCAAGCAGTCATGAAAGCAAACCTCCTCATTAAGAAACTCTTAGAGCTGCTAATTCTGGTTGGTTTCTTCATCTGCTGCTGCAGTGCTGGGACCTGTTTGATGCTGCAAAGCTGCCCCCAGCCTGCAGGCACAGCACCAAAGGCAGGACCCAGCTGCCTCCCTCTGCTCGAGCAAGGCACCCAAATCAAAGCCCCAGAGCCACTCTGGCTTCTACCCAAGCTGCGTTTGGGTATTGGGCAGGAAGACAACGCCTCTGAGATGATGATGCCTTGTAGGAAGCGCAGCCAGGAGGAGCCTTCTGCAAGGTGAGCTGCAGAAATCAACCCCAGCTCAGCCTTGGCCAACAGCAGCAGCGAAAGGACACAACTTCTGAACTGATGCTGGTGCTGACACAGTCATAAAGGGAAGTTTAAATGGGTTAAAACCCAGCCCCTGTATTTTCATCCTGCTCCCGAGGCTGCCGGTGCTTCCCTGGGGAGCCCGGTCTGGCACACACCACTGCAGGTGTCAAAAAAGTCTCTTTATTCATGGTTTTATTGGGATAAACCAAAGATAAGCAGAATTCCAGCCAGGCTCTGCAACCACCCCTCACTCCCATCCTTTTTACTGCCTGAGCACCACCCTGTGCTGTCCCATTCAGCCCATCAGCACTGAGCCCACCAAGGCCTATAATCTTCATCATTTCCATCTTCAAATTAGATATACCTGAATGAATCCACCTTTAAAATTTGTTAGAATCCTCTTTATGCAACCACTTAGAGCAGGAACAGACTTTTTTACCCACAAAACAAAATCTTCTGCTGCAAGCTTGCAGACCACTTCCCCAAAGATTTTGTTTTTCTGTTTTTTATGGAAATCATAAAGAGCAACAGGGCTTCTCATCCTTGGAAATCACATTAAAAATACTCTGTCCTGAAGATATTGTAGACTCATGAAACCTGCATCTTTTCTAAATCAAGGAGAGTGAAATTTTGCCAGGCAAAGCAGGCGGAAGAGTGCCAAAAAACCCTGAAAAGGTCTCTCAGAAGGGGGAAAAAAAAAGAACCAGAATAAAAGAAGCTGTGAAAGTTTATGAGGATAAACACTGATGACAGGTGGAGTAGAAGCTGAAATCTGAACTCCAAAGTAACTGCAAATAAAGATTTGTTACAGATGGTTTTAATATGACCTAACACTGGGATGCCAGCTACAGCATCACTTTTTCCTGTAGGCTGGACAAAACCAATAATGGAGTTATGGAAACAGGGCTGCAGCAGCACAGACAGCGAGGGCACAGAGCCTGCAGGACACTTCCCCTGTGCCCTCGAGAGGGTGAGATAGGGTCAGTAAATAGGTGAGAAAGGGACGCAAAGCTGGAACCAGCAATGTGTATTTTAAATAGGGAAAATCACAGAATGCCAAAATCACTGAGGTTGGAAAAGTCCTCAGGAGTCATCGAGTCTAAGCTGTGACCCATCCCCACCTTGTCCCCAGCCCAGAGCTCTGAGTGCCACCTTGGCCTTCCTTGGACACCTCCAGGGATGGGCACTCCAAACCTCCCTGGGCAGCCCCTGCCAAGGCCTGAGCACCCTTTCCATGGGGAAATTCCTCCTGATGTCCAACCTGAGCCTCCCCTGGCCCAGGCTGAGGCCGTTCCCTCTCCTCCTGTCCCTGTTCCCTGGGAGCAGAGCCCGACCCCCCCCGGGTGCCCCCTCCTGTCAGGGACTTGTGCAGAGCCACAAGATCCCCCCTGAGCCTCCTTTTCTCCAGGCTGAGGCCCTTTCCAGCTCCCTCAGCTGCTCCTGGAGCTCTAGCCCCTTCCCAGCTCCGTTCCCTTCCCTGGACACTCTCCAGCCCCTCAAGGTCTCTCTTGTCTTGGGGGGCCCAGAGCTGGCCACAGCCCCTGGGGTGCCTCACAAGCGCCGAGTCCAGGGGGACAATCCCTGGCCTGGCCCTGCTGGACACTCAGCTTTGGGTACCAGGTGCCAGTGGTCACTCACACCCCAGAGCCCTGTGCTGCTGCAGCTGAGCTGACACCTGGAGCAGCTTCCCTGCAACCTGCTCAGAGAGCTGGGGCAGCACAACCTGCTGAGCCCCAGATCCTGAGGGTGCTGCTGGGACAGCACAACCTGCTGAGCTCCTCCTGAGCCCCAAATCCTGAGGATGCTGCTGGGACAGCACAACCTGCTGAGCTCCTCCTGAGCCCCAGATCCTGAGGGTGCTGCTGGGACAGTGCAAAGAGCTCCCTCAGTCCCTCCTCCAGTGCCCAGCAGCATCACCCGGAGATGGTGGATGAAGACAAAGAAGCCCCTTCTCTCATCTCCCCCACAAATTCATTACTTTGGCAGCTGGGCCCTGCCAGATAAGAAAACAAACCCGGATCTTCTTCTGGAGAGCTGTGAAGTTTGTGTGTCTGAGCGCTGACCTCCACCCCCATTTCTGGAATCCCTGCGTCATTCCAAAAGCAAAATCCAGCTGGAACACGCGTGGTTGCTACATCTCTGTCTAGACTTCAAGCATGTAACACACTTGGCAGGTTGGAGCATTCTTGCTGAGATCAATGGCCACTAACCTGCTGCACCACAATTCCAGGAGGATTTGGGGTTTGTTTTTTTTTTTGTTGCATGGTAAACCTGAAAAGCGAGTCAGGGTAGGAAATGCTGCACTGCTGCTGTAACTCCCAGTATCAGCTGGTTAATTAAATTGTCATTGTTGCTTCAGTCAGCTTTTGGAATGCAAAAAGTATTAAAGAAAGAAAGACTTAGCAAGATTTTCAGAGGTGCCAAATGCCCTGGTATTTTGAGCCATGTTTATCAGACAGAACTTAATGGGGGAAAAAAGAACTTTAAAGCATTACTGCACTGAAATAAATGTATGAACCATTAATGACCACAATATCCTGTTAACCACTCAAACCAATTAACACAGCTAATGACAGGCCCAAAATGCAAAGAATTTATTCCCTTTGCACACTGCAGAGTGTGCAGATGTTCTGTTTTACTTTTCCTGGGTTTCTGTGTTCTTCTGGTGGGGCAGGATGAGTGCAGACCAGCGTGTGAAAAACAGCTGAGAACTCTGTATGGAGAAGCTGGAACATCCTGAGCACTAAGACAGGACCAGGAACTCTTCCCCCTCATCCCTCCCTCTCAGAATTCCTGCTCAGAATGCCCCAGGCTGGATATTTAGGTAAGTTGGCTTGGGAAAAATCCGTGTGGGGTGAGAGGAGCCACCAGCCATGAGTGCGTGGCTGCCTTGTCCCACTCTGGCTGCCACTCAGGGCACACATGGAGCCCTGGCCTGGCTGCAACAACCAGCAGCTCCTCCCATTTGCCAGTAAAACATCCCACGTTTACCTAAGGATATCGTAATTGGGAGCTGGAGAGCTTTCCCCATAAATTCCTAGGGCACATGTGAGGGTGCTGAGCCCGTTCCCACGTGGAGGTGCCTGTGGAGCACAGGCTGCCACGGGCTGGCAGGGACATCCCGTGGGCTTGGTGGGATGCCATGGCTCATAACAGCGAGTGCAGTCATCAATAAACCCAACATCAGCAATCATAAAGTTTTACCACTCACCTTATGTAACTTTTATTTTACACTCGATTAACTTTTATTGCCAGCTCCGAAGAATAAAGGCATTCTTACAGGGCAGAATTAGAAACAGCTTTTTGGGGGGAAGAAAAAAAAGAAAAAAAAGTGTATTCTAATATAAGGGGCTGCATTCCCGGGCAGCTTAGGAATATCAGGGGCAAATATGGTGTAAAACATGCATGTCTAATTGCCAGCTAACGGAGAGCCAGCCTTACCTTCCTCCAGCCTTGTGCAGTAACCCCATGCCTTCCCAGCACGCTGTGCCCTGCACTTCCCAGGATCAGATTCAAGGGAGACACCGAAGCAAGAACTCCCCGGGCTCTGTCTGTGCAGTAACTCGGTGTGACAGCAGCTGATTTAGCAATTCCTGTTTGCTGAGGGCAGCCAGGGAAGACCCAACCTCACACAGTTTGTTCAGATCACCGAGGTGGGTGCATCCGAGCTGCACACACACAGCTACTTCCCAGGAATTTGGGGTAGCAAAAGCACGAGGAAGCCACGCCTTTCTGTATTTCCTTTAACTCATTATGCCCATTTTCTGGCACTTCCACGAGCGTCAATCACCAGCAGCCCGTGCTGAATACACCATTGTTTGTTACACTGGACAGTGCCTGGGCCATCATGCCTGAGAAGTCAGGGGACTGCCTAATGTCTGCTTTTAATATGGGCCAAATCCTTTTCCCCCTCCTGTTTAGTATAATTTTATACTGGGTGGACACATTTAGGGCCTGAATGATTTGACAGTAATGATTAATACCCTGCATTAGGAGATTCCAGTGAAAGTATTCAGGAGCACGCTGTGCAGTTTGGTTCTCATCAGATGGTCAGGTCTACAGGCCTATTAAAAACAGCAGGAGAGCTGCAGACTTAATCACAGAGGCTGGGCCCGTGGAGGGAGGAAGAGTGAGACACAAAAAGGGGAGAGAATGAATAGAAGGACAGAGCAGAGGTGCAGCAGAGCAAGGACCAACTCACGCTCACAGCAGCCACGAAACCAGGTGAGGGTTTCTTTAAAAGCTCTGTCCAAAAAATGTTTGAAATGTAAAACCTCTTTTTGAAACCAAGCCAGGTAAGGGTGGAAGACTTGGCAAAGCACTAACAGAGAGTGGGAAGTGAGAATTACTTTGGGTCTAATGGTGAAAATTCTAGAAAGACAAAAGAAGACCCAAAGCAGAACAGGTAACTCTGGTGCTCCACACGGCAGCAGGCCCTGGGAAAAGGAATCCAAGTAGATCTAAGAGTGAAATCAGAGCAGACAAACCACTCAGAGAAGGGCATCACGAGTCGTTGCTGCTGTTTGGTGCCTGGTTATAAGTTCATGGAGCCAGAGTTGTCTCTGGATAACAGGAAACCTCAAATACCGACCCAAACGAGGTTCCTGGTAGCACAGCAGGAATGGGGAGAGCTCCAGGCTCAGGGCTGAGCTCTGTGTGGCCTCCTGACCCTGCTCTGTGGGACACCACATCTCCTTTGTGGACAAAGACCTGCAGGTGACATCTCCATCGAGGTATTGTCACCTGAATAATGAGATATTGGGGCATCCTCCACGTGAATGAACAGGGCAGGGGCACTGAGGGACACCCCTGGCTCTGACAAAGTGCTCAGCAAACACAGTGGGGTTTTTCTTCTGCCATTTCTCTCTTGGAACAAAAGCACAGAGCAAACCCAGAGGTGCTGAGGTGAGCATGACAGCTCACTGTAGGGAAGGTGCTCTGTGCAGAGGGTGAGGAGGAGAGGCTGCCACAGCTGTGCCTGGTTTTGCCCAAATGATGTTCTAAGACCTGTTTTTGCCCAAATGATGTCCTCCAGAGGGTGAGGAAGAAGTGGGGGCTGGCCAAAAACACTTCCCAAGGTGCTGGAGCCCATCTGAGCCCTGGTTCCACTTGCAGTTGTTTTCCTCTCACCCCTTCCTGCAGCATTCAGAGGTTTCAAACATTAACAATCCCCAAAACATTCCCTTAAATCTCCTTTTCCCTGGTCTCCCAATGGCTCTGAGCAGGGAATCACAGAACTTGCTCTCCACCACAGGAGAAACCCCAACCCAGCCCCAGGGTGATGGTAAATCCACCTCACTGGGAAGTCTGGAACTTCAGCAAGGTATTTATTCCTTCACCCAGCAAACAGCCCCACGGAGCACTAAGCAGCAGATTCCATGCCTGTCTCACGAGAAACACAATGCTCCCAAGAAAATGAAGCCATCAGCACCAACCAAAATCCCAGGACATTCCATCCAGTCTAATCCCACCCACGCCATCAGTCTCTAATTTCCACGACTTTTCCCAAAGTCAACATTTGTTTGCAAGAGGTTTGCACGAAGCTGCATTAAATGCTGGGAGAGGCACTTTGTGTTCTCGTTTCCCTGATGGCAGATCCCAGCCTTCCTGCCACCATCACCTGCTTGTGGCACGAAAAGAGCTGGATTTTTTACTAAAGGAACACAGCCAAGATCACCTAAATGTGTTATTGATTGTGCCACGAATTCACATGAAAATCCCCCAAGAGTACTGTCAGAAAATTGGATAAAGGAACTCCATGGTGTGTTGATCAACTGGGAAAGGCTCTTTTTAGGAAGCTTGGAGCCCCTCCAGCCTGCAAACCCAGATTTTTGTTACTGAAAGTAACCAAAGACTTGAAAATGGGGTGACTTCAGCTGTTTGATAGCATTTGGTGAAAGTTCAGCTCCTAAAGCCCCAGGCCTGGGGGGATTTCTGGGGCCTTGTGGGGACCAGGGTGCTGCTCCTGAGGCTGCAGTGGCTTCGTGGGTAACCCAGGGCTGCTCTGGGCAGGGCTGTCACCTTTCAACAGGGCTGAATTTATATTAAAACCCAAACCATCATTAAAACCCCAACAACACACAAGCGGCCTATAACAAAGCCCCTGAGGTGTTCAAAGTCTGTAAATCCCCTTTTTTTTGAACCTCTGAATAACAACAAACCCAAAACAAGAATTAATTCTTCTCCAATGCACAGACCCAGTTCAGTAACAAGCGCTAAAAATACATCTGAACCTTAGAAACAAAAGAGGAGGCACGGAGCACTTTGAAAGTTTGCTCCCATGATTAAATAAATTAGACCTGAGCTGCTAAGAAGGGAAGGACAGAAAGTTCACCACCAGCACGACAAGACGTTGCCAGCTCTTGACTTGTTTACCAAGGGAAAAAAGGGCAAAACCCAGCATATTTCAACAGATTTCCAAATTCCGGGCATTTTTGATATTTTAGTGCCAAGGTGATTTTCAGCTCTGTGAGATCTCACTCTGTTTTTGCCACAGTGCACAGGCCCAGGGCTCTGACAGCTGCCACACCACCCCTGCTGCAGAGAGAAGGGCTCAGCCACGCAGGAGGGACAGTGACAATCCCAACGGAGCTCTCATTCCCGTGTGTCCTAAAAATCTGCTTTTCTCTGCTCCTCTCCGAGCACTCCAGGGCATCTCCTGTGCCAGCACCTGGGGCTGGTGCTCCCACCCCGTCACTGGGATGCACTGGGACCCCCGGGCCAGCCCTTCCCATCTCCACAGGGGCTGCAGGGAAACTCCATCTCCTCCTACCCACCGACAAAACTCCTCTGGAAACCCAACACTGTTTTTGTGACACACGAGGAATGTTCTCTTCATATTTAGAAGAGTCAGTGCAAGGTCACGGTCTGAGGACAGCAACTGTTCCCAAATCCATGCAGTGGCCACAAGGATTTCCCTTTGCAGCTGGAGAACATTTCTATCAAGTTTACCACTCTCTGCAACCTGCACACGAAGCTCCCGAAGCCCCACTTTTCCATCCTGGCCCAGAAATACTCATTCAATATAAGAATTCTCTTCTTAGACACCAGAAGAATGCAGGGCTCCCCGTGACAGCGCTTCACGGAGCCCGTGAGGAAATTTCTCGTATCCCACTGCTTTCCCAGAGCTTGGATCAGCTCGGGGAGCTGCAGAAGGAATGTGTGTTCCCCTTCTGGAAGCATCACCTCTTTTTTTTTCCCTTTGATTGGGCCCTTGCCTGTGATGGACAGCGAGAGAACACGGGGACAGCACTGCTGAACACCCCGCTGCTATCGGCGCATTATTTGGATTTGCAGGTTATCAGTGGGGCAGCAACTTCGGCTATGACCTCATTAACTAATGTGGCCACATCAGCACCTCTCCGCGGCCTTTATCACTCATCATGTGTCATGAAGCAGCCCGCTGACACCTCCCGGGGAATGCCGCTTGTATCTTATCTCCCGCAGGGGGAGGACCCTCGCTGGGAGACAGAGAGCGCGTCTAGGAATGCGGCGAGGAGCCACGGCCGCCAGCGGCAGCTGACAGGGGATGATTTCTCAAACAAACACCGAGGGGGAAATTAATGGGCTTTGGTTTGCCACTGACAATGCCGAGCAGAAATACATTAACTCGCGGCTGCTATAATTTAAGAATTATGAGTGTAATTTCAGCCCAAAGCTACTGGGACGCTTCCATCAGCATCCAGCGCGCAGCTGCTCCGCGCTCCTATCATCACCGGCGCAGCGGCGAGGGCCAGGATCTTTCATTTGCAGCCTTGTTCCTGGTGGCTGGACGCTGGAATTCCCTTCCCACAGCTCAAAACCACAACAGCGCTTTCTCTCAATTTCTTCCCATAAAAACCCTTCCCAGAGTTGGATACTGGGAGGAAAAACAGAACGGCGCCCAGCCAGGGGGGCAGACATTGGGGTAATGCCAGGACACCTTCCCCTGGTTTATGCCGTTTCATTCTTCTGAAGATGGTTTATGAAAGGTGTGTTTTGGCAGGAAAATGCCACCCGTCCCTGGCAGAAGCTGCGTGTCCCTCCGATGCCCAAGGAGTGTGGGCACAGCAGGGAGGGAATGGTTTCACATCCTCAGCAAACACCTTTGGGAGGGTCCCAGGGACCCCTCTCCACACTGCTCTGTTCTTACACCAAAACGCAGTGGGAGTGGGTATTTTAAGGTGTGCAAAACCCCCTGTTAAAAAAAAAAAAAAAAAAAGTCAAAACGATATTTTAAATTAAAAAAACCCAACAAACTCAAGTGGCATGGAAAAATTCCCCGGGCTGAAATCGAGGTAAATAGAAGATAAGGCACACTGTGAGTGAGTTGGTCACTGCTGGCTGAATCGGGGGGGGGTTCGGGTGACCAGAAGAGGGGACAGGCAGAGCAAAGCTGAAGTGTCCTGCCCACCCTCCTCGGGAACAATCCCTGCATGGAACAACCCCTGCATGGAACAACCCCCGCGTTCTTCCCCTCCCGGCCGGCAGCTGGCAACCCCGCTCTGCTGAGAGAGGAAAAGGAACGAGGATCTGCTGCCCACGAGCACAGGGATGGCAAAGCCCCCATGGCAAAGCCCTGACTGGGAGTTGATGCTCTGGCCAGCCTTGGGAAAGTTCTGGATTTTTTTCCTCAATGTCTCACCTGTAGAGTTGAGTTAATCACCTCTCTGAGTGGATTTAGAGCCAGCAGAAGCAGCAGTGAGGAATAAGCATAGGGGGTGGGTAAGAGCTGAAATTCCCATTCTGGAATGGGAAAACTGGAAAGGCAGTCCCAGTGTGTAACTGGATCCCTCACTGCAGCCCCCGGACAGCCCCAGCCACAGCAGGCCCCACCCTGTAGCACCACTTTGCACCAGAAAAATGCCACATTTTCCTAAATTAATGCACTGCCTAGAATTCAAAACAAACAAACAAACAAACAAGGAAAACCACCCTTCCTGAGATCTGGAATCTTATGCCAAACTTCCCTCTGATGTTGCCCATTCCCTGCGGGGAGCTGAAGGGAAATCTGATCACACCATCCCTGGATAGGGCAGCTCAGATCTTCCTGGGGAGCATCTCCTGCCCGTGGATATCCTGCCAAAATATCACAGATGCTTCTCTTACCACTGTAAGATCTCTGGGCTATTCCAAAGTACTTTTCATCCTGACCCAAATGTTCTCGTTTTTTTCCAATTGTCTTCTTTTTTTTCTCTGCTTTGTAAAAGAGTGTCTTGTTCTCAGTGGCATTTTCCCTTTTGTAAATGATCTGATGGAGAAACTTGGAAAGATCAGCCTGTGGGACCCGGGAAAGCCACAACTTTGACAACCTGCTCCCACCAGCTAAACTGAAAAATCACCGTGCCTTCTGTTCTATTTCCTCGTATCCCCGACCTGTCATTGAGTCTGGAGACTAACAGAGCCCTCGCCATCAACACTGGCATAGAGGCTCTTCTCTAGGCCTTTTCCAGACTTAAAACCAGATCTTTTATTAAACCACATTAACCTAAACATCCTCCCTTTATTCCTCCCCTGCTGGGTAACACCGTGTCAGAACACGAGCTGCCAGGAACGCGCTGGGTGCTGCTGGAAGCTGTAAAAGAGGCCGACGAAATGCACGGAGCAGAGAACATAAACACTCCAGGCTGACGTGTTCTGCATGGAATAAACTGACCAGGGACACCCCAATGACTTTTCTCAATTGTTATAAACAAAAGCAGAGCCCGATAAACATTTTCTGCACCCAGGTGCACCAGGAAAACTCAGTTTTGAAAGCGAAAATGAAATCGCAGCGCTCTGAGGAGGTTCCACTTGGGCAGGAACAGCTCAGCGTGTCACAAAGCCCAGATTGTTTCAATCTGCACGTGCTCGATGCTCTGCTGGGCTCTAGAGGCAGCATTGGCTCATGGATGGGACAGGGAGCAGGACAGGCCCCAGCTCCACCAGCATCGCCAGCGCTCCACATCTCAGCTGCTCCTGGTTTCTGGAAACAGGCACTGATAGCCATTCCTTGGCTGTGTCACCATTTCTGGAAGTGGCCACTGATCCCTGGCCCTTGGCTGTGTCACCGTTTCTGGAAGCAGGCACTGATCCCCATTCCTTGGATGTGTCACCACTCCCAGCAGTGGCCACTGATCCTGGCCCTTGGCTGTGTCACCATTCCCAGCAGTGGCCACTGATCCCCATTCCTTGGCTGTGTCACCATTTCTGGAAGTGGTCACTGATCCCCATTCCTTGGCTGTGTCACCATTTCTGGAAGTGGTCACTGATCCCCATTCCCTGGCTATGTCATCATTTCTGGAAGTGGCCACTGATCTCTGTCCCTTGGCTGTGTCACCATTTCTGGAAGTGGCCACTGATCCTGGCCCTTGGCTGTGTCACCATTTCTGGAAGTGGCCACTGATCCTGGCCCTTGGCTGTGTCACCATTTCCAGCAGTGGCCACTGATCCCTGGCCCTTGGCTGTGTCACCATTTCTGGAAGTGGCCACTGATCCCTGGCCCTTGGCTGCGTCACCATTTCTGGAAGTGGCCACTGATCCTGGCCCTTGGCTGTGTCACCATTTCTGGAAGTGGCCACTGATCCTGGCCCTTGGCTGTGTCACCATTTCTGGAAGTGGTCACTGATCCTGGCCCTTGGCTGTGTCACCATCAGCTGCTCCTCCTTGGGAAGTGCTCTGGAGCCCCAGGTGGTGACACCCAGACACGTGAAGGTCTCTGGGAGCTCCCTGCTGTGACCCTGAGGTGACAGCCCCAGGACACTCGGGTGTCACACGCCTGTCACACTGAGCTGTGACAGCTCTGGGGCTTTATCTGCCCTGGCCCACCCCTGGCACTGCCTGTCCAAGGAGGAATCAGTGGGAAAGGCAACTCTCAACTCTCTCTTCTGGTCACGTCTCCACCATGAAAACCAGAGCCCCAAATCACTTTGCACTGCAGAAGAAACTCAAATGTGTGTTCCAGCTCCTTTTAACTTGAGCTTTTCTTCCCAGAAAGAAACCCCAAAAGGACCAAAAAAAGGGTATCTGATAATTGGTGGTGTGGCCACAGAATTCCAAGAATTGTGCAGGTACTGCCTCGATGTGGAAGCATTTTTCCTTTCTCTTGTTCCCTGTGTCACCACTGAAGGTGCCCGGCCCTCAAAAGACTCGGAATTTTTTTTATTGTATTTTTCAAATGATGCAAAACATCCCCAGGGCCTGACAAAGCCTTTGTTAGAATCAAAATTTGTAATTTCCTGCGAGCCAAGCACGGTGCTGTGAGTCAGAGCAAGGGGACATCTCAGCAAACTCTCAGCTGGCTGTGCCACGAGGCTTTGCCCTCACCCCAAATTCAGTGTGACCCACAGGGACAGGCCTGGACACACCCCTGCCCTTCCCACCCACAGACACGGACACTGCCCCACACAATTCCCTCTTTTTCCATATAGTTATCTGGAATTTAACACCCATTCCCACTTGTTTTCATGGCTGGGGTTCTCCTCATCAGCCGGTGATGTTCCTTTGTGTAGGAAGGGCAGAGGATTGTTTTGTCTCTCTGAGGGCCACCCAAAAGCACAGGTCCTGTGCGAGTGATGACGTGGAGTTAATAATTCATCACAGTGCTGCCTGCTGAATTGTCTGAATCAAAATATGATCAATGAAAACCAGTTGGTTTATTGAGTTTCCTGTCAGTTTTATTTCCTGAAGACACGGGAGAGAGTTCAGGGGATGCCTGCCGTGCAGAGAATGCTGCTGCAAAGTTACACTGGATCGATGCGAGTTTGCCCAAAATAATTATTCTCTTAGGGAATGTTCAAGACACTCTGTGACACACCAACCTCTTGCAGCTGAAGCTTGGCAAGTTCAAAGCCTTTTGCCTGTGTCGCTGTTTTCTTAGAAACTTGAGAGACTTTGGAAAGAAATACGTGTGCTTTAAAAGGCTGCTTTTAATTTTTGTATCATCTGTTTAATTTTTGTATTATCTGTATGAAATGGATGTGGCTGGAAGGCAAAATATGGAAAAAAGAAGTTGGAAAGCACACTGCTGGTGGAGGCAGAGTGCTCCAGCACCTCTCCTCCTCTCTGGCAAGTAAATTCAAAGCATTTCCTCCCTGCTGCATCTGCCTTCAGATAAACTCTGCAACAAGAGCAGGAGCCCTCTGCACCCAGTGTCTCCCAGAGCCACACAAGGAACCCAGACTGAGTCAATGCTCCAAAGGAGGTGAAGGTGCTCCAACAAAAATAAAGGGGAAAACGAGTGAAAAGGAGGATTTAGATTGGCTGCTAGGGAGAAATTCTTTACTCCAAGGGTGGGGAGCCCTGGCACAGGGTGCCCAGAGAAGCTGTGGCTGCCCCTGGATCCCTGGCAGTGTTCAAGGCCAGGTTGGAGCAGCCTGGGATAGTGGAAGGTGTCCCTGCCATGGCAGGGGATGGGATGGGATGATATTTAGGGTCCCTTCCAAGCCAAACCCTCCTGGAATTCTGGAATTCTCTGAGTGTTCAGCACACGGGTGAGCCTGGGAGGGTGTGACAGACAGGGCAGCAGGGCAGCTGTGCTGCTCATCCACCTCCCAAAGCAGTGATAAAGGATTCTGGCCACAAGGACACGTCCCCTGAAGGTCAGAGCCCTTCCCCCCAAAGCCCCAAACACAACAACATTTGGGTGTCCCCATGGTGCTGGTTCTGACCCCGAAATTGCCTCGGTCCCGAGCGGAGCAGCTTCGTCCCACAGAGGTCTTTGAGTGGGACCCAGCAAATGCCACTCTCCAGCCCCAACAACAAAACCTGCCCAGGAAAAGGGCCTGGAGAGGTGGATGGGGTTGTTTTCCCTCACACGTTGAGAGCTGTGGCCTGAGCTCAGCACAGAAAGCCCCCAGTGTTTGCCTAAGATGGGATCTGACTTTCTCCGTCCCTTTCAAGTGCCCGGACCCTCGCAGGTGTGCGCTGCTTCGTTTTCCCTCTTTTTCTTTCTTCCTTTTCTCTTTTTTTTTTTTTTTTTGGGAAAGATTGATTACAGGCTAAGCAGGGCTCCTTTAGCCAGCACTCCCATCTCTAATTATTAGCACTGCCAACTTTTCCAGCACAATGCTCAGTGTCAGATAAACGAAATCTGTTCCTGTCTGTTCTGTAACTGATATCAGCTCCATAGTGACCGTCCCTGACCTCAGGACCCCGGGCTTTGTTTGCTGCTACATCTTTACTCTGCTGAGAATGGAGTCCCCACACATCAAAAAAATCACCAATATTAATTAAACCTCAGATACTGTTATCAACTTCAGTGAATAATGGGCTTTGTCAAGCTGCATGGAGTGGCCTCAGCGAGACTTTGTTACCAACAACATTCAAAATATTAGATTTCCAATACTTCTTAGATCTTGCCCACGACCTCTTTTGAATTAGTGGTTGCTGCACTGCAACAGTCAGGAATCTGTTAAAAATCTCTCTGGACACAGCACAATATGTGACAGACACACATTTAGGTCCTAAATCACCCTTTTTCTAACGGAAAAAATAATTAACCATGTTATGAAATATGTCAATCCCCACATTCTGCTGCAGCATGGATGTTCTGGCAGTGTGGGATATCCTGGCAGTGTGGATGTTCTGGGGATGTCTGGCACAACAGGCTCCAAGTAGCAGAATTTGGGATTTATAAGTGCATACAATGGGAATAGCAGCATCACCTGAGAACAATGTCTATTTTTATGGATCCCTCAGCACAGCAGAAAAACTCAATCCTGGCATTTACCAAAACTCTGGGATGAAGGGGATTGAGGTAAGGGATTCACAGAGGTGCTGCAGGGCAGGACAGGATCCACACCAGAATCTGGGGATCCTGCTTTATTCCTGAGTGACTTTTTTAGGCTTTATATCAGAATTAGGCACCTGCAAGAACCATTTGGGGTGCTCCTAAGCCCCTGGAGCTAAGGGAGAACACCATTTACAAGGGAATGTTTTAAAGCCTGATGCATGAAAGCTTCCTTTTAATGTTCAAACCTAGAGAATATTCAGAATGTAGAGATTTTCCTCTAAAACTTCACAGCCAAGGTTGGCTGTCACAACAGTGAGCTGGCTCCCTTTCCACTACTGACTGCAATGGGAATTATGTAATTGTGCCTAAGAGGGCTGGTCCCAGCTCCAGACACTTCTGTCAGACAGAGGGAGAGAGGCTGGCAGACAAATCTACAGTAAATGGGTAATTAATAATAATAATAATAATAACAATAATAAGTAGTAATAATAGTAATAATAATAGTAATAATAATAATAGTAATAATAACAACAACAAAACCAACAAGAATGCTGCTAAAGACATGAGGCCCCCTTCCCCACCTGAGCTCTAAAATCAAAAGCAATGAAAAGGAAATTTTTCAACTCTGCAGAATTTCTAAGGCCTGACCAACGTGTGAGTGAATCCAGTCCCAGTCTGCCATTTCTTCAACACATCCCAAATCAGGACAATCCCTGATTTGGAAGAAATTGAACCCATTTTTCCTCTGCAGCCATGCTGGTTTCCTGAGCTGTGACACCCCTGCAGCAGCAGCTCCTCACACCTGGGATCCCAGGGTGTTCCTGAGCAAGGAATTCTCTGCTCCAGCAGGGACCAGCACTCTCAGGCCTCCTGCAACACTGGAAGCTGCAGCTGCTGCTGTAGCTGAGAATTGATTTTGGAATATTCATTACAAACTGATCAACACAGAAATATCTACTCTAATAATTTCAATATTCCTCCTGTTAATTATTTCATTAGCTTTATTGGTTTGATGAGTTTCTGATTTTCCAGTCCTTCGGATTTCCATATGGATTAGAGGCAAAGGCAAAGCTGAGATGTTTCCTGTCTGGGGAGGGATGCCTGGCTGTGCTCTGGTACCATTTATTGAACACCAATAAATCAGATATTAAGGAAAAATCTTTCCCTGTGAGGGTGGGGAGGCCTTGGAATGGATTTCCCAGAGAAGCTGTGGCTGCCCCTGGATCCCTGGAAGTGTCCAAGGTTGGATGGGGCTTGGAGCAGCCTGGGATAGTGGGAGGTGTCCCTGCCATGGCAGGGGTGGCACTGGGTGAGCTTTAAGGTCCCTTCCAACCCAAGCCATCCCAAAATCCTGTGATTTTCTGGTTGTTTTCTTGCAGCCTGCAATGACCCTTCACGAGAAACTGGGAACTTGTGTTTTCTATAAAATAAATATAATCACCCTTCACGGGTGGGGAGAGAACGCATTTGATGTTAATTACTGGTCAATAAATAAATTAGTTTGCACAGCCCCAATCCTTTCCCCCTCACCACACCTGCCCTGCTCAGTTTGGTTTTTTCCCTGTCTCTGAAACCCAGCTGAACGATAAATCAGCGGAATTGGCACTTTTTGACATCCTCAGTGTTGTCCTTCCTCCCTAAACTCTTTTTCCCCAACTTCTTTCCACGGCAGCTCCTAAAGGCCCGTTGATTACCTGGATAATTGACTGGTTCTGCTGTAGCAGCACCACGGACTAATTGAAATGTATGAGAAACAATTAACGGGTAATTGGAATCAATTAATTGACGATTTTCTGGGGAACCGCTGCTTTATGTAGGCAAATCCTGATTACATTTCCACAGGCTGGGAAAAACCCGAAAAAGCTGAGATTGTGGGGTGGATTTTGAAGTGAAACTGTGCTGTTTTCATCAGGGCAGCTTCTGTTTGAGTGAAGGTTTTCAGCCAGAGGAGGGAAGGGAAGGGAAGGGAAGGGAAGGGAAGGGAAGGGAAGGGAAGGGAAGGGAAGGGAAGGGAAGGGAAGGGAAGGGAAGGGAAGGGAAGGGAAGGGAAGGGAAGGGAAGGGAAGGGAAGGGAAGGGAAGGGAAGGGAAGGAGAAATTGGGAGGGAGGGAGGGAGAAGGAAGGTGAGAGGAAAGGAAGGAAGGATGGATGGATGGATGGATGGATGGATGGATGGATGGATGGATGGATGGATGGATGGATGGATGGATGGATGGATGGATGGATGGATGGATGGATGGATTGTGGGCACCCACAGTGGACACCTGGATCCCTTTGGGATGTCAGCAGCTGCAGTTTCTCCTCACCCTCCCCAGGGCAGGATGGGTTTGACACCCAGAGCAGTGTTTTAGGTGGCTCTTCCCGAGTCCCCCTGACATTCACAGGTTATTCCTCAGGGATAACTAATGCCCCAAAACCTCCCTCTCGGAATTCTGCCCGGAGCACCAGAAGCTTTGCCTCCTTTCTGACTCAAAACGTTCCCTAGAAAGGGAAAAAGGGCGAGAGGGAGGCCGGGAAGTTCCCTGGCACACGAGGAGGCTGGAGAAGGAAAGGATGAGGCTGGGGGCGATGGGGGACAGGGCTGGGCATCGTCCCCCCCAGACACCACTGATGGCCCCGCTGGGGCTGGCAGTGCCCCAAGCAGCCCCTGAGGCCGCCTGGCTGCGAGCACAGCCGCCCGTCAGGGTTAAGTTTAGTGTCTGCTCCTTATCAGATGAGAGCAGGCTGGAGTTTCAGCGTCCTGACTCCTGCCATTCTCCCGCTTTCATTCCCACTTCCTGCTCGCTGAAAGTCAAGCTCCCATTCACAAAAGAGGGGCCTTATCTCCTTACCTCTTGACCCTGAATCAGGGCTGCAAACACAGGGGTTTCTTTCTGACAGCACCAAACAGGTGGCAAAGTCCTGTGGCTCTGGCTCTTGAGAGAATAAAAGAAAACACCATCTTCTGGTTCATTGGTGGGGTGTTGAAGATGGCAAATCTCAAGGTGCAAAACCCCTTTAAAATGCACCCTTTACAAAGCAACCCACCCTTCAGAAGCAGATCTGAGAAATCAGGAGCTTATCTGCACTCAAATCAGAATTGCCTCGAATTATGAGGAATTTCAGCAATGAAAAGAGCTGGGTTTGGTGGATGCTCTCTGTCGCTGAAGCCCAAAATCCAACCGGCTCCTTTCCCTGAGGATGCCCTGCAGAGCAGCTCTTATCAGAGCTCCCTCTCAGCCCCAGGCTGGCTTTGGAGGAGCTTTATCACATCTCACAGCCAGAGCACTTGAGCTGAGGAGCTGCGGTGGGGAAAGGACTCGAGACAATTAAGGGAGCTACAACACGAGTGCCCCTGAAAACTTCAAGTGGCAGAAATAGATGTGCCTTGTTAAGGATTGGGAGAAAAACCGTTTAGTGGTGAGACAATATTTTAGCTTCTTCCCCTCAGAATTAACTGTCAGCCTTCAGAAGCACAAGGATTTTTGGGTTTTTTTTTTTTTTTTTTTTTTCCACACAAAACAGTGTTTAAAGAATGTGTTACCCCTGTGGGCTGAGGCTCTGCTCCGTGGCTGGGCACTGTCCTGGTGTGTGAGCAGAGCCTCAGCCTGCAGTTTTACTTCAGAATTTGCAAACTAAAACCACACAAAAACCTCCATGCCTGATTAAAAAAACTCTACTTTTTACATTTGTGGCTATTGGAATTTTTTGGAATTTATTGGAATTACTTCTAAGCTGTGTGTTAATGTGGAAGTGCTGGAACACCTCGATGCTCCTCCAGCAATCCCAGGGGGGAGAGGCTGATCCCGATACCTGTGCAGCACCTGGTGTCCGTGGGAGACATCCTTAAATCCCCATCCTGCCCTCCCCTGAGCCCCTGGATAACGGGAGGAGAACATTCCTCAAGGGAATCATCCCCCAGGCTGGCATGGAGCAGCCCCCGAGGAAAAGCATCCAGGATGCCACAAGTATTTATTAAAAAGAACGCAGTGCTACCTCTGTCCCCTTGGCTCAGGCGTGCAGGGCCAGATAAAAGTGACATGAAAGCATTTCTGCTGCCTGTGGCCCAGGGACAGTGCGAGGTGACAGTGCACAGTTGTCCCCAAATTGTTGGGCAAACTATGTCATGTCCCAGATAGCAGCGAGAGCCTGCCCCGAACAACAACGTGTCTGGGGCCCTTTGAACTCGTGATGAGCTCTGGGTGTTCTCTCCTCTTTATTTTTGTCGCTGCTCCAGACCCCAGGGCAGGTGGTGAGGAAGGATCAGGACAGGCTTGGGAGGAGCAGCAAAGCCTCGGTGTGAGGGGCAGGGGACGGACAGCAGAAATCCCAGGATGCAGGGATTTTTGGGATGCACAGCAGTTTTCTTTGATATGGAAACAGAAAAACATAAATCTTACCACAACAAATCTCCTCTTCCCTGAGAGTCCTGCACTAATCCCCAAACATCTGCAGAGAATAGGAAAAACCCCTTTGTCCTCCTGCAAGAGCTAGGCTCCTCCTTCCAAAGGAATTGAGAATTGCTCTCCTTTTTACGTTAAATATTTGGGAAGAATCTTCTGAAGGAAAAGTTTGTGAGGATGTTTCTGGTGAGATTTCCCATTTTCCAAAATGCTGCTGTAATTAAAGCATCCCAGTTCAACTTCTGAATGTTCACCTGAGTCTACAGGTGATTAGAGGAACTTTGAGCTTCACTTTCATCCCCTCCTGATTCGTTTATCACCTTTCCTGAACAAACAGGTTGATCTGGAATGAATTATTCAGGAGACCTTTCTCCCCAGCCTGGAGAAAGAAAAATCTCCTCATTCTACAACATTTTTATTAGAGGACATAAGGGGAGAAATCCTTCCTTGATGTTCTTTCCCTGACTTTAAATATTCCAGCTGCAGCATCCCAGGTGTCAGTGCAATGGATTTCACATGATCAGCAGGTGAGGGAGCTGGAATATTCCATATCAGAAACCTGAACAGCCTGAAGGTCAAATAAATGACTTCTTGTCAGCATAAACAGAATCACTGTAAAAGCCCATCCAGCTCTGCCCTGATGGTGGATGGATCTATGGAAAAAGATTCCTGGTGCACAAAAGGGTGGCTGGGAAGGGCTCTGTGAAATGGGGACAGCAGCTGAGTCCTTTCGTACCAGGTGCACGGATTAAAAAACGGATTGATCCTGGAGCAAACGTAGGAAGAGCTGGCCCAAAGCTGTCAGATCCTGCAGAAGGCACAGAAAGTTTTCCTTTCTGTGCTTTGGTTTGGGGTTTTTTCCAGAATGTTTGGTTATTTTGTGTGCCTGAGGTGAAACATGGAGGGATGAGGTTGTCAGTGGGGCTGTGCACCCCATGTGTGAGAAGGGAGAGTTGGAGATGTCCCTGTGTGGTGCCCAGGGCACGGGATTTACAGGACAGGAACTCCATGGAATTAAAATACCTCTGAAATGTGTCCCTGCCATGTCCTGTCTCTGTTACCCATCAATTCTCATTTCACAGCAGTGCTGTGAGAGCTAAACCACTGCTTCAGAGAGCACTGAGGCCCTGGGCCACTTCCCAGAATCACAGAGAATCATGGAATCTTGGAAAAGACCTCCAGGATTATCAAATCCACTCTGTGACCAATCCCCACCCTGTCCCCAGCCCAGAGCACTGAGTGCCACCTTGGCCTTCCTTGGACACCTCCAGGGATGGGGACTCCAAACCTCCCTGGGCAGCCCCTGCCAAGGCCTGACCACATTTTCCATGGGGAAATTTCATGTTCTAATAATGAATGGCCTTGTTAGAACCAGAAAAGTGTCCAGCTCCAGATATCCACAGAGGTCATCCCAAGGCAGCAAATCCCATTCCTGTCACCTCGGAATGCATGAGATCAGCTCTGTCCCAACCACACCCAGGGGCAGACGGAGACACCCCAAGCCACGGGCAGGCTCTGCTGCTCTGTGCACCCACCCAGGGCACTGCCTTCCTTCTACCTCCACTTTTCCCACTTGGACAAATTCCCCCAAGGATGATTATTTTCTATTTCCCTCCCCACCCTGGCACCTGCTGCAGCGCGGGGCTATGGCGCTGCCCTGATAACAGGTTATCTCCATCACAGCTTATCTTATCACAGCTTATCTCATCACAGCTTATCTCATCACGGCTTATCTCATCACAGGTTATCTCCATCGCAGCCCGCAGCTCAGGCCTCCCAGCAGGACAGATGCCTGGCAGTTGACTGAAAGCTGATTCCTGTCAGGAGCTATTTTCTCCCCGAGACAGAGGAGACATTGTGCCCCTTGGTGCTCGAGTGTGGCCTTGGCTACTGCCAAAAGACCACCTTTTTGTGTTTTTTCTTCCCTTCGCTGAGACAAAACAGAATCCCCCTGCTGTCAGCTCTATCTGGAGCTGCTGAAAGGGGATGTATAAGCCCAATAATGCTGCTGGGGAGATAACTGTCAAACGGCATGAAAACCCCTGCCTGTCTGCCCTCGGAGGGGCTGGAGCTCCACGGAGGCTACAACTCAATGCTCAACAGCTCCTGGCATCTGTGAGGTCTCTTTCTTAGTTGCTTTTTAATGCCCTGGTGAAAGGAAACACTGTGGGATTCAGAACCTGCTCCTGCTCGCCCATCTGGGCCGCTGGGTGGGTGCTGGAGACGTGGAAATGGGCATTGTTCCCCTTGGAAAGGGAAGTAGGGGGAAATCAGGCAGGGAAATGCACACAGCAGGGATGTGAACCAGATTTTCAACCTGCTTTACACTGCTGGGCCAGGAAAACAGATAAAAAATAATAGTAAATGTGTACCAGAGGCATGAGAACAACACTGAGCTGCTGAGAGTCACCAAAGGCTTTTGCCACTGGAGGCACACACAAAACCACCTGCAAAGCAGTTGGCACCCACATCAGAATAGAAACTGGGATGGACACACATAAAAAAGTTATAGAAGTACTTAAAAAAGGATTAAATATGGGATTGATGAATATAAAACCTCCAAAATGTCCCTATTTGTAGTTTTATGCTAGAAATAGGCAAACTAAAGTCTCCCTCTGAAAACCACAGCGGTCAGGAGCCAATCCCCACATGATTCCACCCAAAAGCACCTTCTGGGCAGTGGCTCATTGGGATGAGCTCCTAAAGCTCCTTTAAGTGGTGTCAGGAGCTCAGAACCCCTCTGTGATCCCCATCTCTGGTTCAGAGATTTCACTGTCAGTCAGGGGGTTCGGTCACCATCACATCTGACAAACCCTACAGACTTCAATTTGCAAGCCACAAACCAATCCCTTGCACAAAAAAGCACATTGGGAACAGCAGGCACGGGAAAATGGAAAAATGGAAATAAAAAAAAAATGGGAAAGAAGTAAAAAAAAAAGGCAAAAAAAGTCAATTTTAATTAAAAAAGACCCTAAACCCCATCAATTCCACAACACTGCAAATAAGAAGTTGATGAAGCTATGTAATACATATGGAGACCGCTCCTCATTTTTATGTAGTGTTTGGGAATGAGGAGAAAGCAAATTTCATCACTTTAATGTCCAACCCTTAAACTCCTGAGTATCAGAGTAAGCTGGACTAGTCCAGATCTGATAGCATTTGCCCTCCTAAAAATCTCTCTGCAAAACCAAAGCCATGGGGGTGGCACAGAGTCAAGTTCAGAATGATTGGTTGGCAGCAAATTCCACAAACCCTCCATATATATCCCTGTAAATCCAGGTATTTAATCTAGGTGTGTGTATATATAAAGATTAATTCAATGTTAATTCTAATGTTAATGTCTCAATGTCCACAGGCATCCTCCTGGAATAAGAAGAGTTTCACCAGGCTGAAAGGTCTGGAGAGGGAAACATCTCCCAGCTGTTTTAACCCAGAGTTTCTTTGCAAATTCCTAAAAGGGAAGTGCAAATTGGAATCAGGACCCAGCACACGATAAAACTGCTGCTGCAACCGTCCCCGTGCAGCCCTCAAAGCACCCAGTGATTCATCAGATACCTTCTTTTTGTTTTCATAAATGATAAGCAAATCCACTTAGTTTGTGTGAGTTGTGCCTGCAGGGATTCCCTCTCCCTCACCCCTGTGCTGGGGTGGCAGGGAGCCAGCACGAGCCAAGCTGCATTTCCCAGCCTGTGTCAGCTTGTCTGTTTATTTCTTTTCTTGGGGGGGGGACAAAAAAAAAAAGAAAATCAGTCTAGAAGGAATCGCTGGTTTCATTGTTTAGTTCTGCTTTTCCTGCACTTAACCACAATATCAGCATCAAAGCATCCCCTGACAGGGAAATACAAACTCCCATCTCCACTTCAGCCAGGAACAGCACGGCCAAGAGCAGCAAGCACCACTCTCCCCGAATGAAAAGAACAATCTTCACTCACATTTCATGCCTAAAAAAGTAGTTTCAATTACAGATTTTTATATATTTACAGACCTAATAATATAGAAGCCACTTTAGCGCTTATCAGCTACAATAACAAAAGCAGAACCTTGGAGATTTGGCGTGAAAATTTGGATTTGGCCACTGGAAAGCTTGGATTGGGCTGAGAAAAGCCTCTTGGACATCGCTGGATGCCGCATTTCTACACAACTGGCAAGGGGCTGCAAACACACTGGGAAAAGCCCCTGATGTTTCCTCAAGGTTCCCTGACACCCCTAAACTGGGTTTTCACTGCCACTGATTAAGGCACGAGGCCTCACTCAGCTATTGGACTCCAGCCCTTGCTCCAAAAGCTCCACATCCCCATATAACAATCAGAAAAATTATCCTGGAGACTTGGCTGCTGAGATCAGGAGAGATGAAATCCCAGTTCCCAGTCAGTTCCTATTCAGAGGGGAGAAGCAGCACGAGGCCCCTCACCCAGGGCACCACCACCTTCAAATATTCACTGCTCCATTGTTTCAACCCCCAGACGCTGATCCCCACCCCAGAACACAAACCCAGGGTGCTGCAGCTCCCTGTGCCACACCAGCCATGAAAAAAGCACCAAAACACAAATCCCTCCTGAATTTAAAAATCTCTTCAGCTGCGAGACTGAAAGCAAAACTAACGAGCGCCGCAGCCACCTCAACAACCGATCATTTCTCTTAAAATCCAAACCCTCAGGGCCAAGAGGCCATAAATTGTGCAATAATCAGAAGAATCCACTTTTTCACAGAGGCACCTCTGCCAGCCTGGGTGCCTTTGATCAGAAATATTCGTGGGGAGAGGAGAAACCCCAATGTGTGAATTAATGACTCGGCGCTCCGTGGCCAGGCCAGGAAGCTGCGATTTGGCTCCAGCCCGGGCCTGTGTATGGGGAGAGTGTTATCTAAACCACTACGACGACTATAAAATATCTTAACAGCTTCTGCTGCTTAGCTGGGAGCAGGGCTCCCAGTATCTAATATGAAACAAGTGGGCCAGGCTGTGAAAGGCAGCTCTATATTCGGAGGCCGCAGCGGCTGGAAGCTATGGGGTCGTCTCAGAAGCTCTCAATTGTTTTTAAATTCTGTTTTTACAAGGAGCGTGAGATTTATAGGCTCTTGAGGGGAAGAAAATGATGTAACTTGAGTAAATCAACAGGCCATTTATTCCTGGCCCTGTTTCCTCTCTGTCACTGAGCTCTGGAACGAGCCCCCAAGCACTCCCTCTTCAAAACAAGAGCAGCCCAGGCTGCAGAGACCTTGCAGGGACAGTTAAAGGCACAGCTCCTTCCTTCCTTCCCTCTCCGGCCAGCCCAGGCACCCTCAGGGTGAGGGCACCCCGGGGCAGGATGTGCTCCCACCCCACAAAGAGCCAGGGAACTGCAGCTGCTCCCTGTGCTCGGAGCTGGCAGGAGCAGGGCCAGGGCTGCTCCATCCGGGCACGGGGCACACGGATCTGCAGCTGTGGCAGGGCTAAAGCCCAGCATTTGGGGTGTTGGATGAGAACGTTCCCCCAAGCAGAGTGTGGGAAACACGATGAGCCCAGCCATGGGGAGGGAAGCGCTGGAAAGGGAGGTGGATTATTTTTTCCCCTGTTTTTCCCTCTCACACCCTGGTTCGTGGTTGATGATGGATCAGTTCATTAGCAGCATTTTCCAAACTGCTCCTAAACCTTCACTGCTGCTCGGTGAGCTCCAGCTCATGAAGTGAGAGCCACTGAGCAGCAACCCAACACTGGAAGCGGGGCAGGGAGGGATGATTTTCCTTACCAAGAGGTGATTCCCACCCAAGGGCCTGCTGTGATTTCCTCAGGATGCATCTCAGGTGAAAATGTGACGTAAGCAGGGAGAAGCCTGGGCACCCAGGAATTCCTGCTGGAAGCAGTTCCAGTAGCCACTGCTGGGCTGGTGCTGGCCCAGCTCAGTGCTGAGGGGTCTTGGGGTGTCTGAGCATCCTCACTCGAGGGGGAATGGCTTCAAACGGGCAGAGAGCAGGGTTAGATGGGATATCGGGAAGAAATTCCTCCCTGGGAGGGTGGGGAGGCCCTGGAATGGATTTCTCAGAGAAGCTGTGGCTGCCCCGGATCCCTGGAAGTGTCCAAGGCTTGGACAAGGCTTGGAATAGTGGAAGGTGTCCCTGCCCATGGGACATCCATGGCTGGATGGTTTTTAAGGTCTCTCCCAACCCAAATCACTCTGATTCTCGAATTTTAACCTTGGCACTCGGCAAATTCCAACCCTTGCTACCACCCCCTCACCTGTTCCCTTCCCCTTGAGCAGAGAGGGAGATTTTGGGTTGAAAACCCCCCATTTGCTGGATTTCTGGTGCCGATAGAGACCTTCACTCCCCCACCTCTCCTTTCCCAGTGCTCTGCCTATTCACAGAGCCCCAAACTTTTGTTTCCTGCTGACACCCAGCTGCCTCTGAGGCTCTGCTGCAGCAAGCAGGGCAATTTCAGCGCTCAGGTCAGGCAGCCGGGCTGACCCCTCACCTTTGACAGTGATCTTTATCTAGACTCCATCTTAATTATTTATCTCAGGAAGGTCAGAAAGAAAATGCCTCTCTCAGGACCCCCACTGCTCCCAGCCTGCAGAACTTGTTAAAATGCAAGTTCTTTGAGGACGGTAATTCAAGCAAGCAGCGGAGAAACTGCTGCATCACTTTTCTACCGGTTCGGAAATGTTTAGGAAATTGCTCTCAGCTCACAATTATCATTTTCAAACCCAGCAATTGAGGAGCTTTCCTCATAAAACCGAAGCTCAGAAGGGCCACAAGAGCTTTGCTAACGAGACGTGAAAGGTTTTACATCGTTAGCGTGGTTTTGCCTGGGAGTTTAGCAAACACAAAAACCTCAGAGACAATAAAATTTAAAACCTCTTGGAAAACACAGGTAACATCTGTATAGAGAATTCTTCGGGATTCCTGCAGTGTTCAAGCTTCAAGCATTTTAAGAAAAGTTTTAATAAAGTTATTAAAAACGCAACACTTTGTTCCCCCTGCAATGGTGTTTCCCAGCATAATTTAAGAAAAGCCACACACACAATAAAAGGAAGAAAAAAGCGGGGAAAAAAGCTTGTAGTAAAAAACTGGGGTATAATTTTCTTCAATCAACTCCAGCTCATGACTGCAATTACCCCAAATCTTTCCGAACCTTGCTGTGATACACCAGGGACAGGTCCTGGAGCCTCTGTGGGTGGCAACCTTTCATCTGCCTCTCAAACTGTTCTTTATTGTAAGGTTTCAAATTAGTGCTAGCAGCAATGAGCAAATTTGATAATTCGATCTCAAATTAGTTAATGTAATGTGCCAGGAACCACTAACTAAGGCTCTGCAAAGATGAAAATCTATCTCTGCCGGCTCGGGATGCAAAGTTAACCAGCCCGACAGCTCGGATTTGAAAAGTTGCTTTTTATTTTAATTAAAACGAAATTCTGCTTTAAACACCGCCCCCCTGGCCCTTTTCCCTCCCCGCGGTGTGTTTGCCTCATTCTGCATGGAAAACCACGCTATAAACACACGAGGCACACATTCTTCTGTGATCCACAAACTGTGCCTGACCCAGATAGCTGTGAATTGGGTGGAAATCATTAGGATCGTGTGTTCCGATGGAGCCTTTGTAGATAACAAAGTTAACCGGGGATCTGTTTCCATGGCAGCTTTCAACGAAAGGAGCCCGTGATTCACATTGCAGATCCTTATCTCCCGTTTAGCCAAACTCATTTGTTCTGGGAATCACGCTGAAATATTTAACAAAAAAAACCCCGCCCCCAGACCCGGAGTTTTCCAGTGATTTTGGGGTTTGGAAGGTTGGGACTGTGAGGGAATTTCGCTTCACCCTGGTGGCTTTGTTTGTCTTTAAAATAAAGCAAAAAACCCCAAGTTTGGTCTTTAAGTAATTTTGTCTTGGGGGAACTTCTTCTCTCCCACCTCTGCACCCGCTTTTTGTTTTCAGGGCAATTAAAAGAGCCCCAGGGCTCCCATCAGTCCTGGAGCATTTGCCCCCTGCTTCAACGCCCTTTTCTGCTGATCCCCTTCAGATTTGCATTCCCTGGAAAAGCTGTTATCCCCCTTCACCAAATAAAAACGTCATTATTCAGACAAAGTGAGATATTAAACAAGGCAGCCTGTGGGAGCCCCAGGTGGGAGTGTCTCAAAGCCACTGGGAAGTAAAAGTATGGGAGAATCATGTTCTAGACCCTTCTCTGAAAGGGATTTCTGACATTTTAAAACACATTTTTCATTCAGTTAAAAATACTCATTAAAATTTAGCAAATTTGTGATCAGCTTCAGCCTCCTGAACAGAACTTTTTTGGTGAATAAACAGCTTTTAAAAAAGACATAATCACCTGCAGGATCAGCCAGTCTGTCTGGGCTGGATGAGCACAAATGTGATAAAAGCTGTGCAAAACTTTCCAAAATCACATAGGTTTGGTGAAGATTTGGCCCTTCCCCAGGGGTTATTCTGAATTAGAGCACAGGTCCTTGCCTGCACTGGGCTGGTATTAACCAGCACATTTACTCAGATAACTTATTCTAACAGTAAAATTTACATCTGAACCCCAAAAAAAGTTGAAATAACACAGATGAGTGAGGATTCACCCCAAGGAATGAACTCCCCATGCAAAATCTCCTTCAGTTTGGGGTTTGGCCAGGACAGAAGGACCCTTGATGGAGGGAAAATAGCGCAGGGACATTAAATCCCTAAGCCAGCAGCTCTGCAGGGCTCAGGGGTGACCCAGCCCAGCCTTCCCCAGGGAACTGATGCCTGCAGTGGAATTACGGCAGCTTTCCTCCGCTGGGCACTTTGCTTTAAACTTCAAGAGGCAAATTCTGGAAGTTCCAATGGAATGAAGGACTGGGAAGGGTTTGAAAAGCGTCCCTGTTGCGGCGGCCTCTGCACCTCAGTGGGAGCCGAGAGGCCTCAGCCCGGAGCCAAGTGACAGATGATTCTCCCCCGAAATGTTTTCAGATGGAACAGAAGACGTTCTTTATCTGTGTGGTCTGAGCTCATTTACTCCAGGAGAAATCTCCAGCCCCTGCCCGACTGAAAGCCAGGTCTTGTTCTCCCATCTGATGGATGAATGGAATTCAGAAGTTTGATACTGTCCCCTGAGATGTCATTTAAATCCACAGATACATTCAGCCAGCAGGTAAAGTTAGAATGTCATTCCACAGGCTCATCTCTCCCTCCCCGCCCCCTCCCCTCACACAGGAGCTTGTCTTCACTTTTTCCTGCTGCCATGGATCCCAGCACCTCTAAAATGAGATGCCAGGAGCAGGGGGAATGGCTCCAACCTGACAGAGAGCAGGGTTAGATCAGATATTACGAAAAATTTCTTCTCCATCAGGGTGGTGAGGCCCTGGCACAGATTGCCCAGAGAAGCTGGGCAGAATGGTTTGGGATGGAAGGGACCTTAAAGATCATCTCATTGCCCCTGCCATGGCAGGGACACCTTCCACTACCCCAGGTGGCTCTAAGCCCCATCCAGCCTGGCCTTGGACACTTCCAGGGATCCAGGGGCAGCCACAGCTTCTCTGGGCATCCTGTGCCAGTGGCTCACCACCCTCACAGGGAAGGATTTTCTCCTAAAATCCAACCTGAATTCCCCCTCTTTCAGTCTGACAGACAAACTCACTCCCTTCCTGATAAACTTGCCCATCTCCTTGAGATCCAAACACAAATCCCAAGATCCACCCTAATCTTTTGTAAAGTATTTCTGGCAGTTTGATTTATTGTGCCTGTTCTGCTGCTGCTGCTGCAGATCCAAAACTTTGAAACCAGAAGAATGCAGCGAAGCAGCAGCAGAACAGAAGGAAGTTTTCTCTTTTATTTTCCGAAGCAAATGACTCATTTGCTGTATTGACATCCCATAGATTCTTCCCCAGAACAGACTGTACTCTGGAGTAACTGCTGAACTTGATATAAAAGAAATTCTTCCCAGTACAGCAACATCGAGACCATGAGAGGTTTTTGCATCCGATTACCCACCAAAAACGTGCCCATTCAGCCCAGCCCCAGCCCGCACATTTCCCTGTGTCTCTGAGGTTACCTCTGTTTATCACAAAAAGGGCTCCAAGACAGTCGGAGCTGCTACTGTTGTAATCCATCCAAGATGGATTGTGGAAAAGGCTGAAATAAAACCCAAGCTTCCTGCCCCATGTGTCTGCCAGACTGCTGCAGAAAGGTCAGGGGCATCCCCACTGCAGACTGGTAATTGCGAAAAATGAAGGAGGTGAACCCTAACCAGGAGATCAAAGGAGGAGAGGGAAGGAGAGGGTTTTACAGGGAACAGACTGACCACGGGGGCAAGACATTAGGGGGAAAGAAATATCTTGTACTAGGAAAAAAAGGCAGTGTAATTAGCATTGCCTCCATGAATCAGCCAGATACCGAGTAAAACTCAGCAGATAACGAGATACGATGGGCACCGGGCAGCTGCTGATTGCCACTGAAGTAGAACATGTCCGTGTTTTATTTAAGTAAACATTTGGTCTGAGGTGCAAGAGCAAAAGTGCTGAAAAGCTGGAGCTTCATTTGCTGGGAGGAAGCAGAACTGCAGCAAGATCAGGATCTTCAGAGACCTCGGAATGTTTTGGGCACAAACATTGGAGAGACCAACGTTGTGCTGGGACACCCTGGGTGACTGTGGCAGCACTGACCCTAAACCAGCACTGTTTGACCCTTCTGAGCCCAGCCCTGCCTAAGCCCAGCCCTGCCTGAGCCCAGCCCTGCCTGAGCCCAGCCCTGCTTGATCCCAGCTCTGCCTAATCCCAGCCCTGCCTGATCCCAGCCCTGCCTGATCCAGCCCTGCCTGATCCCAGCCCTGCGTGATCCCAGCCCTGTCTGATCCCAGCCCTGCCTGATCCCAGCCCTGCGTGATCCCAACCCTGCCTGATCCCAGCTCTGCCTGATCCAGCCCCGCCTGAGCCCAACTCTGCCTGAGCCCAGCTCTGCCTGATCCCAGACCTGGCTGAGCCCAGCCCTGCCTGATCCCAACCCTGCCTGAGCCCAACTCTGCCTGAGCCCAGCCCTGCCTGATCCAGCCCTGCCTGATCCTTGTGTAGCTCTGCCTGATCCCAGCCCTGCCTGATCCAATCCTGCCTGAGTCCAGCCCTGCCTGATCCAGCTCTGCCTGATCCAATCCTGCCTGATCCAGCCCTGCCTGATCCAGCCCTGCCTGATCCAGTCCTGCCTGAGTCCAGCTCTGCCTGATCCATTGTGGTGTGTGTGTGGTGTGTGTTGTGTGTGTGTGGTGTTGTGTGTTGTGTGTGTGGGTGTGGTTGTGGGTTGTGTGTGGTGGGCCCTGCCTGATCCCAGCTCTGCCTGATCCAGCCCTGCCTGATTCAACCCTGCCTGATCCAGCTCTGCCTGATCCCAGCCCTGCCTGAGCCCAGCCCTGCCTGATCCAGCCCTGCCTGATCCCAGCCCTGCCTGATGTGTGTTGTGGGTGTGTGTTGTGTGTGTGGCCCAGCCCTGCCTGATCCAGCCCTGCCTGATCCCAGCTCTGCCTGATCCCAGCTCTGCCTGATCCAGCTCTGCCTGAGCCCAGCCCTGCCTGATCCTTGTGTTTGTGGGTTGTGTCCAGCCCTGGCTGAGCCCAGCCCTGCCTGATCCCAACCCTGCCTGAGCCCAACTCTGCCTGAGCCAGCCCTGCCTGATCCAGCTCTGCCTGAGCCCAGCCCTGCCTGAGCCCAACTCTGCCTGAGCCCAGCCCTGCCTGATCCAGCTCTGCCTGATCCAGCCCTGCCTGATCCAGCTCTGCCTGATCCAGCTCTGCCTGATCCAGCTCTGCCTGATCCAATCCTGCCTGATCCAGCCCTGCCTGATCCCAGCTCTGCCTGATCCAGCCCTGCCTGATTCAACCCTGCCTGATCCAGCCCTGCCTGATCCCAGCCCTGCCTGATCCCAGCCCTGCCTGAGCCCAGCCCTGCCTGAGCCCAGCCCTGCCTGATCCAGCCCTGCCTGAGCCCAGCCCTGCCTGATCCACCCTGCCTGAGCCCAACTCTGCCTGATCCCAGCTCTGCCTGATCCAGCTCTGCCTGAGCCCAGCCCTGCCTGATCCAGCTCTGCTGATCCAGCCCTGCCTGAGCCCAGCCCTGCCTGAGCCCAGCCCTGCCTGATCCCAGCTCTGCCTGATCCCAGCTCTGCCTGATCCAGCCCTGCCTGAGCCCAGCCCTGCCTGATCCAGCTCTGCCTGATCCCAGCCCTGCCTGATCCAGCCCTGCCTGATCCCAGCCTGCCTGGGCCCAGCCTGCCTGATCCCAGCTCTGCCTGATCCCAGCTCTGCCTGATCCCAACCCTGCCTGATCCCAGCCCTGCCTGATCCCAGCCCTGCCTGATCCCAACCATGCCTGAGCCCAACTCTGCCTGAGCCCAGCTCTGCCTGATCCAGCCTTGCCTGAGCCCAGCCCTGCCTGATCCCGGCCCTGCCTGATCCCAGCTCTGCCTGATCCCAGCTCTGCCTGATCCCAGCCTGGCCTGAGCCCAGCCCTGCCTGAGCCCATCCCTGCGTAATCCCAACCCTGCCTGATCCAATCCTGCCTGATCCAGCCCTGCCTGATCCCAACTCTGCCTGATCCCAGCCCTGCCTGATCCAATCCTGCCTGATCCAGCCCTGCCTGAGCCCAGCCCTGCCTAAGCCCAGCCTTCCCTGTCACTCCCACCCCAGCAGCCTCGTTCTTTCCTGGAGCCAGGGAAGGAATCCAGTTCCATGCATGCTGTGCCCAGAAGAATAAACCAGAATTGGACATGAACAGAAAGCCCCCCCAAAGCCTGGCACTCTCCTTGCAGCCCGTCCCTGCTCCCACCCAGGCGGTGCCGGTCCCTCCGCTGCCCCTTGGTGATGCACATGCCCAGCATCCCTCAGCCCAAACTCTCTTCTGCTCTCATTCCTCTTAACAACCTCAGAAATCTCTTCGAAGCAGAAAATGCTCTCCTCTCCCAAAGCAAGTCCAGCAGGGACTGCAGACAGTGCACAGTGCCTGCCTGCTCCAGCAGGAATTCCCTCACTTGCAGTCTGTGTATTTAATAAACTAATCCATTGATGACATTTCCTATTTAAATGAACAAGATTATGCAGCTGAACAATATTTTGCAACCAAAATGGTCAATAAATCATGCCTTTGGAAGTGCTAATGGTGCTCACATTTATTCCTATTAATGCTTCCTGGTTTTGAAAGCTGGGCCAATTCCAGAGATAATGTATTACAAACTTTCCTGCTGAAGGATTTGGGTTCCTCTAGGCTCCATTCCAGTTATAACTGGCAGCTAATACTTTCACACATTCACAAATCCCCAGCCCCTCCCCACGAGCAGAAGGGAGAGGAGAGGTTTTGGCTTGGGTCAGCACATTTGGGAGTGTTGCAGAAAGGAATGGGAAGTGATGCAGCTCTCTCTGAACACTGGGCTCTTCATGAATGCGTGGTCAGCACCTTCTCCCCTCAGCCAGACAGGCCTACACACCTGCACACCTACGGAACACCCCCCAAAAACCCAAAATTGATGCACAGGCATGCAGCATTCCAGGTTTTCCTGCAGCCCCACGGCAGCAGCACTTTGTGCCTGCAAAGAGGGGGCTGCTGAGCAAAGCAGCCGAGCAGCTCCCAGCAGAGCAGCCCTGCAGGGAAGGGCCTGGGGGTGATGCTCTGTGAAAGTCTCACCGTGAGCCAGCGGCATTGCCTGGCAGCCCAGAAACCCCTCCTGGGCTGGGATCAGTCCTGGGCTGATCCCAGCCTGGGCAGCAGGTCCGGGGAGGGAATTCTGCTCTGCTCTCCTGAGATCCCACCTGGAATACTGCAAACAGTTCTGGGGCTCCCAGCTAAGGACAGGGAGCTGTTGGAGCAAGTCCAGAGGTGCCACGAAGTTGACAAAGGCACTGGAGCATCTTCCCTATGGAGCCAGGCTGGGAGGGCTGGGAATGTCCATCCTGGAGAAGGGAAGGTTGTGTGGAGACCTCACAGCACCTTCCAGGGCCTGGAGGGGCTACAGGGAACTGGAGAGGGGCTCTGCATCAGGAACTGGAGTGCCAGGACAAGGGGGTATGAGTTCAAACTGAAAGAGGGCAGGGTTAGATGGGATATTGGGAAGAAATTCCTCCCTGTGAGGGTGGGCAGGCCCTGGCACAGGGTGCCCAGAAAAGCTGTGTCTGCCCCATCCCTGGAAGTGTCCAAGGCCAGGCTGGATGGGGCTTGGAGCAACCTGGAATAGTGGGAGGTGTCCCTGCAATGGCAGGGGTGGCACTGGATGAGTTTTCAGGTCTCTTCCAACCCAAACCATTCCATGACTCTGTGATTTTATGATCCTAAAAATCATAGCTGCCCAGCATCCAGGAAATGTCTGCAACAGGCACAGGTGCAAGTGGGAAATGGGCACAGGCTGGAATCGCATTTTCCTGAGCCCAAACCACCTGGTTGCAGTCAAACCCAGCCAGAGTGAGGGATGCTGATATTTGGGGTTTGCAAGTATCAGGGGTAGTGTGGGATAGTGTGGGAAGTGAAAGTGGAAAGAGACAAACAGGCCCTTAGGTTGAGGACAGCAAATAATTTGTTGATTCCTCACTCTAGTAAATTAAATATCACAAAATACCTTAAATCACCCCAAAATAAAACTTTAGAAATCATTGCATCTCGGCTACTGAGCCCATTCAGAAGACACTCCAAACTCCAAGGAAATTGACACTCCAAACCAGGGAGAGATGATCAGATGCACCCGGTAATCTCTCCACAGAGATTTTATGGGATAACAGCTCCGTGGGGTGCAGGAGAGGATGTTGTTTCCTAATGACTCACAACAAATTGCTTGGAAAAGCCGCTCCAGTTTCCCAACCCAACTCCTTGCTTCTCAAAATCAGACTTAGCACACACTGTGCTTTGTAAAAGCCTTCCCTGCTCTGTCTGACAACACCTACAGCCCAGACCCTCAGCATCTTTCAGAAGTTATTTCTGGAAATGTTGAATCTCATAACAGCAATAAAAGGAAAATATTGTTGTAGCCAAAATAAATGTCTCTTTGGATCCCGTTTAAAAAGCCCCGGGATGTTTGTGTGAGTTGAAGTGCTCACCCTCACAGGGAACAGCTCGGCTGTTGGGAGATATCAAGGGGCAGGGTACATTTGTGAAGAGCTCGCAGTTGATTTGTCTGTTTGAGGGAAATGCTCGGCGAGATGAAAGTCTGAATTCTGATTCTTTCGCAGTCAAATCAGAATCCTGTTCTCTCCTCAAGCAAAGCATGAAATCCAAACCAACAGCTGAAGAAAAGCCTCAGCACTGAGTGTTTTGATCGGGTTGTTAAAGGCTGAGTCGATGTTGCTCACGAGGGCAGGCAGTGAAAGCTCTCAGCAGACTTCCCGTGGCACCCCAGAAACACGGGCACAGAGATGTGACACCCAGCGAGGACGTGCAAAAATATTCACAGCTCAAGCAAAAGAGTCTGAGAAAACCATATTTTCCAAGGTTCCACTAAAAATAATCGGAATTTCCAAAAAAATCTCTCACAGTGTCTATCACTTTGCATCTGCCTAAAGAGATCCAAAACGAGGGGTCTGGTCTGTGAAGGGCCAGTGAGATCCAGACCAGAAAAATCCTAATCTCATCCCAAATCTGACAGCCCAGCTGTGCACTATGAAATAAATATCTCAGGTCGAGTCTCCCTTTTGGCGTGGAAGGGGAGCTCCCGGGCAGGGGTGGATGGGGCTGGTAGCAGGGGAACAGGGTCTGCTTACCAAAGTGGAATCAATTCTCTCTCCAAACAGCTTTGATACCTGTTCCTGCCCTCGAAAAGAATAAAAAAAGGGCGATGCAAGAAACATTTGAGACTTTAACTAGTGCAATTTCACTTATTTTGTCTGAACTAATTCCCCCTCAGATCTGGACCGACAGCACTGCAAGCTCCCTCCCTTTCCCTTTTGTTTGTAAGGCTCAGCACACAGACCTGGAAAACAACATTAACTTCATTTTTTCGTTACCCAGATGATAAAATAGATTATCCCTAGAAATGTAACGTAGGGGTTTAGAGATTTTTTAAAAATTTTTTTCTTTTTTTAATTTTTAGGAGAAACAACAACCCCGTTCCTCTGCAGGGAGGGCTGTGCCGGAACAGTGGGATGATTGTTGGAGGAGTGAATCTGGTTTTCATTAGAGGGAAGTGATGGCTCCGGTTTCTGCCCGGGACTGTTTGCTCGCATCTCTGTTTGTGTTCTGCCTTGGCAGTTAACCCTTTCCCGATGGGAGCCGAGCCTGCCCCAAAGATCCCACCCACCTGGCACACCCGGGATAATGGGATCGCTCCAGGGATAAGGGATCGCTCCAGGGATAAGGGATTGCTCCAGGGATAATGGGATCGCTCCAGGGATAAGGGATCGCTTCAGGGATAACGGGATTGCTCCAGGGATAAGGGATCTCTCCAGGAATAACGGGATCGCTCCAGGGGTAAGGGATTGCTCCAGGGATAAGGGATCGCTCCAGGGGTAAGGGATCACTCCAGGGATAAGGGATCTCTCCAGGGATAAGGGATTGCTCCAAGGATAAGGGATCGCTCCAGGGATAAGGGATTGCTCCAGGGATAATGGGATCGCTCCAGGGATAAGGGATCACTCCAGGGATAAGGGATCGCTCCAGGGATAACGGGATCGCTCCAGGGATAATGGGATCACTCCAGGGATAACGGGATCGCTCCAGGGATAAGGGATCGCTCCAGGGATAATGGGATGGCTCCAGGGATAATGGGATCACTCCAGGGATAAGGGATCACTCCAGGGATAAGGGATCAGTCCAGGGATAACCGGATCGCTCCAGGGATAATGGGACTGCTCCAGGGATAAGGGATCTCTCCAGGGATAAGGGATTGCTCCAGGGATAATGGATCTCTCCAGGGATAACGGGATTGCTCCAGGGATAATGGATCTCTCCAGGGATAACGGGATCGCTCCAGGGATAATGGGATCACTCCAGGGATAAGGGATCGCTCCAGGGATAAGGGGATCGCTTCAGGGATAAGGGATCGCTCCAGGGATAAGGGATCGCTCCAGGGACAATGGGATTGCTCCAGGGATAACGGGATCTCTCCAGGGATAAGGGATTGCTCCAGGGATAAGGGATCGCTCCAGGGATAATGGGATCGCTCCAGGGATAATGGGATTGCTCCAGGGGTAAGGGATCACTCCAGGGATAAGGGATCACTCCAGGGATAATGGGATCGCTCCAGGGATAATGGGATCGCTCCAGGGATAATGGGATTGCTCCAGGGATAACGGGATCTCTCCAGGGATAATGGGATCGCTCCAGGGATAAGGGATCGCTCCGGGGATAAGGGATTGCTCCAAGGATAAGGGATCACTCCAGGGATAACGGGATCACTTCAGGGATAAGGGATCTCTCCAGGGATAATGGGATCGCTCCAGGGATAATGGGATCCCTCCCAGGGATAAGGGATCTCTCCAGGGATAATGGGATCGCTCCAGGGATAATGGGATCGCTCCAGGGGTAAGGGATCGCTCCGGGGATAAGGGATTGCTCCAAGGATAAGGGATCACTCCAGGGATAAGGGATCACTTCAGGGATAAGGGATCTCTCCAGGGATAATGGGATCGCTCCAGGGATAATGGGATCCCTCCCAGGGATAAGGGATCTCTCCAGGGATAATGGGATCGCTCCAGGGATAATGGGATCGCTCCAGGGGTAAGGGATCGCTCCGGGGATAAGGGATTGCTCCAAGGATAAGGGATCACTCCAGGGATAAGGGATCACTTCAGGGATAAGGGATCTCTCCAGGGATAATGGGATCGCTCCAGGGATAATGGGATCCCTCCCAGGGATAAGGGATCTCTCCAGGGATAATGGGATCGCTCCAGGGATAATGGGATGCTCCAGGGATAAGGGATCTGGTGGGTTGGGTGGTTGGGTGGGTGTGGTGGGTTGGTGGGTCCTCCAGGGATAAGGGATCCTTCAGGGATAAGGGATCTCTCAGGGATAAGGGATGCTCCAGGGTAATGGGATCCTCCAGGGTAAGGGATCTCTCCAGGGATAAGGGATGCTCCAGGGATAATGGGATCGCTCAGGGTGGGTGTGGGTGGGTTGTGGTGGGTTGGTGGGTTAGGGATAAGGGATCTCTCCAGGGATAAGGGATCGCTCCAGGGATAAGGGATCCTCCAGGGATAAGGGATCTCTCCAGGGATAAGGGATCGCTCCAGGGATAAGGGATCCCTCCCAGGGATAAGGGATCTCTCCAGGGATAACGGGATTGCTCCAGGGATGATGGGATCACTCCAGGGATAATGGGATCACTTCAGGGATAAGGGATCTCTCCAGGGATAAGGGATCTCTCCAGGGATAAGGGATTGCTCCAGGGATAAGGGATCTCTCCAGGGATAAGGGATCTCTCCAGGGATAATGGGATCCCTCCAGGCTGGGCAGAGCACTATGGAATTACTGCAGGTACTGCTGGCTGCCAAGCTGAGCAGAGAGGGAACCTTTTGTCTTCAGTCTTCAAGTTGGAAGGAACTCAGAAATTGTTTATTAGGGATGGAGAGGATGTTTTACCCAAAAACCCCCAAACCCTGTAGTTATGTGTCTATAGATTGGGTGAAAGCTCGATACACAAATGAATATCCCTCCAGGGGAGTTTGGCACCTGGGAGGCTGCCAGGAGTGACCCAGGCAGCACAGCCAGGACGGGACACGAGGGATGTGCCCTGTGCTGCCTCCACATCCCAAAAAACCTCACACACTCCGTGGTAGGGAGACACTCGTGCATTGTTAACTTCTAGTTTAACACACTAATTTAAATTACACATTTGCTGATTTTATACCAACACAATGTGTGTATTATTTGTCTGTTTATACTTCAGTAAACTGTTATTCTGTGTTCAGTCCAAGGCTCACACTCTCCAGAAACAATAAAATCCCACAGTTACACAGTGGCAATGAACCACTGGATTCATTTCACTCCTTTTTTTTTTTTTTTTAATTCCCAGGTTTCTGTGGATTACCTGGTAAACTTTGGAATGTGTGCACTACTCAGAGCTACTGGCTTCATTTGGGAATATTTCTGGATTTACAGATGCTTTGCTCTCAGCAAGGGAAGATCTCATTTATATCCACCCCAAGCACTGCCCAAGCTCTTGGATTTCCAAAGCAAAAAGGGGTTTTTAGGCATTGCAGGACATGGAATGAAGTTTTCTGCCTTGTTCTTGATTCCTTAAAAGCCAGTGAGCCAATGACCCCCTCAGCAGGGCCTGAAAACCCATCCTGAACAGGCCAAGGATGTGCTGCACCCACCAGGACCCAGAGGGAGGGATCAAATCTCGTTAAAAATGGTAATTGGGTACCAGCACACTTCCAGCCTATGGATTTTTCAAACTGCACCGTGCAGGAGCAGCCAAAGTGAATATGAATATAAACATGAATATTAATATATTTGACCATGTTTCCATGTGCTTTGGGGCTTCCAGGATAATGTCAGCAAGGCAGATCACCCGGAGCTGGGTACAAAGCCTGAAAACTTTCCTCATGGGAGGTTTATAAGTAACACCCCACCTTTCCCCAGCCCTGTTCACACCAAGCCCCACCAGGCCAGGGCAAAATTTGTGTTTTGAAACAGGAAGCTCATGGATTCATTTCCCTCAGAGACCCTGGATCCAGTGCCAGTCCCTGGGAGGTGTGGGAGTGCTGAGGACAGTCAGGGAAGTGAATCCTGGGGATGATTCCTAGAGCTCCTCACTGTGCCCAGGCAGCTCTGGGCACAAATCCCTCTTCTCTGGGCACAAACCCCTGCTCTAGGCACAAACCCCTGCTCTGGGCACAAACCCCCTGCTCTGGGCACAAACCCCCCTGCTCTGGGCACAAACCCCCTGCTCTGGGCACAAACCCCCTGCTCTGGGCATAAGCCCTACTGCTCTGGGCACAAACCCCCCTGATCTGAGCACAAACCCCCCTGCTCTGGGCACAAACCCCTCTGCTCTGGGCACAAACCCCCTGCTCTGGGCACAAACCCTTCTGCTCTGGGCACAAACCCCCTGATCTGAGCACAGACCCTACTGCTCTGGGCACAAACCCCCTGCTCTGAGCACAAACCCCCTGCTCTGGGCACAAACCCCCTGCTCTGGGCACAAACCCCTCTGCTCTGGGCACAAACCCCTCTGCTCTGGGCACAAACCCCCTGATCTGAGCAAACCCCCCTGCTCTGGGCACAAACCCCCTGCTCTGGGCACAAACCCCCTGCTCTGGGCACAAACCCCCTGCTCTGGGCATAAGCCCTCTGATCTGGGCACAAACCCTCTGTTCTGGGCACAAACCCCCTGCTCTGGGCACAAACCCCCCTGCTCTGGGCATAAGCCCTACTGCTCTGGGCACAAACCCCCTGCTCTGGGCACAAACCCCCCTGCTCTGGGCATAAACCCTCTGCTCTGGGCACAAACCCCTGGTCTGGGCACAAACCCCCCTGATCTGGGCACAAACCCTCTGCTCTGGGCACAAACCCCCCTGATCTGGGCACAAACCCCCCTGATCTGGGCACAAACCCTCTGCTCTGGGCACAAACCCCCCTGATCTGGGCACAAACCCCCCTGCTCTGGGCACAAACCCCCTGCTCTGGGCACTCTGCACAGACAAGGCAGGTCCAGGCTGTGCCAAAGGGAATTCAGAGTCCAATCCCCTTTTCTGCAGGAAATTCACTGCACACCCAGTGCAAGGGGAGGGAAATTGTGGCTGGGCTGCATGGAGCTCTTGATGCAAGTCCAGAGGAGGGACGAGGATGATGAGAGGGATGGAGCAGCTCTGCTGGGAGGAAAAGCTGAGAGATTTGGGATTGTTCAGCCTTGGAGAGGAGAAACTTTGGGGTCACCTAATTGTGGCCTTCTAGTGCCTGAAGGAAGAACAAGAAAGAGGGAGAGGGACTGTTTACAAGGGCCTGGAGTGACAGGACAAGGGGGAGTGGATTCAAGCTGAAAGAGGGGAAGTTTAGTTCCCTGTGAGGGTGGGGAGGGCCTGGCACAGGGTGCCCAGCGAAGCTGTGGCTGCCCCTGGATCCCTTGAAGTGTCCAAGGCCAGGTTGGAAGGATCACCCTGGGATAGTGGAAGGTGTCCCTGCTCATGGCAGGGGTGGGTCTGGGTGAGTTTTAAGGTCCCTTCCACCACAAACCATTCTGGGATTCCATGATTCCATGAGATAAGGAAAGCAGGTGAGGTTATCAATGACACCCTGAAGGCATGGCACAGATTTTGTGTCCATAATATGAGAGACCCAAAAGAAAACTGCAGTCGGTGTCTGGCCTGAAGTACCAGAATTGGACACAACCTGTACACACTGCCCAGGCTTTGGTTAGGTTTGATCCACCTCCAGAACGCACTGGGATAAACGGTTTGTCTGAAATGAGATTTCCTGGCCTCTCCTCTCCTCAGGCCACCTCTTCTGGCAGTCCCAACACCCTGAACTGGGAAGGCATCACAGAGCAAACCCCCTCTCAAAGTAGATTTTAGATATAAACTGACGATCTCACCCAGTTCACCACCTCCCCTAACCCCCAACCTGCTCTGAGCAGATCTGCCCCACTGCATTGCCATAGACTCTATTCCTGATCAGGAAAAAGAGAGGAAACCCCTCCAAGGCCCTGACCCCTCTGATGGCACCAGCATCACATCCCCAGAGCACAGATCTGACCAAATAGATGGAAAAATGACACTGGCAGAAGGCTTCCTGGTTAGATGAAGCCCCAGATATTGTTAGTCAGCCACTAGACTGAGACATCAGAATATAAAGGAGATTAAAAGAAACTGTCACCACCTATTGCTAAAATTGTCTTCCACCTCCTGTTTCAGCCAGTCTGCATGTCACTGCTTCCTTGGAGGGAATTATCTCGGAAAGAAAATCCTGCTCTTCCTTTTATTGGAAGGCAAACCTCTCAGACACTCCCCCCCCTTTTTATGGAGCACATTCTTGCAGACATTTGCCACAAAGGAGCACCGAGAGCACAGCAGCAAAAGGGACTTTATTTGTGTCCTTGCCCTCAGCCCCATGCCCAGCTCATGTTTAGCTCAACCATCCATGCCAGGGCGTGAAGGATTCCTGGTGGCACCTCCGAGGTGCCATTTCCCCCACTCTGCCCTGTGCCAGCGCTTTCCAGCCTCTCCAGAGCAATGCCCAAAACGCCTTTTTCTGTTCAGATAATTCCTCGTTTTACCCCAAAGACCTCGCGCTGCACCCTATACATTTATTATAAACTCGGTGTCTTAAGCCAAAACATTAATTGCATCTTCTAGCAAGGCAAAAAAACCCCCGACCTTGTTTAGGAATGTGTTCATTAAGGGCCTGATTGACACGGCCAGAAGCAGGGGGTTAAATTGAAGCCGGAGCGGAGGCCGGAGCGCTGGGAGCCGAGAGCTTTGAGCTGCAGCAGTCTCACCTCGCTGGGGTTTATCTCCGCCAGCCGGATAATTTATCCTCCTCACGGCAAGACAAAAAGGGAACTTGGCAGAGGGGGCAAGACAAAAGTAGACATTTTGTAACTGCTAAGTGCTAACGTTTCTGAAGATAATTTTTGCAAAAGGTTTCTAAACAGCCCCTGTCAGCCAAGTTGTATTTTGTTATTTCAAAGTGACTGTGGGAGTCTAATCCAGTTCAAGCCCTTTGTAAATTTTAATGGAAATGCTCATACACAAAGGACAAAAAAAAATGTTTAGCTGCTGTTAGATATTCAGGAAATCTAAATCTAATTTGCCCTCCTAATCAGTGCTTCGATCTCAGCAGTGCCTGTTGTTTCTCTGTTTTCTTATTGCAATTTCAACTGCAGCATCTATTTTCCATCAAAATACAGCTCTGTACAGATAATTCTACACAGAGCTCAAAATACAGCTTTAACCACAGGGAAAAGAAGGGGATTTTCTTGAAAAACAAACCCATGGTAACATTGCTTTGACTTAGCAGTGTGGGGAAGCGCGGAATCATGAAAAAAAAGGATTATATCCATCAACAACAAAGTGGCCTTTTGTTTCTACACTTAGGGGGGATGATAAACATCTGCAGATCAAGCCACAGCCTCCCTGGAACAGGTGTGCAAAGGACCTTTCTCAGTGGAAAAGGAGGAATGAGAGCTGATGGCTTCTGCCCAGGAAAGACAAGGACACGGCCCCGGGGACAGAGCTCCCCTGAGAGGACATCACTGTCCCATCCATGAAACAGCAGCTGGCCAGGACCAGAAGAAATTCCAGGGAAGAAATGTGAATGTTTAAATGGAATAAATGCTCAGAGGTACAAACTAAACACAATTCCTGTGCCAAAAGCCAGGCAGCATCTCCTGGGCCTACGGAGCTGAGGGGAAGGGAAGGACAGGGCCCGTGGGGGTCAGGAGCAGAAGAGTCTCGCCCTACAATCCTCTGCTCCCACTGCCCTAACTCGAGGCTGCAGAAATTTTGAGCCTCACTAATTATGGATAATCCTACAAAAAATGAAGCTCATTGGGAAACGAGACAGAGGACCTCCTTCATCGCCCAGCTTGGAGGGCTCAGCAGACTGCAAGGTGCATGAGGAGGCACAGGATGAGGTGTTCTGTCCATGCCCTGGTTTATACAGAGCTTTAGTCAAACTTTCTGAAGTTTTTCAGCAACACAGCGAACTTGAGCAGTAGCTGTAACATTATTAAAATTGTGAGCTATTAAAATAATCCCACAGCAGGAAAGCAAGGTGAGGGATGAGGCCACAGCTGAAGATGTCTTTGGTTGGGTTTTAGTTTGGGTTAGGAGCTGAGATTTCACAGTAAAAAAATCACAGCTCTTAAAGGAAGTAGATGAGGAAAAGGGATGGAGAACCTAAAGCCATCGGAACTCTGGATTGCCATGCACGGAGAATTCCTCAAAAACCTGTGCAACAAACTCTGGAAACAAACCCACGATTTGGCTTGTGAGAAATTTTTCCCCAAACCAAACACTATTCATTTACCTAAAGTGCATTCCCAAGCAATCACCAGCCCACAGACCTTAACCTATTTCCAAGGCAATAATGGAATTAGATTTGAATCAAAGTTCAGTGCCTTTGATAAGTCTGTGCTCTCACTTTGCCCTGGGCAATACCGAGCCCTTATTAAAGCCCTGTCCTGGTTGTGGGCTGATGAATCAGTGCACAGACAGCACTGGGGTTTAGGCAGGCTCTATCTAACCCAGTGCCCACGGGAAGGTTTCGTTCTAACCCCACGGGCAGCAGTGGGGCCGGATGCAAAGGTTGGTGCTGATTGTCCCAGGGATCCCTGCAGCTTTCAGCTCTGGCTGCTGGTGCATGGAGGAGAAAGGACCTGCAGAGACCCTGGGGGTGCAGCCAGAACTGAGCCCTGGCACTGGGCACCCACTGCCCCAACTCCAGTCCTGACACTGCAGGAGGGATGAACCCCCAAAGTGTCCCCAGGATACATCAGGGCTTCTGTGTTGAAAATTCTGCCAAGCTTGTGGTGGCATTGCTGCTCTTTTGATGCAGGTTTTTGCAATTTTCTAATTGTCCTTAAAAAAGAAATTTTAAAAATGCCTTTATAAAAGCCTGAAAAATTCCCTCAGAGGTTCTGCAATAGGAACACACCAGAAGAAAATCCCCTGAGCTTGTTCACAGCATAAACACAGCCACACGCTGGGGGTTGCTGCAATGAAACGGAAAATGTTTAAAGGAGTGAAAAAAACCTTAGAAAATTTTATGAAGGTATCTAAAAATATTATAGAGTCATAGAATGGTTTGGGTTGGAAGGGACCTTAAATATCTTTTAGTTCCAAATCCTTGACAAGGACAGGGACACCTTCCACTACCCCAGGGTGCTCCAAGCCCTGTCCAGCCTGGCCTTGGACACTGCCAGGGATCCAGGGGCAGCCACAGCTTCTCTGGGCACCCTGTGCCAGGGCCTCCCCACCCTCACAGGGAAGGATTTCTTCCCAATATCCCATCCAAATTTCCCCCTTTTCAGCCTGAAAAATGATGAAACCATTTCTAAGAATATATAACTGATAAATTTAATTAATATCTTTCAGCTGCTTGTGTTAACCTATTTCAATGTACTGCTGTGTAGGATCTTTCTTACTGCAAAATTCTACATGATATATCTACCCTCAAGAGAAAACACTTCATTTTAAAAATTGCAAGAACTTTCTTTGAAAAAAAGGATTCTTTCGAGCTGCCTCATGACAAGACAACTCTGCCCTGCCAAGGATCAGATTATCAAACTGATCTGCTTTTGCACAGGATCAGATTATTAAATCCTGGGATTCCCAAAGGGTCTTTTGGGAAGGGTCAGGGCTGCCCAGTGCCACGTCCTTGTTGGAGGAAGGACAGCTCGGTGGGGTGACAAAATCCAGGAAAAGGGACCCCAGGGGCACAGAAACCAGCACCCCCATGGGCCACTCACTGTGACACACAACTCTGGGCCATAAACCCGACTGTGAGGCAAACAACCCCAGGACAAGTGAGGAGGGAACACTCCTTCGCTTCCCCATCCCTGCTATCATGAGAAAATGTCATATAAAGTAACTCTTGTTCGTGTCCTTTCTCCTCGAATTTATAACTGTCTCCGACAGTGCAGTCAAGGGTGAAGGTTATTTGTGTCATACTTGCCAAGAAAGTGCCCCTTTCAACACTTAAGGAACACAGTCAAACTACAGATAAAGGAGCAGACAAAAAAGATTCTGTCTTTCCCAAGTATTATTTATCTCCTCTATGTTCTTTGTTTCCCTAATGGTGGCGATACCAGCCAGAGTGGGATTCACAGACGTAAATCCTTGAACCCAAGTGTGTAATTTAATTTTCTTTCTTTTGGAGCTAACATCAGATGGGGATCCTGAGGGTCAGAGCTGAAGCTCACCCTTCTGAAACGCTCTGGTGTTCTTTTGTTTCTAAGAAATTGGTCTGAAATTGTTACTCAGAAAATAAAATGAAAATAAAATAAAATTAGGGGCAAAGTTTACAGTAAAATTCTCGATGGGAAGGCCAGCTGGACCAGATATTATTGGGGTTTTTCTTAGTCAGGTAAAGTTTGTCAATAAGAAAGAGTTGTTATAACTCTCAGTGTGTTAAATACAATATTTAGAGACACTGACTCTGCTTCCAAGGCACTTCCCATTTGCAACCATGGCCATTCAAATCCTGGATTTGAAATGGCTTCAGCCCCTGGTGCAGTCACCCAGGACCTTCTCCTGGTTGTTTCCCTTTCGTTATTCCCATGCCAGCCTCAGGCACGGGCAGGAGCCCCGCGGTGCTCACGGAGGAGCAGCAGGAGCTCAGAGTCACAACTCACCTCTTTCAGGGAATCCCAGAATGGTTTGGGATGGAAGGGACCTTAAAGATCACCCAGTGCCACCCCTGCTATGGCAGGGACACCTACCATAGTCCAGGGTGCTCCAAGCCCCGTCCAGCCTGGCCTTGGACACTGCCAGGGATCCAGGGGCAGCCACAGGTTCTCTGGGCACCCTGTGCCAGGGCCTCCCCACCCTCCCAGGGAACAATTCCTTCCCAATATCCCATCTAACCCTGCCCTCTGGCAGTGGGAAGCCATTCCCTGTGTCCTCTCCCTCCATCCCTTGTCCCTCTCCAGCTCTCCTGGAGCCTGTTTAGGCCCTGGAAAGAGCTCTAAGATCACCCCAGAGCCCTCTCTTCTCCAGGTGAGCACCCCCAGCTCTCCCAGCCTGGCTCCGTGGCAGAGCTGTTCCAGAGGTGTTTCACTCTGTGTCAGATTGCCTGGCACAACAAGGCATTTACATGAAGATTAGATCATTTTTTCCCTCGTGCCACTGCCATTTCTGAAGAGATTCCCGGTGTTTGTGAGGGCCGGGCCGCGGGAGGGCCGGGATGCAGGGAGCGATCCCTGTGCCCGTGCGGGGGCCGGGCCCTCTGCTAATAACACGGCTAAGACAGTTAATAAGGCTCCCGATGAATGATTAGGATGGATTTCTGCACTGCTAATTTCCGTAACTATCACTCTCTGAAAGACAGCTCCAGGGATTTCGGGCCCGGGGTGCCTCTGTCTCTGCGAACACAGAGCCGCTTTATCCGCCCGCGCTTCAAATTGGCGGATCCCCTTTCACTGACCTAATGTGCACTGCACTTTAAAATGATACAATATTTTGAAACATGCAACTGCTTTGCTGATACCGTCTGTGCCTAAAAGCCTCGATGCAGCTCCAACAATGCCTCGGATCTGCTGCTTTGGGAGGTAACACAAAGCCTTGGCATGTGCACCACGGGCTGGTTTTTGGCCGTGGTTTTGGGCCTTCGGGAGGGGATTTGCTTCCATGGGGAGAGCAGGGCCTTGCTCCCACCCCAGAGATGCATTCCCACATCCCTTAGGGTGGGATCCATCGTTGCCATGTGGCTGTCACGGCTGGGTTGTGTCCCCATGTCACACTGTGACAATGCCAACCCCTTTCCAGCCACTCTTTGCACAAGGGGCTCGTGGCCTGTTGGCTCTGAAATGGCAGAGAGGGGTCCTGAGCTGTGCTCAGCATCACCCACACACCTGAATGAGGAGCAAAACAGGTCTGGCTGTGGAAATTACTCAGCTGATGTGGGGTGAAAAACTCCACACACTTTGGCCAGGCAGGGAACAGAGGCTCTGTCAGTGCAGAGCAGGAGAGACAGATCCGGGTTCCTTCACACACATACTCAATCCAGGCCCCCTCCTCACTAAAAAGGCTCATTTTAGGCCAAAACAGACATTTTGACACAGTCCAATTTTGTGAACGACTTGTTGGACAGGTTTGTTGCTCACTCCACTGTAAGCCAAAAACACTGAATTAATTTTTCCCCATCTCCATTCAACCCACACATGCAGACACCTTCACTCAGCCCTGATTTTAGGAGAACCTAAAGCTGAACCTGTCCCATAAATTTTCCTTTTCGAAGATCTTTCCTACATAATTGACCTCTTTGAAGCAGAATTCTCTGTAGTGATCATCAATCCCCAAATTATTATTAGGAATTTAACCTGGGATTCTGGAGGCAAACCAAAAAAAAACCACCCCAAATCCAATGACTGCATGAATTATTCCAAGTGCTGCTGCTGGGTTTAAGCAGCCCTCGTGGATCCCAGGAAGAATTCAAGATTAAAACACCAAGTCATACTTGAAGGGGTGTTTATACATGCAGATGACACTATGTGCAAGCTACTGATGTATTATATTAAACAAAGTGTATTTTTGTAAATTACTTATTGCCATTTTCCCACTCTGAGTGGGGACATGGCAGTGAAAATACCTGAGAGCTTGAGACAATATCCAAGTTTCTGTCAGAACGGAATGTAATTAGTGCAAATTAAGCAGCATCCTGAGAAGGAGGAGGTCAGGGAGAACTGGCAGGGTCGAACTGGGTCATTACAAAGCATTTTTATAGCCAGGCAAGCAGGAGGGATCCCAAGTTACCTATTGCTGCTGTGTCTGAACTCCCCCTGCATCCCAGACCTGCTTTTCCATAAAGATCAGGACCGGGATCTATCGATTTTATTGGCAGCAGCCAAAGAGCTGTGAATTAAAACTGTAAAAAAATCAGCACAGTTGCTCTTTTCTTCGTTTAAATTTTGTATTTTAAAATTGGGAGAAACGAAGTGAGCTCATCAAAACCCCATGGGCTGTTGTTACATTTCTGTGCTGGGTTTTGTGGCACTTAATGGCTCAGGAGGAAAAGCCTTAAAGCTTATTTATCCCCAAATGGGAATATCCAAGTGAGGCAGCACAAGTTTACCCTAAAACCTCCACTCTTTGCCTTGTCTGCAAGCTTGGAAATGATGAATACTCATGGGGACACCTTGATCAGCCTTCAGAGAGTTCCAAAAGTTTGCTTCAGAGATGATATCTGAATGTTTAGGGTGGAATTACTGATTTTAGAGATACATATGTGTGCACACAAATGTGTCTGTCCCACAGGGGTGACACTGCAGGTACCAGCTGTTGGCCATCCCAGTTTTCTGGGTTAGGGTTTCCATAAAAAAAGGCTTTGTCCTGCTACTTCTGTGTTATTTCCCAACTTACTTTGCAGCCACGTGAATTGTTTGGCACCCCAAAAATCCTCCTTTACAATAATCTAGTCTTTAACAGGTTACAGCCCCAACATGTTGGTTTTGTAGGATCATCCTCCTGAGCATTTCCCACTGTGCTGAGGTCTAAGGAAACTACTCCAGATTTCTGTCAGTGCAGCGAAACTCAGAGTTTGGTGTGTTCAGTGAACAGGGACCTTCTGACCTCATAGAAGCACCTCCCACACCCTCCCTGCAGACAAAATGGTGCTGGACCTTCTGTGGAACAACTGTCCCACAGAAAAGCTCCACAGTGCATGAGGCATCCAGCCCATGGAATCACACAATCATTGAGGGTGAAAAAGAGGTTCCAAAAGACCATCGAGTCCAGCCTGTGCCTGATCCTCACCTTGTCACCAGCCCAGAGCACTGAGTGCCACATCCAGTCCTTCCTTGAACTTCTCCAAGAGTGGGGACTCCAGCACCTCCCTGGCAGCCCCTTCCAAAGCCTGACCACCTTTTCCATGAGGAAATTTCTCCTGAAAATCTTGGACCAAAGTCAGTGGGATTTGGAGAGCATCGTTCTCCCAGGCCCATGTGAGATCTCTGGAAGTGGGAGCAGCACTGGTTGGACTGGAAGCTGTTTTGAAGGCAACTGGAAGAATTTGGATGTGTGATGCTGGAAAGGCCCTTCATGGTGGATAATGGCCCTGGCTGTTTTCCACAGGAGAGCACAAGCAGCAGGCTCTTCTCACACAGCAGCGACAGCTTCTGCAAATGATTCCTTTCTGTCTTACTGGGATTTTACCTCTCAGAAGAGTTCCAGGGTGGGAGGGATGGAGATGAGGAAGACAACTCTGAGCAACTCACACTTCCCCTGCCTTCCTCCCCAGCAGCTGCTCAGCCCAGGATCTCTGTGCTATAGACTTTTTCCTGCCTCTGACAAAACACTAAAAACCCCTCCAGCATGACAACAAAAAATAAATATCAAAAGAACATTTGAAGAGCTCAATAAATTGATCATATTCTGCTGAACCTTCACCCTCGTAACGATAGTACCATTTAAATGCTAATGTCATTTTTAAAAAAGTCAATTACAGGAGTTTTAAAGTAATGGAGTCAGCAGTCTCGATGTAAATCTGTTATATTAATCTGCTCCCTACACTGTATCCATGGGCACTGATGCATTCACCCCCTTTTCCCTGGAGGGAATGTTCCCTCGCAGTGGTACCAGTAATTGAATCAAGTTGATACAGACACCAAAAATATTGTAAGTCTTGTAGGTAATGAAAAGCATATGTTGATAAAGCCAGTTGCTGTAATTTTGGATAGAAGAGCACTGACATTTGGGAAGTTCAAAATTAGAATTAACCCTTTGGTGATGAAGTGACCTGAAATCGTCTTTACGAACTCTGCTAATTTCACAAAGAAAATCCACCATGAGACAGCTGAGATCCTCTGCCTCCCGTTTTCCCTGCTTATCCCAATTAAATTCACTTCCATAAAGACTTTTGCAAAAATTTTTTTCGAACTGGTTCAGACAAAGCATAACAGGATCAGAAAACAAACATTGCTCAGGTCCAAATTCATTTCTGCACCTTTCACAGGCCTAAAGAAGCTGGAATGTCACAGCAAGAGATGTTTGGGTTGTGCTGCTTAGGGAGGTGAATGGATGCAGCAGAAATCTCCAGGTGCCAGTCCCTACTCAGGAGATTTTGGGTGCAGTTTTAAACTGAACAGCATCAGAGAATCATAAAATCATTTAGGTTGGAAAAGACCTCCAAGATTATTAAGTCCAACCTTTGATTGATCTCCAATACCCAGTACACACAAATGGTGTTTAGAAGCATCAAATAAACCCAAACCAGAACAAATTATCATTTGAGGAGGGACTTTTAGTTGTGAACAAACTTGGATAAACCCCAACATTTTGCAGTTCCTCTGATCATGTTGGCCCAGAATGAACCATTCAAGGTATTATAGCAGTGGGGTTCAAACAGATCCACAGCCTTCCCTACTCCCCCAGCTCGTGAAATGTTTCTCACAGGATTCATTTTGGTTCAGGGAAACAGGGGATAATGAACCCTAGGAGAGAGGCTGAACTCCCTGCCTGAGGTAAAATCACAAATATCTGCACCTACCTGTGCCTTCGCCCACACACAAAGAGGGGCCATCATTTATGACAGAAGACAAAACCTGCTGAGAACTCCCAGACAGTCAGAGCTATCAGAAATAAAAGACTAAACAAACATATTTTTCTAAGTAGTAATAACAAGGGAATTGCATTCAGCACTGCTCTGAGGCAGAAAGAGAACTTCCAGATAAAATTGTCATGGAATCCATTCCACTTGTCACATCAACGCTGCTCTGGGTTTGCTGGTAAGAAGGGGCTGATTAATGGTTCACCAAGATTTCCCTGCTTCTGCCTTTTGTGAATTGATTCTCAAGTGCAGGTCTAATAAAATTTCAGCCAATGTCACACACATGCCACAGAAATATTTCCAGTTCCATCATAAATCCAAACCGTTTGGAACAGGGCACTCTCAGGGATTTTGTTAACTCAGGGCCTTCCTCTGCCACAGTAAAGGGACCCACAAATATGAAAACAAGGTTGGAGTTAAGCACGGAACTCAGGACATGTCTGACAGCATTTCCACATTCTCTGAGCTTCTGGAACTTCTCCTGAAATGCTGCAGAGATTCTCTGGAGAAATCAGTCCAGAATTTCGGAGTTCTGTTGCTACCAAAGCAGCTGCTATCCCTTCCTTCAGCATTCCCATTCCTCATGGAGCACAGGGAGCAGGGGGCTGGAATCCCCCGGCCTGGCTGCCACTGCACCAACGCCACGGTGCCATCACTCCTCTGGGAGACTCCCAGATATATCCAGGGATATGGGATCATCCAACAAGGCAAAACCTCCCCGTTAGTGATGCTGCTGCTCATGTTGGTATGAGAGAAGTGATGTTTTTTCAACAGCGTTTGGAGTAATTGAATAAACTGACTCACAGGGCAACATTTCACTACTTCCAGAGAAACCTTCCTGTTAAATCTTCTGCTGTTTGGGCAAAACTGAAAATCTCTGTTCTGGCACAAAACTGAGCTGTTTGAGTCCTAAAAACATGGCAGGGCTTTTTTAGGGGGGTTTTATGTGAGTGTTTTGTTTTTAAACAAACTCTGAAGCTGGATCTCGTTCCTACGAAATCTTCCCACACAACTCCACTCACGACGCCCTGGAAGTTGTGAATCCAGGCACAGCTTATTCCATTGGAATAATAATATCCAGGAAAATGCTGTCATTTTTGATGCAGACCCAGTGTGGGGAACAGAACCCCAGCCCTCAAGGACCCGATAGAGAAATAAAACCCTACAAGGCTCCTCTGAAACCAAACCCTCCTGGAAGCTGAGACTTTGGAAGAGCAAGGAAAAGAAGGAAATTCTTCTATGAGTGGTGTGAACGGGAATGATTCTTCCGATAAAGGAAATACCTGAAAGAAATCCTGGATTCAGGCTCGGCACTGGTTAATGGCAACATCTCTGACGAGAGATGAAAAATGTAAGTTTAAAAACGGGATTTTCCCTATTCCAGAGGCAGGAGCGGGATGGGGGGGATTGAGCCTTCAGGCAGTTCCGCGGCAGCGCCGAGAGGGGGAACCCTCGCCCAGGCCGAGCGCCCGGGGTGCACGGGGGATAACGGGGATAACGGGGATAACGGGAATAACGGGGGGATAACGGGGATAACGGGGGGATAACGGGGATAACGGGAATAACGGGGGGATAACGGGAATAACGGGGGGATAACGGGGATAACGGGAATAACGGGGAACAACGGGGGGATAACGGAGGATAACGGGGATAACGGGAGTATAACGAGAATAACGGGGGTAACGGGGGAATAACGGGGGGATAACGGGGATAACGGGAATAACGGGGATAACGGGGATAACGGGGGGATAACGGGAATGACGGGAATAACGGGGATAACGGGGATAACGGGAATAACAGGGGGATAACGGGAATAACGGGAATAACGGGGGGATAACGGGGAATAACAGGGATAACGGGGGGATAACGGGAATAACGGGGGTAACGGGGGGATAACGGGAATAACGGGGGGATAATGGGGGATAACGGGAATAACGGGAATAACGGGGATAATGGGCGATAATGGGAATAACGGGAATAACGGGGATAATGAGGGATAATGGAAGTAACAGGGATAACAGGGATAACGGGAATAATGGGGGGATAACGGGGATAACGGGAATAACGGGAATAACGGGGATAACGGGAATAACGGGGATAACGGGGGGATAACGGGGGATAACGGGAATAACGTGAATAACGGGGATAATGGGGGGATAATGGGGGATAATGGGGGCATAACGGGGGCATAACGGGGGAATAATGGGGGGGTAACGGGAATAACGGGGATAACGGGGGAATAACGGGGATAATGGGGAATAACGGGGATAATGGGGGAATAACGGGGGGACAACAGGAATAACGGGGATAATGGGGGATAACGGGAATAACGGGGATAACAGGGATAACGGGAATAACCGGAATAATGGCGGATGATGGGGATAATGGGGGGGACAATGGGGGATAACGGGAACAACGGGGGGATAATGGGGGAATAACGGGAATAACTGGAATAATGGGGGATAACGGGAATAACAGGGATAACGGGGGGATAATGGGAAAAATGGGGATAACGGGGGGATAATGGGGCAATAGCAGGAAAAACGGCGGGGTAACGGGAATAACGGGAAAAACGGGGATAACGGGGGGATAACAGGAATAACAGGAATAATGGACGGTAAGGGGGGGATAACGGGAATAACGGGGGCTAACAAGAATAATGGGGGATAATGGGGATAACGGGGGGTAACGGGAATAACTGGAATAATGGGGGGTAACGGGAATAACAGGAATAACGGGGGATAGTGGGAATAACAAGAATAAAGGGGGGTAAGGGGGAATAACAGGAATAATGGGGGGGTAACAGGAATAATGGAGGGATGACTGGAATAATGGGGGGAAAATGGGGCATAACAGGAATAATGGGGGCTAATTGGGGATAATGGGGAATAACGGGTTAACGGGGGGTAAAGAGGAATACCAGGGGGTACCAGGGGGTACCAGGGGGTAACAGGGGGTAACAGGGCTCTCCCAGCCCGCTGCTGCAGTGGGCACAGGGATGGGAGAATCGGGAGCAGGGGATGCCCCTTGGCAGGGTGGCCGCGGCCCATCCATCGCAGCCACTGGTGGTTCCTTGGCTCCAGGAGGAGCAACGGGCACACGGGAGCAGGACAGGGTGGTTTAACTTGGGAAATTATGGGGAATGATGGAAATTATTCTATAGCTGGGTTATAGTTGATATTATTTGATTTTGTAGAAAGATGTTCCCTGTATCCCACGTCCATGGGAATTCCACCCCGGACATCACATCGATCCCCTTGGGTTGTCACAGCACGGGGGGTGCCTGGGTTTAGGAAAACTTTTGGTTAAGCCTGGAATGAAGCTTCTGTATCCTGAGTGGTTCCTCCAGGAATGCCAAAGGCCAGGCTGGTTCACTGTCCATTGGCCGGAGCAGCACCAGGCACAGGGACACTCCCCGGGGATGCTCCCCAAGGGATGCTCTCCTAAAGGATGCTCTTCCAAGGGATGCTCTCCAAAGGGATGCTCTTCCAAGAGTTTTCCCTCCTGAGGGGCTGGGGCAGGTGGGGGTAGGGCTGAGAGGTGACACCAAAATGCCCCAGGACACCTCACCCTGCCCTGTCACTGATCTCCCCTGAGCTCTCCTCAAACAGCCATTAAGGAAATCTCCCCCTGGAGCAGGAATCCTCCACAAGGGCAGCTCAGACCAAACAAAACCGATTTCAAACAGTGTTAGAAGACAACGAACTCTGAAGTATTCATGAAGAACTGGGGTGCAATGGGCTGGAGGGGGGACAACCCCACAGCCTCTCCCAGCCCATGGTTCCAGCAACACCCTGCACACAAACAGCAGCCAAAGTGAGGCACCCGCTGAGGAAAGAGTGCAAGGAGCAGCCTGGAACCAGGAAAATACAAACAAACTGAGAGTGGAGACTTTTTGTTTGTTTACAATCTTTTTTTTTCCCCTTTTCAATTCATAAAGTAAAAGGAAAAGCAAATGCAGCCGAGCGCTCCTGCAGCCTGGTGCATCTCGATGGACTGGATGAGCTTGGAGGTCTTTTCCAAAATAAATGATTTCGTGATCTTCTGCCCCAGGTCTGCACATTCCCAGCTGGGAATGGTTTTCCAGCCATTCCAGCTGTTTTACCTGGCACAGCAACCTTCATCTTTCAGCAGCAGAAACCAACATTAAACTGGGGGTTAAGAAATCAGGAAATCAGACCTGGGCAAAGGGCTCATGACTTAAATCTTTCCGACTCAAAGAAACCCAAAACTCAGAGGAGTCGCCCTGAATTCCTACCACAGCCCCAAACCGACTTAACATTTGAAAAGTTGAGTTTTGAGTTTTGCACCTTTTATTTCCTTGTTTTGCTATGAAACTGAGGGCATTAAAATATTCCTGAAACGCCTGCATAGGTCAGGGTGGAGAAAAGCTGGGAAGCAGGAGAAGCATCCCAGAGTCAGCCCAGCCTCTCACAGAGCCAGGGCCATCCCGGTGCTCATCTGAACCTGCTGCTGCTCAGGGGTTTTACAGCTCCTCACTGAGTAATTCACAACCAAACTGCAATTACTCTGCTCTCAATTAGTATTTTCAGTGGTTTTCAGTGGCTCCACATGCAAACAGCCAAAGAAACGTGGGGAGAACTCCCCACCCCATGGTGGTTTTGTCAGCACTGGGGGTGCTTGTGTGAACGCTTCCCCTTGAGACAGGGGCTGGATTAACAATCCCAATCCCACTGAAATCCATGGGAAAACTCCTCCTTGCTCTGCTTGGGCCACAATTCCTGCACCTTGGATTTTTGGATCCAAGGACAACAAATCCTTTAGCTCCGTGTCCCTAATGCAGGTGCAGCAACAGGCGTTGGTGGTTATTTAAAATTAAACTGTAGCTGTTTCTAGAGGACCAAGTGCTCTGAGTTTCCTTGCAAACGTGAAGATTTTTTAACTCCTCTCATCCAAAAATCAAACTCCTCTCATCTTCCAATTGAAAGTTGGACATATTTGCTCATAGGAGCACGTTTTCCAGTTAGAAAATTCTAAAAACAAATGGTTCAGACATTTTTATAGGCATAAAAACTCAAGCCAAGTTGGTTAGTGGTTTCAGATGCTTTTTATTTGCAAATCAGAAAGGGCTTCATTTATAGATTGAAATGGTACTGGCTGCTAATCCTGAAGGCAGACTCAGGCCTTTGGCTCTGCTTGGAGAAGGAGAAATAATGCAGTTTAAAGACAAATTATTTCGTTTGGACCAATGAGTGCTGTGGTTGGACAGGACATTTATTTTATAGCAAAACTCACAGAAGTCCTTTGGATTGAGAGTTCCACCGTTTTAAGGGGCCGCTGCCCTCCGCTGTGGATCTGCACCACAACCTCGCTCCCAAATGTGAAACTTGGGAATTTCAGGGATAATTCCTGCTCCTGTGTGGAGTACAGGGTCCTTACACAAGGTGCTGCACCACCACACTGCTGAGGAGCTCCCAGTCCACCCCATCCAGAGACAAAATCGAGTTTCCCCTGTGTGGAAGATGAATCTGATGAACTGAGATGAAGAAGGTGCTCAAGTGTCCCCACAATCTCTGCTGGGACACACTCGTCCCAAACCCCTGGGACCACAGGCTGCCTCTCCCAAATTTCTACCCAAATTTCAGAAACTCTCCCCTTCCTGAAGCACAGTAGGAACTTTTTGATTATAGAATCAGAATCCCAGGATCATTGAGGTTGGAAAAGACTTCCAAGACCATCAAGTCCAACCCATCCCCACCTTGTCACCAGCCCAGAGCACTGAGTCCATGCCTTCTTTGGAGACCTCCAGGGATGGGCACTCCAAACCTCCCTGGGCAGCCCCTGCCAAGGCCTGGCCACCCTTTCCATGGAGAAATTCCTGCTGCTGTCCAACCTGAACCTCCCCTGGCACAGCTTGAGGCTGTTCCCTCTCCTCCTGTCACTAATTGCTGGGAGAAGAGAATAATTAGTCAAGGTGATTATTATTCTCATTGAGTAATGCACTCAGGATTGGAGAGTTGTGTCTGAGCTGTGAGCCTGCACCAAAATTTACTATTGGAGCTTTGAAAATGGCCAAGTTTTGGTGTCTTGTTTCTGGACAAGATGCACAGAGCAGGAAATATTTTTAAAAGCTTCATTCAGAAGGCAGGGACCAACGCTGAGATAACCAGAGCTGGGTTATCTTTCCACACCTAAGGCAAGGCTGGACAGGAGTTTCTCCATTTCTTTCTGTCCTAATTTCCCTCATCTTGCTGCACTCAGTACAAGCCAAGTCTGCAGCACTTGCTGAGCTCAGCTCACCCCTTTCTCATCCTGCAGAGTGTGAAAACCAGCGGCCACAGTGGCAGCTCTGCACCCAGCTGCTCTCAGCCCTGAAAGGTTTCCCAAAAACCACTGGAAGCCCTTCACAGCCCCAGAACACCTTGTTTCTGTCCTCAGCACTTCACACCTGCCTCGCACAAAGCAACGGCGAGAAGCTCCTCCAGCATCCCTGAGGACACAGCCAGAGCACCCAGGAAAATCCAGCATGGATTGGCACCTTGGAGGAAATGCCAAGTGACAAAAAACCAGGTCCTGTTTCAAGGAATTCCCAAGTCAGGAGTGAAGCAAGATGTAAAAGAAGCAGGGACGAGCACGAGGAGGGCTTGAGAAGAGCTGAGCCAGGTTTGCTGGTTGCTTCCCAAGCTCCTCACGAGCAGTTCCATGGCTGGGGGTCAGAGCTGGGAGAGTCCCAGGGATCCCAAGGTGAACTCACAGCCTCAACAGAGATCAGAGAAAATTCCAGTGACTGCAAGGACAAAGGTGGCACCAGCCCAACAGCAGTGGGAAACGATGGGCAAAACCTAAACCTCCTGCAGGAACAGTTCAATAGTTACATGAAACAGGTACAAACCAGCTTCTGGTGGGTTCCCCAGCCCAGCCCAGAATGAATCCTGAGTACCATCCCATTAATTCCCTGAAATAATTCCTGGTACTCTCTCTGCTCTGTGGCCTCTACAATCCAATCCCACCCTCTCTGGCCTTCTGTTAATATTTTTTCTCTCTGATGGAAAGCAAAATCCCTGGTGCTGGGGGGCTGCTGCCCCTCCGCTTCCCCAGCCGAGCTCAGGGCTCGTTATCGCGCCCGGGCAGCCCCTGCGCTGTCTCCTGCAATTGTTCCTGCTCAAGCCACTTTTCTTTTTGTTTTGGAAGGGTGGTGGTGGTGTTTTGTAATTTATAGCGAAATAAGAAATGATTCCTTATAACAGAAACCATTCTGGTGCTGCAGAGTCCTTATTTAGCTGCGTTTGAAGAGCTGAGGAAAAGCTGCTCCGTCGCTCGCGATCGAACCACGCAGCTTCTTCTTCCTAACACCTCCCACAGGCCACATATCAAGCCTGCACTTCCTACAAATGATAAGCAGCATTCATTTTGATCATTCACAGTTGTTTTGGGGGTTGGTAGGTGATAGGCTTCCCTCTCAGTCTCTCACCTCCTCCCCAAACTGTCTGCGGCTCCCCCGTGCCAGCCGTGCCAGCGGAACCAGGGGGTTTCCTGCCCAGGGGAGAGCACAAACACGGAGCTGGGGTGTTCCAAGCCCTCCCTGCCACTGTCCCACCCCCGGGGATTGCAGACAGTCCCCTGCCCAACTCCTTGGAGATGCAGCAGCAGCAGCACCAGGAGGGTCAGCAGGCAGTGGGAGCACCCCCTGTGCCAGCACTGCTGAGCCTGACCTGGCTTTGCAACACCACAAAAATTGCTCCTGAAATTTCATTTCCATGCTTGCAGAGGATTCCCTTTGCCACTCCAGGCCCTTTCAGAAACAGATGAGATTTCTGCCACGCTCCTCCAGCACCAGGTGCCCTCTCCCTGCTCCCTCCCAGACACAGGCTGAAGCTGCGCTTGGCTTTTCTCCTCCTCTACTGGGAAAAATCCTCACTCGGGCCTCACTTCTTTTGGACAATCCTGGGATCTGGCATCCCCCAGGAGGGGCTGGGCTGGCTCTGGCAGAGCACAGAGCACCCCAGTGTTCCCCGTGGGAGTCCTGGACCTGGGGAACACTGTCCCTGTTCTTCCCCACATGCCCCAGCTGAATATTCCTGTTCTTTCCAACTGCTTTGATCTCCCCACAGTTACCCAAAAAACAACCACTTCTTGGGGGCCCCGACCTCAGGCTGAATCAGGATCCCAGAGCTGTGGTTTATCTGCTTCCATATCCCATAAAAGTGTGGATTCCAGTGTCCATACTCCAGGAGAAGGGCTTTAGGCACCTCAGCAGGGCCAGCACCTCCCAGTGCAGCCCATCCCTGCCTGTGGATCCATGGGAAAGCTTCCCTCGCACCCCAATCCTCCCATAAAGCTGCCAAGCAGAAGTTCCCAGAGTGGCTCGTATGTTTTTAAAACATTTTCCAGTCCACGAGCAGCCACACTCGGTGAAAATTGTATTTTCAGGGTTTAAAAGCAGATTCCCTGAGATTTTTCCAGCTTATAACCACCCCCAAGGATGTTTTTAACATTCTTGTAAACAAGGGACTGAAGAAGAACTCTTGGTTAAACAGAAGAAAACCCGAATTGTTTTAAATTCACCAAAGCTGAATATTTTTAAAATCCTTGAAAGTGCATTCATGGCCTCGGTGGTCTGTTCATGATTTTACTTTTACGCCGTTTTCTTAGAACCACGCGTTTGTTTTCCACAGATATCAAAGTGCCAAGGAAACCTAAAAATCTGCTCGGGAGGTACTTTGTGTTCACTTCTGACTACGAGGGACGAGCACTTGAACAAGTTTGGAGTGTTTGCAGCCTCTTCAGTGTTTCAAAACCACCTCCGAGTCCTCAGCACTGCCCGGGAGGAGGTTCTTGGCCTGAAAGCTGATGGGATTTGATTTATTTTTAGGGACATTCCAGATGTGAACACTGCCCTGGTGGAACTCCCGTTGCATTTAACAAAACATTTTGTGCCAGAATACCAAATCCATCCCTTCACAAATACCTGGGCAATGCTTTATTCCGGGGGCTCCTTCCCACACGTGCAGCGTTTGCTCCCTTGCAGCTGAGTGTCCTAAGCCACAGAACAAGCCATGAATCTCACAGGATTCTTGTAATGGCTTTTAAACCCTGCATTGTGGGCTGTTTATGGCGCAGTTGCATTTGCTTCAGAGATTTGTTTTAATGCTGTTGGTGTTATTTAGAGAGATATTAAATTCAAACAGCTTTATGGTTGCTAATAAACATCTATTACCATTACAGACATTCTGATATAAAAGCCTCATACAGGTGCTTTCTCTCAACTATGCAGATTTGATTGATTAGGCCACAGTAGTTTATTTTACACTTCAGTGGTCACTAAATCTATCATTAAGATTAAAAATTGCAGTTTGTGCAGTCTGGGAATAACTACACATTTAAGCTGTAAAATAAAAGTCACTTTACCAAAATTCAGGGGAAAGGGGGGAAGGGTGTGGGGGCAAACAACACAGGGGAGGTTAAAAGAAAAAAAACTTTTGTAACAGCTTATTCGGTTCTTCAGAAGATGAATCTCATGGAATCACGAACTGGTTTGGGTTGGAAAGGACCTTAAAGATCGATTTGTTCCACCCCCTGCCATGGCAGGGACACCTTCCACTACCCCAGGGTGCTCCAAGCCCTGTCCAGCCTGGCCTTGGACACTTCCAGGGATCCAGGGGCAGCCACAGCTTCTCTGGGCACCCTGTGCCAGGGCCTCCCCACCCTCCCAGGGAAGGATTTTTTCCCAATATCCACCCTGAACTGTCCCTCTGTGAGTGGGAAGCCATTCCCCCTTGTCCTGTCACTCCAGGCCCTTGTAAAAATTCCATCTCCATCTTTCCTGTCGGCTCCTTCAGGCACTGAACAGCCACATTTAGGTCACCCCGAACCTTCTCTTGTCCATGCTGAGCATTCCCAGTTCCCTCAGCCCTTCCTCCTGGGAGATGCTCTCCAGCTTCCCCACAAACACAGCCCCTGTAAAGTCCTGGGCTGCAAAGCTGTGATGATGCTGAGTCTGCTCCATCCGTATTTTGGGCAGCACTGAGCCCCTTCCCCTCGGGGCACAGCAAAAGCCCCCAGAATTCCCCATGGAGCAGTCCCATGGCAGTTTTTGCCCCGCTGCCACCCAGAGCAGCTCCGAGGAGGGACTTGGCCGGCTCCAGGCGTGACATTTGCACTCCCAATTCCGCCTGCAGCGCGGTGTCATTTGTTACTGTCTCCTGCATGAGCTGCAGCTCGGTGCCCACCAGCCCCGGGTCCATCCCCCCGTAGCTCCGTGGAAGGCCGGGCTGCCGAGCCGTGCTCCGACAGTGACCACCTGGGAGCAGCTTGATAAATGGCCGGTTTATAATGCTGTCATGCCAGCTTTGTCCTGGGGGAAATGTGTGTCTCTCTCAAAACAGCTTATTACCAACCTGTGGCTGGGGCCATGATCAATCACGCTGATCAGATATGGCAAACATGGTAACTGATATAAAGAAGATTTCTCGCTACACAGTTTGAGGTTAACGTGACAAATGATGGAGTGAGAAAGAATAACTTAGAGGGAAAAGCCAGCCCATTAAAGGCTGAACTTGGAAGTGGTTTTGGGAAGCAGAGTTCACAGCGCGTCCTTTTAACATGAATTCCCTGCTCATCGAGGTAACCCTGACTATATTCCCTCGCAAATTCCTCGTATAATCCAGAAGGAATGGTTTTTTAAACACGCAGTCTGATTGCAAAGAGAAATTTAACCCCCCTACACCCATCCTTGGTACTTGGATCTGATGGGTTTATGGTGCAGGAAATGCAAGATTCCAGGTGAAAAGCCCAGGGCAGAGATACACCACATCTTGCCAAAATCCCAAAATATTCTGAGGGATTCTATTGTCAGCCAGAGCAGAGCTATCTGAGAATGACACTCTTCCCAGAACTCAATGGATTTGCCTTCAAAATCATGGAGGAAGAACAGTGGAACCCTGCCTGGGTGTCACCCACCCGAGACACTTTTCTAAAACATGCCCATAAAACACACCCTGTAAAACAAGACCCCAGGACGGCTCCATTTGGTCTCTTTCCCACTCCCAGGATTTCTCTAAACACTCTGACCACTAAATCCCTTGCATTTCCCTGCTCACACAGCTCTGAGCCCAGATCTGGCAGAACTGGGCTCCGAATCTGTCCTGTTGTCCTCAGTCTGGAGCAGGGAGCTTCCCTCCAGGATCAGCACACGGAGCTGTGGCTCTTGGAGACCCTCTGGCAAACATCTGATATTACTCACTTGACTGAGTTTGTGAAAACGAAGCCTTATTTGCAGGCAAAATTAATGAGAAAAGAGTCTTCAATGAGACAATAATTAATGGCTTCCGCCCGACAGGGAAACTCGTCCGACTCAATTCCTCACAGCAGAGGCTGGTATTTTGGGGGAAAAAGTGTGGATTTCTTTCCAGAAACCTGGTCTGTCATTTCAAAATCGGGTTCTTAGCTGGGTATTTTTATTTTATGAAAGCCTCGCAGAACTGATGAAGGTTGGAATAAATGGCCCTTTGTTCCCCTTCCCGTACCAGTGCATTTAATGACGGCGAAATAAAATTCTGCTCCGCGGCCGCCCGCCAGAGATGCGATGATACAACATATTTCAGATTTTCTGTTGCACTGAAAATCGAGACACATTCAGATGGGTTTGGGGCTGCACACGCCCAGCGTTATCTCCTGTTACTGCAGGGAAAAGTGAGGGCTGCAAATCGTATCCTTTTCCCCGAGACTCCCATCTCTAATCCGGCCACAAACACCAACTCTGTGCCTTTCAAACGCAGCAAACCGCCACGAGAAAAGCCAGAAATGCGTCAGACAATAAAAAGAGGGATAATGGCCACCAAACTCCGCTCTTCTCCCCCCTCTTTTTTGAACAGATAGGTTTTAGGCTCTATAATAATCATGCAGCTAAGATACAAGGTCTCTTGTGGGCAATAACCTACATGACATGACTTAGAAGGCAGGTGTTACTGTAATTAGCTATTGTTTGACTATCAAAAGTCAGAGCTGATTAAAGCCACTAAGTACAAGTGCACTATTTTATTTCAAAGAATATTATGAACTGCATGCTGGGACTCTTTCACTGCGGCCCTACCTTCCGGAGTCTGCTAAGAGCCCATGCCAGCAGTAATCAAAACTAAAATCTGCATAAACCTTCAGGGTTTTAATTCAAGCAGAGCCCTTTCATTAGAAATATGTTACTTTATGAAATCTGGTCGCCAGCAAGGGGAGAAAAATGTGACTTCTTAAGAAAAGTGAATGGCATCTCTTTAGTGATTAACCCAAGATTAATGGAGGCTCCCACTGCTCGGCCTAAGTCCATTTTATTGCTAATTCATTTAGGTACTATTTCAGATGTACTTGATGAAAGTCACCTGCTAAGAAGTCATGTTTTGGCAAGCAAGGATAGCCATTATGGTCAAATCCCAAATAGAATTTTTATTAAAGAAGCTTTGAAAAGTGTCTTGTATTAGTCTTTCACAGACATACCATTTAATGTGCTCAATTAGTTAAAAATTTGGGGCCCAAGTCACTAATCAAACGTTCATAATGCTTTTTTTTTTTTTAATATATTTTTTTAGTCCACATGCATCTCTTAATGTCCCAGGTAGGATGAACACTGCACTGAACAGGGACATTTATATTCAGACAAAAGCAGCAGTGCTGAGACTCACCAAGAAGTGGGTGGGATTTGGGTAAGTGCTCGGTGGGATCCCTGAAATGTTGGCTTGGCAGAGCATCTCTTTGTTCCCCGGGATGCTGTGGGGAGTGGGGACTTATGCAAATCACATGTTCCACAAACTGTACCTAATCATCCAGCTTTGGCTTGTGTGCACGTTTGGAGCATGAGCTTTGATCCCTAAAGCACAAATCATTTTGGTTTTCGACTTTTCTGCAGTTTGTTCTTTGATAAATGAGAGTTTAGGGGATTTCATGGTTAGAGAGCCCAGAACCCCGGCACTGTGTGCACCCTGAGATCTTTTCTGCCCAGACAAAGCACCTCCACAGCCCATCCAAAGTTCCTCCCCAGTCTGGGCAAGGTTTCGCTTGATCCATCGGCAATTCCATGAGCGTGGACATCCCTATGAAGTGTTTCTACCCTTCCCAAGACACTGAGCAACCCACGAGAGACTCTGACAGTGTGAGCTTTGCTTCCCTGCACCGCTGAGAGGGGAAATCCTGACAGGCAGCCCAGGAACTCTCACTCTGCAGAGATAAAAGCCCTAGTGCAGAGGCAGGTCTGGGGATCACAGAGCTTTAATTGAGCCCTTCTCTTTCAAAAATGGGAAAAAACCCCAAAGGTGGTGGTGGTGGGGAAATGGTCCCAGGTGAGGAGGATGCCCGGATGCTGCTGCTCTGCTCAGGTGCCTAAACCCTACATCAGTGAATTATTGATAACATCACTGATAACCATCACTCCTCTAAGTGCTCACACTGCTCTGGGTGCTCATGTACAAAGCCAGAGCCTGAGAACCTCCCTCACAACCTGCCCTGCTTTGTACCTGCCAAGGATGAGACAGTTTTGGTGACAGAAAGTGGCAAATCAATCAAAAAATACCTTTGGGTATTCTGGCTTGTTTGGAGCTCTCTCCCCAGTGGGGGTGACAACTGGAACCCGACAGCACACACCACCCAAACTCTACTCTGAGAAGGGAAACCATCTGGTTCCTAAATTTATTTATTTTTTTATTTGGTAATGACTGATCCAGTCTCCAAAATACTGACGGGAGTTGTTGGGATTAGTGAGACCCACAAACCCTGCACGTGCAGGGTGCCACAAAGCAGAGCAGCAGCTCCCTGCTGGGCCTCAACGTCCCTGCCAAGGGGAGCAAAGTTTCCAACACCCCTCTTGCAGAATTCAGAATTACCAGCAATGGCAACACATCCCGTGGTGGAATTCTGCTCCTGGAGACTCCACACAACCCAGCCTGGACTCCAAGCCCTTGGCTGGGGGAATGTGGTGCTAAAGGAGCCGCCTGGGTGTGATAACAAAGTTATCCTAATCTGGCCCTCTTGTGTGCTGGGGCACTCACACATGCAAATCTTGTCTTGTTCCACCGTGTTTGTTCACCTCCAGAGTCCTTCGGTGATTCAAATCTGTGTCTTACTATCCTATAATACCCTTGTCTAACAGTTCTTTTTAAATGCATGTGTTAATTATCTTGCCACCGCTGTAATTTCTCCCTGTAGTCCATTAATTAAGAGGTCACAATCTAAGAGCATGTTTACCCAATAAGCTTTCTTTTTTAATTATCCTAATTGCTTGGATACTGACAAAGACTCCATCCCTCCCCTTCCTCTGAGTGGATTAGAAAACGACATTTCAAAGCCCCACACAATGATGGGTCTGTAAAACACACATATATTTATATCTGTTTTTATAACTCTGTGATGTTCAAACATCAAAGGTCAACAAGACACAAGGCGCTGCATTTGCATGGCTGCATAAAATGTGCAGACAAACTGCTCTCCATTAATTGATCCATCAGCCTGGAATGTTCTACTGGCCAGGAAAAATATAAGCAAAACCTTCAGAATAGGAACGAGATGGTTGCTCACAGCTTGGTGTGTCCTGGAGACCACCAGAGCCTCCTCTCCCTGCCTGCAGGGATGGCTTTGGGTAAAAGCGGGCAGAAATAGAAATAAATAAGGAAAAAGGCACTCAGCTTTCACTGCAGCAAAGAGCAGTTTTATTCTCCCTGTCCCCAAAATTCCCTTTCCATGGGTCATATCTCTGTGAGCTGGTCCAAATACCTTTTTGATTGACTTTGCAGAACTCGACAGACAAAATCTCTACCACCTAAAGAATTTTAAACCCCGCCTTTTGTCAAGTTTAAAAAAGGGAAAAGCAGCTATTTGAATTCCAGATAGGATTTTAACACAACAATTAGCAGAAATCATGTCCAGAAAAATTACTACTGTGGCAGAATGTGAAACAACATTTGATATGTCAAGAAAAGCGATTTTTTTGTTTTGTTTTAATAAAGCAAACGTCTCATTCAGGCCAGTCATCTCAGGAACTATATAACAGAAGTATAATTACTTAGAAATTGCTTAGGTAAGCGTGATTGATGCATGGTAAATAGATGTTTCCAGCACTTATTGTTTCTTCCTGATGGATTAGGAAGAGTTGTTTAACAGTTCATTTGACCAGTCTCTCCTGGTGTTTCTCGAGTCTGGCTGTGCCAGTCAGCACCAGCAGTTCCTGGTAGTTTAAGTCTCTTTAATAAAGATTAAGATGTCAGAGGTCCTGCATTGCACAAAATCCCGATTTTATTAACTTCTCATTATCAGCTGAAATATGAAGTGCATTTCTTTTCATCTGGAGAGCGGCACTTTCTCAAGGGAAAGGACAGACACATCAGATACATTTCGGGTGGTTTCCAGTGGGTTTGCCCCAACCTTGGCTGATGCTGGGGACCATTTTCTCACCCAAGGGCATCCCATATGTGGCTGTTTCTCCCCAGAAAGTGTTTGAATCCCTATGGACGCGTTACTGAGCTGGCAGTGCTGAAGGTGGGGCTGAGCACTCACACTCCAGCACTTAAGTCAACACAACTTCCATGAAAGAGCAGCAAAAAGTGCTGGGCAGGAAAACCGAAACCTCCAAAGTCAGGGCTCAGCCAACATCTCCCTCCTCACACCCAGCAGATCTCGAGGAGTAACCAAGAGCACACAAAACTCATTTAAAGAGATCCCGGAGGTGTCCAAAGTGCACCTTGAGCAGCAGGGAGATAAACTCTGGTGCCATCGAGGTGAACTTAGGCAGCACCTGATAAAGTGAAACTGCAGCAGCCCCGTGCAGCTCCCGAATGTGTCGCCTGGGAGAGGCTCCTGTTCCATCCTGCAGGTCTTATCACATCTCTCCCCAAAACCCTGCAGGTCACTGGTGCATGAACAGAGGCTGCAGCAGGATCACACTTCCCCTGCGTGACACTCCCAGCCACGCTCTCAAGGGATTTCTGAAAGCTGACGAATTGATGTATTTTGCATATTTTAAAAGCAATTCTTTGTCGAACTTCTTGTTTTCCAGCCTGCTGATTGCAGGGAGGGGAGAGCTGGCACTGTGTGTGTTTGAACAGGCTGCCTCTTGCTGGGAATCTCTCCACGGAAAGAGTTAAGAGGGAAAAGCAGTAGTTGTGGTGTAACCCTGGTGCTGCAGCCCGGGATCCCAGCCCCAGCAGCCTCCCGGGAGGGTTAAGCTCTATTACTTCTGGTCCCTGACACTGCTAATGGCACTCTCTAACTAATTGCATTTCTATACCTCCACATACGGCTGGGCAACAAATAAGCCCTTTAATCAAACAGCTTCATCTACTTCTAATTAATTCCATTTCTATGCCTTTTTAAGAGCACAGGAACATACAAAGATAGAGATGATGGAGCGCATTCCGTGCCCGGCTGCCGGCAGCTGCTGCGCTCAAGATGTGTCCCCACCTCGCACCTTCCGTGTCCCAGCTGCCTGGGCCCGGCTGGATCCACACCAAAGCCCACAAGTGGCCCTGTGGAATCATCTGGGATTCCCTCAGCGAGTTGCTTTGGCGTTTGCCACGGCGTTTAATCGCTTTTTGTTTCCATCAGAACCAGCGCTGGCCTTGCCCTGCCGGCGCTGAGGGACGACTGTGGCATCAGCTGAGCAAACACTGGGGGTTGTTTGCACACCCAGACCCAACGCAAAGCCTTCCATTCGAGGGCCACCAGCTTTGAAGGAAATGCTGATTCCTCCCCGACATTCACTTCTTTGATAAAACAGCTCAATGTAGCAGGAGAAAAAAAAAATAGAAATAAAAATCCCCCCCCTCTGGGTATTTAGGAAGGAGAACCACATCTGCCGGGAGCTGCTTGTTGCAAAGGTATGTCTGTGCAAAAGGCAGCGTCAGTGGGTGCTGAGCAGCGAGGAGTGGCAATTATCAGCTGCACATATCATTAGAGTCTCTCAGCTTTTCAATGGCACGGAGCTGCCGACGCCGTGTTTGCTGGGCCAGGTAAAAGGGGACTCTTAATGCTGTGCAAATATGCCTTCCCCAAGGACTTTGCTTTCTCACCTATTCTCGGGCTTTTCAAATCGACATTATTAATTGGTGCCTTATCGGTAAGTGCTGTCTGGCAGTTAAAGGATGTTTCCACCCAGTGCAACGATACATAGAAACTCAGCAATGTCAGCCGCAAGGACAAAGAGCTGCCATGCTGCAGCAGGAAAATGCCCCGACACCTGAAATCTTCCTTACAGGAGCACTGAGCATTCCAGCATTCACTTGCAGCTGGAATGACATATTCTGCTATCCTGGTTTTAAATTAATATATTAATTCAGAACTCTGGCTTACAGTTGCAAGTACTCGGACTTCTACTTTCTTTCTTTCTTTCTTTCTTTCTTTCTTTCTTTCTTTCTTTCTTTCTTTCTTTCTTTCTTTCTTTCTTTCTTTCTTTCTTTCTTTCTTTCTTTCTTTCTTTCTTTCTTCCTTCCTTTCTTTCTTTCTTTCTTTCTTTCTTTCTTTCTTTCTTTCTTTCTTTCTTTCTTTCTTTCTTTCTTTCTTTCTTTCTTTTCTTTCTCTCTCTCTTTCTCTCTCCCTCTTTCTCTCTTTCTCTCTCTTTCTCTCTCTCTCTCTCTTTCTCTCTCTCTCTCTCTTTCTCTCTTTCTCTCTCTCTTTCTTTCCCTTTCTCTCTTTCTCTCTTTCTCTGTCTTTCCCTTTCTCTTTCCCTTTCTCTCTCTCTTTTTCTTCCTTTCTTTCTCTTTCTTTCTTTCTCTCTCTCTTTCTCCCTTTCTTTCTCTCTTTCTCCCTTTCTTTCCTTTCCTCCTCTCCTTCCTCCTCCTCTGCTTTCCTGTTATCCAGGTGTGAATAAACACCCATTTTAGAATCTGGATCAACTGGTTTCCATGCTGGAACACTCAGCTACGTGGGACTTGAGCACTTCCAGCCCCTCAGATCACCTTGCTCTCAGCCTGCCAGCTCTCCTGAGCACCAAATCCACTTGAAAACGGAGAAAAATGTTCAGCTGATAAGGAAAACTGAGCACAAAGAGCACGGCACTTCCCAGGCACCATGAAAGGGAAGCAGAAGGAGTCTAAAACGAGAAGAAAAGCTTTCTGTGCCCCCAGCTCTCATTTTTTGCCCGTGTGCTCCAGGCTGCACGTGCAGAATGAAAGGACACTCGGGCTCCTGCCTCCTTCAGCGCCTTTCACACTGATTAACAAGATAAACTTATGAGCACCATGAAAACCCGTGTGCCTGGAAGGGAGCTGGGAAGTGATCCCGGCTCCCCCTCATTCTCATGCAGGATTGTGGATACCCAGGCCAGCCTGGCAGGCATTTGTCTAAAGCTCTCCAGAGCCTGCAGTGGCAGGTATTTGATCTCCTCCCCAGAGACCCTGCTGGGTTCTCAGCTACTCCAGGCTCTCGTTTTTCTCAGCATCCAACCCAAACCCTGCTTGCTACAAGGCTGGTTCCTCCTGGCCTCGTTCTGATGGATGCATGGCACAGATGAGCGGCCCTAAATGCACACTGTGAATTTCAGCTGCTCCTTTTACAGCAGGACACCTGCTTATCTTAGAGAATTTTTCCTGTACAAGCACAGAATCAGATGGAATTCATTTATTTCAAGGATTTCTGTGCCTTTGAAAGAGGGTTTCCCTCCGCCACCACGTTGGCTTTGCAGTTTCACAACAGCAGAACTGCGAATTGAGATGCTCAGGAGTTCTTTTCTTTTTTTTTTTTTTTTTAAGGAAATGGTTATTCATTGATATTTAAAGAAAAAGCAAACAAATATTTGATGTTTGAAAGGGGGGGAGCCCTGGGCAAGCACAGAAAACGCAGGTGAGCTGTTCCATGGGGCTGAAAACAACCTGGGGAGGGGGGAATGGGGCTGCTACAAAGGTAAATCCTGGCTGTGTAAATACAGAGAGAGAGCTTTGGTTATCCTCAGATGGGAGACAGAGGCACCAAACACGTGGCTGTTATAATCCAGAGTCTGACAGATTTCAGCATCACAGAAAAGGAGCACAAAAAGCACAAGGCTGAAGGAACAGCAGAGGTACAGGGGGTCAGTGAGCTCTGCAGAGTTTGTGTCCTACCCAGAGAGAGTCCAGCAGGTTTTCTGAGTGATGGTAAATCATAATTTAACCACAGAGCTGAGAAATGCAGCTGGAAAATCCCCTGTCCCTCTTGAAAGCCTAAAAGCTGCTCATTATGCCAATCAGTTTGTGGTTGTGCTTTGTGGACACCCAATCCATGGAGATATATAAAAAAAAAAAGTCCTTTCTCTTGAATGTTACTCCTCTTGAGTAAAAACACACTCAAAGCCTTGTCTAGCTCTAAAGGATATCTGGACTTTCAAATAAAAACTCCATTAATTTCTTTTCTCATCATTTCTGTGCACAAGCTTCCAACACTTGCAGGCTTTCCCTGGCATTCCAAACAGAACAGAGAAAATGTGACAGGAACATCTATCCCTTGGGTATTTCCAGCCCAGTTAGTTTGAGGAATTAGAAGAAATCTATGAAAGAACAAGAAAAAAAGTCATGCACAAGGTTTTCATGGATGTTTTTCTGACCAAAGGGGTTCTGATGGATTTCAGAGGTGCATCCAAACTTCAGAGCGAGTTTCCAAACCAAACACGGCTGCAAACCCTGACATCCATCAGCAGCTCGTTTGCCAGCCTTCCTATCATGGAGCAAAAAGGACCATTTCAAATCATCTCAGAATATTCTGCTTTCATGGCTCTTTTACCCTGTAGCACTCCAAAGTCACCAGAACACAAATATTCCTATTGCAAATGGTCAAAGCCTCGCTCTGGGCTCAGCAGTAACGTGGACACACACCAGGGTTAAAGAATAAATCTCATTTTTCTGCCTTCTTTACTCTGAGAAAATCCTGCTATCAGGATAATAATAATCAAAATGTTCACAACTGACCACGATGGTGTTTTTCCTTGGAATTAAATTCTTTAAACAGCAAAATGTATCACTGAGCTGTGTGAACAGCAGCTGGATATGAAGTGAAGTGCTTTGCCTAAAGCCAGCCCAGCTCCTGGATGAGGATGGGATTTGCTGGACACCTCTGATAGAGCAGAAAAACGAGCATGATTTAAATCCCACATTTCCTACTCTGGGAGTGCTCAGTTTGTCCCCATTTTTAGCAGGAGATGCTCTGGGGTCTGCAGGAAAGGCCAGCAGAGCAAAGAGCCAAGGAGCATATGGAGAGCAGCAGACCTGGAATGGAGGGTGGGACACCATCCCAATTCCAAGTTTTTGTTGGCAAAAGGGCTGGCAAATACTAAGTGCCAGGAATAAATGGACGTTGGAACTCAGAGGACATGTTCTAGTCATCAGCAGACACAAAGCTGAGAGGAAGGATCTCACACAGCCTCCTTAGGAAAAATTGCACATCCTTCCTGCTCGGCATCGCAGGAAACCAAGAAAACAACCCTCCAGGACTGCTCCAGAGCTCTGTTCCCGACAGGAATTTCGGTGGAAAAGAGACACCCAGGCAGAAAAAAGGATGAGGTCAGTGTGAGGAGCATCCCAAGCCCAGACAGAGCTGGGGTCCAGCTGCTGGTGTTTCCCTGTGCATGGATCCACATGGCAGCCCCGGCCCCAGCACTGAAGTTTTCCAGGATTCACCTTTTTTTAAGTTTCCCGTGCCAGGGAAAGTGATTAATCTCCATTTCATGGCAGCAGGAGCTGAGTAAGAGACTGCTTGGATTTGCCAAGATAACCAGGAGAAAAGTCCAGCTTATTTCTGGGCAGAGCTACAGAAAGAGGGAAAAAACGGAACCAGGTATTAAGGGAAGAGATGAACAATGCAAGGCAAGACTTTCCTGGTTTTACCTAGAAATAGAAGTAATTGGAAGGGCAAACATTCAAGAAATGAAAATTCCTCTCGATTAATTTTTAAATTAAATACTTCAGGAAAGAAGAATTCAGCACTATCCTAAAAACTTCTTTGAGGCAGCAGCACTGACACAAATTCCCCAGAGTTTCCCCAGACTTTCTGTGAGGAAGAACCAACATTTTGGGGGAGAGGAGCTGAAGCTTAAGTCTGAAATTCCAGTGGAAATTCAGAGAAGCAGTTCCTTCAGGCCCTGTGATTTATTCTTCTGGAACAGAAGGAATTATTGCACCGAGCAGGGTCTGAGATGTCCTGACAGCAGCAGTGCAGAGCTATCTCTGCAGCAGTTATTAATGAGCTGGAAAAACACTGGGTAGCAAACTCGCCTCCCCTGCCCAAGGCCAGAATTCATGGCAACAAATCCCTAAAATAATCAGCTAACTCCGGGAGATTAGCAGAGAGGATGCCTCCATATGACAGAAGATTTCTTCATTTCAGTTACTTGCAAGGCCACGTGGAGCAAGAGGAAAACTTCCTCTGAAGTTTATAAATTAGTTTCTAATCTGTTCCACAGCTCTCAGTGTTTCTGGTCTCTATTCTGTGTTACAGGCTAAAAGAAAGAGGGGAAAAATGTAATAAAAAAAAAATGAATCGCTTGGGTTAGCCAAGAAGGGATTGAAGCACTTCGTCTGGGCTCCTCCTGCTGCTACTATGATTATATATATATATTTATATATATTTATATACATGTTTACAGAGCGTTGCTGCAATTTCCATGCTGAAATTCCCAGAGGGAAGGCACCGCTGAACATCAGAGAGGAGCTGACTCCTGGTGATTACTTTTCTATATTTTTCTTCCCAAACTGTCCAGTGAAAAATAAAATTGGTTGTTTTTTGGGGTTTTTTTTGTTTTTTCTAGACTACGTGTTTTATTATCTCATAGAAATCATGTAGAATCTAAAATCAAAAGACATCAAAAGACATCAAAAGACATCAAAATACATCAAAATACATCAAAATACATCAAAATACACCGTGGTCCTGCAAGATGTGTGGGACAACTATCCCACCTTCACTGCTCAGCAGAACCTTGATTTATTTCTAGAGCAAGATATGAAAAAGAAAAATAAAAAAGCCAACAAAAAGCATTTTCTGGTTGTGTTATGTTACGTATATTTATATTTAATTATTGTTCACTGGCTTTCATTTTTACAGCAGTGCCATCGGGGCTGGACCCAACTTCAGCTCACACTGGTGGTTACTCACCCCACACTCCCCTTTCCTCCCTCCCCAGCTGCTGTCCAGGTTTTCCCATTTATCCAGCGAGCTCCAGGAGGCTCCTGCCTGATCCAAATTCTCCTTACAATGGGATTAACCCAATCCTGCACACCCCTCAGGATCCCAGGGCACTTCCACGGAACCATCTGGCCTCTAAGGTGTGGTACCACACAATAAATCCCGATTTCCCCCTGGAACAGGAGCCTGTCCTGGGAGCGACCCCTGCTCCCACACTGAGGGATGTTCCCACACTGAGGGATGTTCCCTGCTCCCACACTGAGGGATGTTCCCTGCTCCCACACTGAGGGATGTTCCCTGCTCCCACACCGAGGGATGATCCCTGCTCCCACACTGAGGGATGATCCCTGCTCCCACACTGAGGGATGTTCCCTGCTCCCACACTGAGGGATGTTCCCTGCTCCCACACTGAGGGATGTTCCCTGCTCCCACACCGAGGGATGATCCCTGCTCCCACACCGAGGGATGTTCCCTGCTCCCACACTGAGGGACGTTCCCTGCTCCCACACTGAGGGATGTTCCCTGCTCCCACACTGAGGGATGTTCCCTGCTCCCACACTGAGGGACGTTCCCTGCTCCCACACTGAGGGATGTTCCCTGCTCCCACACTGAGGGATGATCCCTGCTCCCACACTGAGGGGTGTTCCCTGCTCCCACACTGAGGGGTGTTCCCTGCTCCCACACTGAGGGATGTTCCCTGCTCCCACACTGAGGGATGATCCCTGCTCCCACACCGAGGGATGATCCCTGCTCCCACACCGAGGGGTGTTCCCTGCTCCCACACTGAGGGATGTTCCCTGCTCCCACACCGAGGGATGATCCCTGCTCCCACACTGAGGGACGTTCCCTGCTCCCACAGCGAGGGGTGTTCCCTGCTCCATGTAAATATCTGGAGCTGGCACAGTGCAGGTCCCTCCTGCTGCTGGATCAGCTCCCACCCCACCCCAGGGGTGGCTCCGAACCCAGACCTGATTCCAGGACCTAATTCCAGCAAAACCTCGTGGCACACTCGGCTCAGGATCCGAGGAGGAATTGCAGAGCAGAGGGAGGGGGTGGGGGTGTGTGTTACCTTCCCAGTTACCACACAGCCCCGAAATCCCACGGGCCATCATTCCAAAATTTGTGATGTTTTGTCTACTCTGGTGATTTAAGGTTTGTCAGAAAATGTCAGAAAGGCCACGGGGCCAAGGGCTTCCTGATGACTGAGGATTTTCTTTCACATGACCTTCCTGAAGTTGATTTTGGGCTCCAGACAGTGCTGCCTTCAGCTCTGACAGGGGCCGGCTGGCAGCAGATTCATGGGGATCTCTGGGGCATTCTGGCATTTTCAAACTGAGCCGGGGCTGTAATGCCTCCTAATCATCCAGAATATTGTTTCACTGGCGGGGTGGAAATGCCAGCCCCTCACCTGGGTTAGCAGGGAGAAGGAGCCTGTGCTCCAGGGGGTGCAAACAATTAAAAACACATCGGATGTGAGCGGATAAACACCAATGTCGAGTATCGGCATTTCACGTGTGACAGTGCACGTGGCTTTGAGCAGGGCAGCACTGACAGGAATTCTACAGACACAGAGAGAAAAGGAGGGTTGGGAGAGAAGTGCTAAAACCCTTAATTTGTGTTCAAACTCTTTAATTTGTGTTGAAACTGTTAAATGTGTGTTTGTGAGCGTTCCCACAAGCCCCAAGCAAAGGGAGCAGGGACCAGCACGTGAGGGCTTCACGCTATTTAGGAAGCTCTTGGTTATAAAAAGTTTGTGAATCTCCAATTTGCATGTGTTATCAGCACAACTGGTTAATCAGCCAGATGTCTTCATGAGTCTCCTTTGTGCCCTGATCACAGAACCATGGAATGCTTTGGGTTGGACCTTAAAGTTCATCCCATCCCAGCCCCTGCCATGGCAGGGACACCTTCCACTGTCCCAGGTTGGTCCAAGCCCTGTCCAGCCTGGCCTTGGACACTTCCAGGGATCCAGAGGCAGCCACCCTGTGCCAGGGCCTCCCCACCCTCACAGGGAAGGATTCTAAATCATTTATTTTGCCGAGGGAGCAGCCTCCTGCCTCCTCATCTCCACGAAAATGTGGTTTCTAACTCCAAGTCTGTGCTTGAGATGCATCACGAGGACAAGGTGACCTCTCCTAAGTCTGTGCCTGGAGTTCAGGGACGCTTTTACCTGAGGATGCTGCTGGCTGGAGCCATGTGTCACCTGAGCCGAGCGTGCCAGCAGCTCGGCAGCACATTTTGGACACCTCCTCAGCCCCAGCAATCTAGGGAAGTCAGACAGCAGGTGATAAATCAGTGCCAGAGAACAGCTCGACATCCCAGCTCCGGGGTTTGCACCGGAGGGAGGAGGAGAAGAACCAACTCACTCACAGACATCTTATTTAAAACCGTGTGAGGTGCTCACGCCGTATCCAAAACCCGCGTTATTCGCCTCAGAGAAAGGGAAGTTGGCATTAACCACTTCATGGCCTGGAGTTGTGGGAGCCCTGGGACTGCCACTGCTCCACCTTGTGCCGTGCGTGTGCCTGGGGCTGCCTCAGCCTTCCGCAGATACGGAGAGAGCAAACTCAACCACTGCAAGTCCTCTTAACTTGGCCTGATTTATGGGCTCCAAACCCCCCGAGATCTCTTCATGGAGCCATTTCTCATACCCACACTCACTAAACAACCAAGCCCAAACATCTGTATCACAGAAATTCAACATACAATGTTATTCCTGCGAAATAATTTAACCATCGGGTTCTTTGCTGACTTTTCCATGCCAGCTTTACACCTTTTTTTTACTTTACATGCTTCATTTCAGCAAAATCAAGGATGCAAACTTCTTAGAAGTACTTAGTTTCCATGGAAACCTAAGCTGACCGCAACATTATTGTTCTCAAGAGGGAACTGACTTTACTATATGTTCATTCACTGAATTAATGGACTCCTGGTTCTTTTATTAGCAGCCCTTTAACAATAGAAAGAGAGAAATGTTATAAAAAAGACTCTCAGACAACTGTCCACTCTTTTGTCCAGGGCTTATTGGAATGACGCAAGTCTATTCAGGAAGAGATTATAAAAATCAACTCAAAGCTGCCTCTGTTTGTGGCCGCTAAATATACCTTTATTTCATAAAGATACAACCTATAAAACAAGCAAATTAAAGCTCTTTCTGAAATAGCAACTGTGGGGCAGCAGCCCTGGAGAAACGGGGCTTTAGCTCTGATATCTGGGACTGTTCCCCATCCCACGGGGCTGTGGAGCATCTTTAACTCTCAGCTCTGTGTAAATTCTCCTCCAGGATGAGGACTGTGCTCAAACTGCAGGGAGGAGATTCCTCGATGTACAGGAAAGTGAAGAAAAATCACGTAAATCTGTGGGCTCGAATCTTCACTGGGAGTTGTAGGACACCTTCCGTGAGCTGGGGATGATAAATCCCTGTGAAGTGAGGAAAGGCACGAGCAATTTGTGCTGCAAAGGCAGCAGCTTGGAGCAGGCCGGGTTCACATCTCCAATTTGCTCTCTCAGGGTGTGCAATGCTCTGCCAGCCCCCGCTCAGGCCTTGGGGGGGTTTGGCCTGCCCGGTAATTGCTGCACAAAAGACAGTGAACAGTTCCCTTGCTCGTCCCTAACTACCTTCCTGACTGCTTATTGAAGTCTGATTTCTTACTCCTCTGGGTCATCATTCATCAGCCCCGCAGATCCCGCCGGGAGAGCCCGGCCAGACCTCTCCACATCCCTCCTTGCCAGAGGCCATTCCTGGCGGCCCCGTGATATAGAAAATGTCTTCACAGCGACCCGGCGGGACGAGCCGTGGCCATAATACCCAAATAATCATTTTGCAAATTATCATAATTATCAATCAATCATCCCCGTGCGAACAATGCGCTCCTGAAGTATCAGATGGTTCCTGTGACCTGTAGCATTTTGGATATAATAATAAACCTGGGGAGATTTATGGCCCCATCCCGCCTCGCATCTGCAGCAGCAAAACACTCGTCGGGGTTTTACTTTTGCTTTAGAGCTGAAAGCTTTCCTCATACCTGGGTTTCTTGGTTGCTACTTGGTGCCTTCCTAAGAGACCAGAATTTCTAATCACACCCAGTTTTCTAAAATTAACTTTATTTAAAAGAAAAAAAATCTGTGTGATTTGTGAGCGCAGAATAAACTGCTTAAATTGCTTTTATTTCGCAGCCTCATCAGCATTATATTTACAGCTTCTAATATTTGGCAATGTAGGAATGAGGCCAGCCAAAGGAGGGGGGGGAAAATTGGTTTTGTCTTCAGTTTTTGTTATGTTTTGCACAATGCCAGATTGAATCCAACCCTTTTGAAGCCGATAGCATCTCCCGCTCCCCGCGCAGCACATTCTTGTTAATGGATAAATTCAAGCTCTCCAGAAAGTCAAAGAATAAATTTAAAGCCTTTTGCCAAATGCCTATCCTATTGGATTTTGATAAGACGGCTATTGAGCTTTAATAATGTCTTCTATCCTTTTTCAGCTGGCCCTTAACATGTCTCTTTATTTGTCCCTAAAGCCTCTTCAGCGATGCCTTTTTATTACAAGTCTCTCAGCTTGCTCTCAGGGGAGACAGGGTCGACAAGAGTGATAGATAGATAACTCTATAGATTATCTCCCACAGATGTTTTCTCTCCAGTAGCCCCTCAGGCTATTCCCTCTAAGTAAACAGAAACTAAATAGAGAGTCTACTGAAGAGAGAAGTCCCTGAGGTCCCTTGTCACCACGGTCAGAAAAACAGCCCGGCCTGGGGAGCTTGGCTGGAAGCTCTGCACACACAGAGAATCCTTCCCCAGCATCCTCATCCAAAGTGACCCTTGGAGGGGAGAGAAATGCATCTGCTTGGGGAAAAAAATACGGTGTGTAATGGAGGCAGGCCTTGCTTCCTGCTGGAGGAAGGGGAAATCTTTCAGCTCAGAGTTAAAGCAAAATGACAACAGGGACGGTGACAATGACAACGAGCTGTTTGTTCAGGTTATTAAATGCAGTGGGGAAGCTTGGAAAATTCAGAGGGAGAGGACACTGAGCTGCTCTCTAAGGAAAATAAACAGTGCAGGGACACGGGCTGGGAAAAAGACATTTGGGAGCAGGGGACGATAAACCCACAGGTATAACTCACGTTTTTATCTCTGAGTGTCTGCATTCTGGTCACTAAAATAACCAAAATAAGTGACTCTCCTGTTTTAATATTGCTTCCACCACTGGGGATTTAAAACTAAACAAACAGGACGAGGAGCTCGTGTGTATTTGTCCGAGTTAAACTAAATATCAGCAAGCAAAGATGATACAAGGAAAGCTCCTTAGGAATACACCAATTTCAGTCCATGGAGCTGCACAGATATGGAAAATGATCCTGGATATGGCTCCTTTAATGACAATGAATTATTCCTGTCAGACAACTGCTAACAAAGAAATCAGCTTTGTGGGGTTAGTGGTCCCAGCAGAAACAGCAGTAACACAAACTGAAAAATACTGGGTATAGTGGGAAATACTTATTCTTTGTGCTCCAAGCCAAAGGAGAGCCTGTTTTATTCTACCATGGAACAGGCTCTGCTGTGCTACATCTCCAAGACTTTTCATTGCTTTTCAGTTCATTAAAGTTATGTAAAAGAGCATTTTTTTCCTGGGAGCTTAAGAGCAGAGAGAGTTCTGGGGTCAGTTTTAAGCAGAGATTGCTTCCCGCACGCCTCCCTACACCTCTCACTGCCATCACCTTCCCTTCCCTGCTTTTTCCTGGCTTTATGGATTTTTCTCTCCATTCCAGATTTTGTTTTTTGCTCTTTCTAGTCCTTGTTAGTGCCCAGTTCTGAACCTGTGATGCAGCAGTCAAAGGAGCCACTGAAATGATGGCCTCTGCAGCTCCTATTTCCTCCCCTCCCAGTTTAAATCAGGCCACCCACTACAGTTACATTTGTCTTCAGTCACCTTCTCGCCACCAACTCATCTCTGAAGGAATAGGAATAAATTGGAGTCAAATCTCAACTATTGTGTCTTCAGGGATATGACAACTGAATGATTTAGAGAGGCTGGAAAAGGAAATCTGCTCCCGAGAGGGTTTTGTGCCACCGGAGCCAAATGCCAGAGTGCTACTTCCAAACAATTGAGAGATCCTACAAAAATTGTCCAGAGTGATTTCTCATTCTTTAGTTTTCATTTTCTCCTGACTGAAAAGCTGTCTCGCAGTAGTCTTTTCACAAGCCATAAAGTTTAGACTTGAACTCTTTACCTTACTGCTCTGACCTCCTTTACCCCAGCTGTAAAATCCTACTGCCCATCCTTCAATAAATTTATCACCTCATAAACTCCCACTAGTGCTTCTCTACAATGCATTTAAAAGACACAAGTGGAAGGCCAGGCCTTCCCCCCTTGTCAAATATCATAATTGTCCAGTTTTATACCTGCTGCACAGGGAAATATTTAAGGACACGGCGTTTTTCAAAGACCTGCAGTTTTTTTGGTAACAATCTCCCTTGAAATAAAAGCACCAAGTTTAAATATAAACCCATGGATTGAACATATAAAACCGCCAGTCTCGTGTTTCCCTGTTTCACACAGCTCCTGCTCTCTTTGGGGCAATGCAGATCCTGGAGGTGGGGATGGAGAGTTCATTTGTGATCTCGTAATTAAAGACTGAATAAGAAATAGCTGGGCCTTGGAGAATTCCCTCGCTCCTTGTGGGAAGTGCGTGGGGATAATGAGAACCTGCCACCTTGTCACCACGTCTGTCCAGACAAAAGGATCCCACAGAGGCAGGGGACAGACACCCCATGAGTTATGGAGGTGTCCAAGGTAAAAAGTTCAGCCCTGGTGCCACAGGTCCCTGGCGAGGTCACGGCACTCAGAGGGTGTTTCCTCTTGGGAGCCTCGAAAATAAAACTGCTTTTTTTTCTTTCTGAACGTGGTAAGAACAGAACAGGCCATACTGGACAAGTGGCTAAATCCCTTTTCCCAGCCTGACTGTGGAGCCTGGCAAGGATTGTGTTTCACTCCATTTGGCAGAGGGAAGCAAGGGATTCCTTTCAGCTTTCAGACTGGAGAAGCAGCATCAGCACTCGCCCCAAGGATGAGCAGCAAAGGCAGCTGTGGCAAGGCCCAACCTCAGAGATTTCCAAAGCTTCATGAACAGGACTGTGAACATCCTTTATAAGACAATTCCATATAAAAGGAATCACAACCAGCTCCTCATTTCCGTGAGGACACACAAGCTCCAGCCGTTGAGAGGCTCTAATCAAACCCGACTTGTAATGCATTAATTAACAGAGCTGTTAACCAACAAAATCTCATTTTAGTGCTTCTGAGAGCAACCCCAACCCAAACAGCAGCCTGGCTACCCGAACATGCCGTGCTGGGGCTGCCTCCCAGCTCCAGTGAGGACATTTGTGCAGCTGGGCTGAGCGTGGAACACATTTTCTCTGGTCACTGTTACAGCTCGAGCCCCACAATGTGATGAAAAGCACCACTAATACATCACACAGGCTGAACTTTATCCTCTCACAGACCTATTCCTTTCCCCTTGGACTTCACATCAGGCACATTTACATGCTGAAGCGACCTCCAAAAATTTAGCACTTTTAACAAAGGACCAACATTTTCTTTTCCTGGAAAAGAGGTAAATGAGGTTTCTCGCTTTGGCCCGGCAGCTGTTTGTGTTGTAGCTGAATCAAGGAACACCTCAAACTATTATTTTCTCTTTCATAATGACTGGAATCACAAAAAGACAGAAAAATATGCCAACAGAACCACAACACTTAATCCAAAAAAGCAACAGCAAACACTGGAAAACTTTTATGGTGTTATTGCCATCGACACCTTGGTTCAAAAGTGAGGGAAGAGCATCCAAGCCAGGGAATAAACAACTCCCAGAAGACTGAGCCGTGGCCTACCTTTTTTATATTGCCCTCCTGGGAGGTCACCTCGGGATCAGTCAGTATTTGCTAAGGAAAAAACAGAATAGAAAGAAAATTGAGTTGAGTTGCAACTAAGAATGTTACAAAATCATAGAGATTATTCTTGCTGTTGTTATGATAATGAAGATGAGGAGGAGGAGGATGAATAAATATTATATTATTGATAATAATGGCCAAAACTCTCAACAGTTTTTACCACAACTGTTACATTTTAAGATTTTGTGTCTCTTCTGTGAATAATTCCCTGAGATCTGGCAGACAAGGACAGGTTTCTCTCCCATAGGTCAGGTGTGGACAACACGGGCACCAAGGGAACAGGGACCCTCAGGCTCTGGGGAAGGGAATCCCTCTGGAGCAGGGGATGCTCCGGCCCCCCAGCGCTCCCAGCAGCTTTGCTGGGAGCTCTTTAATTCCCCCTCCAGCCGAGGTGTGGTGGAACAAGTCATTAAATCGCTGCTGTGCTCCACCTCAGATTAGCTCCAGGTCAGCGGGCATTTGGGGAGGTCAAGTACCTCAACTTTGCATCCCCCTGGATACCCCACCAGGGTAAACACACTGGGAACGGAGCTGATCGAGCCGCCCACGCCGGGAACTGCAGCGGCTCCCGGCGCTCGGGGGGATCCGGGAGGGATGAGGTCAAACAGACACCCAAGGGCAGCCAAGGGCAGGGGGCGCGAGGATCCCGGGCCAGGGGGAGGTGATGGGGCTGCCAAAGAGCAGGAAAAACCTCCAAGGGACAGAGATGAATATTCAAGGAATTGCAGTTTGGGATGGGAAAGGGGAAAGGGGAAAGGGGAAGGGGGAAAGGGGAGGAGAGGAGAGGAGAGGAGAGGAGAGGAGAGGAGAGGAGAGGAGAGGAGAGGAGAGGAGAGGAGAGGAGAGGAGAGGAGAGGAGAGGAGAGGAGAGGAGAGGAGAGGAGAGGGCAAGGCTCCATTGCACTTTAGCAGCTGAGGGTTTGGCATGAAGCTCTTGGCCCCCTTTGGCCATGCCCAGGTGAGATCGACTGATTTACAAATTTCCAGCCCGTTGCCAAATCTCCAGCTCAGCTGCACTAACAAGGGGCTGTGTTTCCATGGGAAGAACCCCAAACCATTCCGTGCTTTACACCAGCTCTAATGGACGTTGAAACTGCGGTTTCCAAAGTAGCTGAGAGCAAATAGGATCAAGAGGCAAATCCCAGAGCCATAAAATTCTGTGTTCCTACCCTGGAACACCCTGACATCCCCAAGAACGACTGGAGTTAAACACCCATCCTGCCTGGCTGGGATGTCACCGAGCTTCCAGGGAATGCTGACTGCTCCCAGTGCGCTCACCAGGAACCAGCAGCCCCCAAAACCTCTGGAGAATTAGGCCATGAAACTTTCAGAGCTGAAATAGAAATGCAAAACGACTCCAAAACATCCACGGGACGCAGCTGCCTCCAAATGAAGACACTTCCCTGTAATTATGCCATGCAAAAAGCCTTTGGATACAATTGGAGAAGTGTGTGCAGGCAGAGTGTGTAATCCACCCGTCCAGCAGCACCATAAACGTGGAGGGGAAAGAAAACTCCAATGAAGTGCAAATTGGGCTGTGGTGGAGCCCTGTATAAACAGGCTTAAGAGTCAGGAATTCCTCAGTCGGAATCGAGATGCCAACACAAGCTTCCTTTTGTTGGTTTGGACAGAGCTGTGCTCAAGGGGCAAGTTCCTTCTCTCAAACCTTTTTTTTTTTTTTTGCCTTTCAATTCATTGCAGAGCATGAATTTTGAAGTTCTTAGAGAACAGAGTTTCCGTGAAAATATTTCACCCACATTCAAAAATGGCGATTTTGCAGAAAAACCTCTGTAGGATCTTGCTGCTCGTTCGGAATATTTGAAAATGGCTGATTTTTGATATTTGGTGAAATCCTTTTTGAGTTTCCATCTATTACAGAAGTTCTGGGGGAAAAAAGCCCTCAATGTCATGAATAATTTTAATTTTGATGCAACCATCTCCACACTCAAGCTGTCAGAACATGGACAATTAATGTTAAGCATGGTGGTGCTGCTGCACTGACTTTATGATCTTAAAGGTCTTTTCCAACCTTCACAATTCTGTGATTCTGTGGGTGAAAAGGCATTTTAGCAGTAGGGGGAGAGTAGGAACTGGTTTAGATTAAGCATTTCATCCTTACTTTACACCTGATTTAAAAAAAAGATGTCCAAAATACAGTGTGGGCCTAAGCTCTACCACAGAGCATCTGCATTGGCCTGGACACGTCCCACAGTCCAGTGTCCTGCATGTCCCATTTTCCCACTCCAGCTGAGCAGGTTGGCAGCTTGGGATGGTGCTGGCACTGGTGGGGCCTCTGTGTAGGAGCAGAGGCCAGAATTCCCAACCTCCCCTTGCTCAACCTCTGCCAGGGCTCCGAACGAGCCTCCAGAAACCTTCCCGGCTGGAGGAGAGCACCTCAAAATCGTCCTGCTGCGTTCCCAGTGTGGAATAAACACCATCTGCTGACACCTGTCTCACCAGACAGCAACCCAGCAGCCACACCAGGTGCCCTGGAGCAGAGCCCATCCCGGGATTCCGCTCTCCACAGCACGTGGGAAGGGGATGATGCAACAGTGGGATGTCCACAGCACCTCCCCGTTAGAGGGGAGAGGGAGAACCAGGCAAAGCAAGTCCCAGATGCGATGTTTGTTAAGAAAAATAACAAAAGATACTTTGAAAATCTGCTCATTGGGTAATTTTAACCCAGGCTGGGCTTCATCTCATGCGAGTGCTGCGAGACTAAATATAGAGCTCGACGTGTGCAGTGGGCTGCACTCCTGCACTTAGCACAGATGTTCCTGAATGTGCTCAGAATTCACACCACATGCTTTTCCTATCGACTGATCTGCTGATTTTAGCCAGGAGAAAGACAACATGTCAGCAGCAGCCACGTCAGGAGAGCCTGTGCCTCAGGGCCGGGCTGGAGGTGGATCTGCCCCGCCACTGAGGGATGTCCCCACCTTTCCTTCCCTGGGCTCAGGGAGTTGGTGGCGACAGGATCCTGCCTCAGTTCCACCAGCTAGGGATGTGCTAGAATTTTTGCAAAGCCCCCCGAATGTGTACTAAACATGTCAGGGAACACCATGTGATTCCTTTTGAAAAACAGTTTACAAGCTGGCATTCTCCAGCTGCAGTTAACCCTAATTTGATTACATTACCGAGACAGATCACAATGAGCTTATGTAAATAGTAACGTTATCCATTCATTCCTCCAGCTCAGATAAACTGTCATTTAGGGGGAAAAAAAACACCCAACCCAAACTTCAATAGGCACGGCCTGAAGCATTCATCAAGGCATGGTGCATTCAGCAAACTCTGAGGGCAAAGATGACAGACCTGAACCTGCCCCTGCTGGATCTCCATGAATCTGGATTTTAAACAGATATTTCTACATCTTTTCAGAGTTGGAAGGAGAGAATGCCCAGTAATTGCACGGAATTCAGCAGGCAGATGAGAACACTTCCTTCAATAACTGGGTCTTTATTATCACCTGATTTTTCAGTAAGAGCACTGATGGCATCAGTGATGCTCAAAGCTGAGTGAGCACTTCAGGGTTTCACCCACTGCCTGGGCACCTGCCCTTGGCACTGGCCCTTCCCAAGCCTGGGTCAGCACACTGGGGACATCACTTCCAGCTCTGGAACCTGGCTGTGCCACCTGCACCACCTCAAACCTGCCTCTTCTTCAGGGACCAGCACGCAGCTGGCTCAGAACAAGAACTAGAAAACGCTTCTTTTGCCTTAAATTAGCCGAGAGCCTGTGATTCTTACTTGCACACGAGTTCATGTGAAAGCTCCAGGTGAAAGCAGAGGCTCTGGCCCTGCTGTGCCTGATTTGTGCTGTTCACAGCTGGGTTAATGGCAGAGTTACTCTGCTTGGCTGTGATGTGATGGCCCCGCTCTCTGTGTGGACACAGGAACAGCACGAGCTGCAGAGCGAACAGCTCCTTCCAGCCAGCCTCTTGTGGCTCTAAAAAATGTCTCAGGTCAGAAAATCACGGAGTATCTGAGCTGGAAGGACCCACAGGGGTTACCCAAGCCCAGCTTGCAGCCCTGCACAGGACACCCCAACAGTCCCACCCTGTGCCCGGAGTTCTTACACACAGATTTGGTACTGAGCAACATCCGGAGCAGCACTGCACCCCTACAACCTGGCAGAGCTCATTGCAGCCCCAACCAGCACCCACCACCTCCAGGACGTGGTTTCTGAGCAGGTAAAACCATTTGGACTCCACTGCAGGCAGCTCTGCTGTCCAGCAGCTCGAGTGCTCACACACTCCTCCTCCTCTCTGCACCTCAGTTCCAGCCCAGCTCAGGAGACAGCGCTGTTATTAAGCTACAACTCTTGTTCTTCATAATTCCCATTAATTATTCCCTTAAAAGTTTTATCCTGCCAACTCCTGAGCGGGCTGGCCCTGGCCCAGTCAGGTATTTAGGCAAGAAGTATCAGTGAAATGAATAGAACCAGGAATGTCTCCACATGTAAGTGCTTTTCTGGCCATAGGCCAGGAGCACAAAGGACCTTGTGGGACCCAGCCCAGGCACAGAGCACCAAAACCCATGGCAGGTATTCCATGGGGAAGAGATTCTTTATGACTTTATATCCATTATCATACGATCCCAGATGGGTTTGGGTTGGAAGAGACCTTAAAGATCATTTTGTTCCAACCCCTGCCATGGCAGGGACACCTTCCACCATCCCAGGCTGCTCCAAACCCCATCCAGCCTGGCCTTGGGCACTGCCAGGGATCCAGGGGCAGCCACAGCTTCTCTGGGCACCCTGTGCCAGGGCCTCCCCACCCTCCCAGGGAAGAATTTCTTCCCAATATCCAACCTAAACTTCCCCTCTTTCAGTTTGAAGCCATTCCCCCTTGTCCTGTCACTCCAGGCCCTTGTAAACAGTCTCCATCTTTCCTGTGGGATCCCCTCAGGTACTGCAAGACCCCAGTTAGGCCACCCCAAAGCTTCTCTTCTCCCAGATCTTCACTCATATATGAATATATATATAAATACACATTCGAACACAGCAGCCAACAACCCACAGAGCCACATCACAGCATTGATGTGAAACTAGACTTGGAAGAAACCCACAGAAAACCATTTCAGCACTTAAAAATTTGGTCTTTCAGCCATATTGTTAAAATACAGGGATTTTATAGCATTTTCTGGCCAACAATTCACCAAAATCTTCCATTTTTCTATAGTAAGCAAATCTGTGAGCCCTATTAACTCGAGGAAATTTTCAATATCCTGCCTTGGGAATTTGAAGTGAGTGTGCCTGGAATTAAGAGGGAAGGGAGGAAAGCTCTTCTCTGAGGGGGAGAATTTCCTCTCCTTGCTGGTGAGGGAAGGAGGACGAGGAGCACAGCTCTGACTGGCAAGGAACAAACCCCGGGCTGAAAAGAGTGGAAAGAATAAACCAACCATTCACTGCTAAGGGCAACCCCAGCACAATTGGGAACACTGGGGAGCAGCCAGGCTGTGGTTTGTGGCCCAGGAACAGCCTGCAGGGCCCTGCCACTCCACAGACCATTTTATAACCATTTATTTTTCAGCTGGGAGCCTGGGCAAAAAGGTGGAATGGTGCTGCAGGAAAAATGTGCAGAATTAAGAGAGATCCACAGCCCAAAATTTCTGGAAATCTGCTGCAGGGAACACCTCTGTACTTGCTCATGTCCTGCATGGCTTTACAAAGGAATCCTCCCTGCTCTCCAAATCCCAGGAGAACAAAATGCAGTTTGCAGAGGTGACTTAGGGCAGGTTATCCCAAATGGGGTTGAAAAGAAAGGAGCATCCTAAATCATCCTTTAGTATGAAATAATGTGTTTGTACCCACAGACCAAACTTCAGGGAAATGTCAGGGGGAGATAACGCGAAGAAAAATGAATGTTTAAGAACAAAGACTTTGAGAAAGAACATGAAGCTCTGATTGCCATACACGGTATCACGACTTTTATCACCGATTTTTAAAGACATAACTCCTCCGTGCCATTGGGATCGAGTTAACTGCAGCTACCAGGAAGTCAAACAGGATCTAATGGAGAGAATTTGCAGTGACTTCAATGAGCTGAGGACTCGAGACTTCCAGCCAAGACAAATACGAGAGAGGACTGATTAGGAAATGTCACCGTTTCTCCTGCCAAGCACTCAGGGCCTGGTGATAGGAGAGTATTAAATATAATCTCGCAGTCTTTAGGGGCTCTTTGATTTTATATTGCATTCTTATCGGGTTCTTAAAGTCCAGTGTTAATGAGCATGAGAAACTCACTTGATGGTTTGGCAGTTTTGCTAAAAGCAAGTGGAGTTCATTCAGTCCTGGCCCATGGATCCAGCTGGAGATGCCTTTCCCTCTCCTATGGCTCCACATGGAACCTCGGGCTGTTCTTTTTCTTCATCCCAGCAATCCAACATCACCTTTACAACCATCTCTTCATGACCATCATTCAGAAAGAAAAAGGTTTTACCAAGAATCAGAATTGCTCCATCCTTGGAGGTGTTGAAGGATGAAGCTGTGAGCAACCTTGGCTCATGGAGGTGTCCCTGCCCATGGTGGGGATGGAAAAAAAGGAGATTTAAGGTTCCTTCCAACCCAAACCATCCTGGGATTCTATGAATGAGGTTTTTAAGGACCCGTGAGCGGAGATGAAACATTTACAGGGTAAACACATCCCCACTGCACCCCCTTACAGACAGTGAGCCCTGAAAGCAGAGCAAGTTCCAGATAACAACACAAACCTCCAAGTCTGGTATTTTGCTCACCTTCTCCCAGAAAAGAAACGTGTAGCAGCACACATGAGAGAAAAAAAAAGTCTAAATTAATTATTATTTTCTTTTAAAAATCCCTTTACAAGTATTATCTCTAAATTCCTTTTTCCTGTAGAGAAATTCCACTATAAAACTGAATTCTGGAAAGATGAAAGAGACTACCCACACTGAGCAGTGTGTGCAGTCTGAGGATTAAAACAGAAGTTGTACCTTTTAAATAGTGTCTGATTTACTCAGTTTGCTCCTCTCCAACCTGAAACCTGCCTGCCACAGACTGCTGAGCTAAATAAATGAAATAAAACACGAGATTCTTGGACACAAGCAGCCACATCTTCGCTGTAACCACAGAGAAAACAGCAGTAGAGTGGAAGTTTAAGGTCATCAGCTCTAAATTCTGTCTGCCACGGGCCCACATTGCACAATCACTTAATGTAGCCAGAGCTATTTATTATCCTAGCAAAAAATCATCTTGAGGAGTGAAGTGCAATGTTTTGGTTAACAGATAAAGCCGGGCCGTTTGCAGGGATGTAAATGGATTGGACGGTTAAATTCATCCACCAGCCATCCATCTTTTGCCCTCGACCCTTTTTAGTTATAAAAATGACCTTGGTATTGACAGAATAATATAAACGAACTTCCCCCGTAGTTCATCTATTGATCCCCCGTTTGTTCAGATGATCAGTAATAATCATAAGTAAATGAGGAGGGGCCGTGCATCATCCCGCCGTGGCAGCGCTGACGCGCGCGGGGGCTGACGGATGGGCACCTCTGGGCTCGGCTGAGGAGCTCATAGCTCACCTTAAATTGCAGCTTTTCCACCCAGGACTGGCAGTGACAGATAAATCCATGGACAGGCAGCTCGGTGCACTCGGACCTGGATGTGCAGTCACACCTGGTGGGACCAGGGTGTCTCGGAACACCCTCAAGGGGAAGGAGTGGGATGGATTCGGCACAGACACCATCCAGTCCCTGGGATCATTCATGATTTGACCCCCAGTCACTGAAGCCCCCATTTGGGTGAGGTTCTGCTCATCACAGAATCATTTTGGTTGGAAAAGATCTCCAAGTTCACCCTAGGTCTCATTCTTGGTGTCTCTGTGGGGACTCTCAGTTCCAGTTCTGTTGGAATGTCCTTTCCAGAAACTCCCTTCTCCCTTCAGAGAGGCAGAGCTTCAGAACCTTCAACCCTTTGTGGCAACATCAACGTTATTGCTCTTTTCTTACGAAATCCCTTCCATCACAGGCAAGATCTTGCCATTGATGCATTGATTGGCACCAATATCAAGCGAGGAGGAAACCTCAGCACTTCCATCCCTCCTGGCAAACAGGTGCCCAGGAGAAGGACTGGGATTAGATGTTCTGAGGGAAAATATTTTCTTCTTCAGGCCTCAAGACACAGAGCAGCTGGCTCTGGCTTCTCCCACCACCCTGAGCTGAACGACAGCCTCCATCCCTATGTAAGTGTAATCATTAGGCAGCTAAAATTTGAGAAAGAACAGAGAAAAGTGACCTCATTTCATTCTCTTCCTCACAGCCTACAAAGGCTGATAAGAATTATGAATTGTTTTACCACATCCAAAGGGTCAATCAGGAGTGTCTTGGTTCAGAAGCCAAGTCCTGCCTCTGCCCCAGCATTGCACAACTTCCCCGAGCTCACTCGGAGTGTTCCAGTGCCCCACATGTCAAATCACAAACACAAACACAAAAACCAGCTTGCAGAGCTCTAAATTTCCACACAGAATTTGCCAGCCCCCAGGAAACAGCAGCTCTAGAGCTGCTCCCCAGTCCCACCCCAGTAACAGCCCCCGGTGTGACCCCAGCCAAGCACCGGAGCGAAATCCCTGCGCTGGGTCATTAATCACACTTGGAGGGAAATCCAGCCAAGGTGCAGCATTCCCAGCAATTCCCAGAGCCTGGAGTGGGAAATGCACTGTCTCTGCTGGCAGCCTGGCTTCTCTGCCTGAGCTGGGAGTGGCAGGAGAGCGAGGGCCTGGCTGAGAGCTGGTGTGGCCCAGGGGAGGCCGGGCTGGCTGGGAATGCATCCCTGCCTGGCACCCGACAGAAAGGATGGGAAATGTCAGCTTGATACCCATCAGCAGGATAACCTCAGTGTCACTTTAACATGACAAGGTCATCGCCAGGCAGGGTGAGGCAGGAAGAAAAATGGCCCATTAAAGCCAGGGAGCTGGAAGAGAAACATGAGGCTGCCGTGGAGGTGCTCGAGTGCCGTTTGTCTGGGGGAAAGGTGCGGATATTCCGGGCTCCTTCACAAGGATGAGCTTTCCTGAAAGGAAGTGAAGATGGTGACCAGTGCAGCCACCACAGAAGCCTCTCACAGGGGCCTTGAGGGAACTTTACATCACTTAACTCTCATTTAATTCAGGAAAGAAACTAAAAACTGCACAGCTGAAGAGCCTGGGCTCTGAGCAAGAGGGGAATTCCCTGAACCTGGGTGTTTCTTTTCCATGTTAACCACAAGGAACAGCTTTATGGAATAGCTATATGGACAGCTAGATGGAATTTTGGAGGGATAAAACCCCCCAAAATTAAAACATTTCATGCAGCAAGAAGTCCCAAAACACCCCAACGAGGCTTCCCCAAATTTTAAGAATTCCATTTAACCCGTGACTTGCAGGCCAGCTAAAGCAGGAGCTCCCTGAAGGAATGACAGCACAAATGGGGGGAATTTTTTTGGGAAGAGAAAAAGAAGGAGAACAAGAATTACCCTAAAGGACATTTCAAGACTCTCATCACCCCAGATATCCATTCCTGCATCATAAATTCTTCAAAGAGAGTGGCTGTTGTGTGTGCCACTCTCTGCCCCTTGTCCTGAAGCTGCTCAGAGATGGAGTAAGGACTTACTCTGAGGTGGAAAGTGAACTCGGAGAGGAACTCCCTGTAGCAGCACTCTGAGCAAGCAAAGAGAGCAAGAGAGGGACAGAACAGCACTTTGCCTCCCTTTATGCTGAGGTGATATTGAGCAAATGATGCTCTCTAGAAAGAAAAGTTAATCGGGAATTATTCCATGGCCTGGCCTCAGACACAATCAGCTTTTCATTGGGAAGGCACACAGAGCTGTTTTATCTGAATTGATAGGGCTGCCAGGTGAGCTCCCTTTTAAGAGCTGTAGAAACAATCTCAGACAGGACTGGATAATATTATGCTTGGAATGATAATATTGTGCTTGGAAAAGGTCAATATTTTATTTAATCAGACAGACACAGAGTGGGTGGCAATTTCAAGGCATTTTCTTGAGACAGGAATTCAGGGAGTCCAAATGGAAATAAGATTTTGCTTTTGTTTTTTTTTTTTCCCCTGGGTTTTTTGGGTGACTGGAACCCCCTGATCAGAAGTGAAGGATGCACTGAGCCCCTTGAGACCTCCTGAGATGAGGGAATGTGGAGATTTTAGCTCATTAGGATTCCTTGCACTGCAGCTGCCACGGGCATCTCTTCCACCCCTTTCTAGGCAGTGTGTTCCTGACAGCTGAGGTGGGAGACATCCCCCTCAGAAACTCAAACCTGCTGCTTTCCTCTTCCAAACAGCACCAGGGAAACACTAACCACGGATGAATCTTCGTCAGCTGTTCCCAGGGGCACCTCAACAGCTCCTCTGTATCACCCACTGTCCTGGAGATAAATCAGTTCTGGCCCTGGAAGCCAGTTCTGGAATCTCTGCACAAGGTTTTCATGAAGTGTGCCAAAACGTCCAGGAGATTTAAAAAAAAAATCCATGATTATCCTTAGTAACTCCAGTTATTTGCTGTTGGAATTAAACTGGGCTCTACATTTGGAGCTTCTTCAGAACAGCACCAGAAGAAGAAAAAAAAAGGACTTTCTCTTTTCATGAAAGGTTTTGAAGAGCACACACAGCCTGTATTGTTACCCAACACTCCAAGCAAGTTTTGAGCAAAATCTTGGGAGATCCAGCCCTGAGCATTGATTACAAGGAGTTTTTAATCTCGTGCCAAGAGGAACATTGAGGTTATAAGATGGCTCCACAACCATCTTGCCAAATAGCACAAATGTTTACATCTTCCAAACTACCGCCAATAGATCATAGACAAAGAAATGTCCATAATGTACCCAGCTGCTGGAAACAAAATGTATTTAAGCCACTGAAGAGGGTTTAATGAAGTAAAGCATTTTTGTAACTGCCAGCTCAAAGTAAATAATCACTGATGTGAGCGGAGTTAAGAGATCCGAGCTTGCCAAATAATCTCAGTGTGCCATCGAGGAAGCTGCTGCTTTGTGGGAATAACATAACAGCACTTGAACATTCTCATAAACTTGGGGCTTGTCTTCCTCAACACCCTGAGCCTCCTGGGATGGGGGAAGTGTAAAGAGAACGTTACAGCATGTGCAGAATCTGCTGCTTGGTGAAAGTGCTAAAGGTTTAATTCACTCTGAAAATCTGAGCTGTTCAAACCTCAAAACAGCCAAAAATTAAAGGTGAAATACCTGCTTTGACTGATGCATAAGAAGCACCTGATTCACACTGATACAGACCATTCTTCTGGGATTTTTTTTGGAAGAACTTGCTCCAGAACTCTCCACTTCAGGAGTTTGGGGTTTTCCCATTCCTGGCAACCTCCCAGGGTGTGTGAGCACAGCCAGGGCCTTTCCCCAGCCAGTACTGCTGTGCTTTATCCAGGCACCGCCCCGGGCGTTGTCCTGCAGGTACAGAACCATTTCTGCAGGTGAAAAGGAACATTTGCATCCCCTTTTTTGCTCTCAGAGCCTCTGTCCAGACAGTCTGTGTAACTTCCACACGATTTCCACCTTTGAGGATGCACAGTGACCTGACCAGGTGAGCATAAACCATAAGATACAGCCAAAGAAGGAACAATCCGGCCTCACTTTTGCTTTTTGCTTGTGCACATGTGAAAATAAAAGCTGATCTTCTGTATATTCTGTGTATTCTGCAGAAGGAGACCTGGCCCTGTAGATTTTCTGTCCTAAATCACTTTAAAAAGCAGCATTTACAACATTATCTCACGAGCCATCACAGCAGAATTCAGGTTCCAGAGATGAGAGTTCCATGCATTTGTTCCTCACAGATTTCCTGCATTCTGAATATGAATTCAGCTGCTTTGCCTTTTTTTTTTTTTTTTTTTTTTTTGCAGGATATAAAACCCCTTTTCCTTGCACCACATAATTGTGTTCCATGGCAGAACTGGCATCCATCATTGCCCTGCTGTCCCCTGCCTAAAAGATAAAACATCCAGAGGGTAATAAATGTCAAACTATGATTATTGATGCTTTCAATTAAATTGATTATCTATTTGAGGTGCAGAGCAGGGTGATTTATTGCTGTCTCTTTACGTCGCACTTGGCACAACGGCTTCCCTGCAAGGTGGGTGAGCCTTTGGATTGTTTCCATGGATTTTCTATTAAATCTCATTTTCCAGAAGTGGCTCACGACCACTCCAGTGTTGGAAGAACCAAAATGGTGCCAGATCCAGGTGGGAATGTCCTGGTTTTTGTTACCTCCTGGAGCGTGGAGCTTGGGAAGCAAGAGGGGAAAATAGGAAATGAAAACTTTGAAGTGTGGAAGGACAGGAGACGCCCTTGATTTACATCCCTCATTCCCAAACTTGCATTTACAGACAGCATTAGACAAAACCTGTGCATAATCTGGAGCTCTGCTGAGTGCTCCCCACCTCAGCAGAGATGAGATGAGATGACCTTCGGCTCGTCACTGCATTGTGTTTTTATTAGTTTCAGATAACAGGAGCTATAAAATTCAAAGCCATTTGCTCCCCAATGATAATCAGCAGCTGCTTCACAAACAAGGCTTTTTTTGTGGTGCCACGGGGTGACCTTTATGGGATCATTCCCTTGGAGAAATGCCTTTTGAGGCTGGACAGGAGCACCTTCCACTGGTTCTCCAAAGCACAGCACAGTGTGGCCCAGTCTGCTCCAAAAAGCAAATTCAGCTCAAATCCAGGTACAGCTTCAGCAGGCGATGCTTGTTTTGGGAAATGCCAGAAATCAGCACGGGAAAATGATAATTCTCTTCATGTGCTGCCCTTCCAGCAGGCAGATTTAGGGAACTTCAGTAACCAACCCCACCATTTCCATGGGGAAAAGAAAATCCTTGCTGATAAGACACTGACTTTGAATTTGAGACCCTACGACTTTCTCCATTGTTGCCCACATCTGACATCTCCAAGTCCTGGGGAAGTTCCCTGGAGGAAAACCTCATGGCTGAACTTCCCAGGCAATGCCTGACCAAGTTTCCCAGCGTTTTTTATCAGGAGCACCAGGAAAAAAGCCCAACTGGGATGTAAAACAGGAGGATGATTCTGCCTGAGACACCTTGTGAAATAAGTGCAAGAGATAAACAGTGAGCATAGGAAAAGAGAAGGATTCCTATCCCAATTTTACACACAAGACTGAGATGAGAAATTAAGTGAGGTGCCCAAATCACCCAAGTTCTGGCATTTAGAAATTGAGTTTTGAGCTCCTTAGACCTAAACTTAACCACAAGGCTGTCAGTCCTGCTCAGATGGAAGCACCTTTGACCCTGCTAAGCTCAGAATTACACTCACATCCATTCAGACTTTGAAGCCTGGCTTATCTTGCAGCAGTGTAACTGTCCCCTCCACCAGAGCAGGGCTAAAAGCAAACAATCGAGGGAGAAAAAAAAGCAAAACAAAACTCCTGCAGCTCTGGCCAGAATTGTCTATTTCACATTTCATAAAATCACAGAATTCCCTGAGTTGCAAGGACCCACAGGCATCAGTGGAACCCAGCTCCTTGCCCTGCATTTGCTGTGTCCCACCTCTGTCTTGGTTTCTGAATGTGGGAGGAATCTGGGAAACACTGAAATGTGCCCAGCTTCAGAGAGGAACCCCAGCAAGTGCCCAGCAGCCCAGAGCAGGAGTGGTAAGGGCAGATGTTGAAGCAGTATTTCTATCAGATAATGAACTTGAGGATGCAGAGTGCAGTGAGCCAGGCTCAAACCTGGCCAAGCAGTTACGAGTTTTAAAACTCAACTCTCAGACAGCCTGGGGTCATCAGAGCATCATTTTGGGCCATCAGCTCAGGAGAAAAAGGGACAAAATCCCTCAAGCTCTTCTCTTTTTTTTATTGAATGTCCCCTTTGGGAGTGTCAGAGCCTGGCTGAGCAGGTAAGGACAACGCTCCTCACAGGGACAGCACCTGCCCTGCCTGCCAAAGGTGAGGCTCCAGAGAAGGAGCTTGGACATTCCTGCTGGAACATGTGGATCCCCACAAAAAGTGACACCTCGGGGCGGCCAGTGCTGGTTTATTCAACAGGGAAGCTCCCTGAGAAAAAAAAGAGTATGAGAAACACCACAAGCAACAGGGAATTAGGACAAGTTCTTTAAAAAGCTACGGATCAAAAGCAATTAGGACAAGTCCTTTATAAAATCACAGATCAAAAGCAATTTGCTTTGGTGTTTCTGGACATGAGAATCCTTTTTTATAGTTTTTCCATAAAAAAAGCATTTTTATTTCCATAAAAAGATAAATTTATGTGCTGTACACTTTCTGTGGCCAGCCACTAGCCCTGCAGCAGAGGTTAGAAAAGGGGACATCTGGTTTCCAAAGGATCCCTGCGCGGCCACACACAGCTGTAATTATGGCAACGATTTGGGGAGAACCTGAATGCAAATTTTTTGGCTTGAAGGATGACACCAAAGGCCTGGAGGAAAAAACATCACCAAAAAAAAAAAAAAAAAAAAGGCAGGAAACCCCACAGGATGGAAGGCACTGCCTTCCCTCCCTAGCCCACATCCCGGGCTTCCAGATGCAGGAGACAAATTCCAAGTGACCCTCTGTGGTGGAGGTTACGGCGTCGGGGCCTGGCTGACAGAATGTGCCCGTTGTGGAGGGAGCAGCAGCTCCAGGTGGAGGTGTTTGCTTATGTAAAGTGCCTGGGCAGCTTCCAGCCCCACAGATCCCAGGGGGAAGCACGGGGATGCAGGAGGAACACGGTGTCCCCCGGCCTGGGCCGTGTCCCTGTCTGCACCCCCACATCGCCCTCAGCTCCTGCCTGCAGCCTGACAGTGAAACAAAAAATGACCCAGTGACTCAAGGCAGCTCTGGTTTTATTTCAGTGGCTTGAGAAATAACCAAATTCCTTCACCCTGAACAATTCCTGAGCCACGAGTCCCCCTCCCTTGAGCACAAACTCTCTTCATCAAGGCCCTGCACACACAAGGCCGAGCTCAGCCTGCTCCTCACTGCTCGTTCCTTGGATAGCAGCAGAATGATCAAAAAGAAAAAATAAAGGGAAAAACATTTATTGCTGCTTCCCATCCAAGTTTCTGCATGAAACTTTCTTTCAGAATGCACAGGGCAAAGTTCTGCCCCGGAACAGGCGAAGAAAAGGGAAACTGAACTGGAGGCAGCTGCGGTCACTTACTCATTCAAGCACGATGGCTCACAGATCGTCCCACCCTGCCCCAGCAAAAACTTCCTAAATCATCCCCAAAGTTTGAATCACTCTCTCCCCTCCTTTCCTTCCTGTACTAGAGGCACGGATGTGCCTCTCCAAAGGAAACTCACTCCTGGATTCAGCGGCGGCCTGGAGCTCCCTGCCCTGGCAGCGGCACTGTGACAGGCCCATCTCAAAAAGGAAACACATATTTGGCTTTCTACTCTGTAACATTCAAACCTGGAACCCAGCATAAACTGATTTTTTCTCTCTCCCTTCCTTCACATCCACTAAACAGCCCCGTTTCCCTATCAGACCGTGAATCCCTGCCTGCTGAGGTTTTCACACGAGTGAAGGAGCCAGGAGCTGATTCTTCAGAACAGCATCTTCACTCCTGACAGAAACAAACCTCCCCACTTGTACCTCAGAGTTATCTGACTCAAGACAAGCTCCTTTACCCCCTTTTTAATAGGGACACGTTGGAAATGTCACTGTGTTATCAGGGCAGCTGCTCAGCTATCAGCAGGGGCTGTGGCCGTGCCACAGAGGAGCCCAGCAGGCATCTGCTCTGTTTAACGCTCAGGAAGCACAGGGCAGGTTTTAAGAAGGATGCAGAGGATGTAATGGAGCCTCTAATGTGTTTGGGTTTCTCCAGTGGAATCCAGTTTTATCAGGAAACAAAGGTCCTGGTGGGATTATCAGCAGAAAGAAACCCAGGACCTGTCTGGTTGGGAGAGGGGCCATGGGGATTGTTGTGCAAAGCCAACAGCACTGGGCTCCTCCAACAAATTTTGTGGAATTCTGTAAGATTTTCAGCATAGTTAAGTGCTTGCCTGCTGCTGATTTCTTGGAGAAAGGAAAGAGAAGCCACAAGCACACTGGAATTACAAGAAGAACCAGCAAAATTAAATGTTATTTGCTAGTAGCTCATTAAGAAGCCAACAGAGCTCATCCCTGCTCCCCATCCAGTGCTGCCACACGCTGCCCATCCCAAGGAATCCGTGCCCAAACTTCCACAGGCACTTCCCACCTTCAATGCCCCTGCTCCACCTCCAGCTCATCGCTCCTCACAACACACACAATGAGAGCAAGAGGAGCTAAAAGTGTCAGAAACTTTGTCTCAGGAAGATAAGAAGGTTGTAATTAAGAAAGCAGAAATTATTTGTGAGCTTGATCCTTATCTTGCTGTTTTGGTGGGTTTTTTTAAATACCTGATTAATAAAACAATTATAATAGTTACTTAAATTCAAATACCAGCCTGTCTGTTCATCCAGACATCCTGGTCAAGGTGTTCCAATCCACTCAAAACAGTGCTTGGGCTCGAGGGCTCTCGATGAGGCCATGAAATAAACACAACCCAGATGCCACAAACGGGGAGCAATAACAATGCTGAAAACCACAGATTTTTTCTTTGCCTTCCAGGCCGTTGGCATCCTCCAGGTCTGGGGCTTACACCCTCCCCGTGGTCAGAGGTGTCACACAGAGCTGTGCCTGTCACAGCAGCCACGCTCGGGGTTCCACTGCTGCTGCTGGGGTGACACTGCGCTGCCTTCGGGGCGTGGAGGGGCTGCACAGGAACGATGGAGAGGGATTTTCTCAGGAGAGAGAGAAACAGAGAGGTGAACTTTGTTTTCTTGGGACTTTGATTTTTCCCTTCTTCTCTACTGGACTGTTTCAACAACATCAGAGCACATCAGGAGAATTTTCCAGTGAGGCCGGGGGGAGCCCACCCAGGCCAGCTCCAAGAAGGAGAGACCACACCTACAGAAGGACTCTAAAATCTTCCCAGGTTTTCTCTCTATAGCAAGGGGTTTTACTATTTAACATTATTATCCTTTTCCTGTGTGTGTTTGTTAATAAATAGGTTTTATCTCTTTCACTTTCCTTCAAGGAAAAAGTATTTTTCCCAAACCTGGTGGGGGGTGGGGTGATTGTAACCAGCTTTCTATGAGAGGATATTTTCCTCCAAATTTGTCCAAACCGGGACAAATAATTATTTTGGACAATTACAGGGACAGGGTGAATGGCTTCAAACTGACAGAGAGTGGGGTTAGATGGGGTATTAGGGAGGAATTCTTCCCTGTGAGGGTGGGCAGGCCCTGGCACAGGGTGCCCAGAGAAGCTGTGGCTGCCCCTGGATCCCTGGCAGTGTCCAAGGCCAGGCTGGACACTGGGGCAAGGAGCAGCCTGGGATAGTGGGAGGTGTCCCTGCCCATGGCAGGGGTGGCACTGGATGAGGTTTTAGATCCCTTCCAACCCAAACCATTCTGGGATTCTGATTCATCCTCAGCCTGAGCCTTCATCCCCAGCACAAGGTTCCCCTGAGCCCAGCCTACACCTGAGCAGTACAGCGGGGTCTGGGTGTGTCAGTGGCTTCCCCAGATGATCCCAGATGGATCAGGGGTGTTTCACCCATCCCGTGCAGCTCTCAGGGCTCTGTGTGCTCCGAGAGAAGCAGAGGATGAGCCCAGGCCCCTCCTGAGCACAGCCTTCCTCCCCTTCCTCTTCCGTGCCCCCCTCCCGCCGTCCCTGCCACCCCCTCACCTCCTCCACAAGCACCAACTAAAAAAGGGAAAGAATGAGAAAGTGAGTACTGCGGGGCTGGCACCGCAGACAATGTCTGTCTTGTGTGAGTAATTTAGCACTATGGCCAGTCAATCTGGTTTCTGGGCCCGATGCCCTGACCCTCTTTAGAGCCGCTCTCTCTCTCCAGCACAGTGTGAAACATTTCCTTTCACAGCACTGACACTTTGCAGATTGAGACGTCAGGCCTGTCCAACTGCAGCAAATTAGCAATTTTTCTTTTACTAATTGGAAATAAAAATGTTTGCTAAGGGAATAATTTGTAGGAATGCAGTGTTAGGTTTCCGGCTTTTTATAAGGATGCTTTAAACTTTATCCATGTGCACTTTCCTTCTGTTTTGATGCCTTGCACTGTAAATTTTAATAGCTTACTTGACTGTTAACTTTACAGTCTCAGCCTTCCAAAGGATTAAATGAAGTTTTTAATTTATCTTCCTCTCCAAGGCAGCAGGATCTTCTTAAAGCCGTGCCCAGCAGTGCTCACCCACTTCTCAGCGAGCAGAGAAAGGGGACACAGCTTCAAAGGGTTAAAACCCTACACGGGGACGTGGCATCTGGATGAACCTCGGGCAGGCGATTTGTTTGCGGAGCCTTCAGCTCACAGCTCCCAAAGTTCCCTCGGAGAGTGGTGCAGAGAGATGGGCAGCAGATTCAGGAAGGCTTTCCAGCTTTAAATCTGCCAGGAACGGGCAATTTTGTAATTGCAAAGCCGTGTTTTAGGGATGTGCCGGGCTCGGGCAGGGAGCGTCTTCCCTGCTGTCCCTTCAGCTTTGCACTAATTCAGCTTTGCCCATTCCATGAGGAAATGTCAATATTTTGGGCAGGGTTTGGTGGTGACAATGTCGTGATTTTTAAACCTCAGTAGGCAAAGAAACCCAATGGACTGGGAGCAGCTCGATCGATTGGACCCTAAAATCCCCGCAGTTCGCTTGGCATGCAAATAACAGCCAGGAAAGATCCTTCACGTGCAAAAATCCCAAAAGTTCTTCAAGACAGCAGGATCAGGAAAGAGCCTCCTTTTGGAATTTAGAAAACCCAGATAAGAAACTCGAAGTGAAAACAAACGCCCTTTTGCTGAAATCCAATATTTTAGCCTAATGCCCCTGCAATTCCTGAGGCATGTAATGTCTTCCTGCACGGCACTCCAGTGGTACATTAGCTCCTGTAACAATGCCAGCACATAAAGAGTTACTGTTCTTTCCCCCCTGCACCCCCCACCCCCCCATAAAGCATTTGACAGCCATGCCTAATAATTCTTTCTGGTGTGGTTTTTCTTTTTCTTGATGTCTTTATGTGAATATGAAGCCGGAGTGAAAGGCTTTGGGTGACCCCCGTGAGAGAGAAAAAGTATGAACTACAGAGCAAAAGAGTGAGATATAGACTCCCCACCGAGCCCTCGGCATCTTCTCTGGCAGCTCACAACTTGGCTTCAGAGGGCCTTTGTGAGGGAAAAAGGACTCTTCTTCACTCAGGCTGTGACAATAGGTGTTTTGTCAGCGAGGGACAGGATAAAAAGCAGGGGGTGGGAGGCGAGATCATCATCGGCCAGGGGCTCGCCTTTGGGGCCTGCAGATGTTGGAAGGAGGATGATTTATTGCTCCAGTGTCCTCAGTGGCATTTGGCCACCTTCCCAGAGCCCAGGCTTGGTGGCTGGGAGGGTGGGAGGCGGGAGAGCAGCACAACAAGGCATCTCCAAACCTTCTATGGGCAAAGTGTGCTGGGGGCTGTGGGAGGGGGCACGGCCGGGGCTGGGACCAGCCTGGGACAGCCATGGAGGGAATGTGTTATACAGCAGCCATTCCCAAAGCTATAGATTTTTAAATTATTATATATAAATAGATCGATTTGAAACTCCCCCAGTCCAGAAAGCCCAACAAAGAGCAGGAGTTACCTGGGCATGGATGACCAAATCCCAGGATGACTTTGTGCTGGGAAGCACCCAACCCAAATCCACCATCGTCATCCCAAACCTCAAACTGAGAATTTTGGGTGTGGTTTTGGGCTGTGGGTGTGCAGGAATGACCCTTCCCCAGCTCCCAAGAGGTGTCACTGTGTTTCTGCATGGCCACATCTTCATTTATTCACCAACGAGGGAGTGAGCAGAGCTGAGGTGCAAAAATTCCTGTCTGGGCTGTGCCCGTGGCTGGCTGATCCCAAAGTCAGCCTGGTTTGTGTGTGAATGGCAGGGAAGGAGGGATCTGGTGCCTCCTGCTCGCTCAGGAGCTCCAGAATGGCTTGGAAGCAGCGAAGGAGGATTTATGCAAATCAGCTGAGAAAGGGAACCACTATTTTGGATGTCTCTCCATACCTCAAAAAAACAGAAAAAAAAAAAATCCCAGACCCGTTTGAAGTCTGCCCACTGCTCCATATATCCAGTATATTGAAATGTATCCCAGATCACTGAGCCAGGAAATCCTGGATAATTTCCAAGAAGAAGGAATCACAGCCTAGCAAGAAATACACACCAAGACAGTGTATTGCCAGCAGTTTGATTTAGGACTTCTGCTCCAGCTCCTTCCTTTTAATACACAGTTTTCCACCACACTTTCTATATAAATACTCTCTCCTGTGGCTGACAGCCTCTCTTAGTAGATTTATCCATTAGTGGATTTACTAAAAATGTTTTCTGCTGAAACAAGGGCAAATACTTCACCTCAGCAAAGGACAAATCCAGAGGCAGCATTAAAACCAAGCCCAGTAAATCCTAGACAAGATAGATGCAATGAAAAACTTTGAGAGTCACCTTGGACACAAATTCCAGGGAGAAAAATGATTTAAAAATTAGAAAGCAAATTCCATGAGTGGAAAGTGACTGGAAAAGGCACGAGAGAAAATGTATCAAACCCCTAAAAGAAGGCACAAAGATGCTTAATAAACCCCTCTCTGAAGAGCCCTGTCTGTCTCAGCTGCCAGGGCCCACCAGCATCTCTTAGGAGTGAAATCTCCAAACGCTTTCCTGAGTTGCAGACACACTTTCCTGCATGTCCTCAAAACTGTTATAGCCATTTACAGAAGGAAGTGAAGCATTCAGAGGATAAGTGACACGTCCAAGGTCACACACAGAGTCAACTGCAGAGTCAACAGAAGAGTAAGGAGAGCTTTGCCGAAAATCCCTTGGCTTTGACTGCCAGACAATGGCTCCCCCTCCCACGTAATCAACCAGTTATGGAAAGGCATAAATGCATATTTGCAGGGCTAAATATGTTCACTTGAGAATAAAAATGTTTGGATGATTATCTATAAATTATCTGACATTCTCCAGACCGCTCCGGTTTGGAAGTTGGATCAAAATTTGATGAATTACAAGCACGACACAAATGTTAGAGGAGAAGCTTTGCTTTGACTGCTTCTCTGGGTCTCTGCAAAAAAAAAAAAAAAACAAACAAACCTGGAAGAATGGCAGGGATACACCAAAAAATACAATCCCCACAGAGCTGAGTTTCCAAAACTTCTCCAATTTCTATTTCTCTGGTATCAGGTTGTTTATCACTATTGGCATTTAATATTCCAATATTTAATCTACTGATCCTGTCGCAAACTGATTTTTTTTAAAAATTAAAGCAGTGACCACAAAGTACGAGCAGAAGAAGTCTGTCTAACAGGCAAAAGAAATTTCCTCTGGACTTTCACAGGCTGTCAGGTCCCAAATATCTCCCATTTTCTGATGACATTATTAATGCTGGTCTAGGAACTCTTCCATAGTTTGGGAGCTGTAATTAAAATAACCGAGCTGCTTTTTTAATTTCCGTTTTTTCAGGCTGTGTTTGTCCACGTTCTTACCCACCCAGATTCTCTCTATTTGTGGCAGCAAACCCTTTACTCTCCGTGCTGTTGAGCTCTCCAGCTCCTGAGGGATGCCATGGGACTGGAAGTAGAATTTATGTCAAACTCCCCTGCGAGGGAACGCGCTGCTAAAAGCTGGCTTTGTCTCGTTTGTATTTTTTTTTACTAGGCAGTGTTTGGGCTACAGACAGGGATAATTCTGCATCTTGAATGCTTTGCACCGAATTGCCACATCAGCATTAAATACCTCCACTTAATTTTTCATTTGGACCCGATGAAACATTTTTTCCCATGGAAGGAAAAGTCTGGTCTTTGTGATCGTGGCACTGCCAGCCCAAGTTACAGTAAAGGTTAATCACAAACAAGAGACAAGTAAAGTAGACAAAGAGCATCATACACTTCACTTTTCAATGGATGTTTTCATAAATGTATGAATAATTTAAATTATCATTGCTGAGTATTTATTCGAGTGTTTCAGGGGAAAAAAATGCCTCCTCTTTTTTTTTTTTTTCCCCTCCTTGATTCTTTTCATTTCTGTCTCATCTCTTTTATGTGCTGCATCGGCTGTTTTCTTGCCATCTGAATCAGTTTTTTGGAACAATGGGATGTATGAGGGCTGAGGGGGCAGTGGAAGAATACAGCCCTTGTTGTACACTCTGTGACTTGACATTGATTAATGAGGGTGCGGACATGGGCAGAATTTGATAGAGAGAGAAGGGGAAATTGGAGGACCTGAGGGCACCAGAAGGAGGAGGGCAAGGAGATGACAGAGAGGACCAGAAGGATGCCAGGGAGTGCACAGCGAGTGGCGGAAGTCACCCCACCCAGGGCAGTCCATGGCCAGAGATCCGAGTGGTGGAGAGACATTTCCGTGATGGGACAGAGTCCCCTCACAGTGACAGGGGCATTTCAGGGAGCAACTCACACCTCTCTAGGTTTATCCTGCACAGCAAGACCCGCTGTGCCAAGATAACCCTTCATCATGTGAGCATTTGCCTCAAAAATGCCATTAGAGACACCTTCCTCTCTTCTTCCCCTCATTCCTCGATCTCCACCTCACTGGTTTAATTCCAAAACCTGAACACGCAGAGGTTACAACTTTCCTGCATGAGCCTAAAACTCTGTGCTGAAACAACACTGAGCTCCAGACCTTGTGGATGCGAGGGGAGGGATGGATGGGTAGCATTTGGAGAGAGAAAAGCCTCCTAAATCCTGTTCTTTCAGTTAGGTGTCCCTTATTTTCTCATGTAAGTCAGAAGAAGTGATGCTGGTCAGAAAAGAGTTTGCACACTGATAAACCAGAGATGTTTAAGGAAAGTTGGAAGTTTGGTGTGGTTCTTCACCAGTATTTTTTTAGAAAACCCACCTTTCCCCCTTCAGAAATAGAGGCCCAAAATGAGCTTAATCAGTTGGTGCAGTTGTAGAAGAACAACGTGTTTCTTTCTGGGTGGCTCAGGTTTAACGAAGCCACCAGGTTCTCTTTACTTGCATTAAACTGAAAAAAGTTTGATGTAAAACAGAAAAACTCAGAAAGACCAACAATGAGAAGTGATGGCATTCCTTCAGGATCCAGTTCCTGAAGGTGCCCACAATAAACGATGGAGAGAAACTTTTTACAAGAGCTGTCACTTCAGAACAAGGGGGGATGGCTATAAACTGACAGAGAGTGCCTTTGGACTAGAGATGAGGAAGAAAATCTTCCCTGTGAGGGTGGGGAGGCCCTGGCACAGGAAGGTTGTGGCTGCCCCATCCCTGGAAGTGCCCAAGGCCAGGTTAGACAGGGCTTGGAGCAACCTGGGATAGTGGGAGGTGTCCCTGCCCATGGCAGGGGTGAAATGAGATGAGTTTTAAGGTCCCTTCCAGGCATTCTGGGTCTTTCCCACCCTGCTCCAGGACTGACTGTGGCTATTCCCTGCTGCTGGTTTGCTGAGCTGGGAGCTGCAGGGGTGAAGCTCTGGGACACACAGGATGAGCCACATTTCCCTTTCCAGCACGTGGGGCACAGGTTGGGGATTTGCTGCTCCTGCTCCTTCAAGGGCCACCTGAACAGCCCTGAAGCAGTAACTCTGAGGTCTGCCTGGCTGGACCTGCCCTCTGCAGAGAAAGATCAGAGCTGCTGGCTCACACAGGGCTGGAATGGTCCCCAAAGAGCTCAAAAGCCACCTGAAAGCTTCACGCTGCCCTGTGTGAGGTGTCAGGAGCAGGGGAACCAGCAGTGCTGCTCTGGCAGGGAATTACAGCACGTTTGGTACCCCAGTAAAGGCAGGAGTTGGGGTACGGCTTGGAATGATTGCTCTTAAAAACATCACTCTAATCCTACTGGTCAGAAATCTTTACAAACCCCACTTTTGATGAACCCTGGAAACGAAGCTGCAGTTTCAGAAATTTCAGCCAGAGAGAGAGAGAGAGAGAGAGGGAGAGAGAGGGAGAGAATCCACCCAAACCAGCCCATTCTCAGACTCAAATTCAAATTGTTTTGCCTCTCTGCAGCGCCCCAGATAAATTCGATATCTGCCAGCCCACGGACTGTTCATGTGCTAATCCCACTCAGACCCTCATTCAGGGCCGGTCTCTTTTGCATAAAACATTAAATGTTGGTTTGAGGGGACAGTTGTCCCTACCCCCTGTGAGGGATCTCTCCCCACCAGCCTCTGGCCACTCCAACCCTGTCTCATTTTCCCAGAGTGAAAGATCCTGGGTGTGCTGTGTGTGAATATAAAAGGAGCACAGAAAAGTCTCACTGATGGGCACAGAATCTGCTCCCCGTCTCCCCTGTGCCCTGACCACCACCAGCTTTAATTCCTCACCCAAAGAGCACCACGAAAATCCTGCTCCTGGCTCTGGTTCACGCAACCTGTTTGGGATTTCTGGGTGCAGAGGCAAAGGCAGAGCCCTGTCCCCCAACATCTGGCTGAGAACAAGGCCTCAGACTTTTTCTCTGAGCAGACTCTTCCAGCCTTCCCCTTTCTCCCTCCTCTTTGCATCCAAGACAAGCGGCCCAGTGATCACCTGCAATGGCAGCCCCAGAGGGTGACCTGAGCCCTAGAGCTACTGCTGGAACAAATGAGAGAGCTTAACTAGAGCAAGACTGGCATAAAAAGGAAAGGGGAAAAAAGAGAGGAACAAAGATTCCGTCCAATTTGCTCTTTTGGGCATTGTAAAAACTGGCCTGTTTCCCAGTATATCACTCTGCCATTGAATAAGGTCAATTGCAGAGCAGTTCTTCAGTCATCCTGATGGGTTTTCATGAGAAAGTGAATGGAGTGCAAATTAGCCAAAGTCGTCACAAGCTTTTTTACTGTCACTCCAAGCCTGACAGTCCAAAGGAAAATGAGGATTAATAAATCTAACGAACTTTCTCCATTATCCAAGCCAGGTTAGGAAACTATTTATTGTCTCTCTTTTTCTGTGTTTCATCCATTTCGCCTACTGTGGTGAAGCATTTGGAGAAGAAAGGAACAACAGCCGCACGCACACACACGCTCACACACACCCCCAGAGCTCAGCCCCTCCAGAGCTGAGCACAGCCATGGCCACAGCACAGAATAAAGGCACTGCCAGCAAGAAAATCAACTTTTTAAAATAACTCTGCCTCATACACACCGTGTACAGCTTCAGATGAATCCTCCTAATCGCTCGTTCCTGTTAATTAATATGTGCTCGGTGTGTTGAACATAAATATTTTATGGGGGGAAGAAGAGCTGCTAGTAAAGCTTTAAAATTACCTTTTTTTAAGGGCAGAAAATGCGTTTCGAGTGAAAGGATTAGCTTCAAGTGAAAGGAAAAGTTTTTTTGACAATTACATCCACGTGTGGAGCGGATTTTAGTGCAGCTTCAGCATTTTTTTTTTCAGTAGCTACTGAAAGGACACAAATATTTCCTAATTTATAAAATAATTCCTATTCAAGCAGCTTTTAAAACTTGCTTAACTTAGAGAACTGGCTGAGGCATTCCCAGAGAACAGGAGGTCACACAGAAGGGATGCAAAAGGCTTCTAGGAACCACTGAGGCTTTTTGGGTTGCAAGTTTAAGTCAGTGTGTCTGTTTATGCAGATATTTCTGGATTTCAGTCAGGATAAGGAAAATCTGTCCAAGTTCACAGCTGGACAACACCTAACTCCTAATACACTGTGATTCTTACATAATTTTCCCTCAACATTCCCAAAGTCCTTAAAAACTTCCCTGAACAAGGCCTTGTGCTGCCTGAAAATAGATGTTTGAGCTTTCAGAATTCTTGTTTCAGCACCAATTAAAGCCATTTCCCATTCGCAGTTAAACAGGTGGAGAAAAGGAGACAAAGGGATCAGTCCCTTGCTCCTGTCCTTGGGGAATAAATGCCTGGGAGGAGACCAGCCCAAATTCCAGGTTCCTACTGTAATTTCAACCAGAAGTGATCAAACCCCCTGGTTTCTTAAGGTTGGGAATAAAACAGAGGTGGGAGCAAGCAAAATGTGCAAAGTTTGGCACCTGGATCCTCATTAAACACCCCTGATGTTGTGAAGGAGGACGAAGATGATGAGGGAATATCAAACTGCTCACACAAAACCAACCATGGCCTTTTTGAACTAAAATGCTGAATTTCAACACTGGCTACAGCCAAAAACGATCCCATTTTTTGTCCTTTTTTTTCCAGTAACCATGAAAATTTATTTCAAATCGTGCTTCATGTTGGTGGTGACAATGAGTTATTCCTCTCCCAGCAAAATCCCCATAACTTCTTTCATTAATAAGCAGGAAAAAGTTCAATGGACAAAACACAAGGTTTCATCCTGGAAGCTACTCCAAAAATTTGCTTTCATTTCTTCCATCTTTCTTTGATACAATAAAAATAATAGCAAAACTAAAAATAAAAATCATTAAATACCTGTTTGGTATTTAATCCTCGTGGCTGCAGTGGGTGACAAACCAGGGGAAGCCAACTCCGAGAGTTTGTTTCAACACTTTTGTTTTCAGCTTTTCTGGGCAGACACTCACCAGAATAAATTCCCCCTGAGGAAGCTCGTGCTCCTGTCTGAGTAACCGAAGAAAAATTGTTGAGCATTCAGAGCAATCTGGGCTTTGTTGAGATTTCCCTTCTCCTACTTTTACAGTCGCTTGCCATTCCCTTTAATAAGAGAGAAAACTTTCCTGACCGGCTAAATTATGCCATTCAAGACATTAAGGAAAACACACAGACCCTGAAGTAAAGGTAAAATTATGCTGCAATCATCAAATCAGCCTTCTCTTCTTTATCCCATCTGTGTATTCTCCTTGGAAAAGCTGGAGCAGCGGCTCCACGAGCAGCACAGCCCTACCTGCCTGCCACTGCAATTGCTGGTATTTTAATCTCATCAAAGAATCTGAGTTTCTCTTCCTGCTGTTTTGACTTTGCTGTCTCTTAGCCCTGTCACATTCACTAGTTTTGAATAAGTGCAGAACTTGCATTTACAGAATTTGCAATCTGCGAGATTGTTTAAGTGATTTATCAAATACTTTGATTGAACACTTATTGCTGCTCCAGTCCTGAATCTCATTTAAATTGACTGGGCTTGACAGAAGCCTTTGGAGTGAACACAGAAACGAGTCCAGGCTCTGGCAGGTACAGCACGAGGGGGGAAAAGTTCCACTTCCATCCACAGCACTTCTGGAATTACACCCTGATAAAATCAGTGCTCTCTATTCCTCACTGAGCATTTTATATCTGGTAAAACCACAGTCAGATGGGCTTTATCTTATTGATGATGCAGCACAACAGCTCTGCAAGCTGGTTCAGAAAACACAGAGCACCCCCAGGGCTCTAAAACAGAAAATTTGGATTTTCTCTCAGTGGAGCTGGAGGGCCCAAACCTTTGGCAGGCTCTGCACAGCCAAAACCATGTCACTTAAATCCAAGTTAAAATCACTTTGCACTCACAGACAGCACAGAGACCAGAGAAATCCTGAGCTCTAAGTTCTGAAATATCTAAAAAGTTGGAAAAATGGTGATTTTTTGTCATCAGACGGATGGTGCACCTCTGAGGGATGCTAAGCAAAATTGGGGCAAATGGATTTGAAGCTCTACAGAGACAACACCACCCAAAGGAATGCAGCAAAACTCTTCCAAATCAGAACTCAATGCACCCCAGACAGACACCACAGGAAGGTTCAAGGGCTTCTGCTCCACAGAGGCACCATTTCAATTTAACTCTTAATATATTAAATTCATGCAATCCCCTCTTTTTCCCTAAGTTTGTGTAGAGCAAACACCATCTCCAAGACCATGTGCTGTCTGCCACATCCCTTTCTGTGGAAGAACTGCTTAGCAACAAAACTTGGATATGATTAAAAGCACAGGAGTGCTGCGATAAATCACAAACCCCACAGCAAGAAGGGCTGGAGCCAGGGTGGATCCAAGCACCTGGGATCCTGAGGTGATCAGGTACAGAGTGCTCACTGTGAGTAACGAGCAAGCAGAGGTGGAACAAATGAAGAGGATTTGTTTCAGCCCATCAGAGATGAAATGAAATGCTCCTGCAGCACAACGGGCCCGAGGCTTTCTTGCTAAATCTGTTGTCTTTCAGGCTCATGGCATTTTCAATGCTTCCTCCAAACTCATGTGGGATAATGCACTTCCAAAAAGTAGGCTCTAGGTATGCACATTCTTAAAATCAACCACTCAACACGCATCCAAATAAAAGTGAGCTTTCCTCCCCATTTTCCCCAAGAAAGGAAGCTCAGAGCCCTTTTATGCATTGTGAATGGCCCACCTAATTTAGACTGAATTATACCCTAACCTTCATTTCCCCTTTACTTCTTTGCTCCATTCAGCAGTTTCTGACTTCAGCTAATTCACTAACAATCCCAGCTGGTCCTTCCCAGCTCCCAGTTCTTTAGCACATTGTCCAAGGAAACTATGTGCTCCCATCTACACTGGTATTCCACTCTCCAATTAACCTACTGCTGAGAGGCTTTACCCCTTTCTACCATCCATTCCTCTGCACAGACATTTTCTTTCTTTTTTTTAACCTTTTACTTCTTGAATGAAAGTGCAGGAGATCCCTTCCAGGTGAGAAGGTGTTAAATTTATTTGCTGAAGGTTGCTCAGGAAGACACAGGATGAGGGTGAGAGCCCCGAAAGAAAAACCTGCTTGATCTGCAGTGCGTTTCAGAGCTGAGTGTTCAGGCACAGATGTTTAAGGTAGAAGTAAACAAATAACAAAAGAATTTCCACACTCGCTCTGGGACAGGCGTGTGCTTGTTCTGAGCACTGAACCCTGGCAGAGGAGCCAGCTCAGCCAGAGGTGTGCCTGGGGTTTGATCCCCACACGGGTGGCACTGCTGGGGACACGGCCATGGATTTGTGTTCTCGTTATTTGAAGTAATCAATCGGATTTTTTATCACACGGTTCTGACTTTGGCAGCAACAGGAGGGAGGCCTGCGGGCCTCCTGTGGGCCTGGGGGCTCCTCACTGTGGAAGTTTTGCAAGAGAGAAGCCTTGATCCGTGTTTCAGATCTATTTCACTGATTACCTTATATATAAATATATATAAACCTATATAAATACAACTTTAGTTCTGCCTGATCAAGGAACAGAGATGACCCCAATCATTTGGGTGCCTGAGCACATCACATTTGCACAAACAGAACAAACCAGCCAGAAACTCTTCTGCCATTTTGGGATAAAGCCAAGGCTTCAACATCTTGGAGTCCCCTACCCAACAACATCTTACAGCCAGAATTCCCACAGCAAATGTTAATAAACCTCTCTGGGTTCAGACTAGAGCCTTGTCCCTCTCACAATGAGCCTGCACATCACCCCTGGTGATAAAAAAGTGTCCCCGTTTTCACTTAAACTCTTATGGTCATCCCAAAAACTCCTTCCTTATGTAGATTAAAACCACGTTTTAGAAGACCTGAACTTCCATGTGTGCTTCCTGAAATCCATGTAACATTTCCCTCTCTGCCACCATGCCAAGTGCCTTCTTTCTGGGTAAATGGTCTGGATGTCATTGTTGACAAGATCCCAGATAAAACAAAGACAGGGAAAAATGTAATTGCTGGCTATTAAACACCCACCTCCCCCAATTCCTCCTTCTCTTGTACATTTGCTTAGAAGCAAGTGAGCATAACAAGAGCCCCGTGCTCAGAAAGTGGGGCTGGGAATCAGGCAGTGGGAAAGTCAATATGGAGCAGTGTGTCCATTTGTTTTGATTTATCTCACTAACTTCAATTGACAGTTAATTCATCAGAGGAGGAAAATGCCAGTCTAGTGAAAACACAGCTCGTGAAGGAGAGAGAACCGAGTGGAAAACACAGAGTGTGGATAATACAGGTAATAAATTAAAGGATACAGTATCAGTATTTTATCATTCCCATTCTGGATTTGCTATATCCCGACTCTTGCCAATTACAATTTATAGTGAGCGGTAAATTTACACTGATTTATTTCACACTCACACACACACACGCCCTTTACAAAATGAGGTGACTTTGGAGAACAGGAAGAGACAGGGAAAGGAGTCACTTCGGCTCAAATTCCCAAATCTGAAATTTCCAGCAGCAACTACAAACCCTTGTAACAAACCATGGGCGAGATGAGAATTTACACTGAGAACGTTGGCTTGGATCTGAAATCCACAAAAATAACCAAGGGTTGAAAATGGGATTTGCAGCAGCAGTGAGGGTGCACCAGTGGCACCAGTGCAGGGCACGGGGATGCACTGGGAGCCTCACGTGTCCCTGTGGGCTGATGCATGCTCTGCCTGGGCTCCCAGGGCTGGGTACCCCCCTCATCCAGGGAAATGCTGCAGGTATTCCCTGCTTTAGTCCCCTGGCCCCACAGCTCCTCCCTTGGAGTCATTTGTAATCACCCAGCAACATTTAATTGCTCCCTGCTCAGGGGGTTTTTTCAATGCCCCTCTCTCCCAAAGGATGTTCCTCAGGCTGGTCTTTGCCTGACCTTAGGACAACATCAGTGACAATAAAAGGAGGAGATGGGATTTAGGGAAGCTGTGAGAGCCTGGCCCAGTTCTACTGTGCTCACCCAGAACCCCCAGAGCCATCAGGTGAGAGATATCAGACAGAATATCCCTGCTGGGATGGATTTATGAATTTATTTTACTCACACCATCCCCATCCTCTGTGAACCTCCTGATCTCCTGCGTTCTGGAATTCACCTTTCACTACAGCAAGCAGAACTTGCTTGTATTTAATTTGAACATTTTCCCAGTAGTTTCATCAAATGCCCCTGCTCCAAGGATCCTGCTTGTTCTTAGACAACAGTCCCACTTCAAAGTTCAGCCTTGCACAGACACAACTTGGATTATTCTTCCCTGCACACACTGAATTAAATGGCCTCGTGTTTATTTGAATGGAAGTTAACCTGTGCTCTTTTGGGCCCATTCCCTGGGTTTTGCAGGGCTACTGAACATTTTGGGCACCATCCCTGATGCTGAACTTCCATCTGGGAAGTGCTGCTCCTCCACTCAGCAGCAAACCCCAATTTCTGCTCCAAAGAGCACAGACAGCTCAACAACGAGCTGAACTTCCTGCCTTTTTTTTTTCCCCTTAAATCACCTTGTACGCTTATTAAACCCCAAGCACAGCTGCAGGGGACTAGAAGAAATTAAGCTTCTTTCTGTCCATTTCCCAGGAAACTGGACAGTAGCCAGAAATAATCTGTCCTACTTGAAGTATCTGCATTTTGCCTCCACAGCTCTCCAGAAACACACCATCCCCACCTCCCTGCCACACTGCTGAAATTCATTTTGGAGATGATAAAACCACGTAGGAACAGCAAAAGATCCTTCTCTTGTGAGGGTGGGAGTTTTCATAAACCAGGCCTTGGGACGATGGCTCAGTTGGTGTTTATGAGATGAGCTGCCCACACTTTTGGTTGGAGCACAAGTAAACTTACAACAAGGTGCAAGTTGCTACCAGTGCAGCACTTTTGAATTGTTCAGCTAAAAAAGGGATTAAACACAACCACCAAAAAAAAGATTGTATCAACTCTGAAAATCCTACACCTCCCCTATTACTGGCTAAAGGCTGAAAAGGTGCAAATATGGGGTAGGACAGAGGAGAGGGAAAGGAAACACAGCCTGAACTTTCACCCAAAGTCCTAAATGAAATCACAAGCCTTGCAAAGGTTTGGAGAAGTCTGGATACTTCTGTTACATTCACCGTGATTGCTCAGAAAGGAAATTCCCAATTATTGCAGTGGGATTTATTGGTGTGTATGGTCCCAAACGCCAGGCTGGTCCAGTGAATGGGCGAAACTCCTTAAAATATGTTTAAAAATTACTATACTCTTTTATTATATAGGTATAGGATTTTATATTATACAGCTATAACTCCTTAAAATGCCTTAAAGCCTTAAAACAATTCCAAAACCTTGATCTTTCACCTGCACCCGGTTTCTAAACCCCGTGTGGCTGATGTTTGGCATCACCTGACAGTGCAATACCCATTTCACAAGCTGGTCCCACAGTGCATTTTCCTTGGCTGCTGCCACCCCTCCACCTGCAGCTCCACCCTTTGCCTCTTCCTGGCTTTCCAGCAAAAGCTGAAATATTCCAGAATGTTCTGATATACCAAAAATCCAAATCATCTGCTAAAGGTGCAAGCTCTGCTCTCAGACGGGTTTTAGACGGGGATGTTCCTGCTCCATGGCCAGGCCCAGCAGTCCCACCAGGATTCAGCCAAAGGAGGTTCCTACCCTGCCAGAGGACACGAGGCAGCACCACAGCACCAGCAAAAGCCAAAATCACTGGGGCTGCACTGAATTCTCCCCCTGCAAAAGCCTTTTATTCACTCCAAGGAATCAACCACAATGACCCGAGTTTGGTGGGTAAGGATCCCACTCAGCTGAGCGGGCTGTGATTTAGCAGTAAAGTTCCCAAGTTGTTAAATAACCTTTTCCTTCATTACATGAAAGATGAAGGAAGCTAAAAGCTGTAAGCACTAAATGAGAATCTGATGTTTTATGGCGTTTGGGGGTGGAATTATCCAATCCCACTAAAGCTGCCTGTGCAGCACAGACAGGAAATTCACCCCAACTACAGCTGACAACTCTCCCCTCCTTCAAGAGACAAATATTTATTCCTGTCCTCGCAGCAATTCTTTTGGACTATGCCTGCTGTCAGCTACAGGAGAATCATGGGTTTCCTGTTGGGATCTTTGACACTTGTCAAGTTCACTTCAAAAAATTTCCCCTCTTGCAGCGTTAAAAACACGCTCCCAAGGAAAGTTCTGCTGCTCTGCTGCACCAAAACACTTTCAGCACGTAGAGATGTAATCCAGTTTTTAAAATTTGCTCTCAGCCAATAAATTGGATTTAAATTTGCCTCGTTAACTGCTCTGAAGGAGCTGAGCCTGTCCCCCCTCCCTGCTCTGCCTGGGGACAGACACAGAGCCCCTGGGAGGAACCAGCATTGCTGGGGACACTGCTCAGTCCTGCCACTCTCTGCCTCCGAGACAGGAGGTTTATCCAGCTCCTCACATCGCTCTTCTTTTCCAAACATTTGGCCGTGGTGGCTCCCCCGCCGCCGCCCCTTCCCTTCCCCGTGCTCCAAGTTTAAGGCAGTTCACCACTTACGGTCATTTACAGCTTACATCCCGGCAAATCCAGAAGGTGTCTGATGAAAAAGAGGGACTAGCCAAGCATCTTAATCCCCCTGTTCATTCATGCTCTCTGTAATGTTCTTTCAGGCCTCTGCTGAGAGACTGGGCTGAAATGAAGGCTGATAAATTAGTCTGGAGGGAAACAAGGCAGATTCTGCTTGTAAAAGGTCATTCCAACTTTGTTCTGGGTGAGGGTTTATCTTGACTGCAGCTGCGACAGACAATGGCCGGGGCCTAAACGGCAGAAATCCAAGCTCTGCTCACGAAATTACTGTGCTGATAAGGGAGAATGGGCTTCAGGGAGATCTAAATGGGAAAAGGGAGGTGGGGGGACAAGGGAGGTGGGTGAGATGTAGGGATTTTTGAACAGGATTGAACGGGGATGGCACAATGAGATGTGCAATTAAAGCAGGCTGCTGTCCGACAGGGAAGGAGCACACGGCTGCCTGAGCAGAGCCAAAGGGAGGAGAGAACCCCCTGTGTGTGCTGAGGGAAAGGGTGGGCACCAGGGGCCTGAACGTGGAGCAGACAGGCTGTAAAATCCACCAAACACAGAGGTGGTGCTGAAAGGTCAGGGCTGCACCACTGAAGGCCCAGGCATCGCTTCCAGGACACATCAGGGATTTACTTCCCCAGCAACGCGTGGGCAAGAGCAGCCAAAATTAACCCCACCGAGGAGCGTGCAGGAGCAGTGAGAACACCCCTCAGAGGAAAACATTTTAGTTTCTTCAGTAACTTTTTGTGCCTTTTGGGGCAAAGAGAGTAAATGATGGCGAGCTGTGACGAGCCAGCCTCCAGCCTGTGCTTCTGAGTCCCCTGAGAGATTCCTCTCCTGTGTGGACACTGGAACCTGCACGTCCCCAGTGGTGCAGACAAACTAAAGGGTCACAGCCCACTGCCACCTCTCTGGAACCCAATTCCAGCTCCACTCAGGCCTAGAGCTGAGACCCCCCTACCTCCAGCCCTGAGATCCAGCATGGGATGGACTTGGAGCTGCTGGAGAGAGCCCAGAGGAGGCTCCAGGATGAGCAGAGGGATGGAGCAGCTCTGCTGGGAGGAAAGGCTGGGGGAGCTGGGATTGTTCAGCCTGGAGAAGAAAAGGTGGCCTAATTGTGGCCTTCCAGTGCTCGGAGGGAGCCAACAAAAAGATGGAGAGAGAATATTTACAAGGGCCTGGAGTGCCAGGACAAGGGGGAATGGCTTCAAACTGGAAGAGAGTACAGTTAGATGGGATACTAGGAAAAAAATCTTCCCTGTGAGGGTGGGCAGGCCCTGGCACAGGGTGCCCAGAGAAGCTGTGGCTGCCCCTGGATCCCTGGCAGTGCCCAAGGCCAGGCTGGACATTGGGGCTTGGAGCAGCCTGGGACAGTGGAAGGTGTCCCTGCCATGGAAGTGGTGGAATGAGATGAGCTTTAATGTCCCTTCCAACCCTTCCTACGATTCCATGATTTTGTTGTCTGTTTGCTTTGAGGACAGAGAAGACCAGGAAATCAGGAGAGCTGCACAGCCCAGCCAAGGTGGAGATTTCACAAGGATGCCTCACAACGCAGCTGGACCTCAGTCACAACTAGAGAAAGAGAGTCCCTGACTGGGAATAACTCTTCCAAAAACACCTCCATGCTCTGGAAATGCTCCTTCCACCCCAGGAGCCAATTCCCCACCTTGCCTGACCCCTGGGCCTCCTCCTGCCGCCGTGATTCTTCCATTCATGTTTCTAAAAATGACTCAAACTCAGCTTCACACCTTCCCTGGACAAGCAGCCCTTGTTCTGCAGAGCTGAGCTCTCTCAGTACCGGGACTGCCTTGTTTTGCACAGGTCCCAGCACTTTGCTGGGATGGAGCTCACAGAAAGAGGAATAATGAGCCCACAGAAAAAGGAAAGGATTCGAAAAGAGGATGAATAATTAAGAGCTGTGTTAGCAAGCGAAGAACCGAGTCCCACCCATGTCCCACTCCCTTCAGAAAAAGCAATGGACCCAAACTTTCATTTCCATCCCTAAATACAACAAAACTCCCCGGCATTTCCAGAGCCAAATAAGAGGCAAGTAAAGTGCCAAAATATGTGAAATCCTAAATCCCAAACCAAGTGACTCTTGCTGCATTTACCAGCTCCCCACATCCATGGTGCTGCTCCATATTTGCCATGGGGAGAGGAGGACGGTATCAAATTATGCAGAGAATGTGATTTTCCCATTCTTTAAAGTAATTAACACAACATTTTACTTGGGAGAATTCGTTGTTGGTACCTCTTGCATCGCTCAGATTGAGGTAAAGAGATTTAATTTAGAACCTTCAGACTTTAGGATTCACCAGGAGCTCAGATGGGGCTCACTGAAGGGTTTGCTGACCCTGAGCACATCCCTGGACCTCACCCTGGAGCCCTGAGTGCCCCAACCCCACAGGAACATCTCCGAGCAGTGAGGAGCATGAGGCTGATTCCCAAAAAACCAACACCCTCCCGAGTGCCTCCTACCAGCAGCCTGAAAACTCCAAAATGAGTTATTTTGCATCTCTCCCGCCTTCCCAAACTGCCACTGAGGGAGTCCCCAGAGCGCTGCCTCCTCCAGAGCCCCATGGATATTTATGGTTTCACTTATTGAGAGCTTCCTTTCCAAAAGCCCGCGGTGTTCCAGGGCTCCATCAGCCAGGCTCTGCTGGGAGCAGACAAAACCCAGGTTGGATTTCTCTGCAGGTTAACATTCCAGAGGAAGAAGCAGTGCCCTGAGTTCTGCAGGGCTTTTGACAACGAAAAAAAAAGCTATTTTTCAAACCCTGTGGTCACCACTGAGCTGTTCATGGGATTTTTCGTTCTCTTTTTTCCTTTGTGAACGCGTGGCTGATAAAATACTGCTTCAGGAGCTGGTATTCAGGGATGGCTCTCGAAGACGAAAGGAAAATATTTATTTCCTTTTTCTGCTTGTGAATCAGAATGTTCTATTTAAAGAAAGTGCCCTCTGCCGGATTGCTCATGAGTTATTACCCCTTATGGAAATAAAGGAGAAATATCAGGAGGTATTCTTAGTCATTCCCTTCCTCTGTCTCTTCTTTTTTTCCCTTAATTCCTTATATACCCATGTTTTAGCCAAGTGCCTAAGATAGAGCAACTTATCTTGGCATTCTTGGGCCTAAAAAAGGCTTTACTCTCTTAACCCTGGCACTGAAGCATTTGGGGAAATGTCAAAAAATGGGATAAATTTCAGTCGTTTCACTTGGATGCCATAAGGTGCATTTTTCACTTTTATCCTGGGTCGAAATTATTCAATTAAACCCCCCCAAAAGATAGAGCTGTAGACAATGGGATTTTGCCCGTGATTCCATCAGCTTCTTCCTCTCAATCCCAACCCAGCCCTTGTCCCTCCCAGCAAGGTTTTAATTCCAAGCATAGGAAACAGCCGAACAATTGCCAGCACCTGGATCTGACCCTTCCCCTTCCTCGTGGTGGTCCCCTGACACCAGAACAAAGCCCAGATCCTGCGTGGAAAATCAAAGTATTGATGCTCTCCCAGAGCTGCTCCATGGGAAGGGGATGGAACTGAGCATGCACAAAGCTGAGCAACCTCCTTGGCCCAAAATCTCGTTTAAAAAATCTAAATATTTAAAATAATCAAAATTAACAGAATAAAAATTGAATCTTTAAAATACTTAGAGGTCAGGAACTTATTTTTCCTCCTTGAGATAATTTTTTTTTTCACTTAAGCTCTGAGTTTTGACCCAAAGCAAAAGTTTCTCTGCAGTTTTATATCCGTGTGTATAAAAATTCTAACTGGGGATGCTCTTGGCATGACTGGGGGCAGTCCCAGGGTGCTCTGACATTCTGCTTTCCTCGTGAACCCACAGATTCTTTCATTTTCAGAGGGATTCCAGCCTGGCAGAGCTGGGAAATGGTGAAGGAACCTTGCATGGGAAACATTTGCTGCGCAGGTAACACTCCACACCTCGGGGAGGAACACACACAGAATTCCCCAGCAATTCCCCTGCAAGAGCAGTTGGAAAAGAGCAATTCAGGAACTCCTTTTCCCTGAGGGACAGAAGCTGCTGTAGGAACATCATTCCCCAGGCAGAGGGAAAGGCAGAGGCCGGGGAAAATGAATGAATGGGGGAAGGAAAAGGAGGAGGAAATGTCATCACATCCTCGCAGGGCCCAGCTGAGAGCCCATCAGCAAGAGGGGAGTGAGAGCAGCTTTGGGGATCTCTTTGCTCATTTCAAGGACTCACACTCCTTTCAGCATCTCTACCTAAGGCAGGATGGACAAGAACTCGCTGCTTCAGCTGGATCAGCTTTTAAAGGGAAATGAAGGAATTTCTGTATGATCCGAACTGGGAAACACGGCAAAACCATCACAGTTCAGGCCGTGCTTAGAGGCTCCTTCCTATCTTAATATTTTTGAGGTATTTTTTAAAATATAATTTTAAAAAATATTTTAATTTTGGAGATATTTTAATATATTTAAGACTCAAGGAAACACAATATAATTCTCCTCCTGGCATTTAAGGCCAATCACGTAAAGTAAATTTCCCTCGGCACTTTGGAGTATTTTTAAAAAACAGAGAAAATAAAAAAAAATTTAAAACTCTTGCTAAAAATTTAGATTTCACAGGAATAGGGAGGTTGGACAGCTGTGAATCAGTGACACTTTAAAGTGTGTTCAAAACCCAGCCGTTCTCCCTGGCCCAGATGTGGAACCAGAACTCTGCTGCATCCTCAGCTACTGCCTCCCATTTTCCCCCCAGTTATTTGTCTTCTGTGGGACAGCCTCTCTCTTTCCCCCAAGTCGGAAATGAAAGCACTTATTTATTTTCCCTATGTAAAGGAGCAGCCTGGCTCTGACACTTCAGCTGAGAGAAGCCTTTGTGCTTCAGCAAATAATCTCTCTTAAGATAGAAATTAAAATATAGACTAAAACAAACTGCGTTTATCAGTGGTATTTTCCCTGGGAAGCAAACTGAGCTAAAATCATGACTGCTCCCAAATCTCCCACAATCCAGGTGCTAAATTTCCCTCCAGGATGAGATTCCCATTCTTCTCTCAATTAGGAAAATTAACAGCGCCGTGATAAATACCATTATTTATCCAAAGCCATCGAAATCATGATGTAATTATTTTATTTTCATTTTCCTTGGGTCCCGGAGGCCATAAAGCACAAACACGCCGTGATTTATTCGGGGTGCTGGCAGTGCTGTGCTCTGTGTCAGCGGGCAGAGGGGAATGGGGTTGGGAGAAATGCAATCACATCACACTCCATAATCACAGGGCTTTTAGGTGGGGAGGTGTCTTTTAAGGCACACACAAAAAAGGTGAATGACACGAGCAGCACAGCAGGGGCAGGGGATGAGGGAAAGCACCCAACAGGTCCTGCACAGGAGCCACTGAATCATCCCTGGGAGGGGCTGGGGGCCAGGATTGACACATCTTATTTATTTTTATGAGATGAGCATGAATCACTCGCTGCCATCCCATGTCCAAAAAGCCCTTGAATGATAGGTGTGGTTTAATTCAAAGGAGATTTTTTAAAACATATCCCACAAAGCAAAGCAGGAGGCCAGATACGAAGCTGTGCCTCAGATAAGGCAGGACACGTGTTCCAACCACCCCAACCCAGCCCTCCTCTCTGCCTGCAAGGAAAAGCACCTATAAAAAAGATAATTACGCATCTTTTTTCGAGGTATGGCAGATAAAACACAGCGTTCTGCGTTCCCATGGAGGTTTTGGGCTATTCATGAGTAAAGCTGAAAGTTTCAGTAAGTAACACTCTCCTTGTAGCTCCTGGAGCTCGAGGTTTTCCATCAGAGCCAGGTCTGGAGCGAGGAGTTCAGATGGAAACTGAACCCAAACACAAATTGAATTTCCTGAGGACTTTGAGGTACAATTCACTGCTCTGTTTCATTCTCATTGTCACAAATCTGCCCTTACTGGAGTTTGAGAAGAGAAAGCTCTTTCTGCAGAGGTAATCCTTGGGTGGAAGAGAGAGATCCATTTTCACGTCAAAGCCCTCAATGGCACATTTTCCACCCCCCAAAATATTGGTTGGGTTTTTTTTTTTTAAAGCAGAAATCAGAAGGAACGGGTGTTAATTATGAAGCTCGTCCTGTACAACAACAAATCCAGAGTTTTCTAGCAAAACCGAGATGGTGCTGAGGAACAGCCAATTCCACTTCCAGTGACACTCCCAGTTTAGTCAAAGCCTGACAGTAAATTTCCTGTGATGAAGGGCAAGAACTTGTTGAGCCAAAGACAGAAACTGCTCAGATTAAGGAGCTGATGACTCCTAAAAACAAACAAACAAAAAGGCCAGGTTTTCAGAGTTTGGGGAGTGCACAGAAGTGGGATTATCGAGATTATAAACTACAGGAAATGAACTGAGAAATACGAATAGAGGAGAGGCTGGCTGTGAAGAACACGTATCATTCCTGAAGTAAATTCCTGATAGGAGTGGAAATTCAAGTGGAAAATTGATATCCAAATTGGCCATGACAAGGAGTTGTGTGGAAGTCTTACACCAGCATTCAACCCACAGGTCCCTGCAAGTCAAAACTACAAATTCCAGAGAAATACTGACCAAAAAAATAATGGCAAACTGCAGGAGGAACGTTCCTTGTGATCCTGCAAATCCCAGATTTACTAAATTTATCACCACTGCAAAAAACAGCACAGGGAAGCAAAAACCAGCAAGTGACAAAAACTTCTCCCCTTTCCCTTTTTTCTCTCACTGCCCATTTCCTGCGGGCTCAGTTTTACGAGCAGAGGATGGAAACACATCCCAAGTTACCATTTCCCAGTTTGCCATCAGGTAGAGCTGCCTAGAACATCCCCTCAGGGCTTTTCCAACCTCCCACTCCAAGGGAACGGCTCACACACCAACACCCAGCAGCCAGAGCTTATTCCATGGATTCCTGCTCAGTGCAGGAAGGCATTCATGGATGTTGCTCCCAAATGAAATTCTGAAGGCACGGACTGGAAACAGATCCCTGAAGTGTCTTCAAACCCTCTGGGAAATGGGAAAATTCAGGAGGTGTTGGCAAGGCCAAGCAGAGAGTGCTGGGGTGGGTTTGAGGACACCTGAGGAGGACAAAGCCCTTCCTTTGAGGTGTGAAATGTCCCTGCCAGAGCAGGGGACAAAGGAACACCGCTGGAAGGGGAGAAGTGCCCCGGAGAGGGAAAGTTTGCTCAGTTACACTACAAAAACAAACAGTATCACAAAGTCAACGGGAATTGATAAACACGGCTCCTATCAGAGCACTCAGAGGGATGTGGGGAACCTTTCTGAAAATCATGAGTGTAAATACCAACTTTTATCAGAATTATGAAACGCAAGGACAACGTTTTGCCAAGGTCATAGAAAAAAAAAAAATGTTTGCACCATTCGACTCGGATCTGACTTCTGCCAGCCAAGGAGGGTTGCACTTTGCTCCTAAAAATCAGCCTTCAAACAAAACCACAAACAAAAATATAAACTGAAACAACAAATGCCACCTATCAATAATTGGGACAGAAAAAGAGGATTCATCTGTCACATTGCAGACTAAAAACAATTAATCGTGCATCTTCCCAGAGGAAAATGATCCTTATTTTTATTGAAGTGATCAATACCTCCCTCAGGAATCTCCAGCTGCCTCACACCTACAGCCCCCCTGAACCAGACCATGTATTCCTAGTAAATAACAGGGATTTTTTTCCCAAAACCCCCATGTTTTGATGCTCATGCAGCAATACCAATCAGATATTCTGCCAGGATATTCACCACAGAAGCCAACACCAAGAGGAACTTCTGAGGAATGTCACTGAAGGGGAGAGAGGGAAATCAAAACCAAGCTGAATTCCCCTCTTTTCCCTGCACTAGGATAGAAGGAAAAGGAAACTCTCCACTCAGTCATTCAACCAAACTCTGATTTCAGCTCTTCAGACACTTCCTACTGCAGAGCAACAAAACACAATTGAGTTCGGTTCTTAAAACAGGAGTTTTTTGCTGTTTCCTGCACTTCAGACACATTGAGAAAGTAAACAAAACAAAAACATCTGGACATGCTTCTCTGGGCTTCACTGGGTCTCGCTGCTCACTGATTTTTGACTTCACAGTCAAGAGTGCAAATATAATCAGAGACAATTTAAACTGTTAATGCTTCAGCCTGGCCTTTCTGACCCGGGTTTCTAAGAAAACAGAGTTCTGTCACTGCACTGGTGCCTTCTCCCTGGGAAAACCTCACAGTTCCAGACCTCAGCTGCTTCCCACCCTGTAAATCCTGCAGGATTTTGTGAACCAGTTCACCCCAGTAGTGGCTGATGGAGGAAACAGGGCAAGTCACTGCTTCACCCAGAGAAAATGAGGGAAAATTCAGCTCCCACGTTTTGGGATAGGCCTAATCCATCCTACAGCAAAATCCTGCCAGGAAACCTCTCTGCCCCCACTGCCCCAGACACAGCAGGGAGATGGAATTTTGGGATGGGCACCGGGGCCACAGAGAAGGAATTCTATAATGGACACTGGGTGTGCTGGGATAGGACTGAGAACAGAGCAGGAATCCCAGGCTACACTTCACTGCTCACGGAATATTCCGGGATAATTATGGATCTAGATATTTTCAGATCAGGAATACAGGAGCAGAAGAGGCTAAGATGATTCCTGGGACAAGCCCAGAAAAGCAGGGAGGAAGCTGGGAGCCGTGGGACAGAGCTTTTTCCTGCTGGGTTTTGTTCAGCTCTTGGGGAAAAATGACTTTCACATTTCTCCATCTTTGCTGCAGCACAAGAACTCGAGAACATCGGGGCCGTTAATGGGTACATGCTATTTTTCCCTGCCCAGTTAATAATGCCTGCACCACTGACACGGGCTGGGAGTCAAAGGTAACACCCCCAACCACCAAACATGATGCGATTAATCCCATTCCCTCCACGCAACAACTCCCGAACACAATTTGGAAATGACAAGCACTTGATGAAGTGACCCGACATCATTCAAAACCAGACTTCCAAAACGGTGCTCGAGCACTTTTTGTGGCCCAAGAAGTGAACTTAAAAGGGATTTCTGCTGATTTTAAATCCTGCAGGTAATGGGGGTGGAAAGTTACGCAGGGAAACACGGCAGCAGCAAAGTCACAGCCTCCATCCCCAGGCCACCAGGCCTCAGTCCAGCGCCACGAACACTTGGCAGAGAAGACAAAGGAATGTGGTGCCCACATTCCACACGCTTACCTCCCATCCAAAGTTTGTTTCCTTTAATGTGCTCCTCTGTACTGCCATATAGGGTCCAAATCTTTCCCCAACTTCAATCTTCTTTTTGGCCCAAATCCCTAGCCCTGCCCCTGGGATCGAAGATTCTCTGAGTTCAAAATCTGGTGGGATTGGAATGTCATCAGGAATGTAGACGGGAGCTTCATAGGGTGAGCCCTCCTTGGGAGTGAAGTCCTCACTGGTGGGAAAGGGTGACGGAGGTCCCACAGGGATGGGGGACATTATACTGTCCTCAGTTTCCTCCTCTGCGCTTTCTCCAGCAAGGAGATCGGGGTCGGTCTCGTACATATTATTTACAATCTCGCTGTCACCTAAAAGGGGAAACAGCAGAACAAAACACACTGAGATACTCACGTGAACATTGGTTAATCTCTGCCTGGGACAAAGTTTCGCTAAGCTAAGCCGAGCTCGCACGCTTCTAAAGGGTAAAAACCTCCCTGGAGGAACTCAGGTGGAGCTGAGGTAGGGACACTGACACTCATGGGGTGCTGCAGCAGGGTGGGGTGAGGCTCACTGCAGCCTGGAATGTTCTATGGGATCAGGGGTCCTCTGCTGTTTGCACTTTAGTTTTGGAAAGAGGGAAGAAAACACAAAGGAGGTGGTTGAGGTTCTCTTTAATCATTCTTGCTTTAACTGGCTCAGTGTATTTTGTAAAGAAAAAAAACTTTTGAAAACCAGAAATAAGTGAAGGTCAAATCCAAGTTTGGCAAGAAGCGTTTGCCTGGTGTTCGGGGTTCCTGCTCAGTGTGTCCCACAACAGAGCTGTGGCTGTGAGCTCCCAGCGACACCTCAGCTGTGAACCTCTGCAGGGGTAACAAGAGCATCCCTGGTTTGTAATCACAGAGTCCTGGACTGGTTTGGGTCAGAAGGGACTTTAAAACCATGCAGTGCCACCCCTGCCATGGCAGGGACACCTTCCTCTATCCCAGTCTGCTCCAAGCCCTGTCCACCCCGGCCTTGGGCACTGCCAGGGATCCAGGGGCAGCCACAGCTTCTCTGGGCACCCTGTGCCAGGGCCTCCCCACCCTCACAGGGAAGAATTCCTTGCTAATCTCTAATCCAGCCCTACTCTCCTTCGGTTTGAAGCCAATTCCCCCTTGTCCTCAAGTGAAAACCCTGGACATACAGAGGGCAGTAAAGTTTGGGGATTTTTCCAAGGGGAATCAATTTCTAAGCAAGGCCGTTCCTGTAATGAAAACGGAGCTTTTTCATCCAAAAAGGGAAAAAAAGAGTGGTGGTGGGGGAGCAAAACATGAAGGGGGAAAAGAAAACCACATTTGTCACCCAACACAAGTAGCTGGAGTATTTTTGGGAGCAGATTTGCCCTCTCTCCATGGGCTGTGAGGCAGCACGGGCGGGCTCTGGGTGCCCAGCAGCTCCCACTGCGATAACAAACCCAACAACCGCCGCTTTGTGGGCGCTCCCACGGGCCACAGCTAGAGCCTGACCCCTGATGTCACTGGGGGGAGCAGCACCCACCAAAATGCAGTTTTCACTGGCTCCCAGTGAGGAACAATCAGGGAAGAATAGCTGGAAAAGCACGGCTCGACTTGAGGAATTTATAATTCATCTCTCCGCTAACCTCAGAATGCACCTTCTGTCTGCAAGACACATCTCCCCCTCTATTTCTTTTTTTTTTTATGCCTAATAAAGATTTTCCTGAGTTCATGCCTAAGAAACCTGGTGGCAGACTCGACTAAAGAGGAGGATTTTCATTCCTCTGCCAACATTTTTTTGCTCCAGCTTTTGGAGGAGAACAGGGAGCTGCCTGCTGCAGTTTGCATGGGTTTCCTCTGCTAGAAAGTGCAGCCCTCCCTACTCAAACATGTCACCAGAACCAAGCTTTCATGAACATGAGATACTCCATCATCCTGAAAATATTTGTGGTTGCAGTAAATGTTTTCTCACTCAGTATTAGCAAGTCAAATTATTTTCTGCTCCATGATTAGCCTCTTTTGCACTTAAGGAACAGGAATTCCAACTGAGTTGAAGAGCAAAACTGGGTTTATTGGAGCACGACCTGTGAAAATTTCCAGAGGACAAAGTAAAGTATAAAGATACCTCACTAATGTACACTGATAATTTAATTTCTTCTGTGGGACAATCAGGGTGGTTCTGATTAAATTTTGATTTACTTTTAAGCTGATCCCACATTTGACTGACCTCATGTTTCAAGAGGAATCATCAAACACAGGTAAATCTTTCTGTTCAGTTGTTAAATGACCAGGGACCGGCAACAGGCACAAAATGGTGATGAAACAACATTTGCAGGTTCTGATAGGTCTGATAGCAGAGATTCCAGGTGGTCTCTGTGGGAGCAGGATCCCAGGCAGGCAGATGTGGGAACCTCGGGTTCCTCAGCACAACCCAGTGCTGAGATCAGTAAATTCTACCCAGCATTTACTGACGGCCGGGGCTGCCAGGGAAAACCAGAGCTGTGCCCAAACCCGTCCCTTCTTTGTGCACTGCCAGGTGGATTTCACAGAATCCCAGAATCACTGAGGCTGGAAAAGACCTCCAGGATTATCAAGTCCACTCTGTGACCAATCCCCACCCTGTCCCCCGCCCAGAGCTCTGAGTGCCACCTTGGCCTTCCTTGGACACCTCCAGGGATGGGCACTCCAAACCTCCCTGGGCAGCCCCTGCCAAGGCCTGAGCACCCTTTCCATGGAGAAATTCCTGCTGGTGTCCAACCTGAGCCTCCCCTGGCCCAGCCTGAGGCTGTTCCCTCTCCTCCTGTCCCTGTTCCCTGGGAGCAGAGCCCGACCCCTCCTGGCTGCCCCCTCCTGTCAGGGACTTGTGGAGAAAAAAGTTCCCCCTGAGCCTCCTTTTCTCCACGCTGAGCCCTCCCAGCTAAAAGCCACAGGTGAGGGAGCTGCTCTTCTCCACAGGTCGTGTTTATTCCAAGGATTTGGGGCAAATCCAACAGCTGGGGTTCAGTTTTGATTATTCCCCAGAATCTTCTAGATTGCCCCCACTGAACCACTTCTCACCCTTGGGGCTCCTCTCAGCTTTGCTCCAAACAATCCACAACTGGTTCAGTTAAAAAAATACGTTTGAAAAAAAAACCAAAAAAGCAGGGAACATCTGGTTTTCCAGGAGCAATCCCCAGTTGTCCTGAGCTCCATCCCAAGCCAGCTGGCTGCCATGGAGAGCTGGGCCACTCCTGGTGACCACGGTGACAACCAGGCCTCCTACATCTGCCCCTCTGGAATGTCTGCCCGGGTGCAAAGCGGCACCGAAATACAACTTGACCTTATTGTTATTGTCATGAAACTAAAATTAGTCCCTCAAAGCTCCCCAGCGAAATGACTCGACAAAAAGGCTCATTGAAAGGTTGTTTCCACAGATAATCAGATATGGGCAGACGCTGAAAATCTGTGTGACACCAATGAGGGGCTGGCAACAATGAGAGGGATGGTTTAGTGGTGGGGAGAGACCTCATGAATAATCTATTTAGCAGCTGTAATGAAAGGGAAAGCAAGGCTGATGTTAAAGGAAATGGTGGTAGGCGAAATAATGAGTTAGGTTTGGGGTGGGTTTGTTATATTTTGTTTTTAATGTATTTATTGTTATTAGTTTTATTACAATTGTTGTCATTATTCCTGTTTTAATTATTATTATTATTGTTGTTGTTGTTGTTGTTGGGTATGTAATTCTGCTGTGGAAATACCCAATTATCTGAAATCACTGAGCACTTTTTACACTCACTGATTGCAAAGAGCTTCTCTGACTTCTTCACTGGGAGCTTTCACAGAACAGCCCAAGAACTGGTTCCTCTTGGGCAGGCAGTGCCTGATCACCAGCACAATCTTGAGTTTCACTGACCTGTATCATTCAACATTTGTGTGAAACCCAGGTATTTTTGTTTTCTGAGCAAGGAGAATGACAGGCACCCACTGAACTCACACTTTGCCTCAGAACCTCAGGCCTGAGGGAAATATTGGAGCAGAAGAATAGAAAATACAAATATTCACCGAGAATTTTGACTTTGTAGCTAAGGATGGAACCACACAGGCACAGACCAACAGGTGCTTTTTTTCTTAGGGATTAACTGGGTCTTGGAAGGAGTTTTTACATCATTATCCAAACTTTGCAGCTCATTCCTAGCTGTGAGTTTAGAATCACACAGGAGTATTAAAACCTCAGTGCTGTCTAGAACTGCTTGTTATGTGGTTATTATAATATATAATAATAATATAATAATAGAAATTATTATCAGGAAAATATCCATTAGGCCAGGACTTCCCTGGGATTTGTTTCCATTTTCCTGGCTCTGCAGGAAGAGCAGTGGGGCGACCTCAAACCTCTTTTCCAGCCCAAAGAGGGACACCACCACCACTTTCAGAGCTCCATGGATATCCTGAGCTGCCCGCACTGCGTGATTTTCCTTGAGAAACATTCCCCAGGGAAGAAAACAGAACAACCAAACCAAACAATTCCTGATAAAGTGCCTGGTGAGAACAAAGGCAGGGAATATTCGAGCACTTTGAGCAATATCTTGAGGGCCATTGAGCAACCTGGTCTAGTGGGAGCTGCTCATGGCAGTGGGGTTGCAACCGGATAATTTTTAAGGTCACTCCAACCCAAACCAGTCTATAGAGAACCAGTCCATGGTTCTTTATTTCACACCTCCAGTAAACAAAACCACCCACATTTCTGACTCGGGGGTGACAGGATTCTGTCTCCATCTGCTGTGGACTCAGACCAAAAATAAAGGCATTTTTCTTGACCCCTTTGTAAGCCAGAGGAGCTGGAACAGATCATCAGAACACAGCCCTGCCCAACCAAGAAGGAAATATTGCCATTAAGGATGTGCTTAGCTACTGCCAATAGGGTTCATCACCTCGGGGTGTTGTGCTGCTCTGCTGAACTTAATCCAGGTGAATTCTGAGGAATACCTGCCCTCCATCCTGCTGTAATCCACTGGGAATTCTGCAGGAGCCTGGCTGCCCATCCCTCTGTGTGCCACACACAGCAGGAGCTGACAGCAGGCACAGCCCAGAGCTCGGCAGACGCGACCCTAAATCACAAAGAACCTTGGAAAGCCCCAGGAGCACCCACCCCAAAGTTCCTCCAGCACGGAACGATCCCAGTGGTCAGATTGCCACCTGATGGCCGCAGCTGAAATACAATAGGAAATCCCAAATCCAGGCCCTGCTCTGCTGCATCTGCCTGGCAGGACCGGCCCCAAAATCCAGCTTTCCCTGAAGCTGGTGGGAACTGTTGGGATCAGTCAGCTCTGGATCCAGCCCTGGCATTCCTGAGCTCTGTGAGTCCCTCTAAATCCCACATGGAATGAGAAGTGGAATTCTCCCTAAACTTTCACCCTCCTCATGGATCCACACCTTCCTTCCCAGCCTCTTCTCCCTGCTGGGTGGAAACCTGAACCCACAGGCAGGGAAATGCCTGGACTGCCCAGGGGATTTCACTTCTGGGTGCTCCAAACACCAGCCACTCTTTTCCTCAGCCTGGTGTGATGAGGAAAATGTGCCTTTGTGGGTTGGATTGTGCCAGACCCCCTCTGGAAGCTTGTGTGAAACGCTTCTGCCAGAAAAGATGCAAATTAGTGACAAAATGTCAGGAGAGGAATTTTTCCTCTTCCATTAAGGACGGGATTGAAGCATTGAATGCTTCACAGCCATCTAAAAATGGCTTTTCCCCATCCATGGACAATACTAATGAGAATGGCTGTAAGGAAAGGACAATGAACAATAAGTTGTTTGAGATTTTCGAGCCCACCACACAGTTTCTTCCTCCCATTCATTTTAAGAACCTTTCTCCTCCACCTCCATCCAAGCTGTGCTGGGATCTACAGCATTTGCTGGTGGACACTGGTCTGAAATCAACACATCCAGCACCCAAACCAGAGCCTGTCCCTGAGGAACCCCCTGGGCCTGGGGCTTTGCAGGGTCCCCAGACTACAGAGGATGCTCTGACAGCTTTTCCCATCACCTCTGACTGCTGCCACAGCGAGAGGAAATTCTTTTAAATGACCATTAGGAAATGCCTTTTTTTCTCTTTCGTTCACTCAAGAGACCCCTCAGTTTGCACAAATTTAACAGTTGAGAAAAGGCTTAGGCAATAAATACCCAGGCAGGGAAGTGGCCACGAGTGGGAAGTGGTTTTGCCCCCACGGTGCCACAGTGCCAGGGGAATGTCACAGGGGCTGGTTTTGCCTTTGAGAAACGGTGCTGCCCACACAATCCTTTATTTCATTTTTCACTTTAATGGGCACTTCTGCTACAACTGGCTGTGGTTTTGCCAACTTTTCTGAGCGTGTCTAGAGATACCCAGCTTGGAATTCTTCCCTTCAGATTCCCCCTGAATCTTGAGCCTTTAACACCAGATGACACCGACACAACAAGCACCTCAAATTATTTCTCAGTGGAATAATCCTGTTTCTTCCTTAGATCACATCCAGAGCTTTTCACAGATCCCTGACACCTGAAAACACCCAAAATGCTACGAGTGAAAGGAATTAAGGACAATCAAAATGGCTGTAGGTGAGATCTGGTCTTCCATGTTCCCCATTCCGCACAGTTGTGACAGGACAAGTCACAGGACACTGGCTTTGTCCAGCTGATAAGTTAAATTCCACTAAATAGGTGTGCATGGAAAATTCGGACCCTGCCAACCTCAAATCGTTGGGAACTCAGTCAGATCTGAGCTGATCCCACAAAAAACCCACCCAGCCCAGCTCCAGCAGATACCCAAACTCCACTCTCTGCTTGTTAAAACATTAATTAGATTTCACTTCCACTCTACAAAGCACAGAATTTTGGGAATGCTGGAGGAGCAGGAAGATGCTGATGGTGTAAACAGGATTCTGGAGGCGAGTGGTCAGGAACCCATCCCTGAGGTACCCAGCTGCCCCAAACTCTGCTGGCCAAGCTGCCTGTACCCCAAGCACTCACATTTGCCAGGCTACCCGGGGAAATTTTTATTTACAGCTGCCATTGAAATGAAATCTGAAGGAGTCACAAGTTTTAGCACATCCTGGTGTAAGATTCCAGACAGGAATAAGCTGTGAGCATTCCCAGCACAAGAACCTGCCCCAGGTACTGCTGAGTCCAGCTCTGCCACCCAAATTTTTGCAACTGGAATTTGAGGACAAAATACACGGAACTTCCCTGGACCTGGCTGAAGCAGAACTGCTGCAGAACACATTAAAAACCCAATTTACTACTGAAGAATACTCAGACCTGCACAGGCAGTGAGGGATGAGGCAGGAGGAGGAGGCAGGACGAGTGAAAAGGAAGAAGGACTCTGATAAAAACGAAACACTCCCAGACGCAGCCCCTTCCCCGTGTTTACTTTGTATATTCATTTTTCAAGTTTCACATTTATGCCCTGCTTTGTCTTAGCTGGAACTGCACCTCTCGAAGCAGCTTCAAGTCCTTTTATTAAAAAGAAACAGAAAGCAGATCCGAAAGGAGCAGTGAGAGCAGATGAGGACTGAGCAGAGTTAATCGGGTGCATTTTTCAATAAACATTCTAGAAGCAGTTGCTGCAGAACTTGGCTGTGAGAAGAGCAGGTATTAAGGATTTCAAGTGCCTTTGGTTTTAAGCAAGAAAAAAAATGAAGTGTTTTCTTTTATTAAGGGATTTCTGCTGGCAGAAATGAAGAATAAAGATCGGAACAGTATTTCAGTGTGTTCCTTAATACGCATTTTCCTCTAGTAAAACCAGCAGGGAAAGTGTCCAAATTACTCTGCTCTAAATGCCAGTATTATATTTCCAGTAAAAGTCTGGTTCAACCAGGCATCAAAAATATTTCCACATAAGATCCTTTTAGAATCAAACTCTTCAGAGAATGTTGTTGTCGTTGTTGTTTGTTGTCCGCAACTTTTCTTCACCTGCTCTCCCCGAATCCACAATTTTATTTTATATTTGAATTCAAGCTGACGTTTCTACAAATTGTGCCATGTCCAAATATTAATTTGATCCAGAAAGTTGGTTCTTTTAAGCAAAAAAAAAAAAAAAAAGAAAAAGAAAAAAAAGCTCTGCTATCTTATTATTAAAGGCACTGGAAAAAATATCAGCCTTTGGGATTTGTGTCTCTGAACTATTTACGAGATAAAAGCTCCAGTGAAGCGTCACAAGAAATGTCCAGTGCATTACCAGAGAGGTAACAAACATTTGGGGAGAATCTATGGAAATAACACAACAACAAAAAAAATTCGGGGAAGGAAGAGAGGAAAGCCCGGAGAAAAGCTCCACTTGGTGCAGAAAAATCATCGCTGCTTTGCAGTGGTTTGCTTATTTTTGCTCCAAAATCCCTCCCCTTTAAAAAAATCTATAGAAACGCTCCAAGCCTGCAGAAAACGCAGCAAAGTGGAACTTGGGAAACGGCTGCGAGAGCGAATTCTCTGCTGGGAGAAATGCTACCTAGTTAGAATAAAGCAAGCAATGCGCCTGGGCCGGCTCTCCAAAAACTAACAGCCCGTGCTGGATCTTTCTCTCGGTGCTGGATGTCAAGCCATGGAGCGAGAATAAAGCGTTTGTGAGCCTCCAAAAGGAGCCCTCGCGATTGGAATTCACATCTCTGCCAAGCGCAGCCTTTGGGGCTGTTGTCACCGTCTCATTGTCATTCCGCTCACTGTGGCTTCCCCAGGGTCCCGAACAGGAGTCCTGGCATTATTAACAGGGCAGATTAATAGCAGCGGGGAGAGGCGTTCGCACAACCACGCTAAATATTAATATTAATCGATACCAATTTCCAGTTCCTGACGGGAGGCACGCAAACATTCCGGGAGGAGAGGAGAGGAGAGGAGGGGAGGGGAGAGGAGGGGAGGGAGGGCAGAGCAGGGACGGTGCCCACAGAATGGGGGATGAAAGGGGAGCAGTGAATCAATGCAGGACAGAGGACGGAGCCGTGAGGTGGGTGTCAAAAGCAGGGCTCTATTTTCACAGGCGCACACAGGCACACATTTTAATGCCACGAGATAAGTTGGATTTGCCTTGCCCCGGCCAAAAAACAAAAAAAGAATAATTCTGGGGGAGCTTGTGGGTTTTATAGAGGGGAAGAAACAGCAGAGCTCTGCAAAAGCAGGGGGGGAATATCCTGCATCCTCAGGGGGGGAATATCCTGCATCCTATTTTTGCTATCCTGTGTAGAGCTGTACTCTGCAAATTGAATTTTCCTCAGCACTCAGAACACCACACAGATATTTTTGAAATTTGGGTCTGTCCACATTGTACCAGATTTCTAGGTTTGTATTTCAAGCTCTTTTTGAATGCCCCCCCCCAACCCCGACATTTTAAAGCCAAAAAATAATCTGTAAAACTTTTTCCATATTTTCTGATGGATCAGCCCATTTTTTTTAATTCGGTCTTTGAAAGTCTTTATCATTATTTCAGGCACTCTTTAATTACAAACTGCACAAGTAGAATGCACAGGGCTGTTGCCAAAGAGGTTCCCAAATGCTCCAGCTCATGATATCAGTGAAACCAAATCCAACCATTCCAGCTCAAGACCTTTTAGCACAGACCCCACTGGGTCACTGAGCCGAGTCCTCCTCGAGCTTTGTACAAACAAATCAGTTTTTTACTCCAAGACACGTTTTTGCAGCAGCCTCAAAGTTCAGCTGGAGCCAGGAATGTTTCTGCCAGAGCTGGAAGTGAAGGTCTGGGTGAAAAGCCCTCCTTGCACAGAAGGGGCTGCCCGAGCTCTGCCCCACACAGGGCACACAAAGGGCTCTCAAACACTCGCTGCAGCTTTGATCTTTTGGGCTGGGCTGGTTTCCTCCTCCAGAGGTGTGACCCACAAGGACAAAGCTCCTCGGACGAAACGTGGGCTGGGAGCAGAGGATTGTGCTCAAAAACCAGCTGGAAATGGCTTTCCCACTCCTTGTGGATTCACTTCCAAAGCCCATGGAATGCTGTGGGCTTTTACAGCCAGCCCCTGACTCGTTTTGGGTTTCATTTTATGCTCCCACACATCCCACCCTGCCTAGAGCCCACCAAGCCACAAAATATTTGTGTTTTCTCAGTGTCCTGGGTATCCTCTGGGCACCTCACTGACAACACTGTCAGCCCTTCCCTCACAGCCACTCCCAGCAGGAATTGCCAGCTGCTTTTTCCTACCAGGAATGGCCCAGAAATGAGGATGCAGCTTTGGGAAGGGACAAACGCTGTGACAACCATGGCAGCAACTGAAGCTCGAATGTGCATCTGAACTTGGTGGCTGGGGCACATCTCTGACTTGCACCCACCCAGCCAATTCACATTTCACCTGCCACCTTTTGAACAGGTAAATAAGGAAAATTCAGATCTCTACCAAATATTCCCCACCATTGGGATGAGGAGTCAGGTTCCTGATGTTTTGGTACCAGAATTGAAACCCTTTCCTGGGCAAAACACCTTTCCTCTGGCTACCAGTGTCCTGGTGATTGCAGAAAGGTTTAATTACTATGAAAAATAGAATTTTAACAGGGCAGGTGATGGCAGTAAGAAACAACTGGGGGTTTTAATGCTGTTCTCTGTCGATCTCTCCATTCCTCCTATCCCCATGCCAGTTTCAATAAATGTTTGCATTGGGAGCACCTCCACAGAGCTGCTGTTTGGGGCACTTTTCTCCTGGCCACTCAAGTGCTCTTTTCTCCCTAAGAACAAGAACCTGACAAAGAACTGAGCGTGTGTTTAATCCTCCTGCTTTTCCCCACTGCAGGATATTTACAAGTCACTTCTGACGGAGAAAGTGCTCCCAGAGTTTGTCTGCAAAATGCAGGACAGGAGAGATGGGAGGTTCAACAAATGGCAGCGGGATGTGACACTCCATAAAATCCTTCCCCAGCACTGTGTGAACAAACACGGTTACAGGTGGGATTCCTGGGAGAACCCCCTCCTCTCCAAAGGAAGTTTGCCCAGTTCCAGAGAACTCCACAGTTGTTTTTAGACCCACTCCGTTCACAGCCACACCACAATATCCTCCTGGCTTAGCCTGGCAGATCCATTCACGTCAATTTTCATCTGATTCCTCCAGATCCTGGTTCAGTCAGAAGCTGGGAATCTGTGGAGGATTTGGGGCTCTCCCAGGGCACTCCTCACACCCAGGCAGAGCTTCTCCACCCCGCTTCCCTCTCCTCCTTCCAAAGCAATCCTGGATGTTGCACCCACCACCTGGCCCTATTTAAAGCCACTACATTATTCTAAAAAGGATTATTTATACTAAAAACACTCCCGGGACTACTGTATTTGTATTTCAGGGCTGCTGCATCCCCTATTTCCTCACTGCTCTAATATGGCCCGGGGCAGAGCGGCTGAAATGACTTGCGATGCCACTGTAATTTTTATCAAGGCTTGTTCCTGGTAAAAAGCCTCTTTGTTTCAAAGAAATGTGATTTGGCCTTTTTCCTCCTCTGCTCTATTCCTTGGTTAATATACCACTTCCACTCGCCCCGGGGCTAAGAAAGGTATTCCATGGAATTGGTCAAATCTCACTGTTTTTCTTCTAAATCACAACTGGCTTTTTTTCCTCGACCCTTGCTAAGCACTATCTAAGCTGACAGTCTGAACTTGAGGTTTTATTTGTGCCTTAACTCTTGAGCTCCTGGATTTGGAGCAGTTACATGGCCACGTTTAAGAGATGCACCAGAGCTGCTCAAGCTGCTCTGGCAAAGGAGGGATTGAGGGCAAGGCAGGAGGAGCAGCTCTGGCTCGTGTTATTTATTATGTTGGCCATCTCTGAAAAGGTATTTTCATCCAGGTATTCAATTATTATAAATTTGAACACACCAGTGACTTATGTGAAAGTCCACCAAGCTGAAATTTAGAGTTTTCAAAGTCTTTTCCAAAGAAACAAATAAAGGCTCTGCGTTTCTTATCTCCCACAAAGAATTTGGTTTTAAACACAGTAACGCTTAACCCAGATTTGGGATTGCCTAATCAAGTTTTAATTTAGTCTGTCTCATTGACAAATAGGCTGGATTTTCCTATGAAATATATGCCAAGTGTTCAAGAACACTCATAAAATATCCCTCGAAAGCAGAAGCTGCTGCAGGGTCTGGTTTTTGACCTGCATTTATACAATGCCCACAGCCTCTAATACAGGGAATAATCATAAATAAAGAAATCCAGTGTTGTTTTGGACATCTCTAAACTGCTCCTGTTGGGAATCCTGTCCTTGTTTGCCATCACCACCACACAGAGCTGAGAGCATCAGGGAAGAACAGTTCACCTCAAAGGAAAATAAATACATCAATATCCAAAATACTGTTGCATTTCTGCACAGGAAACGGGAGTTAACACCCTAATGGGATCTTCAACAATTAATACAAATCAACACCTTGCCTCAGTGTTTAGTCAGAGATCATCACCCTCCCAATTAGCTGACAATTAATAATCCTTTAGGCAGGAAGTTTTCACTGTCGTTCAGAGATTTAAACACATTTCTAAACTTTGCTACCCATAAAATCATACACATGTAAAGGGGATTAAAATCACCAAAATGACATCCTGCTTTATGGATCACCAGCAAATATATTTACATTCAAATTAAACACAGACAGGAAAATTAGTTCATTAAAGGAAAAGATTATCAAAGTCTTTATCTCCCAAGACAGCACCTCCACCTGGCTGGGAAAAGTGAGGCATTTTTTAGCAGCACAGATATTTCTCCTCGTGTTCACCAAGACAGCCTCTGTCAGAGCAGCTCTGCAGAACTCCACCATTCCAGGGAGCCCTTCCCAGAAAAATAAAGCTGCAGGATCTCTCTGTGCCCTGGCTGCAACAGGAACCTGGGCACTTCAACATTCCCTCCAGGAGCGCACTGAGGGCTTTTGTTTGTTTGTTTGTTTGTTTGTTTGTTTGTCCAAAGCTTCCCCGTGTTTTCCTCCTCTGATCCCTCTGTTTTCCTGCTCCTTCCACAGCCAAATACACAGAAACTCAGAAAACCTTAAAGGTCCTGTGCAGGTCAAGTGTTATTTTTCTTCATCTACCTGACTTTAACTGGTGAAATTGCTTGAAGATTTCCCTCACGAATTTGATAAAACAAGCAAGGCCTCGCAGCAGGGTTGTTTAACTCTTGTTTTGTACTCAACACCAGAATTTCCATCCGTCAGCCTGGCAAGAGTGTAACAGTTACAGCTAAGGCAAGCCAGGAGCTGATCCAAGCTCCCTGATAGGAGTGAATCCAGCTGCAGTGGTCCCCAAAACCCAGCCCCAAGGGCCTCGTGCAATGTTCCCACCATTGTCCTTGGAATTCTGAGGTGCTGGTGGGCTGCACCCCAATCCCGTGAGCAAGTCACCTGCTCCAAGGATTGCACCTCAAAAATCAGCTCCCTGACAGGGCCCAGCACTTCTCACGGGCACAGCCAGAGCCAAAAATCCTCCCAAAATCAACCCAAACACTTCTGTGAGCCAGAGCTCACTAACTAACAGGTAATTAAGTACCAGTTGGGGATGGAGTATCCCAAAATCCTGCTGACTTCTTCAGGAATGCTGCTTTTGCCACGACAGTTTTTCCTCTCGTACACATTCTCCCACCTGGTGTTGAAACCCACCAGGTTTCAGGTCCTGTGGGGACCAACCTCTCCCTCAGGACCAATCCTGACTTGGTTTGGTGTCAACAATTCCCTGAATCCAGGTGGAACTGGAGGCTGGACTGGGCAGGGAGTTGATAGAAAAGCAGAACCAGCCAGCACTGGGCAAGCTCAGAGGCAGCTTTGCCAAAGTTCTGTGCCCGAGAGCAGCCAGGGCACTCCTTGAAAGAACGAAGGCAGAGATCCACCACCTCCTAATATTAAATATTCATCTTTTCTCCACCAGACTAAACCTCTTTGTTTCCTGTGTCCTCTCCGTCCTGATGCAAACACAGACCCAAACTTTCAGACAGCCTCGGTGCATCTGAGCACAAACAAAAGCCCCAGCACCTCTTGCCACATCCCATCACCGCCGTAATAAAGATGTTTATACTTTTAACCACCGAATAAAGCGCTCTAATTCCGCCGAGCTTGTCCCCTCCACTCCACTCCCTTCACTCCACGGCTTCATTTAGCAGGCCAGCGGTAAAAAAAATTCATTAATTTTTATTAACAGGGAGAGCCATTTGTTCCCTGTGACAATATTTGACTTGTCGAAATGATTTTCACCTCTGCCATGAGGTGCGCGCTCCCCACATACATCACCCGATTACTCCGGGAGCGGCCAGAGTTGCAGTCATTAGCCAGTGAATTAACGACAATCCACAGCGCTATTAATCACGCTGACAAAAGCGTGAGCTCGCTGCTGACCCGAGCACGGCTCTGGGACACGAGCACAGGCAAGGAGAGCACAGCCACAGGGCTGGGGAAAAAAAAGGAATTTTTTGTTGTGTTGTGGTTTGGTTGTTTTTTTTTTTATTTTTGTCTCGCGCTAAGCTGCTGAGGCAGGGAAAAAAGGAGAGGGGAGAGGAATGAGGGAGGGGTGGTGGAGTAGAAGTAAAGGCAGCTGTGGTCTGCAAGGTGAGGGCATCTCTTGCTGATCCTAACATCCCTCCGGCAACTTCCAAGGAGGAGAGACCACAGGAATTCAATCTTAAATCAGCAGCGCTTTGCCAGGGACAATTTGGGAAATTCTTGGAATCACAGTTGGATCAAAGCTTATTCCCCAAGGCCTCTCCTCTCTCTCCCTGAAAATTTCAAGTATCACAGAATCAGAGGTTGGAAAAGACCTCCAAGGCCATCGAGTCCAACCTATGCCAAATCTCCACCTTGTCCCCAGCCCAGAGCTCTGAGTGCCACCTCCAACCCTTCCTGGGACACCTCCAGGGATGGGCACTCCAAACCTCCCTGGGCAGCCCCTGCCAAGGCCTGAGCACCCTTTCCATGGGGAAATTCCTGCTGCTGTCCAACCTCAGGCACAGCTTGAGGCCATTTCCACTCATCCTGAGAGCAACCACCTTTCACAGGGAACCAAATGGATCCTCCCATCCTACCCCAAAATATCGAGAACTGTTGGCTTCCAGATCCCAAAGTTCTGGACTCTTGTGCCTGGGAACACCTGGAAAGAAGCTGCCAGTGAATATGGCATGGAGCCCTCATTGTTTTCCTGGAATGTGACTTCTAATTTCAGGTTTCTGGACACTGCACAACGTTTAGAGAAGAAACACCCCAAACCCAAGCACTGCAATCCTTAGAAAACAGAATTTTTCCCCAGTGGCACAGCCTTTGTGTTCTTCAGGACAGTGCTGCAGCCATCCAGGACAATGCATGGATATAACTGCAAGTTTTAAATGCAGAAGTTGTCAGAAAGAGCTGAAAAGGGGAATCTGGAGGAATGTGGCCCCATACGAACGCACGAGGAAGGGGAGCTCACACGAGCTCTGGAAGAACAGGGCAAAGAATGAATCTTTGCAATGGTTTGAATGTTCCTGCTGTACTGGACAATCCGTGGCAAGGAAAGCACATTCCTGCAGCCTTGCCCTGTCCCATCAGTGCCCAACTCCCACCACAGCAGCTCCAACAGTGAGACCATTCAGTGTTGGGAAGATGATAAAACCATGGTGAGAATTCCAAAAATCTCCTTCGAAACTTTTTAGTGCTAGTTTGTTTTTTTTTCTTCCATTCATGACATAATAAGGGATTTAAGGGCAAATTTTCAGAAGTGCTCAGTGGATTCTTCCCCCCAGTTCTGCAAACACACACAGCCAAGAGCTGTGAGAGACGGTCGTTCTCTCCTCAAAGCCAGATATGTTTTCTCCAAGAAAAATCTCTTAAAAATCAAAGCAGACATAAAGAACCCATCACAGATTTAAGAAAATTAATATTCAAAAAGAGAACTTTCTGGAATAACTTCCAATATCCCAGGACTGTGATCACACAGCCCCAGTTTCTGGGATATTTGTGGTGTATTCCCACCTCTAACAGATTTTATGCCTCCACTGCAACCCAACATCTCCTGATCAATTCTCTGCACTCTCCATTCCCTCAGTCACTTCCTCTTCTCCAAACCCCTTTCCTAAAAGAGCTGCTGCTACCCAGGTCGATGCTGCCTCGCTCTTACCACACAGAATAATTCTAGAACCTGTTTCTTGTTACTCACTTTCACCGGTTTAATTCTCCTTTTGCAGCGAGGAATGTCGTAAGGAAAGCCGGGCTCGGAAATCCATAATTTCCTGCCAGCTAATTCATTTCAGCAAAGCAGGAGGCAAGGTGATATTGCTGTTTAATGCTGCAGCCCCTCTGCAGCACTCCCCGGGGGCTCTAAGGGGTCCCATGTGTGCCCACGTCCCTGCCCCAGCACCCAGCAGCACCTTGGGCCAGTTTGGGCTCCTCCATCCCAAAGCCATTTTGTCCCATTGAAAACTTTTGTGATTTTAGACATCAAAGCAGGACCAGGAACCAGTGGAGGTGCAAACCACGGGTGCTGCAGCCCTGGCAGAGCTGCCTGTGGCCTCAGGCGTGACACAAGAGACTCCCTTTCCTTTGGGAGCTCGGGCTGGATGCAAAAGTAGCTTCAATGTTCAAAAGCAGAGTTGTGCTTGAAATTTGTGCCTGTCTGCAGTCACAGAACTGTTTGGGTTGGGAGGGGATCCTCATCCCACCCCCTGCCATGGGCAGGGACATTTCCCACTGTCCCAGGTTGCTCCAAGCTCCATCCAACCCGGCCTTGGACACTGCCAGGGATGGGGCAGCTCTTTGCATGAGCTGTGGCTGTGTGTGTCCCCCAGCCCAGGCAGGTTTGGGGATAACTGCAAACTCAGGGCTCCCCAGGGCAGCCTCAGCATCCCTGTGGCTCACACAGGAGCTTTTCCTCTCTCCCAGTGCCATTCCCTGACCCACAGAGAGCACAGCTGCTGTGGGAGGAGAAGGGGAAAGGCTTACTCTCATTCAGGGAAGAGATGGGGGAAGAATTCTCAGCCTTGCTACAGATTTACCCCATGAGTATCCCCAGCTTCCTCAGGGATTCCACACTGAGCTTCCTGTTCCCCTCACTCGTGGGAAGGAGATTATTGATCAGAATAATGAAATAAAGTGAATTTTCCCACTCCATTCCACCACCTTTTCACCCATGGCTTTACTCCACTATGAACATCTTCCTTGCAACCTGATAGGTAAATCCAGCAGGATTCCACATAAAAATCTATAAAACTCTGCAATTCCTGCTAGGATCTCCACACACAGACCTACAACATCTCCTGCTCCTGTGTTACTCCTTCTAGAAATGCTTCTGCTGGGTCGTACACCGGGGCAAAATAATCCACATTCCAGCCTGGCCAGGAACACCGAAATCCAAGGTTTTCTCTTCCCCCCAGGCTGGCTTTGCCAGGCCACAGCACGCAGCAGTCAGCTGCACTCCAACCAGCCATTTCTCTGCCTTTGAAGCTATTATTAAGAAAAATATTTAAGATAAAAATATTTTTACATTTTGCTTCTGCTGGCCAGCGATTGTCCCGCAGTCTGAAATATTAACTGCTGCCGAGTGGAACTTGGAGCTTTCCTTTAAAGAGGGAAAAATCTTACACTGTCAACCAGGTGTCTGAAGGGCTGCTGCTTTTCACTGTTGATTTTTCAGGAAGTAATGCAGATGCACTGAAAGAACAGCACTCAAAATGAACATTTTATTTTGATTTAGAGTTAAATTCTGCTCCTGTCAAGTGCTACCCAGAGAAACTGGATGCCCCATCCCTGGCAGTGTCCAGAGCAGGGTTGGAGTAACCTGGTTTATTCTCTTTTTGAGATAATTCTTTAAAAACTACTTTCCATAAATCAGGGATGGGTTCTTTATCTCTGTTTACATTTTTAGGAGATTTTACTTTGAGAAAATAAATATCTGCCTTTGAAAAGGACAATGAGCATCTTTTACTTGCCCAGGGCAAGGGCCAGATCCAAAATCTGATGCTTCACTGCTCCTTATATCCAGCAGGAAAAGAAAAAGCTGAATTACTTTAAAAAATAAATAAATAAAAACAAAAAGCAAAACCCCCCGCAAATAAACAAAAAAAAGCCATCACAACTCTTCCAGCCAATTCCTGGATATCATCCTTGTTATTGTGGAATAGGATTTTTTGAAGTGAAAAAAAAAAAAAAAATTAAAGCTCTCAGTGCATGTTAAATGACAGATTTTTTTCACCATTTTCAATTAACTGAAAATAATATTAATTTTTTAAAAAATTAGATCATTCAATTCACAATGGAATCTGTTTTGCTACATCTGGGACATCTTAGTCCTTTTGTGCTTACTCTTTGCTGGTATTGAAATCAGGTCAGTTCAGGTCAGAGCTCAAATTTTCAGCTTTTCTGAAATAAAACACTACAAAAAATATTCAAGTCTGGCCATTTTCACAATTTTCCATTTTCTGATGGAAGCTGCTTTCCAAATCCACTATTTTTTTCTTCTTTTAGAAAACAATTATCTGTTTAAAAAACACCCAACTCCAGCCTGGACAGAGCTGCCAATTTATCACTAATATCACCTTTTTTTGGAATTTTAAGATCCATAAAAGCATTTATAAAAACATGGGCAAGCAAGAAGAGGAATCTGAGCGTGGACATCCCAATTTTCCACACCAGCCAGGGCTGCCCTGCCTTGCTGGACACGATTTGGGGACCCAGAGCTGAGAAAAAAAAAGGGAAAACCTGGCACTCGGGGTTTTTTCCGTGCCACTTTCTGGCTGCTTTATTCCTTCTTGTGAAATGCCTGCTGAACGAAAACATCCCATGTCTCACAGACTTTTCAACTTAGGGTCTTCAGCCCCACATATTTTTCATATTACTCATATTCCCCTGCTTGAGTTAAACTCAAACAGGCCTGGAACAACTTCATTAACATAAAACCACATGATAATGGGAAACAGAGCCTTTTAATGGTTTATTTTCTTATTATCTTGTGATATATTTCATCTTCTCCCCCTTCTCGGAGTGCTACTACATTCTGCTTTCACTCTGCTGCCTGGGCCTGGCAGGGATCGAGCATCCAACACTGGATTCTGTAAATTCAGGAATTTTTAAGCTCACTGGATCAGTTTGGTACCAGGGCAATCCTAAAAGCTCTGGTAAAAGTTAACAAAAAGGCCCTTATTTATTTTAAATTAATATATTTGATGCTCTCTTCTACTCTGAACACCCCTGCAGAGTGTCACACTTCATCTGGGGGAAAAAATAATTGGTTTTACCCTCAAAATTTGGTAAGAATTCCTAGGCTGGGATGGCCAGGGAATACGGCAAGGGAAGGTCTTTTGCAATACCACATTTTCTTCTTGTCACAAGACCACAGTTTCAAAATTCAGGAGTTGCAACATTTTTTAGGAAGGTTAAAGAAATCAGGAATTGCATCTGGTTCAGGGTGACTCTTCCAGCCTATTTCAGCCATCCTTCTAATAATGAATAAATAAATCTTCACAGGATTTCTACTTTAAAACTGTTGCTCTATTTCCTTGTCTTTTTAAACATGTCTTAAAAATCTTTCTCGGCACTTGAAATGCTAAAGAATTGCCCCAACTTCCTCACTATTTTGTCCACATTAGATTAAACCCTAATTAATCAAAAAACCTCCAGGTAAGTGCATTATGTCTGACTATAAAGCCCATTAAATGGGTGTTTACTCTGTATTTACTCTGTTGCTCGAGAAGCTCAGGAGCAGCCTTAGACTCGTCTCTAAAAAAAAAAGGAATGGCAATTCCTGGGATTCACATTCTATCATAGCTCAAAGTGGGCTCTTGGAATAAATGGGAGATGGAAATCAGTGAGATATATTAGCACCACCCCTTATTTTTCATTTCCCTCTGTCTCTGCCTCCCGAAGAATATTGGTGATGAATTTGCAAATGGCTCTGGCTGATGACAGAGTTTTTTTTTAGCCTTCATTATTTATCCCCCCCAGTGCACACCTCCGTCGGGGATTACAGTGACAAATGCAGGAATAAAAGGCAAAGACAATATTCCAGCAGCACGGTGTAAATCTCCTTTTACGCATTATTAATTTAAAGAACTCCATTATCCCATCGGGCTCGGAGGGGAGGACGGGGTTACATAAGAGCTGGTAGAGGCAGCTGGGGGTCACCTGGAGACAGAACCCCGCTGCCACCACCCCGGCATGCTCAGCTTCTTTGCAAAATGGGATTTTCTTGCGTGTTCTTCCCCTTAATTCCTCTCTTTGCTTTGGTTTGACAGAGGCGGGAGGTTGCTGAGCCCTGCCCGCCTCCGAGCAGGGCCCAGAGGTGTCACCAGAGTGTCTCAATGTGGGTTATTCATGGAAGGAACCACACAGCAAGGCTGAGAGAAGAATGAGCCCTCCTTTGCCAGCCCAGCACGTTCGACCTCTCGCTGGAGTTGTGAAGGGAAGGGTGTGTGGGGATGGGAGAGGAAAGAGGGAGAAATTAGCACTGGCTGGAGAAGGTTTTTCTCTGTTGTGGGCCCTTAATTCACCATGACCTGGACAAGGGCCCAAACTTGTGTCGTGTGGGCCACCCACAAGCTCTTAGGTAGCAAAACTCCTGATCCTGCTCTGCCCAGGCTCCAAGCCTTCCATGCGTCCCTTCTCCAAAGCCTTTGAATAAAGGAACAAAAAATTGCTCCTTCTCCCCTCTTTCCCTCTTCTCTTTGCCCAAAGACAGGGATTAAATCCTGGGCAACGTCCTCCAGCACGGAGCTGAGGAAGGCTTTGCACAGCTCCCTCTCCAGCAGCGTCACAAGGGGAGGAAATGCTGCTCCTATCGAGAGGAAGGAAAGAGGAAAACAGATGGAAAGTCCTCAGAATTGGAACAAGTGCCTTTCAAACAATACAACAGGTCCCTTTTACTCCAAAATAACAGAGCCCTTCTGTGGAAATCTAAATACAATCAGGGCATCGACAACAAAGATAACGGGGAAATAATTCTGTGAACCTGGACCCGGGGCCCGTTTGGTGAGAGCCGCCCAGAGCAGGCCCCGGCCCCATCCAGCCCCCTCCAGGCTTTGATTTCACTTGATTTATTTATTTTTTAAACCTTGCAACAAAAGGCTGGGGACTAAAATACCCACAGCTTGCACCCACCACCCACCCACGGGCAGGGATTTATCACCATCTCGGGCCTTGTGCTGATTCCCTGGATTATTTCATCTGCTCGGCAAATCTACTCTGGTTTTGTGCTTTTTCACTGACAGTTTCCTCAGGGAATTGATGCTGCTCTGGTTAAACTCGATCCTAAGATTTCACTGGGGTTCTGTCTCCGTGTGCTTAAAGGATAATGTGAGACTAAGGATGGTCAGCACACTATATATTTATATATATATAAATAAAAACACCCCATCTGAATATACAACAGTTCTGCTCCTGATGATGCAGCTCAAACAAATCCAAATAAACACATAAAAGGAGGAAAAAGATAGAATATGAAGTTTCTCAAATACCTAATTAGGGTTAAATTCTGATTTGATCGCCTTGTACACTCAGGACTGTTGGTAACTTCCCCCAGTCATCAACGTTTGAAAGAACTTTTAGGAAAATAGTTAATTTAGATTGTTTTTCATGTTCTGAAGTACATCAAATTCCATCCCTTCGTAGCTGGAAATAAATGATTATCAAAGACACTGTTTTAAGCTTTCAATTCTAATTTAGGTGTTCCAGAATTTGCTTCCCACTGGAAGCTCCAGAAAGGAAATGTCTGTGTTGAATGTGGGCACTTGCAGCTTTCTGAAAAATTGGGTTTGTTTAAGATGGCCAGTATTGGAAACTTAAGCTCTCCAGTTCCCTTTCAAAACGTAGACTATGGTTCATTGATTTCTTCCCTTCTGAACTGAGGGACTCAGTCAAGGGGCTTGAAAATAAGATACTTAATAGTAATTTTAAACCCCTTAATTTGTTTGCCCTCCCCCATGCTCCCTATACCTTCACAATAAATCCTTTGAAAAACTGGAAATGCTTTAGTGAAAAGACTGATGGGAAACGTTAAAAAATATCAGGCAAGCAACATCAAGTTATCTCTGTTGTTTTAGGCCAAACGTGTTTCCTGCTCTTTTCCCCTCCAGGCTCCCTCCAGGCCTGCAGGGGAGCCTGGGCCGTGTCCCACCCACGGCAGGTCCCTCGTGTTGGGGTTCCCTGGGGGACAAACCTCCTTCAGCAGCACCTCCACCTGTGCAGAGCCCAGGAATCACCTGGGCAGGTCCCAGCCCAGGCTTGGGAAGAGTTTATCCCAACAAAATCCCAGCTCAGGCTTGGGAAGGGTTTATCCCAGCTCAGGCTTGGGAAGAGTTTATCCCAACAAAATCCCAGCTCAGGCTTGGGAAGGGTTTATCCCAACCCAGGCTTGGGAAGAGTTTATCCCAACAAAATCCCAGCTCAGGCTTGGGAAGAGTTTATCCCAACCCAGGCTTGGGAAGAGTTTATCCCAACAAAATCCCAACCCAGGCTTGGGAAGAGTTTATCCCAACCCAGGCTTGGGAAGAGTTTATCCCAACAAAATCCCAACCCAGGCTCCGGAAGAGTTTATCCCAACAAAATCCCAGCTCAGGCTTGGGAAGAGTTTATCCCAACAAAATCCCAGCTCAGGCTTGGGAAGAGTTTATCCCAACAAAATCCCAGCCCAGGCTTGGGAAGAGTTTATCCCAATAAAATCCCAACCCAGGCTTAGGAAGGGTTTATCCCAATAAAATCCCAACCCAGGCTTAGGAAGAGTTTATCCCAACAAAATCCCAGTCCAGGCTTGGGAAGAGTCTATCCCAACAAAATCCCAACCCAGGCTTGGGAAGAGTTTATCCCAGCAAAATCCCAGCGCAGGCTTGGGAAGGGTTTATGCCAAAAAAATCCCAACCCAGACTTGGGAAGAGTTTATCCCAGCCCAGGCTTGGGAAGAGTTTATCCCAACAAAATCCCAGCCCAGCTGCACATTCCATGGCTGCTGCCACAGCCATGGGTCCTGCCAGGAAGGAACCCAGTGATTTCTCAGCTCTGGGATGGGGACACCTTGTAGGAAAACTTTCCCTCTATAGGGACTTCAGCTTTTAAATTTAAACATTGATCTTCCATAAAAAGCAACACCTGGAAGCCCACAGTGTCTGTGTCACCCTGTGTCTGAAAAGCTGCCACAGGAACTATGGCAAGATACTAAAATTTATGGAAAAAGCTCAAAAATGCTTCCATAACCCCTCACTGCAATCATGAAAAGGGTCATTATTGCACCTCAGCTCTCCTGCCCTAATGAAACAGAAATTAGTGTGTTTAATAACAGTGCAGAACGAGGGCTGTGGAGTAGAGCAGTGGATAATTTGTCAGTGATTAGAGGGTCAATGGGTCAACTCAGGAACAGCCCCGTGGCCTCACCTGGGGGGAGCCCTGTCTGTAACAGGAGAAAGCCCCTCCTTTGTCCCAGCCATGTCACCATGGAGCCTTATCAGAATAGAGCTGGGACTTATCAGTCACGAGGGAGGCAGAGCCAGGTGACTGCAGAGTCCCTCGGCAGGGCCTGCAATTCCCACACTTCGCTTGAAATCCTTTCAAAGAACAAGAGTTACTTTTCCCCCAATGTAAATATTTCCCCCCTTTTTCTTTAAAAAGGCCGATTGCACTTTCATCACAACCTTTTATGGGATGACATCACTTCTGCGGGGATATTTTTTTATCACAGTCATCTCAAACGGGAAATTCTGCAGGAATAACAATATTTTTGCTCAATCCCATTTGTAATCCCGGCACCACTCACTGCTGACCCAATCCTGGATAACTCCAGGTCTGTTAAACACAATGCTGGTCTCATCACTGAATAAAACCCCACAAAAAGAATGGTTCTTGAGAACCCAGAAAGGGGAATAGGTACCTGCCACCCCTCAAACTCAAAGTTCTGTATTTTTCTGCACGCCTTTGCTGGCGTCACTGAGGAGGGGCAGCCACGCTCCCCACACTCTGCTGGGTTTTGGTGACAGCAGCTGTAACCAGGGAGGAAAATCCAGAGCTGTGAACTGCAGCCTCATGAAATTTCTGGGCATTTTAACACATTTGCATATCCATTGTAGGGGCCAGGATTTGCGTGCACCCAGCCCACTTCCAACTAGCCCTCTGTGCGTGCAGTAATGTCATTTATAGGGGCCACAGCTCAGAGCAAGCCCCTCTTGTACCAGGGGCCAGAGAGACAAAAACTGCACAAAATCCATGCCCAGGAAACTTCACCTGAACAGAAAAACACAGATGAGAAACTAAACCCTGAAAACCCAAACCCTAGAGATGTGGTTTGGCCAAGGTGATGGAGTGAGGGCCATGGATCTGTCTGGGCATTTACTAAATCCTATTTTAAAGCCTTTCATGCAAAACCCTCTCTGCTTTTTGCTGCTGGGGCTGCCAGGAGCTGAGCTTGGTGCCAGGGATGCTGTGGTGGGCACTCAGGGCTGCACGGGCACACAGGAGGCCTTGTCCTGACCCTCCTCAGGAATCCCACAGGGCAGGAAGGATCCTGCAAAGTGCTGAGCACATTTCCTGGGAGCATCCATGCAGTCAGTGAATCCCACAGAGCTTCCCCTGCCCTGAGCACCGAGCTTTGAGTTCCACAAAGACCCCAGGTGTCACCTTGGCAGAGGTTTTCCTAACAATGCGTTTAAGGTATCATGTGAACTGATATTCCTGTGGCCCTTTCAAAATTTAATTCGCCAGTAGGCAGCAAAGAGCAGTTCTGGTCTTTGAAAAGGCTGAAAGTTCAGCTATGCAAATAATATTTATTATTTAAACGTAAAATAATAATTAAAAACAATGGAAGTTTATTCCATTAATTTTTAGCATAGATTAAAGAAGGTTGGACATATTAACAACAATTTTGTTGCACGTGAGCACACACAGCAGCAGGTAGAGCAGCTCTGTTTGATGAGATCAGGTTCCACCCAGAGTGAAGGGACAGAAAAGCTGAATTTGAATTGATAATAACATTGTGACTTGAGCTCCAAGGAATTCCCTCCCCCCCCCACGCCCCCACCTTTTTTTTTTTTTTTCCTTTTTTTCCTTTTTGCTTAAAATAATTAAATTGGATGAGGCAAGATACCTGAGCAGTGAACTTTTCCATTCCTCCTTTACCAAGGAAATAAAATCTAGCAACAACTTTATGCAAACGCTTGTGTTCTATGCCAGTGGGTCAGTGGCCAATTTAACCATAACAAATAATAGTCTAGTCTTTCAAAGTTTCAACTATTTTTTTTTTCTTCTTTTTCTTTTTTTTTCTCTTTTTTTTTTTTTTAAAGGGAAAAAAGAATCCGAGTGCTGGAAGACAGTTTGGATTTCCTCGGCATCCTTCCCCTGCCAAGTCGCGTTTTCCCTCTGGCTGGCGACCACATCTCGCTGTGAACATCTGCAAACCTCAGCCCCAGACAGCCCCGTGCTGCTGCAGGCCCTGACAGCGACTGGGGGCAGCTCTGCTCTGCAGTGATGTCATTCCCCAGCAGCTCTGAATCCAGGGAATGGCCACGTTCGGTGCCACTTCCCCGCCTCTGCTGTTTCTACAGCTCTGGTTGTGGAGGAGTTAAAATATTTCAGTCCTGAGTTAAGGAACAGTAAAAGTTCTAGTCCAGAGACGCTTTTTTCCTCCTTTCTGATAGTGATTGGCTTCCCCTGCACCTCTTTTGTTTTGAGAATTTTGGAGTATGCAGACTTGTGTAATGCAGAGATTGCTTCCAATTTAATTTAGTTGTTTTGTCTTTTATCATAATGGAAACGAGCACAGGATCCTTCCCAGGCTTTCTGCCATGAAAGAGGAGGCAGATTTCACCCCTGTGGTTCCCCAGAACGACAGGGGAGGGAGAGCAGGGGGAGAAGGATTCAATAAGATGCTCATGGAGGATCAGACAGCAACTTCTGCACAGCCAGCAAGCCCCAAAACTCTGCTCTTGGGCTCTGGGAATTAACATTTGCTCAGAATCTGTGGGGTGTCATCCCCTAAGAGTCTAAAAGAACCCTTGAGCCCTTTCTATGTTTTGGGGAGTGTTTTTGGTTTGGTTTCAGTTGGTTGGTTGGGATTTTTAGGAAGGAATTCTTTACTTTGGGAAGGGTGGGGAGGCCCTGGCACAGGGTGCCCAGAGAAGCTGTGGCTGCCCCATCCCTGAAGTGTCCCAGGACAGGTTGGATGGGGATTGGAGCAGCCTGGGATAGTGGAAGGTGTCCCTGCCATGGCAGGGGGTGGAGCTGAATGATCTTCGAGGCTCCTTCCAACCCAACCCACTCTGTGATTCTCTCATTCCTGGAGGAGAGTGTGACAAGTGGATCCTCTGCTTTTGGATCCAAAATCCGGTGTGGATTCAGATAAAGATACCACACGCTTTGCCCCTATTGCCAACAGATTTTCCCTGAACATATTTGATGTTTGAAGCCTGTGCTGAATGGTTGGGTCAGTCCCACTCAGTGCTTTGGGCTCTCAAACAGTTCATTTCAGCTTTTTGCTGCTGAGGTTCCTTCCTGCATGTCCCTGGCAAAAGTGCTACCAAAATCCAGAGCGACACCTTCCAAAATTCCCTGCAGGGACCTGGGCTGGGTCACTGCAGACACCACCACAAAACAGTGCCTGGGCTGGACCTTTTGAAACCAGAGAACAACAAAGAGTGGCTGATGGCTTCTCACAGAATCAATATTTGATCTAAAAATCATCATCCAGGAGAAACACACAAAGATTTCAGGGTTTAAAAATATTTTTCCCACTGAACAGATTGTTCTACAAAGCACAAAATCAAACTACGGGTGCAAAGACAACCCTTGGGGGTTTCACTTCAGGTACACCCGAAACACAACAATTTTGTGGACAGCCTGGATTCCAGGACAGCTGGAGGTCACAAATCCCTGTGGAATGGCACATCAGACATTAGAGCACCTGATTTTGGTGGCAGAGGTACTTCTGCCTGTGGGACAAAATGGATTTCATCGCATTCCCAGCAGCCAGCCAGCCATCCATCCATCCATCCATCCATCCATCCCTCCATCATCCACCACCATCCACCATCCATCCATCCATCCATCCATCCATTTTTTTTGTTTTTTTATCCACCCATCCATCCACCCATCCATCCATCCATCCATCCATCCATCCATCCATCCACATCTATCACCATCCATCCATCCATCCTCATCCACATCATCACCATCCATCCTCCATATCCATCCATCATCCATCCCTCCATCATCCATCCATCCACGGATCCATCCATCCATCCATCCATCCACCCATCCTCCTATTCAGCCATATGAAAAGGTCCAAGAAATACCACCCTGAAAGGATGAAGAAAATCTTGAGGACCAGAAGATGCTTGATTATTTCTGACCCTGCTTCTACTCTTACACACACCAGGAAAATTCAGGATTTCTGCCACCAACTGCAAGGGATTATGAATCCAGCAGGAAGGTTTTATCCTGCTGGACAAAATGTGGGTGAGGATGAAATCACCTAAAGCTGCTCTTCATGTGGGAATAAACATCTCAGTCATTGTTGGTGGAGTGATTCCCACTGCAGTGCTTTGTCTTGCTTTTAATTCTTTACATTTTACAGTAAAGTAACTGAAATTCGTCTTGGAAAAGAGGAATAGGTACAGGAACTTCAAGGCACACAGATCCATTGTGGAATAAAAGGGAATTGTTAACAGGACCCTTATACCAACAACAATCAGAGAAAACCAGGCAGAGAATTCATCCGCTGGGAATTCTGGCCGGGGTGATGACAGGACACCACATCCAGCCTGCAGTCCCATGGGCACTCCCTCCTTCTCTGGGCACACGGGGTGTGAATTATCCCAAAGTTTGCACAGCCCCAGGGCAGAACAGCCCTGCCTCAGGAGCCCCGGGGCACTCACAGGTATGGATGCACCGGGTTATCAGTGCCTTATAACCACTCCTTAACAAAACACCCAGGATTTGAGGGTACACAACACAAAATCAGCACATTCAGAAACTTCTCCAGAGGCATTTCCCAACAGGCTGCTTGAGCCACGTGGTCTGATAATCCCTGTCAAAAGGAGAGCGCAGATTACACAGAATCACAGAGTTACACTGGATTATGACACGCCACAAACATGGCAGGAGGGCCTCGCTGCTGGATGTGTGGGATAAATTCAAATACCTGCTCCTCGTTCCCTTGGCCAGCTCGTGAGCCAGAGCTCTCAGTGACTTGCTGGAAACCCCTGCACAGGGCCAAGTTTCTGATTGCGCTGCTGAACTCTTCTCTAAACGTGATTCAGCAAGACACAGCCTGCAGCCCTGCAAGTGCAAGAGCTCCTCTGCTCCAGGGCTGAAGGGGTGGAGAGGAGAGAGGAGGAAACCCACACACAACACAACACAAACAGAGCCAAACCCTGCTGAGGTATTTGTCCACCTGCTTGGACTGCACAGGACTGGAGCAAAGCAAACACAATCCCTGAGCTATCAGCAGATAGCACAGTTCATGGTTAACTTCAAGTGGCACAGAACACACCTCTTGAGAAACAGCAGCAGCTCAAACAACTTCAGAACAAAACTGAAAACACGCACACGCCCAGCACCTTCGGAAGGGTGGACGTCCCTGGCTCCCAAGAACCAGAACTGAAAGTGCACGAGGTCACTGCTGCTGTACTTACACAGCAACAGGAGGACAGGGAAAAAATGAAATGTTCTCTAATCCCTACCCAGCAGTGTTTTCCAGGTGCCTCATTTTCACTACATTAAGCCCCAAAAGATGCTTTCTGGCCTCTAGATCTCCACCCAGAACACAAATCTCTGAGCTGCTTCTATCTCTGATAAGGGTTTGCAGCATGTTTGTGGGTGGGCCTTGCAGAGAATGGGCCTCTGAAATTCTCCAGGATGAACAATCCCAATTTTTCCAGCCTTTTCTCCCAGCAGAGCTGCTGCATACCTCTGATCCTCTTGGCCTCCTCTGGATCCATTCCAGCAGCTTCCTGTGCTGGGCCCCAGGGCTGGAGGCAGCTCTGCAGGTGAGGTCTCACCTGAGCAGGGCAGAGGGGCAGAGTTCTCCCTTTCCTGCTGCCCAGGCTGTGGGATCAAGGGTGTAGGATCAGCCCTGGACTCAGGGAGGTTCTGGGCTGGGGCATTTGCAGCCTGTGACCCACCAGCACCCCCAAGTCCTTCTCCCCAGGGTAGTCCTTGATCTGGATTGATCCCAGGCGTTGCCCTGATCCAGAGTGAATCTGGCAGCAGAGCAAATCTCAGGGAAGATTTCCCACACACAGCATCCATTAGAGCCTGTTAATATCAGGATTACAGGTATTAATAACTCCTCCAGTGGATATTAATGTCGTGGGTCCGACCCTTTGCTGTGGAACACCCACCCTGACAAATCCCTCTCCTCACACACCGACCTTTATTTTTTTTTCCAAGCCATCCTAAACGGAAGCCTATAAAATATCTTTATTAAAGTTTGGTCTGGGATTAGCAGGAGGGCAATAGCACCGTGCCTCTCCATCCAGCACACACATTTCTCCCCCCGATGATAAAGGAAGGCAGAGGGAGCTGATGGCTCTTTCCACCCCCCTGATTTATAACTGGCCCTGGCTATAGGTCAAAGGAATGAGCAGCACCTGGGGAGCGCTGCCGGAGCATGGCCGAGGCCGGAGAGCAACCCCAGAGTGCAGGGGAGATAACTACCCCGGCTGGGCAGACAAATTAGATAATTAAATGGAAACAGGCGAGATAAATTGCACTTTCTTAATTGGGTTATCAAGAAACAATGGTGACTATGAATGACCTCACTGTCTGTGTAGTCTAACACTTTGCTCTGTAGGAACTAGGAGGGAGTTATTCGTCTAGGCCAGGGTTATTGTTGGCCTAGAAAATGAATGTTTAAGAACAACTGGGTTTTTTCCTCTCACCAGAAGCCATTGCAGATAAAAATCTTAGGTCTGCTGATTTGGAAGTGGGAGTGTGCATGGGATGGAAGGAAAAGGATTGCACGATCCTGGCAGCAGATATCTCACCAGAGTGAGCTGAAGTGCAGGTCACTGGTGATAAATCTGGGCTTGCTCACACCCACCTGGGAAAATGGTTTTGTGCTCTGTGTGTGTGCAGAAAGACACAAAACCCTCTCCTGAGGGGCTCCAGAGAGCACAACGGGCAGAGGGCAGGAGACTGGGAATGAGTCGGCCCCAGCCAGACCAAAAAAGGACCCATAACTGGGATTTGATGGCTCAAACCTTCCCCCCACCACAAAGTCACCAGTGTGGATCTTCGGGGAAGTTGGCATTGGGAGAGGGGAGGAGAGGGAAGAGTGGACAAGTTCTCAGCTTCTCCTTGACCATGAGTGGTGGAGATGAAGGGAATGAATGGACTCAGGACCACAAGATCCAAATGAACCTGTGCTGGAAAATCAGGATATTCTGACCCAGACTGCTGATGCAAGACCAGGATCAGACACTCCATCACACTCACCTTGGCCCTCCTCACTCCCTGGTTGCCCTAAAGGACATAAAGGAACTTGGCTTCTGGCTGAGCCTGGCTAAAAGACTGTCAAAAGCTCTACTGCCAAATAAAATCTCCTTTATTCTTTCTTTACAGGGCCCTGCACTACATGGGTTGGGTATTTAGCAAATCAATTTTCAAGGGAATGAATAATTCACAAAAAAAGGCTTCACATTCACCTGCATTGCCAGACAAGGCAAGGTGGCCACTAATTTCTTATTGTTACAGCCCTGGTGAAAACAGACCTAGGAAAACATTGCTCCAAAAATGAGCCTGTGCAGACTGAGCCAGGCAAATACTGAGCTGTGTCACCTCTTCAGCAAAAATTGAGTTACACCCACTTCTTACTATGCTGCTACACAACAGAGCCTAAAGCCATCCAAATCCACTATTTTAAAACATTTTGAATAATGTCAGGATCTTGATACTATCTGTGGAGCTATCACTCCATCAAGCTCAGATCCTGTTTGGAAAAAAAAACTTTAAAAAAAAAAAAAATCATATCCAGAAGCCCTTTGGAGCAAACCATACCAAACAACTCCCATGCTCACAGGACACGGGGAGCAGGGGTGGAGAGCTGAACGTGGACTTTCAAAGAGCATTTGGAAGGAAGAACAAGCATATGGCTTATGTTTAAAAACCTCTCTTGATTCAACCACCCCGAGGCTACGGGGCTGCCTTGAAGCCCCTCGGTCTGGCTTGTCTGTGTGCTGTATTTGGTTAAAACAGCCTCTTTTACCCTTCTGGGAGTTAATGAGCATTGTGATCTTACTCGTGCTCCGTTATTAACGTGCTGAAATGGACTCTGATTCCACACACGCTGCCGTGTACCTCTGGTCCCCATTTCCGACGCCGAAAGTCGCCGCACCCGACCAACTTCACAGAAGAAAATGCACTGCAGGATGTTTGCAGCTTGTTAGCTCGGACTTGAGGCCATTCCTCAAAGGCACTGCTACCTAAAGCTACTTTTACTCAAGGTTCCTATTAAGATACCACATTCTCCCCCCTTGTTTTGATTCAAAATGACAGGAAACCAAAAACAGCGAGTGTGGACCTTCTCTTTAAGCCTCCAAGAGATGTAATGAGAAACATAACTAAGGGCTGCATCCAAGAATATGTTTAAATATTCCAGCTCTGGAAAGGCCACTGACATCCTTCAGCTGCTTTCCCAGAATGGGACACGTTTGGGCATTTTGAGACCCAAACAATATCAAGGAAGAGAAAGGAAGACTCTTCCATTTCTCCTGCACCTCGAGTTCAAAGGTCTTGAGCACATGGGCAATGTCCACACCCTCACTGCAGCAGGGAAGGAGTGACATCCTCATTTTTAGCAATAAACAGCCTGAGGCACAGAGAAAAACTGATCCTCTGGCTCCTAGGTGATGCGTAATGGGGGGAAAACATTAATATGAACAAAAAAGCCATGGAGTGGTTGACCAGTCACACGCTCTGTGCACAGCCCGGGTCCCTTCCTGTGTCCCAAGGCATTAAATATTAACAGGCTGGCTGCAAACCGAATGCTTTCTGAAAGAAAAGGTGACAGGGCTTTCCACCTTGAGAAATACCGGGAATTTACTCCACCAGACTCCGGTTCCTTCCAAGCCCCTCCGGATTGGATCTGCTGCAGAGAACAGGCACTGAGAACATCTCACTTCTCCTTCTCCCACTCTCCCAGGCAGAGGAACCCTCTCCCCTCTTTACTTTTCAGGGAATTCTGAAATGAGAAATTGTCCCCAGCATTTTGATGTAAATGGATTGCTCTCTATTAGTGGATGGGATTCCCTCCCCCCAGAAAAATTCCCAAAACATCTGAAAACAGCTCTGTTAAATCAAGCATCTCTATAGGCTGAGGTTTAACCAGGCAACTCTACAAGAATGAATATCAACGTGGCAAAGTCTTCTACTTTTATCTTGTTAACATCAGACATGCAAATAAATCTTTCATTATTTACAGTTTTGGATTTCCTGTGGCTGACCATTTGCAAGCAGACTAATAATTACATCTAATTTTAGCTAAAGTCAGGTCATTTTACTCCTAAATTTTTAAAAATAAATTAATTAAATCATCCCCCTAGCTGCTGCCAGACAACTAAAATTCGCTTTTGAATCCATTCAGCCTCTTCTTAAAGGAACAAAGCCATGAATGTTCCCCCAAAAGCAGTATCCGTGATGGATAATTTCCCTTTACGTATGAGATCAATGGATATGGGTTCAACATAAAAATCCCAGTTCCCATTTGGGAGATTTACATGAACCCTCTGCAGTCCTACTTTATAGTCAAGCAGGGGAGAGTTAATTATTTCTCCAGAATTTATCTTCTGAATGGATATTCAGTGGCTCTGTTATTCCCCCTACTTTGCAATGAACTCTGCGCTTCCCCACTTTCCTCCCAGGAAGAGGCAATCGAAGACAAAAGCCTGCAAATGATAGACAAGGGCAGAGGCCATGTCCAACTTTGATATCTTGTTGATAACGTATTGTACAATTAGATCAATTTGACAATTTCCATTATGGCTGATAAAATATTTATCGAGCCTTGGAGATGATGTCTGATCCCTGTGCCATTTGTTTCACTAATGGGGGAGATATTTACCAAATCAGGGGAAAGCATTCAAATTTCACATCCTCATAGCCTCCCCAACATTAGATTTGCAAATTACTGGCTGAAGCCATAAATTACAGCAGAGCACAGCCAGGCTGATGCCAGGCTGACAGGGTAGGTGGATGGCTGGCGATGACATTGTTTCACAGGAGCATTAATCATAGCAGGAAAGAAAATACTCTCAAATTGGTCCATAAGTCTAAATATTAAGGAATGAGAAGCGGGTTGCCGGGAGATAGCTTTAGCTGCAGCTGGAAAATTAGGAAATGAAAAACCCTTTCTATTATTTAACAAATCATCTTAATAATGTTTTATGCCGTAGTGCCAGCAAGCAAAGGAAATTCCTATTCTTGCCCATTTGCTCTTTATCCTCATTGCTCCTTAATAGGAATATTAATAATCTGAGGATTGGTGCAGATGTAGCCCGAGCTGTATTTTTCTTCTGCCGTAGCTTAACTAAAACCAGGAGAAATACTGAAGGAAAATAGAATTTTGATTTCCATGTTTAAACCGTTTGCTTTGTCAGCAACACCAACGGGGGCTTTAGCTCCTCTTCTGTTCTGCTCAAGGTCAAGCACATGTTTACTTTCATGCAGGCCAAACTTATTAAAATCCCACAAATCAGATAAACAGCAGAATCCAGCTTACCATGGATGAGAGAGAGGTCTGTAATCTCAGGGGAAAAAAAATACAGGTATCATTGTTCCTTAAATATGAGCCCTGCTGATTAATTTAAAGGCAAGGCACCACCTTTACAGGGGTGATTAGACAAGGAACAGCTTCAAATGCTCTGTGCTCAGGGCACTGTCAGCCCTGAACCTCGCAGCATCCTGGCCCAGGGAGGCTCAGACACCACTAAAATAAGTTGAAGGTGACACATTTGTCTGGCAGACGTAATTAAAGGTCTCATGTTGGTGCTGGAGGTCAGAGTTGTGGAGTCCTAAGGCAAAAGCACTTGGAAGGAAAGAGCTCGGAAATAAGGGAATGAAGAATGAGGCTGCTCAAGCACCTGACGCCTCTCGGGGAGTCAGGGGAGGGGATTTTATCTCCTGAGATCCCACCTGGAATACTGCAAACAGTTCTGATGCCCCCAGGATAAGGACATGGAATTCTTGGAGCAAGTCCAGAGGAGACCACAAAGGGCACGGGAGCACCTCCCCTATGGAGCCAGGCTGGGAGGGCTGGGAATGTCCATCCTGGAGAAGGGAAGGTTGTGTGGAGACCTCACAGCACCTTCCAGGGTCTGAAGGGGCTACAGAGGAGGAAGAAGGACGCTGGACCAGGAGCTGGAGTGACAGGACAAGGGAAAATGGGTTCAAACTGAAAGAGGGGGAATTTAGGTTGGATAGTGGGAAGAAATTCTCCCCTGTGAGGGTGGGAAGGCCCTGGCACAGGGTGCCCAGAGAAGCTGTGGCTGCCCCATCCCTGGAAGTGTCCAAGGCCAGGTTGGATGGGGTTTGGAGCAACCTGGGATAGTGGAAGGTGTCCCTGCCATGGCAGGGGGTTGGAAAGAGATGATCCTTAAGGTCTCTTTGAACCCAAACTTTCTATGATTCAAACTAAACTTGCAAAGGTTTGTCTCTCAAGCCTGATGTTCAGTTTTTCCTCCTTTTCACCAGTAAAAAACAGGTCACAGGGTTCAGCATTCCCAACAGGATCCCAGCTGCTCCAGGATTGTGCCTCAGTGGTCCCTACTGGTGGCTGGATTTCAAACAGAACTCCACACCTAGGGCATACCCACATCTTCAGGAAACTCCAGCTGTTATTCAATGCCTAAATGGCATTAGGGAATCACATTTTGGGTTTTTGGACACACCACTGGTGTTAGACATCTATTCTCCCTTTAAAACTCCATGGGAGATTTAGAGGAGAGTTCATAAAGGACCTTGAGACTGAGCAGGGCAGTGCTTGCACAGTCACAGCATCAAATAAAACGCTAAAGAATGGGTTTGCCTCAAGCTTTGCCTCTGTCAAAGCCTTCAGCACTATCTCTATCTGCTGGATTTGTGGGTTCCATCAAAAGGAGCAGCACAAGGTGACCATAATGGTCTTCTGTTGTGTGGCCCCTCCTCCCCTTCCCAAGGGAAGATGTCATTTCCTTTTTTCACTGGGGAAAAATGTCTTAATCACCAGGGCCTGCAGACTGTCAACCTTTCCTGCTGAAGCAGCTCCTCCTGCACAAAGTGAGACAGCAGGAAATTGTCCCCATCAGCTGAACTATTGCCTAAAGGTTTAAAGATGTTCTTCCTGTTAATAGACTGGGAACAAGTAAAATAATAAATAATAGCTGTGTTTCCTCAGCAGATTTTCTGAAATCTGAAGAATCTTTACTCAGTGTCACCAAAACAAACGAGGTGATGACAAACGAACAGGAGATGCTTCATCCCTCAGGTGAGCCCCTAACAAAGAGAGGTTTTGTGTAGAGGAGTTACACAGGCAGCACATCCCAAAGCAGGGCCAGGTTTTGGGGACATTCTGAGGATCCACATCTCTCCCTGCACACCTGGAGCACTGAACTGGATGGTGCTTTGAACCTCACCAGATCCCACTCTGTCACCTCTGCTCCACAGCACACCTGAGCAGTTGTCACTGGTTTATACTTCCCTGGGCCTGTAAAATGTATTTCCCTTAGGCCTGTAAGATGTGTTTTTCTTAGGCCTGCAGGACATATTTCTCTTAGGCCTGTGAGATGTGTTTCTCTTAGGCCTGCAGGATGTATTTCTCTTAGGCCTGTAAGATGTGTTTTCCTTAGGCCTTAAGATGTTTCTCTTAGGCCTGGGAGATGTGTTTGTCTTAGGCCCATAAAGATGAGTTTCTTTTAGACCTTTAAAATGTGTTTTCTTTAGGCCTGTAAGATGCTTTTCTCTTAGGCCTGTGAGATGTGTTTCTGTTAGGCCCACAAGACGTATTTCTCCTAGATCCATAAGATGTGTTTCTCTTAGGCCTGTGAGATGTATTTCTCTTAGACCCATAAGTTGTATTTCTTTTTGGGCAGTAAGAGGTGTTTCTCTTAAGCCCATGTGTTTCCCTCAGGCCCATAAGATGTATTTCCCTCAGGCCCATAAGATGTGTTTCCCTCAGGCCCATAAGATGTATTTCCCTCAGGCCGATGTTTCCCTCAGGCCCATGAGATGTATTTCCCTCAGGCCGATGTTTCCCTCAGGCCCATGAGATGTATTTCCCTCAGGCCCATAAGATGTATTTCCCTCAGGCCGATGTTTCCCTCAGGCCCATAAGATGTGTTTCCCTCAGGCCCATGAGATGTATTTCCCTCAGGCCCATAAGATGTATTTCCCTCAGGCCCATAAGATGTGTTTCCCTCAGGCCCATGAGATGTATTTCCCTCAGGCCCACAAGATGCATTTCTCAACACAGGACACCTCTCACATAACCTCTCCTTTATATGAGGTCACATTTCAGCACAGGAGAAAATTCACCTCCAAGCTCTCTGCCAAGCCCTTGTCACTCTTGTAGATTTGTTGTATAAAACAAGAGCTGGTGGAAGCTCCTTTTAGGATGCTCTGGGATTCAGGAAAAAGTTGAACTTCATGCTTCCAACCTCTTAAAATCTGGCACAGCTTCCCAAAGCTTCATGCTCATGATTATACATTTTGCCACAGACCCAAACCAGCAACGAATTCCCTGTTCCTTCCACCCCCTGACACCCTCACCCAGCAATTCCCAGTGGCAGGGGAGAAGTTGCTACACCTTTAAGAGCGAAATCTGCGGGCAGCGCTGCCTGTTTGGTTTGAGATAGCAAAGTTATTGTCCTTTGGGCTGTCTGGCAGCCCCTTGTGTCCCTTGGATTTATCTCACACACATGATGCAGCTTTGTGGAAGGGATCGGGAGGGACTTTGCATTCCTCTGGTGGGATGATATGAGTTTGTATCTAAATCTGTTCCATATGACCCACCTCACATGGTCGGTGTCTCGCCGATTCACTTGGAAAGGTCAAGGAGTGTTTGAGCTGAGGCTTCAAAGTCAAGGGGTTTGTTAATAAAAAAGAAAACGCTGCTGATAGAATTAGGACTTTGTAAAGGTGCTGTGAACATTCCTTGTTCTTTTGCATTGATAAATTTTGGGGACAGAGCAGGCACAGGTGAGGCTTCACCTGTGGGACTGCGGGTGCAGTGCTCAGGGTCTCACAACCTTCCCACCTTAGAAGATGGAGCCTTAAAACAACCTGGGATAACTAAAATCCTTCCAGACCCCACAAAATCTGCTACATCAAGAGGGTTTCTCACCAGGTTTTTAACAACTAACAACACTGTCTGGACTAACTGAGACACCCTTGCTTTGCTCCTGGCCCAATAGAGCCTGGAAGCTCAAAGCTGAGCAGAAAAGCGAACAAAAACCTACAAAATGTGGAGATTAAACAAGTTCAAAACCGTTCCTAGGAGCCTCCCAGGTCTCAATAATGAGCTACTGGGAACCAGTGACAGCAACTGGGGCCAGCCCTGACCCCAGGTTTGTTGAGCAGGGTGCCCTCCCCATGCCATAACCTTGACGTTCACATCAACACCTCCCAACAGCAAACATCTCACAGGGCATTTATCTCTGGCAGAGCAGCTCTCCTTTCTCTGGACAGCACAGCCTCACACCGAGTGCCTCCACTCCACTCCCATATATATTTTTGGGATATGATGGCAGACATCAAACCTCAGACTACCAGGATCAGTTAAGCAGAAAACAGCCAATATTTTTGCAAGGAGAGAATTTGAGGGAGGGGTGTAAAGTACACCTGACATTTTTTTTTGTTGTATGCAACGAATTCTAGAATTTAAATCCCTCCAAAGGGTTGAAATTTCAAATCATGAAAAAAAGCAGAGAAAGGAATGAGCAAGGAGTTAAGTTTGCAGCCAGGGCTGCTGCATTTTCTGATTGGCAGGGTCTGAAGATCATCAACAGGCTCAGAGCGGGGAGAAGTAAAATGCTTTGAGATATTTCTCTGAGGTTCTGATTTCAGGGAAAAGGGAATCAAGCTTATTTTTAACGAGCAGGTAAAAGGCTGGTTCAGGTTGCCTGTTTCTGTCTCATTGTTTCTGCTGAAATTTGAAAAATAGCTGTGTTGCAGTTCTGTGCTTCACCTCTTTGGGGGATTGTAGGTAACATGGAAATACCTGGCTCTCATCAGGCAATACAACCCCTCTAATTACCAGTGATCCTCAGACGCTGATGCTGTTTAATGCCAGCCCTCAAAACACAAATCAACCAAAATAAATCTATGAAAATCACCATACTTGAAAAAAAAAATCCATATTGGCATTGGCTGGGATGATTTGAGGTGCTACTGCCTGAACACAGACAGGCAATAGGAGAATTCATTCAGGAGCACTATTAGAAAATCTGATTATTCGTACCAGTTTGGATGGTAAAATCCATCCAATCTCCCTAAATCAGGTTTGGCACATCCTGCTTCGTCCTTAGTCCACAGGACTCACACAAGCCCCAGCCAGGAACAAGAGGAACATTTTTAGGACAATGCCATGGACTGAGAATTACAATCATCATTTGAAGTCCCCACAGTGTTGTGTATTCATGAGTAGCTGTTGTCCCCTCAAATTGAACATTAATAGATTAACAACTGGCCATCTCCAAAATCAGCACCTTCCCCTCCTTCCTGATGCAGACACTTAAAACATTTCCCATTTCCAGGTGCCTGTCTTGAAGAATCACAGCAGGTTTGGACTGGGAGGGACCTTAAAGCTCATCCAGTCCCATTCCTGCCATGGCAGGGACACCTTCCACTGTCCCAGGCTGCTCCAAGCCCCATCCACCCTGGCCTTGGGCACTGCCAGGGATCCAGGGGCAGCCACAGCTGCTCTGGGCACCCTGTGCCAGGGCCTCCCCACCCTCACAGGGGAGAATTCCTTCCCAGTATCCAACCTGAATTCCCCCCTCTTTCAGTCTGAACCCATTGCCCCTAATCCTGTCACTATCTGCCCAGATAAAAAGCCCCTCTCCTTCATTTTTAAGCCATTCCAGGTCCTGGAAGGCTGCAACAAGGTCTCCCTGGAGCCCTTTCTCCTCCTTGCCGAACATCCCCAGCGCTCTCAGCCTGTCTGAAGCTCTCAGAACCCCAAAAGGTGAGATTTTGGAACTTGAGTTCATTTCAGAGGCCACAGGAAGAGGCGGAAGCCAAAGCAGCCTCTGTGCCACACCTTTAGAGCAGGTCAGAGCTTACACAGCAAACCCAGGGTTCCTTCCCACCAGCCCTGGGGACATCGCCCTGGCTTTTCCCCTCGTTTAGAGAAAGCTTTCACAAACTCCCCTCTCCAGCAGGCCTGGTGGGTGGCCAGTGTTTTCCCTGCTGCACTGGCAAGTCCGACTCCTAATCCCCCTGCTAATTCCCGGGGCTGATTCGCTTTGCTGGCCATGGATAAGTCGTGTCCCTGGGTCCTGCACACGGTGACCGGACACCACCTCTCCCCGCTCGCGAGCGAGCTCTGGGCCCAAACAAAAGGCAGCCTGTTTGGTCACCCTTCCTTCACAGAGGCTTAAGGACATTTTTGTCATTTTTGAACAGCTAATATCTTGCAGAGGGGGGCAACAAAAGAAAAAAAAAATAAAAAAAGGTTGTCTAATCTCTTTAAATTTAATCTTTACTTCTTGAAAAATCTGAGCGCAGATGCTTAGTGCTGGACTATGTTCCATTAGACTAATTAGGTCAAGATTACCTACAACAGTATGAGTCCACCAACTCAATTTAAATTCCCTCCCTCCTGTCCCTAAACTTGCACTGTTTGGAATTTTGCTCCCATTTTTCTCTCTGCTTCCCCAGAGAGCACAAAGTGTGTGGGCAACTATTAATAAAAAGAACCAATAAAGAAACAAAACACCTGAGTGAATGAATACCACAGGGAATCAGAGAGTCCTGGTGTGGTTCGGGTTGGAAGGGACCTTAAAGCTCATCTAGTGCCACCCCCTGCCATGGCCAGGGACACCTTCCACTATCCCAGGCTGCTCCAAGCCCCATCCAACCTGCCCTTGGACACTGCCAGGGATCCAGGGGCAGCCACAGCTTCTCTGGGCACCCTGTGCCAGGGCCTCCCCACCCTCACAGGGAAGAATTTCTTCCCAGTCTCCCATCTAAGCCTGCCCTGTGGCAGGGGGAAGCCATTCCCCCTTTTCCTGTCCTTGCAAATAATCTCTTTCCATGCTTCTTGTTGTCTCCTTCAGGTGCTGGAAGACCACAATGAGATCATCCCAAAGCCTTCTCTTCTCCAGGCTGGACAATCCCAACTCTCTCAGCCTTTCCTCCCAGCAGAGCTGCTCCATCCCTCAGATCACTTTGGTGCCTCCTCTGGGCTCTCTGCAGGAGCTCCACATCCTTCCTGTGCCACTGAACCTGAGCTTTAACACCTCTGCCTGTCCCTTCCCTCTCCAGACAGCCCCAGGAGCTGATTTCACTGCTTCTGTGAAATGATCCCCACAGAAATCCCCAGATCAGTCAAAAGGACTCGTCTCGTTCTGGCTGGCCCTGAAGGTGCAGAGATAAGGATAAGGTGAAGGGAGGGTTCAGAGGCTCAGCCCAGCCTGGCAGGAGCAAGGACAGGTGAGGTCAGGCTGGGCAGGCACGGCTGGGACAGTTCTGCTGGCCGGGTGCCAGGGGCAGGGGGTGCCAGGGGCAGGGGGTGCCAGGAGCACGGGGGTGCCAGGAGCAGGGGGTGACAGGGGCATAGGGGTGACAGGAGCAGGGGGGGTGCAGGGAGCACAGGGGTGACAGGAGCACAAGGGTGACAGGGCAGGGGGTGCCAGGAGCAGGGGGTACCAGGAGCAGGGGGTGACAGGAGCACAGGGTGACAGGAGCACAAGGGTGACAGAAGCAGGGGGTGACAGGAGCAGGGGGGTACCAGGAGCAGGGGGTGACAGGGGCACAGGGGGTGACAGGGGCAGGGGTGCCAGGAGCACAGGGGTGACAGGAGCACAGGGGTGCCAGGAGCAGGGGGTGCCAGGAGCAAGGGGTGAGAGGAGCACAAGGGTGCCAGGAGCACAGGGGTACCAGGAGCACAGGGGTGCCAGGAGCAGGGGGGTACCAGGAGCACAGGGGTGACAGGAGCACAGGGGTGAGAGGAGCACAGGGGTGCCAGGAGCAGGGGGTGCCAGGAGCACAGGGGTGAGAGGAGCACAGGGGTGCCAGGAGCAGGGGGTGCCAGGAGCAGGGGGGTACCAGGAGCACAGGGGTGACAGGAGCAGGGGGTGCCAGGAGCACAGGGGTGAGAGGAGCAGGGGGTGCCAGGAGCACAGGGGTGCCAGGAGCACAGGGGTGACAAGGACACTGCCCTGAGTCCCTGCAGCAGCCCTGAGGTGCCACGTGCCACCTCCTGCCCTTCACAGCAAAACATTTCGAAGAAAAGCAGAAGCTGCAACATCTGCTTGAAACATTTCATAACAGAATTATGGAATCCCAGAACATCCTGAGCTGGGAGGGACCCAGAGGGATCATCCAGCCCAGCTCCTGGCCCTGCACAGACACCCAACAGTGCCACCCTGTAGGCAGCAGCATTGTCCAAGCTCTCCTGGAGCTCTGGCAGCCTCAGGGAGCCTCTGGCAGCTCCTGTTCCCCTCTGTGGAGGGGACGGTGCCACAGAGTGACCTCAGAGAGGCAACACAGCACCAAGGCAAGCACTGAGGGTGAAGTTTATTCTGCTCACTAAACCAGCACTGCAGAGTGAGGTAGGAGCAGGTGATTTTCTCATCCGTTGATATTTCCAAGTTTTCTTTCCTCCAGATACAAATTTCAATGTTTGGAACATTTTCACGCTGTGTTAAAATGCCTGAGACAACCCAGAATAATTCCATGATGAACAACCACGGGAGGAAAAGGTGTGAGTCAGGTATCACTGGGCTGGGTGTTTGCTTCTCCCTCTCACAACCAACTCCTGATGACCAGAAACAACCTTCAGGAAAAGCTTTATCAGAAATCTGGTTATCTTCAGGGTAAAGGCTTTGAGAAAGTCAAAGGTTCCCCAGGATTTAAGCAAGAGCAGGCCCGGAGCAGTTCATTTTTCATCCCACAAATGTTTAAACACAAGCGTAACTTTACACACTCATTCACCCAGTGATGCGTATCAAATGTGGGCTTGTCATTTCCTTTCCTTAAAAATATGTTTTATCCGACTTAATGTGGAATTTATGTAAGACACAAGATCAGTTATTAATATGTTCTTTCAATTTTGGGGAGATATGAATATCTCCTTTGGCTGCATAGCATAATAGTCCATTTATCAGCGAGGGAAGCCTCTGGAGGGATGAGATTTTTTATTTCAAATACACTTTAGCAGTTATTGGAAAAGATTCAGCGTTTTTCTGGGAGAAATATGTCATTAAAGTAGAAAGATGAGGGAAATGCTTGTATGCAACACAGGCTTTTCTCTGATAGCAGCCTGGTGCCCGTCTGGACACATCCCTGAAGACACAAGAAATCCCAATTAAATCATGAGTGCAGAGCTCTGCCTACACAGAGCTGATGTCTGGATCAAGACCTTGGAATGTCAGCTTCGAAATTTCCCTGGCAATTGCATCACACGGCCTTCTGATATGAAAAACTCGAGTGCAGGCAGGCATTTCCCTGCTCTTTCTATTTTAGGGACTTGTACCTCTAAGGGCAAAAAAAAAATAACGAAGGCAAAGATGACAACAACAGAAACCAGCCAACTTCAAAGAAAAATCCAACAAACAAACAAAAAACTGCTGCCTTGAGCAGGAAAAGTGTGAAAGGAGGGAATCTGAGGGGTCACTGAGCCAAGGAGTAGCTGATGAAGTTCAGGCTGATAATATCCTCCAATATTTCAGTCAAATCTGTGGCATGAAACACAACATGAAATACAACACATATTTGATCTCTCTCACACTAACTCCGAGCGAGGCAATAAATATTTCCCTACAGGACAATTTCCCTGTAAGCAGAGATTTACTGTAACCCAAATCACAATTTACTTCTTGCAGAGCATTAAAAGCTCATCAGCCTCTCACTAGAACTTGGATCACTGCTGGAGGATCCCACAGCACAACTCCCAGACAGTATCCATAGGAAAAAAGCTGGTATAGATGTTTTATCTGCTAAGCTGGGGGCACGGGGCTGATTTTTGTTCTCTTTGTAGCCATCTAGAAGACAGGAAAAAATAAGATTATTAAAAGGAAAACAATAAACAATGGTGGCCTTTTCGTGACTGGGTGGTTATGTTTAGAACTAACATTTCCAAACTAAAATTGACAGGAACTAAACACAATCAGGCTTGGGTCAAACAAAACTTCTGTGAGTAAAACAATGCAAACTCGACTGGCTGCAGCAGAATTCCCTGCCTTGGAAAGGTTAATTCGCCCTCCTCACTCGCACAAATCCATAAAAAATGATGTGTTTGCTGCATTGAGAAGTGGGGAAATAATATCTTCCCAAGAAGCCAAAAATTAGGTGCAGCAAAGAGAATATGAAAGAAAAAGTGTGAGAGAAAGAATTTGGGGAAGGTGGACTTCTGGTGAGTTCAAACACGGGCGTTAATGGGTTTTTTAATAACTCGGTGCCACGCCGTAATAGGGAAGCACCTGCCAAAAGCCCAGCAAGGTCAGGCAGGTGTCACATCCACGTTAGAGCCAGAGAAATTCCGTGAGCAGCGGCTCTGACCTTCCCCAGCAGCGCCCCTGCAATGCTCTCACAGCACCACGGAGGGTTTGTAACTTGCTTTTTCCTCTGCTCTGTTTTCTTTTCGTTAAACGAGTTCGTTTTGTTGCACACACCACCAGAAGCAAACACAAGCACTTTGGGGTGCTCACGCTTCTCCCTTTCCCCACCAGCCCTGCCCTGCTCCCGCTCCAGCCGCGATCCCACAATTATTTGAGGAGGGAGAATATCAGGACGCACTCGGAGCGACTCAAAGCCCACGGCAGGCAGAGCAAACAATGCAGTGGGAGCGTGTTCCTGTCAAAATCCATCCCTGGGGGCTCCTCTGGCTGCCAGCACCGAGCAGGGAGAGTGGCCAGGCACCCCTGGGCCCCAGCTCAGCTGATCCATTCCCTCCCATCCTCATCCCACAACAGCCCCTTCCCCTGCCGGAGGGGTCCTGCCCGTGCCCAGATCCCTGGCACACGGGCACTCATGGGCGAGGGGTGGCCCTGGGGGCAGTGAGGGGCACGCAGGTGGCTGGCCATGCACCCGGCCTGCCCACTGCCCAGGCACGGGGAACCATGGAATGCCCTGAGCTGGGAGGGACCCCCAGGGATCACCCAGTCCAACCCTGGCCCTGCCCAGACCCCCCAACAATCCCACCCTGGGCATCCCTGGCAGCTCCTGGAGCTCTGGCAGCCTCGGGGCCGTGCCCGTTCCCTGGGGAGCCTGGGCAGTGCCAAGCACACTCTGAGGGAAGAACCTTTCCCAAAATCCAACCTAACCCTGCCCTAGCACAGCCCCAGCACTCCCTGGGTGCTGTCCCTGTCCCAGGGAACAGAAATCAGCGCTTCCCTTCGAGAGGGAGCTGCAGCCCTCTGAGCTCTGCCCTCCGCCTCCCCTCCTCCAGCTGAACACACCAAGCGCCCTCAGCCGCTCCTCGTGTGGCCCCTCCAGACCCTTCCTCATTTTTGCAGCTCTTTTTTAGACACTTTTTTAGCTCTTCTGGCTGCCGGGACAGCCCTGCTGCCACGGCCAAACCTCGGTCCTCATCCCCCCGTGTGCTGACCCTCAGCCCCAGCCCCCTGCCCAGCCGGGGACCCCCGGCCGCCCTCCCCAGCCCCCCGAGCGCTGCTCCCCTCCAGCTCCCGGGGCAGGTCAGAATATTTAAACAGTTGTATATTCACAGGCCACAATGGAGGGACGAGAATTACCCAAGGACAGGGTTAGCCGTGCGATCAATGCATAATCAGATAACTGCTCCAGCTTTTTTACAAGTCTTTAAGCAAAGATCAGCCACTCAAATTCTAATTCCTTTTGCTAATTAAGCAGCCTGTTAATTGCTCTCGGGGTCTCTAATGCCATGTCATTATGCTTTTTAACAGCCTGCTTGACATCAATAGGGCTGCGAGCTCCACACAAACAAAGCGGGCACCCAGCACTTACTGAATTAGGCGGCCGCGGGCGCTGGCGCTGCGCCTCCCGCGGGCGGCACTTCGGTACCGCGGGACAGCACCGAGCCAGCCCTGTCCAACCTCCCCAGCAGGGCTGGGGCCGCGGGCAGAGCGCAGCATCCCCCGGTCCCACCGCCCCCGCAGCCCCGGCTCACCTTCCCCGGGACAGCCCCCGCGGGGACGCGCCTGACTCCAGCCCCATCCTCATCCCCATCCCCATCCCTGCCCCCATCCCCATTCTCATCCCCATTCTCATTCCTATCCCCAGACCCGGACCTGGACCCGGACCCGGACCCGGTCTCGGCCCTGTCCCCATCCCTATTCTAATCCCCATCCCTATTCCAATCCCCATCCCCATCCCCATCCCCATCCCCATCCCCATCCCCATCCCCATCCCCATCCCCATCCCCATCCCCATCCCCATCCCCATCCTCCTTCCCTTCCCTTCCCATCCCATCCCCATCCCTACCTCCATCCCCATCCCCATCCCACCCCATCCCCATCCCTATCCCCGTCCCCACCCCCGGCCCCGGGATGCTCTCAGCACAACATGTGGCTGCAGCTGAGCGACTCCGGTTTCCGCAGTGCATTATCCCGGAGGAATTCCCCCGGGAGCCGCTGAGCGAGGGGCCGTGGCTGCCCCGCACAGAGCAGGGGCCGGGACGGGAGCGAGGGGTGCCCGCACCCCACAGGGGGACGTTTGTTCCACAGGGACACGCACCCAAAGACACGATTCCACAGGATTTTTCAATCCCTCTCCCAGGATGGGAAAGCTGCATCCAGCAGGGTGAAAGGCTCAGGGTCCCTTCCCAGCAGGAGGAGGAGGCGTGTGAGGAATTTCTGTGCCTAGAGAAGCTGTGGCTGCCCCCGGATCCCTGGAAGTGTCCAAGGCCAGGCTGGATGGGGCTTGGAGCACCCTGGGCTAGTGGAAGTTGTCCCTGCCCATGGAACTGGGTGAGCTTTCAGGTCCCTTCCAACCCAAACCATTCCCTGATGGTGTGAATTGTTCTTGGGATGCCAGGGGTGCCCTCCAGCCTCCCCACTACCCAAACTGTGGGGCTGCAGAGCCGGGGGTCCCAAATTGCTGCCTCGGGCACAAGGCCACCACCAGAGGTGGCTCCTGTCCCCTGGGGATGGAGGCAGAGGAGGCCTGGGCTGAGGAAGGAGCATTCGTGGATCCAGCACCATCAGAGGGCTGTGACAAAGCAAAAGCTGCGCTCCCACTCCTGGCACTGGGGACATCTGATCCCAGCCTCAGCCCTCAGGCACTGCAAAACAGAGCCCTGGGGCTTCAACCACACATCTCCACCTCAGCTCATCTTCTCATGGCTGCTTTTATCCCTGGTTTTGATGTGGACAAAGTGAATTCATCCTTTTTTAATGTCCTCACCTTATCCTGCAGCAAAAGGCCTGAGCTGCCCTGCTCAGGAGCAGGTTCCAGGCAGCAGGATCACTCTGTTCAGCCCTGAGAGCAAAGCACGGTCTTTAGTTATGAGAGGTCAGGTTAAAACTCTGCCCTACGAGCACTCCCAGAGGCTGAGAACTGCCCTTAGGAATCTCAGACTGATGTGAGATCAACCAGAACCACAGAGATCTTCCCTGGGAGTGAGCAGCCATCGTTGGTGTCACAAACAAGAAAGGAAGGAAAGCAAGAACTCAGCATTGATTCCCCTGCCTCTCAGGAATAATGTTACACAGATTCTGGCATCCTTAGCACGCCGGGCTCTGCATGACCCACGCTGCAGCTGAGGAGTCACTGTTAGAACGCATGGAAAATATTTTCAGTTCTACTCAGAATGCACAAATTGTCTTATGTTGCAAACCAGGGCAAGCTTGGGTAAAAAATAAAACCGTGAACAAGTTGCTAGAGCAGACAGATCTGCACTGGAGCAGAGTCAAAGCAAAGTAACCAAACCAAGTGTGAGTCGTGCTGGACCTGCCCAAACTCGGCTCTTATTTCAGCCTTTGTTTTTACATCATTTAAAGAAATTTAAATTTCTGAGGGGAAGAATCCTGCGCACAAAGATGGGTCCAAAAAATCCAGGAGCACAAATACGAAGTCATATCCTAGAAATAAAATGAGTGGAGGTACAAACCATCTCTTACCAACCTTTGTTTCTTTAGAAAACTGAGGTCACAATCTTGAAAATGCTTATTCATAGTCCTCATTTTTCACCAGTGTGTAGCCCAAAACATACCCATGTGATTTAAGGGGATTTAATGGCCTCATATGGAAAATCTAAGCACAGTCTCAAACCACAGGCACAGCAAGTCAAAGTGAAAAGATGAAGAAATAAAAGCTCTTCTAAACAAATAATTAAAGCATATTTTTGCATTTTGCAGCAGAAAACAAAAATGCTTTAGCACTTGGCAAAATATTCATTCACAGGTAGCAGGTTTTCTAAAAGACTGAGCATCAATTAATAGAATAAGGAGTAATTATTATTAGAAACTAATTTAAGGATAACTCCTCTTTTCTCTTGAGGACCAGATGTTTGCTCTCCGCTATCAGGTTGTGAGTGGCCCTCGGTGCAGAAATTTGGTGTTTGGGCAAAACAAATCCTAGCTGGGAGCTGACAACGCTGCTCTTGGGATCTCGGGGCCCAGGGCTGTGACTGAAGGGATCTTTCAGCACACAGAGAGCAGCACTTGGGGAGCTCTCACAGGTGATGAGAGGGTGAGAGACTCAGGCTCGGGGATCTGAGTCTGGGATTGCTGAGGGAGTGACCCTCAATGCTGCCCCTCTCCTCCTCCTCCTCCTCTTCCTCCTCCCCACCCAGGATCCATAACAGACTCAAACTGAGGTGGCCCAGCGAGTGCTGCCTGTGGCCACTCCTCATTTTTAAGCCCCAAGCAGACAGAGAAAGTCTCAGGTACACGCGGCAGGAACTTTCGGCCGAGTTTGTTTTCTCGGTTTTCATCCAAAAAGCTTCACCTCAAAGCAGCTAAAAATGTGGTGGCAAGGGAACCTCAGCTGGTGAGAATGGGAATTTTAACCGAGGTAAATCCTGTCAGGATGGGAAACCTCCTCCCCAGTGCTCTCCCTCCAGCAGGGAACTGGGGTTTGTTGCCCCACGGCTGCTGCTCCTGCCTAGATGGGGTTGTTTTCAGGTGGGTCACAGGCTGAGGGAGACCCAGGTTGAAATGGGGTATTTGCCCTGTTTGTAAAGCATTTTGGAGAGCAAATCTGCCTGGATTTTGGTGTAAATGCTGAAAGTTGTCCCCTTTGCCCACGGGCAAATTTAAACCAAATTCTGCTCTTTTTTTCAGGCCCAGTTGTTTGATCCCCACAGCGCAGCCAGCTCAGCTGCACTCACACACCCCTTCCCCACTCGTTTTTCATTCTCTGCCCTTCTCTCCAGTGCAATCCATCTTTCACTCGCCTCTTCCCCCTCTCTTTTCCCCCGCTCCTTCCCCTGCCCGTTTTCCAGCGGCAGCAGCAGCAGTGCCCTCACTCGCACTGACAGTTTCCATCTGGCCGCTCTCTCCCTGTGCTGGCTGGGAACTCTCCGTGCCTTCCCCTTCCCCTCAGCATTTCCTCCGGATTCTGGGATGCCTCGTGCTCCTCCAAAATCCAGGATGAGCTCAGAGCTCCGTGCCCACAGCCTGGTTGTGTCCCACTGCCACCAGCACAATTCCAGGTTGCTTCCCTTCACCCTCTGCCTTGTTTTATTGCTCAAATCAACCTCTGCAGCTCATATCAAACACGCTCAGTTATTACTTAAAAATTAAAGGCTCATTTCAGTTTCATTTCCATTTGGTTTTTTGAGGAAATTTTGGTGCATCAGAAAGTGACACAGGAATATTTCGTGTGTGACCTTCTGCACCGCGGAGTTGTCTAAAGAACAGCAACTCCTGGTATCACCCAGAATTAACCCTTTGCTGCTGACTTAATATCTAATTTAAAAATGAGAAAAATCAGCCGAAAAACCACACATCTGCCATCTCGAATACGCTGCTGTCCCTAAGTGGAATTAATCTGAGGTCCCTGTGAATGCCCATTAGTGCACAGATATTTGTGTGACAGGTAAAAATGCACACACACACACAGAGAAGGAGAATAATTTTCTGCATCTCCCATGTCTGCTGCAGGATGGCAGCACAATTAAGTCACCGTGACGGAGACAATTATCCCCAGAGCCAGTAAAATGAGATGTCCACAGTGAGCTGCAGAGTTTCTGAAACATGTGGGAATAGAGTACAGAAACTCTGTAGAGTCATGCAGCTAATGAGCAATAAATACACACTGGCACACCCTCATCAATTTTAAAGTCTCGGTATGAAAAGAATGTAATTAATTAAGATATGTTGATTTATAAGAGGTGACATAACAAGATGGATAGAGAAATCTTTTCCCTCCAATCTGTCATGGTTTCTTTCTAGAAGACGGCCCAGCACGTGATGGCCTCTCCTTGGGCAGTCACAGAAATCCTGAGTTCGGGTTTAATTCCCCCCACCATCCTAAAGAACTCAAGTTTCCTTTTCAACACTCATTTGCATTTGGCACAACTGTGTTTAAAGCCAAACCATTTTAAAGACACGAAAGGGAGAAAAAAAATAAAAGAGCTGAAAAAAATTATATTTAGAAAAATCCTTTCCACTTTCCCCTGTCTTACGTTTCTGCACATGGAAACACAACCCCATTTCCCTTTCTCCCTCCCAAGTCAGATGACTTTTTTGTAACTTGGCACACAGACAGTCTGGTATAAGACAGGGCTGGAGCATTTGTTGAGTCAAGATGTTTAATTTTTTTTCCCCCTCACATAATGATCCTTTTTTCCCTCCAGCCACTTGAGTTTTGTTTATGTTGCTTGAGCCCTAAACTAATACATGAATTCTCCTCCCTGCCAAGATGACGGCAACGGCACCGGGCGGGATGAGCCAGAGGAATACACTCGTTTTTAAGGAGAGAAAGTATTTTAAAAGACTTTTTCTCCAGTTGTGACAAATTAAATGCATTAAAGGAAACAACTGCTGCTGCTACCGGGCTCCGAGGAGGAACTCTATTTTCTTTGCAAGCACTTGACTTTTGCAAGGGGGCACTTTGCTCCTGTGCCAACTCTGGCTTATATTTTATTATTCTTAGAACAAAAGGTTGCAGTAATTAGAATTGGGGAAGTTGTGCTCAAAGAGACGGAGCCATCAGATAAATTTGATACCATGGAGTGGTTATAAAAGGTGGGATTTTTAAAAGCAAGAAGAACTGCTTCAGTATATTGGGTTTATCCTGTCAGGAGAAGATGGATGAGAAGTCCAGCTACTTTCACTCAGGCCAGACATGTAAACCTTGTACTTAATGACTGATGAGCAAAATTTTTTCTCTTCCAAGTGCAGATGGGCGAATCCCTCGCAATTACAAAACACAAGAAAATCTAATTTTACCAGGAGAAAGCAGCACACTGTCCGGATGTTTCCCAAGCAAGAGCTTTAGGTGCTTGTTGAAGGCAAAAAAAAAAAAAAAAAAAAAAAAGCCAAACAACATTTCTTCTAATGTGATCCATATTCTACCACATGCACATTTAATATAAAAGTTATGTTTGATATATGCCGCCGGAGCATTTTTCTATTTTAACTGAAAGCCTTTTGTTCTGTCAAGATTATGGGAGGATTTGCTTTCATTTTTCATGATGTTTCACTCAATACATCACCAACATTAGCAGGGCTTAATAAGCACCCACCTTCTCCTTCCCCCCGCCCTGGCCTGGCCCTTTTGATGCCCATTCCCCAGGAGCCCTCAGCTGTTCCCCACACTTTGGGACGTGGCCTCTCCGTTCCCTCGCCGGGGAGAGGATGAGGAGGACGAGCCAGCAAAGTCCCGTGTGGTGGCAGAAGCACAGTGAGCAAAACGCTTTGCAGCTTTAAATCCTGCCCGTGCTCTGGTGCCTGTGCCGGGTTCCCCTGCCTCCTTCTCCCCGCTGCAGATTCACATCTGTTTCTCTGCAGTTTGAAACTGTGTTCATTTTTCACTGCTGCCCTTTGTCCCACACTCACTCGCTCCCGCCAAGGGCTTCATTTCACTTATTCAATAAGCGAGAGGCACTGCAGGCTGGGGAGAGCTTTAGGACAAAGCTCAAACTTCTATTAGGCCTCAACAAAAATGTTTTTGTTCCCTATCAAGGCACTTTTCCCCCATTGCTCGTCGTTGGCTTGTTTTGTTTTTCAGGAGCGTTTGCGGCCTGCGATGGCCCGAGCAGCGCGGGGTTTCCCAGCTTTAGGACAAATACAAAAATAGATGCAACAAAAACCTGTGTTATCTATTAGCAAGGATACTTTGTAGTCAGAAATCCCATTTGCCCCTCTTTTCCTCCTCAGGCTGTGGCTGGGAATATCCACAAACCCCGCTGCAAGCACGCGGTGCTGAGGGCCCGGTTCCTTTCCGGGCCCACACGCGTGTGAGCTGCAAACACACACTGGGATGTCTCCCTGGCTTTATACACTTGGTATAGGGAACCAGGAGAGAATTCCCAGCTGCCAATCCATCCCAGGCTGCTGCTGGTTTTTCCCTCCAGCCCATCCCACCCTCTCAGCGCTGATCAGTGAGCTTTGCCACGCACCAAACTCAAGGGGAGAGACCGCGTAGCTCTTTTGTTTTTGTTAGCGAGTTTGTTATTTCCTGTTGCTGATCTAAATAGCAAAGAGCTGCTCTGTGGAGAGGGAACAGCAAGGATGACACTTCCAACACTCACAGCTTCATGTCCACACATGAAATGATCAAACTCTTGTAGCTGAGCTCATTTTGCCACAAGCCCATGAGTCAAACGCAGGGTTTTTCACACCAAATCACCCTCCCACTATGGTGCCAGGCTTATAAAGCCTCTTGTAAAACTGTGAGGTTCAGGAAGTATTTCCAAGTGTGTGTTCCTCAGCCTCAGGTTCCTGACAGTCCCATTTTTTCCCCTTGCTGTGTTTCTTTAAAAGAACTCAGCCTCCACCTGGCTGAAGCTCATCTGATGCTACAACCCAGAGTTACCTGCATGTGTCTCCTTAGGAATCACATCCTGCTTTACAGCTTGAGGCTTTAGAAGGCACAGAACATGAAAATCAACAACAAACAGATTTTTATAACTACATTATCTAAGGAGAAAGCAACGAATTACACCCACTTGTCTGTGTTTGTTGGTTCAGTGCCTCTCCACAGCTTTCACCTGAATATTCTTTGGGCCAAGAAGAAGAATCTTGTGTGAAAGCACAGTGCTGCTCTTTGAGCCTGGGGTGGGCTCTGATGGTGCTTTCTGTGCTGGGGAATCACCCTCAGGAACACGGGGTGAGGGCTGTCCCACATCCCTCCCCATTCCCATTTAATCCGTGGTGTTCTCCATCACCACCTCGTGCCCCACATCCTCCTGCCCCACTCACTTGTTCCACGAGAGCTTTGGGGAATTAGGAGCAGGCACGGGGCTCCTCAGCAGCAGCCACAGTCCCAGTGCTGCAAACACGAGTGAGGAGTGAGCCCTGCTCCCACCTGCCCTGCTTCCCTTAGGAATTTCCTGCTGTATTCCTCCTATTCCCGCTCCTTGTTACTGCAGCTGGTCCCATCACACCCTTCAGTCTGGGCTCTGCCTCCTGGCAAGGAGCTTCAGGGGGAGTTATCTCAATATCCAGTGCCATTTGCAGCCTCCTGACTGTCTCAGCTCTTGTTTAGCACCGAAGTTTGGACTGTGGATGGGCTTCCCGATGATATTTACACTTGTTCCAGGCTCTGGGAATTCCGTAAGTCAAAGTGAGCAACTGGTGAGAGTAATGAGGCTTCAGAAGAATGAAATTGGTGGCAACTTGCATCCCATGGGAGGGGTGTTGATGATGGAAAAGGGAAACTTAATATTTGTGAAATTAAATAATGCTGAATAAACAAAAGGTCCAAACCAGACTGCATCCATCTTTTTAATTATTTTGGGTTTGGTGTGTTGGCTTTTTTTTAACTAGAACCTGACTCTTAAAAGTATTTCTATTTTCCCTGGGCTCCTCTGGGACACAGAAGCCTGATATTAAAAGCCTGAACATTGCTCTTAGAGGCCTGGGAGGGGTTTGGTTGCACAAAGCACCTTTAGAGAGATGAATTAATGCCTTGGTCCTCAGACAGCACCTCCACAAACCTGCCAAGTTTCCATCCCAGGGGGATTTAGCATCTGTAGGAGAGGAGACCACAGGGCTACCATGGGTCAGTACTGGGAAGGGACCACCCGGGTTCATGAGTAAACTGGGAGAGAAGGGAAAGGCTGGAACAGAATTTGAGAGAAAAAAGCTGCAGCCTCACTCAGGTGTCTCCACTTGGTCACCAAAAGTGGAATATTTCCCAAAACGTCATCCAAGGCCTTTAGGAATCAAGTATCAGATTCCTTAATACAGTATAAAATATTCGGATCTGTGTTGGAAAACAGGGAGAAAAGAGAAGGAGGCAGGGGCAAATGGAAAATTGGGAAATGGAAATTGATCGTTGGATTACAAGAAAGTTTTTGTCGTCTGACAGCTTTCCCCAACAGATCTTCACAGCCCTTCACTTGTTGAAATAGCTGCACTTCACTTTATGCCGCATTAAAAATAGTTAAAAAGGAAGGAAGGAAAAAACCAACCATAAAACACGTCTTTGAGAAGAGGTGGCTTTCAGTTCTCTTTCTACCCCATCCAAGCTCTTAATATTTACACTTAAATTTGCCAGGCTCTCCCCACTTCTTCCCATCCGCGCCTCAGCATCCGAACAAACCGGCCCATGAATATGTACAAAGAAATTGGATTGAAATATCATTCCAAGCTGGAATACGTGAAAGATAATTAAGGAGGGTTGCATAGGGACAAGGCCATGCCCGGCTCTCCCGTCTGGCAGCACAATGGGCCACCACTGTGGGAGCTGGCCCGGTGGCACTTCATTCATTCATCGCCGGCGTCTGTCCCCAGGCCCGGGGAAGGGACAAGCGCCGCTGACAGAGCCCGGGGAAAGGCAGCAGCCAGAGCAGGGCTTGTCCCGCTGGCACAGCATGGAATCCATACAGGAATGCCCCGGGGAAGCTCGGAGGGGGCGGGGGAAGCGGGGATGCTGCGCAGGAAGCGGCATCCCCGCGCTGGCCAGCTCGGGACAGCAGCATCCTGCGCGCTGCTCCCTCCGCGAGGCATCCCTGCCAAAATCGCGGCGTTTTCCCAGCCCGTGTCCTCCATCAGAGCGTGTTTTCATTCAAATCAGGGCCGCAGGAAAGACAAATGACCGCGGCGAGTTCGAGGCATTTTTAGTCGTCAAGCGCCACGCACAAACTTCCCTCGCTGTGGTGTGCCGCTGCCTGACGCCACCGAGAGCTCCTAATGTGCATCCTCTGCCTCTTTCCAGAGCTCCAAAATCCTCCCAAAACACCAAATTTCGTGCCACACACACACACACACACACGGGTGTGCAGATGGCCGGTGCTGCGCAGGTGAGGAATCCTTTGGGCACAGCCAAGTCCTTTTCCAAAGCTTTCTCATTTTCCTAAGGAAAACTAAATTAGCAGATTCCTCTGAGATACCTTAGTGGGGAGTTAGCTCGAATTTATTTTATACATCAACCAGTTCCAATTAATGCCTCCGTGAAGCAATCCATTTGTTACTGAGGGGAAGGGGGAAAGGGATGTGAGCATTCCTTGGGATCCTCCGAGCTCGTCCTCATTCCCTCACCCATACGAGGAGCAATTTCTCTGGCCCCAGCAACCCTGCTGCAAGGGAAGAGAAGCCAAAATAAATGCAAAACTCTCCTTTTCCTCCAGTTTCCTCCAGCACACATCATGCATAAATTACAGAGAGAGGGGGAGAGAGAAAAGCGAGTAAGAGAGAGGTTTCTGTTTGTTGTTTGGGTGAAATTGCTGGTGTTCAAGAAAATTCAGGAAAACAGAGGCAACATCTGAAATATTTGCGAAATGGCTTCGCTTTCTCATTCCCAGCAAATCATCTCCATGATTTTAGTCCAGTCTGACAACCAGAAGCAGTGAGATCATGGCAGTAACCAAGCCAGCCAGACAATACTGAGACTAAACTTCTCTCTGCCTGCTCCCCCTCCTACAATTCACCCCCAAAACCTGACTTTAAGCCAGGTCAGCCCCCTCAGGGCAGAGATCCTCAGCTGGCAACTCTCTCCTCCAACCTCCCTGCATCCAGGAACAAAGGCAAGGTAGATGAACATTCCCTTTCCTCCAGCACTCTTGGAAAGAGGGGCGAGGATGTCAGTCAGAAAAGTATTTAAACAGCAAATTCCAGCTCCCTGATGACTCCCATGCCTGAGAAATTCCCTTTCATCTTCCTTATTGCCCTTGGAATGTGTTATTGGTGGGAAATTATGGGGGCACCAGCAAGGTGGGCAGGCAGGGATAGGGAGCACTGGTTTGGGCAGGCACAGGTAGGAATGGGATCCCAGCCTTCCCAATTCCCCATTTATCCTCCTGCATTGCACAAGGCAGCTCAGGATTGGCCCTCTCAGTGAGAGCCAGCCTTTCCAAAATGAATTTATTTTCAAACTATTTTATTTTACAAATCGTCCACATCGGTTGTTACAACTCATGGATATTTTAGCACCTCTGTGCCAACTGAGAGTACTTGATTTTAATTAAACCCTACACCATGAAAAATATTTATGTTGTTCATAGCTAAATTTCTCCATGACTTATTTCTATATATTTTACTTGGAATTTAATTTGCTTTTTTTATTATATGGCCCTCACATAAACCCCACCTTCCATAGCATAGTTATATATATATATAATTTCTAAAATAGCAGCTTGTTAGACTCTAATAAAAAATACTCGCTGGGCCTTCCAAGAAGTTCCTTCAGATTAGATAATGGCTATTTATCTAAAATATCAAATGGGTAGAGAGAAACGTCAACAGAGAAAGCGATAGGCACACCAGAGGCTTCCTTCCCTTCTCCTTCTGAAGAGACTTTAAAGCTGAATAAACACCTTGGAAAAGCACAAGCAATAGAGGGATCTCCTGGGCTCTGAACCTGACCTCTCCAAGTTAAAAATACACATTTTCCGGGCTGATCCTACAAACCCTCCCTCACAGGAGCCTCCCTGCTGACTCTATGGCAGCCCTTCCATGGGATCCACAGGATCCATAGGATCCATAGGATGGGATCTCTCAGGCCACACGGGAGTTTGTTCATTCCTCTGTTTTCTGGAGCATTCCCGCCATGCCTCCTCAGCATTCATTTCCTGCTCCTGGTGATTAGCATATAAATCTAAAAGCATGTGTTGGGAATTTTTTTTTTTTTCTTTTCCATATTCAGTCCGACATTAATCTTATTAGCTCAGGTAAACAACTAACAGCTATTAAAGAGAGTGCAATTTATCAGGAAGCAGTTAACCCTTCGCAGCACACGGCAGGAGCGTGCATTTCACAGAATCCTGGAATCGCAGAGGTTGGAAAACTCCTCCAAGGTCGTTGAGTCCAACCCGTGACCAATCCCTAACTTGCTCCCCTCGGATCCCTCCAGGGATGGGGACTCCAGCCCATTCCCAATCCCTGACCACCTTTTCCTGTCTGAACACCCAAACGCCCATCAGGAAACTTTGATGACGCCTCCCTGCTGCTGAGGCAATGAGTAAAATTGCACATTTAGGGTTCGTGTCCCTCTCCAGGCAGTGCAGCCCCAGCCAAGCCCCCTCCGCACCCTGGGGCGGCTCAGGCTCCTTGTCAGGCACTGGGAAGGGGCTGTGCAGCCCCTGGGAAGGAAGGGGAAGGGAAGGAAGGAAGGAAGGAAGGAAGGAAGGAAGGAAGGAAGGAAGGAAGGAAGGAAGGAAGGAAGGAAGGAAGGAAGGAAGGAAGGAAGGAAGGAAGGAAGGAAGGAAGGAAGGGAGGGAGGAAGGGAGGGAGGGAGGGAGGGAGGGAGGGAGGGAGAGTGGAAAGCAGCAGGACTCTGAACTCGGTAATGGTGGGGAGGAGTCTCCAGAACCTCACTGGAGAACGAAGGGGATGAACCAAACTGGCCCTGGAATATCTGTGTCAGCTGGGGCTGGCTTGGGGGGTTGTGCCCCAACATAAATCCAGGCACCTGCTCCTGGGAGAGCAATCTGGGCTTTTTCTGGAGCTCTGGGGAGATGAGACCTGCACACCCCACTCGGGGCAGGGCCCGACTCGCACATCCCTCACTCCATTGCAGTGTGACACAAATGTGCTCACTCTGTCACCTCTCCTCCTTCACTGCCGTGAAGGAAAGCCCTGAACTGCTCCTCACCTCATCCCCTGGGAGCTCCCCCTCCATCTGTGAGGAGCATTCCCATTCAGAGAGCCCATGGACCGTGCCCCCCTGTCCCCTGCCCTCGCAGCTCACAATTCCGAGAAATTTTAGGACCCCAGTGCAACCCACAGCTGAAAAGAACAAGCTGGGGAGCCCAAATCCTTATTCCTACACCTCTGGTGGTTCCTGATTGTGGAAATGTGGCCTGAGGTGGAATGGGAGCCAGCCCAGGTAATGTCCCAGTGTTTGTAGGACAGTCTGAGGGCTCCAGAACATCCCCTTTGCCTGAGCCTGGCATTGCCCCACAGTCTGGAATCCAACATTCAGGCAGGATCTGCCTATCCCACACCACTGCCAGCTATTTTTTCCCCCATATGTATGAAAAAACCTATTTTTGTTGAAGAAGTGCCACATTTGTGCACCACCACGGCACCGAAATTCCCGTTCCATCAGATTTTTGGAGCCCCAGAAAGGGAGAGCTCACACAGACTGAACCCAGCTGATACCGACTGGAAGTTTGGGAAGCAGAAGTGAACAAAGACATGACAAAAATTCTTTTTATGTGCACAGCCTCCCTCAAGGTCCTAGAAATAAACCTCTCTTTTCTGTTTCATAACTTCTCAATTCCCCCAGGGAGGACCTTAAGGAGTCACATATCTGCTTCCTTAATATATAATAATTCCTTAATATATCATTAATAATTCCTTTATATAATTATTAATTCCTTAATAATAATTCCTTAGTATAAAATATTAGGCTCTAGTTTGGAAAACAGAGAGAAAAGAGAAGTGGGTGGGGGGGAAAAGAGGGGAAATGGAACAGCTGAAAAAAAAATGGAGCAGGGAAAAAAAAAAATGAAGTAAAAGAAAAAGAAAAGAGGTTTGGAGGAAAGAAACATCATGAGCCCAGTGCTTGGCAGTGCCCAAACTCCACAGAGACCCCGACTGTGCCCCATGGCCGTTTCCAGCAGCAAGGGAAGGGTGAAAAATGGAAATGCCAGTGCCCAGAACCGCCCTTGCAGGCTGAGCCTGGGGCTTTAGGGCAGCGCTATCAGCACATCTCCCTGCCTGGCCCTGCCATTCCCGGGGGCTGCAGCTCGCTGGCCTGATGGAGTATCGATCCCCCGGAGTGCAAAGTCCAGCATGCCATTAGTCCAATCTGTTTTCAAGCTGACACAATCCCGTCATTTGTCATCTTCTCCTGTCCTGCTGTGTTTGTTTAGGAGCAGGATATTTGCTTTATCTGTCACTTCCCAATCCTCACTGTATTCTTTGCCTGACACGGAGTTTATTGGGTCCACAGTTTTCTCAGAGTCATTAACGAGGGAGATTTGGACACGCTGATGAAATCGCTGGAAAATGAAGATGCTGACAGCTTGGAAAGCATTTGTAAATTAAAATATGTTTAGATTTTATATTTGAAACCAGATTTCAGGGGAGGAATCCCTGAAAACATTTCACCTTCTACAGCAAACTCATGGAAAAGGCCAGGTGACTTCATCAATGAGAACACCTGAAAGAAACAGCCAGCTCAGAAACTGCACCCAAAATTTCCTAAAAGCAAGAATAGAAATCCCTGAAATCACCAGTGATGACAGCAGAGCTTGCAGGAAATGCTCCGAGACACAAACCCCACCTCAGGAGTTTGTTGCATTGCAAACTTGCAGTTTTCTCTTTTACCTTTCCTGTTTAAGAGCTGTTCACATCTCACAGCAAAAATCTCTCCAAAAAAATCTGCTGAAAGTTCTACTTCATCATTTTCATCTATTTCACCTCTCACTACTAACTCCAGAAATGGGAGCTAGCACAGAAATGTTTATCATAACCATTGGTATTTTTGCACTTACAGGCATAAACACCACGAGAGCAGCATCTGTTTATTGCCAACATTTGTAGACATTTCCTGATTATTTTTTCAATGCAGGTACCCCTTCACTGCAGCAGCAGAGGCTCTCGTGGCTCAGGTGCCCATGACACAGAGGCAGGAATAGTGCCTGACCATTTCCCCAGGGCAGATATTCCTGTTATTAAAGCACTAAACCTCAGATTTGGCCTCAATTTGGTGAATTCACAGACAGAAACCTGCATCACCTCTCAGGGAATCCACAAACAGAAAGTGCAGAACTTCATTTTCCCCCTCCAAAACGCATTTTCTTTCGTGGAGTGGATTATGCACTTTTTAAATGTGCAGATTCCACTGGTGCTTCCCAAGTTTTGTTATTGCAGAGGGGTTTTTAGATCACTGCAAGCAGGCCGGGTCTCCCCAGGAGTGTTTAATTACAAAGTGAGAGGCAGCCCTGGGAGCTGGGGCTGCCAGCAAGGCACCTTCGAGCCAGCATTCCCAGGAAAACCAGGCCAGCTCTCAAAAAAACCTCCCAATATCGGTTATCCTGTTCCTTTCCCAACGTTCAGGGTGCCTCTGTGGAAGGGGATGGGGCTCTGTGCATCCCACGCTGCAGCTGGAGAGGTTTGAGGTTTTATTTAGTGGGCTGAGGCCCACACTGCACACCCAGAATATTTATCTGCATTGAAGAGCAGCTTCAGCCAAGCCTGGAAATGTCCCATTTTCAGCAGGACTGTCCCCAAACCTCCCTCCACCCTGCAGCTGCCACAGCAGCACTTTGCAACTGCAGGTTCTGCTTTTGTCCTTCAGCACTCTCTAATAATTTACTCAATATCGGAGCCTTCCTGAAAGGCAAACTGCTGAAACTGCTCACACTTCTCGCCTCTTCCAGTTTGCTGTGTAGAGCAGCGAAAGCTCTGGGATATAAAGGGGTTAAAGTCACACTGATCTCCTTTTCTACCTCCCAAATTCTCCAAACTCCATTTGCCCCACTCGGGGTAAGAGCACAGCACCCCTGGCTCTGCACGTCCCCTCTCTGTGTGCCCTTAGCTGGGCCTTTACCTATTTTTTTTTTCCTAAAGCAAATTACGCAGTTTTCATATTGAAATATGTTCTGGGAGATGGGCAGAGTAGTAAAAGGACGTGGAGGAAGTGAATGAGAAGCCTGGGTAATTTAGGAGGTGGCGTTTCCAGGGTTCTGGAAACCTCTCTGAGCCCAGCATCCCTCTGAGATTGGGATTAGGGAGGTTACAGATCACAGGATACACTGTTCAATAAAATTTTAACCATCCTCATTAGCCAGCAGAAGTCCCCACACATCTGCCCAGCTGTTGGGGTTGTCTGTGCTCCCTCCTCCCCAGGACAGGGAATTCTCACCAGGCCCTGGATCCCTGTCCCTCGGCCCCACAGATGTTCACCGAGTTTACAGCTCCTCACTTGCAGGTTGCTGCAGTAATTGGTTGAACAGGGAAAAAAAAACCCCAGCAAACTACTGCTAATAATATAATAAAAGCAAATTCTGGCCAGCACTATAAAAATGGGAGGCAGTTTATGCTTTCTGGGTGAGTAGTTTGTGGGTTTATGGACAAACAGGCCTCTGCCTTCTCTCCCTTACACGTATTGGGGGTAAGGTTACGTTTTATTTGTAGGGGATTTTTATGGCAGCAAAGGCCATTCATTAAAGGAAGCAAAAGAGCAGAGAAAAAACAGATGATTGTTACCCAGAAATCCTCATCAGCTCTCCCCCAGTTGTTTATCCTTTAACTTTTTAAAGGAATTTTTAGACAAAGATGCTTTCTTTTCCCTCTGGAGAAGAAAAAGGAGTGGGGGAAGACGTACAGTTTCACCCAGGCGCCTTTCAGAGCTCTCTGGGCAGCGCCCTGAAAACAACTTTCCCTTTAATGAAGACCTTTCTGGAGCTCTCTTCAATATTCACCAAAAAAAAAAAAAAACCAGAAAAAAAAAAAAGAAAAAAAAATTTAAAACTTCACAAGTTCATAAGGACGGATCCCTGGGTAGGACTTTTATTAAGTCTTTTCTATTTACTTCCTACCTAGATAAGATCTTAATCACAGCCCCCAAATTATCCGCAATGACATTTATCAACTCCAGTCATCTTTTCTTTAGCATGCTCCGCCTGACCAGTCGGCTTTTCTTCCACCCCTTCCTTTCAATGGAAGTTAATTTCGAGTACATGATTTATCTTGCTGGGCTAACAGCACTGAGGCAGCCCACCTTTTCAAAGGGCTGGCCAGGGAGTGAATTATAGCCGAGTTGTCCGGTGATTGCGTTCCGTGGGGAAGGAGAATAGGCAGCCAGTGTGTTGCCCCGATGTGGCGCTGGGACCTTTTCAGCGAGGGAAGAAAAAAAGATTGGGCCTCTGACCGTGGGGCTGACAGGCAGGCGTTATATCAGCAGACAAAGGCTCGAATACCTGAAAGGATCAGAACTCCATGTACTCCGAGATGTGATGTTGTTTACAACACCATACGCTGACCCTACCCCGAATTTACATGATATCGGTGCAGCGGTCCTTTAACCTCTCCTCATTCTTCTTCCTGCATCCTCACACGGCCATTAGCATAGGGAGAATTAACCAGGGCCACATTCAATCCTGCAGCACTTTGAAATCCTTCGCACGCATTCTGCGGCGAGCGCCGCTGCGATGTGTAATTTCCCTGCACGCCCTGGGTATATCCAGGGGCTCTGTTTGGTTTGGCAGTGGGTTTCATTCAGTATCTATTAACATTCAACTTCTATTTGTAAAGGGCATGTACAACCCACTCAAGTACATATTTGGCACAAGCCACAGTCATTTAGTGTTGGTCCAGGAGTACAGCTGGTGCCATCTGGGGCAGGATAATGGGAATCTTTCACAGAGCTGTGTTTTCATACTCCTTGTTCCTTCTCTGCCTCACACAAATGGGGGTGGTTATGAATATGCTGCATTTCAGAGTTAGGGGCTTGTCCAGAGCCACAAACTCTGACTGCATGAGGAGGGGATCTCTCCTGCAGCTTGGGAGGTGCCATTTCAAACAGGCACCCCAAATCTGCAGAGCCCTGGCTACCAACGGCTGAACAGCACAAAAACTCCTGCGGATTCGCAAGCACGAGGAAGATTTCCAGCACTTTCTGGTTTAATTCCAGAAAACGAGGCATTTCCTTGCTGATAATTCTGCTTTCCCTACCAACAGGGCTGGGGAATTGAGAAGTTGTGGCTTGCCCGAGGAAGAGGGAGAGGATTTCTCCAGCATAACAGAACATTCTGCAGGGTTTTAGTGCCAAAGTCTCAGCTGGTTCTTAACACACATCACTGCCCGAGTCGGCGGTGAAAGGAGATTCTGTACACACAGAAATCACTTGACACTGTTGAAAAACCTGGGGCCAGAGGACTGGCAGTGTTCTGCATCCACTGGGCTGTTTATTTTCCTGCTCAGGCAGTTATTCGAGACGGGACCCCGCACGACTCCGGCGTTGGCTTGGAAGGAATAAAAGCCCTCCACATTCCAGTTGGTTCATCCACTCCCACCCCCCTGGCCAGGGAGCCCGGGACAGCAGCCTGCAGAGCAGGGACAGCCTGTCCCAAACCTGCCTGGGACCCTCAGCTTGGGATCCCAACCCTTGGAGCTGGGATCTGCTCCTGAACTGGAGCAGCACACGCTGGGGATGAACACCCACAGCCACTCTGAAGGGCAGAGGAGCGACTGCAGCCACAAGAAATCCACTGAGGAAACAGTTCTTAACTTCAAATTAGATTTGATATAAACATACTGGGGTGGGAAACTGAGAAATAATTACATTTCTGGGCATTACCAGACCAGGGTTTCTTTCTCAAAAGATATTTTAATGCCACATCCCAACTGTTTTTGGTTTGTTTTTTTTTTTAATGCCATATCCCTCTACCCCCTGTACCCCAAAAAGCCAAGATGAGGACAGGAGCCATCCTCCACCATGACCACCTGGTCAAGCCAAGCACCTGCTTTGCTCCTGTCTTTTAACCAGGTAGAATTTGTTTTCTCAGTGGCTTCACCACGGAAAGATGCACATTTCTGTTAGTTTGGGGGTTTTTGGGGTTTCAGGGCAGGGTGATATTGCTTTGAAGAGACCAATGACATTCTGGAAGGTCCATGGCAGATTTCCCATGAAAGCAACACTCAGAACTCGCCACACAAACCCCCCCAGCCTCCAAAAACCAGCTCGGCCCTGCTCGTCCCCAGTGCCGCACACAGGCGGCGCCTCCCAAACGCTTCCATTTCCCAGCAGGATTTTTAAAACGCTTCTCCCCACTGCCCACGTTGCTGCAGCCTTTGTTGAGTTCCCGTGGAAAGCAGGGAATTCAGCAGCTGCATTCCTCCCACTGCCACCACCACTGCTCGTGACCGACAGCGGCTCTTTGCAAAGTGGGGACCTTTGCTTCGTTCTGATTCTCTTCAAATGCCTCAAATCACGTCCAACGTGTAAAATATTCTGATTTTTTTTTGTCTGAATCGTAATTTCCCCCCTGCCTGTCCCACATCACGAGGCTGCAGCTGTTAGAGCTGACCCAGAGCAGAGCCACTCCGTAATAACTCTCCACGTGAGCCAACCTGGGAGGAGTGGGGCATTTTTTGGGGTTCTTTCACTCTCAGCTTGCAGCAGGAGCAGCTTCCTAAGGAGAGCTGAAGCATGAGCTCCGTTATTCCACATGGTCCCGGTTCTGTCCTGCAACTGGTGAGCACAGGAGCTGGAAAAGAATTCTTGGGGATGGTTTTATGTCCAAACGGAAAATTGTGTTAAAACAGGAATGGAATTCCCAAACTCTGTCCCACCTGCAGGGAAGCCCAGCTGCCAGGAGAGTTGTTGCCATGGAAAACCAAGAGCTAAACAGGCAGAATGCAAAATATTTGTGAAAATTATCAGTACTAAAGATAGAGTGATGATATAATTAAGTGTTCCACTGGGGAAAAATGAGTTGATAAGCAAAATAAACATTCATCCCTTAGTCAGCCTTTGTTGGGTGTGGATATTTGGGTTCACCAGTAGCCATTGATAAGGGAATGGTGAAATCACTGAGCTCCTACTGGGCTGTTAAAAGATGTTCAGCTTCTGGAAACTTTGCAACTCCCAAATTAACGATTGAAGAAGTCATCACATTTAGACAAAAAATTATTTCCAGGTTTTGCTGATGTAAATTTTGCCAACATTTTATGAAGAGGAGGAGAGACGGCAATGAAAGTGCATTTCTATTCTACAGATAAACACAATCCCAGAATCCCAGAACCTCTGAGGTTGGAAAAGACCTCCAAGACCATTGAGTCCAACCTGACCAATCCCCACCTTGTCCCCAGCCCAGAGCACTGAGTGCCACCTCCAGCCCCTCCTTGGACACCTCCAGGGATGGGGACTCCAAACCTCCCTGGGCAGCCCCTGCCAAGGCCTGAGCACCCTTTCCATGGAGAAATTCCTCCTGAATGAAAGGTGAAGAAAATCCCTGCTGCCTGTAAGATAAACAATGATTTTAGGAAGTTAAAACTGTGTATACCAACCCTTGGGCATAAAATTTGCTCTCATTTAAAAGAAGACCATCTCATGATAAACTCATCTCACAAATTGTAAATACAGCTCCCATTTTTACTGAAGATTCCGTGACCTCAAAGCATATTCAAGAAGGAAACTCAGTTCTGTTGGAGTCAGAGTGCTCTGCTCACTCTCATTATTCATACCCTTGGATTTCAACAATGTAAGAATAAACTGCAGAGGTGAAGAGGGGAAGAATAATTAGGAGTGCGACAAAATGCACGAGCACATTAAGGTGTTAAAAGGGTTGGAGGTGTGAAACCCAAAAATAAACATTCTGCTCAATATCTCAAGGTAATGTTTTGATGTGTGCTCAGCGAATCAATATTTGAAATCGTGGTAGGAGCTTGCATTTCCAGCTGGTGCAAAGGCATAAAAACAGAACAGATTGTATTTAGGGCAAACCCTACCACTGCAGGCTCTGCAACAGCACAAGTTTGCATTTAGTGGCACATAAATGGTGTTATTCTTTGTTGACATTAGGATTAACTTTGTGGATTGACGCTAAAGAACTGTAAAAAGAGTTTTAAAACCTCCTCACTTTTGTGATCTCTCCTTAACCACAGCAGCTACTGTAAGCTACCCTGGCTGCCCATAAAGACAACTGGATTTGGAGGGTTTTTTAAAGCAGGATCCTCCCAGGCACACTCCAGTTTGGAAACTGCCATTGCAAGGGCTGCTGGAATGGACCTGCTGGGACTTGCCCTTGTCTCAGCTATTAGAATTAGAAAACTTGCAAAAATTCCCCTAAAAACCCATCACACACTTTTCCAAGAGCATGAACCTGCTGCTCTCCTTGTTCTCCCTGGACTGGAAGTCACTGTGAGGACCAGCAGCAAACGAAACATTTTGTGAGGGGAAAAAAATGGAAGCAAAGCAAGCAAAGAGCTGATGGAACCACCCAGTGAGTTTCAGTTTAGCTTCTCTCTCACCAGAGATAAAATCCTGAGGCTAACAGGAGATTCCTGATGGACAGAGCATCCCAGCAACCAACCCTGCCTAAATCTGGTGCCATCCCCAGCTCTGGAAAATCCCTTTATCCTCAAAGAAGAAACACCACGACCCCAGATCGGAATGGCTGGATGGAGTAAGGCTGTCAGGAGCAAAAATGGCATCCAGGGAAAGACCCTGATCATGTTGTCCCGGAAAAAACAACCAAGAGGCTTTGTAAAAGCACGGGACAGGTGGAGGGCAGTGCCCAATGGGACAAGCATCCTTGATTTTGCTGCGTTTCAGGAATGTAGGAAGCTCAGTTTCCTTCGGAACGTGCCCTTTGTGCCCAGGCATAATTTATTCACTCATCCAACTTCCACTGAGCTAAACGGAGCTGAACTGAGCCAGGCCTGCTTTCATCTGAAACAGCAAAACCTCCTTGGGTAACTCAGTTTAAATGGCGCCTCAGTAAAAAAAAACAACTTTGATTAGACCAGGTTAGCACAAATTCCCCTTCCCTGTGAGGGTGGGCAGGCCCTGGCACAGGGTGCCCAGAGAAGCTGTGGCTGCCCCTGGATCCCTGGAAGTGCCCAAGGCCAGGGTGGACGGGGCTTGGAGCACCCTGAGATAGTGGAAGGTGTCCCTGCCCATGGTAGGGGTGGAATGGGTTGAGCTTTAAGGTCCCTTCCAACCCAAACCATTCCATGATTCTGTGATTCCAAGCAGAGGAGAGGGGGAAGAGCTCAGCCAAGCCACCAAGGCCCAGCCATGCTCAGGGCAGGAGCATCCACTCTGGAACAAAGTCACTGCTCATTCCGAAGCTCAAGCAATCCTGGGCCAACCCCCAGTGACACTCAGAGCTCACCATTGGGACCAGAAGATGCCAACCTGAGGCTCAGGCATTCCAGAGAGCCAAACTCCAAGGCAGCTGAGCCTCTCTGCCGAGGGTTTGTGGCTCTGCCAACAGGCCGGTCCCCACACAGGCCCAGCCCCGCCGCCGTGGAGGAGGTCCATCTTCATGGCCAATCTGACAAATGTCTTATTATTACTATTATTTTTTTTAAGTGGGCCTGTTCTCTCTGGGTCACTTTGCTCCAGCCTGCCCAGCCCTGGTAATAATGAGCCGAGGCTGGTTAAGCAGCTAATTAGCATGCCGTTTGTTAGACGAGTTAAGAACGTAATTATTGTGAGTAGGCAGAGCCTGCCGGAGGAATGCATTTCGAAGGTTACCATAGGAATCCTTCCTCGCTCTATTCATTCCCAGTGTAATACTAATCACTATCATAAGGAAAGGATTGCTTGGATATAGACTGTAGGTTAACATCTGATTAGATTGCCAGGGAACAAAGCCACGCAGGCACTTTGTTTGTTAACCCTTTTGGGGCCTGCACAAGTGTCCTGACCTGCAGGAAGAGCTCCCTGCTGCCGGGTCCCCTCCCCTGCCCCACGGTTTGGAATCGCAGCTGCGGGGCTCAGGGCTGGGATGGAGGAGGGCAGGCTGAGTGCTGCCTCCAAAGGGGCTGCAATGAGGGAGGGGTTCACTCCAACTGGCACAGGAAGCCATCCTTCCCTGCCCTTGTCACTTGTAGGTTCCTAACTGACACAAAGAGCCATCCTCCCCTGTTTTTGTCATTCGGAGGTCCTCAACCAGCACAAAGAGCCATCCTCCCCTGTTTTTGTCACTTGGAGGTCCCCAACTGACACAAAGATCCACCCTCCCCTGTTTTTGTCACTTGAAGGCTCCCAACCAGCATGGAGAGCCATCCACCCCTGCTGGTGTCACTTGGAGGTTCCCAGCTGACACAGAGAGCCATCCTTCCCTGCTTTTGTCACTTGGAGGTCCTCAACCAGCACAAAGAGCCATCCTCCCCTGTTTTTGTCACTTGGAGGTCCCCAACCAGCACAAAGAGCCACCCTTCCCTGCCCTTGTCACTTGAAGGTCTCCAACCGGCATAGAGAGCCATCCTCCCCTGTTTTTGTCATTCGGAGGTCCCCAACTGACACAAAGAGCCATCCTTCCCTGCCCTTGTCACTTGGAGGTCCCCAACTGACACAAAGAGCCATCCTCCCCTGTTTTTGTCACTTGGAGGTCTGTCAGGGGTGAGTTGAACTGGGTAATTCCAAGACCTGATTAGAACGGTCGCTGGGGAAAACTAAAGAGCAGAATTCCAGCATTTTTCTTTCTGTAAAAGCCACGGTTCCTCAAGTTTTCAGCGTGGGATCCTGCAGAGAAACCCCCTGGGCATGGACTCATCCGAGTGCTGTCACAGCTCAGCACTTGCAGGAGGCTCAGAGTGAGAAGCCAAGCACCACCAGCCTCCATCCCATCACCTGGGAAAGCACCAGCACGTGCCCACATCCCAAACTATGCCAGGGAATCCATGGGCACAGTGCCCTGGGCAAGGCTGTGCAAATACCACAGCCACCAAGGGGCACTGGTGGGACAGACCTCAGTGCCTGGGGACAGGAGCTCTCGGGCATTTCCATGTTCCTCCAATCCCATTAGCAGGAGAATGAATCCCAAGATGCTCCAACCCCAAACTTCTCTCCCACCCTCCCAATCTCTCCCAAAGCCCCAAGGAGTGCTCAGTGCCATTCCTGGTGGGTGAGGATCATCCAAGGGGTGGGAACGTGCTCCCTTTTGTCCTGCAGGAAACCCAGGAGCGTTTGTCCTTTGTTCCCCTGCCCCCGAAAGTCGCAGCCGGAGCTCGCAGCTCCCCCGGAGCCGCTCTAAAGAGCCCTGGATGTTCATTAAATCGCCTCTGCATATTTTCCTCCTTTTTTTTTTTTTTTTGTTGGGTTTTTTTTTTATCCCCCCTCGATGCTGCCTACCAAAATCTCCCCGTGGTGTTCCTTAGCTCTTATCCTAAAAGTGCTGCAAGAATGAAGTGGTGAATGCCCCAATCTGAGAGCATTCTGTGGCCAGCCCCACGCTGTTCACAGCTCGCTGCCGAGGCCCGAGGCTCGGCGGGAATTTACAATTCATCGGCGACCAAACTCTTTGAATGTTATCAACACATCTTTCCCCTGGCACACGAGAGTGTGACTTATGAGGAGAGGAGCAATTTGTTTCATGAATTTCATCCTTTGTTATTGAAAGCTGCTGGATTTGGATGTATAAAGACCGGTGCCATTAAGCCCGCGGGGCAGAAGCATCCCATGGGCTGACAAGTTTGTTTGCTTGTGATTATTATTTTTAAATACAAATTACTTTGAAAGTAGCATTATGGAGGGCTCGGAAGGTGCTTTAAGGAAAGCTTGTGCCGTTTTCCAAAAGATTGGGGAATTTGGAGGAAAACGCATGGAGCAGCCTGTGACCTCAACAGGGAAAAATCAGCAGATTTTTAACCGAATTAATGAATAATATCCAGTGGTTTTACATTGCCCAATGCAGACCTAGACAAATCTAGAAATTTAATAGAAAATATGGGTGTGTTAAACCAGGAATCTGTCTGGTGTCTTTAAAATTTAGAAAGGTAGAGGAGCATCAGTGTGAAAAGCCAGTTTGGCATTGACTAAACAGCTCCTTTTCTGCTGCAAAACGCTGTCTGCTCCAAGCAGAGCCTTGATTTGTAAATAAAAGTCTTCAGAGTAAGGAGGAAATTGAAATAAATATTTAAAGTGACTGAAACGATGAAATAATTCGTGATCAAACCCAAGCCAGGGTGTTTGGAACAGTGGGATTTTGAGGGAGCCACTGCAGGGTTGGGCCCTGAGTTCTGGCCCAAAGCTCCAATTCCCTTGGATGACATTGGTCAGCCCTGCACAAGTGACCAGCAGCTAAAAACCACACCAAGGCACTGATTCCACCTGAACACCATCCCAAACCTTTTTTGCATTCATTAACTAACAAGAATTTTGTGGGAGAACAACTCTGGGTTTTCCTTGAGCAAAAACTTGAGAACTGAGACAATTTTAGGCAGCAAATAAATTGTATCACCTGAGGCAGCAAGGGGCTAGATCACTTCTTTCATAGGAAGGTTGGAAAAAGTTTTCTTTGTATTATTCCAAACACAAAAAGAAAGCCCTCAAGAAATTATTCTGACCATTGATTTTCTCAAGTTTGCCTACTGCAACAAGAAGCCAGGAAACTCAGAGGAATAATATCTCAACCCAGCTTCCCCAGATTATCAGAACCAACAAGAAATCGGGGGGGAAAAAAAAAAAAGTGTTCTTTGGGAACTATTGTTCTCCAGGCCATTCTTTCACTCCATTTTTGGCTAATTAAATTAATCTGGTAAGCAGGTGTAAACCCACTTGTTTGGGTGGCTAAAAGGAGAGATTGGAGGTATTTGCACAGTGAGAGATTTGTACAGGGCAGCATTAAACCCTATCAACAAGAGGAAACTCCACTCAGGATGCAGAAAATCCTGTTTAGCACTTCCCAAATCGCACCAAGGCCGCCTCTAATCCACCAGCCCAGCACCGAGGCGAGGTTTAATCGTCTGCTTGGGAAGCTGCAGAGCTGTGCTGGGCATGTTTTACTGGGTTAATGTTTTATGTGATAAATAGAAATATAAATGCTGCTGTCCCCCTGGCATTTGCATTGGAAATGCCCAGCCAGCAGCACCCTCAGCTGTGATTCGAGACCAGCTCAAGGCCAACCTTTAGTTGCAATCAGGAACTTCTTCCACGTGCATTTATTTTGCAGGAATAGAAACCAACCAGGCTGCCCATAAACACAGCATCACACAGCCCAGTCATCACCACAGGCACGGTAATAGTTAATAAAAAAAGAGTAAATTCCAATCAGAGAGGGGGAAAAAATAGAAATACTGTCAGCAAAGAAGCAGAATTTGGTCTCATCTCTGTAGTTATGGTGGTGGCACCCTCAATCTGCAGATATTGAAGGTTGGTTTGGTGCAATTGTTCTAATTTGGCACTAAAGAATAACAGCTAACATGAAAAATTCGGGGTTTTTTGCCCTTTCCCTGAGTTTGAACCGTGCTGGAGAAGAACAAGACCATCACCAGAGTGCAAAGAGAGCTGGACTCAACCTTCAGGCTTTGGGACCCCACAGAGAGCAGAACATCCAACACCCCGAGCTCATTGTGTGCCACCAAGCTGCCACACGTGTCCCTCTTTGCTGCAGCTCAAACGTGCTCCTTTGAACCCCCAAAAAGAGTGGGACGACACTCAATACCTCAAGGTGGGATGGCAGAGGCAGCTAGGAATGCTGTGAGGGTGAGCTCAAGGGGAGGAGGAGGAGGAGGAGGAGGAGGAAGAGGAGGGGATCCCAGTGGCACAAGTGTGACCGTGTGTCCCCTGTCCCCGCAGTGCTGGGACCCTGCCGAGCACCGGAGGAAGCTTTTAGGGCAGCAGCAGTGGAGGCTTCACACCCGCTCAGAGCATCCCTGCTCTCCCAGCTCCCACCGCAGCCCAGCCCCCCGGGCCCTGAGGGAGAGCCAAGCCCAGCAGCTGAGCCAAAAACATCACCCAACCCCCCTGCCCAGACCGCCTGGGTGGCACAAGGTGCTGCCAGCACCCCGAGCATCTCCCAAAGGCTGGTCCCGCCCTCGGGGACCCTAAAGAATGCCGCTGTCACACGGAGACTCCCTGGACTGCCCAAGGACATCCCTTTGGCAGCGCCACGCTGGCACCGAGGGATGCTCAGCGCTGCTCCTCGCTTTTTACCTCCCGAGGGGAGGAAGCCGGACAGTTCCCCGGAGCTCCATCCGCCCCCTCCTTCAGCAATAACGACCTGAGACAACAATTAACATCCCTCCTCTCTTCCCCCGGCCCAAAGCTCTCCTGCTCGTCCCCCCTGCCGCCCGCCCCTTCCAGATTTGCTCCTGTTTTTCGTCTATTTTTGAAGGTGCCCAAGACAGGAGCTCACTTAATACGTTCCCTTACGCTTGTGGCGCAACAGCCTATTCAGGACAGATAAGCCCCTTTAGAAATGAAGGGGAATTTAATTCAGTGCTTGAGTGACAGCAGGAAGATTTATCCCCTCAGTAGACAATACGGCTTTTGGGGCTTTAATCTTGCCCAGACAATGGGCTGTTTCTCGGCCCTCATCTTGTGCTTTTCCCACGATGTTCGGTGATTAACCGGGGCTCCATTGGATGGAAGCCACTATCTCTCATTTAAGAGTGTTTGCGCCTCTGTCAAGGACCAGGCGAGGGAGGGAGGGAGGTGGGAAGAAGAGAAAGGAAGGGGAGGGGAAGAAAAGTTGAACTCATCTGGGAGAAATGCCGGGAGGCTGCGGGCGGATGCCAGCGCTATCTGCAGTGGGCAGGGCAGGGTGGCACAGCGGAGGGACCCTGGCATTGGCACTCCCCAGGGCACTCCCCGTTCATTTCAGCCCGCAGAAGCTGCTCAGTTATTTCTCTGTGGTCGTTATTTCTGTGATCAGATCTCTCTATGATCACTGGGATCAGTCCTGCCCACGCACGAACCCACGGGTCCTTAGGTACGCGCTGCCTAAATTCAAGCGGTTTTATGGAAATTCAAGAATGGAAGCAGCTCAAAGCCTCAAATCACGGCTTGGGGTGAAAAGCTGGTGTTCTCTGCCTGCCTGGCAGAGGTGCCAGGGCAGAGGACAATGAGACCTGGCACGGTACAAACACCTGCAAACGCTGCAGGTGCCCCAGCACCTCCCAGAGAGGCTTTTACTGCCACACCTGCACTGCACCGAGCGCTGGGCATCGATTGCTCCGCTTTATTGAGGAAGATCGTTTCTTCCTGAGATGTGAAATCTCTCTTAAATGGTGCAATCCTTCCCTGGGAGGGAGGGGAGGGCCTGGCACAGGGTGCCCAGAGAAGCTGTGGCTGCCCCTGGATCCCTGGAAGTGCCCCTGGATGTGCCCTTGGGTCCCTGGAAATGTCCCAGGACAGGTTGGATGGGGCTTGGAGCAGCCTGGGATAGTGGAAGGTGTCCTGGCCCATGGTAGGGAGGGGAATGGGATGAGCTTTAAGGTCCCTTCCAACCCAAACCATTCCAGGATTTTGAGATCATCAGGAAGTTCATCACCAATAAGTTTCTCATCCCTAAGGAAAGGCAACCATGACCTTCACTCTCATCTAGAAATTAGTTTTTGTGGCCAGAAAAAACAACAACAAAAAAAAAGTGGTTTATGTCCTTCTGCCTGAAAGAAAGCCATGAACACCAAAGCTTCAACTTTGGTAAAGAGTGGAAACACAGATTTAGCCTCAAAGTGAGGTCCCACTGCTCTGAGGGGATGTTTGTTGGAGTGACTCTGTCAGCTCAGTCCTAATGGTCCCTTCCAAGCCAGGATATTTGATTATTCTATATTCAGGTTTTGCAGTGTCAGGATCCTGATTTGGGGTCCATCCCCAACCACTAAACACAGCAGCAAGAGGAACAGAACCACGGCACCCAAACAGCTGGGAAATGGAGAAAAAACCCCACGTAAACAACGAGTTTAGTTTGGAAATCTCGGAATTCCTGAATTTTCAGCTTTCCGTTATCAACACCAAAAATTAAGAGGTTGACAGGATTTTTTTAGGCAGGAATTGAACAGTGTGAGAGGTGTGAGAGCACCACAAGTGACTGCAGAGTGCACATGAATTACCCTCGATGGCACCTTTCATAATTAAACGTACTCTCATGGCAGATTTGTTTCCTTACTTTGTTTTTGCTCCTGAAATTTAAGAAAATCAACCTGAAAAACAACCTGAGCTTTTAAGCCTCAACACACATCAGCATGAGGACATGAGAGGGAGCAGTTTAAGGTTTCCTCAACATCATATTTGGGACTTTTCAGCTCCTTCAACTGCAAGTTCAAGTCCCTGAGGAGTCACTTAAGTTCTTCAGTCTCTTTAATGAGATCAGCTGGGTGAATGGGGGGTTTCTGAGTGGCCTTTAAATGTAAATGGCTTGAAAAGGAATGAAAAGAAAAGGTTTTATGGAGCATTTTAAGGTTTTCAGTTGGGCTTTTGAGTTGGTTGGGGTTTTGGTGTTTTTTTTTTTTTTTGCTGTTGTTTTGTTGTGGGTTTTTTGGCTGTTGATTTTTTTGGGGGGGGGGTGAGGGGGGGGAGTTGTTTGGGGTTTGTTTAATTATTTATTTTCATTTGACCCCCATCAGACCACATTTTGGAATAGATTGGAAACTTCCAGCTCAGCCCTGCTCACCTTGCTGTGAGCAAACCTCCAGGAACCTTCAGGACAGGAAACTCCAGTTTGGGCAAGAAAAATATCTCTAAAGCAAATGAACTTGAACAGCAGACCCAGCTCATCCCAGGAACTCCCTGTCTGCACTCTGTGCCCTCTTGATTTTGTCCTTGACTCCTCTGAACCCATCTCAGCCTCCTCTGAAGTTCCTGGGAACCTTTTCAACACCTTCACCCTGAGCTGAAGCAGCGTTTGACACTCCCAGCCCAGCAGCTTCTCTGGGCATCCCCTCAAGGGCTTTGCCTTGCTTTGCTGCCCTTCTGCTGACAGGATAAAATCCCTGCCTTGCCCATAACTCGATGTAACTCAGACCAGTGCCTCCCAGTAAGCAACTGGAGCTGCCCCGAGCTGGGCAAGGCTGGCCCTTTCCCTTCCCTTCCCTTCCCTTCCCTTCCCTTCCCTTCCCTTCCCTTCCCTTCCCTTCCCTTCCCTTCCCTTCCCTTCCCTTCCCTTCCCTCCCTTCCCTTCCCTTCCCTTCCCTTCCCTTCCCTTCCCTTCCCTTCCCTTCCCTTCCCTTCCCTTCCCTTCCCTTCCCTTCCCTTCCCTTCCCTTCCCTTCCCTTCCCTTCCCTTCCCTTCCCTTCCCTTCCCCACAAGGCCCCAGCAGCCCCCAGGCCCCTGCAGAGGGATAACTCCATGGAATATTTTCTCAATTTCACCATCCCAGCTGCTCCAAAGAGAATTTTTCTGTTCTAACTGCTGAGTGCAGGGAGGAGGGAGGGAAGAGCAGCAGAGGAACGAAAATAAGATTAAAATAAAAGGCCATCATCCAGGGAGCCGGCAGGAAAATGTCACAACCCCAATCCCACATTGGCCCAACCACTGCAAGCCCAGAGCTGCCCCATTTCATTTGGGGAGATCAAACTGTGGCTTATAATTCTTCCAGCACCTTTGTCTGGCCCAGCCTTCGCAGGAAGTGGGGAAAGGAGAAGGAAAATTATTCAGTACAGGCTTCCTGAAAACTGGGAGGGACTTCTGTGGTAGGAGCAGCAGGGCAGGACAGCTCTGAGTTATAGAAATGCACCATAAAGATCAAATTTACTAAATCAAATTTATTTTGCCACCCTCCCTGACCATGCAGGTGCTCACAGCCAGGCCAGCACCTGTAAGGGGCATGAGATCTGAAGGGAAAAATCCACCTTGCCCTGGGATTTGGGGTTGGATTGCTGATCAGGGGGAATGTTACAGGTTAACACAGGCCCAGGCTGCCTTAACTCATCTGGGGTGATTATTTGTGCTGCAGGGATTCCCAGAGACCTCCAATGGACACTGGGAATGACAGAATTTGTTAATAAGAACCAACAAATCCTTCCATTGCTGGCGAATTTCACACTGCAGAGCAAAGAGGAGACGTGGCCACATCTGGGGCATCCTGCAGGGCGGTGGCAGAGGCAGAAATCCAACTTCCCTGAACCCAAACCCAGCCTTCCTGCCTCCAAATCCTCCTTTCCTGAACCCAAATCTTGGACTTCAGCCTTCCCAAACCCGAGCCCTGCCTCCCCAAGCCAGCCTAGCTAGGAACAGCTCAGCCCAAACCACAGCCACCTGCCCTGAGCAGGAGCAGGAAGGTGTTGGATAACCCCAAACACGATCCCAGCCCACCCCTGGCCATGGGGTGTGTTTAACCCTGAGCTGCTCTGGCACTTTGCTGGTGCCCCAGAGCTCAGCAGCACAAAGCCCTTGGGCAAGGAGCACAAACCCCTCTGCCCTTCCCAGCCTCTGCCCAGAGCCACAGCAGTGATGAGGCGCCAAGGCTCAGCTTGTTCCTCCAAAGGGTTTTTGTTCCAAGCACCCAAAACTCCCCGAGCCCCAGGTCAGGAGAACATAAAAGTACAAGGATCCAGGAAGCTCCTTTGCCTTCAAACCGCTGCATTTTGGCAGCAGCACTAACTCTTGACGGAATTACTCCTTTTCCTCTAATAATCCACTTAAAAATATATAGAGGGAACTTTGTCTGAGCTGCAGCCCCTGCAAGAACACAGCCACGGGGAGCAGTGGCAGAAATTCTATGTCTGGGCCTTGCAGTCCCAGCTGCAGGTGTGTGTTTGCTCCCAAATTCCTGCAGAGGCTCTATAAATTGTGTTTATTTCCCACCAGCAGCCGCTGGGCAGCCCAGATGAGCCTGGTTAGGGTCAGATGTCAGGAATCCCTCCTTCCCCAGAGGTTTTTCCCCCCAAATAAATCCCTCCAGGCACAACCATGCCAGCCCAGTCTGGCTGCTCCAGATGCAAAACTTCAGGGCCAGCAGAATCCCTTTGTTGAGGGAAATATCCTGAGACTTTTGTCCTGGCCCAGCACATGAGGCACAACTGACAGGCCACGGGATCAAAGTCTCCCCTTTATCACCACGCACTTGGCAGAAACGTAAACTTCCCCATATATGGCTCAGAAATGTGTTTGAACTCACTCAGAGAGAGCCCAAAGGCTTCTCAAGGAGTGAAAACTCCCTGACCCTTCCTGGGTGAGAAAGGCAGCCCAGGTATATTGTGCTGGGGAAGGGAATTTGTTCTTCCATCAGCTGTTTTTGGGTTTTCAGGGGAAGACTTTGTTAAGATTGACATATCGGGTATCTTTCAGTCACAACAGAGAGGCAAAAATAAAAGTATCGAAGGATTTTTCTTCGTATAAACACGATTGGTTTGATGGTGAAATGATTATTTACAGAAATAAGCAGCTGGTGTGCAACTCCAAAGGGAAAGATTGTGCAGCACCAAATCCACCTCCCATCCCACCCCAGCTGCACAGAGTGAGCGAGGGAAGGGCAGAGAAGCCAGGCAGGAGAGAAACAACTGAAGGATAACCTTATCAGGAGGAATAATTAACAGCAAGGCGCAGAACCAGCAGTGCTGAACGGTCCCAAGTGGAGATCACCGAGGGCTGACCAGGCTGTGGAGAGGAAAACTCCTGGTCTCACACAGCTCTGCCATTCCTGCAGCCCTTCAGGAGGAGAATTATCCCAAAAGTTTGATTTCAAAATTCCCTTCCACCATTAAAAAAAACCCCAACCCAACAACCAAACCAAAAACTGGGTTCTGGTGAAAGAAAATGTCAGTTTTTTGAAACTATCCTATATTTTGAATGTTCGTTCCTGATTTCTGATGCCGTCCTTGCCCTGGGGCACAGTGAGACACTGCAGGACAGAAAAAGTGCAGGGGGAGCTGGGAAGTGTTGAGTGGGTGACAGGGGTGGCTTGGAAAGGGGTGACCACAGCTCCTGGGCTGGGCTTCAGCCAAACAAACCCAGCCAAATCCTGAGGATCCCATCCAAAAACCCCCGTGGGTGTCCCAGGCTGAGGCTCTGAGGGAGCCTAAAGACAAAGTGAGGGGCTGCCAGTGGCTGTAAAAGCTCGGAGCCAACAGCAACAGTTTAGGTGTGTGCTTGGATTTCATACCTGCAGGGAAGTGGGTTTTGTTTGGCAGCAGAAGGAGCCTTTCATATCCTCCTGCTCCAGGTCTGGGGCAGCCACACTCAGACACAACCACCCCAGCAGCACTCACAGCGCTGGAAATGGAAGGGAACAGCGAGGAATCCTAAAGATGTGGCTGATAACATCACACTGATAGAGCTGGGGGAAATTTTAGGATGAATTCAAGCAGAGTTGTGCAAAACCAACTCTTTTTTTTTATTTTTAAAAAGGGACTTTTAAAGCAAAGTCGTCAGTAAATAGAAGCACCTACCCGAAATGTGCCAGCAGCCTGCCTGATCCAGTGCTCCCCACGTTCTACTGGCCTGGGATGGGAATCTCGTGGGAATGGCTCTGCTGAGAGCCCTGGGCTCCTCCTCAGAACTCAGATCCACAGCCCTCGGGTAAAGGAAACACCCGAGGCTTTTCCTTTCCTGAGGGACTGATGAAATGGCTTTACCTGAGCAGCTTCAAAGGGGAGGAATTTGAGATGTGGGTTTTGTCTGTGAAAAAAAGGGCAAGAGAGCAGCCAGAGGCAGAAAGGGGAAGGAAAGAGGGGAAGAAGCAAGAAGGAAGTGCCATTTCTTTGACACCTTTGTGATGGAGTTTGATTTGTAAAGCAGAACACAGCCCCTTCCCTTTCCCTGGCCTGCCCTCTCTAATCTGATTTTAGGAGAACTCTCTGAAATGAATCATCCCTGCCCACCCCAGAAGTTCTGCCTCGGAGGGGTTCTGCAGGTCACCTCTGCCCTGCCCTCTCCATGCACCCCCACAGGAGCTGCTGTGACCCCAAACCTGGGCCAAACCTGGCTGTGACCCCAAACCTTGGCCAAACCTGGGCTGGGGGTGCCCAAAGTGCCCCCACGAGGGTAGGCACCCAGAGCAGCTGCCCCTCAGCTGGGCTGGTCCTTGGAGAGCAATGATTCCAGAGCTGGGGGGCTGAAACCCCCTCAAACGGGGATGGAAAGCCTCAGCTTTGGCTTTCCCTGCTCCTCACAATTTGCCAGCAAACTTCTCTGATGTGCTGAGCCCGGAGTCTCTCCTTGATCCCCCCAAAACAGGCAGGGGTTTGCTTTTTGTGAGGTGCCGAGCAGCTACAGCTCCTGTTCTCTGTGCTGGGGCTGGAGGAGGAGGAGGAGGAGGAGGAGGAGGAGGAGGAGGAGGAGGAGGAGGAGGAGGAGGAGGAGGGAGGGATGCTCAGCTCAGCTTCCCTGAGAGCAGAGCCCGGGGAAGGACATCCCTGAGGAATGCTCAGCCTGGGGAGCCTCAGCCCCACACAGAACCCCTGGATCTGGGCCTCTGGGCTGTCACCTGGCCCTTTGTCACTGCAGGAGGGGAGGGACAAGCTCTGGAGGGAGGTTTCTTGTGGCACAGAGCTCTCCCCAGCTCTGTGTGAGCAGAGGAGTTGCCTGCTCTGAGCTCCTCGTGGCCACAGGGTTTAATTCTGGGGCTAAAAACGCTGCAGTGGCAATTCCAGCAGGGAGCAAAGCCTCTCCTAACTGCTCTGACATCACAGAATATATCCAATTCCTGCGTTTCCCTGCATTTGAAATCCCAAATCTCTCCCTTTCCCTTGGATCCTGCCCGCTCTGTTCTCTCCAGGACACTGCAGAGCAGGAGTCCCTCAGTGCCCAGGACACCCAGGACTTCCAAGGGCCCAGAACCCAAGGGAAATGCTTTTATGGGCACCTCTGGGAAAAGAAACCATCCCAAAGCAGGAGCAACCTATTTTTGATGCCTGGAAGTTTGTGAGACCCAGCTACAAGTGAGACAGCAGCTGTGCCTGTGCCTGTGCCAGGGCACACAGCCTGGGCAGGAGAGAGGGGTCAGAAGAGCCCAGGGGCACACATGGGGTTCAGAACAAGACCAGGAACAGATCCCAGCTGTCCTAAATCTCCTTGGCAGATGTGACAGCCTTTGAAAATCTTCCTTTCCTTCCTCAGCACCTCTTGAACGTGATGGATCTCACGGGGGCACAGCAGTGGCACTGCCCCTTGCCAGCTGCCAGTCTGAGGTTCCTAAGGAGCTGATGGAAGCAGGAGACATTTCCCAGTGACCAGGAAAGGATTCCACAGCTAAATCTGACAATTCCCTGCTGGCTGTGCTGCAGTCCCTGCATGGACGGAGGAGCAGCAATTCCATGGACAGCACAGTGCCAGGGGTTGGAACCAGATCATCTCGAAGGTCCCTTCCTACCCAAACCAAACCAGTCTGTGACTCTACAATCCAAGTTTTTCCAACACTGTCCTGAGCTGATTAATTAAATAACAATCAAGCAAATTAAATAAGCCACTCTTATTATATTTGAGCAGTGTCCTGAGGTGAAATTGATAAACATTAAATGAATTAAATTGTATTTGACCTTTATATTTAACAGCACTGAATGATCTCCACTGCTGTGAGATGTTCTCTGTGCTGATATTTGGTCACTTCTCCTCACTTTTAGTTTGTTCAGTTCCCTGAGCAGCTCCTGGGCTGAGGGAGGAGTGAGCTTTAGTGAGCTTTAGTGAGCAGGGCACGGACACTGCCGAGCTCTGGGAGCCACAGACCTGTGTGTGACCACAGCCAAGTTCCTTCTCTCTTCACCGCTGTTCCTTTTTTTCACCTCTTTCTCCTTGGGTTCAGCTCATGACAGGATTTATGACCTCCTGGTTTGACAGATCTCACCCGTCTCCGGTCTTTTCAAAGCAGTGCTCATTTCCCCGAGCATCTCCACAGCACCTGCCTGTCAGGGCAGTGATTTCAGCTGCCATGAACCCCAAAATACACATTTTTTACTTCAAAAAATTAAGAAATCTCCTTCAAATAATTATTTACCTTAATTTCTGTGTCATCACTAGAAAAGCAACGCAATAAACTGATTTAAAGTGCCCATTACAAAACCAAACGGGAAACGTGCAGCAACCCCAGGAAGAAAAAAATTCCTCTGTGCCAAAATTTACATTTAAAAAAAAAAAAAAAAAAGTAAGAATAGGCGCTTGCCCTGGCAAGGCTACAACTTTTCCCTCTGAACTTTGTAAAACTTCATCCCCAAATGGATTGACTTCTACATTAGCTGACATTTCCTCATTAGCTTCTTTCCTTTCTCCCTTCTCCGTGCAAAAAGGCCCTTGAGTCTAACGATGTCAGAAGTCTCTGAAATTTGACAGATCTTACATTTCCAGCTCATTTTCTAATGAGTTTGTACATCAGGACTGATTAGTGTAATAAAGAATTCATGAAGCAAATAAATGTAACACGAAGACACCTTGAAGAGAGGGAAGAAAGAGCGAGTCAAATACGTCGAGAAAAGGTCTGGCCTTTTTAACCTTCATTTAATCGCTCTGACAAAGACACTTCATCAAAGAGCCTTGGCAGGTATTTGGACTTTGTGCACAGAAAAACCGGGCTTTGAACTTCTCCTGCCCCGCATTACCCAGGAGAACCCATCATTAGCCTAATTTAGGCGACTCCTTATCAAGCCGGGCTTTGCCGAGCATCCCCTGAGCTGCCACACATGACCGGGCTGTGGGAGGGGGAGAGGCAGCCCCGGGCAGGGCTGGCCCCGACCCCTCCTCACCCTCCGGGATCGCATTTCGCAGCCAGAGCCTCGGGCAGCTTCTGGCTGTTTGTAAATCCACGGGGAAACTTCCTCTGCTTTTCCTGGGGCAGCCCCCTGCCCACCCGAAGCCGCGACTTAATTGGGGTGGTCTCGCTGAGGGGGAGCCCAGCAGAGGTGCTGCAGGGTTTTCCACCTCTTCCCCACGCTAAAATCAATCCAGATAAATTTTAAATTAAAGGAGTGCAGCGTGCTCGCTGCTGGGCTGCCATCCTGGATTCACCCACGTTTTATTTGCACGTTGTATTTATGGTTTTTTTGAGTGTTCGCTGTCACTCCTCGGCTTTTCCTCAGCTTCCCACAGAGCTTCACCCCCCGCCCAGAGCTAAATCAGTTTTGTGTTCCTCCACGGATTTTTCAGGGGAGAACTGGCAAGGAACAACCACCCAGATGTCCAGATCCTATGGGAAGGAAATGCCAGCACGTTGTATTTTTATTTATTTTTGTCTCCAGCATTAAAAATAGGCTTTGCTTAAAATAGGAGCAGACTTAATATCTTCGCTGAGGAAACTATACATTGGAGATGTTTACGTGGAAAACATGCCAGAGGGCTTTGGACCAGCTTTAACTTGGGATCTTTCCCACTCTGGCCATGACTTTTGGCATCAGAGGCCTCGGGCTGAGCAGGAATTGCACATGCTCTGACGACAGAAAGCATTACAGCAACGAATATCGAGGAAGAATAATTCTGTTAGCTGAATGGATATGGATACTGAAAAAGCCTCAGCAGAGAATTTCTTCAGCTCTCTGCAGCATTTCTGTGAGAGTTCTGCCTTTTCCATGCTGATTACTTTGACCAAGGTTTCAGTATTGTAAACTCCTTGCACCTGAGGTGTTTTGCAGTATTGTTATGGCTATTGACCAGAAAAACATCCAGAGATGGGTGTCTTAGAACTTGGCCAATCCCCTTAGGGGATGGATGGCAAAACCAATCACTTTATGCCACTTAGTACACCTTGCCAACTAACATATAAAAGTTTTCTGAGAATGCATTAAATGGCTGCTTCCACTTGACCCTGGGCCTGGACTTTGTGTCGTTTCTCTCCTTGGCCGCGGTGAGAGCAGTGACAAATGGGCACGGTGAGAATTCCAGCGTTCAGATCTGTTTCACTGCTGGATGTGGAGCAGAGCAGAGCAGTCCTGCCCCTTTCCCTCAGGAATGCCTCAGCGTGCACTGCCCGCTTGTAATCCTGTTCTCGCCATGTCCTTCCCCAAATGGAACATTGTCAGGGCTCCTCGGGAAGCTGCAAGAAGATTCTTTTCAATAGGGACAGTATGGGAAATAGTTCAAAAGAGTCCTTGTCCCACACAGACCAGATCTGCATGGGAAGTTACTTTTTTGTTCTACAGAAGAAAGCAAAAACCCACAAGGAGGCAAAAAAAAAAAAAAAAAAAAAGAAAAAAAAGGGAGAAAAAGAAAGGAACCAAAGAAACCTCAAAGAGTTCAAAGAGTGTTTCATCAGCAGCTCAGGCCTCGAGAGCAAGGCCCCCTTTGTCATCTTTGGGTGACTGACTTCTCCCCTCGGCTGGGTGTGCAGGGAGCATCTGCTGGGTGCTTCCAGCCAAATCCTTGTCCCTGAGCCACGCCGAGGGTCCCTGCCCTCCCCAAACCCCCTGGCTCCTTCCTGCCTCCCTGAGCAGGATTGGTGCCTGGAACCCCTGTGACCGAGCATCCTCTGCCTCTGCAATGATTAAACACTCCTAGGGAAGCGTTCAAGGGGGAAAGTTCCACTAAAAATAAAATATTCAATTGAAATCGCGTTGGCCTTGGAATTATAAAGTTTTCTCACTTCCAGGTTGGTCCCTCTAATGTTTTTAACTGATGTCTGTCTTTAAAAATCCTCACCAAAACTGCAGCATGGAAATGTTCCCCCCTCTGCTCCACTTCTTATTTTCTGTGCCCTTTTGACCCCTTTTGTCCCAGCTACCTTTTCCCCCTGATTCTCCTTTTGCATCTGATCACACTCTGCATCCTCTTTATTCTTATCTCCCATCGCTCCTGCTCTTCTCCCTCCCAGTTCTGCAAACCCCAAACCTCCTCCCCTCCCTCCATCCACCGAACACCACAGCAGAAAATCCCTTTCCTTCGTGGTGCAGCTGCTTTCTGCAAGATTTCCAGGCACAGAACACCTCGTGTGACTTCCAAAAGGGGAAGGTCCGTGCTCCTGCAGGGATGCACTGCAGAGGGTACTGGCATCATGACACACTTTAATCACCTTTTTTCCCCCTTTCTTACCCATTTTTAGGGAATTTACCCGAGCAGCTTTGCTGTGGCACAAGGTCACAACCGAGATTTTTTTTCCAGGAATGGGGAAACTCAAGGAAAAATGAGAAGATGGGCAGGAACCTAAACTGGGAGCGGGATACTGGGAGAGAAGCGTCCAGACGTTTTGGCACGAGAAATGGTTTGGAACACGGATGATAAAAACAAGATACAATATAATTAGCACAGCTTTGGCAAAGCTCCAGAGTTCTGAGCTAAAGAAACGATTCTGTATTTGTTTTAAAGCATCCAGAGCTATTTATACTGTCAGAGATCCCTGAGGGATCTCTCTTTCCTGGAGTCCCTCTCCACACCACGCTGGTGCAATATTGGCCCTCGAATTCTCACTCAGCCTTCCAAACCAAGCCTTGAATCCCTCCCAGGCTCCTTCCCTGCCTTTGCACCTCTCACTTGTGCAAAAGCACAGAAATCCTCCCCAAAAAACGCCCGGGGTGAGCCAGAATCTCCTGCCCCAGCTCCCTCAGAGCCAGGGCTCAGCCTGGCAGAGCTGGACAGAGGCTTCCAGCAAGGGCTTTGCTGGGAAAAGGCACTTCCCAGTTCTCTTTGTGACCCAAATTGGCCAGCAAAAAACACTGAAGCTTTTTCCATCTTTCCCCCTCCCCACCTTTCCAGTAGCCAAGTGGAAAAGGGAAACTCCGCAGCGTTCGTTGAAACAAAAGTTTCCATAAGTTTTCCTGAAGAGTGTCCAACTCCTCACCCTCCTCACAGACAGAAAAACTTCTCTTCAAGACCTTATTTTTAAGCATTCAAAACTGCTCAGTTTGGGGGGAAAAAACCTTTTAGGGCTGATTTCAGGGACCCCCAGGAGCTCCATCACCCTCCCCAGCCCTGAGGTTCTTCATGCCCCTGCAGGTCCCCAAGGGTGTGACACCAACCCAGGAAAGCTTCCAGGTAATTCCACCCCTCACCACTTCTGTTAACAAACTTCTTGATTCGGACTGACCACGTGAAACAGCTTCACCACAGCAGCAGAAAGTTTCCTTTTCACCCAGGAGAGGGGCTGGGGACACCTTTTTTCTCATGTGAAGGTGTCGCTTCTATGAGGCAGAGCTGGCTGTGGCATCACCCAAAAGCTGTCAGGGGTAAAACCCACAGAGATTGGAGCCTCCTCATCCTCGTGGGCTGGCTGTGACCTCGGTGTGGTCATCGATGCCATTGAGATCCCAGCAGGACCAAGGCTTCCAGGTGGGTTTGAACACAGGGTTTGGAACAAGTCAGGGGTGAAACAAAGCCAGGGTTTTTCATAAAACCTGCTGCCATGAGGTGGAAAATAGAAATACCTGCACTGGCCTGTGCTTTAGTGAGCTCTGATTTCAGCAGGGGCAAAAGGAGACTTGCACCTTCCAAAATACAAAATATTTCTGAAAGCAAATCCCGACTTGGAGCTTGAAGTCCAAGGTAACAGCGGCCTCATCAAGGGCAAGGTCAGGGGCAAGGTCAAGGGCAAGGGCAAGAGGGGCCGTGCTGTGGTTTCCAGGCTGACCTCCTGCTCAGCAAAACTTCCTCAAATGAATTCCTGTGTGGTGCTCACAGAGCTCCAGGAGCTCCGAGCTCGAGTTCTCAGCCGTGAGCTCCGAGGCTCTGCCGAGTTCTGAGAGCGGGGAAGTGCTGAAGGTTTGAAGAACTCGCTCCTGGCACCCCCAGCAAGGTGAGGTTTCCCTTGCTGGTGTTTATGGGATGTGGGAGCTGCTCTTCCAAGCCCTTTTTCCTCAATTCCTGCTTTTTGGGGGTTTTTTTAATGAAGGTGTTGCAGCACTTTTACCCCGTTAACTCCAATTTTGCTGTAGGTGAGTGCTTCGAGGTGGCATTTCTGTCACCTTTCCACTCTCTCCTCATTAAACTGAGCAGATTAAGCTTCTGGGATAACAAGGAAACTGTTTATTTTGAGGTTTACAGCTGCATTTTTTCATTAGAAATTGTTCATGAAGGTACCGAAACCCATTTTGTGCCGTTCTCCTTTTAAAATCCCATTTCACAGTGAAATCCAAGGGAGAATCATGAACCAAAATGGATTATAATCCTCTTTTTTTTAAATGTTCTAATGAAATTAAATTTGGAGGTACTACAGTAGGGCCTTAGCCAGTGCTCCCAGCTGAAAGAGGGAAGGAATTAAGTGACTTTAAAATGAAACAGGTTTCTCCTGTGTCTGACTGGAAGTTACAGGATGTTGGTAGTGAACCAATTAAAACACATCTTAAAACGATAAATACAAACCAAATGTACATTATCAGCATGTTCAGCCTTTTGTTTCTCGGTTCTATTTTGTATCAGCTTATTGCAATCAGATGTGTCGGGAAGGAGGGGGAAAATCAAATCATTTTAGGAAATAATAAATAAAGAATTCAGCGGGGGAAACAAAGGAGGGCCGCGTTTGTTCAAACATAAAATAAACCATGTTTCAGAGAGAATGCTGAAGGAGAAGCCACAACATTCATGGATCAGCAGAGCTCAGAAATATCTAGAAAATGTAAAAAAATATTAAAAAGTCTGTCCCAGCTGAGGACGGGCATGTGCAGGATCGGGATCCTGTTTTGCTTTTTCCCAAAACATCGATTTCCTCAGGTACCTCTTGTCCAGCTCTGCTTTTGTGTCACCTGGAATTCCTTGTGACCCACACCATGCCCCTGCTCAAACCAGCATTCAGCCTCTACTGCATCAAGAATCCTGGAATCCCTGAGGTTGGAAAAGCCTCCAAGCCTCGAGTCCAAGCTGTGCCCAATCCCCAGCCCAGAGCTCTGAGTGCCACCTCCAGCCCTTCCTTGGACACCTCCAGGGATGGGCACCCCAAACCTCCCTGTCCAGTTCCTTGCAACCCTTTCCATGAAGAAATTCTTCCTGAATTTATTCTCTCATTTATTGTTGCACACAAACAGTCACAGATTAAAGCAGGATGAAATTTGCCGTTTCTCTCAAGCAGCAGAGTTTTCTGCAGTGGCAATGATTGGAATTAAGTCTCTGTGTGTACAAACATATTAAAAAATTACACCAACTACAGGCACTCACTCTTTTCACAGTAAAATAAACACAAAGTTTAAAAGCGAAAACGTTACGTTTTTACAAGCCACAGAAAAACTGATATTTCCCCCCCCTTACATTTCCCCCTCCCAACTTTTCCTTTCCCAAGACAGGATTTTTTTTCCCCTATTGATCTGTTCCCTGCCCCACACATCGAGTGGCTTCTCCTTAACGAGAGACTGCAGCAAAGTTCACACAATTTTGCCATTCTTTGGGGCTGCAGGTAAGGCACTGCTCAGCGCTGCGCTTAGGGGAAGGAAGTATTGAAAATCTCCTTTGCTATTCCTCATTTCACGCTTTATAACGTGATACTTACAAATACTTTGGTAGCAGATTAAGCTCCAGAGAAATGAAAACATTTCAGAAGGAGCACAAAGCCTGCGAGTGTCCAAATGAGGGAGCAGAAACTGGGCTTTAAGCTGCAGGAGGGGGTTTATGGGATGTAGTGCCATGTGCCATACAATACAAGATAAACATCTGTTGTTATTTCAGCAAACCTAAGTCAGATGTTCAGCTTTTTCTTCAGGGGGAGAGTGGCACAAAGAGAGATTTTATGATTTTTTTTTTCCCCCCTCTCTCTTTACCAAGGTGGCTGTTCCTGTGCCAGGAAGAGCAGGAGAAGATTCTGGAGGGGACTGAAACACCCTGAAAGTAACGCAGGGGTGATAAGGGGACCTTTTGTCACCTCCGTTGTACCAGAGACCTTCAACCTTGGATCTCTGCCCAGGAAGATATTTATTAATTAACTCCTCCAGCCAGGGAGGAGCTGTTCCATTCACACACTGAGGAACGAAGGCAGAACCGGGTGAGTCAAAGTTCTCAGGCTGAGAATGTTGGGATTCAGCTCAGCCTGGAGAACAGGGGGTGGTGTGGAGACCTCACAGCATCTTCCAAGGTCTGAAGGGGCCACAGGGAAGCCAGAGAGGGGCTCTGCATTTGGGACTTGAGTGGAAGGACAAGGGGGAATGGCTTCACACTGAAAGAGAGGAAGTTTAGGTGGATTTGGGGAAGGAATTGTTCCCTGTGAGGGTGGGCAGGCCCTGGCACAGGGTGCCCAGAGAAGCTGTGGCTGCCCCTGGATCCCTGGCAGTGCCCAAGGCCAGGCTGGACGGGGCTTGGAGCAGCCTGGGACAGTGGAAGGTGTCCCTGCCATGTCATGGGAGCTGGAATGAGATGAGCTTTAACATCCCCTCCAGCCCAAGCCATCGGTGATTCCATGATTCCACGAATCCAATGGAAAGATCATCATAGTTCCTGAAGGGTTTTGGATTAATCTTTCCAAATCTTCCACAGTGACCCCCCTGTGCTGGAGAGCTGCTCTTGGACCCCGAGTGGAGGAAGGGAAATACTCAGAGCCCCGTGGTCACCTCATGGCACCACAGATTTGCTGCTCAAGGAGCAGCTCCTGCCTTGCTCCCAGCTCCAGCATGTTTCCATCCTGACTCTCCATGAGAATCCACTTCCAAGTGGAAATTCCAAGTTTCCAGCTCCTGGGTGGCACCAGGGTGTGCCCTGTGCTGGGACCTGCTCTGGCAGAGGTTTCTGAGTCCAGTGCTGGGAGTTGCTGGAGGAATTCCAGGCATGTGCTCCATCCCAGAGGGGAATGCTCCAGATGTGGGGCACCTCCTGCAGCCCTGGAGGCCACAGTCCCACTGTCCCACGGCCACCTGAAGGGCTCCAGAAGCCCAGGGGAGGTCACACACTAAATTCCAAACCCTCCAGTGCTGATTTGCTCCCTGCCAGCACCACCCTGGGATGAAACGGCACCAAATAATCCAGGTTTGGATGGGATATCCCACATTTTAAACTGCACAGGATCGCTCTTAATTGCTCGACAGCTTCCCTCAGGACACACAGAGGCACAGCCCCGTTAATATTCTGGGCTGGCTCTGGTTTGGAGTGGTTAAAAGGGCCCGGCTACCCCAGGCAGCAGCAGCAGCATCTGGAGCTCAGCTCCAGCCCTGGGCTAAAGCTGCCGGGGTGGTGCTGGCCACAGGAGGGGCTGGGGAAGGGGCAGGTTGCCAGGTGGGGCTCCAGGAGCTTTCCCCACTCAGCAATTCCTGGCAAATAAAGCACGGAGCCAAAGCAGAACTCGAAGTTTGTGCCCCGCTCCAGATGTGTTTCTGTTCAGCTTTTAATTCGGAAATTTGGGGGCACTCAGCGCTTTAACAATGCGCTTTTAATGACCTGCCACGCATATATATATAAATATATTTATTTCTACACCTTTTGTTTCACTTTTATTTACCTTAGCAGCACACCCAGACCTGCTGCAGGTTTTGACGCTATCCTTTAATTAGTGTTTTTGTAGATGAAAGACAAAGACAGCACTCAGCACAAACACACACACCTACGGTGCTGCGCTTCCCAAGGCACACACTTCAATACCCACAGCACCAAGGCTCTCCCCATCAAAATTTACATTCCCTTGCTGGGTGCTGGGTCCATCTGGTAGCTGGGTTTGGGAGCTGTGTGAGGAGGGAGTTCGTTTGTTGTTCTTGTCGCAGTAGTTAATGTTTTATAAACTCGTGAAACTCCACAGAATTGGGATCACTGGGAACAGAACCCAGGGCAAGCAGATGTGCCTCCCAATTAATTCATTTTAGGTGGGTTGGGGGTTTATTTTTGTTGTTTTATTTTCTTTTTAATAGTCTCATATGCAACAGGGAAAATGTGAGAGAAAAGGCTGGGACTTTCCCCAAAATGAGCAGGGAGTCCAGCCCTCCTCAGCATTCTGTGTTGCTTATTCATCTCCACCTGTGAATTTTCCTACATATTTTCAGGCTGGAAACCTTTCCATCACCAGAGGGACCATCCCTGAGTGCAGGTGAGGGTGACTGAGGTGCCACATCACAAATCCTGGCACAAAAGGTGCCCAGAACCATTTTGGGGCTGCAAGACCTGGCAAAGCCCCAGAGACAGGGGGGATTCAACATGGAAATAACCCAGCCAAAAACCCCACATCCCCCCAAAATACCCCATCAACGCCTCACTGCCCAGCACCCCCGAGGGGCCTTCGCTTCCCCATCCTCCCTCAGCTCCCACAGCATCACCCACACCCCACTGGGGCTGGGAAAGCCTGGGAGAAGGAGGGAGAAGGAAAGAGAAGGAGAAAGAAAAAGAAGGAGGGAGAAGGAAGGAGAAGGAAGGAGAAGGAAAGAGAAGGAGGGAGAAGGAAGGAGAAGGAAAGAGAAGGAGGGAGAAGGAGAAGGAGAAGGAGAAGGAGGAGGAGGAGGAGGAGGAGGAGGAGGAGGAGGAGGAGAAGGAGAAGGAGAAGGAGAAGGAGAAGGAGAAGGAGAAGGAGAAGGAGAAGGAGAAGGAGAAGGAGAAGGAGAAGGAGAAGGAGAAGGAGAAGGAGAAGGAGAGGAGAAGGAGAAGGAAAGAGAAGGAGGGAGAAGGAGGGAGAATGAAAGAGAAGGAGGGAGAAGGAAGGAGAAGGAGAAGGAAAGAGAAGGAAAGAGAAAGAAGGAGAAGGAAGGAGAAGGAAGGAGAAGGAAGGAGAAGGAAAGAGAAGGAGGGAGAAGGAAGGAGAAGGAAGGAGAAGGAGGGAGAAGGAAGGAGAAGGAAGGAGGAAGGAGAAGGAAGCACAGACGCCTCTCAAAGGCAAACTGTGCCTGGTGCTTCCTCCAGGCCGCAGGTTCAGGCTCTGAGTCTCCATCCTTTAATCCCGTGCACCATTTATGGGACATTCCTTCCCTCCTCCTCTGCAGCAAGTGCAAACACAAGCTTGGCAAGGAGGAGCTGCCCACGAGGAAGGAGCTCCTTGGAGCTGTTGCAGCGGGGCTTGAGCTAAACCATAACATCACACGTCTGAATAACGCCGTGAAAAATACATAAAATCTCTTCTGGCATTAAAAGTTTCAACCCCATAAATCCTCAGCGTGCTATTTACTGGGCTGAGAAGGTGGCAGGAACAACATTCTGAAGTGGAATAGGAGAAGAAAAGAAAATGGAGCGTGGAGAGCAGGGGAAGCCCCCGGGAGCTGGCCAGAAACACTGGAGCAGGCAGGGCTGGGGCTGGCAGAGAGACCCTGAGCACTGTGCACACAAACTGCTCCATGGATGCTCTGGAAAAAGGCATTTACTGAAATACATGGGAATTGAGAAGGGGGGGAAAAGTCAGGTCAGGATTAGCAGAGAAGGAAACATGGAACAAGTCAAATTCACTGCTCAGAAAGTGCCATGGAGAGCCCCCATTCCCTTCATCCTCCTCATGCTCCTGGCTGGGAGGGGAGGATTCTACAGAAAACAGGGATTGAACTTGCCAGCTACGAGATTTGCTCCAACATTTGCCAAATTTCAATACAAACTCGAAGTTCAAGTTGAAATAAACCCCCGGGTTTTGTCAGTTTTCAAGCTGGAGCTTTGCTGAGGCATCGCTCTGCTCTGAGCTGCTTCCCCAGACACAATCCCTGAGCTGTGGCTCTCAGCTCTGTGCTGCAGCGCAAAAAATAGAATATTTCAGTAGTTACTGTGACAAAGATTTAAACAACCCACTGCAAATTCTGCAACCTGTCAGCCCAAACCGTGGGGGAGTTATCTGGGGGTTCCAGCTGGAGCCTGTCCCTCATTCAAACCAACTTTCTTTCACTTATAATTGAGAACAAATTCCATTTTCATCTGTGACTGAACTTTTCGAGCCTTTGTAGCTTCAAGTCAGCTCATTAACATTACTTAGACATCGGTTTTATAGTTGAATTATACCATGTTTATACTGTGGAATTCCATTACTTAATTGCTTCACTACTGGAAATTTCAGTGGGGTTCTCATTTTTCGCATAAATCTCGAGAATAAACATGTTTCTGTATTTCTCTTACTTAATTAAGTGCATGTTTCATAAAAAAAAAAATAGCCAACATAGACAAATTAGGCAAAGAATCATTTGTTTAATCAAAGGGGGAACTCGCACCGCCAGTGAAGGGGGAAAATCCCAAAGCTTTGGCTTCTGCTTCCGGGGAGTGCTGAGGACTCAGACTCCTCCAAATGATCCAGAGGTGTTCATCCTACAGAAAACCCGTGCTGGGAATCACTCCCACAGTGCCCTTGCAGCAAAACCAGAAATTGGGGAGCGGGTCCTTGTAAAACAGCAAGGCTGAGCTGAGCTGCGGGGCACCGGGGCTGGAGGGGAAGGAGCTGTGCCAGCCCCTCCACCCCACAGTTGCCAAGGCCAATTAAATTATGGAATCATTAAGGCTGGAAAAGGCCTCCAAGGTCATAAAGGCCAAACTTTGACCAACAGCAGCCTGCCCACCAAAGCACAGCCCATCCCTCTCCTCTCCTCTCCTCTCCTCTCCTCTCCTCTCCTCTCCTCTCCTCTCCTCTCCTCTCCTCTCCTCTCCTCTCCTCTCCTCTCCTCTCCTCTCATCTCCTCTCCTCTCCTCTCCTCTCCTCTCCTCTCCTCTCCTCTCCTCTCCTCTCCTCTCCTCTCCTCTCCTCTCCTCTCCTCTCCTCTCCTCTCCTCTCCTCTCCTCTCCTCTCCTCTCCTCTCCTCTCCTCTCCTCTCCTCTCCTCTCTTCTCTTTGGTTTTCTTAGGGTTTTTATCCAGGTAAAGTGTAGGAGATCCCTTTGGATCACTGCAGTGCTGGATTTTGGTGGGATTTTGTGGGTTTTTTTTTTTTCCCCAAGTGAGAGGGCTTTAATAAAAACCCCTCAGCAGCACTTCCAGCTCCTTCCCTCTCCCACTGTGGGAACACCAAAGTCGTTCCTGCTCCTTCTTTGAAGGAGAGAAACAAGGAATGAAACCAAGAAACACCAGGAATAAATGTGTGAATTTCAGGTCAATAGTGGGATCATTTTGTCTTTTCACAAATTCGCTTCCCCCTCCGTTCAGAAGTTTTCACAGCTGAATAGGTTTGGGGTTTGACGAGGGATAAAATAATGCCTCGAAATTAATGATGGCTGGAATTAAATTAATTAAAGTTTTAACAGCTAGTTTCTGTGACGTGAGCTAAGGAAAAGAAGAATACACTTTATAAAAAGAAGATGGATTTGTTGCCAGCAGAGTGGGAAAGATCCTGTTTCAGCCACTCATTCATTTTAATTTTGATTTCTGTTATTACGGATCTTTATGGTGTTCAGGCCAAGGCACAGGGATAGGACCTGGGCTTTTCCTGCAACTGCAAAATGACTCTCGGAGCTCATTTCCTTTGCCAAGGGTTTTGCCTTTTACAGCTGGAATCTCCCACCACAGCAGCTCTCCCCTCCTGCAAAGCCGACCAGACACTTCCTGCTCACCCCATGGTGCAAAATTCCAGCACGTGGCTCCCAATGCCTCCTTTTGCCAGAAGCTGCTCCTACAATAATTGTGGAGATAAAATTCATTCAGAAAAAAAAAAATCCCCAAATTAAAGATATTTTCTCCTGTTGCCCTTTGGAGGTGGCATCACCTGCTCCCTTTGCCCTTCCCTCACAGAGTTTGCCCTGGGACACAGCTCTGTGTGTTTAAGACCCAAAACCGCTGAAAGATCCTACCTGGGGCAATCTTCTCCTCAAATATTTTAGGAATTATCACCTGGCAGCAGCAGCAAAAACCCATGGGAGCATCAGGACTCTGTGAGCACCTCACTCCTGAAACTCAGCCAGGAGTTCCCAAATGAGCTCTGCCTGCACAGCCTCCTCCCCTCACCTCCCACAGGAATCACAGCAGCCACTCCATCACAACTAGAGGCTGGGCTAAATAATAATCAATAATTTATCAATATCCTTAATATGACGTCATGGGCTCTGATTTTCCTCCACCTGAGGCACCCGGGGGGCTGTAAATGATGTCCCTGTGCCCCAGGGGAAGGTTTGTCCTCAGGAGTGACCTCTGGCAGAGCCATCCGTGCTCCCTGCCCCTGGGAGCTGCAGCCCCTCCGTGTGCTCACAGGAAAACACCTCTGCAAAAGCCACAGCGAGGGAAATGTTCCCACTGGGCAGGTCCTGGCACAGAGAAAAATCAAAGGTTTCATTTTTGAACTAAAAGAGATGAAATTTATGTTAGAGAGATGGAAGAAATTGTTCCCTGTGAGGGTGGTGGGACCAGGCACAGGGTGCCCAGAGAAGCTGTGGCTGCCCCATCCCTGGAAGTGCCCAAGGATGGAGCTGGGAGCAGCCTGGGATAGTGGGAGGTGTCCCTGTCCTTATCAAGGATTTGGAACTAAAAGATCTTTCAGGTCCCTTCCAGCTCAAATCATTCTGATTTTAGGATTTCTGGCCTTCACTTTGATCCGAGTGCCCCAAGTCACACATTTCAAACAGCGAGTTTGGGTTTTAGATGTGGAGATGCTTCCAGATGTAGCTGACGTGTTCCCACTGATTTCTACAACACAAAACCTTCTCTTACGTTCAAAACCAAGCGGGATCCCCTTGCCCTGGGAGTTCTCTACATCTGGAAGGGTTTTTAGGGCAGGTCAGCTAAAAGATAAAGGACATCACTTAACTGCCCAGGAATGGATCTTCCCTGGAATAGCTGGAGGAGTCCCTAACCCACCTTCACCCCAAGGACACCCCTGGGTGCCCTCTGAAGGGAGCTTGGCATGGAGGAAGGGTTGGGTTTCCAGCAGCTGGGCTCTGCTGCCCATCCCTGCAGCACTTCTGGTTCTTGTGGTAACCCCCAAAACCTCTCAGGTGCTGGCACAGAGAGACTCTTTAATCTCCAAGCCCTGTCCCCTGGCACAGAGCTCTGCCCCAGGCCGTGAAGCTGCCGGTGGCTTTTGGGAGCAAACCCAGCAGCATTATTCCATTTTCGGCTGAATAAAAGTATTGAGGTCTCTTTGTCAGGGCTGGATTCCTTTATCCCCCTGCCCTTTGAGCTCACAATGCCAGACTCTGTCTGGTGGGCTGAGCAGGGGAGGCTCCCGAGAGATCCCAACAGGATTCAGTCCTCTGGTAATGGACTCCTAACCCTGAGTGGAAGCAGCAGCCTCCTGCACGCTTCTCTTTGAACGAGGGTCGTCTGTCAGGGGTGGGGAGCAATTTAAAACCGCGGGGAAAGGGAGAGCTTAGGTGGAGAAGAATGATTTCTTATCAAAGCTGCCAATAGAGGAGACCCAGGTGGTCGGGCCGAGGGGGATCCCAAAGCCCTTCCTGCTGCCTGGAATGAGCAGATGAGGTTTAGGAACAAATGGGGGCTTTGAGGAGCTCAGCCCAGCCTCGGGAGGGGGACAACCAACACCTCTGCCAGGGCCAGGGCAGGGAGGCAGGAGCCCGGTGTCCTCCTGGGGGTGGCAAGGCTGAGATGTCCTCCTAGGAAACAGGAGAGCCCCAGGTAGGAGCAGCACTCCGGAGGGGGCTGGGATCCAGGGGAGGTCAGAAATTCCTGAGGTGTTTTGTGCACATCCACACGTGAGGGAGGTGGGCAGAGGGAAGGCACAAGAACTTGCTCAGACACGATGGTTAACAGAGCTCTGTGAACCTGCTGTGGCTGATTTGGGGGTGCAGAGGATGAGTAGAGCAGATTCTGCAGTGATCTGGGGGATTTCGTCTCTGATTTGGGCCCTCTCAGAGGTGGGGTGCTCCCACCCTCCCAGAGCTGTCCCGTTCTGTTCCATTTCTCACCTCAAGTGAAACTGAAATCTCATTTCCCTCTGTTTTCTGGGAAGAATAGAAGCAGTTTGTGTCAGAAACGAGCCAAGTTGCAGGAATAAAGTTGTTCTGAGGCAAGAAAACTCAGCATCTGCCAGCACCAAACAACTGGGGCTTAAAAGCATTTAAACACCAGTTTTAAAGCACTATCTGAGCACAGGAAACATCCCAGACTTTGGTGAATACTCTGAGAGTCCTTCGAATACCTTGAAGCGTGAGGGGGGAAGCGTAATCTGTTTTGATAACTCCTGACGTTGAACAGTGATAAATAATTAAATCTGTTTAACTGTTTCATTAACTAAAGATAGATGGGGAGAGCTCTGCAGATAGAGTATAGATCAAAAAGATTGAGGCTGGCTCTAAATTCCCCCGATGTTTTATGACACCATTTGTATTCTGTCACTCACTAGCTTTATGTATAGTCCAAGCTGTGAACTGAATACCCCATTCAGAAAGCCACTCACTCTGCATGTTATTGCAATTTAATATTTTCACACACAGACACATCATTATCTTGGAACCCGACACTGCAAGGAGAATTCAGTAATTTTTCAAGAGTGCTGGCTTTTGGGGTTTTTTTTTTTTTTTTTTGTTCGAATGCGAGCACCGAGGCACAAGGACCTAAATGGCCACCCCACCAATATTTAACCTCTACACAGATACATCAGCACGTTGGGTTTGGGCTGTTTTCAGGGTTTTTTCTCATTTTAAACGTGTGTGAAGTCATGTTGTTGAAAGAATTAAAAAGGGAATTTAAGAATCTGCCGCTGTAAACGAGAATAAAACTCCTCAAATAGTTATAACTTGTGACTCTAGACCAGAAATATAGATATAAAATACATATATCAACATGGGAGTCCTCCAGGCTCTCTCTTCATTCTTCAATTACCAAAACATTACCACGGAACGGGATCATCCCACTTATCCTGGGATTTTGAAGGGGCAGAAACTGCTCTGGGATGTTTGGGGAGAATCAGGCACAGAACTCTACAACTTGCAGGTTAAAAATTAAAAAAAAAAAATAAAAAAACCAAACCCAACGAGCACATTTACAAATATTTAAAAGCCAAATCCCACCAGAAGAACTTCAGAAGTGGAGACAAAGGCAAGGCTGATTTTTTTTCCCATGGAGATAAATCCATCTTACCCCAGCCCCTTGGAGGTTAATCATTACCCAGGGGCTCGGACTGAAGGAAAAACTCTTTACATGGAAACACCACGGATGTCCCAATGATCCCAGAGCCTCCAGGGCCTGCTCCAAAACCCAGCAAAATCCATGGGAACACCACCAGGAACCACCAAGGACCTCAGCAGGTTTGGGGCTCTGAGCAGTGAGATTTTGGTGCTGCCCAAGGTGAGCTCAAGCATGGGAACAGTTCCCTCAAGGCCCTGAAGAGCTGCCCAGGGGGAAAGGCAAAATTCCATCCTGGAATTCCCAGTTCCTGCTGCTGAGTTGGGCACGAGCCTCCATTTGCCCTGTGCCACCCTGGGGATGCTCACGGGGAGAGGGAGGAGGGCTCAAACCAAAGCAAGACACCAGGAATCTCCCATTATTTCATTTCCACCCCACCTCATCCACCAAAGCTCTGCGTTCTGCAGTAAATAACCAGGAATTCTCAGGCAGGGAGGGTGGGGCAGGGCCATTTCTCTGTGCTTTTTCTCCAGGTGTGGGGGAGATTGGGGCTGAGCCTCCGACCCTCCAGGAGCTCAGCTCGCTCCCAGCCCAGCCTGCAGGAGCTTATTCCTGGCCTGAGCAGCCAAATTCCCCCAAACAGCACAAATCCCCTGCATATCCCAGCCACAGGAGCAGCCAGCAGGTGCTGACTGCAGTAAATTCTGCAGCTCTGGTTAATGCCTCCAGACTTGTTTCACAAACTGCTAAACCACGATAGTTAATAATAAAATAATAAATAAAAAAACCCTGTTTTGTTACTGTCCATTGGGTAAAAATAGATTTATAGATGGGTGTTAGATGCAGGCTCCTTCCCCTGATGCACTGGAACAGACACTGCTCTTCCAAAAATCAATATTTAGCTGGGAATTGACTCCTGGGCGTGGGAGAAACTCTCTGGCTGTGGCTGGAGATGATGTTGGTGCCACCAACCTTGGGGACACCCTCCAGAGCCACCCAAAAATGCTCCTTTATCTGAAATGGGACTTAAAAAGCCAAGAGCGAGTTAAGAGAGGAAATGAAAAACACTCAGAAGTGTGGAACATCTGCATCATCCACCTGCTGCCCCGAGCAGCTGCAGGATCCAGCAGGGATCTCTGAGGATGTTTCACAGGTTGGTGACTTTTTGCTTCACAGGTGCAGGCATTTTTGGTATAAATCATCATAAACCCCAGACAAGAAATTGTTTTTGGAAGCACTGAAATCACCTAAAAGGTGTAAACTGCCCCAAATATTGTATGTGTGTGGAAAAGCAGGAATGTCTGGGTGTCTGAGGGAGCATCAGGAGCTCCTCAGGCATTTCCTTGAGGACACCAGTGAAGATAACTTGAATTTCCTGCAGGCTCACCTGTGAAAATCCCTCCCTAATAAACACCCTCAGGAACAGAGGACAAAGAACCAAATTCTCTCCCAAACTTTCCTTGGATAAAGATTTGCAGAGAATTCTAGCAGGAAACATTTAAGAACTCCCAAAGTGACCAAGATCTGGTTTTATTCTCCTACGTGGGATACATGAGCAGAACTGTTGCTGAGCAAAGGGCTTTTCAAAGTTCTCCACGAGGCATCAACTCCTTTTAAATCTGCCTATTGTGCCATGTAGGGATTGAAATTTATTTTATCCCTATGTGATAATTCTGGAATAAAACATTTGATCACTCGCAAGTTGTGCAGGTTCTTTTTTTCACATGGAGGCAATAAAATATAAAATGAAACCAGTCCTTTTCTATAAACAGAAAAAAAAATAAATGGTGGAGGGATTTTATACTGCGTGAACTCGCAGCACAGCCATTTAAAAATTCATTTACATGATTGAGCCCAAAAGGTCCATTCGCCGTGAAATAAAAACCACTAAACACTGTCCTGAAAGCAAAGAAAATGCCAGACTACAAGTAAACAAAAGCTTTTTTTTATTAGTGTCTGAGATGGAACGAAGGATTTTTAGCCAAATATGAAACTTGCAAAAAAAAAAAAAAGGGGAAAAATCTGGAGCAGCAAATTCAACAAAATCATCCCAAGGACCTCGGTGGGAGCTGGAGCAACACAAAGGTGATTAATGAGACACTGCTGATCCAGAAATCACAGCGAGGGGATCCCTCCCCTGTCACAGACGGAGCAGCTCAGGGTAAATTATTTTTTTAAGCTGGGAAAGTTACTTTGTCAGCTCAGTAAAAGGCCAAATTGCTGATTTCCCTGCGTCCTGGAGCAGGTAATGTTGTTTCAGTGCGCTCCAAGTTGGTTTTGTTGTAATAACAGGGCACAGGAGCTGCCCCCGTTCCACCACTGCAACTTCTCCGTGTTCAGAGCAAAACTTGGGGTCAAACTTCCTGCGTTTCCTCCCAGCCAACAAAGCCCGACCCCAAAGAAAGAGGAGAAACACTTCTGCTAGCACAGCCCTGGAGCTGGGGGCCAGGCCTTGGCTGGAGCTGGTCCCAGCCTAACCCTGAGCCTAAACCCAGGTAAAGCCTCTCCGTGACAAGGATGGAAAAGTCTCTTTTTTCCCCTCATCCTGCAGCTTTCCTGACACTCCAAAGCACCCAGGGAACCCACAGAGAGCTGTGATCCCAATCCCAACCCTACACAGCCACTCTGTGCCCTCCAGACCCCGGAGAGAAACTGCCCCGGGCTCCTTTAGTGCCCCTGAAGTGATTTCATCCCGAGAAGGAAATAAAGCTGATCCTTCTCTGCCCTGCCACGCCAATAAAACAATAAATTGGTATCACTTCCAACAAGGTGCCGCTGCTGTAAAGTTAAAGATAGGGAAAGAAAATGAACTACTGGTTATGACAGCAGGGGAAGGGAGAAGAAATAAATAAAGCTGAGTGCGTGCAAGGGAGCAGATGGCTCATGTCCAGTGTGGCCCATCCTCCGTGGATTCCTGCCCTGGAAAGGAAGTCCTTGCCACTTCAGAAAACAGCAATCTGTCTGAAAACTGCTGAGGTTATAGAACTGATCATTCCTGAAGTTGAGGAGAAAAACCAGCCCAAGCCAAACTGCGTTTTTGCCTCAGATATTGATCTGGGAGTGAACCCCTCAGAGCAGTGCTGGACCCATCTCTGTGCATTTTATTGTGCACACGCACACGAGGTCTCTGGGGCCGTGTCCTCAGCTGGTGGAAATTAAGTTCATTGATGCTGATTTACATGAGTTGGGGATCTGGCCTCTCATTTAAGAAAGGAATCTGAAGTTTTATCAGTTTAAGCTCAGGATCAGGCTCAGGGGCTGTGCCCGGCTTTAGTTGCTGGTTCCACGTCTCCTAAACCAGCCCTGGGTGCTCTTGCACGGGGAAAAGATACATTTTAAAGTGAAAAAAGAACAGTTTTGTGGCCGGATTTTGGCATCTGAAAAATACCCTGGTGGAGTGAAGGGGGTACAGTGGGAGCCAAAGTACGGGGGTCTGCGATGGGTCCAATATTTGGGTTCAGATGGGCTGTGCTGGGCTGAACCTCACTGAATCAGGGCTGATTTTGGGAGCACAGAGTGGGATGGGCACAGCCTCAGCTCTTCCTCTCCCACCTCAGAGCCCAAAGGAGCACTCAGAGCTGTGTTAGGATGGTCCCCACTGGGTCTCGTGGAAAGAAAAGCTGTGGAAGGGGAGGAGGTGCTGGAAATGATGCTGAATTTTCTAATATTCCTCATCTGCACTGCTGAAAAAAACTGCTCCTTGCACTTGCCCTCCCAAAACTGGAATTACAACACGAATTTGGTTCAAAAAACCACCGAGTGCTGAGAGTCCATCTCCAAAGCAGGGAGCTTCGGGCAGACAGGAGGGGATTTTGTGCTGGGGGAAGCAACCCATGAATCATTCAATAAAGCCTCCATGCGATAATGAATAGCCAACCTTCTCTGGTGGTGATAAGATATTTTAACTGGAAACATCAGGCCATGTTTAAAAAATGATTACAAATTATTTTAACAGTGTATTTGCAGAGGGTTATAAAAACAGCTCTAATATTTTTGTCTTGGATTCTAGAATTACCGGGGTGACAGCTAATGCAGTAATGATTTGTTTCAAATGCCAGTGTTTAAGCTGTATAAAGCTGATTTTATACATTTTTCCAGTAGGCCGCATTGTAGTTAATGAAATTAAACACACCAATCGCATTTGTCCCCAGGGGATGAGGAACTGAACACGCCACTGGTTTATTTTTTTATTAAAATAAATTGCAGCCAGCAAGATGGACTAATTGCCTACAGAATTGAAAAAGAAACATTCCATTGATATAATTAAGCCAATTTTCATGGACAAAAATAGTTATAGTGGATATAAAATAAGCAGAGCATTCAGGGCAGTTTGACTTCTCTCCCCACCCCTCGGTATTTTGTCCAGAACATTAACTATTAAACAAATATGGATCTCAAACGGGCTGACAGCGTTATCTGGTAATGATGGCTAAATTGATCCCAATAGCTGAGGCCAGGCCATTGTGTCTCAGGGCTCTGCTGGGAGAGTTCCCAAGCCAAGAACAACAGAGCAGCCAAAAAAAAAACCCACCAAAACCACCCTCACCACCTCCCAAACCTGACCTTAAAGCAAAACACCTGAAAGATGTAAAACGATGGAGGCAAAGAAATAAATCAGCACCTGGTTGTTTTTGGGCTGCCACCTCAGCCCCGGTGGCTGCACAGTCCCTGCTTTGGGGAGGGCTGTGCTCCAGCCAGCCCCACTCTTGTCCCTCATAAAATTACAGAAAGGGGAATGGTGAAGAGAAGACAAAGTCTTTCCACACCAGCTCGGCGCAGCCCAAGATTTACCGTGATGGAAGCGTTATTCTGTGGCCTACTGGAAATAATTTGGCTGTCTCAGTCCATTTTCACCTGGAAAATGTCTCCCCAGGAGGACCCGTGGCCTCGTTTGCAGCACAAAAGTGGGTTCAGTGGTACAGAAAAACCCCACCTTATTAACTGCTTTTATAAATTGGGGTAAAACACCTCTTTTAGGGCACAGGAGGAAAGTTCAGTCACCCTCAGAGCAGAAACTTTCCTTCCTCCCACTGTCCTGCACAGAGAAGCACATAAATCCATGGCAAAGGAGCTCATTTTCCAATCCTATCCACCAAGACATCCTTTACTGCAGGGAAATTTCTTCCTAATTCCAAAAAAAAAAAACCCAGAGATAAAAAAAAAAATCTCCTTATTCAGGGTATGAGCATTCAGAAGCGTGAAGCGCACTTAGCACAGGGATGGGAATCATATCTCATTTTTATGAGCAAGGAAGGTGCCATCACTCAGGGAAGGAAGAGGAGGAAGAAATCCTTACTGGGACAGGGACACTCCGTTGCAGATTTGGGACGCAGCACAACGCAAAGCCAATGCAATAAAAATGAAAATAAACAGCCGTGAGGAGGTAGAGCTGATGCATGAAAATCCATCAGGAAAATAAAAGCAATAATAAGGTCATAGATCTTTTCCACGCCAACATCCCTGACCTGAAATTCCTCCAGAAAAAAAAAAAAAAAGAAAGAAAGAAAAAGAAAGAAAAAAAAAAATCCCAAAAAGGTGTATTTAAGATGAGGAAGCCCAGCAGGAATTTTGCTGGGGGATGCTTGCAGCACTGACATATCAACAGGCTGTTACAGAGAGTGGGAACAAATGAGTTTGCACATCCCCTTCGGATGCCTCCATCCCCAGCTGCAGACAGACACTGTGGACACGCATTTATTGATGTGCTGGCTCCTCACCCCCCTGCCACGAACGGTATCTTTTGGGAAATAGGCATGAGAAAATCATCATTCGGCCAAGATTTGGATGTTTCCCGTTAGCGTCCGGAGTCGCACGAGTTTGTCATTTTAATAATCTCTAACTGGGGAAAAAATAAACATCTCCAGCAAGAGGGGAGAGGCGAAGTTGTGGAAACAAAACCTGGGCTTGTCCCGGCCCACGGAGAGCACCAACAATCCCAGGTGCCAAAGAACGGGGCTGCCGTGGAAATGCAGATTTTTCCTCCACTAAACCATTCCACACACCGCAAGTTTAATGCAACCGGGGCGGGGGGGGGGGGAATAATAATAAACAGAGAGAATGTAAATTTTACAGTTAGAAGGGCAAAAGCAGCTCTGAAAAATGTGGATTCTCCTCCTGCTCCTGTCACCAGGAGCGGGCGGGGATCCTGCACAAGTCGCTGCACACACCTCCTCCCTTCCCCAGCCGTGCCGGAGGTAACAGCTCCTTCCCCGCCATCCAGGTGGCTCCTGAGCCTCACCTCCTTCATGTTTGCAAACTTCTCAGGCCTTTGTCTTTAAAGCACCGTGTTCAATAGCGCCGAGCTTTTAGAAAACACCTAAGCCCTAATAATCATAGCCATAATCACAATAATAACCCTCCTCGCTCAACAGGGCCTTTCCTTGCGACAATCTCCGGGTGCTTTGCAAACACGAACGAGGCGATTTCCCCTTGGGCCAGGAGATTCCCGAGGAATTCCCAGCCGGGACCGGAGCCCGCAGCCCTCGGGCAGGTGGAAGCCGGCGCAGCGGGGCCGGAGAATCCCGGCAGAATTCCGCGCTCGTGGAACTCTCCCAGCCGCCCGAGGAGCCGGGGTATCATCGCAGCGAGCGGCAGCGATGAATTACAGAGCGGCCGTGTTGTGAAATCCAAGCTCCTGCCTCGCCTTTTGGCCGCGAGGGAGCGGGGATTGTGCGAGCCTCAGGTGCGCTGCGCTCCATCCCCGCAGCCTCTTCCCAGCCCTGCTCCTTTCGGGGCTGTCTCATGCCGGGATCGTGCGGCTGAACGTCGGACAGAAGGGCAACTCCGTGCTCTTCCCGACCTCAGTGTCTTCCCCAGGTATTTCTAACAGCAGCCCTCAGGAAAATGCTGGGTTTATTTTCATCCCCTCAGCTCGTTAAAGACCTCCTCTGCTATCCCCCGACTCACACAGCAGTCCCAGGGCAAAGCCTAAAAACGAAACAGGTTTAGGTGTTCCACGAAGTGTTTTAAAAATACAGATTCAGTCCGGGTTGTGCACAGAACATTCTGGTCCGTGACCGCCCAGTAGCTGTGATTTTATTGCGTGTTGTAAGACCTTTGTATGCGCGCTGCCAGCCCGACAGACAAACGCCTCTGCACCGGCACGGAGGTTTTATAGGAATCGGGAATTCGGTGAAATCGGGAATTGGGTGAAATCGGGATAACGCGCCTTTCCCTGATGCACTTTACAAACTCGTATTTCCATCCCGACACGCCGGTGCCCCGTGATGTGAGCACACGTGGGTGGACATCACACGCACCTCATCCGAGCTGCTCGGACACCCACGAGCGAGGGCCAGACCCCAATCCCCGGTGCCTGCGTCTGCTGCAGCTCTCTGGCACCTCGGAGCCGCAGCCCTGCGGGTGAGAGCAGCCAGTGCCCCACGTCAAAGCCCCAGCTCGGTGCCCCCGTTTGCCAAGCTCCTGCCCAGGCCAAGGAGAGGACGCGCTCTGCAGTTGTTCCCTCTGTGCTTTCTCCCAAATAACCCACGCGGGACGAGTGGGGGAATTGATACATTATATTTGTAGAATTTGGGGGGGGGGGGAGGGAGGAAGAAAAAAAATAAGAGTGAAGTGATCTTAAATCCTCGGTGATTTTTGTTGAAGCGCTAATTACGCATCACCTTAATTAGCGGATCAACCCCCCCCTTCCCTGCCCAGCATCCCTAATTGCCTAATTGAACAGATCCGGGGAAGGACGGGGCGGGGGGGACCCAGCCACGGCGGGGACCCGGCGGCGGCGGCGGCTCCGCACCTGCGCTGGGCTCCGCACCCGCGGCCACGGCCCGGGAGAGCTCTGGGGACGTCCCGGTACCGAGGGCAGGGCACGGGCCGGGCACAGCGCGGCCGCTCGCTGCCTCCCTCCGCTCCCTCGGGGCTCCCTCGGGGCTCCCTCGGGGCCCGGAGCCGGGCTCTGGGTAGGGACAGGCCAGAGGGAGAGCTTTGGAGATGGGTTAAAACAAAAAAAAATCTAAACGCCTGAAAGCGCCATAAATTTTCCTGCTCCGGGCGTTGCAGCGTTGGGAGCGTCTGTGGGAGCGCAAACGGAGCCGGGAAGCGGCGCTTGGGCTCCGGCTCTGCTCTCGCTCCTCTCCCTCTCCCCTTTCCCTTCAGCGTCTCATCACCCTTAATTAAAAATTAAAAAAATAATAATAAAATAGCAGTAAACGGGAAGCCTGTTCTCTCTTCCAAGGGGAAGCCTGAAACCGAGGAAGCGGTGCCGGGGACGGCAGGGCTGGATTCACAACCATTCTCCTGCCAGCCCAGCCTGCCCGGAGGATGCACCAGCGCTGCCCGAAAACTCCGGCCCCGAAGTGTGCCTCGGTCCTGCTCCCAGCAGTGAAAAGCAATCGGGGCTGCAGAAATATCAGCCGCCGTTTGCCTGCACGAGCATTTCTTTAGAGCCTGCGATCCTGCCCGGCCGTGTGTGGCTTGCTATTAAATTTGTACTCTGAAATGCGGCGATTTCGAAAGGAAACGAATTCGCTTTAAGCGTGCAGCTCCCAACTCCTGGGTTGTTCTCCTCCTCTGCATCCTCTCGCCAGCAGCAGCGAGACCCCCGGCAGCCGCAGCACCTTCTCCCCACTCACCCATATTTTATTTTCTCGCGGAGGGACGAGGCCCGGAGAGCCGGGGACGCGGCGTGGCCTCCAACCTGCGCGTCCCGCGGATCCCCTTCGGGGCTGCGGGCGGCCGAGCCCCGGGAGCGGCGGGGCACAGCCCGGCCCTGGGGGGATGCGGGCACAGCCCTCACCTGGGCACGGGTACCCCTGAGGCTGCTGCGCCTCCCCGCACCCTGACCGAGCCTCGTCCTTTGATTTACAGCCATTCCTAAAGGCTCCCAGCCCGGCCGGGAGCCACTAAGCGAGCGAGAGCCATCCCCGGCCCCGGTTCAGCTCCGCTGCCCCGGTACCTGCCGCTCTCCCGGTGCGAGCGGGGCTGAAGCGGCCGAGAATTCCGCTCCCACCGCAGCGCACACGCGTTCGCCCCCTTTCCCAGGCAGGTAATAGAGTCGAATTCCCAGCGGAGCCTCACATCTGCTTAAAATATTGTCCAATGAAATGAAATTCTGCAGCACTGCGTGTTTTTAAAGCCCGCTGCCTCTGGCGGCTCGGCGGCCGCTCCGGGGCCGTGCGGGCTTTGCCAGCACCCGCAGCCGCTCCCGGGGCTGCAGTACCCAGGAAAGAGAGCAGGGAAGGGACCTGCGGGTCCCGTGAGGTGCGGGAAGTTGTGGCTACCTTGCCGGGGAAAACATGGCGAGATCCCTACACTCGTGTCCGTGTTTAATCTGTTTTCGCGAATAAATACTCCTGGGATATTGAAACCTTAGCTCTGGACTACTGTTTTGAACTGTGATCCCTAAAAAATCCTCGGCTGAAACCCCATAAACCGTTGGGCCTTGTTTTGTATTAAACACCTGATTTTAATCAGGGCTCAGCCCCCGAGCAGGCGCTTCCAGGCGCGTTCGCGGCCGCGGCTCCGGCCCCGGGAAGGGCTCGCTCCCGGCCGCGGAGCTCCCAGCTCTTCCCCGAGCTCTTGGGATATCCCGGCACCGAAATCCTTTTAGCCCTTAAGCTGCAGGAGCTCGCTGAGAGCTCACGGGGGGAGCGGGGAGAGTCGCAGCCGCGCTCAAACGCGGCCGGATCCGCATCGCACCCGCCGGGACACATCTGTAAAAACCCGCACTGAACCCGCCGGGGCACATCTGCAAAAACCCGGGGCCTCTTCAAGGAGTAAAAAGAAAGAGAAGGAAAGGGTAAAAAAAAAAGAAAAAAAAAAAAAAGGGTGGTGGGGGGAAGGAAAATAAAAGTAAAAGTGAAATATTCCGCCTTATTTAACCATTCAACTTCGCTTTTCCAGCCAAGAGAGCACTGAAAATCACTCCTCACTTTAACAATCTAAAACAATAAGTGACGACTTTTTAAAAAGTTATTGTTTGAACGGGGACGCTTAAAACGAGTGTTTATTGAAAAAAAATAAAACCAAGTAAAAGAAAATCCCTGGATTAATTGGAAGAACTTCCCGAATGACGCCCCAGCGATGGGGTGACAATACTGATCACGTAAAGAGTGACCCATCCCTCCATGAGCAGCGCTGGCACCCGCAGAGCCCAGGGAGGTGTTTGGGGGGCACAGGGACACGGGCTGGGTTCGGGGGGACCTTCCTGGATAACGATGGAAAATGTGGGGACACCGAGGTGAATCGCGGGGCCTGGGGCTGCAGAACAGGAGCGGCGGCCGCAGCTCGGGGCCGGCCACAAAGAGACTTAGTGAGGAAAAGCGGCCCAGGAGCAGCGCGGGGTTTGGGGAGCGGGGTCCCCCCGGAACCGGGGTGTTCTCCCCGCTGCGGCTCATCCCGGGGGCCGGGAGCAGCCCTGCCCGCTGCCCTGGGCGGCGTGAAAAGCCTCCGAAAGGACGAACTTGAGTGACAAAATCAACCTCGGAGCCCACGTGTGCGAGCGCCCGTGACCCCTCGGCAGCCCCGGGGCGAAGCTGAACCCCGAAGGGGTTTGCAGGGGGGCTGCGCCCCATCACCTGCGGGGATCCCCTCGCCTGGGGGGGATCCCCCCGCTCCCAGCCCGGCTCTGAGCGGCCCCAGGTCCCCCCGGGGGGCTCCCGTGGAAAGCCACGCGAAGGAACCGGAGCGGCCGCCGCTGCTCGCCGGAGCCTCCTCCGAGAGCTGCGAGAGGAGTTTCCAGCGGGGCACGGACTGCGCTGGAACTTCTGCAGCTCCAGGCATTTCGCACAGAGGCAGGGCGAAACAGAAACTAAATCATAATAGTAGTAGTAATAATAATAATAATCATAATAATAATAATAGTAGTAGTAGTAATAATAATAATAATAATATAAATATAATAATAATAATAATAATAGAAGAGAAGGACGGACAGGCTGCCCGGGCTCCGGGATCCTGCGCTGCCACCGAAACTAACAGGGAATCACCGAGGAGCCATCCCGAGCCTTTGCAGCGGGACTCTGCGGGAGCGGGGGCAGAGAGGACCCGCTCTTCCCTACAAAAGCCACATTCTCCTGCTCGGAAAATCCAGTCTGAAAACGACTCGAAAGAAAGAACGAACGGGAAGAGGGTCCGCTGGAAGACGGAGTTGGAAAAAAGCTGCGCGAGACTTACGAGCTGCAATTCCACCCCCCAAGTAAATTTTAAAAAATTAAAAATTAAAGACACTCCCCCACACTCCCCTCCCCCAGACCTTCTTAACCCCCAGCTGGGACACCCGAGCTGCCTTCAGGATCTTCCCTCTGGACCTGCGACTCCAAAGCCCCTCACTGAGAGCGGATCCATTTTTGCTACAAATTCTCTTCCTTCCCTCTCCTCGATAATTGTTCCCGAGACCAGAAGGGTTTCTCCCACACCCCCCCCGCCGTCTCTGCCTGTCTCTCTCCCCCCTCTCTCCAGCGCTCCGTCTCTCCGCTCCCGCCGGCAGATGCCAAACGCAGACCTCTAGCGCCCACTATTTCAGGACCCGGGAATATTATTTCACAAGACTTGGAACGACTCAATAAAAAAAAAAAAAAAAAAAAAAAAAAAAAAAAAAAAGTTGCTCGCTATCCCCTTTCGTCAACTTCCAGCTAACTTTCGCTTTTCTCCCCCGGCCCCGCAGCGCCCTGCTCCCGGCCGTGCAGCGCGGAGCGGCGCGGGGCAGCGCGGAGCGGCGCGGGGCAGCGCGGGGGGACCCCGGGGGCGGGCGGCTCCGGGGCTGCGGCGGCCGCGGGGAGGGCGAGAGGGGCTCAGCCCCCGCTGCCCCCGGCCCGGCTCCGCGCCCCCGGCCCCGCCGCCGGCACGCGGAAGAAGGGAGAGAAAGGACCTACTTTTGGGCAGTTTTCTCGCCCTCGCCTTGGATCTCATCGTGTCGGCGTGTGGATTCCTCTCCTCCTCCTTGAGCCCAGAAGCAGCTACACACTATCTTCATCTCCCCAGCATTGTCAGTTTGGACACCTTCGCACATGCGCACAGAGCATTCAATCTGACACCCTCACCAGGGCCAAAAAAACTTTCCAATGTATTCATCATCATCGGGCTGGTTTGGTCTTTTTTTTTTTTTTTTCTTCCCTTTTTTTTTTTTTTTTTTTTTTTTTTCCTATCTCTTCCTCAGACCACTTTTCTCTGCCCCCTTCTCTCTGCCGGCACCATCACAGCCTTCCCCTGATCTGCCCCTTTAAGAAAAATCAGCCCTCTCCGCTCCTAACCCTCCGCACACTGACCTTACACACTGGACAATATTTAAGGATCAAGGTGCCATCCTATAAAGAGGTGATTATTATTATATTCTTATTATTACTACTAAATAGCAATGCTGTAGAGAAAGTTTGTTAGCAGTTGTCATCTTGTAAACGTTCCTAGTTTAGATATGCTTTTGTTTTTAATTTGAAAAATATTTATTTACGTAACTTTTTAACCAGTGTCTGTCTTTATTTTCTTCTTTTTTTTTTTTTTTCACCTTTTTTTTTTTTTTTT